>CM049924.1:12825000-15325000 GCA_027405835.1 Asclepias syriaca
GGTGATAAGTTCGCTTGTCAAAAAAAATTTGGTTTGGGTTTTTGGATTGTCACCAAGTTCGCTTCGGGTGTAATTTTAAAACTTTCTTATCGGAGTTCGAATACTTGACATTCTTTTTTATTGGTTGCCAAGCCCAAAGTGTCTTACACTTCGGGAGGAAGGGGAAGCCCGATCTGGACTCCACACACACCCACTTCTCCCTCCATGGCCCTAACTTATTGGGAGCAGGCACAAAAAGGGTTACAATACTAGGCCTAGGGCGGAGAGAGAAAGTAAGATGGTAAAAAAGGTTTGAAGAATAAGATCTGAAACTTCTACTCCTATCCTCCTACACAAGACAGTCAAAGAAACAAAGTACCTAACTCCGTTTGGGCGTACATGGGTGGGCTGAGACCTAATGGTGTTCAAAAAATCACAAAAGGCTGGATATAAGGGAAAACTCAGTCCGGTAGAAAAATGATCTAAGGGGATGGGGATATAGTAGTCCGACATGGCCCAGCATGTAAGTAGAGAAAATACCCTAAACCTAAAAGAATCTACTTCTAAAGTCAACTCTTCTAACTTCGTCCCTATAGTATTACGCTTCAGGACGAAGTCACCGGGTAGTTTTTTCTTGGTGTTCGACAATTCCTCCTTGGAATCGGAGTTGTTAGACTCACTGTACTGCTCAAAAGGCTCTAAGGGTGCTCCTAAAGGGACCGAGGGGCTATCAATAGACGTCGCAATCAAAGTTTGGGGCCTTGGCATCACAACGAAGATGTCTTGGGTCATTGGGTGGGGTCCAGCACTAGCCCCTATGCTTTCTTCGCTCGAACTGGATGTGTTCAAACTGCTAGCCCACCTCTGCTTGAGGACAAGCAAAAAGCTAAGTGTGGGATTATTTTATGTGCACAAATCATATTACTTTTTTAGCATATTTTTAGACACAAATTAGGGCATAATTAGAGTTAAATCAATCTTAATTGATTGAAATTGACATCTTTTTACATAATTTGTGATTTTGGAAGTCTCTGGAGAAAATTGCAAGAAAATAGCAAATATCGAGGCAAAAATGAGATTTTTTGAAATTCTTAGTTCGGGACTGGTGTCCCGGAGCCAGAACGGCCACCCCGACCCAATCAAAGCGCTAGGACGGGCATCCCTAGCAACAACACCTTGTCCCACATCGATTTTTCAATGTAAATCTCTTCCTTTTCACCCCTATAAATACCCCATGGGTTGGAAGGTTAGAGATATCCCTCAACACTCAATACAAGTTATTTAGCAACTTCGAGTGTATCGTTTTCTCTTTTCTCTGAGTATTTATCTCAGTATTTGAGAATTCAATTAGATTAGTATTTAATTTTTGGTATCACAAAATACCGGGATTTCGTTAAGAGATCCTAAGAGAGAGATAGAGTGCGTGTTCTTAGTTAAATTAGGGCAATTTGCTTAAGCTCGGGATATAAGGTAAAGCAATTGCTACTAGGTCTAAGAAGCGTTTTCCGACGGCTTTGCCGAGTAGAGTAGGATCGAGCAATCAGAGGCATACAGGAGCTGCAGCGCCGACTGGACATGCATAAAGTGGTGACTACTTTATAATATTGGGTCCCCTAGACGAGTTTCTATATGTTTATGATTTGTTTTATCTGGATAAATATTTGATACTAAATTCATATATCATACCTGTTTTACAATTTGAGATGTTATCCATATTCCCGGGAAGATCATAGAGCTAGAATTATCATTATGAATGTTGAATTGTCGTGTCCTTTTATATTAAACTAAGGTTATAGACAACTCCTAACCAAGGTCTGAATCATAACCGGTTTAGTTTAACAGATTGTAAAAGGTTTACCAGATTAGGAAGAAATAACAAAACAAATCACCATGTTTGTTAAAGTACCCTAATAAAGCTGAGTTTGTACGCTAGGCCAATCCTAGGGTTAAGTGGCATGATGCCGAAGTGACATAGGGGACCGTTCATGGATACTTTAATCCAACAGATGAGAAGGATCATCCCACGGTAGGGGTGAATACACCAGGTAACTCAGATATGGTAAACAGATGGTTACATTTCATAATTGCCTTAGAGATCAAGATATATCTAAAATGTTCGAAGATAAGGTCAAACAAGTTGTAATTACTGAGCTTATTTGAAGAATGCATGTCTACTCTTGAATGTTATTTTCTTTTTATGTGTGATTTGGATCACCAATCAATCCAAAGTATTGATAATCGATTGACTAATTGAATAATATGATAATTGTTAAGATTAAGAGATAGTTGCTACTAAGTCGTTACCAGTTCCCTGGGAGTACGATATTTATATTTTTAAAATCGTAGATACTTTCCAAGAACTAGCTACATAATAGGTACTCTGCCTTATGTTCTGATTGATTAAGTGACAACAATTAAATGCTAAAGTGACAGTTAGTAAGACTAAGTTCTTAATTACTCATAATCAATATAGGTAAATAAATCATATCTTTTAGCATACTAATCGGAATGCATCAAAGGACAATCTCCCTTCCAAACTCCGATGAGGAGCCACTGAAGAATAAAAATACACATTTACCGACGTGGCGAAGTAGGGGCCACGTGTCACGCGCACGTGGAAGAATAGGATGTCAAGTTAAACTGACAGCACTCCGACCCACAACCACTCTACCAAGATGAAGCCTGGTCTCCCGAGACCGGCGAAGTGCCTACGCCTTCAGTCACTTCGACTAAAAGCACTCACTCTTTCTCTCTCTCTCTCTCCTCAAAATCTGAGGTTAGATTCCAGAAGCTTCCCAAAGGATTCTTCTATCTGAAATCAAACCTTGAAAGGCTCGGGGAGGATCTCCAGAATCTCCTAAATTAGGGGAGTCAAAATTAGATACAGAATCTTTGGTAAATTACCATATTCCCCGGACTTGCATCTATAAAAGCCTCCCCCGTAAAGGTAAAGGGTAAAGCCAAATTATCATACAAAAACTCTGCTAAATTGAATACTCTCTAGTCAATATCAAAATACTAACTTAATCATGAGAGGGTTCATCAGAGTCCCTTCACCTTCTGTTTGAACATTTCTATTTTGCAAGTATTATCAGACGAAATTACCCGAACGACACTATACATATACCTAGTTTTTTATTTCCTAATTTAATTGGTATCATCAGACGACATCGTTTGAGCAACACATTGCGTATCGCCTATTTGCGATGCATCACTACTAAAGTTAAATAAAATACTAAATTCTTCAATTCACTTTATTAATATATTTATGATTTCTATTAATATTTTTAACATTTTTTTAGCTGTATATTTTTAACAGTTAAACAACAAGTGAACTTTTTAATTATTTTAAAGTATTTATCTTAGAATTTTTTTAAAAAATTTTAGCTTCGATTTTAATTTTGTTAAACGAATTATCCTCAATTTTATTATTATAAACTTTTTTACTGTGTTACTATTTAGTATTTTATTTTGTTGATTTTCTTTTTTATCTATTAATATTTTTCCTAAATTATTAATTCTTTAATTCTATAATTTTGTCTAATACTTCATCATACAATATTTTATTTGCACGCTATTTTTTTTATTAGTTTCTTTTCTTTTAGTGTTTATCTAAATTTGATTTTTTATTATTTCTGTGCTTAAATGTCAAAGTTATAAAAATATTTATAATAAACAATGTTATTTTTAATATAAAAAAAATTAGTGAAACCAATATTAACAAAGAGTCATAAAACATATTTGGTTAGGCCCTTCAAATTGTCTACACTCTTTTGCGAGTATTAATTATGATTAAGGAAAAGAAAAAAAGAATTGTTTAATATATCAATTAAAATACTTAAAGTTTACTCAACAAATAATTATATACCAAAAAAAAAAAGTTGAGTAATAATAAAGTATAAAGTTCAAATGACTAACTACACATTTTATAATGGAAAAAATAAAAGTTTAAGTCATTCTAATAATAAAAAATTTAGTTGAAAACACAAATTTGTGGCAGTTCTTATATATAAATATTTAAACTAAATAATTCAAACCAAATACATTGAATAATTAATTATATTCAAAATTTGAAATCCTTTAACACAATTATTTATTTAGAACCCTAATGGGTATGAAATGTCAACTTCACTATTTATTTATTTGTTTGTTTGTGGAGTCTTATTCTATTTAAAAAGAGAAAAAAGGAAAAAAGAAAAAAATGTTTAAGAAAGAAATGATGATGTTTATCTGGTTGTCCTAAGTGAACACGTAAGAAATCTCTCCACATTATCCCAGCTGGATTTCAAATTCAAACACTTCCCCTCTATAATGCCAACTCTGTATGCTACTACCAACGTAACCAAATTTCTAAACAAATTCCGGTATAACGGTTTTTCCACCTCCCTAACACGTGCCTCCACTCTCACTAAACAAACAGTTTATTCAAATTATATCTCTAAATCTCTAATATATATTATAAATATTAATTTCTTAACAAATAACGTGAAACTATAAATTACAATTATATATTTATAATATATTATTTTGTTCACTCGTCCTTATTTAAGGACCATACAATATTTTTGTAGTCATTCCCAATAACTAATTTTATTTACCAAACTGATAAAAAAGTTACATATATCAGTAACTGAATTTAGCTAATCACATAAACAAACACGTTTGTTTACGGTTTTCTGAAAACTTCAAGATTTTGTTACCATAAAATTTTAAATAATATATAAAAAAGAAAGATAAAGTCTAGGAGTCAATAACAAAGACTAGCTCTAGTTACCCAACTCACATCGAGACTAATTCCCAAAATTAATTTATTTTTTAGAAATAAAAATTAAATTAAATTGTATTAAAATGAAAATAATTTGATTTTGTCCAGTTAGATTCGGTCACAGCTGAATTTCTTTAAAAATAATAATTTTTTTATAATTTAAAAATATAAAAATACAAATTAATCTAATTAAAAGATTCTGGAAACAGTGAAAAACTAGATCCAAATACCCTATGAAATACTGTTTGTATAGAGCCCTTTAGAAAATTTCTTTCTTTCTTTTCTTCTTGCTCCCTTTCCCGCTTTCAATAATCAATCGCCATTGTCAAAACTAGGCACCTAGAGCGTGAGCGACTCCCCCCACCTTTTCTAAGCTATTTCCATTCTTAAAATCCATCATTTTCCTTTTTCCTTTACATTTCCTTCGTAGATTCAAGAATCTATTTGTTCAACTCCTTCCTTCTTCGTATTGACTCAATTTTTTTTGTTGGTGAAAGAACCATCTGTAGCTTCCAATCGTTCAGATTTGGTCTGCTGCCCACAAAACGTACTTTCTTTTCCAAGTTTTTACACAGAGAAATTAGAATTTTCAGTTCCTTTGTTTTGACCCACGTTCCCCCCATTTTTGACCATTCAATCCTGTCTTATATAGACAGAAGAGAGAGCAAGGGGAAAAAACAAACAGAGAATACAGAGTTTAATGGCAATGGAGTCTGCGTGGGAAATCATCAGAGAATACAGTCCTTACCTTGTCTCCTTCGTTATTTTCGTTCTTCTTCTCGAACAGATCTCTTACCTAAAAAAGAAACGGTTCCTACCAGGGCCGATGCTAGTCTTCCCTTTTGTAGGCGACGCTATTTCCTTGGTTAAAAACCCTACAAAATTCTGGGACCAACAATCTTCTTTGGCAAAATCAACCCCTCTTGGAATTTCCGCAAATTACATCATCGGCAGATTCATCGTTTACATCTATTCTACCGAACTCTCCCACAAGATTTTCACTAATGTCCGTCCTGATGCCTTTCACCTCATCGGCCACCCCTTCGGTAAAAAGCTTTTCGGTGAGGATAATTTAATCTACATGTTTGGCCAAGAACACAAAAACCTCAGACGCCAAATTTCCCCAAATTTTACCCCCAAAGCTTTGGCGACCTATATCTCCATTCAGCAAGGGGTAATTCTTAATCACCTGAAATCATGGCTTCAACTTTCGGGCAAAAGCCGTTCAATCTCTCTTCGCATTCTCTGCCGGGACTTAAACTTAGAAACCTCCCAGACCGTCTTCGTCGGACCTTATCTAGACGAAGAAAGCCGGAACAGATTCAAAATCGACTACAATTATTTCAATGTGGGACTGATGAAACTCCCTATCGATTTGCCCGGTTTCGCTTTCAGAGACGCTAGATTCGGAGTTCAGAGGTTAGCCCAAACTCTAAGCGTCTGCGCCAGAGAAAGCCAGAAGAAGATGGAAAATGGAGGCGAACCAACTTGCCTGATTGATTTCTGGATAACGGAATATTTGAGGGAAAGAGCCGAAAATCAAGGCATTAATGAAATGCCCCCAATCAACCACAAGGAATTGGGATGCCATTTATTCGATTTCCTGTTTGCAGCTCAAGATGCTTCCACATCCTCATTGCTTTGGGCAATCACGCTGCTGGATTCACATCCTGATATCCTGCAGAGAGTTCGATCGGAGGTGACAAACATTTGGAACCCAGAATCAGACGAGCCCATCACTGCCGACCAGATAAGGGAAATGAAGTTCACGGCGGCGGTGGCTAGGGAAGTAGTGAGGATAAGAGCTCCGGCGACGATGGTTCCCCACATTGCCGGAGAAGATTTTCCATTGACGGAGAATTATGTAATCCCCAAGGGAACTATTGTGTTCCCCTCTGTGTTTGACTCATCTTTCCAAGGATTCACCGAACCGGAACGGTTCGACCCGGATCGGTTCATGGAAGGCAGGCAAGAAGACCAGATATACAAGAGGAACTTTCTAGCATTTGGTGCTGGACCCCACCAATGCTTGGGACAGAGGTACGCCATAAACCATCTGGTGCTTTTCATAGCCATGTTTTCAACGTTGATAGATTTCAAGCGGGAGAGAGTGGACGGCTGTGATGATATTGCTTATGTTCCTACCATTGTTCCTAAAGACGACTGCAGAGTATTCCTTACCCAAAGGTGTACCAGACCGAGAAAAGTAAAAAAGTAAAAAAGTAAAAAGTGCCCACGGTAATTCTATTGTTCTAGTGTCGTGTCTTTCTTATTTGTCATCTCAATTCCGGGGGAAAAAAAAAAAGAAATTCAATTCAATTCAAAATAGTTCTGTTTTTTTTTTTAATTGTAATTTTCATTTTGAAAATGTTAAAATTCGGGATGAATAGTGGATTTGGGAATTCTTTGTACAAGTCTGTCAAGTGATTGAAGTAGAGAAACTGAAAAAAGAAAGAAAAATAAGACTCAATTATGGTGGAAAGATAATATAATAATTAATAGTTTTACGTTTAATAAAAAAAATTTCTCTCCATCTTTTCAAAGGGAATGGATGATTGGAGATAATGGAGATTCTCAAATTAAAGAAAAAGGGATTGCGAGGTTGGCATTGATCTGGAAAATTGTCTTGTATTGGATGTTTAGGTAGGTGTTTGAGGTCATGTGGGGATTCCAAAGATTCTTACAAATTACTTCTCAAATTATTAAAACTGGGATCTCAATTTAATTAAACATTGCTGAATTCTTTTTGTTTATAATTAAGTATTTCATTCAAATATTTTATTTATGTGATTAATTGGTTGTTTATTTAACAATAGTTTTAATTAAAGTAGCTATCCCTCACTTTTGGCACACTTTTATAGCAATAGAAGTTAGTTGTACTATTAGATAAAACGATGACCTTATATATAGTTTCGTTTTCCTTTTGGCGTAATTAAAGTGCATGTGATACTATGGTTTTCTCAAATAATAGAATTTCTTTTTCTTTTTTTTCTTCTTCTATGTTTATAGTATTTTATTGTCAATAAATGAAATAATTAATACAACTAATGATTTATTTTAAACAACTTCTAATTAAAATAAATGAACATGAGTAATAAAATAATAAGGGTCCATATTGATGCAAATTGTTGTCTCACTTTTAAAAGAGAGTTAAATTGAAGTGATAAACTACAAGTTTTCATTTAATCGTCTTTGGTTTCACTTCTATTAACGTTCTTTGTGTGATTTGATTATTTTGAAATGATGGGGATATATATGGGCATATATATATATATAAAATATAATTTTATCAAATCAACTAGTTTCGATTTAAATTTTTTTTTTTTAAAAAAATAAATTCTCTAGATAAGTAGAAGCTAATCTCTCTATAAAGAAGCTCTTTTCACTATGAGGGTTATTATTATTATTATTATTATTATTTTGACTGATTTTTTTTCTTTCATCATCTTCTACATGATTGTATCACACTTTAGAGGCATGATTCTAAGTTTTTATCAGTTTTAATAATTTCTAAATCATATAAATCTTATATTTTTTGCAATTTCTTAAAAGAGTTTCGGAGTATTGTCTCCAAGTATTATAGAATAGTTGATAAATAAATTAACTAAAGTTCTCCGAAGAAACATTCATCTTGAGGATCCAACGTAGAATACATGACATCAATATGACAACTTTTTCTTTCATTTTCTTTTTTATCTTGACTATTTATTGAAATTTCTCACTTAAATTTTTTTATATTTTGATTGAACATCTTTTTCAATTGAGCATTGCTTTTCCAATAGGAATTAAAATTGACAACTTATTATTTAGGTCCAACCTTGGATAGATGATAAATTACTGGATTATGGTTAGAGATGTAAACAAATCAACCAAATTCAAACAAATGTTTACGCTCGATTAATTTTTAAATCTACTCAAACACTGTTCGCGAACATAATCTATAATATTTAAATTAAAAAGTTTTCTTTTCTTTTTCTTCTAATTTATTAAAAAGAATCTATAACAACTTCCTTAATAGTTCTCCAAAATCTTAACTAAATATATTTCACAACCGTAAAATACTTTTAAGTCTTAATTCAACTCAATTTTTTTAAAATTTTTTTGGATAAAGCAAATTCAAATCCAAATTTGAATTTTCAATAAATTTGTAACTTAAATGAGTGAACTCGAGCTCGAACTCGAACAATACAAACATGTAATAGAACAAATTCAAACAAATTTTTGTGTTCGAAACATTAAACGAGCGAATTCAAACAATGCTAAAAAATTAAACAAACAAGCTCAAACATTCGTTGTTCGATTCGTTTCGACTCGTTTACAACTCTAATTAGGGTTAATAACATGATCGGACCTTGATACGTTTGACCTCCTAATAATCTTGAATTTGCTATTCATGCTATTCTTAGAGTAAATTATTAAATTGACAACTTAATAATTATTTTGAAAGAATTATGGTTATTTGTGATGAACCATATCGAGACAACTAATTTAGGTAATTCAAGTACGGTAGTAAAACAATTGCAATTCAATCCCAAGGCATAGGTGAATTGGTATTGAGCTCTTCTAACTTAAGTGAAGTCAAGGATTCACATATATGCCCCAATTTAAAATTTGGGATTAGAACTTTCTCCAGCAAAGAACTAACCTAACTCGAAGGATAAAGTACTATAGAAGTAGCTAGGATGATAGCTTCTTCAACTTTTAGTTGGATCAATTAAAGATCTTTGAATATAGAAGGCTATATCAATTTTATGGAAGCATGAATGACTTGGGTAAGCAGATCCCATGATGATGTGAATATTACACATGCATTATGTAACACTTATAACCCTAATTGGCTTGGCTAGTCACCCTAATTTTGGTTGGAGATTTAATAGAGGAAATTTGAGCTATTAGAGAAATTATCCTAATCAACATCTCCATATTGCCCCTTATTCACAAACTCAATCTTTAGCTTTGTCTCTTCCTAAGAACTTTAATACACCTTCTAATACTCTTTTCAAAATGAAAGAAATGATTAAGGGGATAGTGAATTCAAACAAGAAGATGTTGAGTCAAATAGAAAGATACAATAATCCAATTAGAAAGACAAGTTGGACAATTATAAAGACATTAGGGATCATTGTCGAGCAAAACTATGCAAAATTCAATAAGAGAAGCCAAGGCTATTACCTGATATCTGGTAAAGAATTAAACCCTATTATTCTGGAAATTACTAACTCTTCTATTTGTCTATAAGAAAAAGAGGACGATAGCGCCAACAAATGTCAAAACAGAGAAAGAAATTGAGGAACAAAAGGAGCCAATAGGAGAATATCAGCCAAAAATTCCATATCTCGTGAGGTTGAACCAAAGCAAAGTGGAGGATCAATTTGAGAAATTTTATAAAACTTTTAGTCAATTATATGTTAATTTTCTTGTACCTTTAACTTATTTTTGAGATGCCTAAGTATACAAAATTTTTGAAAGACATTATTAACAATAATGTCTAAGGTAGATATAGACAAAATTATTATATAAAAAAAAGATATAGACAAAATTATTTTGAATGAATGACGTTCTTTGAAACAAAAAGATTTTATTTGTTTTAATTTGTAATATACTATAGAAAATATTGTTAATATCAATGCTTTAGTTAATTTAGGAACTAGTAATAATTTGTTATCATCTAGTTTATTTGATAAATTAAGATTGCATGCTTTGAAACCTACTAAAATGTTTATATAGTTTGCTGACAAGATAGTCAAAAAACTTAAGAAAATTGTAAAAAATATACTTGTTAAAGTTGATAAATTTATTTTCTTTGCGAATTTTGTCAATGAGAGTAGTATACCTCTTATTCTAGGAAAACATTTTCTAACTACTTCTTAAGCATTGATTGATGTAAGTAGTGATCCATTAAACTTATGGTGAATAACGAAGAAGAAGTGTTGCGTTGTATGCGTGTGTCACAATTTGTAAAGATAAGAAAATGAAGTAAATCAACGCAATCTTAACAAGTGCAAGTATACACCGGTCAACAAGTAATATATGTACCTAAGTACAAGATTATCGATCCCACATGGACTAAGTGTGCCAATTACAAATGCAAATACGATTGTACAAATGGTTGAAAGAATGAAAAAATAAAGAATGATGAATAATGAATAGAGATTGGTCTAATGCTACGGCAATGCTACTCCTAAGAAAAAACTAAACTAACAGTTAAGGGTCAGCCTACTGGAAATAACCACAAGAGTACTGCAGGTAATACAATGATGCGGCATTCACGCCCAAAATGTAAATACAAACCAGAGATGAATCTAAATATACAGAACATGCTTTCAGTTTCCAGATTAATGCTACAGCTGATCTGGTGCCACTCAGATTACTTGATTTACTAGTCTAGATCCCAGATAACATCGTCTCATGGAGTACGAAGTACCGTTGACCTAGAGCAACACTAGTCAGTAAATTTGGTCATGTCCCCTGCAATGTTGAACGCACGGTCATGCGTCTCAATCTAGTGCCACATAATTATCATGTCCACTAGCTCCCCTCCATTAGAAGGCCAGATACTAGTTCGATTCATACGTTGGACAGTCGTAACCGCAAGTGATGCTAAATCAATTTAAGTAATTACATGAATAAACCAAACATGCCTCATACAAGCAGTAATCATAAAAACAGAAAATAATGCTACAACATACTCATCATCATATTCCAAATAGTATACTCAACATGTTCATACTTAACTATGCCACAACATCTTCAGGCTATAAAATATATGTTCAGTACAGAGAATAACGAAATCCATTAATTAAAGTAATGTAATCAAAATACTCCCATCGTCATGGTAAATAATTCTATTACAAAACAAGTTTAATTAATTCATAAAAGTCGCCTTCAACTCATGCCCAATATTCAAGCAAGAATCTATACAAGATAATGAACAATAATGAGAAATGGTGATGCGTTCCCGACTGATATGCTAAATAGGTGTTATTTTACCCTATGTTGATTATGAGTAATTAAGGACTGGGATTGACTAATTGTCACATTTAGTCTCTATGGTGTCACTTAATCAGTCAGAACCTAAGACAGAATACCTATCGTGTAGCTAGCCTGTTGGAAAGTATCTACGATTTTATTAAATAAATATCGTACTCCCAGGGAAGTGGTAACGGCTTAGTAGTAACTAGACTTTTATCCTAACTCTTATCTTATGATCCAGTTATGCAATCTTCATCAATAACTCTGATGAGAGGGTGATCCATTCTCCACTAAGGTTTAAGTCTAATTCAGCCTAGAAGTGTTTTATAGATAAGGTCCTGATTCTATGTTATATTGTTTCTATATGTTGATTGACCTATATTCGAGTATTTTAGACATGTCTTGGCCTGGATTGCAACTATGTTCTGAGTCTAAAGGTGTACCACATCTGAGTAATCTGATATACCGCCCCATCGCCAATGTAAACGGCCCTACTCACGGTTACTACTAAAGACAGCTATGAAAGCCCTATGTCACTTCGGGGATCATGCCGCTTGCCCATAACCGCCGGCATAAACGCTCTACTCAGCCTACTTAGACTACTCTAACAAACAGGGTGTTTCGCAGGTTATTTTATCTAATATGGCAGACACCAATACTAATTGATGCCTTCTAAACTAAACAGGTTATGAATAGACCGTGGTTAGGAATTGTCTATAACCCTAATTTTAGTTTAAAAGAAACTACATTAGACATGCAGACATAATGAATATTTAGGCAGGTGGCCATTTCCGGAAAAACATAATAACTTCAACATATATAACAAATATTCATAACAATCATAATCCAGTATTCATAATTGATATTTGGACAAACACAATAACAACATATAAGAGAGGGACAGGGGGACCGATGCCATAAAGAAATCACCCTTTACGAAGTCTCACCGATGGAGCGTACTGTTGTATATGTCGTATTGTTTGACCCGACTCTGCTCGACAGAACCTTCGGGGGACGCTTCCTCTGCCTAGTAGCTGAACTTTACCTTACGTCCTGGGCTTAAGCCCAGCCCTGTGGACTGACTCTTCGAACGCCTAGAGCCCTCTTAGGATCTCCTAACGAAATACCGGGTATTCTATGAATACCAGAAACGAACCTATCTATCGAACCCTAGGATCTGAGACTTATTCTCAGAAACTAAGAAAAACGAAACACAAAAAGGAAAGAAAGAAAACTTATACTGAATTCTGAGTCTCCAAGTGAGTTGTGTACTAGAGAATTGTACACTGGAAACCACTGAATGACTCAGATCAAGTGGAGAGGGATGATTTCAACTGAGGAAGGCCTGGGGTATTTATAGCAGCTTTCTGGAGTGATTTTCTCTCAAACATTCGATATGGGACTTGAATTTCTGGTTCGGGATGCCCGTCCTGGTCTGTTGACCAGGTCAGGACGGCCGTCCCGAGTCCTGGACGCCCGTCTCGACCTATTGACCAGGTCAGGACACCCGTCCTGAAGCGGGACGCCCTCCCCGAAGTCCAAACTTCTGAAAAATTGCATTTTTGCCCCGAAATTTGCCATTTTCTTCTACGTTTCACCTGACACTTCCAAAATCATAAAAACTGTGAAATTGAGTTAATAATGAACAATTAAGACCAATTTGCCCTCAATTTCACCTTAAATCATGCCTAAAAACATGCTAAAAACGTGATATGATTTATGCATATTAGATAACCCCACACTTAGCTTTTTGCTTGTCCTCAAGCAAAGTCTACTTGAAGTTAGTGATTCTAAATCATAGTGCAGTTTTAAATTCCTAGTCATGTTTTTATTCTAAAAATTATTCAGACAATTCTTAACACAGGTCTGACTGGTCAGGTTGCTATGACAAGGTCTCAAATGTCTCTAGTAGATTGTTATGATTGAGCAGAAAGCAACTTAACAACTAGGTTGAACTCTTCTCTTAGTCACAAGGTCTTCCTGATGTGTAGTGTGTGTACAGTCCAGACTAGATAGTCAGCGCAATAAACTCCTGTCTTAACTATTACCAGATAATACTTCGACCCGTCGCTAGACATACTAACAATAGACAACTTCATGAGTTCTGAGCCTTGGTGATCATATTTTTAATGATTTAGCATTTATTGATTTTATAGATTTTCCAGGGTATTTTGAGTCTGCTTAGAACACGTCAACTTCAACTACCCATGTAGCGAGTCCCGCTCTGATGACTCCCAGACCTACACGACCTTAGGGCATAAGGCTTTAAGTTCCCCGAAGGAGTGGTGCTCGAGTAGCGAAGGCCGCTGGCAAACTACCCTTATTTAATTAACTTTCTTTTGTTTCTTTTCACTTTTATCTCAGAGTCTCATCTAGCCATTCTAATTGCCAATATATCCACAACTGGTCTAATTTTATATAGTTAAGTCTTGAAAAGGTAATTGGCTGAGGTTTCTAATCCAGACTAAGTTGTGCTCAGTTATCAGGAATTCCCTATTCCTAATCAATTAGTTCAAAATAGTTCTCAATTGTCTCCTACTAAACATAACTTCTACACACATATCATAGACATAAGCAAATGTTTAACCAATCATACTGTATTTAGAAGTCTGAAAGAATGAGAATTTTGAAAAAAATTTGGAAGGGTGTGAAAATATGGGGAAAACAAGCAAAATCATGCAAAAACTTTTTCAAACTACTATAGTGCACCGTGCACTGCTACCCCACACTTAAGTCTGACACTGTCCTTAGTGTTCATGCATATCTAAACTACCCCACACTTATTTGAAAACAAGAAGAAATAAAAACAAAACAGATAGCTCATACCCCACACTTATTCGACTAACTAAGGGTAAGAGAGGAAATAAGGTACTAAAACAAGAAGGATATCAAAACAGAACACAAAGCAAATAAAATAAAAGTAAAGGAATATGAGGGTTAGAAAAACTCCCTTCATGTCGCGAGCAGAAGGGTCTTCTCTGATCTGTCAATTGGCTCTTCACCATAGCCATGTGCTATTGCTGAGGTGTTCTTGACTCTGCAAACTCTAGGTATTGGAACGGATGACGTCAGCTCCGATCCTTCAATGTTGAGCTCCAGGTAGTGGCCTATCCATTTGATGAATGACTCGAGCCCCAAGGACTGATTCCTCGAATCATTTGCAAAGTTTCTCGTAATCGTAGCAACGTACCCAGACGGAACGTGTCTAGGAATGAGACTTCTTTGGATTGGTGTGCCTACCTGCCAATGTCAGTGAAGGTATTGCATGCAAGTTTTGAATGGTAGAAAAGATACCTGAAGCTTTGGCTAAGCCGTGGTGGTAGGAGGCTCCAGTGGTGTAGATCTGGGCCCAAGTATTTGAGACTTCCTCGGGGAAGTTTCTCACAGCTGATTGTATGCAGGGGATGCAAGCTCCTCCATTGCTATGCTCCTGATACAATGCCAAATTCCTCTATATCCTTCGACCGTTCGATACCACTTGGTAGATCACTTGCTTGCACTGGTCTGGCTTTAATTGTTGTTAGTATCTCATCTGTTGATTCTGCGGGTAGGGGTTTCGCTGTGGTGGTATCTTCTAAAAGTTTCCAGCTTCCGAATTACTCCTCAGTTAAATCCCGTATGATTCCTCTAGTTGGGATTGTATGCATTTCCCATTGGAGTAGCATTCTGCAGTAACCTACTCCTACCTCGGTTGGAATGGTCAGTATTCCATTCACATAGCAACTCCCGCTAAAGTGTGGTAGTTGGCAGACGTCACAAATTTGATACACAGACTGAATGTTTCTTCCTAAGACATTAGCACTCTGAATATGCTATTTTGCAAGCATCGCAGGACTGTATCAGAGATACAAAATCCTTGAATATGGTGGATCAATAAGATTCTACTTCCAACACTTTCCGGACAGTGTTGATAGCAGTTAATTGGTCTCCCATAGATTCCTGCAATACTTCAGAATCATGTGGCCTTCGCCTTCCGAGATACATCCTTTGATCACTTTACTCTGCAAAAATTTGAAATAGAAGAGAAATCTGCCCAGTAGTAATATTTCAAATCAGCAAAGAATTTCTTCTTTTGCTGATAAGTCATATCACTTGGGAATAATTAGCAGCTAGATAATTAGTAATATCAGTAAACCACGGAGGAGAATCATTACTCATAGCAAACAATGAAAATAGATCCTCATTCAGAAATTTATCAGATACTACTGTCTCGTCAATAGCCTCTAACTCAGGGTTTCCTAATCTAGACCAAAGGTTTGCTTTCTAGATTCTTAACCCTTTTCCTTACCCCTTCATTCTATATCAAATTCAAGTAACAATAAAACCTAACTTAATCAATTATTGTTCAGTATCAGTTTTATTGAACACAAACATCTCAGAGTGATCAGTGTAACCTATTGTTTTTAGACAAGACTAGATAAGATCGGAATTTATCATATATGAACTTTCTTATCATGTTTCTGTCCTAAAACAATTCTTACTACATCATTACATCACATATTCATTCAAAAAGTAGATTTCAATCAAGTGATGCCATAATGGGTGCAGTAATTCCTTTTGGTTTAAAAGATCTCATGCGATTATCAGCAAAACAAAAGGAAAATTATTTCATAACTCGTCCTAATAAAGCCGGTATGACTCTAAGAAAATTCTAAAATGGAGTTTCTTCCCAATAAAAATCTAAGCCAAAATTTTACAACTCAGAAGAAAATATATTTTATCCTCATTTCCATTTTTATTTCTTCGAAATTAAATAATAGAAGAAAAACAAAAAAGAGCAACTAAGAAAACAACTAAGAAAGAACAAGAGATAGGGAAAAGAACAACTTACCATTGAGCAAGAAAAGTACAATTTTTTTTCGGATTTTAAATTTTTCAAAATTTTTTTTTTCGAAAGCAGTTAAATTTCCTCAATATGGTTTTAGAATGATTTTCTAAAATTTGATTATCCTAAGTGTCTTAATTCCAGATAATATCTAAAATCAATTAGTTGTGATAATCCTATATTTCGGAAACAGATTGTCTAACTAGCATAAAACAAGTCTTAGGTTTAAGGTCTAGATTACTACCGCTACCTATCATAAGTATCTAGAATTTTGATCAGTATCTAGAATTTTGATCAGGAGTCCTAAATTCATTATGATATTTCCCCAGCAACGGCGTAAAAAATCTGATGCGTTCCCGACTGATATACTAAATAGGTGTTATTTTACCCTATGTTGATTATGAGTAATTAAGGACTGGGATTGACTAATTGTCACATTTAGTCTCTATGGTGTCACTTAATCAGTCAGAACCTAAGGCAGAGTACCTATCGTGTAGCTAGTCTGTTGGAAATTATCTACAATTTTATTAAATAAATATCGTACTCCCAGGGAAGTGGTAACGGCTTAGTAGTAACTAGCCTTTTACCCTAACTCTTATCTTATGATCCAGTTATGCAATCTTTATCAATAACTTTGATGAGAGGGTGATCCATTCTCCACTAAGGTTTAAGTCTAATTCAGCCTAGAAGTGTTTTATAGATATGGTCATGATTCTATGTTATACTGTTTCTACATGTTGATTGACCTATATTCGAGTATTTTAGACATGTCTTGGCATGGATTGCAACTATGTTCTGAGTCTAAAGGTGTACCACATCTGAGTAATCTGATATACCGCCCCATCGCCAAGGTAAACGACCCTACTCACGGTTACTACTAAAGACAACTATGAAAGCCCTATGTCACTTCGGGGATCAAGCCGCTTGCCCATAACCACCGGCATAAACGCTCTACTCAGCCTACTTAGACTACTCTAACAAACAGGGTGTTTCGCAGGTTATTTTATCTAATATGGCAAACACCAATACTAATTGATGCCTGTTAAACTAAACAGGTTATGAATAGACCGTTGATACGCGAAAATCGTATCACATTTTTAGCATGTTTTTATATATGTTTTAATGTGAAATTAAGAGTAAATTGACATTAATTGTTTACTATTTACTTGATTTCACAGTTTTTATGATTTTGGAAGTGTCAGGTGAAAAGTAGACGAAAACAGCAAATTCTGGGGCAAAAATGCAATTTTTGGAAATATTGACCCGGTCAAAGGTCCGGGACGGGCGTCCCGAACCGGGACGGGCGTCTCGAACCGCCAGAAGCTGTCCCACATCGAATTTTTCAGAATTTTTCACTCCGGGAAGCTGCTATAAATACCCCAGGCCTCCAGCAGTTGAATTCATCCCTCTCCACTCGATCTGAGTCATTAAGTGGTTTCCAGTGTACAATTTTCCAGTACACAACTCACTCAGAGACTCGGATCTCAGTTTTCTTTCTTATTAGTGTTTGTTTTAGTTTCTGAGAAATAGTCTCAGATCTTAGGCTTCTATAGATAGCTTCGTTTCTGGTGTTCATAGAACACCCGGGATTTCGTTAGGAGATCCTAAGAGGGCTCAAGGCGTTCGAAGAGTCAGTCCACAGGGCTAGGCTTAAGCCCAGGATGTAAGGTAAAGTCTAGCTACTAGGCTGAGGAAGCGTCCTCCGAAGGTTCTGGTGAGTAGAGTCGGGTCAAGCAATACGGCATATACAGCAGTACGCTCCATCGGCGAGACTTCGTAAAGGGTGAATTCTTTATGGCATCGGTCCCCCTGTCCCTCTCTTATATGTTGTTATTGTGTTTGTCCAAATAACAGTTCTGAATACCAGATTATGATTTTTATGAATATTTGTTAGATATGTTGAAGTTATTATGTTTTTCTAGAAATAGCCACCTGCTAAATATTCACTATGTCTGCATGTTTAATGTGCTCTTTTAAACTAACGTTAGGGTTATAGACAATTCCTAACCACGGTCTAATCATAACCTGTTTAGTTTAACAGGCATCAATTAGTATTGGTGTTTGCCATGCTAGATAAAATAACATGCTGAACACCCTGCTTGTTAAAGTAGTCTATGTAGGAGTCGAGCTGAGTCCGATTATGCCGGCGGCTAGGGCAAGCGGTATGATCCCCGAAGTGACATAGGGCTTTCATGGATGCCTTCGTCCCGAACCGTGAGTAGGGCCGTCATTAAGGTAGGGCGGTTTATTAGAGTCCTCGGATGTGGTACGCCTTTAGACACAGAACATAGTTGCAATCCAGGCTAAGATGCATCTAAAATACTCGAAGACAGGTCAATCAACATATAGGAACAGTATAGCATAGAATCAGAACTCATCTTTAAAACACTTTTAGGATTAATTAGACTTGAACCTAGTGGAGAATGGATCACCCTCTCATCAAAGATATTGATGAAGATTGCATAACTGGATCATAAGATAAGAGTTAGGATAAGAGGCTAGTTACTACTAAGCCGTTGCCACTTCCCTGGGAGTACGATATTTATTTAATAAAATCGTAGATACTTTCTAATAGACTAGCTACACGATAGGTACTCTGCCTTAGGTTCTGGCTGATTAAGTGACACCATAGAGACTAAATGTGACAATTAGTCAATCACAGTCCTTAATTATTCATAATCAACATAGGGTAAAATAACACCTATTTAGCATGTCGGTCGGAAACCCCATCAAATTTTTGGTGCCGTTGCCGGGGAAATATCATAATGAATTTAGGACTCCTGATCAACATTCTAGACACCGATCAAAATTCTAGATACTTATGATAGGTAACGGTAGTAACCTAGACTTTAGACCCAACACTTATGTTATACCAGTTAGACAATCAATTTCCGAAATATAGGATTATCATAACTAATTAATTTTAGATGTTATCTGGAATTAAGACACTTAGGATAATCAAATTTTAGAAAATTATTCTAAAACCATATTAAGGAAATTTACCTGCTTTCAACATAAAAAGAAAAAAAATGTTAAAAATTTAAAATCCCAAAAAGAATGTATCTTTCTTGCTCAACGGTGAGTTGTTCCTTTTCCCTATCTCTTGTTTTTTTAGTTGTTTTCTTAGTTGCTCTTTTTCGTGTTTTTCTTCCTTTATTTAATTTCGAAAAAATAAAAATGGGAATGAGGATAAAATATGTTCTCTTCTGAGTTGTAAAATTTTGGCTTAGATTTTTATTGGGAAGAAACTCCATTTTAGAATTTTCTTAGTCATACCGGCTTTATTAGGACGAGTTATGAAATAATTTTTCCTTAATAGCTAGACCTTTGAATGTTCTATTGAAAAAAAAGGATGTTCCCTTTGTTATGTTGATAATTGCATGAGATCTTTTAAACCAAAAGGAATTACTGCACCCATTAGGGCATCACCTAATTGAAATCTTCTTTTTGAATGAATATGTGATGTAATGATGCAGTAAGAATTGTTTTAGGACAGAAACATGATAAGAAAATTCATGTATGATAAATCCTAATCTTATCTAGTCTTGTCTAAAAACAATAGGTTACACTGATCACTCTGAGATATCTGTGTTCAATAAAACTGATACTGAACCATAATTGACTAAGTTAGGTTTTGTTGTTACTTGAATTTGATATAGAATGAAGGGATAAGAAAAAGGGTTAAGAATCTAGAAAGCAAACCTTTGGTCTGGATTAGGAAACCCTGAGTTAGAGGTTATTGACGAGACAGTAGTATCTGACAAATTTCTGAATGAGGATCTATTTTCATTGTTTGCTATGAGTAATGATTCTCCTCCGTGGTTTACTGATATTACTAATTATCTAGCTACTAATTATTCCCAAGTGATATGACTTATCAGCAAAAGAAGAAATTCTTTGCTGATTGGAAATATTACTACTGGGCAGATTTCTCTTCTATTTCAAATTTTTGCAGATCAGTTGATCAGAAGATGTATCTCGGAAGGCGAAGGCCACATGACTCTGAAGCATTGCAGGAATCTATGGGAGACCAATTAACTGCTATCACACTGTCCAGAAAGTGTTGGAAGTAGAATCTTGTTGACCCACCATATTCAAGGATTTTGTATCTCTGATACAGTCCTGCGATGCTTGCCAAATAACAGATTCTAGTTGTTTTCCAGATTCAGAGTGCCGATGTCTTAGGAAGAAATGTTCAGCCTGTGTATCAAATCTGTGAAGTCTGCTAAGTACCACACTTTAGCAGGGATTGCTATGGGAATGACTGACCATTCCAAAAGAGGTAGGAGTAGGTTACTGCAGAATGCTGCTCCAATGGAAAATGCATACAATCCCAGCTAGAGGAATCATACGGGATTTAGCTGAGGAGTAATTCGGAAGCTGGAAACTTTCAAAAGACACCACCACAGCGAAACCCACACTCGCAGAATCAACAGATGAGATACTGACAACAATAAAAGCCAGACCGGTGCAAGCAAGTGCTCTACCAAGAAGTAACGAAGGGTCGAAGGATATAGAGGAATTTGGCGTTGTATCAGGAGCATAGCAATGGAGGAGCTTGCATTCCCTGCATACCAATCAGCTGTGAGAAACTTCCCCGAGGAAGTCTCAAATACTTGGGCCCAGATCTACACAACTGGAGCCCCCTACCACCACAGCTTTGCCAAAACTTCAGGTATCTTTTCTTCCATTCGAGACTTGCATGCCATACCTTCACTAACATTGGCAGGTAGGCACACCAATCCAAAGAAGTCTCATTCCTAGACACGTTCCTTCTGGACACGTTGCTACGATTACGAGAAACTTTGCAAATGATTTGAGGAAGCAGTCCGTGGGGCTCGAACCATTCATCAAATGAATAGGCCACTACCTGGAGCTCGACAATGAAGGATCGGAGGTGACGTCATCCGTTCCAATATCTAGAGTTCGCAGAGTCAAGAACACCTCAGAAATAGCACATGGCTAAGGTGAAGAGCCAATTGACAGATCAGAGAAGACCCTTCTGCTCGCGACATGAAGGGAGTTTTTCTAGCCCTCATATTCCTTTACTTTTATCTTATTTTTGTTTTGTGTTCTGTTTTGCTATCCTTCTTGTTTGTTTTCTCTCTTACCCTTAGTTAGTCGAATAAGTGTGGGGTAAGAGTTCTTTGTTTTGTTCTTGACTTCTTTGTTTTGTTTTTGTTCTTATTTTCAAATAAGTGTGGGGTAGTTTAGCTATGCATGAACACTGAGGACAGTGCCAGACTTAAGTGTGGGGTAGCAGTGCACGGTGCACTGTAGCAGTTTGAAAATTTTTTCGCATGCTTTTGCTTGTTTTCCCTGTATTTTCACACCCTTCCAAAATTTTTCAAAATTTTTCCGTCTTTCAGACTTCTAAATGCAGTATGCTTAGTTAAACAAATTGCTTATGTCTATGATATGTAGGTAGTATGTTATGGTTAGTAGGAGATAATTGATAGCTATCTTGGACTAGTTGATTAGGAATAAGGAATTCCTGATAACTGAGCACAACCTTGTCTGGATTAGAGACCTCAACCAATTGCCTATTCGAGACTTAACTAGATAAAATTAGACCAGTTGTGGATATATTGGCAGTTAGAATGACTAGATGAGACTCTGAGCTAAAAGTGAAAAGACATTAAGGAAGTTAATTACAATAGGGTAGTTTGCCAGCGGCCTTCGCTACTCGAGCACCACTCCTTCGGGGAACTTAAAGCCTGATGCCCTAAGGTCGTGTAGATCTGGGAGTCATCGGAGTGGGACTCGCTACATGGGTAGTTGAAGTTGACGTGTTCTAAGCAGACTCGAAATTCTCTGAATCTATAAAGAAAATAACCAAGTGCTAAAACATTAAAAATCTTATCACCAAAGCTCAGAACTCAGAAAGTTATCTGTTGTCAGTGTGTCTAGCGATAGGTCGAAGTATTATCTGGTAGCAGTTAAGATAAGAGTTCATTGTGTTGACTATCTGGTCTAGACTAGTACACACACTACACATCAGGAAGACCCTGTGACTAAGAAAAAAAGTCCAACCTAGTTGTTGATTTGTTTTCTGCCTGATCATAACAAACTACTAGAGACATTTGAGACCTTGTCATAGCAACCTAACCAATCAGACCTGTGTTAAGAATTGTCTGAAGAATTTTTGGAATAAAAACATGACTAGGAATTTAAGTGACTGCACTACGGTTTAAAATCACTAACTCCATGTAGACTTTGCTTGAGGACAAGCAAAAAGCTAAGTGTGGGGTTATCTGATACGCGAAAATCGTATCACATTTTTAGCATGTTTTTATATATGTTTTAATGTGAAATTAAGAGTAAATTGACATTAATTGTTTACTATTTACTTGATTTCACAGTTTTTATGATTTTGGAAGTGTCAGGTGAAAAGTAGACGAAAACAACAAATTCTGGGGCAAAAACGCAATTTTTGGAAATATTGACCCGGTCAAAGGTCCGGGACGGGCGTCCCGAACCCAGGACGGGCGTCCCGACCCGGTCAAACCGCCAGGACGGGCGTCCTGAACCGGGACGGGCGTCCCGAACCTGGTCAACGAATCAGGATGGGCGTCCCGAACCGCCAGAAGCTGTCCCACATCGAATTTTTCAGAATTTTTCACTCCGGGAAGCTGCTATAAATACCCAAGGCCTCCAGCAGTTGAATTCATCCCTCTCCACTCGATCTGAGTCATTAAGTGGTTTCCAGTGTACAATTTTCCAGTACACAACTCACTCAGAGACTCGGATCTCAGTTTTCTTTCTTATTAGTGTTTGTTTTAGTTTCTGAGAAATAGTCTCAGATCTTAGGCTTCTATAGAGAGGTTCGTTTCTGGTGTTCATAGAACACCCGGGATTTCGTTAGGAGATCCTAAGAGGGCTCTAGGCATTCGAAGAGTCAGTCCACAAGGCTAGGCTTAAGCCCAGGATGTAAGGTAAAGTCTAGCTACTAGGCTGAGGAAGCGTCCTCCGAAGGTTCTGGTGAGTAGAGTCGGGTCAAGCAATACGGCATATACAGCAGTACGCTCCATCGGCGAGACTTCGTAAAGGGTGAATTCTTTATGGCATCGGTCCCCCTGTCCCTCTCTTATATGTTGTTATTGTGTTTGTCCAAATAACAGTTCTGAATACCAGATTATGATTTTTATGAATATTTGTTAGATATGTTGAAGTTATTATGTTTTTCTAGAAATAGCCACCTGCTAAATATTCACTATGTCTGCATGTTTAATGTGCTCTTTTAAACTAACGTTAGGGTTATAGACAATTCCTAACCACGGTCTAATCATAACCTGTTTAGTTTAACATGCATCAATTAGTATTGGTGTCTGCCATGCTAGATAAAATAACATGCTGAACACCCTGCTTGTTAAAGTAGTCTAGGTAGGAGTCGAGCTGAGTCCGATTATGCCGGCGGCTAGGGCAAGCGGTATGATCCCCGAAGTGACATAGGGCTTTCATGGATGCCTTCGTCCCGAACCGTGAGTAGGGCCGTCATTAAGGTAGGGCGGTTTATTAGAGACCTCGGATGTGGTACGCCTTTAGACACAGAACATAGTTGCAATCCAGGCTAAGATGCATCTAAAATACTCGAAGACAGGTCAATCAACATATAGGAACAGTATAGCATAGAATCAGAACTCATCTTTAAAACACTTTTAGGATTAATTAGACTTGAACCTAGTGGAGAATGGATCACCCTCTCATCAAAGATATTGATGAAGATTGCATAATTGGATCATAAGATAAGAGTTAGGATAAGAGGCTAGTTACTACTAAGCCGTTGCCACTTCCCTGGGAGTACGATATTTATTTAATAAAATCGTAGATACTTTCCAATAGACTAGCTACACGATAGGTACTCTGCCTTAGGTTCTGGCTGATTAAGTGACACCATAGAGACTAAATGTGACAATTAGTCAATCACAGTCCTTAATTATTCATAATCAACATAGGGTAAAATAACACCTATTTAGTATGTCGGTCGGAAACCCCATCAACCGTGTTTAGGAGTTGTCTATAACCCTAATTTTAGTTTAAAAGAAACTACATTAGACATGCAGACATAATGAATATTTAGGCAGGTGGCCATTTCCGGAAAAACATAATAACTTCAACATATATAACAAATATTCATAACAATCATAATCCAGTATTCATAATTGATATTTGGACAGACACAATAACAACATATAAGAGAGGGACAGGGGGACCGATGCCATAAAGAAATCACCCTTTACGAAGTCTCGCCGATGGAGCGTACTGCTGTATATGTCGTATTGCTTGACCCGACTCTGCTCGACAGAACCTTCGGAGGATGCTTCCTCAACCTAGTAGCTGGACTTTACCTTACCTCCTGGGCTTAAGCCCAACCATGTGGACTAACTCTTCGAACGCCTAGAGCTCTCTTAGGATCTCCTAATGAAATCTCGGGTATTTTATGAATACCAGAAACGAACCTATCTATCGAACCCTAGGATTTGAGACTAATTCTCAGAAACTAAGAAAAACGAAACACAAAAAGGAAAGAAAGAAAACTTATACTGAAATTTGAGTCTCCGAGTGAGTTGTGTACTAGAGAATTGTACACTGGAAACCACTGAATAACTCAGATCAAGTGGAGAGGGATGATTTCAACTGAGGAAGGCCTGGGGTATTTATAGCAGCTTTCTAGAGTGATTTTCTCTCAAACATTCAATGTGGGACTTGAATTTCTGGTTCGGGACGCCCGTCCCGGATTGGGACGCTTGTCCCGGTCTGTTGACCAGGTCAGGACGGCCGTTCCGAGTCCTAGACGCCCGTCCTGAACCGGGACGCCCTCCCCGGAGTCCAAACTTTTGAAAAATTGCGTTTTTGCCCTGAAATTTTCCATTTTCTTCTACTTTTCACATGACACTTCCAAAATCATAAAAACTGTGAAATTGAGTTAATAATGAACAATTAAGACCAATTTGCCCTCAATTTCACCCTAAATCATGCCTAAAACATGCTAAAACGTGATATGATTTATGCATATCAATTGGACAGAGAATTACTTGGGTCTGAGATCACGCTACTGCCCAGATTAGTTTAATCACGATTGCCCAATGCTATTCTCCTCTGATTGATGTCACGTCGTCTTTTCAGCTCAGCTGATGAACACTCAGCAAGTCACCCTGCTCACTCTCGAGTTTTCCATACAAAAATTAGGCTAAAGCTAAAAGGAACTGCTAAACTATACCGAAAATGCTACTGAACTATCTAAGAAAGAATAAAAACCCAATCTCTTTTCAAAAGGCTAAGAGTCTAATCTCCAAAAGCTGTTTCTTCTTGTACCGAGATTCAGCCTCAATCTGCCATCTGTCCATATTTCTGGAATTTTCTTATAATATTCAGCAAATAAAATGAATAATCCAGAAATTAATTCTAGCTGCCTTCTGATTTCTTTGTCCTTTTCCTCCATGCTGCAGGATTCTCTGCGAAATTCAAGCTTCAGCTGCCATGTATTTAATTAATTAAAACAAAATAAATTATGAAAATAGCTGAATAATCAATCTGAAATCTTATTCCCTTTTTACTCTTGTTACAATAAATCAATCCAAATTAAATCCCAAATAATAATCCAATAAATGCAACTCGTAACAATATTTGGAAATTAATTAAATTAAATTGACATATTGACAATAAAACCTCATTTTTCATAAAAAAGAGAAAGAATATCAAATAAACGCATTTTAACTCCAATTTCTAAATAAATTCAATTATTTCAAAAGCAAAACGTGACAAAGTAAATGTGAATAACTCTATTATTCTAGAGTTATCAAGAAGTTATTTTAACTTTAATTCTACCTCTAGACATCCTCTACATTTGTCATTCATGTTTTTTTTTTCTGTAGATTTAATTGATGACAACATTGATATGAGCATATTTGAATTATTAATATCTTGTTTTACTTGCTTTATGTGGGAATTAGATTCTTTGCCTTTTGATGAAACTGATTTTGAGATAATTGCTAATGTTGAGATTTATGTGGGAAAATTTTTTCTTTTGAGGAACAATAATTAGAACTAAAGGTTTTGTCAAATCATCTTTGTTATGATTGTTTGGATGCAAATTTGATTGAGGAACAATGAATACACTAAAAAGGTACAAAAGTACTTTTGCATATATATATATATATATATATATTCATAGGAAAGAAAACGTTTCAACAATCAAGTAGATCAAATATCCATTGTGACTTTTAACTTTTTGGCATGCAAAAAAAAAAAAAAAAAAGATTCCGATACAAAAATATTGCATGTTTGCCACATGGCAGATGCCAACTACCCGTTGCAGTGGGGCTAGCTGGAGTAAAAGTTTCCCTAAAATTTTTAAACTCCCTGATTTCTTGATTTAACAAATCCAATTTGATTGGTAGACTTTAATTTTACAGTTTTTAATTTTACGTACCCTGAAAATGAATCTTTGTCTTTCCCAAAGTGGGCACATTACTACACTGACCGTGACTGCTGAACCACGGACAACACTCTTAGTTTTGCATTAAGGGATTACACTTGTCCCAAATATACTCGTACTATATTAGTACTCTTTCAGTACGTTCCACAGATATGTTTTTTCTTTTTTCTTTTTTTTTTAAATTTATTATTATTAAATTGAATAAAATAAAATAAAATTTTAATTTTTCGACTAAAAGATATCAATTAGAGTAACATCCGTATCTGTCCAATTGATTCATGTGATGAAAAAGAAAGAATCGTATCTGGTAGCAGTAGTAATGTGCAAACAATATTGAGGCTGTCGTGCTCCAATCTTCTTCTGCAAAAAATCTGTGCTGGTATTATTTTTTTTGACCAAAATATTCAATACACTGAACAAAAAAGACAAAGAAAAAGAAAAAAGGAGTTACAACAGTTCTGAATGTAAAGAGTACATCGTACGCAATAAAAGTACAAGAAGTAAAGGCTCTTCTCCCTTCAAAAGTTTCGAGAATCTTACTTAAAACTAAAAGCATCCCCATATATATTCTTCTTCAATTGGTCCAAAATTATTCAACATTATAATTAGCAACACTATATCTTGAGTACATATATATATATATATATATAAACATAAAAAACTATTCTTTAAATTTTATTAAAAAATCAAATCAACATTTACATATGTAATTATTTAAAATTATCTAATATATTAGATTTACGAATAAAAATACTAGATGATTTTATACATTTAGATGTTCAAAACATTACATATAATTTTATTTGAATTAATTATTATATATAATTGTTGCCTTGTGTGAATCTCCATGTGTTAATGCAACCCTAAGTCATCTTCTAAGAACAATATTTATTTCTCCTTTTTCATTATATATAATATATATATATTATATATATATATATATATATATTGATTCGTGGGAAATCGATTTGACGCCATCTGTCATTAAAACGGCATCGTCTGATGGTATCTACCAAATATTACTGTCAAGATAGTCTTAGTGTCACTATTTTAATGGAGGTTATGTCTTACGATGCCTGTAAAACAAAAAAGTTCATAATAGAGGGTGGAAGTACTCTGATGAATCCTCCGATGATAAAGTCAGTATTTTGATCTTGACTAGAGAGTATTTAATTTGATAGAGGTTTCGTTTAGTAATCTGACCTTTTCCTTTTACCTTTACAGGGGTGGTTTTTATAGACGTAGGCCACCTAAGAAATAGGTAGGTCGGGTGGTGTGATACGCAGAATCTGGTAGTTACCAGATTATGTGGCAGAATTCAAAATCCCTAGTTTTAGGGAAACGTTAAGGAGGATCTTTTGACTGAGCCTTTCTGAGATTGATTGTTAGTCAAAAGATAGCTTTTGAAGAAGTTTCCAGAAGTAGCTCATTCGGCTGGCAAGCATACGTCGAGCGAAGTGGATTGCCTGAGAGGCGAAACTGCGAACTTTGGCGTCTGGGGTGGCGGAGTCGTGGCCTCATCGGGCATGGTGGGTTGACACCTGGCGGAGTTGTGGGTCCTACCATGCTTGGTGGATGGACACGTCGGACTACCACATCATTCCTCACTCCATGTCAACGCGGGGGTATTTTCATACCTCTCAGTGGCCCTTCGTCGAAGTGGAAGAAGGGTTCCTCTTTTGCTTCGACGTAACTGAGGCTCACTTCATGTTCCGAACTGCCCACTTTTGCAGACTTAACAAAGGCATTACGTCGGGCTCCGACTTTGTGGTGGTGAGATGCGGAGTGTAGAGAGATGTCTCGACTGTTTGCTGCGAGGTTTGGTGTACCGAGTGATGGTTCGATTATCAAGGGGACAGCTGGAGATCGCCAGTGGGGGTTTCATGATGTCGTTTACACTTCCCCATGCACAGGTAATGATGACTACTGTGCATAGGGGAAGGAGACTTGACGTTTGGTGTGACTCGGACCCCTTTGGAAATGGGTCCGGGTGAAGCGTGCCCGGGAAGCTTCCTCTTTTTTTAAGACTTTCCTTTGCCCCTTGGTATTCTTTCATCTTCTATAAATAGAACAATTGATTTTCTTTGGGACTTTTTACCTTCTCTCTTTGATTTTCTGTGATTTGTACTTCCTTTTCTTCATCTTCTTCCTTGATTTGGTGTTTGCCAGCACTTCCGTTCTAACTTCCTTGACGCCGCCTTGCAGATTTCTCCATACTTGATCATCATAACGGGTAATGAGGCGTCATGGTCACCGATTTTTCTTTCATTCACCATTTTTTCCATTGGTTTCCGATGAACGTGGGACAGTTCATCATTATATGTGGGTTTCTCAGGTTTTGTTTTTGTTTTTGTAGCTTTCCTTTTGAGTTTGGGTGTTGAAATGTTAGTTGTTTTTGTAAGAACCATAGTTGGCCGGGAAAATGGAGGCCATTTAGGTGAAATCATTTGGGGAAACTTTCTAGGGGATGAACTCGTTGAAGGCAAAGTGAGGAGACTTTATGATAAATGTAGACACTGATAGTCAATTTGTTCTCGTTGTAGATATGTCGAACTCAGAGAACACCGAAGTAACTGTCCCCATAGTCGAAGTTGAGTCTAGCTCCTCAGCATCCACTTCGGTGGGTAGGCCGGCTGATGAGAGTTCTAGTGCTCGGAGTGACTAGAGTTCGAGCACTACGAGTGATGAGAGCATGAGTATTGAGACCGGTCGTATCAACCTAAATATCGACGAAGGATGGGACCTGCCAACCAGGCTAGATACCGATGACAGAGTTATCAGGGTGCTAAACGTCCAAGCCTCGACCGACGGCTCCTTCGAGGGCCCGACTATCCCTGTTGTCGCACCTTTAGATCCCAGAACCCCTAAGACCACCTGTGCCAGAGTGACATCCACTAGCCTAACAACTAGAGATCTACCTGACGCCAGCATCCTCCACCGGGAGGGTGCTGACTCTGACTCTTCCGATGAACTCCCAAAAACCAAAAACCGGTTGCCGGGGGACTTCATTTTAAAAAATAACACAATAAGCCTTGGACTTCCAGTTTTGTCCCTAGAGGTCGACCAAAGTATGTTTAGGTTATTTTTCTTACGGGCATGTGGGGCCATGTCTGATTTTTACATCCACATCCCCTTTGACCACTTTCTTTCCGGACTTAGCATACCCTTAGATCCTGCGTTTTGCAATTTTTTGAGTTTGGTTAGATGTCAACCAGCCCATATTCACCCCAATGAAGTTTGATACTTCGTTGCGTTAACCATTCTGTGTAGGAGAATAGGGGTAGAGATTTTTAACCCGATACTTAGAACCTTTTTCCCCGTTCTTCGTATGAATAACCTCACCCTTTCACTCCGACCTCACCCTAGTAAAGTTACCCTTTTTGAGCCCCCTCTGAATAAGATAGGTTAGTGGAGAGAGCGTGGGGTTTGTGTGGAGTCTAAGTCGGGCTTCCCATTTTACCCCAAGTGTAAGGCACTCTGCGTTTGGCCACCCGTAAAGAAAAACGCCAAGTACTCCGACTCAAACATAAAATTTTTAGATTATGTTCAGAGTGAGTAGGAGACAACCCTAGGACCCAAACCAAATTTTCCTCACTAGCAAACTTATCGCTAATGAAAGCTGGTATTCTTGTGGGATAGGCGGGAAATCGATAGATGCCCGCCGGAGAGAGCTTGGGCTCGATGATAATAATGAATACCTGGTATGGAGATTGCACCCAAATAAGGTGTTTTTCGATGATTTTCCAGAGTGTTCTAATCCTGAAAATGCGGCTTGTCCCGTGGCCTCAGGTAGATGGGTTTTGTTTATTTGCTTCATATCTTTTCATACTTCGCTCCGTATCTCTTTACTTCGCTAACCTGTTTTCTTTGCATGACTTCGCCAGATATAGGGCTTACCTTCACTGAACACCACGAAGCAGCCAGGCATGCCACAGAGGCCGCCATCAATAGTTCTACCCCAAACCTTGTGAGGGCGGTGGACCGCGCTTCACTTGCTACTACTGCTGTAGCCACGTCATCGGGGGATGCTGCCACTCTGACAGCCAAAAAGAGGCCCTCGCAGGGTCCTCGCTTACTGGACTCCGCCAGTTTGAGGGAGGTGGCCCCCGCTACTGTACAAGCATTAGCACTTCGGGGGTCACAGGGGGAAAGATCCTCTGGTCCCACTCCTTCCTGTCCGTGGACCAGAGAAGGTTTCAAGCTGCCGGAGTTCCGAAGAGAGTTGGAGAACTTGGCCCAAGAAATCCAGAGGGCCTCTCCACTGCTAACCAACCTTCAGCTATCGAACTCAAAGGCGGGGAGGCACTTCAGCAAGGTCGTATTGAATAGGGCCATGGATTTCGACCTCTCCCAGAGCCTCCGCCGTGGATGATACCATGGGCCAAATTGGGGCCCATCTATCTCAAGTATGTCGGAGTAATCCTGGTTGGTAGTTTCAACCATTTGTTTTCGTACTGATTTCGTTTATGTCTTTTGGATCAGGTCTGTGCCTTTGTGGTCCATCTCGACAGGATGGCGGCCTCAGCCAACACTTCTAGGACAATGCAAATCAATTTGGAGAAGAATGTGCCGATTTGGAAGGGCAATTGTCTTGGAAGAATGATGTGTTTCCGATTGATATGTTAAAATAGGCTTTATTTACCATATATTGATTATAAATAATTAAGGACTGAGTCTTACTAATTGTCACATTTAGTATCTATGTTGTCACTTAATCAATCAGAACCTAAGGCAGAGTACCTATCGTCTAGCTAGTCTATTGGAAAGTATCTACGATTTTAATTAAAGAATTTATCGTACTCCCAAGGAAGTGGTAACGGCTTAGTAGCAACTATCCTTTTAACCTAACTCTCATTTTATTACTTAGTTATACAATCGTTCATCAATATCTTTGATGAGTGGGTGATCCTTTCTACACAAGATTCAAGTTCATTAGGCATGCAAGAGTATTTCACAGACAAGTATTCTGATGTATGTCCTATTGTTTCTACATGTTGACTGACCTATCTTTGAGTATTTTAGATATATCTTGGTCTATATTGCAATTATGTACTGATTCTACATGTGTACCACATCTGAGTTATTTGATAAATTACCCCATCGCCATTGACGGCCTTACTCACGGTTCGAGCTAATGGCATCCATGAAAGTCTTGTGTCACTCAGGAGATTATGCCGCTCGCCCTAACGCGGGCATAAACACACGAACTCAGCCTCATTAGACTACTCTAACAAACTTGGTGATCTATAGGTTATTTTATCTTATATGGCAGACCTTAATGCTTCCGTCCTCACACAAAGCCCTAAATTAAGGCCTGTTAAACTAGACAGGTTATGATTAGACTGTGGTTAGAAATTGTCTATAATCGTTCATCTAATTTAAAAGAGAAAGTAGACATGCAGTCATAATGATTAATTAAGTTGGTGACCTTTCCGGAAAACTGTAAATAACTTCAGCATGCAAAACACATATTCATATCATCATAATTTAGTATTCAAATAGATCTTTAGATAAACACAGTACAGAATATACAGAGAGGATCTAGGGAACCACCACCATAAAGTATTCACCATTTATCAAGTCCGTCAATGGAGCGACTACTTGTATATCCTGGACTGCTTGACCCAACTCTGCTCGACAGAACCTTCGGAGAACGCCTCCTTAGCCTAGTAGTAATTGCTTTACCTTACGTCCTGGGCTTAAGCAAAGCCTTGTTGACTAGCTCTTCGCTCACCTAATGCCCTCTTAGGATCTCCTAATGAAATCCCTAGTATTCTATGAATATAAAAAATGAACCCTATCTAGTCATATTCTAAGATTCTGAGACAGATTCTCAGAAAGCAAAGAACACAAGAAACTCTCGTATACTAAACTACTTGAATGAAACACCTGAGATCACTAAATGACTTGTATACTGTAGGAAAATGTATACTTGAAGTCACTTAATGATTCAGATCAAGTGCAGAGGGATGATTTCAATTGAGGAAGGCTTGGGGTATTTATAGCAAGTAAGTTGAGTGATTTTTGATGCAGAAATTGATGTGGGATTCTGTGCAGGGGCTCGGGACGCCTATCCTGGTTTGTTGACCGGGTCAGGACGCCCATCCCGAGTCTTTGACCGGGTCGGGACGCCCGTCCTGATCCACGAACTTCCGAAAATCACGTTTTTGCCCAAATATTTGCCATTTTAGAACAAGGCCTTAGACTCCGCTGTTGACAAGTTGCGGACTGCCGAAGAGAATGTGGCTTTAGTTTTTGCTGAAAAGGACCGGCAGTCCGCGGACCTGATTTCCTTCCTACATGTAAATGAAGCTCTCAAAGCTCAACTTCGGGACTTCGATAGGAAGCTGAAGGAATTAGAGTCCAAGTGCAGGGTGGCCGAGGAGAAGGTGGGTTACTTGGAGTCCGCTGAGCATACTGCGAAGGTGGTGCGTGACCACAAGAGTTCCCCTGCATTCGAGGAGGAGTTATTAGAGAAGTCTAATGCCTACTTTGATAGAGACTATGCACACATACTCCGCCAGTTCCACTAGTACATTCTCGATAAGGCGCTGATGTGCTAGGGTTTTGAAGGCTCTTTTGCTAGTTCTGATTTTAGGGAGGGTTGTTATTTTGTTCTATTCACAGATAGTGAACTGGAGGAGATTGCAACTGTTGACCAGAAAGCGGGAAGGCATTGGGGTCCACCGGCGCTAGTGCACCCTACTTTAGAGGAACTGTGTGATTAGTTTCAAGCACAGGCGGAGGAGCAGACTTCAGTTGAACCGGCCTTGACCGAGGTGCCCGTGGTGGAGGAGCCCACCCCAGCAGCGGAGCTAATTTTGGTGGAGGGGTCTCCTAGTGCGACAGAGGAGGGTACTTCGGCCTAGTTGAGGAGGCCGCTTGATATGCATAAATCATATAACTTTTTTAGCATGTTTTAGGCACAATTTAGGGTGAAATTGGTGTTAAATCATTCTTAATTGATTGTTATTAACTCAATTTCACAGTTTTTGTGATTTTGGAAGTGTCAGGTGAAAAGTATAAGAAAATGGCAAATTTCGGGGCAAAAACATGATTTTCATAAGTTCAAAAGTCAGGATGGGCGTCCTGACCTAGTCAACAGACCAGGACGGGCGTCCAGGACTTGGGACGGCCATCATGACCTGGTCAACAGGCCGGGACGGGCGTCCCAGATCCAGGACAGGCATCCCGAATGCCTGGTCAAAGTCCCACATCGAAATTTTGTGAGAAATTCACCCAGTTCCCCTACTATAAATACCCCAAGCATTGCCCAGTTGAAATCATTCCTCTCCACTCGATCTGAGTCATTTAGTGACTTCAAGTATACAATTTTCCATAGTATACAAGTCACTTAGCGATTCAGGTTTTTAGTACAGGTTTATTTATAGTTTTAGAGAGTGTCTCGTGTTCTTCATTTCTGAGAGTCTGTCTCAGATCTTAGAATACGACTAGATAGGTTCATTTTTGGTATTCATAGAATACCCAGGATTTCATTAGGAGATCTGATACGCGAAAATCGTATCACCTTTTTAGCATGTTTTTATGTATGAATTTGGGTGAAATCGAGGGTAATTTGATATTAATTATTCATTATTTACTTAATTTCACAGTTTTTCTAATTTTGGAAGTGTCAGGTGAAAAGTAGACGAAAACAGCAAATTTTGGGGCAAAAACGCAATTTTTGGAAATGTTGACTCGGTCAAAGGTTCAGGACGGGCGTCCCGACCAAGTCAAGGCACCGGGACGGGCGTCCCGAGCCGCCAAAAGCTGTCCCACATCAAATTTCTCAGAGATTTTCACTCCAGGAAGCTGCTATATATACCCCAGGCCTCCAACAGTTGAATTCATTCCTCTCCACTCGATCTGAGTCATTTAGTGGTGTCCAGTGTACAATTCTCTAGTACACAACTCACTCAGAGACTCGGATCTCAGTTTTCTTTCTTGTTAGTGTTTTGTTTTAGTTTCTGAGAAATAGTCTCAGATCTTAGGCTTCTATAGATAGGTTCGTTTCTGGTATTCATAGAATACCCGGGATTTCGTTAGGAGATCCTAAGAGGGCTCTAGGCGTTCGAAGAGTCAGTCCACAGGGCTGGGCTTAAGCTGGGTATTAAGGTAAAGCCCAATTACTAGGCTGAGGAAGCGTCCTCCGACGGTTCTGGCGAGCAGAGTCGGGTCAAGCAATACGGCATATACAGCAGTACGCTCCATCGGCGAGACTTCGTGAAGGGTGAATTCTTTATGGCATCGATCCCCATGTCCCTCTCTTATATGTTGTTATTGTGTTTGTCCAAATAACTGTTTGAATACCAGATTATGTTTTTATGAATATTTGTTATTTATGTTGAAGTATTATGTTTTTCTAGAAATGGCCACCTGCTTAAATATCCATTATGTCTGCATGTCTATTGCCGTTCTTTTAAACTGAAATTAGGGTTATAGACAATTCCTAACCATGGTCTATTCATAACCTGTTTAGTTTAACATGCATCAATTAGTATTGGTGTCTGCCATACTAGATAAAATAATCTGCGGAACACCCCGTTGGTTGAAAGTAGTCTAGGTAGGCTGAGTAGAGTTTTATGCCGGCGGTTATGAGACGAGCAGTATGATCCCCAAAGTGACATAGGGAGGTCATTACTGACTTTAGTCCGAGCCGTGAGTAGGGCCGTTACCCTTAACGATGGGGCGGTAGCGTAGAAACTCAGATGTGGTAGCCTTTAGACAGAACATAATTGCAATCCAGGCCAAGACATGTCTAAAACACTCGAATATAGGTCAATCAACGTATAGTAACAGTATAACATAAAATCAGGATCTAATCTTTAAAACACTTTCAGGTTTAGCTAGACTTAAACCTAGTGGAGAATGAATCACCCTCTCATCAAAATTATTGATGAAGATTGCATAACTGGATTATAAGATAAGAGTTAGGAAGAAAGGCTAGTTACTACTAAGGCGTTGCCACTTCCCTGGGAGTACGATATTTATTTAATAAAATCGTAGATACTTTCCAACAGACTAGCTACACGATAGGTACTCTGCCTTAGGTTCTGGCTGATTAAGTGACACCATAGAGACTAAATGTGACAATTAGTCAATCACAGTCCTTAATTATTCATAATCAACATAGGGTAAAATAACACCTATTTAGCACATCGGTCGGAAACCCATCAGATTTTTGGTGCCGTTGCCGGGGAAATATCATAATGAATTTAGGATTAAAGGCCACAATTCTAGAGACTTATGATAGGTAACGGTAGTAGCCTAGACCTTAGACCTACACTTTTCTTATACTAGTTAGACAATCAATTTCCGAAATATAGGATTATCATAACTAATTGATTTTAGATATCATCTGAAATTAAGACACTTAGGATAATCAAATTTTAGAAAATTATTCTAAAACCGTATTGAGGAAATTTAATTGCTTTCGAAATATAAAAGAAAAAAATGTTAAAAATTTAAAATCCAAAAAGAATGTATCTTTCTTGCTCAACGGTGAGTTGTTCCTTTTCCCTATCTCTTGTTTTTTTAGTTGTTTTCTTAGTTGCTCTTTTTCGTGTTTTTCTTCCTTTATTTAATTTCGAAGAAATAAAAATGGAAATGAGGATAAAATATATTTTCTTCTGAATTGTAAAATGTTGGCTTAGATTTTTATCGGGAAGAAACTCTATTTTAGAATTTTCTTAGAGTCATGCCGGCCTTATTAGGATGAGTTATGAAATAGTTTTTCCTTAATAGCCAGACCTTTGAATGTTCTATTGGAAAAAGGATGTTCCTTTTGTTTTGCTGATGATTGCATGAGAATTTTTAAAACCAAAAGGAATTATTGCACCCATTATGACATCACCTGATTGAAATGTGCTTTTTGAATGAATATGTGATGTAGTAAGAATTGTTTTAGACAGAAACATGATAAGAAAGTTCATGTATGATAAATCCTAATCTTATCTAGTCTTGTCTAAAAACAATAGGTTACACTGATCACTCCGAGATATCTGTGTTCAATAAAACTAATGTTGAACCATACTTGATTAAGTTAAGTTTTATTGTTACTTGAATTTGATATAGAATGAAGAGATAAGAAAAAGGGTTGAAAATCTAGAAAGCAAACCATTTGTCTAGATTAGAAAACCCCGAGTTAGAGGCTAGTGTAATACTAATAAAATTTTGGATGAAAACTTATTTGCATTGTTTGCTATGTATAATAATTCTCATCTGTGGTTTATTGCAAATTATCTAGTCACTGAATAAGTTCCAAGTGATATGACTTATCAGGAAAAGAAGAAATTCTTTGCTGATTTGAATTATTACTACTGGGCAGTTTCTCTTCTATTTCAAATTTTTGCAGATCAGTTGATCAGAAGATGTGTCTCAGGAGATGAAAGACACAAGATTTTGGAGCATTGCCCTAAAGAATCTACGGGAGACCAATTGATGGCTATCAATACTGTCCGGAAAGTGTTGAAAGTAGGATCTTGTTGACCCACCATATTCAAGGACTTTTGTATCTCTGATACAGTCCTGTGATGCTTACCAAATAACAGGTAACACATCTTCCAGAGATCATCTACCCCAGCGACGTACACAGAATGTTGCAACCGTTGATATTAGGGGTATTTCGAATCCTTTTCTCTTTCTTCCTTTGAACATAATTACATCATAGTAGTCGTGGAACACTTTTCAAAATGGCCTGAACCACAGGCATTACCTACTAATGATGTTAAAGTCATGTGCAGATTCTAGGAGAAATTATTTTCCATATTCAGAGTGCCGATGTCTTAGGAAGAAATGTTCAGCATATGTATCAAATCTGTGAAGTCTGCTAAGTACCACACTTTAGCAAGGATTGCTATGGGAATGACTGACCATTCCAAAAGAGGTAGGAGTAGGTTACTGCAGAATGCTGCTCTAATGGGAAATGCATACAATCCCAGCTGGAGAAATCATACGAGATTTAGCTGAGGAATAATTCAGAAGCTGGAAACATTCAAAAAGACACCACCACAGCAAAACCCCTACTCGCAGAATCAATAGATGAGATACTGGCAACAATTAAAGCCAGATCAGTGCAATCAAGTGATTTACCAACTGGTATCAAAGGGTCGAGGGATATAGAAGAATTTGGCGTTGTATCAGGAGCATAGCATTGGAGGAGCTTGGATTCCCTGCATACCAATCAGCTGTGAGAAACTTCCCCGAGGAAGTCTCAAATACTTGGGCCCAGATCTACACAACTGGAGCCTCCTACCACCACAGCTTCGCCAAAACTTCAGGTATCTTTTCTTCCATTCGAGACTTGCATGCAATACCTTTACTAACATTGGCAGGAAGGCACACAAATCCCAAGAAGTTTCATTCCTAGACACGTTCCTCTTGGACACGTTGCTACAATTATGAGAAATCTTACAACTGATTCGAGGAAACAGTCCGTGGGGCTCGAGCCATTCATCAAATGAATAGGCCACTACCTGGAGCTCGACAATGAAGGATCGGAGGTGACGTCATCCGTTCCAATATCTAGAGCTTACAGAGTCAAGAGTACCTCAGCAATAGCACATGGCTAAGGTGAAGAGCCAATTGATAGCCTAGAGAAAACCCTTCTGCTCGAGGCAAGAAGGGAGTTTTTCTAACCCTCATCTTCCTTTACTTTTGTTTTCTTCATTTCGTGTTTTGTTATTTGTTATTTACTTCGTTACTTCATTTTCCTTCTTACCCTTAGTCAGTCAAATAAGTGTGGGGTAAGAAATTTCTATTTTGTTTTTATTTCTTATTTTCAAATAAGTGTGGGGTAGCTAGATATGCATGAACACTGAGGACAGTGCCAGCCTTATGTGTGGGGTAGCAGTGCACGGTGCACTGTAGCAGTTTTTGTATGCTTTTGCTTGTTTTTCCCCGTATTTTCACACCCTTCCAAAATTTTTTCAAATTTTTTCCGTCTTTCAGACTTCTAAATGCAGTATGCTTGGTTAAACAATTGCTTATGTCTATGATATGTAGGTAGTATGCTATGGTTAGTAGGAGATAATTGATAGCTATCTTGGACTAATTGATTAGGAATAGGGAATTCCTGATAACTGAGCACAACTTTGTCTGGATTAGAGACCTCAACCAAATACCTGTTCGAGACTTAACTAGATAAAATTAGACCAGTTGTGGACATATTAGCAGTTAGAAAGACTGGATGAGGCTCTGAGCTAAAAGTGAAAGGAAACAAAAGAAAGTTAATCAAATAAGGGTAGTTTGCCAGCGGCCTTCGCTACTCGAGCACCACTCCTTCGGGGAATTTAAAGCCTGATGCCCTAAGGTCGTGTAGATTTGGGAGTCATCGGAGTGGGACTCGCTACATGGGTAGTTGAAGTTGACGTGTTCTAAGCAGACTCAAAATACCCTGAATCTATAAAATAACTAAATGCTAAAACATTAAAAATTTGATCACCAAAGCTCAGAACTCAAAAAGTTGTCTGTTGTTAATATGTCTAGCGATAGGTCGAAGTGTTATCTAGTAGTAGTTAAGACAAGAGTACATTGTGTTGACTATCTGGTCTGGACTAGTACACACACTACACATCAGGAAGACCCTGTGACTAAGAAAAAAGTCCAACCTAGTTGTTGATTTATTTTCTGCCTGATCATAACAAGCTACTAGAGACATTTGAGACCTTGTCATAGCAACCTAACCAGACAGACCTGTATTAAGACTTGTCTGAAGAATTTTTGGAATAAAAACATGACTAGGAATTTAAGTAACTTCAGGTAGACTTTGCTTGAGGACAAGCAAAAAGCTAAGTGTGGGGTTATCTGATACGCGAAAATTGTATCACCTTTTTAGCATGTTTTTATGTATGAATTTGGGTGAAATTGAGGGTAATTTGATCTTAATTGTTCATTATTTACTTAATTTCACAGTTTTTCTGATTTTGGAAGTGTCAGGTGAAAAGTAGACGAAAACAGCAAATTTTGGGGCAAAAACTCAATTTTTGGAAATGTTGACTCTGTCAAAGGTTTAGGACGGGCGTCCCGACCAAGTCAAGGCACCGGGACGGGCGTCCCGAGCCGCCAGAAGCTGTCCCACATCGAATTTTTTAGAGATTTTCACTCCAGGAAGCTGCTATAAATACCCCAGGCCTCCAACAGTTGAATTCATTCCTCTCCACTCGATCTGAGTTATTTAGTGGTGTCCAGTGTACAATTCTCTAGTACACAACTCACTTAGAGACTCGGATCTCAGTTTTCTTTCTTGTTAGTGTTTTGTTTTAGTTTCTGAGAAATAGTCTCAGATCTTAGGCTTCTATAGATAGGTTCGTTTATGGTATTCATAGAATACCCGGGATTTCGTTAGGAGATCCTAAGAGGGCTCTAGGCGTTGGAAGAGTCAGTCCACAGGGCTGGGCTTAAGCTGGGTATTAAGGTAAAGCCCAGTTACTAGGCTGAGGAAGCGTCCTCCGACGGTTCTGGCGAGCATAGTCGGGTCAAGCAATACGACATATACAACATTACGCTCCATCGGCGAGACTTCGTGAAGGGTGAATTCTTTATGGCATCGGTCCCCTTGTCCCTCTCTTATATGTTGTTATTGTGTTTGTCCAAATAACTGTTTGAATACCAGATTATGTTTTTATGAATATTTGTTATTTATGTTGAAGTATTATGTTTTTCTAGAACTGGCCACCTGCTTAAATATCCATTATGTCTGCATGTCTATTGCCGTTCTTTTAAACTGAAATTAGGGTTATAGACAATTCCTAACTACGGTCTATTCATAACCTGTTTAGTTTAACAGGCATCACTTAGTATTGGTGCCTGCCATACTAGATAAAATAATCTGCGGAACACCCCGTTGGTTGAAAGTAGTCTAGGTAGGCTGAGTAGAGTTTTATGCCGGCGGTTATGAGACGAGCAGTATGATCCCCAAAGTGACATAGGGCGGTCATTGCTGACTTTAGTCCGAGCCGTGAGTAGGGCCGTTACCCTTAACGATGGGGCGGTAGCGTAGAAACTCAGATGTGGTAGCCTTTAGACACAGAACATAATTGCAATCCAGGCCAAGACATGTCTAAAACACTCGAATATAGGTCAATCAACGTATAGTAACAGTATAACATAAAATCAGGATCTAATCTTTAAAACACTTTCAGGTTTAGCTAGACTTAAACCTAGTGGAGAATGAATCACCCTCTCATCAAAATTATTGATGAAGATTACATAACTGGATTATAAGATAAGAGTTAGGAAGAAAGGCTAGTTACTACTAAGCTGTTGCCACTTCCCTGGGAGTACGATATTTATTTAATAAAATCGTAGATACTTTCCAACAGACTAGCTACACGATAGGTACTCTGTCTTAGATTCTGGCTGATTAAGTGACACCATAGAGACTAAATGTGACAATTAGTCAATCACAGTCCTTAATTATTCATAATCAACATAGGGTAAAATAACACCTATTTAGCACATCGGTCAGAAACCCATCAAGATCCTAAGAGGGCACTAGGCGTTCGAAGAGTCAGTCAACATGGTTGTGCTTAAGCTGGGTGTTAAGGTAAAGCCCAACTACTAGGCTGAGGAAGCGTCCTCCGAAGGTTCTGTCGAGCAGAGTCGGGGTCAAGCAGTCCAACATATACAAGATGTTGCTCCATCCGTGGACTACGTATGTACTGTGTTCGTCCAACTATGTATTATGAATATTGAACTATGATTATATGAATATGTGTTATGCATGTTGAAGTACTTTATGTTTTTCTGGAAATGGTCACCAGCTTAACTATCATTATGACTACATGTCTGTTGTAGTTTCTTTTAAACTAGATGAATGGTTATAGATAATTCCTAACCACGGTCTAATCATAACCTGTTTAGTTTAACATTTATTAATTTAGGACTTTCCCGTCAGAAAGCATTAATGTCTGCCATATTAGATGAAATAACCTATAGATCACCATGTTTGTTAAAGCAGTCTAAGTAGGCTGAGTTTGTGCGTTTATGCCGGCGTTAGGGCGAGCGGCATGATCTCCTAAGTGACATAGGACTTTCATGGATGCCTTTAGCTAGAACCGTGAGTAGGGCCGTCATTAAGGTAGGGCAGTTTATCAGGTAACTCAGATGTGGTACACCTTTAGACTCAGTACATAATTGCAATCTAGACCAAGATATATCTAAAATACTCGAAGATAGGTCAATCAACATGTAGGAACAGTGTAACATATAATCAGAACATTATTTGTAAAATACTTTTTAGGATTAAATAGACTTAAACCTTGTGGACAATGAATCACCCTCTCATCAAAGAATTTGATGAAGGACTGGATCATAAGATAAGAGTTAGGATAAGAGGATAGTTACTACTAAGCCGTTACCACTTCCCTGGGAGTACGATAATTAATTTAATTAAAATCGTAGATACTTTCCAACAGACTAGCTACACGATAGGTACTCTACCTTAAGTTCTGATTGATTAAGTGATAGCATAGAGACTAAACGTGACAATTAGTCAGCCTAAGTCCTTAATTACTCATAATCAATATAGGGTAAAATAACACCTACTTTAGCATATCAGTCGGAACGCATCAGCGCTTCGGCTAGGGCTGGTCCTTCCCATCCGAAGTGCCTCCAACCGTGTAATAATATGTATAGGATTTTTGTAATGTAATAATACTTTTGTTTAATCAAAATTAGTGCAAGGTCTTCTACTTCGATTGTCTCTGTATGTATCTTTCATATTTTGTCTTCGCTTGCGCACTTGGCTAATGATCTTGGATAACTTTGACCTTATCTTCGAAGTGTATTAACTTCGCTTAGAGAGCTCCAAGCGTGATTTGGAGTGAAACTCCTTTGAGATTATTACCGAATGTAACTTGTCCTGATTGGTATTCCAACTCGCAACGAGACCTCGGTTTGACCCGAAGTAAAATAAGATTTGATATATTGAACGAATCCTGTGATTGACTTTAACTCGACTCTGAGATTTTACTTGAAGTGAAACAACACCATAAATTCTAAATTGCAATTAATAGGTTCTGTGATTGACTCGAAATTATATTGAAATTAACAAGTTCCGTGATTGACTCGAAACTGAACTCCAAGATTTACTCGAAGTAAAATGAAATATGAATTCCAAGATTAACCCGAAATACTTAGGTTCCGTGATTGACTCAAAACTAACTCCAAGATTTACTCGAAGTAAAGTGTGAATTCCAAGATTAACTCGAAATACATAGGTTTCATGATTGACTCGAAACTAAACTCCAAAATTTACTCGAAGTAGAGGTGAATTCCAAGATTTACTCAAAATTAACAAGTTTCGTGATTGACTCAAAAACTAAATTGAAATTAACAAGTTCCATTGACTCGAAACTAAATTGAAATGAATAAGTTCCATGATTGACTCGAAACTAGACTCCTAGATTTACTCGATGTAGAACCATTTATTGTGAAGAGGCTTGACTGTGGTGGAGTAGATGAGGTGTCTTGCCCCGTGCGACTTCACGGGATAGCTCAGACGAAGTACTTTTTAGGTGATTGGCGTGCCATGGGTTGGGCAGCGTCTTTCCCTCTTGATCCATGAGGTAGAAAGTTCCCTGGCGCACTTCGTCCTTGATCAGGTAAGGGCCTTCCCAGTTTGGTGTCAGCTTGTTCACTTTGATTTGTCTAGTTGTGCCCTTGATCTTTCTAAGTACCAGTCTCCGACACATAATGGTCTTTTTACTAGGCTTTTATCATGTGCCAGCTTGGTTTTATGTTTGAAGGTTTCTGCCTTCAAATGTGCGGCTATCCGTCTTTCTTCTAGCAGGTCCAAGTCTAGGCATCGTTGTCACTTATTACTGTCCTCGTCATATATGGAGATTTTGTACGATGGAAGTGCGAGCTCGGCTGGTGATACAGCTTCGAATCCAAATACTAAAGAGTAGGCTATTTCTCCGGTAGGGTCCCTAGCTGAGGTTCGGACTGCCCAAAGTGTCGCTGGGAGCTCATCGAACTATTTGTTGGATTTCCCCTATAGGTTTTTTTTAGTGCCATGAGGGCCAATTTGTTTGCTGACTCGGCCTATCCATTTCCCTGAGGGTGTGCAACAGATGACTTCTAATGTTTTATTCCCAGACGGGAGCATTCTGCTTGAACTTGGTAGCAAACTGGGTGCCTTGATCTATCACAATTGCTCGTGGTATCCCGTATCTGCATAGTACAAAATCGTGGAGGAAGTTGAGTGTGTTTTCCTCCATGGGAGCGGCTAGTGGCTTTGCCTCTATCCATTTGGAGAAGTAGTATACAGCCACGATCAAGTATTCGCTTCCTCCTCTGGACTTGGGGAACTTATCCATAAGGTCAATTCCCCAGATATCAAAAGGACAGGCTACAAGTACAGGTGTTTGTGGGACGGAGGGTAGCCGAGGTATGTTGCCAAATTTCTAGCATACCTCACAATGCTTTACATATCTTTCAGCATCCTTTCGCAGCATCATCCAGTAGTAGCCCTAGTTGATAAATTTCTCTGACAGTGGTCTCGAACCCAAGTGTCCGCCACACACTCCTTCGTGTAATTCTTCGAGAATTACTTGAGTGAGGTTGGGTGGGACACAGCTCAACAGAGGTTTTGTGAAGGAACACCGATATAGGATGTTGTTGAGTACTGTGTACCAGGCTGCACGTTCTCGGATTTGTCTCGCCCTATCCTTGTCTTCTGGCAGGATGTCTGAGGATATGTAGTTCACAAGCTCATCTACCCATGTGGGGGAGTCAAAGGTCACCGGCTGTAGTGGGTGGATATGCTCTAGAGCGGAGAGGAGTTCTATCGAGATTCCCAGGTCATTGGGAGTTTCTCCAGATGTTATTTTAGCCAATCAATCTGCCGCTTCATTGTTGTTCCGGTCTACTTTTCCCAAGGTAAAGTGTCAGAATCGGGTAGCCAACAAGTTGACCTTTTCTACGTACTCTTTCAAGTTGTCTGAATTTATTGCATATTCATTGTTTACTTGGCCTACCACGACTTGGGAGTCACTGAAGACTCTTAGAGAGCTTATGCTTGTGTCCAAGGCCCATTGCATTCTGATGATGAGGGCCTCGTATTCAACTTGATTGTTTGACAATGGGTAGCTCAGCTTGACACTTCGAACCCTTTCCTGCTGTCTGGAGGGGGAGGTTACGGTGATGCCAACTCCTACCCCTTTTGCATTGACGGCTCCATCTACCATCATTGTCCAAGCTTCTCCTTCCAGGGATGTAGGGCTTGCTCCTTTTGTGAAGGCGGTCTCGGAGAAGGAGAGCTCTGCCAAGAAATCTGATAAGGCTTGCGCTTTGATGGCAATCTGTGGCACGAACTTGAGATCTAACCCACAGAGTTCGATGGACCATCTCAGCATTCTTTCGGACAGGTCCATCTTGTGAAAGATTTGCTTCAATAGATGGTTGGTATAAATGGTGATGGAGTGCGATTCAAAGTATGCCCGAAGCTTTCGCGTGCTTATGACCAATGCGTATGCCATCTTTTTAATTTACGGGTACCGCACTTGGGCTTCCCTGAGTATACCGCTGACCAAGTAAACTGTCAATTGCTTGTCATCTGACTCTCTAACCAAGACTGAGGCTACTGCCTGTTGCGAGACTGACAAGTACATGTACAACACTTCACTTGGTGTTGGTGTGCTCAACAAGGGTAGATTCGCCAAGTACCTTTTTAAGTCTTTCCACGCTTTTGTGCATTCTTCACTCCATTGGAAGTTTTTCCCAGATAGTTTCAGTGCTTTGAAAAATGGCATACATTTTTCAACAAACTTGGACACAAATCTTCCTAAGGCAACAATGCAACCATTCAGCCTCTGGATGTCTTTGACACAGCGGGGCTCGGCCAATACCATCACTGCCTCGATTTTGCGAGGATTGGCCTCAATACCTCGTTCTAACATCATGAACCCTAGGAATTTTCTGGACTTGACGCCAAATGTGTATTTTGTGGGATTTAACTTTAGCCTATACTCGGATGGAGTGGTGAATGTTTGGTGTGTTCCGATTAGACATGCTAAAAGATAGGATTTATTTACCTATGTTGATTATGAATAATTAAGGACTGAGTTTTACTAATTGTTACTTTTAGCAATAATGGTTGTCACTTAATCAATCAGAACCTAAGGTAGAGTACCTATCGTGTAGCTAGTTATTTGGAAAGTACCTACGATTTTAATTTATTATTATCGTAATCCCAAGGAACTGGTAACGGCTTAGTAGCAACTATCCTTTAACCATAACATTCATTTCTTCATGCAATTAACCAATCTTTCATCAATAATTTTGATGAAGTTGTGATCCCATCCTCACATAGCACATAAGTAATTAGCATGCAAGAGTATCAAATAGACATGAGTTCTGATGTATGTTGCATTGTTTATACATGTTGACTGACCTATCTTCGAGTATTTTAGATATATCTTGGTCTAGAATGAAATTATGTACTGTATCTTGCATGTGTACCACATCTAAGTTACCTGATAAACCACCCTACCTTAATGATGGCCCTACTCAGGGTTCGAGTTAAAGGTATCCATGAAAACATGTGTCACTCAAGAATTCATGCCACTCACCCTAACGCCAGCATAGAAAACAAACTCAGCCTCATTATATTACTCTAACAAACATGGTGATCTATAAGTTATTTCACCAAATATAGCAGACCTTATTGCTCTTTATCCTAAATTAAGGTCCGTTAAACTAAACAGGTTATGATTAGACCATGGTTAGGAATTATCTATAACCATTCATTTAGTTCAAAAGAGCAAGCAAATAATTAATCATAATGTATGTTTAGCTAGTGACCTTTCCAGAAAAATGATTCTAACTTCAACATGCAAAGCATATATAACAAATCAATCATAGGTTGATATTCAAATAAGTGTTTAGACAAATACAACACAAAATATACAGAGAGGATCTAGGGGACCACCACCATAAAGTATTCACCCTTTATCAGGTCCATCGGTGGAGCGACTACTTGTATATCCTGGATTGCTTGACCTGACTCTGATCAGCAAAACCTTAGGAGAATGCTTCCTTAGACTAGTAGCGATTACTTTACCTTACATCATGGGCTTAAGCAATGCCCTGTTGACTAGCTCTTCGCTCACCTAATGCCCTCTTAGGATCTCCTAAAGAAATCCCGGGTATTCTATGAATATAAAAAATGAACCCTATCTAATCAAGTTCTAAGAACCTGAGATAAACACTCAGGAAGCAAAGAAAACGATACACTTTTATACTGCTATCTACTCGTGTGAGTGCAGAAAGATGCACTTGAGCCACTGAATAACTCAGATCGAGTAAATAGGAATGCACTCAAAGCTACTAAATGACTCAGATTGAGTGGTGAGGGATGATTTCAACTGAGGAAGGCTTGAGGTATTTATAGTAGGGGAAATGAGGGAATTTCTCTTCATTTCTAGATGTGGAACTTGCATCTGCCACTCGGACGCCCGTCCCGGTGGTTTGACTGGGTTGGGATGCCAGTCCCGAGCTTGGGACGTCTCTCTCACACTCAGAAGTTTTAAAAATTACATTTTTGCCCCAATAATTGCTATTTTCTTGCACATTTCACCCGAAACTTCCAAAACCACAAATTTTACAAAAATGTGTTAATATCAATCAATTAAGATTGATTTGGTTCTAATTTTCCCTAATTTGTACCTAAAAATATGCTAAAAAAGTGATATGATTTGTGCATATCAATGTTTCTCTCAGATCTCCCAGGTGAGAGTGTCCTCGCTTGGTTTTGATAACCATGTCGTCCACGTAGGTTTCTATGTTTTGGCCTATTTGCTTTTGTAAAATCTTGTTCATCATTCTCTGGTAGGTTGCTCCTGCATTCTTTAATCCGAACTACATTACGTTATAGCAGTAGATGTCCCCTGCTATCCGAAAAGATGTGTGGATTTTATCTTGTAGCTTCATCCTGATCTGGTGATATCTAGAGAATGCATCCATGAAGCTGAGGAACTCGTATCCGGAGGTGGAGTCTACTAGAGCATCTATGCAGGGAAGTGGGTAGCAGTCTTTAGGACATGCTTTATTCAAATCGGTGTAGTCTACACATATTCTCCATTTCTCGCTTGATTTCTTTACCATTACCACGTTGGCTAGCCATGAAGGGTAGTCGACTGCAGTAGCTTCTGGACTTCGATTTGCATACCTTTGAGCTTGTCTTCTCCGAATTGCCGGGGCTTTTGCTTGACTAGTTTATAAGTGGGGTTAATGTTGAGTCGGTGTTTTGCGATGGTTGGGGAAATTCCTAGCATGTCTTGGGTACTCCATGTGAAGTTGTGGAGGTGAGTAGAGAAGAAGTGAATCATCTTCTCTCTCATATGTCGGGGCATCTCGCTCCCAATTTAGATTTTTTGGTCGGGATAATTGGGATGAATTGTCATTTCTTCAAACTCTATTGGCTCTAATTCGAGGACCTTAGCAGGGAGGCTCAGCTAGCCAAGGGTTGTCTGGTGTACAATTTTCCTGATTATCAAGATTAACCCAATGGCCATGGGGGGCTGTGCAATTTCTTGCAGCTTCCGGGACTTAATGATATGTGCGAGCAAGCTTTTGGGGCTGCTCCTGACGACTCCCATGCTGCTCCTAGTTGCAAATCTTACTTGTTGATGCGAAGTAGAGATAATCAATTTGAAAGCTGCGTGAGCCGGAGTTCCCAGGATGGCATTGTAGGAGGAATCAATGTCCACCACGTAGAACTTGCTCTCCTCCTCCCGTATACAGTCACCGGAGCCTAAGGTTACCTTGATCTTGATCGTTCCTTTCACGTTGATCTTTTGAGAGGTAAAGCTTTCCAAGACCATATTGCTGGGCTTCAAGTGACTATCGTTCATTCCCATCTCTTTAAAGCATTTGAAATAGAAGATGTTCTTTGTGGCTCCCGTGTCTACCATAAACATCTTCACTCGGCACGGGTTGATCCCTTGCTTGGTCATGCCGACTTTGAGAACGATAGGAGTGACTCGGGCCTCCTCATTTAGCTCAAGGTCCTTGTCGTAGAATGTTATTGGCTTGTGAGGGAATGTGCCGAAGTGGGATCCCAGAGTGGGCTTGTTTAAGTTGTAAATTTCCCGCTTTATATGCTTGATGGATTAGAACTGCGGAGTGATCACTTCGATTACTCTTTCAGGCTTTTCTTTGGGCTATCTTTCTAACACAAACTCCTTCAGATGTCCCTCTCAAATGAGTCTCTCAATTGCCCATTTTAGTTGCATGCAATTTTCGGTAGTGTGGCCAAAATCTTGATGGCAATTGCAGAACTTCGACTTGTCTCTGGGGGGTATGTTCGGAGTGCGTGCGGGCCTAAGCTCGCAGACTTCGAACTTCTCCTTGACAACTATAATGAGATTCTCCTTGGGTGTGTTCAGCGAAGTGAAAGTTTCAGTCCTCCTTGTTCTGTTTTTGCCTCTTCGGTCCTGGGGGGATATCTTTGTGTACTTCTCCTTCTTCTTGTGCTACATCTCTTAAGAACTTCCCTCTGCCAGCACGATCATTTCGAGCTTGCGAAGTTGAAGTTCGGTGTACAGCATCCTTGACAGGAATCCGCCTTCAAAGCAAGTGATCATCGTGTCCTGGATGAGTCCTTCGATCTCGTCATATGTCTTCTTGAAGTGCTCCAAATAGGCAAGGAGGGTCTCATTGTCACATTGTTTGATGTTGGTGAGGTCTCCTCTCGTCTTGGGCATTATTATGGTAGTGCTGAACTTGTCCAGGAATAACTTCTCGAGGCCACGCCAGGAATCGATGGCCCCTGGTTTTAGCAAAGTGAACCACGTCAAGGCTTTGTCGGACAGAGTGCTGGGAAAGGCCTTACACATGATGGCTTTGTCATTGGTCACAAGGCCCATGGCGTACTTGAGTCGGCAAACATGATATGCACAATTCATATCACTTTTTAGCATGTTTTTAGGCACAATTTAGGGCAAAATTGGAGTTAAATCGTTCTCAATTAACTGTTATTAACACAATTTCGCAGTTTTTGTGATTTTGGAAGTGTCAGGTGAAATATGCAAGAAAATGGCAAATTTCGGGGCAAAAACGTGATTTTTGGAAGTTCAGAAGTCAGGACGGGCGTCCCAAGACCATAACGGGCGTCCCGACCCAGTCAAAGACCCGGGACGGGCGTCCTGACCTGGTCAACCGGTCGGGACGGGCATCCCGAATCTGTGAACAGTATCCCAAATCAATTTCTGAAGGGAAATTCACTCAGTTCCCCTGCTATAAATACCTCAGGCCTTTCACAGTTGAAATCATTCCTCTCCACTTGATCTGAGTCATTCAGTGACTTCCAGTACACAGTTTTCTACTGTTCACTAGTCATTTAAGTGATTTCAGGTGTCTTCGTTCAAGTAGATTTCTAGTTTTCAAGAGTGTCTCGTGTTCTTCGTTTTTGAGAGTCTGTCTCAGATCTTAGAATACGACTAGATAGGTTCGTTTTTAATATTCATAGAATACCCGGGATTTCATTAGGAGATCCTAAGAGAGCACTAGGCATTCGAAGAGTTAGTCAACAGGGCTTTGCTTAAGCCCGGGATGTAAGGTAAAGCAATAGCTACTGGGCTGAGAAAGCGTCCTCTGAAGGTTCTGTCGAGCAGAGTCAGGTCAAGCAGTCCAAAATATACAAGCAGTTGCTCCATCAGCGAACCTAATAAAGGGTGAATACTTTATGGCCGTGGTCCCCTTGTCCCTCTCTTTATATGTTTGTACTGTGTTTGTCCAAAAATACATTTGAATATTAAATTATGATACTATGAATATGTGTTATACATGTTGAAGATGTTTACATTTTTCCGGAAAGGTCACCAGCTTAATTAACATTATGTCTGTATATCTATTTGCTCTTTTAAATTAGATGAACGGTTATAGACAACTCTTAACCACGGTCTAATCATAACCTGTCTAGTTTATCAAGCCTTAATTTATGGCTTTGTGTGCGGACGGAAGCATTAAGGTCTGCCATATTAGATGAAATAATCTATAGATCACCATGTTTGTTAAAGTAGTCTAAGTAGGCTGAGTTCGTGTGTTTATGCTGGCGTTAGGGCGAGCGGCATGATCTCCTAAGTGACACAGGACTTTAATGGATGCCTTTAGCTTGAACCGTGAGTAGGTCCGTCAATGGCAATGGGGTGGTTTATTAGATAACTCAGATGTGGTACACAAGTAGAATCAGTATATAATTGCAATCTAGACCAAAATATATCTAAAGTACTCGAAGATAGGTCAATCAACATGTAGAAACAGTATAACATACATCAGAATACTTGTCTTTAAAATACTCTTGCATGCTTAATGAACTTAAGTCTTGTGTATAAAGGATCACCCTCTCATCAAAGATATTGATGAATGATTGCATAACTAAGAAATAAAATGAGAGTTAGGTAAAAGGATAGTTGCTACTAAGCCGTTACCACTTCCCTGGGAGTACGATAAAATTCTTAAATTAAAATTGTAGGTACTTTCCAACAGACTAGCTACACGATAGGTGATACACGAAAATCATATACCTTTTTTAGCATGTTTTTATGTATGATTTAGGATGAAATTGATAGGAAATCGATCTTAATTGATTGTTATTTACTCAATTTCACATTTTTTTTATGATTTTGGAAGTGTCAGGTGAAAAGTAGACGAAAACAGCAAATTTTGGGGTAAAAATGCAATTTTTGGAAATGTTGACTTGGTCAACGGTCCGGGACGGGCGTCCCGACCCAGTCAGACCCCCAGGACGGGCGTCCCAATCCGGGACGGGCGTCCCGAGCTGCCAGAAGCTGTCCCACATCGAATTTTTCAGAAATTTTCACTCGAGGAAGCTGCTATAAATACCCCAGGCCTCCAGCAGTTGAAATCATTCCTCTCCACTCGATCTGAGTCATTCAGAGACTTCCAGTATACAATTCTCGAGTACACAAGTCACTGAGAGACTCGGGTTTCAGTTTCAGTTTTCTTTCTTTCTTTAGTGTTTCGTTTTCTTAGTTTCTGAGAAATAGTCTCAGATCTTAGGCTTCGATAGATAGGTTCGTTTTTGGTATTCATAGAATACCGGGATTTCGTTAGGAGATCCTAAGAGAGAGATAGGGTGCGTGTTCTTAGTCAGATTAGGGCAATTTGCTTAAGCTCGGGATGTAAGGTAAAGCAATTGCTACTAGGTCTAAGGAGCGTTCTCCGAACGCTCTGCCGAGCAGAGTAGGATCGAGCAGTCAGGAGCATACAGGAGCTGTAGCGCCGGCTGAACCTGCATAGAGTGGTGATTACTTTATGACAGTGGGTCCCCTAGACGAGGTTCTGTATGTTTACGAATTGTTTTATCTAAATATTAATTTGAATATCAGATTACGATTCTTATGAATATTTGTTTATATGTTGAAGTTGTTATGTTTTTCCGGAAATGACCATCTGCTTAAATATTCATTATGTCTGCATGTCTATTGCCGTTCTTTTAAACTGAATTTAAGGTTATAGACAATTCCTAACCACGGTCTATTCATAACCTGTTTAGTTTAACAGGTATCAATTAATATTGATGTCTGCCATACTAGATAAAATAATCTGCGGAACACCCTGTTGGTTGAAAGTAGTCTAGGTAGGTTGAGTAGAGTGTTATGCCGGCGGTTATGAGACGAGCAGCATGATACCGAAGTGACATAGGGTACCATTCATTGCTGACTTTAGTCCGAGCCGTGAGTAGGGCCGTTACCCTTAACGATGGGGCGGTAGCGTAGAAACTCAGATATGGTAGCCTTTAGACACAGAACATAGTTGCAATCCAGGCCAAGACATGTCTAAAATACTCGAATATAGGTCAATCAACATATATGAACAGTATAACATAGAATCAGGACTCATCTATAAAACACTTTTAAGATTAATTAGACTTAAACCTAGTGGAGAATGGATCACCCTCTCATCAAAGTATTTGATGAAGATTGCATAACTGGATCATAAGATAGGAGTTAGGATAAAAGGCTAGTTACTACTAAGCCGTTGCCACTTCCCTGGGAGTACGATAATTATTTAATAAAATCGTAGATACTTTCCAACAGACTAGCTACACGATAGGTACTCTGCCTTAGGTTCTGGCTGATTAAGTGACACCATAGACTAAATGTGACAATTAGTCAATCACAGTCCTTAATTATTCATAATCAACATAGGGTAAAATAATACCTATTTAGCACGTCAACCGGAATCGCATCAGAATTTTTGGCGCCGTTGCCAGGGAAATATCATAATGAATTTAGGACTCCTGATCAAAATTCTAGACACTGATCAAAATTCTAGATACTTATGATAGGTAACGGTAGTAACCTAGACCTTAGACCCAACAATTGTCTTATGCTAGTTAGACAATCAGTTTCCGAAATATAGGATTATCATAACTAATTAATTTTAGATGTTATCTAGAATTAAGACACTTAGGATAATCAAATTTTAGAAAATTATTCTAGAACCATATTGAGAGAATTTAATTGCTTTCGAAATTAAACATAAAAAGAAAAAAAAAATGTTAAAAATTTAAAATCCAAAAAGAATGTATTTTTCTTGTTTAATGGTAAGTTGTTCTTCTTCCCTATCTCTTGTTCTTTCTTAGTTGTTTTTTTTCGTACATTTGTTTCTCTTTTTCATTTTTTTCCCTATTACTTAATTTCGAAAAAAATAAAATAAAAATGGAAATGAGGATAGAATATTTTTCTGAGTTGTCAATTTTTGGCTCAGGTTTTAATCTGGAAGAAATTCCATTTTAGAATTTTCTTAGAGTCATACCGGTTTTATTAGGATGAGTTATGAAATAATTTTTTCTTAATAGCCAGACCTTTGAATGTTCTATTGAAAAAGGATGTTCCTTTTGTTTTGCTGATAATTGCATGAGATCTTTTAAACCAAAAGGAACTACTGCACCCATTATAACATCACCTGATTGAAATCTGCTTTTTGAATGAATATGTGATGTAATGATGTAGTAAGACTTGTTTTAGGACAGAAACATGATAAGAAAGTTCATATACGATACAATTCCGATCTTATCTAGTCTTGTCTAAAAACAATAGGTTTCCTGTGAAAATAATTACATCATAGTAGCCGTGGAGCATTTTTTTTTTTTCAAAATGGCCTGAACCACAGGCATTACCTACTAATGATGTTAAAGTCATGTGCAGATTCTAGGAGAAATTGTTTTCCAGATTCAGAGTGCCAATGTCTTAGGAAGAACCGTTGAGCCTATGTATCAAATCTGTGAAGTCTGCTAAGTACCACACTTTAGCCGGGATTGCTATGGGAATGACTGACCATTCCAAAAGAGGTAGGAGTAGGTTACTGCAGAATACTGCTCCAATGGGAAATGCATACAATTCCAACTAGAAGGATCATACGGGATTTAGCTGAGGAGTAATTCAGAAGCTGGAAACTTTTAGAAGACACCACTACAGCAAAACCCCTACTCGCAGAAGCAATAGATGAGATACTGGCAACAATTAAAGCCAGACCAGTGCAAGCAAGTGATATACCAAGAGGTAACGAAGGATCGAAGAATATAGAGGAATTTGGTGTTGTATCAGGAGCATAGCAATGGAGGAGCTTGCATTCCCTGCATAACAATCAGCTGTGAGAAACTTCCCCGAGTAAGTCTCAAATACTTGGGCCCAGATCTATTCAACTGGAGCCCCTACCACCACAGCTTCGCCAAAACTTCAGGTATCTTTTCTCCCATTCGAGACTTGCATGCAATACCTTTACTAACATTGGCAGGAAGGCACACAAATCCCAAGAAATCTCATTCCTAGACACGTTCCTCCTGGACACGTTGCTACAATTGTGAGAAATCTTACAACTGATTCGAGGAAACAGATCGTGGGGCTCGAGCCATTCATCAAATGAATAGGCCACTACTTGGAGCTCGACAATGAAGGATCGGAGGTGACGTCATCCATTCCAATATCTAGAGCTTACAGAGTCAAGAGCACCTCAGCAATAGCACATGGTTAAGGTGAAGAGCCAATTGATAGCCTAGAGGAAACCCTTCTGCTCGAGGCAAGAAGGGAGTTTTTCTAATCTCATCTTCCTTTACTTTTATTTTCTTCATTTTTGTGTCTTGTTTTGTTGGTTGTTTTATTTTCTCTCTTACCCTTAGTTAGTCAAATCAGTGTGGGGTAAGAGTTTTCTATTTTGTTTTCATTTCTTCTTGTCTTCAAATAAGTGTGGGGTAGTTTAGATATGCATGAACACTGAGGACAGTGCCAGACTTAAGTGTGGGGTAGCAGTGCACGGTGCACTGTAGTAGTTTGCAAAATATTTCGCATGATTTTGCTTGTTTGTAGCAGTTTGCAAAATATTTCGCATGATTTTGCTTGTTTTTCACGTACTTTCACACCCTTCCAAAAGTTTTTCAAAAATTTTCCGTCTTTCAGACGTCTAAATGCAGTATGCTTGGTTAAACAATTGCTTATGTCTATGATATGTATGTAGTATGTTGTGGTTAGTAGGAGATAATTGATAGCTATCTTGGACTAATTGATTAGGAATAGGGAATTCCTGATAATTGAGCACAACTTTGTCTGGATTAGAGACCTCAACCAATTACCTGTTCGAGACTTAACTACATAAAATTAGACCAGTTGTGGATATATTGACAATTGGAATGACTAGATGAGACTTTGAGCCAAAAGTGAAAAAGAAAAAAAAAGTGAGCTAATCAAAATAGGGTAGTTTGCCAGCGGCCTTCGCTACTCGAGCACCACTCCTTCGGGGAACTTAAAGCCTGATGCCCTAAGGTCGTGTAGATCTAGGAGTCATCGAAGTGGGACTCGCTACATGGGTAGTTGAAGTTGACGTGTTCTAAGCAGACTCAAAATACCCTAGAAAATCTATAAACGAAAGGAATCAATAAATGCTAAATGATAGAATCTGATCACCAAAGCTCAGAACTCAGGAAGTTATCTGTTGTCAGTGTGTCTAGCGATAGGTCGAAGTGTTATCTGGTAATAGTTAAGACAAGAGTTTACTGTGTTGACTATCTGGTCTGGACTAGTACACACACTACACATCAGGAAGACCTTATGACTAAGAGAAAAGTTCAACCTAGTTGTTAAGATACTTTCTGCTCAACCCTAACAAACTACTAGAGACATTTGAGACCTTGTCATAGCAACCTAACTAGTCAGACCTGTGTTAAGAATTGTCTGAAGAATTTTTGGAATAAAAACATGACTAGGAATGCACATATGGTTTAGAATCACTAACTTCAGGTAGACTTTGCTTGAGGACAAGCAAAAAGCTAAGTGTGGGGTTATCTGATACGCAAAAATCATATACCTTTTTTAGCATGTTTTTATGTATGATTTAGGATGAAATTGATAGAAAATTGATCTTAATTGATTGTTATTTACTCAATTTCACATTTTTTATGATTTTGGAAGTGTCAGGTGAAAAGTAGACGAAAACAGCAAATTTTGGGGTAAAAATGCAATTTTTGGAAATGTTGACTTGGTCAACGGTCCAGGACGGGCGTCCCGAATTCGGGATGGGCGTCCCGACCCAGTCAGACCCCCAGGATGGGCGTCCCAATCCGGGACGGGCGTCCTAAGCCGCCAGAAGCTGTCCCACATCGAATTTTTCAGAAATTTTCACTCCAGGAAGCTGCTATAAATACCCCAGGCCTCCAGCAGTTGAAATCATTCCTCTCCACTCGATCTGAGTCATTCAGAGACTTCCAGTGTACAATTCTCGAGTACACAAGTCACTAAGAGACTCGGGTTTCAGTTTCAGTTTTCTTTCTTTCTTTAGTGTTTCGTTTTCTTAGTTTTTGAGAAATAGTCTCAGATCTTAGGCTTCGATAGATAGGTTCGTTTTTGGTATTCATAGAATACCGGGATTTCGTTAGGAGATCCTAAGAGATAGATAGGGTGCGTGTTCTTAGTCAGATTAGGGCAATTTGCTTAAACTCGGGATGTAAGGTAAAGCAATTGCTACTAGGTCTAAGGAGCGTTCTCCGAAAGCTCTGCCGAGCAGAGTAGGATCGAGCAGTCAGGAGCATACAAGAGCTGCAGCGCCGGCTGGACCTGCATAGAGTGGTGATTACTTTATGACAGTGGGTCCCCTAGACGAGGTTCTGTATGTTTACGAATTGTTTTATCTAAATATTAATTTGAATATCAGATTACGATTCTTATGAATATTTGTTTATATGTTGAAGTTGTTATGTTTTTCCGGAAATGGCCATCTTCTTAAATATTCATTATGTCTGCATGTCTATTGCCGTTCTTTTAAACTGAATTTAAGGTTATAGACAATTCCTAACCACAGTCTATTCATAACCTGTTTAGTTTAACAGGCATCAATTAGTATTGGTGTCTGCCATACTAGATAAAATAATCTGCGGAACACCCTGTTGGTTGAAAGTAGTCTAGGTAGGCTGAGTAGAGTGTTATGCCGGCGGTTATGAGACGAGCAGCATGATACCGAAGTGACATAGGGTACCGTTCATTACTGACTTTAGTCCGAGCCGTGAGTAGGGCCGTTACCCTTAACAATGGGGCGGTAGCGTAGAAACTCAGATGTGGTAGCCTTTAGACACAGAACATAGTTGCAATCCAGGCCAAGACATGTCTAAAATACTCGAATATAGGTCAATCAACATATATGAACAGTATAACATAGAATCAGGACTCATCTATAAAACACTTTTAAGATTAATTAGACTTAAACCTAGTGGAGAATGGATCACCCTCTCATCAAAGTATTTGATGAAGATTGCATAACTGGATCATAAGATAGGAGTTAGGATAAAAGGCTAGTTACTACTAAGCCGTTGCCACTTCCCTGGGAGTACGATAATTATTTAATAAAATCGTAGATACTTTCCAACAGACTAGCTACACGATAGGTACTCTGCCTTAGGTTCTGGCTGATTAAGTGACACCACAGAGTAAATGTGACAATTAGTCAATCACAGTCCTTAATTATTCATAATCAACATAGGGTAAAATAATACCTATTTAGCACGTCAACCGGAATTGCATCAATAGGTACTCTGCTTTAGGTTCTGATTGATTAAGTGACAACATAGATACTAAATGTGACAATTAGTAATTCTATGTCCTTAGTTATTCATAATCGATATAGGGTAAATAAAACCTATTTTTAGCATATCGATCGGAACGCATCAAATTTTTGGCGCCGTTGCCGGGGAACAAATCATAACAAGTTTAGGATTCCTGATCAAAATTCTAGAGATTTATGATAGGTAACGGTAGTAATCTATACCTTAGACATAACACTCATTTTATACTAGTTAGACAATCAGTTTCCAAAATATAGGGTTATCATAACTAATTAATTTTAGAAATTATCTGAAATTAAGAAATTTAGGATAATCAAATTTTAGAAAATTATTCTAAAATAGTATTAAGGAAATTTAATTGCTTTCGAAAAAATTTAAACTCGAAAATATTTTTCTTGTTTTTAAAGTTATCCGTATGTTGTTTTTTTCTCTTTTATTTCTTTTATAGTTTTATTGTTTATTCTTTCTTTTCCCTTAATTGTTAATTGTGTTGTTCTTTTTCCAATTTTTTTTATCTTTCAATTCTATTTTACTCCACTAACCAGTCTACTCAGGCTCAGCCCGCAACATGGAGTTATCGAAGCACGGCTAATCCAACAATTCTACGGGGTATGACGGACATGGGCAAGCAAGTTCTTGATGGACTCAATCCCCGGAGCGGTTTCAATTGAATGAGTGATGCAGATGCTAGAAATGCCCTAGAGAGACTCTATAGGAACGACAAGAACTGGCGCACAAGTGACCGAGCTAAGAAACAACCAGTTATTGTAGCACTCGCCTCCACTGATGATCAATTTGAGGCACTGAAGGCCATCATTGCTAATCAACTGAATGCCTTCCAACAAGGGAAAAGCATTTAGCCAGTATATCAAGTCTGTGAATTTTGCCAAGGACCGCATTATAGTGGAGATTGTTATGGTAATGGAATATTGACTATTCCAGAAGATATGGAACAAGTAGACGTAGTTAACTCTGCCCCTATGGGAAATACCTACAATCCCACCTGGAAGAACCACCCAGGATTTAGTTGGAGAAAAAATTCCGGGACATACTGAAAGGCATTGTTGACTCTAACAAAGAAATGATAGAGTCAAATAGGAAGGTCCAGGAAGCTCATGCAAAAAGAATCCAGCAGAACGAGAATAGACAGAAGCAGATCGAGCAAACAGTTAGAAACACACAAGCTGCTATACAAACTTTGGAGAGACAGATGGACCAACCATCCACCCATCTCTCTCACATATCACAGGGAACGCTACCAAGCATCACTAAGACCAGCCCCCAAACTGAATGCAAGACCATTACTCTAAGATCTGGTAAAGTTTTATCTCTATCTCTTCCCAAACCTTCTGACCTCCTATTCTTGTGCAGGAACTAGAAGAAGGCTCCCAGGACCCGACGCCGACGGATGTTGAAACTGAAGTAGCAAGGAAAGGGAAGACGGAGTTTATTCTTGAGTACTAACCAAAAGTACCTTACCCTGCCAGACTTATGCAGAATAAAGATAAGGAGCAGTTCGAAAAGTTTGTTAAGAATTTTAATCAGATTCATGTTAATTTACCTTTACTTGATGTTATTTCTGAAATGCCAAAGTATGCTAAGTTTTTAAAAGAAGTCATTAGTAATAAAAGAAAATTTGACATGGACAAGGTGGTTCTTAATGAAGAATGCTCGGCAGTTCTACTGAATAAACTACCTTCCAAACAGAAAGATCCAGGCTGCTTTACCTTGCCATGTACAATTGGAAATATTACTAATATGCATGCATTAGCAGACTTAGGAGCTAGTATTAATCTCATGCCATCTAGTTTATTTGATAAATTAGGATTGCATGATTTTGAAAACGACTAGGATGTGCATACAACTTGTAGATATGACAGTCAAAATCCCCAAGGGAATAATTGAAGATCTCTTAGTAAAGGTCGGAAAATTTGTGTTCCTTGTGGACTTTGTTGTCATGGACATGAATGGAGAAGGAGGAGTGCCTCTGATCCTAGGTCGACCATTTCTAGCTACCTCAAAAGCATTAATAGACGTCAGTAATGGTCAAATCAAGTTAAGGGTAGGTAATGAGGACATCACATTTGATCTAAATGAAACCCTTAGGTATCCCATGCATTTAGATGATGTTTGTTTTTGTGTGGATACTATTGAACACTTGATTGAAGTTAAAATGACAGACCTATGCTCAAACTATCAAGTCTTGAGAGAAGACTCTCTAGACCGAGAGGAGACTAAACTCAGCTCCTCCGAGTATGAAATTAACTCTGATAGTTTCACTGAGATAGGTAATGATGAGATGAAGAAAGAACAAACTTCATTTGAAGATCCACCAGACTTGGAAGTGAAGGAATTGCCCACTCATCTGTGCTATGAATTCCTAGACGACAACAAGAAACTTCCCATCATTCTCGGTGCTGATTTGACTGTAGAACAACGGAAGTTGACCGTGGACATATGCAAAAAGTAAAAAGAGCCTTTGCCTACAAAATTGCAGATATTCCAGGTATTAATCCAAGCTTTTGTTCGCATAAGATTCTTCTGGAAATGATTATAAGCCATGTGTGCAACCTCAAAGGAGGTTGAATCCTAATGTGTGTAACGTTGTTAAAAAAGAAGTAATCAAATTGTTAAATGCTGGACTTATCTATCCAATCTCGGATAGTGAATGGGTAAGCCCGGTGCAGGTAGTACCTAAGAAAGGTGGAATAATAGTTGTCAGAAATGAATTAATTCTTACAAGAACTGTTACTGGTCATCGTGTATGCATTGATTATAGAAAACTAAATACGACCACACGGAAAGACCATTTCCCTCTTCCTTTTATTGACCAAATGTTAGAAAGATTATCTAGACATATGTTTTATTGCTTTCTTGATAGGTTTTCCGGATATTTTCAAATTCCCATTTCCCCAGAAGACCAGCATAAAACTACTTTCTCATGCCCTTTTGGAACATTTGCATATAGAAGAATGCCTTTTGGTTTGTGTAAATGCACCTGCTACTTTCCAACGTTGTATGACTGCTACCTTTGAGGACATGTTAGGAAAGTCTATGGAAGTATTCATGGATGATTTCTCTGTTTTTGGAAATTCATTTGGGATTTGTCTAAAGAACCTGGAATTAATGTTAAAACGTTGTATAAAATCAAATTTGGTTCTAAATTGGGAAAAATGCCATTTCATGGTAAAAGAGGGGATTGTATTAGGACATAAGATCTCACACCGAGGTATGGAAGTAGATAAGGCTAAAATTGAAATTATTTCAAAACTACCTCCGCCCAAGACTGTGAGAGCCATTAGAAGTTTTTTGGGACACGCTGGTTTCTATCGTAGATTTATAAAAGAATTTTCACTAATAGCCAAGCCGTTGACCAATTTACTTGGAAAGGATGTTCCTTTTGTCTTTGATTAAAAATGTCTAAAAGCCTTTAATAGACTTAAGGAACTTCTAACCACTGCACCTATCATGACGTCACCTGACTGGAGCTTGCCTTTTGAATTAATGTGTGATGCTAGTGATTATGCAGTAGGAGTTGTTTTAGGACAGAGATATGATAAGAAATTTCATGTAATATATTACGCTAGCAAAACTTTAACTGACGCTCAGGAAAATTACACTACAATAGAAAATGAATTATTAGCAGTAGTATACACATTTGATAAATTTCGATCTTATCTGGTCTTGTCTAAAACCATAGTTTATACTAATCATTCTGCATTTAAGTACTTGTTCAATAAAACCGACGCAAAGTCGAGATTAATCATATGGGTTTTATTACTTCAAGAATTTGATAAAGAAATTAGGGATAAGAAAGGGGCAGAAAACCTAGCCGCAGTCCACTTGTCAAGGCTAGAGAATCCAGCCCTAGAAGCTATAGATGAATCGATCATATCTGACAAGTTTCTGGATGAGAATTTATTCGCCTTATTTGCTATTTTCTCACCCCCCTTGGTTTGCAGATATAGCAAATTACATGGTAGCTTAGACTCTTCCTAGTGATATCACTGCTCAATAGAGAAGAAAATTCTTTGCTGACCTTAAATATTACTATTGGGAAGATCCCTTTCTGTTTCGAATATGTGCAGATCAGATGATCAAGAGATGTGTCTCTCAAGAAGAAGGCTTCCAAATTCTGGAACATTGTCACTGCGGACCCGCAGGCGGTCACTTAGCTGTAGCTAATACCGCTCGGAAAGTATTAGAAGTAGGCTTCTACTGGCCCACGATATTCAAAGACGCCGCAGTATTCACAGGATCTTGCGATGCCTGTCAGAAAACTGGAAACATATCTTCTCGAGATGGTTTACCCCAACAGGTAATTCAAAGTGTAGAGATATTTGACATATGGGGTATAGACTTTATGGGTCCATTTCCTTCATCCTTTGGTAAGAAGTACATCATAGTAGCTGTAGAATATTTCTCAAAATGGCCTGAGGCGCAGGTCCTACCTACTAATGATGCTAGAGTCGTGTGCAGATTTCTTAGATAGCTATTCGCTAGATTCGGATGCCTGAAAGCCCTAATCAGTGACCGAGGTACACACATTTGCAACTCTCAAATGCAGAAGGTACTTCAACAATATGGAGTTCAACATCGCCTTTCCACAGCATACCAACCTCAAACCAATGGGCAGGTTGAGGTAACTAATAGAGGAATAAAAAGAATACTAGAAAAGACTGTAGGTGTTAACCGTAAGGATTGGGCCATGAAGCTTGATGATGCATTATGTGCCTTCCGTACGACATATAGAACCTCTACAAGATTTTCGCCTTATAGACTGGTCTATGGAAAAACATGTCACCTTCCTATTGAAATTGAACATAGAGCTTACTGGGCAGTGCAAAAATGCAATCTAGACGATACCTTGACTAAGGAACACCAGATTTTACAACTCAACGAATTGGATGAGTGGAGGCTCAAAGCCTATGAAAACTCACATCAATTCAAGATGACAAGTAAACTCCGGCATGACAGGCGGCTCAGAGCCCAGAAGAAATTTGAACTCGGGGATAAAGTACTGTTATACAAATCGCGATTCAAATTATTCCCAGGAAAATTGCATAGCTGCTGGTCAGGACCGTTCACTATCACAGAAGTATCACCCTTTGGAGCATGTGTCATAATGGATTCTGACGGTACAACTCAAAAAGTGAACGGGCAACGCTTAAAGCCCTACAGAGAACCACTCGACTTGTCCGAGCAGACTATTGACTTCACAGAATAAGGGAGTATTCCTTTCATTTTATTTTGTTTTCCTTTAATTACTATGTTATTGATATGCACAAATCATACCACTTCTTTAGCATGTTTTTAGGCACAATTTAGGGTAAAATTGATGTTAAATTGTTCTCAATTAACTGTTATTAACTCAATTTCGTAGTTTTTGTGATTTTGGAAGTGTCAGGTGAAATATGCAAGAAAATGGCAAATTTCGGGGTAAAAACGTGATTTTCAGAAGTTCAGAAGTCGGGATGGGCATCCAGAACCCGGGACGGGCGTCCTGACCTGGTCAACAGACCAGGACGGGCATCCAGGACATAGGACGGCTATCTAGACCTGGTCAATAGGCCGGGACGGGCGTCCCGAATGCTAGGTCAATGTCCCACATCAATTTTTGAAGAGAATTTCACCCAGTTCCCCTGCTATAAATACCCCAAGCCTTCCTCAGTTGAAATCATTCCTCTCCACTAGATCTGAGTCATTTAGTGACTTCAAGTATACAATTTTCTATAGTATACAAGTCACTTAGTGATTTCAGATATTTTTAGTTTAGGTATATTTATAGTTTTCGAGAGTGTCTTGATGGCTCTCCAACTATTATGCTAAATAGGTGTTATTTTACCCTATGTTGATTATGAGTAATTAAGGACTGTGATTGACTAATTGTCACATTCAGTCTCTATGGTGTCACTTAATCAGCCAGAACCTAAGGCAGAGTACCTATCGTGTAGCTAGTCTGTTGGAAAGTATCTACGATTTTATTAAATAAATATCGTACTCCCAGGGAAGTTGTAACGGCTTAGTAGTAACTAGCCTTTTATCCTAACTCTTATCTTATGATCCAGTTACGCAATCTTCATCAATAACTTTGATGAGAGGGTGATCCATTCTCCACTAGGTTTAAGTCTAATTAAGCCTAAAAGTGTTTATAGACAAAGTCCTGATTCTATGTTATACTGTTCTTATATGTTGATTGACCTATATTTGAGTGTTTTAGATATATCTTAGCCTGGAATGCAACTATGTTCTGAGTCTAAAGGTGTACCACATATGAGTCTCTATGCTACCGCCCCATCGTTAAGGTAAACGGCCCTACTAACGGTTTGGACTTAAGACAGCTATGAAAGCCCTATGTCACTTCGGGAATCATGCCGCTAGCCCATAACCACCGGCATAACACTCTACTCAGCCTACCTAGACTACTCTAACAAGCAGGGTGTTCCGCAGGTTATTTTATCTACTATGGCAGACACCAATACTAATTGATGCCTGTTAAACTAAACAGGTTATGAATAGACCGTGGTTAGGAATTGTCTATAACCTTAAGTTTAGTTTAAAAGAAACTACATTAGACATGCAGACATAATGAATATTTAAGCAGGTGGCTATTTCCGGAAAAACATAACAACTTCAACATATATAACAAATATCCATAGGAATCATAATCTCATATTCATAATTAATGTTTGGAACAAACAGAGTACAAACATATAAAGAGAGGGACATGGGGGACCGATACCATAAAGAAATCACCCTTTACGTAGTCGCGCCGTTGGAGCAACTGCTTGTATATGTAGTATTGCTCGACCCGACTCTGCTTGCCAGAACCTTCGGAGGATGCTTCCTCAGCCTAGTAGCTGGACTTTACCTTACGTCCTGGGCTTAAGCCTAGCCCTGTGGACTGACTCTTCGAACGCCTAGAGCCCTCTTAGGATCTCCTAACGAAATCCCGGGTATTCTATGAATACCAAAAACGAACCTATCTATCGAACCCTAGGATCTGAAACTATTTCTCAGAAACTAAGAAAAACGAAACACAAAAGGAAAGAAAGAAAACTTATACTAAAATCCGAGTCTCCGAGTGAGTTGTGTACTCGAGAATTGTACACTGGAAACCACTGAATGACTCAGATCGAGTGGAGAGGGATGAATTCAACTGAGGAAGGCCTGGGGTATTTATAGCAGCTTTCTGGAGTGATTTTCTCTCAAAAATTCGATGTGGGACTTGAATTCTGGTTCGGGATGCCCGTCCCGGTCTATTGACCAGGTAAGGACGGCCGTCCCGAGTCCTGGACGCCCGTCCTGACATGTTGACCAGGTCAGGACGCCCTCCCCGAAGTCCGAACTTCTGAAAAATTTCATTTTTGCCCCGAAATTTGCCATTTTCTTCCACTTTTCACCTGACACTTCCAAAATCAGAAAAACTGTGAAATTGAGTTAATAATGAACAATTAAGATCGATTTACCCTCAATTTCACCCTAAATCATGCCTAAAAAGATGCTAAAAATGTGATATGATTTATGCATATCAGATAACCCCACACTTAGCTTTTTGCTTGTCCTCAAGCAAAGTCTACTTGAAGTTAGTGATTCTAAATCATAGTGCAGTTACTTAAATTTCCTAGTCATGTTTTTATTCCAAAAATTATTCAGATGATTCTTAACACAGGTCTGACTGGTTAGGTTGCTATGACAAGGTCTCAAATGTCTCTAGCATATTGTTATAATTGAGCAGAAGACAACTTAAAAACTAGTTTGAACTCTTCTCTTAGTCACAAGGTCTTCCTGATGTGTAGTGTGTGTACTAGTCTAGACCAGATAGTCAGCACAATAAACTCTTATCTTTAACTATTACCAGATAATACTTCGACCCGTCGCTAGACATACTGACAACAAACAACCGTATGAGTTTTGAGCCTTGGTGGTCATATTTTTAATGATTTAGCATTTATTAATTTTTTTCTTTATAGATTCAGGGTATTTTGAGTCTGCTTAGAACACGTCAACTTCAACTACCCATGTAGCGAGTCCCACTCCGATGACTCCCAGACCTACACGACCTTAGGGCATTAGGCTTTAAGTTCCCCGAAGGAGTGGTGCTCGAGTAGCGAAGGCCGCTGGCAAACTACCCTTATTTGATTAACTTTCTTTTGTTTCTTTTCACTTTTAGCTCAGAGTCTCATCTAGTCATTCTAATTATCAAAACATCCACAACTGGTCTTAATTTTATCTAGTTAAGTCTCGAAAAGGTAATTGGCTGAGGTCTCTACTCCAGACTAAGTTGTGCTCAGTTATCAGGAATTCCCTATTTCTAATCAATTAGTTCAAAATAGTTCTCAATTGTCTCCTACTAACCATAACATTCTACCTACATATCATAGACATCAGCAAATGTTTAGCAAATCATACTGCATTTAGAAGTCTGAAAGATTGAAAATTTTGAAATTTTTTTGGAAGGGTGTGAAAATATGGGGAAAACAAGCAAAATCATGCAAAAATTGTCAAACCACTACAGTGCACTGTGCACTGCTACCCCACACTTAAGTCTGACACTGTCCTCAGTGTTCATGCATTTCTAATTACCCCACACTTATTTGAAAACAAGAAACAAAACAAAACAACACAAAGAATTCTTACCCCACACTTATTGAACTGACTACGGGTAGGAAGGAACATAGATTACTGAAAGAAATAACAAAACATGAAATAAAATGAAAGAGATACTCCCTTATTCTGTGAAGTCCACAGTCTGCTTAGACGAGTCAAACGACTCTTTGTAAATCTTCAGGCGTTGTCTGTTTACTTTTTGAATAATGCCGTCAGAATCCATGATGTCACATGCTCCGAAAGGTGATACTTTCGTGATTGTGAATGGTCCTGACCAATAGCTACGCAGCTTTCCTGGGAAAAATTTTAAACGTGAGTTGTAGAGTAGTACCTTGTCTCCTGGTTCAAAATTCTTCTGGGCTCTGAGTCGCCTGTCATGCCAGAGTTTACTTGTCATCTTGAATTGGTGTGAGTTTTCATAGGCTTTGAACCTCCACTAATCCAATTCATTGAGTTGTAGAATCCGGTGTTCCTTAGTTAAGTTATCGTCGAGGTTGCATTTTTGTACAGCCCAAGAAGCTCTGTGTTCAAGTTCAACCGGCAGGTGACATGCTTTTCCATACACTAGTCGATATGGTGAGAATCCCATAGTGGTCTTGTATGCTGTACGGAAGGTCCATAATGCATCCTCCAGTTTATTGGCCCAATCCTTACGGTTAACACCCACCGTCTTTTCTAGTATTCTCTTTATACCCTTATTGGTTACCTCAGCTTGCCCGTTGGTTTGAGGATGGTAGGTTGTGGAAATGTGATGCTGAACTCCGTACTGCTAAAGTACCTTCTACAGTTGAGAGTTGCAGAAGTGCGTACCTCGATCACTGATTAGGGCTTTTGGACATCCAAATCTGGCAAAAATCTGCTTAAGGAATTTGCATACGACTCTAGCATCATTAGTAGGTAGGGCCTGTGCCTCAGGCCATTTTGAAAAATATTCTACGGCTACTATGATGTACTTCATACCAAAAGAGGGAGGAAACGGACCCATGAAGTCTATACCCCATATGTCAAATATTTCTACACTTTGGATTACCTGTTGGGGTAGACTGTCTCGAGAAGAAATGGTTCCAGCTTTCTGACAGGCATCGCACGATCCTGTGAATGCTGCGACATCCTTGAATATGGTAGGCTAGTAAAAACCTGCTTCTAATACTTTTCGGGCGGTATTAGTTGTAGCTAAGTGACCGCATGTTGGTCCGCAGTGACAATGTTCCAGAATTTGGAAACCTTCTTCTTGAGAGACACATCTTCTGATCATCTGATCTGCACATATTTGAAATAGAAAAGGATCTTCCCAATAGTAATATTTCAGGTCAACAAAGAATTTTTTTCTTTGTTGAACAGTGATATCACTAGGGAGAGTCTGGGCTGCCAAGTAATTTGCTATATTTGCAAACCAAGGGGGTGAGAAGATAGCAAACAATGCACATAGATTCTCATCCGAAAATTTATCAGATATGATTATTTCATCAATGGCTTCTAGGGTCGGATTCTCTAGCCTGGACAAGTGGTCTGCGGCTAAGTTTTCTGCCCCTTTCTTATCCTGAATTTCTATGTCGAATTCTTGAAGCAATAAAACCCATCTAATTAATCTTAGCTTTGCGTCGGTTTTATTGAACAAGTATTTTAATGCAGAATGATCAGTATAAACAATAGTTTTAGACAAGACTAGATAAGATCGAAACTTATCAAATACATATACTACTGCTAATAATTCCTTTTCTGTCGTAGTGTAATTTTCCTGAGCATCAGTTAAGGTTTTACTAGCATAATATATTACATGAAATTTCTTATCATGTCTTTGTCCTAAAACAACTCCTACTGCATAGTCACTAGCATCACACATAAGCTCAAAAGGTAGACTCCAGTCAGGTGACGTCATGACAGGTGCAGTAGTTAAAAGTTCCTTAAGTCTATCAAAAGCTTTTAGACATTTCTCATCAAAGACAAATAGAACATCTTTTCCGAGTAAATTGGTCAACGACCTGGCTATTAATGAGAAGTCTTTTATAAACCTCCGATAAAAGCCAGCGTGTCCCAAAAAACTTCTAACGGCTCTCACATTTTTGGGAGGAGGTAGTTTCGAAATAACTTCAATTTTTTCCTTGTCTACTTCCATACCTAGGTGTGAGATTTTATGTCCTAAAACGATTCCCTCTTTTACCATGAAGTGGCATTTTTCCCAATTTAAAACCAGGTTAGATTTTATACAACGTTTCAACATTAACTCCAAGTTCTTTAGACAAACCTCAAATGAATTACCAAAAATAGAAAAGTCATCCATAAAAACTTCCATAGATTTTCCTAACATGTCCTCAAAGATAGCAATCATACAACGTTGAAATGTAGCAGGTGCATTACACAAACCAAAAGGCATCCTTCTATATGCAAATGTTCCAAAAGGGCATGTGAAAGTAGTTTTATGCTGGTCCTCAGGGGAAATAGGAATTTGAAAATAACCAGAAAACCCATCAAGGAAGCAATAAAACATGTGTCCAGCTAATCTTTCTAACATTTGGTCAATAAAAGGAAGGGGGAAGTGATCTTTTCGTGTGGCCGTATTTAGTTTTCTATAGTCTATGCATACACGATGACCAGTTACAGTTCTCGTAGGGATTAGTTCTTTATGCTCATTCCTAACAACTGTTATACCACCTTTCTTAGGTACTACCTGCACCGGGCTTACCCACTCACTATCTGAGATAGGGTAGATAAGTCCTGCATCTAACAGTTTAATGACTTCTTTCTTAACAACATCACACACATTAGGATTCAACCTCCTTTGAGGTTGCACACATGGCTTATACTCATTTTCTAGAAGAATCTTATGCGAACAAAAGCTTGGATTAATACCTGGAATGTCTGCAATTTTGTAGGCCAAGGCTCTTCTATACTTTCTACACATGTCCACGGTTAGCTTCCTTTGTTCTGCAGTCAGATTAGCTGCAAGAATAATGGGAAGTTTCTTGTTGTCATCTAGGAATTCGTAGCACAAATGAGTGGGCAGTTCCTTCAATTCCAAGTCTGGTGGATCTTCAAACGAGGTTCGTTCTTTCTTCATCTCATCATCACATATCTCAGTGAAACTATCAGAAGTATTTTCATTTTCAAAAGAGCTAAGTTCAGTCTCCTCTAATTCTAGGGAGTCCTCACTCAGGACTTGATAGTTTGAGCATAGGTCTGTCACATTAATTGCAATCAAGTGTTCCATGGTATCCACACAAAAACAAGTGTCATCTAAATGCATGGGATACCTAAGGGTCTCATTTAGATCAAAAGTGATGTCATCGTTTCCTACCCTTAGCTTGATTTGACCATTACTGACGTCTATTAATGCTTTTAAGGTAGCTAGAAATGGTCGACCAAGGATCAGGGGCACTCCTCCTTCCCCATTCATATCCATGACAACAAAGTCCACAGGGAACACAAATTTTCCGACCTTTGCTAAGAGATCTTCGATTATTCCCTTGGGGATTTTGACTGTCCTATCTGCAAGTTGTATGCACATCCTAGTCGTTTTCAAATCATGCAATCCTAATTTATCAAATAAACTAGATGGCATGAGATTAATACTAGCTCCTAAGTCTGCTAATGCATGCATGTTAGTAATATTTCCAATTGTACATGGCAAGGTAAAACAACCAGGATCTTTCTGTTTAGACGGTAGTTTATTCAACAGGACCGCCGAACATTCTTCATTAAGAACCACCTTGTCCATGTCAAATTTTCTTTTATTACTAACAACTTCTTTTAAAAACATAGCATACTTTGGCATTTCAGAAATAACATCAAGTAAAGGCAAATTAACATGAATCTGACTAAAGTTCTTAAGAAATTTTTCAAATTGCTCCTTATCTTTATTGTGCATAAGTCTGGCAGGGTAAGGTACTTTTGGCCGGTACTCAGGAATAAACTACGTCTTCCCTTTCCTTGCTACTTCAATTTCGACATCCGTCGGCGTTGGGTCCTTGGAGCCTTCTTCTAGTTCCTGCACAAGAATAGGAGGGTCAGATGGTTTTGGTGGAGATGGAGATAGAATTTTACCAGATCTTAGAGTGATGGTCTTGCATTCAGTTTGAGGGTTGGTCTCAGTGTTGCTTGGTAGCGCTCCCTGGGACCTGTGAGAGAAATGGGTGGATAGCTGACCCATTTGTCTCTCTAAAGTTTGTATAGCAGCTTGTGTGTTTCTAATTGTTTACTCGGTCTGCTTCTGTTTGTTCTCGTTCTACTTGATTCTTTCTGCGAGAGCTTCCTGGATCTTCGTGTTGGACTCTATCATTTCCTTGTTAGAGTCGGAAATGCTCTTCAGCATGTCTCTGAATTCTTGCATGGGGTCAGTTGGAACGATGTAGTTCCTTGGTGCAGGCAGAGCGACTTGCTGGTTCTGCGGATATGGCAGTTGCTGAGGTACTCTTTTCTGGAAGTTAGTAGTCCCAGAATTGTTTCTCCAGCTAAATCCCGAATAGTTCTTCCAGGTGGGATTGTAGGTACTGCCTATAGGAGCAGAATTCACTGCAACTTGTTCCATATCTTCTGGAATAGTTAATATCCCATTACCATAACAATCTCCACTGAAATGTGGTCCTTGGCAAAATTCGCAGATTTGGTATACTGACTGAACGCTTTTCCCCTGTTGGAAAGCATTCAGTTGATTAGTAATGCTGGCCTTCAGTGCCTCAAATTGATCATCAGTGGAGGCAACGGCCGCATTTACTGGTTGCTTTTCAGCTCGGCCACTTGTGCGCCAGTTCTTGCTATTCCTGTAGAGGCTCTCCAGAGCGTTTCTAGCATCTACATCACTCATTCCATTGAAACCACTCTGGGGATTAAGTCCATCAAGAATTTGCTTACCCATGTCTGACATACCCCCGTAGAATTGTTGGATCAGCAATGCTTCGGTAAGTCCATGTTAGGGGCAGAGCCTAAGTAGCTCCTTGAATCTATCCCAAGCTTCGATCACTGTCTCATCAGCAACTTGAGTAAAACTAGACAGAGCCCTTCGATATTCTAGGACTCTTGCTGTAGAGTAGTACTCTTCTAGGAAGGCTTTGCTTAACTCGTCCCAAGAGGTGATGGAGTTAGTAGGTAGATGGGCCAACCATCTCTTAGCTTTGTCCCTCAGTGAGTAGTGAAAGAGGTTGAGTTTAGTTACTTCTGCAGTAGGATCTCCCTTGAGGCCTTCGCAGAGAGAAGAGAAACCAGATAAGTGTTCCAGCGGATTTTCGGCTGCAGTTCCTCCAAAGTGAACCTGATTTATAATTAGCTGGATCACATTCGGTTTAAGATCATAGCGAGGGTTCCCAGGGATTTAGATGCCAGATGATACTGGAACAGTCTATGGCTGGATGTAGGATTCAAGGGTAGGTCTTTCAGCAGCCATCTCTGTTCTTCGCCTATTAGCTATACGAATGAGACGTTCAGGATTCTCAACTGGTGTTTCAAGGTTAGCTTCTGAAGTTCGAGTCATGCAACTACAGAGAAGAATACGTTTTAGCCTGAGCAAACTGGTTAGTGGGGTTACATGGAAAGTGAAAAATTAAGAATTCGGAAGAAGAAAGAAAAAAAACAACTATTTCAATTTTGAAAAGGAAATAACACAAGAGATAGGGAAAAGAGAACAAGTTACCATTGAACAAGAAAATTACAATTTTTTTTCAGTTTTTAAATTTTTACATTTTTTTATATATGTATTTCGAAAGCACTTAAATTCCCTCAATATGGTTTTAGAATGATTTTCTAAAATTTGATTATCCTAAGTATCTTAATTCCAGATAACATCTAAAATTAATTAGTTATAATAACCCTATATTTCAGAAACTGATTGTCTAACTAGTGTAAGATAAGCGTAGGTCTAAAGTCTAGGTTACTACCGTTACCTATCATAAACCTCTAGAATTTTGATCATGAATCCTAAATCCATTATGATATTTTCCCCGGCAACGGTGCCAAAAATCTGATGGCTCTCCGACTGATATGCTAAATAGGTGTTATTTTACCCTATGTTGATTATGAGTAATTAAGGACTGTGATTGACTAATTGTCACATTTAGTCTCTATGGTGTCACTTAATCAGCCAGAACCTAAGGCAGAGTACCTATCGTGTAGCTAGTCTGTTGGAAAGTATCTACGATTTTATTAAATAAATATCGTACTCCCAGGGAAGTGGTAACGGCTTAGTAGTAACTAGCCTTTTATCCTAACTCTTATCTTATGATCCAGTTATGCAATCTTCATCAATAACTTTGATGAGAGGGTGATCCATTCTCCACTAGGTTTAAGTCTAATTAAGCCTAAAAGTGTTTATAGACAAAGTCCTGATTCTATGTTATACTGTTCTTATATGTTGATTGACCTATATTCGAGTGTTTTAGATATATCTTAGCCTGGAATGCAACTATGTTCTGAGTCTAAAGGTGTACCACATCTGAGTCTCTATGCTACCGCCCCATCGTTAAGGTAAACGGCCCTACTCACGGTTTGGACTTAAGACAGCTATGAAAGCCCTATGTCACTTCGGGAATCACGCTGCTGGCTCAAAACCGCCGACATAACACTCTACTCAGCCTACCTAGACTACTCTAACATGCAGGGTGTTCCGTAGGTTATTTTATCTAGTATGGCAGACACCAATACTAATTGATGTCTGTTAAACTAAACAGGTTATGAATAGACCGTGCTTAGGAATTGTCTATAACCCTAATTTTAGTTTAAAAGAAACTACATTAGACATGCAAACATAATGAATATTTAAGCAGGTGGCTATTTCCGGAAAAACATAACAACTTCAACATATATAACAAATATCCATAGGAATCATAATCTCATATTCATAATTAATGTTTGGAATAAACACAGTACAAACATATAAAGAGAGGGACAGGGGGGACCGATGCCATAAAGAAATCACCATTTACGTAGTTGCGCCGTTGGAGCAACTGCTTGTATATGTCGTACTGCTCGACCCGACTCTGCTCTCCAGAACCTTCGGAGGACGCTTCCTCAGCCTAGTAGATGGACTTTACCTTACGTCCTGGGCTTAAGCCCAGCCCTGTGGACTGACTCTTCGAACGCCTAGAGCCCTCTTAGGATCTCCTAACGAAATCCCGGGTATTCTATGAATACCAGAAACGAACCTTAGGATCTGAGACTATTTCTCAGAAACTAAGAAAAAAGAAACACAAAAGGAAAGAAGGAAAACTTATACTGAAATCCGAGTCTCCGAGTGAGTTGTGTACTCGAGAATTGTACACTGGAAACCACTGAATGACTCAGATCGAGTGGAGAGGGATGAATTCAACTGAGGAAGGCCTGGGGTATTTATAGCAGCTTTCTGGAGTGATTTTCTCTCAAAAATTCGATGTGGGACTTGAATTTCTGGTTCGGGACGCCCGTCCCGGTCTGTTGACCATGTCAGGACTGCTGTCCCGAGTCGTGGACGCCCGTCCCGACCTGTTGACCAGGTCAGGACGCCCGTCCTGATTCAGGACACCCTCCCCGAAGTCTGAACTTCTGAAAAATTGCGTTTTTGCCCCGAAATTTGCCATTTTCTTCCACTTTTCACATGACACTTCCAAAATCAGAAAAACTATGAAATTGAGTTAATAATGAACAATTAAGATCGATTTACCCTCAATTTCACCCTAAATCATGCCTAAAAACATGCTAAAAATGTGATATGATTTATGCATATCATGTCTCATGTTTTTTGTTTCTGAGAGTCTGTCTCAGATCTTAGAATACGACTAGATAGGTTCATTTTTTGTATTCATAGAATACCCGGGATTTCGTTAGGAGATCCTAAGAGAGCACTAGGCGTTTGAAGAGTCAGTCAACAATGTTGTGCTTAGGCCAGGTTATAAGGTAAAGCATAGCTACTAGGCTGAGGAAGCTTCCTCCGAAGGTTCTATCGAGCAGAGTCAGGTCGAGCAGTCCAGCATATACAAGCGGTTGCTCCATCAGAGGACCTAATAAAGGGTGAATACTTTATGGCGGTAGTCCCCTTGTCCTCTCTTTATATGTCTGTACTGTGTTCGTCCAAATATTTATTCTGAATATTAAATTATGATTTTATGAATTTGTGTTATGCATGTTGAAGTCATTTACATTTTTTCGGAAAGGTCACCAGCTTAACTATCATTATGACTGCATGTCTACTTTCTCTTTTAAACTAGATGAATAGTTATAGATAACTCCTAACCACGGTCTAATCATAACCTGTTTAGTTTATCTGGCCTTAATTTAGGACTTCCCGTTGGAAGTATTAAGATCTCCCATATTAGATGAAATAACCTATAGATCACCATGTTTGTTAAAGTAATCTAAGTAGGCTGAGTTTGTGTGTTTATGCCGACATTAGGGTGAGCGGAATGATCTCCTGAGTGACACATGACTTTCATGGATGCCTTTAGCTCGAACCGTGAGTAGGGTCATCAATGGCGATGTGGCAGTTTTTTAGGTAACTCAGATGTGGTACATAGGTAGAATCAGTATATAATTGCAATCTAGACCAAGATATATCTAAAATACTTGAAGATATGTCAATCAACATGTAGGAACAATATAACAAAAATCAGAATACTATCTGTAAAACACTCTTGTAGGCTTAAATAGACTTGAACCTAGTGGTGAATGAATTAACCTCTCATCAAAGAATTTGATGAACGATTGCATAATTGGATCATAAGATAAGAGTTAGGGTAAAAGGATAGTTACTACTAAGTTGTTACCACTTCCCTGGGAGTACGATAATTTATTAAATTAAAATCGTAGATACTTTCCAACAGACTAGCTACACGATAGGTACTCTGCCTTAGGTTCTGATTGATTAAGTGACAACATAGAGGCTAAATGTGACAATTAGTCATTCTAGTCCTTAAGTTATTCATAATCGATATAGGGTAAATAACACCTATTTTAGCATATCAATCGGGAAGCCATCATATTTTTGGCTCCGTTGCCGGGGAAATATCATAATGAATTTAGGATTCCTGATCAAAATTCTAGAAACTTATGATAGGTAACGGTAGTAATCTATACCTTAGACCTAACACTTATTTTATGCTAGTTAGACAACCAGTTTCTGAAATATAGGGTTATCATAACTAATTAATTTTAGACATTATCTAAAATTAAGACATTTAGGATAATCAAATTTTAGAAAATTATTCTAAAACCCGAGAGGAAATTTAACTGCTTTCGAAATAAAATATTAAAAAAAATTTAAAATTTAAAACCCGAGAAAAATGTATCTTTCTTGTTCATCCGTAAGTTGTTTTTCCTTCCTGTTTCTTGTATTATTTATTCTTTCTTAGTTGTACATTTGTTGTTCTTTTTCAATTTTTCTAATATTTCACTTTTGTTTTACTCCACTAACCATTCTACTTAGGCTTAACGTATTTTTCTCTATACTTGCATGACTCGAACTTCAGAAGCTAACCTTGAACCCCCAATTGAGAATCTCGAACGTCTCATCCGTACAGCTAATAGGCGAAGAATAGAGATGGCTGCCAAAAGACCTCCCCTCAAATCCTACATCCAGCCACAGACTGTTCGAGTGTCGCCCGCCATTCAAATCCCTGGAAACCCTCTGTTGGTTTGTGTGCGTGTGTCACAAATTGAGAAGATAATAAAATAGAATAAATCAACGCAATCTTAACAAGTGTAAGTATACACCGGTCAACAAGTAATATATGTACCTAAGTACAAGATTATTGATCCCACAGAGATTTTGTTTGCCAATTATACATGCAAACATGATTTACATTTGGTTAAAAGAATAAAAGAATAAAGAATGATGAATAATGAATATTGGGTGGAGATTTGGAGGTTAAGCTACTGCTAAGATATTGTTGCAGCATCACCAATGCCGCAACAATTCTACCTAACTACTACTACAGGACAGCCTACTGGAAAATCACCATAAGAACACAACAGGTAATACAATGCTGTAAAAATCAAGCAAAAAATGCAAACATAAACCAGTAATGAATCCAAGAATGCTAAGCATGCTTTTCGGTTTCCAAATTAACACTACAGCGGTCTGGTTCTACCCAGACTACTTAGCCTACTAGTCTAAACCCCCGATAACATCGTCTCATGGAGTACGAAGTACCGTGAACCTAGAACAACACAAGGCAGTGAAATTGGTCGTGTCCCCTGCAATATTGACTGCACGGTCATGCGTCCCAAGCAAGTGCCATGCAATTAACGTGTCAATTAGACCTCTTCCGATTAGAAAGCCAGATACTAGTTCGATACATAACTTGGACAGTCGTAACCGCAAGTTATTCCTAATCCGTTTAAGTAATTGCATGAATAAACTAAGCATGCCCCATACAAGCATCAATAAAGAAAATGATACACAAAACTTATGCATTTTATTCATCTTATGCCACATTACGTTTTTCCACATGTTTATAATTTACTAGACTACAACACCTTCAGGTTATGAATATATATTTTGCTGAAACGAATCATGAAAGACAAGGATTAAAGTAATAGAAAAAACAGTCCCTAGGTCCATAGTGACACCAGTCAATCCCAAGACGAAAAACATATCAATACCAAAACACTTTTAATTAATCCTTGACAACATGTAAACATTCTCATATCACAAAGAACATTCAATTACAAAACAGTAACAAATTGAAGAACATTCAATTACAAAACAGTAAGCAAATTGAAGAAATGGAAAGAGGGTTACTCGGGTCGGAGATCACCCTACTGCACCAAATCGGATTTAATCAAGCTGCTGTTGTCCTTCATTTCCTCCGCGTGATGCTGCTGCCTTCGGTTCTGTCCAGCTTACAAGAATCCAGCAATGTCGCCCAGCCTTCTCATGTATTTTCCTCTCTAACTAAAGCTTTAAATCACTCTAAAACAAAATATTCACTGCCTAAATTCTAAGTTACCCAATACTAGATACAAACATACAAAAGCTACAGTACTACTCTATTTCTCCTCCTCTCTCCCGTGAACCTCTTCTCTTCTCTTCATATATATATATATATATACACACACACACACACACACACACACATATATATATATATAGCAAGTGCTGCCTTTCCTCCACTATATATATCTTCTTCTTTTTGTATATATATATATATATATATATATATATAGCAAGTGCTGCCTATCATCATCATACGTATGCCCACTTTCTTCTTCTTTTTGTCCACCCACTCTCACAAATATATATATATATATATATGCACGTTTAGATGCTTAGTAGAATTTAATTTCCCATTTTCCCTCTTGATGACTCATCCACTGATTTCCCATTTCTTCAAATTGGCCAACTTTTATCCCAATTCCTTTTACCAATTTCAACCATCAAAATTCCCTTTTTACCCTTAGCAATTGAATCCAAAAATTCCATCATCTTTTATGTAAAATCCTGCACAAATTTAAAGGTTAACAATGGAATAATAAAATGTAGGGATTTCTTCAATTAAAATGGCCCTTTTCAACAATTAATCCACAAAATTGAAATTGGGAAAAGAAGTATGCAATTTAACAAAATCTAACTCAAAATTATAGACAAGTCAAGCAAATGATGTTAGAAAATAGGCAAAACAAGTGCAAATATCTCTACTTTCATAGAGTTATCACACCCACAAACTTAAATCATTGCTCGTCCCGAGCAATGCTGCAGCAGGTAAGATAGATCAATAAAACTCAAGCAAATAGTACAACAATTCATGTCCAGAATCATCCAGCAATCATAGGCAAATTTGGGTTCATATTTTCAGATCAAATATGTGAAACAAAACTCTAATATGTTCATGACCCAAGTTCCTCAAATATCAGAACGTTAACTAAATCAAGCTCAAAGCTCTGCTCCCCGTGTGTGTGTGAATAGTCTTTCCTTTTCAATCTCTCATTCATAAGTCAACGTATGGTAATCCTAAGATTCATTTGGCATCTTCAAACTCAATCTATTACACCACTCTCCACTAATGTAGCAAATTCAGCAATAAAGATCAAATATGTCTTAATTTGGTTGTAATGTAGGCCAAGGCTAAGGTAGGAAAAATATAGATAAAAAGTAGGTTCAAAACTTAGTCCTAGTTTGCCATGAACTTCAACCCAATGCCATCATTTTTCTCATTTCTTTTTACAACTCAAGGAGCATAAATATTTACACCCTGCTTCAGTAATAAGTGCAGCATTTAACCACAATCAATATATAGCATTTGACAACAAAGAAGCATAATATGTATTTCCTTTTGCTCTTTTTGTTCTTTTTTTTGTTTTGTTTTGTTTTGTTTTTTTTGTTTTGTTTTGTTTTTTTAAAATAAAAAACACATATCCTCAATACTTAGAGCATTCATAACATAATTTCATAAAATAATTAACTACCACCGCTGCAGCAATTCTTCAACATTTCTATGCTCTGTAATGCAGCATTCTCTGCATACCCCCAAACTTATGTTCAGTAGTGTTCATTGCATACTAAGGTCAAGTTTAGGGAAGACAAAGAATGGATACATGCAAAACATTTAGGATAAGTGGCTATTAAATAAGGGTGTCAGGAAATTAGGCTTAAGCTCAACTTGGTTTAACTAAGGAAATAAAATGCATTAGGGTAAGCTAGAAAGGCTCAAACGATTCAAGAACATGCCTTAATCATTTCTATATTACCAAATCTACTAGGATTTTGCCTCAAGGGATATAACAAACGAGTCTAAAGATTCTGAACCTTCATACCAAAGCTAACTCTTGTTATGAACATGAAATCTCCAAGTAAGACTATGTGCAAAAATTTTGGTGGGAGCAAAAATTTTCACTTAAATCTAGTTAATATCAACATATAATAAGTACTAAAGGCTCACTACCATACAAGAGTTATGAAATCATATCAACATGAATTATCATCATAAATAATCTTCCCAAATTTACATAATCCTGCTAAAATGATTCACTAGAGTATGGTCATGCTAGAAAGATTTAATAGATAATGCAGGAGCAATAACACATTCATTCAGCTCATTCATAAAAATAAACCTTCATTCAACACTCAGCAACATTCATTCATAATTCATCAAGAATACACATTCATTCCTCATAAAAGGACATCCTCCCCCAAACTGAAGAGGAGCAATGTCCTCATTGCTGTAGCAACAGGGGGAAAACAAGCCATTGGACTGATCATAAAAAGGGAAAACTAGTTCAACACGAAGCATGGGAAACAAACGTATTGGTGGCACATAAGTTCTCAATTCTCGGGTGAAAAGAAAGCAAACACAAATATACCAACAATTCAGGCGGCATTGTTACTAAGTAAAAACATGAAGACCATTAAGACATGAAATTCGTTTTGAATCATAACCACCCTTTTTCCCAACACAATAAACCGAGATACACATCAACTGGCAGATCTGTCATTTCTACAAGCATGCTCACACACAAGAACTCAAGTATAACTAGAACCCTAAATACAGCCAATACAATCCTCTATCCATTGGTAATGCAAAAATTGTACTCCATAAATTCTATACATGCTACTCAAGGAGTGTATATTCATATTAAGATAAGAGAAATGAACCAGAAATTTTTTTTCCTTGCAAGTACTATACACCAACTCATATTACCGAGAAGAAATAAAAATGTAGAAAAGTGAGTACTAACCTTGAATCTTTTGGTTTGTTGAAGGCTGAAAAGTGAGTTTGAAGAGAAGGAAAGTAGAAGACCGTGTATGTAGAGAAATTTGTGTCCTTTAGATAACTCCCCACTTCTTTCTCTCTTTGTCTTTTCAATTCACACACATTCTCCACAAATAAAATATAAAAAAAATAAACTAACTTTTTTGGTTTCCCAACAAGTTCTAGTTGTATGCCAACCATTGAAAATTTTGAAATTGAAAGGATCTAGGGCTGCTTGCATATGTAATCAATTCATGGCAGTCCCTTGTTGAATGGCACCACCTAAATTTTAAAATTGAAATTGGACTAAGGCAGCCTTGAATGGCTTTGTAGATGTGTGGCAGCTTGTTGTCACAGCATTTCTGCTGAGAGGTAGTGGCAAGTCCCATTTCTTTAATAAAATAGCCTTGACTCCTTTTGCTCTTTGACCGTAGGCATACATGTATTAACAAGCAGAAGAGTACCGATAAGAGAGAAAGAAAATGGCAGTGCAATATGAAATTGAAGTCGCAAAACCAATTCTAAAAATTCTGAAAGAAACTCAGGAGTAAACAGCCATTAATTCCGAATTGAAGCACCTGAAAATAAAAGAACAACAATTAAAACCAAACAAGGAAAAGAAATCGAATGCTGAAAAAAATAAAAACAAACAAGAAGAAATAAAAAAACAAAATAAAAAGAAATGCAATAAATAATAGATGAAAGTGTTCACTTATAGATTGTGCTCAATTAACTACTTAGCATCGACAAGTATTATAGGTGAAGAGTTTTGCACAATGTCTTCTTTAACCATGAAGTGACACTTCTTCCAATTGAGGACTAGGTTGGTGTCCTCACAACGTTTAAGCACCTTGGCCACATTCTCTAAGCATTTTTCAAAAGAGTCCCCAAATATGGAGAAGCCATTCATGAAAACCTCTAAATATTGCTTCACCATATCTGTGAAAATGGCCATCATATATCGTTGGAACATTACTGGAGCATTACACAGTCTGAATGGCATTCTTCTCAATGCGAAAGTACCATAAGGACAAGTGAAGGTCATTTTGTTCTGGTCCTCTAGTGCTATAGCAATCCGATTGTAGCCAGAATACCCATCCATAAAGCAATAAGAATCTCGTCCAGCCAACCTATCCAACATTTGATTAATAAAAGGCAGTGGGAAGCGGTCGTTTCTTGTGGCTTTGTTTATCTTCTTGTAATCCATGCAAATTCTCCATCCCCAGCGCTGTCAGATATAGGATAAATAATGCCAAAATCTAGCCACTTGATAATTTGTTCCTTTACAACTTCCTTCGTAATTGGATTTACTCATTTCTGCCCCTCTATTAAATTTTTGGAATTGTCTTCCAAAATTATCTTGTGCATGCATAAGGTTGGTCATATACCTTTGATATAAGCTATGGTCCAGCACATAGCTCTCTAATGCTGCTGCAAAGCTCCAAGAAATTCTCTTCCTGTTCTGCACTCAGCAGTGCCGAAATGATTACTGGCAACATCGAGTCTGCTCCTAGAAAACCATACTTCAAATGTTACGGCAATTGCTTCATTTCCAGCTGTGGTGGTTCTTCCACGGAAGGTTTTGTTATCTTGAAATCTCGAGAAGACAACTCCAAGTATTCAAATTGCGCGCAAAATTTGAACCTTTGGGGGTTTGCTTCTAACCAAGCTGAATGTGCTTCGGTCTCCACATTGCCATCATTATGTAGACTTTCCTCCTTCAATGCATCCTCTGCATCCTCATCTTGCTCTTCATCTTTTTCTGCCCGAGAATCACCGGTGGTGATTCGAAAACACTCCTCACCTTCATCATGGAATTTCATGGCTTTGAATACGTTGAATGTGACTTTATCGTCCTGGAATCTCATGGTTAGTTCCCCTTTCTGCACATCAATAAGAGTCCTTCCCGTAGCAAGGAAAGGTCTTCCTAAAATAATGGGAACTTCCCTGTCTGCTTCATAATCAAAAATAATAAAATCAGTTGGAAAAATAAACTTATCAACTCTTACCAGGACGTCCTCATTTTTTCCATCAGGGTGAGCTATAGACCTATCCGCTAATTGCAATATTATCGTCGTAGGTCTTACCTTACCTATGCCCAGCTGTTTGAAAACTGACATAGGCATCAAGTTGATGCTAGCACCAAGATCACACAAGGCCATACCACAATATGAGTTTCCAATAGAGCAAGGAATATTAAAACTCCCCGAATCTTTCATCTTAGGGGGCAACTTGTCCTGCAAAAAGAAACTGCATTCTTTGGTTAATGAAACAATTTCATATTCTCCCAACTTTCTTTTCTTTGTACGGATATCCTTCATAAATTTGGCAGAGTTGGGCATTTGTTCTATTGCTTCTACCAATGGAATGTTAATGTGCAGCTGCTTTAAAATGTCCAAGAACTTCTTGAATTGTTCATCATGTTTCTTATTGGCAAATCTCTGTGGAAAAGGCATTCGTGTCTGTACTGGTTTGCTCTTTGGAATATTGCATTGCTGCAGCATCGTAGATGCTGCAGCATTCGTCTGTTTTGGAATGTTATTTTGCTGCAGCATTTGGCTCCAATGCTTCTTTTTCAGCTATTGGAATTTCTGCATTCTGGCTGGACTCACTGGTATTCTCAGCTGCTCCAGACTTCATTTTTGGCTCATCTAGTATTCTGCCACTCCGCAATGTAACTGCCTTGCAATGTTCCTTTCCTTCTCTTCTTGGATTCTTCGTATCGCTTGGAAGTGATCCTTGTGGTATGCTCCTCATCTCCTAAGCTAACTGCCCCAATTGGCTTTCCAAGTTCCGCACAGTAGAGGATAATCCCTGTATGGTTGTTTCTATCCTTGCCATGAAGTCTCTCATCATGTTTTCTAAAGCGTTTGAAGGTAGTTGTTGTTGTAGAGGTCTTTGTTGTTGTTGGAGTTGTTGTTGCTGATGTTGAGGGTACTGGTGCTGCTGGGGGTACTGGTGCTGCTGCTGGAGCAGTGGTCTTGGGTTTATACCTTGATTGGGGTGCATCCCTTGATCTCTCTCCAAGAAAAATTTGGGTGCTGCCTCCAAGTAGGGTTGTAAGTGTTTGATTGAAGACCGTTACCCCTATTTTGATTCCCCATGTAGCAGATTGATGCGGGATTGTGAACACAATCCTCAAATAGATGCCCCTCTCCACAATAAACACAGCATACGTCCTGTACCTGGCTTACATTGGGCTGGTTTGATGGTTCTGCCCCCTGCCCGCCATGTTGTTGCATACTTAGTGTTTTTTGGAGCATGTTGGTCATTGTTAACATTTTGGCTGAGAGTGAAGTGAGTGGATCCAACTCCAATACCCCAGCCACCCTTTTTCCACTAAGTAGTCTTGTTGTAGGCCACTGGTAGTTGTTGTTGGCAATCCTCTCGATTAGTTCATAGGCCTCGTTATACGTCTTTGCCAAAAGTTCTCCATTTGCTGAAGCATCAACCACCATGCGTGTGTGTGCATTCAACCCATTATAAAATGTCTCCATTTGAATACAATGTGGGATTCCATGTTGTGGACTGATGCGGTTTCCGACCGATATGCTAAATAGGTGTTATTTTACCCTATGTTGATTATGAATAATTAAGGACTGTGATTGACTAATTGTCACATTTAGTCTTTATGGTGTCACTTAATCAGCCAGAACCTAAGGCAGAGTACCTATCGTGTAGCTAGTCTATTGGAAAGTATCTACGATTTTATTAATTTAATTATCGTACTCCCAGGGAAGTGGCAACGGCTTAGTAGTAACTAGCCTTTTATCCTAACTCCTATCTTATAATCCAGTTATGCAATCTTCATCAAATACTTTGATGAGAGGGTGATCCATTCTCCACTAGGTTTAAGTCTAATTAATCCTAAAAGTGTTTTAAAGATGAGTTCTGATTCTATGTTATACTGTTCCTATATGTTGATTGACCTATATTCGAGTGTTTTAGATATATCTTAGCCTGGAATGCAACTATGTTCTGTGTCTAAAGGTGTACCACATCTGAGGTCTCTACGCTACCGCCCCATCGTTAAGGTAAACGGCCCTACTCACGGCCCGGACTAAAGTCAGCAATGAACGGTACCCTATGTCACTTCGGGGTCATGCTGCTCGTCGCAAAACCGCCGGCATAACTCTCTACTCAGCCTACCTAGACTACTCTAACAAACAAGGTGTTCCGTTGGTTATTTTATCTAGTATGGCAGACACCAATACTAATTGATGCCTGTTAAACTAAACAGGTTATGGATAGACCGTGGTTAGGAATTGTCTATAACCCTAGTTTTAGTTTAAAAGAGACTTACATTAGATATGCAGACATAATGAATATTTAGCAGGTGGCTATTTCCGGAAAAACATAAAAACTTCAACATATAACACAACTATTCATAAAATCGTAATCTGATATTCATAATTCATATTTAGAACAAAGCAATAACACATATAAGAGAGGGACATGGGGACCGATGCCATAAAGAAATCACCCTTTACGAAGTCTCGCCTACGGAGCGTACTGCTGTATATGTCGTATTGCTCGCCCTGACTCTGCTCACCAGAACCTTCAGAGGATGCTTCCTCAGACTAGTAGCTAGACTTTACCTTACGTCCTGGGCTTAAGCCTAGCCCTGTGGACTGACTCTTCGAACGCCTAGAGCTCTCTTAGGATCTCCTAACGAAATCTCGGGTATTCTATGAATACCAGAAACGAACCTATCTATAGAAACCTAAGATCTGAGACTATTTCTCAGAAACTAAAACAAATACTAATAAGAAAGAAAACTGAGATTCGAGTCTCTGAGTGAGTTGTGTACTGGAAAATTGTACACTGGAAACCACTTAATGACTCAGATCGAGTGGAGAGGGATGAATTCAACTGCTGGAGGCCTGGGGTATTTATAGCAGCTTCCCGGAGTGAAAATCTCTGAAAAATTCGATGTGGGACAGCTTCTGGCGGCTCGGGATGCCCGTCCTGGTCTATTGACCAGGTCGGGACGCCCGTCCCTGGTTCTGGACGCCCGTCCCTCTGGCTTGGCTTGGTCGGGACGCCCTTCCCTGGTTCGGGACGCCCGTCCCGGACCTTTGACCGAGTCAACATTTCCAAAAATTGCGTTTTTGCCCCAAAATTTGCTGTTTTCGTCTACTTTGCACCTGACACTTCCAAAATCATAAAAACTGTGAAATTAAGTGAATAATGCACAATCAAGATCAAATTGCCCTTGATTTCACCCAAATTCATACGTAAAAACATGCTAAAAAGGTGATACGATTTTCGTGTATCAGATAACCCCACACTTAGCCTTTTGCTTGTCCTCAAGCAAAGTCTACCTGAAGTTACTTAAATTCCTAGTCATGTTTTTATTCCAAAGATTCTTCAGACAAGTCTTAATACATGTCTGTCTGGTTAGGTTGCTATGACAAGGTCTCAGATGTTTTTAGTAGCTTGTTATGATCAGGCAGAAAACAAATCAACAACTAGGTTGGTCTTTTTTCTTAGTCACAGGGTCTTCCTAATGTGTAGTGTGTGTACTAGTCCAGATCATATAGTCAACACAATGTACTCTTGTCTTAACTACTACCAGATAACACTTCGACCTATCGCTAGACATATTAACAACAGACAACTTTTTGAGTTCTGAGCTTTGGTGATCAGATTTTTAATGTTTTAGCATTTAGTTATTTTATAGATTCAGGGTATTTTGAGTCTGCTTAGAATACGTCAACTTCAACTACCCATGTAGCGAGTCCCACTCCGATGACTCCCAGATCCACACGACCTTAGGGCATCAGGCTTTAAATTGCCCGAAGGAGTGGTGCTCGAGTAGCGAAGGCCGCTGGCAAACTGCCCTTATTTGATTAATTATCTTTTGTTTCCTTTTACTTTTAGCTCAGAGTCTCATCCAGTTATTCTAATTGTCAAAACATCTACAACTGGTCTAATTTCATCTAGTTCAGTCTTGAAAAGGTAATTGGTTGAGGTCTCTAATCCAGACAAAGCTGTGCTTAGTTATCAGGAATTCCCTATTCCTAATCAATTAGTCCAAGATAGCTATCAACTATCTCCTACTAACCATAGCATACTACCTACATATCATAGACATAAGCAATTGTTTAACCAAGCATACTGCATTTAGAAGTCTGAAATTTTTTTTGGAAGGGTGTGAAAATACGGGGAAAACAAGCAAATTCATGCGAAAAATTTTGCAAACTGCTACAGTGCACCGTGCACTGCTACCTCACACTTAAGTCTGGCACTGTCCTCAGTGTTCATGCATATCTAGCTACCCCACACTTATTTGAAAATAAGAAATAAAACAGAAAAATAAAGGATTCTGTATGGGTAAGTAAGACATAAAATAAAATAATGCAAACAATTCTGTATGTCATATAAATCAAATTTGTACATGGATTCATACGTCATACAGCCCAGACATGTTTATACGCATAGAGCAAGAAAAACAAAACAAAAGAAAAAGAAAGAAAAGGAAAGAAGGAGAGAGAGACTAAGAACCCGGCGGATCGTTGTCCAGTGGACCTAAGTCTGCTAAGTCAAACTCAAAGTTTTTCGCTACTCGGGAAGTCTGCTGATGTATCTCCTCAATCCTGCTAGTGTTCATGGCGATCCTATCATCTATCATCGCCAACCGTCTGTCAATCCTGTCCTCCATCATCGTCAGCCGTCTGTCAATCCTGTCCATGTCTCGACTGTATCGGGCCGATAGTTCTGCCAATCCGTGCGACATGTGTCGTTCGAAGGCAGTACGTGGCACGAACGTCTCGGATGGAGGGATATGCGCTGGAAATGCTTCTGATGCTGATGCCTGTCCTGTCTGCTCCGTGTGGATGGTGTCGCGGCCATTCGCATCCCGTACAACCATTCCCATGTTCCGTAGAATGGTAACGTCTGTGGGAATAGTAGTTGGGGCGACCAGAGTAAGCTCCGAGCCCTCTATGTCCAACTCCAGGTAGCGGGCTAGCCTGGTGATGTATGGTCCGAGTCCCAGAAACTGTTTCCTAGTGTCTGTGGCTTTTGCAAAGCCATGCTGGTATGGGACACCCGTCATGCAGATCTGAGCCCAAGCAGTGGAGACGTCTGCAGACGTGAAGTCTCGAACTGCTGTAGTGTATGCGGGCGTATCCAGCTCATCTCTCTACCAGATGCCTAGGGCGATGCCGAACTCGGCCATGCTCATCGATCGATCTATTCCGCCTAAACGGAATGTGATCTGCTCCTGTTGGCAGGTAAAAGACGCATAGAACTCACATACCAGCTCCAGGTATGTGGGCTCGGTGACGATGAATACTCGACTGTAGGGTGGCACGTCGAGTATGCGTCTGACTTCCAGCTCTACTCCCAGTGTCTGTACTGCTGCCCAATCCAGCGTTCTGCCCGTTAGTATCGTACGCCCGATGTACCCAGTGCATCTCTCTTGGTATGCTGTGCTGGAGGGAAACAGCATAAAAGAATGTGTCACTGAGGTAACTGTCATGGTAGATGTGGTACGAGCACGTTTGGGAGCCATTTAAAACGTATGAGAGAGTGTAGGTGGGGAAGAAAGCTTTAAACTCAAATTCTGGAGGTGAATTTGAATTCAGAAGGATGAAATTAGGTTAGGGGCGAATTTTGAATTTTTGGCGGGAAAATCGAATTTTGGAGGGAAATTCGAATTTTGGAGGGAAATTCGAATTTTTGGGTGAAGTTTAAAATTCAAATTTTGGAGGCAAATTCGAATTTTTAAACTTTGAGGAGTTTTCCAAAAATTTGTAGAGAGAGGCTAGAGAGAAATGTTTTTTAGAGAGATGAATTTTTGGTTGTAGATTTGAGAGAAAATGAAATAAATTGAATTTTTATAGAAGGGTGACCTTCGGGACGCCCGTCCCGGGTTGCATCGGGACGCGTGCCAATTCCGGGGAAATTTTTTTTTTTTCGTAATTCCCTGAAAATCTCAAAATACCAAAAATTATCATAATTCTTAACAAGGCTTCATGTTTATCCAATAAAATTCAGAAGTTGTAAAAAAACTCTATGAAAAAATTCTCAGTCTCTTTTCGAAAATTGTGACTACCCTAATTTTATCCTAACTTAAATTCAGCAAGAATTTCAGAAAAATAAAACTGAGTTTGTGCAATGTAATTAGTGGAAAATAAACTGTATTTGCAAAACTCTTGTTTTTCTTAGAAATTCAAAATAAACTGTCTGAAGAAAATTGTTGAATATAAATGACCCTTTAAAAATGTTTGAAAAATAGAAAATAAGGGTCAATTATTCAAGTTTTAGTTCAAACGAATTATTTGTTGAGAGTAAAAGAATCTTCCCTTTTTAACGAATCCTATCTCTGATCTCCTGTAGTTCTGTTCGAATGCTTCGCATCTCTATGCGTATTGTTCGCATCTCATCCCTCTGCCTGTTTTGCTCACTGCGTAGATCAGCCATCTCTCGGAGTAGTTGCGCACCTTGGTTCTCCTGGAGATTGACCGTGGCTCTGAGTCGGTATACGTTAGTTGTGATGTTCAGACTGAGTTGGTCTAAATGACACAATCTGCTGGCAATCCCTTGGTCCATCTCATAGACCCTTTGAGTTAGTGTGTCTATCTGCACGGACAACATTGAATAATAACCGTTAGTACTCCCCGCAGATGAAGGGGTGCGCTCGTGAGGTGTTGGGGTGTATGCGGGAGAGGTTGGTGAATTTTGGGTTTGATCAGTAGGGGGTGGATTTAGAGGAACTCTCTGGGTAGGAGGGTGAATTGGAGATCTCTGGGGTACTTCTCTAGGAGGGAAGGTATCCTCAGAAGGATCTTCTTCCGTGGGACTATGCTCACGGGTGTTCAGGAATCGTCTCACTAGTTCACTGGCATCAGGGCTTGAGTTTACTTCTACTGGTTGTGAAGGAAGAGTCCCTCGTGGTACTTCTGGTACAGGCCTAGAGGGGCCCTCTGGTTTTGTCTTCTTCGGTCCTGGAGTGTCAGGGTTTTCTGTCTTCTTTGCCTGATTAGTAGCTGCTCTTGTTCTCTTCATCTTTGAGTGCAAAGTCTGGTTAGAAACAACAAATAGCAAAACGTAGGACAGTGAAACAAGAAAGTAAGAAATATTTTTATGGATTTTGATTTATTTAGAAAGCAGGTAAATTTCCTTAATATGGTTTTTAGAATAATTTTCTAAAATTTGATTATCCTAAGTGTCTTAATTTCAGATATTATCTAAAATTAATTAGTTATGATAATCCTATATTTAGGAAAGTGATTGTCTAACTAGTATAAGATAAGTGTAAGTCAAAAGTCTAGGTTACTACCGCTACCTATCATAAGTTTCTAGAATTGTGGCCAATAATCCTACATTCATTATGATATTTCCCCGGCAACGGCGCCAAAAATCTGATGCGGTTTCCGACCGATATGCTAAATAGGTGTTATTTTACCCTATGTTGATTATGAATAATTAAGGACTGTGATTGACTAATTGTCACATTTAGTCTTTATGGTGTCACTTAATCAGCCAGAACCTAAGGCAGAGTACCTATCGTGTAGCTAGTCTATTGGAAAGTATCTACGATTTTATTAATTTAATTATCGTACTCCCAGGGAAGTGGCAACGGCTTAGTAGTAACTAGCCTTTATCCTAACTCCTATCTTATAATCCAGTTATGCAATCTTCATCAAATACTTTGATGAGAGGGTGATCCATTCTCCACTAGGTTTAAGTCTAATTAATCCTAAAAGTGTTTTAAAGATGAGTTTGATTCTATGTTATACTGTTCCTATATGTTGATTGACCTATATTCGAGTGTTTTTATATATCTTAGCCTGGAATGCAACTATGTTCTGTGTCTAAAGGTGTACCACATCTGAGGTCTCTACGCTAACATACAACCCCAACGCCCCATCGTTAAGGTAAACGGCCCTACTCACGGCCCGGACTAAAGTCAGCAATGAACGGTACCCTATGTCACTTCGGGGTCATGCTGCTCGTCGCAAACCGCCGGCATAACTCTCTACTCAGCCTACCTATACGACTACAAACAAGGTGTTCCGTTGGTTATTTTATCTAGTATGGCAGACACCAATACTAATTGATGCCTGTTAAACTAAACAGGTTATGGATAGACCGTGGTTAGGAATTGTCTATAACCCTAGTTTTAGTTTAAAAGAGACTTACATTAGACATGCAGACATAATGAATATTTAGCAGGTGGCTATTTCCGGAAAAACATAAAAACTTCAACATATAACACAACTATTCATAAAATCGTAATCTGATATTCATAATTCATATTTAGAACAAAGCAATAACACATATAAGAGAGGGACATGGGGACCGATGCCATAAAGAAATCACCCTTTACGAAGTCTCGCCTACGGAGCGTACTGCTGTATATGTCGTATTGCTCGCCCTGACTCTACTCACCAGAACCTTCGGAGGACGCTTCCTCAGCCTAGTAGCTAGACTTTACCTTACGTCCTGGGCTTAAGCCTAGCCCTGTGGACTGACTCTTCGGACGCCTAGAGCTCTCTTAGGATCTCCTAACGAAATCTCGGGTATTCTATGAATACCAGAAACGAACCTATCTATAGAAACCTAATATCTGAGACTATTTCTCAGAAACTAAAACAAATACTAATAAGAAAGAAAACTGAGATCCGAGTCTCTGAGTGAGTTGTGTACTGGAAAATTGTACACTGGAAACCACTTAATGACTCAGATCGAGTGGAGAGGGATGAATTCAACTGCTGGAGGCCTGGGGTATTTATAGCAGCTTCCCGGAGTGAAAATCTCTGAAAAATTCGATGTGGGACAGCTTCTGGCGGCTCGGGACGCCCGTCCCGGATTGGGACGCCCGTCCTGGTCTGTTGATCAGGTCGGGACGCCCGTCCCTGGTTCTGGACGCCCGTCCCTGGTTCGGGACGCCCGTCCCGGACCTTTGACCGAGTCAACATTTCCAAAAATTGCGTTTTTGCCCCAAAATTGCTGTTTTCGTCTACTTTGCACCTGGCACTTCCAAAATCATAAAAACTGTGAAATTAAGTGAATAATGCACAATCAAGATCAAATTGCCCTTGATTTCACCCAAATTCATACGTAAAAACATGCTAAAAAGGTGATACGATTTTCGCGTATCATGGACATCTCCTTAACAACTCCTTGAATCTTTCCCATGCCTCATACAATGATTCATCTTCTAACTATTGAAAAGAGGTGATTTCATTTCTCAACCTAGCATTTTTCGTTGGAGGAAAATATTTCATCAAAAAACTTTTCAGTGAGCTACTGCCATAATGCTACACTACCCAGGGGTAGAGAGTTTAGCCATGCTCTCGCCTTATCTCTTAGGGAGTACGGGAATAATTTCAGCCTTAACACTTCATCTGCTACCCCTGGTATCTTAAAGCAGTCACTTACTTCCATAAAGAGTCGTAGGTGCAAGTGTGGATCTTCAGCAGGTAATCCACCAAACTGCCCTACCGTTTGCAACATTTGAAACATCACCGGTTTCAACTCGAACTGGGCTGCTGTAATCTCTGGTCTTACAATGCTTGGATTCAATTCGTTAAACATAGGGACTGCATACTGTCAGATAGCATGGTCCCTATCGTCCGCCAACACCACAGGATTATAGACAGGTTCAGCTTCTACAATGCGTTGCTCAGCCATGTCTACCTTATCCTTGGTTTGTTTCTTTTTCCTCAACGCCTTGGCGGTTCTCCCAATCTCTGGATCAAGTGGAGGCACTGTACCTTGAGAGCTCTTGCGCGTTTTACTCATGCAAAACATCACACGTTAAGGAATGAATGATACACAAGCTGAAATTTAACAAATAATTCAGATCAATAAACTCACAAAAACAGTTCAACCCATGCATAATTTATTCGTCCCTCATACAATCATTTCAATATTCTCATAAGCTCAAGAATGAGTATAACATAAAACAACAAAAATATAACCAAATGCAAACAATATTTACAATCAATTGACACCAAAATCCCCGGCAACGGCACCAAAAACTTGTTGCGTTGTGTGCGTGTGTCACAAATTGAGAAGATAATAAAATAGAATAAATCAACGCAATCTTAACAAGTGCAAGTATACACCGGTCAACAAGTAATATATGTATCTAAGTACAAGATTATCGATCCCATAGAGATTTTGTTTGCCAATTATACATGCAAACATGATTTACATTTGGTTAAAAGAATAAAAGAATAAAGAATGATGAATAATGAATATTGGGTGGAGATTCGAAGGTTAAGCTACTGCTAAGATATTGCTGCAGCATCACCAATGCCGCAACAATTCTACCTAACTACTACTACAGGACAGCCTACTGGAAAATCACCATAAGAACACAACAGGTAATACAATGCTGTAAAAATCAAGCCAAAAATGCAAACATAAACCAGTAATGAATCCAAGAATGCTAAGCATGCTTTTCGGTTTCCAAATTAACACTACAGCGGTCTGGTTCTACCCAGACTACTTAGCCTACTAGTTTAAACCCCAGATAACATCGTCTCATGGAGTACGAAGTACCGTGGACCTAGAACAACACAAGGCAGTGAAATTGGTTGTGTCCCCTGCAATATTGACCGCACGGTCATGCGTCCCAAGCAAGTGCCATGCAATTAACGTGTCAACTAGACCCCTTCCGGTTAGAAAGCCAGATACTAGTTCGATACATAACTTGGACAGTCGTAACTGCAAGTTATTCCTAATCCGTTTAAGTAATTGCATGAATAAACTAAGCATGCCCCATACAAGCATTAATAAAGAAAACGATACACAAAACTTATGCATTCTATTCATCTTATGCCAAATTACGTTTTTCCACATGTTTATAATTTACTAGACTACAGCACCTTCAGGTTATGAATATATATTTTGCTGAAACGAATCATGAAAGATAAGGATAATAGGAAAAACAGTCCCTAGGTCCATAGTGACACCAGTCAATCCCAAGACGGAAAACATATCAATCCCAAAACAATTTGAATTAATCCTTGAAAACATGTAAACATTCTCATATCACAAAGAACATTCAATTACAAAATAGTAACAAATTGAAGAACATTCAATTACAAAACAGTAAGCAAATTGAAGAAATGGAAAGAGGGTTACTCGGGTCGGAGAACACCCTACGGCCCCAAATCGGATTTAATCAAGCTGCTGCTGTCCTTCATTTCCTCCGCGTGAGGCTGCTGCCTTCGGTTCTGTCCAGCTTACAAGAATCCAGCAATGTCGCCCAGCCTTCTCAGGTATTTTCCTCTCTAACTAAAGCTTTAAATCACTCTAAAACAAAATATTCACTGCCTAAATTCTAAGTTACCCAATACTAGATACAAATATACAAAAGCTACAGTACTACTCAATTTCTCCTCCTCTCTCCCGTGAACCTCTTCTCTTCTCTTCATATAGATGGCATACATACATATATATATATATATATATTATATATATATATATATATATATATATATAATGGATAGGACAAAAGACTTTAAATTCAAATGGTGTGTGTGTGTGCACATGTTATATATGTATGTATGTATGTATATATATATATATATATATACGTTTAGATGCTTAGTGGAATTTAATTTCCCATTTTCCCTCTTGATGACTCATCCACTGATTTCCCATTTCTTCAAATTGGCCAACTTTTATCCCAATTCCTTTTACCAATTTCAACCATCAAAATTCCCTTTTTACCCTTAGCAATTGAATCTAAAAATTCCATCATCTTTTATGTAAAATCCTGCACAAATTTAAAGGTTAACAATGGAATAATAAAATGTAGGGATTTCTTCAATTAAAATGGCCCTTTTCAACAATTAATCCACAAAATTGAAATTGGGAAAAGAAGTATGCAATTTAACAAAATCTAACTCAAAATTATAGACAAGTCAAGCAAATGGAGTTAGAAATTAGGCAAAACAAGTGCAAACAACTCTACTTTCATAGAGTTATCACCCTCGCTATGATCTCAAACCGAATGTGATCCAGTTGATAATAAATCGAGTCCAGTTTGGTGGAACTGCAGCCAAGAATCCACTCGAACACTTATCCGATTTCTCCTCTCTTTGCGAAGGTCTCAAGGGAGATCACACTACAGAAGTAACCAAACTAAACCTCCTTCCCTACTCACTCAGGGACAGAGCTAAGAGGTGGCTGACACAGTTACCTACTAACTCAATCACATCATGGGATGAGTTAAGCAAAGCCTTCCTGGAAGAATACTACTCTGCAGCAAGAGTACTAGAATATCGAAGGGCTCTGCCCAATTTTACTCAAGCTGCTGATGAGATAGTGATAGAAGCTTGGGACAAATTCAAGGAGCTACTCAGGCTCTGCCCCCAACATGGACTTATCGAAGCACTGCTGATCCAACAATTCTACAGGGGTATGACAGATATGGGCAAGCAAGTTCTTGATGGACTTAATCCCCAGAGCGGTTTCAATGGAATAAGTGATGTAGATGCTAGAAACGCTCTGGAGAGACTCTATTGGAATAGCAAGAACTGGCGCACGAGTGACCGAGCTAAGAAACAACCAGTAAATGCGGCCCTCGCCTCCACTGATGATCAATTTGAGGCACTGAAGGCCAGCATTACTAATCAATTGAATGCCTTCCAACAAGGGAAAAGCGTTTAGCCAGTATATCAAGTCTGCGAATTTTGCCAAGGACCGCATTTTAGTGGAGATTGTTATGGTAATGGAATATTGACTATTCTAGAAGATATCGAACAAGTGGACGCAGTTAACTCTGCCCCTATGCGAAATACCTACAATCCCACCTGGAAGAACCATCCAGGATTTAGTTGGAGAAACAATTCCGGGACTGCTAACTTCCAGAAAAGAGTACCTCAGCAATTGCCATATCCGCAGAACCAGCAAGTCGCTCTGCCTGCACCAAGGAACTACATCGTTCCAGTCGACCCTATGCAAGAATTCCAGGACATACTGAAAGGCATTGCTGACTCTAACAAAGGGATGATAGAGTCAAATAGGAAAGTCCAGGAAGCTCATGTAGAGAGAATCCAGCAGAACGAGAACAGACAGAAGCAGACCGAGCAAACAGTCACAAACACACAAGCTGCTATACAAACTTTGGAGAGATAAATGGGCCAGCTATCCACCCATCTCTCTCACAGGTCACAGGGAACGCTACCAAGCAACACTGAGACCAACCCCTAAACTGAATGCAAGACCATTACTCTATGATCTGGTAAAGTTCTATCTCCATCTCCTCCCAAACCTTCTGACCCTCCTATTCTTGTGCAGGAACCAGAAGAAGGCTCCCAGGACCCAACACCGACGGATGTCAAAACCGAAGTAGCAAGGAAAGGGAAGACGGAGTTTATTCCTGAGTACCGACCAAAAGTACCTTACCCTGCCAAACTTATGCAAAATAAAGATAAGGAGCAGTTCGAAAAGTTTCTTAAGAATTTTAGTCAAATTCATGTTAATTTACCTTTACTTGATGTTATTTCTGAAATGCCAAAGTATGCTAAGTTTTTAAAAGAAGTCGTTAGTAATAAAAGAAAATTTGACATGGACAAGGTGGTTCTTAATGAAGAATGCTCGACAGTTTTACTGAATAAACTGCCTTCCAAACAGAAAGATCCAGGTTGCTTACCTTGCCATGTACAATTGGAAATATTACTAACATGCATGCATTAGCAAACTTAGGAGCTAGTATTAATCTCATGATTTGATAAATTAGGATTGCATGATTTGAAAACGACTAGGATGTGCATACAACTTGCAGACAGGACAGTCAAAATCCCCAAGGGAATAATTGAAGATCTCTTAGTAAAGGTTGAAAAATTTGTGCTCCATGCGGACTTTGTTGTCATGGATATGAATGGGGAAGGAGGAGTTCCCTTGATCCCTGGTCGACCATTTCTAGCTACCTCAAAAGCATTAATAGACGTTAGTAATGGTCAAATCAAGTTAAGGGTAGGTAATGAGGACATCACCTTTGATCTAAATGAAACCCTTAGGCATCCCATGCATTTAGATGATGTTTGTTTTTATGTGGATGCTATTGAACACTTGATTGAAGTTAACATGACAGACCTATGCTCAAAGTATCAAGTCTTGAGAGAAGGCTCTATAGAACTAGAGGAGACTGAACTCAGCTCCTCCGAGTATGAAATTAACTCTGATAGTTTCACTGAGATAGGTGATGATGAGATGAAGAAAGAACAAACTTCGTTTGAAGATCCACCAGACTTGGAACTGAAGGAATTGCCCACTCATCTGTGCTATGAATTCCTAGATGACTGATGCGTTCTCATTGATATGCTAAAATATGTGTTATTTTACCCTATATTGATTATGAATAACTAAGGACTTAGAATGACTAATTGTCACATTTAGTCTCTATATTGTTACTTAATCAATCAGAACCTAAGGCAGAGTACCTATCGTGTAGCTAGTCTGTTTGGAAAGTATCTACGATTTTAATTTAATCAATTATCGTACTCCCATGGAAGTGGTAACGACTTAGTAGTAACTATCCTCTTACCCTAACTCTTATCTTATGATACAATTATGCAATCGTTCATCAAATTCTTTGATGAGAGGGTGATTCATTCTCCACTAGGTTCAAGTCTATTTAAGCCTAAAAGAGTGTTTTACAAATAATGTTCTGATTTTATGTTATACTGTTCCTACATGTTGATTGACCTATCTTCGAGTATTTTAGATATATCTTGGTCTATATTGCAATTATGTACTGAGTCTACATGTGTACCACATCTGAGTTACCTAATAAACCGCCCTACCTTAATGATGACCCTACTCACGGTTCGAGCTAAAGGCATCCATGAAAGTCCTGTGTCACTCAGGAGATCATGCCGCTTGCCCTAACGCCGGCATAAACACACAAACTCAGCCTACTTAGACTACTTTAACAAACATGGTGATCTATAGGTTATTTCATCTAATATGGCAGACATTAATACTTCCGACGGGAAGTCCTAAATTAATGCCTATTAAACTAAACAGGTTATGATTAGACCGTGGTTAGGATAAACTACAACATGCACAACACATATTCATACAATCATATTTAATATTCATAATAGTTATTTGGACGAACACAGTACAAACATATAAAGAGAGGGACAAGGGGACCAATGCCATAAAGTATTCACCCTTTACGTAGTCCGCTGATGGAGCAACTGCTTGTATATGTTGGACTGCTCGACCCGACTCTGCTCGACAAAACCTTCGGAGGACGCTTCCTCAGCCTAGTAGCTATGCTTTACCTTAATACCTAGCTTAAGCACAACCCTGTTGACTGACTCTTCGAATGCCTAGTGCACTCTTAGGATCTCCTAATGAAATCCCAGGTATTCTATGAATACCAAAAATGAACCTATCTAGTCGTATTCTAAGATCTGAGATAGACTCTCAGAAACGAAGAACACTAGACACTCTCTAAAACTATAAATATACCTATACTAAAACCTGAAATCACTAAGTGACTTGTATATTATAGAAAATTGTATACTTGAAGTCACTAGATAACTCAGATCGAGTGGAGATGAATGATTTCAACTGAGGAAGGCCTATGGTATTTATAGCAGGGGAACTGGGTGAATTTCTCTCAAAAATTTGATGTGGGAGTTTGACCTGGCATTCGGGATGCCAGTCCCAGCCTGTTGACCAGGTCCTGGATGCCCGTCTTGGGTTTTGGACGCCCATCCCAACTTTCGAACTTCTGAAAATCACATTTTTGCCCCGAAATTTGCCATTTTCTAGCACTTTTCACCTGACACTTCCAAAATCACAAACACTGTGAAATCAAGTTAATAACAGTCAATTGACAACGATTTAACACCAATTTTGCCCTAAATTGTGCCTAAAAACATGCTACAAAAGTGTTATGATTTATGCATATCACTTAGCTTTTTGCTTGTCCTCAAGCAAAATCTACCTGAAGCTATTGATTTTAAATCATAGGTGCAGTCACTTAAAATTTCTAGCCATGTTTTTATTCCAAAATTTATCACTAAATCTGATAATTCACAACACAGGTCTGACTGGTTAAGTTGCCATGACAAGGTCTCAAATAGCTCTAGTAGATTATCATGGTCAAGCAGGGTTAACAACTTAATAACTAGATTGAACTCTTCTCTCAGTCACAAGGTCTTCCCAATGTGTAGTGTGCGTACTAGTCCAGATTAGATTGTCAACACAATATACTCTCATCTTCACTCTTACCAGATAATACTTCAACCCGTCGCTAGACATACCAGCAACAAACGACCTTCTGAGTTCTGAGCTTTGGTGACAAGATTTTCAATTAAGCATTTCAATATAAGAATACACTGGGCTATGTATTTTTAGATTGATTTTTTAGGGTATTTTGTGTTTGCTTTCACACGTCAACTTTAACTACCCATGTAGTGAGTCCCACTCCGATGACTCCCAGACCTACACGACCTTAGGGCATCAGGCTTTAAGTTCCCTTAAGAAGTGGTGCTCGAGTAGCAAAAGCCGCTTGCAAACTACCCTATTTATTTAACTTTTTTCACTTTCAGCTCAGAGCATCATCTAGTCAGTTAGACTGCTAATATATCCTCAACTGGTCTAATATTATTTAGCTAAGTCTTAAAAAGGTATTTGGTTGAGGTCTCTAATCCAAACTAAGTTGTGCTCAAGTATTAGGAATTCCTTATTTCTAATCAATAAATTCGAGAAAGTTATCATGTAGTCTCCTACTGATCATAATATTCTACATACATATCATAGACATCAGCAATTCTTTACCAATCATAACTGCATTTTGAAGTCTGAAAGAGTGAAAATTTTTGAAATTTTTTTGGAAGGGTGTAATTCTAGTGAAAATATGGGAAAAACATGCAAAACTTTTACTACTACAGTGCATTGTGCACTGCTACCCCACACTTAAGTTTGACACTGTCCTCAATGTTCATGCATATCTAATTACCCACACTTATTTTGAAAAGCAAGAATAAATAAAAACATAAAATTCTTACCCCACACTTATTTGACTAACTAAGGGTTAGAGAAATAAAACAAAGCAGGTAATAGAAATAACAACAAAAACAAGATAAAACAAACAAAACACGAAATGAAGATAAAAATAAAAGGAAAATAAAATAAAATAAGAGTAGAGGAAGATGAGGATTAGAAAAACTCCCTTCATGTCTCGAGCAGAAGGGTCTTCTCTGATTTGTCAATTGGCTCTTCACCTCAACCATGTGCTATTACTGAAATGTCATCGACTTTGTAAGCTCTGAATGTTGGAGCTGCTGATTTTGCAGTGTGCTTCGTATGGAGGGTGTGTCTACCTTCTGGTTCACTAACTTGGATAGCTCTAATTGTTGCCCGTTATCATTTTAGTAGTGTTGTCTTGATCCATTATAACACAAGCTTCCTATGACGACACTTCTGTCATAGTAAACGGGTCTGACCATTAACAGTATCTCATTTGTTGATTCTACAGCTAGGGACTTTGTTGTGGTGGTATTTTCTAGAAGTTTTTAGCTCCAAAGTTATTCCTCCACTAAATCCCGGATGATTTCTTCGGTAGGGATTGTATGTGTTTCCCATTGGAGCAGCATTCTGCAGCAACCTGCTCCTACCTCTTTTGAAATGGTCAGTATTCCATTCCCATAGCAATCCCTGCTAAAGTATGGTACTTGGCAGACTTCACAGATTTGATGCATAGGCTGAATGTTTCTTCTATGTTGAAAGGCATTAATTTGACTATTATCATTAGTTATTAATGCCTCTAATTGCTCATCAGAGGAAGCGTTAGCTGAGTTAACTGGCAGACAACCCTTTATCACTTTTCAAGACATTGGCACATCTGAATTTGGAAAATAGTTTCTCACAGAATCTGCACATGACTTTAACATCATTAGTAGGTAATGCCTGTGGTTCAGGCCATTTTGAAAGTGTTCTAGATATACTATGATGTACATGTTGCCAAAAGGAAGAAATAGAAAGGATTTATGAAATTAATACCCCAGATATCAAAAGATTACAACACTTTGTGTACCTTGCTGGGGTAGACGACTCTGGAGGATGTGTTACCTGTTATTTGGTAAGCATCGCAGGACTGTATCAAGGATACAGAATTCTTGAATATTGTGGACCAATAAGATCCTGCTTTCAACACTTTCCGGATAGTGTTGATAGCAGTCAATTGGTCTCTCATAGATTTTTCTATGGCAATGCTCCAAAATCTTGTGGTCTTCGCCTTCCGAGACACATCTTCTGATCAATTACTCTGCAATAATTCGAAATAGAAAAGGGATCTCCCTAGTAGTAATATTCCAAATCAACAAAGAATTTCATCTTTTGCTGATAAGTCATATCACTTGGGAATAATTTAGCAACTAGATAATTTGCAACATCGGTAAACCACAGAGGAAAATCATTATTCATAGCAAACAATGAAAACAATTTCTCATTCAGAAATTTATCAGATACTACTGTCTCATCAATAGCCTCTAACTCGGGGTTTTCTAATCTAGTCCAATAGTTTGCTTTCTAGATATTCATCCTCGTTTCTTTTCCTTTATCAAATTCTGGTAACAATAAAACTCAACTTAATCATTCTTGGTTCAACATCATTTTTATTGAACACAGATATCTCAGAGTGATCAGTTTATACTATTGTTTTAGATTGAACTAGGTATGATATGAATTTATTGCTTCGACTAGGCATCAGTAAAGGTTTTACTTGCATAGTTATATAACATGAAATTTCTAATCATGCCTTTTTCCTAAAACAATTCTTACTGCATCGTTACTAATAACTCTAAAATAATAGAGTTATTCACATCCAATTTGCCACATTTTATTCTTGTATTAACTGACTTTATTTGGAAAATGGATTAAAAATGTGTTGATTTGATATTTTCTCTCTTTTTACCTAAAAATGTGGATTTATTGTTAAAACTCAATTTAATTGAATTAATTTCTCAAAAAGTGGATGAGCTGTATTATTTGTTATTATTTGGGAATTTATTTGAATTGATTTATTGTGACAAGGGTAAAAAGGGAATTTTGATGGTTGACATTGGTGAAAGAAAGTTGGATAAAAGTTGACAGTGAAGAAAGTGAAGTATGTGTGGATAATTTGCATCTATACGTGTATATATATATATATATCTATATATATATATATATAATATACACCCACACACTATTTGTTACTTAAAATCCAGTTGGGCACTTGCAGTACTAAGCATTTATTTCTTTTGTCCTATCCATTTTACATATATATATATATATATCTCTGTGTGTGTGTGTGTGTGTGTTCGTGTGTGTGTGTGTTTGTTTGTTTAAGTGCATGGCGACAAGGTGGACAAGTGATACGCGAAAATCGTATCACATTTTTAGCATGTTTTTATGTATGTTTTAATGTGAAATCGAGAGTAAATTGACATTAATCATTTACTATTTACTTGATTTCACGGTTTTTATGATTTTGGAAGTGTCAGGTGAAAAGTAGACGAAAACAGCAAATTCTGGGGCAAAAACGCAATTTTTGGAAATGTTGACCCGGTCAAAGGTCCGGGACGGGCGTCCCGACCCAGTCAAACCGCCAGGACGGGCGTCCTGAACCGGGACGGGCGTCCCGAACCTGGTCAACGGATCAGGACGGGAGTCCCGAACCGGGACGGGCGTCCCGAGCCGCCAGAAGCTGTCCCACATCGAATTTTTCAGAGATTTTCACTCCGAGAAGCTGCTATAAATACCCCAGGCCTCCAGCAGTTGAAATCATCCCTCTCCACTCGATCTGAGTCATTAAGTGGTTTCCAGTGTACAGTTTTCCAGTACACAACTCACTCAGAGACTCGGATCTCAGTTTTCTTTCTTATTAGTGTTTTGTTTTAGTTTCTGAGAAATAGTCTCAGATCTTAGGTTTCTATAGATAGGTTCGTTTCCGGTATTCATAGAATACCTGGGGTTTCGTTAGGAGACCCTAAGAGAGCTCTAGGCGTTCGAAGAGTCAGTCCACAGGGCTAGGCTTAAGCCCAGGACGTAAGGTAAAGTCTAGCTACTAGGCTGAGGAAGCGTCCTCCGAAGGTTCTGGCGAGCAGAGTCAGGGCGGCAATACGACGTATACAGCAGTACGCTCTGTAGAGACTAAGTAAAGGGTGATTTCTTTATGGCATCAGTCCCCATACCCCTCTCTTATATGTTTTATTGCTTTGTCCTAAACATCAATTATGAATATCAGATTGATTTTATGAATAGTTGTTTTGTATGTTGAAGTTATTATGTTTTTCCGGAAATAGCCACCTGCTAAATAATCATTATGTCTGCATGTCTAATGTAGTTCTTTTAAACTAAAATAGGGTTATAGACAATTCCTAACCACGGTCTATTCATAACCTGTTTAGTTTAACAGGCATCAATTAGTATTGGTGTCTGCCATACTAGATAAAATAACATGCTGAACACCTGGCTTGTTAGAGTAGTCTAGGTAGGCTGAGTAGAGCGTTATGCCAGCGATTACGAGCCTTCAGAGTGATCCCCGAAAGTGACATAGGGCTTTCATAACTGTCTTTGTTCGTACCGTGAGTAGGGCCGTTTACCTTAATGATAGGGGGCGGTAGCTAGCATAGAGACTCAGATGTGGTACACCTTTAGACACAGAACATAGTTGCATTCCAGGCTAAGATATATCTAAAACACTCGAATATAGGTCAATCAACATATAGGAACAGTATAACATAGAATCAGAACTTATCTTTAAAACACTTCTAGGGTTAATTAGACTTGAACCTAGTGGAGAATGGATCACCCTCTCATCAAAGTATTTGATGAAGATTGCATAACTGGATCATAAGATAAGAGTTAGGATAAGAGGCTAGTTACTACTAAGCCGTTGCCACTTCCCTGGGAGTACGATAATTAACTTAGTAAAATCGTAGATACTTTCCAATAGACTAGCTACACGATAGGTACTCTGCCTTAGATTCTGGCTGATTAAGTGACACCATAAGACTAAACGTGACAATTAGTCAATCACAGTCCTTAATTAATCATAATCGACATAGGGTAAAATAACACCTATTTAGTACGTCAACCGGAATCGCATCAGATTTTTGGCGCCGTTGCCGGGGAAATATCATAATGAATTTAGGATTATTGGCCACAATTCTAGAGACTTATGATAGGTAACGGTAGTAACCTAGACTTGATTACACTTATCTTATACAGTTAGACAATCACTTTCCTGAATATAGGATTATCATAACTAATTAATTTTAGATGTCATCTAAATTAAGAGACTTAGGATAATCAAATTTTAGAAAATTATTCTAGAACCATATTGAGGAAATTTACCTGCTTTCTAAATAAATTTCAAAATCCATAAAAATATTTTCTTTTCTTTTACTTTCTGCTTTTGTTATTTGTTATTTCTAACCAGACTTTGCACTCAGAGATGAAGAGAACAAGAGCAGCTACTAACCAGGCAAAGAAAACAGAAAACCCTGACACTCCAGGACCAAAGAAGACGAAACAGAAGGAAACCAGAAGGCCCCTCTAGGCCCGCACCAGAAGTACCACGAGGGACTCTTCCTCACAACCAGTAGAAACCTCAAGCCCTGATGCCAGTGAACTAGTGAGACGATTCCTGAACACCCGTGAGCATAGTCCCACGGAAGAAGATCCTTCTGAGGATACCTTCCCTCCTAGAGAAGTACCCCAGAGATCTCCAATTCACCCTCCTACCCAGAGAGTTCCTCTAAATCCACCCCCTACTGATCAAACCCAGAATTCACCGACCTCTCCTGCATACACCCCAACACCTCACGAGCGCACCCCTTCATCTGCGGGGAGTACTAACGGTTATTATTCATGTTGTCCGTGCAGATAGACACACTAACTCAAAGGGTCTATGAGATGGACCAAGGGATTGCCAGCAGACTGTGTCATTTAGACCAACTCAGTCTGAACATCACAACTAACGTAGACCGACTCAGAGCCACGGTCAATCTCCAGGAGAACCAAGGTGCACAACTACTCCGAGAGATGGCTGATCTACGCAGTGAGCAAAACAGGCAGAGGGATGAGATGCGAACAATACGCATAGAAATGCGAAGCATTCGGACAGAACTACAGGAGATCAGAGACAGGATTCGTTAAAAAGGGAAGATTCTTTTACTTTTATTTTCAGCAAATAATTCGTTTGAACTGAAACTTGAATAATTGACCCATATTTTTCTATTTTTCAAACATTTTAAAGGGTCCTTTATTTTCAACAATTTTCTTCAGACATTTTATTTCTATGAAAAACGAAAATTTTGCAATTGCAGTTTATTTTTCATTAACTAAATTGTATAAATTCAAATTTTTGTTTTTCTTGCTGAATTTAAATAGGAATAAAATTAGGGTAGTATGATTTTCGAAAAAGTGAGACTGAGGAATTTTTGCATAGAGTGTTTTTTTAACAACTTCTGAATTTCATTGGATAAACATGAAGCCTTGTTAAAAATTATGATTATTTTTGGTATACTGAGATTTGCAGGAATTAGAAAAAAAAATAAATTTTCGGAATTGGCACGCGTCCCGAGGCAACCCGGGACGAGCGTCCAGCGGGACGGGAGTCCTTCCTCCGGGACGGGCGTCCCGAAGGCCTCCCCTTCTATAAAATCTCAATTTTTTCATTTTTCCCTCAAAATTCACTTCCAAAAATCCACCTCTCTCAAATAACTCTCTCTCTTTACCTTTGGCAAACTTTTCAAATTTCAAATTTCAAATTTCCCCAAAATTTAAATTTAAATTTCCTTCCAAATTCGAATTTCCCTCCAAATTCGAATTTCCCGCCAAAAATTCAAATCTTTCCCTAGCCTAATTTCAACCATATCCTTTGGAATTCAAATTCCACCTCCAGAATTCGAATTTGAACCTTCCTTCCTACCTAACTCCCAAAGTCTCTCAACACTTTCAAACCAAATGGCTGCCAAACGTGCTCGTACCCCATCCACTATGGCAGTTACCTCAGTGGCACATCCTTTTATGCTATTTCCCTCCAGCACAGCATATCAGGAGAGATGCACTGGGTCATCGGACCCACGATCTGACGGGCAGAACGCTGGATTGGGCAGCAGTACAGACACTGAGTAGAGGCTGAGGTCAGACGCATACTCGATGTACTACCCTACAGTCGAGTATTCGTCGTCACAGAGCCCACGTACTTGGAGTTGGTATGTGAGTTCATGCGTCCTTTGCATGCCACCAGGAGCAGATCACATTCCGCTTAGGCGGAATAGATCGTCGATAGCATGGCCGAGTTCGGCATCGCTTTGGGTATCTGGCAGAGAGAGGAGCTGGATACGCCCGCCTACACCACAGCAGTCGGACTTCACTTCTGCAGAGGTCTCCACTGCTTGGGCTCAGATCTGTATGACGGGTGTTCCCTACCAGCATGGCTTTGCGAAAGGCACAGTGTATCTATCCTGCTCTTCGCTACTTACATGCCATTATTGCACACACTTTGTCAGGACGACGGACGGCCCCCGAGAATGTCACCCAATGGAGACATTCCTCTTGGCCAACATGCATATGGGATCCACAGTATAGATGGCTCGACTTATCACATCATCATGCCGTGGTTTTTGCTACGGACACTCGGAACAGTGTCTGGGGCTCGGGCATTTATCACAGGATAGCCCGCTACCTGGAGTTGGACATAGAGGCTCGGAGCTACTCTGGTCGCCCCAACCACTATTCCCACAGACGTTACCCATCCTACGGAACATGGAATGGTTTCCGGGATGCGAGCGGCCGCTACACACACACACCATCCACACAGAGCAGCCAGGACAGGCCTCGGCATCAGAAGCAGCTCCACCGCATATCCCTCCATCTGAGACGTTCGTGCCACGTACTGCCTTCGAACGACACATGTCGCACGGATTGGCAGAACTATCGGCACAATACAATCGAGACATGGACCGGATTGACAGCCGGCTGGCCATGATGGATGACCGGATTGACAGACGACTGGCGGTGATGGTGACAGGATCGCCATGATCACCATAGGATTGAGGAGATACATCAGCAGACTGCCCGAGTAGTGGAGAACTTCGAGTTTGACCTAACAGACCTCGGTCCACTGGATGGCGACCCGCCGGGTTCTTAGTCTCTCTCTCCCCTTCTTTTCTTTCTTTTTCTTTTGTCTTTTGTTTATCTTGTTCTTTGTGTATGTCTGGGCTGTATGACTATGAATCTTTGTACAAAATTGATCTATATGACATACAGAATTGTTGAATTATTTTGTTTTTTCTCTTATTTTTTTTATTTCCTGTTTTCAAATAAGTGTGGGGTAATTAGCTATGCATGAACACTGAGGACAGTGCCAAACTTAAGTGTGGGGTAGCAGTGCACGGTGCACTGTAGGCAGTTTGAAGCAGTTTTGAAAACTTTTTTCGCATGCTTTTGCTTGTTTTCCCTGTATTTTCACACCCTTCCAAAAAATTTTCAAAATTTTTCCGTCTTTCAGACTTCTAAATGCAGTATGCTTGGTTAAACAAATTGCTTATGTCTATGATATGTAGGTAGTTGTGGTTAGTAGGAGATAATTGATAGCTATCTTGGACTAATTGATTAGGAATAGGGAATTCCTGATAACTAAGCACAACCTTGTCTGGATTAGAGACCTCAACCAATTGCCTATTCGAGACTTAACTAGATAAAATTAGACCAGTTATGGATATATTGGCAGTTAGAATGACTAGATGAGACTCTGAGCTAAAAGTGAAAGAACTTAAGGAAGTTAATTACATAGGGTAGTTTGCCAGCGGCCTTCGCTACTCGAGCACCACTCCTTCGGGGAACTTAAAGCCTGATGCCCTAAGGTCGTGTAGATCTGGGAGTCATCGGAGTGGGACTCGCTACATGGGTAGTTGAAGTTGACGTGTTCTAAGCAAACTTGAAATACCCTGAATCTATAAAGAAAATAACTAAGTGCTAAAACATTAAAAATCTGATCACCAAAGCTCAGAACTCAGAAAGTTATCTGTTGTCAGTATGTCTAGCGATAGGTCGAAGTATTATCTGGTAGCAGTTAAGATAAGAGTTCATTGTGTTGACTATCTGGTCTAGACTAGTACACACACTACACATCAGGAAGACCCTGTGACTAAGAAAAAAGTCCAACCTAGTTGTTGATTTGTTTTCTGCCTGATCATAACAAGCTACTAGAAACATTTGAGACCTTGTCATAGCAACCTAACTAGTCAGACCTGTGTTAAGAATTGTCTGAAGAATTTTTGGAATAAAAACATGATTAGGAATTTAAGTGACTGCACTATGGTTTAAAATCACTAACTCCATGTAGACTTTGCTTGAGGACAAGCAAAAAGCTAAGTGTTGGGTTATCTGATACGCGAAAATCGTATCACATTTTTAGCATGTTTTTATGTATGTTTTAATGTGAAATCGAGAGTAAATTGACATTAATCATTTACTATTTACTTGATTTCACGGTTTTTATGATTTTGGAAGTGTCAGGTGAAAAGTAGACGAAAACAGCAAATTCTGGGGCAAAAACGCAATTTTTGGAAATGTTGACCCGGTCAAAGGTCCGGGACGGGCGTCCCGACCCAGTCAAACCGCCAGGACGGGCGTCCCGAGCCGCCAGAAGCTGTCCCACATCGAATTTTTCAGAGATTTTCACTCCGGGAAGCTGCTATAAATACCCCAGGCCTCCAGCAGTTGAAATCATCCCCTCCACTCGATCTGATCATTAAGTGGTTTCCAGTGTACAGTTTCCAGTACACAACTCACTCAGAGACTCGGATCCAGTTTTCTTTCTTATTAGTGTTTTGTTTTAGTTTCTGAGAAATAGTCTCAGATCTTAGGTTCTATAGATAGGTTCGTTTCCGGTATTCATAGAATACCCGGGGTTTCGTTAGGAGACCCTAGAGAGCTCTAGGCGTTCGAAGAGTCAGTCCACAGGGCTAGGCTTAAGCCCAGGACGTAAGGTAAAGTCTAGCTACTAGGCTGAGGAAGCGTCCTCCGAAGGTTTTGGCGAGCAGAGTCAGGGCGAGCAATACGACGTATACAGCAGTACGCTCTGTAGGCGAGACTAGTAAAGGGTAATTTCTTTATGGCATCAGTCCCCATACCCCTCTCTTATATGTTTTATTGCTTTGTCCTAAACATCAATTATGAATATCAGATTATTTTTTTATGAATAGTTGTTTTGTATGTTGAAGTTATTATGTTTTTCCGGAAATAGCCACCTGCTAAATAATCATTATGTCTGCATGTCTAATGTATTTCTTTTAAACTAAAATAGGGTTATAGACAATTCCTAACCACGGTCTATTCATAACCTGTTTAGTTAACAGGCATCAATTAGTATTGGTGTCTGCCATACTAGATAAATAACATGCTGAACACCTGGCTTGTTAGAGTAGTCTAGGTAGGCTGAGTAGAGCGTTATGCCAGCGATTACGAGCCTTCAGAGTGATCCCCGAAAGTGACATAGGGCTTTCATAACTGTCTTTGTTCGTACCGTGAGTAGGGCCGTTTACCTTAATGATAGGGGGCGGTAGCATAGAGACTCAGATGTGGTACACCTTTAGACACAGAACATAGTTGCATTCCAGGCTAAGATGCATCTAAAATACTCGAAGACAGGTCAATCAACATATAGGAACAGTATAGCATAGAATCAAAACTCATCTTTAAAACACTTTTAGGATTAATTAGACTTGAACCTAGTGGAGAATGGATCACCCTCTCATCAAAGATATTGATGAAGATTGCATAACTGGATCATAAGATAAGAGTTAGGATAAGAGGCTAGTTACTACTAAGCCGTTGCCACTTCCCTGGGAGTACGATAATTAACTTAGTAAAATTGTAGATACTTTCCAATAGACTAGCTACACGGTAGGTACTCTGCCTTAGGTTATGGCTGATTAAGTGACACCTTAGAGACTAAATGTGACAATTAGTCAATCACAGTCCTTAATTATTCATAATCAACATAGGGTAAAATAACACCTATTTAGTACGTCAACCGGAATCGCATCAACAAGAAAGTAGAAGAAAAGGTCAAGAATTTCAGGAAAGCAGCTGGAATGTTGTTGCTGACCCTGCAGCCGTCAGAGGAAAAAGACAAAACTCCTGCAGAAAGTTCTGAAATTCTGCTGCAGATCCTGCGGATGTCAGAAGAAAAAGACAAATGCTGCAGCGTTCAGAGGAAGAAGACAACAACTCCAGAAGGCAGCTGGAATTCATTCTGACTATTTGCTGGAATTTTTGTAGAAAATTCCAGAATTATGGACAGATGGCAGCTTGGTAATGGCTCTCGGTACACAAAGAGGCTATATGTATGTGAAGAACCGAGAGGAATGAGTTTGGCTAGTCTTGGAGAGTTTGAGGGCTAGTCTTTGTTAATTTTAGTTTGGCTTTTGGCCAAGTTAGAGAGATTGGTTTTCTCTTAGTTTTCTTAGATAGTTTAGTAGTGTTTCAATAGGATAGTTTATCTTTTCTTCTTAGTTTTAGACTAACTTTTAGGAGGGAAGAACCCAAGAGTGAGCAGGGTGACTTGCTGAAGCATTCATCAGCTGAGCAGTAGAGACGCAGCAGCATCAAGCAGAGGGAACGAAGTAGTACGTTGATTAAACCAATTTGGGCAGTAGGGTGATCTCCGATCCAGAGTAATCCTCTCTCCATTTCTTCAATTTACTACTGTTTTGTAATTAAATGTTCTTTGTAATATGAGAATGTTTACATGGGTTCAAGGATTGATTAAAAATGTTTTGGGAGTGATATGTTTTCCGTCTTGGGATTGACTCCGTTGATTGGTGTCACTATGGACCTAGGGACTATTTTTCCTATTACGTTAATCCTTGTCTTTCATGATTCGTTTCAGCAAAATATATATTTCTAACCTGAAGGTGATGTAGTGTAGTTAAGCATGAGCATGTTGAATACACTGTTTTGATTATGATGACGAGTATGCTGCAGCATTGCTTTCTGGTTTTATGTTTGGTGCTTGTATGGGGCGTTACTTGTTTTAGTCATGTAATTACATTAAACTTATTTAACATCACTTGCGGTTACGACTGTCCAATGTATGAATCGAGCTAGTGTCTGGCCTTCTAGAGGAGGGGAGCTAGTAGACGTGATAATTATGTGGCGCTAGATTGAGACGACGCGGAAGTGCGCTCAACATTGCAGTGGAAATGACCAAATTCACTGACTAGCATTGCACTAGGTCAACGGTACTTCGTACTCCATGAGACGATGTTATCGGGGATCTAGACTAATAGATCAAGTAGTCTGGGTGGAACCAGACATGCTGTAGCATTGATATGGAAACTGAAAGCATGTTTTGTATATTTAGATTCATCTCTGGTTTGTACTTACATTTTTTGCGTGAATGCCGCATCATTGTATTACCTGTAGTACTCTTGTGGTTATTTCCAATAGGCTAACCTTTAACTGTTAGTTAGGAGTAGGAATGCCGTAGCATTAGACCAATCTCTGTTCATCATTTATCATTCTTTATTCTTTTATTCTTTTATGATTCATTATTCTTTATTCTTTAATTCTTTTAACCATTTGTACAATCGTATTTGCATTTGTAATTGGCATACATACTCCCTGTGGGATCGATAATCTTGTACTTAGGTACATATATTACTTGTTGACCGGTGTATACTTGCACTTGTTAAGATTGCGTTGATTTATTCTATTTTCTTTATCTTTACAAATTGTGACACACGCACACAACGCAACAAGTTTTTGGCGCCGTTGCCGGGGACTTTGGAGTCAATTGTTTGTAAATATTGATTGTTTGCATTTGGTTACTTTTATTTTTCAATTTATTTTTATACTCATTCCTGAGCTTATGAGATTATTGAATTGATTGTATGAGGTACGAATAAATTATGCATGAGCTGAACTGTTTTGTGGATTTATTGATCTGAATTATTTGCTAAATTTCAACTTATGTATCATTCATTCCTTAACGTGTGCTGTTTTGCATGAGTAAAACGCGCAAGGGCAGTCAGCCCAAGAGATGAGGAGCAGACCACAAGGATCACTTCCGAGCGATACAGAAAATCCAAGAAGAGAAGGAAAAGAACATTACAAGGCTGTAACATTACGAAGTGGCAGAATACTGGACGAGCCAAAAATGAAGTCTAGAGCAGCTGAGAAGATCAGTGAGCCCAACAAGAATGCAGAAATTCCAGTAGCTGAGCCAGAACCAGTGGAGCCAAATGCTGCAGCATCGCCAATGCCGCAGCAATGCCCCATTCCAGAATAGCTGGATGCTGCAGCATCAGCAGCACCAATGCCGCAGCAATGCAATATTCTAGAGAGCAAACCAGTACAGCAAAGAATGCCTTTTCCACAGAGGTTTGCCAAAAAGAAGCAAGATGAGCAGTTCAAGAAGTTCTTGGACATTTTAAAACAGCTACACATCAACATTCCATTGGTGGAAGCCATAGAACAAATGCCCAACTATGCGAAATTCATGAAGGATATCCTTACAAAAAAGAGAAAGTTGGGAGAATATGAAATTGTTTCACTAACCACAGAATGCAGTTTCTTTTTGCAGGATAAATTGCCCCCTAAAATGAAAGATCCAGGGAGCTTTAATATTCCTTGTTCTATTGGAGACTCATACTGTGGTATGGCCTTATGTGATCTTGGTGCTAGCATAAATTTGATGCCTATGGCAATGTTTAAGAAATTGGGCATAGGAAAGGTAAGACCTACGACGGTAACATTGCAATTGGCGGATAGGTCTATAGCTCACCCCGATGGAAAGATTGAAGATGTCCTGGTAAGGGTTGATAAATTTATTTTTCCAGCTGACTTTATTGTTCTTGATTATGAAGCAGATAGAGAAGTTCCAATTATTTTGGGGAGACCTTTCCTTGCTACGGGAAGGACCCTCATTGATGTTCAAAACGGAGAACTCACCATGAGGTTTCAAGATGATAAAGTCACGTTCAATGTATTCTAAGCCATGAAATTCCATGATGAAGGTGAGGATTGTTTTCACATATCCATTGTTGATGCTTTGACAAGTGATGATGAAGAATGGATGAACTATGGAGATGATGCATTGGAAAGAGTGTTGATGGAGGAAATGTTGCACTATAGTAATGAAGAAGAAGAAGAATACTCAGCGTGGTTAGAAGCCAATTCTCATGGTTTCAAGTTTCGTGCACAATTTGAATCCTTGGACTTGTCTTCTCGGGAGATCAAAGTGACAAAACCTTCTGTGGAAGAACCACCTAAACTGGAACTGAAGTCATTGCCGCAGCATTTGAAGTACGGATTTTTGGGAGCAGACTCAACCCTGCCTGTGATTATTTTAGCATTGCTGGATGCTGAACAAGAAGAAAAATTACTTGGAGTTCTGAGGCAGCAGAAGAGGGCTATGGGCTAGACCATAGCTGACATAAAAGGTATAAGTCCAACCTTATGCATGCATAAAATCATTTTGGAAGAAAATTCCAAAAATTCAGTTGAGGGGCAACGAAGATTGAATCCTATTATGAAGGAAGTGGTAAAGGAGCAGATTATCAAGTGGTTGGATTTTGGCATAATCTATCCTATTTCTGACAGTTCTTGGGTAAGTCCTATTCAATGTGTACCCAAGAAAGGGGGAATCACTGTGGTGTAAAATGAAGATAATGAGTTGATTCCCACCAGAACCATCACGGGATGGAGGATTTGCATTGACTACAGAAAGCTCAACAAAGCCACACCAAAGGACCACTTCCCACTGCCCTTCATGGATCAAATATTGGATAGGTTGGGTGGACGTGATTACTACTATTTTCTGGATGGCTATTCTGGTTACAACCAGATTGCTGTAGCACCAGGGGACCAGGACAAAACTACTTTCACTTGTCCCTATGGTACATTTGCTTTCCAAAGGATGCCATTTGGATTATGCAATGCTCCAACAACGTTCCAACGCTGTATGATGGCCATTTTCACAGATATGGTGGAGCAGTACTTAGAGGTTTTTATGGATGACTTCTCCGTATTTGGGGATTCTTTTGATGAATGCTTAGAGAATTTGACCAAGGTGCTCAAACGTTGTGAGGACACCAACTTAGTCCTCAACTGGGAAAAGTGTCACTTTATGGTTAGAGAAGGAATTGTGTTGGGACACCGGATTTCAAAGAAAGGTCTCGAAGTGGACCGAGCCAAGATAGAAGTGATTGAAAAATTACCAACCCCAACAACTGTGAAACACATTCGAAGCTTCTTGGGACATGCGGGCTTCTATCGACGATTCATCAAAGACTTTTCAAAGGTATCTAAGCCCTTATGTAAATTATTAGAAAAAGATAATGTATTTTCTTTTGATGCAGCCTGTGCCGTAGCATTTGAGGAGCTTAAACAGAAGTTTATTTCAGCCCCCATTATCATAGCACCCGACTGGAGTCTACCATTTGAGCTAATGTGTGATGCTAGTGACTACGCAGTTGGTGTAGTTTTGGGGTAGCGGCATAACAAAATTTTTCATTCCATCTATTATGAAAGCAAGACACTCACGGAGGCTCAGGTAAATTATACTGTTACTGGAAAAGAGTTGCTTACTGTTGTATTTGCCTTTGATAAATTTAGGTCCTATTTGGTGGGCACGAAAGTGATAGTCTACACCGATCATTCTGCCATCAAATATTTACTAGCAAAGAAGGACTCAAAACCAAGGCTCATTAGATGGATTCTACTCCTACAAGAATTTGATGTGGAAATCAAGGACAAGAAGGTTGTAGAATATAAAGTGGCTGATCATTTGTCTCGATTGGAGCAACAAGGGGGATTTCAGATCCCAATTAATGAACATTTTCCTGATGAACAATTGCTAGAAATTTCAGAAGACATGAAGATGCCGTGGTATGCAGATTTTGCATACTGGGCGCTGCAGCATCTCAACATGGACATGGATGCTGCTGGAAACAAGAGAATGCTGCAGCTTTCTGAACTGGATGAGCTGATAAATACTGTTGAGGATACTTAGCCATCCATTACGGTTTACCATATTTAACCCTTGATTATCGGCTACTTTCCTTTTACTTTCTAATCTATTTTGATATTATTTGATTTGTAAATGATTGTAATATATTCTGATTTGATTTGTAAATGATTGTAATCTATTCTGATCTTATTTGATTTGTAAATGATTATAAATAGAAAACTCTCACCACCTTTTACGTGTGGTGGTTTCTGCAATTGTTCTCATGGTATCAGAGCATACTCCGGTTTAACAACCCCGATCCCTTCTTCTCCATGGCTTCCGAATCCTCTTCTCATCTCCTTCCTTTCAACACTCTAATCCATATGATCACCATCAAGCTTTCTTCCTCCAATTATCTTCTCTGGAAAAGCCAACTTCTCCCTCTCCTTGAGAGTCAAGACCTGCTAGGCTACATTGATGGAACTCTGGTTTCACCACCTCGTTTTGAACCAGAAAACTCTACCACACTCAGCCCCAAATATTTGGCGTGGAAAGCAGCCGATCAACGGCTTCTCTGTCTCCTGCTCTCCTCTCTCACCGAGGAAGCCATTGCTGTCGTCGTTGGTCTCTCCACTGCCCGTGATGTTTGGCTTGCGTTGGAGACTACGTTCAGCCATCATTCAAAAGCACGTGAACTGAAACTCAAGGATGACTTGCAACTGATGAAACGTGGCACCAAACCTGTTGCTGAGTATGCCCGTACCTTCAAAACAATCTATGATCAGCTTCATGCCATTGGCAGACCCGTTGAGGACACTGACAAAGTGCGCTGGTTCCTTCGTGGACTCGGCACCGACTTCTCATGTTTTTCTACTGCTCAAATGTCTCTCACCCCTCTCCCCTGTTTTGCAGATTTAGTCTATAAAGCCGAAAGCTTTGAGTTGTTCCAGCGCTCCCTTGAGTCTTCTGACTCCACTCCTACAGCATTCAGAGCCACTAATCGTGGCCGCACCCATGGCAACAACGCTGCCTCCCGTAGCAACCAGCGAGGTCGGTCTCATTCCCACGGAAATTACTCTTCCAACCGAGGACGAACCCACTCTGGTCAGGGTCGTCGACCACCTCGCTGCCAAATCTGTCGCACGGAGGGCCATTATGCTGACCGCTGCAACCAACGGTATGCTCGGACTGATTCTGTTGCTCACCTTGCCGAAGCTTTCAACACGTCCTGTTCTATTGCTGGACCCGAGACTGCTGATTGGTTTTTAGACACTGGGGCTTCGGCCTATATGACCACCGATTCATCTATTTTGGATCGGTCCAAAAATAAAAAAGCTCTACGTGCTTCATATGATTTATGGCACGCTCGTTTGGGTCATGTAAATTATTCTGTTATTTCTTTTTTAAATAAAAAAGGACATCTTTCTCTTACGTCTTTATTGCCTTCTCCATCACTATGTAGTACTTGTCAACTTGCGAAAAATCATCGATTGCCTTATTCTCGCAATGAACATAGGTAGTCTCATGTGTTAGATCTTATTCATTGTGATCTTTGGGGTCCTTCTCCCGTGAAGTCCAATTCAGGTTTTCTTTACTATGTTATTTTTATTGATGATTATTCCCAATTCACTTGGCTTTACCCTTTAAAATTTAAATCTGATTTCTTTGATATTTTTCTTCAATTTCAAAAATTCGTGGAAAACCAATATTCTGCTCTTATCACGGTTTTTCAAAGCGATGGCGGTGCTGAATTTACTAGCACTTGCTTCAAACATCACTTACATACTTCTGGCATCCATCATCAACTCTCTTGCCCATATACACCTGCTCAAAATGGCCGTGCTGAGAGAAAACATCGTCATGTGACTGAAACTGGCTTGGCCCTTCTCTTCCACTCCCATCTTTCTCCTCGTTTTTGGGTTGACGCTTTCAGCACTGCAGCCTATATCATCAACCGGTTGCCCACTCCACTTCTTGGAGGTAAGTCACCCTTTGAACTTCTATACGACTACTCTCCACATTATGACAATTTCCATCCTTTTGGTTGTCGTGTTTATCCTTACTTGAGTGATTATATGCCTAACAAACTTTCTCCCCGCAGCATTCCTTGCATTTTCTTGGGTTATAGTCCCTCTCATAAAGGGTTTCGTTGTCTCGTCCCACCACCACTAGGCTTTACATCACCCGCCACGCTCAATTTGATGAAACTCACTTTCCTGCTGTCCCTAGCTCCCAGGCCCAACCCCTTTCCTCTCTTCATATTTCAAATTTCTTGGAATCACGTCTTTACCACATTGATCCATCCCCCCTACCCCTCCTTCACCGCACCTTTCTCGGTCCAGCTCCTCTCCGTGTGATATTTGTTCTGACCTTGTGGATGAGTCTATGCAGGTTGATACTTCTCTTGCAGGTTCCTCTTTGCCACCCTCGGCTTCTGATCCGCCCACTATTGAACCTGCTGCTCCTTCCATTCTTCCTTGGGCTCTCATCCTATGATCACACGAGCCAAAGCTGGTATTTTCAAGACTCGTCATCTAGCAAAACTTGGTGTTTTGGGCTCATCTGGACTTCTCTCTGCTCTTCTTGCATCCACTGAGCCCAAAGGATTCAAATTTGCTGCTAAGAATCCTGCTTGGCTTGCTGCCATGGATGAGGAAGTTCGCGCTTTACAACAAAATAGCACTTGGATTTTGGTTCCTCGTCCTGCCAACACAAACATCGTGGGCTCTAAATGGGTGTTTCGCACTAAATATTTGCCAGATGGATCCGTCGAGAGTCTCAAGGCTCGTCTTGTTGCCAAAGGTTATACTCAGGTTCCTGGTCTCGACTACACTGACACTTTCAGTCCGGTTGTCAAAGCTACTACTGCCCGTGTTGTGCTTTCTCTTGCTGTCACCAATAAATGGCCCCTTCGACAACTTGATGTCAAGAATGCTTTTCTCAATGGCACTCTTACTGAACATGTTTATATGGAACAACCTCCTGGGTATATTGATCCTCGCTTTCCCACTCATGTCTGTCTATTAAAGAAAGCCCTCTATGGCTTAAATCAAGCTCCTCGCGCCTGGTTTCAGCGTTTCAGCTCATTTCTTCTCACACTTGGTTTTTCTTGCAGTCGCGCTGACACGTCACTTTTTGTCTTTCATCAGCAGTCTAACCTTGTTTATTTACTTCTTTATGTTGATGACATTATTGTTACTGGCAACAACCCATCTCTTCTTGACCGCTTTACTCGCAAGCTTCATTCTGAGTTTGCTACCAAGGATTTGGGCTCTCTCAGTTACTTTCTGGGTCTTGAAGCTTCACCCACTCCTGATGGTCTCTTTATCAGTCAGTTAAAATATGCTCGAGATATTCTTACTCGTGCTCAGTTGCTCGATAGCAAACCAGTCCACACCCCCATGGTTGTTTCTCACCACCTGACTGCTGATGGTTCTCCTTTCTCTGATCCTACTCTCTATCGATCTCTTGTTGGCGCCCTTCAGTACTTGACCATTACGCGTCCAGATATTGCCCATGTTGTCAATTCTGTCAGTCAATTTTTGCATGCCCCTACTGCAGATCATTTTCTTGCTGTCAAGCGTATTCTTCGCTATGTTAAGGGCACACTCCACTTTGGCCTTACCTTTCGTCCATCCACTGTTCCTAGTGCGCTAGTGGCTTATTCGGATGCTGACTGGGCTGGCTGTCCCGATACTCGTCGTTCCACCTCCGGCTACTCTATTTATCTTGGTAACAATCTCGTTTCTTGGAGTGCCAAGAAGCAACCTATTGTCTCACGCTCCAGCTGTGAATCTGAGTATCGTGCTCTTGCCATAACTGCTGCTGAACTTCTTTGGCTTACGCATCTTCTGCATGACCTCAAGGTCCCCATTCCACAGCAGCCCTTGCTCTTATGTGACAACAAAAGTGCTATTTTTTTGATCTCCAATCCCATTTCTCACAAGCGGGCCAAGCATGTTGAATTAGATTATCATTTCCTTCGGGAACTTGTTGTCGTTGGCAAACTTCACACACAGTATGTGCCCTCGCATCTCCAGGTTGCTGACATCTTCACCAAAAGTGTTTCTCGACCTCTCTTTGAATTTTTCAGATCCAAGCTTCACGTTTGCTCCAATCCGACGCTTAGCTTGCGGGGGGGTGTTGAGGATACTTAGCCATCCATTACGATTTACCATATTTGACACTTCGGGAACTTGTTGTCGCTGGCAAACTTCGCACACAGTATGTGCCCTCGCATCTCCAGGTTGCTGACATCTTCACCAAAAGTGTTTCTCGACCTCTCTTTGAATTTTTCAGATCCAAGCTTCACGTTTGCTCCAATCCGACGCTTAGCTTGCGGGGGGGTGTTGAGGATACTTAGCCATCCATTACGATTTACCATATTTGACCCTTGATTATCGACTACTTTCCTTTTACTTTGTAATCTATTTTGATATTATTTGATTTGTAAATGATTGTAATATATTCTGATTTGATTTGTAAATGATTGTAATCTATTCTGACCTTATTTGATTTGTAAATGATTATAAATAGAAAACTCTCACCACCTTTTACGTGTGGTGGTTTCTGCAATTGTTCTCAAATACATCCAGCCACGGAATTTTGAAATTGGACAACAAGTTCTAATTTTTAATTCGAGATTGAGATTATTTCCAGGCAAATTGAAATCGAGATGGACCGGACCATACACAATTGAACAAATTTATCCTTATGGAGTGGTCTCAATTGTGGGGAAAAAGGGGATCAAATTTAAAGTCAACGAACATAGACTAAAACTCTAAAGAGATGGAGACCAAGAGCAAACCGTTGCTTCTCTATTATTGGTCAATGATTAAGTGGATCCAACACAAGTGAAAAATTCAAGTGAACACTTTTCAATTTTGTTTTATTTTCTATTTTTCTTTTCTTTCTATTTATTTATTTTATTTTCTGTTTATTTATTTATTTCTGTTTTTTTCTTTCCTTTCTTTCTTTTTGTTTTCGTGTTTTCTTTGTTTTTCTTTCAGATTGAGGGATGATGTACGAGCTGTAAGACCCGGACAGAATGGATGACGATGTCATCATACCTTGACGAACTCCCGTCTATATGGGAGTAGTTCTTACCCTTAACCTCCTTTACTTCTATGTTTTTGGATTGTACTTTAATTTGCCTGCTGTGCAGGTCTTGAACAACTTTACTTATCTTTTGTTTTGACTTGTTTTCTTAAATTGTTTTAGACTCCTTTGTTTTGTTTTGTTTTGTTGATACATTGCTTTGCCTTCTGACTGAAATTCTATGTTAAAGCAATGAGGACATTGCTTCTCCTTAAGTTTGGGGGAGGGTGTCCTCTTGTGACAAAAAGTTCAAAATGGTGCTAATTTAAAAAACATTTATACTATCTTTTGAATGCATGAACAACCTCTTTGCTAAAATTCTGAGTGATCTTGATAGCGGATTCCGGTTGACTTACTAAATAGGTGTTATTTTACCCTATGTCGATTATGATTAATTAAGGACTGTGATTGACTAATTGTCACGTTTAGTCTTATGGTGTCACTTAATCAGCCAGAATCTAAGGCAGAGTACCTATCGTGTAGCTAGTCTATTGGAAAGTATCTACGATTTTAATTATCGTACTCCCAGGGAAGTGGCAACGGCTTAGTAGTAACTAGCCTCTTATCCTAACTCTTATCTTATGATCCAGTTATGCAATCTTCATCAAATACTTTGATGAGAGGGTGATCCATTCTCCACTAGGTTCAAGTCTAATTAACCCTAGAAGTGTTTTAAAGATAAATTCTGATTCTATGTTATACTGTTCCTATATGTTGATTGACCTATATTCGAGTGTTTTAGATATATCTTAGCCTGGAATGCAACTATGTTCTGTGTCTAAAGGTGTACCACATCTGAGTCTCTATGCTACCGCCCCCTATCATTAAGGTAAACGGCCCTACTCACGGTTCGAACAAAGACAGTTATGAAAGCCCTATGTCACTTTCGGGGATCACTCTGAAGGCTCGTAATCGCTGGCATAACGCTCTACTCAGCCTACCTAGACTACTCTAACAAGCCAGGTGTTCAGCATGTTATTTTATCTAGTATGGCAGACACCAATACTAATTGATGCCTGTTAAACTAAACAGGTTATGAATAGACCGTGGTTAGGAATTGTCTATAACCCTATTTTAGTTTAAAAGAAACTACATTAGACATGCAGACATAATGATTATTTAGCAGGTGGCTATTTCCGGAAAAACATAATAACTTCAACATACAAAACAACTATTCATAAAATCATAATCTGATATTCATAATTGATGTTTAGGACAAAAATAAAACATATAAGAGAGGGGTATGGGGACTGATGCCATAAAGAAATCACCCTTTACTTAGTCTCGCCTACAGAGCGTACTGCTGTATACGTCGTATTGCCGCCCTGACTCTGCTCGCCAGAACCTTCGGAGGACGCTTCCTCAGCCTAGTAACTTTACCTTATACCCTGGGCTTAAGCCTAGCCCTGTGGACTGACTCTTCGAACGCCTAGAGCTCTCTTAGGGTCTCCTAACGAAACCCCGGGTATTCTATGAATACCGGAAACGAACCTATCTATAGAAACCTAAGATCTGAGACTATTTCTCAGAAACTAAAACAAAACACTAATAAGAAAGAAAACTGAGATCCGAGTCTCTGAGTGAGTTGTGTACTGGAAAACTGTACACTGGAAACCACTTAATGACTCAGATCGAGTGGAGAGGGATGAATTCAACTGCTGGAGGCCTGGGGTATTTATAGCAGCTTCCCGGAGTGAAAAATTCTGAAAAATTCGATGTGGGACAGCTTCTGGCGGCTCGGGACGCCCGTCCCGGTTCGGGACGCCCGTCCTGATTCGTTGACCAGGTTCGGGACGCCCGTCCCGGTTCAGGACGCCCGTCCTGGCGGTTTGACCGGGTCGGGACGCCCGTCCCGGACCTTTGACCGGGTCAACATTTCCAAAAATTGCGTTTTTGCCCCAGAATTTGCTGTTTTCGTCTACTTTTCACCTGACACTTCCAAAATCATAAAAACCGTGAAATCAAGTAAATAGTAAACAATTAATGTCAATTTACTCTCAATTTCACATTAAAACATATAAAAACATGCTAAAAATGTGATACGATTTTCGCGTATCAGATAACCCCACACTTAGCTTTTTGCTTGTCCTCAAGCAAAGTCTACATGGAGTTAGTGATTTTAAACCGTAGTGCAGTCACTTAAATTCCTAATCATGTTTTTATTCCAAAAATTCTTCAGACAATTCTTAACACAGGTCTGATTGGTTAGGTTGCTATGACAAGGTCTCACATGTCTCTAGTAGTTTGTTATGATCAGGCAGAAAACAAATCAACAACTAGGTTGGACTTTTTTCTTAGTCACAGGGTCTTCCTGATGTGTAGTGTGTGTACTAGTCTAGACCAGATAGTCAACACAATGAACTCTTATCTTAACTGCTACCAGATAATACTTCGACCTATCGCTAGACATACTGACAACAGATAACTTTCTGAGTTCTGAGCTTTGGTGATCAGATTTTTAATGTTTTAGCACTTAGTTATTTTCTTTATAGATTCAGGGTATTTCGAGTTTGCTTAGAACACGTCAACTTCAACTACCCATGTAGCGAGTCCCACTCCGATGACTCCCAGATCTACACGACCTTAGGGCATCAGGCTTTAAGTTCCCCGAAGGAGTGGTGCTCGAGTAGCGAAGGCCGCTGGCAAACTACCCTATTGTAATTAACTTCCTTAAGTTCTTTTCACTTTTAGCTCAGAGTCTCATCTAGTCATTCTAACTGCCAATATATCCACAACTGGTCTAATTTTATCTCAGGCAATTGGTTGAGGTCTCTAATCCAGACAAGGTTGTGCTCAGTTATCAGGAATTCCCTATTCCTAATCAATTAGTCCAAGATAGCTATCAACTATCTCCTACTAACCATAACATACTACCTACATATCATAGACATAAGCAATTTGTTTAACCAAGCATACTGCATTTAGAAGTCTGAAAGACGGAAAAATTTTGAAAAATTTTGGAAGGGTGTGAAAATACAGGGAAAACAAGCAAAAGCATGCGAAATTTTTTTTCAAACTGCTACAGTGCACCGTGCACTCTACCCCACACTTAAGTTTGGCACTGTCCTCAGTGTTCATGCATAGCTAATTACCCCACACTTATTTGAAGACAAGAAATAAAACATAATAAAAACAAGAAAAGACAGAATAATGCAACAATTCTGTATGTCATATAAATCAATTTTGTACAAAGATTCATAGTCATACAGCCCAGACATACACAAAGAACAAGATAAACAAAAGACAAAAGAAAAAGAAAGAAAAGAAGGGGAGAGAGACTAAGAACCCGGCGGGTCGCCATCCAGTGGACCGAGGTCTGTTAAGTCAAACTCGAAGTTCTCCGCTACTCGGGCAGTCTGCTGATGTATCTCCTCAATCCTACTGGTGATCATGGCGATCCTGTCATCCATCACCGCCAGTCGTCTGTCAATGTCATCCATCATGGCCAGCCGCTGTCGATCCGGTCCATGTCTCGACTGTATCGTGCCGATAGTTCTGCCAATCCGTGCGACATGTGTCGTTCGAAGGCAGTACGTGGCACGAACGTCTCGGATGGATGGATATGCGGTGGAGCTGCTTCTGATGCCGAAGCCTGTCCTGGCTGCTCTGTGTGGATGGTGTAGCGGCCGCTCGCATCCCGGACAACCATTCCCATGTTCCGTAGGATGGTAACGTCTGTGGGAATAGTGGTTGGGGCGACCAGAGTAAGCTCCGAGCCCTCTATGTCCAACTCCAGGTAGCGGGCTATCCTGGTGATGAATGGCCCGAGCCCCAGACACTGTTTCCGAGTGTCCGTAGCAAAACCCCGCATGATGACTGTGATAAGTCGAGCCATCTCTATGGATCCCATATGCATGTTGGCCAAGAGGAATGTCTCCATCTGGGTGACATTCCCGGGGGCCGTCCGTCGTCCTGACAAAGTGTGTGCAATAATGGCATGTAAGTAGCGAAGAGCAGGATAGATACCTGTGGCTTTCGCAAAGCCATGCTGGTAGGGAACACCCGTCATACAGATCTGAGCCCAAGCAGTGGAGACTCTGCAGAAGTGAAGTCCCGAACTGCTGTGGTGTAGGCGGGCGTATCCAGCTCCTCTCTCTGCCAGATACCCAAAGCGATGCCGAACTCGGCCATGCTCATCGACCGATCTATTCCGCCTAAGCGGAATGTGATCTGCTCCTGTGGCATGCAAAGGATGCATAGAACTCACATACCAGCTCCAGGTACGTGGGCTCTGTGACGATGAATACTCGACTGTAGGGTAGTACATCGAGTATGCGTCTGACCTCAGCCTCTACTCCCAGTGTCTGTACTGCTGCCCAATCCAGCGTTCTGCCCGTCAGAATCGTGCGTCCGATGTACCCAGTGCATCTCTCCTGATATGCTGTGCTGGAGGGAAACAGCATAAAAGGATGTGTCACTGAGGTAACTGTCATAGTGGATGGGTACGAGCACGTTTGGCAGCCATTTGGTTTGAAAGTGTTTGAGAGACTTTTGGGGAGTTTAGGTAGGAAGGAAGGTTCGAATTCGAATTCTGGAGGTGAATTTGAATTCAAAAGGGTGAAATTAGGCTAGGGAAAGATTTCGAAATTTTTGGCGGGAAATTCGAATTTTGGAGGGAAATTCGAATTTGGAAGGAAATTTAAAATTTAAATTTTGGAGGGAAATTTGAAATTTTAAATTTGAAAAGTTTGCCAAAGGTAAAGAGAGAGAGTTATTTGAGAGAGGTGGATTTTTGGAAGTGAATTTTGAGGGAAAAATGAAAAAATTGAGATTTTATAGAAGGGGAGGCCTTCGGGACGCCCGTCCCGGAGGCAGGACTCCCGTCCCGCTGGACGCCCGTCCAGAACCGGGACGCCCGTCCCGGGTTGCCTCGGGACGCGTGCCAATTCCGAAAATTTATTTTTTTTTTCTTAATTCCTGCAAATCTCAGTATACCAAAAATAATCATAATTTTTAACAAGGCTTCCTGTTTATCCAATGAAATTCAGAAGTTGTTAAAAAAAACACTCTATGCAAAAATTCCTCAGTCTCACTTTTTCGAAAATCATACTACCCTAATTTTATTCCTATTTAAATTCAGCAAGAAAAACAAAAATTTGAATTTATACAATTTAGTTAATGAAAAATAAACTGTAATTGCAAAATTTTCGTTTTTCATAGAAATAAAATGTCTGAAGAAAATTGTTGAAAATAAAGGACCCTTTAAAATGTTTGAAAAATAGAAAAATATGGGTCAATTATTCAAGTTTCAGTTCAAACGAATTTATTGCTGAAAATAAAAGTAAAAGAATCTTCCCTTTTTAACGAATCCTGTCTCTGATCTCCTGTAGTTCTGTCCGAATGCTTCGCATTTCTATGCGTATTGTTCGCATCTCATCCCTCTGCCTGTTTTGCTCACTGCGTAGATCAGCCATCTCTCGGAGTAGTTGTGCACCTTGGTTCTCCTGGAGATTGACCGTGGCTCTGAGTCGGTCTACGTTAGTTGTGATGTTCAGACTGAGTTGGTCTAAATGACACAGTCTGCTGGCAATCCCTTGGTCCATCTCATAGACCCTTTGAGTTAGTGTGTCTATCTGCACGGACAACAGTGAATAATAACCGTTAGTACTCCCCGCAGATGAAGGGGTGCGCTCGTGAGGTGTTGGGGTGTATGCAGGAGAGGTCGGTGAATTCTGGGTTTGATCAGTAGGGGGTGGATTTAGAGGAACTCTCTGGGTAGGAGGGTGAATTGGAGATCTCTGGGGTACTTCTCTAGGAGGAAGGTATCCTCAGAAGGATCTTCTTCCGTGGGACTATGCTCACGGGTGTTCAGGAATCGTCTCACTAGTTCACTGGCATCAGGGCTCGAGTTTACTTCTACTGGTTGTGAAGGAAGAGTCCCTCGTGGTACTTCTGGTGCGGGTCTAGAGGGGCCTTCTGGTTTCGTCTTCTTTGGTCCTGGAGTGTCAGGGTTTTCTGTTTTCTTTGCCTGGTTAGTAGCTGCTCTTGTTCTCTTCATCTCTGAGTGCAAAGTCTGGTTAGAAATAACAAATAACAAACATAGGAAAGTGAAGAAAAACGAGAAAATATTTTATGGATTTTAAAATTTATTTAGAAAGCAGGTAAATTTCCTCAATATGGTTCTAGAATAATTTTCTAAAATTTGATTATCCTAAGTCTCTTAATTCCAGATATTATCTAAAATTAATTAGTTATGATAATCCTATATTCAGGAAAGTGATTGTCTAACTGGTATAACATAAGTGTTAATCAAAAGTCTAGGTTACTACCGTTACCTATCATAAGTCTCTAGAATTGTGGCCAATAATCCTAAATTCATTATGATATTTCCCCGGCAACGGCGCCAAAAATCTGATGCGATTCCGGTTGACGTACTAAATAGGTGTTATTTTACCCTATGTCGATTATGATTAATTAAGGACTGTGATTGACTAATTGTCACGTTTAGTCTTATGGTGTCACTTAATCAGCCAGAATCTAAGGCAGAGTACCTATCGTGTAGCTAGTCTATTGGAAAGTATCTACGATTTTTAATTATCGTACTCCCAGGGAAGTGGCAACGGCTTAGTAGTAACTAGCCTCTTATCCTAACTCTTATCTTATGATCCAGTTATGCAATCTTCATCAAATACTTTGATGAGAGGGTGATCCATTCTCCACTAGGTTCAAGTCTAATTAACCCTAGAAGTGTTTTAAAGATAAGTTCTGATTCTATGTTATACTGTTCCTATATGTTGATTGACCTATATTCGAGTGTTTTAGATATATCTTAGCCTGGAATGCAACTATGTTCTGTGTCTAAAGGTGTACCACATCTGAGTCTCTATGCTACCGCCCCCTATCATTAAGGTAAACGGCCCTACTCACGGTCGAACAAAGACAGTTATGAAAGCCCTATGTCACTTTCGGGGATCACTCTGAAGGCTCGTAATCGCTGGCATAACGCTCTACTCAGCCTACCTAGACTACTCTAACAAGCCAGGTGTTCAGCATGTTATTTTATCTAGTATGGCAGACACCAATACTAATTGATGCCTGTTAAACTAAACAGGTTATGAATAGACCGTGGTTAGGAATTGTCTATAACCCTATTTTAGTTTAAAAGAAACTACATTAGACATGCAGACATAATGATTATTTAGCAGGTGGCTATTTCCGGAAAAACATAATAACTTCAACATACAAAACAACTATTCATAAAATCATAATCTGATATTCATAATTGATGTTTAGGACAAAGCAATAAAACATATAAGAGAGGGGTATGGGGACTGATGCCATAAAGAAATCACCCTTTACTTAGTCTCGCCTACAGAGCGTACTGCTGTATACGTATTGCCCGCCCTGACTCTGCTCCAGAACCTTCGGAGGACGCTTCCTCAGCCTAGTACTAGACTTTACCTTACCCGCTTAAGCCTAGCCCTGTGGACTGACTCTTCGAACGCCTAGAGCTCTCTTAGGGTCTCCTAACGAACCCCGGGTATTCTATGAATACCGGAAACGAACCTATCTATAGAACCTAAGATCTGAGACTATTTCTCAGAAACTAAAACAAAACACTAATAAGAAAGAAAACTGAGATCCGAGTCTCTGAGTGAGTTGTGTACTGGAAAACTGTACACTGGAAACCACTTAATGACTCAGATCGAGTGGAGAGGGATGAATTCAACTGCTGGAGGCCTGGGGTATTTATAGCAGCTTCTCGGAGTGAAACATTCTGAAAAATTCGATGTGGGACAGCTTCTGGCGGCTCGGGACGCCCGTCCCGGTTCGGGACGCCCGTCCTGATTCGTTGACCAGGTTCGGGACGCCCGTCCCGGTTCAGGACGCCCGTCCCGGTTCAGGACGCCCGTCCTGGTTCAGGACGCCCGTCCCGGTTCAGGACGCCCGTCCTGGCGGTTTGACCGGGTCGGGACGCCCGTCCCGGACCTTTGACCGGGTCAACATTTCCAAAAATTGCGTTTTTGCCCCAGAATTTGCTGTTTTCGTCTACTTTTCACCTGACACTTCCAAAATCATAAAAACCGTGAAATCAAGTAAATAGTAAACAATTAATGTCAATTTACTCTCAATTTCACATTAAAACATACATAAAAACATGCTAAAAATGTGATACGATTTTAGCGTATCAAATCTATTTGAATGCATAGATGCCTTGTCTGAATAACTGTTTTAGGATGCCGTATAAATTGATTGATCTGGCATAGAAGACATGTTTGCATGAATGTGGCAGCATTTTCATATGACCCATTAGAACCTTAGTTTCAGCAGGATTAGTATAGACTTTTGGGACCCGATTTATGATGTTATCTTAAAAACAAAAGTACATTCTCGTAGACCTTGTACCTTCTTTTTAGAATAACTAGGTATTAGCTGACTCTAAGTAAGAATTATTTCTACTCCTTATCTTTTGCACATAGTCTTACTTGGAAATTTCATGTTTATAAAAAGAGTTAGCTTTGGTATGAAGGTTCAGAATTTTTAGACTCATTTGTTATATTCCTTGAGGCGAAATCCTAGTAGATTTGGTATTAAAGAAATGATTCAAGCATGTTCTTGAACCGTTTGAGCCTTTCTAGCTTAACCCTAATGCATTTTACTTCCTTAGTTAACCCAAGTTGAGCCTAAGCCTAATTTCTTGACACCCTTATTAAATAGCCATTTATCCTAAATGTTTTGCATGTATCCATTCTTTGTTTCCCCTAAACTTGATCTTAGTCTGCTATGAACACTGTTAAACATAAGTTTGGGGGTATGCTAAGAATGCTATAAGGAGGAACATAGGAATGCTGCAGCTCAATGCTACAGCATTATCATTTTTATGGGATTAGTGGTATTTAAGGAAAATTTGAACTTCTGATATAAATGCTCTACGTATTGAGGGTATGTGTATGAAAACATGTGTGAAAAAAATGAAAGCGCCCTCTTTACTTTAAAAAGAAAAAGAAGAACAAAAAGAGAGCAAAAAGGAAATACATGTTATGCTTTTTTGAGGTCAAATGTTATATACTGATTGTGGTTCAATATTGCACGTATTTCTGAAACAAGGTGTAAATTTTTATGCTCCTTGAGTTGAAATTTTTTTTTGAGAAGTGATAGCATTGGGTAGAAGCTCATGGCAGACTAGGACTAAGTTTTGAGCCTACCTTTTATCCATATTTTTTCTACCTTAGCCCTATCCTACATTACAACCAAATTAAGACCTCTTTAATCTTTATTGCTGAATTTACTACAGTAGTGGAGAGGGGTGTAATAGATTGAGTTTGAGGATACAAAATGAACCTTAGGATTACCATATGTTGACTTATGAATGAGAAATTGAAAAGGAAATACTATACACACACACACACTGGAGTGGAAATTCTTTGAACTTGGGTTAGTTAATATTTGGCTATTCACTAAGGATGGAACATTATGTCTACTTGAATTTTGCATTTTTCTCTCTGAAATCACTGGTCCCAAGTTTGGCTGAAACTGTTGAGCAAAGTTTTTATGTGGGTATGTATATTTCTGGTTGCTTCCGCATTGCTACAGCATTGCTCAGGATGAGCAATGACCTAAGTTTGGGGGTGTGATAACTCTAAAATAATAGAGTTATTCACATCCAATTTGCCACATTTTATTCTTGCATTAACTGACTTTATTTGGAAAATGGAATAAAAATGTGTTGATTTGATATTTTCTCTCTTTTTACCTAAAAATTTGGATTTATTGTTAAAAGTCAATTTAATTGAATTAATTTCTCAAAAAGTGGATGAGCTGTATTATTTGTTATTATTTGGGAATTTATTTGAATTGATTTATTGTGACAAAGGTAAAAAGGGAATTTGATGGTTGACATTGGTGAAAGAAAGTTGGATAAAAGTTGACCGTGAAGAAAGTGAAGTATGTGTGGATAATTTGCATCTATATGTGTATATATATATATATCTATATATCTATCTATATATATATATATAATATACACCCACACAATATTTGTCACTTAAAATCCAACTGGGCACTTGCAGTACTATGCATTTATTTCTTTTGTCAGAAGAAAAAGACAAAAACTCTGCTGAAACTGCTGCAGCATTAGAGGAAAATGACAAAGATCACATAAAGCAGCGGGAGACCGGCTGCAAATGCTGCAGCGTTCAGAGGAAGAAGACAACAACTCCAGAAGGCAGTTGGAATTCATTTTGACTATTTGCTGGAATTTTTGGAGAAAGTTCCAGAATTATGGACAGATGGCAGCTTGGTAATGGCTCTCGGTACACAAAGAGGCTATATGTATGTGAAGAACCGAGAGGAATGAGTTTGGCTAGTCTTGGAGAGTTTGAGGGCTAGTCTTTGTTAATTTTAGTTTGGCTTTTGGCCAAGTTAGAGAGATTGGTTTTCTCTTAGTTTTCTTAGATAGTTTAGTAGTGTTTCAATAGGATAGTTTATCTTTTCTTCTTAGTTTTAGACTAACTTTTAGGAGGGAAGAACCCAAGAGTGAGCAGGGTGACTTTCTGAAGCATTCATTAGCTGAGCAGTAGAGACGCAGCAGCATCAAGCAGAGGGAACGAAGGGCAGTAGTACGTTGATTAAACCAATTTGGGCAGTAGGGTGATCTCCGATCCAGAGTAATCCTCTCTCCATTTCTTCAATTTACTACTGTTTTGTAATTAAATGTTCTTTGTAATATGAGAATGTTTACATGGGTTCAAGGATTGATTAAAAATGTTTTGGGAGTGATATGTTTTCCGTCTTGGGATTCACTCCGTTGATTGGTGTCACTATGGACCTAGGGACTGTTTTTCCTATTACGTTAATCCTTGTCTTTCATGATTCGTTTCAGCAAAATATATATTTCTAACTTGAAGGTGCTGTGGTGTAGTCAAGTATGAGCATGTTGAATACACTGTTTTGATTATGATGACGAGTATGCTGCAGCATTGCTTTCTGTTTTTATGTTTGGTGCTTGTATGGGGCGATACTTGTTTTATTCATGTAATTACATTAAACTGATTTAACATCACTTGCGGTTACGACTGTCCAATGTATGAATCGAGCTAGTGTCTGGCCTTCTAGCGGAGGGGAGCTAGTGGACATGATAATTATGTTGCGCTAGATTGAGACGACGCGGAAGTGCGCTCAACATTGCAGTGGAAATGACCAAATTCACTGACTAGCACTGCGCTAGGTCAACGGTACTGATGTGCACAAATAATATACCCTTTTTAGCATGTTTTTAGACATAAATTAGGGCAATATTTGAATGTATTTGATCTTAATTGAATCAAATTGACATAAAATTGCTTAAATTTCGATTTTGGAAGTTTCAGGAGCAAATTGGACGAAAACAGCAAATTTTGGGGCAAAAATGCAATTTTTGGAAATGCTGACTTGGTCAACGGTCCGGGACGGGCGTCCCAATCCAGGACGGGCGTCCCGAAGCACCAGAATTTGTCCCACATTGAATTTTTTGGAATTTTTCACTCTAGAAAGCTGTTATAAATACCCCAGGCCTCCAGGAGTTGAAATCATTCCTCTCCACTCGATCTGAGTCATTCAGAGACTTCCAGTGTACAATTCTCGAGTATACAAGTCACTGAGAGACTCGGGTTTCAGTTTCAGTTTTCTTTCTTTCTTTAGTGTTTCGTTTTCTTAGTTTTTGAGAAATAGTCTCAGATCTTAGGCTTCTATAGATAGGTTCGTTTTTGGTATTCATAGAATACCGGGATTTCGTTAGGAGATCCTAAGAGAGAGATAGGGTGCGTGTTCTTAGTCAGATTAGGGCAATTTGCTTAAGCCCGGGATGTAAGGTAAAGTAATTGCTACTAGGTCTGAGGAGCGTTCTCCGAAGGCTCTGCCGAGCAGAGTAGGATCGAGCAGTCAGGAGCATACAGGAGCTGCAGCGCCGGCTGGACCTGCATAGAGTGGTGATTACTTTATGACAGTGGCTCCCCTAGACGAGGTTCTGTATGTTTACGAATTGTTTTATCTAAATATTAATTTGAATATCAGATTACGATTCTTATGAATATCTGTTTTATATGTTGAAGTTGTCATGATTTTCCGGAAATGGCCACCTGCTTAAATATTCATTATGTCTGCATGTCTAATGTCGTTCTTTTAAACTGAAATTAAGGTTATAGACAATTCCTAACCACGGTCTATTCATAACCTATTTAGTTTAACAGGCATCAATTAGTATTGGTGTCTGCCATACTAGATAAAATAATCTGCGGAACACCCTGTTGGTTGAACGTAGTCTAGGTAGGCTGAGTAGAGTGTTATGCCGGCGGTTATGAGACGAGCAGCATGACACCGAAGTGACATAGGGTACCGTTCATTGCTGACTTTAGTCCGAGCCGTGAGTAGGGCCGTTACCCTTAACGATGGGGCGGTAGCGTAGAAACTCAGATGTGGTAACCTTTAGACACAGAACATAGTTGCAATCCAGGCCAAGACATGTCTAAAATACTCTGCCTTAGGTTCTGGTTGATACTTTCCAACAGACTAGCTACACGATAGGTAATCTGCCTTAGGTTCTGGTTGATTAAGTGACAATAATTGAATGCTAAGTGACAGTTAGTACGACTCAGTTCTTAATTACTCATAATCGACATAGGTAAATAAAGCCTATCTTTTAGCATACCAATCGGAACGCATCAGATTTTTGGCGCCGTTGCCGGGGAAATATCATAATGAATTTAGGATTCCTGATCAAAATTCTAGAGACTTATGATAGGTAACGGTAGTAACCTAGACTTTAGACTTACACTTATCTTACACTAGTTAGACAATCACTTTCCTAAATATAGGGTTATCATAACTAATTAATTTTAGATGTTATCTGGAATTAAGACACTTAGGATAATCAAAGTTTAGAAAATCATTCTAAAACCATATTGAGGGAATTTAAGTGCTTTCAAAATATATAAAAAGAAAAAAATTTAAAATTCAAAATCCGAAAAAAAATTGTACTTTTTCTTGTTTAATGGTAAGTTGTTCTCTTTTCCCTATCTCTTGTGTTATTTCCTTTTCGTAATTGAATAGTTGTTTTTCTTTTCTTCTTTTTTCGAATTTTTAATTTTTCACTTCCCGTGTAACTCCACTAACCAGTTTGCTCAGGCTTAAACGTATTCTTCTCTGTAGTTGCATGACTCGAACTTCAGAAGCTAACCTTGAAACACCAGTTGAGAATCCTGAACGTCTCATTCGTACAGCTAATAGGCGAATAACAGAGATGGCTGCTGAAAGACCTCCCCTCGAATCCTACATCCATCCACAGACTGTTCCAGTATCATCAGCCATTCAAATCCCTGGAAACCCTCGCTATGATCTTAAACCGAATGTGATCCAGTTGATTAATCGGGTTCAGTTTAGAGGAACTGCAACCGAGAATCCGCTAGAACACTTATCTGATTTCTCCTCTCTTTGCGAAGGCCTCAAGGGAGATCATACTGTAGAAGTAACTAAACTCAACCTTTTTCCCTACTCACTGAGGGACAGAGCTAAGAGATGGTTGGCCCAGCTACCTACTAACTCCATCACCTCTTGGGACGAGTTAAGCAAAGCCTTCCTAGAAGAGTACTACTCTGCAGCAAGGGTCCTAGAATATCGAAGGGCTCTGTCCAGTTTTACTCAAACTGCTGATGAGACAGTGATCGAAGCTTGGGACAGATTCAAGGAGCTACTCAGGCTCTGCCCCCAACATGGACTTACCGAAGCACTGCTGATCCAGCAATTCTACGGGGGTATGACGGACATGGGCAAGCAAGTTCTTGATGGACTCAATCCCCAGAGCGGTTTCAATGGAATGAGTGATGTAGATGCTAGAAACGCTCTGGAGAGGCTCTATAGGAATAGCAAGAACTGGCGGACAAGTGATCGAGCTAAGAAGCAACTAGTAAATGCGGCCATCGCCTCCACTGATGATCAATTTGAGGCACTGAAGGCCAGCATTACTAATCAATTGAATGCTTTCCAACAAGGGAAAAGCGTTCAGCCAGTATATCAAGTCGCTCTGCCCGCACCAAGGAATTACATCGTTCCAATCGACCCCATGCAAGAATTCAGGGACATACTGAAGGCATTGCCGACTCTAACAAGGAGATGATAGAGTCAAACAGGAAGGTCCAGGAAGCTCATGCAGAAAGAATTCAACAAAATGAGAATAGGCAGACGCAGATTGAGCAGATAGTCAGGGACACACAAGCCTCCTTGCAGATATTAGAAAGACAAATGAACAGTTATCGACCCACCTACCTCATCGATCACAAGGAAAGCTACCTAGCAACACTGGGACCAGCCCATTAAATGATTGCAAGACCTTAACTCTGAGATCTGGTAAAACTCTAAATCCTTCTTTCCCAAAATCTTCTCACACTTCTACTTTTGTACAGGAAAAAGAAGATAGCTCTGAGGAATTAACACCGTCAGTAGTTGAAAACAAAGTAGCAGAGAAAGAGAAGAAAGAGTCCATCCTTGAGTACCGGCCAAGAGTACCTTACCCTACAAGACTAATGCAGAATAAAGATAAGGAGCAACTCGAGAGGTTTTTCAAAACTTTTGGTAAAATTCAGGTTAATTTACCTTTTCTTGATGTTATTTCTGAAATGCCTAAATATGCTAAATTTCTGAAGGATATTATTAGTAACAAAAGAAAGATTGACATGGACAAAGTAATTCTTAATGAAGGATGTTCGGCAGTTCTCTTGAACAAATTGCCTTCCAAAAAGAAAGATCCAGGTTGTTTCACTTTGCCATGTACAATAGGTAATATTACTAATATGCATGCGTTAGCAGACTTAGGAGCTAGCATAAATGTAATGCCATCTAGTTTATTTGATAAATTAGGTCTGCATGATTTGAAAACGACTAGAATGTGCATACAACTTGCTGATAGGACAGTAAAAATTCCTAGGGGGATAATTGAAGATCTCTTAGTAAAGGTTGGAAAATTTGTCTTTCCTGTGGATTTTGTTGTCATGGATATGAATGGTGAAAGTGATGTACCCTTGATTCTAGGTCGACCTTTTCTAGCTACCTCTAAGGCATTGATTGACGTCAACAATGGTCAAATAAAACTAAGGGTAGAAAATGAAGATATGACTTTCAACTTGAATGAAACCCTTAAGTATCCTATGCATTTAGATGATGATTGTTATTCTGTGGATGCATTTGACCATTTGATTGGAACTAACCTGTTGGACTTAATCTCCGATTATCCAGTCTTAAATATAGACTCTTTGGCCCTGGAAAAACCTGACTTTGACACTTCTGATTATGAAACCAGTACTAACGATTTCGTTGAGATAGGTGCTAATGAGTTGGGATTAGAAAAGATCTCTTTAGAAGAACCCCCAGAAGTGGAATTGAAGGAATTACCAAGCCATCTGTGTTACGACTTCCTAGACGCTGAACAAAAGCTTCCCATTATTCTTGCAGCAGACCTGACTGCAGAACAAAAGAAGTCAACACTGGACATACTCAGAAGGAATAAAAGAGCCTTTGCATACAAAATTGCGGATATACCAGGTATAAATCCTAGTTTTTGTTCGCATAAGATCCTTTTAGAAAATGAGTATAAGCCTTGTGTGCAACCTCAAAGGAGGTTGAATCCTAATGTGTGTGATGTGGTGAAAAGAGGTAATTAAATTACTAGATGCCGGACTAATCTATCCTATTTCTGATAGTGAATGGGTTAGCCCAGTGCAAGTAGTACCCAAAAAGGGAGGAATAACAGTTATTAGGAATGAAAATGATGAACTAATTCCTACTAGAACTGTCACTGGTCATCGTGTATGCATTGATTATAGGAAACTAAATACTGCCACCGAAAAGATCACTTCCCCCTTCCTTTTATTGACCAAATGTTAGAAAGGTTATCGGACACATGTTTTATTGCTTTCTTGATGGATTTTCTGGTTATTTTCAAATTCCTATCTTTCCTGAAGATCAGCATAAAACTACGTTTACTTGCCCTTTTGGAACATTTGCATATAGAAGGATGCCTTTTGGATTATGTAATGCCCCTGCTACATTTCAGCGTTGCATGACCTCTATTTTTGATGACATGTTAGGAGAGTCTATGGAAGTATTTATGGATGATTTCTCAGTGTTCGGTGACTCATTTGTTATCTGTTTGAATAACCTGGAATCTATGCTTAAACGTTGTATAAAATCTAATTTGGTTCTAAACTGGGAGAAATGCATTTCATGGTTAAAGAAGGAATTGTTTTAGGACATAAGATTTCGCAGAGAGGTATGGAGGTAGATAAAGCTAAAATTGAAGTGATCTCAAAACTACCTCCGCCTAAATCTGTAAGATCTGTGAGAAGTTTCTTAGGTCATGCTGGCTTTTATAGGCGTTTCATAAAAGATTTTTCAGTAATAGCCAGACCTTTGACAAACTTATTGGGTAAAGATGTTCCTTTCGTTTTTGATGAGAAATGCATGAAATCATTTAATAAACTTAAGGAACTATTACTACTGCACCTATTATGACATCACCTGATTGGAGTTTGCCCTTCGAATTGATGTGTGATGCTAGTGATTTGCAATAGGAGTTGTTTTAGGACAAAGACGTGATAAGAAATTTCATGTAATTTACTATGCTAGTAAAACCTTAACTGATGCTCAGGAGAATTACACAACTACCGAAAAGGAATTACTAGCTGTAGTATATGCTTTTGATAAATTTAGATCTTATCTAATCTTGTCTAAAACAATAGTTTACACTGATCATTCTGCTTTGAAATACCTGTTCAATAAAACTGATGCAAAACCAAGATTGATTAGATGGGTTTTATTGCTACAGGAATTTGATATAGAAATAAGAGATAAGAAAGGGGCTGAAAATTTAGCTGCAGATCATCTGTCTAGATTAGAAAACCCTGGATTAGGAGCAATAGATGAAAGTAATATCAGATAAATTTCCGGATGAGAACTTATTTGCATTATCTACTATCCTTTCTCCTCCGTGGTTTGCTGACATTGCCAATTACTTAGTTGCTCACTCCCTCCCAAGTAATATGGATAAGCAGCAAAGAAAGAAATTCTTTGCTGAATTGAAAAATTACTATTGGGAAGATCCTTTTCTATTTCGAATTTGTAAAGATCAGATGATCAGAAGGTGCGTTTCAGAAGAAGGATATAAGATCCTGGAGCATTGTCATTGTGGACCTACTGGAGGCCATCTGGCTGCCACCAACACTACCAGGAAAGTGTTGGAAGCAGGATTCTATTGGCCTACTATTTTCAAGGATGCAGCAGCATACATTCAGTCTTGCCAGAGAACAGGTAATATTTCTTCTAGAGACGGTCTACCCCAGCAGGTGATACAAAGTGTCGAAATATTTGATATCTGGGGTATTGACTTCATGGGTCCTTTTCCTTCTTCCTTTGGAAATAATTACATCATAGTAGCTGTAGATTATTTTTCAAAATGGCCTGAAGCACAGGCATTGCCTACTAATGATGCTATAGCTGTGTGTAGATTCCTTAAGAAATTGTTTTCCAGATTTGGATGTCCCAAAGCCCTCGTAAGCGACAGAGGTGCGCACTTCTGCAACTCACAATTGCAGAAAGCACTCAAGCAATATGGAGTTCATCATCACTTTTCCACGGCCTATCACCCACAGACCAATGGGCAGGTTGAGGTAACCAATAGAGGTATCAAAAGAATTTTAGAAAAAACTGTAGGAGTTAACCGTAAAGATTGGGCCATAAAATTAGATGATGCCTTATGGGCCTTTCGTACGGCATATAGAACCTCTACAGGATTTTCACCTTACAAATTGGTTTACGGAAAAGCATGCCATTTGCCTGTCGAACTAGAGCATAAAGCATTTTGGCCTTTGCAGAAATGCAATCTAGATGATAATTTGTCTAAGGAAAATAGGATGTTACAACTCAATGAATTGGATGAGTGGAGGTTTAATGCATATGAGAATTCTCTCCAATTTAAAATGAGGAGTAAAATTCGACATGATAACAGACTTAGATCCCAGAAAAATTTTGAACCAGGTGATAAAGTGTTATTATACAACTCACGTTTGAAATTGTTTCCAGGAAAACTAAACAGTTATTGGTCAGGTCCGTTTACCATTACAGAGGTGTCGCCATTTGGAGCAGTCATCATCGTGGATCAAGATAACATCTCTCAGAAAGTAAACAGGCAACGTTTAAAACCATACCGAGAGCCAATGGACATATCTGAGCAAGTCCTTCTGCTCAACTAGTAAAGGGAGTGTCTCTTTCATTTTATTTCGTGTTTTTTTTGTTATTTTTTTCATTGCTTTATTTCCCTTCTTACCCTTAGTTAGTCGAATAAGTGTGGGGTAAGAGTTTTTATGTTTTGTTTTTATTTCTCCCTTGTTTTCAAATAAGTGTGGGGTAAATTAGAAATGCATGAACACTGAGGACAGTGTCAGACTTAAGTGTGGAGTAGCAGTGCACGGTGCACTGTAGTAGTTTGAGAAAATTTTTTGCATGATTTTGCATGTTTTCCCCGTATTTTCACACCCTTCCAAAATTTTTCAAAATTTTTCATTCTTTCAGACTTCTAAATGCAGTATGATTGGTTAAACAATTGCTTATGTCTATGATATGTAGGTAGTATGTTGTGGGTAGTAGGAGATAATTGATAACTATTGCTGAACCCATTGATTAGAAGTAGGGAATTCCTGATAATTGAGCACAACTTAGTCTGGATTAGAGACCTCAACCAATTACCTTTTCAAAACTTAACTAGATAAAATTAAACCAGTTGCAGGATGCATTGACAATTGGAATGACTAGATGAGACTCTGAGCCAAAAGTGAAAAAGAAAAAAAAGTGAGCTAATTAAAATAGGGTAGTTTGCCAGCGGCCTTCGCTACTCGAGCGCCACTCCTTCGGAGAACTTAAAGCCTGATGCCCTAAGGTCGTGTAGATCTGGGAGTCATCAGAGTGGGACTCGCTACATGGGTAGTTGAAGTTGACGTGTTCTAAGCAGACTCAAAATACCCTAGAAAATCTATAAACGAAAGAAATCAATAAGAGCTAAATAATTAAAATCTGATCACCAAGGCTCAGAACTTAGAAAGTTATCTATTATCAGTATGTCTAGTGACAGGTCGAAGTGTTATCTGGTAATAGTTAAGACAAGAGTTTATTGTGTTGACTATCTGGTCTGGACTAGTACACACACTACACATCAGGAAGACCTTATGACTAAGAGAAGAGTTCAACCTAGTTGTTAAATTGTTTTCTGCTCAATCCTAACAATCTACTAGAGATATTTGAGACCTTGTCATAGCAACCTAACCAGTCATACCTGTGTTAAGAATTATCTGAATAATTTTTGGAATAAAAACATGACTAGAAAATTTAAGTGACTGCACATATGATTTAAAATCACTAACTTCAGGTAGACTTTGCTTGAGGACAAGCAAAAAGCTAAGTGTGGGGTTATTTGATGTGCACAAATCATATACCCTTTTTAGCATGTTTTTAGACATAAATTAGGGCAATATTTCAATGTATTTGATCTTAATTGAATCAAATTGACATAAAATTGCTTAAATTTCGATTTTGGAAGTTTCAGGAGCAAATTGGACGAAAACAGCAAATTTTGGGGCAAAAATGCAATTTTTGGAAATGCTGACTTGGTCAACGGTCCGGGACAGGCGTCCCGACCCAGTCAGACCACCAGGACGGGCGTCCCAATCCAGGACGGGCGTCCCGAAGCACCATAATTTGTCCCACATCGAATGTTTTGGAATTTTTCACTCCAGAAAGCTGCTATAAATACCCCAGGCCTCCAGGAGTTGAAATCATTCCTCTCCACTCGATCTGAGTCATTCAGAGACTTCCATTGTACAATTCTCGAGTACACAAGTCATTGAGAGACTCGGGTTTCAGTTTCAGTTTTCTTTCTTTCTTTAGTGTTTCGTTTTCTTAGTTTCTGAGAAATAGTCTCAAATCTTAGGCTTCTATAGATAGGTTCGTTTTTGGTATTCATAGAATACCGGGATTTCGTTAGGAGATCCTAAGAGAGAGATAGGGTGCGTGTTCTTAGTCAGATTAGGGCAATTTGCTTAAGCCCGAGATGTAAGGTAAAGCAATTGCTACTAGGTCTGAGGAGCGTTCTCCGAAGGCTCTGCCGAGCAGAGTAGGATCGAGCAGTCAGGAGCATATAGGAGCTGCAGCGCCGGCTGGACCTGCATAGAGTGGTGATTACTTTATGACAGTGGGTCCCCTAGACGAGGTTCTGTATGTTTACGAATTGTTTTATCTAAATATTAATTTGAATATCAAATTACGATTCTTATGAATATCTGTTTTATATGTTGAAGTTGTCATGATTTTCCAGAAATGGCCACCTGCTTAAATATTCATTTTGTCTGCATGTCTAATGTCGTTCTTTTAAACTGAAATTAGGGTTATAGACAATTCCTAACCACGGTCTATTCATAACCTATTTAGTTTAACAGGCATCAATTAGTATTGGTGTCTGCCATACTAGATAAAATAATCTGCGGAACACCCTGTTGGTTGAACGTAGTCTAGGTAGGCTGAGTAGAGTGTTATGCCGGCGGTTATGAGACGAGCAGCATGACACCGAAGTGACATAGGGTACCGTTCATTGCTGACTTTAGTCCGAGCCGTGAGTAGGGCCGTTACCCTTAACGATGGGGCGGTAGCGTAGAAACTCAGATGTGGTAACCTTTAGACACAGAACATAGTTGCAATCCAGGCCAAGACATGTCTAAAATACTCGAAGATAGGTCAATCAACATGTAGGAATAGTATAACATAGAATCAGGACATTATCTATAAAACACTTTTAGGCTTAATTAAACTTAAACCTAGTGGAGAATGGATCACCCTCTTATCAAAGTTATTGATGAAGATTGCATAATTGGATCATAAGATAGGAGTTAGGATAAAGGCTAGTTACTACTAAGCCGTTGCCACTTCCCTGGGAGTACGATATTTAAATTAATAAAATCGTAGATACTTTCCAACAGACTAGCTACACGATAGATACTCTGCCTTAGGTTCTGGTTGATTAAGTGACAATAATTGAATGCTAAGTGACAGTTAGTAAGACTCAGTCCTTAATTACTCATAATCGACATAGGTAAATAAAGCCTATCTTTTAGCATACCAATCGGAACGCATCAGGTACTTCGTACTCCATGAGACGATATTATCGGGGATCTAGACTAATAGATCAAGTAGTCTGGGTGGAACCAGACATGCTGTAGTATTGATATGGAAACTGAAAGCATGCTTTGTATATTTAGATTCATCTTTGGTTTGTACTTACATTTTTTGCGTGAATGCCGCAACATTGTATTACCTGCAGTACTCTTGTGGTTATTTCCAATAGGCTAACCTTTAACTGTTAGTTAGGAGTAGGAATGCCGTAGCATTAGACCAATCTCTGTTCATCATTTATCATTCTTTATTCTTTTATTCTTTTATGATTCATTATTCTTTATTCTTTAATTCTTTTAACCATTTGTACAATCGTATTTGCATTTGTAATTGGCATACATAGTCCCTGTGGGATCGATAATCTTGTACTTAGGTACATATATTACTTGTTGACCGGTGTATACTTGCACTTGTTAAGATTGCGTTGATTTATTCTATTTTCTTTATCTTTATAAATTGTGACACACGCACACAACGCAACAGTTACATCACATATTAATTCAAAAAGAAAATTCCAATTAGGTGATGTCATAATGGGTGCAGTAATTCCTTTTGGTTTAAAAGATCTTATGCATTTATCATCAAACAAAAGGAACATCCTTTCTCATTAGAATACTCAGAGGTCTGTCTATTAAAGAAAATTTTATTTCATGATTCGTCTAATAAACCTAGCATGACCTAAGAAAATTCTAAAATGATATTTCTTCCAAATTAAAACCTAAGCCAAAAATTGACAGCTCAAAAGAAAAATATTCTTTCCTCATTTCCATTTTTATTTTTTTTCGAAATTAAATAATAGAAATAACAAACAAACACGAAAACTGTAAACACGAAAATTTTATTTCTTTAATTTTCTGGAAAATAATATTTTTTCAGAAAATACAATTTTTAAAAGTAAAATTGTAAACAAGAAAAGAATTTTGTTTTTAACTTTTTATATTTTTATATTTTATTTTTCTTCTTTTTTTTGAAAGCGGTTAAATTTCCTTAATACGGTTTTAGAATAATTTTCTAAAATTTGATTATCCTAAATGTCTTAATTTCAGATAATGTCTAAAATTAATTACTTATGATAACCCTATATTTCCGAAATTGATTGTCTAACTAGCATAAAATAAGTGTTGGGTCTAAGGTATAGATTACTACCGTTACCTATCATAAGTCTCTAGAATTTTGATCAGAAATCCTAAATTCATTATGATATGTCCCCGACAACGGCGCCAAAAATCTGATGCGTTCCGACTGATATGCTAAAATATGTGTTATTTTACCCTATGTTGATCATGAATAACTAAGGACTTAGAATGACTAATTGTCACATTTAGTCTCTATATTGTCACTTAATCAATCAGAACCTAAGACAGAGTACCTATTGTGTAGCTAGTCTATTTGGAAAGTATCTACGATGTTAATTTAATCAATTATCGTACTCCCAGGGAAGTGGTAACGACTTAGTAGTAACTATCCTCTTACACTAACTCTTATCTTATGATACAGTTATGCAATCGTTCATCAAATTCTTTGATGAGAGGGTGATTCATTCTCCACTAGGTTCAAGTCTATTTAAGCCTAAAAGAGTGTTTTACAGATAATGTTCTGATTTTATGTTATACTGTTCCTACATGTTGATTGACCTATCTTCGAGTATTTTAGATATATCTTGGTCTAGATTGCAATTATGTACTGAGTCTACAGGTGTACCACATCTGAGTTATTTAATAAACCGCCCTACCTTAATGACGGCCCTACTCACGGTTCGAGCTAAAGGCATCCATGAAAGTTCTGTGTCACTCAGGAGATCATGCCGCTCGCCCTAACACAGGCATAAACACACAAACTCAGCCTACTTAGACTACTTTAACAAACATGGTGATATATAGGTTATTTCATCTAATATGGCAGACATTAATACTTCCGACAAGAAGTCCTAAATTAATACCTGTTAAACTAAACAGGTTATGATTAGACCGTGGTTAGGAGTTGTCTATAACCATTCATCTAATTTAAAAGAAACTACAGTAGACATGCAGTCATAATGATAGTTAAGCTGGTGACCATTTCCGGAAAAAATATAAATAACTTTAACATTCACAACACATATTCATACAATCATAGTTTAATATTCATAATAGTTATTTGGACGAACACAGTACAGACATATAAAGAGAGGGACAAGGGGACCGATGCCATAAAGTATTCACCCTTTACGTAGTTAGCTGATGGAGCAACTGCTTGTATATGTTGGACTGCTCGACCGAAATCTGCTCGACAGAACCTTCGGAGGACACTTCCTCAGCCTAGTAGCTATGCTTTACCTTAATACCCAGCTTAAGCACAACACTGTTGACTGACTCTTCGAACGCCTAGTGCCCTCTTAGGATCTCCTAATGAAATCCCGGGTATTCTATGAATACTAAAAATGAACCTATCTAGTCGTATTCTAAGATCTGAGACAGACTCTCAGAAACGAAGAACACGAGACACTCTCTAAAACTATAAATATACCTATACTAAAACCTGAAATCACTAAGTGACTTGTATACTATAGAAAATTGTATACTTGAAGTCACTAGATGACTCAAATCGAGTGTAGAGGAATGATTTTAACTGAGGAAGGCCTGAGGTATTTATAGCAGGGGAACTGGGTGAATTTCTCTCAAAAATTTGATGTGGGACTTTGACCAGGCATTCGGGACGCCCGTCCTGGATTTGGGATGCCCTTCCCGGTCTGTTGACCAGGTCAGGATGACCGTCCCAAGTCCTGGACACCCGTCCTGGTCTATTGACCAGGTCAGGATGCCCGTCTTGGGTTCTGGACTCCCATCATGACTTCCGTACTTCTGAAAATCACGTTTTTGCCCTGAAATTTTCCATTTTCTTGCATTTTTCACATGACACTTCCAAAATCATAAAAACTACGAAATCGAGTTAATAATAGTCAATTGATAACGATATAACACCAATTTTGCCCTAAATTGTGCCTAAAAACATGCTAAAAAAGTGATATGATTTATGCATATCAACGACAACAAGAAACTTCCCATCATTCTTGCAGCTGATCTGACTGCAGAATAACGAAAGTTGACCGTGGACATATGCAAAGAGTACAGAAGAGCCTTTGCCTACAAAATTGCAGATATTCCAAGTATTAATCCAAGCTTTTGTTCGCATAAGATTCTTCTGGAAAATGATTATAAGCCATGTGTGCAACCTCAAAGGAGGTTGAATCCTAATGTGTGTGACGTTGTAAAGAAAGAAGTAATCAAACTGTTGGATGCGAGACTTATCTATCCTATCTCAGATAGTGAATGGGTAAGCCCGGTGCAGGTAGTACCTAAGAACGGTGGAATAATAGTTGTTAGAAATGAACATAATGAATTAATTCCTACGAGAACAGTTACTAGTCATCGTGTATCCATAGACTATAGGAAACTAAACACGGCCACACGAAAAGACCATTTCCCTCTTCCTTTTATTGACCAAATGTTAGAAAGATTATCTAGACATATGTTTTATTACTTTCTTGATGGGTTTTCAGATATTTTCAAATTCCCAATTCCCCAGAAGACCAGCATAAAACTACTTTCACATGCCCTTTTGGAACATTTGCATATAGAAGGATGCCTTTTGGTTTTTGTAATGCACCTACTACCTTCCAACGTTGTATGACTGCTATCTTTGAGGACATGTTACGAAAGTCTATGGAAGTATTCATGGATTATTTCTCTGTTTTTGGAAATTCATTTGGGATTTGTCTAAAGAACTTGGAATTAATGTTGAAACGTTGCATAAAATCAAAATTGGTTCTAGATTGGGAAAAATGCCACTTCATGGTAAAAGAGGGAATTGTATTAGGACATAAGATCTCACAATGAGGTATGGAAAGTAGATAAGGCTAAAATCGAAGTTATTTCAAAACTATCTCCACCCAAGAATGTGAGAGTCGTTAGAAGTGTTTTCGGACACGCGGGTTTTTAGCGTAGATTTATAAAAGATTTCTCACTAATAGCCAGGTCGTTGACCAATTTACTTGGAAAGGATGTTCCTTTTGTCTATGATGAAAAATATCTAAAAGCCTTTAATAGACTTAAGGAACTTCTAACTACTGCACCTATCATGACTTCACCTGACTGGAGTTTACCTTTTTGAATTAATGTGTGATGCTAGTGATTATGCAGTAGGAGTTGTTTTAGGACAAAGACATGATAAGAAATTTCATGTAATATATTACGCTAGCAAAACCTTAACTGACGCTCAGGAAAATTACACTACGACAGAAAAGGAATTATTAGCAGTAGTATACGCATTTGATAAATTTCGATCTTATCTAGTTTTGTCTAAAACCATAGTTTATACTGATCATTCTGCATTAAAGTACTTGTTCAATAAAATCGACGCAAAGCCAAGATTAATCAAATGGGTTTTATTTCTTCAAGAATTTGATATAGAAATTCAGGATAAGAAAGGGGCAGAAAACCTAGCCGCAGACCACTTGCCAAGGCTAGAGAATCCAGCCTTAGAAGCTATAGATGAATCGATCATATCTGACAAATTTCTGGATGAGAATCTATGTGCATTATTTGCTATTTTCTCACCCCCTTGGTTTGCAGAGTCTTCCTAGTGATATCACTGCTCAAAAGAGAAGAAAATTCTTTCCTGACCTTAAATATTACTATTGGGAAGATCCTTTTCTGTTTCGAATATGTGCAGATCAGATGATCAGGAGATGTGTCTCTCGAGAAGAAGGTTTCCAAATTCTGGAAAATTGTCAATGCGAACCCACAGGCGGTCACTTAGCTTCAGCCAATACCGCTCGGAAAGTATTAGAAGCAGGCTTCTACTGGCCTACGATATTCAAAGACACCGCAACATTCACAGGATCTTGTGATGCCTGTCAGAAAGCTGGAAACATATCTTCTCGAGACGGTCTACCCCAACAGGTAATTCGGAGTGTAGAGATATTTGGCATATGGGGTATAGACTTTATGGGTCCATTTCCTCCCTCTTTTGGTAAGAAGTACATCATAGTAGGTGTAGAATATTTGTCAAAATGGCTTGAGGTGCAGGCCCTACCTACTAATGATGCTAGAGTCGTGTGCAGATTTCTTAGACAGCTATTCGCTAGATTCGGATGCCCGAAAGCCCTAATCAGTGACCGAGGTACACACTTCTGCAACTCTCAATTGCAGAAGGTACTTCAGCAATATGGAGTTCAACATCGCCTTTCCACAACATACCATCCTCAAACCAATGGGCAGGTTGAGGTAACTAATAGAGGAATAAAGAGAATCCTGGAAAAGACTGTAGGTGTTAACCGTAAGGATTAGGCCATGAAGCTGGATGATGCATTATGGGCCTTCCGTATGGCATACAGAACCTCTACGGGATTTTCACCTTATAGACTGGTCTATGGAAAAGCATGTCACCTTCCTGTTGAACTTGAACATAGAGCTTATTGGGCAGTGCGAAAATGCAATCTAGACGATAACTTAACTAAGGAACATCGGATTTTACAACTCAACGAATTGGATGAGTGGAGGCTTAAAGCCTATGAAAACTCACATCAATTCAAGATGACAAGTAAACTCCAGGATGACAGGCGACTCAGAGCCCAGAAGAATTTTGAACCAGGGGATAAAGTACTGTTATACAACTCGCGATTCAAATTTTTCCCAGGAAAGTTGCGTAGCTGCTGGTCAGGACCGTTCACTATGACAGAAGTATCGCCCTTTGGAGCATGTGTCATCATGGATTCTGGCGGTACTACTAAAAAAGTGAACGGGCAACGCTTAAAGATCTACAAAGAGCCATTTGACTTGTCCAAGCAGACTGTCGACTTCGCAGAATAAGGGAGTATTTCTTTCATTCTATTTCATTTTCTGTTATTTTGTTATTTCTTTTGTTGTTTTATTTTCTCTTTTCCCCTTAGTTAGTCAAATAAGTGTGGGGTAAGAATTTTCTGTTTTGTTTTTATTTATTCTGTTTTCAAATAAGTGTGGGGTAGTTAGATATGCATGAACACTAAGGACAGTGTCAAACTTAAGTGTGGGGTAGCAGTGCACAGTGCACTGTAGCAGTAAAATTTTTGCATGTTTTCCCTTATTTTCACTAGAATTACACCCTCCCAAAAAAAATTCAAAATTTTTCATTCTTTCAGACTTCAAAATGCAGTTATGATTGGTAAATAAATGCTGATGTCTATGATATGTATGTAGAGTATTATGATCAGTAGGAGACAACGTGATAATTTTCTTGAATTCATCGATTAGAAATAAGGAATTCCTGATACTTGAGCACAACTTAGTTTGGATTAGAGACCTCAACCAAATACCTTTTCAAGACTTAACTAAATAATATTAGACCAGTTGAGGATGCATTAGCAATCTAAATGACTAGATGATGCTTTGAGCTAAAAGTGAAAAAAGTTAAATAAATAGGGTAGTTTGCAAGCGGCCTTTGCTACTCGAGCACCACTCCTTAAGGGAACTTAAAGCCTGATGCCCTAAGGTCGTGTAGGTCTAGGAGTCATCGGAGTGGGACTAGCTACATAGGTAGTTAAAGTTGACGTGTGAAAGCAAACACAAAATACCCTGAAAAATCAATCTAAAAATACATATCCCAATGTATTCTTATATTGAAATTCTTAATTGAAAATTCTTGTCACCAACGCTCAGAACTCAGAAGGTTGTTTGTTGCTGGTGTGTCTAGCGACCGGTCGAAGTATTATCTGGTAAGAGTCAAGATAAGATTATATCGTGTTGATAATCTAGTCTAGACTAGTACACATACTACACATCAAGAAGTCCTTGTGACTGAGAGAAGAGTTCAATCTAGTTATTAAGTTGTTAGCCCCGCTTGATCGTGATAATCTACTAGAGACATTTTAGACCTTGTCATGGCAACTTAACCAGTCAGACCTGTGTTGTGAATTATCTGACTCAATGATCAATTTTGGAATAAAAATATTGCTAGGAGTTTTAAGTGACTGCACGTATGATTTAAATCAATAACTTCATGTAGACTTTGCTTGAGGACAAGCAAAAAGCTAAGTGTGGGGTTATATCATATGCACAAATCATATCACTTTTTTAGCATGTTTTTATGCACAATTTAGGGCGAAATTGGTGTTAACTCGTTCTCAATTGACTGTTATTAACTAAATTTCACAGTTTTTGTGATTTTGGAAGTGTCAGGTGAAATATGCAAGAAAATGGCAAAAACGTGATTTTCAGAAGTTTGAAAGTCAGGATGGGCCCGGAACCCAGGACGGGCGTCCCGAATGCCTGGTCAAAGTCCCACATCGATTTTTGAAAAGAATTTCACCCAGTTCCCCTACTATAAATACCCCAAGCCTTCCTCAGTTGAAATCATTCCTCTCCACTCGATTTGAGTCATTTAGTGACTTCAAGTATACAATTTTCTATAGTATACAAGTCACTTAGTGATTTCAGATATTTTTAGTTTAGGTATATTTATAGTTTTCGAGAGTGTCTCGTGTTCTTCGTTTCTGAGAGTTTGTCTCAGATCTTAGAATACGACTAGATAGGTTCGTTTTTGGTATTCATAGAATACCTGGGATTTCGTTAGGAGATCCTAAGATAGCACTAGGCGTTCGATGAGTCAGTCAACAGGGTTGTGCTTAGGCCAGGTTATAAGGTAAAGCATAGCTACTAGGCTGAGGAAGCGTCCTCCGAAGGTTCTGTCGAGCAGAGTCGGGTCGAGCAGTCCAGCATATACAAGCTGTTGCTCCATCAGTGGACCTAATAAAGGGTGACTACTTTATGGTGGTGGTCCCCTTGTCCCTCTCTTTATATGTCTATACTATGTTCGTCCAAATATTTATTCTGAATATTAAATTATGATTTTATGAATATGTGTTATGCATGTTGAAGTTATTTACATTTTTCGGAAAGGTCACCAGCTTAACTATCATTATGGCTGCATGTCTACTTGCTCTTTTAAACTAGATGAATGGTTATAGACAACTCCTAACCACGGTCTAATCATAACTTGTTTAGTTTATCAGGCCTTGATTTAGGACTTCCCATTGGAAGCATTAAGTTTTGCCATATTAGATGAAATAACCTATAGATCACCATCTTTGTTAAGGTAATCTAAGTAGGCTAAGTTTGTGTGTTTATGCCGGCATTAGGGCGAGCGACATGATCTCCTGAGTGACACAGGACTTTCATGGATGCCTTTAGCTCGAACCGTGAGTAGGGCCGTCAATGGCGATGGGGCGGTTTATTAGGTAACTCAGATGTGGTACACAAGTAGAATCAGTACATAATTGCAATCTAGACCAAGATATATCTAAAATACTCGAAGATAGGTCAATCAACATGTAGGAACAATATAACATAAATCAGAACACTATTTGTAAAACACTCTTGTAGGCTTAAATAGACTTGAACCTAGTGGAGAATGAATCAACCTCTCATCAAAGAATTTGATGAACGATTGCATAACTGGATCATAAGATAAGAGTTAGGGTAAAAGGATAGTTAAGTGACAACATAGAGACTAAATGTACAATTAGTCATTCTTAGTTCTTAAGTTATTCATAATCGATATAGGGTAAATAACAGCTATTTTAGCATATCAGTCGGGAAGCCATTATATTTTTGGCGCCGTTGCCGGGGTAATATCATAATGAATTTAGGATTCCTGATTAAAAATCTAGAAACTTATGATAGGTAACGGTAGTAATCTATACCATAGACCTAACACTTATTTTATGCTAGTTAGACAATAAGTTTCCGAAATATAGGGTTATCATAACTAATTAATTTTAGATATTATCTGAAATTAAGACATTTAGGATAATCAAATTTTAGAAAATTATTCTAAAACCATATTGAGGAAATTTAACTCCTTTCGAAATAAAATATTAAAAAAAATTAAAAATTTAAAACCCGAAAAAAATGTATCTTTCTTGTTCATCCGTAAGTTGTTTTTCCTTCTTGTTTCTTGTATTATTTATTCTTTCCTAGTTGTACATTTGTTGTTCTTTTTCAATTTTTCTAATCTTTCACTTCTGTTTTACTCCACTAACCATTCTGCTCAGGCTTAACGTATTTTTCTCTGTAGTTGCATGACTCGAACTTCAGAAGCTAACCTTGAACCCCCAGTTGAGAATCCCGAACGTCTCATCCGTACAGCTAATAGGCGAAGAACAGAGATGGCTACCGAAAGACCTCCCCTCGAATCCTACATCCAGCCACAGACTGTTCCAGTGTCGTCTGCAATTCAAATCCCTGGAAACCCTCTCTATGATCTCAAACCAAATGTGATCCAATTGATAATAAATCAGGTCCAGTTTGGAGGAACTGCAGTTGAGAATCCACTCGAACACTTATCCGATTTCTCCTCTCTTTGCGAAGGTCTCAAGGGAGATCACACTGCAGAAGTAACCAAACTAAACCTCTTTCCCTACTCACTCAGGGACAGAGCTAAGAGGAGGCTGGCACAGTTACCTACTAACTTAATCACATCATGGGATAAGTTAAGCAAAGACTTCCTGGAAGAATACTACTCTGCAGTAAGAGTCCTAGAATATCGAAGCCAGTTTTACTCAAGATGTTGATGAGACAGTGATCGAAGCTTGGGATAGATTCAAGGAGCTACTCAAGCTCTGCCCCCAACATGGACTTACCGAAGCACTACTGATCCAGCAATTCTACGGGGGTATGACAGATATGGGCAAATAAGTTCTTGATGGACTTAATCCCCAGAGTTGTTTCAATGGAATGAGTGATGTAGATGCTAGAAATGCTCTGGAGAGACTCTATAGCAATAGCAAGAACTGGTGCACGAGTGACCGAGCAAAGAAACAACCAGTAAATGCGGCCATTGCCTCCACTGATGATCAATTTGAAGTACTGAAGGCCAGCATTACTAATCAATTGAATGCCTTCCAACAAGGGAAAAGTATTCAGCCAGCATATCAAGTTTGCGAATTTTGCCAAGGATTGCTTTTTAGTGGAGATTGTTATGGTAATGGAATATTTACTATTCCATAAGATATGGAACAAGTGGACGCAGTTAACTCTGCCCCTATGGGAAATACCTACAATCCCACCTGGAAGAACCATCTGGGATTTAGTTGGAGAAATAATTCCGGGACTGCTAACTTCTAGAAAAGAGTACCTCAGCAATTGCCCTATCCGTAGAACCAGCAAGTCGCTCTGCCCGCACCAAGGAACTACATTCTTCCTATCGACCCCATGCAAGAATTCCGGGACATACTGAAAGGCATTGCTGACTCTAACACAGAGATGATAGAGTCAAATAGGAAAGTCCAGGAAGCTCATGCAGAGAGAATCCAACAGAACGATAACAGACAGAAGCAGACCAAGCAAACAGTCAGAAACACACAAGCTACTATACAAACTTTGGAGAGACAAATGGGCTAGCTATCCACCCATCGCTCTCACAGGTCACAGGGAATGCTACCAAGCAACACTGAGACCAACCCCCAAACTGAATGCAAGACCATTACTCTAAGATCTGGTAAAGTTCTATCTCCATCTCCTCCCAAACCTTCTGACCCTCCTATTCTTGTGTAGGAACCAGAAGAAGGCTCCCAGGACCCAATGCCGATGGATGTCGAAACCGAAGTAGCAAGGAAAGGGAAGACGAAGTTTATTCCTGAGTACCGACCAAAAGTACCTTACCCTGCCAGACTTATGCAGAATAAAGATAAGGAGCAGTTCGAAAAGTTTCTTAAGAATTTTAGTCAGATTCATGTTAATTTACCTTTACTTGATGTTATTTCTGAAATGCCAAAGTATGCTAAGTTTTTAAAAGAAGTCGTTAGTAATAAAAGAAAATTTGACATGAACAAGGTGGTTCTTAATGAAGAATGCTCGACAGTTTTACTGAATAAACTGCCTTCCAAACAAAAAGATCCAGGTTGCTTTACCTTGCCATGTACAATTGGAAATATTACTAACATGCATGCATTAGCAGACTTAGGAGCTAGTAGTAATCTCATGCCATCTAGTTTATTTGATAAATTAGGATTGCATGATTTGAAAATGACTAGGATGCGCATACAACTTGCAGACAGCACAGTCAAAATCCCCAAGGGAATAATTGAAGATTTCTTAGTAAAGGTCAGAAAATTTGTGTTCCCTGTGGACTTTGTTGTCATGGATATGAATGGGGAAGGAGGAGTGCCCCTGATCCTAGGTCAAAAGCATTAATAGATGCCAGTAATGGTCAAATTAAGTTAAGGGTAGGTAATGAGGACATCACCTTTGATCTAAATGAAACCCTTAGGTATCCCATGCATTTAGATGATGTTTGTTCTTGTGTGGATGCTATTGAACACTTGATTGAAGTTAACATGACAGACCTATGCTAAAACTATCAAGTCTTGAGAGAAGACTCTCTAGAACTAGAGGAGACTGAACTCAGCTCCTCTGAGTATGAAATTAACTCTGATAGGTTCACTGAGATAGGTGATGATGAGATGAAGAAAGAACAGACTTCATTTGAAGATCCACCAGACTTGGAACTGAAGGAATTTCCCACTCATCTGTGCTATGAATTCCTAGACGACAACAAGAAACTTCCCATTATTCTCGCAGCTGATCTGACTGCAGAACAACGGAAGTTGACCGTGGACATATGTAAAAAGTAGAGAAGAGCCTTTACCTACAAAATTGCAGATATTCCAGGTATTAATCCAAGCTTTTGTTCGCATAAGATTCTTCTGGAAAATGATTATAAGCCATGTGTGCAACCTCAAAGGAGGTTGAATCCTAATGTGTGTGACGTTGTTAAGAAAGAAGTAATCAAACTATTGGATGCGAGACTTATCTATCCTATCTCAGATAGTGAATGGGTAAGCCCGGTGCAGGTAGTACCAAAGAAAGGTGGAATAATAATTGTTAGAAATGAACATAATGAATTAATTCCTACGAGAACTGTTACTGGTCATCGTGTATGCATAGACTATAGGAAACTAAACACGGCCACACGAAAAGACCATTTCCCTCTTCCTTTTATTGACCAAATGTTGGAAAGATTATCTAGACATATGTTTTATTGCTTTCTTGATGGGTTTTCCGGATATTTTCAAATACCTATTTCCACAGAAGACCAGCATAAAACTATTTTCACATGCCCTTTTGGAACATTTGCATATAGAAGGATGCCTTTTGGTTTGTGTAATGCACCTGCTACCTTCCAACGTTGTATGACCGCTATCTTTGAGGATATGTTAGGAAAGTCTATGGAAGTATTCATGGATGATTTCTCTATTTTTGGAAATTCATTTGGGATTTGTCTAAAGAACTTGGAATTAATGTTGAAACGTTGTATAAAATCAAGTTTGGTTCTAGATTGGGAAAAATGCCACTTCATGGTAAAAGAGGGAATTGTATTAGGACATAAGATCTCACACCGAGGTATGGAAGTAGATAAGGATAAAATCGAAGTTATTTCAAAACTACCTCCACCCAAGATTGTGAGAGTCGTTAGAAGTGTTTTGGGACACGCTATTTTTTATCGTAGATTTATAAAAGATTTCTCACTAATAGCCAGGCGGTTGACTAATTTACTTGGAAAGGACGTTCCTTTTGTCTTTGATGAAAAATGTCTAAAAGCCTTTAATAGACTTAAGGAACTTCTAACTACTGCACCTATCATGACGTCACCTAATTGGAGTTTACCTTTTTGAATTAATATGTGATGCTAGTGATTATGCAGTAGGAGTTGTTTTAGGATAGAGACATGATAAGAAATTTCATGTAATATATTACGCTAGCGAAACCTTAACTGACGCTCAGGAAAATTACACTACGACAGAAAAGGAATTATTAGTAGTAGTATACGCATTTGATATATTTTGATCTTATCTAGTCTTGTCTAAAACCATAGTTTATACTGATCATTATGCATTAAAGTACTTGTTCAATAAAACCGACGCAAAGCCAAGATAAATCAGATGGGTTTTATTGCTTCAAGAATTCGATATAGAAATTCGGGATAAGAAAGGGGCAGAAAACCTAGCCGCAAACCACTTGTCAAGGCTAGAGAATCCAGCCCTAGAAGCTATAGATGAATCGATCATATCTGACAAATTTCCAGATGAGAATCTATGTTCATTGTTTGCTATTTTCTCACCCCCTTGGTTTGCAAATATAGCAAATTACTTGGTAGCTCAGACTCTTCCTAGTGATATCACTGCTTAACAAAGAAGAAAATTCTTTGCTGACCTGAAATATTACTATTGGGAAGATCACTTTCTGTTTCAAATATGTGGAGATCAGATGATCAGGAGATGTGTCTCTCAAGAAGAAGGTTTCCAAATTCTGGAACATTGTCACTGCGGACCCGTAGGCGGTCACTTAGTTGCAGCCAATACCGCTCGAACAGTATTAGAAGCAAGCTTCTACTGGCCTAAGATATTCAAAGATGCCGTAACATTCACAGGATCTTGCGATGCCTGTCAGAAAGCTGGAAACATATCTTCTCGAGACGATCTACCCCAACAAGTATTTCAGAGTGTAGAGATATTTGACATATGGGGTATAGACTTTATGGGTCCATTTCCTCCCTCTTTTGGTAAGAAGTACATCATTGTATGATATGCATAAATCATATCACATTTTTAGCATGTTTTTAGGCATAAATTAGGGCAAAATTGATGGTAAATGGGTCTTAATTGATTATTATTAACTCAATTTCACAGTTTTTGTGATTTTGGAAGTGTCAGGTGAAAAGTAGAAGAAAATGGCAAATTTCAGGGCAAAAACATGATTTTCAGAAGTTCGGAAGTCGGGGTGGGCGTCCCAAAGTCAGGATGGCCATCCTGACCTAGTCAACAGGCCTGGACGGGCGTCCCATATCCAGGACAAGCGTCCCGAGCCGCAGTTCAGAATCCCACATCGAAATTCTGAGAGAAATTCACTCCAGAAAGCAGATACCCCAGGCCTTCCTCAGTTGAAATCATTCCTCTCCACTCGATCTGAGTCATTTAGTGACTTCGAATATACAGTTTTCCATAGTATACAAGTCACTTAGCGACTCAGATTTTAGTATAAGTTTCTTTATATTCTTAGATAGTGTCTCGTGTTCTTTGTTTCTGAGAGTTATTCTCAGATCCTAGGATACAACTAGATAGGTTCATTTATGGTATTCATAGAATACCCGACGATTCGTTAGGAGATCCTAAGAGGGCTCTAGGTGTTCGAAGAGTCAGTCCATAGGGCTGGGCTTAAGCTGGGTATTAAGTAAAGTCCAGCTACTAGGCTGAGGAAGCGTCCTCCGAAGGTTCTGTCGAGCAGAGTCGGGTCGAGCAGTCCAACATATACAAGCAGTTGCTCCATCGGCGAAACTAAATAAAGGGTGAATTCTTTATGGCATCAGTCCCCCTGTCCCTCTCTTTATATGTCTGTACTGTGTTCGTCCAAACATTCGTTATGATTATTGGATTATGATTTTATGAATATTGTTTATGCATGTTGAAGTACTTTATGATTTTCCAGAAATGGCCACCAGCTTAACTTTCATTATGTCTGCATGTCTAATGTAGTTTCTTTTAAACTAAATGTAGGGTTATAGACAATTCCTAACCATGGTCTAATCATAACCTGTTTAGTTTAACAGGCATTAATTTAGGACTTCCCCGTCGGGATGCATTAATGTCTGCCATATTAGATGAAATAACCTATAGATCACCATGTTTGTTAGAGTAGTCTAAGTAGGCTGAGTTTGTGTGTTTATGCCAGCGTTAGGGCGAGCGGCATGATCCCCGAAGTGACACAGGGCTTTCATGGATGCCTTTAGCTCGAACCGTGAGTAGGGCCGTTATTAAGGTAGGGTGGTTTATCAGGTAACTCAGATGTGGTACACCTTTAGACTCAGTACATAGTTGCAATCCATGCCAAGACATGTCTAAAATACTCGAAGATAGGTCAATCAACATGTAGGAACAGTATAACATAGAATCAGGACATTATCTGTAAAACACTTTTAGGCTTAAATAGACTTAGGGTAAGAGGATAGTTACTACTAAGCCGTCACCACTTCCCTGGGAGTACGATATTTGATTTAATTAAAATCGTAGATACTTTCCAACAGACTAGCTACACGATAGGTACTCTGCCTTAGGTTCTGATTGATTAAGTGACAGTATAGAGACTAAATGTGACAATTAGTCAGGCTAAGTCCTTAATTACTCATAATCAACATAGGGTAAAACAACACATATTTTAGTATATTAGTCAGTATCCCATCATATGTTTTGCGCAGTTGTCGGGGAAATATCATAATGAACTTAGGATTCCTGATCACAATTCTAGAAGCTTATGATAGGTAACTGTAGTAACCTAGACCTTAGACCTAACACTTATTTTATGCTAGTTAGATAATCAATTTCCGAAATATAGGGTTATCACTACTAATTGATTTTATACATTATCTGAAATTAAGACATTTAGGATAATCAAATTTTAGAAAATTATTCTAAAACCATATTAAGGAAATTTAACTGCTTTCGAAATAAAATATAAAAAGAAGAAAAAAAAATGTTAAAATTTAAAACCCGAAAAAAAAGAAGGTATTTTTCTTGCTTAATGGTGAGTTGTTCTTTTTCCCTACCTCTTGTACTATTTGTTCTTTTTCTTTCATAGTTGAATATTTGTTTTCTTCCAAATGTTTCTAATCTTTCACTTCCTGTGTTACTCCACTAACCAGTTTGCTCAGGCTTAAACGTATTCTTCTCTGTAGTTGCATGACTCGAACTTCAGAAGCCAACCTTGAAACCCCAGTTGAGAATCCCGAACGTCTCATTCGTACAGCTAATAGGCGAAGAACAGAAATGGCTGCTGAAAGACCTCCCCTCGAATCCTACATCCAGCCACAGACTGTTCCAGTATCATCCGCCATTCAAATCCCTAGAAACCCTCGCTATGATCTTAAACCGAATGTGATCCAGTTGATTATTAATGGGGTTCAGTTTGGAGGAACTACAGCCGAGAATCCGCTAGAACACTTATCTGACTTCTCCTCTCTTTGCGAAGGCCTCAAGGGAGATCATACTGCAGAAGTAACCAAACTAAACCTCTTTCCCTACTCACTGAGGGACAGAGCTAAGAGATGGTTGGCCCAGCTACCTACTAACTCCATCACCTCATGGGATGAGTTAAGCAAAGCCTTCCTGGAAGAGTACTACTATGCAGCAAGGGTCCTAGAATATCGAAGGGCTCTATCCAGTTTCACTCAAGCTATTGACGAGATAGTGATCGAAGCTTGGGATAGATTCAAGGAGCTACTCAGGCTCTTTCCCCAACATGGACTTACCGAAGCACTGCTGATCCAGCAATTCTACGTGGGTATGACGGACATGGGTAAACAAGTTCTTGATGGACTCATTCCCCAGAGCAGTTTCAATGGAATGAGTGGTGTAGATGCTAGAAACGCTCTGGAGAGGCTCTATAGGAATAGCAAGAACTGGCGCACAAGTGGCCGAGCTAAGAAGTAACCAGTAAATGCGGCCCTCGCCTCCACTGATGATCAATTTGAGGCACTGAAGGCCAACATTACTAATCAACTAAATGCTTTCCAACAAGGGAAAAGCGTTCAGCCAGTGTATCAAGTCTGCAAATTTTGCCAAGGACCGCATTTTAGTGGAGATTGTTATGGTAATGGAATATTGACTATTCCAGAAGATATGGAACAAGTGGATGCAGTTAACTCTGCTCCTATAGGAAATACCCACAATCCCACTTGGAAGAACCATTCGGGATTCAGTTGGAGAAACAATTCTGGGACTGCTAACTTCCAGAAAAGGGTGCCTCAGCAGCTGCCATATCCGCAAAACCAGCAAGTCGCTCTGCCCGCACCTAGGAACTACATCGTTCCAGTTGACCCCATGCAAGAATTCTGGGACATGCTGAAAAGCATTGCCGACTCTAACAATGAAATGATAGAGTCTAACAAGAAAGTCCAGGAAGCTCATGCAGAAAGAATTCAGCCGAACGAGAATAGACAGAAGTAGACCGAGCAAACAGTCAGAAATACACAAGCTGCTATACAAACCTTGGAGAGACAAATGGGCCAGCTATCCACCCATCTCTCTCACAGGTCCCAGGGAACGCTACTAAGCAACACTGAGACCAACCCACAAACTGAATGCAAGACCATCACCCTAAGATCTGGTAAAGTTCTATCTCCATCTCTGCCCAAACCATCTGACCGTCCTACTCTTGTGCAGGAACCAGAAGAAGGCTCCAAGGATCCAACGCCGACGGATGTTGAAACCGAAGTAGCAAGGAAAGGGAAGATGGAGTTTATTCCTGAGTACCGGCCAAAAGTACTTTACCCTGCCAGACTTATGCATAATAAAGATAAGGAGCAATTTGAAAAGTTTCTTAAGAATTTTAGTCAGATTCATGTTAATTTGCATTTACTTGATGTTATTTCTGAAATGCTAAAGTTTGCTAAGTTTTTAAAAGAGGTCGTTAGTAATAAAAGAAAATTTGACATGGACAAGGTGGTTCTTAATGAAGAGTGTTCGGCAGTTTTGCTGAATAAACTGCCTTCTAAATAGAAGGATCCTGGTTTCTTTACCTTGCCATGTACAATTGGAAAAATTACTAACATGCATGCATTAGCAGACTTAGGAGCTAGTATTAATCTCATGCCATCTAGTTTATTTGATAAATTAGGATTGCATGATTTGAAAATGACTAGGATGTGCATACAACTTGCAGATAGGATAGTCAAAATCCCCAAAGGAATAATTGAAGATCTCTTAGTAAAGGTCGGAAAATTTGTGTTCCCTGTGTACTTTATTGTCATGGATATGAATGGAGAAGGAGGAGTGCCCCTGATCCTAGGTCGACCATTTCTAGCCACCTCAAAAGCATTAATAGACGTTAGTAATGGTCTAATCAAGTTAAGGGTAGGTAATGAGGACATCACTTTTGATCTGAATAAAACCCTTAGGTATCCCATGCATTTAGATGATACTTACTTTTGTGTGGATGCTATTGAGCACTTGATTACAATTAATGTGACAGACCTATGCTCAAACTATCAAGTCTTGAGTGAGGACTCCCTAGAATTAGAGGAGACTGAACTTAGCTCTTCCAAATATGAAATTAACTCTGATAGTTTCACTGAGATAGGTGATGATGAGATGAAGAAAGAACAAAATTCATTTGAAGATCCACCAGACTTGGAACTGAAGGAATTGCCCACTCATCTGTGCTATGCATTCCTAGACGACAACAAGAAACTTCTCATTATTCTTGTAGCTGATTTGACTGCAGAACAACGAAAGCTGACCATGGACATGTGTAGAAAGTATAGAAGAGCCTTTGCCTACAAAACTGCAGACATTCCAAATTCCTTAAGCAGATTTTTGCCAGATTTGGATGTCCGAAAGCCCTAATCAGTGACCGAGGCACGCACTTCTGCAACTCTCAATTGCAGAAGGTACTTCAGCATTATAGAGTTCAGCATCGCTTTTCCACAGCCTATCATCCTCAAACCAATGGGCAGGCTGAGGTAACTGTTGCATTGTGTGCGTGTGTCACAAATTGAGAAGATAATAAAATAGAATAAATCAACGCAATCTTAACAAGTGCAAGTATACACCGGTCAACAAGTAATATATGTACCTAAGTACAAGATTATCGATCCCACAGGGATTTAGTATGCCAATTATACATGCAAACATGATTTACAGTTGGTTAAAAGAATAAAAGAATAAAGAATGATGAATATTGGGTGGAGATTCAGAGGTTAAGCTACTGCTAAGATATTGCTGCATCAACGGAAATGCTGCAGCATCACCAATGCCGCAGTAATTCTACCTAACTACTACTACATGTCAGCCTACTGGAAAATCACCATGAGAATACAACATGTAATACAATGCGGTAAAAATCAAGCCAAAAATGCAAATACAAACCAATAGTGAATCCAAGAATGCTAAGCATGCTTTTCGGTTTCCAAATTAACACTACAGCGGTCTGGTTCTACCCAGACTACTTAGCCTACTAGTCTAAACCCCCGATAACATCGTCTCATGGAGTACGAAGTACCCTGAACCTAGAACAACACAAGGCAGTGAAATTGGTCGTGTCCCCTGCAATATTGACCTCACGATCATGCGTCTCAAGCAAGTGCCATGCAATTAACGTGTCAACTAGACCCCTTCCGGTTAGAAAGCCAGATACTAGTTCGATACATAACTTGGACAGTCGTAACAGCAGGTTATTCCTAATCCGTTTAAGTAATTGCATGAATAAACTAAGCATGCACAATACAAGCATCAATAAAGAAAACGATACACAAATCTTATGCATTCTATTCATCTTATGCCACATTACGTTTTTCCACATGTTTATAATTTACTAGACTACAGCACCTTCAGGTTATGAATATATATTTTGCTGAAACGATTCATGAAAGACAAGGATTAAAGTAATAGGAAAAACAGTCCCTAGGTCCATAGTGACACCAGTCAATCCCAAGACGGAAAACATATCAATCCCAAAACACTTTTAATTAATCCTTGAAAACATGTAAACATTCTCATATCACAAAGATCTTTTAATTACAAAACAGTAACAAATTGAAGAACATTCAATTACAAAACAGTAAGCAAATTGAAGAAATGGAAAGAGGGTTACTCGGGTCGGAGATCACCCTACTACCCCAAATCGGATTTAATCAAGCTGCTGTTGTCCTTCGTTTCCTCCGCGTGATGCTGCTGTCTTCGGTTCTGTCCAGCTTACAAGAATCCAGCAATGTCACCCCCTTCCTTCTCAGGTATTTTCCTCTCTAATCTAAGCTAAAAAACAACTCAAAACAAGCTACCTACTGCCTAAGTCCTAAGCTACCCGTTACTAAACATATACAAACATACAAACATACTACTATCTTTTTCTCCTCCTCTCTTCCCGTGAACTCTTCTCTTCTCCCCTCTCATATATATATATATACATATATATATAGATAGATAGATAGTGCAGCTGCCACTTCTCTTTATTTCCTCAAAACCCGCCAGAAATTCTGCAAAGATATCATCATATGTATGTATATACATATATATATATATATATACCCACTAGGAAATATGCTTCTTCTTTTTTGTATAGTGCAGCTGCCACTTCTCTTTATTTCCTGAAAACCCGCCAGAAATTCTACAAAGATATCATCATATGTATGTATATACATATATATATATATATACCCACTAGGAAATATGCTTCTTCTTTTTTGTATAGTGCAGCTGCCACTTCTCATTATTTCCTCAAAACCCGCCAGAAATTCTGGCTCAACCGACTGGAATTTTTCAGCTGCAATGTCTGTTTCTTTGTTTTATCTCCAGCTGGAACTAGTACATATATATATATATATATATAATCATTCTGCCCACTTGCTTTTGTCTTCTTGTCCACCTTGATGTCATGCACTCTCACAAACACACACATATATATGTGTATATATATATATATATATATGTGTGTGTGTGTGTGTGTGTGCGTGTGTGTGTGTGTGTGTGTGTGTGTATATGTAAAACGGATAGGACAAAGGAATTAAATGCATAGTACCGTAAGTTCATCTTTAATATGCCCAACTGGATTTTAAGTGACAAATAGTGTGTGCGTGTATATATATATATATATATATATACATATATATATATACATATATATATATATATATATATACACACATATATTATAATATATATAGATATATACATATATATGTATAGATGCAAATTATCCACACATTCTTCACTTTCTTCTCGGTCACTTTTATCCAACTTTCTTTCAACAATGTCAACCATCCACATTCCCTTTTTACCCTTGTCACAATAAATCAATTCAAATAAATTCCCAAATAATAACAAATAATACAGATCATCCACATGTTGAGAAATTTATTCAATTAAATTGATTTTAACAATAAATCCACATTTTTAGTTAAAAAGAGAGAAAATATCAAATCAACACATTTTTATTCCATTTTCCAAATAAAATCAATTAATACAGGAATAAAATGTGGCAAATTAGATGTGAATAACTCTATTATTTTAGAGTTATCACACCCCCAAACTTAGGTCATTGCTCGTCTCGAGCAATGCTACAACAATGCGGAAGCAACAGAAATATGAATACCCACATAAAAACTTTGTTCAGCAAGTTCAGTCAAACTTGGGACCAATGATTCAGAAAGAGAAAATTCAAAATTCAAGTAGACATAATGTTCCATCCTTAGTTGAATAACCAAATATTAACTAACCCAAGCTCAAAGAATTTTCACTCCAGTGTACGTGTGAATAGTCTTTCCTTTTCAATCTCTCATTCATAAGTCAACATATGGTAATCCTAAGGTTCATTTTGTATCCTCAACACCCCTCTCCACTAATGTAGCAAATTTAGCAATAAAGATCAAAGAGGTCTTAAATTGGTTGTAATGTAGGCTAGGGCTAAGGTAGGAAAAATATGGATAAAAAGTATGCTCCAAACCTAGTCCTAGTCTGCCAGGAGCTTCTACCCAATGCTATCACTTCCCAAAATTTTTTGTTTTGTTTTGTTTTTTTTTTGTTTTTTTCACTGAATCAAAATACTGCAGCAACACTAATGTTGCAGCAATTCTACAACATTTCTGTTTTTTTTAATCAACTCAAGGAGCATAAACATTTACACCCTGCTTTAGAAATACGTGCAACATTTAACCACAATCAGTATTTAGCATTTGACCTCAAAGAAGCATAACACATATTTCCTTTTTGCTCTCTTTTTGTTCTTTTTTTTTTAAAGTAAAGACGGTGCTTTCATTTTTTCACACATGTTTTCATACACATACCCTCAATACGTAGAGCATTTATATTAGAAATTCAAATTTTCCTTAAATACCACTAATCCCAAAAAATGATAATGCTGCAGCATTGTGCTGCAACATTTCTATGTTCCTCCTCATAGCATTCTCAGCATACCCCCAAACTTATGTTTAACAGTGTTCATAGCAGACTAAGATCAAGTTTAGGGAAAACAAAGAATGGATACATGCAAAACATTTAGGATAAGTGGCTATTTAATAAGGGTGTCAAGAAATTAGGCTTAGGCTCAACTTGGGTTAACTAAGGAAGCAAAATATATTAGGGTAAGCTAGAAAGACTCAAACGGTTCAAGAACATGCCTCAATCATTTCTTTAGTACCGAATCTACTAGGATTTCGCCTCAAGGACTATAACAGACTAGTCTAAAAATTCTGAACCTTCATACCAAACTGACTCTTTTTATAAACATGAAATTTCCAAGTAAGACTATGTGCAAAAGATAGGGAGTTGAAATAATTCTCACTTATAGTCAACTAATACCTAATTATTCCGAAAAGAAGGTACAAAGTCTACGAGAATGTACTTTTGTTTTTAAGATATCATCATAAATCGGGTTCCAAAAGTCTACGCTAATCCTGCTAAAACTAAGGTTCTAATGGGTCATATGAAAAATGCTGCCACATTGATGCAAACAGGTCTTCTATGCCAGATCAATCAATTTATAAGGCATCCTAAAATAGTTATTCAGACAAGGCGTCCATGCATTCAAATAGATCACTCAAAATTTCAGCAAAGAGGATGTTTATGCATTTAAAAGACAGCCAGAAAAAATTTTAAAATTAGCACCATTTTGAACTTTTTGCCACAAGAGGACACCCTCCCCCAAACTTAAGAGGAGCAATGTCCTCATTGCTGTAACAACAGGGGGAAAACAAGCCATTGGACTGATCATAAAAAGGGAAAACTAGTTCAACATGAAGCATGGGAAACAAACGCATTAGTGGCACATAAGTTCTCAATTCTCGGGTGAGAAGAAAGCAAACATAAATATACCAACAATTCAGGCGGTCATTGTTACTAAGTAAAAACATGAAGACCATTAATACATGAAATTCATTTTGAATCATAACCACCCTTTTGCCCAACACAATAAACCGAGATACACATCAACTGGCAGATCTGTCATTTCTACAAGCATGCTCACACACAAGAACTCAAGTATAACTAGAACCCTAAATACAGCCAATACAATCCTCTATCCATTGGTAATGCAAAAATTGTACTCCATAAATTCTATACATGCTACTCAAGTAGTGTATACTCACATTAAGATAAGAGAAATGAACCAGAAATTTATTTTTTTTTCCAAGTACCATACACCAACTCACAATACCGAGAAGAAATAAAAATGTAGGAAAGTGAGTACTAACCTTGAATCTTCTGGTTTGTTGAAGGTTTTTTTTCCAACAAGTTCTAGTTGTATGCCATCCATTAAAAAATTTGAAATTGAAGGGAACTAGGGCTGCTTGCATAAGTAATCAATTCATGGCAGTCCCTCGCCTGAATTTTGAAATTGAAATTGGACTAAGGCAGCCTTGACTGGCTTTGTCGGTGTGTGGCAGCTTGTTGTCATAGCATTTCTGTCGAGAGGCAGTGGCAAGTCCCATTTCTTTAATAAAATAGCATTGACTTCTTTTGCTTTTTGACCGTAGGCATACCTGTATTAACAAGCAGAAGAGTACCGATAAGAGAGAAAGAAAACGGTAGTGCAATATGAAATTGAAGTCTCAAAACCAATTCTGAAAATTCTGAAAGAAACTTAGGAGTAAACAGCTATTAATTCCGAATTGAAGCACCTGAAAATAAAAGAACAACAATTAAAACCAAACAAGGAAAAGAAATCGAATGCTGAAAAAAAAAACAAACAAGAAGAAATAAGAAAAATGAAATAAAAAGAAATGCAAAATAATAGATGAAAGTGTTCACTTATAGATTGTGCTCAATTAACTACTTAGCATCGACAAGTATTATATGTGAAGAGTTTTGCACAATGTCTTCTTTAACCATGAAGTGACACTTCTTCCAATTGAGGACTAGATTGGTGTCCTCACAACTTTTAAGCACCTTGGCTACATTCTCTAAGCATTTTTCAAAAGAGTCCCCAAATATGGAGAAGTCATTCATGAAAACCTCTAAATATTGCTTCACCATATCTGTGAAAATGGCCATCACATATCGTTGGAACATTGCTGGAGCATTACATAGTCTGAATGGCATTCTTCTGAATGTGAAAGTACCATAAGGATAAGTGAAGGTCATTTTGTTCTGGTCCTCTGGTGCTATAGCAATCCGATTATAGCCAGAATACCCATCCAAAAAGCAATAAGAATCCCGTCCAGCCAACCTATCCAAAATTTGAAAAAGGCAATGGGAAGTGGTTGTTTCTTGTGGGCTTTGTTTATCTTCTTGTAATCCATGCAAATTCTCCATCCCCAGCACTGTTAGATATAGGATAAATAATGCCAAAATCTAGCCACTTGATAATTTTGTTCCTTTACCACTTCCTTCGTAATTGGATTTAATCATTTCTGCCCTTCTATTAAATTTTTGGAATTGTCTTCCAAAATTATCTTGTGCATGCATAAGGTTAGTCATATACCTTTGATGTAAGCCATGGTCCAGCACATAGCTCGCTTATGCTGCTGCAAAACTCCAAGCAATTCTCCTCCTGTTTCGCACTCAGCAGTGCTGAAATGATTACTGGCAGTGTAGATTCTACCCCTAGAAATCCATACTTCAAATGCTGCGGCAATGACTTTAATTTCAGCTTGGGTGGTTTTTTCACAGAAGGTTTTGTCACTTTAAAATCCCTAGAAGACAAGTCCAAAGATTCAAATTGAGCTCTGAATTTGAAATCTTGAGAGTTTGCTTCTAGCCAAGCTGAGTATTCCTCATTCTCCTCATTGTGCTATTTATAGCTCAAATTGTGTTGCGGCAATCTCTGGTCGCATAATGCTTGGATTCAGCTCATTGAACATAGGGACAACATACTGTCAGATAGCATGGTCCCCATCATCTGCCATTACTAAATGATTGTAGACGGGTTCAGCTTGATAACTTATTATTCTGCCATGACCGCCTTATTTGTAGTTTGCTTCTTCTTTCTTAACGATTTAGTTGTTCTCTCAATATCTGGATCTAGTGGCAGCAATGTAGATTGAGAGTCCTTTCGCGTTTTACTCATGCAAAAATCAGCACACGTTAAGAAATATATGATATACACAAGCTGAAAATTTGACAAATAATTTAGATCAATAAACTCACAAAAAAACAGTTCAGCCCATGCATAATTTATTCGTCCCTCATACAATCATTTCAATAATATCATAAGCTCAAGAATGAGTATAACATAAAACAACAAAAATATAACCAAATCCGAACAATATTTACAATCAATTGACACCAAAATCCCCGGCAACAGCGCCAAAAACTTGTTGCGTTGTGTGCGTGTATCACAAATTGAGAAGATAATAAAATAGAATAAATCAACGCAATCTTAACAAGTGCAAGTATACACCGGTCAACAAGTAATATATGTACCTAAGTACAAGATTATCGATCCCACAGGGATTTAGTATGCCAATTATACATGCAAACATGATTTACAGTTGGTTAAAAGAATAAAAGAATAAAGAATGATGAATATTGGGTGGAGATTCAGAGGTTAAGCTACTGCTAAGATATTGCTGCAGCAACGGAAATGCTGCAGCATCCCCAATGCCGCAGCAATTCTACCTAACTACTACTACAGGTCAGCCTACTGGAAAATCACCATGAGAATACAACAGGTAATACAATGCTGTAAAAATCAAGCCAAAAATGCAAATACAAACCAATAGTGAATCCAAGAATGCTAAGCATGCTTTTCGGTTTCCAAATTAACACTACAGCGGTCTGGTTCTACCCAGACTACTTAGCCTACTAGTCTAAACCCCCGATAACATCGTCTCATGGAGTACGAAGTACCGTGAACCTAGAACAACACAAGGCAGTGAAATTGGTCGTGTCCCCTGCAATATTGACCGCACGGTCATGCGTCTCAAGCAAGTGCCATGCAATTAACGTGTCAACTAGACCCCTTCCGGTTAGAAAGCCAGATACTAGTTCGATACATAACTTAGACAGTCGTAACCGCAAGTTATTCCTAATCCGTTTAAGTAATTGCATGAATAAACTAAGCATGCCCCATACAAGCATCAATAAAGAAAATGATACACAAATCTTATGCATTCTATTCATCTTATGCCACATTACGTTTTTCCACATGTTTATAATTTACTAGACTACAGCACCTTTAGGTTATGAATATATATTTTTCTGAAACGAATCATGAAAGACAAGGATTAAAGTAATAGGAAAAACAGTCCCTAGGTCCATAGTGACACCAGTCAATCCCAAGACGGAAAACATAACAATCCCAAAACACTTTTAATTAATCCTTGAAAACATGTAAACATTCTCATATCACAAAGATCTTTTAATTACAAAACAGTAACAAATTGAAGAACATTCAATTACAAAACAGTAAGCAAATTGAAGAAATGGAAAGAGGGTTACTCGGGTTGGAGATCACCCTACTGCCCCAAATCGGATTTAATCAAGCTGCTGATGTCCTTCGTTTCCTCCGCGTGATGCTGCTGCCTTCGGTTCTGTCCAGCTTACAAGAATCCAGCAATGTCACTCCAGCCTTCTCATGTATTTTCCTCTCTAATCTAAGCTAAAAAACAACTCAAAACAAGCTACCTACTGCCTAAGTCCTAAGCTGCCCGTAACTAAACACATACAAACATACAAACATACTACTATCTTTTTCTCCTCCTCTCTTCCCGTGAACTCTTCTCTTCTCCCCTCTCATATATATACATATATATATATATATATATAAGATATACATATATATATATATATACATAATATATATATACATATATATATATATATACACATATATATATATATATATATATAGATAATAATTATATAGATAAATAGATAGATAGTGCAGCTGCCACTTCTCTTTATTTCCTCAAAACCCACCAGAAATTCTGTAAAGATATCATCATATGTATGTACATACATATATATATATATACCCACTAGGAAATATGCTTCTTCTTTTTTGTATAGTGCAGCTGCCACTTCTCTTTATTTCCTGAAAACCCGCCAGAAATTCTGCAAAGATATCATCATATGTATGTATATATATATATATATACCCTCTAGGAAATATGCTTCTTCTTTTTTGTATAGTGTAGCTGCCACTTCTCTTTATTTCCTCAAAACCCGCCAGAAATTCTGCCTCAACCGACTGGAATTTTTCAGCTGCAATGTGTGTTTCTTTGTTTTATCTCCAGCTGGAACTAGTACACACACACATATATATATATATATATATATGTATATATGTGTATATATATATATGTAAAACGGATAGGCAAAGGAATTAAATGCATAGTACCGCAAGTTCATCTTTAATATGCCCAGCTGGATTTTAAGTGACAAATAGTGTGTGCGTGTATATTATATATATATATATATATATATATAGATATATAGATATATACATATATATGTATAGATGCAAATTATCCACACATTCTTCACTTTCTTCTCGGTCACTTTTATCCAACTTTCTTTCAACAATGTCAACCATCCATATTCCCTTTTTACCCTTGTCACAATAAATCAATTCAAATAAATTCCCAAATAATAACAAATAATACAGATCATCCACATGTTGAGAAATTTATTCAATTAAATTGATTTTTAACAATAAATCCACATTTTTAGGTTCAAAGAGAGAAAATATCAAATCAACACATTTTTATTCCATTTTCCAAATAAAATCAGTTAATACAGGAATAAAATGTGGCAAATTAGATGTGAATAACTCCATTATTTTAGAGTTATCAGTAACCAATAGCGGAATAAAGAGAATCCTAGAAAAGACTGTGGGTGTTAACCATAAGGATTGGGCCATAAAGCTGGATGATGCATTGTGGGCGTTTCGTACAGCATACAAAACCACTACGGGGTTCTCACCTTATCGACTAGTCTATGGAAAAGCATGCCACCTTCCGGTTGAACTTTAACATAGAGCTTATTGGGCAGTGCGAAAATGCAATCTAGATGATAGCTTAACTAAGGAACACCAGATTCTACAACTCAACGAATTGGATGAGTGGAGGCTCAAAGCCTATGAAAACTCACATCAGTTCAAGATGACAAGTAAACTTCGGCATGACAGGCGACTCAGAGCCTAGAAGAATTTTGAACCAGGAGATAAGGTATTGCTATACAATTCACGTTTCAAATTTTTCCCTGGAAAGTTGCGTAGCTATTAGTCAGGCCCGTTCACTATCACGGAAGTATCACCCTTTGGAGCATGTGTCATCATTGATTCTGATGGCACTATTCAAAAAGTAAATGGGCAACGCTTAAAGATCTACAGAGAACCTTTTGACTTGTCCGAGCAGACTGTTGACTTCGCAGAATAAGGGAGTATCTCTTTCATTTTATTTCGTGTTTTGCTATTTGTTATTTCTTTCATTGCTTTATTTTCCTTCTTACCCTTAGTTAGTCGAATAAGTGTGGGGTAAGAGTTTTTCTGTTTTGTTTTGATTTCTTCTTGTTTTCAAATAAGTGTGGGGTAATTTAGATATGCATGAACACTGAGGACAGTGTCAGACTTAAGTGTGGGGTAGCAGTGCACGGTCCCGTATTTTCACACCCTTCAAAAAAATTTCAAAATTTTTCAAAATTTTTCATTCTTTCAGACTTCAAAATGTAGTATGATTGGTAAAACATTGCTGATGTCTATGATATGTAGGTAGAATGTTATGGTTAGTAGGAGACAACGTGATGACTATCTTGAACTTATCGATTAGGAATAGGGAATTCCTGATACTTGAGCACAACTTAGTTTGGATTAGAGACCTCAACCAAATACCTTTTCAAAACATAACTAGATAAGATTAGACCAGTTGAGGATCTATTGGCAATCAAAATGACTAGATGATGCTCTGAGCTGAAAGTGAAAAGAAAAAAAAGAGAGTTAATAAATAGGGTAGTTTGCAAGCGGCCTTTGCTACTCGAGCACCACTCCTTAGGGGAACTTAAAGCCTGATGCCCTAAGGTCGTGTAGGTCTGGGAGTCATCGGAGTGGGACTCGCTACATGGGTAGCTAAAGTTGACATGTGAAAGCAGACACGAAATACCCTGAAAAATCTATAAAAGAGAAAAATTAATAAAATGCTTAATTAAAAATCTTATCACCAAGGCTCAGAACTCAGAAAGTTGTTTGTTGTTAGTATGTCTAGCGACGGGTCGAAGGATTATCTGGTAATAGTCGAGATGAGAGTATATTGTGTTGACTATCTGGTCTAGACTAGTACACACACTACAAATCAGGAAGACCTTGTGACTGAGAGAAGAGTTCAATCTAGTTGTTAAGTTGTTAAACCTGCTTGACCATGATAATCTACTAGAGACATTTGAGACCTTATCATAGCAACTTAACCAGTCAGACATGTGTTGTGAATTGTCTGATTCAGTGAAGAATTTTGGAGTAAAAATGATACGCGAAAATCATATACCTTTTTTAGCATGTTTTTATGTATGATTTAGGGTGAAATTGATAGGAAATCGATCTTAATTGATTGTTATTTACTCAATTTCACAGTTTTTATGATTTTGGAAGTGTTAGGTGCAAAGTAGACGAAAACAGCAAATTTTGGGGCAAAAACGCAATTTTTGGAAATGTTGATTCGGTCAAAGGTCCGGGACGGGCGTCCCGAACCAGGGACGGGCATCCCGACCTGGTCAAAAGACCAGGACGGGCGTCCCGAGCCACCAGAAGCTGTCCCACATCGAATTTTTCAGAGATTTTCACTCCGGGAAGCTGCTATAAATACCCCAGCCCTCCAGTAGTTGAATTCATTCCTCTCCACTCGATCTGAGTCATTTAGTGGTGTCTAGTGTACAATTCTCTCGTACACAACTCACTCAGAGACTCGGATTTCAGTTTCTTTCTTATTAGTGTTTTGTTTTAGTTTCTGAGAAATAGTCTTAGATCTTAGGTTTCTATAGATAGGTTCGTTTCCGGTGTTCATAGAATACCCGGGATTTCGTTAGGAAATCCTAAGAGGGCTCTAGGCGTTCGAAGAGTCAGTCCACAGGGCTGGGCTTAAGCTGGGTATTAAGGTAAAGCCCAGTTACTAGGCTGAGGAAGCGTCCTCCGAAGGTTCTGGTGAGCAGAGTCAGAGGAAGCAGTACGACATATACAGCAGTACGCTCTGCGGCGAGACTACGTAAAGGGTGATTTCTTTATGGCATCAGTCCCCATACCCCTCTCTTATATGTTGTTATTTTTTTTACTCTAAATACTTATTATGAACATCAGATTACGATTTTTATGAATAGTTGTTTTATATGTTGAAGTTGTTATGTTTTTCCAGAAATAGCCACCTGCTAAATATTCACTATGTCTGCATGTTTAATGTGCTCTTTTAAACTAAAGTTAGGGTTATAGACAATTCCTAACCACGGTCTAATCATAACCTGTTTAGTTTAACAGGCATCAATTAGTATTGGTGTCTGCCATGCTAGATAAAATAACATGTTGAACACCCTGCCTGTTAAAGTAGTCTAGGTAGGGCCGAGCTGAGTCCGATTATGCCGGCGGCTAGGGCAAGCGGTATGATCCCCGAAGTGACATAGGGCTTTCATGGATGCCTTCGTCCCGAACCGTGAGTAGGGCCGTCATTAAGGTAGGGCGGTTTATTAGAGACCTCGGATGTGGTACGCCTTTAGACACAGAACATAGTTGCAATCCAGGCTAAGATATATCTAAAATACTCGAATATAGGTCAATCAACATATAGGAACAGTATAACATAGAATCAGAACTCATCTATAAAGCACTTCTAGGATTAATGAGACTGAAACCTAGTGGAGAATGAATCACCCTCTCATCAAAGTATTTGATGAAGATTGCATAACTGGATCATAAGATAGGAGTTAGGATAAAAGGCTAGTTACTACTAAGCCGTTGCCACTTCCCTGGGAGTACGATAATTATTTAATAAAATCGTAGATACTTTCCAACAGACTAGCTACACGATAGGTACTCTGCCTTAGGTTCTGGCTGATTAAGTGACACCATAGACTAAATGTGACAATTAGTCAATCACAGTCCTTAATTATTCATAATCAGCATATGGTAAAATAATACCTATTTAGCACGTTAACCGGAATCGCATAAAAAACATGACTAGAAAATTTAAGTGACTGCACATATGATTTAAAATCACTAACTTCAGGTAGACTTTGCTTGAGGACAAGCAAAAAGCGAAGTGTGGGGTTATATGATATGCATAAATCATATCACATTTTTAGCATGTTTTTAGGCATAATTTAAGGTGAAATTGATGGTAAATCGGTCTTAATTGATTGTTATTAACTCAATTTCACATTTTTTATGATTTTGGAAGTGTCAGGTGAAAAGTAGAAGAATATGGCAAATTTTGGGGCAACAACGTGATTTTCAAAAGTTCAGAAGTCTGCGTGGGCGCCCCAAAGTTAGGATGGGCGTCCTGACCTGGTCAACAGGCCAGGACGTGCGTCCAGGACTCGGGACGGCCATCCTGACCTGGTCAACAGGCCGGGAAGGGTGTCCCAGATCCAGGATGGGCGTCCCGAGCCGCAGTTCAGAATCCCACATCAAAATTCTGAGAAAACTTCACACTAGAAAGCTGCTATAAATACCCCAGGCCTTCCTCAATTGAAATCATTCCTCTCCACTCGATCTGAGTCATTTAGTGACTTCAAGTATACAGTTTTCCATAGTATACAAGTCACTTTGCGACTCAGGTTTTAGTATAAGTTTCTTTATATTCTTAGATAGTGTCTCGTGTTCTTTGTTTCTGAGAGTTAGTCTCAGATCCTAGGATACGACTAGATAGGTTTATTTTTGGTATTCATAGAATACCCGGGGTTTCGTTAGGAGATCCTAAGAGGGCTCTAGGCATTCAAAGAGTCAGTCCATAGGGCTGGGCTTAAGCTGGGTATTAAGGTAAAGTCCAGCTACTAGTCTAAGGAAGCGTCCTCCGAAGGTTCTGTCGAGCAGTCCAACATATACAAGCAGTTGCTCCATCGGCAAGACTAAGTAAAGGGTGAATTCTTAATGGCATCAGTCCCCCTGTCCCTCTCTTTATATGTATGTACTGTGTTCGTCCAAACATTTGTTATGATTATTGGATTATGATTTTATGAATATTTGTTATGCATGTTGAAGTACTTTATGATTTTCTGGAAATGGCCACCAGCTTAACTTTCATTATGTCTGCATGTCTAATGTAGTTTCTTTTAAACTAAATGTAGGGTTATAGACAATTCCTAACCATAGTCTAATCATAACCTGTTTAGTTTAACAGACATTAATTTAGGACTTCCCCGTCGGGATGCATTAATGTCTGCCATATTAGATGAAATAACCTATATATCACCATATTTGTTAGAGTAGTCTAAGTAGGCTGAGTTTGTGTGTTTATGCAGGCGTTAGGGCGAGCAGCATAATCCCCGAAGTGACATAAGCCTTTCATGGATGCCATTAGCTCGAACCGTTAGTAGGGTTGTCATTAAGGTAGGGCGGTTTATCAGGTAACTCAGATGTAGCACACCTTTAGACTCAGTACATAGTTGCAATCCAAGCCAAGACATGTCTAAAATACTCGAAGATAGGTCAATCAACATGTAGGAACAGTATAACATAGAATCAGGACATTATCTGTAAAACACTTTTAGGCTTAAATAGACTTGAACCTAGTGGAGAATGAATCACCCTCTCATCAAAGATATTGATGAACGATTGCATAACTGGATCATAAGATAAGAGTTAGGGTAAGAGGATAGTTACTACTAAGCCGTTACCACTTCCCTGGGAGTACGATATTTGATATAATTAAAATCGTAGATACTTTCCAACAGACTTGCTACACGATAGGAACTCTGCCTTAGGTTCTGATTGATTAAGTGATAGTATAGAGACTAAATGTGACAATTAGTCAGGCTAAGTCCTTAATTACTCATAATCAACATAGGGTAAAACAACACCTATTTTAGTATATCAGTCAGTATCCCATCATAGTAGCTGTAGAATATTTCTCAAAATGGCCTGAGGCGCAGGCCCTACCTACTAATGATGCTAGAGTCGTATGCATATTTCTCAGATAGCTACTCGCTAGATTCGGATGCCCGAAAGCCCTAATCAGTGACTGAGGTACACACTTCTACAACTATCAATTGCAGAAGGTACTTCAGCAATATGGAGTTCAACATCACCTTTCCACAGCATACCATCCTCAAACCAATGGGCAGACTGAGGTAACTAATAGAGGAATAAAGAGAATCCTGGAAAAGACTGTAGGTGTTAACCATAAGGATTGGGCCATGAAGCTGGATGATGCATTATGGGCTTTCCATACGGCATACAGAACCTCTACGGGATTTTCACCTTATAGACTGGTCTATGGAAAAGCATGTCACCTTCTTGTTGAACTTGAACATAGAGCTTATTGGGTAGTGCGAAAATGCAATCTAGACGATAACTTAACTAAGGAACACTGGATTTTACAACTCAACAAATTGGATGAGTGGAGGCTCAAAGCCTATGAAAACTCACATCAATTCAAGATGACAAGTAAACTCCAGCATGACAGGCGACTTAGAGACCAAAGTATCGCTAGTCAAATTTTTCCCAGGAAAGTTGCGTAGCTGCTTGTCAGGACCGTTCACTATCAAAGAAGTATCGCCCTTTGGAGCATGTGTCATCATGGATTCTGACGGTACTACTCAAAAAGTGAACGGGCAACGCTTAAAGATCTATAGAGAGTTGATGTGTTCCGATTGGTATGCTAAAAGATAGGCTTTTATTTACCTATGTCGATTATGAGTAATTAAGGACTGAGTCTTACTAACTGTCACTTTAGCATTCAATTGTTGTCACTTAATCAATCAGAACCTAAGGCAAAGTACCTATCGTGTAGCTAGTTCTTGGAAAGTATCTACGATTTTAATTTATTAATATCGTACTCCCAGGGAACTGGTAACAGCTTAGTAGTAACTATCCCTTAATCCTAACATTCATCTTATTTATCTAATCAATCAATCGATAATCAATACTTTGAGATTCATTGGTGATCCCAATCACCAATAACAAGCAAATAACATTCAAGAGTAGATAGGCATTCATCAATTTAAGCTCAGTTATTACAATTTGTTTGACCTTATCTTCGAACATTTTAAATATATCTTGATCTCTAAGGCAATTATGAAATGTAACCATCTGTTTACCATATCCGAGTTACCTGGTGTATTCACCCCTACCTTGGGATGATCCTTCTCATATGTCGGATTAAAGTATCCATGAACGGTACCCTATGTCACTTCGGTATCATGTCACTTAACCCTAGGATTGGCCTAGCGTACAAACTCAGCTTTATTAGGGTACTCTAACAAACATGGTGATCTATTTTGATATTTCTTCCTAATCTGGCAGACGTTTTACAGTCTGTTAAACTAAACCGGTTATGATTCAGACCTTGGTTAGGAGTTGTCTATAACCCTAGTTTAATTTAAAAGGACACGACAGTTCAACATTCATAATGATAATTCTAGCTCTATGATCTTCCCGGGAAAATGAATAGCATCTCAAATTGTAAAACATGTATGATATATAAATTCAGTATCAAATCAATATCCAGATAAAACAAATCATAAACATATAGAACCTCGCCTAGGGGACCCTCTATCATAAAGTAGTCACCGCTTTATTCAGGTCTAGCCGGCGCTGCAGCTCCTGTATGCTTCTGACTGCTCGATCCTACTCTGCTCGGCAGAGCCTTCGGAGAACACTCCTCAGACCTAGTAGCAATTGCTTTACCTTACATCCCGGGCTTAAGCAAATTACCCTAATCTGACTAAGAACACGCACCCTATCTCTCTCTTAGGATCTCCTAACGAAATCCTGGTATTCTGTGATACCAAAAACAAACCTATCTAGTCGTAATCTAAGATTCTGAGACAGACTCTCAGAAAGCAAAGAAAACGAGAAACTCTCGTATACTAAACTACTTGAATGAAACACCTGAGATCACTCAATGACTTGTATACTGTAGAAAAATGTATACTTGCAGTCACTGAATGATTCAGATCAAGTGGAGAGGGATAATTTCAACTGTTGGAGGCTTGGGGTATTTATAGCAACTTTCTGGAGTGAATATCTCCAAAAATTTCGATGTGGGACAACTTCTGGTGCTCGGGACGCCCGTCCCAATTTTGGGACGCCCCGAACTCAGCATTTCCAAAAAATTGCATTTTTGCCCCAAAATTTGCTATTTTTGTGCAATTTGCTCCTGAAACTTCCAAAATAAAAATTTAAGCAATTTTATGTCAATTTGATTCAATTAAGATCAAATACATTCAAATATTGCCCTAATTTATGTCTAAAAACATTCTAAAAAGGGTATATGATTTGTGCATATCAAATAACCCCACACTTAGCTTTTTGCTTGTCCTCAAGCAAAGTCTATTTGAAATTACTGATAATTCTAAAACATAGGAGCAATCACTCAAAATTTCTAGCAATGTTTTTATGGCAAAATTGATCACTGAGTCAGATGATTCACAAAACAGGCCTGACTGGTTAAGTTGCTACGACAAGGTCTCAAATGTCTTAATAGATTATCATGGTCAAGCAAGGTTAACAACTCAATAACTAAATTGAACTCTTCTCTCAGTCACAAGGTCTTCCTGATGTGTAGTATGTGTACTAGTCTAGACTAGATTGTCAACACAATATACTCTCATCTCGACTCTTACCAGATAATACTTCGACCCATCGCTAGACATACCAACAACAAACAACTTTCTGAGTTCTGAGCCTTGGTGACAAGATTTTTAATTAAGCATTTATTGATTTTTCTTTTATTAATTTTTCAGGGTATTTTGTGTCTGCTTTCACACGTCAACTTTAACTACCCATGTAGCGAGTCCCACTCCGATGACACCCAGACCTGCACGACCTTAGGGCATCAGGCTTTAAGTTCCCCTAAGGAGTGGTACTCAAGTAGCAAAGGCCGCTTGCAAACTACCCTATTTAATTAACTCTCTTTATTTTTTCACTTTCAGCTGAGAGCATCATCTAGTCATTTTGATTGCCAATACATCCTCAACTGGTCTAATCTTATCTAGTTAAGTTTTGAAAAGGTATTTGGTTGAGGTCTCTAATCCAAACTAGGTTGTGCTCAATAATCTCAGGAATTCCCTATTTCTAATTGAGGAATTCAGTAAAGTTATCAATGTTTCCTACTGATCATAAAGCTCTACTCAACATATATCATAGACATAAGTATTTCTTAAACCAATCAATACTACATTTTGAAGTCTAACAGAGTGAAAATTTTTGAAAATAATTTTTTGGAAGGGTGCAATTGTAGTGAGAAATAATGGAAAACATGCAAAAATTTGCTATAGTACACTGCTACACCACACTTAAGGTTTGCACTATCCTCAGTATTCATGCATATCCTATCACCCCACACTTATTTTAAAAATAAGAATCTAAGAAAACAAATAGCAAGAAAAACAAATAAAACACAAAATGGAAACAAAAAAAATGATAATAAATTACTCCCTTTACTCGTTGAGCAGAAGGACCTGCTCAGATTTGTCCATTGGCTCTCGGTATGGTTTTAAACGTTGCCCGTTTACTTTCTGAGAGATGTTATCTTGATCAACGATGACGACTGCTCCAAATGGCGACACCTCTGTAATGGTAAACTGACCTGACCAATAACTTTTTAGTTTTCCTGGAAACAATTTCAAACGTGAGTTGTATAATAAAACTTTATCACCTAGTTCGAAATTTTTCTGGGATCTAAGTCTGTTATCATGTCGAATTTTACTCTTCATTTTAAATTAGAGAGAATTCTCATATGCATTAAATAGCCACTCTTCCAATTCATTGAGTTGTAACATCCTATTTTCCTTAGATAAATTATCATCTAGATTGCATTTCTGCAAAGCCCAAAATGCTTTATGCTCTAGTTCAACAGGCAAATGGCATGCTTTTCCGTACACCAATTTGTAAGGTGAAAATCATGTAGAGGTTCTATACGCCGTACGGAAGGCCCATAAGGCATCATCTAATTTTATGGCCCAATCTTTACGGTTAATTCCTACAGTTTTTTCTAAAATTCTTTTGATACCTCTATTGGTTACCTCAACCTGCCCATTGGTCTGTGGGTGATAGGCCGTGGAAAAGTGATGATGAACTCCATATTGCTTGAGTGCTTTCTGCAATTGCGAGTTGCAGAAGTGCGCACCTCTGTCGCTTATGAGGGCTTTGGGACATCCAAATCTGGAAAAGAATTTCTTAAGGAATCTGCACACAGCTTTAGCATCATTAGTAGGTAATGCCTGTGCTTCAGGCCATTTTGAAAAATAGTCTACAGCCACTATGATGTAATTTTTTCCAAAGGAAGAAGGAAAAGGACCCATGAAGTCAATACCCCAGATATCAAATATTTCGACACTTTGTATCACCTGCTGGGGTAGACCGTCTCTAGAAGAAATATTACTTGTTCTCTGGCAAGCATCACGGGACTAAATATATGTTGCTGCATCCTTGAAAATAGTAGGCCAATAGAATCCTGCTTCCAACACTTTCCTGGTAGTGTTGGTGGCAACCATATGGCCTCCAGTAGGTCCACAATGACAATGCTCCAGGATCTTATATCCTTCTTCTTCTGAAACGCACCTTCTGATCATCTGATCTTTACAAATTCGAAATAGAAAAGGATCTTCCGAGTAGTAATTTTTCAATTCAGCAAAGAATTTCTTTCTTTGCTGCTTATCCATATTACTTGGGAGAGAGTGAGCAACTAAGTAATTGGCAATGTCAGCAAACCACGAAGGAGAAAGGATAGTAGATAATGCAAATAAGTTCTCATCCGGAAATTTATCTGATATTACTGTTTCATCTATTGCTCCTAATCCATGGTTTTCTAATCTAGACAGATGATCTGCAGCTAAATTTTCAGCCCCTTTCTTATCTCTTATTTCTATATCAAATTCTTGTAGCAATAAAACCCATCTAATCAATCTTGGTTTTGCATCCGTTTTATTGAACAGGTATTTCAAAGCAGAATGATCAGTGTAAACTATTGTTTTAGACAAGATTAGATAAGATCTAAATTTATCAAAAGCATATACTACAGCTAGTAATTCCTTTTCAATAGTTGTGTAATTCTCCTGAGCATCAGTTAAGGTTTTACTAGCTTAGTAAATTACATGAAATTTCTTATCACGTCTTTGTCCTAAAATAACTCCTATTGCATAATCACTAGCATCACACATCAATTCGAAGGGCAAACTCCAATCAGGTGATGTCATAATAGGTGCAGTAGTTAATAGTTCCTTAAGTTTATTAAATGATTTCATGCATTTCTCATAAAAAATGAAAGGAACATCTTTACCCAATAAGTTTGTCAAAGGTTTGGCTATTACTGAAAAATCTTTTATGAAACGCCTATAAAAGCCAGCATGACCTAAGAAACTTCTCACAGATCTTACAGATTTAGGCGGAGGTAGTTTTGAGATCACTTCAATTTTAGCTTTATCTACCTCCATACCTCTCTGCGAAATCTTATGTCCTAAAACAATTCCTTCTTTAACCATGAAATGACATTTCTCCCAGTTTAGAACCAAATTAGATTTTATATAACGTTTAAGCATAGATTCCAGGTTATTCAAACAGATAACAAATGAGTCACCAAACACTGAGAAATCATCCATAAATACTTCCATAGACTCTCATAACATGTCATCAAAAATAGAGGTCATGCAACGCTGAAATGTAGCAGGTGCATTACATAATCCAAAAGGCATCCTTCTATATGAAAATGTTCCAAAAGGGCAAGTAAACGTAGTTTTATGCTCAGGAAAGATGGGAATTTGAAAATAACCAGAAAATCCATCAAGAAAGCAATAAAACATGTGTCCCGATAACCTTTCTAACATTTGGTCAAAAAAAGGAAGTGGGAAGTGATCTTTTCGTGTGGCAATATTTAGTTTCCTATAATCAATGCATACACGATGACCAGTGATAGTTCTAGTAGGAATTAGTTCACCATTTTCATTCCTAATAACTGTTATTCCTCCCTTTTTGGGTACTACTTGCACTGGGCTAACCTATTCACTATCAGAAATAGGATAGATTAGTCCGGCATCTAGTAATTTAATTACCTCTTTCTTCACCACATCACACACATTAGGGTTCAACCTCCTTTAAGGTTGCACACAAGGCTTTTACTCATTTTCTAAAAGAATCTTATGCAAACAAAAACTAGGATTTATACCTGGTATATTTGCAATTTTGTATGCAAAGGCTCTTTTATTCCTTCTGAGTATGTCCATTGTTGACTTCTTTTGTTCTGCAGTTAGGTCTGTTGCAAGAATAATGGGAAGCTTTTGTTCAGCGTCGAGGAAGTCGTAACACAGATGGCTTGGTAATTGATACGCGAAAATCGTATCACTTTTTTAGCATGCTTTTATATATGATTTAGGGTGAAATTGAGAGTAAATTGATCTTAAATGTTTATTATTTACTTAATTTCACAGTTTTTATGATTTTGGAAGTGTGAGGTGAAAAGTAGACGAAAACAGCAAATTTTGGGGTAAAAACGCAATTTTTGGAAATGTTGACTTGGTCAAAGGGTCAGGACGGGCGCCCCGACCCAGTCAAAGCACCGGGACGGGCGTCCCGACCTGGTCAACAGACCAGGACGGGCGTCCCGAACCCCCAGATCAAGTCCCACATTGATTTTTTTATGAAAAATCACCCCGGGAAGCTGCTATAAATACCCCAGGCCTCCAGCAGTTGAATTCATTCCTCTCCACTCGATCTGAGTCATTAAGTGGTTTCTAGTGTACACTTCTCTAGTACACAACTCACTCAGAGACTCGGATCTCAGTTTTCTTTCTTGTTAGTGTTTTGTTTTAGTTTCTGAGAAATAGTCTCAGATCTTAGGCTTATATAGATAGGTTCGTTTCTGATATTCATCGAATACCCGGGATTTCGTTAGGAGATTCTAAGAGGGCTCGAGGCGTTCGAAGAGTCAGACCACATGGCTGGGCTTAAGCTGGGTTGTTAAGTAAAGCTCAGCTACTAGGCTGAGGAAGCGTCCTCCGAAGGTTCTGACGAGCAAAGTCGGGTCAAGCAGTACGGCATATATAGCAGTACGCTCCAACGGCGTGACTACGTAAAGGGTGATTTCTTTATGGCATCAGTCCCCCCTGCCCCTCTCTTTATATGTTGTTACTGTGTTTGTCCAAATACTGATTTGAATACCAGATTATGTTTTTATGAATATTTGTGATATATGTTGAAGTTATTATGTTTTTCTAGAAATGGCCACCTGCTTAAATATCCATTATGTCTGCATGTCTATTGCCGTTCTTTGAAACTGAAATTAAGGTTATAGACAATTCCTAACCACGGTCTATTCATAACCTGTTTAGTTTAACAGACATCAATTAGTATTGGTGTCTGCCATACTAGATAAAATAATCTGCGGAACACCCTGTTAGTTGAAAGTAGTCTAGGTAGGCTGAGTAGAGTTTAATGCCGGCGGTTATGAGACGAGCGGTATGATCCCCAAAGTGACATAGCGCGTTCATTGCTGACTTTAGTCCGAGCCGTGAGTAGGGCCGTTTACCTTGGCGATGGGGCGGTAGCGTAGAAACTCAGATGTGGTAACCTTTAGACACAGAACATAGTTGCAATCTAGGCCAAGACATGTCTAAAATACTCAAATATAGGTCAATCAACGTATAGTAACAGTATAACATAAAATCAGGATCTCATCTATAAAACACTTTTGGGATTAACTAGACTTAAACCTAGTGGAGAATGAATCACCCTCTCATCAAAGTTATTGATGAAGATTGCATAACTGGATTATAAGATAAGAGTTAGGAATAAAAGCTAGTTACTACTAAGCCGTTACCACTTCCCTGGGAGTACGATATTTATTTAATAAAATCGTAGATACTTTCCAACAGACTAGCTACACGATAGGTACTCTGCCTTAGGTTCTGGCTGATTAAGTGACACCATAGAGACTAAATGTGACAATTAGTCAATCACAGTCCTTATTTATTCATAATCAACATAGGGTAAAATAACACCTATTTAGCACATCAACCGGAACTGCATCAGATTTTTGGCGCCGTTGCTGGGGAAATATCATAATGAATTTAGGATTCCTGATCAAAATTCTAGAGGCTTATGATAGGTAACGGTATTAACCTAGACCTTAGACCTACACTTATCTTACACTAGTTAGACAATCACTTTCCTAAATATAGGGTTATCATAACTAATTAATTTTAGATGTTATCTGGAATTAAGACACATAGGATAATCAAATTTTAGAAAATCATTCTAAAACCATATTGAGGAAATTTAATTGCTTTCGAAATATAAAAAGAAATAAAATGTTAAAAATTTAAAATCCAAAAAGAATGTATTTTTCTTGCTCAATGGTAAGTTGTTCTTTTCCCTATCTCTTGTTTTTTCTTAGTTCTACATTTGTTGCTCTTTTTCGTGTTATTTCTATTTGTTAATTTTGAAAAAATAAAAATGGAAATGATGACAGAATATTTTTCTGATTTGTCAAATTTTGGCTCAGATTTTAATCTGGAAGAAATATCATTATGGAATTTTCTTATGTGATGCTTAGTTTATTAGGCGGAATCATGAAATAAAATTTTCTTTAATAGACAGACATGTGAGTATTCTAATGAGAAAGGATGTTCCTTTTGTTTGATGATAAATGCATGAGATTGTTTAAACCAAAAGGAATTACTGCACCCATTATGACATCACCTAATTAGAATTTGCTTGGTGAATTAATATGTGATGCTAGTGACCATGTAGTAATGATTGTTTCAGGAAATAGGTATGATTAGAACTTCATACAAGTAAGACCTTTTACTGATGCCTAGTAGAACCTTACCACCACTGAAAAGGGTTTACTAGTTATTACATATGCCAATGATACATTCATGCCATGCCTAGTCTAAACAATAGGTTACACTGATCACTCCAAGATGTCTGTGTTCAATAAAACTAATGCTGAACCATACTTGATTAAGTTAAGTTTTATTGTTACTTGAACTTGATATAGAATAAAGGGATAAGAAAAAGGGTTGAAAATCTAGAAAGCAAACCATTGGTCTAGATTAGAAAACCCCGAGTTAGAGGCTAGTGTAATACTGATAAATTTCTGGATAAAAAACGTATTTGCATTGTTTGCTATTTATAATAATTCTCAAATGTGGTTTATTGCAAATTATCTAGTCACTGAATAAGTTCCAAGTGATATGACTTATCAGCAAAAGAAGAAATTCTTTGCTGATTTGAAATATTACTACTGGGCAGTTTCTCTTCTATTTTCAAATTTTTGCAGATCAGTTGATCAGAAGATGTGTCTCAGAAGATGAAGGACACACGATTTTGGAGCATTGCCCTAAAGAATCTACGGGAGACCAATTGATGGCTATCAATACTGTCCGGAAAGTGTTGAAAGCAGGATCTTGTTGACCCACTATATTCAAGGACTTTTGTATCTCTGATACAGTCCTGCGATGCTTGCCAAATAACAAGTAACACATCTTCCAGAGATCATCTACCCCAGCAACGTACACAGAATGTTGCAACCGTTGATATCAGGGGTATTTCGAATCCTTTTCTCTTTCTTCCTTTGAACATAATTACATCATAGTAGTCGTGGAACACTTTTCAAAATGGCTTGAACCACATGCATTAACTACTAATGATGTTAAAGTCATGTGCAGATTCTAGTTGTTTTCCAGATTCAGAGTGCCGATGTCTTAGGAAGAAATGTTCAGCCTGTGTATCAAATCTGTGAAGTCTGCTAAGTATCACACTTTAGCAGGGATTGCTATGGGAATGACTGACCATTCCAAAGGAGGTAGGAGTAGGTTACTGCATAATGCTGCTCCAATGGGAAATGCATACAATCCCAACTAGAGGAATCATACGGGATTTAGCTGAGGAAAAATTTGGAAGCTGGAAACTATCAGAAGATACCACCACAGAAAAACCCCTACCCGTAGAATCAACAGATGAGATACTTGCAACAATTAAAAACAGACCAGTGCAAGCAAGTGATCTACCAAGAGGTAACGAAGGGTCGAAGGATATAGAGGAATTTGGCATTGTATCAGGAGCATAGCAATGGAGGAGCTTGCATTCCCTGCATACCAATCAGCTGTGAGAAACTTCCCCGAGGAAGTCTCAAATACTTGGGCCCAGATCTACACAACTGGAGCCCCCTACCACCACAGCTTCGCCAAAACTTCAGGTATCTTTTCTTCCATTCGAGACTTGCATGCAATACCTTTACTAACATTGGCAGGAAGGCACACAAATCCCAAGAAATCTCATTCCTAGACACGTTCCTCCTGGACACGTTGCTATGATTGTGAGAAATCTTACAAATGATTCGAGGAAGCAGTCCGTGGGGCTCGAGCCATTCATCAAATGAATAGGCCACTACCTAGAGCTGAACGATGAAGGATCAAAGCTGACGTCATCCGTTCCAGTATCGAGAGCTTACAGAGTCAAGAATGCCTCAGCAATAGCACATGGCTAAGGTGAAGAGCCAATTGATAGCCTAGAGAAAACCCTTCTGCTCGAGGCAAGAAGGGAGTTTTTCTAACCCTCATCTTCCTTTTATTTTCTTCATTTCGTGTTTTGTTATTTGTTATTTACTTCGTTACTTCATTTTCCTTCTTACCCTTAGTCAGTCAAATAAGTGTGGGGTAAGAAATTTCTGTTTTGTTTTTATTTCTTCTTGTTTGCAAATAAGTGTGGGGTATTTAGATATGCGTGAACACTGAGGACAGTGCCAGACTTAAGTGTGGGGTAGCAGTGTACGGTGCACTGTAGCAGTTTGCAAATTTTTGCATGTTGTTGCTTGTTTTCCCCGTATTTTCACACCCTTCCAAAATTTTTCAAAATTTTCCGTCTTTCAGACTTCTAAATGCAGTATGCCTGGTTAAACAATTGCTTATGTCTATGATATGTAGGTAGTATGTATGGTCAGTAGGAGATAATTGATGACTACTGCTGAACTAATTGATTAGGAATAGGGAATTCCTGATAATTGTGCACAACTTTGTCTAGATTAGAGACCTCAGCCAATTGCCTGTTCGAGACTTAACTAGATAAAATTAGACCAGTTGTGGATATATTGGTAGTTAGAATGACTAGATGAGACTCTGAGCTAAAAGTGAAAAGAAACAAAAGAAAGTTAATCAAATGAGGGTAGTTTGCCAGCGGCCTTCGCTACTCAAGCACCACTCCTTCGGGGAACTTAAAGCCTAATGCCCTAAGGTCATGTAGATCTGGGAGTCATCGGAGTGGGACTCGCTACATGGATAGTTGAAGTTGACGTGTTCTAAGCAGACTCAAAATACCCTGAATCTATAAAGAAAATAACTAAATGCTAAAACATTAAAAATCTGATCACCAAAGCTCAGAACTCAAAAGGTTGTCTGTTGTTAATATGTCTAGCGATGGGTCGAAGTGTTATCTGGTAGTAGTTAAGACAAGAGTACATTGTGTTGACTATCTGGTCTAGACTAGTACACACACTACACATCAGGAAGACCCTGTGACTAAGAAAAAAGTCCAACCTAGTTGTTGATTTGTTTTCTGCCTGATCATAACAAGCTACTAAAAACATCTAAGACCTTGTCATAGCAACCTAACCAGTCAGACCCGTGTTAAGAACTGTCTGAAGAATTTTTGGAATAAAAACATGACTAGGAATTTAAGTGACTGCACTATGATTTAAAATCACTAACTTCAAGTAGACTTTGCTTGAGGACAAGCAAAAAGCGAAGTGTGGGGTTATATGATATGCATAAATCATATCACATTTTTAGCATGCTTTTATATATGATTTAGGGTGAAATTGAGATTAAATTGATCTTGAATGTTTATTATTTACTTAATTTCACAGTTTTTATGATTTTGGAAGTGTCAGGTGAAAAGTAGACGAAAATAGCAAATTTTGGGGCAAAAATGCAATTTTTTGTAATATTGACTTGGTCAAAGGGTCAGGATGGGCGTCCCGACCCAGTCAAAGCACCGGGATGGGCGTCCAGGACTCGGGACGGGCATCCCGACTTGGTCAACAGACCAGGACGGGCGTCCCAATCCGGGACAGGCGTCCCGAACCCCTAGATCAAGTCCCACATCGATTTTTTGATGAAAAATCACCCCGGGAAGCTGCTATAAATACCCCAGGCCTCCAGCAGTTGAATTCATTCCTCTCCACTCGATCTGAGTCATTAAGTGGTTTCCAGTGTACACTTCTCTAGTACACAACTCACTCAGAGACTCGAATCTCAGTTTTCTTTCTTGTTAGTGTTTTGTTTTAGTTTCTGAGAAATAGTCTCAGATCTTAGGCTTATATAGATAGGTTCGTTTCTGGTATTCATAGAATACCCGGGATTTCGTTAGGAGATCCTAAGAGGGCTCGAGGCGTTCGAAGAGTGAGTCCACAGGGCTGGGCTTAAGCCAGGTTGTTAAGTAAAGCCCAGCTACTAGGCTGAGGAAGCGTCCTCCGAAGGTTCTGACGAGCAGAGTCGGGTCAAGTAGTACGGCTTATATAGCAGTACGCTCCAACGGCGTGACTACGTAAAGGGTGATTTCTTTATAGCATCAGTCCCCCCTGTCCCTCTCTTTATATGTTGTTACTGTGTTTGTCCAAATACTGATTTGAATACCAGATTATGTTTCTATGAATATTTGTGATATATGTTGAAGTTATTATGTTTTTCTAGAAATGGCCACCTGCTTAAATATCCATTATGTCTGCATGTCTATTGCCGTTCTTTTAAACTGAAATTAAGGTTATAGACAATTCCTAACCACGGTCTATTCATAACCTGTTTAGTTTAACAGACATCAATTAGTATTGGGGTCTGCCATACTAGATAAAATAATCTGCGGAACACCATGTTGGTTGAAAGTAGTCTAGGTAGGCTGAGTAGAGTTTTATGCCGGCGGTTATGAGACGAGCGGTATGATCCCCAAAGTGACATATGGCGTTCATTGCTGACTTTAGTCCGAGCCGTGAGTAGGGCCGTTTACCTTGGCGATGGGGCGGTAGCGTAGAAACTCAGATGTGGTAACCTTTAGACACAGAACATAGTTGCAATCCGGGCCAAGACATGTCTAAAATACTCGAATATAGGTCAATCAACGTATAGTAACAGTATAACATAAAATCAGGATCTCATCTATAAAACACTTTTGGGATTAACTAGACTTAAACCTAGTGGAGAATGAATCACACTCTCATCAAAGTTATTGATGAAGATTGCATAACTGTATTATAAGATAAGAGTTAGGAATAAAAGCTAGTTACTACTAAGCCGTTGTCACTTCCCTGGGAGTACGATATTTATTTAATAAAATCGTAGATACTTTCCAACAGACTAGCTACACAATAGGTACTCTGCCTTAGGTTCTGGCTGATTAAGTGACACCATAGAGACTAAATTTGACACTTAGTCAATCACAGTCCTTAATTATTCATAATCAACATAGGGTAAAATAACACCTATTTAGCACATCAACCGGAACTGCATCAGTAATTCCTTCAATTCTACTTCTGGGGGCTCTTCCAAAGAGATCTTTTCTAATCTCAACTCATGAGCACCTATCTCAACGAAATCGTTAGTACTGGTTTCATAATCAGAATAGTCAAAGTCAGATATTTCTAGGGCCAAAGAGTCAATATTTAAGACTGGATAATCAGAGATTAAGTCCAACAAGTTAGTTCCAATCAAATGGTCAAATGCATCCACAGAATAACAATCATCATCTAAATGCATAGGAAACTTAAGGGTTTCATTCAAGTTGAAAGTCATATCTTCATTTTCTCCCCTTAGTTTTATTTGACCATTGTTGATGTCAATCAATGCCTTAGAGGTAGCTAGAAAAGGTCGACCGAGAATCAAGGGTACATCACTTTCACCATTCATATCCATGACAACAAAATCTACAAGAAAGACAAATTTTCCAACCTTTACTAAGAGATCTTCAATTATCCACCTAGGAATTTTCACTGTCCTATCAGCAAGTTGTATACACATTCTAGTCATTTTCAAATCATGCAAACCTAATTTATCAAATAAACTAGATGGCATTAAATTTATGCTAGCTCCTAAGTCTGCTAAAGCATGCATATTAGTAATATTGCCTATTGTACATGGCAAAGTGAAACAACCTGGATCTTTCTTTTTGGAAGGCAATTTGTTCAAGAGAACTGCCGAACATCCTTCATTAAGAATTACTTTGTCCATGTCAATCTTTCTTTTATTACTAATAATATCCTTCAAAAATTTAGCATATTTAGGCATTTCAGAAATAACATCAAGAAAAGGTAAATTAACATGAATTCTACCAAAAGTTTTGAAAAACCTCTCAAGTTGCTCCTTATCTTTATTCTGCATTAGTCTTGTAGGGTAAGGTACTCTTGGCCGGTACTCAAGGATGGACTCTTTCTTCTCTTTCTCTACTACTTTGTTTTCAACTACTGTCGGTGTTAATTCCTCGGAGCTATCTTCTTTTTCCTGTACAAAAGTAGAAGTGTGAGAAGATTTTGGGAAAGAAGGATTTAGAGTTTTACCAGATCTCAGAGTTAAGGTCTTGCAATCATTTAATGGCTTGGTCCTAGTATTGCTAAGTAGCGTTCCTTGTGACCGATGAGGTAGATGGGTCTATAACTGTCCCATTTGTCTTTCTAATGTCTGCAAGGAGGTTTGTGTGTCCCTGACTATCTGCTCAATCTGCTTCTACCTATTCTCATTTTGCTGAATTCTCTCTACATGGGCTTCCTGGACCTTCCTGTTTGACTCTATCATTTCCTTATTAGAGTTAGTAATGCTCTTCAAAATGTCTCAGAATTCTTGCATTGGATCAACTGGAATGATGTAATTCCTTGGTGCGGGCAGAGCGACTTGCTAGTTCTGCGGATAGGACAGTTGCTGAGGCACCCTTTTCTGGAAGTTAGCAGTCCCAGAATTGTTTCTCCAACTGAATCCTGGATGGTTCTTCCAGGTGGGATTGTAGGTATTTCCTATAGGAGCAGAGTTAAATACATCCACTTGTTCCATATCTTCTGGAATAGTCAATATTCCATTACCATAACAATCTCCACTAAAATGCAGTCCTTGGCAAAATTCGCAGACTTGATATACTGGTTGAACGCTTTTCCCTTGTTGGAAAGCATTCAGTTGATTAGTAATGCTAGCCTTCAGTGCCTCAAATTGATCATCAGTGGAGGCGAGGGCCGCATTTATTGGTTGCTTCTTAGCTCGGTCGCTTGTGCGCCAGTTCTTGCTATTCCTATATAGCCTCTCCAGAGCGTTTCTAGCATCTACATCACTCATTCCATTGAAACCGCTCTGGGGATTGAGTCCATCAAGAACTTGCTTGCCCATGTCCGTCATACCCCCGTAGAATTGCTGGATCAGCAGTGCTTCGATAAGTCCATGTTGGGGAAAGAGCCTGAGTAGCTCCTTGAATCTATCCCAAGCTTCGATCACTATCTCGTCAATAGCTTGAGTGAAACTGGATAGAGCCCTTCGATATTCTAGGACCCTTGCTGCATAGTAGTACTCTTCCAGGAAGGCTTTGCTTAACTCATCCCATGAGGTGATGGAGTTAGTAGGTAGCTGGGCCAACCATCTCTTAGCTCTGTCCCTCAGTGAGTAGGGAAAGAGGTTTAGTTTGGTTACTTCTGCAGTATGATCTCCCTTGAGGCCTTCGCAAAGAGAGGAGAAGTCAGATAAGTGTTCTAGCGGATTCTCGGCTGTAGTTCCTCCAAACTGAACCCCATTAATAATCAACTGGATCACATTCAGTTTAAGATCATAGCGAGGGTTTCCAAGGATTTGAATGGCGGATGATACTGGAATAGTCTGTGGCTGGATGTAGGATTCGAGGGGAGGTCTTTCAGCAGCCATCTCTGTTCTTCGCCTATTAGCTGTACGGATGAGACGTTCGGGATTCTCAACTGGGGTTTCAAGGTTAGCTTCTGAAGTTCGAGTCATGCAACTACAGAGAAGAATACGTTTAAGCCTGAGCAAGCTGGTTAGTGGAGTAACACAGGAAGTGAAAGATTAGAAATATTTGGAAGAAAACAAATATTCAACTATGAAAGTATAAATAATACAAGAGATAGGGAAAAAGAACAACTTACCGTTGAGCATGAAAAATACATTTTTTTTTCGTGTTTTAAATTTTTAACATTTTTTTTCTTTTTATAGTTTATTTCGAAAGTAGTTAAATTTCCTCAATATGGTTTTAGAATAATTTTCTAAAATTTGATTATCCTAAATGTCTTAATTTCAGATAATGTCTAAAATTAATTAGTTATGATAACCCTATATTTCGGAAATGGATTGTCTAACTAGCATAAAATAAGTGTTTTAGGTCTAAGGTATAGATTACTACCGTTACCTATCATAACCTTCTAGAATTGTGGCCAATAATCCTAAATTCATTATGATATTTCCCCGGCAACGACGCCAAAAATCTAATGCGTTCCAATTGGTATGCAAAAAGATAGGTATTTATTTACCTATGTCGATTATGAGTAATTAAGGACTGAGTCTTACTAACTGGCACTTTAGCATTCAATTGTTGTCACTTAATCAATCAGAACCTAAGGCAGAGTACCTATCGTGTAGCTAGTTCTTGGAAAGTGTCTACGATTTTAATTTATTAATATCGTACTCCTAGGGAACTTGTAACGACTTAGTAGTAACTATCCCTTAATCCTAACATTCATCTTATTTATCTAATCAGTCAATCGATAATCAATACTTTGAGATTGATTGGTGATCCCAATCACCCATAACAAGCAAATAGCATTCAAGAGTAGATAGTCATTCATCAATTTAAGCTCAGTTATTACAATTTGTTTGACCTTAGCTTCGAACATTAAAGATATATCTTGATCTCTAAGGCAATTATGAAATGTAACCATTTGTTTACCATATCCGAGTTACCTGGTGTATTCACCCCTACCTTGGGATGATCCTTCTCATCTGTCGGATTAAAGTATCCATGAAGGGTACCCTATGTCACTTCGGTATCATGTCACTTAACCCTAGGATTGGCCTAGCGTACAAACTCAACTTTATTAGGGTACTCTAACAAACATGGTGATCTATTTTGTTATTTCTTCCTAATCTGGCAAACCTTTTACAGTCTGTTAAACTAAACTGGTTATGATTCAGACCTTGGTTAGGATATGTCTATAACCCTAGTTTAATTTAAAAGGACACTACAGTTCAACATTCATAATGATAATTCTAGCTCTATGATCTTCCCGGGAAAATGAATAGCATCTCAAATTGTAAAACATGTATGATATATAAATTCAGTATCAAATCAATATCCAAATAAAACAATTCATAAACATACAGAACCTCGTCTAGGGGACCCACTATCATTAAGTAGTCACCTCTTTATGCAGGTCCAGCCGGCGCTGCAGCTCCTGTATGCTTCTGACTGCTCGATCCTACTCTGCTCGGTAGAGCCTTCGGAGAACGCTCCTCAGACCTAGTAGTAATTGCTTTACCTTGCATCCCGGGCTTAAGCAAATTACCCTAATCTGACTAAGAACACGCACTCTATCTCTCTCTTAGGATCTCCTAATGAAATCCCGGTATTATGTGATACCAAAAACAAACCTATCTAGTCATAATCTAAGATTTTGAGACAGACTCTCAGAAAGCAAAGAAAATGAGAAACTCTCGTATACTAAACTACTTGAATGAAACACCTGAGATCACTCAATGACTTGTATACTGTAGAAAAATGTATACTTGAAGTCACTGAATGATTCAGATCAAGTGGAGAGGGATAATTTCAACTATTAGAGGCTTGGGGTATTTATAGCAGCTTTCTGGAGTGAGTTTCTCCAAACATTTCAATGTGGGACAACTTCTGGTGCTCAAGATGCCCGTCCCAAGCTTGGGATGGCCGTCCTGGTGCTTTGATTGGGTCGGGACGCCCGTCCCGAATTCAGCATTTCCAAAAATTGCATTTTTGCCCCAAAATTTGCTGTTTTCGTGCAATTTGCTCCTGAAACTTCCAAAATCAAAATTTAAGCAATTTTATGTCAATTTGATTCAAGTAAGATCAAATACATTCAAATATTGCCCTAATTTATGTCTAAAAACATGCTAAACAGGGTATATGATTTGTTCATATCAAGAGCCATTCGACTTGTCCAAGCAGACTGTCGACTTTGCAGAATAAGGGAGTATTTCTTTCATTCTATTTCGTTTTCTGTTATTTTGTTATTTCTTTTGTTGTTTTATTTTCTCTCTTCCCCTTAGTTAGTCGAATAAGTGTGGGGTAAGAATTTTCTGTTTTGTTTTTATTTATTCAGTTTTTCAAATAAGTGTGGGGTAGTTAGATATGCATGAACACTAAGGACAGTGTCAAACTTAAGTGTGGGGTAGCAGTGCACAGTGCACTGCAGCAGTAAAAGTTTTGCATGTTTTCCCATATTTTCACTAGAATTACACCCTTCCAAAAAAAATTTCAAAAATTTTCACTCTTCAAGACTTCAAAATGCAGTTACGATTGGTAAAGAAATGTTGATGTCTATGATATGTATGTAGAGTATTATGATCAGTAGGAGACAACGTGATAACTTTCTTGAATTCATCGATTAGAAATAAGGAATTCCTGATACTTGAGAACAACTTAGTTTGGATTAGAGACCTCAACCAAATACCTTTTCAAGACTTAACTAAATAATATTAGACCAGTTGAGGATGTATTAGCAATCTAAATGACTAGATGATTCTCTGAGCTGAAAGTGAAAAAAGTTAAATAAATAGGGTAGTTTGCAAGTGGCCTTTGCTACTCGAGCAGCACTCCTTAAGGGAACTTAAAGCCTGATGCCCTAAGGTCGTGTAGGTCTAGGAGTCATCGGAGTGGGACTCGCTACATGGGTAGTTAAAGTTGACGTGTGAAAGCAAACACAAAATACTCTGAAAAATCAATCTAAAAATACATGGCCCAGTGTATTTTTATATTGAAATTCTTAATTGAAAATTCTTGTAACCAATGCTCAGAACTCATAAGGTTGTTTGTTGCTGGTGTGTCTAGCGACCGGTCAAAGTATTATCTGGGAAGAATCAAGATAAGATTATATTGTGTTAACAATCTAGTATGGACTAGTACACACACTACACATCAGGAAGACCTTATGAATGAGAGAAGAGTTCAATCTAGTTATTAAGTTGTTAGCCCTACTTGATCGTGATAACCTACTAGAGACATTTGAGACCTTGTCATGGCAACTTAACCAGTCAGACTTGTGTTGTGAATTATCTGACTCAATGATCAATTTTGGAATAAAAACATTGCTAGGAATTTTAAGTGACTGCACCTATGATTTAAAATCAATAGCTTCATGTAGACTTTGCTTTAGGACAAACAAAAAGCTAAGTGTGGGGTTATATGATATGCACAAATCATATCACGATTTAGCATGTTTTTAGGCACAATTTAGGGCAAAATTGGTGTTAAATCATTCTCAATTGACTGTTATTAACTCAATTTTGCAATTTTTGTGATTTTGGAAGTGTCAGGTGAAATATGCAAGAATATGGAAAATTTCAGGGCAAAAACGTGATTTTCAGAAGTTTGGAAGTCGGGATAGGCGTCCAGAACCCGGGACGGGCGTCCTAACCTGGTCAACAGACCAGGACGGGTGTCTAGGACTCAGGACAGATGTCCTGACCTGGTCAACAAGCCGGGACGGGCATCCCATATCCAGGACGGGCGTCCCGAATGCCTGGTCAAAGTCCCACATCGATATTTTGAAGAGAATTTCACCTAGTTCCCCTGCTATAAATACCCCAGACCTTCCTCAGTTGAAATCATTCCTCTCCACTCGATCTGAGTCATTTAGTGACTTCAAGTATACAATTTTCTATAGTATACAAGTCACTTAGTGATTTCAAATATTTTTAGTTTAGGTATATTTATAGTTTTCGAGAGTGTCTCGTGTTCTTCATTTTTGAGAGTCTGTCTCAGATATTAGAATATGACTAGATAGGTTTATTTTTTGTATTCATAGAATACCCGGGATTTCGTTAGGAGATCCTAAGAGAGCACTAGGCGTTCGAAGAGTCAGTCAATAGGGCTGTGCTTAGGCTGGGTTATAAGGTAAAGCATAGCTACTAGGCTGAGGAAGCGTCCTCCGAAGGTTCTATCGAGTAGAGTCGGGTCGAGCAGTCTAGCATATACAAGCAGTTTATGGCGGTGGTCCCCTTGTCCCTCTCTTTATATGTATGTACTGTGTTCGTCCAAATATTTATTCTAAATATTAAATTATGATTTTATGAATATGTGTTATGCATGTTGAAGTCATATACATTTTTCCGGAAAGGTCACCAGCTTAACTATCATTATGATTGCATGTCTACTTGCTCTTTTAAACTAGATGAATGGTTATAGATAACTCCTAACCACGGTCTAATCATAACCTGCTTAGTTTATCAGGCCTTGATTTAGGACTTCCCGTTGGAAGCATTAAGGTCTGCCATATTAGATGAAATAACCTATAGATCACCATGTTTGTTAAAGTAATCTAAGTAGCTTGAGTTTTTGTGTTTATGCCGGCGTTAGGGCGAGCGGCATGATCTCTTGAGTGACACAGGACTTTCATGGATGCCTTTAGCTCGAACCGTGAGTAGGGCCGTCAATGGCGTTGAGGCGGTTTATTAGGTAACTCAGATGTGGTACACAAGTAGAATCAGTACATAATTGCAATCTAGACCAAGATATATCTAAAATACTCGAAGATAGGTCAATCAACATGTAGGAACAATATAACTTAAATCATAACACTATCTGTAAAACACTCTTGTAGGCTTAAATAGACTTGAACCTAGTGGAGAATGAATCAACCTCTCATCAAAGAATTTGATGAACGATTGCATAACTGGATCATAAGATAAGAGTTAGGGTAAAAGGATAGTTACTACTTAGTCGTTACCACTTCCCTGGGAGTACTATAATTTATTAAATTAAAATCGTAGATACTTTCCAACAGACTAGCTACACGATAGGTACTCTGCCTTAGATTCTGATTGATTAAGTGACAACATAGAGACTAAATGTGACAATTAGTCATTCTAAGTCCTTAAGTTATTCATAATCGATATAGGGTAAATAACACCTATTTTAGCATATCAGTCGGGAAGCCATCAGTTATTTATGTTACCATTCGTGCTTTATTTTCTCTCTTCCCCTTAGTTAGTTAAATAAGTGTGGGGTAAGAGTTTTATGTTCTTTTTTACTTTTGTTTTTCAAATAAGTGTGGGGTGTTTAGATATGCATGAACACTGAGGACAATGTCAATCTTAAGTGTGGGGTAGCAGTGCACTGTGCATTGTAGCAGTAAAAGTTTTGCATATTTTCCCATATTTTCACTAAAATTGCACCCTTCCAAAAAAATTTCAAAATTTTTCACTCTTTCAGACTTTAAAATGCACTTATGATTGGTAAAGAAATGCTTATGTCTATGATATGTATGCAGAGCATTATGATCAGTAGGAAACAATGTGATAACTTTATTGAATTCATCGATTAGAAATAAGGAATTCCTGATACTTGGAGCACTAGTTTGGATTAGAGACATCAACCAAATACCTTTTCTAGACTTAGCTAAATAATATTAGACCAGTTGAGGATGCTGATACGCGAAAATCGTATCACCTTTTTAGCATGTTTTTATGTATGAATTTGGGTGAAATTGAGGGTAATTTGATCTTGATTGTTCATTATTTACTTAATTTCACAGTTTTTATGATTTTGGAAGTGTCAGGTGAAAAGTAGACGAAACAGCAAATTTTGGGGCAAAAACACAATTTTTGGAAATATTGACTTAGTCAACGGGTCAGGACGGGCGTCCCAATCCGGGACGGGCGTCTCGAACCCCCATATCTAGTCCCATATCGAATTTTTGATGAAAAATCACCCCGGGAAGCTGCTATAAATACCCCAGGCCTCCAGCAGTTGAAATCATTCCTCTCCACTCGATCTGAGTCATTAAGTGGTTTCCAGTGTACAATTCTCTAGTACACAACTCACTCAGAGACTCGGATCTCAGTTTTCTTTCTTGTTAGTGTTTTGTTTTAGTTTCTGAGAAATAGTCTCAGATCTTAGGATTCTACAGATAGGTTCGTTTCTGGTATTCATAGAATACCCGGGATTTCGTTAGGAGATCCTAAGAGGGCTCTAGGCGTTCGAAGAGTCAGTCCACAGGGCTGGGCTTAAGCTAGGTATTAAGGTAAAGCCCAGTTACTAGGCTGAGGAAGCGTCCTCCGACGGTTCTGGCGAGCAGAGTCGGGTCAAGAAATACGGCATATACAGCAGTACGCTCCATCGGCGAGACTTCGTAAAGGGTGAATTCTTTATGGCATCGGCCCCCCTGTCCCTCTCTTATATGTTGTTATTGTGTTTGTCCAAATAACTGTTTGAATACCAGATTATGTTTTTATGAATATTTGTGATATATGTTGAAGTTATTATGTTTTTCTAGAAATGGCCACCTGCTTAAATATCCATTATGTTTGCATGTCTATCGCCGTTCTTTTAAACTGAAATTAGGGTTATAGACAATTCCTAACCACAGTCTATTCATAACCTATTTAGTTTAACATGCATCAATTAGTATTGATGTCTACCATAATAGATAAAATAATCTGCGGAACACCCCGTTGGTTGAAAGTAGTCTAGGTAGGCTGAGTTGAGTGTTATGCCGGCGGTTATGAGACGAGCAGTATGATCCCCAAAGTGACATAGGGCGGTCATCGCTGACTTTAGTCCGAGCCGTGAGTAGGGCCGTTACCCTTAACGATGGGGCGGTAGCGTAGAAACTCAGATGTGGTAGCCTTTAGACACAGAACATAGTTGCAATCCAGGCCAAGACATGTCTAAAATACTCGAATATAGGTCAATCAACGTATAATAACAGTATAACATAAAATCAGGATCTCATCTTTAAAACACTTTCATGTTTGGCTAGACTTAAACCTAGTGGAGAACGAATCATCCTCTCATCAAAGTATTTGATGATGATTGCATAATTGGATCATAAGATAGGAGTTAGGATAAAAGGCTAGTTACTACTAAGTCGTTGCCACTTCCTTGGGAGTACGATATTTATTTAATAAAATCGTAGATACTTTCCAACAGACTAGCTACATGATAGGTACTCTGCCTTAGGTTCTGGCTGATTAAGTGACACCATAGAGACTAAATGTGACAATTAGTCAATCACCGTCCTTAATTATTCATAATCAACATAGGGTAAAATAACACCTATTTAGCATATCAACTGGAACGCATCAGAGTTTTGGCGCCGTTGCCTGGGACATATCATAATGAATTTAGGATTAAAGGCCACAATTCTAGAGACTTGTGATAGGTAACGGTAGTAACCTAGACCTTAGACCTACACTTATCTTATACTAGTTAGACAATCAATTTCCGAAATATAGGGTTATCATAACTAATTAATTTTATATAATATTTGAAATTAAGACACTTAGGATAATCAAATTTTAGAAAATTATTCTAAAACCATATTAAGGAAATTTACCTACTTTCAACATAAAAAGAAAAAAAATGTTAAAAATTTAAAATCCCAAAAAGAATGTATCTTTCTTGCTCAACGGTGAGTTGTTCCTTTTCCCTATCTCTTGTTTTTTTTTAGTTGTTTTCTTAGTTGCTCTTTTTCGTGTTTTTCTTCCTTTATTTAATTTCGAAGAAATAAAAATGGAAATGAGGATAAAATATATTTTCTTCTGAGTTGTAAAATGTTGGCTTAGATTTTTATCGGGAAGAAACTCTACTTTAGAATTTTCTTAGAGTCATGCCGGCCTTATTAGGATGAGTTATGAAATAGTTTTTCCTTAATAGCCAGACCTTTGAATGTTCTATTGGAAAAAGGATGTTCCTTTTGTTTTGCTGATGATTGCATGAGAATTTTTAAAACTAAAAGGAATTATTGCACCCATTATGATATCACCTGATTGAAATCTGCTTTTTGAATGAATATGTGATGTAGTAAGAATTGTTTTAGACAGAAACATGATAAGAAAGTTCATGTATGATAAATCCTAATCTTATCTAGTCTTGTCTAAAAACAATAGGTTACACTGATCACTCTGAGATGTCTGTGTTCAATAAAACTGATACTGAACCATAATTGATTAAGTTAGGTGATGCGATTCCGGTTGACGTACTAAATAGGTGTTATTTTACCCTATGTCGATTATGATTAATTAAGGACTGTGATTGACTAATTGTCACGTTTAGTCTTATGGTGTCACTTAATCAGCCAGAATCTAAGGCAGAGTACCTATAGTGTAGCTAGTCTATTGGAAAGTATCTACCATTTTACTAAGTTAATTATCGTACTCCCAGGGAAGTGGCAACGGCTTAGTAGTAACTAGCCTCTTATCCTAACTCTTATCTTATGATCCAGTTATGCAATCTTCATCAAATACTTTGATGAGAGGGTGATCCATTCTCCACTAGGTTCAAGTCTAATTAACCCTAGAAGTGTTTTAAAGATAAGTTCTGATTCTATGTTATACTGTTCCTATATGTTGATTGACCTATATTCGAGTGTTTTAGATATATCTTAGCCTGGAATGCAACTATGTTCTGTGTCTAAAGGTGTACCACATCTGAGTCTCTATGCTACCGCCCCCTATCATTAAGGTAAACGGCCCTACTCACGGTACGAACAAAGACAGTTATGAAGGCCCTATGTCACTTTCGGGGATCACTCTGAAGGCTCGTAATCGCTGGCATAACGCTCTACTCAGCCTACCTAGACTACTCTAACAAGCCAGGTGTTCAGCATGTTTTTTATCTAGTATGGCAGACACCAATACTAATTGATGCCTGTTGAACTAAACAGGTTATGAATAGACCGTGGTTAGGAATTGTCTATAACCCTATTTTAGTTTAAAAGAAACTACATTAGACATGCAGACATAATGTATTTAGCAGGTGGCTATTTCCGGAAAAACATAATAACTTCAACATACAAAACAACTATTCATAAAATCATAATCTGATATTCATAATTGATGTTTAGGACAAAGCAATAAAACATATAAGAGAGGGGTATGGGGACTGATGCCATAAAGAAATCACCCTTTACTTAGTCTCGCCTACAGAGCATACTGCTGTATACGTCGTATTGCCTGCCCTGACTCTGCTCGCCAGAACCTTCGGAGGACGCTTCCTCAGCCTAGTAACTAGACTTTACCTTACGTCCTGGGCTTAAGCCTAGCCCTGTGGACTGACTCTTCGAACGCCTAGAGCTCTCTTAGGGTCTCCTAACGAAACCCCGGGTATTCTATGAATACCGGAAACGAACCTATCTATAGAAAACTAAGATCTGAGACTATTTCTCAGAAACTAAAACAAAACACTAATAAGAAAGAAAACTGAGATCTGAGTCTCTGAGTGAGTTGTGTACTGGAAAACTGTACACTGGAAACCACTTAATGACTCAGATCGAGTGGAGAGGGATGAATTCAACTGCTGGAGGCCTGGGGTATTTATAGCAGCTTCCCGGAGTGAAAATTCTGAAAAATTCGATGTGGGACAGCTTCTGGCGGCTCGGGACGCCCGTCCTGATTCGTTGACCAGGTTCGGGACGCCCGTCCTGGTGGTTTGACCAGGTCGGGACGCCCGTCCCGGACCTTTGACCGGGTTAACATTTCCAAAAATTGCGTTTTTGCCCCAGAATTTGCTGTTTTCGTCTACTTTTCACCTGACACTTCCAAAATCATAAAAACCGTGAAATCAAGTAAATAGTAAACAATTAATGTCAATTTACTCTCAATTTCACATTAAAACATATATAAAAACATGCTAAAAATGTGATACGATTTTCGCGTATCATTAGGTTTTATTGATACCTGAGTTTGATATAGAAAGAAGGAGTAAGAAAAAGGGTTGAAAATCTAGAAAGCAAACCATTGGTCTAGATTAGAAAACCCTGAGTTAGAGGCTAGTGTAATACTGATAAATTTTTGGATGAAAACTTATTTGCATTGTTTGCTATGTATAATAATTCTCATCTGTGGTTTATTGCAAATTATCTAGTCACTGAATAAGTTCCAAGTGATATGACTTATCAGCAAAAGAAGAAATTCTTTGCTGATTTGAAATATTACTACTGGGCAGTTTCTCTTCTATTTCAAATTTTTGCAGATCAGTTGATCAGAAGATGTGTCTCAAAAGATGAAGGACACAAGATTTTGGAGCATTGCCCTAAAGCATCTACGGGAGACCAATTGACTACTATCAACACTGTCCGGAAAGTGTTGAAAGCAGGATCTTGTTGACCCACCATATTCAAGGACTTTTGTATCTCTGATACAGTCCTGCGATGTGATGCGTTCCGATTGGTATGCTAAAATATAGGCTTTATTTACCTATGTCGATTATGAGTAATTAAGGACTGAGTCTTACTAACTGTCACTTAGCATTCAATTATTGTCACTTAATCAATCAGAACCTAAGGCAGAGTACCTATCGTGTAGCTAGTCTGTTGGAAAGTATCTACGATTTTATTAAGTAAGTATCGTACTCCCAGGGAAGTGGCAACGGCTTAGTAGTAACTAGCCTTTTATCCTAACTCCTATCTTATGATCCAGTTATGCAATCTTCATCAAATACTTTGATGAGAGGGTGATCCATTCTCCACTAGGTTTAAGTCTAATTAATCCTAAAAGTGTTTTATAGATGAGGTCCTGATTCTATGTTATACTGTTCCTATATGTTGATTGACCTATATTCGAGTATTTTAGACATGTCTTGGCCTGGATTGCAACTATGTTCTGTGTCTAAAGGCTACCACATCTGAGTTTCTACGCTACCGCCCCATCGTTAAGGGTAACGGCCCTACTCACGGCTCGGACTAAAGTCAGCAATGAACGGTACCCTATGTCACTTCGGTATCATGCTGCTCGTCTCATAACCGCCGGCATAACACTCTACTCAGCCTACCTAGACTACTTTCAACCAACAGGGTGTTCCGCGGATTATTTTATCTAGTATGGCGGACACCAATACTAATTGATGTCTGTTAAACTAATCAGGTTATGAATAGACCGTGGTTAGGAATTGTCTATAACCTTAATTTCAGTTTAAAAGAATGGCAATAGACATGCAGACATAATGAATATTTAAGCAGATGGCCATTTCCGGAAAATCATAACAACTTCAACATATAAAACAGATATTCATAAGAATCGTAATCTGATATTCAAATTAATATTTAGATAAAACAATTCGTAAACATACAGAACCTCGTCTAGGGGACCCACTGTCATAAAGTAATCACCACTCTATGCAGGTCCAGCCGGCGCTGCAGCTCCTGTATGTTCCTAATTGCTCGATCTTACTCTGCTCGGTAGAGCCTTCGGAGAACGCTCCTCAGACCTAGTAGCAATTGTTTTACCTTACATCCCGGGTTTAAGCAAATTGCCCTAATCTGACTAAGAACACGCACCCTATCTCTCTCTTAGGATCTCCTAACGAAATCCCGGTATTCTATGAATACAAAAAATGAACCTATCTATCGAAGCCTAAGATCTGAGACTATTTCTCAAAAACAAAGAAAACGAAACACGAAAGAAAGAAAGAAAACTGAAACTGAAACCCGAGTCTCTCAGTGACTTGTGTACTCCAGAATTGTACACTGGAAGTCTCTGAATGACTCAAATCGAGTGGAGAGGAATGAATTCAACTGCTGGAGGCCTGGGGTATTTATAGCAGCTTCATGGAGTGAAAATTTCTGAAAAATTCGATGTGGGACAGCTTCTGGCGGCTCGGGACACCCGTCCCGGATTGGGACGCCCGTCCTGGTGGTCTGACTGGGTCGGGACGCCCGTCCCGGACCGTTGACCAAGTCAACATTTCCAAAAATTGCATTTTTACCCCAAAATTTGCTGTTTTCGTCTACTTTTCACCTGACACTTCCAAAATCATAAAAAATGTGAAATTGAGTAAATAACAATCAATTAAGATCGATTTCCTATCAATTTCATCCTAAATCATACATAAAAAACATGCTAAAAAAGGTATATGATTTTCGCGTATCACGATGTTTGCCAAATAACAGGTAACACATCTTCCAGAGATCATCTACCCCAGCGACGTACACAGAATGTTGCAACCGTTGATATCAGGGGTATTTCGAATCCTTTTCTCTTTCTTCCTTTAAACATAATTACATCATAGTAGTCGTGGAACACTTTTCAAAATGGCCTGAACCACAGGCATTACCTACTAATGATGTTAAAGTCATGTGCAGATTCTAGTTGTTTTCCAAATTCAGAGTGCCGATGTCTTAGGAAGAAATGTTCAGCCTGTGTATCAAATCTGTGCAGTCTTCTAAGTACCACACTTTAGCAGGAATTGCTATGGGAATGACTGACCATTCCAAAAGAGGTAGGAGTAGGTTACTGCAGAATGCTGCTCCAATGGGAAACGCATACAATCCCAGCTAGAGGAATCATACGGGATTTAGCTGAGGAATAATTCGGAAGCTGGAAACTTTCAGAAGATACCACCACAGCAAAACCCCTACCCGCAGAATCAACAGATGAGATACTGGCAACAATTAAAGCCAGACCAGTGCAAGCAAGTGATCTACCAAGAGGTAACGAAGGGTCGAAGGATATAGAGGAATTTGGCGTTGTATCAGGAGCATAGCAATGGAGGAGCTTGCATTCCCTGCATACCAATCAGCTGTGAGAAACTTCCCCGAGGAAGTCTCAAATACTTGGGCCCAGATCTATACAACTGGAGCCCCTACCACCACAGCTTTGCCAAAACTTCAGGAATCTTTTCTTCCATTCAAGACTTGCATGCCATACTTTCACTAACATTGGCAGGTAGGCACACCAAAGAAGCATCATTCCTAGACACGTTCATTCTGGACACGTTGCTACGATTACGAGAAACTTTGCAGATGATTCAAGGAAACAGTCCTTGGGGCTTGAGTCATTCATCAAATGGATATGCCACTACCTAGAGCTCGACAATGAAGGATCGGAGCTGGCGTCATCTGTTCCAATATCTAGAGCTTGCAGAGTCAAGAACACCTCAGCAATAGCACATGGCTACGGTGAAGAGCCAATTGACATAGCAAAGAAGACCCTTCTACTCGCGACATGAAGGGAGTTTTGCTAATCCTCATGATCCTTTACTTTTGTTTTCTTTATTTTGTGTTCTGTTTTGTTATTTCCATTATCCTTCTTGTTTTATTTTCTCTCTTACCCTTAATTAGTCAAATAAGTGTGGGGTAAGAGTTCTTTGTTTTGTTTTCATTTCTTCTTGTTTGCAAATAAGTGTGGGGTAGTTTAGCTATGCATGACCACTGAGGACAGTGCCATAATTAAGTGTGGGGTAGCAGTGCAGGGTGCACTGTAGCAGTTTGCAAAATTTGTTTTGCATGCTATTGCTTGTTTTCCCCGTATTTTCACACCCTTCCAAAAAAATTTCAAAATTTTTCCGTCTTTCAGACTTCTAAATGCAGTATGCTTGGTTAAACAATTGCTTATGTCTATGATATGTAGGTAGTATGTTATGGTTAGTAGGAGATAATTGATGACTATTGCTGAACTAATTGATTAGGAATATGGAATTCCTGATAACTGAGCACAACTTTGTCTGGATTAGAGACCTCAGCCAATTGCTTGTTAACTAGATAAAATTAGACTAGTTGTGGATATATTGGCAGTTAGAATGACTAGATGAGACTCTGAGCTAAAAGTGAAAAGAAACAAAAGGAAGTTAATCAAATAAGTGTAGTTTGCCAGCGGCCTTCGCTACTCGAGCACCACTCCTTCGGGGAATTTAAAGCCTGAGGCCCTAAGGTCGTGTAGATCTGGGAGTCATCGGAGTGGGACTCGCTACATGGGTAGTTGAAGTTGACGTGTTCTAAGCAGACTCAAAATACCCTGAATCTATAAAGAAAATAACTAAGTGCTAAAACATTAAAAATCTGATCACCAAAGCTCAGAACTCAAAAAGTTGTATGCTGTTAATATGTCTAGCGATGGGTCGAAGTGTTATCTGGTAGTAGTTAAGACAAGAGTACATTGTGTTGACTATCTGGTCTAGACTAGTACACACACTACACATCAAGAAAACCATGTGACAAAGAAAAAAAGTTCAACCTAGTTGTTGATTTGTTTTCTGCCTGATCATAACAAACTACTAAAAACATCTGAGACCTTATCATAGCAACCTAACCAGTCAGACCTGTGTTAAGACTTGTTTGAAGAATTTTTGGAATAAAAACATGACTAGGAATTTAAGTGACTGCACTACGATTTAGAATCACTAACTTCAGGTAGACTTTGCTTGAGGACAAGCAAAAAGCTAAGTGTGGGGTTATCTGATACGCGAAAATCGTATCACCTTTTTAGCATGTTTTTATGTATGAATTTGGGTGAAATTGAGGGTAATTTGATATTAATTGTTCATTATTTACTTAATTTCACAGTTTTTATGATTTTGGAAGTGTCAGGTGAAAAGTAGACAAAAACAGCAAATTTTGGGGCAAAAACGTAATTTTTGGAAATATTGACTTAGTCAACGGGTCAGGACGGGCGTCCCAAACCCGAGACGGGCGTCCCGACCCAGTCAAACTACCGGGACGGGCGTCCCGACCTGGTCAACAGATCAGGACGGGCGACCCAATCCGGGACGGGCATCCCGAACCCCCAAATCCAGTCCCACATCGAATTTTTGATGAAAAATCACCCCGGGAAGTTGCTATAAATACCCCAGGCCTCCAGCAGTTGAAATCATTCCTCTCCACTCGATCTGAGTCATTAAGTGGTTTCCAGTGTACAATTCTCTAGTACACAACTCACTCAGAGACTCGGATCTCAGTTTTCATTCTTGTTAGTGTTTTGTTTTAGTTTCTGAGAAATAGTCTCAGATCTTAGGATTCTATAGATAGGTTCGTTTATGGTATTCATAGAATATCCGGGATTTCGTTAGGAGATCCTAAGAGGGCTCTAGGCGTTCGAATAGTCAGTCCACATGGCTGGGCTTAAGCTGGGTATTAAGGTAAAGCCCAGTTACTAGGCTAAGGAAGCGTCCTCCGACAGTTCTGGCGAGCAGAGTCAGGTCAAGCAATACGGCATATACAGCAGTACGCTCCATCGGCGAGACTTCGTAAAGGGTGAATTCTTTATGGCATCGGTCCCCCTGTCCCTCTCTTATATGCTGTTATTGTGTTTGTCCAAATAACTGTTTGAATACCAGATTATGTTTTTATGAATATTTGTGATATATGTTGAAGTTATTATGTTTTTCTAGGAATGGCCACCTGCTTAAATATACATTATGTTTGCATGTCTATCGTCGTTCTTTTAAATAGAAATTAGGGTTATAGACAATTCCTAACCACGGTCTATTCATAGCCTGTTTAGTTTAACATGCATCAATTGATATTGATGTCTGCCATACTAGATAAAATAATCTACGGAACACCCCGTTGGTTGAAAGTAGTCTAGGTAGGCTGAGTTGAGTGTTATGCCGGCGGTTATGAGACTAGCAGTATGATCCCCAAAGTGACATAGGGCGGTCATTGCTGACTTTAGTCCGAGCCGTTAGTAGGGTCGTTACCCTTAACGATGGGGCGGTAGCGTAGAAACTCAGATGTGGTAGCCTTTAGACACAGAACATAGTTGCAATCCAGGCCTAGACATGTCTAAAATACTCGAATATAGGTCAATCAACGTATAATAACAGTATAACATAAAATCAGGATCTCATCTTTAAAACACGTTTAGGTTTGGCTAGACTTAAACCTAGTGGAGAACGAATCATCCTCTCATCAAAGTATTTGATGATGATTGCATAACTGGATCATAAGATAGGAGTTAGGATAAAAGGCTAGTTACTACTAAGCCGTTGTCACTTCCCTAGGAGTACGATATTTATTTAATAAAATCGTAGATACTTTCCAACAGACTAGCTACACGATAGGTACTCTGCCTTAGGTTCTGGCTGATTAAGTGACACCATAGAGACTAAATGTGACAATTAGTCAATCACAGTCCTTAATTATTCATAATCAACATTGGGTTAAATAACACCTATTTAGAATATCAACCGGAACGCATCAGATTTTTGGCGCCGTTGTCGGGGAAATATCATAATGAATTTAGGATTATTGGCCACAATTCTAGAGACTTATGATAGGTAACGGTAGTAACCTGGACTTTTGAATCACACTTATCTTATACTAGTTAGACAATCACATTCCTAAATATATGATTATCATAACTAATTAATTTTAGATAATATCTGGAATTTAGATGACTTAGGATAATCAAATTTTAGAAAATTATTCTAAAACCATATTGAGGAAATTTACCCGCTTTCTAAATAAAAATCAAAATCCAAAAAAATATTTTTCTTGCTTTCTTGTTTCACTTTCCTACTTTTGCTATTTGTTATTTCTAACCAGACTTTGCACTCAGAAATGAAGGGAACAAGAGCCCAGGATATTTTGGACGAATTTGAAAATAACACAAATCCCTCTCCAGAGATTCAAACAATTCCTGCATCTCCCGAATATACTCCTGCATCTCCCAAATATACTCCTGCCTCTCCAGATATACTCCAGAGTCCCCTGAATACACCCTGAAATCTCCTGAGTATATACCTGCATCCCCCGCACCTAACAACCAACCACCTTCATCAGAGGATAGCACTAATATTTCTCACTCAGCCTTGGTTGCCCAGGTAGATAATATATCTCACAGGATAAGCGTTATGACTCAGACAATACCAGGCGGACTGAGACGATCATATCAGGCTGTTCTAACCTTGAGTTCTGAAGTGACCCAACTCAGAACCACAATAGAACGCCAGAATGTGCAATTACTCCGAGAAATGATGGAAATTTTAAAGGAACAAAGGAACCAGCAGGAGGTGATGCGCAACATACGAGCAGAACTACAACGAATGCGAAACATTCGAACAGAACTACAGGAGATCAGAGATAGGAGTCGTTAAGAAAAAGGGAAGATTCTTTTACTCTCAACAAATAATTCGTTTGAACTGAAACTTGAATAATTGACCCATATTTTTCTATTTTTCAAACATTTTCAAAGGGTCCTTTATATTCAACAATTTTCTTAAGACATTTTATTTCGAATTTCTATGAAAAACGAAAGTTTTGCAAATACAGTTTATTTTTCACTAATTGTACAAACTCAGTTTTTGTTTTTCTGAAATTCTTGCTGAATTTAAGTTGGGATAAAATTAGGGTAGTCATAATTTTCGAAAAAGACTGAGGAATTTTTGCAAAGAGTTTTGTTTTTAACAACTTCTGAATTTCATTGGATAAACATGAAGCCTTGTTAAAAATTATGATTATTTTTGGTATCTTGAGATTTTCAGGGAATTATGAAAAAAAAATTAAAACTTTTTTTTCGGAATTGGCACGCGTCCCGATGCAACCCGGGACGGGCGTCCAGAGGGACGGGAGTCCTGCCTCCGGGACGGGCGTCTCGAAGACCACCCCTTCTATAAAAGTTCAATTTTTTTTCAATTTCTCTCAAATCTACAACCAAAAATTCATCTCTCTAAAAATATTTCTCTCTACCTTCTCTCTACAAATTTTTGGCAAACTCTTCAAAGTTTAAAAATTCAAATTTCTCTCCAAAATTTGAATTTTAAACTTCACCCAAAAATTTGAATTTTAAACTTCACCCAAAAATTTGAATTTCCCTCCAAAATTCGATTTTCCCACCAAAAATTCAAAATCCTTCCCTAACCTAATTTCATCCTTCTGAATTCAAATTCACCTCCAGAATTTGAGTTTAAAGCTTTCTTTCCCACGTAAACTCTCTCGTACGTTTTCAATGGCTCCCAAATGTGCTCGTACCACATCTACCACGACAGTTACCTCAGTGGCACATCCTTTTATGCTGTTTCCCTCCAGCACAGCATACCAAGAAAGATACACTGGACGCTGGATTGGGCAGCAGTACAGACATTGGAAGTAGAGCCGGAAGTCAGACGCATACTCGACGTGCCACATTACAGTCGAGTATTCATCGTCACAAAGCCCACATACCTGGAGCTGGTATGTGAGTTCTATGCGTCTTTTACTTGCCACCAGGAGCAGATCACATTCCGTTTAGGCGGAATAGATCGGTCGATGAGCATGGCCAAGTTCGGCATCGCCCTAGGTATCTGGCAGAGAGATGAGCTGGATACGCCCGCATACACCACAGCAGTTCGAGACTTCACGTCTGCAGATGTCTCTACTGCTTGGGCTCAGATCTGCATGACGGGTGTCCCATACTAGCATGGCTTTGCAAAAGCCACATGTATTTATCCTACTCTTCGTTACCTGCACGCTATCATTGCACACACATTGTCAGGACGACTGATAGCGCCCGGAACTGTCACCCGGATGGAGACATTCCTTCTAGCCAACATGCACATGGGATCTACAGTAGAGATGGCTAGACTCATAGCGGTCGTCATGCGAGGATTCGCTACAGACACCAGGAAACAGTGTCTGGGGCTCGGACCGTACATCACCAGGCTAGCCCGCTACCTGGAGTTGGACATAGAGGGCTCGGAGCTTACTCTGGTCGCCCCGACCACTGTTCCCACAGATGTTACCATTCTACGGAACATGGGAATGGTTTTCCGGGATGCGAATGGCCGCGACACCATCCACACAGAGCAGACAGGACATGCATCGACATCGGAAGCATTTCCATCGCATATCCCTCCGTCTGAGACGTTCGTGCCACGTACTGCCTTCGAACGACACATGTCGCACGGATTGGCAGAACTATCGGCCCGATACAGTCGAGACATGGACAGGATTGACAGACGGTTGACGATGATGGAGGACAGGATTGATAGACGGTTGGCGATGATAGATGACAAGATCGCCATGAACACCAGCAGGATTGAGGAGATACATCAGCAGACTTCCCGAGTGGCGGAAAACTTCGAGTTTGACTTAGCAGACTTAGGTCCACTGGACGACGATCCGCCGGGTTCTTAGTCTCTCTCTCCTTCTTTGCTTTCCTTTCCTTTCTTGTGCTTTTGTTTTTCTTGTTCAATGTGTATAAACATGTCTGGGCTGTATGACGTATGAATCTATGTACAAAATTGATTTATATGACATACAGATTTATTTGCATTATTATTTTTTTTTATGTCTTACTTACCCATACAGAATCTTTTCTTTTCTGTTTTATTTCTTATTTTCAAATAAGTGTGGGGTAAGAATCTTTTCTGTTTTATTTTATATTTTCAAATAAGTGTGGGGTAGCTAGATATGCATGAACACTGAGGACAGTGCCAGACTTAAGTGTAGGGTAGCAGTGCACGGTGCACTGTAGCAGTTTGCAAAATGTTTTGCATGCTTTTGCTTGTTTTCCCCGAATTTTCACACCCTTCCAAAAAGTTTTCAAAATTTTTCCGTCTTTCAGACTTCTAAATGCAGTATGCTTGGTTAAACAATTGCTTGTGTCTATGATATGTAGGTAGTATGTTATGGTTAGTAGGAGATAATTGATAGCTATCTTGGACTAATTGATTAGGAATAGGGAATTCCTGATAACTGAGCACAACCTTGTCTGGATTAGAGACCTCAGCCAATTGCCTGTTCGAGACTTAACTAGATAAAATTAGACCAGTTGTGGATATATTGGCAGTTAGAATGACTAGATGAGACTCTGAGCAAGAAGTGAAAAGAAATTAAAGGAAGTTAATCAAATAAGGGTAGTTTGCCAGCGGCCTTCGCTATTCGAGCACCACTCCTTCTGGGAACTTAAAGCTTGATGCCCTAAGGTCGTGTAGATCTGGGAGTCATCGGAGTGGGACTCGCTACATGGGTAGTTGAAGTTGACGTGTTCTAAGCAGACTCAAAATACCCTGAATCTATAAAGAAAACAACTAAATGCTAAAACATTAAAAATCTGATCACCAAAGCTCAGAACTCAAAAAGTTGTCTGTTGTTAATATGTCTAGCGATAGGTCGAAGTGTTATCTGGTAGTAGTTAAGACAAGAGTACATTGTGTTGACTATCTGGTCTGGACTAGTACACACACTACACATCAGGAAGACCCTGTGACTAAGAAAAAAAAAGTTCAACCTAGTTGTTGATTTGTTTTCTGCCTAATCATAACAAACTACTAAAAATATCTAAGACCTTGTCATAGCAACCTAACCAGTCAGACCTGTATTAAGACTTGTCTGAAGAATTTTTGGAATAAAAACATGACTAGGAATTTAAGTAACTTCAGGTAGACTTTGCTTGAGGACAAGAAAAAAGCTAAGTGTGGGGTTATCAGATACGCGAAAATCGTATCACCTTTTTAGCATGTTTTTATGTATGAATTTGGGTGAAATTGAGGGTAATTTGATCTTGATTGTTCATTATTTACTTAATTTCATAGTTTTTATGATTTTGGAAGTGTCAGGTGAAAAGTAGACGAAAACAGCAAATTTTGGGGCAAAAACACAATTTTTGGAAATATTGACTTAGTCAACGGGTCAGGACGGGCGTCCCGAACCCGGGACGGGCATCCTGATTTGGTCAACAGATCAGGACGGGCGTCCCAATCCGGGACGGGCATCCCGAACCCCCAGATCCAGTCCCGCATCGAATGTTTGCTGAAAAATCACCCCGGGAAGCTGCTATAAATACCATAGGCCTCCAGTAGTTGAAATCATTCGTCTCCACTCGATCTGAGTCATTAAGTGGTTTCCAGTGTACAATTCTCTAGTACACAACTCACTCAGAGACTCGGATCTCAGTTTTCTTTCTTGTTAGTGTTTTGTTTTAGTTTCTGAGAAATAGTCTCAGATCTTAGGATTCTATAGATAGGTTTGTTTCTGGTATTCATAGAATACCCGGGATTTCGTGAGGAGATCCTAAGAGGGCTCTAGGCGTTCGAAGAGTCACTCCACAGGGTTGGGCTTAAGCTGGGTATTAAGGTAAAGCCCAGTTACTAGGCTGAGGAAGCATCCTCCGACGGTTCTGGCGAACAGAGTCGGGTCAAGCAATACGGCATATACAACAGTACGCTCCATCGGTGAGACTTTGTAAAGGGTGAATTCTTTATGGCATCGGTCCCCCTGTCCCTCTCTTATATGTTGTTATTGTGTTTGTCCAAATAACTGTTTGAATACCAGATTATGTTTTTATGAATATTTATGATATATGTTGAAGTTATTATGTTTTTCTAGAAATGTCCACCTGCTTAAATATCCATTATGTCTGCATGTCTATCGCCGTTCTTTTAAATTGAAATTAGGGTTATAGACAATTTCTAACCACGGTCTATTCATAACCTGTTTAGTTTAACAGGCATCAATTAGTATTGATGTCTGCCATACTAGTTAAAATAATCTGTAGAACACCCCTTTGGTTGAAAGTAGTCTAGGTAGGCTGAGTTGAGTGTTATGCCGGCGGTTATGAGACGAGCAGTATGATCCCCAAAGTGACATAGGGGGGTCATTGCTGACTTTAGTCCGAGCCGTGAGTAGGGCCGTTACCCTTAACGATGGGGCGGTAGCGTAGAAACTCAGATGTGGTAGCCTTTAGACACAGAACATAGTTGCAATCCAGGTAAGACATGTCTAAAATACTCGAATATAGGTCAATCAACATATAATAACAGTATAACATAAAATCAGGATCTCATCTTTAAAACACGTTCAGGTTTGGCTAGACTTAAACCTAGTGGAGAACGAATCATCCTCTCATCAAAGTATTTGATGATGATTGCATAACTGGATCATAAGATAGGAGTTAGGATAAAAGGCTAGTTACTACTAAGCCGTTGTCACTTCCCTAGGAGTACGATATTTATTTAATAAATTCGTAGATACTTTCCAACAGACTAGCTACACGATTAAGTGACACCATAGAGACTAAATGTGACAATTAGTCAATCACATTCCTTAATTATTCATAATCAACATTGGGTAAAATAACACCTATTTAGAATATCAACCGGAACGCATCAGATTTTTGGCGCCGTTGCCGGGGAAATATCATAATTAATTTAGGATTATTGGCCACAATTCTAGAGACTTATGATAGGTAACGGTAGTAACCTGGACTTTTGAATCACACTTATCTTATACTAGTTAGACAATCACATTCCTAAATATATGATTATCATAACTAATTAATTTTAGATAATATCTGGAATTAAGAGACTTAGGATAATCAAATTTTAGAAAATTATTCTAAAACCATATTGAGGAAATTTACCCGCTTTCTAAATAAAAATCAAAATCCATAAAAATATTTTTCTTGCTTTCTTGTTTCACTTTCCTACTTTTGCTATTTGTTATTTCTAACCAGACTTTGCACTCAGAAATGAAGGGAACAAGAGCCCAGGATATTCTGGACGAATTTGAAAATAACACTAATCCCTCTCCAGAGATTCAAACAATTCCTGCATCTCCCGAATATGCTCCTGCATCTCCCAAAATACTCCTGCCTCTCCAGAATATACTCCAGAGTCCCCTGAATACACCCCGAAATCTCCTGAGTATATTCCTGCATCCCCCGCACCTAACAACCAACCACCTTCATCAGAGGATAGCACTAATATTTCTCACTCAGCCTTGGTTGCCCAGGTAGATAATATATCTCACAGGATAAGCGCTATGACTCAGACAATACCAGGCGGACTGAGACGATCATATCAGGCTGTTCTAACCTTGAGTTCTGAAGTGACCCAACTCAGAACCACAATAGAACACCAGAATGTGCAATTACTCCGAGAAATGATGGAAATTTTAAAGGAACAAAGGAACCAGCAGGAGGAGATGCGCAACATACGAGCAGAACTACAAGAAATGCGAAACATTCGAACAGAACTACAGCAGATCAGAGATAGGAGTCGTTAAAAAAAAGGGAAGAGTCTTTTACTCTCAACAAATAATTCGTTTGAACTGAAACTTGAATAATTGACCCATATTTTTCTATTTTTCAAACATTTTCAAAGGGTCCTTTATATTCAACAATTTTCTTAAGACATTTTATTTCGAATTTCTATGAAAAATGAAAGTTTTGCAAATACAGTTTATTTTTCACTAATTGTACAAACTCAGTTTTTGTTTTTCTGAAATTCTTGCTGAATTTAAGTTGGGATAAAATTAGGGTAGTCATAATTTTCGAAAAAGGCTGAGGAATTTTTGCATATAGTTTTTTTTTATCAACTTCTGAATTTCATAGGATAAACATGAAGCCTTGTTAAAAATTATGATTATTTTTGGTATCTTGAGATTTTCAGGGAATTACGAAAAAAAAATAAAATTTTTTTTTTCGGAATTGGCACGCGTCCCGATGCAACCCGGGACCGCGTCCAGAGGGACGGGAGTCCTGCCTCCGGGACGGGCGTCCCGAAGACCACCCCTTCTATAAAAGTTCAATTTTTTTCAATTTCTCTCAAATCTACAACCAAAAATTCATCTCTCTAAAAATATTTCTCTGTACCTTCTCTCTACAAATTTTTGGCAAACTCTTCAAAGTTTAAAAATTCAAATTTCTCTCCAAAATTTGAATTTTAAACTTCACCCAAAAATTTGAATTTCCCTCCAAATTTTGATTTTCCCGCCAAAAATTCAAAATCCTTCCCTAACCTAATTTCATCCTTCTGAATTCAAATTCACCTCCAGAATTTGAGTTTAAAGCTTTCTTTCCCACCTAAACTCTCTCGTACGTTTTCAATGGCTCCCAAACGTGCTCGTACCACATCTACCATGACAGTTACCTCAGTGGCACATCCTTTTATGTTGTTTACCTCCAGCACAGCATACCAAGAAAGATGCACTGGGTACATCGGGCATACGATACTGACGGGCAGAACGCTGGATTGGGCAGCAGTACAGACACTGGGAGTAGAGCCGGAAATCAGACGCATACTCGACGTGCCACCTTACAGTCGAGTATTCATCATCACAGAGCCCACATACCTGGAGCTGGTATGTGAGTTCTATGAGTCTTTTACTTGCCACCAGGAGCAGATCACATTCCGTTTAGGCGGAATAGATCGGTCGATGAGCATGGCTGAGTTCGGCATCGCCCTAGGTATCTGGCAGAGAGATGAGCTGGATACGCCCGCATACACCACAGCAATTCGAGACTTCACGTCTGCAGACGTCTCCACTGCTTGGGCTCAGATCTGCATGACGGGTGTCCCATACCAGCATGGCTTTGCAAAAGCCACAGGTATTTATCCTACTCTTCATTACCTGCATGCTATCATTGCACACACATTGTCAGGACGACTGACAGCGCCCGGAACTGTCACCCGGATGGAGACATTCCTTCTATCCAACATGCACATGGGATCTACAGTAGAGATGGCTAGACTCATAGCGGTCGTCATGCGAGGATTCGCTATAGACACCAGGAAACAGTGTCTGGGGCTCGGACCGTACATCACCAGGCTAGCCCGCTACCTGGAGTTGGACATAGAGGGCTCAGAGCTTACTCTGGTCGCCCCGACCACCGTTCCCACAGATGTTACCATTCTACGGAACATGGGAATGGTTGTCCGGGATGCGAATGGCCGCGACACCATCCACACGGAGCAGACAGGACATGCATCGGCATCGGAAACATTTCCAGCGCATATCCCTCCGTCCGAGACGTTCGTGCCACGTACTGCCTTCGAACGACACATGTCGCACGGATTGGCAGAACTATCGGCCCGATACAGTCGAGACATGGACAGGATTGACAGACGGCTGACGATGATGGAGGACAGGATTGATAGACGGTTGGCGATGATAGATGACAGGATCGCCATGAACACCAGCAGGATTGAGGAGATACATCAGCAAACTTCCCGAGTGGCGAAAAACTTTGAGTTTGACTTAGCAGACTTAGGTCCACTGGACGACGATCCGTCGGGTTCTTAGTCTCTCTCTCCTTCTTTCCTTTCCTTTCCTTTCTTTTGCTTTTGTTTTTCTTGTTCTATGTGTATAAACATGTCTGGGCTGTATGACGTATGAATCTATGTACAAAATTGATTTATATGACATACAGAATTATTTGCATTATTTTATTTATTTTTTTTATGTCTTACTTACCCATACAGAATCTTTTCTTTTTTGTTTTATTTCTTATTTTCAAATAAGTGTGGGGTAGCTAGATATGCATGAACACTGAGGACAGTGCCAGACTTAAGTGTAGGGTAGCAGTGCACGGTGCACTATAGCAATTTGCAAAATTTTTTGCATGCTTTTGCTTGTTTTCCCCGTATTTTCACACCCTTCCAAAAGTTTTTCAAAATTTTTTCGTCTTTCAGACTTCTAAATGCAGTATGCTTGGTTAAACAATTGCTTATGTCTATGATATGTAGGTAGTTTGTTATGGTTAGTAGGAGATAATTGATAGCTATCTTGGACTAATTGATTAGGAATAGGGAATTCCTGATAACTGAGCACAACCTTGTCTGGATTAGAGACCTCAGCCAATTGCCTGTTCGAGACTTAACTAGATAAAATTAGACCAGTTGTGGATATATTGGCAGTTAGAATGACTAGATGAGACTCTGAGCAAGAAGTGAAAAGAAATTAAAGGAAGTTAATCAAATAAGGGTAGTTTGCCAGCGGCCTTCGCTATTCGAGCACCACTCCTTCGAGGAACTTAAAGCTTGATGCCCTAAAGTCGTGTAGAACTGGGAGTCATCGGAGTGGGACTCGCTACATGGGTAGTTGAAGTTGACGTGTTCTAAGCAGACTCAAAATACCCTGAATCTATAAAGAAAACAATTAAATGCTAAAACATTAAAAATCTGATCACCAAAGCTCATAACTCAAAAAGTTGTCTGTTGTTAATATGTCTAGCGATAGGTCGAAGTGTTATCTGGTAGTAGTTAAGACAAGAGTACATTGTGTTGACTATCTGGTCTGGACTAGTACACACACTACACATCAGGAAGACCCTGTGACTAAGAAAAAAAAAGTTCAACCTAGTTGTTGATTTGTTTTCTGCCTAATCATAACAAACTACTAAAAACATCTAAGACCTTGTCATAGCAACCTAACCAGTCAGACCTGTATTAAGACTTGTCTGAAGAATTTTTGGAATAAAAACATGACTAGGAATTTAAGTAACTTCAGGTAGACTTTGCTTGAGGACAAGCAAAAAGCTAAGTGTGGGGTTATCAGATACGCGAAAATCGTATCACCTTTTTAGCATGTTTTTATGTATGAATTTGGGTGAAATTGAGGGTAATTTGATCTTGATTGTTCATTATTTACTTAATTTCACAGTTTTTATGATTTTCGAAGTGTCAGGTGAAAAGTAGACGAAAACAGCAAATTTTGGGGCAAAAACGCAATTTTTGGAAATATTGACTTAGTCAACAGGTCAGGACGGGCATCCCGAACCCCCAGATCCAGTCCCACATCGAATGTTTGCTGAAAAATCACCCCGGGAAGCTGCTATAAATACCCCAGGCCTCCAGCAGTTGAAATCATTCCTCTCCACTCGATCTGAGTCATTAAGTGGTTTCCAGTGTACAATTCTCTAGTACACAACTCACTTAGAGACTCGGATCTCAGTTTTCTTTCTTGTTAGTGTTTTGTTTTAGTTTCTGAGAAATAGTCTCAGATCTTAGGATTCTATAGATAGGTGATACGCGAAAATCGTATCACATTTTTAGCATGTTTTTATGCATGTTTTAATGTGAAATCGAGAGTAAATTGACATTAATTGTTTATTATTTACTAGATTTCACGGTTTTTATGATTTTGGAAGTGTCAGGTGCAAAGTAGACGAAAACAACAAATTTTGGGGCAAAAACGCAATTTTTTGGAAATGTTGACTCGGTCAAAGGTCCGGGACGGGCGTCCAGGACCCGGGACGGGCGTCCCAATCCGGGACGGGCGCCCCGAGCCGCCAGAAGCTGTCCCACATCGAATTTTTCAGAGATTTTCACTCCGGGAAGCTGCTATAAATACCCCAGGCCTCCAGCAGTTGAATTCATTCCTCTCCACTCGATCTGAGTCATTTAGTGGTGTCTAGTGTACAATTCTCTAGTACACAACTCACTCAGAGACTCGGATCTCAGTTTTCTTTCTTGTTAGTGTTTTGTTTTAGTTTCTGAGAAATAGTCTCAGATCTTAGGTTTCTATAGATAGGTTCGTTTCTAGTGTTCATAGAACACCCGGGATTTCGTTAGGAGATCCTAAGAGGGCTCTAGGCGTTCGAAGAGTGAGTCCACAAGGCTAGGCTTAAGCCCAGGATGTAAGGTAAAGTCTAGCTACTAGGCTGAGGAAGCGTCCTCCGACGGTTCTGGCGAGCAGAGTCGGGTCAAACAATACGGCATATACAGCAGTACGCTCCATCGGCGAGACTTCGTGAAGGGTGAATTCTTTATGGCATCGGTCCCCCTGTCCCTCTCTTATATGTTGTTATTGTGTTTGTCCAAATAACTGTTTGAATACCAGATTATGTTTTTATGAATATTTGTTATTTATGTTAAAGTATTATGTTTTTCTAGAAATGGCCACCTGCTTAAATATCCATTATGTCTGCATGTTTATTGCCGTTCTTTTAAACTGAAATTAAGGTTATAGACAATTCCTAACCACGGTCTATTCATAACCTGTTTAGTTTAACAGACATCAATTAGTATTGGTGTCTGCCATACTAGATAAAATAATCTGCGGAACACCCCGTTGGTTGAAAGTAGTCTAGGTAGGCTGACTAGAGTTTTATGCCGGCGGTTATGCGACGAGCAGTGTGATCCCCAAAGTGACATAGGGCGGTCATTGCTGACTTTAGTCCGAGCCATGAGTAGGGCCGTTACCCTTAACGGTGGGGCGGTAGTGTAGAAACTCAGATGTGGTAGCCTTTATACACAGAGCATAATTGCAATCCAGGCCAAGACATGTCTAAAACACTCGAATATAGGTCAATCAACGTATAGTAACAGTATAACATAAAATCAGGATCTAATCTTTAAAACACTTTCAGGTTTAGCTAGACTTAAACCTAGTGGAGAATGAATCACCCTCTCATCAAAATTATTGATGAAGATTGCATAACTGGATTATAAGATAAGAGTTAGGAAGAAAGGCTAGTTAGTACTAAGTCGTTGCCACTTCCCTGGGAGTACGATATTTATTTAATAAAATCGTAGATACTTTCCAACAGACTAGCTACACGATAGGTACTCTGCCTTAGGTTCTGGCTGATTAAGTGACACCATAGAGACTAAATGTGACAATTAGTCAATCACAGTCCTTAATTATTCATAATCAACATAGGGTAAAATAACACCTATTTAGCGCATCGGTCGGAAACCGCATCAGATTTTTGGCGCCGTTGTCGGGGAAATATCATAATGAATTTAGGACTCCTGATCAAAATTCTAGACACTGATCAAAATTCTAGATACTTATGATCGGTAACGGTAGTAACCTAGACTTTAGACCTAACACTTGTTTTATGCTAGTTAGACAATCAGTTTCCGAAATATAGGATTATCATAACTAATTAATTTTAGATGTTATCTGGAATTAAGACACTTAGGATAATCAAATTTTAGAAAATTATTCTAAAACCATATTAAGGAAATTTACCTGCTTTCAACATAAAAAGAAAAAAAATGTCAAAAATTTAAAATCCCAAAAAGAATGTATCTTTCTTGCTCAACGGTGAGTTGTTCCTTTTCCCTATATCTTGTTTTTCTAGTTGTTTTCTTAGTTGCTCTTTTTCGTGTTTTTTTTCCTTTATTTAATTTCGAAGAAATAAAAATGGAAATGAGGATAAAATATATTTTCTTCTGAGTTGTAAAATGTTGGCTTAGATTTTTATCGGGAAGAAACTTTATTTTCTTAGAGTCTTGCCGGCCTTATTAGGATGAGTTATGAAATAGTTTTTCCTTAATAGCCAGACCTTTGAATGTTCTATTGGAAAAAGGATGTTCCTTTTGTTTTGCTGATGATTGCATGAGAATTTTTAAAACCAAAAGGAATTATTGCACCCATTATGACATCACCTGATTGATATCTGCTTTTTGAATGAATATGTGATGTAGTAAGAATTGTTTTAGACATAAACATGATAAGAAAGTTCATGTATGATAAATCCTAATCTTATCTAGTCTTGTCTAAAAACAATAGGTTACACTGATCACTCTGAGATGTCTGTGTTCAATAAAACTGATACTGAACCATAATTGATTAAGTTAGGTTTTATTGTTACTTGAGTTTGATATAGAATGAAGGGGTAAGAAAAAGGGTTGAAAATCTAGAAAGCAAACCATTGGTCTAGATTAGAAAACCCCGAGGTAGAGGCTAGTATAATACTGATAAAGTTTTGGATGAAAACTTATTTGCATTGTTTGCTATGTATAATAATTCTCATCTGTGGTTTATTGCAAATTATCTAGTCACTGAATAAGTTCCAAGTGATATGACTTATCAGCAAAAGAAGAAATTCTTTGCTGATTTGAAATATTACTATTGGGCAGTTTCTCTTCTATTTCAAATTTTTGCAGATCAGTTGATCAGAAGATGTGTCTCAGAAGATGAAGGACACAAGATTTTAGAGCATTGCCCTAAAGAATCTACGGGAGACCAATTGATGGCTATCAACACTGTCCGGAGAGTGTTGAAAGCAGGATCTTGTTGACCCACCATATTCAAGGATTTTGTATCTCTGATACAGTCCTGCGATGCTTGCCAAATAACAGGTAACACATCTTCCAGAGATCATCTACCCCAGCGACGTACACAGAATGTTGCAACCGTTGATATCAGGGGTATTTCGAATCCTTTTCTCTTTCTTCTTTTGAACATAATTACATCATAGTAGTCGTGGAACACTTTTCAAAATGGCCTGAACCACAGGCATTACCTACTAATGATGTTAAAGTCATGTGCAGATTCTAGTTGTTTTCCAGATTCAGAGTGCCGATGTCTTAGGAAGAAATGTTCAGCCTGTGTATCAAACCTGTGAAGTCTGCTAAGTACCACACTTTAGTAGGGATTGCTATGGGAATGACTGACCATTCCAAAAGATGTAGGAGTAGGTTAATGCAGAATGCTGCTCCAATGGGAAGTGCATACAATCCCAGCTGGAGGAATCATACGGGATTTAGCTGAGGAGTAATTCGGAAGCTGGAAACTTTCAGAAGACACCACCACAGCAAAACCCACACTCGTAGAATCAATAGATGAGATACTGGCAATAATTAAAGCCAGACCAGTACAAGCAAGTGATCTACCAAGAGGTAACGAAAGGACGACATATATAGAGGAATTTGGCATTGTGTCGGGAGCATAGCAATGGAGGAGCTTGCATTCCCTGCATACCAATCAGCGGTGAGAAACTTCCCCGAGGAAGTCTCAAATACTTGGGCCCAGATCTACACAACTGGAGCCCCCTACCACCACAGCTTCGCCAAAACTTCAGGTATCTTTTCTTCTAGTCGAGACTTGCATGCCATACCTTTACTAACAGTGGCAAGAAGGCACACAAATCCCAAGAAGTCTCATTCCTAGACACGTTACTCCTGGCCACGGTGCTATGATTGTGAGAAATCTTACAAATGATTTGAGGAAGCAGACCGTAGGGCTCGAGCCATTCATCAAATGAATAGGCCACTACCTGGAGCTCGACAATGAAGGATCGAAGCTGACATCATCCGTTACAATATCTAGTGCTTACAGAGTCAAGAATGCCTCATCAATAGCACATGGCTAAGGTGAAGAGCCAATTGACAGACCAGAGAAGACCCTTCTGCTCGCGACATGAAGGGAGTTTTTCTAATCCTCATGTTCCTTTACTTTTATTTTCTTTGTGTGGTGTCCTGTTTTGTTATTTCTTTGGTTCTTTTATTTTCTCTCTTACCCTTAGTTAGTCAAATAAGTGTGGGGTAAGAGTTCTTTGTTTTGTTCTTGTTTCTTGTTTTTCAAATAAGTGTGGGGTAATTAGATATGCATGAACACTGAGGACAGTGCCAGACTTAAGTGTGGGGTAGCAGTGCACGGTGCACTGTAGCAGAGTGAAAATTTTTTCGCATGATTTTGCTTATTTTCACGTATTTTCACACCCTTCCAAAATGTTTTTCAAACTTTTTCCGTCTTTCAGACTTCTAAATGCAGTATGCTTGGTTAAACAATTGCTTATGTCTATGATATGTAGGTAGTATGCTATGGTTAGTAGGAGATAGTTGATAGCTATCTTGGACTAATTGATTAGGAATAGGGAATTCCTGATAACTGAGCACAGCTTTGTCTGGATTAGAGACCTCAACCAATTACCTTTTCAAGACTGAACTAGATGAAATTAGACCAGCTGTGGACGTTTTGACAATTAGAATAACTGGATGAGACTCTGAGCTAAAAGTGAAAGGAAACAAAAGAAGTTAATCAAATAAGGGTAGTTTGCCAGCGGCCTTCGCTACTCGAGCACCACTCCTTCGGGGAACTTAAAGCCTGATGCCCTAAGGTCGTATAGATCTGGGAGTCATCGGAGTGGGACTCGCTACATGGGTAGTTGAAGTTGACGTGTTCTAAGCAGACTCAAAATACCCTGAATCCATAAAGAAAATAACTAAGTGCTAAAACATTAAAAATCTTATCACCAAAGCTCAGAACTCAGAAAGTTATCTGTTGTCAGTGTGTCCAGCGATAGGTCGAAGTATTATCTGGTAGCAGTTAAGATAAGAGTTCATTATGTTGACTATCTGGTCTAGACTAGTACACACACTACACATCAGGAAGACCCTGTGACTAAGAAAAAAGTCCAACCTAGTTGTTGATTTGTTTCCTGCCTGATCATAACAAGCTACTAGAGACATTTGAGACCTTGTCGTAGCAACCTAACCAATCAGACCTGTGTTAAGAATTGTCTGAAGAATTTTTGGAATAAAAACATGACTAGGAATTTAAGTGACTGCACTACAGTTTAGAATCACTAACTCCATGTAGAGTTTGCTTGAGGACAAGCAAAAAGCTAAGTGTGGGGTTATCAGATACGTGAAAATCGTATCACATTTTTAGCATGTTTTTATGCATGTTTTAATGTGAAATCGAGAATAAATTGACATTAATTGTTTATTATTTACTTGATTTCACGGTTTTTATGATTTTGGAAGTGTCAGGTGCAAAGTAGACGAAAACAACAAATTTTGGGGCAAAAACGCAATTTTTTGGAAATGTTGACTCGGTCAAAGGTCCTGGACGGGCGTCCCGAACCAGGGACGGGCGTCCCGACCAAGTCAAGGCACCTGGACGGGCGTCCAGGACCCGGGACGGCCGTCCCGAGCCGCCAGAAGCTGTCCCACATCGAATTTTTCAGAGATTTTCACTCCGGGAAGCTGCTATAAATACCCCAGGCCTCCAGCAGTTGAATTCATTCCTCTCCACTCGATCTGAGTCATTTAGTGGTGTCCAGTGTACAATTCTCTAGTACACAACTCACTCAGAGACTCGGATCTCAGTTTTCTTTCTTGTTAGTGTTTTGTTTTAGTTTCTGAGAAATAGTCTCAGATCTTAGGTTTCTATAGATAGGTTCGTTTCTAGTGTTCATAGAACACCCGGGATTTCGTTAGGAGATCTTAAGAGGGCTCTAGGCGTTCGAAGAGTCAGTCCACAGGGCTAGGCTTAAGCCCAGGATGTAAGGTAAAGTCTAGCTACTAGGCTGAGGAAGCGTCCTCCGACGGTTCTGGCGAGCAGAGTCGGGTCAAACAATACGGCATATACAGCAGTACGCTCCATCGGCGAGACTTCGTGAAGGGTGAATTCTTTATGGCATCGGTCCCCCTGTCCCTCTCTTATATGTTGTTATTGTGTTTGTCCAAATAACTGTTTGAATACCAGATTATGTTTTTATGAATATTTGTTATTTATGTTGAAGTATTATGTTTTTCTAGAAATGGCCACCTGCTTAAATATCCATTATGTCTGCATGTTTATTGTCGTTCTTTTAAACTGAAATTAAGGTTATAGACAATTCCTAACCACGGCCTATTCATAACCTATTTAGTTTAACAGACATCAATTAGTATTGGTGTCTACCATACTAGATAAAATAATCTACGGAACACCCCGTTGGTTGAAAGTAGTCTAGGTAGGCTGAGTAGAGTTTTATGCCGGCGGTTATGCGACGAGCAGTATGATCCCCAAAGTGACATAGGGCGGTCATTGCTGACTTTAGTCCGAGCCGTGAGTAGGGCCGTTACCCTTAACGGTGGGGCGGTAGCGTAGAAACTCAGATGTGGTAGCCTTTAGACACAGAGCATAATTGCAATCCAGGCCAAGACATGTCTAAAACACTCGAATATAGGTCAATCAACGTATAGTAACAGTATAACATAAAATCAGGATCTAATCTTTAAAACAGTTTCAGGTTTAGCTAGACTTAAACCTAGTGGAGAATGAATCGCCCTCTCATCAAAATTATGATGAAGATTGCATAACTGGCATAACTATTATAAGATAAAGTTAGGAAAAGGCTAGTTACTACTAAGCCGTTGCCACTTCCCTGGGAGTACGATATTTATTTAATAAAATCGTAGATACTTTCCAACAGACTAGCTACACGATAGGTACTCTGCCTTAGGTTCTGGCTGATTAAGTGACACCATAGAGACTAAATGTGACAATTAGTCAATCACAGTCCTTAATTATTCATAATCAACATAGGGTAAAATAACACCTATTTAGCGCATCGGTCGGAAACCGCATCAATAGGTTCGTTTCTGGTATTCATAGAATACCCGGGATTTCGTTAGGAGATCCTAAGAGGGCTCTAGGTGTTCGAAGAGTCAGTCCACAGGGTTGGGCTTAAGCTGGGTATTAAGGTGAAGCCCAGTTACTAGGCTGAGGAAGCGTCCTCCGACGGTTCTGGCGAGCCGAGTCGGGTTAAGCAATACGGCATATACAACAGTACGCTCCATCGGCGAGACTTCGTAAAGGGTGAATTCTTTATGGCATCGGTCCCCCTGTCCCTCTCTTATATGTTGTTATTGTGTTTGTCCAAATAACTGTTTGAATACCAGATTATGTTTTTATGAATATTTGTGATATATGTTGAAGTTATTATGTTTTTCTAGAAATGGCCACCTGCTTAAATATCCATTATGTCTGCATGTCTATCGCCGATCTTTTAAATTGAAATTAGGGTTATAGACAATTCCTAACCACGGTCTATTCATAACCTGTTTAGTTTAACAAGCATCAATTAGTATTGATGTCTGCCATACTAGATAAAATAATCTGCAGAACACCCCGTTGGTTGAAAGAAGTCTAGGTAGGCTGAGTTGAGTGTTATGCCGGCGGTTATGAGACGAGCAGTATGATCCCCAAAGTGACATAGGGCAGTCATTGCTGACTTTAGTCCGAGCCGTGAGTAGGGCCGTTACCCTTAACGATGGGGCGGTAGCGTAGAAACTCAGATGTGGTAGCCTTTAGACACAGAACATAGTTGCAATCCAGGCCAAGACATGTCTAAAATACTCGAATATAGGTCAATCAACGTATAATAACATTATAACATAAAATCAGGATCTCATCTTTAAAACACTTTCAGGTTTGGCTAGACTTAAACATAGTGGAGAACGAATCATCCTCTCATCAAAGTATTTGATGATGATTGCATAACTGGATCATAAGATAGGAATTAGGATAAAAGGCTAGTAACTACTAAGCCGTTGTCACTTCCCTGGGAGTACGATATTTATTTAATAAAATCGTAGATACTTTCCAATAGACTAGCTACACGATAGGTACTCTGCCTTAGGTTCTGGCTGATTAAGTGACACCATAGAGACTAAATGTGACAATTAGTCAATCACAGTCCTTAATTATTCATAATCAACATAGGGTAAAATAACCCCTATTTAGCATATCAACCGAAACGCATCACAGAGTCGGGTCGAGCAATACGGCATATACAGTAGTACGCTCCATCGGCGAGACTTCGTAAAGGGTGAATTCTTTTTGGCATCGGTCCCCCTGTCCCTCTCTTATATGTTGTTATTGTATTTGTCCAAATAACTGTTTGAATACCAGATTATGTTTTTATGAATATTTGTGATATATGTTGAAGTTATTATGTTTTTCTAGAAATGGCCACCTGCTTAAATATCCATTATGTCTGCATGTCTATCGCCGTTCTTTTAAACTGAAATTAGGGTTATAGACAATTCCTAACCACGGTCTATTCATAACCTGTTTAGTTTAACAAGTATCAATTAGTATTGATGTCTGCCATACTAGATAAAATAATCTACGAAACACCCCGTTGGTTGAAAGTAGTCTAGGTAGGCTGAGTTGAGTGTTATGCCGGCGGTTATGAGACGAGCAGTATGATCCCCAAAGTGACATAGGGCGGTCATCGCTAACTTTAGTCCGAGCCGTGAGTAGGGCCGTTACCCTTAACGATGGGGCGGTAGCGTAGAAACTCAGATGTGGTAGCCTTTAGACACAGAACATAGTTGCAATCCAGGCCAAGACATGTCTAAAATACTCGAATATAGGTCAATCAACGTATAATAACAGTATAACATAAAATCAGGATCTCATCTTTAAAACACTTTCAGGTTTGGCTAGACTTAAACCTAGTGGAGAACGAATCATCCTCTCATCAAAGTATTTGATGATGATTGCATAACTGGACCATAAGATAGGAGTTAGGATAAAAGGCTAGTTACTACTAAGCCGTTGCCACTTCCCTGGGAGTACGATATTTATTTAATAAAATCGTAGATACTTTCCAACTGACTAGCTACACGATAGGTACTCTGCCTTAGGTTCTGGCTGATTAAGTGACACCATAGAGACTAAATGTGACAATTAGTCAATCACAGTCCTTAATTATTCATAATCAACATAGGGTAAAATAACACCTATTTAGCATATCAACCGGAACGCATCAGATGCACTAGCAAGTTAAATGACTAGGTGATACTTTGAGCTGAAGTGAAAAGTTAAATAAATAGGGTAGTTTGCAAGCGTCATTTGCTACGCGAGCACCACTCCTTAAGGGAACTTAACGCCTGATGTCCTAAGGCCGTGTAGATCTGGGAGTCATCGGAGTGGGACTCGCTACATGGGTAGTTAAAGTTGATGTGTGGAAGCGAACACAACAATACCCTAAACAATCAATCTAAAAATACATAGCCCAGTTTGTTCTTATATTGAAATTTTTAATTTAAAAACCTTGTCACTGATAACTCTAAAATAATAGAGTTATTCACATCTAATTAGCCACATTTTATTCGGGAATTAACTGAAATTATTTGGAAAATGGAATGAAAATGTGTTGATTTGATATTTTCTCTCTTTTTACCTAAAAACGTGGATTTATTGTTAGAAGTCAATTTAATTTCTCAAAATGTGGACGAGCTGTATTATTTGTTATTATTTGGGAATTAATTTGAATTGATTTATTTTGACAAGGGTAAAAAGGGAATTTTTGATTGAAATGGGTCAAAAGAAATTGGATAAATGTTGACTAATTTAGAAGGAATTGGGAATTGGTGGATGACTCATCAAGAGAGAAATGGGAAAGTAAATTTTATATAGCTATAATTGTGCACATACACACGGTTTGCACTTCTATATAGCTATATAGCTATATATATATATATATATATATATTTTTTTTTTTTTTGAGAGTGGGTGACAGCAAGGTGGACAAGAAGACAAAAGCAAGTGGGCAGAATGATTTCATATATATATATATATATATATATGCACTAACTCTAGCTGGAGATAAAACAAAGAAATACACACATTGCAGCTGAAATTTCCAGACGCTGATCATTCAGTGAAATCCTGTAGAATTAAATTGGAATTTCTGAATTTCTACTCTATTCAGAAATTAGTTAAGAAATTCCAACTGGCTGCAGAAACTATCAAGGAACCGGCAGCTGTACACTTACGGGCAGTGGCAGCTGCACAATATATATATATATATATATATATATATATATATATGTATACATACATATGATGATAACTTTGCAAAAGCTGACGGGTTTTCAGGAGAAAAGGGGCAGTGGCAGCTGCACTATATATATACATACATATGATGATAACTTTGCAAAAGCTGGCGGGTTTTCAGGAGAAAAGGGGCAGTGGAAGCTGCACTATATATATATATATATATATATGAGAGAAGAAGAGAAGAAGTGGACGGGAAGAGAGGAGGAGAAAAAGATAGTAGTATGTTTGTATGTGTGTATCTAGTATTAGCTTAGAATTTAGGCAGTGGGTAGAGTGTTTTAGAGTCTAAATCGAGTGGAAACGAACCTGAGAAAGCTGGGGCGACTTTGCTGGAATTTTTCGGGCTGTTCATGATCGAGGGCAGCAGCACCACGCAGAGGGAACGAAGGGCAGCAACAGCTTGATTAAATCTGATTTGGGGCAGTAGGGTGATCTCCGACCCGAGTAACCCTCTTTCCATTTCTTCAATTTGCTTACTGTTTTGTAATTGAATATTCTTCGTGATATGAGAATGTTTACATGTTTTCAAGGATTAATTAAAAGTGTTTTGGGATTGATATGTTTTCCGTCTTGGGATTGACTGGTGTCACTATGGACCTAGGGACTATTTTTCCTATTACTTTAATCCTTGTCTTTCATGATTCGTTTCAGCAAAATATATATTCATAACCTGAAGGTGTTGTAGTCTAATAAATTATAAACATGTGGAAAAACGTAATGTGGCATAAGATGAATAGAATGCATAAGTTTTGCGTATCGTTTTCTTTATTGATGCTTGTATGGGGCATGCTTAGTTTATTAATGCAATTACTTAAATGGATTAGGAATAACTTGCGGTTACGACTGTCCAAGTTATGTATCGAACTAGTATCTGGCTTTCTAACCGGAAGGGGTCTAGTTGACACGTTAATTGCATGGCACTTGCTTGAGGCGCATGACCGTGCGGTCAATATTGCAGGGGACATGACCAATTTCACTGCCTTGTGTTGTTCTAAGTTCACGGTACTTCGTACTCCATGAGACGATGTTATCGGGGGTTTAGACTAGTAGGCTAAGTAGTCTGGGTAGAACTAGACTGCTGTAGTGTTAATTTGGAAACCGAAAAGCATGCTTAGCATTCTTGGATTCACCATTGGTTTGTATTTGCATTTTTGGCTTGATTTTTACAGCATTGTATTACCTGTTGTATGCTCATGGTGATTTTCCAGTAGGATGTCCTGTAGTAGTAGTTAGGTAGAATTGCTGAGGCATTGGTGATGCTGCAGCAATATCTTAGTAGTAGCTTAACCTCCGAATCTCCACCCAATATTCATTATTCATCATTCTTTATTCTTTTATTCTTTTAACAAAATGTAGATCATGTTTGCATGTATAATTGGCAAACAAAATCTCTGTGAGATCGATAATCTTGTACTTAGGTACAGATATTACTTGTTGACCGGTGTATACTTGCACTTGTTAAGATTGCGTTGATTTATTCTATTTTATTATCTTCTCAATTTGTGACACACGCACACAACGCAACAGTCACCAAAGCTCAGAACTTATAAGGTTGTTTGTTGCTGGTATGTCTAGCTACCGGTCGAGGTATTATCTGGTAAGAGTCAAGAGAAGACTATATTGTGTTGACAATCTAGTCTGGACTAATACACACACTACACATCAGGAGGACCTCGTGACTAAGAGAAGAGTTCAGTCTAGTTATTAAGTTGTTAACCCTGCCTGACCGTGATAATCTACTAGAGACATTTGAGACCTTGTCATAGCAACTTAACTAGTCAGACTTGTGTTCTGAATCATTTGACTCAGTGATCAATTTTGGAATAAAAACATTGCTAGGAATTTTAAGTGACTGCACCTATGATTTAAAATCAATAATTTCATGTAGACTTTGCCTGAGGACAAGCAAAAAGCTAAGTGTGGGGTTATATGATATGCACAAATCATATAACGTTTTAGCATGTTTTTAGGCATAAATTAGGGCGAAATTGGAGTTAAATCGTTCTCAATTGACTGTTATTAACACAATTTTGCATTTTTTGTGATTTTGGAAGTGTAAGGTGAAATATGCAAGAAAATGGCAAATTTCGAGGCAAAAACGTGGTTTTCGAAAGTTCAGAAGTCATGACGGGTGTCCCAAGACTAGAACGGGCGTCCCAACCCGATCAAAGACCTGGGACGGGTGTCCTGACCCAGTCAAAGCACCGAGACGGGTGTCCAAGACCCAGGATGGGCGTCCTGACCTGGTCAACCGGTCGGGATGGGCATCCCAGACTCAGGACGGGCGTCCCGAATCCGTGAACAGTATCCCACATTGATTTCTGAAGAGAAATTCACTTAGTTCCCCTGCTATAAATACCCCAGGCCTTTCACAGTTGAAATCATTCCTCTCCACTTGATCTGAGTCATTCAGTGACTTCTAGTACACAGTTTTCTACTGTTTACTAGTCATTCAAGTGATTTCAGGTGTCTTCGTTCAAGTAGATTTCTAGTTTTCGAGATTGTCTCGTGTTCTTCGTTTCTGAGAGTCTGTCTCAGATCTTAGAATACGACTAGATAGGTTCATTTTTAATATTCAAAGAATACCCAGGATTTCGTTAGGAGATCCTAAGAGAGCACTAGGCGTTAGAAGAGTTAGTCGACATGGGGCTTTGCTTAAGCCCGGGACGTAAGGTAAAGCAATAGCTACTAGGCTGAGGAAGCGTCCTCCGAAGGTTCTATCGAGCAGAGTCGGGTCAAGCAGTCTAAAATATACAAGCAGTTGCTCCATCAACGGACTTAATAAAGGGTGAATACTTTATGGCGGTGGTCCCCTTGTCCCTCTCTTTATATTTTTGTACTGTGTTTGTCCAAAAATATATTTGAATATTAAATTATGATACTATGAATATGTGTTATGCATGTTGAAGATGATTACATTTTTCCGAAAAGGTCACCAGCTTAATTAACATTATGTTTGTATATCTATTTGCTCTTTTAAATTAGATGAACGGTTATAGATAACTCCTAACCACGGTCTAATCATAACTTGTCTAGTTTATCAGGCCTTAATTTAGGGCTTCGTGTGCAGACAGAAGCATTAAGGTCTGTCATATTAGATGAAATAACCTATAGATCACCATGTTTGTTAAAGTATTCTGAGTAGGCTGAGTTTGTGTGTTTATGTCGGCGTTAGGGCGAGCGTCATGATCTCCTGAGTGACATAGGACTTTCATGGATACTTTTAGCTCGAACCGTGAGTAGAGCCGTCAATGGCGATCAGGCATTTTATTAGATAACTCAGATGTGGTACACAAGTAGAATCAGTACATAATTGCAATCTAGACCAAGATATATCTAAAATACTCGAAGATAGGTCAATCAACATGTAGAAACAATATAACATATATCAGAACACTGTCCGTAAAACACTTTTGTAGGCTTAAGTAAACTTGAACCTAGTGTAGAGTGAATCAACCTCTCATCAAAGATTTTGATGAACGATTGCATAACTGGATAATAAAATGAGAGTTAGGGTAAAAGGATAGTTACTACTAAGCCGTTACCACTTCCCTGGGAGTAGGATAAAATTCTTAAATTAAAATCGTAGGTACTTTCCAATAGACTAGCTACACGATAGGTACTCTACCTTAGGTTTTGATTGATTAAGTGACAACATAGATGCTAAATGTGACAATTAGTAATTCTAAGTCCTTAGTTATTCATAATCGATATAGGGTAAATAAAACCTATTTTTAGCATATCGATCGGAATGCATCAAAACATGCTCTTGAGGTCTGCTCTGCCCGGTGTACAACACGAATTGGAGAATATTCAACGCCGGATCTGGTGTCACAGAGTGGATCCACTTCGAGAATGGGCCTGTGTCGACTGAACGATTCCTCTTGGTGTTATTCCTTCGTGTCTGTTTCGGACTTCTCTCGTGTCTGTTCCTCTTTGGGCGGAGTCTGTCATGGCAGCTTTTCCCCTTGGATGGCTGGCTGGCTTGACGGTTGGATTTCTCCCACTTCGCTAATTGAGTGAAGTGCCTTCTTCATGGGTGTGGTTCGACCCCTAGTTTGTTTACTCATTATGGTGCACGACTGTGGCGGTAAGGTTTATGAGAGCTCTCTTTGGTAGTCAGAAAAGGCTGGGGGTGACAAGCCCTGCTTGCGGAATTTGACATATAGCTGCCTCCACTGCTTCGAGAGGTCTCACTCCTTTCAAAGTTGCTCAACTTCTTTTAGCAGATCCTCGACCTCCCTCGTGCGTTCATCTTCACTGGACCATTTTTCATTTAGCCGATCATGGAGGTCAGGTACCTTATGTGAGGAACCACGGGGTCTCAAACGCTCAATGACCGACCGTCGTTGAGGTCTCTCAGGGGAGACTGAATGTGCCACACGATGGGTCTCATGGTGAGACATGGGGATTGTGGCGTCATGATAATGTCCATGATCGCTTGATCCCACGACATTTCAACCTTCGGTAAAAAAGTAACAAAAAGATGTGATACTTATGTTTCCCGGTAACGGAACCAAACTGATTCGTCAAAAATTGGTTTGACGCCACCTGTCACTGAAACGGCGTCTGATATTCACAAATCATATCACTTTTTAGCATATTTTTAGGCACAATTTAGGGCGAAATTAGAGTTAAATCGTTCTCAATTGACTATTATTAATGCAATTTCGCAGTTTTTGTTATTTTAGAAGTTTCAGGTGAAATATGCAAGAAAATGGCAAATTTCGGGGCAAAAACATGATTTTTGGAAGTTCAGAAGTCAGGACGGGTGTCCCAAGACCAGGACGGGAGTCCCAACCCGGTCAAAGACCCAGGACGGGAGTCCAGGACTAGGGACAGGTGTATTGACCCAGTCAAAGCACTGGGATGGGCGCCCTAACCCGGTCAATAGGTCGAGACGGGCATCCCAGATTCAAGACGGGCATCCTGAACCCCTATACAAAATCCCACATCGTTTTCTGCATAAAAAATTACTCAGTTCCTCTGCTATAAATACCCCAGGCCTTTCACAGTTGATTTCATTCCTCTCCACTTGATCTGAATCATTCAGTGACTTCCAGTACATAGTTTTCTACTATCTACGAGTCATTCAATGATTTCAGATGTTTTCGTTCGAGTAGATTTCTAGTATTCGAGAGTGTCTCTTGTTCTTCATTTTCTGAGAGTCTGTCTCAGATCTTAGAATACGACTAGATAGGGTTTGTTTTTAATATTCATAGAATACCCGGGATTTCGTTAGGAGATCCTAAGAGAGCACGAGGCGTTCAAAGAGTTAGTCAACAGGGTTTTGCTTAAACCCGGGACGTAAGGTAAAGCAATAGCTACTAGGCTGAGGAAGCGTCCTCTGAAGGTTCTGTTGATCAGAGTCGGGTCAAGCAGTCCAGGATATACAAGCAGTTGCTTCATCAGCGGGGCAAATAAAGGCGAATAATTTATGGTGGTGGTCCCCTTGTCCCTCTCTTTATATGTTTGTACTTTGTTTGTCCAAAGACCTATTTGAATATTAAATTATGATATTATGAATATGTATTTTGCATGTTGAAGGTATTTACATTTTTCCGAAAAGGTCACCAGCTTAATTATCATTATAACTGTATATCTACTTGCTCTTTTAAATTAGATGAACGGTTATAGACAACTCCTAACCATGGTCTAATCATAACCTGTCAGGTTTATTAGACCTTAATTTAGGGCTTTGTGTGCGGACGGAAGCATTAAGGTCTGCCATATTAGATGAAATAACCTCTAGATCACCATGTTTGTTAAAGTAGTCTAACTAGGCTGAGTTCGTGTGTTTATGCCGGCGTTAGGGCGAGCGGCATGATCTCTTGAGTGACACAGGACTTTCATGGATGCCTTTAGCTCGAACCATGAGTAGGGCCGTCAATGGCGATGGGACAATTTATTAGATAACTTAGATGTGGTACAAAAGTAGAATCAGTATATAATTGCAATCCAGACCAAGATATATCTAAAATACTCGAAGATAGATCAATCAACATGTAGGAACAATATAATATATATCAGAACACTGTCGGTAAAACACTCTCGTATGCTTAAGTAAACTTGAACCTAGTGTAGAATGGATCAACCTCTCATCAAAGATATTGATGAATGATTGCATAACTGGGTAATAAAATGAGGGTTAGGGTAAAAGGAGAGTTACTACTAAGTCGTTACCACTTCCTTGGGAGTACGATAAATTCTTAAATTAAAATCGTAGGTACTTTCCAACAGACTAGCTACACGATAGGTACTCTGCCTTAGGTTCTAATTGATTAAGTGACAACATAGATACTAAATGTGACAATTAGTAATTCTAAGCCCTTAGTTATTCATAATCGATATAGGGTAAATAAAACCTATTTTTAGCATATCGATCGGAATCACACCAGCGTCATCTGATGGCTTCACGAAAGCCACATGTATTCTTCCTGCCCTTCGCTATTTACATGCTATTATAGCACATACTCTGTCAGGGCGTCGGACGGCCCCCGGGAATGTCACCCAAATGGAGACATTCCTCCTAGCCAACATGCACAAGGGTACTACTGTGGAGATTACCCGGCTTATTACCTTCATCATGCGAGGTTTCACCACTGACACTCGGAAGTAGTGTCTGGGGCCTGGGTCGTTCATCACTCGGATAGCCCACTACCTGAAGCTGGACATCGAGGGCTCAGAATTGACCCAAGTTGCTCCGACCACCATTCCTAAGGACCTGACCATTCTACGGAACATGGGAATGGTCGTACGAGATGCAACTAGGTGCTACTCCATCCACATGGAGCAGCAGGGAGAGTCATCGGTGCCAAGACCGGCCATAGAGCATGCACTACCGACTCAGATATTGGTGCCTTGCACTGCTTTTGAGCAACACATGTCGCAAGGATTGGCGAAACTCACCGCCTGACATAGCCGGGATATGGCTAACATTGAGAGGCGGATGTCGATGATGGAAGACAGAATTAGCATGACCAGTGATACGCGAAAATCGTATCACCTTTTTAGCATGTTTTTATGTATGATTTCGGGTGAAATTGAGGGCAAATTGATCTTAATTGTTTGTTATTTACTCAATTTCACAGTTTTTATGATTTTGGAAGTGTCAGGTGAAAAGTGGACGAAAATAGCAAATTTTGGGGCAAAAACGCAATTTTTGGAAATGTTGACTTGATCAAAGGGTCAGGACGGGCGTCCCGACCCAGTCAAAGCACCGGGACGGGCATCCAGGACTCAAGACGGGCGTCCCGACCTGGTCAACAGACCAGGACGGGCGTCCCCATCCGGGACGGGCGTCCCGAACCCCTAGATCCAGTCCCACATCGAATTTTTGATGAAAAATCACCCCGGGAAGCTGCTATAAATACCCGAGGCCTCCAGTAGTTGAAATCATTCCTCTCCACTCGATCTGAGTCATTTAGTGGTTTCCAGTGTACACTTCTCTAATACACGACTCACTTAGGGACTCGGATCTCAGTTTTCTTTCTTATTAGTGTTTTGTTTTAGTTTCTGAGAAATAGTCTCAGATCTTAGGCTTACATAGATAGGTTCGTTTCTGGTATTCATAGAATACCCGGGATTTCGTTAGGAGATCCTAAGAGGGCTCGAGGCGTTCGAAGAGTCAGTCCACAGGGCTGGGCTTAATCCGGGTTGTTAAGTAAAGCCCAGCTACTAGGCTAAGGAAGCGTCCTCCGAAGGTTCTGACGAACAGAGTCGGGTCAAGCAGTACGGCATATATAGCAGTACGCTACAACGGCGTGACTACGTAAAGGGTGATTTCTTTATGGCATCAGTCCCCCCTGTCCCTCTCTTTATATGTTGTTACTGTGTTTGTCCAAATACTGATTTGAATACCAGATTATGTTTTTATGAATATTTGTGATATATGTTGAAGTTATTATGTTTTTCTAGAAATGGCCACCTGCTTAAATATCCATTATGTCTGCATGTATATTGCCGTTCTTTTAAACTGAAATTAAGGTTATAGACAATTCCTAACCACGGTCTATTCATAACCTGTTTAGTTTAACAGACATCAATTAGTATTGGTGTCTGCCATACTAGATAAAATAATCTGCGGAACACCTTGTTGGTTGAAAGTAGTCTAGGTAGGCTGAGTAGAGTTTTATGTCTGTGGTTATGAGACGAGCGGTATGATCCCCACAGTGACATAGGGCGTTCATTGCTGACTTTAGTCCGAGCCGTGAGTAGGGCCGTTACCCTTAACGATGGGCGGTAGCATAGAAACTCAGATGTGGTAACCTTTAGACACAGAACATAGTTGCAATCCAGGCCAAGACATGTCTAAAATACTCGAATATAGGTCAATCAACGTATAGTAACAGTATAACATAAAATCAGGATCTCGTCTATAAAACATTTTCAGGTTTAGTTAGACTTAAACCTAGTGGAGAATGAATCACATTCTCATCAAAATTATTAATGAAGATTGCATAACTGGATTATAAGATAAGAGTAGGAATAAAGGCTAGTTACTACTAAGCCGTTACCACTTCCCTAGGAGTACGATATTTATTTAATAAAATCGTAGATACTTTCCAACAGACTAGCTACACGATAGGTACTCTGCCTTAGGTTCTGGCTGATTAAGTGACACCATAGAGACTAAATGTGACAATTAGTCAATCACATTCCTTAATTATTCATAATCAACATAGGGTAAAATAACACCTATTTAGCACGTCGACCGGAACTGCATCAGATTTTTGGCGCCGTTGCCGGGGAAATATCATAATGAATTTAGGATTATTGGCCACAATTCTAGAGACTTATGATAGGTAACGGTAGTAACCTAGACTTTTGAATTACACTTATCTTATGTTAGTTAGACAATCACTTTCCTAAATATAGGATTATCATAACTAATTAATTTTAGATAATATCTGAAATTAAGACACTTAGGATAATCAAATTTTAGAAAATCATTCTAAAACCATATTAAGGAAATTTAACTGCTTTCCAAAAAAAAAAGAAAAAAAATTTAAAAATTTAAAAACTGAAAAAAAATGTATTTTTCTTGCTCAATGGTAAGTTGTTCTTTTCCCCATCTCTTGTTCTTCCTTAATTGTTTTCTTAGTTGCTCTTTTTCGTGTTTTTCTTCTATTATTTAATTTCGAATAAAAATGGAAATGATGATAAAATATGTTTTCTTCTGAGTTGTAAAATTTTGGCTTAGATTTTTTGGGAAGAAACTCCATTTTAGAATTTTCTTAGAGTCATACCGGCTTTATTAGGACGAGTTATGAATAATTTTTCCTTAATAGCAAGACCTTTGAATGCTCTATTGAAAAAAAAAAGGATGTTCCTTTTGTTTTGTTGATAATTGCATGAGATCGTTTAAACCAAAAGGAATTACTACACCCATTAGGGCATCACCTGATCAAAATTTGCCTTTTGAATGAATATGTGATGTAATGATGTAGTAAGAATTGTTTTAGGACAGAAACATGATAAGAAAGTTCATGTATGACAAATCCTGATCTTATCTTGTCTTGTCAAAAACAATAGGTTACACTGATAACTCTGAGATGTCTGTGTTCAATAAAACTGATACTGAACCATAATTGATTAAGTTAGGTTTTATTGTTACTTGAGTTTGATATAGAATGAAGGGGTAAGAAAAAGGGTTGAAAATCTAGAAAGCAAACCATTGGTCTAGATTAGAAAACCCCGAGTTAGAGGCTAGTGTAATACTGATAAATTTTTGGATGAAAACTTATTTGCATTGTTTGCTATGTATAATAATTCTCATCTGTGGTTTATTGCAAACTATCTAGTCACTGAATAAGTTCCAAGTGATATGACTTATCAGCAAAAGAAGAAATTCTTTGCTGATTTGAAATATTACTACTGGGCAGTTTCTCTTCTATTTCAAATTTTTGCAGATCAGTTAATCAGAAGAGGTGTCTCAAAAGATGAAGGACACAAGATTTTGGAGCATTGCCCTAAAGAATCTACGGGAGACCAATTGATGGCTATCAACACTGTCCAGAAAGTGTTGAAAGCAGGATCTTGTTGACCCACTATATTCAAGGATTTTGTATCTCTGATACAGTCTTGCGATGCTTGCCAAATAACAGGTAACACATCCTTCAGAGATCATCTACCCCAACAAGGTACACAAAGTTTTACAATCTTTTTGATATCTGGGGGTATTCATTAAATCCTTTCTTTTTCTTTCCTTTGAAAATAATTACATCATAGTAGTCGTGGAACACTTTTCAAAAATAGCCTGAACCACAGGCATTACCTACTAATGATGTTAAAGTCATGTGCAGATTCTAGTTATTTTCCAGATTCAGAGTGCCGATGTCTTAGGAAGAAATGTTCAGCCTGTGTATCAAATCTGTGAAGTCTGCTAAGTACCACACTTTAGTAGGGATTGCTATGGGAATGACTGACGATTCCAAAAGAGGTAGGAGTAGGTTACTGCAGAATGCTGCTCCAATGGGAAATGCATACAATTCCAACTAGAGGAATCATACGGGATTTAGCTGAGGAGTAATTCGGAAGCTGGAAACTTTCATAAGACACCACCATAGCAAAACCCCTACTCGCAGAAGCAATAGATGAGATACTGGCAACAATTAAAGCCAGACCAGGGCAAGCAAGTGATATACCAAGAGGTAACGAAGGGTCGAAGGATATAGAGGAATTTGGCATTGTATCAGGAGCATAGCAATGGAGGAGCTTGCATCCTCTGCATACAATCAGCTGTGAGAAACCTCCCCGAGGAAGTTTCAAATACTTTCTACACCACTGGAGCCCCACCACAGCTTCGCCAAAACTTTAGGTATCTTTTCTTCCATTCGAGACTTGCATGCAATACCTTTACTAACATTGGCAAGAAGGCACACAAATCCCAAGAAGTCTCATTCCTAGACACGTTCCCCCTGGACACGTTGCTATGATTATGAGAAATCTTACAAATGATTCGAGGAAACAGTCCTTGGGGATTGAACCATTCCTCAAATGGATATGCCACTACCTGGAGCTCGACAATGAAGGATCGGAGCTGACGTCATCCGTTCCAATATCTAGAGATTGCAGAATCAAGAACACCTCAGCAATAGCACATGGCTAAGGTGAAGAGTCAATTGACAGCCCAGAGAAAACCCTTCTGCTCGAGGCAAGAAGGGAGCTTTCCTAATCTCATCTTCCTTTACTTTTATTTTCTTCATTTTTGTGTCTTGTTTTGTTGGTTATTTTATTTTCTCTCTTACCCTTAGTCAGTCAAATAAGTGTGGGGTAAGAGTTTTCTATTTTATTTTCATTTCTTCCTGTCTTCAAATAAGTGTGGGGTATTTAGATATGCATGAACACTGAGGACAGTGCCAGACTTATGTGTGGGGTAGCAGTGCACGGTGCACTGTAGCAGTTTGCAAATTTTTTGCATGCTTTTGCTTGTTTTCCCCGTATTTTCACACCCTTCCAAAAAAATTTCAAAATTTTTCCGTCTTTCAGACTTCTAATTGCAATATGCTTGGTTAAACAATTGCTTATGTCTCTGATATGTAGGTAGTATATTATGGTTAGTAGGAGATAATTGATGACTACTGCTGAACTAATTGATTAGGAATAGGGAATTCCTGATAACTGAGCACAACTTTGTCTGGATTAGAGACCTCAGCCAATTGCCTGTTCGAGACTTAACTAGATAAAATTAGACCAGTTGTGGATATATTGGCAGTTAGAATGACTAGATGAGACTCTGAGCTAAAAGTGAAAAGAAACAAAAGAAAGTTAATCAAATGAGGGTAGTTTGCCAGTAGCCTTCGCTACTCGAGCACCACTCCTTCGGGGAACTTAAAGCCTGATGCCCTAAGGTCGTGTAGATCTGGGAGTCATCGGAGTGGGACTCGCTACATGGGTTGTTGAAGTTGACGTGTTCTAAGCAGACTCAAAATACCCTGAATCTATAAAGAAAATAACTAAATGCTAAAACATTAAAAATCTAATCACCGAAGCTCAGAACTCAAAAAGTTGTCTGTTGTGTCGAAGTGTTATCTGGTAGTAGTTAAGACATGAGTACATTGTGTTGACTATCTGGTCTAGACTAGTACACACACTACACATCAGGAAGACCCTGTGACTAAGAAAAAGTTCAACCTAGTTGTTGATTTGTTTTCTGCATGACCCTAACAAACTACTAGAGACATTTGAGACCTTGTCATAGCAACCTAACCAGTCAGACCTGTGTTAAGAATTGTCTGAAGAATTTTTGGAATAAAAACATGACTAGGAATGCACATATGGTTTAGAATCACTAACTTCAGGTAGACTTTGCTTGAGGACAAACAAAAAGCTAAATGTGGGGTTATATGATACGTGAAAATCGTATCACCTTTTTAGCATGTTTTTATGTATGATTTCGGGTGAAATTGAGGGCAAATTGATCTTAATTGTTTGTTATTTACTCAATTTCACAGTTTTTATGATTTTGGAAGTATCAGGTGAAAAGTGGATGAAAACAGCAAATTTTGGGGCAAAAACGCAATTTTTGGAAATGTTGACTTGGTCAAAGGGTCAGGACGGGCGTCCCGACCCAGTCAAAGCACCAGGACGGGCGTCCCGACCTGGTCAACAGACTAGGACGGGCGTCCCGAACCCCAGATCCAGTCCCACATCGAATTTTTGATGAAAAATCACCCTGGGAAGCTGCTATAAATACCCTAGGCCTCCAGCAGTTGAAATCATTCCTCTCCACTCGATCTGAGTCATTTAGTGGTTTCCAGTGTACACTTTTCTAGTACACGACTCACTCAGAGACTCGGATCTCAGTTTTCTTTCTTGTTAGTGTTTTGTTTTAGTTTCTGAGAAATAGTCTCAGATCTTAGACTTACATAGATAGGTTCGTTTCTGGTATTCATAGAATACCCGGGATTTCGTTAGGAGATCCTAAGAGGGCTCGAGGCGTTCGAAGAGTCAGTCCGCAGGGCTTGGCTTAAGCCGGTTGTTAAGTAAAGCCCAGCTACTAGGCTGAGGAAGTGTCCTCCGAAGGTTCTGACGAGAAGAGTCGGGTCAAGCAGTACGACATATATAGCAGTACGCTCCAACGGCGTGACTACGTAAAGGGTGATTTCTTTATGGCATCAGTCCCCCCTATCCCTCTCTTTATATGTTGTTACTGTGTTTGTCCAAATACTGATTTGAATACCAGATTATGTTTTTATGAATATTTGTGATATATGTTGAAGTTATTATGTTTTTCTAGAAATGGCCACCTACTTAAATATCCATTATGTCTGCATGTCTATTGCCGTTCTTTTAAACTGAAATTAAGGTTATAGACAATTCCTAACCACGGTCTATTCATAACCTATTTAGTTTAACAGACATCAATTAGTATTGGTGTCTGCCATACTAGATAAAATAATCTGCGGAACACCCTGTTGGTTGAAAGTAGTCTAGGTAGGCTGAGTAGAGTTTTATGCTGGCAGTTATGAGATGGGCGGTATGATCCCCAAAGTGACATAGGGCGTTCATTGCTGACTTTAGTCTGAGCCGTGAGTAGGGTCGTTACCCTTAACGATGGGGCGGTAGCGTAGAAACTCAGATGTGGTAACCTTTAGACACAGAACATAGTTGCAATCCAGGCCAAGACATGTCTAAAATACTCGAATATAGGTCAATCAACGTATAGTAACAGTATAACATAAAATCAGGATCTCGTCTATAAAACATTTTCAGGTTTAGTTAGACTTAAACCTAGTGGTGAATGAATCACCTTCTCATCAAAATTATTGATGAAGATTGCATAACTGGATTATAAGATAAGAGTAGGAATAAAGGCTAGTTACTACTAAGCCGTTACCACTTCCCTGGGAGTACGATATTTATTTAATAAAATCGTAGATGCTTTCCAACAGACTAGCTATACGATAGGTACTCTGCCTTAGGTTCTAGCTGATTAAGTGACACCATAGAGACTAAATGTGACAATTAGTCAATCACTGTCCTTAATTATTCATAATCAACATAGGGTAAAATAACACCTATTTAGCACGTCGACCGGAACTGCATCAACCAGCAGTAGGGTCGAGGAGGTTTTTCAGCAGACTTCCCAGTTAGTTGAAGACCCCGAGGTCTACTTCTGGCCACCCGATGATGATGAGCCCGGTTCTTAGTTTTTCTTTTTCCTTTTTCTTTCTTTCGTTTTTTCTGCTTTATGTGTGATTATGTGATAAGTCTGGGCTATATGAAATATGAATCTTTGTATGCAAAATGTTGATTTATATGACATAACATCATTGTTTCTTGTTATTTCTTCTACTTTTGTTTTGTTGTTTTATTTTCTTTCTCTTCCCCTTAGTTGGTCGAATAAGTGTGCGGTAAGAGTTTTATGTTCATTTTGATTTTTGTTATGTTTTCAAATAAGTGTGGGGTGATTAGTTATGCATGAACACTGAGGACAGTGTAAACCTTAAGTGTGGGGTAGCAGTGCACTGTGCACTGTAGTAGTAGTAATATTTTTGCATGTTTCCCATATTTTTCACTAAAATTGCACCATTCCAAAAAAAATTCAAAATGTTTCACTCTTTCAGACTTCAAAATGCAGTTATGATTGGTAAAGAAATGCTTATGTCTATGATATGTGAGTAGAGCATTATGATCAGTAGGAGACAACGTGATAACTTTATTGAATTCCTCGATTAGAAATAGGGAATTCTTGATAATTGAGCACAACTTAGTTTGGATTAGAGACATCAACCAAATACCTTTTTGAGACTTAGATAAATAATATTAGACCAGTTGAGGATGCATTAGCAATTTAAATGACTAGATGATGCTCTGAGCTGAAAGTGAAAAAAGTTAAATAAATAGGGTAGTTTGCAAGCGTCCTTTGCTACTCGAGCACCACTACTTAAGGGAACTTAAAACCTGATGCCCTACGGTCGTGTAGATCTGGGAGTCATCAGAGTGGGACTCGCTACATTGGTAGTTAAAGTTGATGTGTGGAAGCGAACACAAAAATACCCTGAACAATCAATCTAAAAATACATAGCCCAGTGTGTTCTTATATTGAAATTTGTAATTGATAAACCTTGACACCAAAGCTTAGAACTCAGAAGGTTGTTTGTTGCTGTTATGTCTAGCGACTGGTCGAAGTATTATCTGGTAAGAGTTAAGAGAAGACTATATTGTGTTATCTGGTCTGGACTAATAAACACACTACACATAAGGAAGACCTTCTGACTAAGAGTGAAGTTCAGTCTAGTTATTAAATTGCTAACCCTGCCTGATCATGATAATCTACTAAAGATATTTGAGACCATGTCATAGCAACTTAACCAGTCAGACTTGTTTTGTGAATCATCTGACTTAGTGATCAATTTTGGAATAAAAACATTCCTAGGAATTTTAAGTGACAGCACCTATGATTTAAAAATCAATAATTTCATGCAGACTTTGCTTGAGGACAAGCAAAAAGCTAAGTGTGGGGTTATATGATATGCACAAATCATATGACTTTTTAGCATGTTTTTAGCCATAATTTAGGAAGAAATTGGAGTTAAATCGTTTTCAATTGACTGTTATTAACGCATTTTTGTAGTTTTGTGATTTTGGAAACTTGAGGTAAAATATGCAAGAAAATGGCAAATTCTAGGGTAAAAACGTGATTTTCGGAAGTTCAGAAGTCAGGACGGGCGTCCCGACTCAATCAAAGACCCAGGACGGGCGTCTTGACCCAATCAACAAGTCGGGACGGGCGTCCCGAACCCCTATACAGACTCCCACATCATTTTCTGCATAAAAAATCACTTAGTTCCCCTGCAATAAATACCCCATGCCTTTCACAGTTAATTTCATTCTTCTCCACTTGATCTGAATCATTCAGTAGCTTCCAGTACACAGTTTTCTACTGTCTATGAGTCATTCAGTGATTTCAGGTGTTTTCGTTCGAGTAGATTTCTAGTATTCGAGAGTGTCTCGTGTTCTTCATTTTTTGAGAGTCTGTCTCAGATCTTAGAATACGACTAGATAGGGTTTGTTTTTAATATTCATAGAATACCCGGGACTTCGTTAGGAGATCCTAAGAGAGCACTAGGTGTTCGAAGAGTTAGTCAACAGGGCTTTGCTTAGGCCCGGGACGTAAGGTAAAGCAATAGCTACTAGGCTGAGGAAGCATCCTCCGAAGGTTCTGTCGAGTAGAGTCGGGTCAAGTAGTCCAAGATATACAAGCAGTTGCTCCATCAGCGGACCTAATAAAGGGCGAATAATTTATGGTGGTGGTCCCCTTGTCCCTCTCTTTATATGTTTGTACTGTGTTTGTCCAAAGACCTATTTGAATATTAAATTATGATAGTATGAATATGTGTTTTTCATGTTGAAGGTATTTACATTTTTCTGGAAAGGTCACCAGCTTAATTATCATTATGACTGTATATCTACTTGCTCTTTTAAATTAGATGAACGGTTATAGACAACTCCTAACCACGGTCTAATCATAACCTGTCTAGTTTATCAGGCCTTAATTTAGGGCTTTGTGTGCGGACGGAAGCATTAAGGTCTACCATATTAGATGAAATAACCTATAGATCACCATGTTTGTTAAAGTAGTCTAAGTAGGCTGAGTTCGTGTGTTTATGCCGGCGTTAGGGTGAGCGGCACGATCTCCTGAGTGACACAGGACTTTGATGGATGCCTTTTGCTCGAACCGTGAGTAGGGCCGTCAATGGCGATGGGGCGGTTTATTAGATAAGTCAGATGTGGTACACAAGTAGAATCAGTAGATAATTGCAATCTAGACCAAGATATATCTAAAATACTCGAAGATAGGTCAATCAACATGTAGGAACAATATAACATATATCAAAACACTGTCGGTAAAACACTCTCTCATGCTTAAGTAAACTTGAACCTAGTGTAGAATGGATCAACTTCTCATCAAAGATATTGATGAATGATTGCATAACTGGGTAATAAAATGAGAGTTAGGGTAAAAGGATAGTTACTACTAAGCCGTTACCACTTCCCTGGGAGTACGATAAATTCTTAAATTAAAATCGTAGGTACTTTCCAACATACTACCTACACGATAGGTACTCTACCTTAGGTTCTGATTGATTAAGTGACAGCATAGATGCTAAATGTGACAATTAGTAATTCTAAGTCCTTAGTTATTCATAATCGATATAGGGTAAATAAAACCTATTTTTAGCATATCGATCAGAATCACACTAGCGTCTGATGGTATCTGCCAAATGTTACTGCCAAGATAGTCGTTGAGTCACTATTTTAATGGAGGTTCTATTTTACGATGCCTACAAAACAAAAATATTCATAACATAGGGTGGAGAGACTCTGATGAACCATCTGATGATAAAGTCAGTATTTTTATCTTGACTAAAGATTATTTAATTTGCCAGAATTTAAAATAGTAATCTAGCCTTCCCCTTTTACCTTTACAGGGATGAATTTTATAGACGTAGGCCACATGAGAAATAGATATGTGGGGTGGTGTGATACGCAGAATCTGGTAGTTACCAGATTATGTGGTAGAATTGACAATCCCTATTTTTAGGGAAACGTTAGGGAAGATCTTTTGACTGACCCTTTCCGAGATTGACTGTTAGTCAAAAGATAGCTTTTGAAGAAGTTTCCAAAAGTAGCTCGTCCGGGTGGCAAGCATACGTCAGGCGAAGTGGATAGCTTGAGAGGCGAAACTGCAGACTTCGGCGTTTGGGATGGCAGAATCGTGACCTCATCGGTCATGGTTGGCTGACACCTGGAGGAGTTGTGGGTCCTACCATGCTTGATGGATGGACACGTCGAACTACCACATCATTCCTCACTCCATGTCAGCGCAAGAGTATTTTTATATATCTCTCTCTCTCTCTCTATATATATATATATAGTTACAATTATTGTTATCAAATTAATTAAAATGTTATTATAACACATTTTAAAGAGATCGTAATTCAATGACGAGTATATTAAATAGAAAAATGCTTCAAAAATTTTCAAATATAAATTCTTATAATTAATTTTTAAATCAAGATCTTAGAGGTAAATTTGTTCAAATTTATAGACTTGATATGATATATCCCAAAAAAATATATATAATAAAGCAGTTAGTATATAAATTTATTTATTTATTTTGTAACTTGAATTTAATAGTAACTGTCATGCCATTATATATTATAAAAGAATTATTTATTTTTCTTTTGTGTAGAATACCAATCATTTGGCAAAATGACAAGAGCATGAAGGTGATAGCTGAACTTACCAATAAATAAATCAATAAAAATAAAATCTAAGTGATGCAAGTTCCCCTATATATAATCGAAGATGTCAAAAAAAAAAAATATATATATATATATACAGACACATATAGTTCATTATTTTTATCCATATATCTAACTCCTATTTTAAAAATGAAAAATAGTCAATTACTTGATAAAATTATCTGATAAATAGATAACCTTGTTCACACAAGAAAATAAATAAATAAATTTAAGTGGAAGTTCAGACTTATTAGAATATTTCTTTTGTAAAAAAAAAAAATAAAGAAATAAAGAAAAGGGCCAACATTACTGGACATAAATCTTTTATTATATTTCTTATTATCTTTATTCATATACAAATACAAATTTATTAGTTGAATATTATCATTTAAATTTTATAATATATATATATATATATATTATCATTTAAATAATATTTTAGTCAATTTTTTATAAAATAATCTTAAATTATAAATAAAATATTAATATTAAGTATATCTCATGTTAATAAAAATATAAATAATTTATGTAATTATTTAAAATTTAAGATTTGATTATTTATTTATTTCTTTTTTAAGGGAATTTGATTCATATAAAAATTATTGTGATGTAAATTCACTTAAAATTATTATTCCATAGTTCGGAACTTATTTAGAACACATAAAAAACTAAATTAAAAATGAAAAGAGTAAAGAATAAGATGATAAGAATGAAAATTTGAAACCTTAAATTAGTAGGTGGTGGGGATAGGGAGATTCTCCCCCTTGATATTCACTCTATAAGAAATAGAGATTTAATTTAATTTTTTAATTGATAATACTTGGCCGAAATAAATTTGTTCTAATCTTATAATGAATAAGTCAAATGTCAAACTCGACCTTTCGCACCACCACAATTATATATATATATATATATAGCTTCCAAACATAATTTTCTCTCTAGAAAAGTAAGAGATAAAAGGAAGTACGATCCAAAAAATTCTCGACCAAAAATCACACATTGAAATCATTTCCTTTCTTTATCTTTAAGATTATTCTTCATTCAAACGAGTTGAAAACTCCACGTTGATTTTGCAAGTCAAAAATATCACAAGGAATATGGTATAAAACACAAATTTAGACTCCGTCTCTAGATTCTCTCTCTTATATATATATATATATATATATATATATATATGAGCCTAGGTTGGTCAACGGACATGGAACGAAAGGTTTGAAATTTCAATTAATTTCTTTTTTTTTCACTCTATACTATTCTTATATATATATATATATTTTTTTTTTTTTAAAGAAATTTTATAAAATGAAAAAAATAAAATATTTATCAAATACCTTCTTCATTTTATTTTAATAAAAATTCAATAATAACTAGAATTGTTATGATTATACATATATATATATTGAAAAATATTAAATACCCCTACGCTGACGTGGAACGAAAGTTGACATGCTGACGTGGAACGAAAGTTGACATGAAGCCTGACATGTCCATCCAACGAGTATCATGGGGCCCACTGTCCTGCCACGCAAGGCGACCAAGTGCGTGGTTACGCCTCTCTGGTGACTTCACACGAAGTACAACTGCCAGCTTAGGTAGTCTACTTCTAGAAACTTCCTAAAAGGTTTCATTTGACCAACAGTCAAGCCTTAAAAGGCTGGGAGAGAATCTCCATAATCCCCCTAAATCAGAGGATAATCACATTTATTTACAAAATCTGATAGTTACCAGATTCTGCGGATCACACCACCCGACTTACCTATTTCTCAGCGTGACATGCATCTATAAAAGCCACCTCCTTAATGGTAAAGGGTAAGGTCAGATTATTATGCAAAAACTCTGCTAAATTAAACACTCTAGTAAAGATCAGAGTACTGACTTAATCATCGGAGGATTCATCAAAGTCCCTTCACCCACTATTATCAACCTTTATGTTCTGTAGGCATTATAAGATAGAACCTCCATTACAACACGAGACGCATCGTCCATTTTGACATTTATATTTAGCAGATATCACCAGACGACGTTGTTTCAGTGACAAGTGGCGTCAAACCGATTTCTGATGCGTTCCGACTGATATGCTAAAAATAGGCTTAATCACCCTATATCGATTATGAATAACTAAGGACTTAGAATTACTAATTGTCACATTTAGCATCTATGTTGTCACTTAATCAATCAGAACCTAAGGCAAAGTACCTATCGTGTAGCTAGTCTGTTGGAAAGTACCTACGATTTTAATTTAATAATTTATCGTATACCCAGGGAAGTGGTAACGGCTTAGTAGCAACTATCCTTTTACCCTTAACTCTCAGTTTATTATCCAGTTATGCAATCATTCATCAAAATCTTTGATGAGAGGTTGGTTCATTCTACACTAGGTTCAAGTTTACTTAAGCCTACAAGAGTGTTTTACAGACAGTGTTCTAATATATGTTATATTGTTTCTACATGTTGATTGACCTATATCGAGTATTTTATATATATCTTGGTCTAGATTGCAATTATATACTGATTCTACTTGTGTACCACATCTGAGTTATCTAATAAACCACCCCATCGCCATTGACGGCCCTACTCACGGTTTGAGCTAAAGGCATCCATGAAAGTCCTGTGTCACTCAGGAGATCATGCCGCTCGCCCTAATGCCGGCATAAACACACGAACTCAGCCTACTTAGACTACTTTAACAAACACGGTGATCTATAGGTTATTTCATCTAATATGGCAGACCTTAATGCTTCCTTCCTCACACAAAGCCCTAAATTAAGGCCTGATAAACTAGACAGGTTATGATTAGACCGTGGTTAGGAGTTGTCTATAACCGTTCATCTAATTTAAAAGAGCAAGTAGATATATAGTCATAATGTTAGTTAAGCAGGTGACCTTTCCAGATAAATGTAAATATCTTCAACATGCATAACACATATTCATAATATCATAATTCAGTATTCAAATGGGTCTTTGGACAAACACAGTCCAAACATATAAAGAGAGGGACAAGGGGACCACCACCATAAAGTATTCACCATTTATTAGGTCTGCTGATGGAGCAACTGCTTGTATATCCGGGACTGCTTGACCCGACTCTGCTCGACAGAACCTTCGAAGAACGCCTCCTTACTCTAGTAGCTTTTGTCGTGCCTTTACCTTCCCTTCCCTCCGCGGCTTAAGCAAAGCCCTGTTGACTAATTCTTCAAACGCCTAGTGCTCTCTTAGGATCTCCTAACAAAATCTCGGTTATTCTATGAATACTAAATACGAACCTATTTAGTCGTATTCTAAGATCTGAGATAGACTCTCAGAAACGAAGAACACGAGACACTCTCAAAAGCTATAAATTTACTCGAATGAAAACACCTGAAATCACTAAATGACTCGTAGACAATGGAAAATTGTGTATTGGAAGCCACTGAATAACTCAGATCAAGTGGAGAGGAATGAATTCAACTGTGAAAGGCCTGGGGTATTTATAACATGAGAGTTGAGTGATTTTTGATGCAGAAAACGATGTGGGAGTTTGTACAAGGGCTCGGGACGCCCGTTCCGAATCTGGGACACCTATCCCGGCTTGTTGACCAGGTCAGGACGCCCGTCCCGGTGCTTTGACTGGGTCAGGATGCTCGTCCCGAGTCTTTGACCGGGTCATGATGCCCATCCTAGTCTTGGGACGCCCATCCTGACTTCTGAACTTCCGAAAATCATGTTTTTGCCCCGAAATTTGCAATTTTCTTGCATATTCCACCTGAAACTTCCAAAATCATAAAAACTGCGAAATTGCATTAATAACAATTAATTGGGAACGATTTAAGTCCAATTTTGCCCTAAATTGTGCCTAAAATCATGCTAAAAAAGTGATATGATTTGTGCATATCATATAACCACACACTTAGCTTTTTGCTTGTCCTCAAGCAAAGTCTACATGAAATTATTGATTTTAAATCATAGGTGCAGTCACTTAAAATTCCTAGCAATGTTTTTATTCCAAAATTGATCACTGAGTCAGATGATTCACAAAACAGGCTTGACTGGTTAAGTTGCCACGACAAGGTCTCAAATGTTCAGGCAGGGTTAACAATTTAATAACTAGACTGAACTCCACTCTTAGTCACGCGGTCTTCCTAATGTGTAGTGTGTGTATAAGTTCAGCCTAGATTGTCAACACAATATAGTCTTCTCTTAACTCATACCAGATAATACTTCGACCAGTCGCTAGAAATACCAGCAACAAACAACCTTCTGAGTTCTGAGCTTTGGTGACAAGGTTATTCAATTAAAAATTTCAATATAAGAACACACTGGGCTATGTATTTTTAGATTAATTGTTCAAGGTATTGTTGTGTTCGCTTCCACACATCAACTTTAACTACCCATGTAGCGAGTCCCACTCCGATGACTCCCAGATCTACACGACCTTAGGGCATCAGGCTTTAAGTTCCCTTAAGGAGTGGTGCTCGAGTAGCAAAGGACGCTTGCAAACTACCCTATTTATTTAACTTTTTCACTTCAGCTTAAAGTATTATCTAGTCATTTAACTTGCTAGTGCATCCTCAACTGGTCTAATATTATTTAGCTAAGTCTCGAAAAGGTATTTGGTTGATGTCTCTAATCCAAACTTGTGCTCAAGTATCAGGAATTCCTTATTTCTAATCGATGAATTCAATAAAGTTATCATGTTGTTTCCTACCGATCATAATGCTCTACTTACATATCATAGACATAAGCATTTCTTTACCAATCATAACTGCATTTTGAAGTCTGAAAGAGTGAAAATTTTTGAATTTTTTTGGAAGGGTGCAATTTTAGTGAAAATATTGGAAAACATGCAAACATTTTACTGCTACTACAGTGCACAGTGCACTGCTACCCCCAAACTTAAGTGTGACAGTATCCTCAGTGTTCATGCATATCTAAACACCCCACACTTATTTGAAAAACAGAGCAAAAATCAAAATGAACATAAAACTCTTACCCCACACTTATTTGACTAACTAAGGGGAAGAGAAAGAAAATAAAATAAAGGACAAATGGTAACAGAAATAACAAAGTAATTAAGAGAAAATAAAATAAAATGAAAGGAATACTCCCTTATTCTGCGAAGTCTACAGTCTGCTCGGACAAGTCGAGTGGTTCTCTCTAGGGCTTTAAGCATTGCCCGTTCACCTTTTGAGTAGTACCGTCAGAATCCATTATGACACATGCTCCAAAGGGCGATACTTCTGTGATAGTGAACGGTCCTGACGAGCAGCTACGCAATTTTCCTGGGAATAATTTTAATCGCGAGTTGTATAACCGTACTTTATCCCCAGGTTCAAAATTCTTCTGGGCTTTGAGTCACCTGTCATGCCGGAGTTTACTTGTCGTCTCGAATTAATGTGAATTTTCATAGGCTTTGAGCCTCCACTCATCCAATTCGTTGAGTTGTAAAATATGATTTTCCTTAGTCAGGGTATTGTCTAGATTGTATTTTTGCACTGCCCAGTAAGCTCTATGTTCAATTTCAACAGGAAGGTGACATGCTTTTCCATATACCAGTCTATAAGGTGAAAATCCTGTAGAGGTTCTATATGCCGTGCGAAAGGCCCATAATGCATCATCAAGTTTTATGGCCCAATCCTTAGGGTTAACACCTACAGTCTTTTCTAATATTCTTTTAATTCCTCTATTAGTAACCTCAACCTGCCCATTGTTTTGAGGGTAGTATGTTGTGGAAAGGCGATGTTGAACTCCATATTGCTGAAGAACCTTCTGCATTTGTGAGTTGCAAAAGTGTGTACCTCGGTCACTGACTAGGGCTTTCGAACATCCGAATCTAGCGAATAGCTGTCTAAGAAATCTGCACACGACTCTAGCATCATTAGTAGGTAGGGCATGTGCCTCAGGCCATTTTAAAAATATTCTATAGCTACTATGATGTACTTCTTACCATAGGAGGAAGGAAATGGACCCATAAATTCTATACCCCACATGTCAAATATCTCTACACTTTGAATTAACTGTTGGGGTAGACCGTCTCGAGATGATATGTTTCCAGTCTTCTAACAAGCATCACAAGATCCTGTGAATGTTGTGGCGTCTTTGAATATCGTAGGCCAATAGAAGCCTGCTTCTAGTACTTTCCGAGCGGTATTAGCTGCAGCTAAGTGACCGCCTGCGGGTCCGTAGTGACAATGTTCCAGAATTTGGAAACCTTCTTCTTGGGAGACACATCTCCTGATCATCTGATCTGCACATATTCGAAACAAAAAGGGATCTTCCCAATAGTAATATTTAAAATCAGCAAAGAATTTCCTTCTCTAATGAGAAGTGATATCACTAGGAAGAGTCTGAGCTACCAAGTAATTTTCTATATCTGCAAACCAAGGGGGTGAGAAAATAGCAAATAAGGTGCATAAATTCTCATTCGAAAATTTGTTAGATATGATCGATTCATCTATAGCTTCTAGGGCTGGATTCTCTAGCCTTGACAAGTGGTCTGCAGCTAGGTTTTCTGCTCCTTTCTTATCCCTAATTTCTATATCGAATTCTTGAAGCAATAAAACCCATCTGATTAATCTCGGCTTTGCGTCGATTTTATTGAACAAGTACTTTAATGCAGAATGATTAATATAAACTATGGTTTTAGATAAGACCAGATACGATCGAAATTTATCAAATGCGTATACTACTGCTAATAATTCCTTTTTTGTCGTAGTGTAATTTTCTTGAGCGTTATTTATGGTTTTGCTAGCGTAATATATTACATGAAATTTCTAATCATGTCTCTGTCATAAAACAACTCCTACTGCATAATCACTAGCATCACACATTAATTCAAAAGGCAAACTCCAGTCAGGTGACGTCATGATAGGTGCAGTAGTTAGAAGTTCCTTAAGTCTATTAAAGGCTTTTACACATTTTTCATCAAAGACAAAAGGAACATCCTTTCCAAGTAAATTGGTCAACGGCCTGGCTATTAGTGAAAGATCCTTTATAAATCTACGATAGAAGCCAGCGTGTCCCAAAAAACTCCTAATGGCTCTCACATTTTTGGGCGGAGGTAGTTTTGAAATAATTTCGATTTTAGCCTTATCTACTTCCATACCTCGGTGTGAGATCTTGTGTCCTAATACAATCCCTTCTTTTACCATGAAATGGCTTTTTTCCCAATTTAGAACCAAATTTGTTTTTATACAACATTTTAACATTAATTCCAGGTTCGTAAGACAAATCCCAAATGAAATTCCAAAAACAGAGAAATCATCCATGAATACTTCCATAGACTTTCCTAACATGTCCTCAAAAATAGCAGTCATACAACGTTGGAAAGTAGTAGGTGCATTACACAAACCAAAAGGCATTCTTCTATATGTAAATGTTCCAAAAGGGCATGTGAAAGTAGTTTTATGTTGGTCTTTTGGGGAAATGGAAATTTGAAAATATCCAGAAAACCCATCAAGAAAGCAGTAAAACATATGTCCAGATAATCTTTCTAACATTTGGTCAACAAAAGGAAGAGGGAAATGGTCTTTTCGTGTGGCAGTATTTAGTTTTCTATAATCAATGCATACACGATGACCAGTAACAATTCTCGTAGGAATTAATTCATTATTTTCATTTCTGACAATTGTTATTCCACCTTTCTTAGGTACTACCTGTACTGGGCTTACCCATTCACTATCCGAGATGGGATAGAAAAGTCCAGCATCCAACAATTTGATTACTTCTTTTTTAACAACATCACACACATTAGGATTCAACCTTCTTTGAGGTTGCACACATGGCTTATAATCATTTTCCAAAAGAATCTTATGCGAACACAAGCTTGGATTGATACATGGGATATCTGCAATTTTGTAGGAAAAGGCTCTTTTGTACTTTTTGCATATGTCCACAGTTAACTTCCGTTGTTCTACAGTCAGATCAGCTGCGAGAATGATGGGAACTTTCCTGTTGCCGTCTAGGAATTCATAGCACAGATGAGTGGGCAATGATATGCATAAATCATATCCCCTTTTTAGCTTGTTTTTAGACACAAATTAGGGTAATATTTGAATGTATTTGATATTAATTGAATGAAATTGACATAAAATTGTTTAAATTTTGATTTTAGAAGTTTCAGGAGTAAATTGCATGAAAATAGCAAATTTTGGGGCAAAAATGCAATTTTTGGAAATGCTGAGTTCGGGACGGGCGTCTCGACCCAGTCAAAGCACCAGGACGGGCGTCCCGAGCACCAAAAGTTGTCCCACATCAAATGTTTTGGAGAAATTCACTCTAGAAAGGTACTATAAATACCCCAGGCCTCTAAGTGTTGAAATCATCCCTTTCCACTTGATCTGAATCATTCAGTAACTTCAAGTATACACTTTTCTACAGTATACAAGTCATTGAGTGATCTCAGGTGTCTCATTCAAGTAGTTTAGTATACGAGAGTTTCTCGTTTTCTTTGCTTTCTGAGAGTCTGTCTCATAATCTTAGATTACGACTAGATAGGGTTCGTTTTTGGTATCACAGAATACCAGGATTTTGTTAGGAGATCCTAAGAAAGAGATAGGGTGCGTGTTCTTAGTCAGATTAGGGCAATTTGCTTAAGCCCGGGATGTAAGGTAAAGCAATTGCTACTAGGTATGAGGAGCGTTCTCCGAAGGCTCTGCCGAGCAGAGTAGGATCGAGCAATCAGAAGCGTACAGGAGCTGCAGCACCGGCTGGACCTGCATAAAGCGGTGACTACTTTATGATTATGGGTCCCCTAGATGAGTTTTTGTATGTTTATGAATTGTTTTATCTGGATATTGATTTGATACTGAAGTTATATATCATACATGTTTTACAATTTGAGATGCTATCCATTTTCCCGGGAAGATCATAGAGCTAGAATTATCATTATGAATGTTGAACTGTCGTGTCCTTTTAAATTAAACTAGGGTTATAGACAACTCCTAACCAAGGTCTTAATCATAACCGATTTAGTTTAACAGACTGTAAAAGGTCTGCCAGATTAGGAAGAAGTAACAAAATAGATCACCATTTTTGTTAGAGTACCCTAATAAAGATGAGTTTGTACGCTAGGCCAATCCTAGGGTTAAGTGGCATGATATCGAAGTGACATAGGGTACCGTTCATGGATACTTTAATCCGATAGATGAGAAGGATCATCCCAAGGTAGGGGTGAATACACCAGGTAACTCGGATATGGTAAACAGATGGTTACATTTCATAATTGCCTTAGAGATCAAGATATATCTAAAATATTCGAAGATAAGGTCAAACAAATTGTAATAACTGAGCTTAAATTGATGAATGCTTGTCTACTCTTGAATGCTATTTGCTTGTTATGGGTGATTGGGATCACCAATCAATCTCAAAGTATTGATTATCGATTGACTGATTAGATAAATAAGATGAATGATAGGATTAAGGGATAGTTGCTACTAAGTCGTTACCAGTTCCCTGGGAGTACGATATTAATAAATTAAAACCGTAGATACTTTCCAAGAACTAGCTACACGATAGGTACTCTGCCTTAGGTTCTGATTAATTAAGTGACAACAATTGAATGCTAAAGTGACAGTTAGTAAGACTCAGTCCTTAATTACTCATAATCGACATAGGTAAATAAAAGCCTATCATTTAGCATACCAATCGGATCGCATCAGATTTTTGGCACCGTTGCCGGGGAGATATCTTAAAAATTTAGGATTATTAGCCACAATTCTAGAAGCTTATGACAGGTAACGGTAGTAATCTATACCTTAATAAACACTCATTCTTATTTGAATTAGTCAATCACTTTCCTAAAACATAGGGTTAGCTTTAAATAATTAATTTTAGAAATTATCTAAGATTAAGAAATTTAGGTTAATCAAATTTTAGAAAATAATTCTAAAACCATACTAAGGAAATCAAATTTAAAAACAAAATATAAAAATAAAATTTTTTAAAAACAAAATAATTTCTTTTTCTTTTATAAAATCTATTTTCCAAAAAATATTATTTTCCAGAAAATACAAAATAAAATCTTTTTCTTGTTTACGGTTTTTCCTTTTCTGCTTGTTAATTTTTCAAAAATAATTTTCTTTTCTTTTATTTCCCTAAATTATTCTCTTTGAATTGTTTTAACTCCACTAACTTTTTGCTCAAATTATCCAGTCTTGAGAGAAGACTCTTTGGAATTGGAGAAAACTGATCTTAGTTCTTCTAATTACAAAATTAGCTTTGACAATTTCTCTGAGATAGGTACTTATGAGATAAATAAATAGAAAACATCATTTGAAGATCCACCAGACTTGGAGCTAAAGGAATTGCCAACTCATCTGTGTTACGACTTCGTAGACGTTGAACAAAAGCTTCCAATTATTCTTGCAGCAGACCTGACTGCTGATGCTGCTCCGACTGATATGCTAAATAGGTGTTGATTTACCCTATGTTGATTATGAGTAATTAAGGACTGGGATTGACTAATAGTCACGTTTAGTCTTTATAGTGTCACTTAATCAGTCAGAACCTAAGGCAGAGTACCTATCGTGTAGCTAGTCTGTTGGAAAGTATCTATGATTTTATTAAGTTAAATATCGTACTCCCAGGGAAGTGGCAACGGCTTAGTAGTAACTAGCCTTTTACTCTAACTCTTATCTTATGATTCAGTTATGCAATCGTCATCAATAACTTTGATGAGAGGGTGATTCATTCTCCACTAGGTTTAAGTCTATTTAAGCCTAAAGTGTTTTATAGATAATGTCCCGATTCTATGTTATACTGTTTCTATATGTTGATTGACCTATCTTCGAGTATTTTAGATATATCTTAGCCTGGATTGCAACTATGTTCTGAATCTAAAGGTGTACCACATCCGAGTTATCTGATAAACCGCCCCATCGCCAAGGTTAACGACCCTACTCACGGTTCGAGTTAAAGACATCCATGAAAGCCCTATGTCACTTTGGGGATCATGCCGCTCGCCCCTAACCACCGGCATAAATGCTCAACTCAGCCTACTTAGACTACTCTAACAAACAGGGTGTTCCGCAGGTTATTTTATCTAATATGGCATACACCAATACTAATTGATGCCTGTTAAACTAAACAGGTTATGAATAGACCGTGGTTAGGAATTGTCTATAACCCTAAATTTAGTTTAAAAGAAACTACATTAGACATGCAGACATAATGAATATTAAGCAGGTGGCTATTTTCGGAAAATCATAAGAACTTCAACATATAAAACAGATATTCATAAAAATCATAATCTCATATTCATAACAAATCTTTGGACAAACTCAGTACAAACATATAAAGAGAGGGACATGGGGACTGATGCCATAAAGAAATGATACGCTAAAATCGTATCACATTTTTAGCATGTTTTTATGTATGTTTTAATGTGAAATTGAGAGTAAATGGACATTAATTGTTTACTATTTACTTGATTTCACGGTTTTTATGATTTTGGAAGTGTCAGGTGAAAAGTAGACGAAAACAGCAAATTCTGGGGCAAAAACGCAATTTTTGGAAATGTTGACCCGGTCAAAGGTCCGGGACGGGCGTCCTGAACCCGGGACGGGTGTCCCGACCCGGTCAAACCGCCAGGACGGGCGTCCTGAACCGGGACGGGCGTCCCGAACCTGGTCAACGAATCAGGACGGGCGTCCCGAGCCGCCAGAAGCTGTCCCACATCGAATTTTTCAGAATTTTTCACTCCGGGAAGCTGCTATAAATACCCCAGGCCTCCAGCAGTTGAATTCATCCCTCTCCACTCGATCTGAGTCATTAAGTGGTTTCCAGTGTACAATTTTCCAGTACACAACTCACTCAGAGACTCGGATCTCAGTTTTTCTTTCTTATTAGTGTTTGCTTTAGTTTCTGAGAAATAGTCTCAGATCTTAGGTTTCTATAGATAGGTTCGTTTCCGGTATTCATAGAATACCCGGGGTTTCGTTAGGAGACCCTAAGAGAGCTCTAGGCGTTCGAAGAGTCAGTCCACAGGGCTGGGCTTAAGCTGGGTATTAAGGTAAAGCCCAGTTACTAGGCTGAGGAAGCGTCCTCCGAAGGTTCTGGTGAGCAGAGTCAGAGGAGGCAGTACAACATATACAGCAGTACGCTCTGCGGCGAGACTACGTAAAGGGTGATTTCTTTATGGCATCAGTCCCCATACCCCTCTCTTATATGTTGTTATTGTTTTTCTCTAAATACTTATTATGAACATCTGATTATGATTTTTATGAATAGTTGTTTTATATGTTGAAGTTGTTATATTTTTCCGGAAATAGCCACCTGCTAAATATTCACTATGTCTGCATGTTTATGTGCTCTTTTAAACTAAAGTTAGGGTTATAGACAATTCCTAACCACGGTCTAATCATAACCTGTTTAGTTTAACAGGCATCAATTAGTATTGGTGTCTGCCATGCTAGATAAAATAACATGTTGAACACCCTGCCTGTTAAAGTAGTCTAGGTAGGGCCGAGCTGAGTCCGATTATGCCGGCGGCTAGGGCAAGCGGTATGATCCCCGAAGTGACATAGGGCTTTCATGGATGCCTTCGTCCCGAACCGTGAGTAGGGCCGTCATTAAGGTAGGGCGGTTTATTAGAGACCTCGGATGTGGTACGCCTTTAGACACAGAACATAGTTGCAATCCAGGCTAAGATGCATCTAAAATACTCGAATATAGGTCAATCAACATATAGGAACAGTATAACATAGAATCAGAATTTATCTTTAAAACACTTCTAGGGTTGATTAGACTTGAACCTAGTGGAGAATGGATCACCCTCTCATCAAAGTATTTGATGAAGATTGCATAACTAGATCATAAGATAAGAGTTAGGATAAGAGGCTAGTTACTACTAAGCCGTTGCCACTTCCCTGGGAGTACGATAATTAACTTAGTAAAATCGTAGATACTTTCCAATAGACTAGCTACACGATAGGTACTCTACCTTAGATTCTGGCTGATTAAGTGACACCATAAGACTAAACGTGACAATTAGTCAATCACAGTCCTTAATTAATCATAATCGACATAGGGTAAAATAACACCTATTTAGTACGTCAACCGGAATCGCATCAGATTTTTGGCGCCGTTGCCGGGGAATTATCATAATGAATTTAGGATTCCTGATCAAAATTCTAGAGACTTATGATAGGTAACGGTAGTAACCTAGACCTTAACCCAACACTTCTCTTATACTAGTTAGACAATCAGTTTCCAAAATATAGGATTATCATAACTAATTAATTTTAGATAATATCTGAAATTAAGACACTTAGGATAATCAAATTTTAGAAAATTATTCTAAAACCATATTAAGGAAATTTACCTGCTTTCAACATAAAAAGAAAAAAAATGTTAAAAATTTAAAATCCCAAAAAGAATGTATCTTTCTTGCTCAACGGTGAGTTGTTCCTTTTCCCTATCTCTTGTTTGTTTTAGTTGTTTTCTTAGTTGCTCTTTTTCGTGTTTTTTTCCTTTATTTAATTTCGAAGAAATAAAGATGGAAATGAGGATAAAATATATTTTCTTCTGAGTTGTAAAATGTTGGCTTAGATTTTTTTTATCGGGAAGAAACTCTATTTTAGAAATTTCTTAGAGTCATGCCGGCCTTATTAGGATAAGTTATGAAATAGTTTTTCCTTAATAGCCAGACCTTTGAATGTTCTATTGGAAAAAGGATGTTCCTTTTGTTTTGCTGATGATTGCATGAGAATTTTTGAAAACCAAAAGGAATTATTGCAACCATTATGACATCACCTGATTGAAATCTGCTTTTTGAATGAATATGTGATGTAATAAGAATTGTTTTAGACAGAAACATGATAAGAAAGTTCATGCATGATAAATTCCGATCTTATCTAGTCTTGTCTAGAAACAATAGGTGACACTGATCACTCCAAGATGTCTGTGTTCAATAAAACTGATACTGAACCATAATTGATTAAGTTAGGTTTTATTGTTACCTGAGTTTGATATAGAAAGAAGGGGTAAGAAAAAGGGTTGAAAATCTAGAAAGCAAACCATTGGTCTAGATTAGAAAACCCCGAGTTAGAGGCTAGTGTAATAATGATAAATTTCTGGATGAAAACTTATTTGCATTGTTTGCTATGTATAATAAATCTCATCTGTGGTTTATTGCAAATTATCTAGTCACTAAATAAGTTCCAAGTGATATGACTTATCAGCAAAAGAAGAAATTCTTTGCTGATTTGAAATATTACTACTGGGCAGTTTCTCTTCTATTTCAAATTTTTGCAGATCAGTTGATCAGAAGATGTGTCTCAGAAGATGAAGGACACAATATTTTGGAGCATTGCCCTAAAGAATCTACGGGAGACCAATTGATGGCTATCAACACTGTCCGGAAAGTGTTGAAAGCAGGATCTTGTTGACCCACTATATTCAAGGATTTTGTATCTCTGATACAGTCTTGCGATGCTTGCCAAATAACAGGTAACACATCCTTCAGAGATCATCTACCCCAACAAGGTACACAAAGTTTTACAATCTTTTTGATATCTGGGGGTATTCATTAAATCCTTTCTTTTTCTTTCCTTTGAAAATAATAACATCATAGTAGTTGTGGAACACTTTTCAAAAATGGCCTGAACCACAGGCATTACCTACTAATGATGTTCAAGACATGTACAGATTCTATGAGAAGTTGTTTTTCAGATTCAGAATGCCAATGTCTTAGGAAGAAAGGCTCAGTCTATGTATCTAATCTGTGAAGTCTGCTAAGTACCACACTCTAGCAGGGATTGCTATGGGAATGAAATACGAACCATTCCAAAAGAGGTATGAGTAGGTTACTGCAGAATGCTGCTCCAATGGGAAACGCATACAATCCCAACTAGAGGAATCATACGGGATTTAGCTGAGGAGTAATTCGGAAGCTGGAAACTTTCAGAAGACACCACCACAGCAAAACTCACACTCGCAGAATCAATAGATGAGATACTGGCAACAATTAAAGCCAGACCAGTGCAAGCAAGTGATCTACCAAGAGGTAACGAATGGACGACAGATATAGAGGAATTTGGCATTGTGTCGGGAGCATAGCAATGGAGGAGCTTGCATTCCCTGCATACCAATCAGCTGTGAGAAACTTCCCCGAGGAAGTCTCAAATACTTGGGCCCAGATCTACACAACTGGAGCCCCCTACCACCACAGCTTCGCCAAAACTTCAGGTATCTTTTCTTCCATTCGAGACTTGCATGCAATACCTTTACTAACATTGGCAGGTAGGCACACCAATCCAAAGAAGTCTCATTCCTAGACACGTTCCTTCTGGACACGTTGCTACGATTACGAGAAACCTTGTAGATGATTCGAGGAAACAGTCCTTGGGGCTTGAGTCATTCATCAAATGGATATGCCACTACCTAGAGCTCGACAATGAAGGATCGGAGCTGGCGTCATCCGTTCCAATATCTAGAGCTTGCAGAGTCAAGAACACATCAGCAATAGCACATGGCCAAGGTGAAGAGCCAATTGACAGATCAGAGAAGACCCTTCTGTTCGCGACATGAAGGGAGTTTTTCTAATCCTCACATTCCTTTTATTTTATTTGTTTTGTGTTTTGTTTTGCTATCCTTCCTGTTTTGTTGCCTGATTTTCTCTCTTACCCTTAGTTAGTCGAATAAGTGTGGGGTAAGAATCTTTTCTGTTTTATTTCTTGTTTTCAAATAAGTGTGGGGTAGCTAGATATGCATGAACACTGAGGACAGTGCCAGACTTAAGTGTGGGGTAGCAGTGCACGGTGCACTGTAGCAGTTTGAAAAAAAAAAAATTTCGCATGCTTTTTTTCCCTGTATTTTCACACCCTTCCAAAATTTTTCAAAAATTTTTCTGTCTTTCAGACTTCTAATGCAGTATGCTTGGTTAAACAAATTGCTTATGTCTATGATATGTAGGTAGTATGTTATGGTTAGTAGGAGATAGTCGATAGCTATCTTGGACTAATTGATTAGGAATAGGGAATTCCTGATAACTGAGCACAACCTTGTCTGGATTAGAGACCTCAACCAATTGCCCATTCGAGACTCCACTAGATAAAATTAGACCAGTTGTGGATATATTGGCAGTTAGAATGACTAGATGAGACTCTGAGCTAAAAGTGAAAAGAACTTAAGGAAGTTAATTACAATAGGGTAGTTTGCCAGCGGCCTTCGCTACTCGAGCACCACTCCTTCGGGGAACTTAAAGCCTGATGCCCTAAGGTCGTGTAGATCTGGGAGTCATCGGAGTGAGACTCGCTACATGGGTAGTTGAAGTTGACGTGTTCTAAGCAAACTCGAAATACCCTGAATCTATAAAGAAAATAACTAAGTGCTAAAACATTAAAAATCTGATCACCAAAGCTCAGAACTCAGAAAGTTATCTGTTGTCAGTATGTCTAGCGATAGGTCAAAGTATTATCTGGTAGCAGTTAAGACAAGAGTTCATTGTGTTGACTATCTGGTCTAGACTAGTACACACACTACACATCAGGAAGACCCTGTGACTAAGAAAAAGTCCAGCCTAGTTGTTGATTTGTTTTCTGCCTGATCATAACAAACTACTAGAGACATGTGAGACCTTGTCATAGCAACCTAACCAATCAGACCTGTGTTAAGAATTGTCTGAAGAATTTTTGGAATAAAAACATGATTAGGAATTTAAGTGACTGCACTATGGTTTAAAATCACTAACTCCATGTAGACTTTGCTTGAGGACAAGCAAAAAGCTAAGTGTGGGGTTATCTGATACGCTAAAATCGTATCACATTTTTAGCATGTTTTTATGTATGTTTTAATGTGAAATTGAGAGTAAATGGACATTAATTGTTTACTATTTACTTGATTTCACGGTTTTTATGATTTTGGAAGTGTCAGGTGAAAAGTAGACGAAAACAGCAAATTCTGGGGCAAAAACGCAATTTTTGGAAATGTTGACCCGGTCAAAGGTCCGGGACGGGCGTCCCGAACCCGGGACGGGCGTCCCGACCCGGTCAAACCGCCAGGACAGGCGTCCTGAACCGGGACGGGCGTCCCGAACCTGGTCAACGAATCAAGACGGGCGTCCCGAGCCGCCAGAAGCTGTCCCACATCGAATTTTTCAGAATTTTTCACTCCGGGAAGCTGCTATAAATACCCCAGGCCTCCAGTAGTTGAATTCATCCCTGTCCACTCGATCTGAGTCATTAAGTGGTTTCCAGTGTACAATTTTCCAGTACACAACTCACTCAGAGACTCGGATCTCAGTTTTTCTTTCTTATTAGTGTTTGCTTTAGTTTCTGAGAAATAGTCTCAGATCTTAGGTTTCTATAGATAGGTTCGTTTCCGGTATTCATAGAATACCCGGGGTTTCGTCAGGAGACCCTAAGAGAGCTCTAGGCGTTCGAAGAGTCAATCCACAGGGCTGGGCTTAAGCTGGGTATTAAGGTAAAGCCCAGTTACTAGGCTGAGGAAGCGTCCTCCGAAGGTTCTGGTGAGCAGAGTCAGAGGAGGCAGTACAACATATACAGCAGTACGCTCTGCGGCGAGACTACGTAAAGGGTGATTTCTTTATGGCATCAGTCCCCATACCCCTCTCTTATATGTTGTTATTGTTTTTCTCTAAATACTTATTATGAACATCTGATTATGATTTTTATGAATAGTTGTTTTATATGTTGAAGTTGTTATATTTTTCCGGAAATAGCCACCTGCTAAATATTCACTATGTCTGCATGTTTAATGTGCTCTTTTAAACTAAAGTTAGGGTTATAGACAATTCCTAACCACGGTCTAATCATAACCTGTTTAGTTTAACAGGCATCAATTAGTATTGGTGTCTGCCATGCTAGATAAAATAACATGTTGAACACCCTGCCTGTTAAAGTAGTCTAGGTAGGGGCCGAGCTGAGTCCGATTATGCCGGCGGCTAGGGCAAGCGGTATGATCCCCGAAGTGACATAGGGCTTTCATGGATGCCTTCGTCCCGAACCGTGAGTAGGGCCGTCATTAAGGTAGGGCGGTTTATTAGAGACCTCGGATGTGGTACGCCTTTAGACACAGAACATAGTTGCAATCCAGGCTAAGATGCATCTAAAATACTCGAATATAGGTCAATCAACATATAGGAACAGTATAACATAGAATCAGAATTTATCTTTAAAACACTTCTAGGGTTGATTAGACTTGAACCTAGTGGAGAATGGATCACCCTCTCATCAAAGTATTTGATGAAGATTGCATAACTGGATCATAAGATAAGAGTTAGGATAAGAGGCTAGTTACTACTAAGCCGTTGCCACTTCCCTGGGAGTACGATAATTAACTTAGTAAAATCGTAGATACTTTCCAATAGACTAGCTACACGATAGGTACTCTGCCTTAGATTCTGGCTGATTAAGTGACACCATAAGACTAAACGTGACAATTAGTCAATCACAGTCCTTAATTAATCATAATCGACATAGGGTAAAATAACACCTATTTAGTACGTCAACCGAAATCGCATCAAGAAATCACCCTTTACTTAGTCTCGCTGATACGCGAAAATCGTATCACATTTTTAGCATGTTTTTATGTATGATTTTGGGTGAAATTGAGGGCAAATTGATCTTAATTGTTTGTTATTTACTCAATTTCACGGTTTTTATGATTTTGGAAGTGTCAGGTGAAAAGTAGACGAAAACAGCAAATTTTGGGGCAAAAACGCAATTTTTGGAAATGTTGACCCGGTCAAAGGGTTAGGACGGGCGTCCCGACCTGGTCAACAGATTAGGACGGGCGTCCCAATCTGGGACAGGCGTCCCGAACCCCCAAATTCAGTCCCACATCGAATGTTTGCTGAAAAATCACCCCGGGAAGCTACTATAAATACCCCAGGCCTCCAGCAGTTGAATTCATTCCTCTCCACTCGATCTGAGTCATTAAGTGGTTTCCAGTGTACACTTCTCCAGTACAAAACTCACTCAGAGACTCGGATCTCAGTTTTCTTTCTTATTAGTGTTTTGTTTTAGTTTCTGAGAAATAGTCTCAGATCTTAGGCTTCTATAGATAGGTTCGTTTCTGGTATTCATAGAATACCCGGGATTTCGTTAGGAGATCCTAAGAGGGCTCTAGGCGTTCGAAGAGTCAGTCCACAGGGCTGGGCTTAAGCTGGATATTAAGGTAAAGCCCAGTTACTAGGCTGAGGAAGCGTCCTCCGAAGGTTCTAGCGAGCAGAGTCAGGGCGAGTAATACGACATATACATCAGTACGCTCCGTCGGCGAGACTACGTAAAGGGTGATTTCTTTATGGCATCAGTCACCATGTCCCTCTCTTATATGTTGTTATTGTATTGTTCTAAATATTTATTATGAATGCGAGATTACGATTTTTATGAATAGTTGTTTTATATGTTGACGTTGTTATGTTTTTTCGGAAATAGCCACCTGCTTAACATTCACTATGTCTGCATGTTTAATGTGCTCTTTTAAACTAAAATTAGGGTTATAGACAATTCCTAACCACGGTCTAATCATAACCTGTTTAGTTTAACAAGCATCAATTAGTATTGGTGTCTGCCATGCTAGATAAAATAACATACTGAACACCCTGTTTGTTAGAGTAGTCTAGGGGAAGCCGAGTCGAGTCTGATTATGCCGGCGGCTAGGGCAAGCGGTATGATCCCCGAAGTGACATAGGGCTTTCATGGATGCCTTCATCCCGAACCGTGAGTAGGGCCGTCATTAAGGTAGGGCATTTTATTAGAAACCTTGGATGTGGTACGCCTTTAGACACAGAACATAGTTGCAATCCAGGCTAAGACATGTCTAAAATATTCGAACTTAGGTCATTCAACATATAGGAACAATATAACATAGAATCAGAACTCATCTATAAAACACTTCTAGGATTAATTAGACTTAAACCTAGTGGAGAACGGATCACCCTCTCATCAAAGTTATTGATGAAGATTGCATAACTGAATTATAAGATAGGAGTTAGGATGAAAGGCTAGTTACTAGTAAGCCGTTGCCACTTCCCTGGGAGTACGATATTTAACTTAATAAAATCGTAGATACTTTCCAACAGACTAGCTACACGATAGGTACTCTGCCTTAGGTTCTGGCTGATTAAGTGACACCATAGAGACTAAATGTGACAATTAGTCAATCACAGTCCTTAATTATTCATAATCAACATAGGTGTAAAATAACACCTATTTAGTACGTCAACCGGAAACCCATCAAATTTTTGGCGCCGTTGCCGGGGAAATATCATAATGAATTTAGTATTCCTGATCAAAATTCTAGAGACTTATGATAGGTAACGTTAGTAATTTAGACCTTAACCCAACACTTCTCTTATACTAGTTAGACAATCAGTTTCCGAAATATAGGATTATCATAACTAATTGATTTTAGATGTTATCTGGAATTAAGACACTTAGGATAATCAAATTTTAGAAAATCATTCTAAAACCATATTGAGGGAATTTAAGTGCTTTCGAAATATATAAAAAGAAAAAAAAATTCAAAATTCAAAATCCGAAAAAAATTGTATTTTTCCTGCTCAATGGTAAGTTGTTCTTTTCCCTATCTCTTGTTCTTTCTTAGTTGTTTTCTTAGTTGTACATTTTTGCTCTTTTTTTTTGTTTTCTATTTTTCGGAGAAATAAAAATGAAAATGAGGATAAAATATATTTTCTTCTGAGTTGTAAAATTTTGACTTAGATTTTTATTGGAAAGAAATTCCATTTTAGAATTTTCTTAGAGTTATGCCGGCTTTATTAGGATGAGTTATGAAATAATTTTTCCTTAATAGCCAGACCTTTGAATGTTCTATTGAAAAAAAGGATGTTCCTTTTGTTTTGCTGATAATTGCATGAGAACTTTTAAACCAAAAGGAATTACTGCACCCATTATGGCATCACCTGATTGGAATCTACTTTTTGAATTAATATGTGATGTAATGATGTAGTACGAATTGTTTTAGGACAGAAACATGATAAGAAAGTTCATGCATGATAAATTCCAATCTTATCTAGTCTTGTGTAGAAACAATAGGTTACACTGATCACTCTGAGATATCTGTGTTCAATAAAACTAATGTTGAACCATAGTTGATTAAGTTAGGTTTTATTGTTATTAGAATATGATATAAAATGAAGGGATAAGAAAAAGGGTTGAAAATCTAGCAAGCAAACCATTGGTCTAGATTAGAAAACCCCGAGTTAGAGGCTAGTGTAATACTGATAAATTTTTGGATGAAAACTTATTTGCATTGTTTGCTATGTATAATAATTCTCATCCGTGATTTATTTCAAATTATCTAGTCACTGAATAAGTTCCAAGTGATATGACTTATCAGCAAAAGAAGAAATTCTTTGCTGATTTGAAATATTACTACTGGGCAGTTTCTCCTATATTTCAAATTTTTGGCAGATCAGTTGATCAGAAGACGTGTCTCGAAAGACGAAGGCCACAAAATTTTGGAGCATTGTCATCAAGGATCTACAGGAGACCAATTGACTGCTATCAACACTGTCCGGAAAGTGTTGAAAGCAGGATCTTGTTGACCCACCATATTCAAGGACTTATGTATCTCTGATACAGTCATGCGATGCTTGCCAAATAACAGGTAACACATCTTCAAGAGATCATCTACCCCAGCGACGTACACAGAATGTTGCAACCGTTGATATCAGGGGTATTTCGAATCCTTTTCTCTTTCTTCCTTTGAACATAATTACATCATAGTAGTCGTGGAACACTTTTCAAATGGCCTGAACCACAGACATTACCTACTAATGATGTTAAAGTCATGTGCAGATTCTATGAGAAGTTGTTTTCCAGATTCAGAGTGCCAATGTCTTAGGAAGAAACGTTCAGTCACTGTATCGAATCTGTGAAGACAGCCAAGTACTTCACTTTAGCGGGAGTTGCTATGGAATACTGACCATTCCAACCGAGGTAGGAGCAGGTTACTGTAGAATGCTACTCCAATGGGAGACGCATACAATCCCAGCTAGAGGAATCATACGGGATTTAACTGAGACATAATTCGGAAGCTGGAGACTTTCAGAAGATACCACCACAGCAAAACCCCACACTCGCAGAATCAATAGATGAGATACTGGCAATAATTAAAGCCAGACCAGTGCAAGCAAGTGATCTACCAAGAGGTAACGAACGGTCGACATATATAGAGGAATTTGGCATTGTGTCGGGAGCATAGCAATGGAGGAGCTTGCATTCCCTGCATACCAATCAGTTGTGAGAAACTTCCCCGAGGAAGTCTCAAATCCTTGGGCCCAGATCTACACAACTGGAGCCCCCTACCACCACAGCTTCGCCAAAACTTCAGTCCTTGGGGATTGAGCCATTCCTCAAATGGATATGCCACTACCTGGAGCTCGACAATGAAGGATCGGAGCTGACGTCATCCGTTCCAATATCTAGAGCTTGCAGAGTCAAGAACACCTCAGCAATAGCACATGGCTAAGGTGAAGAGCTAATTGACAGATCAGAGAAGGCCCTTCTGCTCGCGACATGAAGGGAGTTTTTCTAATCCTCATATTCCTCTAATTTTATTTTATTTGTTTTGTGTTCTGTTTTGCTATCCTTCTTGTTTTGTTGCCTTATTTTCTCTCTTAATCTTAGTTAGTCAAATAAGTGTGGGGTAAGAGTTCTTTGTTTTGTTTTTCTTTCTTGTTTTCAAATAAGTGTGGGGTAATTAGATATGCATGAACACTGAGGACAGTGCCAGACTTAAGTGTGGGGTAGCAGTGCACAGTGCACTGTAGCAGTTTGCAAAATTTTTCGCATGCTTTTGCTTGTTTTCCCCGTATTTTCAAACCCTTCCAAAAAAAATTTCAAAATTTTTCCGTCTTTCAGACTTCTAAATGCAGTATGATTGGTTAAACAATTGCTTACGTCTATGATATGTAGGTAGTATGTTATGGTTAGTAGGAGATAATTGATGACTATTGCTGAACTAATTGATTAGGAATAGGGAACTACTGATAACTAAGCACAACTTTATCTGGATTAGAGACCTCAGCCAATTGCTTGTTCGAGACTTAACTAGATAAAATTAGACCAGTTGTGGATATATTGGCAGTTAGAATGACTAGATGAGACTCTGAGCTAGAAGTGAAAAGAAATTAAAGGAAGTTAATCAAATAAGGGTAGTTTGCCAGCGGCCTTCACTATTCGAGCACCACTCCTTCGGGGAACTTAAAGCCTGATGCCCTAAGGTCGTGTAGATTTGGGAGTCATCGGAGTGGGACTCGCTACATGGGTAGTTGAAGTTGACGTGTTCTAAGCAGACTCAAAATACCCTGAATCTATAAAGAAAACAACTAAATGCTAAAACATTAAAAATCTGATCACCAAAGCTCAGAACTCAAAAAGTTGTCTGTTGTTAATATGTCTAGCGATAGGTCGAAGTGTTATCTGGTAGTAGTTAAGACAAGAGTACATTGTGTTGACTATCTGGTCTGGACTAGTACACACAATACACATCAGGAAGACCCTGTGACTAAGAAAAAAAAAGTTCAACCTAGTTGTTGATTTGTTTTCTGCCTAATCATAACAAGCTACTAAAAACATCTAAGACCTTGTCATAGCAACCTAACCAGTCAGACCTGTGTTAAGACTTGCCTGAAGAATTTTTGGAATAAAAACATGACTAGGAATTTAAGTAACTTCAGGTAGACTTTGCTTGAGGACAAGCAAAAAGCTAAGTGTGGTGTTATCTGATACGCAAAAATCGTATCACATTTTTAGCATGTATGTATGATTTCGGGTGAAATTGAGGGCAAATTGATCTTAATTGTTTATTATTTACTCAATTTCACGGTTTTTATGATTTTGGAAGTGCCAGGTGAAAAGGGTCAGGATGGGCATCCCGGTCAAAGGGTCAGGATGGGCATCCCGAACCCGGGACGGGCTTCCCGACCGGGTCAACAGATCAGGACGGGCATCCCAATCCAGGATAGGCGTCCCGAACCCCCAAATTCAGTCCCACATCGACTTTTTGCTGAAAAATCACACCGGGAAGCTGCTATAAATACCCCAGGCCTCCAGCAGTTGAATTCATTCATCTCCACTCGATCTGAGTCATTAAGTGGTTTCCAGTGTACACTTCTCCAGTACACAACTCACCCAGAGACTCGGATCTCAGTTTTCTTTCTTATTAGTGTTTTGTTTTTGTTTCTGAGAAATAGTCTCAGATCTTAGGCTTCTATAGATAGATTCGTTTCTGGTATTCATAGAATACCCGGGATTTTGTTAGGAGATCCTAAGAGGGCTCTAGGCGTTCGAAGAGTCAGTCCACAGGGCTGGGCTGAGGAAGCATCCTCCGAAGGTTCTAGCGAGCAGAGTCAGGGCGAGCAATACGACATATACAGCAGTACGCTCTGTCGGCGAGACTACGTAAAGGGTGATTTCTTTATGGCATCAGTCCCCATGTCCCTCTCTTATATGTTGTTATTGTATTGTTCTAAATATTTATTATGAATGCGAGATTACGATTTTTATGAATAGTTATTTTATATGTTGACGTTGTTATGTTTTTCCGGAAATAGCCACCTGCTTAACATTCACTATGTCTGCATGTTTAATGTGCTCTTTGAAACTAAAATTAGGGTTATAGACAATTCCTAACCACGGTCTAATCATAACTTGTTTAGTTTAACAGGCATCAATTAGTATTGGTGTCTGCCATGCTAGATAAAATAACATACTGAACACCTTGTTTGTTAGAGTAGTCTAGGGGAAGCCGAGTCGAGTCTGATTATGCCGGCGGCTAGGGCAAGCGGTATGATCCCCGAAGTGACATAGGGCTTTCATGGATGCCTTTGTCCCGTACCGTGAGTAGGGCCGTCATTAAGGTAGGGCGTTTTATTAGAAACCTCGGATGTGGTACGCCTTTAGACACAGAACATAGTTGCAATCCAGGCTAAGACATGTCTAAAATATTCGAACTTAGGTCATTCAACATATAGGAACAGTATAACATAGAATCAGAACTCATCTATAAAACACTTCTAGGATTAATTAGACTTAAACCTAGTGGAGAACGGATCACCCTCTCATCAAAGTTATTGATGAAGATTGCATAACTGAATTATAAGATAGGAGTTAGGATGAAAGGCTAGTTACTAGTAAGCCGTTGCCACTTCCCTGGGAGTACGATATTTAACTTAATAAAATCGTAGATACTTTCCAACAGACTAGCTACACGATAGGTACTCTGCCTTAGGTTCTGGCTGATTAAGTGACACCATAGAGACTAAATGTGACAATTAGTCAATCACAGTCCTTAATTATTCATAATCAACATAGGGTAAAATAACACCTATTTAGTACGTCAACCGGAAACCCATCACTCGCCGATGGAGCAACTGCTTGTATATGTCGTACTGCTTGACCTGACTCTGCTCGACAGAACCTTCGGAGGATGCTTCCTCAGCCTAGTAGCTGGACTTTACCTTAATACCCAGCTTAAGCCCAGCCTTGTGGACTGACTCTTCGAACGCCTAGAGCCCTCTTAGGATCTCCTAATGAAATCCCGGGTATTCTATGAATACTAGAAACGAACCTATCTATCGAAGCCTAAGATCTGAGACTAATTCTCAAAAACTAAGAAAACGAAAACACTAACTAAAAATAGAAGAAAACTTATACTGAACCCGAGTCTCTTAGTGACTTATGTACTCGAGAAAAATGTACAACTTAAGTCACTAAATGACTCAGATTGAGTGGAGAGGAATGATTTCAACTGAGGAAGGCCTGGGGTATTTTTAGTAGCTTTCTGGAGTGATTTTTCTTCAAAAATTCGATGTGGGGCTTGGAATTGCAGCTCAGGACGCCCGTCCTGGACTGTTGACCAGGTCAGGACAGCCGTCCCGAGTCCTGGATGCCCGTCCTGTCCTGTTGACCAGGTCAGGACGCCCATCCTGATTCGGGACGCCCTCCCCGACGTTTGAACTTCTGAAAATTTGCGTTTTTGCCCCGAAATTTGTCATTTTCTTCTACATTTCACCTAACACTTACAAAATCATAAAAACTGTGAAATTGAGTTAATAATAATCAATTAAGACCGATTTCCTATCAATTTCACCCTAAATTATGCCTAAAAACATGCTAAAAATGTGATATGATTTATGCATATCAGATACCCCCACACTTAGCTTTTTGGTTGTCCTCAAGCAAAGTCTACATGAAGTTAGTGATTCTAAATCATATGTGAAGTCACTTAATTTTTCTAGTCATATTTTTATTCCAAAAATTATTTAGACAATTCATAACACAGGTCTAACTGGTTAGGTTGCTATGACAAGGTCTCAAATGTCTTTAGTAGATTGTTATAATCAAGCAGTTAACAACTTAACAACTAGATTGAACTCTTCTCTCAGTCACAAGGTCTTCCTGATGTGTAGTGTGTGTACTAGTCTAGACCAGATAGTCAACACAATATACTCTCGTCTTAACTACTACCAGATAACACTTCGACCCGTCGCTAGACATACTAACAACAGACAACTTTCTGAGTTATGAGCCTTGGTGATCAGATTTTTAATTATTTAGCGTTTATTGATTTTCTTTCTTTTATAGATTCAGGGTATTTTGAGTCTGCTTTGAACACGACAACTTCAACTACCCATGTAGCGAGTCCCACTCCGATGACTCCCAGACCTACACGACCTTAGGGCATCAGGCTTTAAGTTCCCCTAAGGAGTGGTGCTCGAGTAGCAAAGGTCGCTGGCAGACTACCCTATTTAATTAACTCTCTTTTGTTTCTTTTCACTTTTAGCTCAGAGTCTCATCTAGTCATTCTAATTGTCAATACATCCACAACTGGTCTAATCTTATCTAGTTAAGTCTTGAAAAGGTAATTGGCTGAGGTTTCTAATCTAGACTAAATTGTGCTCAATTATTAGGAACCCCCTATTCCTAATCAATAAGTTCAAAATAGTCATCACATTGTCTCCTACTAACCATAACATTCTACCTACATATCATAGACATCAGCAATGTTTAACCAATCATACTACATTTAGAAGTCTGAAAGAATGAAAAATTTGGAAAACTTTTGGAAGGGTGTGAAAATACGGGGAAAACATGCAAAATCATGCAAATTTTTTTTTCAAACTACTACAATGCACCGTGCACTGCTACCCCACACTTAAGTCTGACACTGTCCTCAGTGTTCATGCATATCTAAATTACCCCACACTTATTTGAAAACAAGAACAAAAACAAAACAGAAAAGACTCTTACCCCACACTTATTAGAATAACTATGGGTAAGAAGGAAAATAAAGCAAATGAAAGAAATCAAAACATGAAGGTAATAGAAATAACAACACAAACAAGACAAAACAAACAAAACATGAAATGAAGATAATAAAAGTAAAGGAAGATGAGGGTTAGAAAAACTCCCTTCATGTTCGAGCAGAAGGGTCTTCTCTGATCTGTCAATTGACTCTTCACCTTGGCCATGTGCTATTGCTGAGGTGTTCTTGACTCTGTAAGCTCTAGATATTGGAACGGATGACGTCAGCTCTGATCCTTCAATGTCGAGCTCCAGGTAGTGGCCTATCCATTTGATGAATGATTCAAGCCCCAAGGACTATTCCCTCGAATCATTTGTGAAGTTTCTCGCAATCATCGCAACGTGTCCATGAGGAACGTGTCTAGGAATGAGACTTCTTTGGATTGGTGTGCCTACCTTCCAATGTCAGTGAAGGTATGGCATGCAAGTTTTGAATGGCAGAAAAGATACCTGAAGCTTTGGCGAAGCCGTGGTGGTAGGGGGCTCCAGTGGTGTAGATCTGGGCCCAAGTATTTGAGACTTCCTCGGGGAAGTTTCTCACAGCTGATTGGTATGCAGGGGATGCAAGCTCCTCCATTGCTCTGCTCCTGATACAATGCCAAATTCCTCTATATCCATCGACCCTTCGATACCACTTGATAGATCACTTGCTTGCACTGGTCTGGCTTTAATTGTTACCAGTATCTCATCTGTTGATTCTGCGGGTAGGGGTTTTGCTATGATGGTATCTTCTAAAAGTTTCCAGCTTTTGAATTATTCCTCAGCTAAATCCTGTATGATTCCTCTAGTTGGGAATGTATGCATTTCCCATTGGAGTAGCATTCTGCAGTAACCTACTCCTACCTCTTTTTGGAATGGTTCGTATTTCATTCCCATAGCAATCCCTGCTAAAGTGTGGTACTTGGCAGACTTCACAGATTTGATACACAGACTGAACGTTTCTTCCTAAGACATTGGCACTCTGAATCTGGAAAATAACTTCTCATAGAATCTGCACATGACTTTAACATCATTAGTAGGTAATGCCTGTGGTTTAGGCCATTTTGAAAAGTGTTCCACGACTACTATGATGTAATTATTTTCACAGGAAGAAAAAGAAAAGGATTCGATATCCCAGATATCAAAGGTTGCAATACTCTGTATACGTCGTTGGGGTAGACGATCTCTGGAAAGATGTGTTACCTGTTATTTTTCAAGCATCAAGGAATGAATGATACACAAGCTGAAATTTAACAAATAGTTAAGATCAATAATTCACAAAAACAATTCAGCCCATGCATAATTATTCGTCCCTCATACATCATTTCAACAATCTCGTAAGCTAAAGTATGAGTATAAAATAAAATAATAAAAGTAACCAAATGCAAATAATATTTACAAATAATTGACTCTGAATCCCCGGCAACGACGCCAAAAACTTGTTGCGTTATGTGCGTGTGTCATAAATTGAATAGATAATAAAATCAATGCAATATTTAACAAGTGCAAGTATACACCAGTCAACAAGTAATATATGTACCTAAGTACAAGATATTGATCCCACAGAGATTACGGGTGCCAATTATACATGCAAATAAGATTTACATTTGGTTAGAAGAATAAAGAATGATGAATAATGGAAGGAGATTCAGAGATTAAGCTACTGCTTTGGTACTGCTGCAGCAACACCAATGCCGCAGCAACGCTAACTAACAGCTACAGGCCAGTCTACTGAAAATACCATTAGAATACAACAGGTAATAAATTGTTGTGAAAATCAAGCCAAAGATGCAAATATAAACCAGTAGTGAATCAAAAAATACTAAGCATGCTTTCGGTTTCCAAATCAACACTACAGTGATATGGTTCTACCCAGATTACTTAGCCTATTAGTCTAGATCCATGATGACATCGTCTCATGGAGTACGAAGCACCGTGAACCTAGAACAACACTAGTCAGTGAAATTGGTCGTGTCCCCTGCAATGTTGAGCGCATGGTCATGCGTCTCAATCTAGTGCCATGCAATTATCTTGTCAACTAGACCCCTTCCGGTTAGAAAGCCAGATACTAGTTCGGTACATAACTTGGACAATCATAACTACAAGTTATTCCTAATCCATTTAATTAATTATATGAATGAACTAAGCATGCCCCATACAAGCATCAATAAGAAAAACAAGACACAATACTTTGCATTTTTATCATCATATTCCATATTAAGTTGTTCCACATGTTCATATCCAACTATACTACAACACCTTCAGGTTATAAATAGATATTAAATTGAAACAAATCATCAAATACAAGGATCAACATAATAGGAAAAACAGTCCCAATGGTCATAGTAAACATATCAATCCCAAAACAGTATTTAATTAACCCTTGAATTCATCTAACTATTCTCCATATTACAAAGAATAATTTCATAAAATAGTAGGCAAGTTGAAGAAATGGAAAGAGGGTTACTCGGGTTGGAGATCACCCTTCTGCTCCAAATTGGGTTTAATCAAGCTGCTACTGTCCTTCGTTTCCTTCGAGTGATGCTGCTGCATTCGGTTCTGCCCAGCTTGCAAGATCCCAGCAATGTCCCCCAGCCTTCTCAGGTAATGTCCACTCTATCTAAAGCTCTAAGTCACTCTAAAACAAATTACTCACTGCCTAAATTCTAAGCTACCCGATGCTAAACACAAACAAACTATACCTACGGTACTTCTATCTTTCTCCTCTTCTCCTCTCCAAACTTTTCTCTTCTGCTTTCTCCTCTATTTAAACATGTCTTTGATGCTCCAAAAATTCATTTGTTTACCTATGTGTAGTGGATAGATGTCCCTCTCTTCAAACATTACTTCCATTGCTTCTGCCCCAAAAGTTGTACAGCTGCCGGTTTCCTTGATGACTCATGCTGCCAGCTGGGATGATTCTTGGGTATATATGTGTGTATATATATATATATATATATATATATATATATACATTGCATAACAAACTAATGATGTTATTTTTGTCTTATTTTCCTCCTAACCCGCGAGCATTATGCCGCCTCAACCGACTGGAATTTCCAGTTGCTACGTGTGTACGTATATATATATATATATATATATATATAATATTAAGGTTCCAGCGCATCATTCTCTTTTGTCACTTTCCCTTTTTGTCTTTTTGTTTATTTGCCCGTCTTCATGCAGAAATATAGATAGATATATATATATATATAATTATATACATATATACATATAACATATTCCCATTTTTCCCGTACAATTTCTCAATCGGGCAATCAACTTCAACCTGCCAATTCCTTTTCTACCCTTGATCAATTGGCTTATAAAAATCCTACTCCTTTCAAAAGTGCTAAAGTTAAAATCAACGAATGTCAGAATTTAAAATAAAAGGTGAAATTTTTATTGAATAAATTAAACTGGTACAATTAACGTTTAAAAAGGGAAAATGTGCAAATTATAGTATTTCACCCAAAATCACGAGACAATTTCTATGAATCATGCTAGAAATAAGCCAAAATGTGTGCAAATAACTCTACTGTCGTCAAGTTATCAGGTGGTCCCCTTGTCCCTCTCTTTATATGTATGTACTGTGTTCGTCCAAATAATCATTTTGAATATTAAACTATGATTTTATGAATATGTGTTATGCATGTTGAAGTCATTTACATTTTTCCGGAAAGGTCACCAACTTAACTATCATTATGACTGCATGTCTACTTGCTCTTTTAAACTAGATGAATGGTTATAGACAACTCCTAACCACGGTCTAATCATAACCTATTTAGTTTATCAGACCTTAATTTAGGACTTCCCGTCGGAAGCATTAAGGTCTGCCATATTAGATGAAATAACCTATAGATCACCATGTTTGTTAAAGTAGTCTAAGTATGCTGAGTTTGCGTGTTTATGATGGCGTTAGGGCGAGAGGCATGATCTCCTGAGTGACACAGGACTTTCATGGATGCCTTTAGCTCAAACCGTGAGTAGGGCCGTCAATGGCGATGGGGCGGTTTATTAGGTAACTCAGATGTGGTACACAAGTAGAATCAGTACATAATTGCAATATAGACCAAGATATATCTAAAATACTCGAAGATAGGTCAATCAACATGTAGGAACAATATAACATAAATCAGAACACTCTCTGTAAAACACTCTTGTAGGCTTAAATAGACTTGAACCTAGTGGAGAATGAATCAACCTCTCAACAAAGAATTTGATGAACGATTGCATAACTGGATCATAAGATAAGAGTTAGGGTAAAAGGATAGTTACTACTATGTCGTTACCACTTCCCTGGGAGTACGATAATTTATTAAATTAAAATCGTAGATACTTTCCAACAGACTAGCTACACGATAGGTACTCTGCCTTAGGTTCTGATTAATTAAGTAACAACATAGAGACTAAATGTGACAATTAGTTATTCTAAGTCCTTAAGTTATTCATAATCGATATAGGGTAAATAATACCTATTTTAGCATATCAGTCGGAAACGCATCATAGGGGCCGAGCTGCCCCCTCCAAAAAGGTACTTCGCTCCATCAGAAAAGTAGGCGAAAGCCAGTCGTCGAGCAAGCTATCAAAAGCGAGGGGCCGCCGAGACAGACTCCGCCCGAAGAGGAACAAATATGAGCAAAGTTCAGAGCAGGAGCGAAGAAACCACACCAAGAAGAATTGCTCAGTGGATATGGGCCCATTCACGAAGTGGATCCACTCTGCGGCTCCAGACCCGACGTTGAAGATCCCCTAATTTGTATTGTACTTCAGACAGAGCAGGCCCCAGGAGCATGTCTACCAATACAAGTTCGCCATGGGCCTGATTACCAATGACGAGACTGTCATGTGCAAAGCCTTTCCTAGCACGCTATCTGACAAAGCCCTGACATGGTTCACTTCGATAAAGCCGGGAACCATCGATTCCTGGCTTGCTCTCGAGAAGTCATTTTTGGACAAGTTCAGATGGCATTGCCCAAGATAAGAGGAGACCTCGCCAACATCAAACAAAGAGAAGGCGAGACCCTCCTAGCCTATTTGAAACACTTCAAGAAAACATACGATGAGATTGAGGGAATCAGTCAAGATACGGTGATCACCTACTTCTAAGGTGGGTTTCGATCAAGGGTGCTGTACACAAAACATCAACTCTGAAAGCCCGAAATAATCGGTGAATTGTTCATTGTGGTAGGCAAGGTCGCCTTGGCATAGGGAAGTGCTCAGGAGTTGTGATATGCATAAATCATATCACATTTTTAGCATGTTTTTAGGCATAATTTAGGGTGAAATTGATAGGAAATCAGTCTTAATTGATTGTTATTAACTCAATTTCACAGTTTTTGTGATTTTGGAAGTGTCAGGTGAAAAGTAGAAGAAAATGGCAAATTTCGGGGCAAAAACGAAATTTTTTAGAAGTTCAAACGTCGGGGTGGGCGTCCTGACCTGGTCAATAGGCCAGGACGGGCGTCCAGGACGGGCGTCCAGGACTCGGGACGGCCGTCCTAACCTGGTCAATAGGCCGGGACGGGCGTCCCAATCTAGGACGGGTGATATGCATAAATCATATAACTTTTTAGCATGTTTTTAGGCATAATTTAGGGTGAAATTGATAGGAAATTGGTCTTAATTTATTGTTATTTACTCAATTTCACAATTTTTTATGATTTTGGAAGTGTCATGTGAAAAGTAGACGAAAACAGCAAATTTTGGGGCAAAAATGCAATTTTTGGAAATCTGACCTGGTCAACGGGTCAGGACGGGCGTCCTGACCCAGTCAAAGCACCAGGACGGGCATCCCGAAGCACCAAAAGTTGTCCCACATCGAAATTTTTAGAGATTTTCACTCCAGAAAGCTGCTATAAATACCCCAGGCCTCCAAGAGTTGAAATCATCCCTCTCCACTCGATCTGAGTCATTCAGTAACTTCCAGTGTACAATTCTCTAGTACACGGATCACTCAGAGACTCAGATTTCAATATAAGTTTTCTTTCTTTCCTTTTTGTGTTTTGTTTTTCTTAATTTTTGAGAAATAGTCTAAGATCTTAGGCTTCGATAGATAGGTTCATTTATGGTATTCATAGAATACCCGGGATTTCGTTAGGAGATCCTAAGATGGCTCTAGGCATTCGAAGAGTCAGTCCACAGGGCTGGGCTTAAGCCCAGGACGTAAGGTAAAGTCCAGCTACTAGGCTGAGGAAGCGTCCTACGAAGGTTCTGTCGAGCAGAGTCGAGTCAAGCAATACGACATATACAGCAGTACGCTCCATCGGCGAGACTTCGTAAAGGGTGATTTCTTTATGGCATCGGTCCCACTGTCCCTCTCTTATATGTTGTTATTGTGTTTGTCCAAATATCAATTATGAATACTAGATTATGATTGTTATGAATATTTGTTATATATGTTGAAGTTATTATGTTTTTCCTGAAATGGCCACCTGCTTAAATATTCATTATGTCTGCATGTCTAATGTAAGTTTCTTTTAAACTAAAATTAGGGTTATAGACAATTCCTAACCACGGTCTATTCATAACCTGTTTAGTTTAACAGGCATCAATTAGCATTGGTGTCTGCCATACAAGATAAAATAACCTGCGGAACACCCTGTTTGTTAGAGTAGTCTAGGTAGGCTGAGTAGGGCATTATGCCGACGGTTATGGGCCAGCGGGGTGATCCCTGAAGTGACATAGGGCTTTCATAGCCGTTTTTTGTCCGAACCGTGAGTAGGGCCGTTTACCTTAACAATGGGGCGATAGCATAGAGACTCAGATGTGGTACACCTTTAGACTCAGAACATAGTTGCAATCCAAGCCAAGACATGTCTAAAACACTCGAATATAGGTCAATCAACATGTAGGAACAGTATAACATAGAATCAAGATCTTATCTATAAAATACTTTTAGGCTTAATTAGACTTAAACCTAGTGGAGAATGGATCACCCTCTCATCAAACTTATTGATGAAGATTGCATAACTGGATCATAAGATAAGAGTTAGGATAAAAGGCTAGTTACTACTAAGCCGTTACCACTTTCCTGGGAGTACAATAATTATTTAATAAAATCGTAGATACTTTCCAACAGACTAGCTACATGATAGGTACTCTGCCTTAGGTTCTGGCTGATTAAGTGACACCATAGAGACTAAATGTGACAATTAGTCAATCATAGTCCTTAATTACTCATAATCAACATAGGGTAAAATAACACCTATTTAGCATATCAGTCGGGAACGCATCAGATTTTTTGCGCTATTGCCGGGGAAATATCATAATGAATTTAGGAATCCTGATCAAAATTCTAGATACTGATCAAAATTTTAGATACTTATTATAGGTAGCGGTAGTAATCTAGACCTTAAACCTAACACTTATCTTATGCTAGTTAGACAATCACTTTCCGAAATATAGGATTATCACAACTAATTGATTTTAGATATTATCTGGAATTAAGACATTTAGGATAATCAAATTTTAGAAAATCATTCTAAAACCATATTGAGGAAATTTAACTGCTTTCGAAGAAAAAAAAATTTTAATTTTTAAAAAAACCGAAAAAATGTATTTTTCTTGCTCAATGGTAAGTTGTTCTTTTCCCTATCTCTTGTTCTTTCTTAGTTGTTTTCTTAGTTATACATTTGTTGCTCTTTTTCGAAGAAATAAAAAATGGAAATGAGGATAAAACATATTTTCTTCTGAGTTGTAAAATTTTGGCTTAGATTTTTATTGGGAAGAAACTCCATTTTAGAATTTTCTTAGAGTCATACCAGCTTTATTAGGACGAGTTATTTTTCCTTAATAGCCAGACCTCTGAATGTTCTATTGAAAAAAGGATGTTCCTTTTGTTTTGCTGATAATTGCATGAGATCTTTTAAACCAAAAGGAATTATTGCACCTATTATGGCATCACCTGATTGAAATCTGCTTTTTGAATGAATATGTGATGTAATGATGTAGTAAGAATTGTTTAAGGACAGAAACATGATAAGAAAGTTCATGTATGATAAATCCTTATCTTATCTAGTTTTTTCTAAAACAATAGGTTACACTGATCACTCTGAGATATCTGTGTTCAATAAAACTGATGCTGAACCATAATTGATTAAGTTAGGTTTTATTGTTACTTGAATTTGATATAGAATGAAGGGGTAAGAAAAAGGGTTAAGAATCTAGAAAGCAAACCTTTGGTCTAGATTAGGAAACCCTGAGTTAGAGGCTATTGACGAGACAGTAGTATCTGATAAATTTCTGAATGAGGATCTATTTTCATTGTTTGCTATGAGTAATGATTCTCCTCCGTGGTTTACTGATATTACTAATTATCTAGCTGCTAATTATTCCTAAGTGATATGACTTATCAGTAAAAGAAGAAATTCTTCGCTGATTTGAAATATTACTACTGGGCAGATTTCTCTTCTATTTCAAATTTTTGCAGAGTAAAGTGGTCAGAGGATGTATCTCGGAAGGCGAAGGCCACATGATTCTGAAGCATTGTAGGAATCTATGGGAGACCAATTAACTGCTATCAACAATGTCCAGAAAGTGTTGGAAGTAGAATCTTGTTAACCCACCATATTCAAGGATTTTGTATCTCTGATACAGTCTTGCGATGCTTGCCAAATAACAGGTACACCTCTTCCAGAGATCACCTACCCCAGCAAGGTATATAGAGTCTTGAAATCTTTAATATCTGAGGTATGTATCGAATCCTTTTCTTTTTCTTCCTGTGAAAATAATTATATCATAGTAGTCGTGGAACACTTTTCAAAAAATGGCCTAAACCACAGGCATTACCTTTTAATGATGTTAAAGTCATGTGCAGATTCTATGAGAAGTTATTTTCCAGATTCAGAGTGCCAATGTCTTAGGAAGAAACGTTCAGTCTATGTATCTAATCTGTGAAGTCTGCCAAGCACCACCCCTACCCACAAAATCAACTGATGAGATACTAGCAACAATTAAAGCCAGACCAGTGCAAGCAAGTGATCTACCAAGTGATATCGAACGATCGAAGGATCTAGAGGAATTTGGCATTGTATCGTAAGCATAGCAATGGAGGAGCTTGCATCCCCTGCATACAATCAGCTGTGAGAAACCTCCCCGAGGAAGTTTCAAATACTTGGGGCCCAGATCTACACCACTGGAGCCTCATACCACCACGGCTTAGCCAAAGCTTCAGTCCTTGGGGCTTGAGTCATTCCTCACATGGATATGCACTACCTGGAGCTCGACAATGAAAGATCAGAGCTGATGTCATCCGTTCCAATATCTAGAGCTTGCAGAGTCAGAAACACCTCAGCAATAGCACATGGCTAAGGTGAAGAGCCAATTGACAGATCGGAGAAGACCCTTCTACTCGCGACATGAAGGGAGTTTTTCTAATCCTTATCTTCCTCTTTTATTGTCCTTTTATTTTTATCTTCATGTTTTGTTTGTTTTGTCTTATTTGTGTTAGTATTTCTATTACCCTTATTATTTTGTCTTATCTATTTTCCTTCTTACCCTTAGTTAGTCGAATAAGTGTGGGGTAAGAGTTCTTTGTTTTGTTTCTGTTTCTTGTTTTCAAATAAGTGTGGGGTAGTTTAGCTATGCATGAACACTGAGGATAGTGTCAGACTTAAGTGTGGGGTAGCAGTGCACAGTGCACTGTAGTAGTTTGAAAAGTTTTTGCATGATTTTGCATGTTTTCCCCGTAATTTCACACCATTCCAAAACATTTTCAAAATTTTTCATGCTTTCATACTTCTAAATGCAGTATGATTGGTAAACATTTGCTGATGTCTATGATATGTAGGTAGAATGTTATGGTTAGTAGGAGATGATTGATAGCTATCTTGAACTCATTGATTAGAAATAGGGAATTCCTCATAACTGAGCACAACTTAGTCTGGATTAGAGACCTCAGCCAATTCCCTTTTCGAGACTTAACTAGATAAAATTAAGACCAGTTGTGGATGTATTGACGATTAGAATGACTAGACGAGAATCTGAGCTAAAAGTGAAAATAAATAAAAGAAAGTTAATTAAATAAGGGTAGTTTGCCAGTGGCCTTCGCTACTCGAGCACCACTCCTTCGGGGAATTTAAAGCCTGATGCCCTAAAGTCGTGTAGGTCTCGGAGTCATTGGAGTGGGACTCGCTACATGGGTAGTTGAAGTTGACGTGTTCTAAGCAGACTCAAAATACCCTGAATCTATAAAGAAAAAATCAATAAGTGCTAAATCATTAAAAATCTGATCACCAAGGCTCAGAACTCAGAAGGTTGTTTGTTGTCAATATGTCTAGCGACGGGTCGAAGTGTTATCTGGTAACAGTCAAGACGAGAGTTTATTATGTTGACTATCTGGTCTAGACTAGTACACACACTACACATCAGGAAAACCTTGTGACTAAGAAAAGAGTTCAACCTAGTTGTTAAGTTGTTTTTCTGCTTGATCATAACAATCTACTAGAGACATTTGAGACCTTGTCATAGCAACCTAACCCGTCAGACCTATGTTAAGAATTGTATGAATAATTTTTGGAATAAAAACATGACTAGGAATTTAAGTGACTGCACATATGATTTAGAATCACTAACTTCATGTAGATTTTGCTTGAGGACAAGCAAAGAGCTAAGTGTGGGGTTATCTGATATGCATAAATCATATAACTTTTTTAGCATGTTTTTAGGCATAATTTAGGGTGAAATTGATAGGAAATTGGTCTTAATTGATTGTTATTTACTCAATTTCACAATTTTTTTGATTTTGGAAGTGTCAGGTGAAAAGTAGATGAAAACAACAAATTTTGGGGCAAAAATGCTATTTTTGGAAATGCTGACCTGGTCAACGGGTCAGGACGGGCGTCCCTGATAACTCTAAAATAATAGAGTTATTCACATCTAATTTGCCACATTTTATTCGGTAATTAATTGACTTTCTTTGGAAAATGGAATAAAAATGTGTTGATTTGATATTTTCTCCCTTTTTACCCAAAAATGTAGATTTATTGTTAAAAGTCAATTTAATTGAATAAATTTCTCAACATGTGATGAGCTGTAGTATTTGTTATTATTTGGGAATATATTTGAATTGACTTGTTGTGACATGGGTAAAAAAAAGGGAATGTGGATGGTTGACATTGTTGAAAGAAAGTTGGATAATTGTGACCCAGAAGGAAGTGAAGAAAGTGTGGATAAATTGCATCTATATATATATATATATATATTATATATAATATTATAATATTATATATATATATATATATATATATATATATATTTTACACATCCACACACTATTTGTCACTTAAAAATCCAGCTAGGCATATCAAAGGTCAACTTGTGGTACTATGCATTTAATTCCTTTGTCCTATCCGTTTTACATATATATATACATATATATATATGTATATTTTTATATATATATATATATATGTGTGTGTGTGTTTGCTTCTTTGTATGGCGACAAAGGGGACAAAAAGGTTGAAGACAAAGTCAAAAATTTCAGAAAAGGCAGCTGAAATGTTGCTGCTACCCCTGCATCCGCCATTGGAAAAAGACAAAAGCTCTGCAGAAAGTACCTGAAGTTCTGCTGCAAATCCTGCAGCCGTCAGAGGAAAAGACAAAAATTCTACTGACAATGCTGCAGCATCAGAGAAAAATGACAAGAATCACAGAAGGCAGTGGGAGACCGGCTGCAATTGCTGCAACATTCAGAGGAAGATGACAAAAACTCCAGAATACAGCTGGGATTTATTTTGACTATTTGCTGGAATTTTTGGAGAAAATTCCAGAAACATGGACACGTGGCAGCTTGGCAATGGCTCTCGGTGCACAAGAGGCTACATATGTATATGAAAAACTGAGAGAAGGGGGACACAACATAGAGTAGTTTAGTTTTGGATTTTGGCCGTCTTAGAGAGTTTGTTTTTCTTCTTAGTTCTCTCAGGATAGTTTAGTTTTTTTTTCTTCTTAGTTTTGAACTAACTCTTAGGAAGGGAAGAACACAAGAGTGAGCAGGGTGACTTGCTACAGCATTCATCAGCTGAGCAGTAGAGATGCAGCAGCATCAAGCAGAGGAAACGAAGGGCAGCAGGTTGATTAAACCGATTTGGGCAGTAGGGTGACTTCCGGCCAGAGTAATCCTCTCTCCATTTCCTCAATTTGCTACTGTTTTTGTAACTAAATGTTCTTGTAATATGAGAATGTTTACATGTGTTCAAGGATTGATTAAAAATGTTTTGGGAGTAATTTGTTTTCCGTCTTAGGCTTGACTCCGTTGATTGGTGTCACTAAGGACCTTGGGACTGTTTTTCCTATTACGTTAGTCCTTGTCTTTGATGATTCTTGGTTCAAGGGTTAATTAAAAATGTTTTGGGGGTGATTTGTTTTCCGTCTTAGGCTTGACTCCGTTGATTGGTGTCACTAAGGACCTAGGGACTATCTTTCCTATTACGTTGATTCTTGTTTTCCATGATTCGTTTCAGCATAATATATATCTTTAACCTGAAGATGTTGTGGTGTAGTTAAGTATGAGCATGTTGAATACACTGTTTTGACTATAATGATAAGTATGCTGCAACATTACTTTCTATTTTTATGTTTAATGCTTGTATGGGGCAATGCTTGGTTTATTCATGTAATTACATTAGAATTATGTGGCGCTATATTCGAGAACTGTGTGAACAACGGTAATCATATAGCAGTGGATTTGAGAACTGCGTGAACAGCGGTACATTCACTGCCTAGCGTTGCTCTAGGTCCACGGTATGTTATCGGGGATCTAGACTAGTAGATCAAGTAGTCTAGGTGAAACCAGACATGCTGTAGCATTGATATGGATCTGAAAGCATGCCTTGTATACTTAGATTCATCTCCGGGTTGTACTTACATTTTTGGCGTGAATGCCGCAGCATTGTATTACCTGCAGTACTCTTGTGGTTATTTCCAGTAGGCTAACCCTTAACTGTTAGTGTAGTTAGGAGTAGGAATGCCGTAGCATTAGACCAATCTCAGTTCATGATTTATCATTCTTTATTCTTTTATTCTTTTATGATTCATTATTCTTCATTCTTTTATTCTTTTGACCATTTGTACAATCATATTTGCTTTTGTAATTGACATACATAATCCCTGTGGGATCGATAATCTTGTACTTAGGTACATATATTACTTGTTGACCGGTGTATACTTGCACTTGTTAAGATTGCGTTGATTTATTCTATATTTGTATCTTCTCAATTTCTGACACACGCACACAACGTAACTGTCCGGAATAAGGACGGGCATCCTGACCTAGTCAAAGCACCAGGACGGCCGTCCCAATCCAGGACGGGCGTCCCGAAGCACCAGAAGTTGTCCCACATCGAAATTTTTGCAGATTTTCACTCCAGAAAGCTGCTATAAATACCCCAGGCCTCCAAGAGTTGAAATCATCCCTCTCCACTCGATCTGAGTCATTCAGTGACTTCTACTGTACAATTCTCTAGTACACGGATCACTCGGAGACTCAAATTTCAGTATAAGTTTTCTTTCTTTCCTTTTTGTGTTTCGTTTTTCTTAGTTTTTGAGAAATAGTCTCAGATCTTAGGCTTCGATAGATAGGTTCGTTTATGGTATTCATAGAATACCCGGGATTTCGTTAGGAGATTCTAAGAGGGCTCTAGGCGTTTGAAGAGTCAGTCCACAGGGCTGGGCTTAAGCCCAGGATGTAAGGTAAAGTCCAGCTACTAGGCTAAGGAAGCGTCCTCTGAAGGTTCTGTCGAGCAGAGTCGGGTCAAGCAATACGACATATACAGGAGTACGCTCCGTCAGCGAGACTTCGTAAAGGGTGATTTCTTTATGGCATTGGTCCCCATGTCCCTCTCTTATATGTTGTTATTGTGTTTGCCCAAATATCAATTATGAATACTGGATTATGATTGTTATGAATATTTGTTATATATGTTGAAGTTATTATGTTTCTCCGGAAATGGCCACCTGCTTAAATATTCATTATGTCTGCATGTAAGTTTCGTTTAAACTAAAATTAGGGTTATAGACAATTCCTAACCACGGTCTATTCATAAGCTGTTTAGTTTAACATGCATCAATTAGTATTGGTGTCTGCCATACTAGATAAAATAACATGCGGAACACCCTGTTTGTTAGAGTAGTCTAGGTAGGCTGAGTAGAGCGTTATGCCGGCGGTTATGGGCCAGTGGCGTGATCCCCGAAGTGACATAGGGCTTTCATAACTGTCTTTTGTCCGAACCGTGAGTAGGGCCGTTTACCTTAACGATAGGGCGGTAGCATAGAGACTCAGATGTGGTACACCTTTAGACTCAGAACATAGTTGCAATCCAGGCCAAGACATGTCTAAAACACTCGAATATAGGTCAATCAACATGTAGGAACAGTATAACATAGAATCAAGATCTTATCTATAAAATACTTTTAGGCTTAATTAGACTTAAACCTAGTGGAGAATGGATCACCCTCTCATCAAACTTATTGATGAAGATTGCATAACTGGATCATAAGATAAGAGTTTGGATAAAAGGCTAGTTACTACTAAGCCGTTACCACTTTCCTGGGAGTACGATAATTATTTAATAAAATCGTAGATACTTTCCAACAGACTAGCTACACGATAGGTACTCTGCCTTAGGTTATGGCTGATTAAGTGACACCATAGAGACTAAATGTGACAATTAGTCAATCACAGTTCGTAATTACTCATAATCAACATAGGGTAAAATAACACCTATTTAGCATATCAGTCGGGAACGCATCAACGGGCGTCCCGGATGCCTGGTCAAAGTCCCACATCGAAATTTTTGGAAATATTCACTCTAGAAAGATGCTATAAATACCCCAGGCCTTCCTCAGCTGAAATCATTCCTCTCCACTCGATCTGAGTCATTTAGTGACTTTAAGTGTACATTTTTCTCGAGTACATAAGTCACTTAGAGACTCGGGTTCAGTAGAAGTTTATTTTTCTTAGATAGTGTCTCGTTTTCTTTGTTTCTGAGACTTAGTCTCAGATCCTAGGCTACGATAGATAGGTTCATTTCTGGTATTCATAGAATACCTAGGATTTCGTTAGGAGATCCTAAGAGGGCTCTAGGCGTTCGAAGATTCAGTCCGCAGGGCTGAGCTTAAGCTGGGTATTAAGGTAAAGTCCAGCTACTAGGTTGAGGAAGCATCCTCCGAAGGTTCTGTCGAGCAGAGTCGGGTCGAGCAGTACAACATATACAAGCAGTTGCTCCTTCGACGAGACTAAGTAAATGGTGAATTCTTTATAGCATCAGTCCCCCTGTCCCTCTCTTTATATATTTGTATTGTGATCGTCCAAAAATTAATTATGTTTATTGGATTATGATTCTATGAGTATTTGTTATGCATATTGAAGTTCTTATGATTTTCCGAAAATGGCCACCTGCTTAATATTCATTATGTCTACATGTATAATGTAGTTTCTTTTAAACTAAATTTAGGGTTATAGACAATTTGATGTGTTCCGATTGGTATGCTAAAAGATAGGCTTTATTTACCTATGTCGATTATGAGTAATTAAGGACTGAGTCTTACTAACTGTCACTTAGCATTCAATTATTGTCACTTAGCATTCAATTATTGTCACTTAATCAACCAAAACCTAAGGCAGAGTACCTATCGTGTAGCTAGTCTGTTGGAAAGTATCTACGATTTTATTAAGTTAAATATCGTACTCCCAGGGAAGTGGCAACGACTTAGTAGTAACTAGCCTTTTAATCCTAACTCTTATCTTATGATCCAGTTATGCAATCGTCATCAATAACTTTGATGAGAGGGTGATGCGATTCCGGTTGACATGCTAAATAGGTGTTATTTTACCCTATGTTGATTATGAATAATTAAGGACTGTGATTGACTAATTGTCACATTTAGTCTCTATGGTGTCAGTTAATCAGCCAGAACCTAAGGCAGAGTACCTATCGTGTAGCTAGTCTATTGGAAAGTATCTACGATTTTATTAAAGAAATATCGTACTCCCAGGGAAGTGGCAACGGCTTAGTAGTAACTAGCCTCTTATCCTAACTCTTATCTTATGATCCAGTTATGCAATCTTCATCAATATCTTTGATGAGAGGGTGATCCATTCTCCACTAGGTTCAAGTCTAATTAATCCTAAAAGTGTTTTAAAGATGAGTTCTGATTCTATGCTATACTGTTCCTATATGTTGATTGACCTGTCTTCGAGTATTTTAGATGCATCTTAGCCTGGATTGCAACTATGTTCTGTGTCTAAAGGCGTACCACATCCGAGGTCTCTAATAAACCGCCCTACCTTAATGACGGCCCTACTCACGGTTCGGGACAAAGGCATCCATGAAAGCCCTATGTCACTTCGGGGATCATACCGCTTGCCCTAGCTACCGGCATAATCGGACTCAGCTCGACTCCTACCTAGACTACTTTAACAAGCAGGGTGTTCAGCATGTTATTTTATCTAGCATGGCAGACACCAATACTAATTGATGCCTATTAAACTAAACAGGTTATGATTAGACCGTGGTTAGGAATTGTCTATAACCCTAACGTTAGTTTAAAAGAGCACATTAAACATGCAGACATAGTGAATATTTAGCAGGTGGCTATTTCCGGAAAAACATAATAACTTCAACATACAAAACAACTATTCATAAAAACCGTAATCTGATATTCATAATTGATGTTTAGGACAAAGCAATAAAACATATAAGAGAGGGGTATGGGGACTGATGCAATAAAGAAATCACCATTTACGTAGTCTCGCCGACAGAGCGTACTGCTGTATACGTCGTATTGCTCGCCCTGACTCTGCTCACCAGAACCTTCGGAGGACGCTTCCTCAGCCTAGTAGCTAGACTTTACCTTACGTCCTGGGCTTAAGCCTAGCCCTGTGGACTGACTCTTCGAACGCCTAGAGCTCTCTTAGGATCTCCTAACGAAATCCCGGGTATTCTATGAATTCCAGAAACGAACCTATCTATAGAAACCTAAGATCTAAGACTATTTCTCAGAAACTAAAACAAACACTAATAAGAAAGAAAACTGAGATCCGAGTCTCTGAGTGAGTTGTGTACTGGAAAATTGTACACTGGAAACCACTTAATGACTCAGATCGAGTGGAGAGGGATGATTTCAACTGCTGGAGGCCTGGGGTATTTATAGCAGCTTCCCGGAGTGAAAAATTCTGAAAATTTCGATGTGGGACAGCTTCTGGCTGTTCGGGACGCCCGTCCTGATTCGTTGACCAGGTTCAGGACGCCCGTCCCGGACCTTTGACCGGGTCAACATTTCCAAAAATTGCGTTTTTGCCCCAGAATTTGCTGTTTTCGTCTACTTTTCACCTGACACTTCCAAAATCATAAAAACCGTGAAATCAAGTAAATAGTAAATGATTAATGTCAATTTACTCTCGATTTCACATTAAAACATACATAAAAACATGCTAAAAATGTGATACGATTTTCGCGTATCAGAGGGTGATCCATTCTCCACTAGGTTTAAGTATAATTAATCCCAAAAGTGTTTTATAGATGAGTCCTAATTCTATGTTATACTGTTGCTATACGTTGATTGACCTATATTCGAGTATTTTAGACATGTCTTGGCCTGAATTGCAACTATGTTCTGTGTCTAAAGGTTACCACATCTGAGTTTCTACGCTACCGCCCCATCGTTAAGGGTAACTGCCCTACTCACGGCTCGGACTAAAGTCAGCAATGAACGGTACCCTATGTCACTTCGGTATCATGCTGCTCGTCTCATAACCGTCGGCATAACAGTCTACTCAGCCTACCTAGACTACTTTCAACCAACAGGGTGTTCCGCAGATTATTTTATCTAGTATGGCAAACACCAATACTAATTGATGCCTGTTAAACTAAACAGGTTATGAATAGACCGTGGTTAGGAATTGTCTATAACCCTAATTTCAGTTTCAAAGAACGGCATTAGACATGCAGACATAATGAATATTTAAGCAGGTGGCCATTTCTGGAAAATCATAACAACTTCAGCATATAAAACAGATATTCATAAGAATCGTAATCTGATATTCAAATTAATATTTAGATAAAACAATTCGTAAACATACAGAACCTCGTCTAGGGGACCCACTGTCATAAAGTAATCACCACTCTATGCAGGTCCAGCCGGCGCTGCAGCTCCTGTATGCTCCTGATTGCTCGATCTTACTCTGCTCGGCAAAGCCTTCGGAGAACGCTCCTCAGACCTAGTAGCAATTGCTTTACCTTACATCCCGGGTTTAAGCAAATTGCCCTAATTTGACTAAGAACACGCACCCTATCTCTCTCTTAGGATCTCCTAACGAAATCCTAGTATTCTATGAATACAAAAAACGAACCTATCTATCGAAGCCTAAGATCTGAGACTATTTGTCAGAAACTAAGAAAACGAAATACTAAAGAAAGAAAGAAAACTGAAACTGAAACCCGAGTCACTCAGTGACTTGTGTACTCGAGAATTGTACACTCGAAGTCTCTGAATGACTCAGATCGAGTGGAGAGGAATGAATTCAACTGTTGGAGGCCTAGGGTATTTATAGCAGCTTCCTGGAGTGAAAATTTCTGAAAAATTCGATGTGGGACAGCTTCTGGCGGCTCGGGACGCCCGTCCCAGATTGGGACGCCCGTCCTGGTGGTCTGACTGGGTCGGGACGCCCGTCCCGGACCGTTGACCAAGTCAACATTTCCAAAAATTGCATTTTTACCCCAAAATTTCCTGTTTTCGTCTACTTTTCACCTGACACTTCCAAAATCATAAAAAATGTGAAATTGAGTAAATAACAATCAATTAAGATCGATTTCCTATCAATTTCATCCTAAATCATACATAAAAACATGCTAAAAAAGGTATATGATTTTCGTGTATCAGATAACGCCACACTTAGCTTTTTGCTTGTCCTCAAGCAAAGTCTACCTGAAGTTAGTGATTCTAAACCATATGTGCATTCCTAGTCATGTTTTTATTCCAAAAATTCTTCAGACAATTCTTAACACAGGTCTGACTGGTTAGGTTGCTATGACAAGGTCTCAAATGTCTCTAGTAGTTTGTTAGGGTTGAGCAGAAAGTAACTTAACAACTAGGTTGAACTTTTCTCTTAGTCATAAGGTCTTCCTGATGTGTAGTGTCTGTACTAGTCCAGACCAGATAGTCAACACAGTAAACTCTTGTCTTAACTATTACCAGATAACACTTCGACCTATCGCTAGACACACTGACAACAGATAACTTCCTGAGTTCTGAGCTTTGGTGATCAGATTCTATCATTTAGCATTTATTGATTCCTTTCGTTTATAGATTTTCTAGGGTATTTTGAGTCTGCTTAGAACACGTCAACTTCAACTACCCATGTAGCGAGTCCCACTCCGATGACTCCCAGATCTACACGACCTTAGGGCATCAGGCTTTAAGTTCCCCGAAGGAGTGGTGCTCGAGTAGCGAAGGCCGCTGGCAAACTACCCTATTTTAATTAGCTCACTTTTTTTTTCTTTTTCACTTTTGGCTCAGAGTCTCATCTAGTCATTCCAATTGTCAATGCATCCTGCAACTGGTCTAATTTTATCTAGTTAAGTTTTGAAAAGGTAATTGGTTGAGGTCTCTAATCCAGACTAAGTTGTGCTCAATTATCAGGAATTCCCTACTTCTAATCAATGGGTTCAGCAATAGTTATCAATTATCTCCTACTAACCACAACATACTACCTACATATCATAGACATAAGCAATTGTTTAACCAATCATACTGCATTTAGAAGTCTGAAAGAATGAAAAATTTTGAAAAAAATTTGGAAGGGTGTGAAAATACGGGGAAAACAAGCAAAATCATGCAAAACGTTTTTCAAAAACTACTACAGTGCACCATGCACTGCTACCCCACACTTATTTCTGACACTGTCCTCAGTGTTCATGCATATCTAGACTACCCCACACTTATTTGAAAACAAGAAACAAAAAACAAAATAGAAAACTCTTACCCCACACTTATTTGACTAACTAAGGGTAAGAGAGAAAATAAAACAACCAAAGAAATAACAAAACAGGACACCAAACAAAGAAAATAAAAGTAAAGGAACATGAGGATTAGAAAAACTCCCTTCATGTCGCGAGCAGAAGGGTGTTCTCTGATCTGTCAATTGGCTCTTCACCTTAGTCATGTGCTATTGATGAGGCATTCTTGACTCTGTAAGCACTAGATACTGTAACGGATGATGTCAGCTTCGATCCTTCATTGTCGAGCTCCAGGTAGTGGCCTATTCATTTGATGAATGGCTCGAGCCCCAAGGACTATTTCCTCGAATCATCTGCAAAGTTTCTCGTAATCGTAGCAACGTGTCCAGAAGGAACGTGTCTAGGAATGAGACTTCTTTGGATTGGTGTGCCTACCTGCCAATGTTAGTGAAGGTATGGCATGCAAGTCTCGAATGTAAGAAAAGATACCTGAAGTTTTGGCAAAGCTGTGGTGGTAGGGGCTCCAGTTGTATAGATCTGGGCCCAAGTATTTGAGACTTCCTCGGGGAAGTTTCTCACAGCTGATTGGTATGCAGGGAATGCAAGCTCCTCCATTGCTATGCTCCTGATACAACGCCAAATTCCTCTATATCATTCGACCATTCGTTACCTCTTAGTAGATCACTTGCTTGCACTGGTCTGGCTTTAATTGTTGACAGTATCTCATCTGTTGATTCTGCGGGTAGGGGTTTTGTTGCGGTGGTATCTTCTGAAAGTCTCCAGCTTCCGAATTATGCCTCAGCTAAATCCCATATGATTCCTCTTGCTGGGATTGTATGCGTCTCCCATTGGAGCAGCATTCTGCAGTAACCTACTCCTACCTCTTTTGGAATGGTCAGTCATTCCCATAGCAATCCCTGCTAAAGTGTGGTACTTAGCAGACTTCACAGATTTGATACACAGGCTGAACGTTTCTTCCTAAGACATCGGCACTCTGTTATTTGGCAAGCATCGCAGGACTGTATCAGAGATACAAAAGTCCTTGAATATGGTAGGTCAACAAGATCCTGCTTTCAGCACTTTCCGGACAGTGTTGATAGTAGTCAATTGGTCTCCCGTAGATTCTTTAGGGCAATGCTCCAAAATCTTGTGTCCTTCATCTTCTGAGACACATCTTCTGATCAACTGATCTGCAAAAATTTGAAATAGAAGAGAAACCGCCCAGTAGTAATATTTCAAATCAGCAAAGAATTTCTTCTTTTGCTGATAAGTCATATCACTTGGAACTTATTCAGTGACTAGATAATTTGCAATAAACCACAGATGAGAATTATTATACATAGCAAACAATGCAAATAAGTTTTCATCCAAAAATTTATCAGTATTACACTAGCCTCTAACTCGGGGTTTTCTAATCTAGACCAATGGTTTGCTTTCTAGATTTTCAACCCTTTTTCTTACCCCTTCTTTCTATATCAAACTTAGGTAACAATAAAACCTAACTTAATCAATTATGGTTCAGTATCAGTTTTATTGAACACAGACATCTCAAAGTGATCAGTGTAACCTATTGTTCTTAGACATGACTAGATAAGATTAGGATTTATCATACATGAACTTTCTTATCATGTTTCTGTCTAAAACAATTCTTACTACATCACATATTCATTCAAAAAGCAGATTTCAATCAGGAGTCATAATGGGTGCAATAATTCCTTTTGGTTTTAAAAATTCTCATGCAATCATCAGCAAAATAAAAGGAACATCCTTTTTCCAATAGAACATTCAAAGGTCTGGCTATTAAGGAAAAACTATTTCATAACTCATCCTAATAAGGCCGGCATGACTCTAAGAAAATTCTAAAATAGAGTTTCTTCTTCCCATAAAAATCTAAGCCAACATTTTACACTCAGAAGAAAATATATTTTATCCTCATTTCCATTTTTATTTCTTCGAAATTAAATAAGGAAGAAAAACACGAAAAGAGCAACTAAGAAAATAACTAAAAACAAGAGATAGGGAAAGGAACAACTCACCGTTGAGCAAGAAAGATACATTCTTTTTGGGATTTTAAATTTTTAACATTTTTTTTTCTTTTTATGTTTAATTTAAAGCAGTAAATTTCCTCAATATGGTTCTAGAATGATTTTCTAAAATTTGATTATCCTAAGTGTCTTAATTTCAGATATTATCTAAAATTAATTAGTTATGATAATCCTATATTTTGGAAACTGATTGTCTAACTAGCATAAGACAAGTGTTGGGTCTAAGGTCTAGGTTACTACCGTTACCTATCATAAGTCTCTAGAATTTTGATTAGGAATCCTAAATTCATTATGATATTTCCCCGGCAACGGCGCCAAAAATCTGATGCGTTCCGATTGGTATGCTAAAAGATAGGCTTTATTTACCTATGTCGATTATGAGTAATTAAGGACTGAGTCTTACTAACTGTCACTTAGCATTCAATTATTGTCACTTAATCAACCAGAACCTAAGGTAGAGTACCTATCGTGTAGATAGTCTGTTGGAATGTATCTACGATTTTATTAAGTTAAATATCGTACTCCCAGGGAAGTGGCAACAGCTTAGTAGTAACTAGCCTTTTAATCCTAACTCTTATCTTATTATCCAGTTATGCAATCGTCATCAATAACTTTGATGAGAGGGTGATCCATTCTCCACTAGGTTTAAGTCTAATTAATCCCAAAAGTGTTTTATAGATGAGTCCTGATTCTATGTTATACTGTTGCTATACGTTGATTGACCTATATTCGAGTATTTTAGACATGTCTTGGCCTGAATTGCAACTATGTTCTGTGTCTAAAGGTTACCACATATGAGTTTCTACACTACCGCCCCATCGTTAAGGGTAACGGCCCTACTCACGGCTCGGACTAAAGTCAGCAATGAACGGTACCCTATGTCACTTCGGTATCATGCTGCTCGTCTCATAACCGTCGGCATAACACTCTACTCAGCCTACCTAGACTACTTTCAACCAACAGGGTGTTCCACAGATTATTTTATCTAGTATGGCAAACACCAATACTAATTGATGCCTGTTAAACTAAACATGTTATGAATAGACCGTGGTTAGGAATTATCTATAACCCTAATTTCAGTTTAAAAGAACGGCATTAGACATGCAGACATAATGAATATTTATGCAGGTGGCCATTTCCGGAAAATCATAACAACTTCAGCATATAAAACAGATATTCATGAGAATCGTAATCTGATATTCAAATTAATATTTAGATAAAACAATTCGTAAACATACAGAACCTCGTCTATGGGACCCACTGTCATAAAGTAATCACCACTCTATGTAGGTCCAGCCGGCGCTGCAGCTCCTGTATGCTCCTGATTGCTCGATCTTACTCTGCTCGGCAGAGCCTTCGGACAACGCTCCTCAGACCTAGTAGCAATTGCTTTACCTTACATCCCGGGTTTAAGCAAATTGCCCTAATCTGACTAAGAACACGCACCCTATCTCTCTCTTAAGATCTCCTAACGAAATCTCGGTATTCTATGAATACAAAAAACGAACCTATCTATCGAAGCCTAAGATCTGAGACTAATTCTCAGAAACTAAGAAAATGAAACACTAAAGAAAGAAAGAAAACTGAAACTGAAACCCGAGTCTCTCAGTGACTTGTGTACTCGAGAATTGTACACTGGAAGTCTCTGAATGACTCAGATCGAGTGGAGAGGAATGAATTCAACTGCTGGAGGCTTAGGGTATTTATAGCAGCTTCCTGGAGTGAAAATTTCTGAAAAATTCGATGTGGGACAGCTTCTGGCGGCTCGGGACGCCCATCCCGGATTGGGACGCCCGTCCTGGTGGTCTGACTGGGTCGGGACGCCCGTCCCGGACCGTTGACCAAGTCAACATTTCCAAAAATTGCATTTTTACCCCAAAATTTGCTGTTTTCGTCTACTTTTCACCTGACACTTCCAAAATCATAAAAAATGTGAAATTGAGTAAATAACAATCAATTAAGATCGATTTCCTATCAATTTCATCCTAAATCATACATAAAAACATGCTAAAAAAGGTATATGATTTTCGCGTATCACAATTCCTAACCACGGTCTAATCATAACCTGTTTAGTTTAACAGGCATCAATTTAGGACTCATTGGTGTCTGCCATATTAGATAAAATACCCTACAGCACACTCTGTTTGTTAGAGTAGTCTAAGTAGGCTGAGTTGAGTTTTTATGCCGGCGTTAGGGCGAGCGGCATGATCCCCTAAGTGACATAGGGCTTTCATGGATGCCTTTAGCTCGAACCGTGAGTAGGGCCGTCAATGGCGATGGGGCGGTTTATCAGATAACTCAGATGTGGTACACCTTTAGACTCAGTACATAGTTGCAATCCAGCTAAGATATATTTAAAATACTCGAAGATAGGTCAATCAACATGCAGGAACAGTATAACATAGAATCAGGACATTATCTGTAAAACACTTTTAGGCTTAAATAGACTTAAACCTAGTGGAGAATGAATCACACTCTCATCAAAGATATTGATGAACGATTGCATAACTGGATCATAAGATAAGAGTTAGGGTAAGAGGATAGTTACTACTAAGCCATTACCACTTCCCTGGGAGTACGATATTAATAAATTAAAATCGTAGATACTTTCCAAGAACTAGCTACACGATAGTACTCTGCCTTAGGTTCTGATTGATTAAGTGACAACAATTGAATGCTAAAGTGATAGTTAGTAAGATTCAGTCCTTAATTACTCATAATCGACATAGGTAAATAAAACCTATCTTTTAGCATACCAATCGAAACGCATCAGATTTTTGGTGCCGTTGCTGGGGAAATATCATAATGAATTTAGGATTATTGGCCACAATTCTACAGACTTATGATAGGTAGCGGTAGTAACCTAGACTTTAGACCTACACTTATCTTATGCTAGTTAGACAATCACTTTCCGAAATATAGGGTTATCATAACTAACTAATTTTAGATATTATCTAAAATTAAGACATTTAGGATAATCAAATTTTAGAAAATTATTCTAAAACCATATTGAGGAAATTTATCTGCTTTCTAAATAAAATATAAAATAAAAAAATGTTAAAAATTTTAAAAATTGAAAAATATCTTTCTTACTTTTCTTTTTCTATTTTGTTTTTTTTATTTGTTATTCCTAACCAGACTTTGCACTCATAGATGAAGAGAACAAGAACAGCTACAAATCAAGCAGAGAAAACAGAAAACCCTGACACTCCAGGACCAAAGAAGACCAAACCAGAAGGACCATCTAGGCCTAAACCAGAAATACCACGGGAGAACCCTCCTTCACAACCTATAGAAATAAACTCAAGCCTAGATACCAGTGACTTAGTGAGAAGATTACTGAATGCCTGTGAGCCTAGTCCCACGGAAGAAGATCCTTCTGAAGATACATTTCCTCCTAGAGAAGAACCTCAAAGATCTCTAGTTTACACTCCTGCCCAGAGAGTTCCTATAAATCCACCACCCCTTGACCAAACCCAAAACTCACCAACATCTCCTGAGTACACTCCAACGCCTAACGAGCACACCCCTTCATACGGGGGAAGTACTAACGGTTCTCATTCAGTGTTGTCCGTGCAGATAGATACTTTGGCTCAAAGGATCTATGAGATGGATCAAGGAATTGTACGCAGATTGTGTCATTCAGACCAAGTTAGTCTGAATATCACAACCAACATGGACCAACTCAGAGCCACAGTCAGTCTCCAGGAAAACCAAAATGCACATATACTCCGAGAGTTAGCTGACTTGCGAAATGAGTAGGGCAGGCAAAGGGATTAGATGAGAGCCATGCGCATAGAGATGCGAAACATACAAGCATAGATACGAGAGATCAGAAATAAGGGCCATTGAAAAAGGGAAGATTCTTTTCACTATTCTTTCAGCAAATAAATTGTTTGAACTAAAATTAAATAATTGACCCCTACTTTTTTTTTGTTTTCAAACTTTTTTAAAAAGGGTCTTTTATATTATTCAGCAATTTTTCTTCAGATATTTTATTTCTCAAATTTTTATGAAAAACAAAGGTGTTGCAAATGCAGTTTATTTTTCACTAATTAAATTGTATAAACTCAGTTTTTATTTTTTTTGAAATTCTTGCGGAACAGAAGTTAGGATAAGATTAGGGTAGTCATGTTTTTCGAAAAAGAGATTGAGGAATTATAGCACAGAGTTTTTAACAGCTTCTGAATTTGATAGGATAAACATGAAGACTTGTTATATATTGTTTTTGGTGTACTGAGATTTGCAGGGAATTACGTAAAAAAAGAAAAAAGAAAAAAATCCGGAATTGGCACGCATCCCGAAGCAACCCGGGACGGGCATCCCTATTTTGGACGGGCGTCCCGAAGGCCGCCCCTCCTACAAATATTCCATTTTTTTCATTTTCTCTCAACCGAACCACAAAAAATTCATCTCTCTAAAAACATTTCTCTCTACCTTCTCTCTACAAATTTTTTGCAACTCCCCAAAGTTTCAAAATTCAAATTTCCCTCCAAAATTTGAATTTTAAATTTCCCTCCAAAATTTGAATTTCCCGCCAAAAATTCAAAATCCTTCCCTAACCAAAATCCATCCTTCTCAATTCAAATTCACCTCCAGAATTCGAATTCGAATCTTCCTTCCCGCCTAAATTCTCAAAGTCTCTCAAACGTTCTCAACCAAATGGCTCCCAAACGCGCTCGTATCACGTCTACCATGACCGTCACATCGGTGGCACATCCTTTCATGCTGTTTCCCACTAGCCCAGCATACCAGGAGAGATGTCATGGATATATCGGACGCACCATACTGATTCGCAGAATGCTTGACTGGGCAGCAGTACAGACATTAGAGGTTGAGCAGGAAGTTCGACGCATACTCGACGTACTACCCTACAGTCGAGTCTTCATCGTCACTGAGCCGACCTACCTAGAGCTGGTATGTGAGTTTTATGCTTCGTTTACATTCCATCAGGAGCATATCACATTCCGCTTGGGCAGAATAGATCGATCGATGAGCATGGCCAAGTTCAGCATCGCCTTGGGTATCTGGCAGAGAGACGAGCTGGATACACCCACCTACACCACAGCAGTTCGAGACTTCACTTCTGCAGACGTCTCCACCGCTTGGGCTCAGATCTGTACGACGGGTGTTCCCTACCAGCATGGCTTTGCGAAAGCCACAGGTATTTATCCTGCTCTTTGCTATTTACCTGCCATTATCGCACACACTCTGTCAAGACGTCGGACAACCCCCGGGAATGTCACCCAAATGGAGACATTCCTCCTGGCCAACATGCACATGGGTTCTACAGTGGAGATGGCTCGACTCATCACTGTCATCATGCGGGGTTTCGCTACGGACACTCGGAAACAGTGTCTGGGGCTCGGGCCGTTCATCACCAGGATAGCCCACTACTTAGAGTTGGACATCGAGGGCTCGGAGCTGACCCAGGTTGCCCTGACCACCATTCCTACGGACCTTACCATTTTACGGAACATGGGAATGGTCGTACGGGATGCAAATGGGCGCTACTCCATCCATACGGAGCAGCTAAGACAGGCCTCGACACGAGCCGAGTTCTTAGCTTTTCTTTTCCTTTTCTTTTTCTTTTGTTGTTTTTGTTCTATGTGTGTGATCATGTCTAGGCTGTACGAAATATGAATCTCTATATAACGTTGATTGATATGACATAACATCATTGTTTCCTCTATTTTATCTTGTTATTTTATTTCATTGCTTTATTTTCCTTCTTACCCATAGTTATTCTAATAAGTGCGGGGTAAGAGTCTTTTCTATTTTATTTTTGTTTCTTGTTTTCAAATAAGTGTGGGGTAGTTTAGATATGCATGAACAATGAGGACAGTGTCAGACTTAAGTGTGGGGTAGCAGTGCACGGTGCACTGTAGTAGTTTGAGAAAGTTTTGCATGATTTTCCCCCTATTTTCACACCCTTCCAAAATTTTTCAAAATTTTTCATTCTTTCAGACTTCAAAATGCGGTATGATTGGTAAAACATTGCTGATGTCTATGATATGTAGGTAGAATGTTATGGTTAGTAGGAGCCAATGTGATGACTATTTTGACCTTATTGATTAGGAATAGGGAATTCCTGATGACTGAGCACAACTAAGTCTGGATTAGAGACCTCAACCAATTACCTTTTCAAAACTTAACTAGATAAGATTAGATCAGTTGAGGATGTATTGACAATTAGAATGACTAGATGAGGCTCTGAGCTGAAAGTGAAAAGAACAAAAGAGATTTAATTAAATAGGGTAGTTTGCTAGCGGCCTTTGCTACTCGAGCACCACTCCTTAGGGGAACTTAAAGCCTGATGCCCTAAGGTCGTGTAGGTCTGGGAGTCATCAGAGTGGGACTCGTTACATGGGTAGTTAAAGTTGACGTGTTAAAGCAGACTCAAAATACCTTGAATCTATAAAAGAAAAAAATTCAATAAATGTTAAATAATTAAAATCAGATCACCAAGGCTCAGAACTCAGAAAGTTGTCTGTTGTTAGTATGTCTAGCGACAGGTCGAAGTGTTATCTAGTAGTAGTTAAGACGAGAGTATATTGTGTTGACTGTCTGGTCTAGACTAGTACACACACTACACATCAGGAAGACCTTGTGACTGAGAGAAGAGTTCAATCTAGTTGTTAAGTTGTTAAACTTGCTTGATTATAACAATCTACTAGAGATATTTGAGACCTTGTCATAACAGCCTAACCAGTCAGACCTGTGTTATGAATTGTCTGAATAATTTTTGGAATAAAAATATGACTAGAAAATTTAAGTGACTGAACATATGATTTAAAATCACTAACTTCAAGTAGACTTTGCTTGAGGACAAGCAAAAAGCTAAGTGTGGGGTTATTTGATATGCATAAATCATATCACATTTTTAGCATGTTTTTAGGCATAATTTAGGGTGAAATTGATAGGAAATCGATCTTAATTGATTATTATTAACTCAATTTCACAGTTTTTGTGATTTTGGAAGTGTTCGGTGAAAAGTAGAAGAAAACAGCAAATTTTTGGGCAAAAACACAATTTTTCAGAAGTTCAGACGTCGGAGTGGGCGTCCCGAATCAGGATGGGCGTCTTGACCTGGTCAACAGGCCGGGACGGGCATCCAATCCAGGAAGGGCATCCTAGATGCCTGGTCAGAGTCCCACATCGAAATTTTTGGAAAACTTCACTCCAGAAAGATGCTATAAATACCCCAGGCCCTCCTCAGTTGAAATTATTGATGCGTTCCGATTGGTATGCTAAAAGATAGGCTTTATTTACCTATGTCGATTATGAGTAATTAAGGACTGAGTCTTACTAACTATCACTTAGCATTCAATTATTGTCACTTAATCAACCAGAACCTAAGGCAGAGTACCTATCGTGTAGCTAGTCTGTTGGAAAGTATCTACGATTTTATTAAGTTAAATATCGTACTCCCAGGGAAGTGGCAACGGCTTAGTAGTAACTAGCCTTTTAATCCTAACTCTTATCTTATGATCCAGTTATGCAATCGTCATCAATAACTTTGATGAGAGGGTGATCCATTCTCCACTAGGTTTAAGTCTAATTAATCCCGAAAGTGTTTTATACATGAGTCCTGATTCTATGTTATACTGTTGCTATACGTTGATTGACCTATATTCGAGTATTTTAGCCATGTCTTGGCCTGGATTGCAACTATGTTCTGTGTCTAAAGGTTACCACATCTGAGTTTCTACGCTACCGCCCCATCGTTAAGGGTAACGGCCCTACTCACGGCTCGGACTAAAGTCAGCAATGAACGGTACCCTATGTCACTTCGGTATCATGATGCTCGTCTCATAACCGTCGGCATAACACTCTACTCAGCCTACCTAGACTAATTTCAACCAACAGGGTGTTCCACAGATTATTTTATCTAGTATGGCAAACACCAATACTAATTGATGCATGTTAAACTAAACAGGTTATGAATAGACCGTGGTTAGGAATTGTCTATAACCCTAATTTCAGTTTCAAAGAACGGCTTTAGACATGCAGACATAATGAATATTTAAGCAGGTGGCCATTTCCGGAAAATCATAACAACTTCAGCATATAAAACAGATATTCATAAGAATCGTAATCTGATATTCAAATTAATATTTAGATAAAACAATTCGTAAACATACAGAACCTCGTCTAGGTGACCCACTATCATAAAGTAATCACCACTCTATGCAGGTCCAGCCGGCGCTGCAGCTCCTGTATGCTCCTGACTGCTCGATCCTACTCTGCTCGGCAGAGCCTTCGGAGAACGCTCCTCAGACCTAGTAGCAATTGCTTTACCTTACATCCCGGGCTTAAGCAAACTGCCTTAATCTGACTAAGAACACGCACCCTATCTCTCTCTTAGGATCTCCTAACGAAATCCCGGTATTCTATGAATACCAAAAACGAACCTATCTATCGAAGTCTAAGTTCTGAGACTATTTCTCAGAAACTAAGAAAACGAAACACGAAAGAAAGAAAGAAAACTGAAACTGAAACCCGAGTCTCTCAGTGACTTGCGTACTCGAGAATTGTACACTGGAAGTCTTTGAATGACTCAGATCGAGTGGAGAGGAATGATTTCAACTCCTGGAGGCCTGGGGTATTTATAGCAGCTTTCTGGAGTGAAACATTCCAAAAAATTCGATGTGGGACAAATTCTGGTGCTTCGGGACGCCCGTCCTGGATTGGGACGCCCGTCCTGGTGGTCTGACTGGGTCGGGACGCCCGTCCCGGACCGTTGACCAAGTCAGCATTTCCAAAAATTGCATTTTTGCCCCAAAATTTGCTGTTTTCGTCTAATTTGCTCCTGAAACTTCCAAAATCGAAATTTAAGCAATTTTATGTCAATTTGATTCAAATAAGATCAAATACATTCAAATATTGCCCTAATTTATGTCTAAAAACATGCTAAAAAGGGTATATGATTTGTGCACATCAAATAACCCCACACTTAGCTTTTTGCTTGTCCTCAAGCAAAGTCTACCTGAAGTTAGTGATTTTAAATCATATGTGCAGTCACTTAAATTTTCTAGTCATGTTTTTATTCCAAAAATTATTCAGATAATTCTTAACACATGTCTGACTGGTTAGGTTGCTATGACAAGGTCTCAAATGTCTCTAGTAGATTGTTAGGATTGAGCAGAAAACAATTTAACAACTAGGTTGAACTCTTCTCTTAGTCATAAGGTCTTCCTGATGTGTAGTGTGTGTACTAGTCCAGACCAGATAGTCAACACAATAAACTCTTGTCTTAACTATTACCAGATAACACTTCGACCTATCGCTAGACATACTGACAACAGATAACTTTCTGAGTTCTGAGCTTTGGTGATCAGATTTTTAATTATTTAGCATTTTATTGATTTTTCTTTTATAGATCTTTCAGGGTATTTTGAGTCTGCTTAGAACACGTCAACTTCAACTACCCATGTAGCGAGTCCCACTCCGATGACTCCCAGATCTACACGACCTTAGGGCATCAGGCTTTAAGTTCCCCGAAGGAGTGGTGCTCGAGTAGCGAAGGCCGCTGGCAAACTACCCTTATTTAATTTACTCTCTTTTGTTTCTTTTCACTTTTAGCTCAGAGTCTCATCTAGTCATTCTAATTGTCAATACATCCTCAACTGGTCTAATTTTATCTAGTTAAGTTTTGAAAAGGTAATTGGTTGAGGTCTCTAATCCAGACTAAGTTGTGCTCAATTATCAGGAATTCCCTACTTCTAATCAATGGGTTCAACAATAGTCATCAATTATCTCCTACTAACCATAACATTCTACCTACATATCATAGACATAAGCAATTGTTTAACCAAGCATACTGCATTTAGAAGTCTGAAAGACGGAAAATTTTGAAAATTTTTTGGAAGGGTGTGAAAATACGGGGAAAACAAGCAAAATCATGCAAAAACTTTTGCAAACTGCTACAGTGCACCGTGCACTGCTACCCCACACTTAAGTCTGGCACTGTCCTCAGTGTTCATGCATATCTAGCTACCCCACACTTATTTGAAATTAAGAAATAAAACAGAAAAGATTCTTACCCCACACTTATTTGAAAATAAGAAGAAATGAAAACAAAATAGAAAACTCTTACCCCACACTTATTTGACTAACTAAGGGTAAGAGAGAAAATAAAGCAACAAAACAAGAAGGATAGCAAAACAGAACACAAAACAAATAAAAGGAATATGAGGATTAGAAAAACTCCCTTCATGTCGCGAGCAGAAGGGTCTTCTCTGATTTGTGTCTACCCCAGCAAGGTACACAAAGTGTTGCAATCTTTCGATATCTGGGGTATTCATTGAATCCTTTTCTCTTTCTTCCTTTGAAAACAATTACATCATAGTAGTCGTAGAACACTTTTCAAAAATAGCCTGAACCACAGGCATTACCTACTAATAATGTTAAAGTCATGTGCAGATTCTATGAGAAGTTGTTTTCCAGATTCAGAATGCCAATGTCTTAGGAAGAAACGTCCAGTCTGTGTATTAAATCTGTGAAGTTTGCCAAGTACTTCACTTTAGCGGGAATTGCTATGTGAATAGAATATTGACCATTCCAACAGAAGTAGGAGCAGGTTGCTGCAGTCAATGTTGCTCTAATGGGAGACGCATAAAATCCCAGCTGGAGAAATCATACGGGATTTAGCTGAGGAATAATTCGGAAGCTGGAAACTTTTAGAAGATACCACCACATCAAAACCCCTACCCGCAGAATCAACATATGAGATACTGGCAACAATTAAAGCCAGACCAGTGCAAGCAAGTGATCTACCAAGTGGTATCGAAGGGTCGAGGGATATGGAGGAATTTGGCGTTGTATCAGGAGCATAGCAATGGAGGAGCTTGCATCCCCTGCATACCAATCAGCTGTGAGAAACTTCCCCTAGGAAGTCTCAAATACTTGGGCCCAGATCTACACCACTGGAGCCTCCTACCACCACGGCTTCGCCAAAGCTTCAGGTATCTTTTCTGTCATTCGAAACTTGCATGCAATACTTTCACTGACATTGGCAGGTAGGCACACCAATCCAAAGAAGTCTCATTCCTAGACACGTTCCTTCTGGCACGTTGCTACGATTACGAGAAACTTTGCAAAGGATTAGAGGAAACAGTCCTTGGGGCTTGAGTCATTCAAAAAATGGATAGACCACTACCTGGAGCTCGACATTGAAGGATCGGAGTTGACGTCATCTGTTCCAATATCTAGAGCTTACAGAGTCAAGAACGCCTCAACAATAGCACATGGCTAAGGTGAAGAGTCAATTGACAGATCAGAGAAAACCCTTATTTCTAATCCTCATCTTCCTCTACTTTTATTTTATTTTATTTTCCATTTATTTTTATCCTCATTTCATGTTTTGTTTGTTTTGTCTTGTTTGTGTTGTTATTTCTATTACCCTTATTGTTTTGTCTTATTTCTTTTCTTTCTCTTCCCCTTAGTTAGTCAAATAAGTGTGGGGTAAGAGTTCTTTGTTTTGTTTATATTTCTTCTTGTTTTCAAATAAGTGTGGGGTAATTTAGATCTGCATGAACACTGAGGACAGTGTCAGACATAAGTGTGGGGTAGCAGTGCACCGTGCACTATAGTAGTTTGAGAAACATTTTTGCATGATTTTGCTTGTTTTCCCCATATTTTCACACCATTCTGAAATTTTTCATTCTTTTAGACTTCAAAATGCAGTATGATTGGTAAAACATTGCTGATGTCTATGATATGTGTGTAGAATGTTATGATTAGTAAGAGACAATGTGATGACTATTTTGAACTTATTAATTAGGAATAGGGAATTCCTGATAATTGAGCACAACTTAGTCTGGATTAGAAACCTCAGCCAATTACCTTTTCAAAACTTAACTAGATAAGATTAGATCAGTTGAGGATGTATTGACAATTAGAATGACTAGATGAGGATCTGAGCTAAAAGTGAAAAGAAAAAAAAAGAGTTAATTAAATAGGGTAGTTTGCTAGCGGCCTTTGCTACTTGAGCACCACTCCTTAGGGGAACTTAAAGCCTGATGCCCTAAGGTCGTGTAGGTCTGGGAGTTATCAGAGTGGGACTCGCTACATGGGTAGTTAAAGTTGACGTGTTAAAGTAGACTCAAAATACCCTGAAAAATCTATAAAAGAAAAAAATCAATAAATGCTAAATAATTAAAAATCTGATCACCAAGGCTCAGAACTCAGAAAGTTGTATGTTGTTAATATGTCTAACGACGGGTCGAAGTGTTATCTGGTAGTAGTTAAGACGAGAGTATATTGTGTTGACTATCTGGTCTAGACTAGTACACACACTACACATCAGGAAGACCTTGTGATTGAGAGAAGAGTTCAATCTAGTTGTTAAGTTGTTAAACCTACTTGATCATAATAATCTACTAGAGACATTTGAGACCTTGTCATAGCAACCTAACCAGTCAGACATGTGTTGTGAATTGTCTGAATAATGTTTGGAATAAAAACATGACTAGAAAATTTAAGTGACTGCACATATGATTTAAAATCACTAATTTCAGGTAGACTTTGCTTGAGGACAAGCAAAAAGCTAAGTGTGGGGTTATATGATAGGTATAAATCATATCATATTTTTAGCATGTTTTTAGGCATAATTTAGGGTGAAATTGATGGTAAATCGGTCTTAATTGATTGTTATTAACTCAATTTCACAGTTTTTGTGATTTTGGAAGGGTCAGATGAAAAGTAGAAGAAAATGGCAAATTTCGAGGCAAAAATGCAATTTTTAGAAATTCAGAAGTCGGGGTGGGCGTCCCGAATCAAGATGGGCGTCCTGACCTGGTCAACAGGCCAGGACGGGCGTCCAGGACTCGGGACGACCCATCTTGACCTGGTCAACAGGCCGGGATAGGCGTCCCAATCCAGGACGGGCGTCCCAATCCAGGACGGGCGTCCCGGATGCCTGGTCAAAGTCCCACATCAAATGTTTGAGAGAAAATCACTCTAGAATGCTGCTATAAATATCTTAGGCATTCCTCAGTTGAATTCATTCCTCTCCACTCGATCTGAGTCATTTAGTGACTTCAAGTATACAGTTTTCGAGTATAAAAGTCACTTAGAGACTCAGATTTCAGTAAATTTTTCTTTTATTTCTAGATAGTGTCTTGTTTTCTTTGTTTCTGAGAATTAGTCTCAGATCCTAGGATATGATAGATAGGTTCGTTTCTGGTATTTATAGAATACCTGGGATTTCGTTAGGAAATCCTAAGAGGGCTCTAGGCGTTCGAAGAGTCAGTCCACAGGGCTGGGCTTAAGCTGGGTATTAAGGTAAAGTCTAGCTACTAGGTTGAGGAAGTGTCCTCCGAAGGTTCTGTCGAGCAGAGTCGGGTTGAGCAGTCCAGCATATACAAGCAGTTGATTCATCGGCTAGACTAAGTAAAGGGTGAATTATTTATGGCATCAGTCCCCCCGTCCCTCTCTCTATATGTCTGTACTGTTTTCGTCCAAATATTAATTATATTTATTGGATTATGATTTTATGAGTATTTGTTATACATGTTGAAGTTCTTATGATTTTTTTGGAAATGACCACCAGCTTAATATTCATTATGTCTGCATGTCTAATGTAGTTTCTTTTAAACTAAATGTAGGGTTATAGACAATTCCTAACCACGGTCTAATCATAACCTGTTTAGTTTAACATGCATCAATTTAGGACTTTCCCGTTGGAAGCATTGGTGTCTACCATATTAGATGAAATAACTTAGAGATCACCCTGTTTGTTAGAGTAGTCTAAGTAGGCTTAGTTCGTGTGTTTATGCCGGCGTTAGGGTGAGCGGCATGATCCCCTAAGTGACATAGGGCTTTCATGGATGCCTTTAGCTCGAACCTTGAGTAGGGCCGTCAATGGCGATGGGGCGGTTTATCAGGTAACTCAGATGTGGTACACCTTTAGACTCAGTACATAGTTGCAATCCAGGCTAAGATATATCTAAAATACTCGAAGAGAGGTCAATCAACATGTAGGAACAATATAACATAGAATCAGGACATTATCTGTAAAACACTTTTAGGCTTAAATAGACTTAAACCTAGTGGAGAATGAATCACCCTCTCATCAAAGATATTGATGAACGATTGCATAACTGGAACATAAGATAAAAGTTAGGGTAAGAGGATAGTTACTACTAAACCGTTACCACTTCCCTGTGAGTACGATATTTAATTTAAATAAAATCATAGATACTTTCCAACGGACTAGCTACACTATAGGTACTCTGCCTTAGGTTCTAACTGATTAAGTGACAGCATAGAGACTAAAAGTGACAATTAGTCAATATAAGTCCTTAATTACTCATAATCAACATAGGGTAAAACAACACCTATTTTAGCATATCAGTCGGAGTAGCATCAGTAGTCACCACTTTATGAGGTCTATCGGCGTTGCTAATCGGGTATCCTTCACCTTGGTCGATCCTACTCTGAATGGTAGAACCTTCGAAGAACACTTCCTTGGCTTAGTAGCAATTACTTTACCTTATGTCCTGGACATAAGCAATGTCATGTGGACTAAGTCTAGGCGTTGCTCTCTTAGGATCTCCTAACTAAATTCTGGTATTCTATGAATACCAAAGACGAACACTAATCTAATCAAATTCTCAGAATCTGAGATAAACGCTCAGAGAATAGAGAAAACGAGACACTCGATGTTGCTAGATGACTTGTATTGAGTGTTGAGGGATGATTTCAATACTCTAGACCCTGGGGTATTTATAGGGGTTCAAAGGAGTGATTTTTACTTTTTGAACCAATGTGGGACACAACTCTGTTGCTCGGGATGCCCACCCCGAGCCATGACTAGGTCAAGGCGAGCGTTCCTAGCTTTAGGACGGCCACCCTGAGCTCAGTTCTTCCAAAATTTGCATTTTTGCCCCAACATTTGTTGTTTTTATGCAATTTACTCCTGAAACTTCCAAAATCACAAATTACGCAATTTAATATTAATATGATTCAATTACAATCAAATAAGTTCAAATATTGCCCTAATTTATGTCTAAAAATATGCTAAAAATGTGATATGATTTGTACATATCATATTACCCTACACTTAGCTTTTTGTTTGTTCTCAAGCAAACCTATATGAGATCATGGAATGACTAAATCATAGGTGGAATCACGAAATAGTTTTCAGCAATGTTTTTAGAAAATTCCTCACTAATTTAGATGTTTTAGAAAACATGTGTAGACAGATTAAGCTGATATGTAAAGGTCTAAAAAATTTAGTAAAGGGGTGTCAAGACCGGTTAGGGTGGAAGACAGTTCCAAAGCTTTATTGAGTCCTAGTTCTACCTTAGACCAGGATCTTCCTGATATTTACTGTGTGAAGTAGTTCTGATTATATCATCAACTCAAAAGAAGCTTCTCAAGCAGTCACTGAATAATAGTTCGACAAGTTATTATGAACAAAGACAACATAATAAACAAGTTTCTAGGTTCTGAGCTTTTGGTGCTAACACTTTACTTTTGAGATTTTCAACAAAAAAAATAAATACACTAAGTGTATGTTTTAATTGACTTTCAGGGTATTTTATGTTTGCTTTCACATATCAACTTTAACTACCTAGGTATCGAGCCCCACTTCGATGACTCCCAGATCTACACGACCTTAGGGCACCAAGCATTAAGTTCCCTTTAGAAGGGGTGCTCGAGTAGCAAAGGATACTTGCAAACTACCCTTATGACATTTAAATTGTGGCACTTCAGCTCAGAATTCCATCTAGTCATTCATAGTGCTATCATATTCTCTTAACGGTCTGGTATTATTTAGTTTAACTCAAAAAGGTACTCGGTTAATTTTTCAAACCAGAACTAAATTATGCTCAAAATTTAGGAATTCCCTATTTCTAAGTGATGAATTCAGTAAAGCAAAAGAAATGTTCTTAATGGTGATGACACTCTACTGAATACGTATCACAGACAAAAGTAATTTTTAATCAGTCAACACAGTTTTTGAAGTCTGAAAGAGTGAAATTTTTTGGAAAGAGTGCAATATCAGTGTAAAATAGAGTAAAACATGGCAAATATTTTAAAAATTTGAGTGCACTATGCACTACAACCCCACTCTTAAGATAAACATTGTCCTTAGTGTTCATGCAAGTCCTGTAACCCCACACTTATTTGAAAAATAGAATTAAGAACAAAAAGCGAGAAAAATTTAAACAAAACTCAAAAATGAAAACAATATTGTTATATCATATAAATTAAAGTTGGAATACAAAAAGATATACATCATACAACCCAAACTTACCACATAAACAAATTAGAAAATAAAAGAGAAATAAGATAGAACTATGAACCAGGATCATCCTCTGGTGGAGGACCATCGAACTGAAATAGATTTGCATCAAATTCATCGGTTGCGATGTTGCTCGAGTATGACTAATACAGCTCATCAGTCCATCTACTGTCTCGTCCCATTGTGCTCTCCATGGTCGTCAATCGACTATGAATCTATACAATGTCTTGGCGATAAGCTTCCCTCGAATCCGTGAGCTCATGCACCATATATCACTCAAAAGAAGTACGTGGGATAAATATCGGAGTAGCTGATGGATGTGGTGTGGTGGATGCAAACGCTGATTATTCGCCTGGATGCTCCGTATGGAGGGTGTATCTACCCTCTACATCTCGTACGACAATCCCTATATTTCGAAGAACAATCAAGTCAATGGGAATGGTAGATGGAGCTATCCTCGTTAGCTCTGAGCCCTAAATGTCCATCTCCAAGTAATAGGCTATCCGTCTGATAAATGGCCCGAGCCCGAGACACTACTTCCGATGTACCAGTCTCAAAGCCTCTCATGATGTGAGCAATAATCTTGCCCATTTCCATAGTGATGCCTCTATGTATTTGGGCTAATAGGAATATCTCCAGCTACGTGATATTCCCGGGAGTGGTGCATCGACCTGCTAGAGTCTGGGATGAAATAGTAAGTAAGTAGCAGAGGGCAGGAAGTATACCTGAGGCTTTAGTGAGGTCGTGATGATAGGAGGCTCTAGTAGTGCAGATCTAGGCCCAAGCGACTAAGACTTCTTCGGAGAAGTCTCTGATGCTTTCCGACTGATATACTAAAATAGGTGTTGTTTTACCCTATGTTGATTATGAGTAATTAGGGACTTAGCCAGCCTAATTGTCACATTTAGTCTCTATACTGTCACTTAATCAATCAGAACCTAAGGCAGAGTACCTATCGTGTAGCTAGTCTATTGGAAAGTATCTATGATTTTAATTAAATCAAATATCGTACTCCCAGGGAAGTGGTAACGGCTTAGTAGTAACTATCCTCTTACCCTAACTCTTATCTTATGATCCAATTATGCAATCATTCATCAATATCTTTGATGAGAGGGTGATTCATTCTCCACTAGGTTTAAGTCTATTTAAGCCAAAGAGTGTTTTACAGATAATGTCCTGATTCTATGTTATATTGTTCCTACATGCTGATTGACCTATCTTCGAGTATTTTAGATATATCTTGGCCTAGATTACAACTATGTACTGAGCCTAAAGGTGTACCACATCTGAGTTACCTGATAAACCGCCCTACCTTAATGACGGCCCTACTTACGGTTCGAGCTAAAGGCATCCATGAAAGTCCTATGTCACTTAGGAGATCATGCCGCTCGCCCTAACGTTGGCATAAACATACAAACTTAGCCTACTTAGAATACTCTAACAAACATGGTGATCTATAGGTTATTTCATCTAATAAGGAAGACATTAATGCATCCCGACGGGGAAGTCCTAAATTAATGCTTGTTAAACTAAACAGGTTATGATTAAACCATGGTTAGGAATTGTCTATAACCCTACATTTAGTTTAAAAGAAACTACATTAGACATGCAGACATAATGAAAGTTAAGCTGGTGGCCATTTCCAGAAAATCATAAAGTACTTCGACATGCATAACAAATATTCATAAAATCATAATCTAATAGTCATATTAAATGTTTGGACGAACACAGTACAAACATATAAAGAGAGGGATAGGGGGACTGATGCCATAAAGTATTCACCCTTTACGTAGTCACGCCGATGGAGCAACTGCTTGTATATGTTGGACTGCTCGATCCGACTCTGCTCGAACCTTCGGAGGACGCTTCCTCAGCCTAGTAGCTGGACTTTACCTTAATACCCAGCTTAAGCACAACCCTGTTGACTGACTCTTCGAACGCCAAGAGCCCTCTTAGGATCTCCTAACGAAACCCCGGGTATTCTATGACTACCAGAAACAAACCTATCTAGTCGTATTCTAGGATCTGAGACAAACTCTCATAAACAAAGAACACGAGACACTATCTAAGAATATAAATAAACATATACTAAAACCTGAGAACACTAAGTGACTTGTATACTATGGAAAACTGTATACTTGAAGTCACTAAATGACTCAGATCGAGTGGAGAGGAATGATTTCAACTGAGGAATGCTTGGGGTATTTATAGCAGGGGAGCTGGGTGATTTTCTCTCAAAAGTTTGATGTGGGATTCTGAACTGGGGCTCCGGACGCCCGTCCTGGATCTGGGACGCCCGTCTCGGCCTGTTGACCAGGTCAGGATGGCCGTCCCAAGTCCTGGACGCCCGTCCTGGTCTGTTGACCAGGTCAGGACACCTATCCTGACTTCGGGACGCCCATCCCGACTTCTGAACTTCTAAAAATCATGTTTTTGCCCCAAAATTTGCCATATTCTTCTACTTTTCACCTGACACTTCAAAAATCACAAAAACTGTGAAATTGAGTTAATAACAATCAATTAAGAATGATTTAACATCAATTTCACCCTAAATTATGCCTAAAAACATGCTAAAATGTGATATGATTTATGCATATCATATAACCCCACACTTTGCTTTTTGCTTGTCCTCAAGCAAAGTCTACCTGAAGTTAGTGATTTTAAATCATAGGTGCAGTCACTTAAAATTTCTAGTCATGTTTTTACTCCAAAATTTATCACTGAATCAGATAATTCACAACACAAGTCTGACTAGTTAAGTTGCTACGACAAGGTCTCAAATGTCTCTAGTAGACTATCATGATCAAGTAGGCTAACAACTTAATAACTAGATTGAACTCTTCTCTCAGCCACAAGGTCTTCATGATGTGTAGTGTGTGTACTAGTCCAGACTAGATAGTCAACATAATATACTCTCATCTCGACTATTACCAGATAATACTTCGACCCGTCGCTAGATATACTAACAACAAACAACTTTCTGAGTTCTGAGACTTGGTGACCAGATTTTTAATTAAGCATTTATTAATTTTTCTCTTTTATTGATTTTTAGGGTATTTTGTGTCTGCTTTCACACGTCAACTTTAACTACCCATGTAGCAAGTCCCACTCCGATGACTCCCAGACCTACACGACCTTAGGGCATCAGTCTTTAAGTTCCCCTAAGGAGTGGTGCACGAGTAGCAAAGGCCGCTTGCAAACTACTGATACGCAAAAATTGTATCACTTTTTAGCATGTTTTTATGTATGATTTCGGGTGAAATTGAGGGTAAATTGATCTTAATTGTTCATTATTTACTTAATTTCACAGTTTTTATGATTTTGGAAGTGTCAGGTGAAAAGTAGACGAAAACAGCAAATTTTAGGGCAAAAATGCAATTTTTGGAAATGTTGACTTGGTCAAAGGGTCAGGACGGGCATCCCGACCCAGTCAAAGCACCGGGACGGGCGTCCCGAACCCCCAGATCCAGTCCCACATCGAATTTTTGATGAAAAATCACCCCGGGAAGCTGCTATAAATACCTCAGGCCTCCAACAGTTGAAATCATTCCTCTCCACTCGATCTGAGTCATTCAGAGACTTCCAGTGTACAATTCTCGAGTACACAAGTCATTGAGAGACTTGGGAGTTTCAGTTTCAGTTTTATTTCTTTTTTAGTGTTTCGTTTTCTTAGATTCTGAGAAATAGTCTCAGATCTTAGGCTTCGATAGATAGGTTCGTTTTTGGTATTCATAGAATACCGGGATTTCGTTAGGAGATCCTAAGAGAGAGATAGGGTGCGTGTTCTTAGTCAGATTAGGGCAATTTGCTTAAGCCCGGGATGTAAGGTAAAGCAATTGCTACTAGGTCTAAGGAGCGTTCTCCGAAGGCTCTGCCGAGCAGAGTAGGATCGAGCGCCGGCTGGACCTGCATAGAGTGGTGATTACTTTATGACAGTGGGTCCCCTAGACGAGGTTCTGTATGTTTACGAATTGTTTTATCTAAATATTAATTTGAATATCAGATTACGATTCTTATGAATATCTGTTTTATATGTTGAAGTTGTTATGATTTTCCGACATGATACCGAAGTGACATAGGGTACCGTTCATGGATGCCTTCGTCCCGAACCGTGAGTAGGGCCGTCATTAAGGTAGGGCGGTTTATTAGAGACCTCGGATGTGGTACACCTTTAGACACAGAACATAGTTGCAATCCAGGCTAAGATGCATCTAAAATACTCGAAGATAGGTCAATCAACATGTAGGAACAGTATAACATAAAATCAGGACATTATCTAGAACACACTTTTAGGATTAATTAGACTTAAACCTAGTGGAGAATGAATCACCCTCTCATCAAAGTATTTGATGAAGATTGCATAACTGGATCATAAGATAGGAGTTAGGATAAAAGGCTAGTTACTACTAAGCCGTTGCCACTTCCCTGGGAGTACGATATTTAACTTAATAAAATCGTAGATACTTTCCAACAGACTAGCTACACGATAGGTACTCTGCCTTAGGTTCTGGCTGATTAAGCGATACCATAGAGACTAAATGTGACAATTAGTCAATCACATTCCTTAATTATTCATAATCAACATAGGGTAAAATAACACCTATTTAGCACATCGGTCAGAAACCCCATCAGATTTTTGGCGCCGTTGCCGAGGAAATATCATAATGAATTTAGGATTAAAGGCCACAATTCTAGAGACTTATGATAGGTAACGGTAGTAACCTAGACCTTAGACCTACACTTATCTTATACTAGTTAGACAATCAATTTCTGAAATATAGGGTTATCATAACTAATTGATTTTAGATATTATCTGCAATTAAGACACTTAGGATAACCCAATTTTAGAAAATTATTCTAAAACCATATTGAGGGAATTTAATGGCTTTCGAAATTAAACATGAAAAGAAAAAAAATGTTAAAAATTTAAAATCCAAAAAGAATGTATTTTTCTTGCTCAACGGTAAGTTGTTCTTCTTCCCTATCTCTTGTTCTTTCTAATTTTTTTTTTCGTACATTTGTCTCTCTTTTTCGTTTTTTCCCTATTACTTAATTTCGAAAAAAAATAAATATGGAAATGAGGATAGAATATTTTTCTGAGTTGTCAATTTTTGGCTCAGGTTTTAATCTGGAAGAAATATCATTGTGGAATTTTCTTAGGTCATGCTTAGTCTATTAGACAGAATCATGAAATAAAATTTTCTTTAATAGACAAACCTCTGAGTATTCTAATGAGAAAGGATGTTCCTTTTGTTTGATGATAAATGCATGAGATTGTTTAAACCAAAAGGAATTACTGCACCCATTATGACATCACCTAATTGGAATTTGCTTTGTGAATTAATATGTGATGCTAGTGACCATGTAGTAATGATTGTTTTAGGAAATAGGCATGATTAGAACTTCATATTATACACTATGCAAGTAAGACCTTTTACTGATGCCTAGTAGAACCTTACCACCACTGAAAAGGGATTACTAGTTATTGCATATGCCTATGATACATGCATGCCATGCCTAGTCTAAACAATAGTATACACTGATTACTTTACTCTAAGATATCTGCTCAATAAAACTAATGATGAACCAAGATTGATTAGTTAAGTTCTATTGAATTTGATATTGAAAGACGGGATAAGAAAAAGGGTTAAAAATCTAGAAAGCAAACCTTTGGTCTAGATTAGAAAACCCCGAGTTAGAAGCTATTGAAGAGACAGTAGTATCTGATAAACTTCTGAATGAGAAATTATTTGCTATGAATAATGATTCTCCTCCGTAGTTTACTGATATTACTAATTATCTAGTTGCTAATTATTCCCAAGTGATATGACTTATCAACAAAAGAAGAAATTCTTTGTTGATTTGGAATGTTACTACTAGGGAGATCCGTTTTTCTATTTTGAATCATTGCAGGGTAAGTGATCAGAAGACGTATCTCAGAAGACGAAGGACACAAGATTTTGGAGCATTGCCCTAAAGAATCTACGGGAGACCAATTGACTACTATCAACACTGTCCGGAAAGTGTAGAAAGCAGGATCTTTTTGACCCACCATATTCAAGGACTTTTGTATCTCTGATACAGTCCTGCTATGCTTGCCAAATAACAGGTAACACATCTTCCAGAGATCATCTACCCCAGTGACGTACACAGAATGTTGCAACCGTTGATTTCAAGGGTATTTCGAATCCTTTTATCTTTCTTCCTTTGAACATAATTACATCATAGTAGTCGTGGAACACTTTTCAAAAATAGCCTGAACCACAGGCACTACCTACTAATGATGTTAAAGTCATGTGCAGATTCTAGTTGTTTTCCAGATTCAGAGTGCCAATGTTTTAGGGAGAAATGTCCAGCCTGTGTATCAAATCTATGAAGTCTGCTAAGTACCACACTTTAGCAGGGATTGCTATGGGAATGACTAACCATTCCAAAAGTGGTAGGAGTAGGTTACTGCAGAATGCTGCTCCAATGGGAAATGCATACAATTCCAACTAGAGGAATCATACGTGGTTTAGCTGAGGAGTAATTCGGAAGCTGGAAACTTTCAGAAGACACCACCACAGCAAAGCCCCTACTCGCAGAAGCAATAGATGAGATACTGGCAACAATTAAAGCCAGACCAGTGCAAGCAAGTGATACACCAAGAGGTAACGAAGGGTCGAAGGATATAGAGGAATTTGGCGTTGTATCAAGAGCATAGCAATGGAGGAGCTTGCATTCCCTGCATACAATCAGCTGTGAGAAACCTCCTCGAGGAAGTCTCAAATACTTGGGCCCAAATCTATACAACTGGAGCCCCTACCACCACAGCTTTGCCAAAACTTCAGGTATCTTTTCTTCCATTCGAGACTTGCATGCCATACCTTCACTAACATTGGCAGGTAGGCACACCAATCCAAAGAAGTCTCATTCATAGACACTTTCCTTCTGGACACGTTGCTACGATTACGAGAAACTTTGCAGATGATTCGAGGAAACAATCCTTGGGGCTTGAGTCATTCATCAAATGGATATGCCACCACCTAGAGCTCGACAATGAAGGGTCGTAGCTGGCGTTATCCATTCCAATATCTAGAGCTTGCAGAGTCAAGAACACCTCAGCAATAGCACATGACTAAGGTGAATAGCCAATTGACAGATCAGAGAAGACCCTTCTGCTTGTGACATGAAGGGAGTTTTTCTAATCCTCATGATCCTTTACTTTTATTTTCTTCATTTTTGTGTCTTGTTTTATTAGTTGTTTTATTTTCTCTATTAACCTTAGTTAGTCAAATAAGTGTGGGGTAATTAGATATGCATGAACACCGAGGACAGTGCCAGACTTAAGTGTGGGGTAGCAGTGCACGGTGCACTGTAGCAGTTTGCAAATTTTTTGCATGCTTTTGCTTGTTTTCCCCCTTATTTTCACACCCTTCCAAAATTTTTTCAAAATTTTTCCGTCTTTCAGACTTCTAATTGTAGTATGCTTGGTTAAACAATTGCTTATGTCTATGATATGTAGGTAGTATGTTATGGTTAGTAGGAGATAATTGATGACTACTGCTGAACTAATTGATTAGGAATAGGGAATTCCTGATAACTGAGCACAACTTTGTCTGGATTAGAGACCTCAGCCAATTGCCTATTCGAGACTTAACTAGATAAAATTAGACCAGTTGTGGATATATTGGCAATTAGAATGACTAGATGAGACTTTGAGCTAAAAGTGAAAAGAAACAAAAGAAAGTTAATCAAATGAGGGTAGTTTGCCAGCAGCCTTTGCTACTCGAGCCCCACTCCTTCAGGGAACTTAAAGCCTGATGCCCTAAGGTCGTGTAGATCTGGGAGTCATCGGAGTGGGACTCGCTACATGGGTAGTTGAAGTTGACGTGTTCTAAGCAGACTCAATATACCCTGAATCTATAAAGAAAATAACTAAATGCTAAAACATTAAAAATCTGATCACCGAAGCTCAGAACTCAAAAAGTTGTCTGTTGTTAGTATGTCTAGCGATGGGTCGAAGTGTTATCTGTTACTAGTTAAGACAAGAGTACATTGTGTTGACTATCTGGCCTAGACTAGTACACACACTACACATCAGGAAGACCATGTGACTAAGAAAAAGTTCAACCTAGTTGTTGATTTGTTTTCTGCTTGACCCTAACAAACTACTAGAGACATTTGAGACCTTGTCATAGCAACCTAACCAGTCAGACTTGTGTTAAGAACTGTCTGAAGAATTTTTGGAATAAAAACATGACTAGGAATTTAAGTGACTGCACTATGATTTAAAATCACTAACTTCAAGTAGACTTTGCTTGAGGACAAGCAAAAAGCTAAGTGTGGGGTTATATGATACGCGAAAATCGTATCACTTTTTTAGCATGTTTTTATGTATGATTTCGGGTGAAATTGAGGGTAAATTGATCTTAATTGTTCATTATTTACTTAATTTCACAGTTTTTATGATTTTGGAAGTGTCAGGTGAAAAGTAGACGAAAACAGCAAATTTTGGGGCAAAAACGCAATTTTTGGAAATGTTGACTTGGTCAAAGGGTCAGGACGGGCGTCCCGACCCAGTCAAAGCACCGGGACGGGCGTCCAGGACTCGGGACGGGCATCCCGACCTGGTCAATAGATCAGGACGGGAGTCCCGAACCCCCAGATCCAGTCCCACATCGAATTTTTGATGAAAAATCACCCCGGGAAGCTGCTATAAATACCCCAGGCCTCCAGTAGTTGAAATCATTCCTCTCCACTCGATCTGAGTCATTCAGAGACTTCCAGTGTACAATTCTCGAGTACACAAGTCACTGAGAGACTCGGGTTTCAGTTTCAGTTTTCTTTCTTTCTTTAGTGTTTCGTTTTCCTAGATTCTAAGAAATAGTCTCAGATCTTAGGCTTCGATAGATAGGTTCGTTTTTGGTATTCATAGAATATCGGGATTTCGTTAGGAGATCCTAAGAGAGAGATAGGGTGCGTGTTCTTAGTCAGATTAGGGCAATTTGCTTAAGCCCGGGATGTAAGGTAAAGCAATTGCTACTAGGTCTAAGGAGCATTCTCCGAAGGCTCTGCCGAGCAGAGTAGGATCGAGCAGTCAGGAGCATACAGGAGCTGCAGTGCCGGCTGGACCTGCATAGAGTGGTGATTACTTTATGACAGTGGGTCCCCTAGACGAGGTTTTGTATGTTTAAGAATTATTTTATCTAAATATTAATTTGAATATGAGATTACGATTCTTATGAATATCTGTTTTATATGTTGAAGTTGTTATGATTTTCCGGAAATAGCCACCTGCTAAATATTCATTATGTCTGCATGTCTAATGTGCTCTTTTAAACTAAAGTTAGGGTTATAGACAATTCCTAACCATGATCTATTCATAACCTGTTTAGTTTAACAGGCATCAATTAGTATTGGTGTTTGCCATGCTAGATAAAATAACTTGTGGAACACCCTGCCTGTTAAAGTAGTCTAGGTAGGCCGAGCTGAGTCCGATTATGCCGGCGGCTAGGGCAAGCGACATGATACCGAAGTGACATAGGGTACCGTTCATTAAGGTAGGGCGGTTTATTAGAGACCTCGGATGTGGTACGCCTTTAGACATAGAACATAGTTGCAATCCAGGCTAAGATGCATCTAAAATACTCGAAGATAGGTCAATCAACATGTAGGAACAGTATGACATAAAATCAGGACATTATCTAGAACACACTTTTAGGATTAATTAGACTTAAACCGAGTGGAGAATGAATCACTCTCTCATCAAAGTATTTGATGAAGATTGCATAACTGGATCATAAGATAGGAGTTAGGATAAAAGGCTAGTTACTACTAAGCCGTTGCCACTTCCCTGGGAGTACGATATTTAACTTAATAAAATCGTAGATACTTTCCAACAGACTAGCTACACGATAGGTACTCTGCCTTAGGTTCTGGCTGATTAAGTGACACCATAGAGACTAAATGTGATAATTAGTCAATCACAGTCCTTAATTATTCATAATCAACATAGGGTAAAATAACACCTATTTAACACATCGGTCGGAAACCCCATCAACTACCCTATTTAGTTAACTCTCTTTTTTTTCTTTTCACTTTCAGCTTAGAGCATCATCTAGTCATTTTGATTGCCAATACATCCTCAACTGGTCTAATCTTATCTAGTTATGTTTTGAAAAGGTATTTGGCTGAGGTCTCTAATCCAAACTAAGTTGTGCTCTGTTGCGTTGTGTGCGTGTGTCACAAATTGAGAAGATAAGAATATAGAATAAATCAACGCAATCTTAACAAGTGCAAGTATACACCGGTCAACAAGTAATATATGTACCTAAGTACATGATTATCGATCCCACAGGGACTATGTATGCCAATTACAAATGCAAATATGATTGTACAAATGGTTAAAAGAATAAAGAATAATAAAAGAATAAAAGAATAAAGAATGATAAATCATGAAACTGAGATTGGTCTAATGCTACGGCATTCCTACTCCTAACTAAACTAACAGTTAAAGGTTAGCCTACTGGAAATAATCACAAGAGTACTGTAGGTAATACAATGCTGCGGCATTCACGCCAAAAATGTAAGTACAAGCCAAAGATGAATCTAAGTATACAAAACATGCTTTCAATTCCATGTCAATGCTACAGCATGTCTGGTTTCACCCAGACCACTTGATCTACTAGTCTAGATCCCCGATAACATACCTTGGACCTAGTGCAACGCTAGTCAGTGGAGGTACCGCTGTTCACGCAGTTATCAATCCACTACTATATGAGTTACCACTGTTCACGCAGTGCTCAATCTAACGCCACATAATTCTAATGTAATTACATGAATAAACCAAGCTTTGCCCCATACAAGCATTAAACATAAAAACAGAAAGTAATGCTACAACATTCTTATCATCATAGTCAAAACAGTGTATTCAACATGCTCATACTTAACTTCTCCACAACATCTTCAGGTTAAAGATATATATTATGCTGAAACGAATCATGGAAAACAAAGAATAACGTAATGGGAAAAATAGCCCCTAGGTCCATAGTGACACCAATCAACGGAATCAACCCTAAGACGGAAAGCATATCACTCCCAAAACATATTTAATCATTCCTTGAACCAAGAATCATGAAATACAAGGATTAACGTAATAGGAAAAATAGTCCCTAGGTCCGTAGTGACACCAATCAACGGAGTCAAGCCTAAGACGAAAAACATATTACTCCCAAAACATTTTTAATCAATCCTTGAACACATGTAAACATTCTCATATTACAAAGAACATCTAGTTACAAAAATAGTAGCAAATTGAGGAAATGAAGAGAGGATTACTTCTGGCCGGAAGATCACCCACTGCCCAAATCAATTTAATCAATCTGCTGCCCTTTGTCTCCTCTGCTGGATGCTGCTGCTTCGTTGCTGTTCACTGATGAATGCTGCAGCAAGTCACCCTGCTCACTCTTGTGTTCTTCCCTTCCTAAGGGTTAGCCTAAAACTAAGAAGAAAAACTAAACTATCCTAAGAAAAACTAAGAAGAAAAACCTACTCTCTATCTCGGCCAGGAGCCTTCTAAACTCTACAAATGACTTACCTTCCAAAACTCTCCAAGACTAACTCTCTCCCTCTTGGTTTTCTACATACATATATAACCTCTTTGTGAACCAAGAGCCATTACCGAGCTGCCATGTGTCCATAATTTCTGGAATTTTCTCAAAAAATTCCAGCAAAAAGTCAAAATAAATCCCAGCTGACTTCTGGAGTTCTTGTCTTCTTTCTCTGCATATTGCAGACACTTCAGCCGGCCTTCAGCTGCATTCTGTGATCTTCTGTCGTTTCCTCCCAATGCTGCAGCATTTTCTGCAGAGTGTTTGTCTCTTTCTTCTGATAGCCGCAGGTTTTGCAGCAGAGCTTCAGTACTTTCTGCAGGCCTTTTGTCTTCTTCCTCTGGCGGCTGCAGGGATATCAGCAACATCTCAGCTGCCATTTCTGAAATTTTTGATTTTGTCTTCAACCTTTTTGTTCCCTTGTCGCCATACAAAGAAGCAAACACACACACACATATATATATATATATATATATATATATACAAATACATATATATATATATAATATATATGTGTATATATACTGTAAAACGGATAGGACAAAGGGATTAAATGCATAGTACCGCCCAGCCGCAGGTTGACCTTTACATGTCCCGCTGGTATTTGTGTAATGACCGAAAGGTGTGTGTGGTGTATATATACATATATATAATATATACACAGATATATATATATATATATAGCTGCCAATTTTTCACACTTGTTTCATGCTAGTCACGGTCAACTTGCATCCAACCAAATTTCAAACATCAAAAATCCCCTTTTTGCCCTTGTTCCGCCAATTCAATTCAATTAATTCCCAAGTAACAACAAACAATACAACTCATCCTTAATTTGAGAGATTAATTCAAATAAATTGACTTTTAGCAATAAATCCACATAAAAAGGCAAAAAGAGAGAAAACATTAAATCAACACATTTTTATTCACTTTTTCAAATAAAGTCAATTAATTCCCAGATAAAATATGGAGAATTAGATGTGAATAACTCTATTAATTTAGAGTTATCACACCCCCAAACTCATGTCATTGCTTGTCCCGAGCAATGCTGCAGCAATGTGGAAGCAACAAGAATATACATACCCAAAAAAAAAACTTTGCTCAGCAAGTTCAGTCAACTTGGGACCAATGATTTCAGAGAAAAATGCAAAAATTCCAGTAGTCATAAGTTCCATCCTTAAGTGAATAACCAAATATTAGCTAACCCAAGCTCGAAGAATTTCCACTCCAAAGTGTGTGTGTGAATAGTCCGTCCTTTTCAACCTCAAGTTCATAAGTCAACATATGGTAATCCTAAGGTTCATTTGGTATCCTCAAACTCAATCTATTATACTCCTCTCCACTAATGTAGCAAATTTAGCAATAAAGATCAAAGAGGTCTTAAACTGGTTGTCATGTAGGCTAGGGCTAAGGTAGGAAAAGTATGGATAAAAAGTAGGCTCAAAACTTAGTCCTAGTCTGCCATGAGCTTCTACCCAACGCTGTCACTTCCCAAATTTTTTTTTTGAATCAACCCAAGGAGCATAAAAATTTACACCATGCTTCAGAAATATGTGCAACATTTAACCACAATCAGTATTTAGCATTTATCCTCAAAGAAGCATAACACATATTTCCTTGCCCTTTTTTGTTCTTCTTTTTCTTTGTAAAGTAAAGAGGGTGTTTTCATCCTTTTTCACATGTTTTCATACACATACCCTCAATACATAAAGCATTTATATCAGAAGTTCAAATTTTTCTTAAATACCACTAATCCCAAAAAAAATTGTAATGCTGCAGCATTCCTATGTTCCACCTCATAGCATTCTTCAGTATACCCCCAAACTCATGCTTAACAGTGTTCACAGCAGACTAAGATCAAGTTTAGGAAAGACAAAGAATGGATATATGCAAAGCATTTAGGATGAGTGGCTATTTAATAGGGGTGTCAAGAAATTAGGCTTAGGCTCAACTTGGGTTAACTAGGGAAGTCAAATACATTCGGGTAGGCTAGAAAGGTTCAAACTATTCAAGAACATGCCTCAATCATTTCTATATTACCAAATCTACTAGGATTTCGCCTCAAGGACTATAATAAATGAGTTAAAAATTCTGAACCTTCATACCATAGTGACTCTTTTTATGAACCTGAAATTTCTAAGTAAGACTATGTGCAAGAAATGGGGAGTTTAGAAATAATTTTTACTTAGGGTTAACTAATACCTATTTATTCAAACAGAACGGTACAATGTCTACAAGAATGTATTTTTGTTTTTAAAACATCATCATAAATCAGGCCCCTAAAGTCTACACTAATCCTACTGAAATTTAAGTTCTCACGGGTCATATGAAATGCTGCCACATTATGCAAACAGGTCATTTATGCCTGATCAATCATTTTGTAAGGCATCCTAAAACAGTTTTTTTTCTTCATACAATGTATCTATGCATTCAACTAGGTCAGAATTTCAGCAAAGAGGTTCCACAAGAGACAGTAGGAAAAATTTTAAATTTAGCACCATTTTTTAACTTTTTGCCATGAGAGGACACCCTCCCCCAAACTCAAAGGGAAGCAATGTCCTCATTGCCATTAACACAGAATTTCAGTCACAGCAAGTCAGCAGGTAGGGCAATGTGCAAAACAAAACACAACAAAACAAAACAAACAAAAGAGTCAAAACAAAACAAACAACTAGTCCAAAACCATCATCAAGGAAAGTAAAACAAAACAAATGAAAGGTAAGGCTGTCCGAGGGCCTGCACAGCAGGCATAAAGAAAAACAAAACGGTAATGTAAAAGAAAAAAAATGCAAAAGTTCAGAGTTACTCCCTTCTCAAGGGAGTGGGTCACGGTGTGATGATAACATCATCTTCTGCCATTTGGTTCGGGTCTTCATCTGGATTCAGTTTGGTTGGGAATGTAGGCCAAGGGTTGCCAGCTAGCAACCGATTTCAGGGGAGGGATCGCAGGTGTGCCTCAAATTGTTCGCGGGAGAACCTCCAGAAGATCTGCAGCTGAGCGTGCATGTGCCTCATCATGGCTACAACATCGTCAGATGTGGATGCAGCAGCATTTGCTGCTGTTGGGGAAGGTTTGTCCATCGGTACTGCTCTTAAAGGAGTTGGAGCAGGCGGTGTGCTTTCAGTCTTTGGCTGTGGTGGTGCGGGCAAGATTCGGCGGAGGTCATGAGCTGAAATTGTTCCTCCGGGGTAGAAATCATCGTCTTCAATAGGCACCTCCACACCCGCAGCCCTGCACAACTGATACGCGAAAATCGTATCACATTTTTAGCATGTTTTTATATATGTTTTAATGTGAAATTGAGAGTAAATTGACATTAATTGTTTACTATTTACTTGATTTCACGGTTTTTATGATTTTGGAAGTGTCATGTGAAAAGTAGACGAAAACAGCAAATTCTGGGGCAAAAACGCAATTTTTGGAAATGTTGACCCGGTCAAAGGTCCAGGACGGGCGTCCCGAACCCGGGACGGGCGTCCCAACCCGGTCAAACCGCCAGGACGGGCGTCCCGAACCTGGTCAAAGAATCAGGACGGGCGTCCCGAGCCGCCAGAAGCTGTCCCACATCGAAGTTTTCAGAATTTTTCACTCCGGGAAGCTGCTATAAATACCCCAGGCCTCCAGCAGTTGAATTCATCCCTCTCCACTCGATCTGAGTCATTAAGTGGTTTCCAGTGTACAATTTTCCAGTACACCACTCACTCAGAGACTCGGATCTCAGTTTTCTTTCTTATTAGTGTTTTGTTTTAGTTTTTGAGAAATAGTCTCAGATCTTAGGTTTCTATAGATAGGTTCGTTTCCGGTATTCATAGAATACTCGGGGTTTCGTTAGGAGACCCTAAGAGAGCTCTAGGCGTTCGAAGAGTCAGTCCATAGGGCTAGGCTTAAGCCCAGGACGTAAGGTAAAGTCTAGCTACTAGGCTGAGGAAGCGTCCTCCGAAGGTTCTGGCGAGCAGAGTCAGGGCGGGCAATACGACGTATACAGCAGTACGCTCTGTAGGCGAGACTAAGTAAAGGGTGATTTCTTTATGGCATCAGTCCCCATACCCCTCTCTTATATGTTTTATTGCTTTGTCCTAAACATCAATTTTGAATATCAGATTATGATTTTATGAATAGTTGTTTTGTATGTTGAAGTTATTATGTTTTTCCGGAAATAGCCACCTGCTAAATAATCATTATGTCTTCATGTCTAATGTAGTTTCTTTTAAACTAAAATAGGGTTATAGACAATTCCTAACCACGGTCTATTCATAACCTGTTTAGTTTAACAGGCATCAATTAGTATTGGTGTCTGCCATACTAGATAAAATAACATGCTGAACACCTGGCTTGTTAGAGTAGTCTAGGTAGGCTGAGTAGAGCGTTATGCCAGCGATTACGAGCCTTCAGAGTGATCCCCGAAAGTGACATAGGGCCTTCATAACTGTCTTTGTTCGTACCGTGAGTAGGGCCGTTTACCTTAATGATAGGGGGGTAGCATAGAGACTCAGATGTGGTACACCTTTAGACACAGAACATAGTTGCATTCCAGGCTAAGATATATCTAAAACACTCGAATATAGGTCAATCAACATATAGGAACAGTATAACATAGAATCATAACTTATCTTTAAAACACTTCTAGGGTTAATTAGACTTGAACCTAGTGGAGAATGGATCACCCTCTCATCAAAGTATTTGATGAAGATTGCATAACTGGATCATAAGATAAGAGTTAGGATAAGAGGCTAGTTACTACTAAGCCGTTGCCACTTCCCTGGGAGTACGATAATTAACTTAGTAAAATCGTAGATACTTTCCAATAGACTAGCTACACGATAGGTACTCTGCCTTAGATTCTGGCTGATTAAGTGACACCATAAGACTAAACGTGACAATTAGTCAATCACAGTCCTTAATTAATCATAATCGACATAGGGTAAAATAACACCTATTTAGTACGTCAACCGGAATCGCATCAGATTTTTTGCGCCATTGCCGGGGAAATATCATAATGAATTTAGGATTATTGGCCACAATTCTAGAGACTTATGATAGGTAACGGTAGTAACCTAGACTTTTGATTAACACTTATGTTATACCAGTTAGACAATCACTTTCCTGAATATAGGATTATCATAACTAATTAATTTCAGATGTCATCTAAAATTAAGAGACTTAGGATAATCAAATTTTAGAAAATTATTCTAGAACCATATTGAGGAAATTTACCTGCTTTCTAAATAAATTTTAAAATCCATAAAAATATTTTTCTCGTTTGTCTTCACTTTCCTATGTTTGTTATTTGTTATTTCTAACCAGACTTTGCACTCAGAGATGAAGAGAACAAGAGTAGCTACTAACCAGGCAAAGAAAACAGAAAACCTTGACACTCCAGGACCAAAGAAGACGAAACCAGAAGGCCCCTCTAGACCCGCACCAGAAGTACCACGAGGGACTCTTCCTTCACAACCAGTAGAAGTAAACTCGAGCCCTGATGCCAGTGAACTAGTGAGACGATTCCTGAACACCCGTGAGCATAGTCCCACGAGAGAAGATCCTTCTGAGGATACCTTCCCTCCTAGAAAGTACCCCAGAGATCTCCAATTCACCCTCCTACCCAGAGAGTTTCCTCTAAATCCACCCCCTACTGATCAAACCCAGAATTCACCGACCTCTCCTGCATACACCCCCAACACCTCACGAGCGCACCCCTTCATCTGCGGGGAGTACTAACGGTTATTATTCACTGTTGTCCTGCAGATAGACACACTAACTCAAGGGTCTATGAGTGGACCAAGGGATTGCCAGCAGACGTGTCATTTAGACCAACTCAGTCTGAACATCACACTAACGTAGACCGACTCAGAGCCACGGTCAATCTCCAGGAGAACCAAGGTGCACAACTACTCCGAGAGATGGCTGATCTACGCAGTGAGCAAAACAGGCAGAGGGATGAGATGCGAACCATACGCATAGAAATGCGAAGCATTCGGACAGAACTACAGGAGATCAGAGACAGGATTCGTTAAAAAGGGAAGATTCTTTTACTTTTATTTTCAGCAAATAATTCGTTTGAACTGAAACTTGAATAATTGACCCATATTTTTATATTTTTCAAACATTTTTAAAGGGTCCTTTATTTTCAACAATTTTCTTCAGACATTATATTTCTATGAAAAATGAAAATTTTGCAATTGCAGTTTATTTTTCATTTACTAAATTGTATAAACTCAAATTTTTGTTTTTCTTGCTGAATTTAAATAGGAATAAAATTAGGGCAGTATGATTTTCGAAAAAGTGAGACTGAGAAATTTTTTCATAGAGTTTTTTTTTAACAACTTCTGAATTTCGTTGGATAAACATGAAGCATTGTTAAATTATGATTATTTTTGGTATACTGAGATTTGCAGGAATTAGAAAAAAAAATAATAATATTTTTGGAATTGGCACGCGTCCCGAGGCAACCCGGGACAGGTGTCCCGGTTCTGGACGGGCGTCCAGCGGGACGGGAGTCCTACCTCCGGGACGGGCGTCCCGAAGGCGTCCCCAAAATTTGAATTTCCCGCCAAAAATTTCGAAATCTTTCCCTAGCCTAATTTCACCCTTTTGAATTCAAATTCACCTCCAGAATTCGAATTCGAACCTTCCTTCCTACCTAAAACTCCCAAAAGTCTCTCAAACACTTTCAAACCAAATGGCTGCCAAACGTGCTCGTACCCCATCTACCATGACAGTTACCTCAGTGACACATCCTTTTATGCTGTTTCCCTCCAGCACAGCATATCAGGAGAGATGCACTGGGTATATCGGACGCACGATACTGACGGGCAGAACGCTGGATTGGGCAGCAGTACAGACACTGGGAGTAGAGGCTGAGGTCAGACGCATACTCGATGTACTACCCTACAGTCGAGTATTCATCGTCACAGAGCCCACGTACCTGGAGCTGGTATGTGAGTTCTATGCATCCTTTGGCCATCAGGAGCAGATCACATTCTGCTTAGGCGGAATAGATCGGTCGATGAGCATGGCCGAGTTCGGCATCGCTTTGGGTTGGCAGAGAGAGGAGCTGGATACGCCCGCCTACACCACAGCAGTTCGGGACTTCACTTCTGCAGAGGTCTCCACTGCTTGGGCTCAGATCTGTATGACAGGTGTTCCCTACCAGCATGGCTTTGCGAAAGCCACAGGTATCCTGCTCTTCGCTACTTACATGCCATTATTGCACACACTTTGTCAGGACGGACGGCCCCCGGGAATGTCACCCAGATGGAGACATTCCTCTTGGCCAACATGCATATGGGATCCACAGTAGAGATGGCTCGACTTATCACAGTCATCATGCGGGGTTTTGCTACGGACACTCGGAAACAGTGTCTGGGGCTCGGGCCATTCATCACCAGGATAGCCCGCTACTTGGAGTTGGACATAGAGGGCTCGGAGCTTACTCTGGTCGCCCCAACCACTATTCCCACAGACGTTACCATCCTACGGAACATGGGAATGGTTGTCCGGGATGCGAGCGGCCGCTACACCATCCACACAGAGCAGCCAGGACAGGCCTCGGCATCAGAAGCAGCTCCACCGCATATCCCTCCATCCGAGACGTTCGTGCCACGTACTGCCTTCGAACGACACATGTCGCACGGATTGGCAGAACTATCGGCACGATACAGTCGAGACATGGATCGGATTGACAGCCGGCTGGCCATGATGGATGACCGGATTGACAGACGACTGGCGGTGATGGATGACAGGATCGTCATGATCACCAGTAGGATTGAGGAGATACATCAGCAGACTGCCCGAGTAGCGGAGAACTTCCAGTTTGACCTAACAGACCTCGGTCCACTGGATGGCGACCCGCCGGGTTCTTAGTCTCTCTCTCCCCTTCTTTTCTTTCTTTTTCTTTTGTCTTTTGTTTATCTTGTTCTTAGTGTATGTCTGGGTTGTATGACTATGAATCTTTGTACAAAATTGATTTATATGACATACAGAATTGTTGCATTATTTTGTTTTTTTTTTCTTGTTTTATTATGTTTTATTTCTTGTTTTCAAATAAGTGTGGGGTAATTAGCTATGCATAAACACTGAGGACAGTGCCAAACTTAAGTGTGGGGTAGCAGTGCACGGTGCACTGTAGCAGTTTGAAGCAGTTTGAAAAAATTTTCGCATGCTTTTGCTTGTTTTCCCTGTATTTTCACACCCTTCCAAAAAAAATTTCAAAATTTTTCCGTCTTTCAGACTTCTAAATGCAGTATGCTTGGTTAAACAAATTGCTTATGTCTATGATATGTAGGTAGTATGTTATGGTTAGTAGGAGATAGTCGATAGCTATCTTGGACTAATTGATTAGGAATAGGGAATTCATGATAACTGAGCACAACCTTGTCTGGATTAGAGACCTCAACCAATTGCCCATTCGAGACTCCACTAGATAAAATTAGACCAGTTGTGGATATATTGGCAGTTAGAATGACTAGATGAGATTCTGAGCTAAAAGTGAAAAGAACTTAAGGAAGTTAATTACAATAGGGTAGTTTGCCAGCGGCCTTCGCTACTCGAGCACCACTCCTTCGGGGAACTTAAAGCCTGATGCCCTAAGGTCGTGTAGATCTGGGAGTCATCGGAGTGGGACTCGCTACATGGGTAGTTGAAGTTGACGTGTTCTAAGCAAACTCGAAATACCCTGAATCTATAAAGAAAATAACTAAGTGCTAAAACATTAAAAATCTGATCACCAAAGCTCAGAACTCAGAAAGTTATCTGTTGTCAGTATGTCTAGCGATAGGTCGAAGTATTATCTGGTAGCAGTTAAGATAAGAGTTCATTGTGTTGACTATCTGGTCTAGACTAGTACACACACTACACATCAGGAAGACCCTGTGACTAAGAAAAAAGTCCAACCTAGTTGTTGATTTATTTTCTGCCTGATCATAACAAACTACTAGAGACATGTGAGACCTTGTCATAGCAACCTAACCAATCAGACCTGTGTTAAGAATTGTCTGAAGAATTTTTGGAATAAAAACATGATTAGGAATTTAAGTGACTACACTACAGTTTAAAATCACTAACTCCATGTAGACTTTGCTTGAGGACAAGCAAAAAGCTAAGTGTGGGGTTATCTAATACGCGAAAATCGTATCACATTTTTAGCATGTTTTTATATATGTTTTAATGTGAAATTGAGAGTAAATTGACATTAATTGTTTACTATTTACTTGATTTCACGGTTTTTATGATTTTGGAAGGGTCAGGTGAAAAGTAGACGAAAACAGCAAATTCTGGGGCAAAAATGCAATTTTTGGAAATGTTGACCCGGTCAAAGGTCTGGGACGGGCGTCCCGAACCCGAGACGGGCGTCCCGACCCGGTCAAACCGCCAGGACGGGCATCCCGAACCTGGTCAACGAATCAGGACGGGCGTCCCGAGCCGCCAGAAGCTGTCCCACATCGAATTTTTCAGAATGTTTCACTCCGGGAAGCTGCTATAAATACCCCAGGCCTCCAGCAGTTGAATTCATCCCTCTCCACTCGATCTGAGTCATTAAGTGGTTTCCAGTGTACAATTTTCCAGTACACCACTCACTCAGAGACTCGGATCTCAGTTTTCTTTCTTATTAGTGTTTTGTTTTAGTTTCTGATAAATAGTCTCAGATCTTAGGTTTCTATAGATAGGTTCGTTTCCGGTATTCATAGAATACCCGGGGTTTCGTTAGGAGACCCTAAGAGAGCTCTAGGCGTTCGAAGAGTCAGTCCACAGGGCTAGGCTTAAGCCCAGGACGTAAGGTAAGTCTAGCTACTAGGCTGAGGAAGCGTCCTCCGAAGGTTCTGGCGAGCAGAGTCAGGGCGGGCAATACGACGTATACAGCAGTACGCTTTGTAGGCGAGACTAAGTAAAGGGTGATTTCTTTATGGCATCAGTCCCCATACCCCTCTCTTATATGTTTTATTGCTTTGTCCTAAACATCAATTATGAATATCAAATTATGATTTTATGAATAGTTGTTTTTTATGTTGAAGTTATTATGTTTTTCCGGAAATAGCCACCTGCTAAATAATCATTATGTCTGCATGTCTAATGTAGTTTCTTTTAAACTAAAATAGGGTTATAGACAATTCCTAACCACGGTCTATTCATAACCTGTTTAGTTTAACAGGCATCAAGTATTGGTGTCTGCCATACTAGATAAAATAACATGCTGAACACCTGGCTTGTTAGAGTAGTCTAGGTAGGCTGAGTAGAGCGTTATGCCAGCGATTACGAGCCTTCAGAGTGATCCCCGAAAGTGACATAGGGCCTTCATAACTGTCTTTGTTCGTACCGTGAGTAGGGCCGTTTACCTTAATGATAGGGGGCGGTAGCATAGGGACTCAGATGTGGTACACCTTTAGACACAGAACATAGTTGCATTCTAGGCTAAGATATATCTAAAACACTCGAATATAGGTCAATCAACATATAGGAACAGTATAACATAGAATCAGAACATATCTTTAAAACACTTCTAGGGTTAATTAGACTTGAACCTAGTGGAGAATGGATCACCCTCTCATCAAAGTATTTGATGAAGATTGCATAACTGGATCATAAGATAAGAGTTAGGATAAGAGGCTAGTTACTACTAAGCCGTTGCCACTTCCATGGGAGTGCGATAATTAACTTAGTAAAATCGTAGATACTTTCCAATAGACTAGCTACACGATAGGTACTCTGCCTTAGATTCTGGCTGATTAAGTGACACCATAAGACTAAACGTGACAATTAGTCAATCACAGTCCTTAATTAATCATAATCGACATAGGGTAAAATAACACCTATTTAGTACGTCAACCGGAATCGCATCAACAACAAACAGATTAGGGTGGGGAAGAACATTTCCCCACTCTTCTTACCTGCACAAGATCGGATCTGTTCGCACACCAACTTCCCTATGTTGATAGTCCTTCCATTTATGATGCAAGCCAGCAATACTACACGTTCAACTGTCAGCGTTGAACTGTAGTTTGTGGGCATGAGTGAGTGGCGTATGAAGTAAAACCATATTTTCACATCATCCGTTAGTGATTCCCTCTTACATGTCTTGTTCCCAGTCTTGGACATTGTCTATTCCGTCCCCGGGACGGTTACCTCTTGAAGTACTTTGTCACAAGCTTCCGCATCAGTCAGACTGGAGTAGAAATCATCCATGTTGTCATCATAATTCATCAGGTCAAAAAGGCTGTTGATAATCCTTGGGTTTAGAGGCACCAATCGCTCTCGCACGAAAACAGCGTACACGCTGTTGGGCCAAAGATTTGCATAAAATTCCCGGACAATGCTTGTGTCCGGTTCCACCCGCCGCGAGCAAAACTTCTCCCATCCATTCAGCCGGATTATGTGCCTGCAGGTTTCTGGTAGTGGATAAGGCGTCTCATCCGTTAGGTCAAATCCTAGGTCTTCCAAACATTGCTTTTCCGCATATAGGTCATGCATTCTGGCTTCAGCGTCAGCAGAAGAGAATTTCTCCCTGGGTGGGAGCTTCTTAACCACTTGCTTAATCGTCATTCTGCTATTTGCAAACAAGACTGAGATAAAGACAATAGAAATGCAATAGTCACAGACTGTTTTTACCACATAAGCATACTCTCATCAAAGATAACAAAAGTTTCAATACCAGTGAGTGGTGATGTACCCGAGGGTCAGTTATAACAAAGGAAAAATCACAGGAAAATATATCTAAGATCAGCACATATATCCGGACTTCCTTCAGTAAATAACACAGAAAGATATCAGCTACTGCCCATCATAAAATAAGCACTACCCATGAGCAATTTCAGAATTTCCTAGGGATATCAGTGTGAAGATGTAATTCCGAATTAGATATTATTAGCTTCAACAATATCCCCCCAAAAAAAATTTCAACTCTCTTCTACCCAAAATCATACCTTACCCATTTCACAGTATATCCTGTTTTCTGAAAATCCAATTGAAACCCAGCAAGTCGTAGACACAAAACTCAAAGAGTGCAGAAAATCCCAGCATTTAGCATAAGAGTGCAGAAAATCCCGTCATTATCAAAAAACATCATGCTTAGAAACAAAAACTACAGCCAACAAAAACACCCCTTTTATCACATTTTGTTCACACCAAGACACAAAAACACCCATACTGTTCATATTTACCACAACAGATATGAAATTATTAGCATAAAACTACAACCATGCACTGCAACCCAAGAACGCACATACATTGTCAATCAAACAGAAAAGATTGTCCATATATTTCTTCAACCAAACAGAAAAGACGAACATCTAGTTTCAATACTGTTTCACAAAATCAGTCAAGGAAGAGAAAACCCACTCTTTACCTAGTAGAATCAGTGAGTAAAAATGGAAGCCCAGCCGCTAGTCATAGTTTGAGCACCATAATGAGGCGAGAAATCTTACCTTCTGTTCTTGTTTGTGTCGGGTGGGGGTCGAGTATGTCGGCAGAGGTGTTCTTCTCTTCTTTCCCTTTCTCTCTTTCTTTTTTTTTTTTTGCCTTTTCTCTTCGAAAAGCAGTGAGTGCAGTGTAGAGTGTGAGTGGTTATTGAGTGTTTCTTTCGTTTGTAAGAGTGAAATGCTCTCAGTCGGGTTAGTTGAAAACAAATGAAGTGAATGTTGGTCTTTTGGTTTTTCTAACCAGGAGGCATTCATTCCCTTGGAAAATTAATTATAAGATATAATAATGAATGCTTACCTTGGAAAGAAAATGGAAAGTGAAAAGGCACCCTTTTGTCTCTTGAAAATCATAAAGAAAGGGTTGACTGGATTTTCTTCACCCATTTGTTCATTTTTATCTTTTATCCGGAAGTAGGATGATTGCTCTGCCCCAAAATGTGTATATACTGTATGTATACCTTCTTGTGACCTACAATAAAGGCAGAACAAGACAAAGAAGGAAATCATCGGAAATAGCATGAAAGTCTGAAAAAAAAAAATTATAAATATATATATATATATATATATATTATTATATATATATACATATATCTATACTCCCTGTTGACTCCTGAAAAAGTTAGGGCAGAAGGCAGTTGTCGGGTACAGGTGTACCCGACACAGCAGAAATAAAATAAAATGAATAAACTGGAATTAAATCAGAAATTAAAGTCAAATAAATAGTCAACAAAATAAAAACAGAAAACAGGAAATAAAAACAGAAATAACGAAGGCTAGAAAATAAAAAAAAGTAGTTAGGAAAATAGCAAATAAAATAATTAAAACGAGAAGACAAAAGAAAGAAAACAAAAAAAAGAAATAGAAAAGAAAAGCAGTAAATTAAAATAAGTAAAACAGGAAGCAATTAAATGAACAAAGAAGAAATAAAAATGGAAAAGAAATAAAAAAAAAAAGAAAATAAAATTGGAGAGTGTTCACTTGAATTTTTCATTGGTGTGAGGTCCACCCAATTCTTCATCATTGACCAATGATAGAGAAGCACAGTTTGCTCTTGGTCTCCATCTCTGTAGATCTTTAGTCTATGACCATTGACCTTGAATTGGGTTCCCGTTCTCCCCACAACCGAGACCACTCCATTAGGATGAATTTGTTCAATTATGTATGGTCCGGTCCATCTCGATTTCAATTTGCCTGGAAATATCCTCAATCTTGAATTAAAAATCAACACTTGTTGTCCAACTTCAAAATATCTTGGCTGGATGTGTTTGTCATGCCATCTCTTGGTTTTCTCCTTGTATAACTTGGCATTTTCATAGGAAAATAGTCTCAGCTCATCCAGTTCAGAAAGCTGTAGCATTCTCTTATTTCCAGCAGCATCCATATCCATGTTGAGATGCTGCAACGCCCAGTACGCTTTGTGCTCCAACTCAACGGGTAAGTGACAAGCTTTCCCAAAAACGAGTCTATAAGGAGACATACCTATTGAAGTCTTGAAAGCTGTCCGATAAGCCCATAGAGCGTCATCTAATCTTCTTGACCAATCTTTTCGGTTTGGGTTGACCACTTTCTCAAGAATACCTTTGATGATTCGGTTGGACAACTCAACTTGCCCATTTGTGTGAGGATGGTATGGTAGGGCAACTCGGTGATGAACATGATACTTGGCTAACACACCTCCTAGCCATTTGTTGACAAAATGAGATCCTTCATCACTGATGATTGCTCTAGGTGTTCCAAAACGTGAGAAAATGTTCTTTCGAAGGAAATTGATCACCACCTTGGAATCATTAGTGGGGAATGCTGCAGCTTCCACCCACTTAGACACATAATCCACTGCCATTAAAATGTATGAATTCCCAAAAGAAGGTGGGAAGGGTCCCATAAAATCAATGCCCCATACATCAAAAAGTTCCACTTCCAAAATGTTGGTGAGAGGCATTTCGTTTCTTCTTGAGATGTTACCCACTCGTTGGCATCGATCACACCTTGCCACAAACTCATAACAATCTTTAAATAATGAGGGCCAAAAGAAACCAGATTGTAGTACCTTTGCTGCAGTTCTTGACCCTCCAAAATGTCCTCCGCATGGTGAGTTGTGACATTGAAAAATGATGTCCTCAATTTCATCATCGTTTACACATCTCCGAATCACTTGGTCTTTGCATTGCTTGAACAAGAATGGTTCCTCCCAAAAATAACTCTTGACATCATGGAGAAACTTCTTCCGTTCATGGTATGAGAAATCTGGCGGCATTACTCCACTGGCCAGAAAGTTGGCATAATCTGCATACCACGGCAGTCTCATTTCCTCTGAAATTTCCAGCAGTTGTTCATCCAGGAAATGTTCATTAATTGGGATTTGGCATCCCCCTTGTTGCTCCAATCGAGATAAATGATCAGCCACTTGATTCTCCACTCCCTTCTTGTCCTTGATTTCCACATCAATTTCTTGTAGGAGTAGAATCCATCTAATGAGCCTCGGTTTTGAGTCCTTCTTTGCAAGTAAATATTTGATGGCAGAATGATCGGTGTAGACTATCACTTTCGTGCCCACCAAATAGGACCTGAATTTATCAAAGGCAAATACAACAGCAAGTAACTCTTTTTCAGTAACAGTGTAATTTACCTGAGCTTCCGTGAGTGTCTTGCTTGCATAATAGATGGAATGAAAAATTTTGTTATGCCGCTGCCCCAAAACAGCACCTACTGCATAGCCACTAGCATCACACATTAGCTCAAATGGTAAATTCCAGTTAGGTGCTATGATAACGGGGGCTGAAATAAGCTTTTTCTTGATCTCCTCAAATGAATCTCCGGTAGGTGCTATGAATCAAAAGAAAACACATTATCCTTTTCTAATAATTGACATAAAGGCTTAGATACCTTAGAAAAGTCCTTAATGAATCTCCGGTAGAAGCCTGCATGTCCCAAGAAGCTCCGAATGTGTTTCACGGTTGTTGGGGTTGGTAACTTTTCAATTACTTCTATCTTTGCTCGGTCTACTTCGAGACCTTTCTTTGAAATCCTGTGACCCAACACAATTCCTTCTCTCACCATAAAGTGACACTTCTCCCAATTGAGGACTAAGTTAGTTTCCTCACATCGTTTAAGTACATTGGCCAAATTTTCTAAACACTTATCAAAAGAATCACCAAATATGGAAAAGTCATCCATAAAAACCTCTAAGTACTGCTCTACCATATCTGTGAAAATGGCCATCATACAGCGCTGGAACGTTGCTGGAGCATTGCACAATCCAAATGGCATTCTTCTGAAAGCAAACGTACCATAGGGACAAGTGAAGGTAGTTTTGTCCTGGTCCCCTGGTGCTACAGCAATCTGGTTGTAACCTGAATAACCATCAAGAAAACAATAATATTCATGTCCAGCTAACCTGTCCAACTTTGGTCAATGAAGGGCAATGGGAAGTTGTCCTTCCTCGTGGCTTTGTTGAGTCTTCTATAATCAATGCATATGCGCCATCCCGTGACTGTTCTTGTAGGAATCAACTCGTTGTCTTCATTTGTTACCACAGTGATTCCTCCTTTCTTGGGTACACATTGAATAGGACTTACCCAAGAACTGTCAGAGATGGGGTAGATGATGCCAAAATCCAGCCACTTGATGATTTGTTCCTTCACCACTTCCTTCATAATTGGATTCAATCTTTCGCTGCCCTTCTATAGAATTTTTGGAACTTTCTTCCAAACTGATTTTGTGCATGCATAGGGTTGGACTTATGCCCTTGATGTCGGCCAAAGTCCAGCCCATAGCTTTCTTGTGTTGCTTTAGTACTCCAAGCAATTTCTCCTCTTGTGCAGCATCAAGGAAGGCTGAAATGATCACGGGCAGTGTTGAATCTGCCCCTAAGAAACCATACTTCAAATGCTGAGGCAATTGCTTCAATTCCAGCTGTGGTGGTTCTTCAACAGAAGGTTTTGTTATCTTGAAATCTCTAGAAGACAGCTCCAAGGATTCATATTGAGCTCGAAATCTGAACCTTTGGGGGCTTCCTTCTACCCAAGCTGAATGTGCTTTGGTCTCTATATTGCCATCCTCATGCAAACTTTCCTCCATTAATGCCTCCCTGGCATCCTCACCTTGCTCTTCATCTTTTTCTTCCCAAGAATCACGGGTGGTGACATGAAAACACTCCTCTCCTTCATCATAGAATTTCATGGCCTTGAAGACGTTGAATGTGACTCTTTCGTTCTGGAATCTCATGGTTAGCTCCCCTTTTTGCACATCAATAAGAGTCCTTCCTGTAGCTAGGAAAGGTCTTCCTAAAATAATGGGGACTTCCCTGTCTGCTTCATAATCAAGAACAATAAAGTCAGTTGGAAAAATAAACTTATCCACTCTTACCAGGACATCCTCGATTTTCCCATCGGGGTGAGCTAGAGACCTATCCGCTAGTTGCAATGTCACCGTCGTAGGTCTTACCTTTCCTATACCCAATTGTTTGAAAACCGACATAGGCATCAAGTTGATGCTAGCACCAAGATCACACAAGGCCATACCACAATATGAGTCTCCAATAGAACAAGGAATGTTAAAGCTCCCCGGATCTTTCATTTTAGGGGGCAATTTATCCTGCAAAAAGAAACTACATTCTTTGGTTAGTGCAACAATTTCATACTCTCCCAACTTTCTCTTCTTTGTAAGGATATCCTTCATGAATTTTGCATAGTTGGGCATTTGCTCTATTGCTTCCACCAATGGAATGTTGATGTGCAGTTGTTTCAACATGTCTAAGAACTTCTTGAACTGCTCATCCTGCTTCTTCTTGGCAAACCTCTGTGGGAAAGGCATTCTTTGCTGTACTGGTTTGCTCTCTGGAATATTGCATTGTTGCGGCATTGGCGATGCTGATGCTGCAGCATCGATCTGTTCTGAACTGGTTCGTCACTGTAGCATTGGCGATGCTGCAGCATTTGGCTCCACTGGTTCTGGTTCAGCTTCTGGAATTTCTTCACTGGTCTTCTCAGCTGCTCCAGACTTCATTTTTGGCTCATCCAACAGTCTGCCACTTCGCAATGTTACAGCCTTGCAATGTTCTTTTCCTTCTCTTCTTGGATTTTCTGTATCGCTTGGAAGTGATCCTTGTGGTCTGCTCCTCATCTCTTGGGCTAACTGCCCTACCTGGTTCTCCAAGTTACGAACAGTAGATGATAGTCCTTGCATGGTAGTTTTTGTTCTTGCCATAAAATCTCTCGTCATGCTCTCTAAAGCATTTGAAGGTGGATGTTATTGTAGAGGTCTTTGTTGATTGTTGAGTTGTTGCTGCTGCTGCTGGGGGTACTGTTGCTGCTGCTGGAGCAGTGGCCTCGGGTTCATACCTTGCGTGGGGTGCATCCCTTGATTGCTCCAAGAAAAATTTGGATGCTGCCCCAAGTAGGGTTGTAAGTGTTTGATTGAAGACCATTACCCCGGTTTTGATTCCCCATGTAGCAGATTGATGCGGGATTGTGAGCACAATCCTCAAATAAATGCCCCTCTCCGCAATAAACACAACACACAGCTTGCACCTGGCTTACATTGGACTGGTTTAGGTGATCAGCAGTCTGCCCGCTATGCTGCGGCATCGTCAGTGTTTCAGCATATTAGACATATGATACTTGGGCTGAAAGTGAAGTTATTGGGTCTAATTCATCCAGCCACTCCACTCTCTTCTTCCGCTTGGCAGTCTTGTTGTAGGCCATTGATAGTTGTTGTTGTTGGCAATCCTCTCAATTATTTCATAGGCTTCATTGTATATCTTTGCCAAAAGTGCTCCATTTGCTGAAGCATCAACTATCATTCTGGTGTGTGCATTCAGCCCGTTGTAAAATGTCTCCATTTGAATACAATGTGGGATTCCGTGATGTGGACATCTCCTTAACAACTCTTTGAATCGTTCCTATGCCTCATACAATGATTCATCTTCTAATTGTTGAAAAGAGGTGATTTCATTTCTCAACTTAGCATTTTTCGTTGGAGGAAAATATTTCATCAAAAATTTCTCGGTAAGCTGCTGCCATGAAGTCACACTACCAGAGGGTAGAAAATTTAGCCATTCTCTAGCTTTGTCTCTTAGAGAGTATGGAAACAATTTCAGCCTCAAAGCATCGTCCGTCACCCCTGTTATCTTAAAACCATCGCTTACCTCCAAGAATAACCGTAGGTGCATGTGTGGATCTTCAGCAGGTAGTCCACTGAACTGCCCTACTGTCTGCAGCATTTGAAACATCACTGGTTTCAGCTCAAACTATGCTGCAGCAATCTCTGGTTGCACAATACTTGGCTTCAATGCATTAAACATAGGGACTGCATACTGCCGAATGGCATGATCCCTATCATCCGCCATCACCACTGGATTATAGGCAGGTTCAGGTTGTGTATCCCGCGGGTCTTCCATGGCTGCCCTAACCGTGGTTTGCTTCTTCTTCTTCCTTAACGCCTTGGCTGTTTTCTCAATTTCCAGATCAAGTGGCAGCAATGAAGATTGAGTGCCCTTGCGCGTTTTACTCATGCAAAACAGCACATGTTAAGGAAGGAGTGAGACACAAGCTGAAATTTAGCAAATAATTCATGTCAATGAATCCACAAAACAGCTCAGCTCATGCATAATATATTTGTTCCTCATACAATCATTTAAATAGTCTCATAAGCTCAAGAATGAGTATAAAAACAAACTGAAAAATAAAAGTAACCAAATGCAAACAATCAATATTTACAATCAAATTGACTCCAAAGTCCCCGGCAACGGCGCCAAAAACTTGTTGCGTTGTGTGCGTGTGTCACAAATTGAGAAAATAAGAATATAGAATAAATCAACGCAATCTTAACAAGTGCAAGTATACACCGGTCAACAAGTAATATATGTACCTAAGTACAAGATTATCGATCCCACGGGGACTATGTATGCCAATTACAAATGCAAATATGATTGTACAAATGGTTAAAAGAATAAAGAATGATAAATCATGAAACTGAGATTGGTCTAATGCTACGGCATTCCTACTCCTAACTAAACTAACAGTTAAAGGTTAGCCTACTGGAAATAATCACAAGAGTACTGCAGGTAATACAATGCTGCGGCATTCACGCCAAAAATGTAAGTACAAGCCAAAGATGAATCTAAGTATACAAAACATGCTTTCAATTCCATGTCAATGCTACAGCATGTCTGGTTTCACCCAGACCACTTGATCTACTAGTCTAGATCCCCGATAACATACCTTGGACCTAGTGCAACGCTAGTCAGTGGAGGTACCGCTGTTCACGCAGTTATCAATCCACTACTATATGAGTTACCGCTGTTCACGCAGTGCTCAATCTAACGCCACATAATTCTAATGTAATTACATGAATAAACCAAGCTTTGCCCCATACAAGCATTAAACATAAAAACAGAAAGTAATACTACAACATTCTTATCATCATAGTCAAAACAGTGTATTCAACATGCTCATACTTAACTTCACCACAACATCTTCAGGTTAAAGATATATATTATGCTGAAACGAATCATGGAAAACAAAGAATAACGTAATGGGAAAAACAGCCCCTAGGTCCATAGTGACACCAATCAACGGAATCAACCCTAAGACGGAAAGCATATCACTCCTAAAACATATTTAATCATTCCTTGAACCAAGAATCATGAAATACAAGGATTAACGTAATAGGAAAAATAGTCCCTAGGTCCGTAGTTACACCAATCAACGGAGTCAAGCCTAAGACGAAAAACATATTACTCCCAAAACATTTTTAATCAATCCTTGAACACATGTAAACATTCTCATATTACAAAGAACATCTAGTTACAAAAATAGTAGCAAATTGAGGAAATGAAGAGAGGATTACTTCTGGCCGGAAGATCACCCACTGCCCAAATCAGTTTAATCAATCTGCTGCCTTTCGTCTCCTCTGCTGGATGCTGCTGCTTTGTTGCTGTTCACTGATGAATGCTGCAGCAAGTCACCCTGCTCACTCTTGTATTCTTCCCTTCCTAAGGGTTAGCCTAAAACTAAGAAGAAAAACTAAACTATCCTAAGAAAAACTAAGAAGAAAAACCTACTCTCTATCTCGGCCAGGAGCCTTCTAAACTCTACAAATGACTTACCTTCCAAAACTCTCCAAGACTAACTCTCTCCCTCTTGGTTTTCTACATACATATATAACCTCTTTGTGAACCAAGAGCCATTACCGAGCTGCCATGTGTCCATAATTTCTGGAATTTTCTCCAAAAATTCCAGCAAAAAGTCAAAATAAATCCCAGCTGACTTCTGGAGTTCTTGTCTTCTTCCTCTGCATATTGCAGCCACTTCAGCCGGTCTTCAGCTGCATTCTGTGATCTTCTGTCGTTTCCTCCCAATGCTGCAGAATTTTCTGCAGAGTGTTTGTCTCTTTCTTCTGATAGCCGCAGGTTTTGCAGCAAAGCTTCAGTACTTTCTGCAAGCCTTTTGTCTTCTTCCTCTGGCGGCTGTAGGGATATCAGCAACATCTCAGCTGCCATTTCTGAAATTTTTGACTTTGTCTTCAACCTTTTTGTTCCCTTGTCGCCATACAAAGAAGCAAACACACACACACACACATATATATATATATATATATATACAAATATACATATATATATATATATGTGTGTATATATACATGTAAAACGGATAGGACAAGGGGATTAAATGCATAGTACCGTAGGTTGACCTTTAACATGTCCAGCTGGATTTGTGAATGACCGAAAGGTGTGTGGGTGTATAATATACATATATAAATATATACATATATACACAGAGATATATATATATATATATAGCTGCCAATTTTTCACACTTGTTTCATGCTAGTCACGGTCAACTTGCATCCAACCAAATTTCAAACATCAAAAATCCCCTTTTTGCCCTTGTTCCGCCAATTCAATTCAATTAATTCCCAAGTAACAACAAACAATACAACTCATCCTTAATTTGAGAGATTAATTCAAATAAATTGACTTTTAGCAATAAATCCACATAAAAAGGCAAAAAGAGAGAAAACATTAAATCAACACATTTTTATTCACTTTTTCAAATAAAGTCAATTAATTCCCAGATAAAATGTGGAGAATTAGATGTGAATAACTCTATTAATTTAGAGTTATCATGCTCAATTATCAGGAATTCCCTATTCCTAATCGATAAATTAAAGAAAGCCATCACGTTGTCTCCTACTAATCATAACATTCTACACACATATCATAGACATCAGCAATTCTTTACCAATCATATTGTATTTTGAAGTCTGAAAGAGTGAAAAAATTTGAAATTTTTTTGGAAGGGTGTGAAAAATACGGGAAAAACATGCAAATTTTATTTTCTACTACAGTGCACTGTGCACTGCTACCCCACACTTAAGTCTGACACTGTCCTCAGTGTTCATGCATATCTAGATTACCCCACACTTATTTGACTAACTAAGGGTAAGAGAGAAAATAAAGCAACAAAACTAGAAGGGCAATAGAAATAACAAAACAGAACACAAAATGAAGAAAATAAAATAAAAGTAGAGGAAGATGAGGATTAGAAAAACCCCCTTCATGTCTCGAGCAGAAGGGTCTTCTATGATCTGTCAATTGGATCTTCACCTCAGCCATGTGCTATTGCTGAGGTGTTCTTGACTCTGTAAGCTCTAGATACTGGAATGGATGACTCTGTAGTGTGCTCCGTATGGAGAGTGTATTTACCCTCTGAGTCGCGAACTACCATCCCCATGGTTTGAAGAATGGTCAAGTCTAGGAGATGGAGCTACCTTCGTCAGCTCCGATCCTTCAATGTCAAGCTCCAGGTAGTGGCCTATCCATTTGATGAATGACTCGAGCCCCAAGGACTGTTTCCTCGAATCATTTGTAAAGTTTCTCGCAATCATAGCAACGTGTCCAGGAGGAACGTGTCTAGGAATGAGACTTCTTTGGATTTGTGTACCTACTTGCCAATGTCAGTGAAGGTATTGCATGCAAGTTTTGAATGGCAGAAAAGATACCTGAAGTTTTGGCGAAGCCGTGGTGGTAGAAGGCTCTAGTGGTGTAGATCTGGGCCCAAGTATTTGAGACTTCCTCGGGGAAGTTTCTCACAGCTGATTGGTATGCAGGGGATGCAAGCTCCTCCATTGCTATGCTCCTGATACAACGCCAAATTCCTCTATATTTGTCGATCGTTCGATACTACTTGGTAGGTCACTTGCTTCACTGGTTTAACTGTTGCCCGTTTACTTTTTGAGGTAACTGGCGGACAACCCTTTATCACTTATCAAGACATTGGCACTCTAAATTTGGAAAACAACTTCTCACAAAATTTGCACATGACTTCAACATCATTAGTAGGTAATGCCTGTGGTTCAGGCCATTTTGAAAGTGTTCTACAGCTACTATGATGTACTTGTTGCCAAAAGGAAGAAAGAAAAAGGATTCAATGAATACCCCAAATATCAAAAGATTGCATCACTTTGTGTACCTTGCTGGGGTAGATGATCTCTGAAGGATGTGTTACCTGTTATTTGGTAAGCATCGCATGACTGTATCAAGGATACCGTATTCTTGAATATTGTGGACCAATAAGATCCTGCTTTCAACACTTTGCAGACAGTGTTGATAGCAGTCAATTGGTCTCCCATAGATTCTTGCAATGCTTCAGAATCGTGTGGCCTTCGCCTTCCGAGATACATCCTCTGATCACTTACTCTGCAACAATTTGAAATAGAAAAGGGATCTTCCCAGTAGTAATATTTCAAATCAACAAAGAATCTCTTCTTTTGCTGATAGGCCATATCACTCGGGAATATCTTAGCGACTAGAAAATTTACAGTATCGATAAACCAAGGAGGAGAAATATTATACGTAGCAAGCAATGAAATTAAATTCTCATCCAAAAATAATTTATCAGATATGCAGTCTCATCAATAGCCTCTAACTCAGGGTTTTCTAATCTAGACCAATGGGTTACTTTCTAGATATTCATCCGCTTATTTTTTCCTTACTTCCACATCAAATTCAAGTAACAATAAAACTCAACTTAATCGATTATGGTTCATCAACAGTTTTATTGAACAGATATCTCAGAGTGATTAGTGCATACTATTGTTTTAGATGAAACTAGATATGATATGAATCTTTCATCATATACAACGACTAGTAATTCTTTCCGTAGTGGTATGGTTCTACTGGGCATTAGTAAAAGGTCTTACTTGCATAGTGTATAACATGAAATATCTAGTCATGCCTTTTTCCTAAAACAATTCTTATTGCATCTACATCACATATTAATTCACAAAGAAAATTCCAATTAGGTGATGTCATAATGGTTGCAGTAATTCCTTTTGGTTTAAAAGATCTCATGCATTTATCATCAAACAAAAGGAACATCCTTTCTCTTTAGAATACTCGGAGGTCTGTCTATTAAAGAGAATTTTATTTCATGATTCGTCTAATAAACCTAGCATGACCTAAGAAAATTCTATAGTGATATTTCTTCCAAATTAACACCTAAGCCAAAAATTGACAGCTCAAAAGAAAAATATTCTTTCCTCATTTCCATTTTTTTCGAAATTAAAAAATAGAAATAACACGAAAAAGAGCAACAAATGTACAACTAAGAAAACAACTAAGAAAGAACAAATAATATAAGAGATAGGGAAAAAGAACAACTTACTGTTGAGCAAGAAAAATACATTTTTTTTCGGGTTTTAAATTTTTAACATTTTTTTCTTTTATATTGCATTTTGAAAGCATTTAAATTTCCTCAATATGGTTTTAGAATAATTTTCTAAAATTTGATTATCCTAATTGTCTTAATTTCAGATGATATCTAAAATCAATTAGTTATGATAACCTTATATTTCGGAAATTGATTGTCTAACTAGCATAAAATAAGTGTTAGGTCTAAGGTCTAGGTTACTAACGTTACCTATCATAAGCTTCTAGAATTGTGGCCAATAATCCTAAATTCATTATGATATTTCCCCGGCAACGGCGCCAAAAATCTGATGCGTTCCGACTGATATACTAAAATAGGTGTTGTTTTACCCTATGTTGATTATGAGTAATTAAGGACTTAGCCGGACTAATTGTCACATTTAGTCTCTATACTGTCACTTAATCAATCAGAACCTAAGGCAGAGTACCTATCGTGTAGCTAGTCTATTGGAAAGTATCAACGATTTTAATTAAATAAAATATCGTACTCTCAGGGAAGTGGTAACAGCTTAGTAGTAACTATCCTCTTACCCTAACTCTTATCTTATGATCCAGTTATGCAATCGTTCATCAATATCTTTGATGAGAGGGTGATTCATTCTCCACTAGGTTTAAGTCTATTTAAGCCTAAAAGTATTTTACAGATAATGTCCTGATTCTATGTTATATTGTTCCTACATGTTTATTGACCTATCTTCGAGTATTTTAGATATGTCTTGGCCTAGATTGCAACTATGTACTGCGCCTAAAGGTGTACCACATCTGAGTTACCTGATAAACCGCCCTACCTTAATGACGGCCCTACTCACGGTTCGAGCTAAAGGCATCCATGAAAGTTCTATGTCACTTAGGAGATCATGCTGCTCGCCCTAACGCCGGCATAAACACACAAACTCAGCCTACTTAGACTACTCTAACAAACATGGTGATCTATAGGTTATTTCATCTAATATGGCAGACATTAATGCATTCCGACGGGGAAGTCCTAAATTAATGCATGTTAAACTAAATAGGTTATGATTAGACCATGGTTAGGAATTGTCTATAACTGATATGCATAAATCATATCACATTTTTAGCATATTTTTAGGCATGATTTAGGGTGAAATTGAGGGTAAATTGGTCTTAATTGTTCATAATTAACTCAATTTCACAATTTTTATGATTTTGGAAGTGTCAGGTGAAAAGTGGAAGAAAATGGCAAATTTCGGGGCAAAAAGGCAATTTTTCAGAAGTTCGGACTTCGGGGAGGGCGTCCTGACCTGGTCAACAGGTCAGGACGGGCGTCCAGGACTCGGGACGGCTGTCTTGACCTGGTCAACAGACCGGGACGGGCGTCCCGAACCAGAAAGCCAAGTCCCACATCGAAGTTTTGAGAGAAAATCACTCCAGAAAGCTGCTATAAATACCCCAGGCCTTCCTCAGTTGAATTCATCCCTCTCCACTCGATCTGAGTCATTCAGTGGTTTCTAGTGTACAATTCTCGAGTACACAACTCACTCGGAGACTCAGATTTCAGTATAACTTTTCTTTCTTTCCTTTTTGTGTTTCGTTTTTCTTAGTTTCTGAGAAATAGTCTCAGATCCTAGGGTGAGATAGATAGGTTCGTTTCTGAGTAGAGCATTTATGCCTAGGTACACCCTGTTTGTTAGAGTAGTCTAGGTATGCTGAGTAGAGCATTTATGCCTGCGGTTATGGGCAAACGGCATGATCCCCGAAGTGACATAGGCTTTCATAGTTGTCTTTAGTAGTAACCATGAGTAGGGCCGTTTACCTTGGCGATGGGGCGGTATATCAGATTACTCAGATGTGGTACACCTTTGGACTCAGAACATAGTTGCAATCCAGGCTAAGATATATCTAAAACACTCGAAGATAGGTCAATCAACATATAGGAACAGTATAACATAGAATCAGAACTTTGTCTATAAACACTTTTTGGCTTAATTAAACTTAAACCTAGTGGAGAATGGATCACCCTCTCATCAAAGTCATTGATGAAGATTGCATAACTGGATCATAAGATAGGAGTTAGGATAAAAGGCTAGTTACTACTAAGCCGTTACCACTTCCCTGGGAGTACGATAATTATTTAATAAAATCGTAGATACTGTCCAACAGACTAGCTACACGATAGGTACTCTGTCTTAGGTTCTGGCTGATTAAGTGACACCATAGAGACTAAATGTGAGAATTAGTCAATCTCAGTCCTTAATTACTCATAATCAACATAGGGTAAAATAACACCTATTTAGCATATCGGCTGGAAACCCATCAGATTTTTGGCGCCGTTGCTGGGGAAATATCATAATGAATTTAGGATTATTGGCCACAATTCTAGAAACTTATGATAGGTAGCGGTAGTAACCTAGACTTTTGATTTACACTTATCTTATACTAGTTAGACAATCACTTTCCGAAATATATGATTATCATAACTAACTAATTTTAGATATTATCTGAAATTAAGACACTTAGGATAATCAAATTTTAGAAAATTATTCTAAAACCATATTGAGGAAATTTACCTGCTTTCTAAATAAAACTCAAAATCCCTAAAAATATTTTTCTTGCCTTTCTATTTTACTTTTCCTCCTATTCTTGTTATTTTTTCTAACCAGACTTTGCACTCATAGATGAAGGGAACAAGAGCCCAGGATATTCTGGACGAATTAGAAAATAACATGAATCCTTTCCCAGAGATCCAAACAACTCCTGCTTCTCCCGAATATACTCCTGCATCTCCCGAATATACTCCAGAATCCCCTGAATACACTCCAAAATCTCCTGAGTATACTCCTGCATCCCCCGCACCTAACAGCCAACCACCTTCATCAGAGAATAGCACTAACAGTTCTCAATCAGCCTTGGCTGCCCAGGTAGATGATATATCTCACAGGATAAGCGCCATGACTCAGACAATACCAGGCAGACTAAGACGTTCATATCAGGCTGTTCTAACCGTAAGTTCTGAAGTAACCCAACTCAGAACCAAAATAGAACGCCAAAATGTGCAAATACTCCGAGAGGTGATGGAAATCTTAAAGGAACAAAGGAACCAGCAGGAGGAGATGCGAAACATACGAGCAGAACTACAAGAGATGCGAAACATTCAGGCAGAGTTACAGGAGATCAGAGATAAGGGTCGTTGAAAAAAGGGAAGATTCTTTTACTTTTATTCTCAGCAAATAAATTGTTTGAACTAAACTTGAATAATTGACCCCTATTTTCTAATTTCAAACGATTTAAAGGGTCTTTTATTTTATTCAACAATTTTCTTCAGACATTTTATTTTCAAATTTCTATGAAAAACAAAAGTTTTGCAAATGCAGTTTATTTTTCACTATTAAATTGTACAAACTCAGTTTTTTTTTCTGAAATTCTTGCTGAATTTAAGTTGGGATAAATTAGGGTAGTCATGATTTTAAAAAAAGATTGAGGAATTTTTGCATAGAGTTTTTAACAGCTTCTGAATTTGATTGGATAAACATGAAGACTTGTTAAAAATTATGATTATTTTTGGTATCCTGAGATTTACAGGAAATTACGAAAAAAAAAATTTTAGAATTGGCGCGCGTCCCAAAGTAACCCGGGATGGGCTTCTAGCGGGACGGGAGTCCTGCCTCCGGGACGGGCGTCCCGAAGGCTGCCCCTCCTACAAATAATCCAACTTTTTTTCATTTCCCCTCAAATCAACTTCCAAAAATTCACCTCTCTCAAATAATTCTCTCTATCTTCTCTCTACAAATTTTTGGCAAACTTCCCAAAGTTCAAAAATTCAATTTTCCCTCCAAAATTTGAATTTTAAATTTCCTTTCAAATTTGAATTTCCCTCCAAAATTCGAATTTCCCGCCAAAAATTCAAAATCATTCCCTAACCAAACTCCATCCTCCCGAATTCAAATTCACCTCTAGAATTCGAATTCGAATCTTCTTTCCTGCCTAAATTCTCAAAATCTCTCAAAAGCTCTTAACCCAAATGGCCCCCAAACGCGCCCGTATCACATCCACCATGACCGTCACTTAAGTGGCACATCCTTTCATGCTGTTTCACTCTAGCCCAGCATACCAGGAGAGATGTCATGGATACATCGGACGCACCATACTGACGGGCAGAACACTTGACTGGGCAGCAGTACAGACGCTAGAGGTGGAGCAGGAAGTCAGACGCATGCTCGACGTACTACCCTACAGTCGAGTATTCATTGTCACTGAACCAACATACCTAGAGCTGGTATGTGAGTTCTATGCGTCATTCACGTACCATCAGGAGCAGATCACGTTTCGCTTGGGCGGAATAGATCGGTCGATGAGCATGGCCGAGTTCGGCATTACCTTGGGTATCTGGCAGAGAGACGAACTGGATACGCCCGCCTACACCAAGGCAGTTTGAGACTTCACGTCTGCAGACGTCTCCACTGCTTGGGCTCGACGTACTACCCTACAGTCGAGTATTCATCGTCACTGAACCAACATACCTAGAGCTGGTATGTGAGTTCTATGCGTCATTCACGTACCATCAGGAGCAGATCACGTTTCGCTTGGGCGGAATAGATCGGTCGATGAGCATGGCCAAGTTCGGCATTACCCTGGGTATCTGGCAGAGAGACGAGCTGGATACGCCCGCCTACACCAAGGCAGTTTGAGACTTCACGTCTGCAGACGTCTCCACTGCTTGGGCTCAGATTTGTATGACGGGTGTCCCATACCAGCATGGCTTTGCGAAAGCCACAGGTATCTATCCTGCTCTTCGATACTTGCATATTATTATTACACACACTTTGTCAGGACGACGGACGGCCCCCGGGAATGTCACCCAAATGGAGACATTCCTCTTGGCCAACATGCACATGGGATCCACAGTAGAGATGGCTCGACTTATCACGGTCATCATGCGGTGTTTCGCTACGGACACTCAAAAACAGTGTCTGGGGCTCGGGCCATTCATCACCAGGATAGCTCACTACCTGGAGTTGGACATCGAGGGCTCGGAGCTGACCCAAATTTCCCCGACCACCACTCCTACAGATCTCACCATTCTACGGAACATGGGAATGGTCGTACGGGATGCAAATGGGCGCTACTCCATCCACACGGAGTAGCCAGGACAGGCCTCGGCACCAGGAGCAGTTCCAGCACACATACCTCCGTCTGAGACGTTTGTTCCCCGCACTGCCTTCGACCGACACATGTCGCACGGATTGGCAGAACTCTCAGCCCGATATAGCCGAGATATGGATAGGATCGAGAGACGGCTGACGCTGATAGAGGACAGAGTCGCTATGAACACTAGCAGGATCGATGAGATTCATCAGCTTACCTCCCACCTGGTGGAAAACTCCGAGGTCCACTTTCCGGTAGACTTTCCGGCAGCCTTCGGTCCACCTAATGACGGCGAGCCGGATTCTTAGTTTTTCTTTCCTTTTCTTTTCCTTTTGTTGTTTTCATTCTATGTGTGATCATGTCTGGGCTGTATGAAATATGAATCTATGTATAACATTGGTTGATATGACATAACATCATTGTTTCTTTTATATCTTGTTATCCCTGTTATTGCTTACCCATAGTTCTTCGAATAAGTGTGGGGTAAGAATCTTTTCTGTTTTGTTTCTTGTTTTCAAATAAGTGTGAGGTAATTAGAAATGCATGAACACTGAGGACAGTGTCAGACTTAAGTGTGGGGTAGCAGTGCACAGTGCACTGTAGTGAGAAAAGTTTTACGTGAGAAACTTTTTGCATGTTTTTTTATGCGATTCCGGTTGACGTGCTAAATAGGTGTTATTTTACCCTATGTTGATTATGAATAATTAAGGACTGTGATTGACTAATTGTCACATTTAGTCTCTATGGTGTCACTTAATCAGCCAGAACCTAAGGCAAAGTACCTATCGTGTAGCTAGTCTGTTGGAAAGTATCTACGATTTTATTAAATAAATATCGTACTCCCAGGGAAGTGGCAACGGCTTAGTAGTAACTAGCCTTTTATCATAACTCCTATCTTATGATCCAGTTATGCAATCTTCATCAAATACTTTGATGAGAGGGTGATTCATTCTCCACTAGGTTTAAGTCTAATTAATCCTAGAAGTGTTTTATAGATGAGTTCTGATTCTATGTTATACTATTCCTATATTTTGAATGACCTAAATTCGAATATTTTAGACATGTCTTAGCCTGGATTGCAACTATGTTCTGTGTCTAAAAGCGTACCACATCCGAGGTCTATAATAAACCGCCCTACCTTAATGACGGCCCTACTCACGGTTCGGGACGAAGGCATCCATGAAAACTCAGCTCGGCCCCTACCTAGACTACTTTAACAGGCAGGGTGTTCAACATGTTATTTTATCTAGCAAGGCAGACACCAATACTAATTGATGCCTGTTAAACTAAACAGGTTATGATTAGACCGTGGTTAGGAATTGTCTATAACCCTAACTTTAGTTTAAAAGAGCACATTAGACATGCAGACATAATGAATATTTAGCAGGTGGCTATTTCCGAAAAAACATAACAACGTTAACATATAAAACAACTATTCATAAAAATCGTAATCTTGTATTCATAATAAGTATTTAGAACAAAACAATAACAACATATAAGAGAGGGACATGTGGACTGATGCCATAAAGAAATCACCCTTTACATAGTCTCGCCGGCGGAGCGTACTGTTGTATATGTCGTATTGCTCGCCCTGACTCTGCTCGCTAGAACCTTCGGAGCACGCTTCCTCAGCCTAGTAACCGGGCTTTACCTTAATACCCAACTTAAGCCCAGCCCTGTGGACTGACTCTTCGAACGCCTAGAGCCCTCTTAGGATCTCCTAACGAAATCCTGGGTATTCTATGAATACCAGAAACAAACCTATCTATAGAAACCTAAGATCTGAGACTATTTCTCAGAAACTAAAACAAAACACTAATAAGAAAGAAAACTGAGATCCGAGTCTCTGAGTGAGTTGTGTACTAGAGAAGAGTACACTGGAAACCACTAAATGACTCAGATCGAGTGGAGAGGAATGAATTCAACTCCTGGAGGCCTGGGGTATTTATAGCAGCTTTCTGGAGTGAAAATCTCCAAACAATTCGATGTGGGACAAATTCTGGTGCTTCGGGACGCCCGTCCTAGATTGGGACGCCCGTCCTGGTGGTTTAACTGGGTCAGGACGCCCGTCCCGGACCGTTGACCAAGTCAGCATTTCCAAAAATTGCATTTTTGCCCCAAAATTTGCTGTTTTCGTCCAATTTGCTCCTGAAACTTCCAAAATCGAAATTTAAGCAATTTTATGTCAATTTGATTCAATTAAGATCAAATACATTCAAATATTGCCCTAATTTATGTCTAAAAACATGCTAAAAATGGTATACGATTTGTGCATATCAAATAACCCCACACTTAGCTTTTTGCTTGTCCTCAAGCAAACTCTACCTGAAGTTAGTGATTTTAAATCATATGTGCAGTCACTTAAATTTTCTAGTCATGTTTTTACTCCAAAAATTATTCTGACAATTCACAACACAGGTCTGACTGGTTAGGTTGCTATGACAAGGTCTCAAATGTCTCTAGTAAATTATTATGATCAAGCAGGTTTAACAACTTAACAACTAGATTGAACTCTTTTCTCAGTCACAAGGTTTTCCTGATGTGTAGTGTGTGTACTAGGCTAGACTAGATAGTCAACACAATATACTCTCATCTTAACTACTACCAGATAACATTTCGACCCATCGCGAGACATACTAACAACAGATAACTTTCTGAGTTCTGAGCCTTGGTGATCAGATTTTTAATTATTTAGCATTTTATTGATTTTTCTTTTATAGATCTTTCAGGGTATTTTGAGTCTGCTTAGAACACGTCAACTTCAACTACCCATGTAGCGAGTCTCACTCCGATGACTCCCAAATCTACACGACCTTAGGGCATCAGGCTTTAAGTTCCCCGAAGGAGTGGTGATCGAGTAGCGAAGGCCGCTGGCAAACTACCCTATTTTAATTAGCTCACTTTTTTTTTCTTTTTCACTTTGGCTCAGAGTCTCATCTAGTCATTCCAATTGTCAATGCATCCTGCAACTGGTCTAATTTTATCTAGTTAAGTTTTGAAAAGGTAATTGGTTGAGGTCTCTAATCCAAACTAAGTTGTGCTCAATTATCAGGAATTCCCTACTCCTAATCAATAAGTTCAAAAATAGTCATCAATTATCTCCTACTAACCATAACATTCTACCTACATATCATAGACATAAGCAATTGTTTAACCAAGAATACTGCATTTAGAAGTCTGAAAGACTGAAAAATTTTGAAAAAAATTTGGAAGGGTGTGAAAATACGGGGAAAACAAGCAAAATCATGCAAACATTTTGCCAACTGCTACAGTGCACCGTGCACTGCTACCCCACACTTAAGTCTGACACTGTCCTCAGTGTTCATGCATATCTAAACTACCCCACACTTATTTGCAAACAAGAAGAAATGAAAACAAAACAAAGAACTCTTACCCCACACTTATTTGACTAATTAAGGGTAAGAGAGAAAATAAAACAAGAAGCATAATGGAAATAACAAAACAGAACAAAAAATAGAGAAAACAAAAGTAAAGGATCATGAGGTTAGAAAAACTCCCTTCATGTCGCGAGCAGAAGGGTCTTCTCTGATCTGTCAATTGGCTCTTCACCTTAGCCATGTGCTATTGCTGAGGTGTTCTTGACTCTGCAAGCTCTAGATATTGGAACGGATGACGCCAGCTCCGATCCTTCATTGTCGAGCTCTAGGTAGTGGCATATCCATTTGATGAATGACTCAAGCCCCAAGGACTGTTTCCTCGAATCATCTGCAAAGTCTCTCGTAATCGTAGCAACGTGTCCAGGAGGAACGTGTCTAGGAATGAGATTTCTTGGGATTTGTGTGCCTTCCTGCCAATGTTAGTAAAGGTATTGCATGCAAGTCTCGAATGGAAGAAAAGATACCTGAAGTTTTGGCAAAGCTGTGGTGGTAGGGGCTCCAGTTGTGTAGATTTGGGCCCAAGTATTTGAGACTTCCTCGGGGAAGTTTCTCACAGCTGATTGGTATGCAGGGAATGCAAGCTCCTCCATTGCTATGCTCCCGACACAATGCCAAATTCCTCTATATCTGTCGACCGTTCGTTACCTCTTGGTAGATCACTTGCTTGCACTGGTCTGGCTTTAATTATTGCCAGTATCTCATCTATTAATTCTACGAGTGTGGGTTTTGCTGTGGTGGTATCTTCTGAAAGTTTCCAGCTTCCGAATTATTCCTCAGCTAAGTCCCGTATGATTCCTCTAGCGGGGATTGTATGCGTCTCCCATTGGAGCAGCATTCTGCAGTAACCTACTCCTACCTCTTTTGGAATGGTCAGTCATTCCCATAGCAATCCCTGCTAAAGTGTGGTACTTAGCTGACTTCACAGATTTGATACACAGGCTGAACATTTCTTCCTAAACCATGGGTACTCTGAATTTGGAAAACAACTTCTCATAGAATCTGCACATGACTTTAACATCATTAGTAGGTAATGCCTGTGGTTCAGGCCATTTTGAAAAGTGTTCCACGACTACTATGATGTAATTATTTTCACAGGAAACCTATTGTTTTTAGACAAAACCAGATAAGATCGGAATTTATCATACATGAACTTTCTTATCATGTTTCTGTCCTAAAACAATTCGTACTACATTATTACATCACATATTATTCAAAAAGCAAATTTCAATCAGGTGATGCCATAATGGGTGCAGTAATTCCTTTAGGTTTAAAAGTTCTCATGCAATCATCAGCAAAACAAAAGGAACATCCTTTTTTCAATAGAACATTCAAAGGTCTGGCTATTAAGGAAAAACTATTTCATAACACATCCTAATAAGGCCGGCATGACTCTAAGAAAATTCTAAAATATAGTTTCTTCCCTATAAAAATCTAAGCCAACATTTTACAACTCAGAAGAAAATATATTTTATCCTCATTTCCATTTTTATTCGAAATTAAATAATAGAAGAAAAACACGAAAAAGAGCAACTAGGAAAACAATTAAGAAAGAACAGAGATGGGAAAAGAACAACTTACCATTGAGCAAGAAAATACATTTTTTCGGGTTTTTAAATTTAAAAAAAAAATTTCTTTTTTTTTTCGAAAGCAGTTAAATTTCCTCAATATGGTTTTAGAATGATTTTCTAAAATTTGATTATCCTAAGTGTCTTAATTTCAGATATTATCTAAAATCAATTAGTTATGATAATCCTATATTTCGGAAACTGATTGTCTAACTAGCATAAAACAAGTGTTAGGTCTAAGGTCTAGGTTACTACTGCTACCTATCATAGTATCTAGAATTTTGATCAGTGTCTAGAATTTTGATCAGGAGTCCTAAATTCATTATGATATTTCCCCGGCAACGGTGCCAAAATTGATGCGATTCCGGTTGACGTGCTAAATAGGTGTATTTTACCCTATGTTGATTATGATACTTAAGGACTGTGATTGGACTAATTGTCACATTTAGTCTCTATGGTGTCACTTAATCAGCCAGAAAACCTAAGGCAGAGTACCTATCGTGTAGCTAGTCTGTTGGAAGTATCTACGTTTTATTTTAAATAATATCGTACTCCCAGGGAACTGGCAACGGTCTTAGTAGGTTAAGTCTAATTAATCCTAGAAGTGTTTATAGATGAGTTCTGATTCTATGTTATACTGTTCCTATATGTTGAATGACCTAAATTCGATATTTTAGACATGTCTTAGCCTGGATTGCAACTATGTTCTGTGTCTAAAAGCGTTACCACATCCGAGGTCTCTAATAAACCGCCCTACCTTAATGACGGCCCTACTCACGGTTCGGGACGAAGGCATCCATGAAAGCCCTATGTCACTTCGGGATCATACCGCTTGCCCTAGCCGCCGGCATAATCAACTCAGGCTCGGCCCCTACCTGGACTACTTTAACAGGCAGGGTGTTCAACATGCTATTTTATCTAGCATGGCAGACACCAATACTAATTGATTGCCTGTTAAACTAAACAGGTTATGATTAGACTGTGGTTAGGAATTGTCTATAACCCTAACTTTAGTTTAAAAGAGCACATTAGACATGCAGACATAATGATATTTAGCAGGTGGCTTTCCGGAAAAACATAACAACGTCAACATATAAAACAACTATTCATAAAATCGTAATCTTGTATTCATAATAAGTATTTAGAACAAAACAATAACAACATATAAGAGAGGGACATGGGGACTGATGCCATAAAGAATCACCCTTACGTAGTCTCGCCGACGAAGCGTACTGCTGTATATGTCGTATTGCTCGCCCTGACTCTGCTCGCTAGAACCTTCGGAGGACGCTTCCTCAGCCTAGTAACTGGGCTTTACCTTAATACCCAGCTTAAGCCCAGCCCTGTGGACTGACTCTTCGAACGCCTAGAGCCCTCTTAGGATCTCCTAACGAAATCCCGGGTATTCTATGAATACCAGAAACGAACCTATCTATAGAAACCTAAGATCTGAGACTATTTCTCAGAAACTAAAACAAAACACTAATAAGAAAGAAAACTGAGATCCAAGTCTCTGAGTGAGTTGTGTACTAGAGAAGAGTACACTGGAAACCACTAAATGACTCAGATCGAGTGGAGAGGAATGAATTCAACTCCTGGAGGTCTGGGGTATTTATAGCAGCTTTCTGGAGTTAAAATCTCCAAAAAATTCGGTGTGGGACAAATTCTGGTGCTTCGGGACGCCCGTCCTGGATTGGGACGCCCGTCGTGGTGGTTTGACTGGTTCAGGACGCCCATCCCAAATTCGGGTCGCCCGTCCCGGACCGTTGACCAAGTCAGCATTTCCAAAAATTTCATTTTTGCCCCAAAATTTGCTGTTTTCGTCCAATTTGCTCCTGAAACTTCCAAAATCGAAATTTAAGCAATTTTATGTCAATTTGATTCAATTAAGATCAAATACATTCAAATATTGCCCTAATTTATGTCTAAAAACATGCTAAAAAAGGTATACGATTTGTGCATATCAATTTTACTTGTTTTCCCCATATTTTCACAGCCTTCCAAATTTTTTTTCAAAATTCTCATTCTTTCAGACTTGTAAATGCAGTATGATTGGTTAAACTTTGCTTATGTCTATGATATGTAGGCAGAATATTATGGTTAGTAGGAAGCAATGTAATAGCTATCTTGAACTAATTGATTAGGAATAGGGAATTCCTGATAAATGAGCACAACTTAGTCTGGATTAGAGACCTCAGCCAATTACCTTTTCAAGACTTAACTAGATAAAATTAGACAAGTTGTGGATGTTTTGACAATTAGAATGACTAGATGAGACTCTGAGCTAAAAGTGAAAAGAAATAAAAGAAAGTTAATTAAATAAGGGTAGTTTGCCAGCGGCCTTCGCTACTCGAGCACCACTCCTTCGGGGAACTTAAAGCCTGATGCCCTAAGGTCGTGTAGGTCTGGGAGTCATCGGACTGGGACTCGCTACATGGGTAGTTGAAGTTGACGTGTTCTAAGCAGACTCAAAATACCCTACATCTATAAAGAAAATCAATAAATGCTAAATCATTAAAAATCTGATCACCAAGGCTCAGAACTCAGAAAGTTGTCTATTGTTATTATGTCTAGCAACAGGGTCGAAATATTATCTGGTAGTAGTTAAGACGAGAGTATATTGTGTTGACTATCTGGTCTAGACTAGTACACACACTACACATCAGGAAGGCCTTGTGACTAAGAAAGGAGTTCAACCTAGTTGTTAAGTTGTTTTATGCTTGACTATAACAATCTGCTAGAGACATTTGAGACCTTGTCATAGCAACCTGACCAGTCAGACCTATGTTAAGAATTACCTGAATAACGTTTTGGAATAAAAACATGACTAGGAATTTAAGTGACTGCACTATGATTTAGAATCTCTAACTTCGAGTAGACTTTGCTTGAGGACAAGCAAAAAGCTAAGTGTGGGGTTATATGATATGCATAAATCATATCACATTTTTAGCATGTTTTTAGGCACGATTTAGGGTGAAATTGAGGGTAAATTGGTCTTAATTGTTCATAATTAACTCAATTTCACATTGTTTATGATTTTGGAAGTGTCAGGTGAAAAGTGGAAGAAAATGGCAAATTTTGGGGCAAAAACGCAATTTTTCAGAAGTTCGGACTTCGGGGAGGGCGTCCCGGTTCAGGACGGGTGTCCTGACCTGGTCAACAGACCGGGACGGGCGTCCCGAACCAGAAAGTCAAGTCCCACATCGAATTTTTGAGAGAAAATCACTCCAGAAAGCTGCTATAAATACCCCAGGCCTTCCTCAGTTGAATTCATCCCTCTCCACTCGATCTGAGTCATTCAGTGGTTTCCAGTGTACAATTCTCGAATACACAACTCACTCAGAGACTCAGATTTCAGTATAACTTTTCTTTCTTTCCTTTTTGTATTTCATTTTTCTTAGTTTCTGAGAAATAGTCTCAGATCCTAGGGTGAGATAGATAGGTTCGTTTCTGGTATTCATATAATACCCGGGATTTCGTTAGGAGATCCTAAGAGGGCTCTAGGCGTTCGAAGAGTCAGTCCACAGGGCTGGGCTTAAGCCCACGACGTAAGGTAAAGTTCAGCTACTAGGCTGAGGAAGCGTCCTCCGAAGGTTCTGGCGAGCAGAGTCGGGTCAAGCAATAAGACATATACAGCAATACGCTCCAACGGCGCGACTACGTAAATGGTGATTTCTTTATGGCATCAGTCCCCCCTGTCCCTCTCTTATATGTTGTTATTGTGTTGTCCAAATATCGATTATGAATACTAGATTACGATTGTTATGAATATTTGTTATATTTGTTGAAGTTATTATGTTTTTCCGGAAATAGCCACCTGCTTAAATATTCATTATGTCTGCATATCTAATGTAGTTTCTTTTAAACTAAAATTAGGGTTATAGACAATTCCTAACCACGGTCTATTCATAACCTGTTTAGTTTAATAGGCATCAATTAGTATGGGTGTCTGCCATACTAGATAAAATAACCTGCGGAACACCCTGTTTATTAGAGTATGCTAGGTAGGCTGAGTAGAGCGTTTATGCCCGCGGTTATGGGCAAGCGGCATGATCCCCGAAGTGACATAGGCTTTCATAGCTGTCTTTAGTAGTAACCGTGAGTAGGGCCGTTTACCTTGGCGATGGGGTGGTATATCAGATTACTCAGATGTGGTACACCTTTGGACTCAGAACATAGTTGCAATCCAGGCTAAGATATATCTAAAACACTCGAAGATAGGTCAATCAACATATAGGAACAGTATAACATAGAATCAGAACTTTGTCTATAAACACTTTTAGGCTTAATTAAACTTTAACCTAGTGGAGAATGGATCACCCTCTCATCAAAGTCATTGATGAAGATTGCATAACTTGATCATAAGATAGGAGTTAGGATAAAAGGCTAGTTACTACTAAGCTGTTACCACTTCCCTAGGAGTACGATAATTATTTAATAAAATCGTAGATACTTTCCAACAGACTAGCTACACGATAGGTACTCTGCCTTAGGTTCTGGCTGATTAAGTGACGCCATAGAGACTAAACGTGACAATTAGTCAATCTCAGTCCTTAATTACTCATAATCAACATAGGGTAAAATAACACCTATTTAGCATATCGGCTGGAAACCTATCAATAACCCTACATTTAGTTTAAAAGAAACTACATTAGACATGCAGACATAATGAAAGTTAAGCTGGTGGCCATTTCCAGAAAATCATAATGTACTTCGACATGCATAACAAATATTCATAAAATCATAATCCAATAGTCATAATAAATGTTTGGACGAACACAATACAAACATATAAAGAGAGGGACAGGGGGACCGATGCCATAAAGTATTCACCCTTTACGTAGTCACGCCAATGGAGCAACTGCTTGTATATGTTGGACTGCTCGACCCGACTCTGCTCGACCCGACTCTGCTCGACAGAACCTTCGGAGGATGCTTCCTCAGCCTAGTAGCTGGACTTTACCTTAATACCCAGCTTAAGCATATCCTTGTTAACTTACTCTTCGAACGCCTAGAGCCCTCTTAGGATCTCCTAACGAAACCCCAGGTATTCTATGACTACCAGAAACAAACCTATCTAGTCGTATTCTAGGATCTGAGACAAACTCTCAGAAACAAAGAACACGAGACACTATCTAAGAATATAAATAAACCTATACTAAAACCTGAGAACACTAAGTGACTTGTATACTATGGAAAACTGTGTACTTAAAGTCACTAAATGACTCAGATCGAGTGGAGAGGAATGATTTCAACTGAGGAATGCCTGGGGTATTTATAGTAGGGGAGCTGGGTGATTTTCTCTTAGAATTTCGATGTAGGATTCTAAACTGGGGCTCGAGACGCCCGTCCTGGATCTGGGATGCCCGTCCCGGCCTGTTGACCAGGTCAGGATGGCCGTCCCAAGTCCTGGACGCCTGTCCTGGTTTGTTGACTAGGTCAAGACGCCCATCCCGACTTCTAAACTTTTGAAAATCACGTTTTTGCCCCAAAATTTGCCATTTTCTTCTACTTTTTCACCTGACACTTCCAAAATCACAAAAACTATGAAATTGAGTTAATAACAATCAATTAAGAACGATTTAACATCAATTTCACCCTAAATTATGCCTAAAAACATGCCAAAAATGTGATATGATTTATGCATATCAGTCTCTCACAACTGACACGTAGACGGGGGTCTCTAACTCCTCCCGCTGCCAGACGCCTAGTGCGATGCCAAACTCGGCAATGTTCATCGATCGGTCAATGCCACCCAATCGGAAAGTAACTTGATCATCCTGGTATGTAAAGGAAGCATAGAATTCACATACCAGCTCGAGATAAGTGGGCTCCATGATGATGAAAACTAGGATGTATGGAGGTACGTCGAACATGCGCCGAATCTCCTGCTCGACTCTAAGAGTCCGGACTACAACCTAGTCGAGTATGTGGCCTGCCAAAATGCATCGCCTAATCAATCTCTGACTACTCTCTTGGTAGGCTCGTACAGCAAGAAACAGTACAAATGGATGATCAGTTGAAGTAATTGTCATGACCGGAGTGACACGAGCGTGTTTGGGAGCCATTCCTGAAAATTTTGAACTTTTTAGAAATGTCAAATTTTGGCGGGGAAAATTTGACTTTGGATGGAAAATTGATTTTTTTGCGAGAAATTCAAATTTTAGGAAATTTGAACATTCAAAAATTAAAACTTTGTTGAATTTTTGGCGGGAAATTTTCTAGAGAGAATTTTTGAGGGGAAAGTATGAATTTGGTGTGAAAAATATGAGGGAGTTGCTCCTCTATTTATAGAGGAGAAATCTCCTCAGGATGCCCGCGCAGCTCGCCGGGGTGACCATTCCTGCTTCCTCGGTTAGCGTACAACTTGCTCGTTTTCAATTTTCATCGTCCTACCAACTTTTTATGATTCCGCATTGTCCTACAAACTTATTCACACAAATATCAACTTTCAAATACCAAATTAATCATTAACAAATTGTCGAATTTGAACAATTAAACACAGAATTTGTTTTTGAAAATTTTTTGAAAAATTCTCAGTCGTTTTCCTTTCAAAATTTTCAAAACTTTATACTATTCTCAATTCCAAAAATCATTTTTCCACTTTCATAATTCAAACATTTGTTTGATTGAAAAATAAATTCGAAAAATATATCATAGATACATAAAATTTTCAATCAAGAACAAAGTCGTTTTTGGATAAAATTTTGAAAAATTAATAAGAACCTATTTATTGTTTGAATAAAAGAATAAAAGAATGGGTATATTATTAACTCAAATAATATATCTAAAAAGACTATTTATTTGCCTATGAAAAGAATTCTTCCCTTTTCTTCACTGCTCATTTTTCGATGCTCTCTGTTCTACTCGCATCCTGCCCATTTCTTCTTGCATCTCGCTCACTTCTTTCAGCAAGAGACCAATTCTATCTTCTTGGAGATGAACCAAAGCTCTAAGCTGATCTACACCAGCATTAGTGTTCAGTATTACCTGATCTATATGATAGAATCTACCTGCGATTGTCTAATCCATAGAATAGATCCTATTGGCCAGATTGTCCATCTGCACAAACATGACTGAGTGAAAATCATTAGTGCTACCCCCGGACGAAGGTGTATGATCGGTAGGTGCCAGTGTGAACTCTAGAGATGTGGGAGAAGTAGGGGTACGATCAACAAAGGTTAGTACACGTTCAGGAGCTCTTGGGGTAGGAGTTTGAACTAGAGATTTTGGTGGTTCATTTCTCGGAGGAAAGGTCTCCTCGGTTAGATCTTCTTCTGAACTGGGCTCACAAGCGTTTAAGATTCTAGCTACTAAAGCACTAGTATTTTCGCTAGAATTTATCTCTATGGCTTGTATTGGTGTAGCTTCCAGAGGCACTTCATTCTCAGGGTTAAATGATTTTTCTAGTTTCTTTTTCTTTTGAATAAGAGACTTTGGATTTTCTATCTGTTCTACTACCTTGTCAGTAGTTGCCCTTGTTCTCTTCATCTATAATTTATGGCAAAGCTTGGGTTAGATCAATTTCTCAAAATAATATTTTCTTAAATTGAAGGAAAAAGAAAAACAAACAGAAAAATATTTCCTTAGTATGGTTTTAGAATACTTTCCTAAAATTTGATTAACCTAAATTTCTTAATTTCAGATAATTTCTAAAATTAATTATTTTAGATAACCTTATAGTTCAGGAAATTGATTGAATAATTCAAATAAACATGATTGTTTACTAAGGTATAAATTACTACAGTTACCTATCATAATCTTTTAGAATTTTAATCAAGAATCCTAAAAGTTTTATGTGTTTCCTCAGCAACTGCGCCAAAAATCTGATGCATTCCCAATGATATGCTAAAAGATAGGATTTATTTACCTATGTTGATTATTTACTAATTGTCACATTAACATTTATTGGTTATCACTTAATTAATCAGAACCTAAGGCAGAGTACCTATCATGTAGCTAGTTGTTGGAAAGTATTTACGATTTTAAAATTATAATATCGTACTCCCAAGGAACTGGCAACGACTTAGTAGTAACTATAATTTAATCCTAACAATTATCTTATTACAAAATCAAACAATTGATTGTCAATAGTTGGAGGGTGTTTTATCACAACAGCACAAGCAATTATCAAGCATGCAAGAGTTATCACATAAACATGTATTCTAATTTGGTTGACCTATCTTCGAATATTTTAGATATATCTTGGACTAGACTGCAATTATGAATTGTATCCATTTGTGTACGATATCTGAGTTACCTAGTGTATTCACCCCTATTGTAGGATGATCCTTCTCACCTTTTGAGTTAAAGTATCCATGAAAACCTATGTCACATAGGAAATCATACCACTCACCCTAGGGCTGGCCTAGAGTACAAACTCAACCTCATTAGGTTACTCTAATAAACATAGTGATATGTATTATTATTTTACCTAATCTGGTAGACCTTAGGGTCTGTTAAACAAAACATGTTATGATTTAGACCGTGGTTAGGAGTTTCATATAACGATGTATTTAGTTTAAAAGAGCAAACAGATTATCAGGTATAATGTTAATTTAGCTGGTGACCTTTCCGGAAAAATGAACAGAACCTCAACTTGCAAAACATGCATAATATATCAATCACAATTAAATATTCAAATATATGTCTAGATGAACACAGCCCAAAGATATACATAAAGGATCTAGGAAACTATGTCCATAGAGTAGTCACCACTTTATGAGGTCCGTCGGCATTGTCAATCGTGTATCCTTCGCGTTGCTCGATCCTACTTTAAACTGCAGAACCTTCAAAGAACGCTTCCTTGGCCTAGTAGCAATTAGTTTACCTTACGTCCTAGGCTTAAGCAATGCCCTATGGACTAAGTCTACGCTAACCTATTGCTCTCTTAAGATCTTTTAACAAAATTCCAGTATTCTATGAATACCAAAGACGAGCACTAATCTAATCAAATTCTCTGAATTTGAGGTAATCACTCAAAGAATAGATAAAACGAGATACTCGATGTTGTTAGATGACTTGTATTGAGTGTTGAGCGATGATTTCAATAATCTGTACCATGAGGTATTTATAGGGGTTGAAAGGAGTGATTCTTGTTTGAAGAACCGATGTGGGACATAACTCTACTACTCGGGATGCCCGTCTCGAGACTTGGGATGCCCGCCCCGAGCCTCGACTAGGAAAGGGTGGGCGTCTTGAGCTCTGGGACGGCCACGTCGAACCTTGACTGGGTCAGGGTGGGCATTCCTAGCTCTGGAATAGCCACCCTGAGCTTAGCTCTTTCAAAATTTGTACTTTTACCCCAATATTTGTTGTTTTTATGCAGTTTACTCCTGAAACTTCTGAAATCACAAATTACGTAATTTAATGTTAATTTAATTTAATTACGATCAAATAAATTCTAATATTTCTCTAATTTGTGTCTAAAAATATGATAAAAATATGATATGATTTGTGCATATCAATACTCGCAGGTTACCATTAATGGAAAGCCAAGTTACTTTGACCAAATGTAATTGGAATTGTAGAAAGTACTGTCAATGATTCGAAAAGGCAATTGACCCACTACTTACAAAGTTACATTGAGCTGAATGTTGTATCCATCTCAAATTATCTAATGTGGTTGAAAGCACTCCCTTTTTCATATGTTTGATTTGATCTATGTCCATTTCCTCTATATAGACTTGCCAACTTTCTGATGCAGAGTTGTAGGTAACCCATGGGTTAAAGTTGCTATTGTAGGAGCTAGTACGGCCAGTACATTTGAGGGGATTTCTAAACCATAAAGAAGGAAAAGAGAGAAAGGAGGAAGAAAAAGGAGAGAAATAAAATTAAGTTATGGGAGAGAGAAAGAAGGAAGAGGGAGAAAAGAGGAAGAAGAAGGAGAGAGAAAGAAGGAAACGAGAGAAAGGAGGAAGAAAAAGGAGAGAGAAAAAATTAAATTATGGGAGACAGAAAGAAGGAAGAGAGAGAAAAGAGGAAGAAGAAGGAAAGATAAATTTTTTTAAGGAAAATGAAAAAAAAATTATATTTTATTTTGGGCAGGTTGAACAAAAATGCCCTTGACTGGAACAGTGCCAAACAATGAAAAAAAGTTGACTAACGACAATATTGAAATCCTAACTAATTGATTTAACAGAAGTGCATCCAGTGGAACATTTTCAAACTTGAATGACACTATAAGTGTAAAAAACTTTTGAGGCGCAAAAGTTAAATTCTGAAATCTAACAAGTATACCTACGATAATAAATATGATTTATAATATTACGTTAAAGTGTATGAAAGGAAAATATGAATGCATCCTTGATTTTCAATTGAGACAATTAAAAAATCGAAAAAGGAAAAAACAAATTTATAATTTAAGGTGAAAACTAGAACTATCAAAGGGAGTAACTGATTAGAGTAAAATAAGTTGTCCCAAAAAAACAAATAACTCAATTTATTATTAATCACCATGAGAGAGAGAGAGGGGAAAAGAAACCGTGCATTTGATTTATTTTCAATAGATAAGATAAAAGATATATTCAAAGTTTAAAAGAATGGTTAAAATATAATTTTATAAAAAGGAGATTTATTAACATAATTTTTGTTTTAATATGGTATTATAACGATAGATTTTGAGTTTCAACACATGTTATTGTCTTCTCATTTATTCATTATTATGTATACTCTGGAGATTGTTAAGAAAACAAATGTAACTATTCTTTATTAACTTAAATTTTTAGTTTATGTGAATTTCTATTTAGGTAAATTGGCATAAATAGTTTCCAAATTATAGATGTTTGATGATATTCGTTCCCAAATTAAATTTTGTTTTTTGTGGAATTGGTCTTTGAATTATAAAAAAATTGTGACATTAGTCATTCCGTTAAAAATTATGTAAAATCATCCGTTAAATAAAAAAAGCTTCAAGGGTATTTATGTCATTACACTATTTAAATATATTTAATAATACACATATTGACATAAATAGTCCCAAAGTATAGATATGTTTGGTGACATTGGTCCCTAAATTATTTTATTTGGTAAAATTGGTCCTCAAACTATAGAAAAGATTGTAAGTAAAAAAAATTTAAGTATTTATGTCATTACAATATTTTAATGTATTTAATAATATATATAAATATATACATATACCTTCTAATAATATTTTAATATCATTCTCAAATATTTTTTCTCTATTTTTACTTTTTTCTTCTTCTTGTTCTTCTGTTTGTTTCAAAAAAAATCTTCATCTAATTTTATTATTGTTTTAACCAATTAATTTTCTCCGAACTTTTTATTTCATGGGAAATGAAAATAAAGAAAGTCGAAGGGAAAGAGGAGGAGGAGGAGGGAGATGAAGAGGAAGAAGATGAAAATGATATTATATGTATATATATTACATATTATTAAATATATTTAAATAGTGTAATGACATAAATATATTGGATTTTTTAAAGGACCAATCTCACAATTGTTTTATAATTTAAGGATAAATGTCACTAAACATCTATAATTTGGAGACTATTTATGTCAATCTTTCTATTATTAAATATATTTAAATAGTGTAGTGATATAAATAGTCGAATGATCCACTAATTGACTCATATGGAGTGGAGAGGGATAATTTCAACTGTAGAAGGCCTAGGGTATTTATAGCAGGGAAGCTAAGTGAATTTCTCTTCAGAAAATGATGTGGGACACTGTTTATGGGTTCGGGACTCCAGTCCCGATCTATTAACCGAGTCGGGACGCCCGTCTTGACTTTTGAACTTCTAAAAATCACGTTTTTGCCCCGAAATTTGCCATTTTCTTGCATATTTCACCTGAAGCTTCCAAAATCACGAAAACTATGAAATTGTGTTAATAATAGTCAATTAAGAATGATTTAACTCCAATTTTGCCCTAAATTGTGCCTAAAAACATGCTAAAAAAGTGATATGATTTATGCATATCATATAACCCCACACTTAGCTTTTTGCTTGTCCTCAAGCAAAGTCTATTTGAAACTATTGATAATTCAAATCATAGGTGCAGTCACTTAAAATTTCTAGCAATGTTTTTATGCCAAAATTGATCACTGAGTCAGATGATTCACAAAACAGGCCTGACTGGTTAAGTTGCTATGACAAGGTCTCAAATGTCTTAGTAGATTATCATGGTCATGTAGGTTTAACAATTTAATAACTATACTAAACTCTACTCTTAGTCACGAGGTCTTCCTGATGTGTAGTGTGTGTATTAGACTAGACTAGATTGTAAGCACAATATAGTCTTCTCTTAACTCTTACTAGATAATACTTCGACCAGTCGCAGGACATAACTATAATAAACAACCTTCTGAGTTCTGAGCTTTGGTTTCAAGGCTTTTCAATTAAAATTTTCAATAAAAGAGCACACTGGGCTATGTATTTTTAGATTGATTATTCAATTATTTTCGTGTTCGCTTTCACACATCAACTTTAACTACCAATGTAGCGAGTCCCACTCCGATGAATCCCAGATCTACACAACCTTAGGGCATCAGGCTTTATGTTCCCTTAAGGAGTGGTGCTCGAGTAGCAAAGGACGCTTGCAAACTACCATATTTATTTAACTTTTTCACATCCAGCTCATAGCATCATCTAGTCATTTAAATTGCTAGTACGTCCTCAACCGGTCTAATATTATTTAGTTAGGTCTCAAAAAGGTATTTGGTTGATGTCTCTAATCCAAACTAGGTTGTGCTCAAGTATCAGGAATTCCCTATTTCTAATCGAGGAATTTAGTAAAGTTATCAACTTGTTTCCTACTGATCATAATGCTCTACTCACATGTATCATAGACATAAGTATTTCTTATACCAATCAATACTGCATTTTGAAGTCTGAAAGAATGAAAAATTTTGAAATTGTTTTGGAATGGTGCAATTTTAGTGAGAAATATGTGAAGATATGCAAAATTTTATTGCTACTATAATGCACAGTTGTTGCGTTGTGTGCGTGTGTCACAAATTGAGAAGATAAGAATATAGAATAAATCAACGCAATCTTAACAAGTGCAAGTATACACCGGTCAACAAGTAATATATGTACCTAAGTACAAGATTATCGATCCCACAGGGACTATGTATGCCAATTAGAAATGCAAATATGATTGTACAAATGGTTAAAAGAATAAAGAATAATAAAAGAATAAAAGAATAAAGAATGATAAATCATGAAACTGAGATTGGTCTAATGCTACGGCATTCCTACTCCTAACTAAACTAACAGTTAAAGGTTAGCCTACTGGAAATAATCACAAGAGTACTGCAGGTAATACAATGCTGCGGCATTCACGCCAAAAATGTAAGTACAAGCCAAAGATGAATCTAAGTATACAAAGCATGCTTTCAGTTCCATATCAATGCTACAGCATGTCTGGTTTCACCCAGACCACTTGATCTACTAGTCTAGATCCCCGATAACATACCTTGGACCTAGTGCAACGCTAGTCAGTGGAGGTACCGCTGTTCACGCAGTTATCAATGCACTACTATATGAGTTACCGCTGTTCACGCAGTGCTCAATCTAACGCCACATAATTCTAATGTAATTACATGAATAAACCAAGCTTTGCCCCATACAAGCATTAAACATAAAAACAGAAAGTAATGCTACAGCATACTTATCATCATAGTCAAAAACATGTATTCAACATGCTCATACTTAACTACACCACAACATCTTCAGGTTAAAGATATATATTATGCTGAAACGAATCATGGAAAACAAAGAATAACGTAATGGGAAAAACAGCCCCTAGGTCCATAGTGACACCAATCAACGGAATCAACCCTAAGACGGAAAGCATATCACTCCCAAAACATATTTAATCATTCCTTGAACCAAGAATCATGAAATACAAGGATTAAAGTAATAGGAAGCATAGTCCCGAGATCCAAAGTGAAACCAATGAATGGAGTCAAGCCTAAGATGGAAAACATATGACTCCTAAAACATATTTAATCAATCCTTGAATCCATGTAAACATTCTCAAAATACAAAGAACATTTAGTTACAAAAAATAGTAGCAAATTGAGGAAATGAAGAGAGGATTACTTCTGGCCGGAAGATCACCCACTGCCCAAATCAGTTTAATCAATCTGCTGCCCTTCGTTTCCTCTGTTGGATGCTGCTGCTTTGCTGCTGCTCACTGATGAATGCTGCAGCAAGTCACCCTGCTCACTCTTGTGTTCTTCCCTTCCTAAAGGTCAGCCTAAAACTAAGAAGAAAAACTAAACTATCCTAAGAAAAACTAAGAAGAAAAGCCTACTCTCTATCTCGGCCAAGAGCCTTCTAAATTCTAACAAATGACTTACCTTCCAAACTCTCCAAAAACTAACTCGTTTCTCTCGGTTTACTACATACATATATAATCTCTTTGTGAACCCAGAGCCATTACCGAGCTGCCATGTGTCTATAATTTCTGGAATTTTCTCCAAAAATTCCAGCAAAAATCAAAAATAAATCCCAGCTGACTTCTGGAGTTCTTGTCTTCTTCCTCTGCATATTGCAGCCACTTCAGCTGGTCTTCAGCTGCATTCTGTGTTCTTCTGTCGTTTCCTCCCAATGCTGCAGCATTTCCTGCAGAGTGTTTGTCTCTTTCTTCTGACAGCCGCAGGTTTTTGCAGCAGAACATCAGTACTTTCTGCAGGTCTTTGTCTTCTTCCTCTGGCGGCTGCAGGGATATCAGCAACATCTCAGCTGCCATGTCTGAAATTTTGACTTTGTCTTCAACCTTTTTGTTCCCTTGTCGCCATACTAAGAAGCAAACACACACATATATATATATACAAGTATACATATATATATATATGTGTATATATACATGTAAAACAGATAGGACAAAGGGATTAAATGCATAGTACCGCAGGTTTGACCTTTAACATGTCCAGCTGGATTTGTGCATGACCGAAAGGTGTGTGGGTGTATAATATACATATATATACATATATACATAGAGATATATATATATATATATATAGCTGCCAATTTTCACACTTGTTTCAAGCTAGTCACGGTCAACTTGCATCCAACCAAAATCAAAAATCCCCTCATTGCCCTTGTTCCGCCAATTTAATTCAATTAATTCCCAAGTAACAACAAACAATACAACTCGTCCTTAATTTGAGAAATTAATTCAAATAAATTGACTTTTAGCAATAAATCCACATAAAAAGGCAAAAAGAGAGAAAACATTAAATCAACACATTTTTATTCACTTTTCCAAATAAAGTCAATTAAATCCCGAATAAAATGTGGAGAATTAGAGGTGAATAACTCTATTATTTTAGAGTTATCACACCCCCAAACTCATGTCATTGCTCGCCCCGAGCAATGCTGCAGCAATGTGGAAGCAACAAGAATATACATACCCACAAAAACTTTGCTCAGCAAGTTCAGTCAACTTGGGACCAATGATTTCAGAGAAAAATGCAAAATTCAAGTAGTCATAAGTTCCATCCTTAAGTGAATAGCCAAATATTAACTAACCCAAGCTTGAAGTATTTCCACTCCGAAGTGTGTGTGTGAATAGTCCGTCCTTTTCAATCTCAAGTTCATAAGTCAACATATAGTAATCCTAAGGTTCATTTGGTATTCTCAAACTCAATCTATTATACTCCTCTCCACTAATGTAGCAAATTTAGCAATAAAGATCAAAGAGGTCTTAAACTGGTTGTAATGTAGGCTAGGGCTAAGGTAGGAAAAATATGGATAAAAAGTAGGCTCAAAACTTAGTCCTAGTCTGCCATGAGCTTCTACCCCATGCTATTACTTCCCAAATTTTTTTTTTTGAATCAACCCAAGGAGCATAAAAATTTACACCATGCTTCAGAAATATGTGCAACATTTAACCACAATCAGTATTCAGCATTTATCCTCAAAGAAGCATAACACATATTTCCTTGCCTTTTTTTGTTCTTCTTTTTCTTTGTAAAGCAAAGAGGGTGTTTTCATCCTTTTTTCACATGTTTTCATACACATACCCTCAATACATAAAGCATTTATATCAGAAGTTCAAATTTTTCTCAAATACCACTAATCCCAAAAAAAAATTGTAATGCTGCAGCATTGAGCTGCAGCATTCCTATGTTCCACCTCATAGCATTCTTCAGTGTACCCCCAAACTCATGCTTAACAGTGTTCACAGCAGACTAAGATCAAGTTTAGGAAAGACAAAGAATGGATATATGCAAAGCATCTAGGATAAGTGGCTATTTAATAGGGGTGTCAAGAAATTAGGCTTAGGCTCGACTTGGGTTAACTAGGGGAGTCAAATACATTCGGGTAGGCTAGAAAGGCTCAAACTATTCAAGAACATGCCTCAATCATTTCTATATTACCAAATATACTAGAATTTCGCCTTAAGGAGCACAACAAACGAGTTAAAAATTCTGAACCTTCATACCATAGTGACTCTTTTTATGAACATGAAATTTCTAAGTAAGACTATGTGCAAGAAATGGGGAGTTTAGAAATAATTTTTACTTAGGGTTAACTAATACCTCATTATTCAAAAAGAACGGTACAATGTCTACAAGAATGTATTTTTTGTTTTTAAAACATCATCATAAATTAGGCCCCTAAAGTCTACATTAATCCTGCTGAATTTTAAGTTCTCACGGGTCATATGAAATGCTGCCACATTATGCAAACAGGTCATTTATGCCGGATCAATCATTTTGTAAGGCATCCTAAAACATTTTTTTTCTTCATACAATATATCTATGCATTCAACTATGTCAGAATTTCAGCAAAGAGGTTCCACAAGAGACAGTAGGAAAAAATTTTAAATTTGGCACCATTTGTTTTTTTTACTTTTTGCCATGAGAGGACACCCACCCCCAAACTCAAAGGGAAGCAATGTCCTCATTGCCATTAACACAGAATTTCAGTCACAGCAAGTCAGCAGGTACGGCAATGTGCAAAACAAAACACAACAAAACAAACAAACAAAAGAGTCAAAGCAAAACAAACTACTAGTCCAAAACCATCATCAAGGCAAGTAAGGCAAATCAAATGAAAAGTAAGGGTGTCCGAGGGCCTGCACAGCAGGCTTAAAGAAAAATAAAACAGCAATGTAAAAGAAAGTTTTTAAAAGTTTAGAACTACTCCCTTCTCAAGGGATTGGGTCACGGTGTGATGATAACATCATCTTCTGCCATTTGGTTCGGGTCTGTATCTGGGGTCAGTTCGGTTGGGAAACTTGGCCAAGGATTTCCAGCTTGCAACCGATTTCGGGGGAGGGATCGCAGGTGTGCCTCATATTGCTCGCGGGAGAACCTCCAGAAGATCTGCATCTGAGCGTGCATGTGCCTCCGCGTCTGACGAAGAGAACTTCTCCCTGGGAGGGAGTTTCCCAATCATTTTCTTAATTGTCATCCTGCAAAGATTTAAACCAGTAAAAACAGTATGCCTACAAACAGTCCCGATAAAAACAGTTCAAGCACAGCTCAAAACCCTCAGCAATTTCTAATCAAAAGAGACAGAAAGAACTTAAATACCCCCAGCAACTCCTAATCAAAACCATTCATTATGATAAAAACAGCTCAAGCACAGCTTAAGCACAGTTTAAGCACAGTTTACTCGCGGGGTAGTCATCAGAAATTGGCACATATATCTGGACTTTCATCAGTAAAAATCAAGGGAAAAAAAATTCAGCCACTGTCCATTATGAGATAAATACTACCCAAAAAAAATTCAGAATTTCCTAGTGATATCAGTGTGAAGATGTCATTCCGAAATAGATATTATTAGCATCAAAATATCCCAACAAAAATTCATCCTCCGTCTGCCCGAAATCTTACCGTACCCCTTTCAAAGTGGAGTTTGATTTCTGAAGATTCATCCTTGAATCCAGAAAATAAAATGTTCATCTTTCAGTACAACATGCAAAAAGAATCTATTCCTCAGTAAACATCATGCTTCAAAATCAAACAAAACAGATGATAACCACACATTCTCAAAGAAGAAAAGCATTTCTTTCATATTTCCTCACACCAGTCCCAAAAATACTAAGCAAAGACCCATAGAATAGACACAGCCTTTTCAGTTACCCAGAATGTAGAATCCTTCGTTTAGCATAAGAGTGCAGAAAATCTCAGCATTTAGCAGAAACAGCATGCTTTTGAAAAAACTACTGTTCACCATTCACACGAAAACACCCATTGATCACATTTTGTTCAAATAAAAACACAAAAACACTCATGCATTCACAGTCCACTCACTATATATCAACCAACATGTCTATATTTTTGTCCAGAATCGAAAGAGAAAACCAGATCTGAGCATGGTTTCGTAAAATCAGTAAAAAGGGGGAAAGGGAAACCATGCTGTTCGGCTGACCCAGAAAAAGAAACATACCATTCCAGCCGTAAATACGCAGTTCATCTTCAGATTTACAGTAAGGAAACATACCTTTAAGGTGTCGTTTGCGTCGGATTTCTACTTGAGATTCTTCGAACTCAGAAGCGTCGGAAGAAGAACAGAAAAGCTTTGGTGTGTTTTTTTCTTTTTCCTTTTTCTCTTTCGGTGAGAGGTGAGTGTATTGATTTTGTTTTTAAGAGTGAAATGCTCTCAGTTGGGTTAGTTGAAAACGAATGAAGTGAATGGTGGTCTTTTGGTTTTTCTAACTAGGAAGCATTCATTCTTTTGGAAAATGAATTATAAGATAGAATAATGAATACTTACCTTGGGAAGAAAATGGAAATTGAAAAGACACCCGTTTGCTTCTTGAAGGCCATAAAGAATGGTTTGACCAGATTTTCTCTTACCCATTGGTCTTTTGTCTTTTATCCGGAAGTAGGATGATTGCTCTGCCCAAAATGTGTATATACTGTATGTATACCTTCTTTTGACCTACAATAAAGGCAGAACAAGACAAAGAAGGAAATCATCCGGAAATAGCATGAAAGTCTGCCCAACAAAAATTAGTAAATATATATATATATATATATATATATATATATATATATATATATACATATATCTATACTCCCTGTTGACTCCTGAAAAAGTTAGGGCAGAAGGCAGCTGTCGGGTACAGGGGTACCCGACACAGAATAGGACAAAAAAACTGAAATAATAAATAACCAAAAAAAGACAAGAATAAATTGGAATTAAAAATAAATAAACCAGTAATTAAAGTCAAATAAATAGTCAACAAATAAAACATAAAATAAAGTAAATAAACAGAAATAAAAGAAAAATCAGAAAATAGAATAAATAAGCGAGCAGTAAAGAAAAACAGAAATCACACAAAAGACAATAGAAACAAGCAATCAGGAAAATCAGCAAATAAAATAAATAAACAGAAAAGAACGGAAAAAAAAGAAATAAATAAAAAGAAAAGAAAAGCAGAAAATAAAAATAAGTAAACAAAAAGCAAATAAATTAAATAAACATAGACCAAAGAAAAACGGAAATAATAATAAAAAGAAAAGAAACAGAAAATAAAATTGGAGATTGTTCACTTGAATTTTTCATTGGTGGGTCCACCAAATTCTTCATCATTGACCAATGATAGAGAAGCAACGGTTTGCTCTGGTCTCCTCTCTGTAGATCTTTAGTTTAATGCCCGTTGACTTCAAATTTGGTCCCCCGTTTTGCCATCATCATGTAAACTTTCCTCCATTATGCATCCGTGGCATCCTCATCTTGCTCTTTCACCTTCATCATGGAATTTCATGGCTTTGAATACGTTGAAGGTGACTTTATCGTCCTGGAATCTCATGGTCCCCTTTCTGCCCCCCTTTCTGCACATCAATAAGAGCCCTTCCCGTAGCTAGGAAAGGTCTTCCTAAAATAATGGGAACTTCCCTGTCTGCTTCATAATCAAGAACAATAAAGTCAGCTGGAAAATAAACTTATTAACTCTTACCAGGACGTCCTCAATTTTTCCCTCTGGGTGAGCTATAGACCTATCCGCCAATTGTAATGTTACCGTCGTAGGTCTTAACTTACCTATGCCCATTTGTTTGAAAACTGACATAGGCATCAAATTTATGCTAGCACCAAGATCACACAAGGCCATACCACAATATGAGTCTCCAATAGAACAAGGAATATTAAAACTCCCCGGATCTTTCATTTTAAGGGGCAATTTATCCTGCAAAAAGAAACTACATTTTTGGTTAGTGCAACAATTTCATATTCTCCCAACTTTCTCTTCTTTGTAAGGATATCCTTCATGAATTTCGCATAGTTGGGCATTTGTTCTATGGCTTCCACCAATGGAATGTTGATGTGCAGCTGTTTCAATATGTCTAAGAACTTCTTGAACTGCTCATCTTGCTTCTTTTTGGCAAACCTCTGTGGGAAAGGCATTCTTTGCTGTACTGGTTTGCTCTCTGGAATATTGCATTGCTGCGCGCATTGGCGATGCCGATGCTGCAGCATCCGGCTGTTTTGAACTGGTTCGTTGCTGCGGCATTGGCGATGCTGCAGCATTTGGCTCCACTGATTCTTTTGCAGTTACTGGAATTTCTGCATTCTGGCTGGACTCACTGGTCGACTCAGCTGCTCCAGACTTCATTTTTTTTGCTCGTCCAGTATTCTGCCACTTCGTAATGTTCAGCCTTGCAATGTTCTTTTCCTTCTCTTCTTGGATTTTCGGTGTCGCTCGGAAGTGATCCTTGTGGTCTGCTCCTCATCTCTTGGGCTAACTGCCCTTGCGCGTTTTACTCATGCAAAACAGCACACGTTAAGGAATGAATGATACACAAGCTGACATTTAGCAAATAATTCAGATCAATAAATCCACAAAACATTTCAGCCCATGCATAATTTATTTGTCCCTCATACAATCATTTCAATAATCTCATAAGCTCAGGAATGAGTATAAAAATAAACTGAAAAATAAAAGTAACCAAATGCAAACAATTATTTACAATCAAATTGACTCCAAAGTCCCCGGCAACGGTGCCAAAAACTTGTTGCGTTGTGTGCGTGTGTCACAAATTGAGAAGATAAGAATATAGAATAAATCAACGCAATCTTAACAAGTGCAAGTATACACCGGTCAACAAGTAATATATGTACCTAAGTACAAGATTATCGATCCCACAGGGACTATGTATGCCAATTACAAATGCAAATATGATTGTACAAATGGTTAAAAGAATAAAGAATAATAAAAGAATAAAAGAATAAAGAATGATAAATCATGAAACTGAGATTGGTCTAATGCTACGGCATTCCTACTCCTAACTAAACTAACAGTTAAAGGTTAGCCTACTGGAAATAATCACAAGAGTACTGCAGGTAATACAATGCTGCGGCATTCACGCCAAAAATGTAAGTACAAGCCAAAGATGAATCTAAGTATACAAAGCATGCTTTCAGTTCCATATCAATGCTACAGCATGTCTGGTTTCACCCAGACCACTTGATCTACTAGTCTAGATCCCCGATAACATACCTTGGACCTAGTGCAACGCTAGCAGTGGAGGTACCGCTGTTCACGCAGTTATCAATCCACTACTATATGAGTTACCGCTGTTCACGCAGTGCTCAATCTAACGCCACATAATTCTAATGTAATTACATGAATAAACCAAGCTTTGCCCCATACAAGCATTAAACATAAAAACAGAAAGTAATGCTACAATACTTATCATCATAGTCAAAAAAATGTATTCAACATGCTCATACTTAACTACACCACAACATCTTCAGGTTAAAGATATATATTATGCTGAAACGAATCATGGAAAACAAAGAATAACGTAATGGGAAAGCCCCTAGGTCCATAGTGACACCAATCAACGGAATCAACCCTAAGACGGAAAGCATATCACTCCCAAAACATATTTAATCATTCCTTGAACCAAGAATCATGAAATACAAGGATTAAAGTAATAGGAAGCATAGTCCCGAGATCCAAAGTGAAACCAATGAACGGAGTCAAGCCTAAGATGGAAAACATATGACTCCTAAAACATATTTAATCAATCCTTGAATCCATGTAAACATTCTCAAAATACAAAGAACATTTAGTTACAAAAAATAGCAAATTGAGGAAATGAAGAGAGGATTACTTCTGGCCGGAAGATCACCCACTGCCCAAATCAGTTTAATCAATCTGCTGCCCTTCGTTTCCTCTGCTGGATGCTGCTGCTTTGCTGCTGCTCACTGATGAATGCTGCAGCAAGTCACCCTGCTCACTCTTGTGTTCTTCCCTTCCTAAAGGTCAGCCTAAAACTAAGAAGAAAAACTAAACATCCTAAGAAAAACTAAGAAGAAAAGCCTACTCTCTATCTCGGCCAAGAGCCTTCTAAATTCTAACAAATGACTTACCTTCCAAACTCTCCAAAAAACTCTCTCTCTCTCGGTTTGCTACATACATATATAATCTCTTTGTGAACCAAGAGCCATTACCGAGCTGCCATGTGTCTATAATTTCTGGAATTTTCTCCAAAAATTCCAGCAAAAATCAAAAATAAATCCCAGTGACTTCTGGAGTTCTTGTCTTCTTCTTGCATATTGCAGCCACTTCAGCTGGTCTTCAGCTGCATTCTGTGTTCTTCTGTCGTTTCCTCCCAATGCTGCAGCATTTCCTGCAGAGTGTTTGTCTCTTTCTTCTGACAGCCGCAGGTTTTTGCAACAGAACATCAGTACTTTCTGCAGGTCTTTGTCTTCTTCCTCTGGCGGCTGCAGGGATATCAGCAACATCTCAGCTGCCATGTCTGAAATTTTGACTTTGTCTTCAACCTTTTTGTTCCCTTGTCGCCATACTAAGAAGCAAACACACACATATATATATATAGAAGTATACATATATATATGTGTATATATACATGTAAAACAGATAGGACAAAGGGATTAAATGCATAGTACCGCAGGTTTGACCTTTAACATGTCCAGCTGGATTTGTGCATGACCGAAAGGTGTGTGGGTGTATAATATACATATATATACATATATACATAGAGATATATATATATATATAGCTGCCAATTTTCACAATTGTTTCAAGCTAGTCACGGTCAACTTGCATCCAACCAAAATCAAAAATCCCCTCATTGCCCTTGTTCCGCCAATTTAATTCAATTAATTCCCAAGTAACAACAAACAATACAACTCGTCCTTAATTTGAGAAATTAATTCAAATAAATTGACTTTTAGCAATAAATCCACATAAAAAGGCAAAAAGAGAGAAAACATTAAATCAACACATTTTTATTCACTTTTCCAAATAAAGTCAATTAAATCCCGAATAAAATGTGGAGAATTAGAGGTGAATAACTCTATTATTTTAGAGTTATCAACAGTGTACTGCTACCACACACTTAAGGTTTACACTGTCCTCAGTGTTCATGCATATCCAATTACCCGACACTTATTTGCAAAATAGAAGTTGGAAAACATAAAACTCTTACCCCACATTTATTCGACCGACTAAGGGGAAGAGAAAGAAAAGAATCAGGACAAACAAAACTCTTACCCCACACTTATTTGAGAAATAAGAGTTTAAAAACAAAAACAGGAAAAAAAAACACGAAATGAGGATAAAAATAAACAAAATAAAAGTAGAGGAAGGTTAGGATTAGAAAAAAAACTCCCTTCATGTATCGAGTAGAAGGGTCTGCTTTGATATGTCAATTTTCTGTTCACGTTAGCCATGTGTTGTTGCTGAAAATGTCCTCAACTCTTGGCTCGAGTCCCAAGAACTGCTTCGTCAAATCATTTGCAAAGTTTCTCGCAATCATAGCAATGTTTACAAGAGGAATGTGTCTAGGAGCGTGACATTCCTTGGATTGGTGAGCCTACTTGCCAATGTCTGTGAGGGTATTTCATGCAAGTTTCGAATGGAAGAAAAGATACCTGAAGCTTTGGCGAAGCCGTGGTGGTAGGAGGCTCTAGTGGTGTAGATCTGGGCCCAAGTATTTGAGACTTCCTCGGGGAGGTTTCTCACAACTGATTGGTATGCAGGGGATGCAAGCTCCTCCATTGCTATGCTCCTGATACGATGCCAAATTCCTTTATATCCATCGACCGTTCGATACCACTTGGTAGGTCACTTGCTTGCACTGGTATGACTTTAATTATTGCTTGTTTACTTTTTGAGAAGTGCCTTCTTGATCTATTATAACACATACTCCGTATGGCGATACTTCTATAACAGTAAATGGGTTTCACCAATAACAGTATCTCATATGTTGATTCTGTGGGTAAGGACGTTGCTGTGGTGGTATCTTCTGGAAGTTTTCAGCTTTAGAATTATTCAAAGATGAAATTTGCAGATTCCGACTACAGCAACCTGCTCCTACCTCTTTTGGAATGGTCAGTATTCCATTCCCATAACAATCCCCGCTAAAGTGAGGTATTTGGCAGACTTCACAGATTTGATACACAGACCGAACGTTTCTTCCTTGTTGAAAGGTATTAATTTAATTGTTGTTATTAGCCTTTACTGCCGCCAATTGCACATCAGAAGAAGCGTTAGCTGGTTGACAACCCTTTATCGCATATCAAGAACTTGGCACATCTGAATCTAAAAAATAGTTTCTCAAGGGATCTACACATGACTTTAACATCATTAGTAGGTAATGCATGTGGTTCAGGCCATTTTGAAAAGTGTTCTATAGCTACTATGATGTACTTGTTGTCAAAAGAAAGAAAGAAAAAGGATTTAATCAATACCCCAGATATAAAAGATTGCAACACTCTGTATACCTCGCTAGGGTAGACGATCTCTGGAAGATGTGTTACCTATTATTTGGCAAGCATCGCAGGACTATATAAAAGATACAACATCTTTCAATATTGTGGGCTAATAGGATCCTGCTTCCAACACTTTCCGGACAGTGTTGATAGCAGTCAGTGGGTCTCTCGTAGATTCTTTATGGCAATGCTCCAGAATCTTGTGGTCTTCGCCTTCCAATACACATCTTCTGATCAATTTCTCTGCAACAATTTGGTGTGATTCTGACTGATATGCTAAAAATAGATTTTCATTTACCCTATATCGATTATGAATAACTAAGGACTTAGAATTACTAATTGTCACATTTAGCATTTATGTTGTCACTTAATCAATCAGAACCTAAGGCAGAGTACCTATCGTATAGCTAGCCTGTTGGAAAGTACCTACGATTTTAATTTAATAATTTATCGTACACCCAGGGAAGTGGTAACGGCTTAGTAGCAACTATCCTTTTACCCTAACTCTCATTTTATTATCCAGTTATGCAATCATTCATCAAAATCTTTGATGAGAGGTTGATTCATTCTACACTAGGTTCAAGTTACATAAGCCTACAAGAGTGTTTTACAAACAGCGTTCTGATATATGTTATATTGTTTCTACATGTTGAATGACCTATCTTCGAGTATTTTAGATATATCTTGGTCTAAATTGCAATTATATACTGATTCTACTTGTGTACCACACCTGAGATATCTAATAAACCGCCCCATCGCCATTGACGGTCCTACTCATGGTTCGAGCTAAAGGCATCCATGAAAGTCATGTGTCACTCAGGAGATCATGCCTCTAGCCCTAACACCGACATAAATACACGAACTCAGCCTACTTAGAATACTTTAACAAACATGGTGATTTATATTTTATTTCATCTAATATGGCACACCTTAATGCTTTCGTCCTCACACAAAGCCCTAAATTAAGGCCTGATAAACTAGACAGGTTATGATTAGACCGTGGTTAGGAGTTGTCTATAACCGTTCATCTAATTTAAAAGAGTAAGTAGATATACAGTCATAATGATAATTAAGCTGGTGACCTTTCCGAAAAAATGTAAATAACTTCAACATGCATAACACATATTCATAATATCATAATTTAGTATTCAAATAGGTCTTTGGACAAACACAATACAAACATATAAAGAGAGGGACAAGGGGACCACCACCATAACGTATTCACCCTTTATTAGGTCCGCTGATGGAGCAACTACTTGTATATCATGGACTGTTTGACCCGACTCTGCTCAACAAAACCTTCGGAGAACGCATCCTTACTCTAGTAGCTTTTGTCATGCCTTTACCTTCCCTTCCCTCCGCGGCTTAAGCAAAGCCATGTTGAATAATTCTTCGAACGCCTAGTGTTGTCTTAGGATCTCCTAACGAAATCCCGGGTATTCTATGAATACTAAACACGAACCCTATCTAGTCGTATTCTAAGATCTAAGACAGACTCTCAGAAACAGAGAACACGAGAAAGTCTCGAATACTAAAATCTACTTGAACGAAGAAACACCTGAAATCATTGAATGACTTGTATACTGTAGAAAAATGTATACTTGAAGTCACTGAATGATTCATATCAAGGGTCAGGACGCCCGTCCCGGGTCTTTGACCAGGTCTGGACGCCCGTTATGGTCTTGGGATGCTCGAAAATCACGTTTTTACCCCAAAATTTGCCATTTTCTTGCATATTTCACCTGAAGCTTCCAAAATCACAAAAAATTGCAAAATTGTGTTAATAACAGTCAATTGAGAATGATTTAACTCCAATTTTTCCCTAAATTGTGCCTAAAAACATGCTAAAAAAGTGATATGATTTGTGCATATCATATAACCTCACACTTAGCTTTTTATTTGTCCTCAAACAAAGTCTACATGAAATTATTGATTTTAAATCATAGGTGCAGTCACTTAAAATTCCTAGCAATATTTTTATTCCAAAATTGATCACTGAGTCAGATGATTCACAAAACAGGTCTGACTGGTTAAGTTGCCATGACAAGGTCTCAAATGTCTTTAGTAAATTATCATGTTCAGGCAGGGTTAACAATTTAATAACTAGAATGAACTCTACTCTTGGTCACGAGGTCTTCCTGATGTGTAGTGTGTGTACAAGTTCAGACTAGATTGTCAACACAATATAGTCTTCTCTTAACTCTTACCAGATAATACTTTGACCAGTCGCTAGAAATACCAGCAACAAACAACCTTCTTAGTTCTGAGCTTTGGTGACAAGGTTTTTCAATTAAAAATTTCAATATAAGAATACACTGGCTATGTATTTTTAGATTGATTGTTCAGGGTATTGTTGTGTTCGCTTCCACCCATCAACTTTAACTACCCATGTAGCGAGTCCCACTCCGATGACTCCCGAATCTACATGACCTTAGGGCATCAGGCTTTAAGTTCCCTTAACGAGTGGTGCTCGAGTAGCAAAGGACGCTTGCAAACTACCCTATTTATTTAACTTTTTCACTTCAACTCAAAGTATCATATAGTCATTTAACATGCTAGTGCATCCTCAACTAGTCTAATAGTATTTAGCTAAGTCTCGAAAAGGTATTTGGTTGATGTCTCTAACCAAACTAGTGCTCAAGTATCAGGAATTCCTTATTTCTAATCGATCAATTCAATAAAGTTATCACATTGTTTCCTACCGATCATAATGCTCTACTTACATATCATAGACATAAGCATTTCTTTACCAATCATAACTGCATTTTGAAGACTGAAAGAGTGAAAACTTTTGAAATTTTTTTTGGAAGGGTGCAATTTTAGTGAAAATATGGGAAAATATGCAAAACTTTTACTGCTACTATAGTGCACAGTGCACTGCTACCCCACACTTAAGTGTGACACTGTCCTCAGTGTTCATGCATATCTAATCACCCCACACTTATTTGAAAAACAAAGGTTTAAACTATGACATATAAAACTCTTACCCCACACTTATTTGACTAATAAGAGTTTTAAAAACAAAAATAGGAAAAACAAACAGAACACGAAATGAAGATAAAAATTAAAAGAAAACAAAATAAAAGTAGAGGAAGATGAGGATTAGAAAAACTCCCTTCATGTCTCGAGCAGAAGGGTCTTCTCTGATCTGTCAATTGGCTTTTCACCTCAACCATGTGCTATTGCTGAAATGTCCTCGACTTTGTAAGCTCTGAATGTTGGAGCTGCTGACTCTACAGTGTGCTTCGTATAGAGGGTGTGTCTACCTGTGACGGTATTGTATGCAAGTATCAAAGGGCAGAAAAGATACCTGAAGATTTGGCAAAGCCGTGGTGGTAGGGGCTCCAATGGTGCATATTTGGGCCCAAATAGTTGAGACTTCCTCGGGGAAGTTTCACACAGCTGACTAGTATGCAGGGGACGCAAGCTCCTCCACATCTATACTCCTGATACAACGCTAAACTCTTCTATATCTATCGATCGATTGATACCGCTTAGTCTGTAGGTCACTTGCTCGCACTTGTACAACTTTAATTGTTGCATGTTCACATTTTTAGTATTGTTGTCTTAATCCATTATAACACAAACTTCCCATGATGACACTGTTGTAACAGTAAACGGGTCTGACCATTAACAACATCTCCTCTGTTGATTATGCGGCTAGGGACTTTGTTGTGGTGGTATTTTCTGGAAGTTTTAGCTCCAGAGTTATTCCTCCACTAAATCCCGAATGATTTCTTCGGTGGGGATTGTATGTGTTTTCCATTGGAGCAGCATTCTGCAGCAACCTACTCCTACCTCTTTTGGAATGGTCAGTATTCCATTCCCATAGCAATCCCTGCTAAAGTGTAGTACTTGGCAGACTTCATAGATTTGATACATAGGTTGAACGTTTCTTCTTTGCTGAAAGGCATTAATTTGATTGTTATCATTGGCTATTAATGCCTCTAACTGCTCATCAGAGGAAGCATTAGCTGCGTTAACTGGGGGACAACCCTTTATCAATTATCAAGACATTGGCACATCTGAATTTGGAAAATAGTTTCTCACAGAATCTGCACATGACTTTAACATCATTAGTAGGTAATGCCTGTGGTTCAGGCCATTTTGAAAGTGTTCTACAGCTACTATGATGTACTTGTTGCCAAAAGGAAGAAAGAAAAAGGATTTTATCAATACCCCAGATATCAAAGATTGTAATACTCTGTATACCTTGCTGGGGTAGACGATCTTTGGAAGATATGTTACCTGTTATTTGGCAAGCATTGCAGGACTGTATGAGAGATACAAAATCCTTGAATATGGTGGGTCAATAAGATTCTACTTCCAACACTTTCCGGACAGTGTTGATAGTAGTTAATTGGTCTCGCATAGATTCTTGCAATGCTTCAGAATCGTGTGGCCTTCGCCTTCCGAGATACATCCTCTGATCACTTACTCTGCAATAATTCGAAATAGAAAAGGGATCTTCCCAGTAGTTATATTTCAAATCAACAAAGAATCTCTTCTTTTGCTGATAGGTCATATCACTCGGGAATATCTTAGCGACTAGATAATTTACAATATCGATAAACCAAGGAGGAGAAATATTATACATAGCAAGCAATGAAATTAAATTCTCATCCAAAAATAATTTATCAAATATACTATCTCATCAATAGCCTATAACTCAGGGTTTTCTAATCTAGACCAATGTTTTGCTTTCTAGATACTCATCCCCTTGTCTTTTACCTTACTTCTACATCTAATTCAAGTAACAATAAAACTCAACTATATATGAACATCTCCTAGGGTGATTAGTGCATACTATTGTTTTAGATGAAACTAGATATGATATGAATCTATCATCATATACAACGACTAGTAATCCCTTTTCAGTAGTGGTATGGTTCTACTGGGCATCAGTAAAAGATCTTACTTGGATAGTGTATAACATGAAATATCCAGTCATGCCTTTTTCCTAAAACAATTCTTACTGCATCGTTACATTACATATTAATTCAAAAAGCAAATTCCAATTAGGTGATGTCATAATGGGTGCAGTAATTCCTTTTGGTTTAAAAGATCTCATGCATTTATCATCAAAAACAAAAGGAACATCCTTTCTCATTAGAATATTCAGAGGTCTGTCTATTAAAGAAAAGTTATTTCATGATTCGTCTAATAAACCCATCCTGATCTAAAAAAATTCTAAAATGATATTTCTTCCAAATTAAAACCTAAGCCAAAATTGACAACCCAGAAGAAAAATATTCTTTCCTCATTTTCATCATTTTTTTCGAAATTAAATAAATAGTAAAAGACAAACACAAAAACTGTAAACAGAAAACAATTTATTTCTTTTATTTTTCGGAAAATAATATTTTTCAGAAAATAGAAAAGAAACCATTTTTAAATTTTTAAAATTTAAAATTTTTTTTTCAAAAAGCACTGTAAATTTCCTTAATAAAGTTTTAGAATAATTTTCTAAAATTTGATTATCCTAAGTTTATTAATTTCAGATAATTTCCAAAATTAATTAGTTATGATAACCCTATATTTTAGGAAACCGATTGTCTAACTAGCATAAAGTGAGTGTTATGTCTAAGGTATAGATTACTACCGTTACCTATCATAAGTCTCTAGAATTTTGATCAGGAATCCTAAATTTGTTATGATATTTCCCCGACAACAGCGCCAAAAATCTGGTATGATTCCGACTGATATGCTAAAAATAGGTTTTTATTTACCCTATATCGATTATGAATAATTAAGGACCTATAATTACTAATTGTCACATTTAGGATCTATGTTGTCGCTTAATCAATCAGAACCTAAGGCAGAGTACCTATCGTGTAGCTAGCCTGTTGGAAAGTACCTACGATTTTAATTTAATAATTTATCGTACACCCAGGGAAGTAGTAACGGCTTAGTAGCAACTATTATTTTACCCTAACTCTCATTTTATTATCCAGTTATGCAATCATTCATCAAAATCTTTGATGAGAGGTTGATTCATTCTACACTACGTTCAAGTTTACTTATGCCTACAAGAGTGTTTTACAGACAATGTTCTGATATATGTTATATTGTTTCTACATGTTGATTGACCTATCTTCGAATATTTTAGAGATATCTTGGTCTAGATTGCAATTATATACTGATTCCACTTCTGTACCACATCTGAGTTATCTAATAAACTGCCCCATCGCCATTGACGGCCCTACTCACGGTTCAAGCTAAAGGCATCCATGAAAGTCCTGTGTCACTCAGGACATCATGCCACTCGCCCTAACGCCGGCATAAACACACAAATTCAGCCTACTTAGACTACTTTAACAAACATGGTGATCTATAGGTTATTTTATCTAATATGGCAGACCTTAATGCTTCTGTCCTCACACAAAGCTCTAAATTAAGGCCTGATAAACTAGACAGGTTATGATGAGACCGTGGTTAGGAGTTGTCTATAATCGTTCATCTAATGTAAAAGAGCAAGTAGATATACAGTCATAATGATAATTAAGCTGGTGACCATTCTGGAAAAATGTAAATAGCTTCAACATGCATAACACATATTCATAATATCATAATTTAGTATTCAAATAGGTCTTTGGACAAACACAGTACAAATATATAAAGAGAGGGACAAGGGGACCACCACCATAACGTATTCACCCTTTATTAGGTCCGCTGATGGAGCAACTGCTTGTATATCCTGGACTGCTTGACCCGACTCTGCTCGATAGAACCTTTGGAGAATGCCTCCTTACTCTAGTAGCTTTTGGCGTGCCTTTACCTTCCCTTCCCTCCGCGGCTTAAGCAAAGCCCTATTGAATAATTCTTCGAACGCCTAGTGCTCTCTTAGGATCTCCTAACAAAATCTCGGGTATTCTATGAATATTAAACACGAACCCTATCTAGTCGTATTCTAAGATCTGAGACAGACTCTCAGAAATAGGGAACACGAGAAAGTCTCGAATATTAAAATCTACATGAACGAAGAAACACCTAAAATCACTGAATGACTTGTATACTTGAGGTCACTGAATGATTCAGATCAAGTGGAGAGGAATGAAATCAACTATGAAAGGCCTGAGGTATTTATAGCTGGAGAACTGAATGATTGTTTATGCAGAAAATGATGTGGGAGTTTGAACAAGGGTTCGAGACGCCCGTCCCGAAATGGGATGCCCGTCCCTACCTGCTGACCAGGTCAGGACGCCCGTCCCGGTGCTTTGACCGGGTCGGGACACCCGTCCTGGGTCCTGGATGTCCGTCCCGGGTCTTTGACTGGGCCAGGACGCCCGTCCTGGTCTTGGGACTCCCGAAAATCACGTTTTTACACCAAAATTTGCCATTTTCTTGCATATTTCACCTGAAGCTTTCAAAATCACAAAAACTGTGAAATTGTGTTAATAACAGTCAATTGAGAATTATTTAACTCCAATTTTGCCCTAAATTGTGCCTAAAAACATGCTAAAAAGTGATATGATTTGTGCATGTCACAATTCGAAATAGAAAAGGGATCTTCCCAGTAGTAGTATTTCAAATCAACAAAGAATTTCTTCTTTTGCTGATAGGTCATATCACTCGGGAATATTTCAGCGACTAGATAATTTGCAATATTGATAAACCACAGAAGAGGATCATTATACATAGCAAATAATGCAAACACATACTCATCCAAAAATTTATCAGATTTTACTGTCTCATCAATCGCCTCTAACTCGGGGTTTTCTAATCTAAGACCAATGGTTTGCTTTCTAGATTTCCATCCCCTTTTCTTATCCCTTATCAAATTCTTGTAAGAATAAAACTCAACTAATCAATCTTAGTTCAGCATCAGTTTTATTGAATAGATATCGCAGAGTGATTAGTGTATACTATTATTTTAGATGAAACTAGGTATGATATGACTTTATCAACTAGCATATACAACAGCTAGTAATCCCCTTTCAGTAGTGGTATGGTTCTACTGGGCATCCGTAAAGGTCTTACTTGCATAGTATATAACATGGAATCTCTAATCATGCCTTTTTCCTAAAATAATTCTTATTGCATCATTACACATCATATATATAAATTTTAAAAGCAAATTCCTAATCACGTGTTGTCATAATGGGTGCAGTAGTTCGTTTTGTTTTTTTAAAAGATGTCATGCATTTATCATCAAAAACAAAAGGAACATCCTTTCTTAATAGAATATTCAAGGTCTGGCTAAAAAAATTTACTTCATAGCTTGTCGAATAAAGCCAGCATGACCTAAGAAAATTATAACATGACATTTTTCCAAATTACAACGTAAGCCAAAATTTGACAACTCAGAAAAAATACTCTTTCCTCATTTCCATTTTATTTTCGAAAATAGATAATAAAAATGACAAACAGACAGGAAAACTGTAAACACGAAAATTTTATTTCTTTTATTTTCTAAAAAATAAAATTCATAGAAGAAAAGAAAAGAGAAGATCTAATTTAAATTTTTAACTTTTTAAATTTTTTTTAAAAGAGCATTGTAAATTTCCTTAATGCGGTTTTAGAATAATTTCCTAAAATTTGATTATCTTAAATTTCTTAATTTTAGATAATTTCTAAAATTAATTAGTTATGATAACCCTATATCTCAGGAAACTGATTGTCTAACTAGCATAAACTGAGTGTTATGTCTAAGGTATATATTACTACCGCTACCTATCATAAGTCTCTAGAATTTTGATCAGGAATCCTAAATTTGTTATGATATTTCCCCGGCAACGACGCCAAAAATCTTATGCGTTCCCATCGATATGCTAAAAATAGGTTATATTTACCCTATATCGATTATGAATAATGAAGGACTTAGAATTACTAATTGTCACATTTAGCATTTATGTTGTCACCTCATCAATCAGAACCTAAGGCAGAGTACCTATCGTGTAGCTAGTCTATTGAAAAAGTACCTACAATTTTAATTTAAGAATTTATCGTACTCTCAGGGAAGTGGTAATGGCTTAGTAGCAACTATCCTTTTACCCTAACTCTCATTTTATTATCCAGTTATGCAATCATTCATCAATATCCTTTGACGAGAGGTTGATCCATGCTACACAAGGTTCGAGTTCATTAAGCATGCAAGAGTGATTTACAGACAGTGTTCTGATATATGTTATATTATTTCTACATGTTGATTGACCTATCTTCGAATATTTTAGATATATCTTGATCTAAATTGCAATTATATACTGATTCTACTTGTGTACCACATCTGAGTTATCTGATAAACCGCCACATCGCCATTGAAGGCCCTACTCACGGTTCGAGCTAAAGGCATCCATGAAAGTCCTGTGTCACTCAGGAGATCATGTCGCTTGCCCTAACGCCGGCATAAACACACGAACTCAACCTACTTAGACTACTTTAACAAACATGGTGATCTATAGGTTATTTCATCTAATATGACAGACCTTAATGCTTCCGTCCTCACACAAAGCCCTAAATTCAGGCATGTTAAACTAGACATGTTATGATTAGACCGTGGTTAGGAATTGTCTATAACCGTTCATCTAATTTAAAAGATCAAGTAGACATACAGTCATAATGATAATTAAGAAGGTGTCCTTTCCGGAAAAATTGTAAATATTTTCAACATGCAAAACACATATTCATAATATCATGATTTAATAATCAAATGGGTCTTTGGACAAACACAGTACAAAAACACTTTTTTAGCATGTTTTAGGCACAATTTAGGGCGAAATTAGAGTTAAATCGTTCTTAATTGACTGTTATTAACACAATTTTGCAATTTTGTGATTTTGAAAGTTTCAGGTAAAATATGCAAGAAAATGGAAAATTTCAGGGCAAAAACATGATTTTCAGAAGTTCAGAAGTCAGGATGGGCATCCTGACCCGGTCAACAAATCGGGACGGGCGTCTCGAACCCATGAACAGTGTCCCACATCGTTTTCTGAAGAGAAATTCACTCAGCTTCCCTGCTATAAATACCCTAGGCCTTCTACAGTCAAAATCATCCCTCTCCACTTGATCTGAGTCATTCAGTAGCTTCCAGTACACTGTTTTCTACTGTTTATGTGTTATTCAGTGATTTTATGTGTTTTCATTCAAGTAGATTTTCAGTATACGAGAGTTTCTCGTGTTCTTTGTTTTTCTGAGAGTTTGTCTCAAGATCCTAGAATACGACTAGATAGGGTTTGTCTTTAATATTCATAGAATACCTGGGATTTTGTTAAGAGATCCTAAGAGAGCAATAGGTGTTCGAAGAGTTAGTCAACAAGGCTTTGCTTAAGCCCGGGACGTAAAGTAAAGCAATAGCTACTAGGCTGAGGAAGCGTTCTCTGAAGGTTCTATCGAGTAGAGTCGGGTCAAACAGTCTAGGATATACAAGTAGTTGCTCCATCTGCGGACCTAATAAAGGGTGAATACTTTATAGTGGTGGTCCCCTTGTCCCTCTCTTTATATTTTTGTACTATGTTTGTCCAAAGACCCATTTGATTATTAAATTATGATATTCTGAATATGTGTTTTTCATGTTGAAGATATTTACATTTTTCCGGAAAGGTCACCAGCTTAATTATCATTATGACTATATATCTACTTGCTCTTTTAAATTAGATGAATGGTTTTAGATAATTCCTAACCACTGTCTAATCATAACCTGTCTAGTTTAATAGGCCTTAATTTAGGGCTTTGTGTGAGGACGGAAGCATTAAGGTCTGTCGTATTAGATGAAATAACCTATAGATCACCATGTTTGTTAAAGTAGTCTAAGTAGGCTGAGTTTGTGTGTTTATGCCGGCGTTAGGGCGAGCGGCATGATCTCCTGAGTGACACAGGACTTTCATGGATGCCTTTAGCTCGAACCGTGAGTAGGGCTGTCAATGGCGATGGGGCGGTTTATCAGATAACTCGGATGTGGTACACAAGTAGAATCAGTATATAATTACAATCTAGACCAAGATATATCTAAAATATTCAAAGATAGGTCAATCAACATGTAGAAACAATATAACATATATCAGAACAATGTATGGAAAATACTTTTGCAAGCTTAAGTAAACTCGAACCTAGTGTAGAATGGATCAACCTCTCATCAAAGGATATTGATGAATGATTGCATAACTGGATAATAAAATGAGAGTTAGGGTAAAAGGATAGTTGCTACTAAGCTGTTACCACTTCCCTGGGAGTACGATAATTTTTTTAATTAAAGTCGTAGGTACTTTCCAACAGACTAGCTACACTATAGGTACTTTGCCTTAGGTTCTGATCGATTGAGTGACAACATAGATGCTAAATGTGACATTTAGTAATTCTAAGTCCTTAGTTATTCATAATTGATATAGGATAAATAAAACCTATTTTTAGCATATCGATCGGAATTCATCAGATTTTAGGGAAATATCATAAAATTTTAGGATTCCTGATCAAAATTCTAGAGACTTATGATAGGTAGCGGTAGTAATCTATACCTTAGACATAACATTCATTTTATTCTAGTTAGACAATCAGTTTCTTGAAATATAGGGTTATCATAACTAATTAATTTTAGAAATTATCTAAAATTAAGAAATTTAAGATAATCAAATTTTATAAAATTATTCTAAAACCGTATTAAGGAAATTTACATTGATTTTGAATAAAAAAATTTTAATCTTTTCTTTTCTTCTATTTTATTTTCTGAAAAATATTATTTTCTAGAAAATAAAAGAAATAAATTTTTTGTGTTTACAGTTTTCTGTGTGTTTGTCATTCTTATTATCTATTTTTGAAAAAAAATTGGAAATGAGGAAAGAGTATTTTTATTCTGAGTTTTCAAATTTTGGCTTAGGTTGTAATTTGGAAAGAATGCCATGTTAGAATCTCCTTAGGTCATGCTGGCTTTATTATGAAATAAATTTTTCTTTAGCCAGACCTTTGAATATTCTATTGAGAAAGGATGTTCCTTTTGTTTTTTATGATGAATGCATAACATCTTTTAATAAACCAAAAGGAACTACTGCAACCATTATGACATCACCTGATTGGAATTTTCTTTTTGAATTTATTTATGATGTGTGTAATGATGCAGTAAGAATTGTTTTAGGAAAAAGGCATGATTAGAGATTTCATGTTATATATATACTATGCAAGTAACACCTTTACTAATGCCCAGTAGAACCATACCACTACTGAAAAGGGATTACTAGTCGTTGTATATGATGATAGATTCATATCATATCTAGTTTCATCTAAAACAATAGCATACACTAATCACTCTGCTCTGAAATATATGTTCAATAAAACTGAAGCTAAACCATGATTGATTAAGTTGAGTTTTATTGTTATCAGAATTTGATATAGAAATAAGGGAAAAGAAAAGGGGACGAATATCTAGAAAGCAAACCGTTGGTCTAGATTAGAAAACCCTGAGTTAGAAGCTATTGATGAGACAGTATATCTGATAAATAATTTTTTTGGATGAGAATTTGTTTTCATTGCTTACTATGTATAATAATTCTCCTCCTTGGTTTATCGATACTATAACTTATCTAGTCGCTGAGATATTCTCGAGTGATATGACATATCAACAAGAGAAATTCTTTGTTGATTTAAAATATTACTATTGGGGAGATCCCTTTTCTATTTTTGAATCGTTGCAGAGTAAGTGATCAAAAGATGTATCTCGGAAGGCGAAGGCCACAAGATTCTGGAGCATTGCCATAAAAAACTCTGCGGGAGACCAATTGACTACTATCAACACTGTCCGGAAAGTGTTGAAAGTAGGATCTTATTGGTCCATAATATTCAAGAATTTTGTATCCTTGATACAGTCCTGCGATGCTTGCCAAATAACAGGTAACACATCCTCCATAGATCGTCTACCCCAGCAAGGTACACAAAGTGTTACAATCTTTTGATATATGGGGTATTCATTGAATCCTTTTTATTTCTTCCTTTTGGCAACAAGTACATCATAGTAGTTGTAGAACACTTTCAAAATGGCCTGAACCACAGGCATTACCTACTAATGATGTTAAAGTCATGTGTAGATTCTGTGAGAAACTATTTTCCAGATTCAGATGTGCCAAAGTGATAAAGGGTTGTTCTCTAGTTAACGCAGCTAACGCTTCCTCTGATGAGCAGTTAGAGGCATTAATAGCTAATGATAACAGTCAAATTAATGCCTTTCAACAAAGAAGAAACGTTCAAGCCTATGTATCAAATTTGTGAGTCTGCCAAGTACCGCACTTTAGCAGGGATTGCTATGGGAATGGAATATTGACCATTCCAAAAAGAGGTAGGAGCAGGTTACTGCAGAATGCTACTCCAATGGGAAACACATACAATCCTTACTGAAGAAATCATCTGGGATTTAGTTTGAGGAATAATTCTAGAGCTAAAAAAAACTTCCAGAAGATACCACCATAGCAAAGTCCCTATTCGCAGAATCAACAAATGAGATATTGTTATTGGTTAGGCCCGTTTACTGTTACAAACGTGTAGCCATATGGAGCATAGGTTATAATGGATCAAGACGACACTTCTTAAAAAGTAAACGGGCAACAATTAAAGTCATACCAGTGCAAGCAAGTGACCTACCGACCAAGTGGCATCAACTAGTCGATGGATATAGAGGAATTTGGCGTTGTATCAGGAGTATAGCAATAGAGGAGCTTACTTCTCCTGCATACCAATCAGCTGTGAGAAACTTTCCCGAGGAAGTTTCAAATACTTGGGCCCAAATCTACACCACTGGAGCCCCTACCACCACGGCTTCGCCAAAGCTTTAGGTATCTTTTCTGCCCTTCAATACTTGCATACAATACTGTCACATGTAGGCGCACCACTCTAGAGAAGTCACGTTCCTCCCGGACACGTTGCTCTGATTGCGAGAAAACTTTGCAAATAATTCGAGGAAGCAGTCCATGGAGCTCGGGCCATTCATCACACTGATAGCCACTACCTGGAGCTCGACATTGAAGGATCAGAGCTGACAAGGATAGCTCCATCTACCAGACCCACCGACCTGAATGTTCTTCAGAAAATGGGGATGGTAGTTCGCAAACCATAAGGTAGACACACCCTCCATACGAAGCACACTACAGAGTCAGCAGCTCAACATTCAAAGCTTATAGAGTCAAGGACATTTTAGTAATAGCAGATGGCTGAGGTGAAGAGCCAATTGATAGATCAGAGAAGACCCTTCTGCTCGAGACATGAAGGGAGTTTTTCTAATCCTCATCTTCCTCTACTTTTATTTTGTTTTCTTTTAATTTTTATCTTCATTTCGTGTTCTATTTGTATTTCATGTTTTTGTTTTTAAACTCTTATTTCTCAAATAAGTGTGGTGTAAGAGCTTTGTTTGTCTTGTTTCTTTTCTTTCTCTTCCTCTTAATTAGTCACATAAGTGTGGGGTAAGAGTTTTATGTTTTCCAACTTTTATTTTTCAAATAAGTGTGGGGTGATAGGATATGCATGAACACTGAGGACAGTGTAAACCTTAAGTGTGGGGTAGCAATGCACTGTGCACTGTAGTAGTAAATTTTGCATGTTTTCACATATTTCTCACTAAAATTGCACCCTTCCAAAAAAATTTCAAAATTTTTTATTCTTTCAGACTTCAAAATGCAGTATTGATTTGTATAAGAAATGCTTATGTCTATGATATATGCGAGTAGAGCATTATGATTAGTAGGAAACAAGTTGATAACTTTACTGAATTCCTCGATTAGAAATAGGGAATTCCTGGTACTTGAGCACAACTTAGTTTGGATTAGAGACATCAACCAAATACCTTTTCGAGACCTAACTAAATAATATTAGACCGGTTGAGGATGTTCTAGCAATTTAAATGACTAGATGATGCTCTGAGCTGGAAGTGAAAATGTTAAAAAATATGGTAGTTTGCAAGCGTCCTTTGCTACTCGAGCACCACTCCTCAAGGGAACTTAAAGCCTGATGCCCTAAGGTCATGTAGATTTGTGAGTCATCGGAGTGGGACTCGCTACATTGGTAGTTAAAGTTGATGGGCGAAAGCGAACACAAAAATACCCTGAACAATCAATCTAAAAATACATAGCCCAGTGTGTTCTTTTATTGAAAATTTTAATTGAAAAGCCTTGACACCAAAGCTCAGAACTCAGAAGGTTGTTTATTGCAGTTATGTCCAGCGACTGGTCGAAGTATTAACTTGTAAGAGTTAGGAGAAGACTATATTATGTTGACAATCTAGTCTAGAGTAATACACACACTACACATCAGGAAGACCTCGTGACTAAGAGTAGAGTTCAGTCTAGTTATTAAATTGTTAAACCTGCATGCCCATGATAATCGACTAAAATATTTGAGACCTTGTCATAGCAACTTAACCAGTCAGACCTGTTTTGTGAATCATCTGACTCAGTGATCAATTTTGGCATAAAACATTGCTAGAAATTTTAAGTGACTGCACCTATGATTTAAATTATCAATCGTTTCATATAGACTTTGCTTGAGGACAAGCAAAAAGCTAATTGTGGGTCATATGATATGCATAAATCATATCACTCTTTTAGCATGTTTTTAGGCACAATTTATGGTGAAATTGGAGTTAAATCGTTGTTAATTGACTGTTATTAACACAATTTCGCAGTTTTATTGATTTTGGAAGTTTCAAGTGAAATATGCAAGAAAATGGCAAATTTCGGGTTAAAAACATGATTTTTGAAAGTTCAAAAGTCAGGACGGGCGTCCCGACCCGGTCAAAGTATCGAAATAGGCATCCCGAACCCAGGACGGGATTCCTGTCTCGGTCAACAGATCGAGACGGGCGTCTCGAACCTATGAACAGTGTCCCGCATCATTTTCTGAAGAGAAATTCACTCAGCTTCCTACTATAAATACCATATGCCTTCTACAGTTGAAATCATCCCTCTCCACTTGATCTGAATCATTCAGTGGCTTCCAGTACATAGTTTTCTACTGTTTACGAGTCATTCAGTGATCTCATGTATTTTCGTTCAAGTAGATTTTTAGTATACGAGAGTTTCTTGTGTTCTTTGTTTTTCTGAGAGTTTGTCTCAAGATCCTAGAATACAACTAGATAGGGTTTGTTTTTAATATTCATAGAATACTCGGGATTTTGTTAGGAGATCCTAAGAGAGCACTAGGTGTTCGAAGAGTTAGTCAATAGGGCTTTGCTTAAACCTGGGATGTAAGGTAAAGCAATAGCCACTAGGCTGAGAAAGCGTTCTTCGAAGGTTCTGTCGAGCAGAGTCGGGTCAAGCAGTCCAAGATATACAAGTAGTTGCTCCATCAGCGGACCAAATAAAGGGTGAATACTTTATGGTGGTGGTCCCCTTGTCCCTCTCTTTATATTTTTGTGCTGTGTCTGTCCAATGACCCATTTGATTATTAAATTATGATATTATGAATGTGTTTAGCATGTTGAAGATATTTACATTTTTCCGGAAAGGTCACCAACTTAATTATCATTATGACTGTATGTCTACTTGCTCTTTTAAATTAGATGAACGGTTATAGACAATTCCTAACCATGATCTAATCATAACCTGTCTAGTTTAATAGGCCTTAATTTAGGGCTTTGTGTGAGGACGGAAGCATTAAGGTCTGCCGTATTATATGAAATAACCTATAGATCACCATGTTTGTTAAAGTAGTCTAAGTAGGTTGAGTACGTATGTTTATGCCACCGTTAGGGCCAGCGGCATGATCTCCTAAGTGACACAGGACTTTCATGATTATCTTTAGCTCGAACCGAGATAACTCAGATGTGGTACACCAGTAGAATTAGTATATAATTGTAATCTAGACCAAGATATATCTAAAATATTCGAAGATAGGTCAATCAACATGTAGGAACAATATAACATATATCAGAACAATGTCTGGAAAATACTCTTGCATGCTTAAGTAAACTCGCACCTAGTGTAGAATGGATCAACCTCTCATCAAAGGATATTGATGAATGATTGCATAACTGGATAATAAATTGAGAGTTAGGGTAAATGGATAGTTGCTACTAAGCCGTTACCACTTCCTTGGGAGTACAATAATTTCTTAAATTAAAATTGTAAGTACTTTCTAACAGACTGCTACACGATAGGTACTCTGCCTTAGGTTCTGATTGATTGAGTGACAACATAGATGCTAAATGTGACAATTAGTAATTCTAAGTCCTTAGTTATTCATAATCGATATAAGGTACATAAAACCTATTTTTAGCATATCGATCAGAACACATCACACCTCTTCGTTAAATGTGGAACATATTGTCTTGCTGGCCTGCATTGTCAAAGGTCGTCCTATCAATGTTGGAAAATTAGTTTGTGAACAGATTCGTGCATGCGCTAATAAGAAAAGTGGGGAAATGTTTTTCCCCACTTTGATTTATTTACTTTGCAGGGCCACTGGAGTTATGGTGGCCATGGAGGACGCCGATTTTTATTCGCAGGGGACTATCTCTGCATACGACTTGAGCAGAATCCTCCCCACTGCATCACCACATCCTCCGAAGGACAGTTCCCAGACACCATCCTCCCAAACTCCATTCTCGGCCACAGCAGATGCTCCAGCAAATGCACCAGCGGATGCTCCAATAATAACCTTGGCACAACTGCATGAACAACAGCAGTTGTACTGGTAATATGCCAGAAACCGCGATGCCGCACATTTCAAAACATTGCCGTGACAACGCCAACAGTCTGGCGCACCCTGGCCAACTTTTCCGCATCAACTTCTGCCCGAGGCAACACACATAATGGACATTATTGTTTAAGGCACTCCCGGCACATTGTGAGTGGTTCTTTCTCTCTAAACTCATTTCTTTTTTGTTGCACTATTTGTACTGTCTTAATTAACCTGCTGAGCAGGCCTGAACAATTGGTTTTCTTTTCTCTTCTGCCCTGTTTGAATTATCTTAATGCTTGGTTTTGCTACTATTTATTTTGCGCAATGGGGACATTGCTTCTCCTCAAGTTTGGGGGAGGGTGTCCCTTGGCTGAAATCCTTGTTATTTCCCCTTTAATTGAAGTTTTAATGACATCTCTCTATTTTGCTATATTTGTGTTGAAAACTACTAGAATTATGTTGTAGCAATTCTGGTATGAATGAGTTAGCATTTGAATGTGTTTCATTGAATGAATGGCTTTAGCATAGAGAACTGTTAGCATGAATGAGATAGCAATTGAATGTGTTTCATTGGATAGTTGGCTTGAGCAGGATCAGGGTAAACCTTGGGAACCCGATTGATGATGATCTCTTAAAGCTAAAACAAATTCTTGTATGCCATGTGCCAATTTTTTTGAAAATATTTAGATATTAGTTGACACTAAGTGAAAATTCTTTTTACTCCCATCTTTTGCACAATAGTCTAGACTTACACAATTTTCTTTATTCATAAAAAAAAGTTAGCTTGGTATGAAGAAACAGAATTTTTAGGTTCATTTATAATACCTCTTGAGGCGAAATTATAATGAATTCAATAACACTGAAATAATTGAGGCACATTCTTGAAATGATTGAGCCTTTCTAGCCTAACCTTGATGCATTTATTTTCCCCTAGCAAACCAAGTTGAGCTTAGCCTATTTCTTGACACCCATATTGAATAACTAACCACTTTGAGCGAAATATTTGCATGTATCCTTTCTTTGCCTCCTATAAACTTAATCTCAATCTGCTTAGAATACTTCTGAAAATAAGTTTGGGGTGCGGGAAAAAAGAGAGAAGGAAAAGAAAAGAATTTTTGAAAATAAGTATAAGAATATTGCAGCACAATGCTGCAGCATCATAGATCGGTGGCAGTAAAGTACTGAAATTAAGAATGTTATGGGTGATGAGGGTTGATATATTTAAATGCTTGAAAAAGAGAGTAAAACTCTCTGAACCTAGAGATGAAGAAAAAAAAAGAGCAAAGCTCATTATTGAGGATACCTATAAAAAATGTGACTAAATTATGAACTCTTTCCTGGAGCAAAGATGAAAAAAATATAGGGTACATCTTCAACATGAGAAAAATGTGAAAAATACTTGCATTAAGTGTGTTCAAGGTAGATTGGGACTGAGTTCGAGCCTACTTTGTACCTGTATTTATTATACCTTAGCCCCAGCCAACATTACAACCTAAGTAAGGCCTCTTTGATCTTTGTTATTGAGTTTGCTACATTAGTGGAGAGTGGTATGATAAATTGAATTCTGACAATGCAAAATGAATCTTAGGATCATCAATTACTGATTCATGAATGAAAACAATTGATAGGCTGGACTATACAAACACACTGGATTGAAATTTTTTTGAGCTTGGGTTGGTTAATATTTTGCTATTTAAAGAAAGATGGAACACGATGCTTACTTGAATTTTAAATTTTTTCTCTCTAAAATCACTGGTCCCAAGTTTAGCTAAAACTGTTGAGCTAAATTCTCCAGTGGGTGTACACATTTCATTTTTTTTGTCTTGCTGCAGCATTGCTTGGGACGAGCAATGGTTTAAGTTTGGAGGTGTGATAACTCTAAAATAATAGAGTTATTCACATAAGCTTTGCCCACATTTTGCTTTTAAAATGACTGAATTTATGCTGAAATTGGAGTTAAAATGCGTCTAGTTGTTATTCTCTCTCTTTTTACGAAGAATATGGTTTTAATATCAATAAGTTTGATGCGTTCCGATTGATATGCTAAAAATAGGTTTTATTTACCCTATATTGATTGTGAATAACTAAGGACTTAGAATTACTAATTGTCACATTTAGCATCTATGTTGTCACTTAATCAATCAGAACCTAAGGTAGAGTACCTATCGTGTAGCTAGTATGTTGGAAAGTACCTACGCTTTTAATTTAAGAATTTATCGTACACCCAGGGAAGTGGTAACAGCTTAGTAGTAACTATCCTTTTACCCTAACTCTCATTTTATTATCCAGTTATGCAATCATTCATCAAAATCTTTGATGAGAGGTTGATTCATTCTACACTAGGTTCAAGTTTACTTAAGCATACAAGAGTGTTTTACAGACATTGTTCTGATATATGTCATATTGTTTCTACATGTTGATTGACCTATCTTCGAGTATTTTAGATATATCTTGTTCTAGATTGCAATTATATACTAATTCTACTTGTGTACCACATCTAAGTTATCTAATAAATTGCCACATCGCCATTGACGGCCCTACTCACGGTTCGAGCTAAAGGCATCCATGATATTCCTGTGTCACTCAGGAGATCATGCCGCTCGCATTAACACTGGCATAAACACACGAACTCAGCCTACCTAGACTACTTTAACAAACATGGTGATCTATAGGTTATTTCATCTAATATGGCAGACCTTAATGCTTATGTCTGCATACAAAGCCCTAAATTGTGGCTTGATAAATTAGACAGGTTATGATTAGACCGTGGTTAGGAGTTGTCTATAACTGTTCATCTAATTTAAAAGAGCAAGTAGATATACAGTCATAATGATAATTAAGCTGGTGACCTTTTCGGAAAATGTAAATACCTTCAACATGCAAAACACATATTCATACTATCATAATTTAATATTCAAATAAGTCTGTGGACAAACACAGTACAAACATATAAAGAGAGAGACAAGGGGACCACCATTATAAAGTATTCACCCTTTATTAGGTCCGCTGATGGAGCAACTACTTGTATATCCTCGAATGCTTGACCCGACTTTGCTCGACAGAACCTTCGGAGAACGCTTCCTTACCCTAGTAGCTATTGCTTTGCCTCTACCTTCCCTTCCCTCCTCGGCTTAAGCAAAGCCCTGTTGAATAATTCTTCGAACGCCTAGTGCTCTCTTAGGATCTCCTAACGAAATCCTGGGTATTCTATGAATATTAAAAACAAACCCTATCTAGTCGTGTTCTAAGATCTGACACAGACTCTCAAAAAATGAAGAACACGAGACACTCTCGAATACTAGAAATCTACTCGAACGAAAAACACCTAAAACCACTGAATGACTCGTAGATAGTAGAAAACTGTGTACAGGAAGCAACTGAATGATTCAGGTCAAGTGGAGAGGAATGATTTCAACTGTGAAAGGCCTGGGGTATTTATAGCAGGGGAATTGAGTGAATTTCTCTTCAGAAATCGATGTGGGATACTGTTAATGGATTCGGGACGCACATCCCGGCCGATTGACCAGGTCCAGATGCCAGTCCCGGGTCCTAGATGCCCGTCCCGGTGCTTTGATCAGGTCGGGACGCCCATTCTGGTCTTGGGACGCCCGTCCTGACTTCTGAACTTTCGAAAATCACGTTTTCCCTCGAAATTTGCCATTTTCTTGCATATTTCACATGACACTTCCAAAATCACAAAAACTATGAAATTGTGTTAATAACAGTCAATTGAGAACGATTTAACTCCAATTTCGCCCTAAATTGTGCCTAAAAACATGCTAAAAAAGTGATATGATTTGTGCATATCATATAACCCCACACTTAGGTTTTTGCTTGTCCTCAAGCAAAGTCTACATGAAATTATTGATTTTAAATCATAGGTGCAGTCACTTAAAATTCCTAGCAATGTTTTTATTCCAAAATTGATCACTGAGTCAGATGATTCACAACACATGTCTGACTGGTTAAGTTGCTATGCCAAGGTCTCAAATATCTCTAGTAGATTATCACAATCAGGCAGGGTTAACAACTTAATAACTAGACTGAACTCTTCTCTTAGTCACGAGATCTTCTTGATGTGTAGTGTGTGTATTGGTCTAGACTAGATCGTCAACACAATATAGTCTTCTCTTGACTCTTACCAGATAATACCTCGACCGATCGCTAGACAGACCAGCAACAAACAACCTTCTGAGTTCTGAGCTTTGGTGACAAGGTTTTTTCAATAAAAATTTCAATATAATAACACACTAGGCTATGTATTTTTAGATTGATTGTTCAGGGTATTGTTGTGTTCGCTTTCACACATCAACTTTAACTACCCATGTAGCGAGTCCCACTCCGATGACTCCCAAATCTACACGACCTTAGGGCATCAGGCTTTAAGTTCCCTTAAGGAGTGGTGTTCGAGTAGCAAAGGACGCTTGCAAACTACCCTATTTATTTAACTTTTTTTTCACTTCAGCTCAGAGTATCATCTAGTCATTTAACTTGCTAGTGCATCCTCAACTGGTCTAATATTATTTAGCTAAGTCTCGAAAAGATATTTGGTTGATTGATACGCGAAAATCGTATAACTTTTTTAGCATGTTTTTATGTATGAATCTGGGTGAAATCGAGGGTAATTTGATCTTGATTGTTCATTATTCACTTAATTTCATAGTTTTTATGATTTTGGAAGTGTCTGGTGAAAAGTAGACGAAAACAGAGTAGGCCTGGGGCGTCCCAACCAAGTCAAGGCACCGGGACGGGCGTCCAGGACCCGGGACGGGCGTCCCGACCTGGTCAACTGATCAGGACGGGCGTCCCAATCCGGGACGGGCGTCCCGAGCTGCCAGAAGCTGTCCCACATCGAATTTTTCAGAGATTTTCACTTTGGGAAGCTGCTATAAATACCCCAGGCCTCCAGCAGTTGAATTCATTCCTCTCCACTCGATCTGAGTCATTAAGTGGTGTCCAGTGTACAATTCTCTAGTACACAACTCACTCAGAGACTCGGATCTCAGTTTTCTTTCTTGTTAGTGTTTTGTTTTATAAATATTTGTTATTTATGTTGAAGTATTATGTTTTTCTAGAAATGGCCACCTGCTTAAATATCCATTATGTCTGCATGTCTATTGCCGTTCTTTTAAACTGAAATTAGGGTTATAAACAATTCCTAACCACGGTCTATTCATAACCTGTTTAGTTTAACAGGCATCAATTAGTATTGGTGTCTGCCATACTAGATAAAATAATCTGCGGAACACCCCGTTGGTTGAAAATAGTCTAGGTAGGCTGAGTAGAGTTTTATGCCGGTGGTTATGCGACGAGCAGTATGATCCCCAAAGTGACATAGGGCGGTCATTGCTGACTTTAGTCCGAGCCGTGAGTAGGGCCGTTACCCTTAACGATGGGGCGGTAGCATAGAAACTCAGATGTGGTAGCCTTTAGACACAGAACATAATTGCAATCCAGGCCAAGACATGTCTAAAATACTCGAATATAGGTCAATCAACGTATAGTAACAGTATAACATAAAATCAGGATCTAATCTTTAAAACACTTTCAGGTTTAGCTAGACTTAAACCTAGTGGAGAATGAATCACCCTCTCATCAAAATTATTGATGAAGATTGCATAACTGGATTATAAGATAAGAGTTAGGAAGAAAGGCTAGTTACTACTAAGCCGTTGCCATTTCCCTGGGAGTACGATATTTATTTAATAAAATTGTAGATACTTTCCAACAGACTAGCTACACGATAGGTACTCTGCCTTAGGTTCTGGCTGATTAAGTGACACCATAGAGACTAAATGTGACAATTAGTCAATCACAGTCCTTAATTATTCATAATCAACATAGGGTAAAATATCACCTATTTAGCACATCGGTCGGAAACCCCATCAGATTTTTGGCGCCGTTGCCGGGGAAATATCATAATGAATTTAGGATTATTGGCCACAATTCTAGAAACTTATGATAGGTAGCGGTAGTAACCTAGACTTTTGATTTACACTTATCTTATACTAGTTAGACAATCACTTTCCTAAATATAGGATTATCATAACTAATTAATTTTAGATAATATCTGGAATTAAGACACTTAGGATAATCAAATTTTAGAAAATTATTCTAAAACCATATTAAGGAAATTTACTTGCTTTCTAAATAAATCAAAATCCATAAAAATATTTTTCTTGCTTTCTTGTTTCACTTTCCTACTTTTGTTATTTCTAACCAGACTTTGCACTCAAAGATGAAGAGAACAAGAGCAGCTACTAATCAGGCAAAGAAGACAGAAAGCCCTGACACTCCAGGACCGAAGAAGACAAAGCCAGAGGGCCCCTCTAGGCCTGCACCAGAAGTACCACGAGGGACTCTTCCTTCACAACCAGTGGAAGTAAACTCAAGCCCTGATGCCAGTGAACTAGTGAGACGATTCCTGAACACCCGTGAGCATAGTCCCACGGAAGAAGATCCTTCTGAGGATACCCTCCCTCCTAGAGAAGTACCCCAGAGATCTCCAATTCACCCTCCTGCCCAGAGAGTTCCTATAAATCCACCCCCTACTGACCAAACCCAAAATTCACCAACCTCTCCTGCATACACCCCAACACCTAACGAGCGCACCCCTTCATCTGCGGGGAGTACTAACGGTTATTATTCAATGTTGTCCGTGCAGATAGACACGCTAACTCAAAGGGTCTATGAGATGGACCAAGGGATTGCCAGCAGACTGTGTCATTTAGACCAACTCAGTCTGAATATCACAACTAACGTAGACCGACTCAGAGCCACGGTCAATCTTCAGGAGAACCAAGGTGCACAACTACTCCGAGAGATGGCTGATTTACGCAGTGAGCAGAACAGGCAGAGGGATGAGATGAGAACCATACGCATAGAAATGTGAAGCATTCGAACAGAACTACAGGAGATCAGAGATAGGATTCGTTAAAAAGGGAAGATTCTTTTACTTTCAACAAATAATTCGTTTGAACTGAAACTTGAATAATTGACCCTTATTTTTTCTATCTTTCAAACATTTTAAAGGGTCCTTTATATTCAACAATTTTCTTCAGACATTTTATTTCGAATTTCTATGAAAAACAAGAGTTTTGCAAATACGGTTTATTTTCCACTAATTACATTGCACAAACTCAGTTTTGTTTTCTGAAATTCTTGCTGAATTTAAGTTAGGATAAAATTAGGGTAGTCACAATTTTCGAAAAAAGACTGAGGAATTTTTGCATAGAGTTTTTAACAACTTCTGAATTTCATTGGATAAACATGAAGCCTTGTTAAGAATTATGATTATTTTTGGTATCTTGAGATTTTCAGGGAATTACGAAGAAAAAAAAATTTTCCGAAATTGGCACGCGTCCCGATGCAACCCGGGACGGGCGTCCCGAGGGCCACCCTTCTATAAAAGTCCAATTTTTTTTTCATTTTCTCTCAAATCTACAACAAAAAATTCATCTCTCTAAATATTTCTCTCTACCTTCTCTCTACAAATTTTTGGCAAACTCTTCAAAGTCTAAAAATTCGAATTTCCCTCCAAAATTTGAATTTTCCCAAAAACTCGAATTTCCCTCCAAAATTCAATTTTCCCGCCAAAAATTCTTTCCCTAACCTAATTTCATCCTTCCCACCTAACTTCTCTCGTACGTTTTCAATGGCTCCCAAACGTGCTCGTACCACATCTACCATGACAGTTACCTCAGTGGTACATCCTTTTATGCTGTTTCCCTCCAGCACAGCATACCAAGAGAGATGCACTGGGTACATCGGGCGTACGATACTGACGGGCAGAACGCTGGATTGGGCAGCAGTACAGATACTGGGAGTAGAGCCGAAAGTCAGACGCATACTCGACGTGCCACCCTACAGTCGAGTATTCATCGTCACAGAGCCCACATACCTGGAGCTGGTATGTGAGTTCTATGCGTCTTTTACTTACCACCAGGAGCAGATCACATTCCGTTTAGGCGGAATAGATCGATCGATGAGCATGGCCGAGTTTGGCATCACCCTAGGCATCTGGCAGAGAGATGAGCTGGATACGCCCGCATACACCACGGCAGTTCGAGACTTCACGTCTGCAGATGTCTCCACTGCTTGGACTCAGATCTGCATGACGGGTGTCCCATACCAACATGGCTTTGCAAAAGCCATAGGTATTTATCCTACTCTCCGTTACCTGCATGCTATCATTGCACACACATTGTCAGGACGACTGACAGTGCCCGGAACTGTCACCCGGATGGAGACGTTCCTTCTAGCCAACATGCACATGGGATCTACAGTAGAAATGGCTAGACTCATAGCGGTCGTTATGCGAGGATTCGCTACAGACACTAGGAAACAGTGTCTGGGACTCGGACCATACATCACCAGGCTAGCCCGCTACCTGGAGTTGGACATAGAGGGCTCGGAGCTTACTCTGGTCACCCCGACCACCATTCCCACAGATATTACCATTCTACGGAACATGGGAATGGTTGTACGGGATGCGAATGGCCGCGACACCATCCACACGGAGCAGACAAGACAGGCATCGGCATCAGAAGCATTTCCAGCGCATATCCCTCCATCCGAGACGTTCGTGCCACGTACTGCCTTCGAACGACACATGTCGCACGGATTGGCAGAACTATCGGCCCGATACAGTCGAGACATGGACATGATTAACAGACGGCTGGCGATGATAGAGGATAGGATTGATAGACGGTTGGCGATGATAGATGACAGGATCTCCATGAACACCAGCAGGATTGAGGAGATACATCAGCAGACTTCCCGAGTGGCGGAAAACTTCAAGTTTGACTTAGCAGACTTAGGTCTACTGGACAACGATCCGCCGGGTTCTTAGTCTCTCTCTCCTTCTTTCCTTTTCTTTCCTTTCTTTTGTTTTTGTTTTTCTTGTTTTATGTGTATAAACATGTCTGGGCTGTATGACGTATGAATCTATGTACAAATTTGATTTATATGACATACAGAATTGTTTGCATTATTATATTTTATGTCTTACTTACCCATACAGAATCCTTTATTTTCTGTTTTACTTCTTATTTTCAAATAAGTGTGGGGTAAGAATCTTTTCTGTTTTATTTCTTATTTTCAAATAAGTGTGGGGTAATTAGATATGCATGACCACTGAGGACAGTGCCAGACTTAAGTGTGGGGTAGCAGTGCACGGTGCACTGTAGCAGTTTGCAAAATTTTTCGCATGATTTTGCTTGTTTTCACGTACTTTCACACCCTTCCAAAATTTTTCAAAATTATTTCCGTCTTTCAGACGTCTAAATGCAGTATGCTTGGTTAAACAATTGCTTATATCTGTGATATGTAGGTAGTATGTTATGGTTGGTAGAAGATAATTGATAGCTATCTTGGACTAATTGATTAGGAATAGGGAATTCCTGATAACTGAGCACAACTTTGTCTGGAATAGAGACCTCAACCAATTACCTGTTCGAGACTTAACTAGATAAAATTAGACCAGTTGTGGATATATTGGCAGTTAGGATGACTAGATGAGACTCTGAGCTAGAAGTGAAAAGAAATTAAAAGAAGTTAATCAAATAAGGGTAGTTTGCCAGCGGCCTTCGCTACTCGAGCACCACTCCTTCGGGGAATTTAAAGCCTGATGCCCTAAGGTCGTGTAGATCTGGGAGTCATCGGAGTGGGACTCGCTACATGGGTAGTTGAAGTTGACGTGTTCTAAGCAGACTCAAAATACCCTGAATCTATAAAATAACTAAATGCTAAAACATTGAAAATCTGATCACCAAAGCTCAGAACTCAAAAAGTTGTCTGTTGTTAATATGTCTAGCGATAGGTCGAAGTGTTATCTGGTAGTAGTTAAGATAAGAGTACATTATGTTGACTATCTGGTCTGGACTAGTACACACACTACACATCAGGAAGACCCTGTGACTAAGAAAAAGGTCCAACCTAGTTGTTGATTTATTTTCTGCCTGGTCATAACAAGCTACTAGAGACATTTGAGACCTTGTCATAGCAACCTAACCAGACAAACCTGTATTAAAGCTGTCTGAAGAATTTTTGGAATAAAAACATGACTAGGAATTTAAGTAACTTCAGGTAAACTTTGCTTGAGGACAAGCAAAAAGCTAAGAGTGGGGTTATCTGATACGCGAAAATCGTATCACTTTTTAGCATGTTTTTATGTATGAATCTAGGTGAAATCGAGGATAATTTGATCTTGATTGTTCATTATTCACTTAATTTCACAGTTTTTATGATTTTGGAAGTGTCAGGTGAAAAGTAGATGAAAACAGCAAATTTTGAGGCAAAAACGTAATTTTTGGAAATGTTGACTCGGTCAAAGGTTCAGGACGGCGTCCCAATCCGGGACGGGCGTCCCGAGCCGCCAGAAGCTGTCCCACATCGAATTTTTCAGTGATTTTCACTCCGGGAAGCTGCTATAAATACCCCAGGCCTCCAGTAGTTGAATTCATTCCTCTCCACTCGATCTGAGTCATTAAGTGGTGTCCAGTGTACAATTCTCTAGTACACAACTCACTCAGAGACTCGGATCTCAGTTTTCTTTCTTGTTTGTGTTTTGTTTTAGTTTCTGGGAAATAGTCTCAGATCTTAGGTTTCTATAGATAGGTTCGTTTCTGGTATTCATAGAATACCCGGGTTTTCGTTAGGAGATCCTAAGAGGGCTCTAGGCGTTCGAAGAGTCAGTCCACAGGGCTGGGCTTAAGCTGGGTATTAAGGTAAAGCCCAGTTACTAGGCTGAGGAAGCGTCCTCCGACGGTTCTGGCGAGCAGAGTCGGGTCAAGCAATACGGCATTACAGCATAGCAGTACGCTCCATCGGCGAGACTTCGTGAAGGGTGAATTCTTTATGGCATCGGTCCCCCTGTCCCTCTCTATATGTTGTTATTGTGTTTGTCCAAATAACTGTTTGAATACCAGATTATGTTTTTATAAATATTTGTTATTTATGTTGAAGTATTATGTTTTTCTAGAAATGGCCACCTGCTTAAATATCCATTATGTCTGCATGTCTATTGTCGTTCTTTTAAACTGAAATTAGGGTTATAGACAATTCCTAACCACGGTCTATTCATAACCTGTTTAGTTTAACAGGCATCAATTAGTATTGGTGTCTGCCATACTAGATAAAATAATTTGCGGAACACCTCGTTGGTTGAAAGTAGTCTAGGTAGGCTGAGTAGAGTTTTATGCCGGCGGTTATGCGACGAGCAGTATGATCCCCAAAGTGACATAGGGCGGTCATTGCTGACTTTAGTCTGAGCCGTGAGTAGGGCCGTTATCCTTAACGATGGGGCGGTAGCGTAGAAACTCAGATGTGGTAGCCTTTAGACACAAAACATAACTGCAATTTAGGCCAAGACATGTCTAAAATACTCGAATATAGGTCAATCAACGTATAGTAACAGTATAACATAAAATCAGGATCTAATCTTTAAAATACTTTCAGGTTTAGCTAGACTTAAACCTAGTGGAGAATGAATCACCCTCTCATCAAAATTATTGATGAAGATTGCATAACTGGATTATAAGATAAGAGTTAGGAAGAAAGGCTAGTTACTACTAAGCCGTTGCCACTTCCCTGGGAGTACAATATTTATTTAATAAAATCGTAGATACTTTCCAACAGACTAGCTACACGATAGGTACTCTACCTTAGGTTCTGGCTGATTAAGTGACACCATAGAGACTAAATGTGACAATTAGTCAATCACAGTCCTTAATTATTCATAATCAACATAGGGTAAAATAACACCTATTTAGCACATCGGTCGGAAACGCATCATTGATGTCTCTAATCCAAACTAGTGCTCAAGTATCAAGAATTCCTTATTTCTAATCGATGAATTCAATAAAGTTATCACGTTGTCTCCTACTGATCATAATGCTCTACATACATATCATAGACACAAGCATTTCTTTACCAATCATAAGTGCATTTTGAAGTCTGAAAGAGTGAAAATTTTTGAAATTTGTTTTTGGAAGGGTGTAATTTTAGTGAAAATATGGGAAAACATGCAAAACTTTTACTGCTACAGTGCATTGTGCACTGCTACCCCACACTTAAGTTTAACATTGTCCTCAGTGTTCATGCATATCTAAACACCCAACACTTATTTTAAAAACAAGAATAAATAAAAACAAAACATAAAATTCTTACCCCACACTTATTTGACTAATTAAGGGAAAGAGAAGAAAAATAAAACAACAAAAGAAATAACAAAATGTGATAGAAGAAATAATGTTGTTATGTCATATAAATCAACGTCATACAAAGATTCATATTTCATACATCCTAGACATAATCGCACACATAAAGTAGAAAAAAGAATGAAAAAAAGAAAAATAAAAGGAAAAGAAAAACTAAGAATCGGGCTCATTGTCATCAGGTGCACAGAAGTAGACCTCGGGGTCTTCAGTCATCTTGGAAGTCTGCTAAAAAACCTTCTCGACCCTACTGCTGGTCATGATGATTCGGTCCTCCATCATCGACAACCGCCTCTCAATATTTGCCATATCCAGCCTATGTCGGGCGTTAAGGTCTACTAATCCCTGCGACATATGTCGCTCAAACACGGTGCTAGGAACGAATGTTTGGGTCAGTGGTATGTGCTTTGTGGCCGATCCTAGTACCGATGACCCTCCCTACTACTCTGTGTGGATGGAGTAGCACCCAATTACATCCCGTACGACCATTCCCATGTTTCGTAGAATGGTCAGGTCTGTAGGAATGGTGGTCGGGGTAACCTGGGTCAACTATGAGTCCTCGATGTCCAGCTCCAAGTAGTGGGCTATCTTGGTGATGAACGGCCCGAGCCCCAGACACTGTTTCCTAGTATCTTTGGCGAAGCCCCGCACGATGACGGTAATAAGTCGGGCCATCTCTACCGTAGCACCCCTGTGTATGCTGGCCAAGAGGAATGTCTCCATCTGGGTGACATTCCCGGGGGTCGTCTGATGTCCTGACAAAGTGTGTGCTATAATAGCATGTAAGTAGCGAAGGGCCGGATGAATACTTGTAGCTTTCGTGAAGCCATGCTGGTAGGGGACGCCAGTCGTACAGATCTGAGCCCAAGCGGTGGAGACGTCCGCAGAAGTGAAGTCTCGAATTGCTGTGGTGTAGGCGGGCGTATCCAGCTCCTCCCTCTGCCAGATACCCAAGGCGATGCCAAACTCGGCCATGCTCATCGATCGATCCATTCCACCCAATCGGAATGTGATATGCTCCTGTTGGAATGTAAAGGAAGCGTAGAATTCACATACCAGCTCGAGGTAGGTCGGCTCGGTGACTATGAAGACTCGACTGTAGGGTAGCACGTCGAGTATGCGTTGGACCTCCTGATCGACTCCCAGTGTCCGAACAGCTGCCCAGTCGAGCGTTCTGCCAACTAGTATGCTACGCTCGATGTGTCCATGGCATCTCTCCTGATATGTCGGAATGGAAGGAAAGAGCATGAAAGGGTGTGCCACAGATGTGACAATCATCGCAGAAGTAATACGAGCGCGTTTTGGAGCCATTTGTTTGAAGAAATTTGAGAGTTTGAAAATTCAGTGGGAAAGAAAATTCAAATTTGAATTCTGGAGGGAAATTTGAATTCAGAAGGGTGGCTTTTGGTTAGGGACGGGTTTTGAGTTTTTGGCAAGAAAATTCAAAATTTGGAGGGAAATTCAAAAGTTCAAATTTTTTGAGGGAAATTTGGAATTTTAAATTTCAAGAGTTTGCCAAAAATTCCTAGAGAGAAGTTGGAGAGAATTTTGTAGAGAGATGATTTTTGGTGGTTGATTTGGGAGGAAATGGGAAACAATTGGAGTTTTATAGAGAGGGAGCGCCCTGGGGACGCCCGTCCCAGTTACCTCGGGATGCGTACCACTTCCAGATTTTTTTCTTTTTTGAAATTCCCTGCAAATCTTTATACACAAAAAACAATTATAATCTTTAACAAATCTTCATGGTTAGCCTATTAAATACATAAGTTTTTAAAAGCCTTTTCCAAAAATTCTCAGTCTTATCCTCTTTTCAAAAACCATAACTACCTTAATCATATCCTAACTTCTATTCAGCAAAAATTCTAGAAAAACAAAAGACTCAATTCATACAATTTAATTAATGAAAAATAAATTGTATTTTTAACACATTTGTTTTTCGTAAAGAATTGAAAAATAAAATGTCTGAAGAAACATTTCTGAATAAAATAAAAGACCCTTTTTAAAGTTTGAAAATAAAAAGTAGAGGTCAGTTATTAAAATTTAGTTCAAACAGTTTATATGCTAAAAAATAAAAAGAATCTTCCCTTTTTCTATCGGTCTTTGTTCCTTATCTCTCGCATCTCTACTCGCTTAGCTCTCATCTCATCCCTTTGCTTACCTTGCTCATTTCGTATTTCAGCTAACTCTCGTAATATCTGTGCACCTTGGCTTTCTTGGAGGCTTACCGTGGGCCTAAGTTGGTCCATGTTAGCTGTGATATTTAGAATGCTCTGTTCCGAGTGACACAGTCTGCTTGCGATCGCTTGATCCATCTAGTAGATCCTGTTGGTCAAAGTATCTATATGCACGGACAAAACTGACTGAAAACCATTAGTACTTCCTCCGGAGGAAGGTGTGTGCTCGTTAGGTGTTGGAGTGTATTCAGGAGATGTTGGTGATGCGTTCCGATTGGTATGCTAAAAGATAGGTTTTTATTTACATATGTCGATTATGAGTAATTAAGGACTGAGTCTTACTAACTGTCACTTTAGCATTCAATTGTTGTCACTTAATCAATCAGAACCTAAGGCAGAGTACCTATCGTGTAGCTAGTTCTTGGAAAGTATCTACGATTTTAATTTATTAATATCGTACTCCCAGGGAACTGGTAACAGCTTAGTAGCAACTATCCCTTAATCCTAACATTCATCTTATTATCTAATTAGTCAATCGATAATCAATACTTTGAGATTGATTGGTGATCGCAATCACCCATAACAAGCACATAGTATTCAAGATTAGACAGGCATTCATCAGTTTAAGCTCAGTTATTACAATTTGTTTGACCTTATCTTCGAACATTTTAGATATATCTTGATCTCTAAGGAAATTATGAAATGTAACCATTTGTTTACCATATCCGAGTTACCTACTGTATTCACCCCTACCTTGGGATGATCCTTCTCATCTGTCGGATTAAAGTATCCATGAACGGTACCCTATGTCACTTCGGTATCATGTCACTTAACCCTAGGATTGGCCTAGCGTACAAACTCAGCTTTATTAGGGTACTCTAACAAACATGGTGATCTATTTTATTATTTCTTCCTAATCTGGCAGACCTTTTACAGTCTGTTAAACTAAACCGGTTATGATTCAGACCTTGGTTAGGACTTGTCTATAACCCTAGTTTAATTTAAAAGGACACGACAGTTCAACATTCATAATGATAATTCTAGCTCTATGATCTTCCTGGGAAAATTAAAAATATCTCAAATTGTAAAACATGTATGATATAAAATTTAGTATCAAATTAATATTCAGATAAAACAATTAGTAAACATACAGAACCTCGTCTAGGGGACCCACTATCATAAAGTAGTCACCACTTTATGTAGGTCCAGCCGGCGCTGCAGCTCCTGTATGCTTCTGACTGCTCGATCCTACTCTGCTCGACATAGCCTTCGGAGAACGCTCCTCAGACCTAGTAGCAATTGCTTTACCTTACATCTCGGGCTTAAGCAAATTGCCCTAATCTGACTAAGAACACGCACCCTATCTCTCTCTTAGGATCTCCCAACGAAATCCCGGTATTCTATGATACCAAAAACGAACCCTATCTAGTCGTAATCTAAGATTCTGAGACAGACTCTCAGAAAACAAAGAAAACGAGAAACTCTCTAAGAATAGAAATAAACTTATACTGAGCCCGAGTCTCTCAGTGACTTATGTACTCGAGAAAAATGTACAATCGAAGTCAGTAAATGACTCAGATCGAGTGGAGAGGGATGATTTCAACTCTTGGAGGCCTGGGGTATTTATAGCAGCTTGTTGGAGTTAAAATCTCCAAAAATTTCGATGTGGGACAACTTCTGGTGCTCGGGACGACCGTCCTGGTGCTTTGACTGGGTCAGGACGCCCGTCCCAAATTCAGGACGGGCGTCCTGACCCATTGACCAGGTCAGCATTTCCAAAAATTGCATTTTTGCCCCAAAATTTGCTGTTTTCGTGCAATTTGCTCCTGAAACTTCCAAAATCGAAATTTAAGCAATTTTATGTCAATTTGATTCAATTAAGATCAAATACATTCAAATATTGCCCTAATTTATGTCTAAAAACATGCTAAAAAGGGCATATGATTTGTGCATATCAAATAACCCCACACTTAGCTTTTTACTTGTCCTCAAGCAAAGTCCACCGGAAGTTAGTGATTTTAAATCATATGTGCAGTCACTTAAATTCCCAGTCATGTTTTTATTCCAAAAATTATTCAGATAATTCTTAACACAGGTCTAACTAGTTAGGTTGCTATGACAAGGTCTCAAATGTCTCTAGCAGATTGTTATAATCAAGCAGGAAACAACTTAACAACTAGGTTGAACTTTTTCTCAGTCACAAGGTCTTCCTGATGTGTAGTGTGTGTACTAGTCTAGACCAGATAGTCAACACAATAAACTCTCGTCTTAACTACTACCAGATAATATTTCGACCCGTCGCTAGACATACTGACAACAGACAACTTTCTGAGTTCTGAGCCTTGGTGATCAGATTTTTAATTATTTAGCATTTATTGATTTTTTTTCTTTTATAGATTTTTCAGGGTATTTTGAGTCTGCTTAGAACACGTCAACTTCAACTACCCATGTAGCGAGTCCCACTCCGATGACTCCCAAATCTACACGACCTTAGGGCATTAGGCTTTAAGTTCCCCGAAGGAGTGGTGCTCGAGTAGCGAAGGCCGCTGGCAAACTACCCTTATTTAATTAACTTTCTTTTATTTCTTTTCACTTTTAGCTCAGAGTCTCATCTAGTCATTTTAATTGTCAATACATCCACAACTGGTCTAATTTTATCTAGTTAAGTCTTGAAAAGGTGATTGGCTGAGGTCTCTAATCCAGACTGAGTTGTGCTCAGTTATCAGGAATTCCCTATTCCTAATCAATGAGTTCAAAATAGTCCTCAATTGTCTCCTACTAACTATAACATTCTACCTACATATCATGGACGTCAACAAATGTTCACCAATCATACTGCATTTAGAATTATGAAAGAGTGAAAATTTTTGAAATTTTTTTGGAAGGGTGTGAAATTACGGGGAAAACATGCAAAATCATGCAAACATTTTCTCAACTGCTACAGTGCACCGTGCACTCCTACCCCACACTTAAGTCTGACACTGTCCTTAGTGTTCATGCATAGCTAAACTACCCCACACTTATTTGAACACAAGAACAAAAACAAAATAAAGAACTCAAGAACAAGATAGAGAACTCTTACCCCACACTTATTCGACTAATTAAGGGTAAGAGAGAAAATAAGGCAACAAAACAAGAAGGATAGCAAAACAGAACACACAACAAATAAAATAAAAGGAATATGAGGATTAGAAAAACTCCTTTCATGTCGCGAGTAGAAGGGCCTTCTATGATCTGTCAATTGGCTCTTCACCTTAGCCATGTGCTATTGATGAGGTGTTCTTGACTCTGCAAGCTCTAGATATTGGAACGGATGACGTCAGATCCGATCCTTCAATGTCGAGCTCCAGGTAGTGGCCTATCCATTTGATGAATGACTCGAGCCCCAAGGACTGATTCCTCGAATCATTTGCAAAGTTTCTCGTAATCGTAGCAACGTACCCAGACGGAACGTGTCTAGGAATGAGACTTCTTTGGATTGGTGTGCCTACTTGTCAATGTCAGTAAAGGTATTGCATGCAATTTTTGAATGGCAGAAAAGATACCTGAAGCTTTGGCGAAGCCGTGGTGGTAGGAGGCTCTAGTGGTGTGGATCTGGGCCCCCAAGTATTTGAGACTTCCTCGGGGAAGTTTCTCACAGCTGATTGTATGCAGGGGATGCAAGTCCATTGCTATGCTCCTGATACAATACCAAATTCCTCTATATCCTTCGACCGTTCGATATCACTTGGTAGATCACTTGGTAGATCACTTGCTTGCACTAGTCTGGCTTTAATTGTTGTCAGTATCTCATCTGTTGATTCTGCGGGTAGGGGTTTTGTTGTGGTGGTATCTTCTGAAAGTTTCCAGCTTCCAAATTATTCCTCAGCTAAATCCCGTGCGATTCCTCTAATTGGGATTGTATGCATTTCCTATTGGAGCAGCATTCTACAGTAACCTACTCCTACCTCTTTTCGGAATGGTTCGTATTTCATTCCCATAGCAATCCCTGCTAAAGTGTGGTACTTGGCAGACTTCACAAATTTGATACACAGACTGAACGTTTCTTCCTAAGACATTGGCACTCTGCATCTGGAAAACAACTTCTCATAGAATCTGCACATGACTTTAACATCATTAGTAGGTAATGCATGTGGTTCAGGCCATTTTTTGAAAAGTGTTCCTCGACTACTATGATGTAAATGTTTGCACAGGAAGAAAAAGAAAAGGATTCGATACCCCAGATATCAAAGGTTGCAATACTCTGTATACGTCGCTGGGGTAGATGATCTCTGTAAAGACGTGTTACCTTTTATTTTGCAAGCATCGCAGGACTGTATCAGAGATACAAAATCCTTGAATATGGTGGGTCAACAAGATTCTACTTCCAACGCTTTCTGGACAGTGTTGATAGTAGTTAATTGGTCTCCCATAGATTCCTGCAATGCTTCAGAATCATGTGGCCTTCGCCTTCCGAGATACATCTTCTGATCAACTTATCTGCAAAAATTTGAAATAGAAGAGAAATCTGCCCAGTAGTAATATTTCAAATCAGCAAAGAATTTCTTCTTTTGCTGATAAGTCATATCACTTGGGAATAATTAGCAGCTAGATAATTAGTAACATCAGTAAACCACGGAAGAGAATCATTACTCATAGCAAACAATGAAAATAGATCCTCATTCAGAAATTTATCAGATACTACTGTCTCGTCAATAGCCTATAACTCAAGGTTTCCTAATCTAGACCAACGGTTTGCTTTCAAGATTCTTAACCCTTTTTCTTACCTCTTCATTCTATATCAAATTCTAGTAACAACAAAACTTAACTTAATCAATTATGGTTCAGCATCAGTTTTATTGAACACAGATATCTTAGAGTGATCAGTGTATCCTATTGTTTTTGACAAGACTAGATAAGATTAGGATTTATCATACATGAACTTTCTTATCATGTTTCTGTCCTAAAACAATTCTTACTACATCATTACATCACATATTCATTCAAAAAGCAGATTTCAATCAGGTGATGCCATAATGGGTGCAGTAATTCCTTTTTGGTTTAAAAGATCTCATGCAATTATCAGCAAAACAAAAGGAACATCCTTTTTTCAATAGATGATACGCGAAAATCGTATCACCTTTTTAGCATGTTTTTACGTATGAATTTGGGTGAAATCAAGGGCAATTTGATCTTGATTGTGCATTATTCACTTAATTTCACAGTTTTTATGATTTTGGAAGTGTCAGGTGCAAAGTAGACGAAAACAACAAATTTTGGGGCAAAAACACAATTTTTGGAAATGTTGACTCGGTCAAAGGTCCGGGACGGGCGTCCCGAACTAGCCAAGCCAGAGGGACGGGCGTCCAGAACCAGGGACGGGCGTCCCGACCTGGTCAACAGACCAGGATGGGCGTCCCAATCCGGGACGGGCGTCCCGAGCCACCAGAAGTTGTCCCACATCGAATTTTTCAGAGATTTTCACTCCGGGAAGATGCTATAAATACCCCAGGCCTCCAGCAGTTGAATTCATCCCTCTCCACTCGATCTGAGTCATTAAGTGGTTTCCAGTGTACAATTTTCCAGTACACAACTCACTCAGAGACTCGGATCTCAGTTTTCTTTCTTATTAGTGTTTGTTTTAGTTTCTGAGAAATAGTCTCAGATCTTAGGTTTCTATAGATAGGTTCGTTTCTAGTATTCATAGAATACCCGGGATTTTGTTAGGAGATCCTAAGAGAGCTCTAGGCGTTCGAAGAGTCAGTCCACAGGGCTAGGCTTAAGCCCAGGACGTAAGGTAAAGTCTAGCTACTAGGCTGAGGAAGCGTCCTCCGAAGGTTCTGGTGAGCAGAGTCAGGGCGAGCAATACGACATATACAGCAGTACGCTCCGTAGGCGAGACTTCGTAAATGGTGATTTCTTTATGGCATCGGTCCCCATGTCCCTCTCTTATATGTGTTATTGCTTTGTTCTAAATATGAATTATGAATATCAGATTACGATTTTATGAATAGTTGTGTTATATGTTGAAGTTTTTATGTTTTTCCGGAAATAGCCACCTGCTAAATATTCATTATGTCTGCATGTCTAATGTAAGTCTCTTTTAAACTAAAACTAGGGTTATAGACAATTCCTAACCACGGTCTATCCATAACCTGTTTAGTTTAACAGGCATCAATTAGTATTGGTGTCTGCCATACTAGATAAAATAACCAACGGAACACCTTGTTTGTTAGAGTAGTCTAGGTAGGCTGAGTAGAGAGTTATGCCGGCGGTTTTGCGACGAGCAGCATGACCCTGAAGTGACATAGGGTACCGTTCATTGCTGACTTTAGTCCGGGCCGTGAGTAGGGCCGTTTACCTTAACGATGGGGCGGTAGCGTAGAGACCTCAGATGTGGTACACCTTTAGACACAGAACATAGTTGCATTCCAGGCTAAGATATATCTAAAACACTCGAATATAGGTCAATCAACATATAGGAACAGTATAACATAGGATCAGAACTCATCTTTAAAACACTTTTAGGATTAATTAGACTTAAACCTAGTGGAGAATGGATCACCCTCTCATCAAAGTATTTGATGAAGATTGCATAACTGGATTATAAGATAGGAGTTAGGATAAAAGGCTAGTTACTACTAAGCCGTTGCCACTTCCCTGGGAGTACGATAATTAAATTAATAAAATCGTAGATACTTTCCAATAGACTAGCTACACGATAGGTACTCTGCCTTAGGTTCTGGCTGATTAAGTGACACCATAGAGACTAAATGTGACAATTAGTCAATCACAGTCCTTAATTATTCATAATCAACATAGGGTAAAATAACACCTATTTAGCATATCGGTCGGAAACCGCATCAGATTTTTGGCGCTGTTGCCGGGGAAATATCATAATGAATTTAGGATTCCTGATCAAAATTCTAGAGACTTATGATAGGTAACGGTAGTAATCTAGACCTTAGACTAACACTTATGTTATGCCAGTTAGACAATCAGTTTCCGAAATATAGGATTATCATAACTAATTAATTTTAGATGTTATCTGAAATTAAGACATTTAGGATAATCAAATTTTAGAAAATTATTCTAGAACCATATTGAGGGAATTTACGTGCTTTCAAAATATTAAAAGAAAATTTTTTTTAAAAAAAAAATCTAAAAATCCGAAAAAAATTGTACTTTTTCTTGTTTAAATGGTAAGTTATTCTCTTTTCCCTATCCTTTGTGTTTTCTCCTTGTGAGTAGTTATTTTGTTTTGTTCCAAATTTTTAAGTTTTCACTCTCCCTGTAACCCCACTAACCAGTTTGCTCAGGCTAAAACGTGTTCTTCTCTGTAGTTGCATGACTCGATCTTCAGAAGCTAACCTTGAAACACCAGTTGAGAATCCTGAACGAATCATTCGCACAGCTAATAGGCGAAGAACAGAAATGGCTGCTGAAAGACCTACCCTTGAATCCTACATCCAGCCACAGACTATCCCAGTCTCATCTGCCATCCGAATCCCTAGGAACCCTCGCTATGATCTTAAACCTAATGTGATCCAGCTAATTATAAATCGAGTTCAGTTTGGAGGAACTGCAGCCGAAAATCCGCTGGAACACCTATCTGATTTCTCTTCTCTCTGCGAAGGCCTCAAGGGAGATCATACTGCAGAAATAACTAAACTCAACCTTTTTCCCTACTCACTTAGGGACAGAGCTAAGAGATGGTTGGCCCAGCTACCTACTAACTCCATTACCTCTTGGGACGAGTTAAGCAAAGCCTTCCTAGAAGAGTACTACTCTGCAGCAAGAGTCCTAGAATATCGAAGGGCTCTGTCTAGTTTCACTCAAGCTGCTGATGAGACAGTGATCGAAGCTTGGGACAGATTCAAAGAACTACTCAGGCTCTGCCCCCAACATGGACTTACCGAGGCATTGCTGATTCAGCAATTTTACGGGGGTATGTCAGACATGGGTAAGCAAATTCTTGATGGACTCAATCCCCAGAGCAGTTTCAATGGAATGAGTGATGTAGATGCTAGAAACGCTCTGGAGAGACTCTACAGGAACAGCAAGAATTGGCGCACAAGTGGTCGAGCTAAGAAGCAACACTGAGACCAACCCTCAAACTGAATGCAAGACCATCACTCTAAGATCTGGTAAAATTCTATCTCCATCTCCACCCAAACCATCTGACCCTCCTATTCTTGTGCAGGAACCAGAAGAAGGCTCCAAGGACCCAACGCCGACGGATGTCGAGATCGAAGTAGCAAGGAAAGGGAAGACGGAGTTTATTCCTGAGTACCGGCCAAAAGTACCTTACCCTGCCAGACTTATGCACAATAAAGATAAGGAGCAATTGGAAAAGTTTCTTAGGAATTTTAGTCAGATTCATGTTAATTTACCTTTACTTGATGTTATTTCTGAAATGCCAAAGTATGCTAAGTTTTTAAAAGAAGTTGTTAGTAATAAAAGAAAATTTGACATGGACAAGGTGGTTCTTAATGAAGAATGTTCGGCGGTTCTGTTGAATAAACTACCGTCTAAACAGAAAGATCCTGGTTGTTTTACCTTGCCATGTACAATTGGAAATATTACTAACATGCATGCATTAGCAGACTTAGGAGCTAGTATTAATCTTATGCCATCTAGTTTATTTGATAAATTAGGATTGCATGATTTGAAAACGACTAGGATGTGCATACAACTTGCAGACAGGACAGTCAAAATCCCCAAGGGAATAATTGAAGATCTCTTAGTAAAGGTCGGAAAATTTGTATTTCCTGTGGATTTCGTTGTCATGGACATGAATGGGGAAGGAGGAGTGCCCCTGATCCTAGGTCGACCATTTCTAGCTACCTCAAAAGCATTAATAGACGTCAGTAATGGTCAAATCAAGTTAAGGGTAGGAAATGATGACATCACTTTTGATCTAAATGAGACCCTTAGGTATCCCATGCATTTAGATGATACTTGTTTTGTGTGGATGCCATGGAACACTTGATTGCAATTAACGTGACAGACCTATGCTCAAACTATCAAATTCTAAGTGAGGACTCCCTAGAATTAGAGGAGTCTGAACTTAGCTCTTCTGAAAATGAAATTACTTCTGATAGTTTCACTGAGATAGGTGATGATGAGATGAAGAAAGAGCCTCGTTTGAAGATCCACCAGACTTGGAACTGAAGGAACTACCCACTCATCTGTGCTACGAATTCCTAGATGACAACAAGAAACTTCCCATTATTCTTGCAGCTGATCTGACTGCAGAACAAAGGAAGCTGACTGTGGACATGTGCAGAAAGCATAGAAGAGCCTTTGCCTACAAAATTGCATATCCCAGGTATTAATCCAAGCTTTTGTTCGCATAAGATTCTTCTAGAAAATGAGTATAAGCCATGTGTGCAACCTCAAAGGAGGTTGAATCCTAATGTGTGTGATGTTGTTAAGAAAGAAGTCATTAAACTGTTAGATGCAGGACTTATCTACCCTATCTCAGATAGTGAGTGGGTAAGCCCGGTGCAGGTAGTACCTAAGAAAGGCGGTATAACAGTTGTTAGGAATGAGCATAATGAACTAATCCCTACAAGAACTGTAACTGGTCATCGTGTATGCATAGACTATAGAAAATTAAATACGGCCACACGAAAAGATCACTTTCCCCTTCCTTTTATTGACCAAATGTTAGAAAGATTATCTGGACACATGTTTTATTGCTTTCTTGATGGGTTTTCTGGTTATTTTCAAATTCCTATTTCCCCTGAGGACCAGCATAAACTACATTCACATGCCCTTTCGGAACATTTGCATATAGAAGAATGCCTTTTGGTTTGTGTAATGCACCTGCTACATTTCAACGTTGTATGACTGCTATCTTTGAGGACATGTTAGGAAAATCTATGGAAGTATTTATGGATGACTTTTCTGTTTTTGGTAATACATTTGAGGTTTGTCTAAAGAACTTGGAGTTAATGTTGAAACGTTGTATAAAATCTAACCTGGTTTTAAATTGGGAAAAATGCCACTTCATGGTAAAAGAGGGAATCGTTTTAGGACATAAGATCTCACACCTAGGTATGGAAGTAGATAAGGCAAAAATTGAAGTTATTTCAAAACTACCTCCTCCCAAAAATGTGAGAGCCGTTAGGAGTTTTTTGGGACACGCTGGCTTTTATCGTAGGTTCATAAAAGATTTTTCATTAATAGCCAGGCCGTTGACCAATTTACTCGGAAAAGATGTTCCATTTGTCTTTGATGAGAAATGTCTAAAAGCTTTTAATAGACTTAAGGAACTCTTAACTACTGCACCCATCATGACGTCACCAGACTGGAGTCTCCCTTTTGAGCTTATGTGTGATGCTAGTGACTATGCAGTAGGAGTAGTTTTAGGACAAAGACATGATAAGAAATTTCATGTAATATATTATGCTAGTAAAACCTTAACTGATGCTCAGGAAAATTACACTACGACAGAAAAGGAATTATTAGCAGTAGTATATGCATTTGATAAGTTTCGATCCTATCTAGTCTTGTCTAAAACTATTGTTTATACTGATCATTCGGCACTAAAATACTTGTTCAATAAAACCGACGCAAAACCAAGATTGATTAGATGGGTTTTATTGCTTCAAGAATTTGACATAGAAATCCGGGATAAGAAAGGGGCAGAAAACTTAGCCGCAGACCACTTGTCTAGGTTAGAAAATCCGACCCTAGAATCCATTGATGAGACAATCATATCTGATAAATTCCCGGATGAGAATCTATGTGCATTATTTGCTATTTTCTCACCCCCTTGGTTTGCAGATATAGCAAATTACTTGGCAGCCCGGACTCTCCCTAGTGATATCACTGCTCAACAAAGAAAAAATTCTTTGCTGACCTGAAATATTACTATTGGGAAGATCCTTTTCTATTTAAAATATGTGCAGATCAGATGATCAGAAGATGTGTATCTCAAGAAGAAGGTTTCCAAATTCTGGAACATTGTCACTGCGGACCAACAGGCGGTCACTTAGCTGCAGCCAACACCGCCCGAAAAGTATTAGAAGCAGGCTTTTACTGGCCCACCATATTCAAAGACGCCGCAGCATTTACAGGATCGTGCGATGCCTGTCAGAAAGCGGGAACCATATCTTCTCGAGATAATCTACCCCAACAGGCAATTCAAAGTGTAGAAATATTTGACATATGGGGTATAGATTTCATGGGTCCGTTTCCTTCCTCTTTTGGTATGAAGTACATCTTAGTAGCTGTAGAATATTTTTCAAAATGGCCTGAGGCACAGGCCCTACCTACTAATGATGCTCGAGCCGTATGCAGATTCCTTAAGCAGATTTTCGCCAGGTTTGGATGTCCAAAAGCCCTAATCAGTGATCGAGGTACGCACTTCTGCAACTCTCAATTGCAGAAAGTACTCCAGCAGTACGGAATTCAGCATCGCATTTCCACAGCCTACCATCCTCAAACCAACGGGCAGGCTGAGGTAACCAATAGGGGCATAAAGAGAATCCTAAAAAGACCGTGGGTGTTAACCGTAAGGATTGGGCCAATAAACTGGAGGATGCATTATGGGCCTTCCGTACAGCATACAAGACCACTACGGGGTTCTCACCCTATCGACTAGTCTACGGAAAAGCATGCCACCTTCCGGTTGAACTTGAACACAGAGCTTACTGGGCAGTACAAAATGCAATCTCGACGATAATTTGACTAAGGAACACCGGATTTTACAGCTCAACGAATTGGATGAGTGGAGGCTCAAAGCCTATGAGAACTCACATCAGTTCAAAATGACAAGTAAACTCCGGCATGACAGACGACTCAGAGCCCAGAAAAATTTTGAACCAGGTGATAAGGTATTGTTGTACAACTCACGTTTAAAATTTTTCCCAGGAAAGCTGCGTAGCTATTGGTCAGGACCGTTCACAATCAAGGAAGTATCACCTTTCGGAGCATGTGACATCATGGATTCTGACGGTATTATTCAAAAAGTAAACGGACAACGCCTAAAGATTTACAGAGAGCCGTTTGACTCGTCCGAGCAGATTGTGGACTTCACAGACTAAGGGAGTATCTCTTTCATTTTATTTCTTGTTTTTGTTATTTCTATGTTCCTTCTTACCCGTAGTTAGTTGAATAAGTGTGGGGTAAGGATCTTTTAATTGTGTTTTATTTCTTGTTTTCAAATAAGTGTGGGGTAATTAGATATGCATGAACACTGAGGACAGTGCCTGACTTAAGTGTGGGGTAGCAGTGCACGGTGCACTGTAGCAGTTTGCAAAATTTTTCGCATGAATTTGCTTGTTTTCCCCGTATTTTCACACCCTTCCAAAAAAATTTCAAACTTTTTCCGTCTTTCAGACTTCTAAATGCAGTATGCTTGGTTAAACAATTGCTTATGTCTATGATATGTAGGTAGTATGCTATGGTTAGTAGGAGATAGTTGATAGCTATCTTGGACTAATTGATTAGGAATAGGGAATTCCTGATAACTGAGCACAGCTTTGTCTGGATTAGAGACCTCAACCAATTACCTTTTCAATACTGAACTAGATGAAATTAGACCAGTTGTGGACGTTTTGACAATTAGAATAACTGGATGAGACTCTGAGCTAAAAGTGAAAGGAAACAAAAGAAGTTAATCAAATAAGGGTAGTTTGCCAGCGGCCTTCGCTACTCGAGCACCACTCCTTCGGGGAATTTAAAGCCTGATGCCCTAAGGTCGTGTAGATCTGGGAGTCATCGGAGTGGGACTCGCTACATGGGTAGTTGAAGTTGACGTATTCTAAACAGACTCAAAATACCCTGAATCTATAAAATAACTAAATGCTAAAACATTAAAAATCTGATCACCAAAGCTCAGAACTCAAAAAGTTGTCTATTGTTAATATGTCTAGCGATAGGTCGAAGTGTTATCTGGTAGTAGTTAAGACAAGAGTACATTGTGTTGACTATCTGGTCTGGACTAGTACACACACTACACATCAGGAAGACCCTGTGACTAAGAAAAAAGACCAACCTAGTTGTTGATTTGTTTTCTGCCTGATCATAACAAGCTACTAAAAACATCTGAGACCTTGTCATAGCAACCTAACCAGACAGACCGGTATTAAGACTTGTCTGAAGAATTTTTGGAATAAAACGATGACTAGGAATTTAAGTAACTTCAGGTAGACTTTGCTTGAGGACAAGCAAAAGGCTAAGTGTAGGGTTATCTGATACGCGAAAATCGTATCACCTTTTTACCATGTTTTTACGTATGAATTTGGGTGAAATCAAGGGCAATTTGATCTTGATTGTGCATTATTCACTTAATTTCAGAATTTTTATGATTTTTGGAAGTGTCAGGTGCAAAGTAGACGAAAACAACAAATTTTGGGGCAAAAACGCAATTTTTGGAAATGTTGACTCGGTCAAAGGTCCGGGACGGGCGTCTGATACGCTAAAATCGTATCACATTTTTAGCATGTTTTTATGTATGTTTTAATGTGAAATTGAGAGTAAATTGACATTAATTGTTTACTATTTACTTGATTTCACGGTTTTTATGATTTTGGAAGTGTCAGGTGAAAAGTAGACGAAAACAGAAAATTCTGGGGCAAAAATGCAATTTCTGGAAATGTTGACCCGGTCAAAGGTCTGGGACGGGCGTCCCGAACCCAGGACGGGCGTCCCGACCCGGTCAAACCGCCAGGACGGGCGTCCTGAACCGGGACGGGCGTCCCGAACCTGGTCAACGAATCAGGACGGGCGTCCCGAGCCGCCAGAAGCTGTCCCACATCGAATTTTTCAGAATTTTTCACTCCGGGAAGCTGCTATAAATACCCCAGGCCTCCAGCAGTTGAATTCATCCCTCTCCACTCGATCTGAGTCATTAAGTGGTTTCCAGTGTACAATTCTCTAGTACACAACTCACTCAGAGACTCGGATCTCAGTTTTCTTTCTTATTAGTGTTTGTTTTAGTTTCTGAGAAATAGTCTCAGATCTTAGGCTTCTATAGATAGGTTCGTTTCTGGTATTCCTAGAATACCCGGGATTTCGTTAGGAGATCCTAAGAGGGCTCGAGGCGTTCGAAGAGTCAGTCCACAGGGCTGGGTGATGTGCACAAATCATATACCCTTTTTAGCATGTTTTTAGACATAAATTAGGGCAATATTTGAATGTATTTGATCTTAATTGAATCAAATTGACATAAAATTGCTTAAATTTCGATTTTGGAAGTTTCAGGAGCAAATTGGATGAAAACAACAAATTTTGGGGCAAAAATGCAATTTTTGGAAATGTTGACTTGGTCAACGGTCCGGGATGGGCGTCCCGAATTTGAGACGGGCGTCCCGACCCAGTCAGACCACCAGGACGGGCGTCCCAATCCAGGACGGGCGTCCCGAAGCACCAGAATTTGTCCCACATCGAATTTTTTGGAATTTTTCACTCCAGAAAGCTGCTATAAATACCCCAGGCTTCCAGGAGTTGAAATCATTCCTCTCCACTTGATCTGAGTCATTCAGAGACTTCCAGTGTACAATTCTCGAGTACACAAGTCACTGAGAGACTCGGGTTTCAGTTTCAGTTTTCTTTCTTTCTTTAGTGTTTCGTTTTCTTAGTTTCTGAGAAATAGTCTCAGATCTTAGGCTTCGATAGATAGGTTCGTTTTTGGTATTCATAGAATACCGGGATTTCGTTAGGAAATCCTAAGAGAGAGATAGGGTGCGTGTTCTTAGTCAGATTAGGGCAATTTGCTTTAGCCCGGGATGCAAGGTAAAGCAATTGCTACTAGGTCTAAGGAGCATTCTCCGAAGGCTCTATCGAGCAGAGTAGGATCGAGCAGTCAGGAGCATACAGGAGCTGCAGCGCCGGCTGGACCTGCATAGAGTGGTGATTACTTTATGACAGTGGGTCCCCTAGACGAGGTTCTGTATGTTTACGAATTGTTTTATCTAAATATTAATTTGAATATCAGATTACGATTCTTATGAATATTTGTTTATATGTTGAAGTTGTTATGTTTTTCCGGAAATGGCCACCTGCTTAAATATTCATTATGTCTGCATGTCTATTGCCGTTCTTTTAAACTGAAATTAGGGTTATAGACAATTCCTAACCACGGTCTATTCATAACCTGTTTAGTTTAACAGGCATCAATTAATATTGGTGTCTGCCATACTAGATAAAATAATCTGCGGAACACCCTGTTGGTTGAAAGTAGTCTAGGTAGGCTGAGTAGAGTGTTATGCCGGCGGTTATGAGACGAGCAGCATGATACCGAAGTGACATAGGGTACCGTTCATTGCTGACTTTAGTCCGAGCCGTGAGTAGGGTCGTTACCCTTAACGATGGGGCGGTAGCATAGAAACTCAGATGTGGTAGCCTTTAGACACAGAACATAGTTGCAATCCAGGCCAAGACATGTCTAAAATACTCGAATATAGGTCAATCAACATATAGGAACAGTATAACATAGAATCAGGACTCATCTATAAAACACTTTTGGGATTAATTAGACTTAAACCTAGTGGAGAATGGATCACCCTCTCATCAAAGTATTTGATGAAGATTGCATAACTGGATCATAAGATAGGAGTTAGGATAAAAGGCTAGTTACTACTAAGCCGTTGCCACTTCCCTGGGAGTACGATATTTAACTTAATAAAATCGTAGATACTTTCCAACAGACCAGCTACACGTCAAAAATCTGATGCGATTCCGGTTGACGTACTAAATAGGTGTTATTTTACCCTATGTCGATTATGAGTAATTAAGGACTGAGTCTTACTAACTGTCACTTTAGCATTCAATTTATGTCACTTAATCAATCAGAACCTAAGGCAGAGTACCTATCGTGTAGCTAGTCTGTTGAAAAGTATCTACGATTTTATTTTACTAATATCGTACTCCCAGGAAAGTGGCAACGGCTTAGTAGTAACTAGCCTTTTATCCTAACTCCTATCTTATGATCCAGTTATGCAATCTTCATCAAATACTTTGATGAGAGGGTGATCCATTCTCCACTAGGTTTAAGTCTAATTAATCCCAAAAGTGTTTTATAGATGAGTCCTGATTCTATGTTATACTGTTCCTATATGTTGATTGACCTATATTCGAGTATTTTAGACATGTCTTGGCCTGGATTGCAACTATGTTCTGTGTCTAAAGGCTACCACATCTGAGTTTCTATGCTACCGCCCCATCGTTAAGGGTAACGGCCCTACTCACGGCTCGGACTAAAGTCAGCAATGAACGGTACCCTATGTCACTTCGGTATCATGCTGCTCGTCTCATAACTGCCGGCATAACACTCTACTCAGCCTACCTAGACTACTTTCAACCAACAGGGTGTTCCGCAGATTATTTTATCTAGTATGGCAGACACCAATATTAATTGATGCCTGTTAAACTAAACAGGTTATGAATAGACCGTGGTTAGGAATTGTCTATAACCCTAATTTCAGTTTAAAAGAACGGCAATAGACATGCAGACATAATGAATATTTAAGCAGGTGGCCATTTCCGGAAAAACATAACAACTTCAACATATAAACAAATATTCATAAGAATCGTAATCTGATATTCAAATTAATATTTAGATAAAACAATTCGTAAACATACAGAACCTCGTCTAGGGGACCCACTGTCATAAAGTAATCACCACTCTATGCAGGTCCAGCCGGCGCTGCAGCTCCTGTATGCTCCTGACTGCTCGATCCTACTCTGCTCGGTAGAGCCTTCGGAGAACGCTCCTTAGACCTAGTAGCAATTGCTTTACCTTACATCCCGGGCTTAAGCAAATTGCCCTAATCTGACTAAGAACACGCACCGTATCTCTCTCTTAGGATTTCCTAACGAAATCCCGGTATTCTATGAATACCAAAAACGAACCTATCTATCGAAGCCTAAGATCTGAGACTATTTCTCAGAAACTAAGAAAACGAAACACTAAAGAAAGAAAGAAAACTGAAACTGAAACCCGAGTCTCTCAGTGACTTGTGTACTCGAGAATTGTACACTGGAAGTCTCTGAATGACTCAGATCAAGTGGAGAGGAATGATTTCAACTCCTGGAAGCCTGGGGTATTTATAGCAGCTTTCTGGAGTGAAAAATTCCAAAAAATTCGATGTGGGACAAATTATGGTGCTTCGGGACGCCCGTCCTGGATTGGGACGCCCGTCCTGGATTGGGACGCCCGTCCTGGTGGTCTGACTGGGTCGGGACGCCCGTCCCGGACCGTTGACCAAGTCAACATTTCCAAAAATTGCATTTTTGCCCCAAAATTTGTTGTTTTCATCCAATTTGCTCCTGAAACTTCCAAAATCGAAATTTAAGCAATTTTATGTCAATTTGATTCAATTAAGATCAAATACATTCAAATATTGCCCTAATTTATGTCTAAAAACATGCTAAAAAGGGTATATGATTTGTGCACATCACTGGGCTTAAGCCGGGTTGTTAAGTAAAGCCCAGCTACTAGGCTGAGGAAGAGTCCTCCGAAGGTTCTGACGAGCAGAGTCGGGTCAAGCAATACGGCATATACAGCAGTACGCTCCATCGGCGAGACTTCGTAAAGGGTGAATTCTTTATGGCATCGGTCCCCCTGTCCCTTCTATTTGTTATTGTGTTTGTCCAAATACTGATTGGAATACCAGATTATGTTTTTATGAATATTTGTGATATACGTTGAAGTTATTATGTTTTTCTAGAAATGGCCACCTGCTTAAATATCCATTATGTCTGCATGTCTATTGCCGTTCTTTTAAACTGAAATTAGGGTTATAGACAATTCCTAACCACGGTCTATTCATAACCTGTTTAGTTTAACAGACATCAATTAGTATTGGTGTCTGCCATACTAGATAAAATAATCTGCGGAACACCCTGTTGTTGAAGTAGTCTAGGTAGGCTGAGTTGAGTATTATGCCGGCGGTTATGAGACGAGCAGTATGATCCCCAAAGTGACATAGGGCGGTCATTGCTGACTTTAGTCCGAGCCGTGAGTAGGGCCGTTACCCTTAACGATGGGGCGGTAGCGTAGAAACTCAGATGTGGTAACCTTTAGACACAGAACATAGTTGCAATCCAGGCCAAGACATGTCTAAAATACTCGATATAGGTCAATCAATGTATAGTAACATATAACATAGAAGCAGAACTCATCTTTAAAACACTTTTAGGATTAATTGGACTTGAACCTAGTGGAGAATGGATCACCCTCTCATCAAGGTATTTGATGAAGATTGCATAACTGGATCATAAGATAGGAGTTAGGATAAAAGGCTAGTTACTACTAAGCCGTTGCCACTTCCCTGGGAGTACGATAATTATTTAATAAAATCGTAGATACTTTCCAATAGACTAGCTACACGATAGGTACTCTGCCTTAGGTTCTGGCTAATTAAGTGACACCATAGACTAAATGTGACAATTAGTTAATTCACAGTCCTTAATTATTCATAATCAACATAGGGTAAAATAACACCTATTTAGCACGTCGGTCGGAAACCCCATCAGATTTTTGGCGCCGTTGCCGGGGAAATATCATAATGAATTTAGGATCCTGATCAAAATTCTAGAGACTTTTGATAGGTAACGGTAGTAACCTAGACGTTAGACCCAACACTTGTCTTATACCAGTTAGACAATCAATTTCCAAAATATAGGATTATCATAACTAACTAATTTTAAACATTATCTAAAATTAAGACATTTAGGATAATCAAATTTTAGAAAATCATTCTAGAACCATATTGAGGAAATTTACCTGCTTTCTAAATTAAACATAAAACGAAAAAAAAATGTTAAAAATTTAAAATCCAAAAAGAATGTATTTTTCTTGCTCAATGGTAAGTTGTTTTTTTTCCTATCTCTTGTTCTTTCTTAGTTGTTTTCTTAGTTGTACATTTGTTGCTCTTTTTCGAAAAAAATAAAAATGGAAATGAGGATAGAATATTTTTCTGAGTTGTCAATTTTTGGCTAAGGTTTTAATCTGGAAGAAATCTCATTGTGGAGTTTTCTTAGGTCATGCTTAGTCTATTAGACAGAATCCTGAAATAAAATTTTCTTTAATAGACAGACCTCTGAGTATTCTAATGAGAAAGGATGTTCCTTTTGTTTGATGATAAATGCATGAGATTGTTTAAACCGAAAGGAATTAATGCACCCATTATGACATCACCTAATTAAAATCTGCTTTTTGAATGAATATGTGATGTAATGATGTAGTACGAATTGTTTTAGGACAAAAACATTCATGCATGATAAATTCCGATCTTATCTAGTCTTGTCTAAAAACAATAGGTTACACCGATCACTCTATTTCGAATCTTTTTCCTTTCTTCCTTTGAACATAATTACATCATAGTAGTCGTGGAACACTTTTCGAAAATGGCCTGAACCACAGGCATTACCTACTAATGATGTTGAAGTTATGTGCAGATTCTAGTTGTTTTCCAGATTCAGAGTGCCAATGTTTTAGGAAGAAATGTTCAGCCTGTGTATCAAATCTGTGAAGTTTGCTAAGTACCACACTTTAGCAGGGATTGCTATGGGAATGACTGACCATTCCAAAAGAGGTAGGAGTAGGTTACTGCAGAATGCTGCTCCAATGGGAAACGCGTACAATCCCAACTAGAGGAATCATACGGGATTTAGCTGAGGAGTAATTCGGAAGCTGGAAACTTTCAGAAGACACTACCACAGCAAAACCCACACTCTCAGAATCAATAGATGAGATACTGGCAACAATTAAAGCCAGATCAGTGCAAGCAAGTGATCTACCAAGAGGTAATGAACGGTTGGCAGATATAGAGGAATTTGGCGTTGTATCAGGAAGCATAACAATGGAGGAGCTTGCATTCCCTGCATACCAATCAGCTGTGAGAAACTTCCCCGAGGAAGTCTCAAATACTTGGGCCCAGATCTACACAACTGGAGCCCCCTACCACCACAGCTTCGCCAAAACTTCAGGTATCTTTTCTTCCATTCGAGACTTGCATGCCATACCTTCACTAACATTGGCAGGTAGGCACACCAATCCAAAGAAGTCTCATTCCTAGACACGTTCCTTCTAAATACGTTGCTACGATTACGAGAGACTTTGCAGATGATTCGAGGCAACAGTCCTTGGGGCTCGAGTCATTCATCATATGGATAGGCCACTACTAGGAACTCGACAATGAAGGATCGGAGCTGGCGTCATCCGTTCCAATATCTAGAGCTTGCAGAGTCAAGAACACCTCAGCAATAGCACATGGCTAAGGTGAAGAGCCAATTGACAGATCAGAGAAGACCCTTCTGCTCGCGACATGAAGGGAGTTTTTCTAATCCTCATGTTCCTTTACTTTTATTTTCTTTGTTTGGTGTCCTGTTTTGTTTTTTCTTTGGTTGTTTTATTTTCTCTCTTACCCTTCGTTAGTCAAATAAGTGTGGGGTAAGAGTTTTCTATTTTGTTTTTGTTTCTTGTTTTCAAATAAGTGTGGGGTAATTTAGATATGCATGAACACTGAGGACAGTGCCAAACTTAAGTGTGGGGTAGCAGTGCACGGTGCACTGTAGCAGTCTGTAGCAGTTTGAAAAATTTTTCGCATGCTTTTGCTTGTTTTCCTTGTATTTTCACACCCTTCCAAAATTTTTTCAAAATTTTTCCGTCTTTCAGACTTCTAAATGCAGTATGCTTGGTTAAACAATTGCTTATGTCTATGATATGTAGGTAGTATGTTATGGTTAGTAGGAGATAGTTGATAGCTATCTTGGACTAATTGATTAGGAATAGGGAATTCCTGATAACTGAGCACAACCTTGTCTGGATTAGAGACCTCAACCAATTGCCTATTCGAGACTTAACTAGATAAAATTAGACCAGTTGTGGATATATTGGCAGTTAGAATGACTAGATGAGACTCTGAGCTAAAAGTGAAAAGAACTTAAGGAAGTTTTACAATAGGGTAGTTTGCCAGCGGCCTTCGCTACTCGAGCACCACTCCTTCGGGGAACTTAAAGCCTGATGCCCTAAGGTCGTGTAGATCTGGGAGTCATCGGAGTGGGACTCGCTACACGGGTAGTTGAAGTTGACGTGTTCTAAGCAAACTCGAAATACCCTGAATCTATAAAGAAAATAACTAAGTGCTAAAACATTAAAAATCTGATCACCAAAGCTCAGAACTCAGAAAGTTATCTGTTGTCAGTATGTCTAGCGATAGGTCGAAGTATTATCTGGTAGCAGTCAAGATAAGAGTTCATTGTGTTGACTATCTGGTCTAGACTAGTACACACACTACACATCAGGAAGACCCTGTGACTAAGAAAAAAGTCCAACCTAGTTGTTGATTTATTTTCTGCCTGATCATAACAAACTACTAGAGACATGTGAGACCTTGTCATAGCAACCTAACCAATCAGACCTGTGTTAAGAATTGTCTGAAGAATTTTTGGAATAAAAACATGATTAGGAATTTATGTGACTGCACTACGGTTTAAAATCACTAACTCCATGTAGACTTTGCTTGAGGACAAGCAAAAAGCTAAGTGTGGGGTTATCTGATACACTAAAATCGTATCACATTTTTAGCATGTTTTTATGTATGTTTTAATGTGAAATTGAGAGTAAATTGACATTAATTGTTTACTATTTACTTGATTTCACGGTTTTTATGATTTTGGAAGTGTCAGGTGAAAAGTAGACGAAAACAGCAAATTCTGGGGCAAAAACGCAATTTCTGGAAATGTTGACCCGGTCAAAGGTCCGGGACGGGCGTCCCGAACCCAGGACGGGCGTCCCGAGCCGCCAGAAGCTGTCCCACATCGAATTTTTCAGAATTTTTCACTCCGGGAAGCTGCTATAAATACCCCAGGCCTCCAGCAGTTGAATTCATCCCTCTCCACTCGATCTGAGTCATTAAGTGGTTTCCAGTGTACAATTCTCTAGTACACAACTCACTCAAAGACTCGGATCTCAGTTTTCTTTCTTATTAGTGTTTGTTTTAGTTTCTGAGAAATAGTCTCAGATCTTAGGCTTCTATAGATAGGTTCGTTTCTGGTATTCCTAGAATACCCGGGATTTCGTTAGGAGATCCTAAGAGGGCTCGAGGCGTTCGAAGAGTCAGTCCACAGGGCTGGGCTTAAGCCAGGTTGTTAAGTAAAGCCCATCTACTAGGCTGAGGAAGCGTCCTCCGAAGGTTCTGACGAGCAGAGTCGGGTCAAGCAATACGGCATATACAGCAGTACGCTCCATCGGCGAGACTTCGTAAAGGGTGAATTCTTTATGGCATCGGTCCCCCTGTCCCTCTCTTATATGTTGTTATTGTGTTTGTCCAAATACTGATTGGAATACCATATTATGTTTTTATGAATATTTGTGATATACGTTGAAGTTATTATGTTTTTCTAGAAATGGCCACCTGCTTAAATATCCATTATGTCTGCATGTCTATTGCCGTTCTTTTAAACTGAAATTAGGGTTATAGACAATTCCTAACCACGGTCTATTCAAAACCTGTTTAGTTTAACAGATATCAATTAGTATTGGTGTCTGCCATACTAGATAAAATAATCTGCGGAACACCCTGTTGGTTGAAAGTAGTCTAGGTAGGCTGAGTTGAGTATTATGCCGGCGGTTATGAGACGAGCAGTATGATCCCCAAAGTGACATAGGGCGGTCATTGCTGACTTTAGTCCGAGCCGTGAGTAGGGCCGTTACCCTTAACGATGGGGCGGTAGCGTAGAAACTCAGATGTGGTAACCTTTAGACACAGAACATAGTTGCAATCCAGGCCAAGACATGTCTAAAATACTCGAATATAGGTCAATCAATGTATAGTAACAGTATAACATAGAAGCAGAACTCATCTTTAAAACACTTTTAGGATTAATTGGACTTGAACCTAGTGGAGAATGGATCACCCTCTCATCAAGGTATTTGATGAAGATTGCATAACTGGATCATAAGATAGGAGTTAGGATAAAAGGCTAGTTACTACTAAGCCGTTGCCACTTCCCTGGGAGTACGATAATTATTTAATAAAATCGTAGATACTTTCCAATAGACTAGCTACACGATAGGTACTCTGCCTTAGGTTCTGGCTGATTAAGTGACACCATAGACTAAATGTGACAATTAGTTAATTCACAGTCCTTAATTATTCATAATCAACATAGGGTAAAATAACACCTATTTAGCACGTCGGTCGGAAACCCCATCAGCGTCCCGACCAAGCCAAGCCAGAGGGACGGGCGTCCCGACCTGGTCAACAGACCAGGACGTGCGTCCCAATCCGGGACGGGCGTCCCGAGCCGCCAGAAGCTGTCCCACATCGAAGTTTTCAGAGATTTTCACTCCGGGAAGCTGCTATAAATACCCCAGGCCTCCAGCAGTTGAATTCATCCCTCTCCACTCGATTTGAGTCATTAAGTGGTTTCCAGTGTACAATTTTCCAGTACACAACTCACTCAGAGACTCGGATCTCAGTTTTCTTTCATATTAGTGTTTGTTTTAGTTTTTGAGAAATAGTCTCAGATCTTAGGTTTCTATAGATAGGTTCGTTTCTGGTATTCATAGAATACCCGGGATTTCGTTAGGAGATCCTAAGAGAGCTCTAGGCGTTCAAAGAGTCAGTCCACAGGGCTAGGCTTAAGCCCAGGACGTAAGGTAAAGTCTAGCTACTAGGCTGAGGAAGCGTCCTCCGAAGGTTCTGGTGAGCAGAGTCAGGGCGAGCAATACGATATATACAGCAGTACGCTCCGTAGGCGAGACTTCGTAAAGGGTGATTTCTTTATGGCATCGGTCCCCATGTCCCTCTCTTATATGTGTTATTGCTTTGTTCTAAATATGAATTATGAATATCAGATTACGATTTTATGAATAGTTGTGTTATATGTTGAAGTTTTTATGTTTTTCCGGAAATAGCCACCTGCTAAATATTCATTATGTCTGCATGTCTAATGTAAGTCTCTTTTAAACTAAAACTAGGGTTATAGACAATTCCTAACCACGGTCTATCCATAACCCGTTTAGTTTAACATGCATCAATTAGTATTGGTGTCTGCCATACTAGATAAAATAACCAACGGAACACCTTGTTTGTTAGAGTAGTCTAGGTAGGCTGAGTAGAGAGTTATGCCGGCGGTTTTGCGACGAGTAGCATGACCCCGAAGTGACATAGGGTACCGTTCATTGCTGACTTTAGTCCGGGCCGTGAGTAGGGCCATTTACCTTAACGATGGGGCGGTAGCGTAGAGACCTCAGATGTGGTACACCTTTAGACACAGAACATAGTTGCATTCCAAGCTAAGATATATCTAAAACACTCGAATATAGGTCAATCAACATATAGGAACAGTATAACATAGAATCAGAACTAATCTTTAAAACACTTTTAGGATTAATTAGACTTAAACCTAGTGGAGAATGGATCACCCTCTCATCAAAGTATTTGATGAAGATTGCATAACTGGATTATAAGATAGGAGTTAGGATAAAAGGCTAGTTACTACTAAGCCGTTGCCACTTCCCTGGGAGTACGATAATTCAATTAATAAAATCGTAGATACTTTCCAATAGACTAGCTACACGATAGGTACTCTGCCTTAGGTTCTGGCTGATTAAGTGACACCATAGAGACTAAATGTGACAATTAGTCAATCACAGTCCTTAATTATTCATAATCAACATAGGGTAAAATAACACCTATTTAGCATATCGGTCGGAAACCGCACACAATCCCAACTGGAGGAATCATACGGGATTTAGCTGAGAAATAATTCGGAAGCTGGAAACTTTCAGAAGATACCACCACAGCAAAACCCCTACCCACAGAATCAACAGATGAGATACTGGCAACACTTAACCTACTCCTACATCTGTTGGAATGGTTCGTATTTCATTCCCATAGCAATCCCTGCTAAAGTGTGGTACTTGGCAGACTTCACAGATTTGATACATAGGCACATCTGAATCCTGAAAACAATTTCTCAAAATCTACACATGATTTTAACATCATTAGTAGGTAATGCATGTGCTTCAGGCTATTTTTGAAAAGTATTCTGCGACTACTATGATGTAAATGTTTTCACAGGAAGAAAAAGAAAAGGATTCAATCCATACCAATATAGAATGACATTTCTTCCTAATTAAAACCTAAGCCAAAATTGACAGCTCAAAAGAAAATATATTTTATCCTCATTTCCATTTTTATTTCTTCGAAAAAGAGCAACAAATGTACAACTAAGAAAACAACTAAAAAAACAAGAGATAGGGAAAAGAACAACTTACCATTGAGCAAGAAAAATACATTTTCTTTTTCGGGTTTAAATTTTAATTTTTTTTCTTTTTATATTTAATTTAGAAAGCAGTTAAATTCCCTCAATATGGTTTAAGAATAATTTTCTAAAATTTGATTATCCTAAGTGTCTTAATTTCAGATAATATCTAAAATTAATTAGTTATGATAATCCTATATTTCAGAAATTGATTGTCTAACTAGCATAAGATAAGTGTAGGTCTAAAGTCTAGGTTACTACCGTTACCTATCATAATTCTCTAGAATTTTGATCAGGAATCCTAAATTCATTATGATATTTCCCCGGCAACGGAGCCAAAAATCTGATGCGTTTCCGACTGATATGCTAAATAGGTGTTATTATACCCTATGTTGATTATGAGTAATTAAGGACTGAGATTGACTAATTGTCACATTTAGTCTCTATGGTGTCACTTAATCAGCCAGAACCTAAGGCAGAGTACCTATCGTGTAGCTAGTCTGTTGGAAAGTATCTACGATTTTATTAAGTTAAATATCGTACTCCCGGGGAAGTGGTAACGGCTTAGTAGTAATTAGCCTTTTATCCTAACTCTTATCTTATGATCCAGTTATGCAATCTTCATCAATAACTTTGATGAGAGGGTGATCCATTCTCCACTAGGTTTAAGTCTAATTAAACCTAAAAGTGTTTTATAGATAATGTCCTGATTCTATGTTATACTGTTCCTACATATTGATTGACCTATCTTCGAGTATTTTAGATGCATCTTAGCCTATATTGCAACTATGTTCTGAGTCTAAAGGTGTACCACATCTGAGTCTCTATGCTACCGCCCCATCGCTAAGGTAAACGGCCCTACTCACAGTTCGAACAAAAGACAGCTATGAAAGCCCTATGTCACTTCGGGGATCACGCCGCTGGCCCATAACCGCTGGCATGTCTGCATGTCTAATGTAGTTTAATAGGCATCAATTAGTATTGGTGTCTGCCATACTAGATAAAATAACATGCTGAACACCTGGCTTGTTAGAGTAGTCTAGGTAGGCTGAGTAGAGCGTTATGCCAGCGATTACGAGCCTTCAGAGTGATCCCCGAAAGTGACATAGGGCTTTCATAACTGTTGATGCGATTCCGGTTGACGTACTAAATAGGTGTTATTTTACCCTATGTCGATTATGATTAATTAAGGACTGTGATTGACTAATTGTCACGTTTAGTCTTATGGTGTCACTTAATCAGCCAGAATCTAAGGCAGAGTACCTATCGTGTAGCTAGTCTATTGGAAAGTATCTATGATTTTACTAAGTTAATTATCGTACTCCCAGGGAAGTGGCAACGGCTTAGTAGTAACTAGCCTCTTATCCTAACTCTTATCTTATGATCCAGTTATGCAATCTTCATCAAATACTTTGATGAGAGGGTGATCCATTCTCCACTAGGTTCAAGTCTAATTAACCCTAGAAGTGTTTTAAAGATAAATTCTGATTCTATGTTATACTGTTATATGTTGATTGACCTATATTCGAGTATTTTAGATGCATCTTAGCCTGGATTGCAACTATGTTCTGTGTCTAAAGGCGTACCACATCCGAGGTCTCTAATAACCCGCCCTACCTTAATGACGGCCCTACTCACGGTTCGGGACGAAGGCATCCATGAAAGCCCTATGTCACTTCGGGGATCATACCGCTTGCCCTAGCCGCCGGCATAATCGGACTCAGCTCCCCCTACCTAGACTACTTTAACAGGCAGGGTGTTCAACATGTTATTTTATCTAGCATGGCAGACACCAATACTAATTGATGCCTGTTAAACTAAACAGGTTATGATTAGACCGTGGTTAGGAATTGTCTATAACCCTAACTTTAGTTTAAAAGAGCACATTAAACATGCAGACATAGTGAATATTTAGCAGGTGGCTATTTCCGGAAAATATAACAACTTCAACATATAAAACAACTATTCATAAAAATCATAATCAGATGTTCATAATAAGTATTTAGAGAAAAAAAACAACAAATAAGAGAGGGGTATGGGGACTGATGCCATAAAGAAATCACCCTTTACGTAGTCTCGCCGCAGAGCGTACTGCTGTATATGTTGTACTGCCTCCTCTGACTCTGCTCACCAGAACCTTCGGAGGACGCTTCCTCAGCCTAGTAACTGGGCTTTACCTTAATACCCAGCTTAAGCCCAGCCCTGTGGACTGACTCTTCGAACGCCTAGAGCTCTCTTAGGGTCTCCTAACGAACCCCCGGGTATTCTATGAATACCGGAAACGAACCTATCTATAGAAACCTAAGATCTGAGACTATTTCTCAGAAACTAAAACAAACACTAATAAGAAAGAAAACTGAGATCCGAGTCTCTGAGTGAGTTGTGTACTGGAAAATTGTACACTGGAAACCACTTAATGACTCAGATCGAGTGGAGAGGGATGAATTCAACTGCTGGAGGCCTGGGGTATTTATAGCAGCTTCCCGGAGTGAAAAATTCGATGTGGGACAGCTTCTGGCGGCTCGGGACGCCCGTCCTGATTCGTTGACCAGGTTCGGGACGCCCGTCCCGGTTCAGGACGCCCGTCCTGGCGGTTTGACCGGTTCGGGACGCCCGTCCCGGACCTTTGACCGGGTCAACATTTCCAAAAATTGCATTTTTGCCCCAGAATTTGCTGTTTTCGTCTACTTTTCACCTGACACTTCCAAAATCATAAAAACCGTGAAATCAAGTAAATAGTAAACAATTAATGTCCATTTACTCTCAATTTCACATTAAAACATACATTAAAACATGCTAAAAATGTGATACGATTTTAGCGTATCAGATAACCCCACACTTAGCTTTTTGCTTGTCCTCAAGCAAAGTCTACATGGAGTTAGTGATTTTAAACCGTAGTGCAGTCACTTAAATTCCTAATCATGTTTTTATTCCAAAAATTCTTCAGACAATTCTTAACACAGGTCTGATTGGTTAGGTTGCTATGACAAGGTCTCACATGTCTCTAGTAGTTTGTTATGATCAGGCAGAAAACAAATCAACAACTAGGTTGGACTTTTTCTTAGTCACAGGGTCTTCCTGATGTGTAGTGTGTGTACTAGTCTAGACCAGATAGTCAACACAATGAACTCTTGTCTTAACTGCTACCAGATAATACTTTGACCTATCGCTAGACATACTGACAACAGATAACTTTCTGAGTTCTGAGCTTTGGTGATCAGATTTTTAATGTTTTAGCACTTAGTTATTTTCTTTATAGATTCAGGGTATTTCGAGTTTGCTTAGAACACGTCAACTTCAACTACCCATGTAGCGAGTCCCACTCCGATGACTCCCAGATCTACACGACCTTAGGGCATCAGGCTTTAAGTTCCCCGAAGGAGTGGTGCTCGAGTAGCGAAGGCCGCTGGCAAACTACCCTATTGTAATTAACTTCCTTAAGTTCTTTTCACTTTTAGCTCAGAGTCTCATCTAGTCATTCTAACTGCCAATATATCCACAACTGGTCTAATTTTATCTAGTGGAGTCTCGAATGGGCAATTGGTTGAGGTCTCTAATCCAGACAAGGTTGTGCTCAGTTATCAGGAATTCCCTATTCCTAATCAATTAGTCCAAGATAGCTATCGACTATCTCCTACTAACCATAACATACTACCTACATATCATAGACATAAGCAATTTGTTTAACCAAGCATACTGCATTAGAAGTCTGAAAGACAGAAAAATTTTTGAAAATTTTTGGAAGGGTGTGAAAATACAGGGAAAACAAGCAAAAGCATGCGAAGATTTTTTTTTTCAAACTGCTACAGTGCACCGTGCACTGCTACCCCACACTTAAGTTTGGCACTGTCCTCAGTGTTCATGCATAGCTAAACTACCCCACACTTATTTGCAAACAAGAAATAAAACAAAACAAAGAACTCTTACCCCACACTTATTCGACTAACTAAGGGTAAGAGAGAAAATATGGCAACAAAACAAGAAGGATAGCAAAACAGAACACAAAACAAATAAAATAAAAGGAATATGAGGATTAGAAAAACTCCCTTCATGTCGCGAGCAGAAGGGTCTTCTCTGATTTGTCAATTGGCTCTTCACCTTAGCCATGTGCTATTGCTGAGATGTTTCTGACTCTGCAAGCTCTAGATACTGGAACGGATGACGCCAACTCCGATCCTTCATTGTCAAGCTCTAGGTAGTGGCATATCCATTTGATGAATAACTCAAGCCCCAAGGACTGTTTCCTCGAATCATCTGCAAAGTTTCTCGTAATCGTAGCAACGTGTCCAGAAGGAACGTGTTTAGGAATGAGACTTCTTTGGATTGGTGTGCCTACCTGCCAATGTTAGTGAAGGTATGGCATGCAAGTCTCGAATGGAAGAAAAGATACCTGAAGTTTTGGCAAAACTGTGGTGGTAGGGGCTCCAATTGTATAGATTTGGGCCCAAGTATTTGAGACTTCCTCGGGGAAGTTTCTCACAGCTGATTGGTATGCAGGGGATGCAAGCTCCTCCATTGCTATGCTCCTGATACAACGCCAAATTCCTCTATATCTGTCGACCGTTCGTTACCCCTTGGTAGATCACTTGCTTGCACTGGTCTGGCTTTAATTGTTGCCAGTATCTCATCTATTGATTCTGCGAGTGTGGGTTTTGCTGTGGTGGTGTCTTCTAAAAGTTTCCAGCTTCCGAATTACTCCTCAGCTAAATCCCGTACGATTCCTCTAGTTGGGATTGTATGCGTTTCCCATTGGAGCAGCATTCTGCAGTAACCTACTCCTACCTCTTTTGGAATGGTCAGTCATTCCCATAGCAATCCCTGCTAAAGTGTGGTACTTAGCAGACTTCACAGATTTGATACACATGCTGAACATTTCTTCCTAAAACATTGGCACTCTGAATCTGGAAAACAACTAGAATCTGCACATGACTTTAACATCATTAGTAGGTAATGCCTGTGGTTCAGGCTATTTTCGAAAAGTGTTCCACGACTACTATGATGTAATTATTTTCAAAGGAAAGAAAAGAAAGGATTTAATGAATACCCCCAGATATCAAAAATTGTAAAACTTTGTGTACCTTGTTGGGGTAGATGATCTCTGAAGGATGTGTTACCTGTTATTTGGCAAGCATCGCAAGACTGTATCGGAGATACAAAATCCTTGAATATAGTGGGTCAACAAGATCCTGCTTTCAACACTTTCCGGACAGTGTTGATAGCCATCAATTGGTCTCCCGTAGATTCTTTAGGGCAATGCTCCAAAATATTGTGTCCTTCATCTTCTGAGACACATCTTCTGATCAACTGATCTGCAAAAATTTGAAATAGAAGAGAAACTGCCCAGTAGTAATATTTCAAATCAGCAAAGAATTTCTTCTTTTGCTGATAAGTCATATCACTTGGAACTTATTTAGTGACTAATAATTTGCAATAAACCACAGATGAGATTTATATACATAGCAAACAATGCAAATAAGTTTTCATCCAGAAATTTATCATTATTACACTGGCCTCTAACTCGGGTTTTCTAATCTAGACCAATGGTTTGCTTTCTAGATTTTCAACCCTTTTCTTACTACCCCTTTTCTATAATCAAACTCAGGTAACAATAAACCTAATTAATCAATTATGGTTCAGTATCAGTTTTATTGAACACAGACATCTTGGAGTGATCAGTGTCACCTATTGTTTCTAGACAAGACTAGATAAGATCGGAATTTATCATGCATGAACTTTCTTATCATGTTTCTGTCTAAAACAATTCTTATTACATCACATATTCATTCAAAAAGCAGATTTCAATCAGGTGATGTCATAATGGTTGCAATAATTCCTTTTGGTTTTCAAAAATTCTCATGCAATCATCAGCAAAACAAAAGGAACATCCTTTTTCCAATAGAACATTCAAAGGTCTGGCTATTAAGGAAAAACTATTTCATAACTTATCCTTAATAAGGCCGGCATGACTCTAAGAAAATTCTAAAATAGAGTTTCTTCCCGATAAAAAATCTAAGCCAACATTTTACAACTCAGAAGAAAATATATTTTATCCTCATTTCCATCTTTATTTCTTCGAAATTAAATAAAGGAAAAAACACGAAAAAGAGCAACTAAGAAAACAACTAAAACAAACAAGAGATAGGGAAAAGGAACAACTCACCGTTGAGCAAGAAAGATACATTCTTTTTGGGATTTTAAATTTTTAACATTTTTTTTTCTTTTTATGTTGAAAGCAGGTAAATTTCCTTAATATGGTTTTAGAATAATTTTCTAAAATTTGATTATCCTAAGTGTCTTAATTTCAGATATTATCTAAAATTAATTAGTTATGATAACCCTATATTTCGGAAATTGATTGTCTAACTAGTATATGATAAGTGCAGGTCTAAGGTCTAGGTTACTACCGTTACCTATCATAAGTCTCTAGAATTGTGGCCTTTAATCCTAAATTCATTATGATATTTCCCCGGCAACGGCGCCAAAAATCTGATAGCGATTCCGGTTGACGTACTAAATAGGTGTTATTTTACCCTATGTCGATTATGATTAATTAAGGACTGTGATTGACTAATTGTCACGTTTAGTCTTATGGTGTCACTTAATCAGCCAGAATCTAAGGCAGAGTACCTATCGTGTAGCTAGTCTATTGGAAAGTATCTACGATTTTACTAAGTTAATTATCGTACTCCCAGGGAAGTGGCAACGGCTTAGTAGTAACTAGCCTCTTATCCTAACTCTTATCTTATGATCCAGTTATGCAATCTTCATCAAATACTTTGATGAGAGGGTGATCCATTCTCCACTAGGTTCAAGTCTAATTAACCCTAGAAGTGTTTTAAAGATAATTCTGATTCTATGTTATACTGTTCCTATATGTCGATTGACCTATATTCGAGTATTTTTAGATGCATCTTAGCCTGGATTGCAACTATGTTCTGTGTCTAAAGGCGTACCACATCCGAGGTCTCTAATAAACCCCCTACCTTAATGACGGCCCTACTCACGGTTCGGGACGAAGGCATCCATGAAAGCCCAATGTCCACTTCGGGATCATACCGCTTGCCCTAGCCGAGCCGGCATAATCGGACTCAGCTCGGCCCCTACCTAGACTACTTTAACAGCAGGGTTGTTCAACATGTTATTTTCTAGCATGGCAGAACCAATACTAATTGATGCCTGTTAACTAAACAGGTTATGATTAGACCGTGGTTTAGGAATTGTCTATAACCCTAACTTTAGTTTAAAAGAGCACATTAAACATGCAGACATAGTGAATATTTAGCAGGTGGCTATTTTATTTCCGGAAAATATAACAACTTTCAACTATAAAACACTATTCATAAAAATCATAATCAGATGTTCATAATAAGTATTTAGAGAAAACAATAACAACATATAAGAGAGGGGTATGGGGACTGATGCCATAAAGAAATCACCCTTTACTAGTCTCGCCGCGAGCGTACTGCTGTATATGTTGTACTGCCTCCTCTGACTCTGCTCACCAGAACCTTCGGAGGACGCTTCCTCCTAGCCTAGTACTGGGCTTTACTTAATACCCAGCTTAAGCCCAGCCCTGTGGACTGACTCTTCGAACGCCTAGAGCTCTCTTAGGGTCTCCTAATGAAACCCCGGGTATTCTATGAATACCGGAAACGAACCTATCTATAGAAACCTAAGATCTGAGACTATTTCTCAGAAACTAAAACAAACACTAATAAGAAAGAAAACGAGATCCGAGTCTCTGAGTGAGTTGTGTACTGGAAAATTGTACACTGGAACCACTTAATACTCAGATCGAGTGGAGAGGGATGAATTCAACTGCTGGAGGCCTGGGGTATGTATAGCAGCTTCCCGGAGTGAAAATTCGATGTGGGACATCTTCTGGCGGCTCGGGACGCCCGTCCTGATCGTTGACCAGTTCGGGACGCCCGTCCCGTTCAGGACGCCCGTCCTGGCGGTTTGACCGGGTCGGGACGCCCGTCCCGGACCTTTGACTGGGTCAACATTTCCAAAATTGCGTTTTTGCCCCAGAATTTGCTGTTTTCGTCTACTTTTCACCTGACACTAAAATCAATAAAACCGTGAAATCAAGTAAATAGTAAACAATTAATGTCCATTTACTCTCAATTTCACATTAAAACATACATAAAAACATGCTAAAAATGTGATACGATTTTAGCGTATCAACTGTCTTTGTTCGTACCGTGAGTAGGGCCGTTTACCTTAATGATAGGGGGCGGTAGCATAGAGACTCAGATGTGGTACACCTTTAGGCACAGAACATAGTTGCATTCCAGGCTAAGATATATCTAAAACACTCGAATATAGGTCAATCAACATATAGGAACAGTATAACATAGAATCAGAACTTATCTTTAAAACACTTCTAGGATTAATTAGACTTGAACCTAGTGGAGAATGGATCACCCTCTCATCAAAGTATTTGATGAAGATTGCATAACTGGATCATAAGATAAGAGTTAGGATAAGAGGCTAGTTACTACTAAGCCGTTGCCACTTCCCTGGGAGTACGATAATTAACTTAGTAAAATCGTAGATACTTTCCAATAGACTAGCTACACGATAGGTACTCTGCCTTAGATTCTGGCTGATTAAGTGACACCATAAGACTAAACGTGACAATTAGTCAATCACAGTCCTTAATTAATCATAATCGATATAGGGTAAAATAACACCTATTTAGTACGTCAACCGGAATCGCATTAGATTTTTGGCGTCGTTGCCGGGGAAATATCATAATGAATTTAGGATTATTGGCCACAATTCTAGAGACTTATGATAGGTAACGGTAGTAACCTTGACCTTAGACCTACACTTATCTTATACTAGTTAGACAATCAGTTTCCTGAATATAGGATTATCATAACTAATTAATTTCAGATGTCATCTGAAATTAAGAGACTTAGGATAATCAAATTTTAGAAAATTATTCTAGAACCATATTGAGGAAATTTACCTGCTTTCTAAATAAATTTCAAAATCAATAAAAATGATTTTCTTGTTCTTTTTACTTTTCTGCTTTTGTTATTTGTTATTTCTAACTAGACTTTGCACTCAGAGATGAAGAGAACAAGAGCAGCTACTAACCAGGCAAAGAAAACAGAAAACCCTGACACTCCAGGACCAAAGAAGACGAAACCAGAAGGACCATCTAGGCCTGCACCAGAAGGCCCCTCTAGGCCCGCACCAGAAGTACCACGAGGGACTCTTCCCTCACAACCAGTGGAAGTAACCTCAAGCCCTGATGCCAGTGAACTAGTGAGACGATTCCTGAACACCCCCGTGAGCATAGTCCCACGGAAGAAGATCCTTCTGAGGATACCTTCCCTCCTAGAGAAGTACCCCAGAATCTCCAATTCACCCTCCTACCCAGAGAGTTCCTCTAAATCCACCCCCTACTGATCAAACCCAGAATTCACCGACCTCTCCTGCATACACCCCAACACCTCACGAGCGCACCCCTTCATCTGCGGGGAGTACTAACGGTTATTATTCTGTTGTCCGTGCAGATAGACACACTAACTCAAAGGGTCTATGAGATGGACCAAGGGATTGCCAGCAGACTGTGTCATTTAGACCAACTCAGTCTGAACATCACAACTAACGTAGACCGACTCAGAGCCACGTCAATCTCCAGGAGAACCAAGGTGCACAACTACTCCGAGAGATGGCTGATCTACGCAGTGAGCAAAACAGGCAGAGGGATGAGATGCGAACAATACGCATAGAAATGCGAAGCATTCGACAGAACTACAGGAGATCAGAGACAGGATTCGTTAAAAAGGGAAGATTCTTTTACTTTTATTTTCAGCAAATAATAAGTTTGAACTGAACTTGAATAATTGACCCATATTTTTCTATTTTTCAAACATTTTTAAAGGGTCCTTTATTTTCAACAATTTTCTTCAGACATTTTATTTCTATGAAAAACGAAAATTTGCAATTGCAGTTTATTTTTCATTAACTAAATTGTATAAATTCAAATTTTTTGTTTTTCTTGCTGAATTTAAATAGGAATAAATTAGGGTAGTATGATTTTCGAAAAAGTGAGACTGAGGAATTTTTGCATAGAGTGTTTTTTTAACAACTTCTGAATTTCATTGGATAAACAGAAGCCTTGTTAAAAATTATGATTATTTTTGGTATACTGAGATTTGCAGGAATTAAGAAAAAAAATAATTTTTCGGAATTGGCACGCGTCCCGAGGCAACCCGGGACGGGCGTCCGGTTCTGGACGGGCGTCCAGCGGGACGGGAGTCCTTCCTCCGGGACGGGCGTCCCGAAGGCCTCCCCTTCTATAAAATCTCAATTTTTTCATTTTTCCCTCAAAATTCACTTCAAAAAATCCACCTCTCTTAAATAACTCTCTCTCTTTACCTTTGGCAAACTTTTCAAATTTAAAATTTCAAATTTCCCTCCAAAATTTAAAATTTAAATTTCCTTCCAAATTCGAATTTCCCTCCAAAATTCGAATTTCCCGCCAAAAAATTTCGAAATCTTTCCCTAGCCTAATTTCACCCTTTTGAATTCAAATTCACCTCCAGAATTCGAATTCAAACCTTCCTTCCTACCTAAAACTCCCCAAAAGTCTCTCAAACACTTTCAAACCAAATGGCTGCCAAACGTGCTCGTACCCCATCCACTATGACAGTTACCTCAGTGACACATCCTTTTATGCTGTTTCCCTCCAGCACAGCATATCAGGAGAGATGCACTGGGTACATCGGACGCACGATACTGACGGGCAGAACGCTGGATTGGGCAGCAGTACAGACACTGGGAGTAGAGGCTGAGGTCAGACGCATACTCGATGTACTACCCTACAGTCGAGTATTCATCGTCACAGAGCCCACGTACCTGGAGCTGGTATGTGAGTTCTATGCATCCTTTGCATGCCATCAGGAGCAGATCACATTCCGCTTAGGCGGAATAGATCGGTCGATGAGCATGGCCGAGTTCGGCATCGCTTTGGGTATCTGGCAGAGAGAGGAGCTGGATACGCCCGCCTACACCACAGCAGTTCGGGACTTCACTTCTGCAGATGTCTCCACTGCTTGGGCTCAGATCTGTATGACGGGTGTTCCCTACCAGCATGGCTTTGCGAAAGCCACAGGTATCTATCCTGCTCTTCGCTACTTACATGCCATTATTGCACACACTTTGTCAGGACGACGGACGGCCCCCGGGAATGTCACCCAGATGGAGACATTCCTCTTGGCCAACATGCATATGGGATCCACAGTAGAGATGGCTCGACTTATCACAGTCATCATGCGGGGTTTTGCTACGGACACTCGGAAACAGTGTCTGGGGCTCGGGCCATTCATCACCAGGATAGCCCGCTACCTGGAGTTGGACATAGAGGGCTCGGAGCTTACTCTGGTCGCCCCAACCACTATTCCCACAGACGTTACCATCCTACGGAACATGGGAATGGTTGTCCGGGATGCGAGCGGCCGCTACACCATCCACACAGAGCAGCCAGGACAGGCTTCGGCATCAGAAGCAGCTCCACCGCATATCCTCCATCCGAGACGTTCGTGCCACGTACTGCCTTCGAACGACACATGTCGCACGGATTGGCAGAACTATCGGCACGATACAGTCGAGACATGGACCGGATTGACAGCCGGCTGGCCATGATGGATGACCGGATTGACAGACGACTGGCGGTGATGGATGACAGGATCGCCATGATCACCAGTAGGATTGAGGAGATACATCAGCAGACTGCCCGAGTAGCGGAGAACTTCGAGTTTGACCTAACAGACCTCGGTCCACTGGATGGCGACCCGCCGGGTTCTTAGTCTCTCTCTCCCCTTCTTTTCTTTTTTTTCTTTTGTCTTTTGTTTATCTTGTTCTTTGTGTATGTCTGGGCTGTATGACTATGAATCTTTGTACAAAATTGATTTATATGACATACAGAATTGTTGCATTATTTGTTTTTTTTTGTTTTTTTTTTATGTTTTATTTCTTGTTTTCAAATAAGTGTGGGGTAATTAGCTATGCATGAACACTGAGGACAGTGCCAAACTTAAGTGTGGGGTAGCAGTGCACGGTGCACTGTAGCAGTTTGAAAAAAATTTTCGCATGCTTTTGCTTGTTTTCCCTGTATTTTCACACCCTTCCAAAATTTTTCAAAATTTTTCCGTCTTTCAGACTTCTAAATGCAGTATGCTTGGTTAAACAAATTGCTTATGTCTATGATATGTAGGTAGTATGTTATGGTTAGTAGGAGATAATTGATAGCTATCTTGGACTAATTGATTAGGAATAGGGAATTCCTGATAACTGAGCACAACCTTGTCTGGATTAGAGACCTCAACCAATTGCCTATTCGAGACTTAACTAGATAAAATTAGACCAGTTGTGGATATATTGGCAGTTAGAATGACTAGATGAGACTCTGAGCTAAAAGTGAAAAGAACTTAAGGAAGTTAATTACAATAGGGTAGTTTGCCAGCGGCCTTCGCTACTCGAGCACCACTCCTTCGGGGAACTTAAAGCCTGATGCCCTAAGGTCGTGTAGATCTGGGAGTCATCGGAGTGGGACTCGCTACATGGGTAGTTGAAGTTGACGTGTTCTAAGCAAACTCGAAATACCCTGAATCTATAAAGAAAATAACTAAGTGCTAAAACATTAAAAATCTGATCACCAAAGCTCAGAACTCAGAAAGTTATCTGTTGTCAGTATGTCTAGCGATAGGTCGAAGTATTATCTGGTAGCAGTTAAGATAAGAGTTCATTGTGTTGACTATCTGGTCTAGACTAGTACACACACTACACATCAGGAAGACCCTGTGACTAAGAAAAAAGTCCAACCTAGTTGTTGATTTGTTTTCTGCCTGATCATAACAAACTACTAGAGACATTGAGACCTTGTCATAGCAACCTAACCAATCAGACCTGTGTTAAGAATTGTCTGAAGAATTTTTGGAATAAAAACATGATTAGGAATTTAAGTGACTGCACTACGGTTTAAAATCACTAACTCCATGTAGACTTTGCTTGAGGACAAGCAAAAAGCTAAGTGTGGGGTTATCTGATACGCGAAAATCGTATCACATTTTTAGCATGTTTTTATGTATGTTTTAATGTGAAATTGAGAGTAAATTGACATTAATGTTTACTATTTACTTGATTTCACGGTTTTTATGATTTTGGAAGTGTCAGGTGAAAAGTAGACGAAAACAGCAAATTCTGGGGCAAAAACGCAATTTTTGGAAATGTTGACCCGGTCAAAGGTCCGGGACGGGCGTCCCGACCCGGTCAAACCGCCAGGACGGGCGTCCTGAACCGGGACGGGCGTCCCGAACCTGGTCAACGAATCAGGACGGGCGTCCCGAGCCGCCAGAAGCTGTCCCACATCGAATTTTTCAGAATTTTTCACTCCGGGAAGCTGCTATAAATACCCCAGGCCTCCAGCAGTTGAATTCATCCCTCTCCACTCGATCTGAGTCATTAAGTGGTTTCCAGTGTACAGTTTTCCAGTACACAACTCACTCAGAGACTCGGATCTCAGTTTTCTTTCTTATTAGTGTTTTGTTTTAGTTTCTGAGAAATAGTCTCAGATCTTAGGTTTCTATAGATAGGTTCGTTTCCGGTATTCATAGAATACCCGGGGTTTCGTTAGGAGACCCTAAGAGAGCTCTAGGCGTTCGAAGAGTCAGTCCACAGGGCTAGGCTTAAGCCCAGGACGTAAGGTAAAGTCTAGCTACTAGGCTGAGGAAGCGTCCTCCGAAGGTTCTGGCGAGCAGAGTCAGGGCGGGCAATACGACGTATACAGCAGTACGCTCTGTAGGCGAGACTAAGTAAAGGGTGATTTCTTTATGGCATCAGTCCCCATACCCCTCTCTTATATGTTTTATTGCTTTGTCCTAAACATCAATTATGAATATCAGATTATGATTTTATGAATAGTTGTTTTGTATGTTGAAGTTATTATGTTTTTCCGGAAATAGCCACCTGCTAAATAATCATTATGTCTGCATGTCTAATGTAGTTTCTTTTAAACTAAAATAGGGTTATAGACAATTCCTAACCACGGTCTATTCATAACCTGTTTAGTTTAACAGGCATCAATTAGTATTGGTGTCTGCTATACTAGATAAAATAACATGCTGAACACCTGGCTTGTTAGAGTAGTCTAGGTAGGCTGAGTAGAGCGTTATGCCAGCGATTACGAGCCTTCAGAGTGATCCCCGAAAGTGACATAGGGCTTTCATAACTGTCTTTGTTCGTACCGTGAGTAGGGCCGTTTACCTTAATGATAGGGGGTGGTAGCATAGAGACTCAGATGTGGTACACCTTTAGACACATAACATAGTTGCATTCCAGGCTAAGATATATTTAAAACACTCGAATATAGGTCAATCAACATATAGGAAAAGTATAACATAGAATCAGAACTTATCTTTAAAACACTTCTAGGATTAATTAGACTTGAACCTAGTGGAGAATGTATCACCCTCTCATCAAAGTATTTGATGAAGATTGCATAACTGGATCATAAGATAAGAGTTAGGATAAGAGGCTAGTTACTACTAAGCCGTTGCCACTTCCCTGGGAGTACGATAATTAACTTAGTAAAATCGTAGATACTTTCCAATAGACTAGCTACACGATAGGTACTCTGCCTTAGATTCTGGCTGATTAAGTGACACCATAAGACTAAACGTGACAATTAGTCAATCACAGTCCTTAATTAATCATAATCGACATAGGGTAAAATAACACCTATTTAGTACGTCAACCGGAATCGCATCACTAGACTACTCTAACAAACAGGGTGTTCCGCATATTATTTTATCTAGTATGGCAGACACCAATACTAATTGATGCATGTTAAACTAAACAGGTAATGAATAGACCGTGGTTAGGAATTGTCTATAACCCTAACTTTAGTTTAAAAGAAACTACATTAAACATGCAGACATAGTGAATATTAAGCAGGTGGCTATTTCAGGAAAATTATAAGCACTTCAACATATAGAACAAATATTCATAAAAATCATAATCCGATATTCAAAATCATTCTTTGGACAAACACAATAACAACATATAAGAGAGGGACAGGGGGACTGATGCCATAAAGAAATCACCCTTTACTTAGTCTCGTCGATGGAGCGTACTGCTGTATATGTCGTATTGCTTGACCCGACTCTGCTCGCCAGAACCTTCGGAGGACGCTTCCTCAGCCTAGTAGCTGGACTTTACCTTAATACCCAGCCTTGTGGACTGATTCTTCGATCGCCTAGAGCCCTCTTAGGATCTCCTAACGAAATCCTGAGTATTCTATGAATACCAGAAACGAACCTATCTATCGAAGCCTAAGATCTGAGACTATTTCTCAGAATCTAAGAAAACGAAACACTAACTAGAAAGAAAGAAAACTTATACTAAACCCGAGTCTCTCAATGACTTATGTACTCGAGAAAAGTGTACACTTGAAGTCACTAAATGAATCAGATCAAGTGGAGAGGGATGAATTCAACTGAGGGAGTCTTGGGGTATTTATAGCAGCTTCCTGGAGTGAATTTTCTTCAAATATTCGATGTGCGACTTGGATTTCTAGTTCGGGACGCCCGTCCCGGTCTGTTGACTAGGTCAGGACGGTTGTCCCGAGTCTTGGATGCCCGTCCCGACCTGTTGACCAGGTCAGGACGCCCGTCCCGATTCGGGACGCCCTCCACGTAGCCTTAACTTCCGAAAAATTGCGTTTTTGCCCCGAAATTTTCCATTTTCTTATACTTTTCACCTAACACTTCCCAAAATCATAAAAACTGTGAAATTAAGTTAATAACGAGCAATTAAAACCGATTTTCCCTCAATTTCACCCTAGATTATGCATAAACACATGCTAAAAATGTGATATTATTTATGCATATCAGTTTCTGAGAGTTAGTCTCAGATCCTAGGATACGACTAAATAGGTTCGTTTCTAGCATTCATAGAATACTCGGGGTTTCGTTAGGAGATCCTAAGAGGGCTCTAGGCATTCGAAGAGTCAGTCCACAGGGCTGGGCTTATGTTGGGTATTAAGCTAAAGTCCAGCTACTAGGTTGAGGAAGCGTCCTCCGAAGGTTCTGTCGAGCAGAGTTGGGTCGAGCAGTCCAACATATACAAGCAGTTGCTCCATCGATGAGACGTCGTAAAGGGTGATTACTTTATGGCATCGGTCCCCCTGTCCCTCTCTTTATATGTCTGTACTGTGTTCGTCCAAACATTTATTATGTCTATTAGATTATGATTGTATGAGTATTTGTTATGCATGTTGAAGTACTTTATGATTTTCCAGAAATGGCCACCAGCTTAACTTTTATTATGTCTGCATGTCTAATGTAGTTTCTTTTAAACTAATTGTAGGGTTATAGACAATTCCTAACCATGGTCTATTCATAACCTATTTAGTTTAATATGCATTAATTTAGGACTTCCCCGTCGGGTTGCATTAATGTCTGCCATATTAGATGAAATAACCTATAGATCACCATGTTTGTTAGAGTAGTCTAAGTAGGCTGAGTTGGTGTGTTTATGCTGGCGTTAGGGCGAGTGGCATGATCTCTTAAGTGACATAGGTTTTCAGGATGCCTTTAGCTCGAACCGTGAGTAGGGTCGTCAATAGCGATGAGGTGGTTTATCAGGTAACTCGGATGTGGTACACCTTTAGACTTAGTACATAATTGCAATCTAGGCCAAGACATGTCTAAAATACTCGAAGATAGGTCAATCAACATGTAGGAACAGTATAACATAAAATCAAGACATTATCTGTAAAACACTCTTAGGCTTAGATAGACTTAAACCTAGTGGAGAATGAATCACCCTCTCATCAAAGATATTGATGAACGATTGCATAACTGGATCATAAGATAAGAGTTAGGGTAAGAGGATAGTTACTACTAAGCCGTTACCACTTCCCTGGGAGTACGATATTTGATTTAATTAAAATCGTAGATACTTTCCAACAGACTAGCTACACGATAAGTACTCTGCCTTAGGTTCTGATTGATTAAGTGACAGTATAGAGACTAAATGTGACAATTAGTCAGGATAAGTCATTAATTACTCATAATCAACATAGGGTAAAACAACACCTATTTTAGTATATCAGTCGGAACGCATCAGATTTTTGGCGCCGTTGCCGGGGAAATATCATAATGAATTTAGGATTATTGGCCACAATTCTAGAGACTTATGATAGGTAACGGTAGTAACCTAGACCTTAAACCTAACACTTATTTTATGCTAGTTAGACAATCAATTTCCGAGATATAGGGTTATATCATAACTAATTAATTTTAGACATTATCTGAAATTAAGACATTTAGGATAATCAAATTTTAGAAAATTATTCTAAAACCATATTGAGGAAATTTAACTGCTTTCGAAATAAAATAAAAAAAGAAAAAAAATTTTAAATTTAAAACCCGAAAAAAATGTATTTTTCTTGCTCAACAGTAAGTTGTTCTTCCTCCCTGTCTCTTGTATTATTTGTTCTTTCATATTTGAACAATTGTTTTCTTTCAATTTTTTTTCTTCTTTTCTTTTCTTTTCTTCTATAAAATTTTCTGAAAAATATTATTTTCCAGAAGATAAAAGAAATAAATTTTTCGTGTTTGTTTGTTTTTTTTATTTCGAAAAACAAAAGTATGGAAGTGAGAAAAAAAATATTTTCTTCTGAGTTGTAAAATTTTGGCTTAGGTTTTAATTAGGAAGAAATGTCATTCTATGTTAGGATTTTCTTAAGTCATGCTAGCTTTATTAGACAAGCTATGAAATAATTTTTCCTTAATAGCTAGACTTTTGAAAATTCTCTTGAGAAAGGATGTTCCTTTTTAATGATAAATGCATGATATCTTTTTACTGAAGGAACTATTTATTACTGCACCCATTATGACATCACTTGATTGGAGTTTTCTTTCTGAATTGATATGTGATGCTAGTGACCATGTAGTAATGATTGTTTTAGGAAATAGGCATGATTAGAACCTTCATGTTATATACACTATGCAAGTAAGACCTTTTACTGATGCCTAGTAGAACCATACCACTACTGAAGAGGGATTACTAGTCGTTGTATATGATGATAGATTCATATCATATCTAGTTTCATCTAAAACAATAGTATGAACTAATCACTCTGAGATATTTGTTCAATAAAACCCGTTGATGAACCATAATTGATTAAGTTAAGTTTTATTGTTACTTGAATTAGATATAGAATGAAGGGATAGGAAAAAGGGTTGAAAATCTAGAAAGCAAACCATTTGTCTAGATTAGAAAACCCCGAGTTAGAGGCTATTGTAATACTGATAAATTTTTGGATGAAAACTTATTTGCATTATTTGCTATGTATAATAATTCTCATATGTGGTTTATTGTTGTTGCAAATTATCTAGCCACTGAATGAGTTCCAAGTGATATGACTTATCAGCAAAAGAAGAAATTCTTTGCTAATTTGAAATATTACTACTGGGCAGATTTCTCTTCAATTTCAAATTTTTGCAAATCAGTTAATCAGAAGATGTGTCTCGAAAGACAAAGGCCACAAATTTTTGGAGCATTGTCATCGACGATCTACGAGAGGCTATTTGACTACTAGCAACACTATCCGGAAAGTGTTAGAAGCATGATATTACTGGCCCACTATTCAAAGATTTTGTATCCTTGATACAGTCCGATGATGCTTGAAAAATAACAGGTAACACATCTTCCCAAGATCATCTACCCCAGCAAGGTATACAGAATACTAAAATCTCTTATATCTGGGGTACTGATTAAATCCTTTTTCTTTCTTCCTTGTGGCAACAAGTACATCATAGTAGCCGTAGAACACTTTCAAAATGGCCTGAACCACATGCATTACCTACTAATGATGTTAAAGTCATATGCAGATTCTGTGAGAAACTGTTTTCTAGATTCAGATGTGCCTATGTATCAAATCTGTGAAGTCTTCCAAGTACCACACTTTAGCAGGGATTGCTATGGGAATGAAATACGGACCATTCCAAAAAGAGATAGGAGTAGGTTACTGCAGAATGCTGCTCCAATGGGAGACGCATCCCAACTGGAGAAATCATACGGGATTTAGCTGAAGAATAATTCGGAAGCTGGAAACTTTCAGAAGATACCACCACAGCAAAGTCCCTACCCGCAGAATCAACATATGAGATACTGGTCAGACCCATTTTGCTATTACAGAAGTGTAGCCATACAGAGCATACATTATAATGGAGCAAGACGTCACTTCTCAAAAAGTAAACGGGCAACAATTAAAGTCATACCAGTCCAAGCAAGTGACCTACCAAGTAGTATCGAACGGTCGACAAATATAGAGGAATTTGGCATTGTATCAGGAGCATAGCAATGGAGGAGCTTGCACCCCTTGCATACCAATCAGTTGTGAGAAACTTCCCCGAGGAAGTCTCAAATACTTGGGCCCAGATCTACACCACTGGAGCCTCCTACCACCACGGCTTCGCCAAAGCTTCAGGTATCTTTTATGCCATTCAAAACTTGCATGCAATACCTTCACTGTCATTGGTAGTAGGCACACCAATCCAAAGAAGTCTCATTCCTAGACACGTTCCTCCTGGACACGTTGCTATGATTGTGAGAAACCTTACAAATGATTCGAGGAAGCAGTCCGTGGGGCTCGAGCCATTCATCAAACGGATATGCCACTACATGGAGCTCGACAATGAAGGATCGGAGCTGACGTCATCCGTTCCAATATCTAGAGCTTACAGAGTCAAGAGCGCCTCAGCAATAGCACATGGCTAAGGTGAAGAGCCAATTGACAGCTCAGAGAAAACCCTTCTGCTTGAGACAAGAAGGGAGTTTTTCTAATCCTCATCTTCCTTTACTTTTATTTTGTGTTCTTTTAATTTTTATCTTCATTTTGTGTTCTGTTTTGTTATTTCTATTACCTTCCTATTTTGTTATTTCTTTCATTGCTTTATTTTCTTTCTTACCTTTAGTTAGTCAAATAAGTGTGGGGTAAGAATTCTTTGTTTTGTTTTTATTTCTTCTTATTTTCAAATAAGTGTGGGGTAATTTAGATATGCATGAACACTGAGGACAGTGTTAGACTTAAGTGTGGGGTAGCAGTGCACAGTGCACTGTAGTAGAAAATTTTTTTTGCATGATTTTTGCATGTTTTTCCCGTATTTTCACACCCTTCCAAATTTTTTTCAAATTTTTCATTCTTTCAGACTTAAAAATGCAATATGATTGGTAAAGAATTGCTGATGTCTATGATATGTAGGTAGAATGTTATGGTTAGTAGGAGACAACGTGATGACTATCTTGAACTTATCGATTAGGAATAGGGAATTCCTGATAATTGAGCACAACTTAGTTTGGATTAGAGACCTCAGCCAAATACCTTTTCAAAACGTAACAAGATAAGATTAGACCAGTTGAGGATGTATTGGCAATCAAAATGACTAGATGATGCTCTGAGCTGAAAGTGAAAAGAAAAATAAAGAGAGTTAACTACATAGGGTAGTTTGCAAGCGGCCTTTGCTACTCGAGCACCACTCCTTAGGGGAACTTAAAGCCTGATGCCCTAAGGTCGTGTAGGTCTGGGAGTCATCAGAGTGGGACTCGTTACATGGGTAGTTAAAGTTGACGTGTCAAAGTAGACTCAAAATACCTTGAAAAATCTATAAAAGAAAAATCATTACATGCTTAATTAAAAATCTTGTCACCAAGGCTCAGAATTCAGAAAGTTGCTTGTTGTTGGTATGTCTAGCAATGGGTCGAAGTATTATCTGGTAAGAGTGATACGCGAAAATCGTATCACCTTTTTAGCATGTTTTTATGTATGAATTTGGGTGAAATCGAGGGTAATTTGATCTTGATTGTTCATTATTCACTTAATTTCACAGTTTTTATGATTTTCGAAGTGTCAGGTGAAAAGTAGATGAAAACAGAAAATTTTGGGGCAAAAACGCAATTTTTGGAAATGTTGACCCGGTCAAAGGGTCGGGACAGGCATCCCGACCAAGTCAAGGCACCTGGACGGGCGTCCAGGACCCGGGACGGGCGTCCCGACCTGGTCAATTGACCAGGACGGGCGTCCCGAGCCGCCAGAAGCTGTCCCACATCGAATGTTTCAGAAATTTTCACACCGGGAAGCTGCTATAAATACCCCAGGCCTCCAGCAGTTGAATTCATTCCTCTCCACTCGATCTGAGTCATTTAGTGGTGTCCAGTGTACAATTCTCTAGTACACAACTCACTCAGAGACTCGGATCTCAGTTTTCTTTCTTATTAGTGTTTTGTTTTAGTTTCTGAGAAATAGTCTCAGATCTTAGGTTTCTATAGATAGGTTCGTTTCTGGTATTCATAGAATACCCGGGATTTCGTTAGGAGATCCTAAGAGGGCTCTAGGTGTTCGAAGAGTCAGTCCACAGGGCTGGGCTTAAGCTGGGTATTAAGGTAACGCCTAGTTACTAGGCTGAGGAAGCGTCCTCCGAAGGTTCTGGTGAGCAGAGTCAGGGCGAGCAATACGACATATATAGCAGTACACTCTGTCGGTGAGACTAAGTAAAGGATGATTTCTTTATGGCATCAGTCCCCATACCCCTCTCTTATATGTTGTTATTGTTTTGTCCTAAATACTTATTATGAATATCAGATTACGATTTTTATGAATAGTTGTTTCATATGTTGACGTTATTATGTTTTTCCGGAAATAGCCACCTGCTAAATATTCACTATGTCTGCATGTTTAATGTGCTCTTTTAAACTAAAGTTAGGGTTATAGACAATTCCTAACCACGGTCTAATCATAACCTGTTTAGTTTAACAGGCATTAATTAGTATTGGTGTCTGCCATGCTAGATAAAATAACATGTTGAACACCCTGCCTGTTAAAGTAGTCTAGGTAGGGGCCGAGCTGAGTCCGATTATGCCGGCGGCTAGGGCAAGCGGTATGATCCCCAAAGTGACATAGGGCTTTCATGGATGCCTTCGTCCCGAACCGTGAGTAGGGCCGTCATTAAGGTAGGGCGGTTTATTAGAGACCTCGGATGTGGTACGCCTTTAGACACAGAACATAGTTGCAATCCAGGCTAAGATATATCTAAAATACTCGAATATAGGTCAAACAACATATAGGAACAGTATAACATAGAATCAGGACTCATCTATAAAATACTTCTAGGTTTAATTAGACTGAAACCTAGTGGAGAATGAATCACCCTCTCATCAAAGTATTTGATGAAGATTGCATAACTGGATTATAAGATAGGAGTTAGGATAAAAGGCTAGTTACTACTAAGTCGTTGCCACTTCCCTGGGAGTACGATATTTATTTAATAAAATCGTAGATACTTTCCAACAGACTAGCTACACGATAGGTACTTTGCCTTAGGTTCTGGCTGATTAAGTGACACCATAGAGACTAAATGTGACAATTAGTCAATCACAGTCCTTAATTATTCATAATCAACATAGGGTAAATAACACCTATTTAGCACATCGGTCGGAAACCCATCAGATTTTTGGCGCCGTTGCCGGGGAAATATCATAATGAATTTAGGACTCCTGATCAAAATTCTGGACACCGATCAAAATTCTAGATACTTATGATAGGTAACGGTAGTAACCTAGACCTTAACCCAACACCTCTCTTATACTAGTTAGACAATCAGTTTCTGAAATATAGGATTATCATAACTAATTAATTTTAGATGTTATCTAGAATTAAGACACTTAGGATAATCAAATTTTAGAAAATTATTCTAGAACCATATTGAGGGAATTTAATGGCTTTTGAAATTAAACATAAAAAGAAAAAAAATGTTAAAAATTTAAAATCCAAAAAGAATGTATTTTTCTTGTTTAATGGTAAGTTGTTCTTCTTCCCTATCGCTTGTTCTTTCTTAGTTGTTTTTTTTTCGTACATTTGTTTCTCTTTTTCATTTTTTCCCCTATTACTTAATTTCGAAAAAAAAATGGAAATAAGGATAAAATATTTTTCTGAGTTGTCAATTTTTGGCTTAGGTTTTAATCTGGAAGAAATTCCATTCATGCCTGTTTTATTAGGATGAGTTATGAAATAATTTTTCCTTAATAGCCAGACCTTTGAATGTTCTATTGAAAAAAGGATGTTCCTTTTGTTTTGCTGATAATTGCATGAGATCTTTTAAACCAAAAGGAACTACTACACCCATTATAACATCACCTGATTGAAATCTGCTTTTTGAATGAATATGTGATGTAATGATGTAGTAAGACTTATTTTAGGACAGAAACATGATAAGAAAGTTCATATATGATAAAATTATGATCTTACCTGGTCTTGTCTAAAAACAATAGGTTTCCTGTGAAAATAACACTTTTCGAAAATAGCCTGAACCACAGGCATTACCTACTAATGATGTTAAAGTCATGTGCAGATTCTAGTTGTTTTCCAGATTCAGAGTGCCAATGTTTTAGGAAGAAATGTTCAGCCTGTGTATCAAATCTGTGAAGTCTGCTAAGTACCACACTTTAGCAGGGATTGCTATGGGAATGACTGACCATTCCAAAAGAGGTAGGAGTAGGTTACTGCAGAATGCTGCTCCAATGGGAAATGCATACAATCCCAGCTGGAGGAATCATACGGGATTTAGCTGAGGAGTAATTCGGAAGCTGGAAACTTTCAGAAGACACCACCACAGCAAAACCCACACTCGCAGAATCAATAGATGAGATACTGGCAACAATTAAAGTCAGACCAGTGCAAGCAAGTGATCTACCAAGAGGTAACGAATGGACGACAGATATAGAGGAATTTGGCATTGTGTCGGGAGCATAGCAATGGAGGAGCTTGCATTCCCTGCATACCAATCAGCTGTGAGAAACTTTCCCCGAGGAAGTCTCAAATACTTGGGCCTAGGTCTATACAACTGGAGCCCCTACCACCACAGCTTTGCCAAAACTTCAAGTATCTTTTCTTCCATTCGAGACTTGCATGCCATACCTTCACTAACATTGGCAGGTTGGCACACCAATCCAAGAAATCTCATTCCTAGACACGTTCCTCCTGGACACGTTGCTACAATTATGAGAAATCTTACAACTGATTCGAGGAAACAGTCCGTGGGGCTCGAGCCATTCATCAAATGAATAGGCCACTACCTGGAGCTCGACAATGAAGGATCGGAGGTGACGTCATCCATTCCAATATCTAGAGCTTACAGAGTCAAGAGCACCTCAGCAATAGCACATGGCTAAGGTGAAGAGCCAATTGATAGCCTAGAGGAAACCCTTCTGCTCGAGGCAAGAAGGGAGTTTTTCTAATCTCATCTTCCTTTACTTTTATTTTCTTCATTTTTGTGTCTTGTTTTGTTGGTTGTTTTATTTTCTCTCTTACCCTTAGTTAGTCAAATAAGTGTGGGGTAAGAGTTTTCTATTTTGTTTTCATTTCTTCTTGTCTTCAAATAAGTGTGGGGTAGTTTAGATATGCATGAACACTGAGGACAGTGCCAGACTTAAGTGTGGGGTAGCAGTGCACGGTGCACTGTAGCAGTTTGCAAAAATTTTCGCATGATTTTGCTTGTTTTCACATACTTTCACACCCTTCCAAAATTTTTTCAAAAATTTTCCGTCTTTCAGACGTCTAAATGCAGTATGCTTGGTTAAACAATTGCTTATGTCTATGATATGTAGGTAGTATGTTATGGTTAGTAGGAGATAATTGATAGCTATCTTGGACTAATTGATTAGGAATAGGGAATTCCTGATAACTGAGCACAACTTTGTCTAGATTAGAGACCTCAACCAATTACCTGTTCGAGACTTAACTAGATAAAATTAGACCAGTTGTGGATATATTGGCAGTTAGGATGACTAGATGAGACTCTGAGCTAGAAATGAAAAGAAATTAAAAGAAGTTAATCACATAAGGGTAGTTTGCCAGCGGCCTTCGCTACTCGAGCACCACTCCTTCAGGGAATTTAAAGCCTGATGCCCTAAGGTCGTGTAGATCTGGGAGTCATCGGAGTGGAACTCGCTACATGGGTAGTTGAAGTTGACGTGTTCTAAGCAGACTCAAAATACCCTGAATCTATAAAGAAAATAACTAAATGCTAAAACATTAGAAATCTGATCACCAAAGCTCAGAACTCAAAAAGTTGTCTGTTGTTAATATGTCTAGCGATAGGTCGAAGTGTTATCTGGTAGTAGTTAAGACAAGAGTACACTTGAGACCTTGTCATAGCAACCTAACCGGACAGACCTGTATTAAGACTGGTCTGAAGAATTTTTGGAATAATAACATGACTAGGAATTTAAGTAACTTCAGGTAGACTTTGCTTGAGGACAAGCAAAAAGCTAAGTGTGGGGTTATCTGATACGCGAAAATCGTATCACCTTTTTAGCATGTTTTTATGTATGAATTTGGGTGAAATCGAGGGTAATTTGATCTTGATTGTTCATTATTCACTTAATTTCACAGTTTTTATGATTTTGGAAGTGTCAGGTGAAAAGTAGACGAAAACAGCAAATTTTGGGGCAAAAACACAATTTTTGGAAATGTTGACCCGGTCAAAGGGTCGGGACGGGCGTCCCGACCAAGTCAAGGCACCTGGACGGGCGTCCAGGATCCGGGACGGGCGTCCCAATCCGGGACGGGCGTCCCGAGCCGCCAGAAGTTGTCCCACATCGATTTTTTCAGAGATTTTCACTCCGGGAAGCTGCTATAAATACCCCAGGCCTCCAGCAGTTGAATTCATTCCTCTCCACTCGATCTGAGTCATTTAGTGGTGTCCAGTTTACAATTCTCTAGTACACAACTCACTCAGAGACTCGGATCTCAGTTTTCTTTCTTATTAGTGTTTTGTTTTAGTTTCTGAGAAATAGTCTCAGATCTTAGGTTTCTATAGATAGGTTCGTTTCTGGTATTCATAGAATACTCGGGATTTCGTTAGGAGATCCTAAGAGGGCTCTAGGCGTTCGAAGAGTCAGTCCACATGGCTGGGTATTAAGGTAAAGCCAGTTACTAGGCTGAGGAAGCGTCCTCCGAAGGTTCTGGTGAGCAGAGTCAGGGAGAGCAATACGACATATACAGCAGTACGCTCTGTCGGTGAGACTAAGTAAAGGGTGATTTCATTATGGCATCAGTCCCCATACCCCTCTCTTATATGTTGTTATTGTTTTGTCCTAAATACTTATTATGAATATCAGATTACGATTTTTATGAATAGTTGTTTCATATGTTGACGTTATTATGTTTTTCCGGAAATAGCCACCTGCTAAATATTCACTATGTCTGCATGTTTAATGTGCTCTTTTAAACTAAAGTTAGGGTTATAGACAATTCCTAACCACGGTCTAATCATAACCTGTTTGTTAGTTAACAGGCATCAATTAGTATTGGTGTCTGCCATGCTAGATAAAATAACATGTTGAACACCCTGCCTGTTAAAGTAGTCTAGGTAGGGGCCGAGCTGAGTCCGATTATGCCGGCGGCTAGGGCAAGCTGTATGATCCCCAAAGTGACATAGGGCTTTCATGGATGCCTTCGTCCCGAACCGTGAGTAGGGCCGTCATTAAGGTAGGGCGGTTTATTAGAGACCTCGGATGTGGTACGCCTTTAGACACAGAACATAGTTGCAATCCAGGCTAAGATATATCTAAAATACTCGAATATAGGTCAAACAACATATAGGAACAGTATAACATAGAATCAGGACTCATCTATAAAACACTTCTAGGTTTAATTAGACTGAAACCTAGTGGAGAATGAATCACCCTCTCATCAAAGTATTTGATGAAGATTGCATAACTGGATTATAAGATAGGAGTTAGGATGAAAGGCTGGTTACTACTAAGCCGTTGCCACTTCCCTGGGAGTACGATATTTATTTAATAAAATCGTAGATACTTTCTAACAGACTAGCTACACGATAGGTACTTTGCCTTAGGTTCTGGCTGATTAAGTGACACCATAGAGACTAAATGTGACAATTATTCAATCACAGTCCTTAATTATTCATAATCAACATAGGGTAAATAACACCTATTTAGCACATCGGTCGGAAACCCATCAAAGAGTCCAGATGAGAGTATATTGTGTTGACTATCTAGTCTAGACTAGTACACACACTACACATCAGGAAGACCTTGTGACTGAGAGAAGAGTTCAATCTAGTTATTAAGTTGTTAAACCTGCTTGACCATGATAATCTACTAGAGACATTTGAGACCTTGTCATAGCAACTTAATCAGTCAAACTTGTGTTGTGAATTATCTGATTCAGTGAAGAATTTTGGAGTAAAAACATGACTAGAAATTTTAAGTGACTGCACGTATGATTTAAAATCACTAACTTTAGGTAGACTTTGCTTGAGGACAAGCAAAAAGCTAAGTGTGGGTTATATGATATGCATAAATCATATCACATTTTTAGCATGTTTTTAGGCATAATTTAGGGTGAAATTGATGGTAATTCATTTTTAATTGTTTATTATTAACTCAATTTCATAGTTTTTGTGATTTTGGAAGTGTCATGTGAAAAGTAGAAGAAAATGGCAAATTTCGGGGCAAAAACGTGATTTTCAGAAGTTTAGAAGTCGGGGTGGGCGTCCCGAAGTCAGGATGGGCGTCCTGACCTAGACAATAGGCCAGGACGGGTGTCCAGGACTCGGGACGGCCATCTTGACCTGGTCAACAGGCCGGGATGGGCGTCCCGAGCCGCAGTTTAGAATCTCACATCGAAATTTTGAGAGAAAATCACTCGAGAAAGTTGCTATAAATACCCCAGGCCTTCCTCAGTTGAAATCATTCCTCTCCACTCAATCTGAGTCATTTAGTGACTTCAAGTATACAGTTTTCCATAGTATACAAGTCACTTAGCGACTCAGGTTTCAGTATAAGTTTATTTATTTTCTTAGATAGTGTCTCGTGTTCTTTGTTTTTGAGAGTTAGTGTCAGATCCTAGGATACGACTAGATAGGTTCGTTTATGGTATTCATAGAATACCCGGGGTTTCGTTAGGAGATCCTAAGAGGGCTCTAGGCGTTCGAAGAGTCAGTCAGCAAGGTTGTGCTTAAGCTCGGTATTAAGGTAAAGTCCAGCTACTATGATGAGGAAGCGTCCTCCGAAGGTTCTGTCGAGCAGAGTCGGGTCGAGCAGTCCAACATATACAAGCAGTTGCTCCATCGGCGAGACTTTGTAAAGGGTGATTACTTTATGGCATCGGTCCCCCTGTCCCTCTCTTTATATTTCTGTACTGTGTTCGTCCAAACATTTATTATTGGATTATGATTGTATGAGTATTTGTTATGCATGTTGAAGTACTTTATGATTTTCAGGAAATGGTCACCAGCTTAACTTTCATTATGTCTGCATGTCTAATGTAGTTTCTTTTAAACTAAATGTAGGGTTATAGACAATTCCTAACCATGGTCTAATCATAACCTGTTTAGTTTAACAGGTATTAATTTAGGACTTCCCTGTCTGGTTGCATTAATGTTTGCCATATTAGATGAAATAACCTATAGATCACCATGTTTGTTAGAGTAGTCTAAGTAGGCTGAGTTTGTGTGTTTATGCCGGCGTTAGGGCGAGGGGCATGATCTCCTAAGTGACATAGGTTTTCATGGATACCTTTAGCTCGAACCGTGAGTAGGGCCGTCAATGGCGATGGGGCGGTTTATCAGGTAACTCAGATGTGGTACACCTTTAGACTCAGTACATAATTGCAATCTAGGCCAAGACATGTCTAAAATACTCGAGGATAGGTCAATCAACATGTAGGAACAGTATAACATAGAATCGGGACATTATTTGTAAAACACTCTTAGGCTTAAATTGATTTAAACCTAGTGGAGAATGAATCACCCTCTCATCAAAGATATTGATGAACGATTGCATAACTGGATCATAAGATAAGAGTTAGGGTAAGAGGATAGTTACTACTAAGCCGTTACCACTTCCCTGGGAGTACGATATTTGATTTAATTAAAATCATAGATACTTTCCAACAAACTAGCTACACGATAGGTACTCTGCCTTAGGTTCTGATTGATTAACTGACAGTATAGAGACTAAATGTGACAATTAGTCAGGATAAGTCCTTAATTACTCTTAATTAACCTAGGGTAAAACAACACCTATTTTAGTATATCAGTCAGAACGCATCAGCCGACATAAACACACAAACTCAGCCTACTCAGACTACTTTAACAAACATGGTGATCTATAGGTTATTTCATCTAATATGACAGACCTTAATGCTTCCGTCTGCACACGAAGCCCTAAATTATGGCCTGATAAACTAGACAAGTTATGATTAGACCGTGGTTAGGAGTTATCTATAACCGTTCATCTAATTTAAAAGAGCAAATAGATATACAAACATAATGTTAACTAAGCTGGTGACCTTTTCGGAAAAATGTAAACATCTTCAACATGCATAACACATATTCATAGTATCATAATTTAATATTCAAATGTATTTTTGGACAAACACAGTACAAAAATATAAAGAGAGGGACAAGGGGACCACCGCCATAAAGTATTCACCCTTTATTAGGTCTGCTCATGGAGTAACTGCTTGACCCAACTCTACTTGATAGAACCTTTGGAGAACGCTTCCTTATCCTAGTAGCTATTGCCTTGCCTCTACCTTCCCTTCCCTCCTCGGCTTAGCAAAGCCCTGTTGAATAATTCTTCGAACGCCTAGTGCTCTCTTAGGATCTCCTAACAAAATCCCGGGTATTCTATGAATATTAAAAACGAACCTATCTAGTCGTATTCTAAGATCTGAGACAAACTCTTAGAAATGAAGAACAAGAGACACTCTTGAAAACTAAAAATATCTACTTGACCGAAGGCACCTGAAATCACTGAATGACTAGTAAACAGTAGAAAACTGTGTACAGGAAGTCACTGAATGACTCAGATCAAGTGGAGAGGAATGATTTCAACTGTGAAAGGCTTGGGGTATTTATAGCAGGGGAACTGAGTGAATTTCTCTTCAGAAATCGATGTGGGATACTGTTCACGGATTCGAGACGCCCGTCCCGGCCGGTTGACCAGGTCAGGACACCCGTCCCGGGTCCTGGACGCCCGTTCTGGTCTTGGCACGCCCGTCCTGACTTCTGAACTTCCGAAAATCACATTTTTGCCCCGAAATTTGCCATTTTCTTGCATATTTCACCTGACACTTCCAAAATCACAAAAATTGAAAAATTGTGTTAATAACAGTCAATTGAGAATGATTTAACTCCAATTTTGCCCTAAATTGTGCCTAAAAACATGCTAAAAAAGTGATATGATTTGTGCATATCATATAACCCCACACTTAGCTTTTTGCTTGTCCTCAAGCAAAGTCTACATGAAATTATTGATTTTAAATCATAGGTGCAGTCACTTAAAATTCATAGCAATGTTTTTATTCCAAAATTGATCACTGAGTCAGATGATTCACAAAACAGGTCTCACTGGTTAAGTTGCCATGACAAGGTCTCAAATGTCTTTAGTAGAATATCATGGTCAGGCAGGGTTAACAAATTAATAACTAGACTGAACTCCACTCTTAGTCATGAGGTCTTCCTGATGTGTAGTGTGTGTATTAGTCCAGACCAGATTGTCAACATAATATAGTCTTCTCTTAACTCATACCAGATAATACTTCGACCAGTCGCTAGACATACCAGCAACAAACAACCTTCTGAGTTCTGAGCTTTGGTGACATGGTTTTTCAATTAAAAATTTCAATATAAGAACACACTGGGCTATGTATTTTCAGATTGATTGTTCAGGGTATTTTTGTGTTTGCTTCCACACATCAACTTTAACTACCCATGTAGCGAGTCCCACTCCGATGACTCCCAGATCTACACGACCTTAGGGCATTAGGCTTTAAGTTCCCTTAAGGAGTGGTGCTCGAGTAGCAAAGGACGCTTGCAAACTATCCTATTTAACTTTTTTACTTCCAGCTCAAAGCATCATCTAGTCATTTAAATTGCTAATGCATCCTCAACCGGTCTAATATTATTTAGCTAAGTCTCGAAAAGGTATTTGGTTGATGTCTCTAGTCCAAACTAGTGCTCAAGTATCAGGAATTCCTTATTTCTAATCGATGAATTCAATAAAGTTATCACGTTGTTTCCTACTGATCATAATGCTCTACTTACATATCATAGACATAAGCATTTCTTTACCAATCATAACTGCATTTTGAAGTCTGAAAGAGTGAAAATTTTTGAAATTTTTTTTTGGAATGGTGCAATTTTAGTGAGTTAGTGAGAAATATGGGAAAAGCATGCAAAACTTTTACTGCTACTACATTGCACAGTGCACTGCTACCCCACACTTAAGGTTTACACTGTCCTTAGTGTTCATGCATATCTAATCACCCCACACTTATTTGAAAAACAAAAGTTGGAAAACATGACATATAAAACTCTTACCCCACACTTATTTGACTAACTAAGGGGAAGAGACAGAAAACAAAACAACAAAACAAGAAGGGTAATAGAAATAACAAAACAGAACATAAAATGAAGATAAAAATTAAAAGAAAACAAAATAAAAGTAGAGGAAGATGAGGATTAGAAAAACTCCCTTCATGTCTCGAGCAGAAGGGTCTTCTCTAATATGTCAATTAGCTCTTCACCTCAGCCATGTACTATTGCTGAAATGTCCTCGACTTTGTAAGTTTTGAATGTTGGAGCTGCTGACTCTGTAGTATATTTCGTATGGAGGGTGTATCTACCTTCTGGTTCGCAAACTACCATCCCCATTTTCTGAAGAACATTCAGGTCGGTGGGTCTGGTAGATGGAGCTATCCTTGTCAGCTCCGATCCTTCAATGTCGAGCTCCAAGTAGTGGCTATCAGTGTGATGAAAGCCCGAGCCCCATGGACTGCTTCCTCAAATTATTTGCGAAGTTTTCTCGCAATCAGATCAATGTGTTCAGGAGGAAGGTGTCTAGGAACGTGACTTCTCTGGAGTGGTGTGCCTACCTGTGATGGTATTGTATGCAAGTATCGAAGGGCAGAAAAGATACCTGAAGATTTGGAAACGCTGTGGTAGTAGGGGGCTCCAGTGGTGCAAATTTGGGCCTAAATAGTTGAGACTTCCTCGGGGAAGTTTCACACAACTAACTAGTATGCAGGGGATGCAAGCTCCTCCACAACTATACTCCTGATACAACGCCAAACTCCTCTATTCTATCGATCGATTGATACCGCTTGGTATGTAGGTCACTTGATCGCACTTGTATAGCTTTAATTGTTGCACGTTTACCTTTTCAGTAGTGTCGTCTTTATCAATTATAACACAAGCTTCCCATGACGACACTTCTGTAATAGTAAACGAGTCTGACCATTAACAACATCTCCTCTGTTGATTCTGCAGTTAGGGACTTTGTTGTGGTGGTATTTTCTGGAAGTTTTTAGCTCCAGAGTTATTCCTCCACTAAATCCTAGATGATTTCTTCGGTAGGGATTGTATGTGTTTCCTATTGGAGCAGCATTTTGCAACAACCTACTCCTACCTCTTTTTGGAATGGTCAGTATTTCATTCCTATTGCAATCCCTGCTAAAGTGTGGTACTTGGCAGACTTCACAGATTTGATACATAGGCACATCTGAATCTAGAAAATAGTTTCTCACATAATCTGCACATGACTTTAACATAATTAGTAGGCAATGCCTGTGGTTCAGGCCATTTTGAAAGTGTTCTATAGCTACTATGATGTACTTGTTGCTAGAAGGAAGAAAGAAAAAGGATTCAATGAATACCCCAGATATCGAAAGATTGCAACACTTTGTGTACCTTGCTAGGGTAGATGATCTCTGGAGGATGTGTTACTTGTTATTTGGCAAGCATCGCAGGACTGTATCAAGGATACAGAATTCTTGAATATTGTGGACCAATAAGATCCTACTTTCAACACTTTCCGAACAGTGTTGATAGCAGTCAATTGGTCTCCTGTAGATTCTTTAGGGCAATGCTCCATAATCTTGTGGCCTTCGTCTTCTGAGACACATCTTCTGATGACTTACTATGCAATGATTCAAAATAGAAAAAGGGATCTTCCCAGTAGTAATATTTCAAATCAACAAAGAATTTCTTCTTCTATTGATAGGTCATATTACTCGGGAATATTTCAGCCACTAGATAATTTGCAATATTGATAAACCACGGAAGAGGATTATTAAACATAGCAAAACAATGAAAACAAATACTCATCCAAAACTTTATCAGATATTACTGTCTCACCAATGGCCTCTAACTCGGGGTTTTCTAATCTAGACTAATGGTTTTCTTTCTAGATTTCCAGCCCCTTTTCTTATCCCTTATCAAATTCTTGTACAATAAAATTCAACTAATTAAATCTTAGTTCAACATCAGTTTTATTGAACAGATATCTCAAAGTGATCAGTGTAAACTATTATTTTAGACAAGACTAGGTAAGATCGGAATTTATCAAAAGCGTATACTGCTACTAGTAATTCCTTTTCAGTAGTGGTATGGCTCTACTGGGCATCAGTAAAAGGTCTTACTTGCATAGTGTACAACATGAAATTTCTAGTCATGCCTTTTTCCTAAAACAATTCTTACTGCATCGTTACATCACATATTAATTCAAAAAAGCAAATTCCAATTAGGTGATGTCATAATGGGTGCAGTAATTCCTTTCGGTTTAAAAGATCTCATGCATTTATCATCAAAAAATAAAAGGAACATCCTTTCTCATTAGAATATTCAGAGGCCTGTCTATTAAAGAAAAATTATTTCGTGATTCGTCTAATAAACCCAGCCTGATCTAAGAAAATTCTAAAATGATATTTCTTCCAAATTAAAACCTAAGCAAAAATTGACAACTCATAAGAAAAATATTTTTTCCTTGTTTTCATTTTTTCGAAATTAAATAAATAATAACAAACAAACACAAAAACTGTAAACGAAAAAAAAAATATTATTTCTTTTATTTTCTGGAAAATAATATTTTTTCAAAAACTTTATAGAAGAAAAGAAAAGAAAAGATTTTTAAATTTTTAAATTTTTTTTTTAAAATTTGTTTTCAAAAGCAATGTAAATTTCCTTACTACGATTTTAGAATAATTTTCTAAAATTTGATTATCCTAAATTTCTTTATTTTAGATAATCTCTAAAATTAATTAGTTATGATAACCCTATATTTCAGGAAACTGATTGTCTAACTAGCATAAAGTGAGTGTTATATCTAAGGTATAGATTACTACCGCTACCTATCATAAGTCTCTAGAATTTTGATCAGGAATCCTAAATTTGTTATGATATATTCACCGGCAACGGCGCCAAAAATCTAATGCATTCCGACTAATATGCTAAAAATAGGTTTTATTTACCCTATATTGATTGTGAATAACTAAGGACTTAGAATTACTAATTGTCACATTTAGCATCTATGTTGTCACTTAATCAATCAGAACCTAAGGCAGAGTACCTATCGTGTAGCTAGTCTGTTGGAAAGTACCTACGATTTTAATTTAAGAATTTATCGTACACCTAGGGAAGTGGTAACAGCTTAGTAGCAACTATCCTTTTACCCTAACTCTCATTTTATTATCCACTTATGCAATCATTCATCAAAATCTTTGATGAGAGGTTAATTCATTCTACACTAGGTTCAAGTTTACTTAAGCATACAAAAGTGTTTTACAGACAGTGTTTTGATATATGTCATATTGTTTCTACATGTTGATTGACATATCTTCAAGTATTTTAGATATATCTTGGTCTAGATTGCAATTATATGATGATTCTACTTGTGTACCACATATGAGTTATCTAATAAACAGCCCCATTGCCATTGACGGCCCTACTCATGGTTCGAGCTAAAGGTATCCATGAAAGTCTTGTGTCACTCAGGAGATCATGCTGCTCACCCTAACGCCGGTATAAACACACGAACTCAGCTTACTTAGACTACTTTCACAAACATGGTGATCTATAGGTTATTTAATCTAATATGGCAAACCTTAATGCTTCCGTCCGCACACAAAGCCCTAAATTAAGGCCTGATAAATTAGACAGGTTATGATTAGACCGTGGTTAGGAGTTGTCTATAACCGTTCATCTATTTAAAAGAGCAAGTAGATATACAGTCATAATGATAATTAAGCTGGTGACCTTCCGGAAAAATGTAAATACCTTCAACATGCAAAACACATATTCATACTATCATAATTTAATATTCAAATCGGTCTTTGGACAAACACAGTACAAACATATAAAGAGAGGGACAAGGGGACCACCACCATAAAGTATTCACCCTTTATTAGGTCCACTGATGGAGCAACTTCTTGTATACCCTGGACTGCTTGACCCGACTCTGCTCGACAGAACCTTCGGAGAACACTTCCTTACCCTAGTAGCTATTGCTTTGCCTCTACTTTCCCTTCCATCGGCTTAAGCAAAGCCATGTTGAATAATTCTTCGAACGCCCAGTGCTCTCTTAGGATCTCCTAATGAAATCCCGTGTATTCTATGAATATTAAAAACAAACCCTATCTAGTCGTGTTCTAAGATCTGAGACAGACTCTCAGAAAATAAAAAACACGAGACACTCTCGAATACTAGAAATCTACTCAAATGAAAAACATCTGAAACTACTGAATGACTCGTAAACAGTAGAAAACTGTGTACTGGAAGCCACTAAATGATTGAGATCAAGTGGAGAGGAATGAAATCAACTGTGAAAGACCTGAGGTATTTATAGCAGGGGAACTGAGTGATTTTTGATATAGAAAATGATGTGGGAGTCTGTACAGGGGCTCGGGACGCCCGTCCCGGCCTGTTGACCGGGTCAGGATGCCCATCCCGAGCCTTTGACCAGGTCGGGATGCCCGTCCTGGTCTTGGGACGCCCGTCCTGACTTCTGTTCTTCCAAAAATCTCGTTTTTGCCCCGAAATTTGCCATTTTTTGCATATTTCACCTGAAGCTTCCAAAATCACAAAAACTATGAAATTGCATTAATAACAGTCAATTGAGAATGATTTAACTCCAATTTTGCCCTAAATTGTGCCTAAAAACATGCTAAAAAAGTGATATGATTTATGCATATCAAAGTCAATTTAATTGAAGTAATTTCCAATTTTTGTTACGAATTGAATTTATCTTATTGTTATTCGGGATTTGATTAAAATTGATTTATTGTGACAAGGGTAAAAAGGGGAATGACATGAAGGAATCAATTGACCAATTTAATTTTCAATTATTTTTAGAAATTATTATGATATATTTTAATTAATTAAAATATGTGGCAGTTGCAGCTTAATACCCGAGAGAATCATGCAGCATGGAGGAAAAAGACAAAGAAATGAGTAGTCAAGTTGGAATTAATTTTTGGATTATTCACATTTTAATTACTGGAAATTAAAAGAAAATTCAAGAATTCTGGACAACTGGCGGGATCAGGCTGGACTTCGGGAGCAAGGAGAGAGGCTATATATACTTCAAGAAACCGAGAGAAAAGAGGAGATTGGTTTTACTCATTTTTAGATAGCGCAAGAGAAAATCGGCAGTAAAGTTTTAGTATTCTTTTTAGCATAGATTAATTTTGTTTAGGGAAAAACCTGAAAGGAAGCAGGGCGACTTGCTAGGGATTCATCAGCTAAGCAGAAGAGAAGTCGTGGCATTAGTCGGGGGAGGAATAACAGTGGGCAAGTGTGATTAATCCTATCTCGGCAGTAGGGTGATCTCAGACCCGAGTAATTCTCTGCCCATTTCTTCATTATTGTTCATTGTCTTGTATAAACTCTTACTTGAATGTTAGTGATATGCATAAATCATATCACAATTTTAGCATGTTTTTAGGCATAATTTAGGGTGAAATTGAGGGCAAATCAGTCTTAATTGTTCGTTATTAACTCAATTGAGGGAAGTGTCAGGTGAAAAGTAGAAGAAAATGGCAAATTTCAGGGTAAAAACGCAATTTTTCAGAAGTTCAGAAGTCGGGGAAGGCGTCCTGAATCAGGATGGGCGTCCTGAATCAGGATGGGTGTCCTGACCTAGTCAACAGATCGGGACGGGCGTCCCGGATGCCTGGTCAAAGTCCCACATCGAAATTTTTGGAAAAATTCACTCCAGAAAGCTGCTATTAATACCCCAGGCCTTCCTCAGTTGAAATAATTCCTCTCCACTCAATCTGAGTCATTTAGTGACTTAAGTTGTACATTTTTCTCGAGTACATAAGTCACTTAGAGACTCGGGTTCAGCATAAGTTTTCTTCTATTTTTAGTTAGTGTTTTTGTTTTCTTAGTTTCTGAGAATTAGTCTCAGATCTTAGGCTTCGATAGATAGGTTCGTTTCTGGTATTCATAGAATACCCGGGATTTCGTTAGGAGATCCTAAGAGGGCTCTAGGCGTTCGAAGAGTCAGTCCACAAGGTTGGGCTTAAGCTGGGTATTAAGGTAAAGTCCAGCTACTAGGCTGAGGAAGCGTCCTCCGAAGGTTCTGTCGAGCAGAGTCGGGTCGAGCAGTACGACATATACAAGTAGTTGCTCCATCGGCGAGACTAAGTAAAGGGTGATTTCTTTATGGCATCAGTCCCCCTGTCCCTCTCTTTATATGTTTGTATTGTGTTTGTCCAAAGATCTATTATGAATATTTGTTATGTGTTGAAGTTTTTATGATTTTACGAAAATAGCCACCTGCTTAATATTCATTATGTCTGCATGTCTAATGTAGTTTCTTTTAAACTAAAATTAGGGTTATAGAAAATTCCTAACCACGGTCTATTCATAACCTGTTTAGTTTAACAAGCATCAATTAGTTTTGGTGTCTACCATATTAGATAAAATAACATGCGGAACACCCTGTTTGTTAGAGTAGTCTAAGTAGGCTGAGTAGAGTGTTTATGCCGGCAGTTTGGGGCCAGCGGCATGATCCCCGAAGTGACATAGGGCTTTCATGGATGTCTTTAGCTCGAATCGTGAGTAGGGTCGTTTACCTTGGCGATGGGGCGGTTTATCAGATACTCAGATGTGGTACACCTTTAGACTCAGAACATAGTTGCAATCCAGGCCAAGACATGTCTAAAACACTCGAAAATAATCAACATATAGGAATAGTATAACATAGAATCAGGACCTCATCTATAAAACACTTTAGGCTTAAATAGTCTTAAACGTAGTGGAGAATGAATCACCCTCTCATCCAAGTTATTGATGAAGATTGCATAACTGGATCATAAGATAAGAGTTAGGATAAAAGGCTAGTTACTACTAAGCCGTTACCACTTCCCTGGGAGTACGATATTTAACTTAGTAAAATCGTAGATACTTTCCTACATACTAGCTACACGATAGGTACTCTGCCTTAGGTTCTGACAGATTAAGTGACACTAGAAAGACTAAACGTGACAATTAGTCAATCCTAGTCCTTAATTACTCATAATCAACATAGGGTAAATCAACACCTATTTTAGCATATCAGTCGGGAACGCATCAGATTTTTGGCGCCGTTGCCGGGGAAATATCATAATGAATTTAGGATTAATGGCCACAATTCTAGAAACTTATGATAGGTAGCGGTAGTAACCTAGACTTTAGACCTACAATTATCTTATGCTAGTTAGACAATCACTTTCCGAAATATAGGGTTATCATAACTAACTAATTTTAGATATTATCTAAAATTAAGACATTTAGGCTAATCAAATTTTAGAAAATCATTCTAAAACCATATTGAGGAAATTTATCTGCTTTCTAAATAAAATATAAAAGAAATTTTTTTTTATACTTTTCTTTTTCTATTTTGTTTTATTTCCGTTTTTGTTATTTGTTATTCCTAACCAGACTTTGCACTCATAGATGAAGAGAACAAGAGCAGCTAATGGTCAAGCAAAGAAAACAGGAAACCCTAACACTCCAGGACCAAAGAAGACCAAACCAGAAGGACCATCTAGGCCTGAACCAGAAATACCTCGGGAGAATCCTCCTCCACAACCTATAGAAATAAACTCAAGCCTAGACACCAGTGACTTAGTGAGAAGATTACTGAACGCCCGTGAGCCTAGTCCCACGGAAGAAGATCCTTCTGAAGATACCTTTCCTCCTAGAGAAGAACCTCAAAGATCTCCAGTTCACACTCCTGCCCAGAGAGTTCCTATAAATCCACCACCCCTTGACCAAACCCAAAACTCACCAACATCTCCTGAGTACACTCCAACACCCAATGAGCACACCCCTTCATCCGGGGGAAGTACTAACGGTTCTTATTCAGTGTTGTCCGTGCAGATAGATACTTTGGCTCGAAAGATCTATGAGATGGATCAAGGAATTGCAAGCAGGTTGTGTCATTTAGACCAAGTTAGTCTGAATATCACAACCAACATGGACCGACTCAGAGCCACAGTCAGTCTTCAGGAAAACCAAAATGCACAGCTACTCTGAGAGATGGTGGACTTACGAAGTGAGCAGGGCAGAGAAAGGGATGAGATGAGAGCCATGTGCACAGAGCTGCGAAACATACAAGTAGAGATACGAGAGATTAGAGATAAGGGCCGTTGAAAAGGGAAGATTCTTTTTACTCTTATTTTCAGCAAATAAATTGTTTGAACTAAAATTAAATAATTGACCCCTACTTTTGTTTTCAAATATTTTTTAAAAGGGTCTTTTTCAACAATTTTTCTTCAGACATTTTATTTCTCAAATTTCTATGAAAAACAAAGGTTTTGCAAATGCAGTTTATTTTTCACTAATTAAATTGTATAAACTCAGTTTTTTTCTGAAATTCTTGCTGAATATAAGTTAGGATAAGATTAGGGTAATCCTGATTATCAAAAAAGGGATTGAGAAATTTTTGCACAGAGTTTTTAACAGCTTCTGAATTTGATAGGTTAAACATGAAGACTTGTTAAATATTATGATTATTTTTGGTGTACTGAGATTTGCAGGGAATTACGAAAAAAAAATCCAGAATTGGCACACATCCCGAAGCAACCCGGGACGGGCGTCCCTATTCTGGACAGGCATCCTACCTCCGGGACGGGCGTCCCGAAGGCCGCCCCTCCTACAAATATTCCATTTTTTTCATTTTCTCTCAAATCAACTACCAAAAATTCATCTCTCTAAAAACATTCTCTCTACCTTCTCTCTACAAATTTTTGGCAAACTTCCCAAAATTCAAAATTCGAATTTCCCTCCAAAATTTGAATTCTAAATTTCCTTCCAAAATTCGAATTTCCCTCCAAAATTCGAATTTCCAGCCAAAAACTTAAAATCCTTCCCTAACCAAAATCCATCCCTAAATAAAATCCATCCTTCCGGATTCAAATTCACCTCTAGAATTCGAATTCGAATCTTCTTTCCCGCCTAAATTCTCACAGTCTCTCGAACATTCTCAACCAAATGGCTCCCAAACGTGCTCGTATCACGTCCACCATGACCGTCACAGCGGTGGCACATCCTTTCATGCTGTTTCACTCCAGCCCAGCATACCAGGAGAGATGTCATGGGTATATCGGACGCATCATACTAACTGGCAGAATGTTTGACTGGGCAGCAGTACAGACGCTAGAGGTTGAGCAGGAAGTCCGACGCATACTCGACGTACTACCTTACAATCGAGTCTTCATCGTCACTGAGTAGACATACCTAGAGCTGGTATGTGAGTTTTATGCGTCGTTTATGTACCATCAGGAGTAGATCACATTCCGCTTAGGCAGAATAGATCGATGGATGAGCATGGCCGAGTTCGGCATCGCCTTGGGTATCTGGCAGAGAGACGAGCTGGATACGCCCGCGTACACCACAGCAGTTCGAGACTTCACTTCTGCAGACGTCTCCACTGCTTGGGCTCAGATTTGTACGACGGGTGTTCCCTACCAGCATGGCTTTGCGAAAGCCATAGGTATTTATCCTGCCCTTCGCTATCTACATGCTATTATCGCACACACTCTGTCAGGACGGCGGACAGCCCCCGGGAATGTCACCCAAATGGAGACATTCCTCTTGGCCAACATGCATATGGGTTCTATAGTAGAAATGGCTCGGCTCATCACTGTCATCATGCGGGGTTTTGCTACGGACACTCGGAAATAGTATCTAGGGCTCGGGCCGTTCATCACCAGGATAGCCCACTACTTGGAGTTGGACATCGAGGGCTCAGAGCTGACCCAGGTTGCCCCGACCACCATTCCTACGGACTTTACCATTCTACTGAACATGGGGATGGTCGTACAGGATGCAAATGGGCGCTACTCCATCCACATGGAGCAGCCATGACAAGCATCGGCACCAGGAGCAGTTCCAACACATATACCTCCGATCGAGATGTTCATTCCATGCACTGCCTTCGAACGACATATGTCGCACGGATTGGCGGAACTTTCAGCCCGATATAGTCGAGATATGGAAAGGATAGAGAGACGGCTGACGACGATGGACGACGACAAAATCGCTATGAACACCAGCAGGATCGAGGAGATTTATCAGCATACATCCCAACTGGTGGAAAACACAGAGGTCTACTTTCCAGCAGACTTCGGTCCACCTAACGACGACGAGCCCGGTTCTTAGCTTTTCTTTTCCTTTTATTTTTCTTTTGTTATTTTTGTTCTATATGTGTGATCATGTTTGGGCTGTATGAAATATGAATCTCTGTGTAACGTTGATTGATATGACATAACAGTATTGTTTTCTCTATTTTATATTGTCATTTATTGCCTTATTTTCCTTCTTACCCATAGTTATTCGAATAAGTGTGGGGTAAGAATTTTTTTGTTTTGTTTTTTTTTTCTTGTTTTCAAATAAGTGTGGGGTACTTAGAAATGCATGAACACTGAGGACAGTGTCAGACTTAAGTGTGGGGTAGCAGTGCACGGTGCACTGTAGTAGTTTGAGAAAAGTTTTGCATGATTTTGTAGTTTGAGAAAAGTTTTGCATGATTTTGCTCGTTTTCCCCGTATTTTCACAGCCTTCCAAAAATTTTCAAAATTTTCATTCTTCCAGACTTCTAAATGCAGTATGATTGGTTAAACATTGCTGATGTCTATGATATGTAGGTAGAATGTTATGGTTAGTAGGAGACAATGTGATAACTATTTTGAACTTATTGATTAGGAATAGGGGATTCCTGATAACTGAGCACAATGTAGTCTGGATTAGAAACCTCAGCCAATTACCTTTTCAAGACTTAACTAGATAAGATCAGACCAGTTGTGGATGTATTGACAATTAGAATGACTAGATGAGACTCTGAGCTAAAAGTGAAAAGAAACGAAAGAAAGTTAATTAAATAGGGTAGTTTTCCAGCGGCCTTTGCTACTCGAGCACCACTCCTTCGTGGAACTTAAAGCCTGATGCCCTAAGGTCGTGTAGGTCTGGGAGTCATCGGAGTGGGACTCGCTACATGGGTAGTTGAAGTTGACGTGTTCAAAGCAGACTCAGAATACCCTGAATCTATAAAAGAAAGAAAATCAATAAACGCTAAATAATTAAAAATCTAATCACCAAGGCTCAGAACTCAGAAAGTTGTTTGTTGTTAGTATGTCTAGCGACGGGTCGAAGTGTTATCTGGTAGTAGTTAAGACGAGAGTATATTGCGTTGACTATTTGGTCCAGACTAGTACACACACTACACATCAGGAAGACCTTGTGACTGAGAGAAGAGTTCAATCTAGTTGTTAAGTCGTTTTCTGCTTGATTATAACAATCTACTAGATGCATTTGAGACCTTGTGATAGCAACCTAACCAGTTAGACCTGTGTTAAGAATTGTCTGAGTAATTTTTGGAATAAAAACATGACTAGGAATTTAAGTGACTGCACATATCACTAACTTCAGGTAGACTTTGCTTGAGGACAAGCAAAAAGCTAAGTGTGGGGTTATCTGATATGCATAAATCATATCACATTTTTAGCATGTTTTTAGGCATAATTTAGGGGAAAATTGAGGGCAAATTGGTCTTAATTGTTCGTTATTAACTCAATTTCACAGTTTTTATGATTTTGGAAGTGTCAGGTGAAAAGTAGAAGAAAATGGAAAATTTCGGGGCAAAACGCAATTTTTCATAAGTTCGGAAGTCGGGGAGGGCGTCCTGAATTAGGACGGGCGTCCAGGACTCGGGACGGTCGTCCTGACCTGGTCAATAGACCGGGACGGGCGTCCCAATCCAGGACGGGCGTCCCGGATGCCTGGTCAAAGTCCCACATCGAAATTTTTGGAAAAATTCACTCCAGAAAGCTGCTATAAATACCCCAAGCCTGCCTCAGTTGAAATCATTCCTCTACACTCAATCTGAGTCATTTAGTGACTTAAGTTGTACATTTTTCTCGAGTACATAAGTCACTTAGAGACTCGAGTTCAGCATAAGTTTTCTTCTATTTTTAGTTAGTGTTTTCGTTTTCTTAGTTTCTGAGAATTAGTCTCAGATCTTAGGCTTCGATAGATAGGTTCATTTTTGGTATTCATAGAATACCCAGGATTTCGTTAGGAGATCCTAAGAGGGCTCTAGGCATTCGAAGAGTCAGTCCACAAGGCTGGGCTTAAGTTGGGTATTAAGGTAAAGTCCAGCTACTAGGCTGAGGAAGCGTCCTCTGAAGGTTCTGTCGAGCAGAGTCGGGTCGAGCAGTACAACATATACAAGTAGTTGCTCCATCGGCGAGACTAAGTAAAGGGTGATTTCTTTATGGCATCAGTCCCCCTGTCCCTCTCTTTATATGTTTGTATTGTGTTTGTCCAAAGATCTATTATGAATATGAGATTATGATTCCTATGAATATTTGTTATATGTGTTGAAGTTTTTATGATTTTCCGAAAATAGCCACCTGCTTAATATTCATTATGTCTATTGTAGTTTCTTTTAAACTAAAATTAGGGTTATAGACAATTCCTAACCACGGTCTATTCATAACCTGTTTAGTTTAACAGGCATCAATTAGTATTGGTGTCTGCCATATTAGATAAAATAACTTGCGGAACACCCTGTTTGTTAGAGTAGTCTAAGTAGGCTGAGTAGAGCGTTTATGCTGGCGGTTAGGGGCGATCGGCATGATCCCCGAAGTGACATAGGGCTTTCATGGATGTCTTTAGCTCGAATCGTGAGTAGGGCCTTTTACCTTGGCGATGGGGCGGTTTATCAAATACTCAGATGTGGTACACCTTTAGACTCAGAACATAGTTGCAATCCTGGCCAAGACATGTCTAAAACACTCGAAAATAGGTCAATCCACATATAGGAATAGTATAACATAGAATCAGGACCTCATCTATAAAACACTTTAGGCTTAAATAGACTTAAACGTAGTGGAGAATGAATCACCCTCTCATCAAAGTTATTGATGAAGATTGCATAACTGGATCATAAGATAAGAGTTAGGATAAAAAGGCTAGTTACTACTATGCCGTTACCACTTCCCTGGGAGTACGATATTTAACTTAGTAAAATCGTAGATACTTTCCAACATACTAGCTACACGATAGGTACTCTGCCTTAGGGTCTGACTGATTAAGTGACACTAGAAAGACTAAACGTGACAATTAGTCAATTCCAGTCCTTAATTACTCATAATCAACATAGGGTAAATCAACACCTATTTTAGCATATCAGTCGGGAACACATCAGTTGGGTATGAGTTGGAGGTGAATTTAAGGATTAATTAAGCTCGTTTTGTAATAGAATTACTCATTATGGCCATAGGAGCATTTTATTCCATTACTTTAATTCTTGGATTTTATTATTCCCAGTACTGAATGTGTATTTATAACCTGAAGTTGTTGTGGCTTAGTTAAGTATGAACATGTTGTTTACACTATTTTGAATACGATGATGAATATGTTGTAGCATTGTTCTCTGTTTTATGATTAATGCTTGTATGGGGCATGCTTGATTTACTCATTTAATTACTTAAAAAGACTTAGTGTAAATTACGGTTACGACTGTCCAATTTATACATCGAACTAGTATCTATCATTCTAACCGAAAGTGAGCTAGTTGACAAGATAATTAAGTGGCATTAGCTTGAGTAGCATGACCGTGCGCTCAACATTGCAGGGGACATGACCAAATTCCCTGACTAGTGTTACTTTAGACCATGGTACTTCGTACTCCATGAGACGATGTTAGCGGGGCTCTAAACTACTAAGTCAAGTAATCTGGCAAAAATCAGATAGCTGTAGCATTGATCTGGAAACTGAAAGCATGTTCTGTATGTTCAGATTCATCTCTAGTTTGTACTTACATTTTGGGCGTGAATGCCGCAGCATTGTATTACCTGTAGTACTCTTGTGGTTATTTCCAGTAGGCTGACCCTTAACTGTTAGTTTAGCTTTACCGTAGCATTAGCATTGCCGTAGCATTGGACCAATCTCTATTCATTATTCTTTATTCTTTTATTCTTTTGATAACCAATTATACAATCGTATTTGCATTTGTAATTGGCACACTTAGTCCCCGTGGGATCGATAATCTTGTACTTAGATACATATATTACTTGTTGACCGGTGTATACTTGCACTTGTTAAGATTGCGTTGATTTATTTTATTTCCTTATCTTTACAAATTGTGACACACGCACACAACGCAACAGTAGGAACAATAGAACATACATCAGAATACTTGTCGATAAATACTCTTGCATGCTAAATAAACTTGAGTCATGTGTAGTAAGGATCACCAACTCATCAAAGATTTTGATGAACATAACTAGATAATAAAATGAAAGTTAGGGTAAAAGGATAGTCAGGAATTCCCTACTCCTAATTGATGAATTCAGCAAAGTAATCAAATTATTTCCTAATAGTCATAACACTCTACTGAACATATATCACAGACATAAGCTGTTCTCAATCAACCAATACTGAAATTTAGAAGTCAGAAAGAGTGAAAAATATTGAAACAATTATGGAGGGTGCAAATTTTAGTGAAAATGCTAGGAAAAATATGCAATTATTTATAAATTGAGTGCACTGTGCACTACTACCCCACACTTAAGGTTTACACTGTCCTCAGTGTGCATGCATGTCCTATCACCTGTGGCGTTGTGTGCGTGTGTCACAATTTGTAAAGATAAAAAAATGAAGTAAATCAACGCACACCGGTCAACAAGTAATATATGTACCTAAATACAAGATTATCGATCCCACAGGGACTACGTATGCCAATTAAGAATTTAAATATGAATGTACAATTGGTTATCAAACTGAACAAAAGAATGATGATAAGAGGTAGATCTAATGCTATGACAAAGCTAAACTAACAGTTAAAGATTAGCCTACTGGAGATAATCACAAGAGTAATATAGATGAAACAATGTTGGGGCATACAAGCCTAAACTGTAAGTATAAACCAGAAGTGAATCAACACATACAAGAACCATTCTCAGTTTTCATATCAATGCTACAGCGATCTGGTTATAGCCAGATTACTTAACTTACTAGTTCAGAGCACAAATACCATCGTCTCATGGAGTACGACATACCGTGGTCTAAAGCAACATTAGTCAGGGAATTTGGTCATGTCCCTTGCAATATTGAGCGCACGGTCATGCTACTCAAGCTAATGCCACTAGATTATCTTGTCAACTAGCTCCCTTTCGGTTAGAATGATAGACACTAGTTTGATGTGTAAATCGGACAATAGTAACCGCAAGTTACACTAAACCATTTGAGTAGTCAAGTGAGTAAATCAAGCATGCCCCATACAAGCATTAATCATAAAAACATAGTACAATGCTATAGCATATTCATCATCTCTTTAAAACAGTGCAAATAGTCTGTTCATACTTAACTAAGCTACAACATATTCAAGTTACAATAGTGCATTTAACGCTGGAAATAATCCAGGTACATGAATTAAAGTAATGGGGTAAGAAATTGTCACGCCCCGAATTCAGGCTTAGTTGGTGAACTAAATTCCCAAATTCAAGACATAGCACCGCTACATTCCCTAGATTTCTCCAAAGAATGTTAAGCCACTTACTTTCAATTAACTAAAACAATTAAATAAACTATTAACTTAAAAAAATCCATAAAATATCATTCAGAATTTTAAACTTTATTTAACAACAAATCCCCACTCAATAAGTTCAAACTCCCAATACAATAAGAAGTTTATTCTAACAAGACAAACAACTAAAAAGACTCTAAAACTGTTAATCAAAGTCATCCATCCAGTAATCATGATCCTCTAACTCAATATCTTCACTGTCATCTGTAAGATGGGAAACATAGGAAAACATAGGGGATGAGTATAAAAATACTCAGTATGCAGAACAATCCTTCCTTTTAAAAAAATCTTCAATTTAAAAATAAATATCTTTATAAAAATAATAAATGCCTTTAAAATAAATTTTACCTATAAATCAAAAAATGATAAAAGATAATAAATCTTAAAATAATATTAATAACCATAAATATTTTTCAATACTTTTATCTATAAACAGAAAATAATAAAAAATAATAAATCTTAAAAGAATAACAATAACAATAAATACTTTTCAATACTCTTATCTATAAATAACAAATAAATCTTTCATAATAATTTATTCAAAAACTTGCATAGTTCAAAACAAAAGAAAACAAACATTCAATCAATATCTTTTCTTTTCTTTTATGTACTTTTCTTTGACTATTGGGGAATTAATTAAATGTTTTGCGAATAGGTCTTAACTGATATCAGTTCCTAACTTTATATCCGTTAGAAAAGGGTCTTACTTGTATCTTATATCTTGGTGGTTTTTTATCCATGCCAATGGAAAATCTTATAAATGGTGGAACATGTTCCTCCCATTGCTATCCATCAAGTTAATCTCCAATAAAATCAGAGATTATAAAAATGCACATTTAACTTACTTTTATAAAACTTCGGTGTAAAATATTATCCTTCTAAAATATTTAACAATACTAGATTTAAGAAAAATATACTTTATTTTAAAATAATAATTTGAAATATCTAACAATACTGGAATTAAAAACAATATCCTTTATTTTAAAATAATAATTTAAAATATTTACAATACTTAAATTAAAAAAAATATCATTTACTTTAAAATAGTAATTTATAATATTTAACAATATTAGAATTAAGAAATATCTTGTATTTTAAAATAGTAATTTAAAATAACAATACTGACATTAACAAAAATATTCTTTCTTTTAAAATAATAATTTAATAAAAACTATATAAAAGAATATAAACTCTGGAGTTTAAAACTTAATTTAATATATATATATATATATATATTAGTAATATAGATAAAAGAATATAAAATATTATTAATAACGTATTTTTCTATATTTTCATTATAATAATAATAATTTAATATATTTATTATATCTATACATTCAAAATTATCACGTTGCTTTTCTCTTTTAAAAATAATATATATATTATATATATATATATTATTTTTAAAAGAGAAATATATATATATATATATATATAGAAAATAACTATATCTATTTAATAAAAAAACTTAATTAAAACGGAAAAAAACGATTCGTAATGGAAAAAACACTAAATATACTTAAAAACACAATACTTATTAAAACATCAGAAAACATAAATTTATAAAATTCTAAATTTTTAATAATCAAAACTAAAGAAAACAAACTTCTACTTAACAATAAAAAAACCACAAAAGCCTAAATTGTTAAAAAATTAAAACTTGCCTAAAATCTTAAAATCTGCTCAAAATCTTAATACACAATTTTCAAAAATCTGGTCAAACTCTTAATAACGCAGTATCAAAAATATCATTCCAATATTGTATCCTTCAAATTCAATATATTTAAAAATATTCGATTACAGTAAATAAAAAAAACGAAGAAGGATTGTCCACCAACCTCGATCGATCGCTTGTGTAAATTCATATCAGTTTAGGTATTCTGCTCTTAAATCTCCTTCAGACTCTACCAACAATTCATTTAATAAAAATATTAGAACTTAATCTATAACTATATCTTAATCATATGACCTCGTTGCCTCATCAAAAATCAAAATCACTAAAAATACGAAAAATAACTTACCTTTTTCACAACTTCTAGAGATTCATAAAACCCTAATTTCTTTTGCTCTCTAGTAGGGTTATGGAACGAATAATAACTTTTGGCAACTTTTGGATTATGAAACGAATAATAACTCTCGAGGTGAAACTTGACAATTATTCTGATAACTGCCTCTTTCGTTTTCGTTTTCTTTTTCTTTTTCTCTCAATCCTATCTTTCTCATCTTTCGCCTCTACTCTACTATATTTCTCTCTTTTTCTCAAATTATGACCTAAAAATTATTCTTATTTGGTATAACCTAATTAGGTTAAAATATTTAACTTTTTATTAATTAGTCCCTAATATTTTTCATATATTCTAATTCAGCCCATAATAATAATAATAAATTCTTTATTGATTAATTTAATTAGAAACTTATAATAACTACCTTATTTGGGTCGGGTCAGGGTATTACAGAAACCCCTAAGGTCTTAGTGAGTATTTCTACCCCAACACACATTTAATGAATCCCAAATACTTCTTGAACTCATACCCGAAAATCAAGTGTGAAATTATACAAAGCCATGAACAAAATGAGGAAATAGGCAGAGAATTACTATGTTCGTAGATAACCCTACTGCCCAAATCGATTTAATCGAAATGCTCACTGTTTTTCCTCCTTCGAATGGTGTTGCGGCTGCTTCTCTGCCCCGCTCGTAATTCCTCAACAAGTCGCCCAGCTTCCTCTCAGATTGTTCTCCCTAAACAAGTTAATCTAAGTTAAAACTGCCTACACTACTCCTGCCGACTACTCTCTAATTCTCTCTATGTATCGAATCCTCTCTATCTCTGAGTCCTCTCGATTCTGCCTTTTCTTTTCTTATATCGTCTGCCTTGTCTCCCGAATTCCCTCATACAACTGCCAGTTGTCCAGAATTATTGCTGAATAATCAGTAATCTAAAATTGAGAAATATGATTAATCCAAAAATTAAATTCCAATCTTTTGTAGCTGTCCAACTAATTTTTGTCTTCTTCCTCTTTGCTGCAGGACTCCACCCGATTATCAAGCTACAAAAGCCACAATTATTTTATGGAATTAAAATGAATTAGACATGATAATTTGCTAAAAATTGATGAATAATTCATAATAAATTCTACCTTGAACTCTATGAATCGATCAATCTAAATTCATCAAATTATTACACCGATTTCATTCATCTCATTCCCTCTTTTACCCTCGATAATTTAAATTATTTTAAACAAATTCCCGCTGGAAAATAAGTTGATTTAACTTGTGACAAAATCTGGAATTATTCTAATCAAATTGACTTATATGACATTTAATCCACAACTTTGCGTAGAGGGAAGAAAATAGCAACTAGACACAATTTAGCTCTAAAACCGTACATAAATTTAATCAATTGATAGCACATTATGGGTAAAACTTATGTGAATAACTCTATTATTTTAGAGTTATCACACCCCCAAACTTAAATCATTGTTCGCCCTGAGCAATGCTACAACAAGGCAAAGAAGGATGAAATGCGTTAACACCCACTAGGCAATTAGATTCAACATTCATAGCTAAACATGGGAATTGCAATTTCAGATCAGGAAAAAAAATTGAAACAAAACTCAAGTATGCATCATGTTCCATCTTTCTTCAAATAACAAAACATTAACCAAAATAAGGTCACAAGATTTTACTCCAGTGTGTGTGAATAGTCTACCGTTTTCAATTTCTCGTTCATGAATCAACAAATGATAGTCCTAAGATTCATTTTGTATTCTCATTATTCAATTTATCATATTACTCTCCACTAATGTAGCAGATTCAATAATAAAGATCAAAGAGGTCTTACATTGGTTGTAATGTCGGCTGAGGTTAAGGTAGGACAAATATAGGTAAAAAGTAGGCTTGAACTTAATCCCAATCTGCCTTGAACGTACCCAAGTGCAAGTATTTTCACCTTTTTTCTCTTTTTGATGATCTACCGCAATATATATATTTGCTCCAGCAAAAGGTTCAGCATTTAGCCACAATTTATCATGTGATAGATATCCTCAATAATGAGCTTTGCTCTTATTTTCTTTTCTTTTTCTGTCATACTTCTGGGGACAGAGAGTTTCAATTTCTTTTTCAAACATTTATGTGCATATACTGTCAATACCCAGAGCATTCATAATTTCAGCACTTTACTTAACTACCACTAATCCAGTAAACATGATAATGCTACAGCATTATGCTACAACATTTTTATGCCTCTTCATACAGTATTTTCGGCGTACCCCCAAACTTATGTTCAGAAGGGTTCATAGCAGATTAAGATCAAATTTATGGGAAGCAAAGAACAGATATATATAAACATTTGGGATAAGTGGCTAGTTATTCAACAATGGTGCCAAAAAATAAGCTAGGCTCAACTTGGTTGACTAGGGAAAATATGCATCATGGTAGGTGTCACGAAGTGCCTCTTCCTGGTCCGGCCACCAGTTCACGACACTCAACCCGACTTGCACGGGTACGTGCGCATGCATAGGTACACACACACAACGGATAAAATCACAAGTATAGAGACAGACAACGATAATTACGGGCAACTCACCCAACCTTTCTATATTAATCAAATAGTAAGGAATTACAATGTATTCGCAACCATTCACAAGGTTGCACGGCCACACAGGCCTACAAGATAGAATAACCTAGTCTATCCTTAATCACTCTATCTCTCTCGCTAGCTTCTCGCTCGCTGCTTCCCCCTTGCCTATCTGCCCCTATTTATAGCCACTAGGGATGGGTAGGGTTTGAGTCAACCCATGGGCCACGGCCCATGCCACTAGGGCAACATTCTTGGTCTGACTCATGCCACTTAGGGCATCATTAGGGTTTCCAACAGTCTGGGTCTGGGCCTCAGCCCACACTACAACTCCACAGCCCACGCCTGCCTTCCTTCTATAAAAGGGGCGCATAGCTAACCCCGAAGCCATTCGCTGCTGCACACTTGCTCGGCCGCTGCACATTTGCTCGGCCGCTGCATACTTGCTCGACCGCCGCCAGAGATGCCCCACACCCTCGGGACAAAGAGGCTCACAAACCTCCCCCACTTAAGCTGTCAACGTCCTCGTCGACCTCTGCTGCTTCCAATAGTCAGCAATGTGATCCTCAAATTTCCAAAGGGTCACATCTCTTTCCCACGTGGCATCAATCTCGGCCTCCCCCTTCCAATGTACAAGGAAGTCAGTCCTACGATTCTTCTTAGTTTGGCACATAGTCCGATGGTCCAAAATCTTTTCAACCAGCTTGTCAAACTGCTTTCGAATCACAGGTGGAGCCCTCCTAGACTTCTGCCTTTCTCTCTCAAATTCATCCTTGTTGTACTTCTTCAAGTAACTCACATGGAAAGTAGGATGATTCTTGAACCTATCAGGTAGCTTAAGTCGATATGCAACATTGCCTACCCTTTTGATTACCTCGATTGGTCCATCATACTGAGGTATCAATCCACGTTGAACAGCTTTCCGACTGATCTTCTTCCAAATTTGAGGGGTCAATTTCAGCAACACCAAGTCACCTACCTCAAATTGCACATCACGTCGATGCTTATCAACATACTTCTTCATCCTTCTTTTAGCCATCTGCAAACTGTCTCTTGCTTCGGCAATCATCTCCTGCTTTGCCTTGGCAAATCTCTGAGCTGCTGGACACGTTCCAACACTTGGCACAACCATTGCCAAATCCTGTGGAGTCGTTGGTTGCTGTCCATTCACTAGCTCAAATGGACTCATCTTCGTTGCAGAAGATCGATGAAGATTGTAACAAAACTGAGCTGAGTCAAGAAGATTCACCCAATTCTTCTGGCTTGCCGTCACATAATGCCTCAGGTACTCATCCAACAAGGCATTGATGCTCTCTGTCTGACCATCGGCCTGAGGATGATTGACAGTTGAAAACTTCAATTCGGATCCCAATAACCCGAACAACGCCACCTAAAATCTACCAGTAAATCTGGCATCCCTATCACTAACTATGTCCTTTGGAATACCAAAGTACTTTACAACATATTTGAAAAACAATTCAGCTGCTACATCAGCTGGACAAGATGATGGAGCAGGGATAAATACAGCATATTTCGAAAACCTATCCACTATTACAAAAATAGAACTCAAGTCATTCACCTTGGGCAATCCAGAGATGAAGTCTGTCGAAATACTTTGCCACGGTCCCTCAAGAATGGGAAGAGGTTGTAGCAAACCAGGTTCCCTCCGCCTTTCCACCTTGTCTTGTTGACACACCAAACACGTTTGGACGTATGCTTCAATGTCATCCTTCATCTTTGGCCAAAAGAATCTTCTTGCTAGCAAAGAACGAGTTCTTTCAATGCCGGGATGATCAGCCCACAACGAGTCATGTGCTTCCTTAAGCAACATCCTTCTCAACTCTCCACTAGGGACATAGGTTCGCCCACCTTTGGCATACAACAAGCCATCGTCGAGCCAATACCTTCTCACAGTGCCATCCTGCACTAAAGATATCAATTATTGATAAACAGGGTCTTTAGGTGCGTACTCACATATTTTTGGCACAAAGTCCAATTCCACAATCGAAACTGCCGATAATGTCATGCACTCAGTTCGCCTACTCAGTGCGTCTGCCACCACGTTTGCCTTGCCCGCCCTATGCACCCACTCGAAGTCAAATTCTGCCAAGAACTCTTGCCAACGAGCTTTCTTTGCGGTCAACTTCTTCTGCGTCTTGAAATATGTGTTTGCCACATTGTCTGTCACCACTGTGAAAGACGATCCCAGCAAGTAGTGCCTCCAAATCGTAAGGCAATGGATCACATCAGTCATCTCCTTCTCATGGGCAGAATAACGTTGCTCATAATCCTTCATCTTGCGGCTCTCAAATGCTACAGGGTGTTGTCCTTACATCAACACTCCTCCGATCCCACGATCAGACGCATACGTGTGCACCTCGAAGGGCACATCAAAATTAGGCAACTGTAGCACATGGGCTGTCACAATAGCCCTCTTGAGCTTCTGGAATGCTTCCACACACTCCTTGCTCCACTTCCAATCTACTCCCTTCTTCAAGAGGTCGGTCAAAGGGCTTGTCACACTTGCATACCCACCAATGAATCTTCGATAATAATTGGCTAATCCCAAGAAAGATCTCAACTCTGCCACTGACATCGGGGCAGACCGACTTTCAATAGCCTCCACCTTTCGAGGATCCATTCTCACTGACCCATGGCTAATTATGTGCCCGAGGAACTTAATTTCCTCCTTACAAAATTCGCACTTCTCCCTCTTGACATAGAGTACATACTCCCTTAATTTTGCAAACACAAGTCTTAGATGTCTAACATGCTCCTCTAAGGACTCACTATAGATAACAATATCATCCAAATAGACAACTACGAATTTATCCAAAAATTCATACAGAACATCATTCATCAATTTACAAAATGTCGCAGGGGCATTAATTAAGCCAAACGGCATCACTAAAATTCGAATGAGCCATACCTTGTCACAACAGTGGTTTTGGCTTCATCACCATTGGCAATCCGTACTTGCCAATATCCTGACCGCAGATCAATCTTAGTGAAGTACCTCCCTTTTGCTAGCCTATCGAACAAATCCAACTGATTTGGGATAGGATACTTGTTCTTCACTGTCAATTTGTTCAAGGCTCGGTATTCCACACAGAATCGCATCGAGCCATCTGCCTTCCTCTGGAACAAGGCAGGGTCACCATAAGGGGCCTTTGAGGGTCTAATAAATTGCGCTTCCAGCAATTCACCCAACTGCTTCCTCAATTCCAACAACTCTGCTGGTCCCATCAGATATGGTGCTTGCGCGGGTGGTACTACTCCAGGTACCAACTCAATCTGGTGATCAGTGGCACGCCTTGGGGGCAGCATCTTGGGCAACTCGTCGAGCATCAAATCAGCAAACTCGTCCAACACATTGGACACGGATTCATGCAACTCTGAGTGATCCCCATCTGTCTCTTCCAACAAGACAGCAACAAAAGTTGGTTTACCCCGTCTTAACCCATCCTTCAACTGCATCGCCGACAACATCCCCTTTGCATCCTTTTGATCCAAGTCTTTGTACGTACATTGTACAAAGTTTGGTGTCCCCTCGTCCATAATCATCAATCCACGCAAATGTGGCATCACCACCACTTTGGCCATAGCCAAGAATTCAATCCCTAGAATGAGATCGAAATCATCCAATGGAACGGCCGTCACCTTGCACTGGCCTTCCCAAGCTCCCACCTTCAATGACACCATTGCAGTGCCTCGCACCCGTTGCTGCGCGGCATTGACAGTCTTAATGGTATGGGAACTCTCTTGCAGTGCCAACTGCAAGCGTGTGGCTTCTCGATCAGCCACAAAGTTTTTTGTTGCGCCAGAGTCTATCATTGCCCACAGCTTCACACCATTCACAACCACATGCACGTACATCAACCCACGTACTGGTTGTGGTCGCTCAGACACCTGAATGGCATTGCACAACTGAATAGGATTCACACGAGCAGGTGGATCTCTTTCGGTCTCATCTTCAATTTGAACAACAGCCAAATTTTGATTCCTCCTTGGCTTAGGGCATTGATATGACATGTGTCCAGTCTCCTTACAATTGAAGCACTTGACACGGAAATCCTTAGTTTTCCCAACAGCAACATCTCTCCTCTTGGGTTTGTCATTCCAAGGCTTACCCTTGTTCTTCGATGGAACACTCTTTCTCTCGGGGGTAGGAGGAGCTGAAGATTGTAAGTCCTTCAATCTTTCTGCCATTGAATAGGCCTCCCTTACATCCTTAGGGTTCTACCTCATTAGCTCGATCCTAGCCCACTTCTTCAACCTTGACAAAAAGTTGAACAACTTGTCCTCCTCGGACATGTGAGGTATATTTAGAAGGATTGCAGAGAATTGATTCACGCACTCTCGAACAGTTCCCGTCTGTTCTATTCTCTTCAAGCTCTCATGAGCCATCCACGCAGAATTCTTTGACAAGAATTGCTCCATCAAATCCTCCTTCATGTGTCTGAAAGATCGGACTACTTCTTTCGTAGGGTCCGCTTCCCTTGTCTACCACCATAGCTTGGCAGTGTCTACGAGGAACAATAATGTAATCTCCACTTGTTCACTCTCTAGGACTCTAGCCGTCGCAAAGTACTTCTCCAAATCCCACAAGAAACTCCTGATCACCGTCGCATCCCGAACACCCGAATATGTTCTAGGCTCAGGCACCCTGAACAATGGTTGTCTAACACTGGTTCCCGCAGTATTAGATTGCAGTGTCGCAACACTAGCTTGGAGTGCGTCGATGCTTACCTTCATATTGTTGACAATCTCTTGGAGTTGGTGCAAATCCGCCACCACGTCTGGTGGCCCTTGGATCTGATCTATCAAGGGACGAGCATTTTGCACATGCTCTAACACACCAATCACCTGCACATGATGCGAAAACACTCCAACCTTGTCAACCGCTCTGCAGTAGCGGCATGAGGGTTCGGCGTACTATCAAGGCGTATCGGTATTGCCCTACGCGAATCTTCGGACGAACTAGACATTTCCACAAGGGTCGAACCTGACTCTGATACCAATTTGTCACGAAGTGCCTCTTCTTGGTCCGGCCACCAGTTCACGACACTCAACCCGACTTGCACGGGTACGTGCGCACAGGTACACACACACAGTGGATAAAATCACAAGTATAAAGATAGACAACGATAATTACGGACAACTCACCCAACCTTTCTATATTAATCAAATAGTAAGGAATTACAATGTATTCGCAACCATTCACAAGGCTGCACGGCCACACATGCCTACAAGATAGAACAACCTAGTTTATCCTTAATCACTCTATCTCTCTCGCTAGCTTCTCGCTCGCTGCTTCCCCCTTACCCATTTGCCCCTATTTATAGCCACTAGGGATGGGTAGGGTTTGAGTCAACCCATGGGCCACGGCCCATGCCACTAGGGCAACATTCTTGGTCTGACTCATGCCACTTAGGGCATCATTAGGGTTTCCAACAGTCTGGGTCTGGGCCTCAGCCCACACTACAACTCTGCAGCACAAGCCTGCCTTCCTTCCATAAAAGGGGCGCATAGCCAACCCCGAAGCCATTCGCTGCTGCATACTTGCTCGGTCGCCGCCAGAGCTGCCCCGCATCCTCGGGACAAAGGGGCTCATAGTAGGTGTCACGAAGTGCCTCTTCTTGGTACGGCCACCAGTTCACGACACTCAACCTTCCTTGCACGTGGCACATGCGCAAGTGCAAGTACACACACATCGGATAAAATCACAAGTAAAGATAAGCCAACAATAATTACGGGCAACTCACCCAACCTTTCTATATTACTCAATAGTAAGGAATTACAATGTATTCGCAACCATGCACAAGGCTGCGCGGCCACACAGGCCTACAAGATAGAACAACCCTAGTCTATCCTTAATCACTCTATCTCTCTAGCTCTCGTTGCCCTCTCTCTGCCTTGCCCATCTGCCCCTATTTATAGCCATCTAGGGATGGGTAGGGTTTAGAGTCAACCCATGGGCCACGGCCCATGCCACTAGGGCACCATTAGGGTTCCCAACATTCTCGGTTTGGGCCTCGGCCCACACTACAATGCCTCAGCCCACGCCCACCTTTCTTCTATAAAAGGGGCACATAGCCAAACCCTAAAACATTTGATGCTCGCACACTTGCTCGGCTGCTGCCAGAGCTACCCCGCACCATCGGGATAAAGGGGCTCACATACCTCCCCCACTTAGGTTGTCGACGTCCTCGTCGACCTTTGCTACTTCCAATAGTCAGCAATGTGATCCTCAAATTGCCAAAGGGTCGCATCTCTTTCCCACGTGGCATCAATCTCGGCCTCCCCCTTCCAATGCACAAGGAAGTCAGTCCTACGATTCTTCTTACTTTGGCCCATAGTCCGATGGTCCAAAATATTTTCAACCAGCTTGTCAAACTGTTTTAGAATCACAAGTGGAGCCCTCCTAGAATTCTGCCTTTCTCTTTCAAATTCATCCTTGTTGTACTTCTCCAAGTAACTCACATGAAAAGTAGGATGAATTTTAAACCTGTTAGGAAGCTTAAGTCAGTATGCAACATTTCCCACATTTTTGATTACCTCGAATGGTCCATCATACTGACGTATCAATCCACGATGAACAGCTTTCCGACTGATCTTCTTCCAAATTTGAGGAGTCAATTTCAGTAACACCAAGTCACCTACCTCAAATTGCACATCACGTCGATGCTTATTAGCATACTTCTTCATCCTCTTTTGAGCCATCTCCAAACTATCCCTTGCTTCGGCAATCATCTCATGCTTTGCCTTGGCAAATCTTTGAGCTGTTGGACACGTTCTAACACTTGGCACCACCATTGCCAAATCCTGTGGGGTCGTCGGTTGTTGTCCATTCACTAGCTCAAATGGACTCATCTTCGTTGCAGAAGATTGATGAAGATTGTAACAGAACTGAGCTGAGTCAAGAAGATTCACCCAAATCTTTTGACTTTCTGTCACATAATGCCTCAAGTACTCCTCCAACAAGGCATTGATCCTCTCTGTTTGACCATCGGTCTGAGGATGATTGGTAGTCGAAAACTTCAATTCGGATCCCAATAATCCAAACAACACCACCAAAAATCTACCAGTAAATCTAGTATCCTTGTCACTAACTATGTCCTTTGGTATACCAAAGTACTTGACAACATGTTTGAAAAATAACTCAGCTGCAACATCAGCTGGACAAGATGATGGGGCAGGGACAAATATAGCATATTTCGAAAATCTATCAACTATTACAAAAATAGAACTCAAGGCATTCACCTTAGGCAATCCAGAGATGAAATCCATTGAAATAGGACCACATTTCAGTGGGGATTGTTATGGTAATGGGATATTAACTGTCCCAGAAGAGATGGAACAAGTGGACGCAGTAAATTCTGCTCCTATAGGAAATACCTACAATCCCACTTGGAAGAACCATCCAGGATTTAGCTGGAGAAACAATCCCGGGGCTACTAACTTCCAGAAAAGAGTACCTCAGCAGCTGCCATATCCGCAGAACCAGCAAGTTGCTCTGCCTGCACCAAGGAACTACATAGTTCCAGCTGATCCCATGCAAGAATTTAGAGACATGCTGAAGAGCATTTCCGACTCCAACAAGGAAATGATAGAGTCCAACAGAAAGATTCAGGAAGCTCACGCAGAAAGAATCCAGCAGAACGAGAATAGACAGAAGCAGACCGAGCAAATAATCAGAAACACACAAGCTGCTATACAAACTTTAGAGAGGCAGATGGGTCAACTATCCACCCATTTCTCTCACAGGTCCCAGGGAACGCTACCAAGCAACACTGAGACCAACCCTCAAACTGAATGCAAGACCATCACTCTAAGATCTGGTAAAATTCTATCTCCATCTCCACCCAAACCATCTGACCCTCCTATTCTTGTGCAGGAACCAGAAGAAGGCTCCAAGGACCCAACGCCGACGGAGGTCGAAATCGAAGTAGCAAGGAAAGGGAAGACGGAGTTTATTCCTGAGTACCGGCCAAAAGTACCTTACCCTGCCAGACTTATGCACAATAAAGATAAGGAGCAATTTGAAAAGTTTCTTAGGAATTTTAGTCAGATTCATGTTAATTTACCTTTACTTGATGTTATTTCTGAAATGCCAAAGTATGCTAAGTTTTTAAAAGAAGTTGTTAGTAATAAAAGAAAATTTGACATGGACAAGGTGGTTCTTAATGAAGAATGTTCGGCGGTTCTGTTGAATAAACTACCGTCTAAACAGAAAGATCCTGGTTGTTTTACCTTGCCATGTACAATTGGAAATATTACTAACATGCATGCATTAGCAGACTTAGGAGCTAGTATTAATCTTATGCCATCTAGTTTATTTGATAAATTAGGATTGCATGATTTGAAAACGACTAGGATGTGCATACAACTTGCAGACAGGACAGTCAAAATCCCCAAGGGAATAATTGAAGACCTCTTAGTAAAGGTCGGAAAATTTGTATTTCTTGTGGATTTCGTTGTCATGGACATGAATGGGGAAGGAGGAGTGCCCCTGATCCTAGGTCGACCATTTCTAGCTACCTCAAAAGCATTAATAGACGTCAGTAATGGTCAAATCAAGTTAAGGGTAGGAAATGATGACATCACTTTAATCTAAATGAAACCCTTAGGTATCCCATGCATTTAGATGATACTTATTTTTGTGTGGATGCCATGGAACACTTGATTGCAATTAACGTGACAGACCTATGCTCAAACTATCAAATTCTAAGTGAGGACTCCCTAGAATTAGAGGAGTCTGAACTTAGCTCTTATGAAAATGAAATTACTTCTGATAGTTTCACTGAGATAGGTGATGATGAGATGAAGAAAGAGCGAACCTCGTTTGAAGATCCACCAGACTTGGAACTGAAGGAACTACCCACTCATCTGTGCTACGAATTCCTAGATGACAACAAGAAACTTCCCATCATTCTTGCAGCTGATCTGACTGCAGAACAAAGGAAGCTGACTGTGGACATGTGCAGAAAGCATAGAAGAGCCTTTGCCTACAAAATTGCGGATATCCCAGGTATTAATCCAAGCTTTTGTTCGCATAAGATTCTTCTAGAAAATGAGTATAAGCCATGTGTGCAACCTCAAAGGAGGTTGAATCCTAATGTGTGTGATGTTGTTAAGAAAGAAGTCATTAAACTGTTAGATGCAGGACTTATCTACCCTATCTCAGATAGTGAGTGGGTAAGCCCGGTGCAGGTAGTACCTAAGAAAGGCGGTATAACAGTTGTTAGGAATGAGCATAATGAACTAATCCCTACAAGAACTGTAACTGGTCATCGTGTATGCATAGACTATAGAAAATTAAATACGGCCACACGAAAAGATCACTTTCCCCTTCCTTTTATTGACCAAATGTTAGAAAGATTATCTGGACACATGTTTTATTGCTTTCTTGATGGGTTTTCTGGTTATTTTCAAATTCCTATTTCCCCTGAGGACCAGCATAAAAACATTCACATGCCCTTTCGGAACATTTGCATATAGAAGGATGCCTTTTGGTTTGTGTAATGCACCTGCTACATTTCAACGTTGTATGACTGCTATCTTTGAGGACATGTTAGGAAAATCTATGGAAGTATTTATGGATGACTTTTCTGTTTTTGGAAATTCATTTGAGGTTTGTCTAAAGAACTTGGAGTTAATGTTGAAACGTTGTATAAAATCTAACCTGGTTTTAAATTGGGAAAAATGCCACTTCATGGTAAAAGAGGGAATCGTTTTAGGACATAAGATCTCACACCTAGGTATGGAAGTAGATAAGGCAAAAATTGAAGTAATTTCAAAACTACCTCCTCCCAAAAATGTGAGAGCCGTTAGGAGTTTTTTGGGACACGCTGGCTTTTATCGTAGGTTCATAAAAGATTTTTCATTAATAGCCAGGCCGTTGACCAATTTACTCGGAAAATGTTCCATTTGTCTTTGATGAGAAATGTCTAAAAGCTTTTAATAGACTTAAGGAACTCTTAACTACTGCACCTATCATGACATCACCTGATTGGAGTCTACCTTTTGAGCTTATGTGTGATGCTAGTGACTATGCAGTAGGAGTAGTTTTAGGACAAAGACATGATAAGAAGTTTCATGTAATATATTATGCTAGTAAAACCTTAACTGATGCTCAGGAAAATTACACTACGACAGAAAAGGAATTATTAGCAGTAGTATATGCATTTGATAAGTTTCGATCCTATCTAGTCCTGTCTAAAACTATTGTTTATACTGATCATTCGGCACTAAAATACTTGTTTAATAAAACCGACGCAAAACCAAGATTGATTAGATGGGTTTTATTGCTTCAAGAATTTGACATAGAAATCCGGGATAAGAAAGGGGCAGAAAACTTAGCCGCAGACCATTTGTCTAGGTTAGAAAATCCGACCCTAGAAGCCATTGATGAAACAATCATATCTGATAAATTTCCGGATGAGAATCTATGTGCATTATTTGCTAGTTTCTCACCCCCTTGGTTTGCAGATATAGCAAATTACTTGGCAGCCCGGACTCTCCCTAGTGATATCACTGCTCAACAAAGAAGAAAATTCTTTGCTGACCTGAAATATTACTATTGGGAAGATCCTTTTCTATTTAAAATATGTGCAGATCAGATGATCAGAAGATGTGTATCTCAAGAAGAAGGTTTCCAAATTCTGGAACACTGTCACTGCGGACCAACAGGCGGTCACTTAGCTGCAACAATACGCCCGAAAAGTATTAGAAGCAGGCTTTTACTGGCCCACCATATTCAAAGACGCCGCAGCATTTACAGGATCGTGCGATGCCTGTCAGAAAGCGGGAACCATATCTTCTCGAGATAATCTACCCCAACAGGTAATTCAAAGTGTAGAAATATTTGACATATGGGGTATAGATTTCATGGGTCCGTTTCCTTCCTCTTTTGGTATGAAGTACATCTTAGTAGCTGTAGAATATTTTTCAAAATGGCCTGAGGCACAGGCCCTACCTACTAATGATGCTCGAGCCGTATGTAGATTCCTTAAGCAGATTTTCGCCAGGTTTGGATGTCCAAAAGCCCTAATCAGTGATCGAGGTACGCACTTCTGCAACTCTCAATTGCAGAAAGTACTCCAGCATTACGGAATTCAGCATCGCATTTCCACAGCCTACCATCCTCAAACCAACGGGCAGCCTACCAGGTGATAAGGTATTGTTGTACAACTCACGTTTAAAATTTTTCCCAGGAAAGCTGCGTAGCTATTGGTCAGGACCGTTCACAATCAAGGAAGTATCACCTTTCGGAGCATGTGACATCATGGATTCTGACGGTATTGTTCAAAAAGTAAACGGATAACGCCTAAAGATTTACAGAGAGCCGTTTGACTCGTCCGAGCAGATTGTGGACTTCACAGACTAAGGGAGTATCTCTTTCATCTTATTTCTTGTTTTTGTTATTTCTATGTTCCTTCTTACCCGTAGTTAGTTGAATAAGTGTGGGGTAAGGATCTTTTAATTGTGTTTTATTTCTTGTTTTCAAATAAGTGTGGGGTAATCAGATATGCATGAACACTGAGGACAGTGCCAAACTTAAGTGTGGGGTAGCAGTGCACGGTGCACTGTAGCAGTTTGAAAAAGTTTTCGCATGCTTTTGCTTGTTTTCCCCGTATTTTCACACCCTTCCAAAAAAATTTCAAAATATTTCCGTCTTTCAGACTTCTAAATGCAGTATGCTTGGTTAAACAAATTGCTTATGTCTATGATATGTAGGTAGTATGTTATGGTTAGTAGGAGATAATTGATAGCTATCTTGGACTAATTGATTAGGAATAGGGAATTCCTGATAACTGAGCACAACCTTGTCTGGATTAGAGACCTCAACCAATTGCCTATTCGAGACTCCACTAGATAAAATTAGACCAGTTGTGGATATATTGGCAGTTAGAATGACTAGATGAGGCTCTGAGCTAAAAGTGAAAGGAACATTAAGGAAGTTAAATACAATAGGGTAGTTTGCCAGCGGCCTTCGCTACTCGAGCACCACTCCTTCGGGGAACTTAAAGCTTGATGCCCTAAGGTCGTGTAGATCTGGGAGTCATCGGAGTGGGACTCGCTACATGGGTAGTTGAAGTTGACGTGTTCTAAGCAGACTCGAAATACCCTGAATCTATAAAGAAAATAACTAAGTGCTTAAACATTAAAAATCTGATCACCAAAGCTCAGAACTCAGAAAGTTATCTGTTGTCAGTATGTCTAGCGATAGGTCGAAGTATTATCTGGTAGCAGTTAAGATAAGAGTTCATTGTGTTGACTATCTGGTCTAGACTAGTACACACACTACACATCAGGAAGACCCTGTGACTAAGAAAAAAGTCCAACCTAGTTGTTGATTTGTTTTCTGCCTGATCATAACAAACTACTAGAGACATTTGAGACCTTGTCATAGCAACCCAACCAATCAGACTTGTGTTAAGAATTGTCTGAAGAATTTTTGGAATAAAAACATGACTAGGAATTTAAGTGACTGCACTACGGTTTAAAATCACTAACTCCATGTAGACTTTGCTTGAGGACAAGCAAAAAGCTAAGTGTGGGGTTATCTGATACGCTAAAATCGTATCACATTTTTAGCATGTTTTTATGTATGTTTTAATGTGAAATCGAGAATAAATTGACATTAATCGTTTACTATTTACTTGATTTCACGGTTTTTATGATTTTGGAAGTGTCAGGTGAAAAGTAGACGAAAACAGCAAATTCTGGGGCAAAAACGCAGTTTTTGGAAATGTTGACCCGGTCAAAGGTCCGGGACGGGCGTCCCGAACCCGGGACGGGCATCCCGACCCAGTCAAATCGCCAGGACGGGCGTCCTGAACCGGGACGGGCGTCCCGAACCTGGTCAACGAATCAGGACGGGCGTCCCGAGCCGCCAGAAGCTGTCCCACATCGAATTTTTCAGAATTTTTCACTCCGGGAAGCTGCTATAAATACCCCAAGCCTCCAGCAGTTGAATTCATCCCTCTCCACTCGATTTGAGTCATTAAGTGGTTTCCAGTGTACAGTTTTCCAGTACACAACTCACTCAGAGACTCGGATCTCAGTTTTCTTTCTTATTAGTGTTTTGTTTTAGTTTCTGAGAAATAGTCTCAGATCTTAGGTTTCTATAGATAGGTTCGTTTCCGGTATTCATAGAATACCCGGGGTTTCGTTAGGAGACCCTAAGAGAGCTCTAAGCGTTCGAAGAGTCAGTCCACAGGGCTAGGCTTAAGCCCAGGACGTAAGGTAAAGTCTAGCTACTAGGCTGAGGAAGCGTCCTCTGAAGGTTCTGGCGAGCAGAGTCAGGGCGGGCAATACGACGTATACAACAGTACGCTCTGTAGGCGAGACTAAGTAAAGGGTGATTTCTTTATGGCATCAGTCCCCATACCCCTCTCTTATATGTTTTATTGCTTTGTCCTAAACATCAATTATGAATATCAGATTATGATTTTATGAATAGTTGTTTTGTATGTTGAAGTTATTATGTTTTTCCGGAAATAGCCACCTGCTAAATAATCATTATGTCTGCATGTCTAATGTAGTTTCTTTTAAACTAAAATAGGGTTATGGACAATTCCTAACCACGGTCTATTCATAACCTGTTTAGTTTAACAGGCATCAATTAGTATTGGTGTCTGCCATACTAGATAAAATAACATGCTGAACACCTGGCTTGTTAGAGTAGTCTAGGTAGGCTGAGTAGAGCGTTATGCCAGCGATTACGAGCCTTCAGAGTGATCCCCGAAAGTGACATAGGGCTTTCATAACTGTCTTTGTTCGTACCGTGAGTAGGGCCGTTTACCTTAATGATAGGGGGCGGTAGCATAGAGACTCAGATGTGGTACACCTTTAGACACAGAACATAGTTGCATTCCAGGCTAAGATATATCTAAAACACTCGAATATAGGTCAATCAACATATAGGAACAGTATAACATAGAATCAGAACTTATCTTTAAAGCACTTCTAGGATTAATTAGACTTGAACCTAGTGGAGAATGGATCACCCTCTCATCAAAGTATTTGATGAAGATTGCATAACTGGATCATAAGATAAGAGTTAGGATAAGAGGCTAGTTACTACTAAGCCGTTGCCACTTCCCTGGGAGTACGATAATTAACTTAGTAAAATCATAGATACTTTCCAATAGACTAGCTACACAATAGGTACTCTGCCTTAGATTCTGGCTGATTAAGTGACACCATAAGACTAAATGTGACAATTAGTCAATAACAGTCCTTAATTAATCATAATCGACATAGGGTAAAATAACACCTATTTAGTACGTCAACCGGAATCGCATCAAGGATCGACCAATCAGAAGCGTACAGGAGCTGCAGTGCCGGCTGGACCTGCATAAAGTGGTGACTACTTTATGATAGTGGGTCCCCTAGACGAGGTTCTATATGTTTATGAATTGTTTTATCTGGATATTGATTTGATACTGAATTTATATATCATACATGTTTTACAATTTGAGATGCTATCCATTTTCCCGAGAAGATCATAGAGCTAGAATTATCATTATGAATGTTGAACTGTCGTGTCCTTTTAAATTAAACTAAGGTTATAAACAACTCCTAACCAAGGTCTGAATCATAACCGGTTTAGTTTAACAGACTGTAAAAGGTCTGCCAGATTAGGAAGAAATAACAAAATAGATCACCATGTTTGTTAGAGTACCCTAATAAAGCTGAGTTTGTACGCTAGGCCAATCCTAGGGTTAAGTGGCATGATACCGAAGCGACATAGGGGACCGTTCATGGATACTTTAATCCGACATATGAAATGATCATCCCAAGGTAGGGGTGAATACACCAGGTAACTCAGATATGGTAAACAGATGGTTACATTTCATAATTGTCTTAGAGATCAAGATATATCTAAAATGTTCGAAGATAAGGTCAAACAAATTGTAATAATTGAGCTCAAAATTGATGAATGCATGTCTACTCTTGAATGCTATTTGCTTGCTATGTGTGATTGGGATCACCAATCAATATCAAAGTATTGATTATCGATTGACTGATTAGATAAACAAGATGAATGTTAGGATTATGGGATAGTTACTACTAAGCCGTTACCAGTTCCCTGGGAGTACGATATTAATAAATTAAAATTGTAGATACTTTCCAAGAACTAGTTACACGATAGGTACTCTGCCTTAGGTTCTGATTGATTAAGTGACAACAATTAATGCTAAAGTGACAGTTAGTAAGACACAGTCCTTAATTACTCATAATCGACATAGGTAAATAAAGCCTATCTTTTAGCATACCAATCGGAACGCATCAGAACTCTTACCATCGAGCTTGCTTTGCGTACAACTTCTTTTGCGTCTTAAAATACGTATTTGCCACATTGTCTGTCACCACTGTGAAAGACGATCCCAACAAATAGTACCTCCAAACTGTAAGGCAATGAATCACAGTCGTCATCTCCTTCTAATGGGCAGAATAACGCTGCTCACAATCCTTCATCTTGCGGCTCTCGAATGCTACTGTGTGTTATCCTTGCATCAACATTCCTCCGATCCCACGATCAGACGCATCCGTGTGCACCTCGAAGGGCACATCAAAATTAGGCAACTGTAGCACAGGGGCAGTCACAATTACCTTCTTGAGCTTCTGGAATGCCTCCACACACTCTTTACTCCACTCCCAATCTACTCCCTTTTTCAAGAGGTCGGTCAAATGGCTTGCTACACTTGCATACCCACCAATGAATCTTCGATAGTAATTGGCCAATCCCAAGAAAGATCTCAACTCTGCCACTGACGTCGGGCCAGACCAACCTTCAATGGCCTCCACCTTTCGAGGATCCATTCTCACTGACCCATGGCTAATTATGTGCCCAAGGAACTTAATTTCCTCATTACAAAACTCGCACTTCTCCCTCTTGACATAGAGTACATATTCCCTCAATTTTGCAAATACAAGTCTAAGATGTCTAATGTGCTCCTCTAAGGACTCACTATAGATAACAATATCATCCAAATAGACAACTACGAATTTATCCAAAAATTCATACAAAACATCATTCATCAACTTGCAAAATGTCGCAGGGGCATTAGTTAGGCCAAACGGCATCACTAAGAATTCAAATGAGCCATACCTTGTCACTACCGTGGTTTTGGCTTCATCACCATTGGCAATCCGCACTTGCCAATATCCTGACCGCAGGTCAATCTTAGTGAAGTACCTCCCTTTTGCTAGCCTATCAAACAAATCTAACTGATTTTGGATATTGTACTTATTCTTCACTGTCAATTTGTTTAAGGCTCGGTAATCCACACAGAATCGCATCGAGCCATCTACCTTCTTCTGGAACAAGGCAGGGGCACCATAAGGGGCCATTGAGGGTCTGATAAATTGTGCCTCCAGTAATTCACCCAACTGCTTCCTCAATTCCAAGAACTCAGCCGGTCCCATCCGATATGTTGCTTGCGCGGGTGGTACTGCTCCAGGTACCAACTCAATCTGGTGATTAATGGCACATCTTGGGGGTAGCACTTTGGGCAACTCGTCAGGTATCAAATCAGCAAACTCGTTGATGCGTTCCGACTGATATACTAAAATAGGTGTTATTTTACCCTATGTTGATTGTGAGTAATTAAGGACTTATCCTGACTAATTGTCACATTTAGTCTCTATACTATCACTTAATCAATCAGAACCTAAGGCAGAGTACCTATCGTGTAGCTAGTCTGTTGGAAAGTATCTACGAATTTAATTAAATCAAATATCGTTGATGGCTTCCCGACTGATATGCTAAATAGGTGTTATTTTACCCTATGTTGATTATGAGTAATTAAGGACTGAGGTTGACTAATTGTCACATTTAGTCTTTTAAGGTGTCACTTAATCAGTCAGAACCTAAGGCAGAGTACCTATCGTGTAGCTAGTCTGTTGGAAAGTATCTACGATTTTATTAAGTTAAATATCGTACTCCCAGGGAAGTGGTAACGACTTAGTAGTAAATAGCCTTTTTCTCTAATTCTTATCTTATGATCCAGTTATGCAATCTTCATCAATAACTTTAATGAGGGGAGTGATCCATTCTCCACTAGGTTTAAGTCTAATTAAGCCTAAAAGTGTTTTATAGATAATGTCCTGATTCTATGTTATACTGTTCCTACATGTTGATAGACCTATCTTCGAGTATTTTAGATGCATCTTAGCTTGGATTGCAACTATGTTCTGAGTCTAAAGGTGTACCCCATCTGAGATCTCTGATAAACCGCCCCATCGTTAAGGTTAACGACCCTACTCACGGTTCGAGCTAAAGACATCCATGAAAGCCCTATGTCACTTCGGGGATCATGCCGCTCGCCCCTAACCTCCAGCATAAACGCTCAACTCAGCCTACTTAGACTACTCTAACAAACATGGTGTTCTGTAGGTTATTTTATCTAATATGGTAGACACCAAAACTAATTAACGCCTGTTAAACTAAACAGGTTATGAATAGACCGTGGTTAGGAATTGTCTATAGCCCGAATTTTAGTTTAAAAGAACACATTAGACATGCAGACATAATGAATATTAAGCAGGTGGCCATTTTTGGAAAATCATAAAAACTTCAACATATAAAACAGATATTCATAAAAATCATAATCTCATAAACATAATTAGTATTTGGACAATCACAATACAAACATATAAAGAGAGGGATAGGGGGACTGATGCCATAAAGAAATCACCCTTTACCTAGTCTCGTCGATGGAGCAACTACTTGTATATGTCGTACTGCTCGACCCGACTCTGATCGACAGAACCTTCGGAGGACGCTTCCTCAGCCTAGTAGCTGGACTTTACCTTAATACCCAGCTTAAGCCCAGCCCTGTGGACTGACTCTTCGAACACCTAGAGCCCTCTTAGGATCTCCTAATGAAATCCAAGGTATTCGATGAATACCAGAAACGAACCTATCTATCGAAATCTAAGATCTGAGACTAATTCTCAGAAACTAAGAAAATGAAAACACTAACTAAAAATAGAAGAAAACTTATGATGAACCCGAGTCTCTCAGTGACTTATGTACTCGAGAAAACTGTACAACTTAAGTCACTAAATGACTCAGATTGAGTGGAGAGGAATGATTTCAACTGAGGAAGGCCTGAGGTATTTATAGCAGCTTTCTGGAGTGAAATTTTCCAAGATTTTCGATGTGGGACTTGGACCAGGCACCCGGGACGCCCGTCCTGGTCTGTTGACCAGGTCAGGATGCCCGTCTTCATTCGGGACGCCCTCCTCGACTTCCGAACTTCTAAAAAATTGCATTTTTGCCCCAAAATTTGCCATTTTCTTCTACTTTTCACCTGACACTTCCAAAATCATAAAAACTGTGAAATTGAGTTAATAATAAACAATTAAGACCGATTTGCCCTCAATTTCACCCTAAATCATGCCTAAAAACATGCTAAAAATGTGATATGATTTATGCATGTCAGATAACCCCACACTTAGCTTTTTGCTTGTCCTCAAGCAAAGTCTACCTGAAGTTAGTGATTCTAAATCATATGTGTAGTCACTTAAATTCCTAGTCATGTTTTTATTCCAAAAATTATTCAGACAATTCTTAACATAGGTCTGACTGGTTAGGTTGCTATGACAAGGTCTCAAATGTCTTTAGTAGATTGTTATAATCAAGCAGAAAATAACTTAACAACTAGATTGAACTCTTCTCTTAGTCACAAGGTCTTCCTGATGTGTAGTGTGTGTACTAGTCTAGACCAGATAGTCAACACAATATACTCTCGTCTTAACTACTACCAGATAACACTTCGACCCGTCGCTAGACATACTAACAATAGACAACTTTCTGAGTTCTGAGCCTTAGTGATCAGATTTTTAAATGTTTAGCTTTCATTGATTTTCTTTCTTTTATAGATTCAGGGTGTTTTGAGTCTGATTTGAACACGTCAACTTCAACTACCCATGTAGCGAGTCCCACTCCGATGACTCCCAGACCTACACGACCTTAGGGCATCAGGCTTTAAGTTCCCCGAAGGAGTGGTGCTCGAGTAGCAAAGGCCGCTGGTAAACTACCCTATTTAATTAACTTTCTTTAGTTTCTTTTCACTTTTAGCTCAGAGTCTCATCTAGTCACTCTAATTATCAATACATCCACAACTGGTGTGATCTTATCTAGTTAAGTCTTGAAAAGGTAATTGGCTGAGGTTTCTAATCCAGACTAAATTGTGCTCAATTATAAGGAATTCCCTATTTCTAATCAATAAGTTCAAAATAGTCATCATATTGCCTCCTACTAAACATAACTTCTACACACATATCATAGACATAAGCAAATGTTTAACCAATCATACTGCATTTAGAAGTCTGAAAGAATGAAAAATTTTGAAAATTTTGGAAGGGTGTGAAAATACGGGGAAAACAAGCAAAATCATGCAAAAATTTTCTCAAACTACTACAGTGCACCGTGCACTGCTACCCCACACTTAAGTCTGACACTGTCCTCAGTGTTCATGCATTTCTAAACTACCCCACACTTATTTGAAAAGAAGAAACAAAAATAAAGCAGAAAAGACTCTTACCCCACACTTATTCGAATAACTATGGGTAAGAAGGAAAATAAAGCAATAAATGAAATAACAAGATATCATAGAGGAAACAATGTTGTTATGTCATATCAATCAACGTTACACAGCGATTCATATTTCATACAGCCTAGACATGATCACACACATAGAACAAAAACAATAAAAGAAAAAGAAAAGGAAAAGAAAAAGAAAAGCTAAGAACCTGGATCGTCATCGTTAGGTGGACCGAAGTCTGCTGGAAAGTAGACCTCTGTGTTTTCCACCAGTTGGGAGGTATGCTGATAAATCTCCTCGATCCTGCTGGTGTTCATAGCGATTCTGTCATCCATCATCGTCAGCCGTCTCTCAATTCTTTCCATATCCCAGCTATATCGGGCTGACAGTTCCGCCAATCCGTGCGACATATGTCTTTCGAAGGTAGTGCGTGGAATGAACATCTCGGTCGGAGGTATATGCGCTGGAATTGCTCCTGGTGCCGATGCCTGTCCTGGCTGCTCCGTGTGGATGGAGTAGCGCCCATTTGCATCCCGTATGACCATCCCCATGTCCCGTAGAATAGTAAGGTCTATAGGAATGGTGGTCGGGGCAACCTGGGTCAACTCCGAGCCCTCGATGTCCAACTCCAAGTAGTGGGCTATCCTGGTGATGAACGACCCGAGCCCCAGATACTGTTTCTGAGTGTCCGTAGTGAAACCCCGTATGATGACCGTGATGAGTCGAGCCATCTCTACTGTAGAACCCATGTGCATGTTGGCCAAGAGGAATGTCTCCATTTGGGTGATATTCCCAGGGTCCGTTCGTTGTCCTGACAGAGTGTGTGTGATAATGGCATGTAAATAGCGAAGGGCAGGATAAATACATGTGGCTTTCGCAAAGCCATGCTGGTAGGGAACACCCGTCGTACAGATCTGAGCCCAAGCAGTAGAGACGTCTGCAAAAGTGAAGTCTCGAACTGCTATGGTGTAGGCGGGCGTATCCAGCTCGTCTCTCTGCTAGATACCCAAGGCGATGCCAAACTCGGCCATGCTCATCGACCGATCTATTCCACCCAAGCGGAATGTGATCTGCTCCTGATGGTACGTAAGCGATGCATAGAACTCACATACCAGCTCTAGGTATGTCGGCTCAGCGACGATGAAGACTCGACTGTAGGGTAGTACGTCGAGTATGCGTTGGACTTCCTGCTCAACCTCTAGCGTCTGTACTGCTGCCCAGTCAAGTGTTCTGCCAATCAGTATGGTGCGTCCGATATATCCATGACATCTCTCCTGGTATGCTGGGCTGGAGTGAAACAGCATGAAAGGATGTGCCACCGATGTGACGGTCATGGTAGACGTGATACAAGCGCGTTTGGGAGCCATTTGGTTGAGAGAGTTCGAGAGAGTTCGAGAGACTTTGAGAATTTTAGGCGGGAAGGAAGATTCGAATTCGAATTCTAGAGGTGAATTTGAATTCGGAAGGATGGATTTTGGTTAGGGAAGGATTCTAAATGTATGGCGGGAAATTCAAATTTTAGAGGGAAATTCGAATTTTGAAACTTTGGGGAGTTGCCAAAAATTTGAAGAGAGAGGGTAGAGAGAATTATTTTAGGATGCCCGTCCCACTGGACACCCGTCCAGAATTGAGATGCCCGTCCCGGGTTACTTCGGGATGCATGCCAATTCTGGATTTTTTTTTCGTGATTCCCTGCAAATCTCAGTACACCAAAAATAACATTTAACAATACTTCATGTTTATCCTATCAAGTTCATAAGCTGTTAAAAACTCTGTGCAAAAATTCCTCAATCTCTTTTTTCGAAAATCATGACTACCCTATCTTATCCTAACTTCTATTCAGCAAGAATTTCAGAAAAACAAAAACTGAGTTTATACAATTTAATTAGTGAAAAATAAATTGCATTTGCAAAACCTTTGTTTTTTCATAAAATTGTGAGAAATAAAACGTCTGAAGAAAAATTGTTGAAAAAGACCCTTTTAAAAAGTTTGAAAACAAAAAAAGTAGGGGTCAATTATTTAATTTTAGTTCAAACAATTTATTTGCTGAAAATAAGAGTAAAAAGAATCTTCCCTTTTTTCAACGGCCCTTATTTCTGATCTCTCTTATCTCTGCTTGTATGTTTCGCATCTCTAGGCGCATGGCTCTCATCTCATCCCTTTGCCTGCCCTACTCACTTCGTAAGTCAGCCATCTCTCGGAGTAGCTGTGCATTTTGGTTTTCCTGAAGACTGACTGTGGCTCTGAGTCGGTCCATGTTGGTTGTGATATTTAGACTAACTTGGTCTAAATGACATAATCTGCTTGCAATTCCTTGATCCATCTCATAGATCTGTCGAGCCAAAGTATCTATCTGCACAGACAACACTGAATGAAAACCGTTAGTACTTCCCCCGGATGAAGGGGTGTGCTCATTGGGTGTTGGAGTGTATTCAGGAGATGTTGGTGAGTTTTGGGTTTGGTCAAGGGGTGGTGGATTTATAGGAACTCTCTGGGCAGGAGTGTGAACTGGAGATCTTTGAGGTTCTTCTCTATGAGGAAAGGTATCTTCAGAAGGATCTTCTTCCGTGGGACTAGGCTCACGGGCGTTCAGTAATCTTCTCACTAAGTCACTAGTGTTTAGGCTTGAGTTTATTTCTACGGGTTGGGAAGGAAGGTTTCCCTGTGGTATTTCTGGTTCAGGCCTAGATGGTCCTTTTGGCTTTGTCTTATTTGGTCCTGGAGTGTCAGGGTTTTCTGTTTTCTTTGCTTGATTAGTAGCTGCTCTTGTTCTCTTCATCTACGAGTGCAAAGTCTGGTTAGGAATAACAAATAACAAAAACAGAAAAAAAAAAAGAAAAGCAAGAAAGATATTTTTCGGGTTTTTAAATTTTTTAACATTTTTTTTCTTTTATACTTTAGAAAGCAGATAAATTTCCTCAATATGGTTTTAGAATGATTTTCTAAAATTTGATTATCCTAAATTTCTTAATTTTAGATAATATCTAAAATTAGTTAGTTATGATAACCCTATATTTCGGAAAGTGATTGTCTAACTAGCGTAAGATAAGTGTACGTCTAAAGTCTAGCTTACTACCGTTACATATCATAAGTTTCTAGAATTGTGGACAATAATCCTAAATTCATTATGATATTTCCCCGACAACAGCGCCAAAAATCTGATGGCTTCCCGACTGATATGCTAAATAGGTGTTATTTTACCCTATGTTGAATATGAGTAATTAAGGACTGAGGTTGACTAATTGTCACATTTAGTCTTTTAAGGTGTCACTTAATCAGTCAGAACCTAAGGCAGAGTACCTATCGTGTAGCTAGTCTGTTGGAAAGTATCTACGATTTTATTAAGTTAAATATCGTACTCCCAGGGAAGTGGTAACGACTTAGTAGTAACTAGCCTTTTTCTCTAATTCTTATCTTATGATCCAGTTATGCAATCTTCATCAATAACTTTGATGAGGGGAGTGATCCATTCTACACTAGGTTTAAGTCTAATTAAGCCTAAAAGTGTTTTATAGATAATGTCCTGATTCTATGTTATACTGTTCCTACATGTTGATTGACCTATCTTCGAGTATTTTAGATGCATCTTAGCCTAGATTGCAACTATGTTCTGAGTCTAAAGGTGTACCACATCCGAGATCTCTGATAAACCGCCCCATCGTTAAGGTTAATGGCCCTACTCACGGTTCAAGCTAAAGACATCCATGAAAGCCCTATGTCACTTCGGGGATCATGCCGCTCGCCCCTAACCGCCGGCATAAACGCTCAACTCAGCCTACTTAGACTACTCTAACAAACAGGGTGTTCTGTAGGCTATTTTATCTAATATGGCAGACACCAATACTAATTGATGCCTATTAAACTAAACAGGTTATGAATAGACCGTGGTTAGGAATTGTCTATAACACTAATTTTAGTTTAAAAGAACACATTAGACATGCAGACATAATGAATATTAAGGAGGTGGCCATTTTCGGAAAATCATAAAAACTTCAACATCTAAAACAGATATTCATAAAAATCATAATCTCGTAAACATAATTAGTATTTGGACAATCACAATACAAACATATAAAGAGAGGGACAGGGGGACTGATGCCATAAAGAAATCACCTTTTACTTAGTCTCGCCGATGGAGCTACTGCTTGTATAAGTCGTACTGCTCGACCCGACTCTGCTCGATAGAACCTTCGGAGGACGCTTCCTCAGCCTAGTAGCTGGACTTTACCTTAATACCCAGCTTAAGCCCAACCCTGTGGACTGACTCTTCGAACTCCTAGAGCCCTCTTAGGATCTCCTAACGAAATCCCGGGTATTCTATGAATACTAGAAACGAACCTATCTATCGAAGCCTAAGATCTGAGACTAATTCTCAGAAACTAAGAAAACGAAAACACTAACTAAAAATAGAAGAAAACTTATGTTGAACCCGAGTCTCTCAATGACTTATGTACTCAAGAAAATTGTACAACTTAAGTCACTAAATGACTCAGATTGAGTGGAGAGGAATGATTTCAACTGAGGAAGGCCTGGGGTATTTATAGCAGCTTTTTAGAGTGAAATTTTCCAAGATTTTTGATGTGGGACTTGGACCAGGCACCCGGGATGCCCGTCCTGGATTGGGATGCCCGTACCGGTCTGTTGACCATGTCAGGACGCCCGTCCCAAGTCCTGGACGCTCGTCCCAACCTGTTGACCAGGTCAGGGGGCCCGTCCTGATTCGGGACGCCCTCCCCGACTTCCGAATGTCTGAAAATTTGCGTTTTTACCCCAAAATATGCCATTTTCTTCTACTTTTCACCTGACACTTCCAAAATGATAAAAACTGTGAAATTGAGTTAATAATAAACAATTAAGACCGATTTGCCCTCAATTTCACCCTAAATCATGCCTAAAAACATGCTAAAAATGTGATATGATTTATGCATATCAATCGTACTCCCAGGGAAGTGGTAACGGCTTAGTAGTAACTATCCTCTTACCCTAACTCTTATTTTGTGATCCAGTTATGCAATCGTTCATCAATATCTTTGATGAGAGGGTGATTCATTCTCCACTAGGTTTAAGTCTATTTAAGCCTAACAGTGTTTTACAGATAATGTCCTAATTCTGTGTTATACTGTTCCTACATGTTGATTGACCTATCTTCGAGTATTTTAGACATGTCTAGGGCAAGATTGCAATTATGTACTGAGTCTAAAGGTGTACCACATCTGAGTTACCTGATAAACTGCCCCATTGCCATTGACAGCCTTACTCACGGTTCGAGCTAAAGGCATCCATGAAAACCTATGTCACTTAGGAGATCATGCCGCTCGCCCTAACACCGGCATAAACACACAAACTCAGCCTACTTAGACTACTCTAACAAATATCGTGATCTATAGGTTATTTCATCTAATATGGCAGACATTAATGCAACCCGACGGGGAAGTCCTAAATTAATGCATGTTAAACTAAACAGGTAATGATTAGACCATGGTTAGGAATTGTCTATAACCCTACATTTAGTTTAAAAGAAACTACATTAGACATGCAGACATAATGAAAGTTAAGCTGGTGGCCATTTCCGGAAAATCATAAAGTACTTCAATATGCATAACAAATACTCATAAAATCATAATCCAATAGACATAATAAATGTTTGGACGAACACAGTACAGACATATAAAGAGAGGGACAGGGGGACCGATGCCATAAAGTAATCACCCTTTACAAAGTCTCGTTGATGGAACAACTACTTGTATATGTTGGACTGCTTGACCCGACTCTGCTCTACAAAACCTTCGGTGGACGCTTCCTCAGCCCAGTAGCTGGACTTTACCTTAATACCCAACTTAAGCCCAGCTGATATGCATAAATCATATCACATTTTTAGCATGTTTTTAGGCATGATTTAAGGTGAAATTGAGGGCAAATCGGTCTAAATTGTTTATTATTAACTCAATTTCACAATTTTTTTGATTTTTGAAGTGTCAGGTGAAAAGTAGAAGAAAATGGCAAATTTCGGGGAAAAAACACAAATTTTCAGAAGTTCGGACCTCGGGGAGGGCGTCCCGAATCAGGACGGGCGTCCTGACCTGGTCAACAGGCCAGGATGGGTGTCCAGGACTCAGGATGGCCGTCCTGACCTGGTCAATAGGCCAGGATGGGCGTCCCAATCCAGGACGGGCGTCCCAATCCAAGACGGGCGTCCCAATCCAGGACGGGCGTCCCGAGCTGCAATTCCAAGTCCCACATCGAATTTTTGATGAAAAATCACTCCAGAAAGCTGCTATAAATACCCAGGCCTTCCTCAGTTGAAATCATTCATCTCCACTCAATCTGAGTCATTTAGTGACTTAAGTTGTACATTTTTCTCGAGTACATAAGTCACTTAGAGACTCGGGTTCAGCATAAGTTTTCTTCTATTTTTAGTTAGTGTTTTCGTTTTCTTAGTTTCTGAGAATTGGTCTCAGAACTTAGGCTTCGATAGATAGGTTCGTTTCTGGTATTCATAGAATACCCGGGATTTCGTTAGGAGATCCTAAGAGTGCTCTAGGCGTTCGAAGAGTCAGTCCATAGGGTTGGGCTTAAGCTGGGTATTAAGGTAAAGTCCAGCTACTAGGCTGAGGAAGCGTCCTCCGAATGTTATGTCGAGCAGAGTCGGGTCGAGCAGTACGACATATACAAGCAGTTGCTCCATCGGCGAGACTAAGTAAAGGGTGATTTCTTTATGGCATCGGTCCCCCTGTCCCTCTCTTTATATGTCTGTATTTAGTTTGTCCAAAACTTTATTATGAATATGAGATTATGATTTCTATGAATATTTGTTATAAATGTTGAGTTTTTATGATTTTCCGGAAATGGCCACCTGTTTAATATTCATTATGTCTGCATGTCTAATGTAGTTTCTTTTAAACTAAAATTAAGGTTATAGACAATTCCTAACCACGGTCTATTCATAACTTGTTTAGTTTAACATGCATCAATTAGTATTGGTGTCTGCCATATTAGATAAAATAACCTGCAGAACACCCTGTTTGTTAGAGTAGTCTAAGTAGGCTGAGTTGAGCATTTATGCCGGTGGTTAGGGGCGAGCGGCATGATCCCCTAAGTGACATAGGGCTTTCATGGATGTCTTTAGCTCGAACCTTGAGTAGGGCCGTTTACCTTGGCGATAGGGTGGTTTATTAGAGACTCAGATGTGGTACACCTTTGGACTCAGAACATAGTTGCAATCCAGGCCAAGACATGTCTAAAATATTCGAAGATAGGTCAATCAACATATATGAACAGTATAACATAGAATCAGGACATTATCTATAAAACACTTTTAGGCTTAAATAGACTTAAACCTAGTGGAGAATGAATCACCCTCTCATCAAAGTTATTGATGATGATTGCATAACTGGATCATAAGATAAGAGTTATGGTAAAAGGCTAGTTACTACTAAGCCGTTATCACTTCCATGGGAGTACGATATTTAACTTAATAAAATCGTAGATACTTTCCAACAGACTAGCTACACAATAGGTACTCTGCCTTAGGTTCTGACTGATTAAGTAACACTATAAAGACTAAATGGGATAATTAGTCAATCCCGGTCCTTAATTACTCATAATCAACATAGGGTAATTCAACACCTATTTTAGAATATCAGTCGGGAACACATCACCAGCCCTGTTGACTGACTCTTCGAACACCTAGAGCCCTCTTAGGATCTCCTAACGAAGCCTCGGGTATTCTATGAATACCAGAAACGAACCTATCTAGTCGTATCCTAGGATCTGATACTAACTCTCAGAAACAAAGAACACAAGACACTATCTAAGAATATAAAGAAACTTATACTAAAACCTGAGTCGCTAAGTGACTTGTATACTATGGAAAATTGTATACTTGAAGTCACTAAATGACTCAGATCGAGTGGAGAGGAATGATTTCAACTGAGGAAGGCTTGGGGTATTTATAGCAGCTTTCTGGAGTGAATTTCTCTCAGAATTTCGATGTGCGATTCTGAACTGCGGCTCGGGACACCCGTCCCGGCCTGTTGACCAGGTCAGGACGCCCATCCTGACTTCGGGACACCCACCCAGACTTCCGAACTTCTGAAAATCATGTTTTTGCCCCAAAATTTGCCATTTTCTTCTACTTTTCACCCGACACTTCCAAAATCACGAAAACTATGAAATTGAGTTAATAATAATCAATTAAGATCGATTTACCATTAATTTCACCCTAAAATTATGCCTAAAAACATGCTAAAAATGTGATATGATTTATGCATATCATATAACCCCACACTTAGCTTTTTGCTTGTCCTCAAGCAAAGTCTACCTGAAGTTAGTGATTTTAAATCATAGGTGCAGTCACTTAAAATTTCTAGTCATGTTTATACTCCAAAATTCTTCACTGAATCTGATAATTCGCAACACAAGTCTGACTGGTTAAGTTGCTATGACAAGGTCTCAAATGTCTCTAGTAGATTATCATGGTCAAGCAAGTTTAATAACTTAATAACTGGATTGAACTCTTCTCTCAGTCACAAGGTCTTCCTGATGTGTAGTGTGTGTACTAGTCTAGACTAAATAGTCAACACAATATACTCTCATCTCGACTATTACCAGATAATACTTCGACCCGTCGCTAGACATACTAACAACAAACAACTTTCTGAGTTTCTGAGCCTTGGTGACCAGATTTTTAATTATTTAGCATTTATTGATTTTTCTCTTTTATAGATTTTTCAGGGTATTTCGTGTCTGCTTTCACATGTCTACTTCAACTACCCATGTAGCGAGTCCCACTCCGATGACTCCCAAACCTACATGACCTTAGGGCATCAGGCTTTAAGTTCCCCTAAGGAGTGGTGCTCGAGTAGCAAAGGCCACTTGCAAACGGTTTAGTTAACTCTTTTTTTTCTTTTCACTTTCAGCTCAGAGCATCATCTAGTCATTTTGATTGCCAATACATCCTCAACTGGTCTAATCTTATCTAGTTAAGTTTTGAAAAGGTATTTGGCTGAGGTCTCTAATCCAAACTAAGTTGTGCTCAATTATCAGGAACTCCCTATTCATAAATTCAAGAAAGTCATCACGTTATCTCCTACTAACCATAACATTCTACCTACATATCATAGACATCAGCAATTCTTTACCAATCATATTGCATTTTGAAGTCTGAAAGAATGAAAAATTTGAAAAAATTTGGAAGGGTATGAAAATACGGGAAAAACATGCAAAAATCATGCATAAATTTTTTTTTCTACTACAGTGCACTGTGCACTGCTACCCCACACTTAAGTCTGACACTGTCCTCAGTGTTCATGCATATCTAAATTACCCCACACTTATTTGAAAACAAGAAGAAATAAAAACAAAAAACTCTTACCCGACACTTATTTGACTAACTAAGGGTAAGAAAGAAAATAAAACAATAAACGAAATAACAAAATATAGTAAAAGAAACAAATGCTGTTATGTCATATCAATCAACGTCATACAAAGATTCATATTTCATACAGCACAAACATGATCACACACATAGAGCAAAACCAACAAAAGAAAGAAAAGGAATAGAAAAACTAAAAACCCGACTCATCGTCATCGGATGGACGGAAGTCTGTTGAAAAGTAGACCTCTCGGTCTTCAACCAGTCGGGAGGTCTGCTGAAAGATCTCCTCGACCTTGATGTTGGTCATGGTAATTCTATCTTCCATCCTCGACATCCTCCTCTCGATGTTTTCCATATCCCGGCTATGTCGGGCTGAAAGTTCCGCCAATCCGTGGGACATATGTCGTTAAAAGGAAGTGCATGGAACGAATGTCTTGGTCGGAAGTATATGTGCTGGGACTGATCCCGGTGTCGATGCCTATCCTTGTTGCTCCGTGTGGATGGAGTAGTGCCCAATTGCATCCCATACGACCATCCCCATGTTCCGTAGAATGGTAAGGTCCGTAGGAATGATGGTCGGGGCAACCTGAGTCAGCTCCGAGCCCTCGATGTCCAACTCCAAGTAGTCGGCTATCTTGGTGATGAATGGCCCGAGCCCCAGACACTATTTCCGAGTGTCCGTAGCGAAACCCCGCATGATGACAGTAATGATTCAAGCCATCTCTAGTGTAGAGCCCATATGCATGTTGGCCAGGAGGAATGTCTCCATCTGGGTGACATTCCCGGGGGCCGCCCGTCGTCCTGACAGAGTGTGTGCTATAATAGCATGTAAATAGCGAAGATCAGGATGAATACCTGTGGCTTTCGCAAAGCCATGCTAGTAGGGAGCACCTGTCGTACAAATCTGAGCCCAAGCGGTGGAGACGTCTGTAGACGTGAAGTCTCGAACTGTTGTGGTGTAGGCGGGCGTATCCAGCTCGTCCCTCTGCCAAACACCCAAGGCGATGCCGAACTCGGCCATGCTCATCGATCGATCCATTCTGCCCAAACAGAATGTGATATGCTCTTGCTGGAATGTTAATGAAGCATAGAACTCACATTCCAGCTCTAGGTAGGTCAGCTCAGTGACGTTGAAGACTCGACTATAGGGTAGTACGTCGAGTATGCGTCGGACCTCCTGCTCAACTCCTAGTGTCTGTACTGCTGCCCAATCAAGTGTTCTGCCAATCAGTATGGTGCGTCCGATATATCCATGACATCGCTCCTGGTATGCTGGAATGGAGGGAAAAGCATAAAAGGGTGTGCCACAGATGTGACGATCATGGAAGAAGTGATACGAGCTCGTTTGGGAGCCATTTGGTTGAGAACGTTCGAGAGACTTTGAGAATTTAGGCGGGAAAGAAGATTCGAATTCGAAATCTGGAGATGAATTTGAATTTGGAAGGATGGATTTTGGTTAGGGAAGGATTTTGAACATTTGGCAGGAAATTCGAATTTTGGAAGGAAATTTAAAAGTTCAAATTTTGGAGGGAAAATCGAATTTTGAAACTTCGGGAAGTTGCCAAAAATTTGTAGAGAGAAGGTGGAGAGAATTTTGTAGAGAGATAAATTTTTGGTGGTTGGTTTGAGAGAAAATGAAGAAAAATAGCATATTTGTAGAAGGGGCGGCCTTCGGGACTCCTGTCCCGGGTTGCCTCGGGATGCGTGACACTTTTTTTTTTCATAATTCCATGCAAATCTTAGTACACCAAAAACAGTCATAATATTTAACAAGTCTTCATGTTTAACCTATCAGATTCAGAAGTTGTTAAAAACTCTTAGCAAAAGTTTCTCAATCTTTTTTTCGAAAATCATAACTACCATAATCATATCCTAACCTCTATTCAGCAAGAATTATAGAAAAACAAAAGATTAAGTTTATACAACTTATTAATGAAAAATAAACTGTATTCGTAGCACATTTGGTTTTCATAAAGAATTTGAAAAGGTCTGAAGAAAAATTGCTGAATAAAATAAAAGACCCTTTTAAAAAGTTTGAAAATAAAAATAAATAGGGGTCAGTTATTTAATTTTAGTTCAGACAATTTATTTGCTGAAAAGAATAGTAAAAAGAATCTTCCCTTTTTCAATGGCCCTTGTTTCTGATCTCTCGCATTTTTGCTTGCATGGTTCGCATCTCTATGCGCATGACTCTCATCTCATCATTTTGCCTGCCATGCTCACTTCGTAAGTCAGCTAACTCCCGGAGTATCCGTGCACCTTGGCTTTCCTGGAGACTTACTGTGGCCCTGAGTTGGTCCATATTGGTTGTAATATTCAGGAAACTCTGTTCTGAATGACATAGTCTACTTGCAATTCCTTGATCCATCTCGTAGATCCTTTGAGCCAAAGTATATATCTGTATGGACAAAACTGAATGAGAACCGTTAGTACTTCCCCCGGATGAAGGGGTGTGCTAGTTAGGCGTTGGAGTGTACTCAGGAGATGTTGGCGAGTTTTGGGTTTGGTCAAGGGGTGGTGGATTTATAGGAACTCTCTGGGCAGGATTGTGAACTAGAGATCTTTGAGGTTCTTCTCTCGGAGGAAAGGTGTCTTCAGAAGGATCTTCTTCCGTGGGACTAGGCTCACGGGTGTTCAGTAATCTTCTCACTAAGTCACTGGTGTCTAGGCTTGAGTTTATTTCTATAGGTTGTGGAGGAGGGTTCTCCAGTGGTATTTCTGGTTCAGGCCTAGATGGTCCTTCTGGTTTCGTCTTCTTTCGACCTGGAGTGTCAGGGTTTTCTGTTTTCTTTGCTTTATTTGTAGCTGCTCTTGTTCTCTTCATCTATGAGTGCAAAGTCTGGTTAGGAATAACAAATAACAAAGACAAAAATAAAACAAAATAGAAAAAGCAAGAAAGATATTTTTCGGGGTTTTTTAAATTTTTAACATTTTTTTTCTTTTTATATGTTATTTAGAAAGCAGTTAGATTTCCTCAATATGGTTTTAGAATAATTTTCTAAAATTTGATTATCCAAAATATCTTAATTTCAGATAATGTCTAAAATTAATTAGTTATGATAACCCTATATCTCGGAAATTTATTGTCTAACTAGCATAAAATAAGTGTTAGGTCTAAGGTCTAGGTTACTACCGTTACCTATCATAATTCTCTAGAATTGTGGCCAATAATCCTAAATTCATTATGATATTTCCCCGGCAACGGCGCCAAAAATCTGATGCGTTCAGATTGATATACTAAAATAGGTGTTGTTTTACCCTATGTTGATTATCAGTAATTAAGGACTTATCCTGACTAATTGTCACATTCAGTCTCTATACTGTCACTTAATCAATCAGAACCTAAGGCAGAGTACCTATCGTGTAGCTAGTCTGTTTGAAAGTATCTACGATTTTAATTAAATCAAATATCGTACTCCCAGGGAAATGGTAACGGCTTAGTAGTAACTATCCTCTTACCCTAACTCTTATCTTATGATCCAGTTATGCAATCGTTCATCAATATCTTTGATGAGAGGGTTTTTCATTCTCCACTAGGTTTAAGTCTATTTAAGCCTAAGAGTGTTTTACAGATAATGTCCTGATTCTATGTTATATTGTTCCTACACGTTGATTGGCCTATCTTCGAGTATTTTAGACATGTCTTGGCCTAGATTGCAATTATGTACTGAGTCTAAAGGTGTACCACATCTGTGTTACCTGATAAACCGCCCCATCGCCATTGACGGCCCTACTCACGGTTCGAGCTAAAGGCATCCATGAAAACCTATGTCACTTAGGAGATCATGTCGCTCGCCCTAACACCAGCATAAACACAAACTCAGCCTACTTAGACTACTCTAACAAACATGGTGATCTATAGGTTATTTCATCTAATATGGCAAACATTAATGCAACCCGACGGGGAACTCCTAAATTAATGCCCGTTAAACTAAACAGGTTATGATTAGACCATGGTTAGGAATTGTCTATAACCCTACATTTAGTTTAAAAGAAACTACATTAGACATGCAGACATAATGAAAGTTAAGCTGGTGGCCATTTCCGGAAAATCATAAAGTACTTCAACATGCATAACAAATACTCATAAAATCATAATCCAATAGACATAATAAATGTTTGGACGAACACAGTACAGACATATAAAGAGAGGGACAGGGGGACCGATGCCATAAAGTAATCACCCTTTACGAAGTCTCACCGATGGAGCAACTGCTTGTATATGTTGGACTGCTCGACCCGACTCAGCTCGACAGAACCTTCGGAGGATGCTTCCTCAGCCTAGTAGTTGGACTTTACCTTAATACCCAGCTTAAGTCCATCCCTGTTGAATGACTCTTCGAACGCCTAGAGCCCTCTTAGGATCTCCTAAAGAAAACCCCGGGTATTCAATGAATACCAGAAACGAACCTATCTAGTCGTATCCTAGGATCTGAGACTAACTCTCAGAAACAAAGAACACGAGACACTATCTAAGAATATAAAGAAACTTATACTAAAACCTGAGTCGCTAAGTGACTTGTATACTATGGAAAACTGTATACATGAAGTCACTAAATGACACAGATCGAGTGGAGAGGAATGATTTCAACTGAGGAAGGCCTGAGGTATTTATAGCAACTTTCTGAAGTGAATTTCGCTCAGAATTTCGATGTGGGATTCTGAACTGCGGCTCTGGACGCCCGTCCTGGATCTGGGACGCTCGTCCCGAGTCTTGGATGCCCGTCCTTGCCTGTTGACCAGGTCAGGACGCCCATCCTGACTTCGGGACGCCCACCCCAAGTTTCGAACTTCTGAAAATCATGTTTTTGCCCTGAAATTTGCCATTTTCTTCTACTTTTCACCTGACACTTCCAAAATCACGAAACCTATGAAATTGAGTTAATAATAATCAATTAAGATCGATTTACCATCAATTTCACCCTAAATTATGCCTAAAAACATGCTAAAAATGTGATATGATTTATGCATATCACTCGTCGAACACATTGGACACAGATTCAGGCAACTCTGAGTGATCCCTATCTGTCTCTTCCAACCAAACAGCAACAAATCTTGGTTCACCCCATCTTAACCCATCCTTCAACTGCATCGCCGACATCATTCCCTTTGCATCCTTTTGATCTAGGTCTTTGTACGTACAGTGTACAAAGTTTGGTGTCCTCTCATCCATAATCATCAATCCACGCAAATGTGGCATCACCGTAACCTTGGCCATAGCCAAGAATTCAATCCCTAGAATGAGATCAAAGTCATCCAATGGAACGACCGTCACCTTAGCACTGCCTCTCACCCGTTGTTGCGCGGCATTGACAGTCTTAATGGTATGGGAACTTTCTTCCAGTGCCTGATACGCGAAAATCATATACCTTTTTAGCAGGTTTTTATGTATGATTTAGGGTGAAATTGAGGGCAAATTGATCTTAATTGTTTGTTATTTACTCAATTTCACAGTTTTTATGATTTTGGAAGTGTCAGGTGAAAAGTAGACGAAAACAGCAAATTTTGGGGCAAAAACGCAATTTTTGGAAATGTTGACTTGGTCAAAGGGTCAGGACGGGCGTCCCGACCTAGTCAAAGCACCGGGACGGGCGTCCCGACCTGGTCAACAGACCAGGATGGGCGTCCCGAACCTCCAAATCTAGTCCCACATCGAATTTTTGATGAAAAATCACCCCGGGAAGCTGCTATAAATACCCCAGGCCTCCAGCAGTTGAATTCATCCCTCTCCACTCGATCTGAGTCATTCAGAGACTTCCAGTGTACAATTCTCGAGTACACAAGTCACTGAGAGGCTCGGGTTTCAGTTTCAGTTTTCTTTCTTTCTTTAGTGTTTCGTTTTCTTAGTTTCTGAGAAATAGTCTCAGATCTTTGGCTTCGATAGATAGGTTCGTTTTTGGTATTCATAGAATACCAGATTTCGTTAGGAGATCCTAAGAGAGAGATAGGATGCGTGTTCTTAATCAGATTAGGGCAATTTGCTTAAGCCCGGGATGTAAGGTAAAGCAATTGCTATTAGGTTTGAGGAGCGTTCTCCGAAGGCTCTGCCGAGCAGAGTAGGATCGAGCAGTCAGGAGCATACATGAGCTGCAGCGCCGACTGGACCTGCATAGAGTGGTGATTACTTTATGACAGTGGGTCCCCTAGACGAGGTTCTGTATGTTTACGAATTGTTTTATCTAAATATTAATTTGACTATCAGATTACGATTCTTATGAATATCTGTTTTATATGTTGAAGTTGTTATGCTTTTCCGGAAATGGCCACCTGCTTAAATATTCATTATGTCTGCATGTCTAATGCCGTTCTTTTAAACTGAAATTAGGGTTATAGACAATTCCTAACCACGGTCTATTCATAACCTGTTTAGTTTAACAGACATCAATTAGTATTGGTGTCTGCCATACTAGATAAAATAATCTGCGGAACACCCTGTTGGTTGAAAGTAGTCTAGGTAGGCTGAGTAGAGTTTTATGCCGGCGGTTATGAGACGAGCGGTATGATCCCCAAAGTGACATAGGGCGTTCATTGCTGACTTTAGTCCGAGCCGTGAGTAGGGCCGTTTACCTTGGCGATGGGGCGGTAGCATAGAGACTCAGATGTGGTAACCTTTAGACATAGAACATAGTTGCAATCCAGGCCAAGACATGTCTAAAATACTCGAATATAGGTCAATCAACGTATAGGAACAGTATAACATAGAATCAGGACTCATCTATAAAACACTTCTAGGATTAATTAGACTTAAACCTAGTGGAGAATGAATCACCCTCTCATCAAAGTATTTGATGAAGATTGCATAACTGGACCATAAGATAGGAGTTAGGATAAAAGGCTAGTTACTACTAAGCCGTTGCCACTTCCTTGGGAGTACGATAATTAACTTAATAAAATAGTAGATACTTTCCAACAGACTAGCTACACGATAGGTACTCTGCCTTAGGTTCTGGCTGATTAAGTGACACCATAGAGACTAAATGTGACAATTAGTCAATCACAATCCTTAATTATTCATAATCAACATAGGGTAAAATAACACCTATTTAGCACGTCAACCGGAATCGCATCAGATTTTTGGCGCCGTTGCCGGGGAAATATCATAATGAACTTAGGATTCTTGATCAAAATTCTAGAGACTTATGATAGGTAACGGTAGTAACCTAGACCTTAACCCAACACTTGTCTTATGCTAGTTAGACAATCAGTTTCCGAAATATAGGATTATCACAACTAATTGATTTTAGATATTATCTAAAATTAAGACACTTAGGATAATCAAATTTTAGAAAATCATTCTAAAACCATATTGAGGAAATTTAACTGCTTTAAAAAAAAAAGAGAATTTCTTTTTTTGAAAAATCTAAAATCTGAAAAAATTGTACTTTTCTTGCTCAATGGTTAAGTTGTTCTTTTCCCCATCTCTTGTTCTTTCTTAATTGTTTTCTTAGTTGCTCTTTTTTGTGTTTTTCTTCTATTATTTAATTTCGAATAAAAATGGAAATGAGGATAAAATATGTTTTCTTCTGAGTTGTAAAATTTTGGCTTAGATTTCTATTGGGAAGAAACTCCATTTTATAATTTTCTTAGAGTCATACCGTCTTTATTAGGACGAGTTATGAAATAATTTTTCCTTAATAGCTAGACCTTTGAATGTTCTATTGAAAAAAAAATAAAAAGGGATGTTCCTTTTGTTATGTTGATAATTGCATGAGATCTTTTAAACCAAAAGGAATTACTGCACCCATTAGGGCATCACCTGATTGAAATCTGCTTTTTGAATGAATATGTGATGTAATGATGTAGTAAGAATTGTTTTAGGACAGAAAGATGATAAGAAAGTTCATGCATGATAAATTCTGATCTTATCTAGTCTTGTCTAGAAACAATAGGTGACACTGATCACTCCAAGATATCTGTGTTCAATAAAACTAATGCTGAACCATACTTGATTAAGTTAAGTTTTATTGTTACTTGAACTTGATATAGAATAAAGGGATAAGAAAAAGGGTTGAAAATCTAGAAAGCAAACCATTGGTCTAGATTAGAAAACCCCGAGTTAGAGGCTAGTGTAATACTGATAAATTTCTGGATGAAAACTTATTTGCATTGTTTGCTATGTATAATAATTCTCATCTGTGGTTTATTGCAAATTATCTAGTCACTGAATAAGTTCCAAGTGATATGACTTATCAGCAAAAGAAGAAATTCTTTGCTGATTTGAAATATTACTACTGGGCAGTTTCTCTTCTATTTCAAATTTTGCAGATCAGTTGATCAGAAGATGTGTCTCAGAAGATGAAGGACACAAAATTTTGGAGCATTGTCATCAAGGATCTACAGGAGACCCATTGACTGCTATCAACACTGTCCGGAAAGTGTTGAAAGCATGATCTTGTTGACCCACCATATTCAAGGACTTTTGTATCTCTGATACAGTCCTGCGATGCTTGCCAAATAACAGGTAACACATCTTCCAGAGATCATCTACCCCAGCGACGTACACAATATTGCAACCGTTGATATCAGGGGTATTTCGAATCCTTTTCTCTTTCTTCCTTTGAACATAATTACATCATAGTAGTCGTGGAACACTTTTCAAAATGGCCTGAACCACAGGCATTACCTACTAATGATGTTAAAGTCATGTGCAGATTCTAGTCGTTTTCCAGATTCAGAGTGCCAATGTTTTAGGAAGAAATGTTCAGCCTGTGTATCAAATCTGTGAAGTCTGCTAAGTATCACACTTTAGAAGAGATTGCTATGGGAATGACTAACCATTCCAAAAGAGGTAGGAGTAGGTTACTGCAGAATGCTGCTCCAATGGGAAATCCATACAATCCCAACTAGAGGAATCATACGGGATTTAGCTGAGGAATAATTCGGAAGTTGGAAACTTTCAGAAGACACCACCACAGCAAAACCCCTACTCGCAGAAGCAATAGATGAGATACTGGCAACAATTAAAGCCAGACCAGTGTAAGCAAGTGATATACCAAGTGGTATCGAACGGTCGAAGGATATAGAGGAATTTAGCATTGTATCAGGAGCATAGCAATGGAGGAGCTTGCATTCCCTGTATACCAATTAGCTGTGAGAAACTTCCCCGAGAAAGTCTCAAATACTTGGGCCTAGATCTATACAACTGGAGCCCCTACCACCACAGCTTTGCCAAAACTTCAGGTATCTTTTCTTCCATTCGAGACTTGCATGCCATACCTTCACTAACATTCGCAGGAAGGCACACAAATCCTAAGAAATCTCATTCCTAGACACGTTCCTCCTGGACACGTTGCTATGATTATGAGAAATCTTACAAATGATTCGAGGAAACAGTCCTTGGGGATTGAGCCATTCCTCAAATAGATATGCCACTACCTGGAGCTCGACAATGAAGGATCGGAGCTGACGTCATCCGTTCCAATATCTTGAGATTGCATAATCAAGAACACCTCAGCAATAGCACATGGCTAAGGTGAAGAGCCAATTGACAGATCAGAGAAGACCCTTCTGCTCGCCACATGAAGGGAGTTTTTCTAATCCTCATGATCCTTTACTTTTGTTTTCTTTGTTTTGTGTTCTGTTTTGTTATTTCTATTATCCTTCTTGTTTTATTTTCCTTCTTACCCTTAGTCAGTCAAATAAGTGTGGGGTAAGAAATTTTTGTTTTGTTTTTGTTTCTCCTTGTTTTCAAATAAGTGTAGGGTAGTCTAGATATGCATGAACAGTGAGGACAGTGTCAGAAATAAGTGTGGGGTAGCAGTGCACAGTGCACTGTAGTAGTTTAAACAAAATTTTTGCATGATTTTGCTTGTTTTCCCCGTATTTTCACACCCTTCCACCTTCCAAAAATTTTCAAAAATTTTCCTTCTTTCAGACTTCTAAATGCAGTATGCTTAGCTAAACAATTGCTTATGTCTATGATATGTAGGTAGAATGTTATGGTTAGTAGGAGATAATTGATGACTATTTTTGAACTTATTGATTAGGAGTAGGGAATTCCTGATAATTAAGCACAACTTAGTCTGGGTTAGAGACCTCAGCCAATTACCTTTTCAAGACTTAACTAGATAAAATTAGACCAGTTGTAGGATGTATTGACAATTAGAATGACTAGATGAGACTCTGAGCTAAAAGTGAAAAGAAAAGAAAAAATGATGCTGAAAAAAAAATAGGGTAGTTTGCCAGCGGCCTTCGCTACTCGAGCACCACTCCTTCCGGGAACTTAAAGCTTGATGCCCTAAGGTCATGTAGGTCTGGGAGTCATCGGAGTGGGACTCGCTACATGGGTAGTTGAAGTTGACGTGTTCAAAGCAGACTCAAAATACCCTGAATCTATAAGCGAAAGAAATCAACTAAATACCAAAACATTAAAAATCTGATCACCAAAGCTCAGAACTCAAAAAGTTGACTGTTGTCAGTGTGTCTAGCAATAGGTCGAAGTGTTATCTGGTAACAATTAAGATAAGAGTTTGTTGTGTTGACTATCTGGTCTGGACTAGTACACACACTACACATCAGGAAGACCTTATGACTAAGAGAAGAGTTCAACCTAGTTGTTAAATTGTTTTCTGCTCAATCCTAACAATCTACTAGAGACATTTGAGACCTTGTCATAGCAACCTAACCAGTCAGACCTGTGTTAAGAATTATCTGAATAATTTTTGGAATAAAAACATGACTAGAAATTTAAGTGACTGCACATATGATTTAGAATCACTAACTTCAGGTAGACTTTGCTTGAGGACAAACAAAAAGCTAAGTGTGGTATCTGATACGCGAAAATCATATACCTTTTTTAGCATATTTTTATGTATGATTTAGGGTGAAATTGATAGGAAATCGATCTTAATTGATTGTTATTTACTCAATTTCACAGTTTTTATGATTTTGGAAATGTCATGTGAAAAGTAGACGAAAACAGCAAATTTTGGGGTAAAAATGCAATTATTGGAAATGTTGACTTGGTCAATGGTCCGGGACGGGCGTCCCAACCCAGTCAAACCACCAGGACGGGCGTCCCGAAGCACCAGAATTTGTCCCACATCGATTATTTTGGAAATTTTCACTCCAGAAAGCTGCTATAAATACCCCAGGCCTCCAGGAGTTGAAATCATTCCTCTCCACTCGATCTGAGTCATTCAGAGACTTCCAGTGTACAATTCTCGAGTACACAAGTCACTGAGAGACTCGGGTTTCAGTTTCAGTTTTCCTTCTTTCTTTAGTGTTTCGTTTTCTTAGTTTTTGAGAAATAGTCTCAGATCTTAGGCTTCGATAGATAGGTTCATTTTTGGTATTCATAGAATACCGGGATTTCGTTAGGAGATCATAAGAGAGAGATAGGGTGCGTGTTCTTAGTCAGATTAGGGCAATTTGCTTAAGCCCGGGATGTAAGGTAAAGCAATTGCTACTAGGTCTGAGGAGCGTTCTCCGAAGGCTCTGCCGAGCAGTGTAGGATCGAGCAGTTAGGAGCATACAGGAGCTGCAGCGCCGGCTGGACCTGCATAGAGTGGTGATTACTTTATGACAGTGGGTCCCCTAGACAAGGTTCTGTATATTTACGAATTGTTTTATCTAAATATTAATTTGAATATCAGATTACGATTCTAATGAATATCTGTTTTATATGTTGAAGTTGTTATGATTTTCCGGAAATGGCAAAAATTTGATGCGATTCCGGTTGACGTGCTAAATAGGTGTTATTTTACCCTATGTTGATTATGAATAATTAAGGACTATGATTGACTAATTGTCACATTTACTCTCTATGGTGTCACTTAATCAGCCAGAACCTAAGGCAGAGTACCTATCGTGTAGCTAGTCTATTGGAAAGTATCTACGATTTTATTAAGTTAATTATCGTACTCCCAGGGAAGTGGCAACGTCTTAGTAGTAACTAGCCTTTTATCCTAACTCCTATCTTATGGTCCAGTTATGCAATCTTCATCAAATACTTTGATGAGAGGGTGATTCATTCTCCACTAGGTTTAAGTCTAATTAATCCTAGAAGTGTTTTATAGATGAGTCCTGATTCTATGTTATACTGTTCCTATACGTTGATTGACCTATATTCGAGTATTTTAGACATGTCTTGGCCTGGATTGCAACTATGTTCTGTGTCTAAAGGTTACCACATCTGAGTCTCTATGCTACCGCCCCATCGCCAAGGTAAACGGCCCTACTCACGGCTCGGACTAAAGTCAGCAATGAACGCCCTATGTCACTTTGGGGATCATACCGCTCATCTCATAACCGCCGGCATAAAACTCTACTCAGCCTACCTAGACTACTTTCAACCAACAGAGTGTTCTACAGATTATTTTATCTAGTATGGCAGACACCAATACTAATTGATGTCTGTTAAACTAAACAGGTTATGAATAGACCGTGGTTAGGAATTGTCTATAACCCTAATTTGAGTTTAAAAGAACGGCATTAGACATGCAGACATAATGAATATTTAAGTAGGTGGCCATTTCCGGAAAATAATAACAACTTCAACATATAAAACAGATATTCATAAGAATCGTAATCTGATATTCAAATTAATATTTAGATAAAATAATTCGTAAACACACATAACATCGTCTAGGGGACCCACTGTCATAAAGTAATCACCACTCTATGCAGGTCCAGCCGGCGCTGCAGCTCCTGTATGCTCCTGACTGCTCGATCCTACTCTGCTCGGCAGAGCCTTCGGAGAACGCTCCTCAAACCTAGTAGCAATTGCTTTACCTTACATCCCGGGCTTAAGCAAATTGCCCTAATCTGACTAAGAACACGCACCTTATCTCTCTCTTAGGATCTCCTAATGAAATCCCGGTATTCTATGAATACCAAAAACGAACCTATCTATCGAAGCCAAAGATCTGAGACTATTTCTCAGAAACTAAGAAAACGAAACACTAAAGAAAGAAAGAAAACTGAAACTGAAATCCGAGTCTCTCAGTGACTTGTGTACTCGAGAATTGTACACTGGAAGTCTCTGAATGACTCAGATCGAGTGGAGAGGGATGAATTCAACTGCTAGAGGCCTGGGGTATTTATAGCAGCTTCCCTGGGTGATTTTTCATCAAAAATTCGATGTGGGACTGGATCTGGAGGTTCGGGACGTCCGTCCCGAGTCCTGGATGCCCGTCCCGAGTCCTGGACGCCCGTCCCGAGTCCTGGACACCCGTCCCGGGTTCGGGACGCCCATCCTGACCCTTTGACCAAGTCAACATTTCCAAAAATTGCGTTTTTGCCCCAAAATTTGCTGTTTTCGTCTACTTTTCACGTGACACTTCCAAAATCATAAAAACTGTGAAATTGAGTAAATAACAAACAATTAAGATCAATTTGCCCTCAATTTCACCCTAAATCATACATAAAAACATGCTAAAAAGGTATATGATTTTCGCGTATCAGTGCCAACTGCAAGCACATGGCTTCTCGATCAGCCACAAAGTTGTTTGTTGCGCCGGACTATCATTGCCCACAGCTTCACACCATTCACAACCACATGCACGTACATCAACCCCCGTACTGGTTGTGGTCGCTCAAACACTTGAATGCCATTGCACAATTGAATGGGATTCACACGAGCAGGTGGATCCCCTCCGGTCTCATCTCCAATTTGGACAACAGCCAAATTTTGATTTCGCTTTAGCTTAGGGCATTGATATGACATGTGTCCAGTCTCCCTACAATTGTAGCACTTGACACTGAAATCCCTTGGTTTCCCGACAGCACCATCTTTCTTCTTGGATTTGTCATTCCAAGACTTACCCTTGCTCTTCAATGGAACACGCTTTCTCTCGGGGGTAGGAGGAGCTGAAGATTGCAAGTCCGTCAATCTTTCTGCCATCGAATAGGCCTCCATCACATTCCTAGGGTTCTGCCTCATTAGCTCTATCCTAGCCCACTTCTTCAACCCTGATAAAAAGTTGAACAATTTTTCCTCCTCGGACATGTTAGGTATATTTAGAAGGATTGTAGAGAATTGATTCACATACTCTCGAACAGTCCCCGTCTGTTCTAGTCTCTTCAAGCTCTCACGAGCCATCCACGCGGAATTCTTTGGCAAGAATTGCTCCATCAATTCCTCCTTCATGTGTCTGAAAGATCAGACTTCTTCTTTTGTAGGGTCTGCTTCCCTTGTCTGCCACCATAACTTGGCAGTGTCTGTGATTAACAACGATGTAATTGCCACTTGTTCACTCTCCGGGACTCTAGCCGTCGCAAAGTATTTCTCAAGATCCCATAAGAAACTCCTGATCACCGTCACGTCTCGAACACCCGAATATGTTCTAGGCTCAGGCACCTTGAACAAAGGTTGTCTAACATTGGCTACAGCAGTGTTAGATTGCAGTGCCACAACACTGGCTTGGAGTGAGTCGATGCTACTCTGAAAGCTCACCTTCATATTATCGACTATCTCTTGGAGTTGGTGTAAATATGCCACCACATTTGGTGGCCCTTGGATCTGATCTATCAAGGGACGAGCATTCTGCACATGCTCTAACACACCAATCGCCTGCACATAATGCGAGAACAAGGTCTCCAACTGATGCAGTTCCGATTGGTATGCTAAAAGATAGGCTTTATTTACCTATGTCGATTATGAGTAATTAAGGACTGAGTCTTACTAACTGTCACTTAGCATTCAATTATTGTCACTTAATCAACCAGAACCTAAGGCAGAGTACCTATCGTGTAGCTAGTCTATTGGAAAGTATCTACGATTTTATTAAGTTAAATATCGTACTCCGAGGGAAGTGGCAACGGCTTAGTAGTAACTAGCCTTTTATCCTAACTCCTATCTTATGATCCAGTTATGCAATCTTCATCAAATACTTTGATGAGAGGGTGATCCATTCTCCACTAGGTTTAAGTCTAATTAATCCTAGAAGTGTTTTATAGATGAGTCCTGATTCTATGTTATAATGTTCCTATATGTTGATTGACCTATATTCGAGTATTTTAGACATGTCTTGGCCTGGATTGCAACTATGTTCTGTGTCTAAAGGCGTACCACATCCGAGGTTTCTAATAAATTGCCCTACCTTAATGATGGCCCTACTCACGGTTCGGGACGAAGGCATCCATGAAAGCCCTATGTCACTTCGGGGATCATACCGCTTGCCCTAGCCGCCGGCATAATCGGACTCGGCTCGACTTACCTAGACTACTCTAACAAACAAGGTGTTCAGCAGGTTATTTTATCTAGCATGGCAGACACCAATACTAAATGATGCCTGTTAAACTAAACAGGTTATGATTAGACCATAGTTAGGAATTGTTTATAACCCTAACTTTAGTTTAAAAGAGCACATTAGACATGCAAACATAGTGAATGTTAAGCAGGTGGCTATTTCTAGAAAAACATAACAACGTCAACATATAAAACAACTATTCCTAAAAATCGTAATCTCGTATTCATAATAAATCTTTAGAACAACACAATAACAACATATAAGAGAGGGACATGGGGACTGATGCCGTAAAGAAATCACCCTTTACGTAGTCTCGCCGACAGAGCGTACTGTTGTATATGTCGTATTGCTTGCCCTGACTCTGCTCGCCAGAACTTTCGGAGGACGCTTCCTCAGCCTAGTAACTGGGCTTTACCTTAATACCCAACTTAAGCCCAGCCCTGTGGACTGACTCTTCGAACGCCTAGAGCCCTCTTAGGATCTCCTAACGAAATCCCGGGTATTCTATGAATACCAGAAACGAACCTATCTATAGAAGCCTAAGATCTGAGACTATTTCTCAGAAACTAAAACAAAACACTAATAAGAAAGAAAACTGAGATCCGAGTCTCTGAGTGAGTTGTGTACTAGAGAAGTGTACACTGGAAACCACTTAATGACTTAGATCGAGTGGAGAGGAATGATTTCAACTGCTGGAGGCCTGGGGTATTTATAGCAACTTCCCGGGGTGATTTTTCATCAAAAATTTGATGTGGGACTGGATCTGGGGGTTCGGGACGCCCGTCCCGGATTGGGACGCCCGTCCTGGTCTATTGACCAGGTCGGGACGCCCGTTCCGAGTCCTGGACGCCTGTCCCAGATTTGGGACGCCCGTCCTGACCCTTTGACCAAGTCAACATTTCCAAAAATTGCGTTTTTGCCCCAATATTTGCTGTTTTCGTCTACTTTTCACCTGACACTTCCAAAATCATAAAAACTGTGAAATTAAGTAAATAATAAACATTTAAGATCAATTTACTCTCAATTTCACCCTAAATCATATATAAAAACATGCTAAAAAGGTGATACGATTTTCGCGTATCACCAACATTGTCAACCGCTCCGCCGTCGTGGCATGAGGGTTTGCCTTACTGTCAGGACGTATCGGTATTGCCCTATGTGATTCCTCGGACGAACTAGACATTTCCACAAGGGTCGAACTGTGCTCTGATACCAATTTGTCAAGAAGTGCCTCTTCCTGGTACGGCCACCAGTTCACGACACTCAACCTTCCTTGAACGCGGCACGTGTGCAAATGCAAGTACACACACAACGGATAAAATCACAAGTAAAGATAAGCCAACAATAATTACGGGCAACTCACCCAACCTTTCTATATTACTCAATAGTAAGGAATTACAATGTATTCGCAAACATGCATAAGGTTGCGCGGCCACACAGGCCTACAAGATAGAACAACCCTAGTCTATCCTTAATCACTCTATCTCTTTGGCTCTCGTTGCCCTCTCCTTGCCTTGCCCATCTGCCCCTATTTATAGCCTTCTAGGGATGGGTAGGGTTTAGAGTCAACCCATGGGCCACGGCCCATGCCACTAGGGCACCATTAGGGTTCCCAACATTCTCGGTCTAGGCCTCAGCCCAGGCCCACCTTTCTTCTATAAAAGGGGAACATAGCCAAACCCTAAAACATTTGCTGCTCATACACTTGCTCGGCTGCTGCCAGAGCTGCCCCGCATCATCGGGACAAAGGGGCTCACAGTAGGCTAGAAAAGCTCATTCTTTTCAAAAAACATGCCTCAATCATTTCAGAATTATCAAATCCACTAGGATTTCACCTCAAGGGATATCATAGATGAGTCCAAGAATTCTGTGTCTTCATACCATAGCTAATTGTTTTTATGAACAAGAAATATCTAATTCAAGACTATTGTGCACGAGAGTGGGAGTAAAACATTGTCAGCTAATATCTATATATTTTCAAGAAAAAGGCACTTAGCATACAAGAAATAGTTTTTGAAATATACTCAAAAGGAATCATCATAAATCGAGTTCCCAAATTTAACATAAGTATGCTAAAATCAATCACTAAATGGAATATAAACACCATCATTCATCATATCATTCTAGCTTTCTTCATAACACAAACATCATTCCCAGCATTTCAACAGTATTCATCATTTTCCTAGGTAAATCTAGCAAATCCAGTAAAGGGACACCCTCCCCCAAACTTAAGGAAGAGCAATGTCCCCATTGCAAAAAGAAAGGGACTGGAAACAGCAAAGTCACACAAATTATACCAACTAAAGCAGAAAAAGAAATAGTTCAATCCTGAACGGTAGGACAATAAAATAGTATAAATGCAATCAAAATGTAAATAAGTTCAGCAGAGTTAGAAAAGTGGAATGATAAAACCACTCCCGATGTGCAGGGAGTGCCTTAAGCATTATCGTCGGCGTCCTCCAAGGTATGAGGTCCATCCGGCAGGATCTGATGGGGAAAAGTCAGCCACGGGTTACTAGCCTACTGACGTTGCCGCGGCAATAAACGGAAGTGTGCAACATCTCGATCTCGGGCATACTCCCAGTACAGTTGTTGGTGTTCATGAAGCTGTGCAAGGGTAATTGCTGGAGCATCAGCAGGAGCAGAAGATGGTGTGAACAGGGTCTGGACTGATGGAGTCTGTGAACTGGGATGCGGGGGATGTGTCGGAGGAGTGGGGAGAATTTTGCTTAAGTCGTACGCAGAAATGGTGCCTTGCAAGTAGTAGTCATCATCCTCCATGGCTACCATGACTCCCAATGCCCAACAGAGAAAACAAATCAGCGTTGGGAAAAACATCTCCCCACTCTTTTTGTTGGCACATGCCCTAATCTGTTCACAAATGATCTTCCCCACGTTGATAGATCAGCCTTGGCTCCGTGGTTAAGAACTCCCGTCAGCACATCTTGTTCCCTTGCTTTGAACAAGACCATTGCATGCCCAGCACAGTCACTTCCTGTAGTAACTTGTCACACAATTCATCAATTAAGTTGGGAAACAAAGAAAAATAATCATCAAAATCATCGTTGAAATTATGAAGGTCAAACAGTTGGTTAATGGCTCTCGGGTTCAAAGGGATTTGTCGCTCCCTTACAAAAATAGAATACACGTTGTTGGGCCACAGATTGGCATAGAATTCTCGCATAATAGACGGGTCAGGCTCTATGCATTGGTTACAGAACTTTTCCCAATTCAAAACGTTCATCATATCCCTACATTCAGAGGGCAGTGGGTAAGGAGCCTCTCCATTGAGGATGAATCCCAAGTCGCCTAAATACTATTTTTCACAGTACAATTCTTTGAATCTCGTCTCAGCGTCTAAAGAAGCAAATCTTTCTTTCGTGCACTTCTGCGTAACTTGCTTAGTCCTCGGCATCTTTAAGAATTTTGACATCAGAAAGAGACAAGTCAATGTGAGCAAAATAAGCACAACCATAACTAGGACAACTAGAAAAACAGAGTTGTACTGGAGAATTTCATTCATGAAAAACATTCTGAGCCCACACGGCTCCTACTCCAGATTCAAAAATGTACAATACTCACATATTGTTTTCATTCGTGTGTAACTGATAACCCTAGCCTACTAATCCTTATGTACTTCCCACAATAATGCACACTTTCAGACAGTGAATACTTGTGAATTAAAGAAAATGCCACAACTGATTTTTACTCATTTAACAACTCGTAAACATGCAACTAAGAAGCAACCAACAGTTAAGTAATAGTGCACTAACATAAATAAAACCCCAGAGAAAAAGGAACTTACCATCAGCCTTTAGATTTCTGAAAAGGTCTCCCTAGAGATAGTGTTGTTGACCGTCTGTTCTTTGAAAACGAAATGAAGAAATGAAGGATGGGGGAAGACTTGGGTATCACTCAGAGGTTATTTAAAGAAGGGGAGATTAACTGTTCAAAATAGTTACAAACTTATAACCCCCAATTTCTGAAATGAAACCCCAGTGGTGTTCTCTAGTTTAGTTTTATTTTCACAACCCCTTCGTATATTCTTTTTGAAATTAAATGAAAATCAAATGACTTACCTTTTTGTGCTTCCCCAATGTACTGACCGATCTGGAAAAGCGGTGCTTGCAGACTGAGGGAGCATCTTATCCATGTCGCTTCCTTTTCCCCAAATCTGCCACCGAGCCTCTGCCCTAGGTGAGTAACTACCCGGTCTCGTCTTCTCCTACGATTCTGAAATTCTATTTGTTCCATAATTGCTTTGTCCAACTAGATATTATTACCCATAAAGACTAAAAAAAATTTGAACATGGATATGGTAGATATCAACCCAATGACTATAAATAAACAAAAAGAATAAAAATGAGAAGTACCGAAAAGACATGAAAACAGTGGTCGGATAAAAGACCCAACCAAAAATAAAGAAAATAGAGACATAACTGGAAATAAATGCAAAGGAAATGAAAGCGAAAATTAAAAGTGTTCACTTGTAGATTTTGCTCGTGTTAGGTCCGATTAATTCCTTGCCATCCCTTCTAGGATTCTCAGCATCACTTGGAAGTGAACCTTGTGGTCTATTTTTTATTTCTTGGGCCAATTGCCCCATCTGATTTTCAAGGTTTCTTACAGTGGATGTCAAGCCTTGCATGGTTGTTTCCGTCCTTGCCATAAATCTTTCATCATGCTTTCTAAATAATTTGAAGGTGGTAGTTGTTGTTGAGGCCTTTGTTGTTATTGCTGCTGCTGCTGGGGGTATTGATGTTGCTGGAACATTGGCCTCTGGTTCATACCTTGGCTATTTTGCATCCCTTGGCCTCTCCAAGAAAAGTTGGGATGCTGCCTCCAAGTAGGGTTATAGGAAGTTGACTGCAAACAATTACCCCTGTTCTGGTTCCCCATGTAGCATACTGATGCTGAATTGTAAATACAATCCTCAAAAGAATGTCCTTCACCACATTAAACACAGCACACATCTTGTACTTGGCTTACGTTGGACTGACTTGGTTGCTCAGCCTCTGTCCGCCATGATGCTGCATACTCATTGTTTTCAGCATGTTGGACATGGATGAAACTTGAGCTGACATTGAAGCTAACGTGTCTAACTCCAAAACTCTAGCCACTCTTCTTCAACTAGGAAATTTAGTTGTAGGCCATTGATAGTTATTGTTGGCAATTCTTTCAATCAGTTCATATGCCTCGTTGTAAGTCTTTGCCAATAATGCACCATTTGCTGAAGCATCAACTATCATCCGTGTGTGTATTTAACCCATTGTAAAGTGTTTCCATTTGAATGCAGTGTGGGATTCCGTGATGTGGGCATCTTCTCAGCAACTCTTTAAATCTTTCCCATGCCTCGTACAATGATTCTTCTTCCAGTTGATGAAACGAAGTAATTTCGTTTCTCAACCTTGCATTTTTGGTAGGAGGAAAATATTTCATCAAGAATCTCTCAGTAAGCTGCTGCCATGTTGTTACACTACCCGAGGGTGGAGAGTTCAGCCATGCTCTAGCTTTATCTCTCAAGGAATACGGGAATAATTTCAGTCTCAGTGCATCGTCCGTAACCCCTAGTAACTTGAAACAGTCACTCACTTCCATAAATAGACGTAGGTGCAAGTGTGGATCTTCAGCAGGTAGTCCACCAAACTGCCCTACAGTCTGCTGCATCTGAAACATCACTAGTTTTATCTCAAACTATGCTACGGCAATCTCTGGTCGCACAATGCTTGGGTTAAGCTCGTTAAACATAGGGACAACATATTATCGGATAGCATGGTTCCTATCGTCTGCCATTACTACAAGATTGTGGACGGGTTCCGTTTGAATGACTCATTGTTCTGCCATAACTGTCTTTTCGGTAGTTTGCTTTTTCTTCCTTAACGCTTTGGTTGTTCTATCAATTTCTGGATCCATTGGCAGCAATGTAGCTTGAGAGCCCTTTCACGTTTTACTCATGCAAAACATCACACGTTAAGGAATGAATGATATACACAAGCTGAAAATTAACAAATGTTTAATATCAATAATGCACAAATAAAATTTAGCCTATGTACAAATACTCATACACAAATTTAATAAACTCTTAAGCACAAGTATAAGTACATAAAATTAACCAAAAACAATCAATATATACAAATAATTGACTCCGAAGTCCCTGGCAACGACGCTAAAACCTTGTTGTGTTTTGTGCATGTGTCACAATTTGTAAAGATAAGAAAATGAAGTAAATCAACGAAATATACAAGAACCGTTCTTAGTTTTCATATCAATGCTACATCGATCTGGTTACAGCCAGATTACTTAACTTACTAGTTTAGAGCACAAATACCATCGTCTCATGGAGCACGACATACCGTGGTCTAAACAACACCAGTCAGGGAATTTGGTCATGTCCCTTGCAATATTGAGCGCACGGTCATGCTACTCAAGCTAATGCCACTTGATTATCTTGTCAACTAGCTCCCTTTCGGTTAGAATGATAGACACTAGTTTGATGTGTAAATTGGACAATCGTAACCGCAAGTTACACTAAACCATTTGAGTAGTCAAGTGAGTAAATCAAGCATGCCCCATACAAGCATTAATCATAAAAACATAGTACAATGCTATAGCATATTCATCATCTCTTTAAAACAGTGCAAATAGTCTGATCATACTTAACTAAGCTACACCATATTCAGATTACAATCGTGCATTTAACGCTGGAAATAATCGAGGTACATGGATTAAAGTAATGGGGTAAGAAACCCCTAAGGTCTGAGTGAGTAGTTCTACCCCAAAACACATTTAATTAATCCCACATACGTCTTGAACTCATACCCAAAAATCAAGTGTGAAATTATACAAAGCAATGAACAAAATGAGGAAATGTGTAGAGAATTACTATGTTCGTAGATAACCCTACTGCCCAAATCGATTCAATCGAAATGCTCACTGTTTTTCCTTCTTCAGATGGTGTTGCGGCTGCTTCTCTGCCCCGGTCGTAATTCCTCAACAAGTCGCCCTGCTTCCTCTCAGATTGTTCTCCCTAAACAAGTTAATCTAAGTTAAAACTTCCTACACTACTCCTGCCGACTACTCTCTAATCCTCTCTATGTACCGAATCCTCTCTATCTCCGACTCCTCTCGATTTTGCCTTTTCTTTTCTTATACCGTCTGCCTTGTCTCCCGAATTCCCTCATACAAGTGCTAGCTGTCCAGAATTATTCTGAATAATCAGTAATCCAAAATTGAGATATATGATTAATCCAAAAATTAAATTCCAATCTTTGGCAGTTGTCCAACTAATTTTTGTCTTCTTCCTCTTTGCTGCAGGACTCCACCCGAGTATCAAGCTGAAAAAGCCACAATTATTTTATGGAATTAGACGTGATAATTTGCTAAAAATTGATGAATAATTTCTAATAAATTCTGTCGTGAACTCTATCAATCGTTCAATCTAAATTCAACAAATTATTACACCGATTTCATTCATCTCATTCCTCTTTTACCATCGGCAATCTAAATTATTTTAAACAAATTCTAGCTGGAAAATAAGTTGATTTAACTTGTGACAGAATCTGGAATTATTCTAATCAAATTGACTTATTTGACATTTAATCCACAACTTTGCGTTAGAGGGAAGAAAATAGCAACTAGACGTAATTTAGCTCAAAAACCGTACATAAATTTAATTAATTGATAGCACATTATGGGTAAAACTTATGTGAATAACTCTATTATTTTAGAGTTATCATCACCCCACACTTATTTGAAAAACAAAAGCAGAAAAAAAACAAACAAAACTCTTACCCCACACTTATTTGACTAAATAAGAGGAAGAAAAAGAAAAGGAACAAGAAAAAAACAACAAAGGCAATAGAAATAACAAGAATAAAATAAAAGAAACGAAAAAGATAAATAGAATGAAAATAATACTCCCTTATTCTGAGAATTCAACAGTTTGCTCGGACAAGTGGAGTGGTTCTTTATAGAATTTTAAGCGTTGCCCGTTCACTTTTTGAGTAGTACCGTCAGAATCCATTATGACACATGCTCCAAAGGGTGATACTTCTGTGATGGTGAACGGGCCTGACCAATAGCTACGCAACTTTCATGGAAATAATTTCAAACAAGAGTTGTACTACCTAGTAAGCTTTATGTTCAATTTCAACTAGCAGATGACATGATTTTCCATAGACCAATCTATAAGGTGAAAATCCTATAGAAGTCCTATATGTCGTACGAAAGGCCCATAAGGCATCATCAAGTTTTATGGCCCAATCCCTACGGTTAACACCTACAGTCTTGATGGGGTTTCCGACCGATGTGCTAAATACGTGTTATTTTACCCTATGTTGATTATGAATAATTAAGGACTGTGATTGACTAATTGTCACATTTAGTCTCTATGGTGTCACTTAATCAGCCAGAACCTAAGGCAGAGTACCTATCTTGTAGCTAGTCTGTTGGAAAGTATCTACGATTTTATTAAATAAATATCGTACTCCCAGGGAAGTGGCAACGGCTTAGTAGTAACTAGCCTTTCTTCCTAACTCTTATCTTATAATCCAGTTATGCAATCTTCATCAATAATTTTGATGAGAGGGTGATTCATTCTCCACTGGGTTTAAGTCTAGCTAAACCTGAAAGTGTTTTAAAGATTAGATCCTGATTTTATGTTATACTGTTACTATACGTTGATTGACCTATATTCGAGTGTTTTAGACATGTCTTGGCCTGGATTGCAATTATGTTCTGTGTTTAAAGGCTACCACATCTGAGTTTCTACGCTACCGCCCCATCGTTAAGGGTAACGGCCCTACTCACGGCTCGGACTAAAGTTAGCAATGACCGCCCTATGTCACTTTGGGGATCATACTGCTCGTCGCATAACCGCCGGCATAAAACTCTACTCAGCCTACCTAGACTACTTTCAACCAACGAGGTGTTCTGCAGATTATTTTATCTAGTATGGCAGACACCAATACTAATTGCTGCCTGTTAAACTAAACAGGTTATGAATAGACCGTGGTTAGGAATTGTCTATAACCCTAATTTCAGTTTAAAAGAACGGCAATAGACATGCAGACATAATAGATATTTAAGCAGGTGGCCATTTCTAGAAAAACATAATACTTCAACATAAATAACAAATATTCATAAAAACATAATCTGGTATTCAAACAGTTATTTGGACAAACACAATAACAACATATAAGAGAGGGACAGGGGGACCGATGCCAAAAGAATTCACCCTTCACGAAGTCTCGCCGATGGAGCTTACTGCTGTATATGCCGTATTGCTTGACCTGACTCTGCTCGCCAGAACCGTCGGAGGACGCTTCCTCAGCCTAGTAACTGGGCTTTTCCTTAATACCCAACTTAAGCCCAGCCCTGTGGACTGACTCTTCGAACGCCTAGAGCCCTCTTAGGATCTCCTAACGAAATCCCGGGTATTCTATGAATACCAGAAACGAACCTATCTATAGAAACCTAAGATCTGAGACTATTTCTCAAAAACTAAAACAAAACACTAACAAGAAAGAAAACTGAGATCCGAGTCTCTAAGTGAGTTGTGTACTAGAGAATTGTACACTGGAGACCACTTAATGACTCAGATCAAGTGGAGAGGAATTAATTCAACTACTGGAGGCCTGGGGTATTTATAGCAGCTTCCTGGAGTGAAAATCTCTAAAAAATTCGATGTGGGACAGCTTTTGGCGGCTCGGGACGCCCGTCCTAGATTGGGACGCCCGTCCTGATCAGTTGACCAGGTCGGGACGCCCGTCCCGGGTCCTAGACGCCCGTCCCGGGTCCTGGACGCCCATCCCGGTGCCTTGACTTGGTCGGGATGCCAGTCCTGAACCTTTGACTGAGTCAACATTTCCAAAAATTGCGTTTTTGCCCCAAAATTTGCTGTTTTCATCTACTTTTCACCTGACACTTCCAAAATCATAAAAACTGTGAAATTAAGTGAATAATGAACAATTATGATCAAATTACCCTCGATTTCACCCAAATTCATACATAAAAACATGCTAAAAAAGTGATACGATTTTCGCGTATCATATAACCCCACACTTAGCTTTTTGCTTGTCCTCAAGCAAAGTCTACCTGAAGTTACTTAAATTCCTAGTCATGTTTTTATTCCAAAAATTCTTCAGACAAGTCTTAATACAGGTCTGTCTGGTTAGGTTGCTATGACAAGGTCTCAAATGTCTCTAGTAGCTTGTTATGATCAGGCAGAAAATAAATCAACAACTAGGTTGGACCTTTTTCTTAGTCACAGGGTCTTCCTGATGTGTAGTGTGTGTACTAGTCCAGACCAGATAGTCAACACAATGTACTCTTGTCTTAACTACTACCAGATAACACTTCGACCTATCGCTAGACATATTAACAACAGACAACTTTTTGAGTTCTGAGCTTTGGTGATCAGATTTTTTATGTTTTAGCATTTAGTTATTTTCTTTATAGATTCAGGGTATTTTGAGTCTGCTTAGAACACGTCAACTTCAACTACCCATGTAGTGAGTCCCACTCCGATGACTCCCAGATCTACACGACCTTAGGGCATCAGGCTTTAAATTCCCCGAAGGAGTGGTGCTCGAGTAGCGAAGGCCGCTGGCAAACTACCCTTATTTGATTAACTTCTTTTAATTTCTTTTCACTTCTAGCTCAAAGTCTCATCTAGTCATCCTAACTGCCCATATATCCACAACTGGTCTAATTTTATCTAGTTAAGTCTCGAACAGGTAATTGGTTGAGGTCTCTAATCCAGACAAAGTTGTGCTCAGTTATCAGGAATTCCCTATTCCTAATCAATTAGTCCAAGATAGCTATCAATTATCTTCTACTAACCATAACATACTACCTACATATCATAGACATAAGCAATTGTTTAACCAAGCATACTGCATTTAGACGTCTGAAAGACGGAAAACATTTTGAAATTTTTTTGGAAGGGTGTGAAAGTACGTGAAAACAAGCAAAATCATGTGAAAAATTTTGCAAACTGCTACAGTGCACCGTGCACTGCTACCCCACACTTAAGTCTGGCACTGTCCTCAGTGGTCATGCATATCTAATTACCCCACACTTATTTGAAAATAAGAAGTAAAACAGAAAATAAAGGATTCTGTATGGGTAAGTAAGACATAAAATAAAATAATGCAAACAATTCTGTATGTCATATAAATCAATTTTGTACATAGATTCATACGTCATATAGCCCATACATGTTTATACACATAGAACAAGAAAAACAAAAACAAAAGAAAGGAAAGAAAAGGAAAGAAGGAGAGAGAGACTAAGAACCCGGTGGATCGTTGTCCAGTGGACCTAAGTCAGCTAAGTCAAACTCGAAGTTTTCCGCCACTCGGGAAGTCTGCTGATGTATCTCCTCAATCCTGCTGGTGTTCATGGCGATCCTGTCATCTATCATCGCTAACCGTCTGTCAATCCTATCCTCCATCATCGTCAACCGTCTGTCAATCCTGTCCATGTCTCGACTGTATCGGGCCGATAGTTCTGCCAATCCTTCCGACATGTGTCGTTCGAAGGCAGTACGTGGCACGAACATCTCGGATGGAGGGATATGCGCTGGAAATGCTTCCGATGCCGATGTTTGTCCTGTCTGCTCCGTGTGGATGGTGTCGAGGGCCATTCGCATCCCGTACAACCATTCCCATGTTCCGTAGAATGGTAACATCTGTGGGAATGGTGGTCGGGGCAACCAGAGTAAGCTCCAAGCCCTCTATGTCCAACTCCAGGTAGCAGGCTAGCCTGGTGATGTATGGTCCGAGTCCCAGACACTGTTTCCTAGTGTCTGTAGCGAATCCTCGCATAACGACCGCTATGAGTCTAGCCATTTCTACTGTAGATCCCATGTGCATGTTGGCTAGAAGGAACGTCTGTGGCTTTTGCAAAGCCATGCTGGTATGGGACACCCGTCATGCAGATCTGAGCCCAAGTAGTGGAGACGTCTGCAGACGTGAAGTCTCGAACTGCCGCGGTGTATGCGGGCGTATCCAGCTCATCTCTCTACCAGATGCCTAGGGCGATGCCGAACTCGGCCATGCTCATCGATCGATCTATTCCACCTAAACGGAATGTGATCTGCTCCTGGTGGCAAGTAAAAGACGTATAGAACTTACATACCAGCTCCAGGTATGTGGGCTCTGTGACGATGAATACTCGACTGTAGGGTGGCACGTCGAGTATGCGTCTGACTTCCGGCTCTACTCCCAGTGTCTGTACTACTGCCCAATCCAGCGTTCTGCCCGTCAGTATCGTATGCCCGATGTACCCAGTGCATCTCTCTTGGTATGCTGTGTTGGAGGGAAACATCATAAAAGGATGTACCACTGAGGTAACTGTCATGGTAGATGTGGTACGAGCACGTTTGGGAGCCATTGAAAACGTACGAGAGAAGTTAGGTGGGAAGGATGAAATTAGGTTAGGGAAAGTATTTTTTGGCGGGAAATTCGAATTTTGGAGGGAAATTCGAGTTTTTGGGAAAATTCAAATTTTGGAGGGAAATTCGAATTTTTAGATTTTGAAGAGTTTGCCAAAAATTTGTAGAGAGAAGGTAGAGAGAAATATTTAGAGAGATGAATTTTTGGTTGTAGATTTGAGAGAAAATGAAAAAAAAATTGGACTTTTATAGAAGGGTGGCCCTCGGGACGCCCGTCCCGGGTTGCATTGGGACGCGTGCTAATTCTGGAAAAAAAAAATTTCTTCGTAATTCCCTGAAAATCTCAAGATACCAAAAATAATCATAATTCTTAACAAGGCTTCATGTTTATCCAATGAAATTCAGAAGTTGTTAAAAACTCTATGCAAAAATTCCTCAGTCTTTTTTCGAAAATTGTGACTACCCTAATTTTATCCTAACTTAAATTCAGCAAGAATTTCAGAAAAACAAAACTGAGTTTGTGCAATGTAATTAGTGGAAAATAAACTGTATTTGCAAAACTCTTGTTTTTCATAGAAATTCGAAATAAAATGTCTGAAGAAAATTGTTGAATATAAAGGACCCTTTAAAAATGTTTGAAAGATAGAAAAAAATAAGGGTCAATTATTCAAGTTTCAGTTCAAACGAATTATTTGTTGAAAGTAAAAGAATCTTCCATTTTTAACGAATCCTATCTCTGATCTCCTATAGTTATGTTCGAATGCTTCGCATTTCTATGCGTATGGTTCTCATCTCATCCCTCTGCCTGTTCTGCTCACTGCATAAATCAGCCATCTCTCGGAGTAGTTGTGCACCTTGGTTCTCTTGAAGATTGACCGTGGCTCTGAGTCGGTCTACGTTAGTTGTGATATTCATACTGAGTTGGTCTAAATGATAGTCTGCTGGCAATCCCTTGGTCCATCTCATAGACCCTTTGAGTTAGCGTGTCTATCTGCACAGACAACATTGAATAATAACCGTTAGTACTCCCCGCAGATGAAGGGGTGCTCTTGTTAGGTGTTGGGGTGTATGCAGGAGAGGTTGGTGAATTTTGGGTTTGGTCAGTAGGGGGTGGATTTATATGAACTCTCTGGGCAGGAGGGTGAATTGGAGATCTCTGGGGTACTTCTCTAGGAGGGAAGGTATCCTCAGAAGGATCTTCTTCCATGGGACTATGCTCACGGGTGTTCAGAAATCGTCTCACTAGTTCACTGGCATCAGGGCTTGAGTTTACTTCCACTGGTTGTGAAGGAAGAGTCCCTCGTGGTACTTCTGGTGCAGGCCTAGAGGGGCCCTCTAGCTTTGTCTTCTTCGGTCCTAGAGTGTCAGGGTTTTCTGTTTTCTTTGCCTGATTAGTAGTGCTCTTGTTCTTCATCTTTGAGTGCAAAGTCTGGTTAGAAATAACAAATAACAAAAGTAGGAAGTGAAACAAGAAAGCAAGAAAAATATTTTTATGGATTTTGATTTATTTAGAAAGCAGTAAATTTCCTTAATATGGTTTTAGAATAATTTTCTAAAATTTGATTATCCTAAGTGTCTTAATTCCAGATATTATCTAAAATTAATTAGTTATGATAATCCTATATTTAGGAAAGTGATTGTCTAACTAGTATAAGATAAGTGTAAATCAAAAGTCTAGGTTACTACCGCTACCTATCATAAGTTTCTAGAATTGTGGCCAATAATCCTAAATTCATTATGATATTTCCCCGGCAACGGCGCCAAAAATCTGATGGGTTTCCGACCGATGTGCTAAATAGGTGTTATTTTACCCTATGTTGATTATGAATAATTAAGGACTGTGATTGACTAATTGTCACATTTAGTCTCTATGGTGTCACTTAATCAGCCAGAACCTAAGGCAGAGTACCTATCGTGTAGCTAGTCTGTTGGAAAGTATCTACGATTTTATTAAATAAATATCGTACTCCCAGGGAAGTGGCAACGGCTTAGTAGTAACTAGCCTTTCTTCCTAACTCTTATCTTATAATCCAGTTATGCAATCTTCATCAATAATTTTGATGAGAGGGTGATTCATTCTCCACTAGGTTTAAGTCTAGCTAAACCTGAAAGTGTTTTAAAGATTAGATCCTGATTTTATGTTATACTGTTACTATACGTTGATTGACCTATATTCGAGTGTTTTAGACATGTCTTGGCCTGGATTGCAATTATGTTCGTGTCTAAAGGCTACCACATCTGAGTTTCTACGCTACCGCCCCATCGTTAAGGGTAACGGCCCTACTCACGGCTCGGACTAAAGTCAGCAATGACCGCCCTATGTCACTTTGGGGATCATACTGCTCGTCGCATAACCGCCGGCATAAAACTCTACTCAGCCTACCTAGACTACTTTCAACCAACGAGGTGTTCCGTAAATTATTTTATCTAGTATGGCAACACCAATACTAATTGATGCCTGTTAAACTAAACAGGTTATGAATAGACCGTGGTTAGGAATTGTCTATAACCCTAATTTCAGTTTAAAAGAACGGCAATAGACATGCAGACATAATGGATATTTAAGCAGGTGGCCATTTCTAGAAAAACATAATACTTCAACATAAATAACAAATATTCATAAAAACATAATCTGGTATTCAAACAGTTATTTGGACAAACACAATAACAACATATAAGAGAGGGACAGGGGGACCGATGCCATAAAGAATTCACCCTTCACGAAGTCTCGCCGATGGAGCGTACTGCTGTATATGCCGTATTGCTTGACCCGACTCTGCTCGCCACAACCGTCGGAGGATGCTTCCTCAGCCTAGTAACTGGGCTTTACCTTAATACCCAGCTTAAGCCTAGCCATGTGGACTGACTCTTCGAACGCCTAGAGCCCTCTTAGGATCTCCTAACGAAATCCCGGGTATTCTATGAATACCAGAAACGAACCTATCTATAGAAACCTAAGATCTGAGACTATTTCTCAAAAACTAAAACAAAACACTAACAAGAAAGAAAACTGAGATCCGAGTCTCTGAGTGAGTTGTGTACTAGAGAATTGTACACTGGACACCACTTAATGACTCAGATCAAGTGGAGAGGAATTAATTCAACTGCTGGAGGCCTGGGGTATTTATAGCAGCTTCCCGGAGTGAAAATCTCTGAAAAATTCGATGTAGGACAGCTTCTGGCAGCTCGGGACGCCCTTCCCGGATTGGGACGCCCGTCCTGATCAGTTGACCAGGTCGGGACGCCCGTCCTGGGTCCTGGACGCCCGTCCCAGTGCCTTGACTTGGTCGGGACGCCCGTCCTGAACCTTTGATCGAGTCAACATTTCCAAAAATTGCGTTTTTGCCCCAAAATTTGCTGTTTTCGTCTACTTTTCACCTGACACTTCCAAAATCATAAAAACTATGAAATTAAGTGAATAATGAACAATCAAGATCAAATTACCCTCGATTTCACCCAAATTCATACATAAAAACATGCTAAAAAAGTGATACGATTTTCGCGTATCAAGTCTTTTCTAATATCTGTTTTATTCCTCTATTGGTTACCTCAACCTACCCATTGGTTTGAGGGTGGTATGCTGTGGAAAGGCAGTGTTGAACTCCATATTGTTGAAGTACTTTCTGCATTTAAGAGTTGCAAAAATGTGTACCCTGGTCACTGATGAGGGCTTTTGGGCATCCGAATCTAGAGAATAGCTGTCTAAGAAATCTGCACACGACTCTAGCATCATTAGTAGGTAATGCATGTGCCTCAGGCCACTTCGAAAAATATTCTACGGCTACTATGATGTATTTATTACCATAGGAAGAAGGAAATGGACCCATGAAGTCTATACCCCACATGTCAAATATTTCTACACTTTGAATTACCTGTTGGGGTAGACCGTCTCGAGAAGACATGTTCCCTATTTTCTAACAGGCATCACAGGATCCTGCATATGTTGCGGTGTCTTTGAATATCGTAGGCCAGTAGAAGCCTGCTTCCAATACTTTCCTGGAGGTATTAGCTGCAGCTAAGTGACCACCCGTGGGTCCGCAGTGACAGTGTTCCAGGATTTGGAAACCTTCTTCTTGAGAGACGCATCTCCTGATCATCTGATCTACACATATTCAAAACAGAAAAGGGTTCTCCCAATAGTAATATTTTAGCTCAGCAAAGAATTACCTTCTCTGTTAGGCGATGATAGCACTAGGAAGAGTCTGAGCTACCAAGTAATTAGCTATATCGGCAAACCATGGGGTGAGCAAATAGCAAACAAAGTGCATAAATTCTCATCCGAAAATTTGTCGGATATGATCGATTCATCTATAGCTTCTAGAGCAGGATTTTCGAATCTTGACAAGTGATCTGTAGCTAGGTTTTCTGCCCCCTTATTACCCCTAATTTCTATGTCGAATTCTTGAAGCAATAAAACCCATCTGATTAGTCTTGGTTTTGCGTCGGTTTTATTGAACAAGTATTTTAATGTAGAATAGTCAGTATAAACTATTATTTTAGATAATACTAGATAAGATCAGAATTTATCAAATGCGTGTACTACTGCTAGTAATTCCTTTTCTGTTGTAGTGTAATATTCCTGAGCGTCAGTCAAGGTTTTGCTAGCGTAGTATATTACATGAAATTTCTTATCATGTCTCTATCCTAAAACAACTCCTACTGCATAATCACTGGCATCACACATTAATTCGAACGATAAACTCCAGTCAGGTAATATCATGATAGGTGCAGTAGTCAGAAGTTCCTTAAGTCTGTTAAAAGCTCTTAAACATTATTCATCAAAAGCAAAAGGAACACCTTTACTAAGTAAATTGGTCAACGGTCTGGCTATTAGTGAAAAATCTTTTATAAACCTAAGATAAAAACCAGCGTCTCCCAAAAAACTTCTAATGGCTCTCACAGAGTTAGGTGGAGGTAGTTTTGAAATAACTTCAATCTTAGCCTTATCTACTTCCATACCTCGATGTGAGATCTTATGCCCTAACACAATCCCCTTTTTTACCATGAAATGGCATTTTCCCCAGTTTAGAACCAAATTTGATTTTATACAACGCTTTAACATTGATTCCAAGGTTTTTAGATAACCCCCAAATGAATTCCCAAAAACTGAGAAATGATGATGAACACTTCCATAGACTCTCCTAACATGTCTTCAAAAATAGCAGTCATGCAACGTTGGAAAGTAGTAGGTGCATTATGATATGCACAAATCATATACCCTTTTTAGCATGTTTTTAGACATAAATTAGGGCAATATTTGAATGTATTTGATCTTAATTGAATCAAATTGACATAAAATTGCTTAAATTTAGATTTTGGAAGTTTCAGGAGCAAATTGCACGAAAAAGCAAATTTTGGGGCAAAATGCAATTTTTGGAAATGCTGACCTAGTCAACGGGTTAGGACGGGCGTCCCGAAGCACCAGAAGTTGTCCCACGTCAAAAGTTTTGAAGGTTTTCACTCCAGAAAGCTGCTATAAATACCCCAGGCCTCCAAGAGTTGAAATGATCCCTCTCCACTCTATCTGAGTCATTCAGTGGTTTCTAGTGTACAATTCTCGAGTACACAACTCACTCAGAGACTCAGATTTCAGTAAAAGTTTTCTTTCTTTCTTGTTAGTGTTTCGTTTCTTAGTTTCTGAGAATTAGTCTCAGATCTTAGATTACGACTAGATAGGGTTCGTGTTCGGTATCACAGAATACCGGGATTTCGTTAGGAGATCCTAAGAGAGAGATAGGGTGCGTGTTCTTAGTCAAATTAGGGCAATTTGCTTAAGCCCGGGATGTAAGGTAAAGCAATTGCTACTAGGTCTGAGGAGCGTTCTCTGAAGGCTCTGCCGAGCAGAGTAGGATCGAGCAGTCAGAAGCATACAGGAGGTGCAGTACCGGCTGGACCTGCATAAAGCGGTGACTACTTTACAATAGTGGGTCCCCTAGACGAGGTTCTGTATGTTTTGAATTGTTTTATCTAAATATTAATTTGATACTGAATTCTATATATCATACATGTTTTACAATTTGAGATGCTATTCATTTTCACGGGAAGATCATAGAGCTAGAATTATCATTATGAATGTTGAACTGTCCTAACCAAGGTCTGAATCATAACCGGTTTAGTTTAACAGACTGTAAAAGGTCTGCCAGATTAGGAAGAAATAACAAAACAGATCACCATGTTTGTTAGAGTACCCTGATAAAGCTGAGTTTGTACGCTAGGCCTATCCTAGGGTTAAGTGACATGATACCGAAGTGACATAGGGTACCGTTCATGGATACTTTAATCCAATAGATGAGAAGGATCATCCCAAGGTAGGGGTGAATACACCAGGTAACTCGGATATGGTAAACAGATGGTCACATTTCATAATTGCCTTAGAGATCAAGATATATCTAAAATGTTCGAAGATAAGGTCAAACAAATTGTAATAACTGAGCTTAAACTGATGAATGCCTGTCTAATCTTGAATGCTATTTGCTTGTTATGGGTGATTGGGATCACCAATCAATCTCAAAGTATTTATTATCGATTGCATAACTGGATCATAAGATAAGAGTTAGGGTAAGAGGATAGTTGCTACTAAGTCGTTACCACTTCCCTGGGAGTATGATATTTGATTTAATTAAAATCGTAGATACTTTCCAACATACTAGCTACACGATAGGTACTCTGTCTTAGGTTCTGATTGATTAAGTGACATTATAGATACTAAATGTGACAATTAGTCAGGCTAAGTCCTTAATTACTCATAATCAACATAGGGTAAAGTAACACCTATTTTAGTATATCAGTCGAAACACATCAGATTTTTGGCGCCGTTGCCGAGGAAATATCATAATGAATTTAGGATTCCTGATCAAAATTCTAGAGATATATGATAGGTAACGGTAGTTACCTAGACCTTAACCCAACACTTATCTCATACTAGTTAGACAATCACTTTCCGAAATATAGGATTATCATAACTAATTGATTTTAGATATTATCTAGAATTAAGACACTTTGGATAATCAAATTTTAGAAAATCATTCTAAAACCATATTGAGGACATTTAACTGCTTTCGAAAAAAAGAAGAAAACAAATTTTGAAAAATTTAAAATCCGAAAAAAATTGTACTTTTCTTGCTCAATGGTAAGTTGTTCTTTTCCCTATCTCTTGTTCTTTCTTAGTTGTTTTCTTAGTTGCTCTTTTTTGTGTTTTTCTTCTATTATTTAATTTCGAAGAAATAAAAATGGAAATGAGGATAAAATATATTTTCTTCTGAGTTGTAAAATTTTGGCTTAGATGTTTATTGGGAAGAAACTCCATTTTAGAATTTTCTTAGAGTCATACCGGCTTTATTAGGACGAGTTATGAAATAATTTTTTCTTAATAGCCAGACCTCTGAATGTTCTATTGAAAGAAGGATGTTCCTTTTGTTTTGCTGATAATTGCATGAGATCTTTTAAACCAAAAGGAATTACTGCACCCATTATGACACCACCTGATTGAAATCTGCTTTTTGAATGAATATGTGATGTAATGATGTAGTAAGAATTGTTTTAGGACAGAAACATGATAAGAAAGTTCATGTATGATAAATTCCGATCTTATCTAGTCTTGTCTAAAAACAATAGGTTACACTGATCACTCTGAGATGTCTGTGTTCAATAAAACTGATACTGAACCATAATTGATTAAGTTAGGTTTTATTGTTACTTGAATTTGATATAGAATGAAGGGGTAAGAAAAAGGGTTAAGAATCTAGAAAGCAAACCTTTGGTCTAGATTAGGAAACCATGAGTTAGAGGCTATTGACGAGACAGTAGTATCTGATAAATTTCTGAATGAGGATCTATTTTCATTGTTTGCTATGAGTAATGATTCTCCTCCGTGGTTTATTGATATTACTAATTATCTAGCTGCTAATTATTCCCGAGTGATATGACTTATCAGCAAAAGGAGAAATTCTTTGTTGATTAGAAACATTACTTCTGGGCAGATTTCTCTTCTATTTCAAATTTTTGCAAATCAGTTGATCAGAAGATGTATCTCGGAAGGCGAAAGCCACATGATTCTGAAGCATTGCAGGAATCTATGGGAGACCAATTAACTGCTATCAACACTGTCCGGAAAGTGTTGGAAGTAGAATATTATTGACCCACCATATTCAAGGATTTTGTGTCTCTGATACAGTCCTGCGATGCTTGCCAAATAACAGGTAACACCTCTTCCAGAGATCACCTGCCCCAGCAAGGTATATAGAGTCTTGAAATCTTTAATATCTGAGGTATTGATCGAATCCTTTTCCTTTCTTCCTTTGAAAATAATTACATCATAGTAGTCGTGGAACACTTTTCAAAAAATGGCCTGAACCACAAGCATTACCTACTAATGATGTTAAAGTCATGTGCAGATTCTATGAGAAGTTGTTTTCCATATTCAGAATGCCAATGTCTTAGAAAGAAACGTTCAGTCTATGTATCTAATCTGTGAAGTCTGCCAAGCACCACCCCTACCCGCAGAATCAAAAGATGAGATACTAGCAACAATTAAAGTCAGACCGGTGCAAGCAAGTGATCTACCAAGTGATATCGAAGGGTCGAAGGATATAGAAGAATTTGACATTGTATCAGGAGCATAGCAATGGAGGAGCTTGCATCCCCTGCATACAATCAGCTGTGAGAAACTTCCCCGAGGAAGTCTCAAATACTTGGGCCCAGATCTACACCACTGGAGCCTCCTACAACCACGCCTTAGCCAAAGCTTCAGGTATCTTTTCTACCATTCAAAACTTGCATGCAATACCTTCACTGACATTGGCAGGTAGGCACACCAATCCAAAGAAGTCTCATTCCTAGACACGTTTCTCTGGACACGTTGCTACGATTACGAGAAACTTTGCAAATGATTCGAGGAAGCAGTCCTTGGGCCTCGAGTCATTCATCAAATGGATAGGCCACTACCTGGAGCTCGACATTGAAGGATCGGAGCTGACGTATCTGTTCCAATATCTAGAGCTTGCAGAGTCAAGAACACCTCAGCAATAGCACATGGCTAAGGTGAAGAGCCAATTGACAGATCAGAGAAGACCTTTCTGCTCGCGACATGAAGGGAGTTTTTCTAATCCTCGTATTCCTTTACTTTTATTTTCCTTGGTTTGTGTTCTGTTTTGTTATTCCCATTATCCTTCTCATTTTGTTGCGTTATTTTCTCTCTTACCCATAGTTAGTCAAATAAGTGTGGGGTAAGAGTTCTTTGTTTTGTTTTCATTTCTTCTTGTTTGCAAATAAGTGTGGGGTAGTTTAGGTATGCATGAACACTGAGGATAGTGTCAGACTTAAGTGTGGGGTAGTAGTGCACTGTGTACTGCAGTAGTTTGACAATTCTTTTTGCATGATTTTGCATGTTTTCCCCGTATTTTCACACCCTTCCAAAAATTTTCAAAATTTTTCATTCTTTCAGACTTCTAAATGCAGTATGATTAGTTAAGCATTGCTTTTGTCTATGATATGTATGTAGAATGTGATAGTTAGTAGGAGACGATTTATGACTATTTTCAACTATTTAATTAGGAATAGGGAATTCCTGATAACTGAGCACAACTTAGTCCGGATTAGAGACCTCAGCCAATTACCTTTTCAAGACTTGACTAGATAAGATCAGACTAGTTGTGGATATATTGACAATTAGAATGACTAGATGAGACTCTGAGCTAAAAGTGAAAAAAAACAAAAAGAGAGTTAATTAAATAGGGGTAGTTTGCCAGCGGCCTTCGCTACTCGAGCACCACTCCTTCGGGGAACTTAAAGCCTGATGCCCTAAGGTCGTGTAGGTCTGGGAGTCATCGGAGTGGGACTCGCTACATGGGTAGTTGAAGTTGACGTGTTCTAAGCAGACTCAAAATACCCTGAATCTATAAAGAAAATCAATAAATGCTGAATCATTAAAAATCTGATCACCAAGGCTCAGAACTCAGAAAGTTGTCTATTGTTATTATGTCTAGCGACAGGGTCAAAGTATTATCTGGTAGTAGTTAAGACGAGAGTATATTGTGCTGACTATCTGATCTAGACTAATACACACACTACACATCAGCAAGACCTTGTGACTAAGAGAAGAGTTCAATCTAGTTGTTAAGTTGTTTTCTGCTTGATCATAACAATCTACTAGAGACATTTGAGACCTTGTCATAACAACCTAACCAGTCAGACATGTGTTAAGAATTGTCTGAGTAATTTTTGGAATAAAAATATGACTAGGAACTTTAAGTGACTGCACATATGATTTAAAATCACTAACTTCATGTAGACTTTGCTTGAGGACAAGCAAAAAGCTAAGTGTGGGGTTATTTGATATGCACATATCATATACCCTTTTTAGCATGTTTTTAGACATAAATTAGGGCAATATTTGAATGTATTTGATCTTAATTGAATCAAATTGACATAAAATTGCTTAAATTTCAATTTTGGAAGTTTCAGGAGCAAATTGCACGAAAACAGCAAATTTTGGGGCAAAAATGCAATTTTTGGAAATGCTGACCCGGTCAACGGGTCAGGACGAGCGTCTTGACCCAGTCAAAGCTCCAGGACGGCCGTCCCAATCCAGGACGGCCGTCCCGAAGCACCAGAAGTTGTCCCACATCGAAATAATTGGAGATTTTCACTCCAAAAGCTGCTATAAATACCCCAGGCCTCCAAGAGTTGAAATGATCCCTCTCCACTCGATCTGAGTCATTCAGTGGTTTCCAGTGTACAATTCTCGAGTACACAACTCACTCAGAGACTCAGATTTCAGTAAAAGTTTTCTTTCTTTCTTGTTAGTGTTTCGTTTCTTAGTTTCTGAGAATTAGTCTCAGATCTTAGATTACGACTAGATAGGGTTCGTGTTCGGTATCACAGAATACCGGGATTTCGTTAGGAGATCCTAAGAGAGAGATAGGGTGCGTGTTCTTAGTCAAATTAGGGCTATTTTCTTAAGCCCGTGATGTAAGGTAAAGCAATTGCTACTAGATCTGAGGAGCGTTCTCCGAAGGCTCTGCCGAGCAGAGTAGGATCGATCAGTCAGAAGCATACAAGAGCTGCAGCACCGGCTGGACCTGCATAAAGCGGTGACTACTTTACGATAGTGGGTCCCCTAGACGAGGTTCTGTATGTTTTTGAATTGTTTTATCTAAATATTAATTTGATACTGAATTCTATATATCATACATGTTTTACAATTTGAGATGCTATTCATTTTCCCGGGAAGATCATAGAGCTAGAATTATCATTATGAATGTTGAACTGTCGTGTCCTTTTAAATTAAACTAGGGTTATAGACAACTCCTAACCAAGGTCTGAATCATAACCAGTTTAGTTTAACAAACTGTAAAAGGTCTGCCAGATTAGGAAGAAATAACAAAACAGATCACTATGTTTGTTAGAGTACCCTAATAAAGCTGAGTTTGTACGCTAGGCCTATCCTAGGGTTAAGTGACATGATACTGAAGTGACATAGGGTACCGTTCATGGATACTTTAATCCGACAGATGAGAAGGATCATCCCAAGGTAGGGGTGAGTACACCAGGTAACTCGGATATGGTAAATAGATGGTCACATTTCATAATTTCCTTAGAGATCAAGATATATTTAAAATGTTCGAAGATAAGATCAAACAAATTGTAATAACTGAGCTTAAACTGATGAATGCCTATCTAATCTTGAATGCTATTTGCTTGTTATGGGTGATTGGGATCAGCAATCAATCTGAAAGTATTGATTATCGATTGCATAACTGGATCATAAGATAAGAGTTAGGGTAAGAGGATAGTTACTACTAAGTCGTTACCACTTCCCTGGGAGTACGATATTTGATTTAATTAAAATCGTGGATACTTTCCAACAGACTAGCTACACGATAGGTACTATGCCTTAGGTTCTGATTAATTAAGTGACAGTATAGAGACTAAATGTGACAATTAGTCAGGCTAAGTCCTTAATTACTCATAATCAACATAGGGTAAAATAACACCTATTTTAGTATATCAGTCGGATCACATCAGATTTTTGGCACCGTTGCCGGGGAAATATCATAATGAATTTAGGATTCATGATCAAAATTCTAGAGATTTATGATAGGTAACGGTAGTAACCTAGACCTTAACCCAACACTTATCTCATACTAGTTAGACAATCACTTTCCGAAATATAGGATTATCATAACTAATTGATTTTAGATATTATCTGGAATTAAGACACTTAGGATAATCAAATTTTAGAAAATCATTCTAAAACCATATTGAGGAAATTTAAGTGCTTTCGAAAAAAAAAGAAGAAAAAGAATTTTGAAAAATTTAAAATCCGAAAAAAAATTGTACTTTTCTTGCTCAATGGTAAGTTGTTCTTTTCCCTATCTCTTGTTCTTTCTTAGTTGTTTTCTTAGTTGCTCTTTTTTGTGTTTTTCTTCTATTATTTAATTTCGAAGAAATAAAAATGGAAATGAGGATAAAATATATTTTCTTCTGAGTTGTAAAATTTTGGCTTAGATGTTTATTGGGAAGAAACTCCATTTTAGAATTTTCTTAGAGTCATACCGGCTTTATTAGGACGAGTTATGAAATAATTTTTTCTTAATAGCCAGACCTCTGAATGTTATATTGAAAGAAGGATGTTCCTTTTGTTTTGCTGATAATTGCATGAGATCTTTTAAACCAAAAGGAATTACTGCACCCATTATGACATCACCTGATTGAAATCTGCTTTTTGAATGAATATGTGATGTAATGATGTAGTAAGAATTGTTTTAGGACAGAAACATGATAAGAAAGTTCATGTATGATAAATTCCAATCTTATCTAGTCTTGTCTAAAAACAATAGGTTACACTGATCACTCTGAGATGTCTGTGTTCAATAAAACTGATACTGAACCATAATTGATTAAGTTAGGTTTTATTGTTACTTGAATTTGATATAGAATGAAGGGGTAAGAAAAAGGGTTAAGAATCTAGAAAGCAAACTGATGCGATTCCGGTTGACGTGCTAAATAGGTGTTATTTTACCCTATGTTGATTATGAATAATTAAGGACTGTGATTGACTAATTATCACATTTAGTCTCTATGGTGTCACTTAATCAGCCAGAACCTAAGGCAGAGTACCTATCGTGTAGCTAGTCTGTTGGAAAGTATCTACGATTTTATTAAGTTAATTATCGTACTCCCAAGGAAGTGGCAACGGCTTATTAGTAACTAGCCTTTCATCCTAACTCCTATCTTATGATCCAGTTATGCAATCTTCATCAAATACTTTGATGAGAGGGTGATTCATTCTCCACTAGGTTTAAGTCTAATTAATCCTAGAAGTGTTTTATAGATGAGTCCTGATTCTATGTTATACTATTCCTATATGTTGATTGACCTATCTTCGATTATTTTAGATGCATCTTAGCCTGGATTGCAACTATGTTCTGTGTCTAAAGGCGTACCACATCTGAGGTCTCTAATAAACCGCCCTACCTTAATGACGGCCCTACTCACGGTTCGGGACGAAGGCATCCATGAAAGCCCTATGTCACTTCGGGGATCATACCGCTTGCCCTAGCCGCCGGCATAATCGGACTCAGCTCGGCCCCTACCTAGACTACTTTAACAGGCAGGGTGTTCAGCAGGTTATTTTATCTAGCATGGCAGACACCAATACTAATTGATGCCTGTTAAACTAACAGGTTATGATTAGACCGTGGTTAGGAATTGTCTATAACCCTAACTTTAGTTTAAAAGAGCACATTAAACATGCAGACATAGTGAATATTTAGCAGGTGGCTATTTCCGGAAAAACATAATAACGTCAACATATAAAACAACTATTCATAAACATCATAATCTCGTATTCATAATATGTATTTAGAACAAAACAATAACAACATATAAGAGAGGGACATGGGGACTGATGCCATAAAGAAATCACCCTTTACGTAGTCTCGCCGACGGAGCGTACTGCTGTATATGTCGTATTGCTTGCCCTGACTCTGCTCACCAGAACCTTCGGAGGACGCTTCCTCAGCCTAGTAACTGGGCTTTACCTTAATACCCAGCTTAAGCCCAGCCATGTGGACTGACTCTTCGAACGCCTAGAGCCCTCTTAGGATCTCCTAACGAAATCCTGGGTATTCTATGAATACCAGAAACGAACCTATCTATAGAAACCTAAGATCTGAGACTATTTCTCAGAAACTAAAACAAAACACTAATAAGAAAGAAAACTGAGATCCGAGTCTCTGAGTGAGTTGTGTACTAGAGAAGTGTACACTGGAAACTACTAAATGACTCAGATCGAGTGGAGAGGAATGATTTCAACTGCTGGAGGCCTGGGGTATTTATAGCAGCTTCTCGGGGTGATTTTTCAGCAAAAATTCGATGTGGGACTAGATTTGGGGGCTCGGGATGCCCGTCCCAGATTGGGATGCCCGTCCCGGATTGGGACGCCCGTCCCGAGTCCTGGACGCCCATCCCGGAGGGTTGACTGGGTTGAGACGCCCGTCCCGGGTTCGGGACGCTAGTCCTGACCCGTTGACTAAGTCAATATTTCCAAAAATTGCGTTTTTGCCCCAAAATTTGCTGTTTTCGTCTACGTTTCACCTGACACTTCCAAAATCATAAAAACTGTGAAATTAAGTAAATAATGAACAATCAAGATCAAATTACCTTCAATTTCACCCAAATTCATACATAAAAACATGCTAAAAAGGTGATACGATTTTCGCGTATCACAAACCTTTGGTCTAGATTAGGAAACCCTGAGTTAGAGGCTATTGACGAGACAGTAGTATTAGATAAATTTCTGAATGAGGATCTATTTTCATTGTTTGCTATGAGTAATGATTCTCCTCCGTGGTTTATTGATATTACTAATTATCTAGCTGCTAATTATTCCCGAGTGATATGACTTATCAGCAAAAGGAGAAATTCTTTGTTGATTAGAAACATTACTACTGGGCAGATTTCTCTTCTATTTCAAATTTTTGCAGATCAGTTGATCAGAAGATGTATCTAGGAAGGAGAAAGCCACATGATTCTGAAGCATTGCAGGAATCTATGGGAGACCAATTAACTGCTATAAACAGTGTCCGGAAAGTGTTGGAAGTAGAATATTATTGACCCACCATATTCAAGGATTTTGTATCTCTGAAACAGTCTTGCGATGCTTGCCAAATAACAGGTAACACCTCTTCCAGAGATCACCTGCCCCAGCAAGGTATATAGAGTCTTGAAATCTTTAATATCTGAGGTATTGATCGAATCCTTTTCCTTTCTTCCTTTGAAAATAATTACATCATAGTAGTCGTGGAACACTTTTCAAAAAATGGCCTGAACCACAAGCATTACCTACTAATGATGTTAAAGTCATGTGCAAATTCTATGAGAAGTTGTTTTCCAGATTCAGAATGCCAATGTCTTAGAAAGAAACGTTCAGGCTATGTATCTAATCTGTGAAGTCTGCCAAGCACCACCCCTACCCGCAGAATCAACAGATGAGATACTCGCAACATTTAAAGCCAGACCAGTGCAAGCAAGTGATCTACCAAGTGATATCGAAGGGTCGAAGGATATAGAAGAATTTGACATTGTATCAGGAGCATAGCAATGGAGGAGCTTGCATCCCCTGCATACAATCAGCTGTGAGAAACTTCCCCGAGGAAGTCTCAAATACTTGGGCCCAGATCTACACCACTGGAGCCTCCTACCACCACGGCTTAGCCAAAGCTTCAGGTATCTTTTCTACCATTCAAAACTTGCATGCAATACCTTCACTGACATTGGCAGGTAGGCACACCAATCCAAAGAAGTCTCATTCCTAGACACGTTCCTCTGGACACGTTGCTACGATTACGAGAAACTTTGCAAATGATTCGAGGAAGCAGTCCTTGGGCCTCGAGTCATTCATCAAATGGATAGGCCACTACCTGGAGCTCGACATTGAAGGATCGGAGCTGACGTATATGTTCCAATATCTAGAGCTTGCAGAGTCAAGAACACCTTAGCAATAGCACATGGCTAAGGTGAAGAGCCAATTGACGGATCAGAGAAGACCCTTCTGCTCGCGACATGAAGGGAGTTTTTCTAATCCTCGTATTCCTTTACTTTTATTTTCCTTGTTTTGTGTTCTATTTTGTTATTCCCATTATCCTTCTCGTTTTGTTGCGTTATTTTCTCTCTTACTCATAGTTAGTCAAATAAGTGTGGGGTAAGAGTTCTTTGTTTTGTTTTCATTTCTTCTTGTTTGCAAATAAGTGTGGGGTAGTTTAGGTATGCAGGAACACTAAGGACAGTGTCAGACTTAAGTGTGGGGTAGTAGTGCACGATGCACTGCAGTAGTTTGACAATTTTGTTTGCATGATTTTGCATGTTTTCCCCGTATTTTCACACCCTTCCAAAAGTTTTCAAAATTTTTCATTCTTTCAAACTTCTAAATGCAGTATGATTGGTTAAACATTGCTTATGTCTATGATATGTATGTAGAATGTGATGATTAGTAGGAGACGATTTATGACTATTTTGAACTATTTAATATGGAATAGGGAATTCCTGATAACTGAGCACAACTTAGTCCGGATTAGAGACCTCAGCCAATTACCTTTTCAAGACTTGACTAGATAAGATCAGACCAGTTGTGGATATATTGACAATTAGAATGACTAGATGAGACTCTGAGCTAAAAGTGAAAAAAACAAAAAGAGAGTTAATTAAATAGGGGTAGTTTGCCAGCGGCCTTCGCTACTCGAGCACCACTCCTTCGGGGAACTTAAAGCCTGATGCCCTAAGGTCGTGTAGGTCTGGGAGTCATCGGAGTGGGACTCGCTACATGGGTAGTTGATGTTGACGTGTTCTAAGCAGACTCAAAATACCCTGAATCTATAAAGAAAATCAATAAATGCTGAATCATTAAAAATCTGATCACCAAGGCTCAGAACTCAGAAAGTTGTCTATTGTTATTATGTCTAGCGACAGGGTCAATGTATTATCTGGTAGTAGTTAAGACGAGAGTATATTGTGCTGACTATCTGATCTAGACTAATACACACACTACACATCAGCAAGACCTTGTGACTAAGAGAAAAGTTCAACCTAGTTGTTAAGTTGTTTTCTGCTTGATCATAACAATCTACTAGAGACATTTGAGACCTTGTCATAACAACCTAACCAGTCAGACATGTGAAAAGAAACAAAAAGAGAGTTGTTGGGGTGTCAACCCATGTCCCACATCTGAAGATAATGCTAGAGGCGACTAGCATATAAGAGTTTCACTAACTCCATTACTATGAGGCCTTTTGTGAAGTTGCCCAAGAACAAAACCATGAGGGCTTAGGCCCAAAGCGGATAATATCATACTAATGTGGAGTTAAGTGGTGGAAGCCCAACCTTGTGGGTATATGTGGGCCCAACAAGAATTTGTTAGAATACCTTGAATTAGTCAAACATTCTGTTACTTCTCCTTAAGTTTAGGAAGTTAGTCAAATATTCTGATTTGTTAGAATACCTTGAATTAGTCAAACTTCCGTTACTTCTCCTTAAGTTTAGGAAGTTAGTCAAATATTCTAATTTCTTAGAATGCCTTGAATTAGTCAAGTGGCTGCCATCTTTCCTATAAATAGGTTCATTTGTAAGACATTCATTGTGTCGAAGTCACCTAGACAACACCTCTGTAATCTCTCTCATAAATCAGTAAAAACTCTCCCCTCTTCTGTTAGGTGGACGTAGCCAACACATTGTTGGTGAACCACGTTAAATCTGTGTGTCATTTCTTTATTTTTGTTATCTTTCTTACATCCGTCATAACAAACTGGTCTCAGAGCTCGGGTAATCGAGGTTTGTAATCTGGTGAGAAAGATGTCTGCGTTGAACGTAAAGATTGACAAGTTCACGGGGAGGAACAGCTTTAGTTTATGGCAGATCAAGATGCAAGCTTTGTTGAAACAACAAGGCTTATGGATGCCATTATCAAAGGAAGTCAAGGCTGACAATGCTGAGTTGGCTGCCTTGGAGGAGACGACACATTCGACTATCATGTTGTGTCTTGCAGATGATGTCATCACTGAGGTCGCAGATGAAGAAACTGCCGCTGGTTTGTGGTTGAAGCTGGAAAGTCTATACATGACAAAGTCTTTAACCAACAAGTTGCTCCTGAAGCAATGTCTGTTCGGTCTGCGGATGCAGGAAGGTACACCTCTTAGAGACCATCTGGATCAATTAAATACAATTCTTTTAGAGTTGCGTAATATTGATGTTAAGGTAGAAGATGAAGATGCTGCCTTAATTCTGTTAGTTTCACTACTATTGTCGTATGAGAATTTCGTACAATCTTTCATTGTTGGGAAAGATACCGTGTCTCTGGAAGAGGTCAGGTCATCTCTCCATACCAGAGAGCTGCGCCATAAGGCGACTGGAGCAGGGACAGACAATCAGGCCGCTGGATTGATAGCCAGTGGAAGCAAGGGACATGGACAACTGGGCAAGAAGAAATTCAAGAAGCCGGGTTCCAAGGGTCCAAAAGCAAATGATATTTGTAACTACTGCAAGGAGAAAGGGCATTGGAAGAATGAATGCCCGAAGAAGAGAAAGCAATTGCTGGAGCAGAAACCTGGATCTGGATCTGCTGCGGTAGCTGTGGATGGCACCAATTCTGAAGAGGACATCGCTCTAGTTGCAGACGAACACACGCATCATGCTGATGTGTGGGTCCTTAACTCTGGGGCGTCCTACCATATATGTCCAAGGAGAGAGGGGTTTTCAACCTATGAGCAGATAGACGGGGAAAATGTCTCTATGGCAAACAGCTCAGTCTGCAAGGTGGTTGGAATAGGCTCGATCAAGATTCGGACGCATGATGGTAAATTCTGCACATTGCACAATGTCAGACATGTTCCACTAATGACGAAGAATCTGATATCCCTGAGCTTGCTGGATAGTAAGGGGTTCAGCTTCAAGGGTGAAGGTGGAGTTATACATGTCTACAGGGGCTCTAATGTGATACTTAAGGGCGTCAAACAAGGAACTTTGTACTTTTTGCAAGGTTCAACAATTGCTGGTTCTGCAGCAGCTGCGTCATCTGAGGTTCACCGGGATGATTTGACCAAATTATAGCATATGAGACTTGGTCACATGGGTGAAAGAAGGTTGCAGATTCTGTCAAAGGAAGATCTTCTTGGTGGTCACAAGATCAAGAGCCTTGAGTTTTGTGAGTATTGTGTCTTTGGGAAGCTACATCGCAGCAAGTTCCCAAAGGCGGTTCACCGAACAAAGGGCACGCTGGATTACATCCATTCAGACTGCTGGGGTCCATCTCGCGTTGAGTCTTTAGGCGGTCACAGATTTTTTATGTCGGTAATCGATGATTACTCAAGGATGACTTGGGTAATCATGATGAAACATAAAAGTGAAGCGTTCAAGAACTTCAGGCAGTGGAAGATGCTAGTGGAGAATCAAACTAGGAAGAAGATCAAGAGGCTGCGAACTAATAATGGTCTAGAATTCTGTTCATCTGAGTTCGATGTGTTTTTCAAGGATGAGGGGATTGCTCGACATCGCACAGTCAGGGATACACCACAGCAGAATGGTGCAGCTGAGCGCATGAACCAGACACTTCTGGAGAGAGCGAGGTGCATGCTCTCTAAAGCTGGTCTAACTAAACGTTTCTGGGCAGAAGTAGTTACAACGGCATACTACATAACAAATCAGGGACCACACACAAGCATCAACTGTAAAACACCTTTTAAGGTGTGGACAGGGAAGCCTGCTGATTACTCAAATTTGAGAGTTTTTGGCTGTACAACTTACTATCATGTCAATGAGGGTAAGCTGGAGCCAAAGGCTAAAGAGGGAATTTGGTTAAAAGGACTAATCAATGATCTAGGCGTACATCAGGATCAGGCTATAGTGTATTGTGACAGCTTCAGTACAATATGCTTAGCCAAGGATCAAGTTCATCATGAGAGGACTAAGCACATTGATATCAGGTATCATTTTCTAAGAAGCGAGAAAAGAATCAGGGTGAAGAAAGTGGGCAAATTGTGAGAGGGGACAAATTGTGAGAGGGGACAATTCACCAAGCGAGAAAATAACCCTACTGACATGTTCACCAAGCCAGTTCCACAGAGCAAGTTCCAACACTGTTTGGACTTGCTAAATATTACAAGCTGCTAAATGGCAGAAGACAGGGGAGCAGATACATCTGGCACCAAGGAGGTGCATCTGGTAAATTGTGAGAGAATTCAAGTCAAGGTGGAGATTTGTTAGAATGCCTTGAATTAGTCAAACATTCTGTTACTTCTCCTTAAGTTTAGGAAGTTAGTCAAATATTCTGATTTGTTAGAATACCTTGAATTAGTCAAGTGGCTGCCATCTTTCCTATAAATAGGTTCATTTGTAAGACGTTCATTGTGTCGAAGTCACCTAGACAACACCTCTGTAATCTCTCTCATAAATTAGTAAAAACTCTCCCATCTTCTGTTAGGTGGACGTAGCCAACACATTGTTGGTGAACCACGTTAAATCTGTGTGTCATTTCTTTATTTTTGTTATCTTTCTTACATCCGTCATAACAAGAGTTAATTAAATAAGGGTAGTTTGCCAGCGGCCTTCGCTACTCGAGCACCACTCCTTCGGGGAACTTAAAGCCTGATGCCCTAAGGTCGTGTAGGTTTGGGAGTCATCGGAGTGGGACTCGCTACATGGGTAGTTGAAGTTGACGTGTTCTAAGCAGACTCAAAATACCCTGAATCTATAAAGAAAATCAATAAATGCTAAATCATTAAAAATCTGATCACCAAGGCTCAGAACTCAGAAAGTTGTCTATTGTTATTATGTCTAGCGACAGGGTCAAAGTATTATCTGGTAGTAGTTAAGACGAGAGTATATTCTGTTGACTATCTGATCTAGACTAATACACATACTACACATCAGGAAGACCTTGTGACTAAGAGAAAAGTTCAACCTAGTTGTTAAGTTGTTTTCTGCTTGATCATAACAATCTACTAGAGACATTTGAGACCTTGTCATAGCAACCTAACCAGTCAGACATGTGTTAAGAATTGTCTGAGTAATTTTTGGAATAAAAATATGATTTAAGTGACTGCACATATGATTTAACTAGGAACCTTGTCATAGCAACCTAACTAGGAACTTTAAGTGACTGCACATATGATTTAAAATCACTAACTTCAGGTAGACTTTGCTTGAGGACAAGCAAAAAGCTAAGTGTGGGGTTATTTGATATGCACAAATCATATACCCTTTTTAGCATGTTTTTAGACATAAATTAGGGCAATATTTGAATGTATTTGATCTTAATTGAATCAAATTGACATAAAATTGCTTAAATTTCGATTTTGGAAGTTTCAGGAGCAAATTGCACGAAAACAATAAAATTTTGGGGCAAAAATGCAATTTTTGGAAATGCTGACCTGGTCAATGGGTCAGGACGGGTGTCCTGAATCAGGACGGGCGTCCTGACCCAGTCAAAGCACCAGGATGGCCGTCCCAATCCAGGACGGCCGTCCCGAAGCACCAGAAGTTGTCCCACATCGAAATATTTGGAGATTTTCACTCCAGAAAGTTGCTATAAATACCCTAGGCCTCCAAGAGTTGAAATGATCCCTCTCCAGTCGATCTGAGTCATTCAGTGGTTTCTAGTGTACAATTCTCGAGTACACAACTCACTCAGAGACTCAGATTTCAGTAAAAGTTTTCTTTCTTTCTTGTTAGTGTTTCGTTTCTTAGTTTCTGAGAATTAGTCTCAGATCTTAGATTACGACTAGATAGGGTTCGTGTTCGGTATCACAGAATATCAGGATTTCGTTAGGAGATCCTAAGAGAGAGATAGGGTGCGTGTTCTTAGTCAGACTAGGGCCATTTGCTTAAGCCCGGGATGTACGGTAAGCAATTGCTACTAGGTCTGAGGAGCGTTCTCCGAAGGCTCTGCTGAGCAGAGTAGGATCGAGCAGTCAGAAGCATACAGGAGCTGCAGTACCGGCTGGACCTACATAAATCGATGACTACTTTATGATAGTGGGTCCCCTAGACGAGGTTCTACATGTTTTTGAATTGTTTTATCTGAATATTAATTTGATACTGAATTCTATATATCATACATGTTTTACAATTTGAGATGATATTCATTTTCCCGGGAAGATCATAGAGCTAGAATTATCATTATGAATGTTGAATTGTCGTGTCCTTTTAAATTAAACTAGGGCTATACACAACTCCTAACCAAGGTATGAATCATAACCGATTTAGTTTAACAGACTGTAAAAGGTCTGCCAGATTAGGAAGAAATAACAAAACAGATCACCATGTTTGTTAGAGTACCCTAATAAAGTTGAGTTTGTACGCTAGGCCAATCCTAGGGTTAAGTGACATGATACCGAAGTGACATAGGGTACCGTTCATGGATACTTTAATCTGACAGATGAGAAGGATCATCCCAAGGTAGGGGTGAATACACCAAGTAACTCGGATATGGTAAACAGATGGTCACATTTCATAATTGCCTTAGAGATCAAGATATATCTAAAATGTTTGAAGATAAGGTCAAACAAATTGTAATAACTGAGCTTAAACTGATGAATGCATGTCTAATCTTGAATGCTATTTGCTTGTTATGGGTGATTGGGATCACCAATCAATCTCAAAGTATTGATTATCGATTGCATAACTAGATCATAAGATAAAAGTTAGGGTAAGAGGATAGTTATTACTAAGCCGTTACCACTTCCCTAGGAGTACGATATTTGATTTAATTAAAATAGTAGATACTTTCCAACAAACTAGCTACACGATAGGTACTCTGCCTTAGGTTCTGATTGATTAAGTGACAGTATAGAGACTAAATGTGACAATTAGTCAGGCTAAGTCCTTAATTACTCATAATCAACATAGGGTAAAATAACACCTATTTTAGTATATCAGTCGGAATGCATCACATTACACAAACCAAAAGGCATTCTTCTATATGCAAATGTTCCAAAAGGGCATGTGAAGGTAGTTTTATGCTGGTCTTCCGGTGAAATGGGGATTTGAAAATATCTAGAAAACCCATCAAGAAAGCAGTAGAACATATGTCCAGATAACCTTTCTAACATTTGGTCAATAAAAGGAAGAGGGAAATGGTCTTTTTGTGTAGCAGTGTTTAGTTTTCTGTAATCAATGCAAACACAATGACCAGTAACAATTCTCGTAGGAATTAATTCATTTTTCTCATTTCTGACAACTGTTATCCCAATTTCTTAGGTACCACCTATACTGGGCTTACCCATTCACTATCAAAAATAAGATAGATAAGTCCAGCATCCAACAATTTGATTACTTCCTTTTTAACGACATCACACACATTAGGATTCAACCTTCTTTGAGGTTGCACACATGGCTTATACTTATTTTCTAAAAGAATCCTATGTGAACAAAAGCTTGGATTGATACTTGGAATATCCGCGATTTTGTATGCAAAGGCTCTTTAGTACTTTTTGCACATGTCCACGGTCAACATCTGTTGTTTTGCAGTTAGATCAGCTACAAGAATGATGGGAAGTTTTCTGTTGTCGTCTAAGAATCCATAGCACAAATGAGTGGGCAATTCCTTTAGCTCCAAGTCTGGTGGGTCTTCAAATGATGTTTGCTCTTTCTTCATCTCATGAGTACCTATCTCAGTGAAATTGTCAAAGTTAATTTTGTTATCGGAGAGACTGAGATTAGTTTTTTCTAGTTACAGAGAGTCTTCTTTCAAGACTTGATGGTTTGAGCATAGATCTGTCATGTTAACTTCAATTAGCTGGTCAATAGCATCCACATAAAAGCAAATATCATCTAAATGCATGGGATACTTAAGGGTTTCATTTAGATCAAATGTGATATCTTCATTGCCTACCCTTAGTTTGATTTGATCGTTACTGACGTCTATCAATGCCTTCGAGGTAGCTAGAAAGGGTCGACCTAGAATCAAAGGCACACCGCCTTCTCCATTCATGTCCATGACAACAAAATCTACAAGGAAGACAAATTTTCTGACCTTTACTAAGAGGACTTCAACTATTCCCCTAGGAATTTTAACTGTCCTGTCTACAAATTATATTCACATTCTATTCGCTTTCAAATTATGCAATCCTAATTTATCAAATAAACTAGATGGCATTAGATTGATACTGGCTCCTAAGTCTTCTAATGCATGCATATTAGTAATATTTCCAATCGTACATGGCAAGGTAAAGCAGCTTGGATCTTTCTATTTGGAGGGCAGTTTGTTCAGTAGAACTATCGAGTATTCTTCATTAAGAACCACCTTGTCCATGTCAAATTTTATTTTATTACTAATAATCTCTTTTAAAAACTTAGCATACTTTGCCATTTCAGAAATAACATCAAGCAAAGGTAAATTAACATGAATCTGACTAAAATTTTTGAAAAACTTTTCAAATTGCTCCTTATCTTTATTCTGCATAAGTCTTGCAGGGTAAGGTACTCTCGGTCGGTACTCAGGGACTGACTCCTTCATCCCTTTCCTTGCTACTTCGGTTTCTACTTCCGTCGGTGTTAGTTCCTGGGAGCCTTCCTCTGTTTCCTGCACAAGAATAGGAGGATCAAAAGGTTTCGAAGGAGAAGGAGATAGAATTTTACCAGATCTTAGAGTAATGGTCTTGCATTCATTTTGTGGGTTGGTCTCAATGTTGCTTGGCAGCGTTCCTTGCGACCTGTGAGATAGATGGGTCGACAGCTATCCCATTTGTCTCTCCAAAGTTTGCAGGGCAGCTTATGTGTTCCTGACTGTTTGTTTAGTCTGCTTCTACCTATTCTCATTTTGCTGAATTCTCTCTGCATGAGTTTCCTGGACTTTCCTATTTGACTCTATCATTTCCTTGTTAGAGTCAGCAATTGATGTGCAAAAATCATATCACTTTTTTTAGCATGTGTTTAGGCACAAATTAGGGCAAAATTGGAGATAAATCGTTCATAATTGATTAATATTAACACAATTTTGCAGTATTTGTGATTTTGGAAGTTTCAGGTGAAATATGCAAGAAAATAGCAAATATTGAGGCAACAACGTGATTTTTAGAACTTTTTAGTTCAGGACGGGCATCCCGACCCAGTCAACAGACTCGGGACGGGCGTCCCAAGCTCCCAAGTAGAATCTCACATCAAATTTCATGGAGAAAAATGCTCAATTTCCCTACTATAAATACCTCAAGCCTTCCTCAGTTGAAATCATCCCTCTTCACTTGATCTGAATCATCTAGTGACTTCAAGTATACATTTTTCCACTATATACAAGTCATTCAGTGATCTCAGGTGTATCACACGAATAGTTTAGTATACGAGAGTTTCTCGTTTTCTTTGTTTTCTGAGTGTTTATCTTAGAATCTTAGAATTCGACTAGGTAGGGTTCATCTTTGGTATTCATAGAATGCCCGGGATTTCGTTAGGAGATCCTAAGAGGGCATTAGGTGAGCGAAGAGCTAGTCAACAGGGCTTTGCTTAAGCCTAGGTGTAAGGTAAAGCAATTGCTACTAGGCTAAGGAAGCGTTCTCCGAAGGTTCTGTCAAGCAGAGTCAGGTCAAGCAATCCAGGATATACAAGTAGTCACTCCATTGGCGGACCTGATAAAGAGTGAATACTTTATGGTGGTGGTTCCCTAGTTCCTCTCTGTATATTCTGTATTGTGTTTGTCTAAATATCTATTTGAATACCAAATTATGATGATAGGTTATATATGTTTTGCATGTTGAAGTTATTGTCATTTTTCCAGAAAGGTCACCTGCTTAATTAAACATTATGACTGCATATCTACTTGCTCTTTTAAACTAGATGAACAGTTATAGATAATTCCTAACCATGGTCTAATCATAACCTGTTTAGTTTAACAGGCCTTAATTTAGGACTTTTAAGAGAAAAGCATTAAGGTCTGCCATATTAGATGAAATAACCTATAGATCACCATGTTTGTTAGAGTAGTCTAATGAGACTGAGTTCGTGTTTTTATGCCGGCATTAGGGCGAGTGGCATGATTTCCTGAGTGACACAGGCTTTCATGGATACCTTTAGCTCGAACCATGAATAGGGTCGTCAATGGCGATGGGGCGATTTATCAGATAACTCAGATGTGGCACACAAGTAAGATACAGTATGTAATTGCATTCTAGACCAAGATATATCTAAAATACTCAAAGATAGGTCAATCAACATGAAGGGACAATAGAACATACATCATAACACTTGTCTATAAAATACTCTTGCATGTTAAATGAACTCGAGTCTTGTGTAGTAAGGATCACCAACTCATCAAAGATATTGATGAATGATTGAATAACTAGGTAGTAAAATGAATGTTAAGGTAAAAGTATAGTTACTACTAAGTCGTTACCACTTCCCTGGAGTACGATAATTCTTAAATTAAAATCGTAGGTACTTTCCAATAGACTAGCTACACGATAGGTACTCTGCCTTAGGTTCTGATTGATTAAGTGACAAATATGAATGCTAAAAGTGACAATTAGTAAATCATCGTTCTTAATTATTCATAATCAAATTAGGGTAATAAAAGCCTATCTTTTAGCATACCAATCGGAACGCATCAGATTTTTGGCGCCATTGTCGGGGACATATCATAAAATTTTAGGATTCCTGATCAAAATTCTAGACGCTTATGATAGGTAGCGGTAGTAATCTATACCTTAGACAAAACACTCATTTTATTATAGTTAGACAATCAATTTCTTGAAATATATGGTTATCATAACTAATTAATTTTAGAAATTATCTAAAATTAAAACATTTAGGATAATCAAATTTTAGAAAATTATTCTAAAACTCTATTAAGGAAATTTAAATTGTTTCTGTTTTTTGAAAAAAAAAAGAATAATAAATTTTTCTTCTTATCTACAATTTTGTTTTATCTCTAATTGTGGTTTATTGTTATTTATTCTAACCAGACTCTACACTTATAGATGAAGAGAACAAGAGTAGCTACTAACCAAGTAGTAAAGAAACTAGAAAATCCCGAAGCTCTAGCTCGAAAGAAGAAGAAACCAGAAGGACCATCTAAACCCGAACCAGAAGCACCTCAGGAGAACAATCCTCCACAAACCATAGATATTAACTCAAGCCTAGACACTAGTGATATAGTGAATAGATTCTTGAATGCCCTTGTACCCAGTCCTATGGAAGAGGAGGACCCTTCTGAAGACACCTTTCCTCCAAGAGAAGAACCTCAGAAATCTCTAGTTCATACTACTATCCAAAGGGTTCCCGAAAATCCACAACCCTTTGACTAGACCCCGAACTCACCAACATCTCCTGAGTTTACCCCAACACCTAACGATCAAACACCTTCATCCGGGGGAAGCACTAATGGTTTTTAGTTAGTTTTATCTGTGCAGATAGATAATCTGACTCACAGGATCTACCAGATAGATCAAACAATAACAAGCAGATTCTGTCACTTAGATCAAAGTATTCTGAACATCACGTCTAACGTAGACCAACTCAAAGCTACAGTGAATCTCCAAGAGAATCAAGGTACACTTATACTACGGGAGCTAACCGAAATCCGAGATGAGTAGAGAAGGCAGCGAGATGAGATGAGAGCTATACGAGTAGAGATGCGAGAAATAAGAAACAAAGGCAATTAAAAGGGAAGATTTCTTTTTACTTTCAGCAAATAAATTGTTTGAACAAAATTTTAATAACTGACCCCTTTCCTTTTACTTTTCAAATTCAATTGGGTCTTTTATTTTGTTCGAAATCTTTATTCAGACAATTTTTTATTCTTTGCAAAAAAAAATAAAAAAATATGTGTTAGAAATATAACTTTCGTTGATTGAATTGTTTTGTTTTTCTTTCTTGGATATAAGAATTTTTGCTGCATAGAAAGTAAGGAAATGATTAGGGCAAACATAATTTTTGAAAAGGGATAGGTCGAGAATTTTGCAAAGGTTTTTAACAACTTCTGTATTAAAATAGGCAAACCATGATGATTTGTTTAAAACTATGAAGGGATAATTATTTTTTTTTATAAGGATTTGTAGGAGATTGCGAAAAAAAATATTTTGGAAGTGGCACACATCCCGAGGTAGCCGTGACGGGCGTCCCGAGGGAGAAATGTTTCATTAAATATTCAATTTTCTCCATTTTCCTTCAAAACCCTACATCAAAAATTCCCTCTCTACCAAAATTCTCTCCAATATTTCCCCCCAAATTTTGGAAAAATTCTAGAATTTTCAAATTTTCAAATTTTCCCTCCAAAAATTGAACTTTTGAATTTCATCCCAAAAATTTCGAATTTCCCACCAAAACTTCAAATTTTCCCGTCAAAACTTCAAATCCTTTTCTTAAGCAAATTCCTTCCTTGTGAATTCGAATTTGCTGATGCGTTCCGATTGGTATGCTAAAAGATAGGCTTTATTTACCCTTGTCGATTATGAGTAATTAAGGACTGAGTCTTACTAACTGAAATCCCGGTATTCTATGAATACCAAAAATGAAATCCCGGTATTCTATGAATACCAAAAACGAACCTATCTATCGAAGCCTAAGCTCTGAGACTATTTCTCAGAAACTAAGAAAACGAAACACTAAAGAAAGAAAGAAAACTGAAACTGAAACCCGAGTCTCTCAGTGACTTGTGTACTCGAGAATTGTACATTGGAAGTCTCTGAATGACTCAGATCGAGTGGAGAGGAATTATTTCAACTGCTGGAGGCCAGGGGTATTTATAGCAGCTTCCCGGGGTGATTTTTCATCAAAAATTCGATGTGGGACTTGATCTGGGGGTTCGGGACGCCCGTCCCGGATTGGGACGCTCGTCCTGGTCTGTTGACCAAGTCGGGACGCCCGTCCCGGTGCTTTGACTGGGTCGGGACGCCCATCCCGGATTCGGGACGCCCATCCCGGATTCGGGACGCCCGTCCTGAGCCTTTGACCAAGTCAGCATTTCCAAAAATTGTGTTTTTGCCCCAAAATTTGCTGTTTTCATCTACTTTTCACCTGACACTTCCAAAATCATAAAAACTGTGAAATTGAGTAAATAACAATCAATTAAGATCGATTTCCTATCAATTTCACCCTAAATCATACATAAAACATGCTAAAAAAGGTATATGATTTTCGCGTATCAGATAACCCCACACTTAGCTTTTTGCTTGTCCTCAAGCAAAGTCTACCTGAAGTTAGTGATTCTAAATCATATGTGCAGTCACTTAAATTTCTAGTCATGTTTTTATTCCAAAAATTATTCAGATAATTCTTAACACAGGTCTGACTGGTTAGGTTGCTATGACAAGGTCTCAAATATCTCTAGTAGATTGTTAGGATTGAGCAGAAAACAATTTAACAACTAGGTTGAACTCTTCTCTTAGTCATAAGGTCTTCCTGATGTGTAGTGTGTGTACTAGTCCAGACCAGATAGTCAACACAATAAACTCTTGTCTTAACTATTACCAGATAACACTTCGACTTGTCACTAGACACACTGGCAACAGATAACTTTCTGAGTTCTGAGCCTTGGTGATCAGATTTTAATTATTTAGCTCTTATTGATTTCTTTCGTTTATAGATTCAGGGTATTTTGAGTCTGCTTTGAACACGTCAACTTCAACTACCCATGTAGCGAGTCCCACTCCGATGACTCGCAGACCTACACGACCTTAGGGCATCAAGCTTTAAGTTCCCTGAAGGAGTGGTGCTCGAGTAGCGAAGGCCGCTGGCAAACTACCCTATTTTTTTCATCATCGTTTTTTTTTCTTTTCTTTTCACTTTTAGCTCAGAGTCTCATCTAGTCATTCTAATTGTCAATGCATCCTACAACTGGTCTAATTTTAACTAGTTAAGTCTTAAAAAGGTAATTGGTTGAGGTCTCTAACCCAGACTAAGTTGTGCTTAATTATCAGGAATTCCCTACTCCTAATCAATAAGTTCAAAAGTAGTCATCAATTATCTCCTACTAACCATAACATTCTACCTACATATCATAGACATAAGCAATTGTTTAACCAAGCATACTGCATTTAGAAGTCTGAAAGACGGAAATATTTTGAAAAAATTTTGGAAGGGTGTGAAAATACGGGGAAAACAAGCAAAATCATGCAAAAATTTTGCCAACTGCTACAGTGCACCGTGCACTGCTACCCCACACTTAAGTCTGACACTGTCCTCAATGTTCATGCATAGCTAAACTACCCCACACTTATTTGCAAACAAGAAGAAATGAAAATAAAACAAAGAACTCTTACCCCACACTTATTTGACTAATTAAGGTGAAGAGAGAAAATAAAACAAGAAGGATAATGGAAATAACAAAATAGAACACAAAACAAAGAAAACAAAAGTAAAGGATCATGAGGATTAGAAAAACTCCCTTCATGTCGCGAGCAGAAGGGTCTTCTCTGATCTGTCAATTGGCTCTTCACCTTAGCCATGTGCTATTGCTGAGGTGTTCTTGACTCTGCAAGCTCTAGATACTGGAACGGATGACGTCAGCTTCAATCCTTCATCGTCGAGCTCTAGGTAGTGGCCTATTCATTGAATGGCTCGAGCCCCACGAACTGCTTCCTCGACTCATTTGTAAGATTTCTCACAATCATAGCAACGTGTCCAGGAGGAACGTCTCTAGGAATGAGATTTCTTAGGATTTGTGTGCCTTCCTGCCCATGTTAGTAAAGGTATTGCATGCAAGTCTCGAATGGAAGAAAAGATACCTGAAGTTTTGGCGAAGCTGTGGTGGTAGGGGGCTCCAGTTGTGTAGATCTGGGCCCAAGTATTTGAGACTTCCTCGGGGAAGTTTCTCACAACTGATTGGTATGCAGGGGATGCAAGCTCCTCCATTGCTATGCTCCTGATACAACGCCAAATTCTTCTATATCCCTTGACCCTTCGATACCACTTGGTAGATCACTTGCTTGCACTGGTCTGGCTTTAATTGTTGCCAGTATCTCATTTGTTGATTCTGCGAGTGTGGGTTTTGCTGTGGTGGTGTCTTCTGAAAGTTTCCAGCTTTTGAATTACTCCTCAGCTAAATCTCGAATGATTCCTCTAGCGGGGATTGTATCCGTCTCCCATTGGAGCAGCATTCTGCAGTAACCTACTCCTACCTCTTTTGGAATGGTCAGTCATTCCCATAGCAATCTCTGCTAAAGTGTGGTACTTAGCAGACTTCACAGATTTGATACACAGGCTGAACATTTCTTCCTAAGACATCGGCACTCTGAATCTGTTATTTGGCAAGCATCGCAGGACTGTATCAGAGATACAAAAGTCCTTGAATATGGTGGGTCAACAAGATCCTGCTTTCAACACTTTCCGAACAGTGTTGATAGCCATCAATTGGTCTCCCGTAGATTCTTTAGGGCAATGCTCCAAAATCTTGTGTCCTTCATCTTCTAAGACACATCTTCTGATCAACTGATCTGCAAAAATTTGAAATAGAAGAGAAACTGCCCAGTAGTAATATTTCAAATCATCAAAGAATTTCTTCTTTTGCTGATAAGTCATATCACTTGGAACTTATTCAGTGACTAGATAATTTGCAATAAACCACAGATGAGAATTATTATACATAGCAAACAATGCAAATAAGTTTTCATCCAAAAATTTATCAGTATTACACTAGCCTCTAACTCGGGGTTTTCTAATCTAGACCAATGGTTTGCTTCCTAGATTTTCAACCCTTTTTCTTATCCCTTTATTCTATATCAAGTTCAAGTAACAATAAAACTTAACTTAATCAAGTATGGTTCAGCATTAGTTTTATTGAACACAGATATATTGAAGTGATCAGTGTCACCTATTGTTTCTAGACAATACTAGATAAGATCGGAATTTATCATGCATGAACTTTCTTATCATGTTTCTGTCCTAAAACAATTCGTACTACATCATTACATCACATATTAATTCAAAAAGCAGATTTCAATCAGGTGATGCCATAATGGGTGCAGTAATTCCTTTTGGTGTAAAAGATCTCATGCAATTATCAGCAAAACAAAAGGAACATCCTTTTTTCAATTGAACATTCAAAGGTCTGGCTATTAAGGAAAAATTATTTCATAACTCGTCCTAATAAAGCCGGTATGACTCTAAAAAATTCTAAAATTGAATTTCTTCCCGATAAAAATCTAAGCCAAAATTTTACAACTCAGAAGAAAATATATTTTTTCGTCATTTCCATTTTTATTTCTTCGAAAAAGAGCAACAAATGTACAACTAAGAAAACAACTAAAAAAGAACAAGAGATAGGGAAAAGAACAACTTACCATTGAGCAAGAAAAATACATTTTTTCCGTTTTAAATTTTAAATTTTAAATTTTTTTTTTCGAAAGCAGTTAAATTTCCTCAATATGGTTTTAGAATGATTTTCTAAAATTTGATTATCCTAAGTGTCTTAATTTTAGATAATATCTAAAATCAATTAGTTGTGATAACCCTATATTTCGGAAGGTGATTGTCTAACTAGCATAAGATAAGTGTAGGTCTAAAGTCTAGGTTACTACCGTTACCTATCATAAGTCTCTAGAATTTTGATCAGGAATCCTAAGTTCATTATGATATTTCCCCGGAAACGGCGCCAAAAATCTGATGCGTTCCGATTGGTATGCTAAAAGATAGGCTTTATTTACCCATGTCGATTATGAGTAATTAAGGACTGAGTCTTACTAACTATCACTTAGCGTTCAATTATTGTCACATAATTAATCAGAACCTAAGGCAGAGTACCTATCGTGTAGCTAGTCTGTTGGAAAGTATCTACGATTTTATTAAGTTAAATATCGTACTCCCAGGGAAGTGGTAACGGCTTAGTAGTAACTAGCCTTTCATCCTAACTCCTATCTTATGATCCAGTTATGCAATCTTCATCAATAACTTTGATGAGAGGGTGATCCATTCTCCACTAGGTTTAAGTCTAATTAATCCCAAAAGTGTTTTATAGATGAGCCCTGATTTTATGTTATACTGTTACTATACGTTGATTGACCTATATTCGAGTATTTTAGACATGTCTTGGCCTGGATTGCAACTATGTTCTGAGTCTAAAGGTGTACCACATCTGAGTCTCTACGCTACCACCCCATCGTTAAGGGTAACGGCCCTACTCACGGTTCGGACAAAAGTCAGCAATGAACGCCTTATGTCACTTCAGGGATCATACTGCTCGTCTCATAACCGCCGGCATAACACTCTACTCAGCCTACCTAGACTACTTTCAACCAACAGGGTGTTCCGCATATTATTTTATCTAGTATGGCAGACACCAATACTAATTGATGCCTGTTAAACTAAACAGGTTATGAATAGACCGTGGTTAGGAATTGTCTATAACCCTAATTTCAGTTTAAAAGAACGGCATTAGACATGCAGACATAGTGAATATTTAGCAGGTGGCTATTTCCGGAAAATCATAACAACTTCAACATATAAAACAGATATTCATAAGAATCGTAATCTGATATTCAAATTAATATTTAGATAAAACAATTCGTAAACATACAGAACCTCGTCTAGGGGACCTACTGTCATAAAGTAATCACCACTCTATGCAGGTCCAGCCGGCGCTGCAGCTCCTGTATGCTCCTGACTGCTCGATCCTACTCTGCTCGGCAGAGCCTTCGGAGAACGCTCCTTAGACCTAGTAGCAATTACTTTACCTTACATCCCGAGCTTAAGCAAATTGCCCTAATCTGACTAAGAACACGCACCCTATCTCTCTCTTAGGATCTCCTAACGAAATCACAGTATTCTATGAATACCAAAAACGAACCTATCTATCAAAGCCTAAGCTCTGAGACTATTTCTCAGAAACTAAGAAAACGAAACACTAAAGAAAGAAAGAAAACTGGAACTGAAACCCGAGTCTCATAGTGACTTGTGTACTCGAGAATTGTACACTGGAAGTCTCTGAATGACTCAGATCGAGTGGAGAGGAATCATTTCAACTGTTGGAGGCCTGGGGTATTTATAGTAGTTTCCCGGGGTGATTTTTGATCAAAAATTCGATGTGGGACTTGATCTGGGGGTTCGGGACGCCCGTCCCGGATTCGGGACTTTGACTGGGTCGGGAGGCCCGTCCCGGATTCGGGACGCCCGTCCTGAGCCTTTGACCAAGTCAGCATTTCCAAAAATTGCGTTTTGCCCCAAAATTTGCTGTTTTCGTCTACTTTTCACCTAACACTTCCAAAATCATAAAAATTGTGAAACTGAGTAAATAACAATCAATTAAGATCGATTTCCTATCAATTTCACCCTAAATCATACATAAAAATATGCTAAAAAAGGTATATGATTTTCGCGTATCATTTGCCTCTAGAATTTGAATTTGAATTCCTTTTCCCGCTAAAATTTCAAACTTTCTCGAATTTCTTCAGTTAGATGGCTCCAAAAAGCGCACGCGCTACCTCATCCATGACTGTCACAGCTGTGACACACCCTTCATGCTCTTTTCTACCATCCCAGCATATCAGGAGAGGAGCCAGGGATTCATTGGACGCTACATGCTGGCGGGCAGGATGCTCGACTGGGCGGCAGTTCAGACACTCGGAGTCGAGTAGGAGATTCGGCGCATGCTCGACACTCCTCCATACAGCCGAGTGTTCATCATCACTGAGCCGACCTACCTCGAGCTGGTATGTGAGTTTTATGCTTCTTTCACATTTCAGCAAGAGCAGATTACATTCCGACTGGGTGGAATAGACCAGTCAATGAGCATTGCTGAGTTCGGCATTGCATTGGGTGTTTGGCAGAGGGAGGAGCTGGACACGCCTACCTACGCTACAGTCGTGCGAGACTTCACCTCCGCTGACGTCTCCACCGCTTGGGCCCAAATACAACTGGCGCCCCCTACTAGCACGGCCTCACAAAGGCTACAGGTATCCTTCTAGCCCTTCGCTCTTTACATACTATAGCAGCCCACACTCTGGCAGGACGACGTACTGCTCCAGGGAAGTCACCCAGATGGAGACATTCCTTCTGGCTCATATGCACAGAGGCATCACTGTGGCTATGGCCAGGCTCATTACCGTCATCATGAGGGGGTTTGCAACAGATACCTGGAAACAATGTCTGGGGATCGGGCTATTCATCACCCAAATAGCCCACTACTTGGAGTTGTGATATGCATAAATCATATCACATTTTTATCATGTTTTTAGGCATGATTTAGGGTGAAATTGAGGGTAAATTGGTCTTAATTGTTCATTATTAACTCAATTTCACAGTTTTTATGATTTTTGAAGTGTCAGGTGAAAAGTGGAAGAAAATAGCAAATTTCGGGGCAAAATGCAATTTTTCAGAAGTTTGGACTTCGGGGAGGGCGTCCTGACCTGGTCAACAGGTCGGGACGGGCGTCCAGGACTCGGGACGGCCATCCTGACCTTGTCAACAGACCGGGACGGGCGTCCCGAACCAGAAATTCAAGTCCCACATCGAATTTTTGAGAGAAAATCACTCCAGAAAGCTGTTATAAATACCACAGGCCTTCCTCAGTTGAATTCATCCCTCTCCACTCGATCTGAGTCATTCAGTAGTTTCCAGTGTACAATTCTCGAGTACACAACTCACTCGGAGACTCAGATTTCAGTATAAGTTTTCTTTCTTTCCTTTTTGTGTTTCGTTTTTTTTAGTTTATGAGAAATAGTCTCAGATCCTATGGTTCAATAGACAGGTTCGTTTCTGGTATTCATAGAATACCAGGGATTTCGTTAGGAGATCCTAAGAGGGCTCTAGGCGTTCGAAGAGTCAGTCCACATGGCTGGGCTTAAGCTGGGTATTAAGGTAAAGCCCAGTTACTAGGCTGAGGAAGCGTCCTCCGAGGTTCTGGCGAGCAGAGTCGGGTCAAGCAGTACGACATATACAGCAGTACGCTCCATCGGCGAGACTAAGTAAAGTGTGATTTCTTTATGGCATCAGTCCCCATGTCCCTCTCTTATATGTTGTTACTGTGTTTGTCCAAAGAATGATTTTGAATATCAGATTTTGATTGTTATGAATAGTTGTTATATATGTTGAAGTTATTATGTTTTTTCGGAAATAGCCACCTGCTTAAATATTCATTATGTCTGCATGTCTAATGTAGTTTCTTTTAAACTAAAATTAGGGTTATAGACAATTCCTAACCACGGTCTATTCATAACCTATTTAGCTTAACAGGCATCAATTAGTATTGGTGACTGCCATACTAGATAAAATAACCTGCGGAACACCCTGTTTGTTAGAGTAGTCTAGGTAGGCTGCGATTATGGACAAGCAGCATGATCCCCAAAGAGACATAGGGCCTTCATAGCTGTCTTTAGTAGTAACCGTGAGTAGGGCCGTTTACCTTGGCGATGGGGCGGTATATCAAATTCTTCAGATGTTGTACACCTTTAGACTCAAAACATAGGTGCATGCCAGGCTAAGATATATCTAAAACACTCGAAGATAGGTCAATCAACATATAGGAACAGTATAACATAGAATCAGAACTTTGTCTATAAACACTTTTAGGCCTGATTAGACTTAAACCTAGTGAAGAATGGATCACCCTCTCATCAAAGTTATTGATGACAATTGCATAACTGGATCATAAGATAAGAGTTATGATAAAATGCTAGTTACTACTAAGTCGTTACCACTTTCCTGGGAGTACGATAATTATTTAATAAAATCGTAGATACTTTCCAACAGACTAGCTACACGATAGGTACTCTACCTTAGGTTCTGGCTGATTAAGTGATACCATAGAGACTAAATGTGACAATTAGTCAATCATAGTCCTTAATTACTCATAATCAACATAGGGTAAAATAACACCTATTTAGCATATCGGCTGGAAACCCATCAGATTTTTTGTGCCGTTGCCGGGGAAATATCATAATTAATTTAGGATTCCTGATCAAAATTCTAGAAACTTATAATAGGTAGCGGTAGTAACCTATACCTTAAACCTAACATTTGTCTTACACTAGTTAGACAATCACTTTCCGAAATATAGGGTTATCATAACTAATTAATTTTAGATGTTATCTGGAATTAAAGACACTTCGGATAATCAAATTTTAGAAAATCATTCTAAAATCGTATTGAGGGAATTTAAGTGCTTTCGAAATATATAAAAAAAATTAAAAAAATTTAAAAACCGAAAAAAATTGTAATTTTCTTGTTCAATGGTAAGTTGTTCTCTTTTCCCTATCTCTTGTGTTATTTCCCTTTCATAATTGAATAGTTGTTTTTTTTTCTTTCTTCTTCCGAATTCTTAATCTTTCACTTTCCCTGTAACCCCACTAACCAGTTCGCTCAGGCTAAAACGTATTCTTCTCTGTAGTTGCATGACTCGAACTTCAGAAGCTAACCTTGAAACACCAGTTGAGAATCCTGAAAGTCTCATTCGTACAGCTAATAGGCAAAGAACAGAGATGGCTGCTGAAAGACCTACCCTCGAATCCTACATCCAGCCACAGACTGTTCCGGTCTCATCTGCTATCCAAATCCCTGGGAACCCTCGCTATGATCTTAAACCGAATGTGATCCAACTGATTATAAATCGGGTTCAGTTTGGAGGAACTGCAGCCGAGAATCCGCTGGAACACTTATCTGATTTCTCTTCTGTCTGCGAAGGCCTCAAGGGAGATCATATTGCAGAAGTAACTAAACTCAACCTCTTTCCCTACTCATTGAGGGACAAAGCTAAGAGATGGTTGGCCCAGCTACCTACTAACTCCATCACCTCTTGGGACGAGTTAAGCAAAGCCTTCCTAGAAGAATACTACTCTGCAGCAAGAGTCCTAGAATATCGAAGGGCTCTGTCTAGTTTTACTCAAGCTGCTGATGAGACAGTAATCGAAGCTTGGGATAGATTCAAGGAGCTACTCAGGCTCTGCCCCCAACATGGACTTACCGAGGCATTGCTGATTCAGCAATTTTACGGGGGTATGTCAGACATGGGTAAGCAAATTCTTGATGGACTCAATCCCCAGAGCGGTTTCAATGGAATGAGTGATGTAGATGCTAGAAACGCTTTGGAGAGACTCTACAGGAATAGCAAGAACTGGCGCACAAGTGGTCGAGCTAAGAAGCAACCAGTAAATGCGGTCGTTGCCTCCACTGATGATCAATTTGAGGCACTGAATGCCAGCATTACTAATCAGCTGAATGCCTTCCAACAGGGGAAAAGCGTTCAGTCAGTATACCAAGTCTGCGAATTTTACCAAGGACCACATTTTAGTGGAGATTGTTATGGTAATGGGATATTAACTATTCCAGAGGATATGGAACAAGTGGATGCAGTGAATTCTGCTCCTATAGAATATACCTACAATCCTACTTGGAAGAACCATCCGGGATTTAGCTGGAGAAACAATGTCGGGACTACTAACTTCCAGAAAAGAGTACCTCAGCAACTGCCATATCCGCAGAACCAGCAAGTCGCTCTGCCTACACCAAGGAACTACATCGTTCCAACTGACCCCATGCAAGAATTCAGAGACATGCTGAAGAGCATTTCCGACTCTAACAAGGAGATGATAGAGTCTAACAGGAAAATCCAAGAAGCTCACGCAGAAAGAATCCAGCAAAACGAGAACAGACAGAAGCAGACCGAGCAAACAATCAGAAACACACAAGCTGCTATACAAACTTTAGAGAGACAAATGGGTCAGCTATCCACCCATTTCTCTCACAGGTTCCAGGGAACGCTACCAAGCAACACTGAGACCAACCCTCAAACTGAATGAACCAGAAGAAGGATCCAAGGACCCAACGCCGACGGATGTCGAAATCGAAGTAGCAAGGAAAGGGAAGACGGAGTTTATTCCTGAGTACCTGCCAAAAGTACCTTACCCTGCCAGACTTATGCACAATAAAGATAAGGAGCAATTTGAAAATTTTCTTAAGAATTTTAGTCAGATTCATGTTAATTTGCCTTTACTTGATGTTATTTCTGAAATGCCAAAGTATGCTAAGTTTTTAAAAGAAGTTTTTAGTAATAAAAGAAAATTTGACATGGACAAGGTGGTTCTTAATGAAGAATGTTCGGCGGTCCTGTTGAATAAACTACCGTCTAAATAGAAAGATCCTGGTTGTTTTACCTTGCCATGTACAATTGGAAATATTACTAACATGCATGCATTAGCAGACTTAGGAGCTAGTATCAACCTTATGCCATCTAGTTTATTTGATAAATTAGGATTGCATGATTTGAAAACGACTAGGATGTGCATACAACTTGCAGATAGGACAGTCAAAATCCCCAAGGAATAATTGAAGATCTCTTAGTAAAGGTCGGAAAATTTGTTTCCTGTGGATTTGTTGTCATGGATATGAATGGGGAAGGAGGAGTGCCCCTGATCCTAGGTCGACCATTTCTAGCTACCTCAAAAGCATTAATAGACGTCAGTAATGGTCAAATCAAGTTAAGGGTAGGAAATGATGACATCACTTTTGATCTAAATGAGACCCTTAGGTATCCCATGCATTTAGATGATACTTATTTTTGTGTGGATGCCATGGAACACTTGATTGCAATTAACGTGACAGACCTATGCTCAAACTATCAAGTCCTGAGTGAGGACTCCCTAGAATTAGAGGAGCCTGAACTTAGCTCTTCTGAAAATAAAATCACTTCTGATAGTTTCACTGAGATAGGTGATGATGAGATGAAGAAAGAACGAACCTCGTTTGAAGATCCACCAGACTTGGAACTGAAGGAACTGCCCACTCATCTGTGCTACGAATTCCTAGATGACAACAAGAAACTTCCCATTATTCTTGCAGCTGATCTGACTGCAGAACAAAGGAAGCTGACTGTGGACATGTGCAGAAAGTATAGAAGAGCCTTTGCCTACAAAATTGCAGATATCCCAGGTATTAATCCAAGCTTTTGTTCGCATAAGATTCTTCTAGAAAATGAGTATAAGCCATGTGTGCAACCTCAAAGGAGGTTGAATCCTAATGTGTGTGATGTTGTTAAGAAAGAAGTCATTAAACTATTAGATGCAGGACTTATCTACCCTATCTCAGATAGTGAGTGGGTAAGCCCGGTGCAGGTAGTACCTAAGAAAGGCGGTATAACAGTTGTTAGGAATGAACATAATGAACTAATCCCTACGAGAACTGTAACTGGTCATCGTGTATGCATAGACTATAGAAAACTAAATACGGCCACACGAAAAGATCACTTCCCCTTCCTTTTATTGACCAAATGTTAGAAAGATTATCTGGACACATGTTTTATTGCTTTCTTGATGGGTTTTCTGGTTATTTTCAAATTCCTATTTCCCCTGAGGACCAGCATAAAACTACTTCACATGCCCTTTTGGAACATTTGCATATAGAAGGATGCCCTTTTGGTTTGTAATGCACCTGCTACATTTCAACGTTGTATGACTGCTATCTTTGAGGACATGTTAGGAAAATCTATGGAAGTATTTATGGATGACTTTTCTGTTTTTGGTAATTCATTTGAGGTTTGTCTAAAGAACTTGGAGTTAATGTTGAAACGTTGTATAAAATCTAACCTGGTTTTAAATTGGGAAAAATGCCACTTCATGGTAAAAGAGGGAATCGTTTTAGGACATAAGATCTCACACCTAGGTATGGAAGTAGATAAGGCAAAATTGAAGTTATTTCGAAACTACCTCCTCCCAAAAATGTGAGAGCCGTTAGAAGTTTTTTGGGACACGCTGGCTTTTATCGTAGGTTTATAAAAGATTTTTCATTAATAGCCAGGCCGTTGACCAATTTACTCGGAAAAGATGTTCCATTTGTCTTTGATGAAAATGTAAAAGCTTTTAATAGACTTAAGGAACTTAACCACTGCACCTATCATGACGTCACCAGACTGGAGTCTACCTTTTGAGCTTATGTGTGATGCTAGTGACTATGCAGTAGGAGTAGTTTTAGGACAAAGACATGATAAGAAATTTCATGTAATATATTATGCTAGTAAAACCTTAACTGATGCTCAGGAAAATTACACTACGACAGAAAAGGAATTATTAGCAGTAGTATATGCATTTGATAAGTTTCGATCTTATCTAGTCCTGTCTAAAACTATTGTTTATACTGATCATTCTGCACTAAAATACTTGTTCAATAAAACCGACGCAAAACCAAGATTAATTAGATGGGTTTTATTGCTTCAAGAATTGACATAGAAATTCGGGATAAGAAAGGGGCAGAAAACTTAGCCGCAGACCACTTGTCCAGGCTAGAGAATCCGACCCTAGAAGCCATTGATGAAACAATCATATCTGATAAATTTCCGGATGAGAATCTATGTGCATTGTTGCTATTTTCTCACCCCCTTGGTTTGCAGATATAGCAAATTACTTGGCAGCCCGGACTCTCCCTAGTGATATCACGACTCAACAAAGAAAAATTCTTTGCTGACCTGAAATATTACTATTGGGAAGATCCTTTTCTATTTCGAATATGTGCAGACCAGATGATCAGAAGATGTGTCTCTCAAGAAGAAGGTTTCCAAATTCTGGAAACTGTCACTGCGGACCAACAGGCGGTCACTTAGCTGCAGCTAATACGCCCGAAAAGTATTAGAAGCAGGTTTCTACTGGCCTACCATATTCAAGATGCCGCAGCATTCACAGGATCGTGCGATGCCTGTCAGAAATGGAACCATATCTTCTCGAGACAGTCTACCCCAACAGGTAATCCAAAGTGTAGAAATATTTGACATATGGGGTATAGACTTCATGGGTCCGTTTCCTCCCTCTTTTGGAAGCAGTACATCATAGTAGCTGTGGAATATTTTTCAAAATGGCCTGAGGCACAGGCCCTACCTACTAATGATGCTAGAGTCGTATGTAGATTCCTTAAGCAGATTTTCGCCATATTTGGATGTCCGAAAGCCCTAATCAGTGATCGATGTACGCACTTCTGTAACTCTCAATTGCAGAAGGTGCTTCATCAATACGGAGTTCAGCATCGCATTTCCACATCCTACCATCCCCAAACCAATGGACAGGCTGAGGTAACCAATAGGGGAATAAAGAGAATCTTAGAAAAGACTGTGGGTGTTAACCGTAAGGATTGGGCCAATAAGTTGGATGACGCATTATGGGCCTTCCGTACAACATACAAGACCATTATGGGATTCTCACCCTATCGATTAGTCTATGGAAAAGCATGTCACCTTCCGGTTGAACTTGAACACAGAGCTTATTGGGTGGTACAAAAATGCAACCTCGACGATAATTTAACTAAGGAACGCCAGATTCTACAACTCAATGAATTAGATGAGTGGAGGCTCAAAGCCTATGAAAACTCACACCAATTCAAGATGACAAGTAAACTCCGGCATGACAGGCGACTCAGAACCCAGAAGAATTTTGAACCAGGAGATAAGGTATTGCTATACAACTTACAGTTAAAATTGTTCCCAGGAAAGCTGCGTAGCTGTTGGTCAGGACCATTCACAATCACGAAAGTATCACCTTTCGGAGCATGTGACATCATGGATTCTGACGGCATTATTCAAAAAGTAAACGGACAACGCCTAAAGATTTACAGAGGGCTGTTTGACTCGTCCGAGCAGACTGTGGACTTCACAGAATAAGGGAGTATCTCTTTCATTTTATTTCTTGTTTTGTTATTTCTTTCAGTAATTTATGTTCCTTCTTACCCGTAGTTAGTTGAATAAGTGTGGGGTAAGAACTCTTTGTGTTGTTTTGTTTCTTGTTTTCAAATAAGTGTTTGGTAGCTTAGAAATGCATGAACACTAAGGACAGTGTCAGACTTAAGTGTGGGGTAGCAGTGCACAGTACACTGTAGTGAGAAAATTTTTGCATGATTTTGCTTGTTTTCCCCATATTAGTGAGAAAATGTTTGCATAATTTTGCTTATTTTCCCCATATTTTCACACCCTTCCAAAAAATTTTCAAAATTCTCATTCTTTCATACTTCTAAATGCAGTATGATTGGTTAAACATTGCTTATGCCTATGATATGTAGGTAGAATGTTATGGTTAGTAGGAAGTAATGTGATAGCTATCTTGAACTAATTGATTAGGAATAGGGAATTCCTGATAACTGAGCACAACTTAGTCTGGATTAGAGACCTCAGCCAATTACCTTTTCAAGACTTAACTACATAAAATTAGACCAGTTGTGGATGTTTTGACAATTAGAATGACTAGATGAGACTCTGAGCTAAAAGTGAAAAGAAATAAAAGAAAGTTAATTAAATAAGGGTAGTTTGCCAGCGGCCTTCGCTACTCGAGCACCACTCCTTCGGGGAACTTAAAGCCTGATGCCCTAAGGTCGTGTAGGTTTGGGAGTCATCGGAGTGGGACTCGCTACATGGGTAGTTGAAGTTGACGTGTTCTAAGCAGACTCAAAATACCCTACAACTATAAAGAAAATCAATAAATGCTAAATCATTAAAAATCTGATCACCAAGGCTCAGAACTCAGAAAGTTGTCTATTGTTATTATGTCTAGCAACAGGGTCGAAATATTATCTGGTAGTAGTTAAGACGAGAGTATATTGTGTTGACTATCTGGTCTAGACTAGTACACACACTACACTTCAGGAAGACCTTGTGACTAAGAAAGGAGTTCAACCTAGTTGTTAAGTTGTTTTCTGCTTGACTATAACAATCTGCTAGAGACATTTGAGACCTTGTCAAAGCAACCTGACCAGTCAGACCTGTGTTAAGAATTGTCTGAATAAATTTTTGGAATAAAAACATGACTAGGAATTTAAGTAACTGCACTATGATTTAGAATCACTAACTTCAAGTAAACTTTGCTTGAGGACAAGCAAAAAGCTAAGTGTGGGGTTATATGATATGCATAAATCATATCACATTTTTAGCATGTTTTTAGGCATGATTTAGGGTGAAATTGAGGGTAAATTGGTCTTAATTGTTCATTATTAACTCAATTTCACAGTTTTTATGATTTTGGAAGTATCAGGTGAAAAGTGGAAGTTTTTATGATTTCACAGTTTTAATGATTTTATTAACGCAATTTTTCAGAAGTTCGGACTTTAGGGAGGGCGTCCCGGTTCAGGACGGGCGTCCAGGACTCGGGAAGGCCGTCCTGACCTGGTCAACAAATAGAGACGGGCATCCCAATCCGGGACGGGCGTCCTGAACCAGAAATTCAAGTCCCACATCGAATTTTTGAGAGAAAATCACTCCAGAAAGCTGCTATAAATACCCCAAGCCTTCCTCAGTTGAATTCATCCCTCTCCACTCGATCTGAGTCATTCAGTGGTTTCCAGTGTACAATTCTCGAGTACACAACTCACTCGGAGACTCAGATTTCAGTATAAGTTTTCTTTCTTTCCTTTTTGTGTTTCGTTTTTTTAGTTTCTGAGAAATAGTCTCAGATCCTAGGGTTCGATAGATAGGTTCGTTTTTTGTATTCATAGAATACCCAGGATTTCGTTAGGAGATCCTAAGAGGGCTCTAGGCGTTCGAAGAGTCAGTCCACATGGCTGGGCTTAAGCTGGGTATTAAGGTAAAGCCCAGTTAGTAGGCTGAGGAAGCGTCCTCCGAGGTTCTGGCGAGCAGAGTCGGGTCAAGCAGTACGACATATACAGCAGTACGCTCCATCGGCGAGACTAAGTAAAGGGTGATTTCTTTATGGCATCAGTCCCCCTATCCCTCTCTTATATGTTGTTACTATGTTTGTCCAAAGAATGATTTTGAATATCAGATTTTGATTGTTATGAATAGTTGTTATATATGTTGAAGTTATTATGTTTTCCTGGAAATAGCCACCTGCTTAAATACTCATTATGTCTACATGTCTAATGTAGTTTCTTTTAAACTAAAATTAGGGTTATAGACAATTCCTAACCACAGTCTATTCATAACCTGTTTAGTTTAACATGCATCAATTAGTATTGGTGTCTGCCATACTAGATAAAATAACCTGCGGAACACCCTGTTTGTTAGAGTAGTCTAGGTAGGCTGAGTAGAGCGTTTATGCCTGCTGTTATGGGCAAGCGGCATGATCCCCGAAGTAACATTGGGCCTTCATAGCTGTCTTTAGTAGTAACCGTGAGTAGGGCCGTTTACCTTGGTGATGGGGCGGTATATCAGATTACTCAGATGTGGTACACCTTTAGACTCAGAACATAGTTGCATTCCAGGCTAAGATATATCTAAAACACTCGAAGATAGGTCAATCAACATATAGGAACAGTATAACATAGAATCAGAACTTTGTCTATAAACACTTTTAGGCCTGATTAGACTTAAACCTAGTGAAGAATGGATCACCCTCTCATCAAAGTTATTGATGACGATTGCATAACTGGATCATAAGATAAGAGTTAGGATAAAAGGCTAGTTACTACTAAGCCGTTACCACTTTCCTGGGAGTACGATAATTATTTAATAAAATCGTAGATACTTTCCAACAGACTAGCTACACGATAGGTACTCTGCCTTAGGTTCTGGCTGATTAAGTGACACCATAGAGACTAAATGTGACAATTAGTCAATCACAATCCTTAATTACTCATAATCAACATAGGGTAAAATAACACCTATTTAGCATATCGACTGGAAACCCATCAAGCTAGACCTCGAGGGCTCGGAGTTGACCCATATTGCTCCGACTACCATTCCCATCGACTTGATTGTTCTACGAAACATGGGGATGGCAGTACGAGACGCAGATGGTCAATACTCCTTCCACACTGAGTAGCCAGGGGAGTCCTCGACACCAAGACAAGTAGCACAGCAGGCATCACTAACCCCAACGTTCATACCACGCACTGCCTTCGAGCGACATATGTCACAGGGGTTGGCGGACATTGATGTGCACAAATCATATACCCTTTTTAGCATGTTTTTAGACATAAATTAGGGCAATATTTGAATGTATTTGATCTTAATTGAATCAAATAGACATAAAATTGCTTAAATTTCGATTTTGGAAGTTTCATGAGCAAATTGGACGAAAACAGCAAATTTTGGGGCAAAAATGCAATTTTTGGAAATGCTGACTTGGTCAACGGTCCGGACGGCGTCCCGACCGCATCAGACCAGGACGGGCGTCCGAAGCACCAGAATTTGTCTCACATCGAATTTTTTGGAATGTTTCACTCCATAAAGCTGCTATAAATACCCCAGGCCTCCAGGAGTTGAAATCATTCCTCTCCACTCGATCGGAGTCATTCAGAGACTTCCAGTGTACAATTCTCGAGTACACAAGTCACTGAGAGACTCGGGTTTCAGTTTCAGTTTTCTTTCTTTCTTTAGTTTTTCGTTTTCTTAGTTTTTGAGAAATAGTCTCAGATCTTAGGCCTCGATAGATAGGTTCGTTTTTGGTATTCATAGAATACCGGGATTTCGTTAGGAAATCCTAAGAGAGAGATAGGGTGAGGTGCGTGTTCTTAGTCAGATTAAGGCAATTTGCTTAAGCCCGGGATGTAAGGTAAAGCAATTGCTACTAGGTCTAAGGAGCGTTCTCCGAAGGCTTTGCCGAGCAGAGTAGGATCGAGCAGTCAGGCAGAGCCTACAGGAGCTGCAAGCGCCGGCTGGACCTGCATAGAGTTGGTGATTACTTTATGACAGTGGGTCCCCTAGACGAGGTTCTGTATGTTTACGAATTGTTTTATCTAAATATTAATTTGAATATCAGATTACGATTCTTATGAATATCTGTTTTATATGCTGAAGTTATTATGATTTCCGGAAATGGGCCACTGCTTAAATATTCATTATGTCTGCATGTCTAAGTCGTTCTTTTAACGAAATTAGGGTTATAGACAATTCCTAACCACGGTCTATTCATAACCTGTTTAGTTTAACAGCATCATTAGGTGTCTGCCATACTAGATAAAATAATCTGCGGAACACCCTGTTGGTTGAAAGTAGTCTAGGTAGGCTGAGTAGAGTGTTATGCCGCGGCGGTTATGAGACAGCAGCATGATACCGAAGTGACATGGGTACCGTTCATTGCTGACTTTAGTCCGAGCCGTGAGTAGGGCCGTTACCCTTAACGATGGGGCGGTAGCATAGAAACTCAATGTGGTAGCCTTTAGAACACATAACATAGTTGCAATCCAGGCCAAGACATGTCTAAAATACTCGAATATAGGTCAATCAACATATAGGAACAGTATAACATAGAATCAGGACTCATATAAAACACTTTGGGATTAATTAGACTTAAACCTAGTGGAGAATGGATCACCCTCTCATCAAAGTATTGATGAAGATTGCATATAACTGTATCATAAGATAGGATTAGGATAAAGGCTAGTTACTACTAAGCCGTTGCCACTTCCCTGGGAGTACGATATTTAACTTAATAAAATCGTAGATACTTTCCAATAGACTAGCTACACGATAGGTCCTCTGCCTTAGGTTCTGGTTGATTAAGTGACAATAATTGAATGCTAAGTGACAGTTAGTAAGACTCAGTCCTTAATTACTCATAATCGACATAGGGTAAAATAACACCTATTTAGCACGTCAACCGAAAACCCATCAGATTTTTGGCGTCGTTGCCGGGGAAATATCATAATGAATTTAGGATTCCTGATCAAAATTCTAGAGACTTATGATAGGTAACGGTAGTAACCTAGACCTTAGACCCAACACTTGTCTTATACCAGTTAGACAATCAATATCCGAAATATAGGGTTATCATAACTAATTAATTCTAGATGTTATCTGGAATTAAGACATTTAGGATAATCAAATTTTAGAAAATTATTCTAAAACCATATTAAGGAAATTTACCTGCTTTCTAAATAAAATCTAAAAATCCGAAAAAAAAATTGTACTTTTTCTTGTGTGATGGTAAGTTATTCTCTTTTCCCTATCTTTTGTATTTTCTCCTTGTGAGTAGTTGTTTTGTTTTGTTTTCTCTTCCTTCCAAGTTTGTAAATTTTCACTTTCCCTGTAACCTCACTAACCAGTTTGCTCAGGCTAAAACATGTTCTTCTCTGTAGTTGCATAACTCGATCTTCAGAAGCTAACCTTGAAACACCAGTTGAAAATCCTGAACGAATCATCCGCACAGCTAATAGGCGAAGAACAGAAATGGCTGCTGAAAGACCTACCCTAGAATCCTACATCCAGCCACAGACTATCCCAGTCTCATCTGCCATCCGAATCCCTGGGAACCCTCGCTATGATCTTAAACTAAATGTGATCCAGTTGATAATTAATCAGGTCCAGTTTGGAGGAACTGCAGCCGAGAACCCGCTGGAACATTTATCCGATTTCTCCTCTCTCTGCGAAGGCCTCAAGGGAGATCATACTGCAGAAGTTACCAAGCTAAACCTCTTTCCCTACTCACTGAGGGACAGAGCTAAGAGATGGTTGGCCCAGCTACCTACTAACTCCATCACCTCTTGGGACGAGTTAAGCAAAGCCTTCCTAGAAGAGTACTACTCTGCAGCAAGGGTCCTAGAATATCGAAGGGCTCTGTCCAGTTTTACTCAAACTACTGATGAGACAGTGATCGAAGCTTGGGACAGATTCAAGGAGCTACTCAGGCTCTGCCCCCAACATGGACTTACCGAAGCACTGCTGATCCAGCAATTCTACGGGGGTATGACGGACATGGGCAAGCAAGTTCTTGATGGACTCAATCAGCGGTTTCAATGGAATGAGTGATGTAGATGCTAGAAACGCTCTAGAGAGGCTCTATAGGAATAGCAAGAACTGGCGGACAAGTGATCGAGCTAAGAAGCAACTAGTAAATGCGGCCATCGCCTCCACTGATGATCAATTTGAGGCACTAAAGGCTAGCATTACTAATCAATTGAATGCTTTCCAACAAGGGAAAAGCGTTCAGCCAGTATATCAAGTCGCTCTGCCCGCACCAAGGAATCACATCGTTCCAATCGACCCTATGCAAGAATTCAGGGACATACTGAAGGGCATTGCCGACTCTAACAAGGAGATGATAGAGTCAAACAGGAAGGTCCAGGAAGCTCATGCAGAAAGAATTCAACAAAATGAGAATAGGCAGACGCAGATTGAGCAGATAGTCAGGGACACACAAGCCTCCTTGCAGATATTAGAAAGACAAATGAGACAGTTATCGACCCACCTACCTCATCGATCACAAGGAAAGCTACCTAGCAACACTGGGACCAGCCCATTAAATGATTGCAAGACCTTAACTCTGAGATCTGGTAAAACTCTAAATCCTTCTTTCCCAAAATCTTCTCACACTTCTACTTTTGTACAGGAAAAAGAAGATAGCTCTGAGGAATTAACACCGTCAGTAGTTGAAAACAAAGTAGCAGAGAAAGAGAAGAAAGAGTCCATCCTTGAGTACCGGCCAAGAGTACCTTACCCTACAAGACTAATGCAGAATAAAGATAAGGAGCAACTCGAGAGGTTTTTCAAAACTTTTGGTAAAATTCAGGTTAATTTACCTTTTCTTGATGTTATTTCTGAAATGCCTAAATATGCTAAATTTCTGAAGGATATTATTAGTAACAAAAGAAGATTGACATGGACAAAGTAATTCTTAATGAAGGATGTTCGGCAGTTCTCTTGAACAAATTGCCTTCCAAAAAAAGATCCAGGTTGTTTCACTTTGCCATGTACAATAGGTAATATTACTAATATGCATGCGTTAGCAGACTTAGGAGCTAGCATAAATGTAATGCCATCTAGTTTATTTGATAAATTAGGTCTGCATGATTTGAAAACGACTAGAATGTGCATACAACTTGCTGATAGGACAGTAAAAATTCCTAGGGGGATAATTGAAGATCTCTTAGTAAAGGTTGGAAAATTTGTCTTTCCTGTGGATTTTGTTGTCATGGATATGAATGGTGAAAGTGATGTACCCTTGATTCTAGGTCGACCTTTTCTAGCTACCTCTAAGGCATTGATTGACGTCAACAATGGTCAAATAAAACTAAGGGTAGAAAATGAAGATATGACTTTCAACTTGAATGAAACCCTTAAGTATCCTATGCATTTAGATGATGATTGTTATTCTGTGGATGCATTTGACCATTTGATTGGAACTAACCTGTTGGACTTAATCTCCGATTATCCAGTCTTAAATATAGACTCTTTGGCCCTGGAAAAACCTGACTTTGACACTTCTGATTATGAAACCAGTACTAACGATTTCGTTGAGATAGGTGCTCATGAGTTGGGATTAGAAAAGATCTCTTTAGAAGAGCCCCCAGAAGTGGAATTGAAGGAATTACCAAGCCATCTGTGTTACGACTTCCTAGACGCTGAACAAAAGCTTCCCATTATTCTTGCAGCAGACCTGACTGCAGAACAAAAGAAGTCAACACTGGACATACTCAGAAGGAATAAAAGAGCCTTTGCATACAAAATTGCGGATATACCAGGTATAAATCCTAGTTTTTGTTCGCATAAGATCCTTTTAGAAAATGAGTATAAGCCTTGTGTGCAACCTCAAAGGAGGTTGAATCCTAATGTGTGTGGTGGTGAAGAAAGAGGTAATTAAATTACTAGATGCCGGACTAATCTATCCTATTTCTGATAGTGAATGGGTTAGCCCAGTGCAAGTAGTACCCAAAAAGGGAGGAATAACAGTTATTAGGAATGAAAATGATGAACTAATTCCTACTAGAACTGTCACTGGTCATCGTGTATGCATTGATTATAGGAAACTAAATACTGCCACACGAAAAGATCACTTCCCCCTTCCTTTTATTGACCAAATGTTAGAAAGGTTATCGGGACACATGTTTTATTGCTTTCTTGATGGATTTTCTGGTTATTTTCAAATTCCTATCTTTCCTGAAGATCAGCATAAAACTACGTTTACTTGCCCTTTTGGAACATTTGCATATAGAAGGATGCCTTTTGGATTATGTAATGCCCCTGCTACATTTCAGCGTTGCATGACCTCTATTTTTGATGACATGTTAGGAGAGTCTATGGAAGTATTTATGGATGATTTCTCAGTGTTCGGTGACTCATTTGTTATCTGTTTGAATAACCTGGAATCTATGCTTAAACGTTGTATAAAATCTAATTTGGTTCTAAACTGGGAGAAATGTCATTTCATGGTTAAAGAAGGAATTGTTTTAGGACATAAGATTTCGCAGAGAGGTATGGAGGTAGATAAAGCTAAAATTGAAGTGATCTCAAAACTACCTCCGCCTAAATCTGTAAGATCTGTGAGAAGTTTCTTAGGTCATGCTGGCTTTTATAGGCGTTTCATAAAAGATTTTTCAGTAATAGCCAGACCTTTGACAAACTTATTGGGTAAAGATGTTCCTTTCGTTTTTGATGAGAAATGCATGAAATCATTTAATAAACTTAAGGAACTATTAACTACTGCACCTATTATGACATCACCTGATTGGAGTTTGCCCTTCGAATTGATGTGTGATGCTAGTGATTATGCAATAGGAGTTGTTTTAGGACAAAGACGTGATAAGAAATTTCATGTAATTTACTATGCTAGTAAAACCTTAACTGATGCTCAGGAGAATTACACAACTACCGAAAAGGAATTACTAGCTGTAGTATATGCTTTTGATAAATTTAGATCTTATCTAATCTTGTCTAAAACAATAGTTTACACTGATCATTCTGCTTTGAAATACCTGTTCAATAAAACTGATGCAAAACCAAGATTGATTAGATGGGTTTTATTGCTACAGGAATTTGATATAGAAATAAGAGATAAGAAAGGGGCTGAAAATTTAGCTGCAGATCATCTGTCTAGATTAGAAAACCCTGGATTAGGAGCAATAGATGAAACAGTAATATCAGATAAATTTCCGGATGAGAACTTATTTGCATTATCTACTATCCTTTCTCCTCCGTGGTTTGCTGACATTGCCAATTACTTAGTTGCTCACTCCCTCCCAAGTAATATGGATAAGCAGCAAAGAAAGAAATTCTTTGCTGAATTGAAAAATTACTATTGGGAAGATCCTTTTCTATTTCGAATTTGTAAAGATCAGATGATCAGAAGGTGCGTTTCAGAAGAAGAAGGATATAAGATCCTGGAGCATTGTCATTGTGGACCTACTGGAGGCCATCTGGCTGCCACCAACACTACCAGGAAAGTGTTGGAAGCAGGATTCTATTGGCCTACTATTTTCAAGGATGCAGCAGCATACATTCAGTCCTGTGATGCTTGCCAGAGAACAGGTAATATTTCTTCTAGAGACGGTCTACCCCAGCAGGTGATACAAAGTGTCGAAATATTTGATATCTGGGGTATTGACTTCATGGGTCCTTTTCCTTCTTCCTTTGGAAATAATTACATCATAGTAGCTGTAGATTATTTTTCAAAATGGCCTGAAGCACAGGCATTGCCTACTAATGATGCTATAGCTGTGTGTAGATTCCTTAAGAAATTGTTTTCCAGATTTGGATGTCCCAAAGCCCTCATAAGCGACAGAGGTGCGCACTTCTGCAACTCACAATTGCAGAAAGCACTCAAGCAATATGGAGTTTCATCACTTTTCCACGGCCTATCACCCACAGACCAATGGGCAGGTTGAGGTAACCAATAGAGGTATCAAAAGAATTTTAGAAAAAACTGTAGGAGTTAACCGTAAAGATTGGGCCATAAAATTAGATGATGCCTTATGGGCCTTTCGTACGGCATATAGAACCTCTACAGGATTTTCACCTTACAAATTGGTTTACGGAAAAGCATGCCATTTGCCTGTCGAACTAGAGCATAAAGCATTTGGGCTTTGCAGAAATGCAATCTAGATGATAATTTGTCTAAGGAAAATAGGATGTTACAACTCAATGAATTGGATGAGTGGAGGTTTAATGCATATGAGAATTCTCTCCAATTTAAAATGAGGAGTAAAATTCGACATGATAACAGACTTAGATCCCAGAAAAATTTTGAACCAGGTGATAAAGTGTTATTATACAACTCACGTTTGAAATTGTTTCCAGGAAAACTAAACAGTTATTGGTCAGGTCCGTTTACCATTACAGAGGTGTCGCCATTTGGAGCAGTCATCATCGTGGATCAAGATAACATCTCTCAAAAAGTAAACGGGCAACGTTTAAAACCATGCCGAGAGCCAATGGACAGATCTGAGCAAGTCCTTCTGCTCAACTAGTAAAGGGAGTGTCTCTTTCATTTTATTTCGTGTTTTGTTTTTTTTGTTATTTTTTTTCATTGCTTTATTTCCCTTCTTACCCTTAGTTAGTCGAATAAGTGTGAGGTAAGAGTTTTTCTGTTTTGTTTTTATTTCTCCTTGTTTTCAAATAAGTGTGGGGTAAATTAGAAATGCATGAACACTGAGGACAGTGTCAGACTTAAGTGTGGGGTAGCAGTGCACGGTGCACTGTAGTAGTTTGAGACAAATTTTTGCATGATTTTGCATGTTTTCCCCGTATTTTCACACCCTTCCAAAAAAATTTCAAAATTTGTCATTCTTTCAGACTTCTAAATGCAGTATGATTGGTAAAACATTGCTTATGTCTATGATATGTGTGTAGAATGTTATGATTAGTAGGAGATGATTTATGACTATTTTGAATTTTTTAATTAGGAATAGGGAATTCCTGATAAATGAGCACAACTTAGTCTGGATTAGAGACCTCAGCCAATTACCTTTTCAAAACTTAACTAGATAAGATTAGACCAGTTGAGGATGTATTGACAATTAGAATGACTAGATGAGACTCTGAGCTAAAAGTGAAAAGAAACAAAAGAGAGTAAATTAAATAAGGGTAGTTTGCCAGCGGCCTTCGCTACTCGAGCACCACTCCTTCAGGGAACTTAAAGCCTGATGCCCTAAGGTCGTGTAGGTTTGGGAGTCATCGGAGTGGGACTCGCTACATGGGTAGTTGAAGTTGACGTGTTCTAAGCAGACTCAAAATACCCTGGAAAAGCTATAAAAGAAAAAATCATCAATAAGCGCTAAATAAGTAAAAATCTGATCACCAAGGCTCAGAACTCAGGAAGTTGTCTGTTGTCAGTATGTCTAGCGACGGGTCGAAGTGTTATCTGGTAATAGTTAAGACAAGAGTCTATTGTGTTGACTATCTAGTCTGGACTAGTACACACACTACACATCAGGAAGACCTTGTGACTAAGAGAAGAGTTCAACCTAGTTGTTAAGTTGTTTTTCTGCTCAATTATAACATCTGCTAGAGACATTTGAGACCTTGTCATAGCAACCTAACCAGTCAGACATGTGTTAAGAATTATCTGAATAATTTTTGGAATAAAAACATGACTAGAAAATTTAAGTGACTGCACATATGATTTAAAATCACTAACTTCAGGTAGACTTTGCTTGAGGACAAGCAAAAAGCTAAGTGTGGGGTTATTTGATGTGCACAAATCATATACCCTTTTTAGCATGTTTTTAGACATAAATTAGGGCAATATTTGAATGTATTTGATCTTAATTGAATCAAATAGACATAAAATTGCTTAAATTTCGATTTTGGAAGTTTCAGGAGCAAATTGGACGAAAACAGCAAATTTTGGGGCAAAAATGCAATTTTTGGAAATGCTGACTTGGTCAACGGTCCGGGACGGGCGTCCCGACCCAGTCAGACCACCAGGACGGGCGTCCCAATCCAGGACGGGCGTCCCGAAGCACTAGAATTTGTCTCACATCAAATTTTTTGGAATTTTTCACTCCATAAAGCTGCTATAAATACCCCAGGCCTCCAGGAGTTGAAATCATTCCTCTCCACTCGATCGGAGTCATTCAGAGACTTCCAGTGTACAATTCTCGAGTACACAAGTCACTGAGAGACTCGGGTTTCAGTTTCAGTTTTCTTTCTTTCTTTAGTTTTTCGTTTTCTTAGTTTCTGAGAAATAGTCTCAGATCTTAGGCCTCGATAGATAGGTTCGTTTTTGGTATTCATAGAATACCGGGATTTCGTTAGGAAATCCTAAGAGAGAGATAGGGTACGTGTTCTTAGTCAGATTAGGGCAATTTGCTTAAGCCCGGGATGTAAGGTAAAGCAATTGCTACTAGGTCTAAGGAGCGTTCTCCGAAGGCTTTGCCGAGCAGAGTAGGATCGAGCAGTCAGGAGCATACAGGAGCTGCAGCGCCGGCTGGACCTGCATAGAATGGTGATTACTTTATGACAGTGGGTCCCCTAGACGAGGTTCTATATGTTTACGAATTGTTTTATCTAAATATTAATTTGAATATCAGATTACGATTCTTATGAATATCTGTTTTATATGCTGAAGTTATTATGATTTTCCGGAAATGGCCACTTGCTTAAATATTCATTATGTCTGCATGTCTAATGTCGTTCTTTTAAACTGAAATTAGGGTTATAGACAATTCCTAACCACGGTCTATTCATAACCTGTTTAGTTTAACAGGCATAAATTAGTATTGGTGTCTGCCATACTAGATAAAATAATCTGCGGAACACCCTGTTGGTTGAAAGTAGTCTAGGTAGGCTGAGTAGAGTGTTATGCCGGCGGTTATGAGACGAGCAGCATGATACCAAAGTGACATAGGGTACCGTTCATTGCTGACTTTAGTCCGAGCCGTGAGTAGGGCCGTTACCCTTAACGATGGGGCGGTAGCATAGAAACTCAGATGTGGTAGCCTTTAGACACAGAACATAGTTGCAATCCAGGCCAAGACATGTCTAAAATACTCGAATATAGGTCAATCAACATATAGGAACAGTATAACATAGAATCAGGACTCATCTATAAAACACTTTTGGGATTAATTAGACTTAAACCTAGTGGAGAATGGATCACCCTCTCATCAAAGTATTTGATGAAGATTGCATAACTGGATCATAAGATAGGAGTTAGGATAAAAGGCTAGTTACTACTAAGCCGTTGCCACTTCCTTGGGAGTACGATATTTAACTTAATAAAATCGTAGATACTTTCCAATAGACTAGCTACACGATAGGTACTCCGCCTTAGGTTCTGGTTGATTAAGTGACAATAATTGAATGCTCAGTGACAGTTAGTAAGACTCAGTCCTTAATTACTCATAATCGACATAGGGTAAAATAACACCTATTTAGCACGTCAACCGGAAACCCATCAGACATCACTGCCAGACACAGCCGGGATATGGAGAGCATCCAGAGGCAGCTGGCAATGCTGAATGATAGAGTCAACATGACTAACAGTCGGGTAGAGGAGCTTTATCAGTATCAGACCACTCGATCTACCGACGACCACGAGGTCTACTTCTTGGCGCCTGATGATGATCCGGGTTCTTAGTTTTTCTTTCTCTTTCTTTCGTTCTTCATTTTATATGTGAGTATGTGATAGCCTGGGTTGTATGACATATGAATCTTTGTATGAAAAACGTTGATCTATATGACATAACAGCATTGTTTCTCTTATTTTATTTTTATTTCTTCTATTACCCTTGTTGTTTTCTTGTTTCTTTTCTTTTCCTTCCTCTTATTTAGTCAAATAAGTGTGGGGTAAGAATTTTGTTTGTTTTTCCAGCTTTTGTTTTCAAATAAGTGTGGGGTAATAGGATATGCATGAACACTGAGGACAGTGTAAACCTTAAGTGTGGGGTAGCAGTGCACAGTGCACTATAGTAGTTAAAATTTGCATGTTTTCCATATTTCTCACTAAAATTGCACCCTTCCAAAAAAATTCAAAAATTTTCACTCTTTCAGACATCAAAATTAGTATTGATTGGTTAATGAAATGCTTTTGCCTATGATATATGTTGAGTAGAGCATTATGATCAGTAGGAAACAAGTTGATAACTTTACTGAATTCATCACTTAGAAATAGGGAATTCCTGATATTATTGAGCACAACCTAGTTTGGATTAGAAACATCAACCAAATACCCTTTCGAGACTTAAACTGAATAATATTAGACCGGTTGAGAATGTGTTAGCAATTTGAATGACCAGATGATGCTCTGAGCTGAAAGTGAAAAAGTTTAAAAGCAAAAGGGTAGTTTGCAAGCGTCCTTTGCTACTCGAGCACCACTTCTGAAGGGAATTTAATGTCTGATGCCCTAAGGTCGTATAGATCTAGGAGTCATCGGAGTGGGGCTCGATACCTGGGTAGTTAAAGTTGATGTATGAAAGCAAACAAAAAAATACCCAGAATAATCAATTTAAAATACATTGCCCAGTGTATTCTTTTATTGAAAATTATAAATGGAAAACCTTGACACCAAAGCTCACAACTCAGAAAGCTGTTTGTTGCTATTATGTTCGACGATTGGTCGAATTATTATCTGGTAAAGGTTTAGAGAAGACTATATTGAGTTAACAATCTAGTCTAGATTAGTTCACACACTACACATCAGGAAGACCTCATGACTAAGAGTAGAATTCAATCGAGTTATTGAATTGTTGCATCTACATGACCATGATAATTTACCAAACATTTGAGATCATTCCATAGCAACTTGATCAGTCAGGCATGTTTTGTGAATCATCTGACTCAGTGACGAATTTTGGCTAAAAACATAGCTAGACCTTTGAGTGATTGCACCTATGATTTAAAACTTCAATAATTTCATATATACTTTGGTTGAGGACAAGAAAAAAGTTAAGTGTGGGGTTATATGATGTGCATAAATCATATCACTTTTTTTAGCATGTTTTCAGGCACAAATTAGGGCAAAATTGGAGATAAATCGTTCTTAATTGATTAATATTAACACAATTTTGCAGTATTTGTGATTTTGGAAGTTTCGGGTGAAATATGCAAGAAAATAGCAAATATTGAGGCAAAAACGTGATTTTTGAAACTTTTTAGTTCAGGATGGGCGTCCCAAGATCAGGACGAGCATCCCAACCTGATCAAAGCACTGGGATGAGTGTCCCAGACCCGAGATAGGCTTCCTGACTCGATCAACAGACTCGGGATGGGTGTCCCGAGCTCCCAGGCAGAATCGCACATCGAATTTCACATAAAAATGTTCAATTTCCCTGCTATAAATACCTCAGGCCTTCCTCAGTTGAAATCATCCATCTTCACTCGATCTGAATCATCTAGTGACTTCAAGTATATATTTTTCCACTGTATACAAGTTATTCAGTGATCTCAGGTGTATCACACGAGTAGTTTAGTATACGAGAGTTTCTATTTTTCTTTGTTTTCTGAGTGTTTATCTCAGAATCTTAGAATTTGACTAGGTAGGGTTCGTCTTTGGTATTCATAGAATACCCGGGATTTTGGTGTGATTCCGATCGATATGCTAAAAATAGGTTTTATTTACCCTATATCAATTATGAATAATTAAGGACTTAGAATTACTAATTGTCATATTTAGCATCTCTATTGTCACCTAATCAATCAGAACCTAAGGCAGAGTACTTATCGTGTAGCTAGTCTGTTGGAAAGTACCTACGATTTTAATTTAAGAAATTATCGTACTCCTAGGGAAGTGGTAACGACTTAGTAGCAACTATCCTTTTACCCTAACTCTCATTTATTATCCAGTTATGCAATCATTCATCAATATCTTTGATGAAGGGTGATCCATTCTACACAAGGTTCGAGTTCATTAAGCATGCAAGAGTATTTTACAGACATTGTTCTGATATATGTTATATTGTTCCTACATGTTGATTGACCTATCTTCTTGTATTTTAGATATATCTTGGTCTAGATTGCAATTATATACTGATTCTACTTGTGTACCACATCTAAGTTATCTGATAAACCGCCCCATCGCCATTGACGCCCCTACTCACGGTTCGAGCTAAAGGCATCCATGAAAGTCCTGTGTCACTCAGGAGATCATGCCGCTCGCCCTAACGCCGGCATAAACACACGAACTCAGCCTACTTAGACTACTTTAACAAACATGGTGATCTATCGGTTATTTCATCTAATATGGCAGACTTTAATGCTTCCGTCCTCACACAAAGCCCTAAATTAAGGCCTGTTAAACTAGACAGGTTATGATTAAACCGTGGTTAGGAATTGTCTATAACCATTCATCTAATTTAAAAGAGCAAGTAGATATACAGTCATAATGATAATTAAGTTGGTGACCTTTCTGGAAAAATATAAATATCTTCAACATGCAAAACACATATTCATAATATCATAATTTAATAATCAAATGGGTCTTTGGACAAACACAGTACAAACATATAAAGAGAGGGACAAGGGGACCACCACCATAAAGTATTCACCCTTTATTAGGTCCGCTGATGGAGCAACTGCTTGTATATCCTGGACTACTTGACCCGACTCTGCTCGATAGAACCTTCGGAGAACGCTTCCTCAGCCTAGCAGCTATTGCTTTACCTTACATCCCGGGCTTAAGCAAAGCCATATTGACTAATTCTTCGAACGCCTAGTGCTCTCTTAGGATCTCCTAACAAAATCCCGGGTATTCTATGAATATTAAAAATAAACCCTATCTAGTCGTATTCCAAGATCCTGAGACAGACTCTCAAAAAACAAAGAACACGAGAAACTCTCGTATACTGAAATCTACTTGAACGAAAAACACCTGAGATCACTGAATGACTCGTATACAGTAGAAAACTGTGTAATGGAAGCCACTGAATGATTCAGATCAAGTGGGGAGGGATGATTTCAACTGTAAAAGGCCTAGGGTATTTATAGCAAGGAAGCTGAGTGAATTTCTCTTCATAAAATTATGTGGGACACTGTTCATGGGTTCAGGACGCCCGTCCCGATGTGTTGACCGGGTCAGGACGCCCGTCCTGACTTCTAAACTTTTGAAAATCACATTTTTGCCCTGAAATTTGTCATTTTCTTGCATATTTCACCTGAAACTTCCAAAATCATAAAAACTGTAAAATTGTGTTAATAACAGTCAATTAAGAACGATTTAACTCCAATTTCGCCGTAAATTGTGCCTACTTTTTAAAAAATTTAATAATTATATTAAAAGGGTAAAAATATCAAAATAACAATTCATTTCGGTTTCATAGAAATAACTTAAAATTTTCATTTCAATCTTCTTCTTCCTTTTTTAATAGTAATTTTTAAATGAGAGTTTTACACCTAGTTGGTAATTTTTTATGGAAGACTTTCATGCTGATGGAGCTGAAATTCTGGCAATTTTTCCATTAAAATAATATCAGCAAGAGTTTTACTTAGGGGGAGTGTTTTATTTTTTTAAAAAAAATCTATTTTTCATTTATGAGGAAATTATTCATGGAAAAAAATTTGCAATTTGTAGATTAAAGGGTGCCTTGTGTTAATTGCATCTCATTGAAAACAACAAAGTAAAAAGATTTTATTTATACAAAAATTGCATTCGCTTTGTTTATAAAATAAAACTCATAAGAATAAATAAAAAATAAAAACAAAATCTCAACTAAAATTTTGATGGAAGTTGGTGTTGTCGAATATTAGGGTTTGCAATTTTTCGATTTTATTATTATTTTTTTAAAAAAAATCTTGCGGTGTGAATCACAAATAAATGGATGAAAGAAGGAAAAAAAGGAGAGAAAAATTTACAAATCATAAGAATATGACACCCTAACAAGAAGAAAAAAAAAGAAGGAAAGAAAAAAAAATAAGAAGAAGACGGTGGAGATGATGAAACTTTTAGGTTATTTCTATTAAACGTAAATAGATTGATATTTTGACATTTTTATCCTTTTAATATAATTATTAATTTTTTTAAAAAAAAAGTTGACTAAAAGTTTAGGGTTAATAAATTAATAGAAATTATAAAATTTTCTAAAATTATAAAGATAAAGGATAAAATTTGCTAAATTTTTTTTAAAAGAATAAAATCACACATTTTATATAATGTAAAGAATGAAATTTATCAATTTGCCTCCAAATATATATATATATATATATATATATATATATATATATATATATATATATTTATTATTATTAAATAAATAATAATATATACAAAATTTCCAAAAATATATATAACATGAAATAACCTTAAAACTTACACCTTTTTTCAGGTAAACAAAAATCAAAACTTAATCTTTAAAAAAATTAAAATCTAATCATCAAATTATAAATTGATGTATAATAACATGATTAAATGTGCAACTTTTTCTGATCTTCTAAATTGAGAAAAAAAATCTAAAAAAGTTTAATCTTTTAACCTTAAGATTATGAATTACCCAAAATATTCTTAATAATCTAACATATACGCTCTGATACCACTTGATAGATACAAATGTATTCTATTGATGCATTCCGATTGGTATGCTACAAGATAGAATTTATTAACCTATATTGATTATGAATAATTAAGAACTTAGTCTTACTAACTGTCACTTTAGCGCATTTATTGGTTGTCACTTAATCAGTCAAAACCTAAGGCAGAGTACCTATCGTATAGCTAGTTCTTGAAAAGTATCTACGATTTTAATTTAATAATATCGTACTCCCAGGAAACTGGCAACGGCTTAGTAGCAACTATCACTTAATCCTAACAATCATCTTATTCACAACTCAGTCAATCGATTGGCAATATCTTGGAGATTGGTTTTGTATCGCAACAACACATAACAAGCACTTTTCAAGCATGTAAGAGATATCATATAGACATGTATTCTGATGTATATTCCTGTTTCCGCAAATTGGTTGACCTATCTTCGAATATTTTAGATATATCTTGGTCTGAAATGCAATTATGAATTGTATCTGTTTGTGTACCATATCTGAGTTATCAAGTGTATTCACCATACCTTAATGATGACCCTTCTCACGTTTCAGGTTAAAGTATCCATAAAAGCCTATGTCACTCAGAAAATCATATCATTCACCCTAATGCCTGGCATAGCGCACAAACTCAGTCTCATTAGGTTACTCTAACAAACGTGGTGATCTGTATGTTATTTTACCTAATCTGGCAGACCTTAAAGTCTGTTAAACTAAATAGGTTTATGATATAGACCATGGTTAGGAATTGTCTATAACCGCCCATTTAGTTTGAAAGAGCAAACAGATAGTCAGGTATAATATTTATTTTAGCTGGTGACCTTTCAAGAAAAATGAGCAGAACCTCAACTTGTAAAACATGTATAATATAGCAATCATAATTTAGTATCCAAATAGATATTTAGGCGAACACAACTCAAAGATATACAAAGAGGATATAGGGAACCATGTTCATAGAGTAGTCACCACTTTATGAGGTCCGCTGGCATTGCTAAACTTGTATCCTTTGGGTTGCTCGACCCTACTCTGATCGGTAGAACCTTCGGAGAACGCTTCCTTGGCCTAGTAGCGATTGCTTTACCTACATCCTGGGCTTAAGCAATGTCCCGTTGGCTAACTATTCGCTCACCTAATACTTTCTTAAGATCTCCTAACAAAATCCTGGCATTCTATGAATACTAAAGACAAACACTATCTAATCGAATTCCTAGAATCTAAAATAAACACTCAAAAACCAGAGAAAATGAGACACTCTTTGTTGCTAGATAGCTTGTGTTTAGTGTTGAGGGATATCCTTAACCTTCCATACCCTGGGGTATTTATAGGGGTGAAAAGTAGGGATTTTTACTTGAGAAACCGATGTGGGATTCCACTCTGGTGTTGGGGACACCCATCCCAAGCTTTGACTCGGTTAGGGTGGGCGTCCTGAGCTCTAGGATGGCCACTCCAAGCTCAACTCTTCTAAAAATCGCTCTTTTGTCCTAATATTTGCTGTTTTTATGCAATTTACTCCTGAGACTTCCAAAATCACATATTATGCAAAACGATGTTAATTTTAATCAATTAAGATCAAATCGGTTCTAATAATGCACTAATTTGTGTCTAAAAACATGTTAAAAATGTGATATGATTTGTGCATATTATCTATATATTCCTCAGCCTAATCTCATAAAACGAGTATATCAGATTATTAACAACAAATAAAATTGAATTGCGATAAGCATACTTCTTCAATCTTGTATCTCCAACAAGTCTTTAACAATCTTAAAAGATGCTTTTTCATTGCTTTCTTGGTAACCTGTCAAAAAGTAGATTATAGTCTTCCCAAAGATCTGTCGAAGTTAAGATTCTGTTTTATTGACGAGATATAAAATAGACATTCTCAATAATCTCTTGGGACCATAACCAATTTATTATAATAAAAATAATAATATTTCTAGCTAACTCAGCACAGTCTAAAAATATGGCATCTACATACATGGATCTATACTTATTCTTGATGCCCAATAAATTTAATTAGATTACTTTAATAGGCTTAATAAAATATAATAGTTTTAACTCCATAATTGACACTAACAAGATAGCACTATTAATATAAATATCTTTTGTTTAAAATAGGTGGAAGTATAAGATTTTGATGTTTTAATGCTTGAACATTTTTAAATAGATATTTTCTAGATTTACTGCCCAATAAATAAATAAATAAATATATATATATATATATATATATATATTGCATATATACAAAAGAATGGAATGTGGTAATGAAAAGGTGAGTGGTCCTTAACATCACACCATGCGAAGACTGGAACCGTAAAATAAAGAATCGCAATGAGTTACCGTACGCGGAAACACGTGCAGCTCCAGTTCTCGACTCCAAAGGATTAACGTTAATATCTTCCACTTGCCCGAAGCTTTTTTGTTTTGAGGGTCTGATTCTTTTTTATTCTTGAACAACAAGTTTGTCGGGTGAGGAGAATTTGCTTCTGATCAAACGAAACCCAAAAGAGATGGTGTAGGTGTGGGTGGCGTAGAAAGATGAAGAAACCTAATTAATCAATTAATTAATTAAGATGATTATCATCTTGGCTTCATAATTACATTACACACCAAATTATGTAAAGGTTCTTATGCATGGGTGGATATTACTGTATGAGGCATTATATATGTATATAATAGATATGGTGGTTGGGGGGTGTGTATTGGGTTATATTTAGGTATAAACTTCTGCATTGATAATTAAGGATGCATTTCTTTTATTAAGAAAATTTATTTTATTTTATAATAACTTTAGTAATAACTTTTGAAAGTAATAAGTTTAAGATACAGTAAAAATAAAAAATTAAAAAGTTTTAAATTCTAAAACAAAATTATATTTCTTTGATAGAACAGAATTTATTTTTTAGAAAATAGTGAACAGTTTTTTTTTGGTAAAATTATAGGTGTTATCATTTATTACTATTTTTTATTCCTAATTTAAAGGTTATTGGGTTTTTTTTTCCATAATAGACCTATAATAAAATAAATTTTTTATTGAAGAAATTAAAATTAAAATTTATTTAGTTTTGCAGTCAATATATATATATATTTAAAACTGTAATATTTTATCTGCATTAATGGATTAAAATAAAATAGACCTACCATCATTAATGGATTAAAAATTCGAAACTGAAGAATTAAGACGAGTTCTGGGAAAATGGATTTTGGACTTATTTAACCACACAAAAAGTAAATTAATAATAGAAAAGAGCCATTTGGGGATATTTAAAACTCAATGTGTATTTTTGGATGGAGCCAAATCAGATTGGTCAACTACTACGACCAATATATATATATATATATATATATGACTGTAGCCTCTCCTAGTATACAGCCTCCACCTCACCTGAAATATATATATATATATATATATATTGGTCAACCACTATGATCTCTCTTTGACTTCTTTATACTTTTTTTATTATTATTATTACTGGTCGATAAGTAAGAGCACTAACACTACTAGAAAAATCAATTTTAGCGACGAATATTTGCGACGGTCTCATAGCCGTCGCAAATAGCGACCGAATTTGCGACCGCCTACTAAGCCGTCGCAAATAGCGACCGAATTTGCGACCGCCTACTAAGCCGTCGCAAATTGCAACCAAATTTGCGACCGCCTACTAAGCCGTCGCAAATAGCGACCGAATTTGCGACCGCCTACTAAGCCGTCGCAAATAGCGACTGAATTTGCGACCGCCTACTAAGCCGTCGCAAATTGCAACCAAATTTGCGACCGCCTACTAAGCCGTCGCAAATAGCAACCGAATTTGCGACCGCCTACTAAGCCGTCGCAAATAGCGACCGAATTTGCGACCGCCTACTAAGCCGTTGCAAATTGCAACCCAATTTGCGACCGCCTACTAAGCCGTCGCAAATTGCAACCCAATTTGCGACCGCCTACTAAGCCGTCGCAAATTGCAACCCAATTTGCGACCGCCTACTAAGCTGTCGCAAATTGCAACCCAATTTGCGACCGCCTACTAAGCCGTCGCAAATTGCAACCAAATTTCGACTGCCTACTAAGCCGTCGCAAATTGCAACCGAATTTGCGACCGCTTACTAACCGGTCGCAAATTGCAACCGAATTTACGACCGCCTACTAACCCGTCGCAAATTGCAACAGAATTTGTGATCGCCTACTAAACTGTCGCAAATTGCAACCGAATTTGCGACGGTCAAATCCGTCGCTATTTTGCAATTAATTTGTGACAGATTTATTTTGATTATTTTTTATTTTTAATTAAATACGTAAATATATTATATATATATATATATATATATATATATATATATATATATCCAAAAACATAATTTATAATTAATAAAAATAACATAAAAGTTATTAATAATAATATTTTTATCACAATATATATATATATAATCCAAATAATAAAATATTATAAAATGTCATTATAATAATAATAAATATATAGTAGTATCCTAATATTAAAAACATTTTAAGTATCATCGCAATAATATTAAATAGTACATAGTGTTGCTTTAGAAGAGCCCAGTCATAATAATCTTGAGCACTATGAGATGAATTTCAAGTGTGATCATTACCATCATCACTAACATTTGTAGCATGTTGTGCTTGCTTCTCTAGATTCTTGACTTTGTCTTCCAATTCAGCTACTTTGTTTGCAAGCTCCGCTACTATTGGTGGAGTAGTTGTAGAATCGTTTAATTCAGACCTTAATAGAACAGATTCCGATCCTAAACCAAAAGCTCGACCTTTCTTGAAACCACCACATGCCTCAATAAACATTTGTTTATCATTAGGAATAACAGAACTCTCGATGGAGCCCAATGATGAAGAAACTTGTAAATAATGCTCTTTAAGTTGATTAACGTCATTCTGAAATGCATTATCAAAAGATTAAGACGATGTTAGGAAAAAAAATTAGTAACTATATGCATAAAATACTTGTAAATACTAATCATGATATTAAATAGAGAAGAGAATATTACCATTGCCTTCTTGGAGCGCTCATTGATAAACTCACCCTTCATCGGTCTGGATTGAAATACATGCAAACGGTGAAACAAGTCGGTATATTCAAAATTTTCTCCATTTTCATGTCGCTGTATTACTCAGAAGAGATAAGAAAATTTCATCAAGAACTAGTTTAAGAAATAACTCTAATTATACATGGAGTATTCAATCCAAAAAAATAGATAAAAAATAATTCCAACTATACATGGAGTATCCCAATGTAACAAAAAAACAATATGATAAAAAATAATTTCAACTATACATGAAATATCCCAATCCAACAAAAATACAATATGATAAAAAATAACTCCATCTATGCATAGAGTATCCAATCCAAAAAAAACACTAGTTTAAAAAATAACTCCAACTACACACGGAGTATCTAATCCAACAAAAACATAATGTGATAAAAAATAACTCCAACTATGCATGAAGTATCCAATCCAACAAAAATATAATGTGATAAAAAATAACTCCAACTACACATGGAATATCTAATCCAATGCACACAAAGCTTTATTAAAAGAAAACCAAGAAATACACACACACACACACACACACACACACACACACACACACAATATATTATATATATATATATATATAATATATATAATATATATATATATGGATATAGATATAATAAGAATTTCATTAACTAGTTAATGTGTCGTAGTAAATTAGTTACTAACCGCACGTTCTTCATGCTCTGTAAAGGAAATTGATCCACCAGTATGGGTAGGACCAGCTAAAGATCTTTTTTTTTTTTGCAGTTGAGGAGATTTTCTTGAATTCTACAGTATTCCAATGAGAAAGAAGTTGATTCCAGTGTTGTGAGTCTATCCATGGAGGACAAGATTTTTCATATTTCACTTTAATCCTACAAAGATGATCAGATAGTCTTCTTCGACAAATCTTCTCCCAATTCCTCCGAATCAATGCACTATCTTTCTTATCCCATCGAAATGATTTCTACAAAATATATAAAATGATTAGACTTTAAAAATGATACTAATAATAAATAAAGAAGGATAATCGATTAAGTAATTTCAAAAATTGAATGAGTTTATAATAGTAAAGCTCCTTATGTTAAAAATGAATTATAGAAAATTACATAACTTACGCTAAAAGATTGAAACCAAATATCTTTCACATCGTTGGGCACATCAGAAAATGAGGGATATGGTCCTACAAAATTGGACTTGAAAGATTGTGTAATTGTAGTAACACAATTTTTGGACCCTTCAAACCTAATTTCATAGACAAAGAAAGTAGAAACATAAAAGAAAAGGAAAACAATTTAATTAATGAACTTACTAATAAAATATATGCACAATATTTTATATATGAATCAATAAACACTATGAAAATTAATAAATCATACAAAAGTATATCTATAAGTTAAGAAAGTTATAAATACCCAAAACCTCGTGGCCTTATAAGTGGTCGAAAATCTGAAATTTCTGTCAAATTATTAGTTGAATCAACTGATGCGTGTGTTGTAGGAGTCTGCACACTAGGAGCCTGACTACTAGAAGGTGTATGCATATGGCCACTCATTGCTGCAATACAAAGTTAAACATTAATAAAATCAAGATAAATAAAGTCAGAATTAAAAAACATTAATAAAATTCTTTTTTTACTAAAAAAGATGCATGAAACACACATGAATCATCATATCAAGAATCTTCATCTGATAAAGAATCTTCATCTGATAAAGAATCTTCATCAACTTCATTAGTTTCAGAATCAGTTGTCCAATCTTTCATTTCATCTTCGACACCGACTGACAAATTCTCAATTTGATTTTCATCAATATCCACCATTTGAACTTCATTCGATTCATGTGTTAAATCTTCAATTGGGTGCACCTCATTTGTTATTATCATGGCATCTTCATCACCTACATCCTCTTGATAAGCAAGTACTTCTACCACATGTCGAGGTTTAGTTTACATACTGAAAACCAATCATAATGTGATCTTTTACTCCCGGGATAACTTGAATAGTAAACTTGAGTGGCTTGTTGAGCTAATACAAATGGATCATATTTTGGATACCTCCTCTTGTGGTTAATATCAATAAGCTTGTACTGAGGATGAATCCTAACACCTAAATTTGGTGTTGGATCAAACCAATCACAATTGAAAAGGATGATATTTTGGTTGAGTTCACCCATCAATTGAAGTTCAACAATTTCCCTCAAAATTCCATAATAATCAAAAGTGGAAGTAGCATCATCATTACATCCTTTAACACAAACTCCATTGTTTAGTGTTTTCTTTCCTTCTGCATGTTCAGAAGTGTGAAACCTATAACCATTGACAAATATGCCATGAAATGACTTTACTTGTCTTGATGGTCCCCAAGACAAGTTTCGCAAACAAACATTGTTTACTTGATTTTGGGAATCAGTTACCTAAAATAAAGATATTAAGTTTAATAAAGTTAGTGAATGAAAGTATTATATCATTAAAAGGATTATTATCTTAAATTTCTATAGAACTTACATATGAACGAAACCAACACGCAAAATCATTTTCCATTCTTATATCGATCTCTTCTTGACTTATAGACGGAGATTGAACTTGTAAATTTGTTGTAAATTTCCTGCATTTGAGAAACATATATATTAAATTTAATCTTTTTTACCTTATAGTAAATGTAGTTCCACGCATTTGCAACAGGCAAGTTTTGACTGACAGATGGATGCTTCTAAGTTAGAACATACTAATGTAGAACAGTTAGATACGAATGAGAACTCTCCTAAGAAGTTAGATGCAGATGAAGTTTCTAGGGCATTAGATGATGGTGCATGTGCTTCAGCTTCAGCTGTTGATGCAGCTGATGATATTAAGTCATCAGTGAGGCCTGATTCACAGGTACAGGGTGATGACAAAGATGGTGATCCATGTAATAAAGCTGCCTCTGTTGATGATGTGAGATCAGTTGAGACTGATGGAACAGGGATTGAGGATTCTGGGTCTGCCAATGATTGTGATGGTGCAGTGTCCTGGGTTATGGAATGGATTTTGGTGACCGGTACAAAACTTGCCTTACATTGTTGTGCTGAAGCCTGAACTTTACAAGAATTATATATTTATTATTATTATATATGTTTTTAATATTTTATTATTTAGATTATATATATATATATATATATATATATATATATTGTGATAGAAATATTATTATTAATGACTTTTATTGTTATTTTTTATTTAATTATAAATTATATTTTTGGATATATATATATAATTTTATGTATTTTATTAAAAATAAAAAATAATCAAAATAAATTCGTCACAAATTAATTGCAAAATAACGACGGATTTGATGGTCGTAAATTTGTTGCTATTTGCGACGGATTTTGTGTCATCGCAATTAGCGACGAAGATATTGCGACGGTCAAATTCGTCGCAAATCTGTTGCAAATAGCGATGCTCAAATACCGTCGCAAACATAGCGATGGATTTGATCGTCGCAAATTCGTCACTATTTTGCGACGGCCAAATTCGTTGCAAATCCGTTGCAAAATAGCGTCGCCCATATGCCGTCGCAAATCTGTTGCAAAATAGCGACGCCCAAATGCCGTCGCAAATCCGTTGCAAAATAGCGACGCCCATATGCTGTCGCAAATCCGTTGCAAAATAGCGACGCCCATATGCCGTCGCAAATCCGTTGCAAAATAGCGATGGATTTGCCCGTCGCAAATCCTTTGCAAAATAGCGACGGATTTGCCCGTCGCAAATTCGTCGCTATTTGCGACGGAATCTTTGTGCCGTCGCAATCAGCGACGAAGATATTGCGACGGCCAAATCCGTCGCAAATCCGTTGCAAAATAGCGACGCCCATATACCGTCGCAAATTCGTTGCAAAATAGCGACGGATTTGCCCGTCGCAAATTCGTCGCTATTTGCGACGGATTTGTGTGTCGTCGCAATCAGCGACGAAGATATTGCGACGGCCAAATCCGTCGCAAAAGTCAATTTGCGACGGATTTGCGACGGATTTGGCCGTCGCAAAACTTGATTTTTCTAGTAGTGTAATCATGTTTTTATATGCCACAAGTCAAATAAAATCCGTAATCCAAATACATAATTTTATATTATATAATATAAATTATATATATATATATATACACACATACGTATGTATATACTTTAAAAATTGTATATATGGTTGAGAAGTACAAGGGTTTAGGTAATCAAAATATGAATCAAATGTTTTGTTCCTCTTTGATCTCTTCTTTATTTCTTAAAGAAAGTTGTTCATCTTCCCCTGCAAAATAAGGCTAAGAACAACGAAAGTAGACTGCTCCATTTTTTTTTTTTATTAACATAAACTTTTAAAATATATAAAAGTAGAAAATATATTGAAAATGTTCTTTATGTTATTTTTGGTCATTTTTCATATATAGAAGCCTTTCAGTGAAAAGAATTTAAAATATCTTGATTGAAAGAAATATAAAATACATATGAAAATGTACAGATAGTACATCATTGTCAAACTATTATTTGTATAATTGAAAATATAATTAAATTTCAAATTAATGTGAAGCCAAAGTACAAATCAAATACAAAATGCTTAGCAGCCTTAATAGAATAAGAATATTGCAACATATCCATATATATATACATATATATATATATATATGTGTGTGTGTGTGTGTGTTTGTATTATTGTATTTGTTGGGCAATAATTTGAAGGTTGCTTATAAAAACAAAGGAGATAGTTTAAAAATGAATAATGAATACCTTTGTTTTAAATCAATATACATTTTGGGATCAATTTTAATTTTCAAACATACAATGCTTAGACCTTTTCTTTAAAGAAAAAAAAATTGTTAACTAAATTAAATAGCAAAATTATCTTACACGCAAAGGAGGAGTTTTATTAATATTCAAGTGGTTTATTCAACATATACATGCTATAATATATATATATATATATATATATATATATATTATATATGTAAAGAGTTCTTCTTCAGTAAGGAAAAGGAAAAGGAGCAACTTGCAAATTTGAGTCATAAGGAATGCAGGCTAGCTACAAGCATGCATGGTTGAGCAATTTTTTTATTATTATTATTTCCCTCCTCCAATTTTTCCTGTTTAAAATATTAATAAACTTATGCGGGGTTTTTCCCTTTTCTGAATTATGCATGTATAATAATATTAACTGAAATTGATCACGTAGAATTTAATTCTTGTTCAAAATGTCTGATCTTTGTGCTTACATAGCAATTATGAAAATATTAAATTCATAATTTTGTATATTATTCACAAGTAATTTATTCATTTATATGAAAAATAACTAATGAACATTAATTATAAAAATTTAATTGACAAAATATTTAAAAATATATATATCAATAAATATTGTATTATTTTTTATACTTCAATCGGGCCTCACAAGTATTTAAAACAATATTATTGAGGAAATTCCTTATTTAATGACGGCTTATAAAGTTTTTAAACAAGCGATGTGAATTTCAGATAAAATTAACCTTATAAATTTAAAATATGTTATTGGGTAAGTATTTCACACTCCTTTTTAATGACTACTGACATCATATGAGATTTCATATTACAACATTAATTTAATAGTATAATAAGTAAAAAGTAATATTTTTCTTTTTGAACTGACAACAAAAAGTATGGAGGGAGTAATATGGAGTCTTTCCCTAAAATGACCAAACTTTTTTAAAATTGTCTCGGTTTAACCTAATTTCTAAAACTATTTCCCAAACTAACTTTAACTCATTCACAAAATGAGTTCTAATGGGCCCTACTAAAAAAAATTTAAAATTTTCTCTTTTTTCTTTTTCTCTTTTTCTATTTTTCTCTCTCTTTTTTTTAAATCCTCTTCGTCTCCTCTCTCTGTTTCCCCTATCCATTTCCCCTCTCATTCCCTTTTCTTTTCATTTTTTTTATTTCTTTTCCCTTTCAAAAAAACATTCTCCCCACTTTCCCTTTTCTTTTCAATTTTTTCTCTTCTCCATTCCAGCTTCAGACGTCCCTCTTCTTTCCTTTTTTTTTTCTCTTCTCCTCTCTAATCCATCTCCATTCCACCTCCAGACGTCCCTCTTCTTTCCTTTTTTTTTTCTCTTCTCCTCTCCAGTCCACCTCCCGACGTCCCTTTTCTTTTCTTTTTTTTTCTCCAATCCACCTCTCCACATAAACCTTAGTCCACCCAAAAGTCAATAGATTTTTTTTAGTGACTGAGTACACCACTTCTCAGTGCTTCAAAATTTCAGGTTAGTATGGCTTGCTTCCTTTTTTTTTTTTTTATAATTGTCTAAGTTTTTGTTTGTTTGATAAAATTTGATTCTATTGTCTTTGATGATTTGGTATTTTATTATTATTATTTTTTTTAAAGGATGAATGATATTTTTTTCAATCATAATTTTAAAAATAAAAAGTAAAATAAATTTTTTATTTTTTTTTTAAAAAAAATATTAAATTTTTATTTACATTTTGTAATTTTGTAGATGGCATTGTTGAAGGAACCAATTCGATTAAATATCTATTGGGATTCTAACATTTTATACGATGTAAATGGCAATCCATATTTTGAAGGACCAGCTAAAAAATTATGGGTTTTTAGAAGACAAATATCATATTTAGACATAGTTTAAAAGGTATGCAACTTTAAAGGTGTTGATATAACAACAAACCTAAAGTCCATACTACGTTATCGGGGTGTTGTAAGGGGTTGTTCATTTGTCCAATATTCTATTATTACAATCATGGATGAGGAAGATATGGAACATATTTGGTCTATACCAAGTGACTTCAAGACTGTGGGTGTTTCTATTTTGGTTCAAGAATCTCCAAGACCTCCTTCACCACCAATAATTCATGAATCTCCAACTCCAACACCTCTAGTGCAATCAAATTCGAGCTTGTTGAGACCTTTGTTGATGGAAAATATTACATGTGTTGACAATGATTTCACACTTCCAATTCCAAATAATTTGTCAATTCCAAGCAATGTTTCAAGATTACATCAAACAACGGAGGATGAAACAACACATATAAATTTGGATGTAAATCTCATGGCATCTCAACCTTCAATTGATGATGGTCCTGCATTTATGGATTGTTTTGGAGGAACTACAGATGTTGATGGGGAACCAGATAGCGAAGGACCAAATGATGATGATGGATGTGCTTCAGAGAATGAAGATAATCAGAATAAAGTCAATCCACAATGTAGAAATTTTACTTCATCATATCATTCATATCCATGTTATAGTGATATGGGTTGTGGTGAACCCATACCTGATGACGTTGAAACGGCAAATATCAATATGCAGAGATGGTTGGAAAATGATAATGAGTTGAGATTGGGAATGAGATTTAGTGATAAGGCTCAAGTTCTTTATGCAGTACGAATGTGGCACATACAACAAGGTCGGGAATTTACAGTTATCAAAAGTACTAGTACCCTTTGGACAGCTGAATGTAGGAACAAGACAAGAGAACATCCATACAGTTGGTATATTAGAGTAATTTGGAAACAATTATTCAAAATGTGGTATATTTCAGTGTTAACTCATGATCACACGTGTATCATGCGAGTTGTCAATAATAACCACCGAAATTTGACTCATAAGTATATTGCAAGAAATATTATACATCTTATGATGAATGACCCATAGACTCATGTTAGTGTTATCAAAAAAGAAGTGCACAAGTTATTTCAAAGTAATTGTTCCTATAAGAAAGGATGGCACGCAAGGAAGGCTGCAGTTGAAATCTTGTTCGGGAGTTGGGATGACACTTTCAAAATATTACCGAAGTATATGCGTGCCTTACAACAAGCAAATCCAAATACAATCGTACAATGGAAACACCATCAATAAAGTTCAGAAAATGATAAGGTATTTCACTACATGTTTTGGTCTTTCAAGCCATCTATCTCCGGTTTTACCAATTGTAGACCAGTTATTTCTATAGATGGTACATTTCTTAGAGGTGCATATAAAAACGTTCTCCTCATTGCTAGTAGTTGGGATGCAAACAACCACATATATCCCTTGGCATTTGCAATTGTTGATGAAGAAACTACTGCAAGTTGGAGTTGGTTTTTACGACTTCTGCGATGTTACGTAGTACCTAATAGGACTATATGCTTAATTTCTGATAGGCACAAGGGTATTTTGAGTGCAATTAGTAATCAACTTGAATGGCAACCACCACATGCAGTTCATAGGTATTATTTAAGACATGTAAGGGCAAACTTCAAAGTGACATTCAAAAAGAAAGAGTTGTCAGATTTGATGTATAAGGCTGGATCGACTACTAAGATCACAAAATTTAACGAGTTTATGGAAGAGATCAAAATGAGGAATGTGGAAGCATTTAATTATTTAGCAGCCATAGATAAGGAAAAATGGACACTAGCATATGATGGTGGTTACAGGTATGGTTGTTTGACTACAAATCTTTCTGAATCATTAAATAGTGTCTTAAAGAAGTGTCGTGCATTACCTCTAAAGGCTTTGGTTGAGTTTGTATGACACAAAATTGTTCATTATTTTAGTAAATACCGAGATGAGGCAACACATACTATACATCCTTTTCCATCTATAATTTGGAGGCAATATGTTAAGAATGAAAAAAAAGCAAGAGGACATATTGTTTTCTATTACAATCTTCAAACTGGAATATTTAGGGTTACTACACCTTTAAGGGGAGATGGAAGGGGAAACAATGTTTACACAATCAGCATCAATGATCAATCTTGCAGCTGTAATAAATGGTTCATATTTGGAATACCTTGTTCTCATGTATTTGCAGTATGTTGACATCGTGGTTGGGATCCAACTTCATTTGTTATGCCATTTTATTCAACCTCTAATTACAAGTTGATTTATGAGGCAAATTTTTATCCTGTCGCAAATGAAGAAGAATGGAATGAAGAAGGGTTTGTACTTCATTGCTATAAACCTAATATGAAGAGGGGTGGTCCAGGTCATTTACGATCTCGAAGGTATCGGGGTTCAATGGATGCAAGAAATCCGGACTCACCTCCAAGATGCGGTAACTGTCATATGTCAGGTCATAATAGAAGAACTTGTATCTCTAACCGAAATAACGATGGATGTTGATTTTGTATTTTACTTTTTTTATATAAAAAACTCATTGTTGTACTTTTATTTTATATATATATATATTATGATGGACTCAGTATGATTTATATATTTATAATTGACGTTATGTTCCACATAATTTTCAAACGTGAATTATAGGACGCATTTTGAAGATGACTCCTAATATTCCACATAATTTTCAAACATGATAAATTTATAGGACGCATTCTGAGCATGAGTCCTAATGTTTCACATAATTTTCAAACGTGATAAATTCCAGTACAGAATTATAGGACTCATTGAGAAGATGAGTCCTAATGTTTGTAGAACGCATTCTGGCCACGAGTCATAATGTTCCAGATAAGTTTTCCGTCCTGAATTATAGGACGCATTGAGAGGATGAGTCCTAATGTTCCACATAATTTTCAAACGTGATAAATTCCAGTACTGAATTATATGACTCATTGAGAAGATGAGTCCTAATGTTTCACATAATTTTCAAACGTGATAAATTCCAGTACTGAATTATAGGACTCATTGAGATGATGAGTCCTAATGTTTCACATAATTTTCAAACGTGATAAATTCCAGTACTGAATTATAGGACTCATTGAGAAGATGAGTCCTAATGTTTCACATAATTTTCAAACGTGATAAATTCCAGTACTGAATTATAGGACTCATTGAGAAGACGAGTCCTAATATTTCACATAATTTTCAAATGTGATAAATTTCAGTACTGAATTATAGAACTCATTGAGAAGATGAGTCCTAATGTTTCACATAATTTTCAAACGTGATAAATTCCAGTACTGAATTATAGGACGCATTGAGAGGATGAGTCCTAATGTTCCACATAATTTTCAAACGTAATAAATTACAGTACTGAATTATAGGACTCATTGAGAAGATGAGTCCTAATGTTTCACATAATTTTCAAACGTGATAAATTCCAGTACTGAATTATAGGACTCATTGAGAAGATGAGTCCTAATGTTTCACATAATTTTCAAACGTGATAAATTTCAGTACTGAATTATAGGACGCATTGAGAGGATGAGTCCTAATGTTTCACATAATTTTCAAACGTGATAAATTCCAGTACTGAATTATAGGACTCATTGAGAAGATGAGTCCTAATGTTTCACATAATTTTCAAACGTGATAAATTCTAGTACTGAATTATAGGACGCATTGAGAGGATGAGTCCTAATGTTTCACATAATTTTCAAACGTGATAAATTCCAGTACTGAATTATAGGACTCATTGAGAAGATAAGTCCTAATGTTTGTAGAACGCATTCTGGCCACGAGTCATAATGTTCCAAATAATTTTTCCATCTTGAATTATAGGACGCATTGAGAGGATGAGTCCTAATGTTCCACATAATTTTCAAACGTGATAAATTCCAGTACTGAATTATAGGACTCATTGAGAAGACGAGTCCTAATGTTTCACATAATTTTCAAACGTGATAAATTCCAGTACTGAATTATAGGACTCATTGAGAAGATGAGTCCTAATGTTTCACATAATTTTCAAACGTGATAAATTCCAGTACTGAATTATAGGACGCATAATTTGAAGATGAGTCCTTAAAAGTTATATAAAACCACTTTATATACATCTATATCTATAGAATTAAATATAATTTTACAATAAGGAAAAATGGATCATATAACGAAAAATCATTGATTTTTGTAAATAATAAAATAGCAATACCAATCTTCAATTTATAGAACAAATCACGTCACCTCAAACTACAACAATGTCAAAGCAAGAAGTTGATTTGTAATAAATTAAATATAAATACAACAATTCCAAAACAACAAGTTCATTTATAATAAAGAACATCATCCAAGGGTATATCTATTTACAGTCTTCCGAGCTCGACGAGGCCTAGTTCTAGTATGTGGTATAATCTCTTCAATAGTAAAATCATGAGAAGGTTGAGAACCGGAGCCTGAACGAATAACATTTTCTTGACTTGGATTTTCTTGGGAAGTTGATGCTGAACCACATACATATTCTAGAGTAAGACACTCTCGAGGAGGTTGCGAAGTTGAACCAAAACCAAATACTTCATCATCCTCTGGTACCTCAGTTGAATCAACATCATTTGCACGTCTGCTAAAGTTACATTTTTTACCTCCTCTCTTTACCCCTTTTGCTCCACGTGTGAAGATTCGATTCTTTGGTCCTTTAGATGGATGAACCACATTTTGTGATCCTATAACAACACATGTTGCCTCGTGATGTCCAATCCTCGATCCTATTGCAGCAAGACCACGAGTAAGTAAATATTTAATTTGACTAAAACCAATTTGATCATTTGGTTCAGATATATTCTTCAACTGCTCCTCACATATTCGGAGACTAGCCTCAGCAGCATTGGTCTACAAGCAAATTTGAGAAAAAAATTAGAAATTAGCAAATTATTAATTAATAGTTAATATATATACTAACTAGAAGTAGAAATTACCAATATGACAGCACTAGAACCGGTAATGGAATAGCCCTCATCAACATGCCCTCGATAAATCGGATTGCCTACTAAAATGCGAGTAATTCTAATATACCAAGAGTAGTAATCCTCGGCTACATCACTTCCATCAACTGTCGTTGGTATTTCAGAAAGAACATGATTGTATCGATTTTCCCAACGGTAAAGATGAATCTGGTGATGTATCATCCAATCAATAGACATATTCCCACGTAATTGGAATTTGTGTAGATGAGATAGTTCACCTGGAATATGTTTTGGAATTGATTGATAAAGTCCAAATTGCCTAGTAACTCGATCAGGACAATGAAGCTCTACAATCTCCCAACATATCAATGGTACTTCAGCACACCATATATCTCGGCCAACTAAATATCTCTCGGGAAGATATTCAATAATCTCATTGTATGGCATCCACGAAAACTACAATAATATATATATATATATATATATATATATATATATATATATTCAATTGCATTGTCATAAATAATAAATTATATATTAAATTGAAATAGAATATCACCTGATTGGGGGACATTGCGTCAAGTTGATCCCGATAAGTGATAAGAACATGGGTCGATAGTTTGGTGAGATCAAATTTCACTTGCTACTTTGCTCCGTACGGTGCTAACTCTGGTAAAATTGGTAACTCAAGGCGTACATTTGGTCGTAATATGGGAAGACGCTCCCATGCCCACAACTGTAAAACAAAATAATTCAAAGTAATATTAGATACACAATATCAATTTAATGTAACTTTGAAATATTTTAATATTTAAATTAAATATTACCTGAAGTAGTACCACCGGACCAAAAATCTCACGGGCCTCACATTTTGATGTCATACACAATGATCAATACAAGTAAGCGAGAGTGCCACTACCCCAACTTAAATTTCCAGCGTCCTTCAAATTTTCTAAATGAAGGAGATATCTAAGGTTAATTTTATTACCTGAACGATCAATGAATAATAAACCACCGATCAATAATAGAGCTAACGATCGTGAGTGCTGCAATAAATGATCATCAGATGCATCGGGTGATAAAGAAATCGACAAGTACCTATCTAAAGCAGCCTTCCTCATTCTATTACCCTTTATTTCATCTACTCTAGGTCTAAAACTCAAAAGCCTCTCACATGAATCTTGCTAATATTCTGTACCACCCGCAATCCTTGGCCCAATAATAGGCTCTCCATCAATAGGTAGACCCCATAACATTGCAATATCTTGTAATGTAATAGTCACCTCACCACATGAAAGGTGAAATGTATGTGTCTCAGGTCTCCACCTTTCTACAAGTGCAATAACTAAACTATGATCAACCATAAAATACCCAGCACGTGCTACCCCTCCAAATCCAGCAATATCTAATAACTCCCTCACTCTAGTTGGAGCCATGCTATACAACTCAAAAAACTAGAATCAAACCTTCTCACACCCAATGCATTCTCACTCGTCTCTTTTACACCATCCCATATTAAAGATGTCCTATGATCCCTTTGCTCATTCAAAACAGTTTCCTTTATTAGACATGGATTCACAACTTTAGGAGAACTCGTCATCTACATTAACATAAATGTGGATATTCATTAGAATGTTTCATTCATGACATGAGTCCTGATAAAAAAAACTAAAAAAAAATTATCTCTTTCCTACTAAGTAACATATCACACAAAGAAAAATGAATATTATTAACCATTTAAAAAACATCTAACAACATTGAATAAAAATGATGAGAGACTTGGAAGCAAAGAAGAAACAATAGCAATGATTTTAAATTCGCAATACATGATGTTGTGTATTGAAAATTAAAGCACAAATAAGAAATTCCACAAAGAAACAAGTTCAAATAGTGTCATAATTTGATTGAAGTTTGAACTCGAGTTATAAAGATACTATCAATATCTAAAACAATAAATTATCATCAAATCCCTTCGGGATAAGACATGCAATAACATGGTAGTGAAATCTCATCCGAAAAGTATGTAAATAATTGAATATTCTTCAGTATTGCCCCCATGGAGGAAATAATTCAAAAACTTGAAATATTCACTAAAAGACACCCAATTTTATAGAAGTTCAAGTTAGAAAGTCAAAAGACCTACTAGGCCCAACTACTACACAATTTCAAAAGAAAAAGGCTAAAATGTCAAACACAAAATAAATAACTATATAACTCATGATACTTAAGAACTATGCATTAAACTATACCAGTGCAAAAATTCGACAAAAAAATATAAATATTAATATTTGAAACAGCCCCCAAGAACAGCAACAGCTCCTACAGCTTTTAACTGCAAGTGCGATAGAAAATAAGCTTTGTTAGATGAAAGAAAGGGGTGTGCAGAAGAATAAACAGGATTATTTCCATAAAGGAAAGTGGAAAATACATCATTAAACAAATAGATAATACACCTTCGTCAAAGAAAACTCTAGTCCCGGTGCAAATAAAAGAAATACAACCCCAAATTGAGCAAATATTTCAACCTGTTCAGAGAAAACTAAACAAATTCAAGGTTACTGAAATCCACTCATATTAGCTCTAAAATGTTGACAAGAGATGATTGGTTACCAAGAAATAATGGACATGCATATATATATATATATATATTATATATATATATTTTTTTTTTTTTCTGAATGTCTCACTTGTCATCGTAATTTTCAGAACATACGTTATCTTCTATGTTTCGGATTAATCATATATATATATATAAATGTCGGGAAAAAAAGGTTCCCGTTAAGAATATTGATTTGGAGGACTTTGATGAAATAGTTCCGTTCATAAGAAATGTTCTTATGGTTAGTTATTTTAATGAGGGAGTTAATTTAGAAGGAAAGGTAAAAACATCTTTTATATAAAATTAATTAAAATACTTTTACTTATGAGCAAAGAGTTTTAATTAGGCCCAGATCGGAAAAGGAAAGCAATGGCCCACTCTAAACTAGTATTTGGGCTTTCGGTTCAATTTAAGTCAATCCAAATTATAATCTATTTAGTATGTTCTAAAAATTGGATCTGAATTTGAAGAAGATTCAGTTTCCAGCCCATCAGTCCCCTTAGTCTAGGCTTAGTGTAAAAACAGAAAGGCGAATTAATACCACATCATTATGAGATCTTGACCTACATCTTGGCTCTTCACCACTCATAAAAAAAACAACATAATTTCAAGAATTTCACAGTTAACCAACCAACTTAATATTAGGTCTTAATCACATCAAAATTTTCTATATGTTTACACATGAATGCATGTAATCAACACCCCCATTTTTCTTTTTCCATTAAAGATGAAACATCTTAATCTAACATTTTTACTTCAAATATTCCAACTTATTAAAACTTAAGATGTGATTGGATAACCATAAGATCTGCCAGATTTCCATGTATTCACTTTCCAGTTGGATACACATTTCCCAAAAAAAAAACAAATGTTATGGTCTCAGATTAATTTATTGCCTGTTTGGATGATTACAACATTTCTTAATATTGGCAACAATCTTAATGTATTATGAACACCCCATGACAGTCCCAAATAATAGTGAAAAAATGCACTGATTCCCGCATCACAATAACTTGCAAGACTTACCAAACCCCATCCCATTGTCATTTTGTACTAACTACCTCAAGTGCAAAGTGTTCATAAAAGAAGAAGAGATTATTCATAAAAGAAGCTCCATGATATCAAAACTAACAAGTGTAAAATTATAAAAACAAATAAAGTAAATGAAGTTACGGACCTCATTCAAAATCCGATGGAGTTCATCCCTTGCTTGAACAACATGATTCCTATAATTGCTGAGTGTTTTGTTGTGAGCTAGGGGAGTGTTTTGTTGTCTGCTAGGGTTTATGTGGAGAAGAGACAAAAATGAAAAAAAAAGGGAAAGTGGGGGGAAAGGTGGATTTGATAAAATAAATGAAAAGAGAGGAAACGGAGAGGGGAAAAGGAGAGGATTTGAAAAATTAAAAAAAAAAAGAGAAAAATAGAAAAAGAGAAAAAGAGAAAATTTTAAAAAAATTTTAGTAGGGTCCATTAGAACTCATTTTGTGAATGAGTTAAAGTTAGTTTGGGAAATAGTTTTAGAAACTAGGTTAAATCGGGACAATTTTAAAAAAATTGGATCATTTTAGGGAAAGCCCTAGTAATATGAGAGCATAAAGAAGAAAAGGAAAACGTTTAAAATGGATGCAATTATTAAGCTCACTAGAAATGAAGTTATAATTAATATAAAGATAATAATTAAAAAGATTTAGTCCGAGATAAACATGTACTGACAAGTGCATACTAGCATGTCCAAACCTTAATAAAAAAATGATTAATTAGGAACAACTATTCGGAAATACTTTTATTATTATTCCTATTACTATGATTTTTTATTTTTTTATTTTTTCTTTTACCCATACTAATAGTGCAATTCATAATGGTTTTGGTAAAATTGGGGAATTTAATATAAGCACTAAATTTCCACTAGCTTATGGGAGATGGTTGCCTTGCCACCATCAAATTAATAATTATCGCCACAAAATATTTTCAAATGTAATGATTTATAATGCTTTAATTTTTTTTTAATTGTATTTTTATTTTTATTTTTATTTTTATTTTTTGTCTTCGCTCCCAAAATCTTATTTTCTTTGTCTCATTTATAGAAAGATATTGTGTAAATAGGCATATAAAATATTAATTTCACCTTCTTCTATCTCTTTTTTTCACAATTAACAAAGAATAATAAAAATTGTCTCATTTTTTTACTGTAATTATAAAAATTAAAGGTGAATTAATTACTTTTTATCTAATTTATCTTATTAAATAGATGTTCTTTTAAAATAAAAAATATAGACCAAATCAGAGGGGATCGAATATTTAATATCTATTAATGAAGAAAAATTAACTTTAAAAATTTATTTGTATATATAATAGAGACCTAAGAGTAAATTTAATATGTCAAGAAAGTGTAATTTAATTATATTGCTTTCATTTACTAAAAGATCATAAACATTGAAACATAATAGAAATAAAAAAAATTTTAAAAAAATTTAAAATAAATTCAATATTATATATATATATATATATATATATAAATTAAATATTTATGTATTTTTAAAAAAAATCAAACATTTATATTAGTATAATACAGTTTACATGTCAAAATAATTAACTCAATTAATTATAATTTTATTTAAAATTCAAAATGTCATAAGTTAAAATTATTTATATATATTAACGGTTAAGGAAATATTGTTAATATATGACAAAATTGAGACTACATAAATGTAGAAAATTAAATAATTTCTCTTTTTACAAACAAGTTTTTTTACTTAAAGAAAATAAAAAGTTAAGTGTATTTGGTTTAAAAATATTAAAGTATTGGTCTTATATATATATATAACATTTAATAAGTAATAATAATTATTCCAATAAAAAACAAAAATAATAATATTAATAATTATAAAATATTAATTATAGGAATATAAAAAAAAAAGTCAATAAATGTCACATTTTAATATCTATCTAATCATGTGATATTTTTTTACATTTAAAATATATTTAAATATATTAAATAATATAACAACGAGATTAAATATTTATTATTAATTTAAAAAATTTTTAATACAATAAAAATAAAGGTATCAAAAGTTTATAATGGAGATATAGACTCACTAACACTTATTATTACAAAGCAAGAGATATGTATTCTCATGAGCTTTATATATGTGTGATGTTGCTTGATTCTTGCTCCTTTAATTTCTCTCTTTTTTTTCCTCCTTTTCCTTGTATCCTTTTTTCCGTGCCCTTTTCATCTCAGAAGGGTTCATATTTATCATTGTCTTTTGGGTCGTAGGCTTTTTGTGCCATGAACTTCTCTGGATATTTCATGTTGTGATGATATAAAGAAAAGATATGATAATATATTGTACGCGGGTTGCTCGGGATATTTCATGTTGTGATGATATAAAGAAAAGATATGATAATATGTTGTACGCGGGTTGCTCGGGATATTTCATGTTGTGATGATATAAAGAAAAGATATGATAATATGTTGTTGATACGCGAAAATCGTATCACATTTTTAGCATGTTTTTATATATGTTTTAATGTGAAATTGAGAGTAAATGGACATTAATTGTTTACTATTTACTTGATTTCACGGTTTTTATGATTTTGGAAGTGTCATGTGAAAAGTAGACGAAAACAGCAAATTCTGGGGCAAAAATGCAATTTTTGGAAATGTTGACCCGGTCAAAGGTCCGGGACGGGCGTCCCGAACCTGGTCAACGAATCAGGACGGGCGTCCCGAGCCGCCAGAAGCTGTCCCACATCGAATTTTTCAGAATTTTTCACTCCGGGAAGCTGCTATAAATACCCCAGGCCTCCAGCAGTTGAATTCATCCCTCTCCACTCGATCTGAGTCATTAAGTGGTTTCCAGTGTACAGTTTTCCAGTACACAACTCACTCAGAGACTCGGATCTCAGTTTTCTTTCTTATTAGTGTTTGTTTTAGTTTCTGAGAAATAGTCTCAGATCTTAGGTTTCTATAGATAGGTTCGTTTCCGGTATTCATAGAATACCCGGGGTTTCGTTAGGAGACCCTAAGAGAGCTCTAGGCGTTCGAAGAGTCAGTCCACAGGGCTAGGCTTAAGCCCAGGATGTAAGGTAAAGTCTAGCTACTAGGCTGAGGAAGCGTCCTCCGAAGGTTCTGGCGAGCAGAGTCAGGGCGGGCAATACAACGTATACAGCAGTACGCTCTGTAGGCTAGACTAAGTAAAGGGTGATTTCTTTATGGCATCAGTCCCCATACCCCTCTCTTATATGTTTTATTACTTTGTCCTAAACATCAATTATGAATATCAGATTATGATTTTATGAATAGTTGTTTTGTATGTTGAAGTTATTATGTTTTTCCGGAAATAGCCACCTGCTAAATAATCATTATGTCTGCATGTCTAATGTAGTTTCTTTTAAACTAAAATAGGGTTATAGACAATTCCTAACCACGGTCTATTCATAACCTGTTTAGTTTAACAGGCATCAATTAATATTGGTGTCTGCCATACTAGATAAAATAACATGCTGAACACCTGGCTTGTTAGAGTAGTCTAGGTAGGCTGAGTAGAGCGTTATGCCAGCGATTACGAGCCTTCAGAGTGATCCCCGAAAGTGACATAGGGCTTTCATAACTGTCTTTGTTCGTACCGTGAGTAGGGCCGTTTACCTTAATGATAGGGGGCGGTAGCATAGAGACTCAGATGTGGTACACCTTTAGACACAGAACATAGTTGCATTCCAGGCTAAGATGCATCTAAAATACTCGAAGACAGGTCAATCAACATATAGGAACAGTATAGCATAGAATCAAAACTCATCTTTAAAACACTTTTAGGATTAATTAGACTTGAACCTAGTGGAGAATGGATCACCCTCTCATCAAAGATATTGATGAAGATTGCATAACTGGATCATAAGATAAGAGTTAGGATAAGAGGCTAGTTACTACTAAGCCGTTGCCACTTCCCTGGGAGTACGATAATTAACTTAGTAAAATTGTAGATACTTTCCAATAGACTAGCTACACGGTAGGTACTCTGCCTTAGGTTATGGCTGATTAAGTGACACCTTAGAGACTAAATGTGACAATTAGTCAATCACAGTCCTTAATTATTCATAATCAACATAGGGTAAAATAACACCTATTTAGCATGTCAACCGGAATCGCATCAGATTTTTGGCGCCGTTGCCGGGGAAAATATCATAATGAATTTAGGATTCCTGATCAAAATTCTAGATACTTATGATAGGTAACGGTAGTAACCTAGACCTTAACCCAACACTTCTCTTATACTAGTTAGACAATCAGTTTCCGAAATATAGGATTATCATAACTAATTAATTTTAGATGTTATCTAGAATTAAGACACTTAGGATAATCAAATTTTAGAAAATTATTCTAAAACCGTATTGAGGAAATTTAATTGCTTTCGAAATATAAAAAGAAAAAAAAATGTTAAAAATTTAAAATCCAAAAAGAATGTATTTTTCTTGCTCAATGGTAAGTTGTTTTTTTTCCCTATCTCTTGTTCTTTCTTAGTTGTTTTCTTAGTTGTACATTTGTTGCTCTTTTTCGAAAAAATAAAAATGGAAATGAGGATAGAATATTTTTCTGAGTTGTCAATTTTTGGCTAAGGTTTTAATCTGGAAGAAATATCATTGTGGAATTTTCTTAGGTCATGCTTAGTCTATTAGACAGAATCATAAAATAAAATTTTCTTTAATAGACAGACCTCTGAGTATTCTAATGAGAAAGGATGTTCCTTTTGTTTGATGATAAATGCATGAGATTGTTTAAACCGAAAGGAATTGCTGCACCCATTATGGCATCACCTGATTGAAATCTGCTTTTTGAATTAATATGTGATGTAATGATGTAGTACGAATTGTTTGATGATAAGAAAGTTCATGCATGATAAATTCTGATCTTATCTAGTCTTGTCTAAAAACAATAGGTTACACTGATCACTCTGAGATATCTGTGTTCAATAAAGCTGATACTGAACCATACTTGATTTAGTTAAGTTTTGTTGTTACTTGAACTTGATATAGAATAAAGGGATAAGAAAAAGGGTTGAAAATCTAGAAAGCAAACCATTGGTCTAGATTAGAAAACCCCGAGTTAGAGACTAGTGTAATACTGATAAATTTTTGGATGAAAACTTATTTGCATTGTTTGCTATGTGTAATAATTCTCATCTTTGATTTATTGCAAATTATCTAGTCACTGAATAAGTTCCAAGTGATATGACTTATCAGCAAAAGAAGAAATTCTTTGCTGATTTGAAATATTACTACTGGGTAGTTTCTCTTCTATTTCAAATTTTTGCAGATCAGTTGATCAGAAGATGTGTCTCAGAAGATGAAGGACACAAGATTTTGGAGCATTGTTCTAAAGAATCTACGGGAGACCAATTGACTACTATCAACACTGTCCGGAAAGTGTTGAAAGCAGGATCTTGTTGACCCACCACATTCAAGGACTCTTGTATCTCTGATACAGTCATGCGATGCTTGCCAAATGACAGGTAACACATCTTCCAGAAATCATCTACCCCAGCGACATACACAGAATGTTGCAACCGTTGATATCAGGGGTATTTCGAATCCTTTTCTCTTTCTTCCTTTGAACATAATTACATCATAGTAGTCGTGGAACACTTTTCGAAAATAGCCTGAACCACAGGCATTACCTACTAATGATGTTAAAGTCATGTGCAGATTCTAGTTGTTTTCCAGATTCAGAGTGCCAATGTTTTAAGAAGAAATGTTCAGCCTGTGTATCAAATCTGTGAAGTTTGCTAAGTACCACACTTTAGCAGGGATTGCTATGGGAATGACTGACCATTCCAAAAGAGGTAGGAGTAGGTTACTGCAGAATGCTGCTCCAATGGGAAACGCATACAATCCCAACTAGAGGAATCGTACGGGATTTAGCTGAGGAGTAATTCGGAAGCTGGAAACTTTCAGAAGACACCACCACAGCAAAACCCACACTCGCAGAATCAATAGATGAGATACTGGCAACAATTAAAGTCAGATCAGTGCAAGCAAGTGATCTACCAAGAGGTAACGAACGGTCGGCAGATATAGAGGAATTTGGCATTGTGTCGGGAGCATAGCAATGGAGGAGCTTGCATTCCCTGCATACCAATCAGCTGTGAGAAACTTCCTCGAGGAAGTCTCAAATACTTGGGCCCAGATCTACACAACTGGAGCCCCCTACCACCACAGCTTCGCCAAAACTTCAGGTATCTTTTCTTCCATTCGAGACTTGCATGCAATACCTTTACTAACATTGGCAAGTAGGCACACCAATCCAAAGAAGTCTCATTCCTAGACACGTTCCTTCTGGACACGTTGCTACGATTACGAGAAACTTTGTAGATGATTCGAGGAAACAGTCCTTGGGGCGTGAGTCATTCATCAAATGGATATGCCACTACCTAGAGCTCGACAATGAAGGATCGGAGCTGGCGTCATCCGTTCCAATATCTAGAGCTTGCAGAGTCAAGAACACCTCAGCAATAGCACATGGCTAAGGTGAAGAGCCAATTGACAGATCAGAGAAGACCCTTCTGTTCGCAACATGAAGGGAGTTTTTCTAATCCTCATATTCCTTTTTGTTATTTGTTTTGTGTTTGTTTTGCTATCCTTCCTGTTTTGTTGCCTGATTTTCTCTCTTACCCTTAGTTAGTCGAATAAGTGTGGGGTAAGAATCTTTTCTATTTTATTTCTTGTTTTCAAATAAGTGTGGGGTAGCTAGATATGCATGAACACTGAGGACAGTGCCAGACTTAAGTGTGGGGTAGCAGTGCACGGTGCACTGTAGCAGTTTGAAAAATTTTTCGCATGCTTTTGCTTGTTTTCCCTGTATTTTCACACCCTTCCAAAAAAAATTTCAAAATTTTTCCGTCTTTCAGACTTCTAAATGCAGTATGCTTGGTTAAACAAATTGCTTATGTCTATGATATGTAGGTAGTATGTTATGGTTAGTGGGAGATAGTCGATAGCTATCTTGGACTAATTGATTAGGAATAGGGAATTCCTGATAACTGAGCACAACCTTGTCTGGATTAGAGACCTCAACCAATTGCCTATTCGAGACTTAACTAGATAAAATTAGACCAGTTGTGGATATATTGGCAGTTAGAATGACTAGATGAGACTCTGAGCCAAAAGTGAAAAGAACTTAAGGAAGCTAATTACAATAGGGTAGTTTGCCAGCGGCCTTCGCTACTCGAGCACCACTCCTTCGGGGAACTTAAAGCCTGATGCCCTAAGGTCGTGTAGATCTGGGAGTCATCGGAGTGGGACTCGCTACATGGGTAGTTGAAGTTGACGTGTTCTAAGCAAACTCGAAATACCCTGAATCTATAAAGAAAATAACTGAGTCCTAAAACATTAAAAATCTAATCACCAAAGCTCAGAACTCAGAAAGTTATCTGTTGTCAGTATGTCTAGCGATAGGTCAAAGTATTATCTGGTAGCAGTTAAGATAAGAGTTCATTGTGTTGACTATCTGGTCTAGACTAGTACACACACTACACATCAGGAAGACCCTGTGACTAAGAAAAAAGTCCAACCTAGTTGTTGATTTGTTTTCTGCCTGATCATAACAAACTACTAGAGACATGTGAGACCTTGTCATAGCAACCTAACCAATCAGACCTGTGTTAAGAATTGTTTGAAGAATTTTTGGAATAAAAACATGATTAGGAATTTAAGTGACTGCACTTCGGTTTAAAATCACTAACTCCATGTAGACTTTGCTTGAGGACAAGCAAAAAGCTAAGTGTGGGGTTATCTGATACGCGAAAATCGTATCACATTTTTAGCATGTTTTTATATATGTTTTAATGTGAAATTGAGAGTAAATGGACATTAATTGTTTACTATTTACTTGATTTCACGGTTTTTATGATTTTGGAAGTGTCAGGTGAAAAGTAGACGAAAACAGCAAATTCTGGGGCAAAAACGCAATTTTTGGAAATGTTGACCCGGTCAAAGGTCCGGGACGGGCGTCCCGAACCCGGGACGGGCGTCCCGAGCCGCCAGAAGCTGTCCCACATCGAATTTTTCAGAATTTTTCACTCTGGGAAGCTGCTATAAATACCCCAGGCCTCCAGCAGTTGAATTCATCCCTCTCCACTCGATTTGAGTCATTAAGTAGTTTCCAGTGTACAGTTTTCCAGTACACAACTCACTCAGAGACTCGGATCTCAGTTTTCTTTCTTATTAGTGTTTGTTTTAGTTTCTGAGAAATAGTCTCAGATCTTAGGTTTCTATAGATAGGTTCGTTTCCGGTATTCATAGAATACCCGGGGTTTCGTTAGGAGACCCTAAGAGAGCTCTAGGCGTTCAAAGAGTCAGTCCACAGGGCTAGGCTTAAGCCCAGGATGTAAGGTAAAGTCTAGCTACTAGGCTGAGGAAGCGTCCTCCGAAGGTTCTGGCGAGCAGAGTCAGGGCGGGCAATACGACGTATACAGCAGTACGCTCTGTAGGCGAGACTAAGTAAAGGGTGATTTCTTTATGGCATCAGTCCCCATACCCCTCTCTTATATGTTTTATTGCTTTGTCCTAAACATCAATTATGAATATCAGATTATGATTTTATGAATAGTTGTTTTGTATGTTGAAGTTATTATGTTTTTCCGGAAATAGCCACCTGCTAAATAATCATTATGTCTGCATGTCTAATGTAGTTTCTTTTAAACTAAAATAGGGTTATAGACAATTCCTAACCCCGGTCTATTCATAACCTGTTTAGTTTAACAGGCATCAATTAGTATTGGTGTCTGCCATACTAGATAAAATAACATGCTGAACACCTGGCTTGTTAGAGTAGTCTAGGTAGGCTGAGTAGAGCGTTATGCCAGCGATTACGAGCCTTCAGAGTGATCCCCGAAAGTGACATAGGGCTTTCATAACTGTCTTTGTTCGTACCGTGAGTAGGGCCGTTTACCTTAATGATAGGGGGCGGTAGCATAGAGACTCAGATGTGGTACACCTTTAGACACAGAACATAGTTGCATTCCAAGCTAAGATGCATCTAAAATACTCGAAGACATGTCAATCAACATATAGGAACAGTATAGCATAGAATCAGAACTCATCTTTAAAACACTTTTAGGATTAATTAGACTTGAACCTAGTGGAGAATGGATCACCCTCTCATCAAAGATATTGATGAAGATTGCATAACTGGATCATAAGATAAGAGTTAGGATAAGAGGCTAGTTACTACTAAGCCGTTGCCACTTCCCTGGGAGTACGATAATTAACTTAGTAAAATCATAGATACTTTCCAATAGACTAGCTACACGGTAGGTACTCTGCCTTAGGTTCTGGCTGATTAAGTGACACCTTAGAGACTAAATGTGACAATTAGTCAATCACAGTCCTTAATTATTCATAATCAACATAGGGTAAAATAACACCTATTTAGCATGTCAACCGGAATCGCATCAGTTGTACGCGGGTTGCTCGGGATATTTCATGTTGTGATGCTATAGGGAATAATATCAAACAAGATATTATCATTGTGAGGGTATATTTGTATATGTGTTGGGGGATATATTTGTACATATACCATAAGCATCTTTTTAAAAAAAAAGATCCGGGATGACTATGTGGATGTTATTGAGAGTGTGAGGTGTGATTTGGTTATGAAGGATGCGGCCGAACGTTATAAAAAATGTGTGTGTTCGGCATGTGGTGTTGGTTGTGGGGGTACGTGATTGTATGAAATTTGGGTGAAGAGAAAAAAAAGGAAGGGGTTTCGGGTGAAAGTAAAAAGAAAAAGGGGGGTTTCGGGTGAAAGTAAAAAGAAAAAAGGGGGGTTTCGGGTGAAAGTAAAAGAAGAAAAGGAATGAAGAGAATGGGGGGCTTACGAGTGATGGAAATGGTTGTGAAGCGATTTCCCGGATGCGAGTTTCGAGAAGAAATAATTATTTCAGCATGTCGGTGTATCGGGTTGTAATGATCACCTTTGGTATCTGCGTGGTTGTGAAAAGACGTGTCTGACGCTTCGATGGAACAGATAGCGCGTGGCAACGGTTCATCTGGTAGTTTGTGAAACGCGTGCTCGCGTGAAAGCGTGTACGGACGTGAAAATGTATGGAATGTAGCTACACGAGAAATTTGGAGTCCGGTACAGTGCGTTTTTCAAAATGTATAAGGGGAAAACGGAAGAAAAATGGAGGGAGAAGTTAAAACGTTCTCTTTGTCATTGGGCTTTCTGAAAAATCTCCTCTCTGTCTTGAGAGTGTAAGGTATTTTGAATTTCTTTCTTGTGCGTTTGTTTGTAGTGGTATTTGCGTACTATTAGGAGGTTTTGTATTTGGAGTGAAAGGACGATTGCAGTTTCGTTGAGTTTCCAGGTTAGTATTTTGTTTTTTATAGTATTGTTGTTTCTTTTGATGTGGAAATGCAGGCGAATCCTGCTATTTTGTGTTGATGTGTTTTTAAATATTTAGTCTGTGTGGGCGTTTGTGTGTTGATAATGAAAAAAGAAGGGGGTTTGGTTGATTATAACTATGGGTTTTGTGTGTTATGATTTATGAAGCTTGATTGATGGTGTTGAATGTGGATATTAACTAGTGAACATGTTTTTGTGTTGTGAATGCAGTGTTTGTGTTCTATTTCTTTTGTGTGATTGTGCTTGAACTTTCTTTGCTAAACATGGCTCCTCGACGAATTTCAGGTACTTGTTGTTGTGTTGCTTTGCATTTTCTGGGTTAGGGCTTGGGAAAAGGGAAAAGGAAAGAAAGAACAATCTGGGTTTAGGACAGAAAGGGTAAAATGAGTTCATCTGACGGGATGGTTTTGGTTGACGGGCAAGAAAACTCGTCTAATAGGTCTGTAGGGTTTGAAGAATTAGTGGAGTGGATGGGTCATGTGGGTTCACCCGGGGATCAATATGCTAGTGTGTTTTATAGGATGGATGGGGAGGACTTTTACTTTCCTCTCCTAGATGAAAAAGATGTATGTTCTGGAATGGCCTATCGAATGCCAATAGATGAAGTAGAACCAATAAGGAAAGAACCAAAGACTAAGGGTTGTGAAGAAAAGGAGAACCCTCAAATTCCTCAGTATAAGACAACTATATCCGAATCTCAAAATTTAGAGGGCATTCGAGAACATTACCATTTCCCAATAACGTTTAAAACTATCTGTCTGGAGGTTGCAGAACGGATCCATACTCCACCTGCGGACTGTGTGATGACGTATGTAGCTCACCTTTGGACGGGGTTACGGTTTCTATTGCATCCCCTATTTATAGGCATTTGTAAATATTATCGGGTGCAGCTGGGACAGTTAATGTCGAACGTCATCCGAACTACTGTTGGGTTTTTAATAGCTTGTAGGCTTTCGGGTGTGAGTGTCGGCTAGAGTTGTGGTGAAGGTTATATTATTTGTGTCAAAAGTGTACGATACCTGAGGGGCGTGGATTTTTTTACATTGCTCGTCGTAGCTCTCAGCCATTGATTTTGGGTTTGTCTAGCATTCATTCATGGAAGAATGAATTTTTCTATGTTAAACATCATAGTTTTAATAATAATTGACTCCTGCTCCCTTGGAATGATCGCAAGAGTTTAAGTAATGACGTGCCAGAAGGGTATGGGAGGGATTATCATGATGCAGAAATTTTGTCAAAGTATCGGTTCGAGTTATTTGTAGGAGAAGATTGGTCAGAGACATTGATGAGGCATGCAGGTTTAGAGTTTGACTCCAGATTGGACATCCAGAAATTAAGTGGGTGGAGTAAGGGGATCGGGAATGGGGGGGTTTCTTTCCTCTTTTTTTTTTGAAGTATTTTAGCCGAAAGTTGATGTTCTAAGTTGTTTGATTTTGTTGTTTTCAGGAAAAAATTTGGTGATGGAAATGGTTCAGAACAACATTGACAAGCAGAAAAAGAAACCTACCGGTAAAGTTAAAATTCTTTCGGTTATGCCTGACAAAGGGAGCTTTAGCTTCATTATTGGAACTCATATGTATTATTGTCCAATGATGTTCCGGGATGCTGAAAAGAAGGAAGGGGGGGGGGGGGGTTGCTGAGAAGGTAGTTAAGGGAGAAGGGGTAGCTATTGGGAAGAGAAAAAAGGAAGTACATGCCCCGATAGTGAGGAGGGAAGCGGTGAAGGGGAAGGGGAAGGAAAAAGAGGTGGTGGAGGTTCCGGCTAATGTTTCTCCACCTAAGAAACGGTTGAAGATGGAGGGTGGGGTTTCTAGGGAGGCTGGAAAAGGTAAGTATGTTCTCGCTTGGGACATACCGTCGAACCTGACGATGGGGGGTCCGGGGGTTGCGATGACCTTTTTTCAACACTGCTTTCCTCCAGGGATGAAGAAGTCGGTGGAGAAGGTGCCGACAGAAGTGCTTATTGGTCAAATGTACCAGCAAAAATTCGAAGTAAGTGTGTTGGTCAAATTAAAGGGATAATGGTAAAAGAAATTTTTAGTTCAAATGTGAATACTAACTTGAAAATATTTTGTATGATTTTGTGTATGCAATGCTTTTAGAAATTGAACTCCTGGACCGCTTCCGACTGACTCACTATAATTACGAGAGTTTGAAAGCGAAAAAGGATTTGACCTGGAAGGGTAGGGAAGAGGCATTGGCGGCCAAGGATGCAATTGAAAGCAAAATTCAGGATCTTGAAGAAAGGTTGCGGAGGCAAGGGGAGGAATTGGAGGGGGTGAGGCAGGATGTGCTGCGTGAGAAGTTGAAAGTGGGGGAGCTGGAATTGGCAAGAAGAAATGGGAAGAAGAGGTTGTGCAGTTGCGGGACCGCTATGAGACTCTCGAAGGTCTCATCAATGCTGAGACAAAGAAAGCGGTTATATCTTCATTCTTTAAAGACGAACGTTGTTATAGGTTATTTTCTCGAGTAGCGGCTCTCGTTGCTGGTGATACTTTAGTTGTGCTAAGGGAACACATTCAGCAGACCGATCCTTCATTTGAGTTGCCAAAACAATTCCAAGCCTTGGCACAGTGTCAGAAGGAAATGTGTATCCTTGGGAAGGGGGACCCTTTAATTTTGATGAGCTGATTGCCGAAGGTGGAGGTGGAAGGGAGGATTCGGGGGAAAAGGTAGAGGTAGGAGAAACTGCCCCGATAGAAGGGGTGGTAGCGGGTGGGGAGGAGGGGGAAAACACATTGTTAGGGAATGAGTCAGTTAATGTATAACTTGTATATACTTAACTTTGAAAAGGAATATATTACTGTTTTTTGTATATATTAAATATGGTGTATTTATTTTTGTTGTTATGACTCTGTGATGGAAACTGGAACACATGGTCATTAATATATTCGTTAACCATTATTGTAAATATATATATTTCGAAGGTGATAAGTAAAATTGTGAAAATGGAAATATATTGATGGGGGCGAGGAAGAAAAAAAAGGTGTCGTATGGATGAAATGTTTAACATGTGATTTCTAAAATCTTTTGATAGTATTGAGTTGTATTTGATATAAGTGTGAATATTGAATCTGGTATTAAGCGTTGGTATGTAATAAGATGGTGCTAAGGGAAATGGATATAAGTTAGATTACAAGTGTGACTGCTGAAACCTTCAGGTAGAATCGGGGTTTCGTGGTAGAAATATAAGGGTCCTATGGATAATATTTTCGGAGGTTGGCGGTATTCCACGTTCTGGCGAGGGTGTTGCCTTTGTTGTCTTTCAGATGAAAACTTCCGTTTGAGTATACTTTGGTGATAATGTATGGTCTTTCCCAATTGGCGTTGAGCTTTCAGGTGGGTTCTTGATGACTGACGGAATTCTTACAAAGGAAGAAGTCGCCTACAATTAAGGTATGATGTCGCATCCGAGAATTTTTGTGTTTGGCTAGAGATCGCTTATAATTGTATTCACGAATGGCCGTGTTGGATCGAATATGATCAAGCAACGCAGAGTTTTCGGTAATTTTAAGATCATTCTATTCTATGGAAAAATTATCCACGCGGGGAGATGAAGATCTAATTTCGACCTGGAGTAACGCTTCGGTGCCGAAACATAAAGAAAATGGGCTTTCTAGGGTGCGAGAGTGAGGAGTTGTATGGTATGACCATAATATATTCGGTAATTCGTCGATCCATTTGGTTTTAGCCGAATCTAAATGCTTTTTTAAACCTTGTACAATAGTCTGATTGGTAACTTCTGTTAGACCATTCGTTTGTGGATACCCAACTGATGTAAAGCGGTGATCTATGTGTAGTTCTTGACAAAAATTTTAGAATTCCTTCGCTTCGAACTATTTTCCATTATCGGTGATGAGGATACGGGGTATTCCGAATCTAGTGATGATGTTCCAGAAAAAAATCTTTGATAACTTGTGCTGTGATGGAAGCTACGACTTTTACCTCTACCCACTTGGTGAAATGGTCAATGGCGACAATAAGAAATTCTTTGTTGCCTCTAGCTTTCGGGAAAGGGCCTACGATGTCCATCTCCCATTGGTAGAAAGGAATTGAGTTGCTAATAGAGTGAAACTCCACAGCGGGCATGTGATGTATATTGGCGTGTAACTGACATTTCGAACAGTGTTGTATTAATGTGGTGGCATTGGCTTCCATAGTGGGCCAAAAGTATCATGTACGCATGATCTTTCGAGCCAAACTCCGAGTGCCAATGTGAGATCCACAAATGCCTTCGTGGATTTCTCACAAAATGTAATTTCCTTCAATTTCGGGCACACATTTGAGTAAAGGCCAAGAGTAATATCAACGATATAATTGATCATTTAAGAAAATGTATCGGGCTGCAGAATTTTTGAGTTGTTGTGCCTGGATTTTATCTGATGGGTATGTGTTGTTGGTGATATATTGAATAATAGGTGTCATCCACGAAGGTTCTTGAGTGATAGTTAGAATTGGAAGGCTGTCGATGGACTTTTGCATAAGGGGCTCTATCCATGTTCTGTCTAAGGTATCACCAGTGTGTAATTGGACAAAGCATCTGCTTCAGTGTTTGCCTTGCGGGTTATGTGTTCGATTTTCAAGAATCGAAAAGTTTTAAAGAAGGCAAATACTAACTGTAAATATTTTTGCATGTTGTCTTCTTTTGCTTCGAATTTGCCGTTAACTTGACCAACTACGACTTGAGAGTCTGTAAATATGTGGAGGTTTCAAATATGTAGAGTGCGGATAATTCGTAATCCTGCGAGGACGACTTCGTATTCAGATTCATTGTTGCTGATTGGGATGTGTATTTTAAAGCTTAAAATAATTTGGAGCCTTCAGGTGAAGTAATGGCTATGCCGGCTCCTCGGTTGGTTTCGGCTACTGAACCGTCTACGTAATTTTCCAACAATCGGATGGGACGCTATTTTTGGTTAGAACTTAGGCAGCCGGGAGGAGTAAGTCAGTGCATTTTACAATGAAATCCGATAATGCTTTAGCATTTATATACTTCCTGTGAGTGTACTCGATATCATATTCCGAAAGTTCTATGTCCCATCACATAATGCGGCCAGTGATATCAGCTATGTGCAATGATTGACGAATAAGAGCTTGTGTGTGCATAAATATACGGTGAGCTTGGAAGTAATGTTGGAGTTTTCTTGCTGCTATTACTAAGGCAAAAATATGCTTTTCCAAATGAGAATACCAGGTTTCGGTGGATTGCAGAACATGGCTAATGTAATAAACATGGTAGAAAATCTTGTCACGTTCTGCGCAGAGGACGACACTGATAACTGAAGGTGAAATTGAAATGTACAGATGAAGAATTTCGCTAGGTTTCAGGGGAAGTAGGACAAGCGGATTTTGTAGATATTGTTTTATGTCTTGGAAAGATTTCTCGTATTTGGTAGTCCTTTCAAATTATTTGCGGTTACTGAGAAGTGAGAAGAATGGAAGAGATTTTTCTCTTGATTTTGAAAGGAAACGGTTGATAGTTGCGACCCTTCTTTAACATTTCTTGGGGATTTGAGATTCTGTATTGCTGCAATCTTGGACGGGTTTATTTCTAAACCGCGTTGAGAAATCATGAAACCTAAAAATTTACATGCGTTTACTCCGAAGGTACATTTTTCAGGGTTGAGTTTTAAACAGAAATCTTGTATTGTTTGGAATGTTTCCCGAAGATCTTGGGTTATATCTAATGATGAAATGGTGTTGACTAATATATCGTCAATATATACTTCTACGTTTCTGCCAATTTGCGAAATGAACATCTGATTGATCATGTCTTGGAAATCTGCTCCAGCATTTTATAATCTGAAAGGCATACGTTTATAACAAAAAAGTCCTTCTAGTGTTACGAAAGCGATTTTTTCTTCATCTTCTTCTGGCATTGAGATCTGATGATAGCCTTTGTGAGCATCTAAAATGGATAGCAAACTATAACCGGTTGTGGCATCAGCAAGCAGATCTGTGCGGGGAAGGGGTATGGCTTCTTAGGGATGACTTTGTTGAGAGAAGTAAAATCTATACAAACTCGTCATTTTCCACCCGATTTTGGTACGACTACAGGGTTGGCTAACCATTGCGAATAATATTTTGCTTCTCGGTGTTGAAAGAGCAGCGTTTTTGAGTGACAGGTTTTGCTGATAGGGGGATTCCTAATTTATGTTTTATGAATGATCGGGAGATGACTCCAAGATCCGTGGGTGACCAAGAGAAAATGAGAAAATTCTACATCAAGTTCTAAGATATGTCGTTGTAGTTGAGTCAGGAGGGAAGCACCGAGTCTAATTTTGCATTCTGGATGAGCGGCATCGATGCTAAATGTTTCAAAATGGTCAATGGGAGTTATATTGCGATCCGATTTGTCAAAAGAATCGGCCAAAAGCATTAGTGGTGTGTTTTCGGTAAGGTAGCAAGTTTGTGCTATTGGCGCGTCTCCAAGAATTATCCAAGGTCTGGAAGGTAAGGAGATAATCATGTCGTTGCGAAATATGCGAATATGTGCTTGCATTATATTTAATGTTGGGCGACCAAGAATGATGCTATAAGATGCTGGTGAATCTACGATGACGAAAGTGGATGTTTGTTGTTGGAGGTGGGAAGGTGGTCCCCATTGAACTAATAGATTTGCTATGCCGTGAGGGTGGGTGGGTGGTGGTGCTAGAAAAGTCGACTATTGGTATAGAGTATGGTTGTATGAGTTTATCATTCAAGTGCATTTTCTTCCAGGTATTGTAATACATGATGTTAGCGGAACTTCCAGTATCTACTAATATGCGTCGGACGAAGTATGATTCGATGTGTGAAGATATGACTAGCAGGAGACTAGTTGTTCGAGCGATTTCTGCGGATTTGACGCGTTTGTTTGGTGGGTCCCTGAATTGGTGATTATTGTCGTCTATGATGTTGATGATGTGAGGGAGGGACATGCCGGTACTTGGGAGATTATCAGCAGTTGTTATGGCTTGGTTCGGCATCCGAATATATTCTTGTAAATGTCCTTTTTGGATGGATGCTTCGATTGCTTGTTTTAAAGCGAAACAGTTTCATGTTGTGTGTCCGACTTCCTTGTGGAATGTGTAGAAGAGTTGTTAGTTTCGGCGTTTGAGTGGGGATGTCATCGGGCGTGGAGCTTGTAACAGGCCCAATGACTCTATATTCTGCCAGATGGTTGAACTATCAGTGGTCAAGGGTGTAAATTGGGAAGTATTATATTTGAGGGAAACGAGGCATCCTTTCGGGGTCTATATTCGAGGAGTGGGAATCGTCTGGGACGTTGGGTGTTTCTGGCTTGAGAATATCTGGATGTGGTTAATGTGTTGTTACGGGCAGCGTCTTGTGCTTGAGTAGTTTCCATGGATAAAGATAATTTTTTTGCTTTTATCCATGCTCTAATGTGGGTAAGTAATTCCTGAGTAGTACGTGGTTCTTGGATGTTTAATTGGTGTGAATATTCTCCTTTGATGAGTCCATTGCGGAATGCTTCGACATAAAAAGAATCTATACAATCTCTAGTGACTAACACTTCTTTGTTAAACCGCTGAAGGTAAGAGGATAAGGATTCCCCTATGTTTTGGATAATTTGTAAAAGCTCGAGGCGGGTTTTTTTATCTGTCCGGAACGCTTCGAAATGTCGTAGAAAACTATTGTCAAGTTGTCTGAAGGAGAAAATAGATCTGGCAGGTAGGCTACCAAACCATGCCTGCGCTTGCTCAGCTAATGTCATCGGAAAACATCGGCATAATAAAAAATCATCTGCTCCATGCATGACCATCGTCGTTGTGAATTGTCTGAGGTGAATTTCGGGATCAGAATAGCCAGTGTACTGAGTGAATGCAGGGATTTGAAATGCTGGATGCAAAGGACCTTTGGCATATGCCGGGGCTAGGGGGTTGTTGTCAAGTGTGTTCCAAGGAAGAATATCGTCATCTGGTATTAATTGAGGGAGCTCAATTTAAACTTGGTCGCATAACCTTCGGAATTATGCATTGACGGATGTGGGTTCAGGAGCTGGTGCTGAAGGTTGTTGGACATTCTAGTGTTGTTGGAAAAAATCTCGGGTTTAGGGGTTTTGTGAAGGAACGTACCACGTGTGTGTTGGCGCTTGCGGCTGTTGTGGGGCGGTTGGATAAGGTAATGGGTATCCTATATTCCCCAAAAGCGTATGTGGTATCGGGATTTGCCCTAGTGGAGCAAGTGGTGCTGGTGGGACTGTATCGATTTGTGGGTTTGGAATTGGCTGCTTGTGTATGGCTATACTGGGGAGTATGGGGTTGTGCTCCTGTTGTTTGTAGTGCACAATTGGCATGATGATTGGGCGATTGGGCTGTCGTGCCGGTAGCGATTTAGGGTGGCATTTTGGGGGCGTTGGAACGTCGGCTGAGGACATGGTGGCTTCGAAAAAATGAGATGTAGCGTCGTCTATTAATTTTGGGTCTGATCCTGGTCGCGGACGTATTTGGCGATATTTCGTAAATTCTACATAATATCGTCATAAGGTACGTTTACATTTGGTCGATCTTGATGTAGTGAAATGGAATGTGGGCGACTATCAGGCTTCTTGTCATGATGATGCGATCTGGATGGGGCTGGTGTTTCCTTGTGTTGATGTGGTGAATGTGTTGATGATGAATGCTGGGGCTGATTGGCGTTGGCGAGTGCAGATGCGGTTAATAAGGGTTGATGTTTGCTGGCAGGAACAGGAAGAGGGATACCTAAGGATGTTGCAGGAGCTTCCGGAAGGGTTTTAGAGTTTTTAGAATCACAGTTGTGGGTTGTCATGTTCTTTTTCACCGATATAATCGTATGAAAAAGTACGATGGACGCCAATATGATGTTGCCTGATTCTTGCTCCTCTAATTTGTCTCCCTTTTCCTCCTTTTCCTTATATCCTTTTTTTCGTGCCTTTTTCATCTAAGAAGGGTTCCTATTTATCCTTGTCTTTTGGACCGTGAGCTTTTTGTGTCATGAGCTTCTCCGAATATTTCTTGTGATGATATAAAGAAAAAATATAATAATATGTTGTACGCGGGTTGCTCTGGATATTTTATGTTGTGATGCTATAGGGAATAATATCAAACAAAATATTATCATTGTGAGGGTATATTTGTATATGTGTTGGGGAATATATTTGTACATATACCAATGTGTGTATATAAGTAGTAATACAAACAAAAATCAAGAATGTAAAGCAAATGGAATAATTATGTTATAAGTTAAATAAATAGAGAATTGAAAATTGACCTAACTTATATAATAATCTCTAATTTAAAACAAAAAAAAAAAGAAAACACATACGTACGTAATCTATTGAGTATATATATAAATATATAGAATAAATAATATGTTTGGAGTTGGTAGACAACTAAGCATGTTGTTTCTGAAAACTACATAGAAATTAAGAAAATCTCAAATAAGTACTACTAAAAACTTACTTCCAATACACGCCAAAATAAGTTCTTGACAAAGTTCATGAATGTTCAGCGCATACTTTAATTAATAATAATATTATTATTATGATTTGTTAGGGAAATATCTTATCATAATTTGGTTTATAAGATATTTATTGATCTCTTTAATAATATTAATAATGTTTGAAAGACAATATAATAATAAAAATCTGCTACGTTCTAATAGTACTTCTTCTTACATTATAGAAATTCATCAAACACAATTACAAATGTCCTATAAATAACCAAACATCATTAAATGTGCCGACTTAGAACTGTACAATTTTAATATTACTAACTTAATCTAATTAAGCCGACCAAATCAAAAGAACTACGACGACACTTCCTTTATTTCCTTTATTCATTACGATGATAGAAGTTGATAAACCAAACAGTTTGGAATTATGAAGTACTTTATATGTATGGGAACAAAGTAATCTGACTGTAGAAGGAAAGAACATGATATTAAAGAATTTTATTATAAAAAATATTATTTTTAAGAGAGTGTCATTTGATGTCTTAAAGTCTATTATTTATTTTATTTTATTTTGTTCTTCTATTTTCTCTTACATTTGGAGGATACTTTAGAATTTTGTTGTGAAACATTTTGAATACAATAAGTTGTATTTACCATGAAATTCATTTATTAAAGATTGAGCTACATCATATTTTTAATAAAAATTTAGTAATAGTTAAGTCTTGATTTAACACAATAGAAAAACATATTATAAAGTAATATGAAGTTGAGAGTTCGATGTAAGAATTATAATAATTTTTTTTAAAAAGAAATAAGAATTGAATTCAACGGACACAATTCGATTTAAATAAATAATTAGGTAAATTATCTTACTAGCATTTGAACTTTTAAAAAATCTAATTTTTGCACATATATTTATTTTGCTTTGAATTGACACTTGAACTATAAAATATCACCTTTTTTGCCCTCCCGTCCAAAATTTCCGTCATACTTTATTTTCCATCCAATTCTTAGGGGCATTTTCGTCTTTTAAAATCATTAATATTTTAAAATTATTGAGGTTTTATTTTTAGGGATAATTTTGTCTTTTCATAAAATTTTAAAAAATCTTCTTAAATGGGAGGGATTCAATCCCACAACCACACAAATGGCAAAATCATATTAACTCATTAGAACAACTATTAGCATATTCACTTATATGAAACTTATATTTTATATTGCATACTAGATGATGCCAAAATAAATTTAACATCATTATATTTGTGAATCCCTAGATTTAAACCATCGTATAAACAATAAATAAGCATTTACCATTTGGACAAATACAAAAATTAATATTATTTGAAAATTATATTAAATATAAAAATTTTGAAAATATATTATACAACCAACACAATTTAAATCATATGTCTCCGTAGTCATTCCCTTCCTCACCTTAATTTTTTTTTAACTTTGAATTTATTGTAGAATACAAATTTTGAGTTTTTTTTACAATGACATTATTACATTATTAGTGTCAACAATGACATTGTATAAAAAATACCTTGAAATTCATGTTTTGCGACGAATTTGAAAGAAAAGAGTTAAAGAAGAACTTCAGTGCAAGGTTTAAGGAACGTCACAATAACAAAAACTTGTGGTTTGAATTGTGTTATTTGATAATATTTTTTTTGAGAATGTTTATATTTAATACAATTTATATTTAAAATATAAAATGCGTATTTATTATTTTGTAATTACAATGTAAAATATAAGTTCTAAATAATTTTATATATTTATAGTTGTCCTAGTGGGTAAATATAGTTTAGATAAACACGTGGTTGGTAGGATCAAACCTTTGAGATTACAAAAAAATATTTTTCAGATTTTAATAATAAAGTGAAATGACAAAATTACCCTTAAAAATAAAACCCTAATAATTAAAAAATGCTCATAATTGTAAAAAGACCAAAATGCACCTGGGAATTGGACGAAAAATAAAATATGACAGAAATTTTGGATAGTTTAAGTGTCAATTCAAAGCAAAAATAAAAACTCTAATAATTAAAAAATGCTCATAATTGTAAAAAGACCAAAATGCACTTGGGAATTGGACGAAAAATAAAATATGACAGAAATTTTGGATAGTTCAAGTGTCAGTTCAAAGCAAAAATAACTACAAGTGCAAAAGCTGAATTTTTGAAAAATTGAAGTGTTAGTAGGATAATTTATCCTAAATAATTTAACCATTTAATTATTTATGGAAGCTTCTTGGATAATCTTATGTTAAGATCAATTTAGTTAAGATTTCTCACTTAACAACCTATTTATGCAACTCATTAGGGAGATTTATAGGAATATATATTTTTGTATTTATATAATCTTAAAAGAGTAAAGAATAAATTTTTTTAGTGAAATGACTTAATTCTTTTAGTTCAAGATTTGAATGACCTAATTTTAAAAATTATATATAATTTTAGTTTTAATCAACACAAAATATATATGAGTTATCGAAGTTAAAATACTATTCAAATACGTGCTATATAAAAATAACTTATTGTAATTATTTGTCGTATATTATACCATGTTATATAGTAAAATAATTTGTGTGTCAGAAAACGAATAAAATTATATATACCTTCTTCATATTTGGCTTGCTAGACTTAAACATGTAAAGGTTTTGAGAGCTCAAACCTCCTCAACCATTAATTCATTTTGTGTGAAAACTTTGTGAATATAATGTTTATCTTAAGATTGTTTCGGCATATTAATTTGTTTGTGGAAAAGGAAAAAGGTTTCATTTTGAATTTGAATGAATATCTATTTGGATTTTAAGGTTTTAATGAGGGTAGATCGACAAATTTATTAATTTGATAGTGTAATGTAAATCTAAGAATACATACTTTTCACTTAAGTAAATAAAAAATTTTAATTAAAAATTTTTATAAGACTTTTTTTTATTATGCATAAAACTCATAAATTGTCAATCATAAGTGAAATATTTAAATAAAATTTTGACATATTTTGAAATTAAATAAATATATAAATGTAAGTTTTTTTTTCTAATTTAATTGAAATTCATGATTGAAGTATTTATGAATTGCTTTACATCTCTTATTATATATTTATTTATTTATTATTATTGATTAAAAATGTTAAAGTATATTTTAATTTTATTATTTTAATTCTTAAAGTAATAAATAAATAAATAAAAAATCTTTGTAATCATGTTACAAAAATAAAAATAAAAATAACGCATCAGTCAATTTAGAGGGGAAAAATTGAAATAAATGAGAGGGGGCCAGTTGTAATCTGACGTCTCATGTATTATATGGATAGCGACATCTGATTAAATTTTATGCAGATTAAAAATAATAAAAGTTTCTACTTCAGTCGCTACTTATAACGACGTCGTTTCCTCAATTATGCCGACGCTGGAAAATCATTAGAAAATTTATTACCGTCACAGGTAAAGTCTTATAATTCGGACACGGAGTCTTCCTTTTCCACTCAATCCATCCTTGGTGGGCTCCCTACTGTTTCAGTTTCCTATGTTCCATTCAACCACCGTCACCACAACAAATATAATTTGTCTTGTCATTTTAGCTTATTCTCTCATTCACCAAAGCCATCATCACTACTGTATCAGACCAACCCACAATAGACATCATTTATTACCTTCTATTCATTTGGTTTAAAACAGTCTTATATTATTATTACACTCAAAAAATAATATACATATATATTTTGAGTGGCAAGAAATTGAGATATTTATAAAAAGAATGTCAATAAATTTTAGATAATAGTTAGGCTAATTACTTTTCCCCTTTTTATAGTTTTTTATTTAAAAAAGTACATTAAAAAATATATAAAAATTAAACCTCAAATCACATATCAATTGGTAAAGAATTATATTAGATTAAATGAGGATAATAGTTTGATTGCTATTTTAAATATGAATAATTATAGTATAAGTTAAAAACCATTAATTATAAAGTTATTTTTATTCCATTTCTACATAAATTTTAATCATTTGGTGTAGTAGATAATAAATGCTATATTTATAAATTTTAAAAAAAAATTATTTAAAGCAATTTAATGCATTTTGTAATCTTGGTTTTGGTTATTTATTTTGACTATTTCCATTAATATTATTTGAATATATATTTCAATGTACACACTTTAGTACACCATATTTGATTTACATTGTAATAAATATAGAAATTTACAAACACAATTAATTTTACTAGTCATTAATTAATTAAGTAATTTGAACACCATATTTTATATAATATTTTTTATATTACATGCTTGTTGTAAAAGTACAGTAAATTCAATATATATATATATAAATTTGAATCACAACCTATTATAGCAAAATTATAAAATATTTAAGGAGACATTATTGTATTTAGTCTAAAATATTTAGTAGATTTTTATAGTTGTTTGGTCTAAAATATATATATATATTTTAAGATTTTAAATTATAAATAACTTAGATTTTATTTTAATAGTTTTAGTTATATTAAACCGAAAAGAAAAGTAATATTTTTTTAAAGTATTTTAACTTATAATTTTATACGTGTGTAAAAATTATGAATATTTATTTAAAAAAATTTAAAATATTTTTACATTTATTATATTTTAAATTTATAAAAAAAATTAAAAACATTTCTACGTGGTATAATTAAAAAAAAAAACTACAAAATGCTATTTTGAAAAGCATCTCTCTCTCTCTCTCTCAAATCCTAGCACTTTCCTTGAGTACCATTAAAATAAAATAAAATAAAATATAAGAATAAAAGGAGAAAAAAGAAATAATAAAGAAAAAAAATCTAAGCAACACAAGTGGTCTAACCAGTAATCAGCTTCCAAATCCCATTATCTTTCATTCTTTCCTTTATAAATCCAGCTTTCCACATTTTTCCTGACCTCTCTCTCTCTCTCTCTCCCACACTTTCTTCTTCCTCCTAATAAAAACATGTCAATTTCTTGAACCCCAAATCTTCTAAAACCTTACTGAATTTACTGCTGCAGAATCCTCATTTTCAATCATGCTTCTACCCTAAAACATAGCCCTACTGCTATTCCATTTATATTTTGTTGCAGTTTTATTTTTTCATTTTGGTACTAGTTGAAGAAAGCTCGCAGAAGGCCATGGTGTCTCTAGAAGATTCCCATCCTACTTCCACTTCTCGCTTTCCTAAAACCCAGTCTTATTACTACACTCCGCCGCCGTCTTCTGCCAAGATACAGCGTTCTTTGGGCCGTTCCATGCGAACCATCCGTTCCAATTTTTTTCAAATCGATCATCAGCCGGATGGGTCTACTACGTTATCTGAAAGTTCGCCTAACATCTCTGAGAACTTATCTGATTCGGCGATTATCGACATCCGACTCGGGGAACTTGCAAGTAAACCGGCACCTCACCACGTGGCTGCTGCTAAGAATTTGTCGGCGGATGCCCCTGATGCTTTCTGTTACTTAAACCTCTCTCGCTCCTTCGGCAGTGACTTCTCAGCTTGCTCCAGTGACATCTCTGGCGAGCTACAGCGTCTCGCTAGCATACCTGATCCGGGCCCAAATCCAAGCCCGACATCGGAGCCCGAGATTGAACCCGAACCCTGTGCGGGCTTTCTTCAGAGAGAAACGTTCTCCACGGAGATCATTGAGAGTATTTCACCGGAGGATCTTCAGCCCACCGTTAAAATGTGTGTGGATGGGCTCAAGTCTACATCAATTGCTGTGAAAAGGTCGGCCGCAGCTAAATTGAGGCTCTTGGCTAAGAACCGGGCTGATAATCGGGCTTTAATCGGCGAGGCTGGAGCTGTACCGGCTCTAATACCGCTGCTCCGGTGTTCAGACCCTTGGACTCAAGAACATGCTGTCACGGCTTTGCTGAATCTCTCACTCCATGAAGGTAACAAAACACTAATAGCAGATGCAGGCGCAGTCAAATCATTGATTTATGTGTTGAAAACTGGAACTGATACCTCCAAGCAGAATGCAGCATGTGCTCTGCTAAATTTGGCATTAATAGATGAGAATAATAAGTTGTCCATTGGGGCATGTGGTGCCATTCCGCCATTAGTGGCTTTATTGATTAATGGTACTAATCGTGGGAAAAAGGATGCTTTGACGACTCTGTATAAGCTCTGTTCCGTGAAACTGAACAAAGAGAGAGCGGTTAGTTCTGGTGCAGTAAGGCCATTGGTGGCTTTGGTTGCAGAACAAGGAACGGGTTTGTCAGAGAAGGCTATGGTGGTTTTAAATAGCTTGGCTAGCATTGAGTTAGGGCGTGATGCAATTGTCGAGGAAGGCGGGATTGCTGCTCTTGTCGAAGCTATTGAGGACGGGTCTGATAAGGGAAAAGAGTTTGCAGTGCTAACATTGTTGCAGATGTGTGGAGACAGTGTACGGAATCGAGGGTTGTTGGTTAGGGAAGGTGGGATTCCTCCCCTTGTTGCTCTGTCACAGACTGGGACTGCTAAGGCTAAGCATAAGGTCAGTTCTTGATCTTCTTGTTTTGTAGATTAGGTCTATAACTTCCCTAAGTTATCGGATAAGATTTCAATTTTTGAAGCCTTTGAACTCTTTATCTGGCTTACAGATGTACAATTATTGTCGTTATGAATTATACACTACCAATATTTGCGGTGGATGATGCTTATTTCTTTTTAACTCAGTTTAGTCTTGTTTTTTTTTTTCTGTTAATTAGTACCTGGTAGTTGCTTAGATGAAGATTCTTTCTTGCCTTAGTTCTACAAGGTAGGTTTTTCTAGGAAAGAGCTGATGGTCATACTTGCATGGTTTAGAATCTGATTGATTAAGCTGTTGGTGAAATTAAATGCAGATTTGCTTCTGGTTTTCTTTGATTTTCTTTTTTATGGTCTGCTTTTGTTTCCATTTTGTCTATGAGATGGATGGCGTTTAATTGGGAATTCTATGTCTCAAACTATGGTTGATTTTTTCTCTTATGGCAGGCTGAAAGGCTTCTTGAGTACTTGAGAGAACCAAGGCAAGAAGCTTCTAGTTCAACTCCTTAGAAAGGTACAATATAGACTGGTCATGTATTATATTTAGAAGTGGTTGGATTTTGGCTGTATATAAGTGAGGATTTTTAATGGTTTGTACAGAGTGGCTAATGGGAGAAAAAAGAAAAAAAAAAACTAAAAGATTAAAAAATAATGTAGTAGGAGCTAGTGAGAAGCAGCTAACCTGTTAGTTGTATTATTACTGGATAGTTTTTTTTTTCTTTTTGGGAGGGCATATTTTGCCTCCTTTTATTATTAACTGTGTTGTGAGGTTTGGGAAAGAGATTTGTTTGGTTTTTGTTTGTGAAGGATTTGGGTTTAGCTTCCTCTAGTTTTGTATTTGGAGGTCCAAATTCTGTCAAAAAAAGGGGCTTACTAATTTATCTATATTATTATATATTGTATTATTTTGAGGATCAAATTTCTTATTTTCAAGTATTAATGCGATGAGTGTATCCTTGAGTTTTTATGTTTTCTGTTAACTATCTGTTATTTGCAATTATTTATTGGTCAGAAGCTCCAAAAATGGACAATCGCCCTCCGTCCACCCTTTCTTTGGCAGCTCCGGAGGGCCATTTTTAGTAGCTGTGCAGCAGCATCTTTCTTGATGCATAAAAGTTGTCAAATAGCTTATAATTATCTCTCTGGTTATTTAGGTCATTTTGTCTGTCCATTTTTATCTGTAGTTTATAAGATGAAGTTCAGCTGAGCAGGCAGGTAAAACACCGACAGAAGTTGGAATTGAGGGAGGGGGGAATTAAAAAATCATGAAGGATGATGGTAGGCCATTAGGGGAGGGGGCCCTTGACCGTCTTTATCTTTGGTGTAAAGTGGTTTTCAAATGGGAATGGAGGGATGTGGCATATATGTATGTATGTGTGGACATAGGAGACCACATAATAACGCTGGCTACCAACTGCAACTTCAACAAATCTTGTAGTTTGGTGATATTGTGAGATTATTAACCCTTTCCTTTGTTAACAGTTGTTGTCTTTATTAGTTGGTGCTCTTAGCTGGCTTTGCAAGTATGCTTTGTCCTCCTCTTTCTTCTCATGCTTCTTCTTTCAATCTTTCTTCATTACTCTTCTCTTTCTTTTTCCATTAATTTTTTGGGTAGGGTTTACCATTTTTTTGTCTGCTGGTCCTTTTACCTCTCTGCTTTCCTACATAATATAATATGACTTACAGATGAGGAAGACAATGATTTGTTATATTGTCTGGCTTTTTAAGCGTTTTTTAGTTCAATTCTTTTTTAATGAACAATATTATTCCTTGGTATCTGAAGTTTTAACATGTGGTAAATATATTAAAAAAAAAATGGAGAATATTGTACACCTCCTGGATCTTAAACATTAGTTGATATTACTGTGGACAATCCACGGTAGTAGTAATAATGGCACTAAATTCTGCGTTTATCTTCTTCTTCTTGTTTTTGTTTTTTTCCCTTCACCGCCCTTTGTCAGAAAAAAGTGAGGTCCTGTGGGTTGACCTGGCTAACTGAAACCGTCAACAACTACACCAATTACTTACTAGTAGTAGCGGTGAAAGTTTTTCCCTTTTTCAAAGCATTTGACGATGTTGTTTCAAGTTGCAAAGTCGGCCTCACTGACTGGAAACACTTGCTATTTATTTTAAAGCTCCATTTGTCAAACTTCTATCCTTCAATTCTCCTGACTAACCACATTCCTCAATACTTCATTTATGGTCTTTGTTTCTTTTTTGTTTTTTTTTTCTTCTTCTAAATAAATTATTTGATCCAAATTTTTCTTCTTCTTTTATTTCTAGGTAAATTATTTTAAATGAATTTTTAGAGTTTAAAATTCAAGTTTAACATTTTAAAATTTTTTTACTTTTATAATGCATTTCAAGTTTAAAATTATTTAAGTGGATGTACTTCCGTCAAATTCCATCGCTAAGATATAAATTTTGTTGTTAGTTAATCATTTTTCATTATTTGTCAGGATTTCAGTCTAGTAAGTTAAAATGCAATTTTTTTATTCTCTTTCTTTCTTGAAAGAAAAATTGTTGAAAAGTTCATACCTCAATCCAAACTTAGTTTCTCAAACAAAAAGAAATTTCCAAGGTAAATATACCTCAAGACCATTGTGGAAGAAGTACAGACAAAGAAAAGAGTTTTGACCGTAAAGGAGCCAATTCCTCGTACCCATTCCCCCAGTAGAAACAATCACGCGAAGAACATATTCTTCCTTCTTCAAAACATATAAAAATTTAATTTTTCCTTCAATTTATTTTAATAAAACAAAAAGTATTTATTTTAGTTTTCAAGAATCCAAGCAACAACAATAATACTGAAAGAATATGATCTGTCCATAATTTCTATGAAATAAGATGAATAAATAAACTTTTTAAAGAGGAAAAAAAGTATTTAAAATATTCTCGCAATCTAATCTAATTCAATATAAATAAATCATAAAAAGATAAATATAATATCTTTTTGATATTGATAAAGATAGTCATAAATTAATTATGTAGTACGCTCCCGTAGTCAAAGCGGGAGGATCATGAACGTGGAGACTATCTCGAAAATCAGAAAAGAGTTTCCCCGTACTAAAAGCGGGAGGATCATGAATGTGGAGACTATCTCGGAAATCAGAAAAGAGTTGCAGCGGAAGATCATTTGTGAAAATATTAGCGATTTCAAAACGAGAAGGAACAAAAGAACACGAACGTGAATGTCCATTTCTTACTATTTAATAATATAAAAAAATGGGCTTAAACGACGACCCGGGAGGGAGGGATGTACATGGGCTGGGTCGGTAGAAATGAGCTCAGATGACCAGCTCAGATACTGAGAAAAATGTAAAGTAAAATAATTCGAAAAGGAATGCAATGAAGTAATCTCGACTATGAGAGGGATATCCTAAAAATACATATAGCGTAGAACGAGCCTAAAAATACACATAGTGTAGAACGAGACTGTAGCCTATAATTTGTGAAGAGGATAACATAAACACCCAAAAATAGGCGTATTGAAATTAAGAAGAACAAGAGATTCAGAAGATGATTGGCCATGATATGCACAAATCATATCACATTTTTAGTATGTTTTTAGACACAAATTAGGGCATAATTGGAGCCAAATCGAGCTTAATTGATTGAAAATGATATCTTTTTGCATAATTTGTGATTTTGGAAGTTTTAGGAGTAAATTGCATGAAAACAGCAAATACCGGGGCAAAAATGCAATTTTTAAAAGTTTTGAGCTCGGGGCGAGCGTCCTAGAGCCAGAATGCCCGCCCTGATCGAGTCAAGGGCTCGGGGCGGGCGTCCCCAAGCCAGGACGGGCTTCCTGACCCAGTCCAAGCTTCTGGACGGGCGTCCCGAGCAGAAAGGTTTTGTCACACATCAAAAATTCATGTAAAACCTCTTCCTTTTCACCCCTATAAATACCCCAGGGGTTGGACGGTTAGAGATATCCCTCAGCACTCAACACAAGTCATCTAGCAATAGAGAGTGTCTCGTTTTCTCTGTTTTCTGAGTGTTTATCTCAGATTTTAGAAATTTGATTAGATAGTGTTCATCTTTGGTATTCATAGAATACCGGGATTTCGTTAGGAGATCCTAAGAGAGCATTAGGTGAGCGAATAACTAGTCAACATGGCATTTCTTAAGCTCAAGATGTAAGGTAAAACAATTGCTACTAGGCTAAGGAAGCGTTCTCTGAAGGTTCTACCGATCAGAGTCAGGTAGAGCAACCCAAAGTATACAAGTATTGGTAACGCCGGCAAACCTGATAAAAGGTGAATACTTTATGGTGGTGGTCCCCTAGATCCTCTTTGTATATCTTTGTGTTGTGTTCGTTTGAACACTGATTTGAATACTAAATTATGATTGCTATATTATACATGTTTTGCATGTTGAGGTTCTACTCATTTTTGGGGAAAGGTCACCTGCTAAATTAACATTATGCTTGATTATCTGTTTGCTCTTTTAAACTAAATGAACGGTTATAGACAAATCCTAACCATGGTCTACATCATAACCTGTTTAGTTTAACGGGCCTTATGTTAGGGTAGAATATATTAAGGTCTACCATATTAGGTAAAATAACTTACAGATCACCATGTTTGTTAAAGTAGCCAAATGAGGCTAAGTTTGGGCGTTATGCCGGTGTTAGGGTGAGTGGTATGATTTCTTGAATGACATATGCTTTCATGGATACTTTAACCCGAAACGTGAGAAGGGTCATCATTAAGGTAGGGTGAATACATAAGGTAACTCAGACGTGGTACACAGGCAGATACAGTTCATAATTGCATTCCAGACCAAGATATATCTAAAATGTTCGAAGATAGGTCAACCAACTTGTAAAAATAGTAAATATACATCAGAATATATGTCTAGAGGATAACTCTTGCATGCTTGATAAGTTCTTGTTATGTGTGATTAGGATCACCAATCAATCCAAGATATTGATAATCGATTGATTAATTGAATAATAAGATGATTGTTAGGATTAAGGGATATTTGCTACTAAGTCGTTACCAGTTCGCGGGGAGTACGATATTTATAATTTAAAATCGTAGATACTTTCCAAGCACTAGCTACACGATAGGTACTCTGCCTTAGGTTCTGATTGATTAAATGACAACAATTAAATGCTAAAGTGATAGTTAGTAAGACTAAGTCCTTAATTACTCATAATCAATATACGTAAATAAATCATATCTTTTAGCATACCAATCGGAAAGCATTAGACCATATGAAGAGCATGAGACCAAAAATAAATTGGATTAGAGTCAGGCAACGACGAATATGAAGGGGAAGAAAATGTGATAAAATAAATAAAAAATAAATAAATTAAAGAAAAACAAACTAAAGAAGGAACAAGAAGAAGGTGACCAAGTGAGGATAAGTAGTCTTATTTTCATGGCCATGGTTTTATCCATGACAGCTATGTGCTTCTTGGCTCTGATACCATGAAAGAATATGACCCGTCCAAAATTTCTATTGAATAAGATGAATAAATAGACTTTACAAAGAAAAAAGGAAATATCTAAAATATTATCCTAATCTAATAAAATCAAATATAAATAAATCATAAAAAGATAAATACAATATCTTTTTATATTGATAAAGATAATCATAAATTAATTATATAATAAACACTCTCCTCTTCTTTCTCTCTTACTTGATTAAATTCAAACTTAGAACAAAAGAAACAAGAAAAGAAGTCATTGATACCAAGAATTTTATGTTTCTTTAATTTGAGGGGGTTGGTTGAGTAAGAAGCCAGTAAGCACCCCTGAGAGAAAGAGAGAGAGAAAGAAAAGAAGAGAGATAAAAATTGAATTGAAAAGTTTCAAACTTTAGTCAATAGGGGACTCACATATACATACATACATACATATATATTATATATATATATATATATATATATATATATATATAGAGAGAGAGAGGAGAGAGAGAGAGAGGAGAGAGAGAGAGAGAGATGACAGCTCGTCGTCGACAACACGAAATTTGCGTACTCAGTGGAAATGACAAAATTTAGGGCCAGAACAGGAGGAAGATCGATGTTAAACATGGAAGATCCTAACAGATTATGAGAGAAGTTGTATCCTTTTTATTAATAAATGTTCTCTATTTATACAAAAGAATGGTAACTAATCAGTAGAAATATTATAGGATACAACAATAATTGAGATCCTAAATTAACTTAATCACTACATTAGTAGAGAGAAATACAAAGGAGATCAATTCAGAATCTTATCATTCCCCCCGCAACTTGATCGGTCGTTGAGAAAGATCAAGCTTGGAGATGAGTGTGTGAAAGTAAGGTTGAAGCATTGGTTTTATTAAGACATCAGCAAGCTGATCGTCGGTGGAGACGAAGGAAACCCTTAGTGTTCCATGTTGTACCTGTTCACGGACAAAGTGGTATGCTAAAGCAATGTGCTTCATCTAAGAGTGAAATACATGATTGGAACTTAACCTCGTTGCCCCCATGTTATCACAGTACACCACCGGGACCTAGTTTAGCTTGTGACCAAGTTCATCAAACAGATTTAGAACCCACATAAGCTCTGTCGCAGTGTCCGCCAGTGCTTTATATTCAGCATCGGTTGATGACCGAGCAACCGACCTTTGTTTTCTTGAACTCCATGAAATTGGCGCACTACCAAGGTACAAAAGATAACTAGTTGTGGAAACATAGTCGTCTTTGTCGCCTGCCCAATCAGCGTCGGAGTAGGCATGAAGCGTAAGTGGTGTTGAGGCAGAGATGTTGATACCATGATGAATCGTGCCAACTAGGTAGCATAGGACTCGTTTCAATGCAAGCTAATGAGAGAGTGCTAGTTGTTGCATAAACTGTGATAACTTGTTGATGCAAAATGCAATATCAGGTCGAGTTAAGTTGAGGTACTATAGACTACCGACAAAGGTGAGATAGTCAGTTGGCGCAGGAAGGGCTTCACTACCATCACAGACCAGTGGAGAAGTGGTAGACATGGGTCTGGAGACAGGTTTGGCATCCTCCATTCTGGCCTTGAATAGGATATCTTGAATGTATTTACGTTGATTGAGAAAGATACCACTGCTTGTTGTGTTCACCTCGACGCCAAGAAAATAACTTAGATCACCAAGGTCTTTGAGCGAGAATTTGTGAGCAAGAATGGAAATCAATCACTCGACCACAGAAGGGTCGTTTCTTGTGATAGTAATATCATCGACATAGACTAACAAGTAGAGAGTGAGTTTGCCAGGACGAAAGATAAATAAGTAAGTGTCTGCCATTCAGTTGGAGAATCCAAGAGAAAGAAGAAACCCCCAGAGTTCATTGTACCATGCACGCAGAGCCTGTTTGAAACCATATATTGCTTTTCTAAGTTTGCACAAATGAGTTGGGAAGTCAGTGTGTACAAAGCTAGGAGGCTGAGACATGTACACTTCTTCGTGGAGAGTACCTTGGAGGAAAGCGTTGTTGATATGCACAAATTATATCACATTTTTAGCATATTTTTAGACACAAATTAGGGCATAATTGGGACCAAATTGATCTTAATTGATTGAAATTGATATCTTTTTGCATAATTTGTGATTTTGGATGTTTCAGAAGCAAACTGCATGAAAATAGCAAATATCAGGGAAAAATGCAATTTTTGGAAGTTTTGAGCTCGGGGCGGGTGTCCTAGAGCCAGAACGCCCACCCTGACCCGGTCAAGGCCTCGGGACGAGCATTTTGAGCAAAAATATTTTGTCCCACATCGAATTCTCTTGTAAAATATCTTCCTTTTCACCCATATAAATACCCTAGGGGTTGGAAGATTATAGATATCCCTAAACACTCAACACAAGCCATCTAGCAATAAAGAGTGTCTCATTTTCTCTATTTTCTGAGTGTTTATCTCAGATTTTGGGAATTCGATTAGATAGTGTTCGTCTTTGGTATTCATAGAATACCCGGATTTTGTTAGGAGATCCTAAGAGAGCATTAGGCGAGTGAATAGCTAGTCAATAAGGCATTGCTTAAGCCCAGGATGTAAGGTAAAGCAATTGCTACTAGGCTAAGGACGTATTTTCCGAAGGTTCTGCCGATCAGAGTCAGGTAGAGCAACCTAAAGTATATAAGTATTGGTAACGCCGGCAGACCTGATAAAGGGTGAATACTTTATGGTAGTGGTCCCCTAGATCCACTTTGTATATCTTTGTGTTGTGTTCGTCTAAACATCGATTTGAATATTGAATTATGATTGCTATATTATACATGTTTTGCACGTTGAGGTTTGATATGTACAAATCATATCACTTTTTTAGCATGTTTTTAGGCACAATTTAGGGCAAAATTGGTGTTAAATTATTCTTAATTGACTGTTATTAATACAATTTTGCAGTTTTTGTGATTTTGGAAGTGTCAAGTGAACAAGAAAATGGCAAATTTCGGGGCAAAAATGTGATTTTTGGAAGTTCGGAAGTAGGGATGGACGTCCAGAACTTGGGACGGGCGTCCTGACCTGGTCAACAGACCAGGATGGGTGTCCAGGACTCACGACGGCCATCCTGACCTTGTCAACAGGCTAGGACGGGCGTCCCAGATCCAGAACGGGCGTCCCGAATGCCTGGTCAAAGTCCCACATCGATTTTTGAAGAGAATTTCACCCAGTTCCCCTGCTATAAATACCCCAGGCCTTCCTCAGTTGAAATCATTCCTCTCCACTCGATCTGAGTCATTTAGTGACTTCAAGTATACAATTTTCTATAGTATACAAGTCACTTAGTGATTTCAAGTGTTTTTAGTTTAGGTAGATTTATAGTTTTCGAGAGTGTCTGGTGTTCTTCGTTTCTGAGAGTCTGTCTCAGATCTTAGAATACGACTAGATAGGTTCGTTTTTGGTATTCATAGAATACCTGAGATTTCGTTAAGAGATCCTAAGAGAGTACTAGGCGTTCGAAGAGTAAGTCAACAGGGCTGTGCTTAGGCCGGGTTATAAGGTAAAGCATAGCTACTAGGCTGAGGAAACGTCCTTCGAAGGTTCTGTTGAGCAGAGTCGGGTCGAGTAGTCCAGCATATACAAGCAGTTGCTCCATCAGCGGACCTAATAAAGGGTGAATACTTTATGGCGGTGGTCCCCTTGTCCCTCTCTTTATATGTCTGTACTATGTTAGTCCAAATACTTATTCTGAATATTAAACTATGATTTTATGAATATGTGTTTTGCATGTTGAAGTCATTTACATTTTTCAGGAAAGGTCACCAACTTAACTATCATTATGACTGCATGTCTACTTGCTCTTTTAAACTAGATGAATGTTTATAGACAACTCCTAACCACGGTCTAATCATAACTTGTTTAGTTTATCAGGCCTTGATTTAGGACATCCCGTTGGAAGCATTAAGGTCTGCCATATTAGGAAATAACCTATAGATCACCATGTTTGTTAAATTAGTCTAAGTAGGCTGAGTTTGCGTGTTTATGTCGGTGTTAGGGTGAGCGGCATGATCTCCTGAGTGACACAGGACTTTCATGGATGCCTTTAGCTCGAATCGTGAGTAGAGCCGTCAATGGCGATGGGGCGGTTTATTAGGTAACTCAGATGTGGTACACAAGTAGAATCAGTACATAATTGCAATCTAGACCAATATATATCTAAAATACTCGAAGATAGGTCAATCAACATGTAGGAACAATATAACATAAATCAGAACACTATCTGTAAAACACTCTTGTAGGCTTAAATAGACTTGAACCTAGTAGAGAATGAATCAACCTCTCATCAAAGATTTTGATGAACGATTGCATAACTGGATCATAAGATAAGAGTTAGGGTAGAAGGATAGTTACTACTAAGCCGTTACCACTTCCCTGGGAGTACGATAAATTGATTAAATTAAAATCGTAGATACTTTCCAATAGACTAGCTACACGATAGATACTCTGCCTTAGGTTCTGATTGATTAAGTGACAACATAGAGACTAAATGTGACAATTAGTCATTCTAAGTCCTTTAGTTATTCATAATTGATATAGGGTAAATAACACCTATTTTAGCATATCATTTGGAAATGCATCAAGGTTCTACTCATTTTTCTGGAAAGGTCACATGCTAAATTAACATTGTGCCTGATAATCTGTTTGCTCTTTTAAACTAAATGAACGGTTATAGACAAATCCTAACCATAGTCTACATCATAACCTGTTTAGTTTAACATGCCTTAAGTTAGGGTAGAATATATTAAGGTTTGCCATATTACGTAAAATAACTTACAGATCACCATGTTTGTTAAAGTAGCCTAATGAGGCTGAGTTTGGGCACTATGCCAACATTAGGGTGAGTGGTATGATTTCCTGAGTGACACAGACTTTCATGGATACTTTAACCTGAAACGTGAGAAGGGTCATCATTAAGGTAGGGTGAATACATAAGGTAACTCAGATGTGGTACACAGGCAGATATAGTTCATAATTGCATTCCAGACCAAGATATATAAAAAATGTTCGAAGATAGGTCAACTAACTTGTAGAAACAGTAAATATACATTAGAATATATGTCTAGAGGATAACTCTTGTATGCTTGATAAGTGCGTGTTACGTGCGATTGGGATCACCAATCAATCCAAGATATTGATAATCGATTGGCTGATTGAATAATAAGATGATTGTTAGGATTAAGGGATAGTTGCTACTAAGTTGTTACCAGTTCCCTAGGAGTATGTGATGCGTTCCGATTGGTATGCTAAAAGATAGGCTTTATTTACCTATGTCGATTATGAGTAATTAAGGACTGAGTTTTACTAACTGTCACTTTAGCATTCAATTGTTGTCACTTAATCAATCAGAACCTAAGGCAGAGTACCTATCGTGTAGCTAGTTCATGGAAAGTATCTACGATTTTAATTTATTAATATCGTACTCCCAGGGAAGTGGCAACGACTTAGGAGTAACTATCCTCTTACCCTAACTCTTATCTTATGATTCAGTTATGCAATCGTTCATCAATATCTTTGATGAGAGGGTGATTCATTCTCCACTAGGTTTAAGTCTATTTAAGCCTAAAAGTGTTTTACAGATAATGTCCTGATTCTATGTTATACTGTTCCTACATGTTAATTGATTTATCTTCGAGTATTTTAGATATGTCTTGGCCTGGATTGCAACTATGTTCTGAGTCTAAAGGTGTACCACATCCGAGTCAACTAATAAACCGGCCCATCGCCATTGACGGCCCTACTCACGGTTCGAGCTAAAGGCATCCATGAAAGCCCTATGTCACTTAGGGGATCATGCCGCTCGCCCTAACGCCGGCATAAAAACGCAACTCAGCCTACTTAGACTACTCTAACAAACAGGGTGTTCCGCAGATTATTTTATCTAATATGGCAGACACCAATACTAATTGATGCTTGTTAAACTAAATAGGTTATGAATAGATTCGTGGTTAGGAATTGTCTATAACCCTAAATTTAGTTTAAAAGAAACTACATTAGACATGCAGACATAATGAATATTAAGCATGTGGCCATTTCCGGAAAATCATAAGAACTTCAACACATATAGCAGATATTCATAAAAATCATAATCTAATATTCATAATCAATCTTTGGACAAACACAATACAAACATATAAAGAGAGGGACAGGGGGACTGATGCCATAAAGAAATCACCCTTTACTTAGTCTCGCCGATGGAGCAACTGCTTGTATATGTCGTACTGCTCGACCCTACTCTGCTCGACAGAACCTTCGGAGGATGCTTCCTCAGCCTAGTAGCTGGACTTTACCTTAATACCCAACTTAAGCCCAGCCTTGTGGACTGACTCTTCTAACGCCTAGAGCCCTCTTAGGATCTCCTAACGAAATCCCGGGTATTCTATGAATACCAGAAACGAACCTATCTATCGAACCCTAGGATATGAGACTAATTCTCAAAAACAAAGAAAATGAAACACTAACTAGAAATAGAAGAAAACTTATACTGAACCCGAGTCTCTAAGTGACTTATGTACTCGAGAAAAATGTACACTTGAAGTCACTAAATGACTCAGATCTAGTGGAGAGGAATGATTTCAACCTAAAAACATGCTAAAAACGTGATATGATTTATGCATATCACCCTCTCATCAAAGAATTTGAAGAACGATTGCATAACTGGATCATAAGATAAGAGTTAGGGTAAAAGGATAGTTACTACTAAGCCGTTACCATTTCCCTGGGAGTACGATAAAATGATTAAATTAAAATCGTAGATACTTTCCAACAGACTAGCTACACGATAGGTACTCTGCCTTAGGTTTTGATTGATTAAGTGACAACATAGAGACTAAATGTGACAATTAGTCATTCTAAGTCCTTAGTTATTCATAATCAACATAGGGTAAAATAACGCCTATTTTAGCATATCAGTCGGAACACATCAGATTTTTGGCGCCGTTGCCGGGGAAATATCATAAAAATTTAGGATTATTGGCCACAATTCTAGAGACTTATGATATGTAACGATAGTAATCTATACCCCTGACCCAACACTTATTTTATGCTAGTTAGACAATCAATTTCCGAAATATAGGGTTATCATAACTAATTAATTTTAGACATTATCTGAAATTAAGACATTTAGGATAATCAAATTTTAGAAAATTATTCTAAAACCATATTGAGGAAATTTAACTCCTTTCGAAATAGAATATAAAAAGGAAAAAAAATTTTAAATTTAAAACCCAAAAAAAAATGTAATTTTCTTGTTCATCCGTAAGTTGTTCTTTCTTCCTATCTCTTGTATTATTTATTCTTTCTTAGTTGTACATTTGTTGCTTTTTTCATTTTTTTTCTAATCTTTCACTTCTGTTTTACTCCACTAACCAGTTTGCTCAGGCTTAACGTATTCTTCTCTGTAGTTGCATGATTCGAACTTCAGAAGCTAACCTTGAACCCCCAGATTCTTAAGAATTTTAGTCAGATTCATGTTAATTTACCTTTACTTGATGTTATTTCTGAAATGCCAAAGTATGCTAAGTTTTTAGATGATGTTCCGACTGATATTCTAAAATAGGTGTTATTTTACCCTATGTTGATTATGAGTAATTAAGGACTTAGATTGACTAATTGTCACATTTAGTCTCTATGCTGTCACTTAATCAATCAGAACCTAAGGCAGAGTACCTATCGTGTAGCTAGTCTGTTGGAAAGTATCTACGATTTTAATTAAATCAATTATCGTACTCCCAGGGAAGTGGTAACGGCTTAGTAGTAACTATCCTCTTACCCTAACTCTTATCTTATGATCCAGTTATGCAATCGTTCATCAAATTCTTTGATGAGAGGGTGATTCATTCTCCACTAGGTTTAAGTTTATCTAAGCCTAAGAGGGTGTTTTACAGATAATGTTCTGACTTTATGTTATACTGTTCCTACATGTTGATTGACCTATCTTCGAGTATTTTAGATATATCTTGGTCTAGATTGCAATTATGTACAGAGTCTAAAGTTGTACCACATCTGAGTTACCTGATAAACTGCCCTACCTTAATGACAGCCCTACTCACGGTTCGAGCTAAAGGCATCCATGAAAGTCCTATGTCACTTAGGAGATCATGCCGCTCGCCCTAACGCCGACATAAACACACAAACTCAGCCTACTTAGACTACTTTAACAAACATGGTGATCTATAGGTTATTTCATCTAATATGGCAGACATTAGTGCTTTCCGATGGGAAAGTCCTAAATTAATGCCTGTTAGACTAAACAGGTTATGATTAGACCATGGTTAAGAGTTGTCTATAACAGTTCATCTAGTTTAAAAGAAACTACAGTAGACATGCAGTCATAATGATAGTTAAGTTGGTGACCATTTCCGGAAAAACATAAAGTACTTCAACATGCATAACACATATTCATAAAATCATAATCCAATATTCATAATACATATTTGGACGAACACAGTACAAACATATAAAGAGAGGGACAAGGGGACCGATGCCATAAAGTATTCACCCTTTACGTAGTCCACTGATGGAGCAACTGCTTGTATATGTTGGCTGCTCGACCCAACTCTGCTTGACAGAACCTTCGGAGGACGCTTCCTCAGCCTAGTAGCTATACTTTACCTTAATACCAAGCTTAAGAACAACCCTATTGACTGACTCTTCGAACCTCTAGTGCCCTCTTATGATCTCCTAACGAAATCCCGCGTATTCTATGAATACCGAAAATGAACCTATCTAGTCGTATTCTAAGATCTGAGATAGACTCTCAGAAACGAAGAACACGAGACACTCTGTAAAACTATAAATAAACCTATACTAAAACCTGAATTCACTAAGTGACTTGTATACTATGGAAAATTGTATACTTGAAGTCACTAAATGACTCATATCGAGTGGAGAGGAATGATTTCAACTGAGGAAGGCCTATGGTATTTATAGCAGGGGAACTGGATGAATTTCTCTTCAAAAATCGATGTGGGATTCTGAACTGGGGCTCGAGACGCCCGTCCTGGATCTGGGATGCACATCCCGGCCTGTTGACCAGGTCAGGATGGCTATCCCAAGTCCTGAACACCCATCCTGGTCTGTTGACCAGGTCAGGATGTCCGTCTTGGGTTCTGGATGCCCATCCCGACTTTCGAACTTCTGAAAATCACGTTTTTGCCCCGAAATTTGCCATTTTCTTGTACTTTGCACCTGACACTTCCAAAATCACAAAAATTGTGAAATTGAGTTAATAATAATCAATTAAGAATGATTTAACACCAATTTCACCCTAAATTGTGCCTAAAAACATGCTAAAAAAGTGATATGATTTATGCATATCATATAACCCCACACTTAGCTTTTTGTTTGTCCTCAAGCAAAGTCTACCTAAAGTTAGTGATTTTAAATCATAGGCGCAGTCACTTAAAATTTATAGTCATGTTTTTACTCCAAAATTCATCAATGAATCAGATAATTCACAACACAGGTTTGACTGGTTCAGTTTCCATGACAAGGTCTCAAATGTCTCTAGTAGATTATCATGATCAAGCAGAGTTAACAACTTAATAACTAGATTGAACTCTTCTCTCAGTCACAAGGTCTTCCTTATGTGTAGTGTGTGTACTAGTCTAGACTAGATTGTCAATACAATATACTCTCATCTCGACTCTTACCAGATAATACTTCGACCCGTCGCTAGACATACTAACAACAAACAACTTTCTTAGTTCTGAGCCTTGGTGACAAGATTTTTAATTAAGCATTTATTGATTTTTCTTTTATTGATTTCTCAGGGTATTTTGTGTCTGCTTTCACACGTCAACTTTAACTACCCATGTAGCGAGTCCCACTCCGATGACTCCCAGACCTACACGACCTTAGGGCATCAGGCTTTAAGTTCCCCTAAGGAGTGGTGCTTGAGTAGCAAAGGCCGCTTTCAAACTACCCTATTTAGTTAACTCTCTTTTTTTTTCACTTTCAGCTCAGAGCATCATCTAGTCATTTTGATTGCCAATACATCCTCAACTGGACTAATCTTATCTAGTTAAGTTTTGAAAAGGTATTTGGTTGAGGTCTCTAATCCAAACTAAGTTGTGCTCAATTATCAGGAATTCCCTATTTCTAATCGATAAATTCAAGAAAGTCATCACGTTGTCTCCTACTGATCATAACATTCTACACACATATCATAGACGTCAGCAATTCTTTACCAATCATACTGCATTTTGAAGTCAAAAACTTTGAAAAAATTTTGAAGGGTGTGAAAATACGGGAAAAACATGCAAAAATCATGCAAACATTTTCTACTACAGTGCACTGTGCACTGCTACCCCACACTTAAGTCTGACACTATCCTTAGTGTTCATGCATATCTAAATTACCCCACACTTATTTGAAAATAAGAAGAAATAAAAACAAAACATAGAATTCTTACCCCACACTTATTTGACTAAGGGTAAGAGAGAAAATAAAGCAATAAAAGGAATAACAAAATAACAAAACACAAAATAAAATGAAAGAAATACTCCCTTATTCTGCAAAGTCAACAGTCTGCTTGGACAAGTCAAAAGGTTCTCTGTAGATCTTTAAGCGTTGCCCGTTCACTTTTTGAGTAGTGCCGTCAGAATCCATGATGACACACGCTCCGAAGGGTGTGTTGCGTTGTATGCGTGTGTCACAATTTGTAAAGATAAAGAAAATAGAATAAATCAACGCAATCTTAACAAGTGCAAGTATACACCGGTCAACAAGTAATATATGTACATAAGTACAAGATTATCGATCCCACAGGGACTATGTATGCCAATTACAAATGCAAATAAGATTGTACAAATGGTTAAAAGAATAAAAGAATAAAGAATAATGAATCATAAAAGAATAAAAGAATAAAGAATAATAAATCATGAATCAGAGATTGGTCTAATGCTACGACATTCCTAAACCTAACTACACTAACAGTTAAGGGTTAGCCTACTGGAAATAACCACAAGAGTACTGCAGGTAATACAACGCTGCGGCATTCACGTAAAAAATGTAAGTACAAACCAGAGATGAATCTAAATATACAAAGCATGCTTTCAGTTTCCATATCAATGCTACATCATATCTGGTTCCACCCAGACTACTTGATCTATTAGTCTAGATCCCCGATAACATTGTCTCATAGAGTACGAAGTACCATTGACCTAGCGCAACGCTAGTTAGTGAATTTGGTCATTTCCACTGCAATGTTGAGCGCACTTCCGTGTTGTCTCAATCTAGCGCCACATAATTATCACGTCCACTAGCTCCCCTCTGCTAGAAGGCCAGACACTAGCTCGATTCATACATTGGACAGTCGTAACTGCAAGTGATGTTAAATCAGTTTAATGTAATTACATGAATAAAACAAGTATCGCCCCATACAAGCACCAAACATAAAAACAGAAAGCAATGCTGCAACATACTCGTCATCATAATCAAAATAGTGTATTCAACATGCTCATACTTAACTACACCACAACACCTTCAGGTTAAAAATATATATTTTGCTGAAATGGATCATGAAAGACAACGATTAACGTAATAGGAAAAATAGTCCCTAGGTCCATAGTGACACCAATCAATAGAGTCAATCCCAAGACGGAAAACATATCACTCCCAAAACATGTTTAATCAATCCTTGAACCCATGTAAACATTCTCATATTACAAAGAACATTTAATTACAAAACAGTAGCAAATTGAAGAAATGGAGAGAGGATTACTCTGGATCGGAGATCACCCTACTGCCCAAATTGGTTTAATCAACGTACTGTTGCACTTCGTTTCCTCTGCTTGATACTGCTACGTCTCTACTGCTCTGCTGATGAATGCTTCAGCAAGTCACCCTGTTCACTCTTGGGTTCTTTCCTCCTAAAAGTTAGCCTAAAAACTAAAAAGAAAAGCTAAACTATCCTATTGAAACACTACTAAACTATCTAAGAAAACTAAAAGAAAACCAATCTCTCTAACTTGGCCAAAAGCCAAACTAAAACTAACAACAAAAACTCGCCCACCTATTCCTCTCGGTTTTCACATACATATAGCCTCTTTGTGTACCGAGAGCCATTACCAAGCTGCCATCTGTCCATAATTCTGGAATTTTCTCCAAAACTTCCAACAATTAATCTGAATAAATTCCAGCTGCCTTATGAAGTTGTTGTCTTCTTCCTCTGAAAGCTGCAGCATTTTCAGCCAGTCTCTCGCTACTTTCTGTGATCTTTGTCATTTTCCTCTGATGCTGCAGCAATTTCAGTAGAGTTTTTGTCTTTTTCTTCTGACAGCCGCAGGGTCTGCAGCAGAATTTTAGAACTTTCTGCAGGAGTTTTTTCTTTTTCCTCTGACGACTGCAGGGTCAGGAGCAACATTCCAGCTGCTTTCCTGAAATTCTTGACCTTTTCTTCTACTTTCTTGTCCACCTTGTCGCGATGCACGCAAGTGCCCAGCTGGATTTTAAGTGACAAATAGTGTGTGGGTGTATATTATATATATATATATATACGTATAGATGCAAATTATCCACACATACTTCACTTTCTTCACGGTCAACTTTTATCCAACTTTCTTTTACCAATGTCAACCATCAAAATTTCCTTTTTACCCTTGTCACAATAAATCAATTCAAATAAATTCCCAAATAATAACAAATAACACAGCTCATCCACATTTTGAGAAATTAATTCAATTAAATTGACTTTTAATAATAAATCCACATTTTTAGGTAAAAAGAGGGAAAATATCAAATCAACACATTTTTATTCCATTTTCCAAATAAAGTCAGTTAATTCCCAAATAAAATGTGGCAAATTGGATGTGAATAACTCTATTATCTTAGAGTTATCACACCCCCAAACTTAGGTCATTGCTCGTCCCGAGCAATGCTGCAGCAATGCGGAAGTAACCAGAAATATACATACCCAAATAAAAATTTTGCTCAGCAGTTTCAGCCAAACTTGGGACCAGTGATTTCAGAGAGAAAAAAATGCAGAATTCAAGTAGACATAATGTTTCATCCTTAGGTGAATAACCAAATATTAACTAACCCAAGCTCAAAGAATTTCCACTCCAAAGTGTCTGTGTGAATAGTCCTTCCTTTTCAATTTCTCATTCATAAGTCAACATATGGTAATCCTAAGGTTCATTTTGTATCCTTAAACTCAATCTATTACACCCCTCTCCACTAATGTAGCAAATCCAACAATAAAGATCAAAGAGGTCTTAATTTGGTTGTAATGTAGGCTAGGGCTAAGGTAGGAAAAATATGGATAAAAAGCTTAGTCCTAGTCTGCCATGAGTTTCTACCCAATGCTATCACTTCCCAATTTTTTTTAATTTTTTAGTCAACTCAAGGAGCATAAAAATTTACACCCGGTCTCAGGAATACGTGCAACATTTAACCACAATTAGTATATAACATTTAACCTCAAAGAAGCATAACACGTATTTCCTTTTTGCTCTCTTTTTGTTCTTCTTTTTATTTTTAAAGTAAAGAGGGTGTTTTCATACTTTTTTTTCACACATGTTTTCATACACATACCCTCAATACGTAGAGCATTTATATCAGAAGTTCAAAGTTTCCTTAAATATCACCAATCCCATAAAAATGGTAATGCTGCAGCATTGGCCTGCAACATTTCTATGTTCCTCCTCATAGCATTCTTAGCATACCCCCAAACTTATGGTTAACAGTGTTCATAGCAGACTAAGATCAAGTTTAGGGAAAACAAAGAATGGATACATGTAAAACATTTAGGATAAGTGGCTATTTAATAAGGGTGTCAAGAAATTAGGCTTAGGCTCAACTTGGGTTAACTAAGTAAAATGCATTAGGGTTAAGCTAGAAAGGCTCAAACGGTTCAAGAACATGCCTCAATCATTTCTTTAATACCAAATCTACTAGGATTTCACCTCAAGGAATATAACAAATTAGTCTAAAAATTCTGAACAGATACCAAAGCTAACTCTTTTTATGAACATGAAATTTCCAAGTAAGACTATGTGCAAAAGATAGGGAGTAGAAATAATTTTCACTTAAAGTCAACTAATACCTACTTATTCTAAAAAGAAGGTACAAAGTCTACGAGAATGTATTTTTTTTTAAAGATAACATCATAAATCAGGTCCCAAAAGTCTACGCTAATCCTGCTGAAACTAAGGCTCTAATGGGTCATATGATAATGCTGCCGCATTCATGCAAACAGGTCTTCTATGCCAGGTCAATAATTTTATACGGCATCCTAAAATAGTTATTCAGACAAGGCATCTATGCATTCAAATAGATCACTCAGAATTTTAGAAAAGAGGTTGTTCGTGCATTCAAAAGATAGCAGAAATTTTTTTTAAAATTAGCACCATTTTGAACTTTTTGTCACAAGAGGACACCCTCCCCTAAACTTAAGGAGAAGCAATGTCCTCATTGCTTTAACATAGAATTTCAGTCAGCAGGCAAAGAAATGTACCAAAAACAAAACAAAACAACACAAAAGAAATCAAATCAAAACAAAACAAAATAAAACAAAAAACAAGTAAAGTTGTTCAAGACCTGCACATCAGGCAATTAAAGTACAATCCACAAACACAAAAGTAAAGGAGTTTGGGTTTAGAACTACTCCCGTCTCTATGGGAGTGCATCAAGGGGTGAAGACAACATCGTCGTCCTCCATACGGTTGGGATCCTCATCCGGTAAGAGTTCAGTCGGGAAACTAGGCCAGGGATTTCCAGCATGCTGATGGTTCCTGGGTAGAGATCTAAGGAAGGCCTCGTTGTGTGCACGGGTGTACCTCCAAAAAATTTGAAGTTGAGCGTACATCTGTCTGGTTATTGCTGCAGCGTCGGTGGAACTTGATGCTGCAGCATCCACTGCTACTGAAGGAGGGGCATCAGTTGCTGCTGACAGAGGTGTTTGAGCAGGGGGTATTCTCTCAGGTGGCTGGGGCTGTGGTGGCGGGGGAAGAATCCTGCGAAGATCATGGGTAGAAATTATCCCAGCCGGATAAAAGTCGTCATATTCAATGTCCACATCTGCTCCAGCAGCCCCGCACAACAAACAAATTAAAGTGGGGAAGAACATCTCCCCACTTTTCTTATTAGCACAAACCCTTATCTGTTCACATATCAATTTCCCTACGTTTACAGTTCTGGCTTTGACAATGCAAGCTAGCAACACCACCCACTCAACATTCAAAGTTGAAGTATGATTTGTTGGCATCAACGAATGCCTCACAAAGTAAAACCAGATTTTCGCCTCGTCAGTCAAAGATTCTCGCTTGCACGTTTTGTTTCCACTTTTTGATAGCGTCCATTCAGTACCCGGGATTGTCACCTCGTGCAGCACCCTATCGCAAACATCAGGATCAGTCAAGAATGAATAGTAATCATCTGTATCATTATCGTAGTTCATTAAATCGAACAACTGGTTGACTGCCCAAGGATTCAATGGCACCAGCTGCTCTCTCACGAAGACTGCGTAAACGCTGTTTGGCCACAGATTGGAGTAGAACTCCCGGACAACTCCAGTGTCCAGTTCCACTCGTTGGGAACAGAATCGATCCGAGCCCATTACACGGATTATATGCCGGCATTCGTCAGGAAGCGTGTAGGGTGTTTCGCCCATTAGTCCTCAAGACATTGTTTCTCCGTATACAAATCAATCATTCTGGCCTCTGCATCGGAAGAGGAGAATTTCTCTCTGGGGGAAGTTTTCGGGCTACTTGTTTGATCGTCATCTGAAAAGATTAATACCGGTGAGGATATACTACCGAGAAAGGCACAATTAACAACAGTCTCGAAATGTAAGGTAAAAACTGAAAGTAAGTCCGAAAAAAAATATAAGCAATCACAAACTGTTTTCTTCTTAGTCACCCGGATCAAACTTACCACAGACATAAAAATTTTCAACACCCCTAGGAGACCAGTATGTCTTCCAGTCAATTCCATAAAAAATGAATAATGAGAGCAAATCAAGCACAGATTTAGTCAACAGATCCAACCAGCAAAATCAGTCTTTGTTTCAAAAATATTCAGTTAAAAATATTCAGTACGTGCTGGTTTACCCGACAGAAAATAAGAGTTTAAAGACCCGCAAGATGACCTATCTATTCCCATCTGCAATTCAGCACTTACCCGACAAGAAATAATTGCAAAGTTCCCGGGGGACCAGTATCAGTTATGAAAAATATCAACATGTCTCCGGGGCTTTCAACAGAAAATATCAGACTCATATCAGTGAAGAAGCATACTATCAATCAGAATTTTTTTTTTGCAAAACCTCGGGAAATCAGGATGTCTCCCGCCATTTCAAAGTCATTCAAAAAAAACTTCAACCCCTTTTTATCAAAAATAGATAGACAATGTAACACCCATTTCAAAATAGAACTTTGTTTTCTGAAAATTCGACTTTAACCCAGAAAATAAGAGACAAAATTCAGATTTTTCAGTAAATCCAGAACACGTAAACCCATTATTAACGCAAAAATGCAGAAAACCCAGTCATTAGAAGAATAGCATACTTTGAAACAAAAAGAATACAGCCACACAATCACACAGAGAAGACCCATTTCTTCGCATTTGTACTGTAAACCCAAAGACATTTAAGCAACAAACCCAACAGCCCACTCACTGTATACAAAAATTTCCATAGCTTCGACCAAAAAGAAAAAGAAATCTAGATCCAAACATGGTTTCTCAAAATCAGTCAAGGAAGAAAGGAAACCCATGCTTTTCAGTGAACCCAAAAAAAAAAATCCCAGCCACACATTGATGGGATTCCGGTTGACGTGCTAAATAGGTGTTATTTTACCCTATGTTGATTATGAGTAATTAAGGACTGTGATTGACTAATTGTCACATTTAGTCTCTATGGTGTCACTTAATCAGCCAGAACCTAAGGCAGGGTACCTATCGTGTAGCTAGTCTGTTGGAAAGTATCTACGATTTTATTAAATAATTATCGTACTCCCAGGGAAGTGGTAACGGCTTAGTAGTAACTAGCCTTTATTCCTAACTCTTATCTTATGATCCAGTTATGCAATCTTCACCAATAACTTTGATGAGAAGGTGACTCATTCTCCACTAGGTTTAAGTCTAGCCAAACCTGAAAGTGTTTTATAGATGAGATCCTGATTTTATGTTATACTGTTACTATACGTTGATTGACCTATATTCGAGTATTTTAGACATGTCTTGGCCTGGATTGCAACTATGTTCTGTGTCTAAAGGTTACCACATCTGAGTATCTATGCTACTGCCCCATCGCCAAGGTAAACGGCCCTACTCACAGCTCGGACTAAAGTCAGCAATGAACGCCCTATGTCACTTTGGGGATCATACCGCTCGTCTCATAACCGCCGACATAAAACTCTACTCAGCCTACCTAGACTACTTTCAACCAACAGGGTGTTCCGCAAATTATTTTATCTAGTATGGCAGACACCAATACTAATTGATGTCTGTTAAACTAAACAGGTTATGAATAGACCGTGGTTAGGAATTGTCTATAACCTTAAATTCAGTTTAAAAGAACGGCAATAGACATGCAGACATAATGGATATTTAAGCAGGTGGCCATTTCTAGATGATGCGATTCCGGTTGACGTACTAAATAGGTGTTATTTTACCCTATGTCGATTATGATTAATTAAGGACTGTGATTGACTAATTGTCACGTTTAGTCTTATGGTGTCACTTAATCAGCCAGAATCTAAGGCAGAGTACCTATCGTGTAGCTAGTCTATTGGAAAGTATCTACGATTTTACTAAGTTAATTATCGTACTCCCAGGGAAGTGGCAACGGCTTAGTAGTAACTAGCCTCTTATCCTAACTCTTATCTTATGATCCAGTTATGCAATCTTCATCAAATACTTTGATGAGAGGGTGATCCATTCTCCACTAGGTTCAAGTCTAATTAACCCTAGAAGTGTTTTAAAGATAAATTCTGATTCTATGTTATACTGTTCCTATATGTTGATTGACCTATATTCGAGTATTTTAGATGCATCTTAGCCTGGATTGCAACTATGTTCTGTGTCTAAAGGCGTACCACATCCGAGGTCTCTAATAAACCGCCCTACCTTAATGACGGCCCTACTCACGGTTCGGGACGAAGGCATCCATGAAAGCCCTATGTCACTTCGGGGATCATACCGCTTGCCCTAGCCGCCGGCATAATCGGACTCAGCTCGGCCCCTACCTAGACTACTTTAACAGGCAGGGTGTTCAACATGTTATTTTATCTAGCATGGCAGACACCAATACTAATTGATGCCTGTTAAACTAAACAGGTTATGATTAGACCGTGGTTAGGAATTGTCTATAACCCTAACTTTAGTTTAAAAGAGCACATTAAACATGCAGACATAGTGAATATTTAGCAGGTGGCTATTTCCGGAAAAATATAACAACTTCAACATATAAAACAACTATTCATAAAAATCATAATCAGATGTTCATAATAAGTATTTAGAGAAAAACAATAACAACATATAAGAGAGGGGTATGGGGACTGATGCCATAAAGAAATCACCCTTTACGTAGTCTCGCCGCAGAGCGTACTGCTGTATATGTTGTACTGCCTCCTCTGACTCTGCTCACCAGAACCTTCGGAGGACGCTTCCTCAGCTTAGTAACTGGGCTTTACCTTAATACCCAGCTTAAGCCCAGCCCTGTGGACTGACTCTTCGAACGCCTAGAGCTCTCTTAGGGTCTCCTAACGAAACCCCGGGTATTCTATGAATACCAGAAACGAACCTATCTATAGAAACCTAAGATCTGAGACTATTTCTCAGAAACTAAAACAAACACTAATAAGAAAGAAAACTGAGATCCGAGTCTCTGAGTGAGTTGTGTACTGGAAAATTGTACACTGGAAACCACTTAATGACTCAGATCGAGTGGAGAGGGATGAATTCAACTGCTGGAGGCCTGGGGTATTTATAGCAGCTTCCCGGAGTGAAAAATTCTGAAAAATTCGATGTGGGACAGCTTCTGGCGGCTCGGGACGCCCGTCCCGGGTTCGGGATGCCCGTCCCGGACCTTTGACCGGGTCAACATTTCCAAAAATTGCGTTTTTGCCCCAGAATTTGCTGTTTTCGTCTACTTTTCACCTGACACTTCCAAAATCATAAAAACCGTGAAATCAAGTAAATAGTAAACAATTAATGTCCATTTACTCTCAATTTCACATTAAAACATACATAAAAACATGCTAAAAATGTGATACGATTTTAGCGTATCAGATAACCCCACACTTAGCTTTTTGCTTGTCCTCAAGCAAAGTCTACATGGAGTTAGTGATTTTAAACCGTAGTGCAGTCACTTAAATTCCTAATCATGTTTTTATTCCAAAAATTCTTCAGACAATTCTTAACACAGGTCTGATTGGTTAGGTTGCTATGACAAGGTCTCACATGTCTCTAGTAGTTTGTTATGATCAGGCAGAAAACAAATCAACAACTAGGCTGGACTTTTTTCTTAGTCACAGGGTCTTCCTGATGTGTAGTGTGTGTACTAGTCTAGACCAGATAGTCAACACAATGAACTCTTGTCTTAACTGCTACCAGATAATACTTCAACCTATCGCTAGACATACTGACAACAGATAACTCTCTGAGTTCTGAGCTTTGGTGATCAGATTTTTAATGTTTTAGCACTTAGTTATTTTCTTTATAGATTCAGGGTATTTTGAGTCTGCTTAGAACACGTCAACTTCAACTACCCATGTAGCGAGTCCCACTCCGATGACTCCCAGATCTACACGACCTTAGGGCATCAGGCTTTAAGTTCCCCGAAGGAGTGGTGCTCGAGTAGCGAAGACCGCTGGCAAACTACCCTTTTGTAATTAACTTCCTTAATGTTCCTTTCACTTTTAGCTCAGAGTCTCATCTAGTCATTCTAACTGCCAATATATCCTCAATTGGTCTGATTTTATCTAGTTAAGTCTCGAACAGGTAATTGGTTGAGGTTTCTAATCCAGACAAAGTTGTGCTCAGTTATCAGGAATTCCCTATTCCTAATCAATTAGTCCAAGATAGCTATCAATTATCTCCTACTAACCATAACATACTACCTACATATCATAGACATAAGCAATTTGTTTAACCAAGCATACTGCATTTAGAAGTCTGAAAGACGGAAAAATTTTGAAAAAATTTTGGAAGGGTGTGAAAATACAGGGAAAACAAGCAAAAGCATGCGAAAATTTTTTTCAAACTGCTTCAAACTGCTACAGTGCACTTTTCAAACTGCTACAGTGCACTGTGCACTGCTACCCCACACTTAAGTTTGGCACTGTCCTCAGTGTTCATGCATAGCTAATTACCCCACACTTATTTGAAAATAAGAACAAAAACAAAACAAAGAACTCAAGAACAAGACAAAGAACTCTTACCCCATACTTATTCGACTAACTAAGGGTAAGAGAGAAAACAAACAAGAAGGATAGCAAAACAGAACACAAAACAAAAATAAGATAAAAGTAAAGGAATATGAGGGCTAGAAAAACTCCCTTCATGTCGCGAGCAGAAGGGTCTTCTCTGATCTGTCAATTGGCTCTTCACCTTAGCCATGTGCTATTTCTGAGGTGTTCTTGACTCTGCAAGCTCTAGATATTGGAATGGATGACGTCACCTCCGATCCTTCATTGTCGAGCTCCAGGTAGTGGCCTATTCATTTGATGAATGGCTCGAGCCCCACGGACTGTTTCCTCGAATCATTTGTAAGATTTCTCACAGCAACATGTCCAGGAGGAACGTGTCTAGGAATGAGATTTCTTGGAATTTGTGTGCCTTCCTGCCAATGTTAGTAAAGGAATTGCATGCAAGTCTCGAATGGAAGAAAAGATACCTGAAGTTTTGGCGAAGCTGTGGTGGTAGGGGGCTCTAGTTGTGTAGATCTGGGCCCAAGTATTTGAGACTTCCTCAGGGAAGTTTCTCACAGCTGATTGGTATGCAGGGAATGCAAGCTCCTCCATTGCTATGCTCCTGATACAATGCTAAATTCCTCTATATCTGTCGTCCTTTCGTTACCTCTTGGTAGATCACTTGCTTGCACTGGTCTGGCTTTAATTGTTGCCAGTATCTCATCTATTGATTCTGCGAGTGTGGGTTTTGCTGTGGTGGTGTCTTCTGAAAGTTTCCAACTAGAGGAATCCCGTGCGATTCCTCTAGTTGGGATTGTATGCGTTTCCCATTGGAGCAGCATTCTGCAGTCACCTACTCCTACCTCTTTTGGAATGGTCAGTCATTCCCATAGCAATCCCTGCTAAAGTGTGGTACTTAGCAAACTTCACAGATTTGATACACAGGCTGAACATTTCTTCCTAAAACATTGGCACTCTGAATCTGGAAAACAACTAGAATCTGCACATGACTTTAACATCATTAGTAGGTAATGCCTGTGGTTCAGGCCATTTTCGAAAAGTGTTCCACGATTACTATGATGTAATTATGTTCAAAGGAAGAAAGGAAAAGGATTCGAAACAGAGTGATCGGTGTAACCTATTGTTTTTAGACAAGACTAGATAAGATCGGAATTTATCATGCATGAACTTTCTTATCATGTTTTTGTCCTAAAACAATTCGTACTACATCATTACATCACATATTCATTCAAAAAGCAGATTTTAATTAGGTGATGTCATAATGGGTGCATTAATTCCTTTTGGTTTAAAACATTCTCATGTAATCATCAGCAAAACAAAAGGAACATCCTTTTTCCAATAGAACATTCAAAGGTCTGGCTATTAAGGAAAAACTATTTCATAACTCATCCTAATAAGGCCGGTATGACTCTAAGAAAATTCTAAAATAGAGTTTCTTCCCTAAAGAAATCTAAGCCAACATTTTACAACTCAGAAGAAAATATATTTTATCCTTATTTCCATTTTTATTTCTTCGAAATTAACTAAAGGAAGAAAAACACGAAAAAGAGCAACTAAGAAAACAACTAAAAAAAAAAAACAAGAGATAGGGAAAAGGAGCAACTCACCGTTGAGCAAGAAAGATACATTCTTTTTGGGATTTTAAATTTTTAACATTTTTTTTCTTTTTATGTTTAATTTAGAAAGCAGGTAAATTTCCTTAATATGGTTTTAGAATAATTTTCTAAAATTTGATTATCCTAAGTGTCTTAATTTCAGATATTATCTAAAATTAATTAGTTATGATAATCCTATATTCAGGAAACTGATTGTCTAACTAGTATAAGATAAGTGTAGGTCTAAGGTCTAGGTTACTACCGTTACCTATCATAAGTCTCTAGAATTGTGGCCTTTAATCCTAAATTCATTATGATATTTCCCCGGCAACGGCGCCAAAAATCTGATGCGATTCCGGTTGACGTACTAAATAGGTGTTATTTTACCCTATGTCGATTATGATTAATTAAGGACTGTGATTGACTAATTGTCACGTTTAGTCTTATGGTGTCACTTAATCAGCCAGAATCTAAGGCAGAGTACCTATCGTGTAGCTAGTCTATTGGAAAGTATCTACGATTTTACTAAGTTAATTATCGTACTCCCAGGGAAGTGGCAACGGCTTAGTAGTAACTAGCCTCTTATCCTAACTCTTATCTTATGATCCAGTTATGCAATCTTCATCAAATACTTTGATGAGAGGGTGATCCATTCTCCACTAGGTTCAAGTCTAATTAACCCTAGAAGTGTTTTAAAGATAAATTCTGATTCTATGTTATACTGTTCCTATATGTTGATTGACCTATATTCGAGTATTTTAGATGCATCTTAGCCTGGATTGCAACTATGTTCTGTGTCTAAAGGCGTACCACATCCGAGGTCTCTAATAAACCGCCCTACCTTAATGACGGCCCTACTCACGGTTCGGGACGAAGGCATCCATGAAAGCCCTATGTCACTTCGGGGATCATACCGCTTGCCCTAGCTGCCGGCATAATCGGACTCAGCTCGGCCCCTACCTAGACTGCTTTAACAGGTAGGGTGTTCAACATGTTTTTATCTAGCATGCAGACACCAATACTAATTGATGCCTGTTAAACTAAACAGGTTATGATTAGACCGTGGTTAGGAATTGTCTATAACCCTAACTTTAGTTTAAAAGAGCACATTAAACATGCAGACATAGTGAATATTTAGCAGGTGGCTATTTCCGGAAAAATATAACAACTTCAACATATAAAACAACTATTCATAAAAATCATAATCAGATGTTCATAATAAGTATTTAGAGAAAAACAATAACAACATATAAGAGAGGGGTATGGGGACTGATGCCATAAAGAAATCACCCTTTACGTAGTCTCGCCGCAGAGCGTACTGCTGTATATGTTGTACTGCCTCCTCTGACTCTGCTCACCAGAACCTTCGGAGGACGCTTCCTCAGCATAGTAACTGGGCTTTGCCTTAATACCCAGCTTAAGCCCAGCCCTGTGGACTGACTCTTCGAACGCCTAGAGCTCTCTTAGGGTCTCCTAACGAAACCCCGGGTATTCTATGAATACCGGAAACGAACCTATCTATAGAAACCTAAGATCTGAGACTATTTCTCAGAAACTAAAACAAACACTAATAAGAAAGAAAACTGAGATCCGAGTCTCTGAGTGAGTTGTGTACTGGAAAATTGTACACTGGAAACCACTTAATGACTCAGATCGAGTGGAGAGGGATGAATTCAACTGCTGGAGGCCTGGGGTATTTATAGCAGCTTCCCGGAGTGAAAAATTCTGAAAAATTCGATGTGGGACAGCTTCTGGCGGCTCGGGACGCCCGTCCCAGTTCGGGACGCCCGTCCTGATTCGTTGACCAGGTTCGGGACGCCCGTCCCGGTTCAGGACGCCCGTCCTGGCGGTTTGACTGGGTCGGGACGCCCGTCCCGGACCTTTGACCGGGTCAACATTTCCAAAAATTGCGTTTTTGCCCCAGAATTTGCTGTTTTCGTCTACTTTTCACCTGACACTTCCAAAATCATAAAAACCGTGAAATCAAGTAAATAGTAAACAATTAATGTCCATTTACTCTCAATTTCACATTAAAACATACATAAAAACATGCTAAAAATGTGATACGATTTTAGCGTATCACTAGAAAAACATAATATCTTCAACATATATCACAAATATTCATAAAAACATAATCTGGTATTCAAATTAGTATTTGGACAAACACAGTAACAACATATAAAGAGAGGGACAGGGGGGACTGATGCCATAAAGAAATCACCCTTTATGTAGTCACGCCGTTGGAGCGTACTGCTATATATGACGTACTGCTTGACCCGACTCTGCTCGTCAGAACCTTCGGAGGACGCTTCCTCAGCCTAGTAGCTGGGCTTTACTTAACAACCCGGCTTAAGCCCAGCCTTGTGGACTGACTCTTCGAACGCCTCGAGCCCTCTTAGGATCTCCTAACGAAATCCCGGGTATTCTATGAATACAAAAAATGAACCTATCTATGTAAGCCTAAGATCTGAGACTATTTCTCAGAAACTAAAACAAAACACTAACAAGAAAGAAAACTGAGATCCGAGTCTCTGAGTGAGTTGTGTACTAGAAAAGTGTACACTGGAAACCACTTAATGACTCAGATCGAGTGGAGAGGAATGATTTCAACTGCTGGAGGCCTGAGGTATTTATAGCAGCTTCCCGGGGTGATTTTTCATCAAAAATTCGATGTGGGACTGGATCTGGGGGTTCGGGATGCCCGTCCCGAGTCCTGGATGCCCGTCCCGAGTCTTGGATGCACGCCCGTCCCGAGCCTTTGACCGAGTCAGCATTTCCAAAAATTGCGTTTTTGCCCCAAAATTTGCTATTTTCGTCTACTTTTCACCTGACACTTCCAAAATCATAAAAACTGTGAAATTGAGTAAATAACAAACAATTAAGATCAATTTACCCTCAATTTCACCCTAAATCGTATATAAAAACATGCTAAAAAGGTGATATAATTTTTGCGTATCGGATAACCCCACACTTAGCTTTTTGCTTGTCCTCAAGCAAAGTCTACCTGAAGTTAGTGATTCTAAATCATAGTGCAGTCACTTAAATTCCTAGTCATGTTTTTATTCCAAAAATTTATTCAGACAATTCTTAACACAGGTCTGACTGGTCAGGTTGCTATGACAAGGTCTCAATGTCTCTAGCAGATTGTTATAGTCAAGCAGAAAACAACTCAACAACTAGGTTGAACTCCTTTCTTAGTCACAAGGTCTTCCTGATGTGTAGTGTGTGTACTAGTCTAGACCAGATAGTCAACACAATATACTCTTGTCTTAACTATCACCAGATAATACTTCGACCCTGTTGCTAAACATAATAACAAAAGACAACTTTCTGAGTTCTGAGCCTTGGTGATCAGATTTTTAATGATTTGGCATTTATGGATTCTCTTTATAGATATAGGGTATTTTGAGTTTGCTTAGAACACGTCAACTTCAACTACCCATGTAGCGAGTCCCACTCCGATGACTCCCAGATCTACACGACCTTAGGGCATCAGGCTTTAAGTTCCCCGAAAGAGTGGTGCTCGAGTAGCGAAGGCCACTGGCAAACTACCCTTATTTAATTAACTTTCTTTAATTTCTTTTCACTTTTAGCTCAGAGTCTCATCTAGTCATTCTAATTGTCAAAACATCCACAACTGGTCTAATTTTATCTAGTTCAGTTTTGAAAAGGTAATTGGCTAAGGTCTCTAATCCAGACAAAGTTGTGCTCAGTTATCAGGAATTCCCTATTCCTAATCAATTAGTTCAGCAATAGTCATCAATTATCTCCTACTAACCATAACATACTACCTACATATCATAGACATAAGCAATTGTTTAACCAGGCATACTGCATTTAGAAGTCTGAAAGACGGAAAATTTTGAAAAATTTTGGAAGGGTGTGAAAATATAGGGAAAACAAGCTAAAGCATGCAAAAAGTTTTGCAAACTGCTACAGTGCACCGTGCACTGCTACCACACACTTAATTTTGACACTGTCCTCAGTGTTCATGCATATCTAATTACCCCACACTTATTTGAAAACAAGAAATAAAACACAAAGAAAAGATTCTTACCCACACTATGGGTAAGAAAGACAAAAAAAAAAAAACAAAATAATGCAAATAATTCTGTATGTCATATAAATCAACTTTGTACATAGATTCATACGTCATACAGCCCAGACATGTTTATACACATAGAACAAGAAAAACAAAAGCAAAAGAAAGGAAAGGAAAGAAGGAGAGAGAGACTAAGAACCCGGAGGTCGTCGTCTAGTGGACCGAAGTCTGCTGTAAAGTCAAACTCAAAGTTTTCCGCCAGTCGGGAAGTATGCTGATGTATCTCCTCAATCCTGCTGGTGTTCATGGCGATCCTGTCATCCATCATCGCCAGCCGTCTGTCAATCCTGTCCATGTCTCGACTGTATCAGGCCGATAGTTCTGCCAATCCGTGCAACATGTGTCATTCGAAGGCAGTACGTGGCACGAACGTCTCGGACGGAGGGATATGCACTGGACATGCTTCCGTTGCCGATGCCTGTCCTGGCTGCTCCGTGTGGATGGTGTAGCGGTCATTCGCATCCCGGACAACCATTCCCATGTTTCGTAGAATAGTAAGATTAGTGGGAACAGTGGTCGGGGCGACCAGGGTCAGCTTCGAGTCCTCTATGTCCAACTCCAGGTAGCGGGCTAGCCTGGTGATGTACGGTCCGAGCCCCAGAACTGTTTCCTGGTGTCTGTAGCGAATCCTCGCATGACGACCGTGATGAGTCTAGCCATCTCTACCGTAGATCCCATGTGCATGTTGGCCAGAAGGAATGTCTCCATCTAGGTGACAGTTCCGGGAGCCGTCTGTCGTCCTGACAATGTATGTGCAATGATAGCGTGCAGGTAACGAAGAGTAGGATAAATACCTGTGGCTTTTGTAAAAGCTATGCTGGTATGGGACACCCGTCATGCACATTTGAGTCCAAGTAGTGGAGACGTCTGTAGACGTGAAGTCTCGAACTGTTGTGGTGTATGCGGGCGTATCCAGCTCATCTTTCTGCCAGATACCTAGGGCGACGCCGAACTCGGCCATGCTCATCGACCGATCTATTCCGCCCAAGCGGAATGTGATCTACTCCTGGTGGCATGTAAAAGATGCATAGAACTCACATACCAGCTCCAGGTATGTGGGCTCTGTGACGATGAATACTGGACTGTAAGGTGGCACATCGAGTATGCGTCTGACTTCCGGCTCTACTCCTAGCGTCTGTACTGCTGCCCAATCCAACGTTCTGCCCGTCAGTATCGTACGCCCGATGTACCCAAGGCATCTTTCTTGGTATGCTATGCTGGAGGGAAACAACATAAAAGGATGTGCCACTGAGGTAACTGTCATGGTAGATGTAGTACGAGCACGTTTGGGAGCCATTAAGAACGTATGAGAGAGTTTAGGTGGGAAGGAATCTTTAAACTCAAATTCTGGAGGTGAATTTGAATTCAGAATGATGAAATTAGGTTAGGGAAGGATTTTGAATTTTTTGGCGGGAAAATCGAATTTTGGAGGGAAATTCGAATTTTTGAGTGAAGTTTAAAATTCAAATTTTGGAGGGAAACTCGAATTTTTAAACTTTGGAGAGTTTGCCAAAAATTTGTAGAGAGAAGGTAGAGAGAAATATTTTTAGAGAGATGAATTTTTTGTTGTAGATTTGAGAGAAAATGAAAAAAATGAATTTTTATAGAAGGGGCGGCCTTCGGGACGCCCGTCCCGGGTTGCTTCGGGACGCGTGCCAATTCCGAAAAATAAATTTTTTTTTCGTAATTCCCTGCAAACCTCAGGGTAATTTCCTACAAATCTCGAGATACCAAAAATAATCATAATTTTTAACAAGTCTTCATGTTTATCCAATCAAATTCAGAAGCTGTTAAAAACTCTATGCAAAAATTCCTCAATCTTTTTCGAAAATCATGACTACCCTAATTTTAACCCAACTTAAATTCAGCAAGGATTTCAGGAAAACAAAAACTGAGTTTGTACAATTTAATTAGTGAAAAATAAATTGTATTTGCAAAACTTTTGTTTTTCATAGAAATTTGAAAATAAAATGTCTGAAGAAAAATTGTTGAATATAAAGGACCCTTTAAAACGTTTGAAAAATAGAAAAATAGGGGTTAATTATTCAGGTTTAGTTCAAACAATTTATTTGCTGAGAATAAAAGTAAAAGAATCTTCCCTTTTTCAACGACCTTTATCTCTGATCTCCTGTAGCTCTGTTCGAATGCTTCGCATTTCTATGCGTATGGTTCTCATCTCACCTTGCTCACTGCGTAAGTCAGCCATCTCCCGGAGTAGTTGTGCACCTTGGTTCTCCTGAAGACTAACCGTGGCTCTGAGTCGGTCCACGTTAGTTGTGATATTCAGACTGAGTTGGTCTAAATGACACAATCTGCTGGCAATTCCTTGGTCCATCTCATAGACCCTTTGAGCCAACGTATCTATCTGCACGGACAACATTGAATGATAACCGTTAGTACTCCCCCCAGATGAAGGGGTGCACTCGTTAGGTGTTGGGGTGTATGCAGGAGATGTTGGTGAATTTTGGGTTTGGTCAGTGGGTGGTGGATTTATAGGAACTCTCTGGGCAGGAGGGTGAACTGGAGATCTCTGGGGTTCTTCTCTAGGAGGGAAAGTATCCTCAGAAGGATCTTCTTCTGTGGGACTAGGCTCACGAGCGTTCAGGAATCTCCTTACTAGGTCACTAGCATCTAGGCTTGAGTTTACTTCTACCGGTTGTGAAGGAAGAGTCCCTCGTGGTCCCTAGATGGGCCTTCTGGCTTTGTCTTCTTTGGTCCTGGAGTGTCAGGGATTTCTGTTTTCTTTGCTTGGTTAGTAGCTGCTCTTGTTCTCTTTATCTCTGAGTGCAAAGTCTGGTTAGAAATAACAAATAACAAAAGTAGGAAAGTAAAAAAAGAAAGCATGAAAAATATTTTTAGGGATTTTGAATTTTATTTAGAAAGCAGGTAAATTTCCTCAATATGGTTTTAGAATAATTTTCTAAAATTTGATTATCCTAAGTGTCTTAATTTCAAATATTATCTAAAATTAATTAGTTGTGATAATCCTGTGGACTGACTCTTCGAACGCCTCGAGCCCTCTTAGGATCTCCTAACGAAATCCCGGGTATTCTATGAATACCAAAAACGAACCTATCTATGTAAGCCTAAGATCTGAGACTATTTCTCAGAAACTAAAACAAAACACTAACAAGAAAGAAAACTGAGATCCAAATCTCTGAGTGAGTTGTGTACTAGAGAAGTGTACACTGGAAACCACTTAATGACTCAGATCGAGTGGAGAGGAATGATTTCAACTGCTGGAGGCCTGGGGTATTTATAGCAGCTTCCCGGGGTGATTTTTCATCAAAAATTCGATGTGGGACTGGATCTGGGGGTTCGGGACGCCCGTCCTGGTTTGTTGACCAAGTCGGGACGCCCGTCCCGAGTCCTGGACGCCCGTCCCAGTGCTTTGACTGGGTCGGGACGCGCGTCCTGGATTCGGGACGCCCGTCCCGAGCCTTTGACCGAGTTAGCATTTCCAAAAATTGCATTTTTGCCCCAAAATTTGCTGTTTTCGTCTACTGTTCACCTGACACTTCCAAAATCATAAAAACTGTGAAATTGAGTAAATAACAAACAATTAAGATCAATTTACCCTCAATTTCACCCTAAATCGTATATAAAAACATGCTAAAAAGGTGATACGATTTTTTCGTATCACACATCATAGTATAACCTCAAAATTATTGCAAGAAAGCATACCTTTAGTTCTCGGTTCGCGTTGGGACTCAGACTGGAGAACTTCGGTCGTGATAGTAGAAGAAAAACAAAAGATTTTTCCTTTCTTTTTTTTCCGATGAGAAGTGAGGGCAGTGAGAAGAGGGTTGTATGTTTCCTTGTTTTTAAATGGGAAGTTCTTTCAGTTGGGTGAGTGAAAACAAACGAGGGGAATGTTGGTGTCTTTTGGTTTCTTTAACTAAGGGGCATTCATTTCCTTAGAAAATTAGATATAGAATATAGAATATAGTAATGAATACTCACCTTGGGAAGAGAATGGAAACTGAAAAGACACCTAATTGTTTCTTTAAAGTCATAAAGGAAGAGTTGACTGGATTTTTCTCTTATCCATTTGCTCATTTTGTCTCTTATCCGGAAGTGGTATGAATGTTCTGCCCCAAAATATATATATACTGTATGTATATCTCTTTTTAACCTGCAATAAAAGCAAAAGAAAACAAAGAAAGAAAATAGCTGTCGGGTACAGGGGGTACCCGACACATAATAGAACAAACGAGGCGGAAATAATAAATAAACAAAAAAGACAAGAAAAACTAGAATTAAAAATAAATAAACCAGCAATTAAAATAAGTAAACAGTCAGCAAATAAAAATAGAAAATAAAATAAACAAATAGAAAGAAAAGAAAAATAGCAAATAAATTAAATAAACAGAGAAGAAAGAAAAACGGAAAATGAAATAAATAAAAAGAAAAGAAAAATAGAAAATAAAATTGAAAAGTGTTCACTTGCATTTTGCATTTGTGTGGGGTCCACCTAATTCTTCATCATTTACCAATGATAGAGAAGCAACGGTTTGCTCTTGGTCTCCATCTCTGTAGATTTTTAGTCTATGTCCGTTGACTTCAAATTTGGTCCCTGTTTTGCCATCATCATGTAAACATTCCTCCATCAATGCATCCGTGGCATCCTCACCTTGCTCTTCATATTTTTCTTCCCAAGAATCACAGGTGGTGATCTGAAAACACTCCTCACCTTCATCATGGGATTTCATGGCTTTGAATACATTGAATGTGACTTTATCATCCTGGAATCTCATGGTTAGCTCCCCTTTCTGCACATCAATAAGTGCCCTTCCCGTAGCTAGGAAAGGTCTTCCAGGACGTCCTCAACTTTTCCCTCGGGGTGAGCTATAGACCTATCCGCCAATTGCAATGTTACCGTTGTAGGTCTTACCTTACCTAGGCCCAATTGTTTAAAAACTGACATAGGCATCAAATTTATGCTAGTACCAAGATCACATAAGGTCATACCACAATATGAGTCTCCAATATAACAAGGAATATTAAAGCTCCCCGAATCTTTCATTTTAGGGGGTAACTTATCCTGCAAAAAGAAACTGCATTCTTTGATTAGTTAAACAATTTCATATTCTCCCAACTTTCTTTTCTTTGTAAGGATATCCTTCATGAATTTCGCATAGTTGGGCATTTGTTCTATGGCTTCCACCAATGGAATGTTGATGTGCAGCTATTTTCAAATGTCTAAGAACTTCTTGAACTGCTCATCTTGTTTCTTTTTGGCAAACCTCTGTGGAAAAGGCATTCTTTGCTGCACTGGTTTGCTCTCTGGAATATTGCATTGCTGCGGCATTGGTGATGCTGATGCTGCAGCATCCGGCTGTTCTGGAATGGTGCTTTGCTGCGGCATTTGCGATGTTGTAGCATCCGACTGTTCTGGAATGGTGCTTTGCTGCGGCATTTGCGATGCTGCAGCATTTGGCTCCAGTGATTCTTTTTCAGCTACTGGAATTTCTGCATTCTGGCTGGACTCACTGGTCGACTTAGCTGCTCCAGACTTCATTTTTGGCTCGTCCAGTATTCTGCCACTTCGTAGTGTTACCGCATTGCAATGTTCTTTTCCTTCTCTTCTTGGATTTTCTGTATCGCTTGGATGTGATCCGTGTGGTCTGCTCCTCATCTCTTGGGCTAACTGCCCCACCTGGTTTTCCAAGTTACGAACAGTAGATGATAGTCCTTGTATGGTTGTTTTTGTCCTTGCCATGAATTCTTTCATCATGTTTTCTAAAGCGCTTGAAGGTGGTTGTTGTTGTAGAGGTCTTTGTTGGTGATGGAGTTGTTGTTGCTGCTGCTGGGGGTACTGTTGTTGTTGCTGGAGCAGTGGTCTTGGGTTCATACCTTGAGTGGGGTGCATCTCTTGATTGCTCCAAGAAAAATTTGGATGCTGCCTCCAAGTAGGGTTGTAAGTGTTTGATTGAAGACCATTACCCCGGTTTTGATTCCCCATGTAGCAGATTGCTGCGGGATTGTGAACACAATCCTCAAATAGATGTCTCTCTCCACAATAAACACAGCACACATTCTGTACCTGGCTTACATTGGACTGGTTTGGTTGCTCAGCCATCTGCCCGCTATGCTGCGACATCGTCATTATCTTCAGCATATTAGACATGGATGATACTTGGGCTGAAAGCGAAGTTATTGGGTCTAACTCCAACACTCCAGCCACTCTTCTTCCGCTTGGTAGTCTTGTTGTAGGCCATTGATAGTTGTTGTTGGCAATCCTCTCAATTAGTTCATAGGCTTCATTGTATGTCTTTGCCAAAAGTGCTCCATTTGCTGAAGCATCAACTATCATTCTGGTGTGTGCATTCAACCCGTTGTAAAATGTCTCCATTTGAATACAATGTGGGATTCCATGATGTGGACATCTCCTTAACAACTCTTTGAATCTTTCCCATGCCTCGTACAATGATTCATCTTCTAATTGTTGAAAAGAGGTGATTTCATTTCTCAACCTAGCATTTTTCGTTGGAGGAAAATATTTCATCAAAAATTTCTCAGGTTGCTGCTGCCATGAAGTCACACTACGAGAGGGTAGAGAATTAAGCCATTCTCTAGCTTTGTCTCTCAGAGAATATGGAAACAATTTCAGCCTCAAAGCATCGTCCGTCACCCCTGTTAGCTTAAAATCGTCTCTTACCTCCAAGAATAACCGTAGGTGCAAGTGTGGATCTTCAGCAGGTGATCCACCAAACTGCCCTACTGTTTGCAACATTTGAAACATCACTGGTTTCAGCTCAAACTGTGCTGCAGCAATCTCCAGTTGTACAATACTTGGTTTCAATGCATTAAACATAGGGACTGCATACTGCCGAATGGCATGATCCCTATCGTCTGCCATCACCACTGGATTATGGGCATGTTCAGGTTGAATGTCCCTCTATTCTGCCATGACTGCCTTATCCGTGGTTTGTTTCTTCTTCTTTAACGCCTTGGCTATTTTCTCAATTTCTGGATCGAGTGGCAGCAATGAAGCTTGAGAGCCCTTGCGCGTTTTACTCATGAAAAACAGCACACGTTAAGGAATGAATGAGACACAAGCTGAAATTTAGCAAATAATTCAGATCAATAAATCCACAAAAACAGTTCAGCTCATGCACAATTTATTCGTACATCATACAATCATTTCAATAATCTCATAAGCTCAAGAATGAGTATAAAAAAACTGAAAAATAAAAGTAACCAAATGCAAACAATCAATATTTACAAACAAATTGACTCCAAAGTCCCAGGCAACAGCGCCAAAAACTTGTTGCGTTGTGTGCGTGTGTCACAATTTGTAAAGATAAAGAAAATAGAATAAATAAACGCAATCTTAACAAGTGCAAGTATACACTGGTCAACAAGTAATATATGTACCTAAGTACAAGATTATCGATCCCACAGGAACTATGTATGCCAATTACAAATGCAAATATGATTGTACAAATGGTTAAAAGAATAAAAGAATAAAGAAAAATGAATCATAAAAGAATAAAAGAATAAAGAATGATAAATCATGAATCAGAGATTGGTCTAATGCTACGGCATTCCTACTCCTAACTACACTATAATGCTGGAAATACAATGCTGGATTAGCCTACTGGAAATAACCACAAGAGTACTGCAGGTAATACAATGCTGCGGCATTCACGCCAAAAATGTAAGTACAAACCAGAGATGAATCTAAATATACAAAGCATGCTTTCAGTTTCCATATCAATGCTACAGCATGTCTGGTTCCACCCAGACTACTTGATCTATTAGTCTAGATCCCCGATAACATCGTCTCATGGAGTACGAAGTACCATTGACCTAGCGCAACGCTAGTTAGTGAATTTGGTCATTTCCACTGCAATGTTGAGCGCACTTTCGTGTTGTCTCAATCCAGCGCCACATAATTATCACGTCCACTAGCTCCCCTCCGCTAGAAGGCCATACACTAGCTCGATTCATACATTGGACAGTCGTAACCGCAAGTGATGTTAAATCAGTTTAATGTAATTACATGAATAAAACAAGTATCGCCCCATACAAGCACCAAACATAAAAACAGAAAGCAATACTGCAGCATACTCGTCATCATAATCAAAACAGTGTTTTCAACATGCTCATACTTAACTACACCACAACACCTACAAGTTTAAAATATATATTTTGCTAAAACGAATCATGAAAGACAAGGATTGACGTAATAGGAAAAATAGTCCCTAGGTCCATAGTGACACCAATCAACGGAGTCAATCCCAAGACAGAAAACATTTCACTCCCAAAACATGTTTAATCAATCCTTGAACCCATGTAAACATTCTCATATTACAAAGAACATTTAATTACAAAACAGTAGCAAATTGAAGAAATGGAGAGAGGATTACTCTGGATCAGAGATCACCCTACTACCCAAATCGGTTTAATCAACGTACTACTGCCCTTCATTTCCTCTGCTTGATGCTGCTGCGTCTCTATTGCTCAGCTGATGAATGCTTCAGCAAGTCACCCTGCTCACTCTTGGGTTCTTTCCTCCTAAAAGTTAGCCTAAAAACTAAAAAGAAAAGCTAAACTATCCTATTGAAACACTACTAAACTATCTAAGAAAACTAAAAGAAAACCAATCTCTCTAACTTGGCCAAAAGCCAAACTAAAACTAACAACAAAAACTCGCCCACCTATTCCTCTAGGTTCTTCACATACATATAGCCTCTTTGTGTACCGAGAGCCATTACCAAGCTGCCATATGTCCATAATTCTGGAATTTTCTCCAAAAATTCCAGCAATTAATCTGAATAAATTCCAGCTGCCTTCTGAAGTTGTTGTCTTCTTCCTCTGAATGCTGCAGCATTTTCAGCCGGTCTCCCATTGCGTTCTGTGATCTTTGTCGTTTTCCTCTGATGCTGCAGCATTTTCAGCAGAGTTTTTGTCTTTTTCTTCTGACAGCCGCAGGGTCTGCAGCATAATTTCAGAACTTTCTGTAGGAGTTTTATCTTTTTCCTCTGACGACTGCAGGGTCAGCAGCAACATTCCAGCTGCTTTCCTAAAATTCTTGACCTTTTCTTCTACTTTCTTGTCCACCTTGTCGCCATGCACGCAAGTGCCCAGCTGGATTTTAAGTGACAAATAGTGTGTGGGTGTATATTATATATAGATATATATATATATATACACGTATAGATGTAAATTATCCACACATACTTCAATTTCTTCACGGTCAACTTTTATCCAACTTTCTTTTACCAATGTCAACCATCAAAATTCCCTTTTTACCCTTGTCACAATAAATCAATTCAAATAAATTCCCAAATAATAACAAATAACACAGTTCATCGACATTTTGAGATATTAATTCAATTAAATTGACTTTTAACAATAAATCCACATTTTTAGGTAAAAAGAGAGAAAATATCAAATCAACACATTTTTATTCCATTTTTCAAATAAAGTCAGTTAATTCCCGAATAAAATGTGGCAAATTAGATGTGAATAACTCTATTATCTTAGAGTTATCAGGGTGATACTTCCGTGATAGTGAATGGGCCTGACCAATAGCTACCTTATCCCCTTTCATGGGAAAAGTTTGAAACGTGAGTTGTATAGCAATACCTTATCCCCTGGTTCAAAATTCTTCTAGGCTCTGAGTCGCCTGTTATGCCGGAGTTTACTCGTCATCTTGAATTGATGTGAGTTTTCATAGGCTTTGAGCCTCCACTCATCCAATTCGTTGAGTTGTAGAATCTGGTGTTCCTTAGTTAAGTTATCGTCTAGATTGCATTTTTGCACAGCCCAGTAAGCTCTATGTTCAAGTTCAACCGGAAAGTGACATGCTTTTCCATAGACTAGTCTATAAGGTGAGAATACCGTAGTGGTTCTGTATGCTGTACGAAAGGCCTATAATGCATCATCCAATTTTATGGCCCAATCATTACGGTTAACACCCACAGTCTTTTCTACGATTATCTTTATTCCTCTATTGGTTACCTCAACCTGCCCAATTGTTTGAGGATGGTATGCTGTGGAAAAGCGATGTTGAACTCCATATTGCTGAAGTACATTCTGCAATTGAGAGTTGCAGAAATGCGTACCTCGGTCAATGATTAGGGCTTTCGGGCATCCAAATCTAGCGAATATCTGTTTAAAGAATATGCACACGACTGTAGCATCATTGGTAGGTAGGGCCTGTGCCTCAGGCCATTTCGAAAAATATTCTACGGCTACTATGATGTACTTCTTACCAAAAGAGGGAGGAAATGGACCCATAAAATCTATACCCCATATGTCAAATATCACTACACTTTGAATTACCTGTTGGGGTAGACTGTCTCGAGAAGATATGTTTCCAGCTTTTTGACAGGCATCACACAATCCTGTGAACGCTGCGGCGTCCTTGAATATGGTAGGCTAGTAGAAGCCTGCTTCTAATACTTTTCGGGTAGTATTAGCTGCAACTAAGTGACCGCCTGCTGGTCTGCAGTGGCAATGTTCCAGAATTTGGAAACCTTCTTCTTGAGAGACACATCTCCTGATCATCTGATCTGCACATATTCGAAATAGAAAGGGATCTTCCCAATAGTATTATTTAAGGTTAGCAAAGAATTTTCTTCTCTGTTGAACAGTGATATCACTAGGAAGAGTCTGAGCTACCAAGTAATTAGCTATATCTGCAAACCAAGGGGGTGAGAAAATAGCAAACAGTGCACATAGATTCTCATCTGGAAATTTGTCAAATATGATTGATTCATCTATAGCTTCTAGGGTCGGATTCTCTAGCCTTGACAAGTGGTCCGCGGCTACGTTTTCTGCCCCTTTCTTATCCCGAATTTCTATGTCGAATTCTTGAAGCAATAAAACCCATCTGATTAATCTTGGTTTTGCGTCGATTTTATTAAACAAGTACTTTAATGCAGAATGATCAGTATAAACTATGGTTTTAGACAGGACTAGATAAGATCGAAATTTATCAAATGCATATACTACTGCTAATAATTCCTTTTCTGTCGTAGTGTAACTTTCCTGAGCATCAGTTAAGGTTTTACTAGCGTAATATATCAAATGAAATTTCTTATCATGTCTTTGTCCTAAAACAACTCCTACTGCATAGTCACTAGCATCACACATTAGTTCAAAAGGTAAACTCCAGTTAGGTGACGTCATGATAGGTGCAGTAGTTAGAAGTTCCTTAAGTCTATTAAAGGCTTTTAGACATTTTTCATCAAAGACAAATGGAACATCCTTTCCGAGTAAATTGGTCAACGGCCTGGCTATTAATGAGAAATTCTTTATAAATCTACGATAAAAGCCAGTGTGTCCCAAAAAACTTCTAACGGCTCTCACAATATTGGGTGGAGGCAGTTTTGAAACAACTTCAATTTTGGCCTTATCTACTTCCATACCTCGGTGTGAGATCTTATGTCCTAATACAATTCCCTCTTTTACCATGAAGTGACATTTTTCCCAATTTAGAACCAAATTAGATTTTATACAACGTTTCAACATTAAGTCCAAGTTCTTTAGACAAATCCCAAATGAATTTCCAAAAACATAGAAGTCATCCATGAATACTTCCATAGACTTTCCTAACATGTCCTCAAAGATAGCAGTCATACAACGTTTGAATGTAGCATGTGCATTACACAAACCAAAAGGCATCCTTCTATATGCAAATGTTCCAAAAAGGCATGTGAAAGTAGTTTTATGCTGGTCTTCAGGGGAAATAAGAATTTGAAAATATCCAGAAAACCCATCAAGAAAGCAGTAAAACATATGTCCAAATAATCTGTCTAACATTTGGTCAATAAAAGGAAGAGGAAAGTGGTCTTTTCGTGTGGCCGTATTTAGTTTCCTATCGTCTATGTATACACGATGACCAGTTACAATTCTCGTAGGAATTAGTTCATTATGTTCATTTCTGACAACTGTTATACCGCCTTTCTTAGGTACTACCTACACCGGGCTTACCCATTCACTATCTGAGATAGGATAGATAAGTCCTGCATCTAACAGTTTGATTACTTCTTTCTTAACAATGCCATACACATTAGGATTCAACCTCCTTTGAGGTTGCACACATGGCTTATAATCATTTTCTAGAAGAATCTTATGTGAACAAAAGCTTGGATTAATACCTGGGATGTCTGCAATTTTGTAGGCAAAGGCTCTTCTATACTTTCTACACATGTCCAAGGTCAACTTCCGTTGTTCTACAGTCAGATTAGCTGCGAGAATGATGGGAAGTTTCTTGTAATCGTCTAGGAATTCATAGCACAGATGAGTGGGCAATTCCTTCAGTTCCAAGTCTGGTGGATCTTCAAATGAATTCTGTTCATTTTTCATCTCGTCATCACCAATCTCAGTGAAACTATCATAGTTAATTTCATATTCGGAGGAGCTGAGTTCAGTCTCCTCTAATTCTAGGGAGTCTTCACTCAAGACTTGATAGTTTGAGCATAGGTCTATCATGTTAATTTCAATCAAGTGTTCAATAGCATCCACACAAAAGCAAATATTATCTAAATGCATGGGATACCTAAGGGTTTCATTCAGATCAAAGGTGATGTCCTCATTACCTACCCTTAACTTGATTTGACCATTACTGGCATCTATTAATGCTTTTGAGGTAGCTAGAAATGGTCGACCTAGGATCAGGGGAACTCCTCCTTCCCCATCATATCCATGACAACAAAGTCCACGGGGAACACAAATTTTCTGACCTTTACTAAGAGATCTTCAATTATTCCCTTGGGGATTTTGATTGTCCTATCTGCAGGTTGTTTGCACATCCTAGTCGTTTTGAAATCATGCAATCCTAATTTATCAAATAAACTAGATGGCATGAGATTAATAATAGCTCCAAGGTCTGCTAATGCATGCATGTTAGTAATATTTCCAATTGTACATGGCAAGGTAAAGCAACCAGGATCTTTCTGTTTAGACGGCAGTTTATTCAGAAAAACTGTCGAGCATTCTTCATTAAGAACCACCTTGTCCATGTCAAATTTTCTTTTATTACTAACAACTTCTTTTAAAAACTTAGCATACTTTGGCATTTCAGAAATAACATCAAGTAAAGGTAAATTAACATGAATCTGACTAAAATTCTTAAGAAACTTTTCAAATTGCTCCTTATCTTTATTCTGCATAAGTCTGGCAAGGTAAGGTACTTTTGGTCAGTACTTAGGAATAAACTCCGTCTTCCCTTTCCTTGCTACTTCGGTTTCAATATCCGTCGGCGTTGGATCCTTGGAGCCTTCTTCTGGTTCCTGCACAAGAATAGGAGGGTCAGATGGTGATGGGTTTCCGACTGATGTGCTAAATAGGTGTTATGTTACCCTATGTTGATTATGAATAATTAAGGACTGTGATTGACTAATTGTCACATTTAGTCTCTGATACGCGAAAATCGTATCACATTTTTAGCATGTTTTTATATATGTTTTAATGTGAAATTGAGAGTAAATTGACATTAATTGTTTACTATTTACTTGATTTCACGGTTTTTATGATTTTGGAAGTGTCAGGTGAAAAGTAGACGAAAACAGCAAATTCTGGGGCAAAAACGCAATTTTTGGAAATGTTGACCCGGTCAAAGGTCCGGGACGGGCGTCCCGAACCCGGGACGGGCGTCCCGAACCCGGGACGGGCGTCCCGACCCGGTCAACGAATCAGGGCGGGCGTCCCGAGCCGCCAGAAGCTGTCCCACATCGAATGTTTCAGAATTTTTCACTCCGGAAGCTGCTATAAATACCCCAGGCCTCCAGCAGTTGAATTCATCCCTCTCCACTCGATCTGAGTCATTAAGTGGTTTCCAGTGTACAGTTTTCCAGTACACAAACTCACTCAGAGACTCGGATCTCAGTTTTCTTTCTTATTAGTGTTTTGTTTTAGTTTCTGAGAAATAGTCTCAGATCTTAGGTTTCTATAGATAGGTTCGTTTCCGGTATTCATAGAATACCCGGGGTTTCGTTAGGAGACCCTAAGAGAGCTCTAGGCGTTCGAAGAGTCAGTCCACAGGGCTAGGCTTAAGCCCAGGACGTAAGGTAAAGTCTAGCTACTAGGCTGAGGAAGCGTCCTCCGAAGGTTCTGGCGAGCAGAGTCAGGGCGGGCAATACGACGTATACAGCAGTACGCTCTGTAGGCGAGACTAAGTAAAGGGTGATTTCTTTATGGCATCAGTCCCCATACCCCTCTCTTATATGTTTTATTGGTTTGTCCTAAACATCAATTATGAATATCAGATTATGATTTTATGAATAGTTGTTTTGTATGTTGAAGTTATTATGTTTTTTCGGAAATAGCCACCTGCTAAATAATCATTATGTCTGCATGTCTAATGTAGTTTCTTTTAAACTAAAATAGGGTTATAGACAATTCCTAACCACGGTCTATTCATAACCTGTTTAGTTTAACAGACATCAATTAGTATTGGTGTCTGCCATACTAGATAAAATAACATGCTGAACACCTGGCTTGTTAGAGTAGTCTAGGTAGGCTGAGTAGAGCGTTATGCCAGCGATTACGAGCCTTCAGAGTGATCCCCGAAAGTGACATAGGGCCTTCATAACTGTCTTTGTTCGTACCGTGAGTAGGGCCGTTTACCTTAATGATAGGGGGCGGTAGCATAGAGACTCAGATGTGGTACACCTTTAGACACAGAACATAGTTGCATTCCAGGCTAAGATATATCTAAAACACTCGAATTTAGGTCAATCAACATATAGGAACAGTATAACATAGAACCAGAACTTATCTTTAAAACACTTCTTGGGTTAATTAGACTTGAACCTAGTGGAGAATGGATCACCCTCTCATCAAAGTATTTGATGAAGATTGCATAACTGGATCATAAGATAAGAGTTAGGATAAGAGGCTAGTTACTACTAAGCCGTTGCCACTTCCCTGGGAGTACGATAATTAACTTAGTAAAATCGTAGATACTTTCCAATAGACTAGCTACACGATAGGTACTCTGCCTTAGATTCTGGCTGATTAAGTGACACCATAAGACTAAACGTGACAATTAGTCAATCACAGTCCTTAATTAATCATAATCGACATAGGGTAAAATAACACCTATTTAGTACGTTAACCGGAATCGCATCAGATTTTTGGCGCCGTTGCCGGGGAAATATCATAATGAATTTAGGACTCCTGATCAAAATTCTAGACACCGATCAAAATTCTAGATACTTATGATAGGTAACGGTAGTAACCTAGACTTTAGACCCAACACTTATGTTATACCAGCTAGACAATCAATTTCCGAAATATAGGATTATCATAACTAATTAATTTGAGATGTTATCTGGAATTAAGACACTTAGGATAATCAAATTTTAGAAAATCATTCTAAAACCATATTGAGGAAATTTAACTGCTTTCGAAAAAAAAAAGGAAATTTTTTTTTTAAAATTTAAAATCCCAAAAAGAATGTATCTTTCTTGCTCAACGGTGAGTTGTTCCTTTTCCCTATCTCTTGTTTTTTTTAGTTGTTTTCTTAGTTGTTCTTTTTCGTGTTTTTCTTCCTTTATTTAATTTCGAAGAAATAAAAATGGAAATGAGGATAAAATATATTTTCTTCTGAGTTGTAAAATGTTGGCTCAGGTTTTAATCTGGAAAGAAATTCCATTTTAGAATTTTCTTAGAGTCATACCGGCTTTATTAGGACGAGTTATGAAATAATTTTTCCTTAGTAGCCAGACCTTTGAATGTTCTATTGAAAAAAGGATGTTCCTTTTATTTTGCTGATAATTGCATGAGATCTTTTAAACCAAAAGGAACTACTGCACCCATTATAACATCACCTGATTGAAATATGCTTTTTGAATATGTGATGTAATTATGTAGTAAGAATTGTTTTAGGACAGAAACATGATAAGAAAGTTCATATGTGATAAAATTCCGATCTTATGTGGTCTTGTCTAAAAACAATAGGTTTCTTATGAAAATAATTACATCATAGTAGTCGTGGAACACTTTTCGAAAATAGCCTAAACCACAGGCATTACCTACTAATGATGTTAAAGTCATGTGCAGATTCTAGTTGTTTTCCAGATTCAGAGTGCCAATGTTTTAGGCAGAAATGTTCAGCCGTGTATCAAATCTGTGAAGTCTGCTAAGTACCACACTTTAGTAGGGATTGCTATGGGAATGACTGACCATTCCAAAAGAGGTAGGAGTAGGTTACTGCAGAATGCTGCTCCAATGGGAAACGCATACAATCCCAGCTAGAGGAATCATACGGGATTTAGCTGAGGAATAATTCGGAAGCTGGAAACTTTCAGAAGACACCCCCACAGCAAAACCCACACTCGCAGAATCAATAGATGAGATACTGGCAACAATTAAAGCCAGATCAGTGCAAGCAAGTGATCTACCAAGAGGTAACGAACGGTCGGCAGATATAGAGGAATTTGGCATTGTGTCGGGAGCATAGCAATGGAGGAGCTTGCATTCCCTGCATACCAATCAGCTGTGAGAAACTTCCTCGAGGAAGTCTCAAATACTTGGGCCCAGATCTACACAACTGGAGCCCCCTACCACCACAACTTCGCCAAAACTTCAGGTATCTTTTCTTCCATTCGAGACTTGCATGCAATACCTTTACTAACATTGGCAGGTAGGCACACCAATCCAAAGAAGTCTCATTCCTAGACACGTTCCTTCTGGACACGTTGCTACGATTACGAGAAGCTTTGTAGATGATTCGAGGAAACAGTCCTTGGGGCTTGAGTCATTCATCAAATGGATATGCCACTACCTAGAGCTCGACAATGAAGGATCGGAGCTGGCGTCATCCATTCCAATATCTAGAGCTTGCAGAGTCAAGAACACCTCAACAATAGCACATGGCTAAGGTGAAGAGCCAATTGACAGATCAGAGAAGACCCTTCTGCTCGCGACATGAAGGGAGTTTTTCTAATCCTCATGATCCTTTACTTTTGTTTTCTTTGTTTTGTGTTCTGTTTTGCTATTTCTATTATCCTTCTTGTTTTATTTTCTCTCTTACCCTGAATTAGTCAAATAAGTGTGGGGTAAGAATCTTTTCTGTTTTATTTCTTGTTTTCAAATAAGTGTGGGGTAGCTAGATATGCATGAACACTGAGGACAGTGCCAGACTTAAATGTGGGGTAGTAGTGCACGGTGCACTGTAGTAGTTGCAAAATTTTTGCATGCTTTTGCTTGTTTTCCCCGTATTTTCACACCCTTCCAAAAAATTTTTTTTTTCAAAATTTTTCCGTCTTTCAGACTTCTAAATGCAGTATGATTGGTTAAACAATTGCTTATGTCTATGATATGTAGGTAGTATGTTATGGTTAGTAGGAGATAGTCGATAGCTATCTTGGACTAATTGATTAGGAATAGGGAATTCCTGATAACTGAGCACAACCTTGTCTGGATTAGAGACCTCAACCAATTGCCCATTCGAGACTCCACTAGATAAAATTAGACCAGTTGTGGATATATTGGCAGTTAGAATGACTAGATGAGACTCTGAGCTAAAAGTGAAAAGAACTTAAGGAAGTTAATTACAATAGGGTAGTTTGCCAGCGGCCTTCGCTACTCGAGCACCACTCCTTCGGGGAACTTAAAGCCTGATGCCCTAAGGTCGTGTAGATCTGGGAGTCATCGGAGTGGGACTCGCTACATGGGTAGTTGAAGTTGACGTGTTCTAAGCAAACTCGAAATACCCTGAATCTATAAAGAAAATAACTAAGTGCTAAAACATTAAAAATCTGATTACCAAAGCTCAGAACTCAGAAAGTTATCTGTTCTCAGTATGTCTAGCGATAGGTCGAAGTATTATCTGGTAGCAGTTAAGATAAGAGTTCATTGTGTTGACTATCTGGTCTAGACTAGTACACACACTACACATCAGGAAGACCCTGTGACTAAGAAAAAAGTCCAACCTAGTTGTTGATTTATTTTCTGCCTGATCATAACAAACTACTAGAGACATGTGAGACCTTGTCATAGCAACCTAACCAATCAGACCTGTGTTAAGAATTGTCTGAAGAATTTTTGGAATAAAAACATGATTAGGAATTTAAGTGACTGCACTACGGTTTAAAATCACTAACTCCATGTAGACTTTGCTTGAGGACAAGCAAAAAGCTAAGTGTGGGGTTATCTGATACGCAAAAATCGTATCACATTTTTAGCATGTTTTTATATATGTTTTAATGTGAAATTGAGAGTAAATTGACATTAATTGTTTACTATTTACTTGATTTCACGGTTTTTATGATTTTGGAAGTGTCAGGTGAAAAGTAGACGAAAACAGCAAATTCTGGGGCAAAAACGCAATTTTTGGAAATGTTGACCCGGTCAAAGGTCCGGGACGGGCGTCCCGACCCGGTCAAACCGCCAGGACGGGCGTCCTGAACCTGGTCAACGAATCAGGACGGGCGTCCCAAGCCGCCAGAAGTTGTCCCACATCAAATTTTTCAGAATTTTTCACTCCGGAAAGCTGCTATAAATACCCCAGGATTCCAGAAGTTGAATTCATCCCTCTCCACTCGATCTGAGTCATTAAGTGGTTTCCAGTGTACAGTTTTCCAGTACACAAACTCACTCAGAGACTCGGATCTCAAATTTCTTTCTTATTAGTGTTTTGTTTTAGTTTATGAGAAATAGTCTCAGATCTTAGGTTTCTATAGATAGGTTCGTTTCCGGTATTCATAGAATACCCGGGGTTTCGTTAGGAGACCCTAAGAGAGCTCTAGGCGTTCGAAGAGTCAGTCCACAGGGCTAGGCTTAAGCCCAGGACGTAAGGTAAAGTCTAGCTACTAGGCTGAGGAAGCGTCCTCCGAAGGTTCTGGCGAGCAGAGTCAGGGCGAGCAGTAGTACGCTCTGTAGGCGAGACTAAGTAAAGGGTGATTTCTTTATGGCATCAGTCCCCATACCCCTCTCTTATATGTTTTATTGCTTTGTCCTAAACATCAATTATGAATATCAGATTATGATTTTATGAATAGTTGTTTTGTATGTTGAAGTTATTATGTTTTTCCGGAAATAGCCACCTGCTAAATAATCATTATGTCTGCATGTCTAATGTAGTTTCTTTTAAACTAAAATAGGGTTATAGACAATTCCTAACCACGGTCTATTCATAACCTGTTTAGTTTAACAGGCATCAATTAGTATTGGTGTCTGCCATACTAGATAAAATAACATGCTGAACACCTGGCTTGTTAGAGTAGTCTAGGTAGGCTGAGTAGAGCGTTATGCCAGCGATTACGAGCCTTTAGAGTGATCCCCGAAAGTGACATAGGGCCTTCATAACTGTCTTTGTTCGTACCGTGAGTAGGGCCGTTTACCTTAATGATAGGGGGCGGTAGCATAGAGACTCAAATGTGGTACACCTTTAGACACAGAACATAGTTGCATTCCAGACTAAGATATATCTAAAACACTCGAATATAGGTCAATCAACATATAGGAACAGTATAACATAGAACCAAAACTTATCTTTAAAACACTTCTAGGGTTAATTAGACTTGAACCTAGTGGAGAATGGATCACCCTCTCATCAAAGTATTTGATGAAGATTGCATAACTGGATCATAAGATAAGAGTTAGGATAAGAGGCTAGTTACTACTAAGCCGTTGCCACTTCCCTGGGAGTACGATAATTAACTTAGTAAAATCGTAGATACTTTCCAATAGACTAGCTACACGATAGGTACTCTGCCTTAGATTCTGGCTGATTAAGTGACACCTTAAGACTAAACGTGACAATTAGTCAATCACAGTCCTTAATTAATCATAATCGACATAGGGTAAAATAACACCTATTTAGTACGTCAACCGGAATCGCATCAGTCTCTATGGTGTCACTTAATCAGCCAGAACCTAAGGCAGAGTACCTATCGTGTAGCTAGTCTGTTGGAAAGTATCTACGATTTTATTAAATAAATATCGTACTCCTAGGGAAGTGGCAACGGCTTAGTAGTAACTAGCCTTTTATCCTAACTCCTATCTTATGATCCAGTTATGCAATCTTCATCAAATACTTTGATGAGAGGGTGATTCATTCTCCACTAGGTTTCAGTCTAATTAATCCTAGAAGTGTTTTATAGATGAGTCCTGATTCTATGTTATACTGTTCCTATATGTTGTTTGACCTATATTCGAGTATTTTAGATATATCTTAGCCTGGATTGCAACTATGTTCTGTGTCTAAAGGCGTACCACATCCGAGGTCTCTAATAAACCGCCCTACCTTAATGACGGCCCTACTCACGGTTCGGGACGAAGGCATCCATGAAAGCCCTATGTCACTTTGGGGATCATACCGCTTGCCCTAGCCGCCGGCATAATCGGACTCAGCTCGGCCCCTACCTAGACTACTTTAACAGGCAGGGTGTTCAACATGTTATTTTATCTAGCATGGCAGACACCAATACTAATTGATGCCTGTTAAACTAAACAGGTTATGATTAGACCATGGTTAGGAATTGTCTATAACCCTAACTTTAGTTTAAAAGAGAACATTAAACATGCAGACATAGTGAATATTTAGCAGGTGGCTATTTCCGGAAAAACATAATAACATCAACATATGAAACAACTATTCATAAAAATCGTAATCTGATATTCATAATAAGTATTTAGGACAAAACAATAACAACATATAAGAGAGGGGTATGGTGACTGATGCCATAAAGAAATCACCCTCTACTTAGTCTCGCCGACAGAGCGTACTGCTGTATATGTCGTATTGCTCGCCCGGACTCTACTCACCAGAACCTTCGGAGGACGCTTCCTCAGCCTAGTAACTGGGCTTTACCTTTATACCCAACTTAAGCCCAGCCTTGTGGACTGACTCTTCTAACGCCTAGAGCCCTCTTAGGATCTCCTAACGAAATCCCAGGTATTCTATGAATACTAGAAACGAACCTATCTATAGAAACCTAAGATCTGAGACTATTTCTCATAAACTAAAACAAAACACTAATAAGAAAGAAAACTGAGATCCGAGTCTCTGAGTGAGTTGTGTACTAGAGAATTGTACACTGGACACCACTAAATGACTCAGATCGAGTGGAGAGGAATGAATTCAATTGCTGGAGGCCTGGGGTATTTATAGCAGCTTCCCGGAGTGAAAATCTCTGAAAGATTCGATGTGGGACAGCTTCTGGCGGCTCGGGATGCCCGTCCCGGATTGGGACGCCCGTCCTGGTCAGTTGACCAGCTCGGGACGCCCGTCCAGGTGCCTTGACTTGGTCTGGACGCCCGTCCCGACCCTTTGACCGGGTCAACATTTCCAAAAATTGCGTTTTTGCCCCCAAAATTTGCTGTTTTCGTCTACTTTTCACCTGACACTTCCAAAATCATAAAAACTGTGAAATTAAGTGAATAATGAACAATCAAGATCAAATTACCCTCGATTTCACCCAAATTCATACATAAAAACATGCTAAAAATGTGATACGATTTTCGCGTATCAAATAACCCCACACTTAGCTTTTTGCTTGTCCTCAAGCAAAGTCTACCTGAAGTTACTTAAATTTCTAGCCATGTTTTTATTCCAAAAATTCTTCAGACAAGTCTTAATACAGGTCTGTCTGGTTAGGTTGCTATGACAAGGTCTCAAATGTCTCTAGTAGCTTGTTATGATCAGGCAGAAAACAAATCAACAACTAGTCTGGACCTTTTTCTTAGTCACAGGGTCTTCCTGATGTGTAGTGTGTGTACTAGTCCAGACCAGATAGTCAACACAATGTACTCTTGTCTTAACTACTACCAGATAACACTTCGACCTATCGCTAGACATATTAACAACAGACAACTTTTTGAGTTCTGAGCTTTGGTGATCAGATTTTTTATGTTTTAGCATTTAGTTATTTTCTTTATAGATTCAGGGTATTTTGAGTCTGCTTAGAACACGTCAACTTCAACTACCCATGTATCGAGTCCCACTCCGATGACTCCCAGATCTACACGACCTTACGGCATCAGGCTTTAAATTCCCCGAAGGAGTGGTGCTCGAGTAGCGAAGGCCACTGGCAAACTACCCTTATTTGATTAACTTCTTTTAATTTCTTTTCACTTCTAGCTCAGAGTCTCATCTAGTCATCCTAACTGCCAATACATCCACAACTGGTCTAATTTTATCTAGTTAAGTCTCGAACAGGTAATTGGTTGAGGTCTCTAATCCAGACAAACTTGTGCTCAGTTATCAGGAATTCCCTATTCCTAATCAATTAGTCCAAGATAGCTATCAATTATCTCCTACTAACCATAACATACTACCTACATATCATAGACATAAGCAATTGTTTAACCAAGCATACTGCATTTAGACGTCTGAAAGACGGAAAATTTTTGAATTTTTTTTGGAAGGGTGTGAAAGTACGTGAAAAATAAGCAAAATCATGCGAAATATTTTGCAAACTGCTACAGTGCACCGTGCACTGCTACCCCACACTTAAGTCTAGCACTGTCCTCAGTGTTCATGCATATCTAATTACCCCACACTTATTTGAAAATAAGAAATAAAACAAAAAAATAAAGGATTCTGTATGGGTAAGTAAGACATAAAATAATGCAAACAATTCTGTATGTCATATAAATCAAATTTGTACATAGATTCATACGTCATACAGCCCAGACATGTTTATACACATAGAACAAGAAAAACAAAAACAAAAGAAAAAGAAAGAAAAGGAAAGAAAAGGAAAGAAGGAGAGAGAGACTAAGAACCCGGCGGATCGTTGTCCAGTGGACCTAAGTCTGCTAAGTCAAACTCAAAGTTTTCCGCTACTCGGGAAGTCTGCTGATGTATCTCCTCAATCCTGCTGGTGTTCATGGCGATCCTATCATCTATCATCGCCAACCGTCTGTCAATCCTGTCCTCCATCATCGTCAGCTGTCTGTCAATCCTGTCCATATCTCGACTGTATCGGGCCGATAGTTCTGCCAATCCGTGCGACATGTGTCGTTCGAAGGCAGTACGTGGCACGAACGTCTCGGATGGAGGGATATGCGCTGGAAATGCTTCCGATGCCGATGCCTGTCCTGTCTGCTCCGTGTGGATGGTGTCGCGGCCATTCGCATCCCGTACAACCATTCCCATGTTCCGTAGAATGGTAACGTCTGTGGGAATGGTGGTTGGGGCGACCAGAGTAAGCTCCGAGCCCTCTATGTCCAACTCCAGGTAGCGGGCTAGCCTGGTGATGTATGGTCCGAGTCCCAGACACTGTTTCCTAGTGTCTGTAGCGAATCCTCGCATGACGACCGCTATAAGTCTAGCCATCTCTACTGTAGATCCCATGTGCATGTTGGCTAGAAGGAACGTCTCCATCCGGGTGACAGTTCCGGGCGCTGTCAGTCGTCCTGACAATGTGTGTGCAATGATAGCATGCAGGTAACGAAGAGTAGGATAAATACCTGTGGCTTTTACAAAGCCATGCTGGTATGGGACACCCGTCATGCAGATCTGAGCCCAAGCAGTGGAGACGTCTGCAGACGTGAAGTCTCGAACTGTTGTGGTGTATGCGGGCGTATCCAGCTTATCTCTCTGCCAGATGCCTAGGGCGATGCTGAACTCGGCCATGCTCATCGACCGATCTATTCCGCCTAAACGGAATGTGATCTGCTCCTGGTGGCAGGTAAAAGACGCATAGAACTCACATACCAGCTCCAGGTATGTGGGCTCGGTGACCATGAATACTCGACTGTAGGGTGGTACATCGAGTATGCGTCTGACTTCCGGCTCTACTCCCAATGTAGCGTTCTGCCCGTTAGTATCGTACGCCCGATGTACCCAGTGCATCTCGCTTGGTTTGCTGTGCTGGAGGGAAACAACATAAAAGGATGTGTCACTAAGGTAACTGTCATGGTAGATGTGGTATGAGCACGTTTGGGAGCCATTTAAAACGTATGAGAGAGTGTAAGTGGGAAAGAAAGCTTTAAACTCAAATTCTGGAGGTGAATTTGAATTCAAAAGGATGAAATTAGGTTAGGGACGGATTTTGAATTTTTGGCGGGAAAATCGAATTTTGGAGGGAAACTCGAATTTTTGGGTGAAGTTTTAAAATTCAAATTTTGGAGGGAAATTCGAATTTTTAAACTTTGAGGAGTTTGCCAAAAATTTGTAGAGAGACGCTAGAGAGAAATGTTTTTAGAGAGATGAATTTTTGGTTGTAGATTTGAGAGAAAATGAAAAAAATTGAATTTTTATAGAAGGGGCGGCCTTCGGGACGCCCGTCCCGGAGGCAGGACTCCCGTCCCGGGTTGCATCGGGACGCGTGCCAATTCCGGGGAGGAAAAAAAAAATTTCCGTAATTCCCTGAAAATCTCAAGATACCAAAAATAATCATAATTCTTAACAAGGCTTCATGTTTATCCAATGAAATTCAGAAGTTGTTAAAAACTCTATGCAAAAATTCCTCAGTCTCTTTTCGAAAATTGTGACTACCCTAATTTTATCCTAACTTAAATTCAGCAAGAATTTCAGAAAAATAAAACTGAGTTTGTGCAATGTCATTAGTGGAAAATAAACTGTATTTGCAAAACTCTTGTTTTTCATAGAAATTCGAAATAAAATATCTGAAGAAAATTGTTGAATATAAAGGACCCTTTAAAAATGTTTGAAAAAAATAGAAAAATAAGGGTCAATTATTCAAGTTTCAGTTCAAACGAATTATTTGTTGAAAGTAAAAGAATCTTCCCTTTTTAACGAATCCTATCTCTGATCTCCTGTAGTTCTGTTCGAATGTTTCGCATCTCTTGCAGTTCTGCTTGTATGTTGCGCATTTCCTCCTGCTGGTTCCTTTCTTCCTTTAAGATTTCCATCATCTCTCGGAGTAATTGCACATTTTGGTGTTCTATTGTGGTTCTGAGTTGGGTTACTTCAGAACTTAAGGTTAGAACAGCCTGATATGATCGTCTTAGTCCGCCCGGTATTGTCTGAGTCATAGCGCTTATCTTGTGAGATATAGCATCTACCCGGGCAGCCAAGGCTGATTGAGAACTGTCAGTGCTATCCTCTAATGAAGGTGGTTGGTCGTTAGGTGCGGGGGATGCAGGAGTATATTCAGGAGATTTCGGGGTGTACTCGGGAGATTTAGGAGTATATTCGGGAGAAGCAGGAGTGTATTCGGGAGAAGCAGGAGTGTATTCGGGAGAAGCAGGAATTGTTTGGATTTCTGGGGAAGTGTTATGTTCTACTTCGTCCAGAATATCCTAGGCTCTTGTTCCCTTCATCTTTGAGTGCAAAGTCTGGTTAGAAATAACAAATAACAAAAGTAGGAAAGTGAAACAGGAAAGCAAGAAAAATATTTTTATGGATTTTGATTTTTATTTAGAAAGCAGGTAAATTTCCTTAATATGGTTTTAGAATAATTTTCTAAAATTTGATTATCCTAAGTGTCTTAATTCCAGATATTATCTAAAATTAATTAGTTATGATAATCCTATATTTAGGAAAGAGATTGTCTAACTAGTATAAGATAAGTGTAAGTCAAAAGTCTAGGTTACTACCGCTACCTATCATAAGTTTCTAGAATTGTGGCCAATAATCATAAATTCATTATGATATTTCCCCGGCAACGGCGCCAAAAATCTGATGGGTTTCCGACCGATGTGCTAAATAGGTGTTAAGTTACCCTATGTTGATTATGAATAATTAAGGACTGTGATTGACTAATTGTCACATTTAGTCTCTATGGTGTCACTTAATCAGCCAGAACCTAAGGTAGAGTACCTATCGTGTAGCTAGTCTGTTGGAAAGTATCTACGATTTTATTAAATAAATATCGTACTCACAGGGAAGTGGCAACGGCTTAGTAGTAACTAGCCTTTTATCCTAACTCCTATCTTATGATCCAGTTATGCAATCTTCATCAAATACTTTGATGAGAGGGCGATTCATTCTCCACTAGGTTTCAGTCTAATTAATCCTAGAAGTGTTTTATAGATGAGTCCTGATTCTATGTTATACTGTTCCTATATGTTGTTTGACCTATATTCGAGTATTTTAGATATATCTTAGCCTGGATTGCAACTATGTTCTGTGTCTAAAGGCGTACCACATCCGAGGTCTCTAATAAACCGCCCTACCTTAATGATGGCCCTACTCACGGTTCGGGACGAAGGCATCCATGAAAGCCCTATGTCACTTTGGGGATCATACCGCTTGCCCTAGCCACCGGCATAATCGGACTCAGCTCGGCCCCTACCTAGACTACTTTAACAGGCAGGGTGTTCAACATGTTATTTTATCTAGCATGGCAGACACCAATACTAATTGATGCCTGTTAAACTAAACAGGTTATGATTAGACCGTGGTTAGGAATTGTCTATAACCCTAACTTTAGTTTAAAAGAGCACATTAAACATGCAGACATAGTGAATATTTAGCAGGTGGCTATTTCCGGAAAAACATAATAACGTCAACATATGAAACAACTATTCATAAAAATCGTAATCTGATATTCATAATAAGTATTTAGGACAAAACAATAACAACATATAAGAGAGGGGTATGGGGACTGATGCCATAAAGAAATCACCCTTTTCTTAGTCTCGCCGACAGAGCGTACTGCTGTATATGTCGTATTGCTCGCCCTGACTCTGCTCACCAGAACCTTCGGAGGATGCTTCCTCAGCCTAGTAACTGGGCTTTACCTTAATACCCAGCTTAAGCCCAGTCCTGTGGACTAACTCTTCGAACGCCTAGAGCCCTCTTAGGATCTTCTAACGAAATCCCGGGTATTCTATGAATACCAGAAACGAACCTATCTATAGAAACCTAAGATCTGAGACTATTTCTCAGAAACTAAAACAAAACACTAATAAGAAAGAAAACTGAGATCCGAGTCTCTGAGTGAGTTGTGTACTAGAGAATTGTACACTGGACACCACTAAATGACTCAGATCGAGTGGAGAGGAATGGATTCAACTGCTGGAGGCCTGGGGTATTTATAGCAGCTTCCCGGAGTGAAAATCTCTGAAAAATTCGATGTGGGACAGCTTCTGGCGGCTCGGGACGCCCATCCCGGATTGGGACGCCCGTCTTGGTCAGTTGACCAGCTCGGGACGCCCGTCCAGGTGCCTTGACTTGGTTGGGACGCCCGTCCCGACCCTTTGGGTCAACATTTCCAAAAATTGCATTTTTGCCCTAAAATTTGCTGTTTTTGTCTACTTTTCACCTGACACTTCCAAAATCATAAAAACTGTGAAATTAAGTGAATAATGAACAATCAATATCAAATTACCCTCAATTTCACCCAAATTCATACATAAAAACATGCTAAAAAGGTGATACGATTTTCACGTATCAGATGGTTTGGGCGGAGGTGGAGATAGAACTTTACCAGACCTTAGAGTGATGGTCTTGCATTCAGTTTGGGGGTTGGTCTCAGTGTTGCTTGGTAGCGTTCCCTGGGACCTGTGAGAGAGATGGGTGGATAGCTGGCCCATTTGTCTCTCCAAGGTTTGTATAGCAGCTTGTGCATTTCTGACTATTTGCTCGGTTTTCTTCTGCCTGTTCTCGTTCTGCTGGATTCTCTCTGCATGAGCTTCCTGGACTTTCCTATTGGACTCTATCATCTCTTTGTTAGAGTCGGCAATGCCTTTAAATATGTCCCTGAATTCTTGCATGGGGTCGATTGGAACGATGTAGTTCCTTGGTGCGGGTAGAGCGACTTGTTGGTTCTGCGGATAGGGCAATTGCTGAGGCACCCTTTTCTGGATGTTAGCAGTCCCAGAATTGTTTCTCCAACTAAATCCCGGATAGTTCTTCCAGGTGTGATTGTAGGTATTTCCCCTAGGGGCAGAGTTAACTGCGTCCAGGTGTTCCATATCTTCTGGAATAGTCAATATTCCATTACCATAACAATCTCCACTAAAATACAGTCCTTGGCAAAATTCGTAGACTTGATATACTGGCTAAACGCTTTTCCCTTGTTGGAAAGTATTTAGTTGATTAGTAATGTTGGCCTTCAGTGCCTCAAATTGATCATCAGTGGAGGCGAGGGCCTCATTTACTGGTTGCTTCTTAGCTCGGTCACTCATGCGCCAGTTCTTGCTATTCCTATAGAGCCTCTCCAGAGCATTTCTAACATCTACATTACTCATTCCATTGAAACCGCTCTGGGGATTGAGTCCATCAAGAACTTGCTTGCCCATGTCCGTCATACCCCCGTAGAATTGCTGGATCAGTAGTGCTTCGGTAAGTCCATGTTGGGGGCAGAGCCTGAGTAACTCCTTGAATCTGTCCCAAGCTTCGATCACTGTCTCGTCAGCAGCTTGAGTAAAACTTGATAGAGCCCTTCGATATTCTAGGACTCTTGGTGCAGAGTAGTACTCTTCCAGGAAGGTTTTGCTTAACTCATCCCATGAGGTGATGGAGTTAGTAGGTAGCTGGGCCAACCATCTCTTAGCTCTGTCCCTGAGGGAGTAGGGAAAGAGGTTTAGTTTGGTTACTTCTGCAGTATGATCTCCCTTGAGGCCTTCGCAAAGAGAGGAGAAGTTGGATAAGTGTTCTAGCAGATTCTCGGCTGTAGTTCCTCCAAATTGGACCCTATTAATAATCAACTGGATCACATTCGGTTTAAGATCATAGCGAGGGTTTCCAGGGATTTGAATGGCTGATGATACTGGAACAGTCTGTGGCTGGATGTAGGATTCGAGGGGAGGTCTTTCAGCAGCCATCTCTGTTCTTCGCCTATTAGCTGTACAGATGAGACGTTCGGGATTTTCAACTGGGGGTTCAAGTTTAACTTCTGAAGTTCGAGTCATGCAACTACAGAGAAGAATACGTTTAAGCCTGAGCAAACTGGTTAGTGGAGTAACACAGGAAGTGAAAGATTAGAAAAATTGAAAGAAAACAAAAGTTCAACTATGAAAGAACAAATAATACAAGAGATAGGGAAGAAGAACAACTTACTGATGAGCAAGAAAAATACATTTTTTTTTCGGGTTTTAAATTTTTTTAAAAAAATTTATTTTTATATTTTATTTCGAAAGAAGTTAAATTTCCTCAATATGGTTTTAGAATAATTTTCTAAAATTTGATTATCCTAAATGTCTTAATTTCAGATAATATCTAAAATTAATTAGTTATGATAACCCTATATTTTAGAAATTGATTGTCTAACTAGCATAAAATAAATGTTAAGTCTAAGGTCTAGGTTACTACCGTTACCTATCATAAATCTCTAGAATTGTGGCCAATAATCCTAAATTCTTTATGATATTTCCCCGGCAACGGCACCAAAAATCTTGATAACGTTCCGACTGATATGCTAAAATAGGTGTGATATGCATAAATCATATCACATTCTTAGCATGTTTTTAGGCATAATTTAGGGTGAAATTGACGGTAATTCGTTCTTAATTGATTGTTATTAACTCAATTTCACAGTTGTTGTGATTTTGGAAGTGTCAGGTGAAAAGTAGAAGAAAATGGCAAATTTCGGGGTAAAAACGTGATTTTCAGAAGTTCGGAAGTCGAGATGAGCGTCCTGAACCCAGGATGGGCGTCCTGACCTGGTCAACAAGCCAGGACGGGCGTGCAAGACTTGGGACGGCCGTCCTGACCTGGTCAACAGGCCGGGACGGGCGTCCCGAGCCGCAGTTCAGAATCCCACATCAAAATTTTGAGAGAAAATCACCCAGCTCCCCTACTATAAATACCCCATGCATTCCTCAGTTGAATTCATTCCTCTCCACTCGATCTGAGTCATTTAGTGACTTCAAGTATACAGTTTTCCATAGTATACAAGTCACTTAGCGACTCAGGTTTTAGTATAAGTTTATTTATATTCTTAGATAGTGTCTCGTGTTCTTTATTTCTGATAGTCTGTCTCAGATCCTAGGATACGACTAGATAGGTTCGTTTCTGGTATTCATAGAATACCTGGGGTTTCGTTAGGAGATCCTAAGAGGGCTCTAGGCGTTCGAAGAGTTAGTCAAGAGGGCTGGGTATTAAGGTAAAGTCCAGCTACTAGGCTGAGGAAGCGTCCTCCGAAGGTTCTGTCGAGCAGAGTCGGGTCGAGCAGTCCAACATATACAAGCAGTTGCTCCATCGGCGAGACTAAGTAAAGGGTGAATACTTTATGGCATCAGTCCCCCTGTCCCTCTCTTTATAAGTCTGTACTGTGTTAGTCCAAACATTTATTATGTCTATTGGATTATGATTTTATGAATATTTGTTATGCATGTTGAAGTACTTTATGATTTTTCGGAAATGGCCACCAGCTTAACTTTCATTATGTCTACATGTCTAATGTACTTTCTTTTAAACTAAATGTAGGGTTATAGACAATTCCTAACCATGGTCTAATCATAACCTGTTTAGTTTAACAGGCTTTAATTTAGGACTTCCCCATTGGAATGCATTAATGTCTGCCATATTAGATGAAATAACCTATAGATCACCATGTTTGTTAGAGTAGTCTAAGTAGGCTGAGTTTGTGTGTTTATGCAGGCGTTAGGGCGAGCGGCATGATCCCCTAAGTGACATAGGGCTTTCATGGATGCCTTTAGCTTGAACCGTGAGTAGGGCCGTCATTAAGGTAGGGCGGTTTATCAGGTAACTCAGATGTGGTACACCTTTAGACTCAGCACATAGTTGCAATCTAGGCCAAGATATATCTAAAATACTCGAAGATAGGTCAATCAACATGTAGGAACAATATAACATAGAATCAGGACATTATCTGTAAAACACTCTTAGGCTTAAATAGACTTAAACCTAATGGAGAATGAAGCACCCTCTCATCAAAGTATTGATGAACGATTGCATAATTGGATCATAAGATAAGAATTAGGGTAAGAGGATAGTTACTACTAAGCCGTTACCACTTCCCTGGGAGTATGATATTTGATTTAATTAAAATCGTAGATACTTTCCAACAGACTAGCTACACGATAGGTACTCTACCATATGTTATGATTGATTAAGTGACAATATAGAGACTAAATGTGACAATTAGTCAGACTAAGTCTTTAATTACTCATAATCAATATAGGGTAAAACAACACCTATTTTAGTATATCAGTTGGAACGCATCAGATATTTGGCGCCGTTGCCAGGGAAATATCATAATGAATTTAGGATTATTGGCCACAATTCTAGAAGCTTATGATAGGTAACGGTAATAACCTAGACCTTAGACCTAACACTTATTTTATGTCAGTTAGACAATCAATTTCCGAAATATAGGGTTATCATAACTAATTTATTTTAGATATCATATGAAATTAAGACAATTAGGATAATCAGCTTTTAGAAAATTATTCTAAAACCATATTGAGGAAATTTAACTGCTTTTGAAATAAAATATGAAAATAAAAAAAATGTTAAAAATTAAAAACCCGAAAAATATCTTTCTTACTTTTTTCTATTTTGTTTTATTTCTGTCTTTGTTATTTGTTATTCCTAACCAGACTTTACACTCATAGATGAAGAGAACAAGAGCAGCTACAAATCAAGCAAAGAAAACAGAAAACCCTGACACTCCAGGTCGGAAGAAGACAAAACCAGAAGGACCATCTAGGCCTGAACCAGAAATACCACGGGAGAACCCTCCTCCACAACCTATAGAAATAAACTAAAGCCTAGACACCAGTGACTTAGTGAGAAGATTACTGAACACCCGTGAGCCCAGTCCCACGGAAGAAGATCCTTCTGAAGATACCTTTCCTCCGAGAGAAGAACCTCAAAGATCTCCAGTTCACACTCTTGCCCAGAGAGTTCCTATAAATCCACCACCCCTTGACCAAACCCAAAACTCACCAACATCTCCTGAGGACACTCCAACGCCTAACGAGCACACCCCTTCATTCGGGGGAAGTACTAACGGTTCTCATTTAGTTTTGTCCATGCAGATAGATACGTTGGCTCAAAGGATCTACGAGATGGATCAAGGAATTGCATGTAGACTGTGTCATTCAGAACAGAGTATCCTGAATATCACAACCAATATGGACCGACTCAGGGCCATAGTAAGTCTCCTAGAAAGCCAAGGTGCACAGATACTCCGGGAGTTAGCTGACTTACGAAGTGAGCAGGGCAGGCAAAGGGATGAGATGAGAGCAATACGCATAGAGATGCGAACTGATATGCAGAAATCATATCACGTTTTTAGCATGTTTTTAGGCATAATCTAGGGTGAAATTGAGGGTAAATCGATCTTAATTGTTCATTATTAACTCAATTTCACAGTTTTTATGATTTTGGAAGTGTCAGGTGACAAGTGGAAGAAAATGGCAAATTTTGGGACAAAAACGCAATTTTTCAGAAGTTTGGACTTCGGGGAGGGCGTCCCGGTTCAGGACGGGCGTCCAGGACTCGGGACGACCGTCCTGACCTGGTCAACAGACCGGGACGGGCGTCCCGAACCAGAAATTCAAGTCCCACATTGAATGTTTGAGAGAAAATCACTCCAGAAAGCTGCTATAAATACCTCAGGCCTTCCTCAGTTGAAATCATCCCTCTCCACTCGATCTGAGTCATTCAGTGGTTTCCAGTGTACAATTCTCAAGTACACAACTCACTCGGAGACTCAAATTTCAGTATAAGTTTTCTTTCTTTCCTTTTTATGTTTCGTTTTTCTTAGTTTCTGAGAAATAGTCTCAGATCCTAGGGTTCGATAGATAGGTTCGTTTCTGGTATTCATAGAATACCAGGGATTTCGTTAGGAGATCCTAAGAGGGCTCTAGGCGTTCGAAGAGTCAGTCCACAGGGCTGGGCTTAAGCCCAGGACGTAAGGTAAAGTCCAGCTACTAGGCTGAGGAAGCGTCCTCCGAAGGTTCTAGCGAGCAGAGTCGGGTCGAGCAGTACGACATATACAAGCAGTTGCTCCAACGGTGCGACTACGTAAAAGGTGATTTCTTTATGGCATCAGTCCCCCCTGTCCCTCTCTTTATATGTTTGTACTGCGTTTGTTCCAAAAATTAATTATGAATATGAGATTATGATTCCTATGAGTATTTGTTATATATGTTGAAGTTGTTATGTTTTTCCAGAAATAGCCACCTGCTTAATATACATTATGTCTGCATGTCTAATGTAGTTTCTTTTAAACTAAAATTAGGGTTATAGACAATTCCTAACTACAGTCTATTCATAACCTGTTTAGTTTAACAAGCATCAATTAGTATTAGTGTCTACCTTGGGGGCAGCTTCTTCTACCTCAACCTTCTCCCCCGAATCCCCCGCCCCCACTCCCACCTTCGACAATCAGCTCATCAAAACTAAAAGGTCCCCCTTCCCAAGGATACATTCCCCTCTGAAACTGTTGCCAAGGCTTGGAACTATTCTGGCAATTCAAATGAAGGATCGATATGTTGAATGTGATCCCTTAGCACAACTAAGGTATCACCAGCAACGGGAGCAGCTACTCGAGAAAACAACCTATAACAACGTTCATCTTTAAAAAATAAAGTTATAACCGCCTTCTCTGTCTCAGCATTAATGAGACCTTCGGGAGTCTCATATCATTCCCGCAACTGCACAACCTCTTCTTCCCATTTTCTTCTCGCCAATTTCAGCTCCCCACCTTTAATTTTTCACGTAGCACGTCCTGCCTCACCCCTTCTAACTCCTCCCCTTGCCTCCGCAACCTTTCTTCCTCCTAGAATTTCCAAGCCAAATCTTTTTCCGCTTCAAACTCTTGTAATTATAATGAGTCAGTCGGAAGAGGTCCAGGAGTTCAATCTCTAAAAGCATCATCTACACAAAATCATGCAAAATATTTTCAAGTTAGTATTCAAATTTAAACTAAAAATTTCTTTTACTATTATCCCTTTCATTCGACCAAAACACTTACTTCAAATTTTTGTTGGTAAACTTGACCAATAAGCACTTCTGTCGGCAACTTCTCCACAGACCTCTTCAAACCTGGGAGAAAGCAGTCTTGAAAGAAAGTCATCAAACCCCCAGACCCCCATCGCCAAGTTTGATGGTATGTCCCAAGCGGGAACATACTTACCCTTTCTAACCTCCCAGAAACCCCACCCTCCACCTTCGACCGTTTCTTGGGTGGAGAAACATCAGCCGGAACCTCCACCACCTCTTTCTCCTTCCCCTTCCCCTTCACTGCTTCCCTCCTTACTATCGAGGCATGTACTTCTTTTTTCTTTTCCCCAATAGCCACCCCTCCCCCTTAGTCACCTGCTCAGCAACCCCCATTCCTTCTTTTTAGCATCCAGGAACATCCCTGGATAATAATACTGATACGCGAAAATCGTATCACATTTTTAGCATGTTTTTATATATGATTTAGGGTGAAATTGAGGGTAAAATGATCTTAATTGTTCATTATTTACTTAATTTCACAGTTTTTCTGATCTTGGAAGTGTTAGGTGAAAAGTAGACGAAAACAGTAAATTTTGGGGCAAAAACGTAATTTTTGGAAATGTTGACTTGGTCAAAGGGTCAGGGCGGGCGTCCCTAAACCGGGACGGGCGTCCCGACCCAATCAAAGCACCGGGACGGGCGTCCAGGACTCGGGACGGGCGTCCCGACCTGGTCAACAGATCAGGACGGGCGTCCCAATCTGGGACGGGCGTCCCGAACCCCCAAAACTAGTCCCACATCGAATTTTTGATGAAAAATCACCTCGGGAAGCTGCTATAAATACCCCAGGCCTCCAACAGTTGAAATCATTCCTTTCCACTCGATCTGAGTCATTTAGTGGTTTCCAGTGTACAATTCTCTGGTACACAACTCACTCAGAGACTCGGATCTCAGTTTCTTTCTTATTAGTGTTTCGTTTTAGTTTATGAGAAATAGTCTCAAATCTTAGGCTTCTATAGATAGGTTCGTTTCTGGTATTCATAGAATAACCGGGATTTCGTTAGGAGATCCTAAGAGGGTTCTAGGCGTTCGAAGAGTCAGTCCACAGGGCTGGGCTTAAGCTGGGTATTAAGGTAAAGCCCAGTTACTAGGCTGAGGAAGCGTCCTCCGAAGGTCCTGGTGAGCAGAGTCAGGGCGAGCAATACGACATATATAGCAGTACGCTCCGTCGGCGAGACTACGTAAAGGGTGATTTCTTTATGGCATCAGTCCCCATGTCCCTCTCTTATATGTTGTTATTGTTTTGTTCTAAACACTTATTATGAATACAAGATTACGATTCTTTATGAATAGTTGTTTTATATGTTGACGTTGTTATGTTTTTCCGGAAATAGCCACCTGCTAAATATTCACTATGTCTGCATGTTTAATGTGCTCTTTTAAACTAAAGTTAGGGTTATAGACAATTCCTAACCACGGTCTAATCATAACCTGTTTTGTTTAACAGGCATCAATTAGTATTGGTGTCTGCCATGCTAGATAAAATAACCTGCTGAACACCATGCATGTTAAAGTAGTCTAGGTAGGGGCCGAGCTGAGTCCAATTATGCCGGCGGCTAGGGCAAGCGGTATGATCCCCGAAGTGACATAGGGCTTTCATGGATGCCTTCGTCCCGAACCGTGAGTAGGGCCGTCATTAAGGTAGGGCGGTTTATTAGAGACCTCGGATGTGGTACGCCTTTAGACACAGAACATAGTTGCAATCCAGGCTAAGATATATCTAAAATACTCGAATATAGGTCAAACAACATATAGGAACAGTATAACATAGAATCAGGACTCATCTATAAAACACTTCTAGGATTAATTAGACTTAAACCTAGTGGAGAATGAATCACCCTCTCATCAAAGTATTTGATGAAGATTGCATAACTGGATCATAAGATAGGAGTTAGGAAAAAAGGCTAGTTACTACTAAGCCGTTGCCACTTCCCTGGGAGTACGATAATTATGTAATAAAATCTTAGATACTTTCCAACAGACTAGCTACACGATAGGTACTCTGCCTTAGGTTCTGGCTGATTAAGTGACACCATAGAGACTAAATGCGACAATTAGTCAATCACAGTCCTTAATTACTCATAATCAACATAGGGTAAAATAACACCTATTTAGCACGTCAACCGGAAACCCATCAAATACCTATGAGTTCCGATAATGAAACTAAAGCTCCCTTTGTCAGGCATAGTCGAAAGAATTTTAAGTTTACTGGTTATTTTCTTTTCCGTTTGTTTGTGTTGTTTTGAACCATTTCCATCACCAAATGTTTCCCTGAAAATAACAAAATCAAACAACTTAAAATATCAGCTTTCGACTAAAATACTTCATAAAAAAATGAGAAATAAAAACCCCCCATCATTCCCGATCTCCTTATTCCACCCACTTAATTTTCGGATGTCCAATCTGGAGTCAAACTCCAAACTTGCATGCTTCATCAAAGTTTCTGACCAATCTTCTCCTACAGATAACTCGAATCGACACTTTGACAAAATTTCTGCATCATGATAATCTCTCCCATACCCTTCCCCACATTATTACTTGAACTTTTATGATCATTCCAAGGGAGCAGGATTTCGATATTATTAAAACTGTGATGCTTGACATAGAAAAATTCATTCCTCCATGAATGAATGTTGGACGGACCCAGAATCAATGGCCGAAAGCTGCGACAAGCAATGTAAAAAAATACAAGCCCCTCAAGTGTTGTACAATTCTGACACAAGTAATACAACATTCGCCACAACTCTAACCGACACTCGCATCCGAAAGCCCTACAAGCCATTAAAAACCCAACAGTAGTTCGGATAACGTTCGACATTAATTGTCCCAGCTGCACCTGGTAATATTTACAAATATCTACAAACAGAGGATACAGTGGAAACCGTAACCCTGCGCGAAGGTGAGCTACATACATCGTCACACAATCCGTAGGTGGCATATGGATCCGTTGTGAAGCCTCCGGACAGATAGTCTTAAATGTTATTAGGAAGTGGTAGTATTCCCGAATGCCTTCCAAATTTCGAGATTTGGATACAGTTGTCTTATATTGAGGAACTTGAGGGTTCTCTTTCTCTTCACAACCCTTAGTTTTTTGTTCTCTTCTCACTGGACCTACTTCATCTATTGGCCTCCGAAAGGCCATTCCAGAACATACATCTTTTTCATATAAGAGAGGAAAATAGAAATCCTCTCCATCCATCCTATATAGCACACTAGCATCCTGATTCCCAGATGAACCCACAGGACCCATCCATTCCACCAATTCTTCAAACCCTACAAACCTACCAGACGAGTTTTCTTGCCCATTAACCGAAATTGTCCCTTCAAACGAACTCATTTTACCCCTTCTGCCCTAAACCCAAATTGTTCTTTCTTTTCTTTTCCCTTTCCCAAGCCCTAACCTAGAAAATGCAAAGCAACAGAACAACAAGTACTTGAAATTCGTCGAGGAGCCAAGTTTAGCAAAGAAAGTCCAAGCACAATCACACAAAATCATTAGAACACAAACACTGCATTCACAACACAAAAAACGTGTTCACTAGTTAATATCCGCATTCAACGCCATCAATCATGCCTCATAAATCATACCACACAAAACCTATAGTTATAACCAACCAAACCCCCCTTTTTTTCTCTCATCCCATACACAAACACATAAATTCAAACCAACATCCAACCCAACACCACTACACAACATTCCATACACCCCCCTTTTATCAACACAAAAACAATCACACAGACTCAATATTTAACAATGTATAAACATGAAGTAGCAAGGTCCACCTGCATTTCCACATCAAAACAATCAACAATAATATAAAATGCAAAACACTAACCCAAAAAATCAATGAAACTGCAATCATTCTTCTGTTTCAAATGCAAAGCTTCCAAATAGTATGCAAATAAAACCGCAAACAAGCGCACAAGAAATAAATTCAAATCACCTTACACTCACAAGACAGAGAGAAAAATTTCCAGAAAGCCCAGCGCCAAATGAAACGTTTTAACTTCTCCCCCCATTTTCCTTCCGTTTTCCCCTTATACATTTTGAAAAACGCACTATACCGGACCCCAAATTTCTCACGTAACTACATTCCATACATTTTTATGCCCGCACGCACTTTCACGTGAGCATGCGCCCCACACACCACCAGATGAACCATCACCACGCATTATCTATTCCATCGAAGCGTTAGACACGTTTTTTCACACCCGCGCGAATACCAAAGGTCATTATTACAACCCGATACACCAACCTGCTAAAATAACCGCTTCTACCCGAAACTCACATCCGAAAAATTGCTTCACAATCACTCCCACCACCCGTAAGCCTCCCATTCCCTCCTTCCCTTCTTTTCATTTGAAACCCTCTCTTTTTTCTTTACCCAAACCTTACACAATCCCAAACCCCCGCAACCAATACCACACGCCGAACACGCACACTTTCGACAAAGTTTGGTCGCATCCTTCATAATCAAATCACACCTCACACCTCACACCTTCAATAACAGCCACACATTCATCCTGGATCCTCTTTCCAGATATTTTCTTAAAAATAAAAAAGATGCTTATGGTATATATACGAATATGTCCCCCGACATATACACAGATATACCATCACAACGATAATATCTTTTCTGATCTTATTTCTTATATGGTCACAACATAAAATATCTCAGGAATCCCGCGTACAAAAGCTCACGGTCCAAAAAACAATTATAAATAGGAACCCTTTGAGATGAAAGGGAGCACGAAAAAAAGATACAAGAAAAAGAGGAGAAAAAGGAAGAAGAATTAGAGAAGCAAGAATCAGACCACATCAAAGTTTATTTATTTGAATTAGTATTGGAGTTCAATATATATATATATATATTTAATTTACTATTAAAATTTTTTTTAGAACTTTTTTTAACTAAACTAACATTTTGGGAATCCAATTTTCTATCAATATATATAAAAAGTAAGATAAGATTAATTATTAAAAAAATAAAACTTTTAAACGGGAGTTATTTTTAATTTATTAATTGATTTGCATTAAAATAATATATTAGAAATACAACTTTTCAAAGTATCATTTTCAAGAATATAACTTCTAAGGAAGACACAACGTAAGGCTGGAATAAAGTTTATTTTGGATAATAATTTCAATTATAGGTCATTCCCATATTATGAGTCCTTACCTTATCTCATAGCAAAACCGTCTCACTCTTCAGTGCGGGTCCAACTTCAAAACTCAAAACCTGTTAAAAACCTCAGTACCCTAACTCTTCACTCAGAAGTATAGCAAAATTAAAGTAGGGAATGGCGTCCCAAGGGAATCATCCTCACGGCCATCACCACCACGACCATGATCATCACGACCATGGGTAAATTTTTTGCTTTGTATTTGCAATACATTGTTCAGATTTTTATGATTTTTCATTTTTCCAAATAAATAGGGATTCAAATGCAACGTCATGGGTTGGTCCAGATGGGAAGGTATACCATAGTCATGATGGATTGGCACCCCATTCCCATGAACCCATATACTCCCCTGGCTACTTTAGTAGAAGGGCTCCTCCTCTCACTGACAGGGATTTCAATGAAAGAGCTTTTACTATTGGTATTGGTGGTCCGGTTGGTACCGGGTCAGTTCCCTTAATCGCCCTATTTTTACCCTCTGAGTCTTGTTTTCTATGTATATATTATCTTTGGTATTTGCATATGGCCAAATCGTTTTTTCCCCTTTTATTTTTTGTGTGCTCTGTTCTTTAAGACTATGTCTGTATTGAGGTGAATTGAAAAATTGGGGTGGAAGTAAAGGAGAGAACAAATTTTTTTCCTTGTTCTTGGATATTTAGTTAGTTGGAGAGGAACCCCATTACTTGTATTTTCTCAATGAATTTGAAGTCGGAGTATTTTAGGATGAGAACAAGAATGTTGTGGCAGTTGATAAGGAATTTGTGACATCAGAATAAGTTTAGCAACTGCATGTTGCACTGTTGAAAGAATTTGAGTCTGACCTGAGTTTGGATTAGTCTCAAAATGTGTTAATGCTAGGGATTTTTATTCAAAAAAATATAAGAAAGTATGTGCCCATATATATATATATATATATATATATATATTTAAATGGTCTTATTTCTTTCCTTCACTATTTTTGTGGTGAAAATAAGTCAATCCCTCCATTGACCGTCTTTTCCTTTGCTTCCTATTTGTTCAATCTACACACTCTAAACACAATGTAAATAAGATAGACCGTAGCCTGGATGATAACAAGCATATGCGTTTAAGGATGTACATAAATTGTAACGTAGATGAATATATGCATCCTTTTCCAGAAATAGTCATTTGTTTATAATCATTAGGTAGGATGGAAAATGATGTTGTCATTTTCATTTTGCAAAGTGCCTTAAGTTTTATGGAGTTATGTCCGGAATCCTAGTGGGATAAGATGTTGTTTCTCTTTCTTGTCTTTTGTAATGTTTGAACAGTTTCATAGTGTGTTTACAACCTTTATTTCTGGTTATTTTCATGTTCAACTAAAAGAAGTAAAGATAGAGTATATCTGAGATTGCAGCCTACATAAGTGAATTGGGTGGAAAAATAAGAAGTTTCATTTTGCAGCTAGTTACTGGCTACTCCATATCTCTTTCTGTTTTTGTGGTGTTTGGTTAAGGTATATTTTTCTAATGATTTTTCTTAATAAGGCAATAAATAGTTTATTTGAATTTTGGTTCAGAAGATAGTTTTATTATTTTGTAGTTACTGCTCTTTCATATTAGTTTATAAATTTATTTCTCAATTGCAGGAAAACTGCCTTAATGTTGGCGTTATGTAAATTCTTGAGGGACAAGTACAGTCTTGCTGCTGTAAGCATAGCTACCCTGTGAATTCCTTTTTTGTTTAAAATTGGGAACTTATAATTTCTTCACTCCTTATCCTCTTATTTAATGGTTAATGAGGTTCTTTGGTTTCAGGCTATTATAATTTTTCTTTACTAAGTAAAGCTTAGGCGTCTGCTTTAGTATAGAAGATATCATAATTATTCAGAAGACATGTTGACTGGTTTAAATGATAAAGTAGATTGTTTGATTAACCTTGGAATGATGATGACAACATAATTGTGCCTGTACCAAAAGTTCCAAGAAATTGCTCGATATATATTCTTATAATACATGCTTTTGGATGGGAAAGTACCATAGTCACACCCTTGTGTTTTTTATGTGGACCAATTTTCCAGCTACATTCATTGGATTTGTTGTAACAAATATGCCAGAAACACAACTCATAAGAATAAATTGGTGGGTAGATACTTCCATGATTCTAGAGATAGCTTCATGACTAAGAGTTTTAGATGGTCTATAACAATAATAAAACCAAAATTAGTATCCATATGAATTTTTCATTGGTACTATTGTTAAAAACTTCATTTTGTTTCTAACTTTTATATCTAAAGTTGTTCTATGCTGATGTAGATACACACTTATTGGTGGGTAGATACATACTTCAAGTTTGGGTACGTGATTACAAAAGTATTTGATTTCCTTTCTGATCTTATTGATAGAAAGACCTGCTTTTGGTATAAGTTCTTTTTTATAGCTAGTATATTTATTTGTCTAACATACTTCTCCAAGAACTGTTGTTATACCTTTTTTTATTCTTGGTTCTCTATGCTCTCAGTATCTTCATTAGAATCAAAACTAGTGATAGAATTCTGCATATTTATTCTTATTTTTCTTTTGCAATGTTTCTGGAAAGAGACAACAAACATAATTCTTTTTCTCTGACTCCATTTTTCACGCTGTTACAAAGTTTATTGGTTTCATTTTACTTTTCACAAATATTTAGCATGAAATTGATGATTTATGTTCTGTAGATTAGATGAGCTTTTCCACTTAATTCTTACTGTCTTTCATGCATTATCATGTACTCATATCTGATAGTAGTATCACTTTCTTTCCTGCTAAACTTAGAATAATGGTGGAAATTTAGATTTGGAGACTACCTTAATTTTGCATTTGGACATTGTCAAGTAACATCCTGGATAGGAAATGAAGACACTGAAGTGCTAGTTTATAAGAAAAATTTGTTTCATAAGCATTCCATGCGCTTTCTTTCTTTCTATAGTTATCAAATTAGCTTTTGTCATATTCATTGTTGCTTTTAAGCATGATTTCAGTTACCATACTACTTTTTGTAGAATTTAGTTTGTGGTTTTCATATCTTTGTCAGGTTTCGTCCCTATCTCAGGCTTGTGTTTTAAGAACTTATGAATTGGTTAGGTTTCATTCTTGGTAATTGAGGACTATATTTTTCCATTTTGACGTTTTGTATTTTGGCATATGTACTTGCTTTAATGACCTGCACTTCCTGCACTTGAACTGATTCTTCTGTTTGTTGCTGACAGTATATTGCATTATGCTTTTGCTATCCTTCTTTATTTGTTCAGTGCATTCTACCTGAAGATAAATTGAGATAAGCTGTTTTTCAGGTGACAAATGACATATTCACAAAGGAGGATGGTGAATTCTTAATAAAGAATGGAGCTCTTCCTGAGGAGAGGATTCGTGCTGTAGAAACAGGAGGATGTCCACATGCAGCCATTAGGGAAGATATTAGCATCAATCTTGTGCCTCTTGAGGAGCTCTCAAACTTGTATAAAGCAGACATTCTTCTTTGTGAATCTGGAGGAGGTAATGGAATTTTACCAAGTGATTATATTTACACTGTACTGAAGGGGAAGAAATCAATAAATCTGCCTTCTGTGAATTGGGACTTAATGTGTCCTGTAGGCATAATTATTGATAAAAGGGGAGAAAGAAAACACTAGGCACTGAAACATTTTTATTGGTTATTTTTAATATTATATGCATATATATATATATATATATATTTATATCTTTGATTGAATTAGATAATCATAAGATTTTTTTTGGCAGCTCATGTAAAGAGTGTCTTTTTGTGTGTAAGAATAACTTGGATAAAATCTATTGGATTAAAGCCTCTATTATTGCTACAGCAGTAACATGCTTGTTGCTTGCTTTACATTTTTGGGTGCAGATAATCTAGCTGCCAACTTCAGCCGAGAACTTGCTGATTATATCATATACATAATAGATGTATCAGCCGGTGACAAAATCCCACGAAAAGGAGGTCCAGGAATCACCCAGGCTGACCTCCTTGTATGCAATACTTATGCTATTTTGGGAGTTTCTATTTTTATAAAATCTTGCACGTGTCAGTTTTCAGTCTAAATGCAAAATTAATAATATTTTGGTTTATATCCTTGACTATAGGTTATAAACAAAACAGACATTGCTGCTGCGGTTGGAGCTGATTTGTCTGTGATGCAACGAGATGCACTGCGTATGCGGGATGGAGGCCCTTTTGTCTTTGCTCAGGTTTCCTCACTATCTTTCTTCAGATTGTGTTATCCTGGTACATTTATTTTTATTATAAATTGGTTATAATTATGGACAAGCTATGACAGTCAATCTTTCCTTACCAAATAGATTTATTATGAATTGCTCAATAGTTAACCTCTTATCAAATAACAAACCCCAGATTAACTAATTAATAGCAATAAATATTAGAAAGACTCCATTCAAGCCAACAAATCACAGTACTAATATTTGTTTGCACCATTTATCCCATAACTAGAATTAAAAACCATATTTTAGTACACACTTCTGTAAATGTGGATTATGAAAGAGAACATTTCAGACCTAAATGCTAATCTTCATGATCTTTTAAACCTCCTGAAGTTGCCAATGCTGATTTTCCTCTGTTTCTAATCCTCCTATCATGGAAATGTAAAAATATCATTGTTGAGTCAATGTTTCACAGGAAGCAAATTTGTTATATTTCTTAATTTTGAAGAATTGCATTATTTCATGTTGACTGATTTGTGCACAAACAGGTGAAGCATGGTGTAGGTGTGGAAGAAATAGTGGATCACATCTTACACTCATGGGAAGCGGCTACTGGCAAGAAGCGGCGCTGACCTTTAGATCACGCCGGAATTCTTCTGTCAATGGTAAACTTCTGTTTCTCTTTCAAAATTGGGACACAAAATTCAGAAAATCTTGATCATCAAGTGTTTCTGTTCTAAGTTATTGTAGTATAACATGGATACTGTTAGTTATTCTGCCTAAAACACAAAACCAGGCTTACTTTACAAGCCTACTGCTTTATAGAAGGATCCAGGAGAGTACTATTTCTTTTAGGGAAAAAACCATTCAGAAAAATGCGTATCAATTAGATTTTTTATTGTATTAGGAAAGGATTATATGGGAAACCAATCTGGCATTGGGGAGCTGAAACAGAAGTTTCATTTGGTTCAGTGAACTATTCTAATAAGTTCATCTTTTCATTGTACTTGAAGTCCATCAATTGGCACATTTTGACGAGTATTGTGTTTTGAATAAAATAATATTCTCACTGTGAATATTGAAAATGTTCCAATAAAGAGTTGTATGTTAAAAAATTGAATGACAAAGTTGAGATTTAAATTTTATAGTAGTGTTTTATATCATTTTATGGTATCCGCGCCCGCCACACCCCCCGAAAAAAAAAACAAAAAACAGTAGTACTTCAAATAAATCTAAGACAACTTTTGGAATACACATATTTTGACTTTAATTAGATACACATTTTTTTGTTTTTGGTAAATGGTTATGAATATATTAATAAAAAGTAAAATAGAAGTTGTTGGACTCTGAAGCTTCTAAATTGTTCTTCTCTTGAGGTTCTTCCATTCTCCTTCAAAGCGGAGGGAGAATTTATAGGTGCTTTTGAATTAGTAATTCGTTTAGATATTTTTTAGATTTTTAGGAGAAATAATAATATTTGGGTAGAATAAGATATCTATATATGATATAATGATATTTATTATTGATAATTGGAGAGATAATTTAAATAAAGGGTAATTTTGTATTTTAGTGATGAAAATATTTTGTACATATATATAAGCTTTTTTTTAGGCATGAAAATTTAAATGCAAAGAATTTCAAAAATTAATGATTGATGTTAAGGAAAAAATTATTTTGAAAGTCTAAAACGGGAAACGCGGAAGGATATGTGAATAGGTTTTGGGAATCAAAAGTTTAGGCGAAAGTTATTGCTGAATGAGGAATTTGGGAACTATCATATTGCCGAATGTAGAGACTGAAATAGTGAAGCGAAAGTGTTACGGTTACATGGTTTCGTGAGATGGACATTCGGCGTATATGGATGTTAAAATGTCGCGTATTTGAAAAAATGCATGACGGCTAATAAATGATTATTTCAAGGATGTTGAAATGTGATAATTTGAAAAGATTTTTTGACGCTTCGATGGAACAGAAGCGCGTGATGACGATTCGTCTGGGTATATAAAAGTGCGTGTGAGCGCGTGGAACACGTGGAGCGCGTACGTACGTCAAACATGAATTAAATTGAATTAAGCGAGGATAAGAGGTTAGAATTTTTACCTTAGCAAAGAACAAAACAGGAAAAGAAGAAAAAGATTGTTACTTCTTCGTCTTCGTTTTCTCTCTACAAACGCTTGCATTGTGCTCTAGTCTCTGTTGAATTGCAATTTGGACATTTTGGAAGTGCGATTGACGGTGTTGCGAGCTTGTTTGGGTAAGTTTTTATGGTTTATAACTATATATTTATACCTATATATATGTATTGTTCGGTGATCATGTCTATATGTTGTAGATATAATGTAGTTTTGTTGAACATTTGTTGAATCCTAGAACTAATATGATTTAGAGTTATAAAACATGTGTAAAATTGTGGATATGTCATCGTATCTGTTAATATTAGTGAATATGAGATTATATTTGAACTGTAAATGTGTATATGTAAAACAAGCACCTAACTGTTGATATATATGTATATATATGTGTTGTTTGTATTGAAATTGTTTTTGGGAGAGTATAATGATTAAATATGGTCATTAACGATTGAATATGTGTGTTTTTGTGCAGTGCTTTGTGTTTGCTAAAATCTGTTTGTGATCTTTGCTTTGGAATTTTTCTAAATATGGCTCCTCGACGTATTTCAGATATAAACTCTCTGCTTTGTTCTTTGCTTAAATTTCTGTTTGAAAGTTTGAAAAGATAAGTTCATCCGAATGTACTGCGTCAGTTAATGAAGAAGGGTCAGTTTTAGGAGGTTTACTTGGATTTGAGGAGTTAGTAGAGTGGAGAGGACCGGTTGGGTCATCAGGGGAATTGGGTCCAAGTCAATTGTATACAATGGAAGGGGAAGACTTTTTCTTTCCACTGATTGATGAAGATGCTGCATATTCTAGGATGGCATACCGAAGGCCCAAAGACAAACATGCACGATTTAAAAAGGAGCCGAAGATTCAAGGTTGTGAAGAAAAAGATGAAGTGCAAATACCACAATATAAGACAACTGTATTAGAATCACACCACTTAGATGGGATTCGGAAAAACTATCACATTCCACTAACGTACAAAATAATATATCCGAAAGTGTCGCAACGCATCCATACGCTGCCTGTAATTTGTGTGACAACATATGTAGCACACCTGCGAGCGGGGTTGCGGTTTCCCCTTCACCCATTATTCGTAGATATTTGCAAATATTATGGGGTGCAACTTGGACAGTTGATGTTGAATGTGATTCGGACTACTGTAGGATTTCTGATGGCATGTCGAGCATTCGGATGTGAATGTCTACTGAAATTGTGGAGACGACTATATGTTTTGTGTCAGAAGTGTAAGACGCTCGAAGATAGGGGATTTTTTTACATTGCTCGACGTAGTGCACATTTGTTTATAGTAGGATTCTCTAGTATTTATTCGTGGAAGAATGAATTCTTCTACGTTAAGCATTCAAGTTTTGAAGGTAGTGGAATACTTGTGCCGTGGAACAACCGAAAGGCCGTAAATAACGATATGCCAGAAGGATACGAGTGAGATTGTGTTAATGCATAAATTATGTCAAAGTATCGGTTTGAGCTTTCGGTTGGAGAAGATTGGTATGAATCGCTGATGAAGTATTCTGGTCTAGAATTTGGGACAAGGCTGGACATCCGAAGATTGAGTGGGTGGAATGATTATTAAGGACTGAGTAAATATTGATTAAGTACTTTTATAGAATGCTAATGTGTTTGTTATGTTTTGTTTGTGTAGGAAAAAACTTAGTGATGGAAATGGTGCAACACAATTTGGATAAGCGAAAGAAGAAACCATCTGGTAAAGTAAAAATACTTTCGGTTTGCCTGACAAAGGGAGCTTTAGCTACATTACCGTAACTCACAAATATTACTGTCTAGGCATGTTCCGAGGTGCGGAGCAAAAGGAAAAAGTGGTGGAAGAAAAATCGAAAGGGGATACTTCAGCACCAGGGAAAAAGGAAGACGTAAAAGGAAAAGCTAAGGTGGTTTCATTCACTGAAAGTTCGGTAGTCGTTTCCAACCAAAGAAAAAGTTGAAGGTGGGAGATTCTGCATCAACAACAAAAGAAAAAGACAAGTATGTGCCCGGATGGGACATAAAGACGAATGTGGCGTTGGGGGAACCAGGATTGCCTATGAACTTCTTTCATCATTGTTTTCCCCCAGGATTGAAGAAAGACATGGAGAAAGTACTAACAGATGTTTTGGTCTAGGATGTGTATCGGTAGCACTTTGAGGTAAAAGTAAAGTCGTTAATATTTGATTAAACATTGCTTTTGTCAAATGTGACTGACTAAATCTATGTTCGTAGGGGCTACTTTCAGAGATGGTGCTGCTCGATCGACTTTGATTGACGTACCATAATTACGAGTTTGTAGAGTCCGAAAGAGAAGAGGCTTTCCTGGAAAAAGCAGATGCTTTGGCGGTGAAAGTGACTGCCGAAAAGACAATAGAAGAGTAGCGGGCAGAGATAGCCAAGTTGCAACATGAGCTTCACCATGAGAAGCTGAAAGTAAGAGAGCTAGAAATAGCAAGGAAGAAATGGGAGAAAGAAGCCGTGCGACTTCGGGATCGTTATGAAACCCCTAATGGTTTCATAAACGACGCTACTGAGAAAGTGATTATAACATCATTTTTTAAAGATAAAAGATGTTATAACTTATTTTCTCGAGTAGCGACCTTGATTGCTGGTGATGCCCTCGCAGTTATGAGGGATCACATACGGAAAATAGATCCATCTTTTGAACTGCCAGGCAACTTTCAAGCTTTAGCGGCATCTGCTGAAGGAAATGTGTATCCTTGGGAAGGAGGGTCGTTCGATTTTGACGAGCTGATATCAGAAAGAGAAAGGGGGGGGGGGGGGGGATGCAAAAGAAGAAGAAGAAGGTTCAAGAGAAAAAGAAGGAACATAAATAATGGAGGAAGAAGCTTCGGGGGAGGGTGTTCTAGAGAAAGATGTATCTAGGGAGAATGAAAAGGATGTAACCAATGGTGATGCATTGGCTATTTGATCTGTATACGTTTAATAAAAGACTTGTTTCATTTATGAATGTGTCAAATTTTGAGAATGGAACTGACTAATTGAAAATAGAAAAAACATATATCGTAAGTATAGAAATTGAATATGAAGATGAATGTCAGGATAACTAAAAAGTTAAAAATAATATTTTCGGAAAAAAGGATGTATTTGGTAATGATTAATGACAGGAGAAAAATGTGTGTCTGAATGTGATTATTTATTTCAGAAGTATTAAATGCTGTTTGAGTACAGTAATAAGACCAACTGGTGGTAGGAAAAAAAATATGAATACAAGTGTTAAACTAAAACTGAGGGTGAAACAACTGAAAGTTAAGGATAGTATTTTCGAAGGTTAATGACGTTCCATGTTCTGGTGAGAAGGTTTCCATTGTAATCTTTTAAATGAAAACTGCCATTGAGGTTGACTTTGGTGATGATGTACGGTCCTTCCCAATTGGCATCGAGCTTTCGGGGCGATCCTTGATGACTTACAGAATTTTTGCGAAGAACGAGGTCTCCCATCATTAGTGTGTGGTCGAATCCTAGAATTCTTATGTGCTACTAAAGAACGTTTGTAGTTGTACTCTCGAGTGGCGGTATTAGATCGAATATTGTCTAGGAGTGCTAGATTTTTGACAATTTTGAGATCATTCCATTCAATTGAAAAATTGTCTAGGAAAGAAGAAGGCGAACCAATTTCCATTGGAAGGAGAGCTTCGGTACTGAAACATAACAAAAAAGGACTTTCCAACGTGCAAGAATAAGGAGTAGTACGGTAAGACCACAAAATATTTGGTAATTCGTCAATCCATTTGGCTTTTGCTTAATCTAATCTTCTTTGAAGTCCTTGAACTATAGTCCTGTTGGCGACTTTTGTTAAACCATTGGCCTTCGGGTAACCTACGGAAGTGAAGCGGTGATCTATTTGTAATTCTTGATAAAATGTCTAAAATTCCTGTGCCTCAAACATTCTACCATTATCGGTAATAAGGACTTGGGGTATGCCGAATCTGGTGATGACTTCATTCTAGAAAAAATCTTTGACAACCAGTGCTGTAATGGAAGCTAAAGCTTTCGCCCCTACCTATTTAGTGAAATGATCAATAGCAACAATAAGGAACTCTTCGTTACCTCTGGCTTTCGAGAAACGGTTCGACGATATCCATCCCCCATTGATAAAAAGGGATCAGGTTACTGATAGAATGAAATTCGACTGTTGGTAAATGATGAATGTTGGCATGTACTTGACACTAGAACACTGTTGTACTAAGGTAGTGGCATTGGGTTTCACGACTGACCAAAAAAATCTTCATGCATGAGTTTTCTAACTAAACTCTGAGCTCCAATGTGAGACCCGCATATACTTTCATGAATTTCACACAGAATGTAATTACCTTTGGATTCCGAAACACACTTCAGTAAAGGCTATGAATAGTATCAGCGATATAACTGATTGTTGAGAAGAGTGTAATGGGTTGCGGTACTTCTGAGTTTCTGAGCTTGAACTTTATTAGACGGAAGTGTGACATTGGAAATATACTGTATAATGGGTGTCATCCAAGAAGTTTCTTGACTGATAGTTAAAATTGGAAGGTTATCAATGGATTTTGGAGTCAATGGTTCAATCCAAGTTCCATCTAACGCGTCTCATGTGTGAAGTTTAGATAAAGCATCGGATTCGGTATTCTGCTTTTGGGGGATATGTGTCACTTGCAAGAACTGGAAGTTTTTTCGAAAATATGAGACTAGTCGAAACATGTTATCTTCTTTTGCTTCAAATTCTCCATTAATGTGGCCAGCTATAAGTTGTGAATCTGTAAAAATATGGAGGTTGGAATATGTAATGTGTGGGCGACCCGTAACTGCTTCGTATTTGGAGTCATTATTGCTGATTGGGAATGTATATTTTAAAGCATAAAATAATTTGGAATTTTCAGGAGAAGTAAATGCTAATCTTGTACCTTGGTTATTTTCGACTGCTGAACTGTCAACATGTATCGTCCAACAATCAGTAGGGACGGTGTCTTCAAATGATGAGGGATTTGGTGTAGGAACTGAATCTGTACATTCGACAATAAAATCTGATAACATGTTTGCATTGATGCGCTTCCGGGTGGTGTACTCGATGTCGTATTCGGATAGTTCAATTGCTCATCGCATGATTCGGCCGACTATGTCTGATTTATGTAAAGTTTGTCGGACATGAGCTTTTGTGTGCATGATGACATGATGAGCCTAAAAATAATGTTAGAGCTTTCGGGCTGATATAATTAAAGTAAACATGTGCTTTTCTGGTGAACAGTATCAGATTTCAGGTGCTTGGAGGGCATGACTAACATAATATACTGGATGGAAAATTGTTTATTGTTCGGCACAAAGAACGACACTGATCACAAATGGAGATATCGATACGTATAAATGGAGAGTTTCGATGGGTTGGGGAGGAACTAAAATTGGTGGGGACTAAAGATATTGCTTTATGTTTTGAAAAGCTGCTTCACATTCGGAGGTCTAAATGAACTGTTTTGGGTGTCGAAGAAGTTCGAAAAAGGGTAAAGACTTTTTGCCAGACTTGGATAAGAATCGGTTGATAGCTGCAATTCGTCCACTTAAACATTGTACTTCTTTGACATTTTTAGGAGACGTTAGATTCTGGATAGCTACGATTTTAGAAGGATTGATCTCTAATCCTTGTTGGGATATCATGAAACTCAAAAATTTGCCAGCATGTACGTCGAAAGTGCATTTATCCGGGTTTAATTTTAATTCGAAAGTATGTGCGATTTGAAAGGTTTCCTGAAGGTCGTGTAGAATATCTAGGGATGATTTTGTCTTTACCAAAATGTCGTCAACGCAAGCTTCCACATTTCATCGCAATTGAGAATTAAACATTCGGTTTATCATATATTAAAAATCGGTGCCTACATTTTTTAGTCCAAATGGCATACGCTTGTAACAAAAAAGTCCTTCGGGTGTGACAAAAGCGGATTTTTCTTTATCTTCTTCTACCATCTATATTTGATGATAACCCTTGTGAGCTTCCAAGAAAGATAACAAACTATACCCTCCGTGGCATCGGTTAATATATCCGTACGAGGGAGGGGGTACGACTTCTTTGGAATGTCTTTATTGAGAGAAGTGAAATCTATGCAAACACGCTGATTTCCTCTGGGTTTCGGAACAACTACCGGGTTGGCTAACCATTAGGGGAACTGTAATCTACGGATGACATTGGCATCCAGAAGGTTAAAAATTTCTTTCCAGAGGATTGCTTGTTTTTCCATGTTAAAAGAACATCATTTCTGTGTGACGAGCTTTGTTGAAGGAGGTATGCCTAGCTTGTGTTCCATGAATGATCGGGGGATAAGACCAAGGTTTGTAGGTGACCACACGAAGACATGGGAAAATTCTGCAGTGAGGTCCGAAATTTATCGTTGTAGTTGTGATGGGAGAGAAGCTCCAAGACGTACTTTACATTCAGGATGTGCAACATCAGTGACAAATTCTTCAAATTGATCGACAGGTGTCATGTTGAGTCTGCATTTATCGGTGGGAACAATTGGCGATGTTGATGACTGTATTTCTGTATGATAAAAAATTTGCGGAATTGGTAAATCTCCAAGAGTAGTCCATGGTCCAGAAGGTAAAGAGATGATTATGTCATTGCAAAAGGTGCGAATTTGAGCTTTCATAGCATTCAGTGTTGGTCGTTCGAGTATGACATTGTCATGTTGAGTCTGCATTTATCGGTGGGAACAATTGGCGATGTTGATGACTGTATTTCTGTATGATAAAAAATATGCGGAATTGGTAAATCTTCAGGAATAGTCCATGGTCCAAAAGGTAAAGAGATGATTATGTCATTGCAAAAGGTGCGAATTTGAGCTTTCATAACATTCAGTGCTAGTCGTTCGAGTATGACATTGTACATAGCTGGGGAATCAATGACGACGAAAGTAACTAGCTGTTGTTGAAGGTTAGACGGAGGTCCCCATTTAAATAAAAGGTTTGTTGTGCCACAAGCATGTGTTGTGCTTGAAAAATCAACCAGTGGTACCGAATGTGGTTGTAGGAGTTTGTCGTCTAACCGCATCTTTTTTCATGTATCATAGTATAAGATGTTGGTTGAGCTGCTTGTGTGGTGGAAACGAAAGGCTATCACTATCGTCGAATATGATGTTGATGACAAGAGGCAGTGTGATTCCTGTGTCAAGACGACTTTCGGATGATTTAATTGCAGAATGTGAAACATGTACATATTCTTGCAACTGTCCTTGTTGAATGGCGTGTTCAATAGCGTGTTTCAAGGCATGACAAGTATCAGTTGTACGACCAACTTCTTTGTAGAAAGTGTAAAAAACTTTTTGATTTCTTCTGTGAAGGGGTGATGTCATTGGTCGAGGTGCGGGTAAAATGCCTGATGATTCTACATTTTACCAAATAATAGATCTGTCGGTGGTCAGAGGGGTGTATTGGATAATGTCGTACCTCGGGAGACGAGGTTGTCGTCTGTCTTATTTGGAAGATTGGAAACAAGGTCTATAATCTGGACGGTGTTACCGAATGGGGGGTGCAGCAATGTGTGTTTGTGAGTATCTTGATGTATGAGATGATAAGTTGCGAGTTGCATCATGTGCCTGGGTCATTTCCATTGACAAAGATAACTTTTCAGCTTTTATCCATGCTCCAATGTGAGTCAATAACTCCTGAGTGTTCCGTGGTTCTTTAATGTTAAGCTGATGTGAGTATTCATCTTTTAATAAACCATTGTGAAATGTTTCATTGTAAAATAAATTTGTGCAATCTTTGGTTACCAATACTTGTTTCTTGAATCTCTGCAAATATGAGGACAAAGATTACCCAATGTTTTGTCGAATTTGCAGTAGCTCTAGCCGAGTTTTTTTGTTAGTGCAGAAAGCTTCGAAGTGTCGTAAGAATCTATTTCCAAGTTGTTTGAAGGAAAAAATGGACCCAGGAGGGAGGCTGCCGAACCACGCATGTGCTTGTTCGACCAAGGTCATAGGAAAATATAGACATAAAAGGAAATCATATGCACCATGCATGACTCTAGTAGTAGTAAATTGTCGGAGATGAACTTCCGGATCTGAATATCAGGTGTATCGGGTGAATGTTGGGCCTGGAAAGTTGTTGGTAAGGGTCCTTCGCATATGCTAGCGCTAGTGGATTATTGTCAAGTGTGTTCCAAGGTACGATATCATCATTTGGTAAAAGTTCTGGTGGTTCTATTTGTACTTGTCTCACAATCGTCAGAAGTGAGCGTTTAATGCTGGGATAGCTGGGATTGATGTGAATGGTTGCTAAAAATTCAGATGTGGGACTTGTTGTGGAAAGAAAAATTGATATGGTTGGCTTGCTGGTTGTTGTAGAACTTGTTGAATCGGTACCATCTGTACTAGAGATTTTGGAACTTGTTGCGGGAGGTGGAATTGTGATGGTGGGACCACCGGTATTGTTGGTTGTACGAGAAAGACAGGGATAGGAGGAACCAAAACTACTTGCGGATGTTGACTGGGATGCAGAGGCATGACAGGTGCTGGAATTGCTGAATTTGGTTCTTATGGCAGAATGTGGGGAAGTGCAACATTGATCGGATGATTATTTTCTGCGAGTGGCGAGAGACGTTAAGTCCGTTTAGGGGGGATTGAAGTGTTAGTAGAAGAACCTGCTGCTTCAGAAAAATATGAAGTGGCATCGTCGGTGAGTTCTGGATCTTGTCGTGGCCTCTTAGTGCGAACGTATTTCTCAATCTTCTTCCAATTTTGCATAATATAATCATAGTTTACATTGGTTGGATTATCTGGTTGGACTGATATCGAATGTTGACTCACTTCCGGTTGTTAGTTGTTACACGTGGTTTAGGGTAGTTGTTGCTGAGAAGAACATGCTGAAGACGAAGGTTGCGGCTGATTGGGATTAGCCATGATGGAAGCGGGTAATAACGGCTGGTGTTTGCTGGTGGTGACGAGAAGAGGAATACCCAATGATGTTGTGGGAGCGTCTAGAAGAACACTAGAATTTTTTAAGTCACGGTTCAGGTTCGTCATGTTCTTTCTAAAGATTTGAATCTTTAAAAAGCACCGTGGGCGCTAATATGATGTTGTCGGACTCCGAGACTCCCAAACTGTTCTTCTCTTGAGGCTCTTCTCATAGTGATTTTAGGCTTACTCTTCAATTCTCTCTTGGGTTGTCCTTCAAAGAGGAGGGGTAATTTATAGATGCTTTTGGATTAGTAATTTGTTTAGATATTTTCTAGATTTAGAGGAGAAATAATAATATCAGTTTTAAATAATATATGGGTACAATACGATATCTAGATATGATATAATGATATTTATTATTAATAATTGGAGAGATAGTTTAAATGAAAGGTAATTTCGTATCTAGAAATAATAATATCAATTTTAAATAATATATGGGTACAATACGATATCTAGATATGATATAATGATATTTATTATTAATAATTGGAGAGATAGTTTAAATTAAAGGTAATTTCGTATTTTAGTGATGGAGATATTTTGTACATATACGAACAACAAAAGGAAAAAAGATCTTCAACTCTTATCCTTATTTCCCCATAACATGGGATTCAAAAGATGTTTGAGAAATGGACCAGATAAACAAGAAACAAATGCCCATTTAGCTAAATAATAAGAACAACTATTACAATCCCTATGCGCAAAACACAAATGCCATAAGGCTTGATTAGTGGTATATGTACAAAATATCTCCATCACTAAAATATGAAATTACTCTTCATTTAAACTATATCTCCAATAATAATAATAAATATCATTATATCATATCTAGATATTATTATTTCTCCTAAATATCTAAAAAATATCTAGACGAATTACTAATCCAAAAGCACCTATAAATTCCCCCTCCTCTTTGAAGGACATCCCAAGAGAGACCTTAAGAGTAAGCCCAAAATTACTGTGAGAAAAGCCTCAAGAGAAGAATAGTTTAGGAGTCTTGGAGTCCGACAACATCATATTGGCACCCATCGTGCTTTTTAAAGATTCAAATCTTTAGAAAGACCATGATAAACCTAAACCGTGACTTAAAAAATTCTAGTGTTCTTCTAAAAGCTCCCACAACATCATTGGGTATTCCTCTTCCCATCACTACCATCAAACACCAACCGTTAATACCCGCTTCCGTCATGGCTAATCCCAATCAACTGCAAACTTCGTCTTCAACACGTTCTTCTCGGCGAGTGGTGCAGTTCCGATTGGTATGCTAAAAGATATGATTTATTTACCAATGTTGATTATGAGTAATTAAGGATTTAGTTTTACTAACTGTTACTTTAGCATTTAATTGTTGTCACTTAATCAATCAGAACCTTAAGGTAGAGTACCTATCGTGTAGCTAGTTCATACGATTTTAATTTATTAATATCGTAATTCCAGGGAACTGGTAACAATTTAGTAGCATATATCCCTTAATCATAACAATTTTCTTATTTATTTAATTAATCAATCGTTCATCAATATCTTTGATGGATTGGTGATCCCAACCACACACAACACGTATTCCTTTAGCATGCAAGAGTTATCTTATAGACATGCGTTCTGATGTATGTTCTACTGTTTATACATGTTGATTGACCTATTTTCGAATATTTTAGATATATCTTGGTGTAGAATGCAATTATATACTGTATCTTGCTTGTGTACTACATCTGAGTTACCTGATGTATTCACCTTGCCTTAATGATGACCCTACTCACAGTTTGAGTTAAAGGTATCTATGAAAACCTATGTCACTCAAGAATTCATGTCACTCACCCTAACGCTGGCATAACGATCAAACTCAGCCTCATTAGGTTATTTTAAAAAACATGGTGATCTGTAGGTTATTTTATCTAATATGACAGACATTAATACAATTTATCCTAACTTAAGGTCTATTAAACTAAACAGGTTATGATTAGACCATGGTTAGAAATTGTCTATAACCGTTCATTTAGTTTAAAAGAGCAAGCATATATTAAGTCATAATGTTAATGTAACAGGTGACCTTTTCGGAAAAATGAGAATAACTTCAATATGCAAAACACATAAGATGCAATCATAGTTTGGTATTCAAATCACTTTTAGACGAACACAACACAAAGTATACAGAGAGGATCTAGGGGACCACAACCACAAAGTATTTGTTCCTTTATCAGGTCCGCCGGCGGACTGACTACTTGTATACTCTGGGTTACTCAACATGACTCTGATCAGCAGAACATTCGAAGAACGCTTCCTTAGACTAGTAGCGATTACTTTACCTTACATTTGCTTAAGTAATGCATTGTTGACTAGCTATTCGCTCACCTAATGCTCTCTTAGGATCTCCTAACGAAATTCCAAGTATTCTATGAATACAAAAAATGAACACTATCTAATCGAATTCTGAAAATTTGAGATAAACACTCAGAAAATAGAGAAAATGAGACACTCGAAGTTGTTAAATGACTTTTATTGAGTGTTGAGGGATCAAATGATCCACTCAAAGCTACTAAATGACTCGTATTGAGTGTTGAGGGATCATTTCAACTGTTGGAAGCTTGGGGCATTTATAGCAGGTAAAAAGAGTGAATTTCTCTTGCAAATTTGATGTGGGACACCAACTTGCTGTTCGGGACGCCCGTCCCGAGCTTGGGACTCCCGTCCCAGTGCTTTGACCAGGTCGGGGCGGCCTTTCTTGTTCCGGGATGCCTGCCCCGAACTTAAAATTTCCAAAAATTGCTCTTTTGCCCCAATATTTGCTGTTTTCTTACAAATTCCTCCTGAAACTTCCAAAATTACAAATAATGCAAAACTTTGTCAATTTCAATCAATTAAGATCGATTTGGTTCCAATTATGTCTTAATTTGTGTATAAAAACATGCTAAAAAGTTATATGATTTGTGCATATCAGCAACTATCGCACTAAACCACGCGTAACAGCCAACAAGCGGAAGTGCTTCAACATTCGATATCAGTCTAACCAGATAATCCAACTAATGTAAACTATGATGATATTATGCAAAACTTGAAAAATATTGAGAAATACGTTCGCACTAAGAGGCCGCGACAAGATCTAGAACTCACCGACAACGCCAGTTCGTATTTTTCTAAAAAAGCAGGTTCTTCTGCCGACACTTCAATCCCCTAAATGGACTCAACATCTCCTGCCACTTGCAGAAAACAATCATCCGGTCAATGTTGCATTTCCCCACATTCTGCTAGAAGAACCGAATTTAGCAATTCTAGCACCTGTCATGCCTCCGCAACCCAGTCAACATCAGCAATTCCAGCACTCGATACATCGGATATTCATATTCGGAAGTTCATCTCCCGATAATTTACTACAACTATGGTCTTGCATGTTGCAGATGATTCCCTTTTACGGCAATGTTTCCCTATGACCTTGGCCAAACAAGCACAAGCGTGGTTCGACAGCCTCCCTCCCAGGTCCATTTTTTCCTTCAAATAGCTTGGAAATAGCTTCTTACGACACTTCAAAGCTTTCTGTACTAACATAAAAACTCGGCTAGAGCTACTGCAAATTCGACAAAACATTGGGGAATCTTTGTCCTCATATTTGCAGAGATTCAACAAACAAGTATTGGTAACCAAAGATTGCATAGATTTATTTTACGTTGAAGCATTTCACAATGGTTTATTGATGCGTTCCCAACTGATATGCTAAATAGGTGTTGTTTTACCCTATGTTGATTATGAGTAATTAAGGACTGAGGTTGACTAATTGTCACATTTAGTCTTTTAAGGTGTCACTTAATCAGTCAGAACCTAAGGTAGAGTACCTATCGTGTAGCTAGTCTGTTGGAAAGTATCTACGATTTTATTAAATTAAATATCGTACTTCCAGGGAAGTGGTAACGACTTAGTAGTAACTAGCCTCTTACCCTAACTCTTATCTTATGATTCAGTTATGCAATCGTTCACCAATATCTTTGATGAGAGGGTGATTCATTCTCCACTAGGTTTAAGTCTATTTAAGCCTAGAAGTGTTTTATAGATAATGTCCTGATTCTATGTTATACTGTTCCTATATATTGATTGACCTATCTTCGAGTATTTTAGATATATATTAGCATGGATTGCAACTATGTACTGAGTCTAAAGGTGTACCACATCTGAGTATCTAATAAACCGCCCCATCGCCAAGGTAAACGACCATACTCACGGTTCGAGCTAAAGGCATCCATGAAAGCCCTATGTCACTTAGGGGATCATGCCGCTCGCTCCTAACCGCCGGCATAAACGCTCAACTCAGCCTACTTAGACTACTCTAACAAACAGGGTGTTCTGCAGGTTATTTTATCTAATATGGCAGACACCAATACTAATTGATGCATGTTAAATTAAACAGGTTATGAATAGACCGTGGTTAGGAATTGTCTGTAACCCTACATTTAGTTTAAAAGAAACTACATTAGACATGTAGACATAATGAATATTAAGCAGGTGGCCATTTCCGGAAAATCATAAAAGCTTCAACATATAAAACAAATATTCATAAAAATCATAATCTCATATTCATAACAAATCTTTGGACAAACACAGTACAAACATATAAAGAGAGGGACAGGGGGACTGATGCCATAAAGAAATCACCCTTTACTTAGTCTCGCTTATGGAGCAACTGCTTGTATATGTCGTACTGCTCGACCTGACTTTGCTCGACAGAACCTTCGGAGGACGCTTCCTCAGCCTAGTAGCTGGACTTTACCTTAATACCCAGCTTAAGCCCAGCCATGTGGACTGACTCTTCGAACGCTTAGAGCCCTCTTAGGATCTCCTAACGAAATCCCAGGTATTCTATGAATACCAGAAACGAACCTATCTATCGAAGCCTAAGATCTGAGACTAATTCTCAGAAACTAAGAAAACGAAACACTAACTAGAAATAAAAGAAAACTTATACTGAACCCGAGTCTCTAAGTGACTTATGTACTCGAGAAAAGTGTACACTTAAAGTCACTAAATGACTCAGATCGAGTGGAGAGGAATGATTTCAACTGGGGAAGGCCTGGGGTATTTATAGTAGCTTTTTGGAGTGATTTTTCTTCAAACATTTGATGTGGGACTTGGAATTTCAGCTCGGGACGCCCGTCCTGGATTGGGACGCCCGTCCTGGACTGTTGACCAGGTCAGGACGCCCATCCTGATTCGGGACACCCTCCCCGATGCCTGAACTTCTGAAAAATTGCATTTTTGCCCCGAAATTTGCTATTTTCTTCTACTTTTCACCTGACACTTCCAAAATCACAAAAACTGTGAAATTGAGTTAATAATAAACAATTAAGACCGATTTGCCCTTAATTTCACCCTAAATTATGCCTAAAAACATGCTAAAAATGTGATATGATTTATGCATATCATTTATTAAAAGGTGAATTCTCACATCAGCTTAACATTCGGGAACAACGAAACACTCAGGAGTTATTGACTCACATTGGAGCATGGATAAAAGCTGAAAATTTATCTTCGTCAATGGAAACAACCCAAGCACATGATGCAACTCTCAACTTATCATCTCATACATCAAGATACTCACAAACACACATTGCTGCACCCCCTATTCGGCAACACCGTCTCAATTATAGACCTCATTTCCAATCTTCCAAATAAGATAGACGACAACCTCGTTTCTTGAGGTACGACACTGTCCAATACACTCCTCTGACCACCGACATATCTATTATTTGGCAAAATGTAGAATCATTAGGCATTTCACCCGCACCTTGGCCGATGACATCACTACTTGACATAAGAAATTAAATAATTTTTTGTGCTTTCCACAAAGAAGTTAATCATACAACCGATACTTGTCATGCATTGAAACAGGCTATTGAACACTCCATTCAACAAGGACAGTTTCGAGAATATGTACAAGTTTCACATTCTGCAATCAAACCAGCCGAAAGTCGTCCTGACACAAGAACCACATTGTCTCATGTCATCAACGTCATATTCGACGATAGTGATAACCTTTTGTTTCCACCACAAAAGTGGCTTAGATTGTCCAAAACTAATCCAGGTACCAGTCTTTCGTTGGTTATATCTCTCCACATCAACACGTACTTTGTTCGTCGCATATTAGTTGACACGGGCAGCTCAGAAAACATCTTATACTACGATACATGGAAAAAATGCGATTAGACGACAAACTCCTACAACCACATTCGATACTACTGATTGATTTTTCAAGCACAACAACCCATGCTTGCGGCATAACAAACCTTTTAATTAAATGGGGACATCCGTCTAACCTTCAGCAACAGCTAGTTACTTTCGTCGTAGTTGATTCCCTAGCAACGTACATTGTCATACTCTGACGACCAGCACTGAATGCTACGAAAGCTCAAATCTGCACCTTTTGCAAGGACATAATCATCTCTTTACCTTCTGGACCATGGACTATTTCTGGAGATGTAAAATTCTGTAGATTTGTTATCATACAGAAATACAGTCATCAACATCGCCAATTGTTCCCACTGATAAATGCAAACTCAACATGACACCTGTTAATCAGTTTGAAGAATTTTCCATTGATGCTGCACATCCCGAATGTAAAGTACTTCTTGTTGCTTCTCTCCCATCACAACTACAAGTACAAATTTTGGACCTCGTTGCAGAATTTTCCCATGTCTTTGTGTGGTCAGCTACAGACCTTGATCTTATCCCCCGATCATTAATGAAACACAAGCTAGGCATACCTCCTTCAGCAAAGTCTGTCACACAAAAATGATGCTCTTTTAACATGGAAAAGCAAGCAATCCCCTAATGGTTAGCCAACCCGGTAGTTGTTCCAAAACCAAGAGGAAAGTGGCGTGTTTGCATAGATTTCACTTCTCTCAATAAAGTCATTCCAAAGAAGCCGTACCCCATCCCTCGTACGGATATATTAGCTGATGCCCTGGTAGGGTATAGTTTGTTATCTATCTTGGACGCTCACAATGGTTATCATCATATACAGATTGTAGAAGAAGATTAAGAAAAGACCGCTTTTGTCACACCCGAAGGACTTTTTTGTTACAAGCGTATGCCATTTGGACTAAAAAATACAGACGCCGATTTTTGAGATATGATCAACCGAATGTTTAATTCTCAGTTGGGACGAAATGTGGAAGCTTACGTTGATGACATTTTGGTAAAGATAAAATCATCCCTAGATATTGTACAAGACCTTCGGGAAACCATTCAAACCACAAATTTTTGGGTTTCATTATATCCCAATGAGGATTAGAGATCAATCATTCTAAAATCGCAGCTATCCATAATTTGACGTGTCCTAAAATTGTCAAAGAAGTACAACGTTTAAGTGGAGGAATTGCAACTATCAACCGATTCTTATCTAAGTCTGGCGAAAAGACTTTACCATTTTTCAAACTTCTTCGACACCCAAAATAATTCATTTGGACCATCGAATGTGAAGTGGCTTTCCAGAACATAAAGCAATATCTTAAGTCCCCACCAATTTTGGTTCCTCCCCAACCCGGTGAAACTCTCCATTTATACGTATCGATATCTCCATTTGTGATTAGTGTCGTTCTTTGTGCCGAACGATGAACAGTTTTCCATCTAGTATATTATGTTAGTCATGTCCTCCAAGCAGCTGAAACTCGGTACTCTTCACTAGAAAAACAACTTTTTCCTTTAATCCTGGCAGCCCAAAAGCTCCGACATTATTTTCAAGCTCATCATGTCATCATACACACAAAAGCTCTTGTCCGACATGCTTTTACATAAATCAGACATAGCCGGCCGAATCATGAGATGGGCAGTTGAACTATCCGAATACGACATCGAGTACACCACCACGAAGCGCATCAATGCAAACACATTATCATATTTTTTGTCGAATGTACATATTTAGTTCCTACACCAAATCTGATGCGATTCCGGTTGACATGCTAAATAGGTGTTATTTTACCCTATGTTGATTATGAATAATTAAGGACTGTGATTGACTAATTGTCACATTTAGTCTCTATGGTGTCACTTAATCAGCCAGAACCTAAGGCAGAGTACCTATCGTGTAGCTAGTCTATTGGAAAGTATCTACGATTTTATTAAATAAATATCGTACTCCCAGGGAAGTGGCAACGGCTTAGTAGTAACTAGCCTCTTATCCTAACTCTTATCTTATGATCCAGTTATGCAATCTTCATCAATATCTTTGATGAGAGGGTGATCCATTCTCCACTAGGTTCAAGTCTAATTAATCCTAAAAGTGTTTTAAAGATAAGTTCTGATTCTATGCTATACTGTCCCTATATGTTGATTGACCTGTCTTCGAGTATTTTAGATGCATCTTAGCCTGGATTGCAACTATGTTCTGTGTCTAAAGGCGTACCACATCCGAGGTCTCTAATAAACCGCCCTACCTTAATGACGGCCCTACTCACGGTTCGGGACGAAGGCATCCATGAAAGCCCTATGTCACTTCGGGAATCATACCGCTTGCCCTAGCCGCCGGCATAATCGGACTCAGCTCGACTCCTACCTAGACTACTTTAACAAGTAGGGTGTTCAGCATGTTATTTTATCTAGCATGGCAGACACCAATACTAATTGATGCCTATTAAACTAAACAGGTTATGATTAGACCGTGGTTAGGAATTGTCTATAACCCTAACGTTAGTTTAAAAGAGCACATTAAACATGCAGACATAGTGAATATTTAGCAGGTGGCTATTTCTAGAAAAACATAATAACTTCAACATATCTAACAAATATTCATAAAAATCATAATCTGGTATTCAGAACTGTTATTTGGACAAACACAATAACAACATATAAGAGAGGGACAGGGGGACCGATGCCATAAAGAATTCACCCTTTACGAAGTCTCGCCGATGGAGCGTACTGCTGTATATGCCGTATTACTTGACCCGACTCTACTCACCAGAACCTTTGGAGGAGGCTTCCTCAGCCTAGTAGCTAGACTTTACCTTACATCCTGGGCTTAAGCTTAGCCCTGTGGACTGACTCTTCGAACGCCTAGAGCCCTCTTAGGATCTCCTAACGAAATCCCGGGTGTTCTATGAATACCGGAAACGAACCTATCTATAGAAACCTAAGATCTGAGACTATTTCTCAGAAACTAAAACAAACACTAATAAGAAAGAAAACTGAGATCCGAGTCTCTGAGTGAGTTGTGTACTGGAAAATTGTACACTGGAAACCACTTAATGACTCAGATCGAGTGGAGAGGGATGATTTCAACTGCTGGAGGCCTGGGGTATTTATAGCAGCTTCCTGGAGTGAAAATCTCCAAAAAATTCGATGTGGGATAGCTTCTGGCGGCTCGGGACGCCCATCCCGGTTCGGGACGCCCGTCCTGATTCGTTGACCAGGTTTGGGACGCCCGTCCTGGCGGTTTGACTGGGTCGGGACGCCCGTCCCGGACCTTTGACCGGGTCAACATTTCCAAAAATTGCGTTTTTGCCCCAGAATTTGCTGTTTTCGTCTACTTTTCACCTGACACTTCCAAAATCATAAAAACCGTGAAATCAAGTAAATAGTAAACAATTAATGTCAATTTACTCTCAATTTCACATTAAAACATATATAAAAACATGCTAAAAATGTGATACGATTTTCGCGTATCAAAATCCCTCATCATTTGAAGACACCGTCCCTATTGATTGTTGGACGATACATGTTGATGGTTTGGTAGCCGAAAATAACCAAGGTATAGGTTTAGCATTTACTTCTCCTGAAAATTTCAAATTATTTTATACCTTAAAATATATATTCCCAATCAACAATAATGAGTCTGAATACGAAGCAGTTTTAGCTAGATTACGGGTCGCCCGCACATTATATATTCAAAACCTCCGTATTTTCACAAATTCACAACTTATAGCTAACCACATTAATGGAGAATTTGAAGCAAAAGTAGATAACATGCAACGATATTTGCAGCTGTTCTCATCCTTTCGAAAAGACTTCCCGTTCTTGCAGGTGACACATATCCCCCGAAAGCAGAATGTCGAAGCTAATGCTTTATCTAAATTTCACATAGGAGACGCGTTAGATGTAACTAGATCGAACCATTGACTCAAAATTCCATAGATAACCTTCCAATTTTTACTATCACTCAATAAACTTTTTTTGACACCCATTATACAATATATTTCCAATGACACACTTCCGTCTGATAAAGTTCATGCTAAGAAACTCAGAAGTGCTGGAATCCGTTGCACTCTTCTCAATGATCAGTTATATCACTGCTACTATTCATGGCCTTTACTGAAGTGTGTTTTAGAATCCGAAGGTAATTACATTATGCGTGAAATTCATGAAGGTATTTGCGGGTCTCACATTGGAGTTCGAAGTTTAGTCAAAAAAGTTATGTGTGCTAGTTATTTTTTGCCAATCATGGAAACTTATTCCACTACCTTAGTACGACAGTGTTCCAAGTGTCAGGTACATGCCAACATTCATCATTTACCAACTATCGAATTTCATTCTATTAGTAACCCGATCCCTTTTTATCAATGGGGGATTGATATCGTCGGATCGTTCCCGAAAGCTAAAGGTAACAAAGAGTTCCTTATTGTTGCTATTGATCATTTCACTAAATGGGTAGAGGTGAAAGCTTTAGCTTCCATTACAGCACAGGTTGTCAAAGATTGTTTCTGGAATGAAGTCATCACCGGATTCGGCATACCCCAAGTCCTTATTACCGATAATGGCAAGCAGTTCGAGGCACATGAATTTTAGACGTTTTGTTAAGAATTACAAATAGATCGCCGCTTCACTTCTGTAGGTTACCCGCAGACCAATGGTTTAACTGAAGTCACCAACAGGACTATAGTTCAAGTACATAAAAGAAGATTAGATTTGGCGAAAGCCAAATGGATTGACAAATTCCCAAATGTTTTATGGTCTTACTGTACTAATCCTCGTTCTCGCACATTGGAATGTCCTTTTTTGTTATGTTTCGGCACTGAAGCTCTCCTCCCAGTGCAAATTGGTTTGCCTTCTCCTCGTCTAGATAATTTTTCAATTGAATAGAATGATCTCAAAATCACCAAAAATGTAGCACTCTTAGACAACATTCGGTCTAATATCCCCACTCGAGAATACAACTACAAACGTTCTTTAGCAGCACATAAGAATTCAAGGATTCGACCACACACACTAATGATGGGAGACCTCGTTTGATATGCCAAATCATATCACATTTTTATCACGTTTTTAGACACAAAATAGGGCATTATTTGAACCAATTTGATCTTAATTTGTGATTTTAGAAGTCTCAAGAGTAAATTGCATAAAAACAAAAAATGTTAGGGTAAAAAGTACAAATTTTGGAAGAGTTGAGCTCGGGGGTGGCTGTCCTTGAGCTTAGGACGCCCACCCTGGTCGAGTCAAAGCTCGAGACGGGTGTCCCAAGCCTCGGGACGAGCTTCCTGAACAGCAAATGAGAATCCCACATCGACTTCTCAAGCAAAAATCCCTCCTTTTCACCCCTATAAATACCCCAGGGTATGGAAGGTTAAGGATATCCCTCAACACTCAACACAAGCCATCTAGCAACAAAGAGTGTCTCGTTTTCTCCATTTTTTTAGAGTTTATCTCTTATTCTGGGAATTCGATTATATAGTGTTCGTCTTTAGTATTCATAGAATATTAGGATTTTGTTAGGAGATCCTAAGAGAGAATTAGGTGAGCGAATAGTTAGTTAACGAGGCATTGCTTAAGCCCAAGATGTAAGGTAAAGCAATTGCTACTAGGCCAAGGAAGCGTTCTCCGAAGGTTCTACTGATCAGAGTCAGTTCGAGCAACCCAAAGGATACAAGTTTGGCAAAGCCGGCGGACCTCATAAAGTGGTGACTACTCTATGGACATGGTTCCCTAGATCCTCTCTGTATATCGTTGAGTTGTGTTCGTCTAAATATTTATTTGGATACTAAATTATGATTTTTATATTATACATGATTTGCAAGTTGAGGTTCTACTCATTTTTTTCGAAAAGGTCACTTGCTAAATTAATATTATGCCTGATTATGTGTTTGCTCTTTTAAACTAAATGAACGGTTATATATGATATGCACAAATCATATAACTTTTTTAGCATGTTTTAGGCACAAATTAGGACATAATTGGAACCAAATTGATATTAATTGATTGAAATTAACTTCTTTTTGCATAATTTGTGATGTTGGAAGTTTCAGGAGAAATGTGCAAGAAAATAGCAAATATTAGGGTAAAAGTGGGATTTTTGGAAGTTTTGAGCTCGGGGTGGGCGTCCCGGAGCCAGAACACCTGCCCCAACAAAGTCAAAGCCTTGGGGGTGGCCATCCCCAAGTCAAGATGCTCATCCTAACCTGGTCAAAGCCCCGGGACAGGCGTCCCGAGCATTGGATTTGTGTCCCACATCTAATTTCCAAAAAAAAAACTCCTTTCACCTGCTATAAATACCCAAGACTTCAACAGTTGAAATCATCTCTCAACACTCAACACTAGCCATTGAGCAACAAAAGTGACTCGTTTTCTCTATTTTCTGAGTATTTATCTCAGAATTTGGGAATTCGATTAGATATTGTTCATTTTTTGTATTCATAGAATACCCGGGATTTCGTTAGGAGATCCTAAGAGAGCATTAGGTGAGCGAATAGCTAGTCAACATGGTGTTGCTTAAGCACATGATATAAGGTAAAGTAATTGCTACTGGTCTAAGAAAGTGTTCTCTGAATGTTCTGCCGATCAGAGTCAGGTCGAGCAACCCAAAGTATACAAGTAGTCGCTCAGCCGGCATACCTGATAAAGGGTGAATACTTTATAGTGGTGGTCTCCTAGATCTTCTCTGTATATCTTTGTGTTGTGTTCGTCTAAAGATTAATTTGAATACTAAATTATGATTGCTATATTATACATGCTTTGCATGTTGAGGTTCTGCTCATTTTCTAGAAATGTCACATGCTGAATTAACATTATTGTAATCCAGACCAAGATATATCTAAAATAATCGAAGATAAGTCAACCAACTTGTACAAACAGTAAATATGCATCATAATATATGTCTACAGGATAACTCTTGCATGCGTGATAAGTGTTTGTTATGTGTGATTGAGATCACCAATTAATCCAAAGTATTGATAATCGCTTGACTGATTAAATAAATAAGATGAATTTCAGTATTAAGGGATAATTGCTACTAAGCCGTTACCAGTTCTCTGGGAGTACGATAGGTACTCTGCCTTAGGTTCTGATTGATTAAGTGACAGAAATTAATGTTAAAGTAACAGTTAGTAAGACTAAATTCTTAATTACTCATAATCGACATAGGTAAATAAATCCTATCTTTTTGTATACCAATCGGAACGCATCAGATTTTTGGCGCCGTTGCTGGGGAACATTCATAAAATTTTAGGATTCCTGATCAAAATTCTAGAAAATTATGATAGGTAACGGTAGTAATCTATACTTTAATAAACAATTACGCTTATTTGAAATTAGTCAATCAATTTCCTGAACTATAGGATTATCGTGAATAATTAATTTTAGAAATCATCTAAAATTAAAAATTTAGGTTAATCAATTTTTAGAAATATATTCTAAAACCATACTAAGGAAATCAAAATGAAAAAAAATATATAAAAAAATTTAAAACAAAATATTTTTTCATGTTTACTGTTTTCCTATTTGGTTGTCATTTTATTTTTTTTAAATTTCTGAAAATATTATTTTTTAGAAATTGATCTAACCCAAACTTTGCAATTATAGATGAAGAGAACAAGAGCAGGTACTAACAAAGTAGTAGAACATTTAGAAAATCCCGACACTCTTGTTCAAAAGAAAAAGAAACCAGAAGGACCATCAAACCCTATGAACGAGGCACCTCTGGGGGCTAACCCTTCACAAGAAATAGAAATAAACTCGAGCCAAGATACTAGTGCTTTAGTAAACAAATTCCTAAATGCATGTGTGCCTAGGTCTAACCAAGAAGAGGATCCCTCTGAAGACACTTTTCCTCCAAGGGACGAACAACCAAAATCTCCAGTTCACACTCCTATCCAAAGAGCCCATGAAACTTTACAAACCTTTGTTGAACGTACCCCAAATTCACCAACATCTCTAGAACTTACTGTTGAGTCCTTTTTGGTTAATGCTTGTGTTGTAATTGTTGGAACCTAATGCATTTGTGATATATTGGCATTCTTAATAATGACATGGAATGGATGAAGTGAAATACTTGGCTGAAATGATGTACATGATTAATGATAGTAATTTTGGTGTAATTCACGGTGTGAGCATTTTTGAAATATATATATGATATAGATCGAGGGTGAAGATTACACTTTCATTAAAGAATCAAGGGTCAAGATCAAAGGTGGAGATTGGACTATTATTAAAATCATCAATGGTCAAGTTTATTGGGTTTTTGTGTAAATGCATTTATATGTGAATATCTAGATATTCACGTTAGAAACAAGATATTTTTCAAGAGAAAAATTCTGGTGAATGCAAATATGTGAATATATAGATATTCACGTTAGAAACAAAGTTTTTTTGAGAAAAAGAAAAAGAAGAATAAAAAAAGAGAGAAAAAAAAGGAAAAAGAAGAATAAAAATTCTAGTTGTGGGCAGTAGATATTTTTGAAAGAAAATTCAAGAAAAACACACATTCTAATTGTGGGCAGTAGAGACTTTTGAAAGAAAAATCAAGAAAAACACTTCGTGACAATCATCTCAAATCTTGAAGAAGGGTTTTGGAGGATACATCATAGAAAGATTATTCATCAACTTGGAGGTGACAGATCAATCCTCGTTTTCTGTTGATGTATTATACATATTTGAAATATCTTGTTGAACATTAAATTCTTGTTATATCTTTGGGGTAAGTTTTGAATTTGCCTAACCTAAGTGATAGGGAAGGCATCGTTTCTATTGGGTAGAGTAGGAAGTGATTCTACTCTTTATCTTAAGGAATTGTACTTGTGTGAGTAAGGGAGTGAGCCTTCTTTGTAGCTCTAGTGAAGAGCATTGTGATAAACAAGTAACTAGTGAAGTTGCATTGAAATGGTAGTGAACCCTATCACCGTGGATGTAGCCTACCTTGTTGGTGGTGAACCACGTAAATTGATTGTCTCTTTAATTTCATGCAAGTGTGTGTATGTTAACATTGGTATATTAACTAAAAGAATACCTCTCAAGAAATGGATCACAATAATTAAACTACACACAAACAATTGCTTGTGTTGCTGAAATTTTGTATAAATCTTTGTTGGGGTGCTAAAATCTACAAAAACAGTACGTTGAATTCTTGAAATGAGTTAAGCACTGATTCACCCTCCCCCCCCCCTCTCAGTTCATTCCTTGGGCATAACAATTGGTATCAGAGCCAAGTCTGATTGCGATTTGGTTTAAACACCTATCCTATGCATGCCGAGATTTATCTTGATTACTATGTGGTTTATTCTCATTGTTCTTGAAGCAATTGTTGATATTATATTACTGCTATTTGTCCTGAATTTGAGCAACATTATTTGAAGTGTTTATTGTGCATATTCTCTCTATTGGAGTATGGGTTCGAGTGTGGTAAACAGCAAAGGAGTACCTATCTTTGATGGTCAGAATTTTCAGTTTTGGAAAGCAAGAATGAATGCATATCTTCTATCCATGGGTCTTGCTGTTCAGAAAATTGTTAAAGATGGATATATAAAAGTTGAAGAAGATGGTTCTATGGCAGCAGCTGATATTAAAAATATTGAGCTTGATGGGAAGGCAATCAATGCCTTATATGCTGCCTTGACTCAAAAAGAGCTTGCCAAAGTTATAAATTGCAAGACAGCACATAATATATGGGAAAAGCTAAGGAATATTAATGAAGGAGACTCAAAGATAAAGGAAGCTAAAAAGGGGTTTGATTCGAGGAGTAAGGAGAAAACTTACTCTAAGGCAAATGGAAATACATCCTATAGAAAGAGAAACTACATGAGCAAGAAGTACAAGAAAATTTTAGATTCCGAAAGTGATTCATATTCATGTGACATTGATGATTCAGAAGATGAAGAAAATCTTATGGTTGTAAAAGTTAATTCTTCTTGTGAGGGAGAACAATCCCAAGAAGAAATAGAAGGTAGAATTAATTTGAAACTTGAACTTGAAGGTGCACTTAATGAATTGAGCAAACAAAGAAATGAAGCTAAAAGAGCCACTGCTGCAATGAAAGATATACAATCTATTGCTGAAAGATTTGAAGATGAGATGATAGTCCTTGAAGAGAAAGTGCATCAGCTTGAACAAGAAAACAAGATCTTGCAAGATAAAGTTGAAGAGTTAACTTTCAAACTTGAAGAACAAGTGAAGATCAATAATGACATGGCTGCTGAATTGGTTGCAAAAGTAAAACAAGTGGAAACTCTTGAACAGAATGCAAAGAATAAAATGAAAACATTTTTGGAAACATCATTTGTTTCACCTTGTGGAGAAAGTTCTAATATTTCAAATGATGAAGCTAGAAATGAGTCTTCAATGAAGCTAAAGAAGTGCATTAAAATACAAAGGCCACATTCAATGGGAAAACAAGGTTTGGGGTTTGAAGAAAACACCATACAATTGATGGATGAAAACAGCGGGAAGACAAAAGTGGTTCATCCAACATTTGATATATGTGATTCAAATACTACAAAGGAAGAAAATAGAGAGGCACAACATAAAATTAATGGAAATCAGTCTCTTAAATTTCAGTTTGGAAGACATGGCAGTTTTATGAGATTCAATGGGTATTGTTTCAGTTGTGGTAAGTATGGACATCGAGCAATTGTTTGTAGAAACAATATCAGATCACAGGTTGGTTCATATCCATTTTTGAGGCAGTTTGGTAATTGGTTTGGGTATAATTATAAAAATAGAGGAAGATGGAGAAATCAATTTTTTCAGCATGTAAAACAAGATTCAAGATCTTTTACTACAAGAAGGATTCACCCGCACATGAGAAGAATGAAATCTGCTACATCATTTTCTTGTCCTTTGAACAACAAGTTCAAAACTTTGAATGAAAATGTTATTGAGTGTGAAAGATGCAACATGATAGGTCATTGTGCTGCAGAATGCATGACCATTCTGCCCAACCAAATTCCAAAACATATCAATCTGAATAATCAAGAAGGGAGAGGATATTTTAAGGGAAAGAATGTGTATAGAAAAGTGGAAAGGAGTGAACAAGCAAATGTCGTAGAAATTGCTTTGAAGACCAAAACAAAAGGAGCATCATGGGTCATGGATAGTGGTTGTACTTCTCATATGACAGGAGATAAAAAGCTTCTGAAGAACACACAAGATGTTGATAAAGGCTTTGTGAAATTTGCTGAAAAAAGTGGTCTAAAGATTAAAGGCTTGGGTGAAGCTACTTTTGGAAGTGAAAAACTATGTTCTAAAGAATTTTTATTTGTTGATGGGCTCAAGTATAATTTGATGAGTGTGAGTCAACTTTGTGATTGTGGACATGAAGTATTATTTACACAACAAGGTTGCATTGTGAAGAGTTCCAAGAATGGCGAGATTGTTGCAAAAGGAACAAGGAACAAGAAGGACTTATATATCATTAATGAGAAAGAAAATACTTGCTTATTATCTAGTTCAAATGAAAATATACTGTGGCACAAGAGATTGGGACACATCAATCAGAAAAGCATGTGAGAACTTGTGAAGAACAAAGCTATTAGAAATTTTCCTTAATTAAAAAAAAAGCAAATGAATTGAGTTGAACAAGTTTCAAGAAAAATGAATGATTTGTTTGGGAAAATAGAATACAGATAGAAATCAGATGTAATAGTAATGAGACCATTGAGAATTACGATGGACAAAGCACACGAAAATGTGCAGCCCATGAATGGTCATATAGCATTCTTACACGAAAGATCCAAGTTTTATGAATTAGCTGCAATCCTGGTTAAAGGATTGCCTCAATATTGTTCAAAGAAGAGGCATCAGATATTCAAGAAACCAGTCGGGAAAAGGTCATCTTCGACTTAATAGAAAACAAGAACTGGCAATGAAGAAATGAGGCACTTGATAATGGATAAAGATAAAGTTGAAAAAGGTGAGATTCAACATTGTACAACCTGCTCCTTCACTTTGAAATGGTAAGTCTCTTCTCTTCCACTCTTGCTTTTGGAATTATTGTCAAAGGGGGAGAATGACACATGAAAAGCTAATAGGGGCTGAATATCATGGAAAGGGGGAGAGTATATCTTTAGGGGGAGCAGTATACTGAATCTGAATTTGATTCTGAATTTGATTTTCACTCTGAATTAAATTTTCTGTTCAATGTCATTAGCTTCTCATTATGGTTGCCAACAATTCCAAAGGGGGAGATTGTTGAGTCCTTTTTGGTTAATGCTTGTGTTGTAATTGTTGGAACCTAATGCATTTGTGATATATTGGCATTCTTACTAATGACATGGAATGGATGAAGTGAAATACTTGGCTGAAATGATGTACATGATTAATGATAGTAATTTTGGTGTAATTCACGGTATGAGCATTTTTTAAATATATATATATGATATAGATCGAGGGTGAAGATTACACTTTCATTAAAGAATCAAGGGTCAAGATCAAAGGTGGAGATTGAACTATTATTAAAAGCATCAATGGTCAAGTTTATTGGGTTTTTGTGTAAATGTATTTATATGTGAATATCTAGATATTCACGTTAGAAACAAGATATTTTTCAAGAGAGAAAAATTCTGGCGAATGCAAATATGTGAATATGTAGATATTCACGTTAGAAACAAAGTTTTTTTGAGAAAAAGAAAAAGAAGAATAAAAAACAAAGAGAGAAAAAAAAAAAGAAAAAGAAGAATAAAAATTCTAGTTGTGGGCAGTAGAGATTTTTGAAAGAAAATTCAAGAAAAACATACATTCTAATTGTGGGCAGTAGAGACTTTTGAAAGAAAAATCAAGAAAAACACTCTGCGACAATCATCTCAAATTTTGAAGAAGAGTTTTGGAGGATACATCATAGAAAGATTATTCATCAACTTGGAGGTGATAGATCAATCCTCTTTTTCTGTTGATGTATTATACATATTTGAAATATCTTGTTGAACATTAAATTCTTGTTATATCTTAGGGGTAAGTTTTGAATTTGCCTAACTGATGCGATTCCGGTTGACGTGCTAAATAGGTGTTATTTTACCCTATGTTGATTATGAATAATTAAGGACTGTGATTGACTAATTGTCACATTTAGTCTCTATGGTGTCACTTAATCAGCCAGAACCTAAGGCAGAGTACCTATCGTGTAGCTAGTCTATTGGAAAGTATCTACAATTTTATTAATTTAATTATCGTACTCCCAGGGAAGTGGCAACGACTTAGTAGTAACTAGCCTTTTATCCTAACTCCTATCTTATAATCCAGTTATGCAATCTTCATCAAATACTTTGATGAGAGGGTGATCCATTCTCCACTAGGTTTAAGTCTAATTAATCCTAAAAGTGTTTTAAAGATGAGTTCTAATTCTATGTTATACTGTTCCTATATGTTGATTGACCTATATTCGAGTGTTTTAGATATATCTTAGCCTGGAATGCAACTATGTTCTGTGTCTAAAGGTGTACCACATCTGAGGTCTCTACGCTACCGCCCCATCATTAAGGTAAATGGCCCTACTCACGGCCCGGACTAAAGTCAGCAATGAACGGTACCCTATGTCACTTCGGGGTCATGCTGCTCGTCGCAAAACCGCCGGCATAACTCTCTACTCAGCCTACCTAGACTACTCTAACAAACAAGGTGATCCGTTGGTTATTTTATCTAGTATGGCAGACACCAATACTAATTGATGCCTGTTAAACTAAACAGGTTATGAATAGACCGTGGTTAGGAATTGTCTATAACCCTAGTTTTAGTTTAAAAGAGACTTACATTAGACATGCAGACATAATGAATATTTAGCAGGTGGCTATTTCCGGAAAAATATAAAAACTTCAACATATAACACAACTATTCATAAAATCGTAATCTGATATTCATAATTCATATTTAGAACAAAGCAATAACACATATAAGAGAGGGACATGGGGACCGATGCCATAAAGAAATCACCCTTTACGAAGTCTCGCCTACGGAGCGTACTGCTGTATATGTCGTATTGCTCGCCCTGACTCTGCTCACCAGAACCTTCGGAGGACGCTTCCTCAGCCTAGTAGCTAGACTTTACCTTACGTCCTGAGCTTAAGCCTAGCCCTGTGGACTGACTCTTCGAACGCCTAGAGCTCTCTTAGGATCTCCTAACGAAATCCCGGGTATTCTATGAATACCAGAAACGAACCTATCTATAGAAACCTAAGATCTGAGACTATTTCTCAGAAACTAAAACAAACACTAATAAGAAAGAAAACTGAGATCCGAGTCTCTGAGTGAGTTGTGTACTGGAAAATTGTACACTGGAAACCTCTTAATGACTCAGATCGAGTGGAGAGGGATGAATTCAACTGCTGGAGGCCTGGGGTATTTATAGCAGCTTCCCGGAGTGAAAATCTCTGAAAAATTTGATGTGGGACAGCTTCTGGCGGCTCGGGACGCCCGTCCCGGTTCGGGACGCCCGTCCTGATTCGTTGACCAGGTTCGGGACGCCCGTCCCGGTTCAGGACGCCCGTCCTGGCAGTTTGACTGGGTCGGGACGCCCGTCCCGGACCTTTGACCGGGTCAACATTTCCAAAAATTGCGTTTTTGCCCCAGAATTTGCTGTTTTCGTCTACTTTTCACCTGACACTTCCAAAATCATAAAAACCGTGAAATCAAGTAAATAGTAAACAATTAATGTCAATTTACTCTCTATTTCACATTAAAACATATATAAAAACATGCTAAAAATGTGATACAATTTTCGCGTATCAGATAACCCCACACTTAGCTTTTTACTTGTCCTCAAGCAAAGTCTACATGGAGTTAGTGATTCTAAACCGTAGTGCAGTCACTTAAATTCCTAGTCATGTTTTTATTCCAAAAATTCTTCAGACAATTCTTAACACAGGTCTGATTGGTTAGGTTGCTACGACAAGGTCTCAAATGTCTCTAGTAGCTTGTTATGATCAGGCAGAAAACCAATCAACAACTAGGTTGGACTTTTTTCTTAGTCACAGGGTCTTCCTGATGTGTAGTGTGTGTACTAGTCTAGACCAGATAGTCAACACAATGAACTCTTATCTTAACTGCTACCAGATAATACTTCGACCTATCGCTAGACACACTGACAACAGATAACTTTCTGAGTTCTGAGCTTTCGTGATAAGATTTTTAATGTTTTAGCACTTAGTTATTTTCTTTATGGATTCAGGGTATTTTGAGTCTGCTTAGAACACGTCAACTTCTACTACCCATGTAGCGAGTCCCACTCCGATGACTCCCAGATCTACACGACCTTAGGGCATCAGGCTTTAAATTCCCCGAAGGAGTGGTGCTCGAGTAGCGAAGGCCGCTGGCAAACTACCCTATTGTAATTAACTTCCTTAATGTTCCTTTCACTTTTAGCTCAGAGTCTCATCTAGTTATTCTAACTGCCAATATATCCACAACTGGTCTAATTTTATCTAGTGGAGTCTCGAATAGGCAATTGGTTGAGGTCTGTAATCCAGACAAGGTTGTGCTCAGTTATCAGGAATTCCCTATTCCTAATCAATTAGTCCAAGATAGCTATCGACTATCTCCTACTAACCATAACATACTACCTACATATCATAGACATAAGCAATTGTTTAACCAAGCATACTGCATTTAGAAGTCTGAAAGACGAAAAAATTTTGGAAGGGTGTGAAAATACGGGGAAAACAAGCAAAAGCATGCGAAAAATTTTTCAAACTGCTACAGTGCACCGTGCACTGCTACCCCACACTTAAGTTTGGCACTATCCTCAGTGTTCATGCATAGCTAATTACCCCACACTTATTTGAAAACAAGAAATAAAACATAAAAAGAAACAAGAAAAAACAAAATAATGCAACAATTCTGTATGTCATATAAATCAATTTTGTACAAAGATTCATAGTCATACAGCCCAGACATACACAAAGAACAAGATAAACAAAAGACAAAAGAAAGGAAAGAAGGGGAGAGAGAGACTAAGAACCCGGCGGGTCGCCATCCAGTGGACCGAGGTCTGCTAAGTCAAACTCGAAGTTCTCCGCTACTCGGGAAGTCTGCTGATGTATCTCCTCAATCCTGCTGGTGTTCATGGCGATCCTATCATCTATCATCGCCAACCGTCTGTCAATCCTGTCCTCCATCATCGTCAGCCGTCTGTCAATCCTGTCCATGTCTCGACTGTATCGGGCCGATAGTTCTGCCAATCCGTGCGACATGTGTCGTTCGAAGGCAGTACGTGGCACGAACGTCTCGGATGGAGGGATATGCGCTGGCAATGCTTCCGATGCCGATGCCTGTCCTGTCTGTTCCGTGTGGATGGTGTCGCGGCCATTCGCATCCCGTACAACCATTCCCATGTTCCATAGAATGGTAACGTCTGTGGGAATAGTGGTTGGGGCGACCAGAGTAAGCTCTGAGCCCTCTATGTCCAACTCCAGGTAGCGGGCTAGCCTGGTGATGTAGGGTCCGAGTCCCAGACACTGTTTCCTAGCGTCTGTAGCGAATCCTCTCATGACGACCGCTATGAGTCTCGCCATCTCTACTGTAGACCCCATGTGCTTGTTGGCTAGAAGGAACGTCTCCATCCGGGTGACAGTTCCGGGCGCGGTCAGTCGTCCTGACAATGTGTGTGCAATGATAGCATGCAGGTAACGAAGAGTAGGATAAATACCTGTGGCTTTTGCAAAGCCATGCTGGTATGGGACACCCGTCATGCAGATCTGAGCCCAAGCAGTGGAGACGTCTGCAGACGTGAAGTCTCGAACTGCTGTGGTGTATGCGGGCGTATCCAGCTTATCTCTCTGCCAGATGCCTAGGGCGATGCCAAACTCGGCCATGCTCATCGATCGATCTATTCCGCCTAAACGGAATGTGATCTGCTCCTGTTGGTAGGTAAAAGACGCATAGAACTCACATACCAGCTCCAAGTATGTGGGCTCGGTGACGATGAATACTCGACTGTAGGGGGGCACGTCGAGTATGCGTCTGACTTCCGGCTCTACTCCCAGTGTCTGTACTGCTACCCAATCTAGCGTTCTGCCCGTTAGTATCGTACGCCCGATGTATCCAGTGCATCTCTCTTGGTATGCTGTGCTGGAGGGAAACAGCATAAAAGGATGTGTCACTGAGGTAACTGTCATGGTAGATGTGGTACGAGCACGTTTGGGAGCCATTTAAAACTTATGAGAGAGTGTAGGTGGGGAAGAAAGCTTTAAACTCAAATTCTGGAGGTGAAATTGAATTCAGAAGGATGAAATTAGGTTAGGGGCGAATTTTGAATTTTTGGCGGGAAATTCGAATTTTTGGGTGAAGTTTAAAATTCAAATTTTGGAGGCAAATTCGAATTTTTTAACTTTGAGGAGTTTGCCAAAAATTTGTAGAGAGAGGCTAGAGAGAAATGTTAGAGAGATGAATTTTTGGTTGTAGATTTGAGAGAAAATGAAAAAAAATTGAATTTTTATAGAAGGGTGACCTTCGGGACGCCCGTCCCGGGTTGCATCGGGACGCGTGCCAATTCCGGGGGAATTTTTTTTTTTTTTTTTCGTAATTCCCTGAAAATCTCAAAATACCAAAAATTATCATAATTCTTAACAAGGCTTCATGTTTATCCAATAAAATTCAGAAGTTGTTAAAAACTCTAAAAAATTCTCAGTCTCTTTTCGAAAATTGTGACTACCCTAATTTTATCCTAACTTAAATTCAGCAAGAATTTCAGAAAAATAAAACTGAGTTTGTGCAATGTAATTAGTGGAAAATAAACTGTATTTGCAAAACTCTTGTTTTTCATAGAAATTCGAAATAAACGGTCTGAAGAAAATTGTTGAATATAAATGACCCTTTAAAAATGTTTGAAAAATAGAAAATAAGGGTCAATTATTCAAGTTTCAGTTCAAACGAATTATTTGTTGAGAGTAAAAGAATCTTCCCTTTTTAACGAATCCTATCTCTGATCTCCTGTAGTTCGGTCTGAATGTTCCGCATCTCTTGCAGTTCTGCTTGTATGTTGCGCATTTCCTCCTGCTGGTTCCTTTGTTCCTTCAACATTTCCATCATCTCTCGAAGTAATTGCACATTTTGGCGTTCTATTGTGGTTCTGAGTTGGGTTACTTCAGAACTTAAGGTTAGAACAGCCTGATATGATCGTCTTAGTCCGCCCGGTATTGTCTGAGTCATAGCGCTTATCCTGTGAGATATAGCATCTACCCGGTGAGACACCAATACTAATACTAAACAGGTTATGAATAGACGGTGGTTAGGAATTGTCTATAACCCTAATTTCAGTTTAAAAGAACGGCAATAGACATGCAGACATAATGGATATTTAAGCAGGTGGCCATTTCTAGAAAAACATAATAACTTCAACATATATCACAAATATTCATGAAAACATAATCTGGTATTCAAATCAGTATTTGGACAAACACAGTAACAACATATAAAGAGAGGGACACGGGGGACTGATGCCATAAAGAAATCACCCTTTACGTAGTCACGTCGTTGGAGCGTACTGCTATATATGCCTTACTGCTTGACCCGACTCTGCTCGTCAGAACCTTCGGAGGACGCTTCCTCAGCCTAGTAGCTGGGCTTTACTTAACAACCCGGCTTAAGCCCAACCCTGTGGACTGACTCTTCGAACGCCTCGAACCCTCTTAGGATCTCCTAACGAAATCCCGGGTATTCTATGAATACAAAAAACGAACCTATCTATGTAAGCCTAAGATCTGAGACTATTTCTCAGAAACTAAAACAAAACACTAACAAGAAAGAAAAATGAGATCCGAGTCTCTGGAAACCACTTAATGACTCAGATCGAGTGGAGAGGAATGATTTCAACTGCTGGAGGCCTGGGGTATTTATAGCAGCTTCCCGGGGTGATTTTTCATCAAAAATTCGATGTGAGACTGGATCTGGGGGTTCGGGATGCCCGTCCTGATCTGTTGACCAGGTCGGGATGCCCGTCCCGGGTCCTGGACGCCCGTCCCGATGCTTTGACTAGGTCGGGACGCCGGTCCTGACCTTTTGACCAAGTCAACATTTCCAAAAATTGCGTTTTTGCCTCAAAATTTGCTGTTTTTGTCTACTTTTCACCTGACACTTCCAAAATCATAAAAATTGTGAAATTAAGTAAATAATAAACATTTAAGATCGATTTACTCTCAATTTCACCCTAAATCATATATCAAAACATGCTAAAAATGTGATACGATTTTCGCGTATCAGTGAATCTCCAGGAAGATAGAAATGCACTCGTGTTGCAAGAATTAAGCGAGATACGAGATGAGTAAAGGAGACAACGAGAAGAGATGAAAGCAATAAGAGCTGAACTAAGGGAAATATGAAAATAACGACAACGAAAAAGGAAAGATTTCTTTTCATATGCAAATAAATCAGCTGTTTAGACTCATTATGTGAATTAATAAATTACCCATTATCTCACTTTTCATTTCAAAAACAATAAATGGGTTTTTATTAATCTTTTCAAAATTCTATCCAACTTATTTCTATTCTTAATGAAAATTTACATGAAAATTTATCATTTATGATCTATTTTTCAAAGTTATTTTTCAATCACATGAATAGTTGTTGTATGAAGGATGAAAAAATGATTATAGCAAAAGAGAAATTTTGAACGGGAAAAGAAAGAAAGAGAACTTTTGGGAAACTTTTCAGAAACAAATTCTGTGTTAATAATTTGTTGATGATTAACTTGATCTTAGAAGATAATTTTTGTGTAAATGTGTTTGCAAGGTATTGCAAAATAAAAAGGAGCTCGAAAAAATGATGAAAATAAAAAATGGGCGTGACACGTACCCTAAGGAAACCGGGCGGGCGTCCCTCCGGTGGGTTGGCCATCCAGACCAGGACGGGCGTCCCAAAGGGAGAAAACCTCTATAATTAGAGGCACTCCCCCTCATAATTTTTACACAAAAAATTATTATCCCCTCCAAAAATTCTCTCTAAATTTTTCCCTCTAAAAAATTTCAATTTTTTTTTAATTTTCAAATTTTCAAATTATCCCAAAAAAAATTTGATTTTTTGATTTTTAGAATTTCTTCTTAAATTCAAATGTTCCCTCCAAAATTCAAATTTTCCTACCAAAAGTCAAAATTTTCACATAAGTCAAATCCTTCCTTCTGAATTCGAATTTGAAATTTCCCGGCAAATTTCAGAATTTCCCGCCAAATTTCAAAAAATTTCAAAATTTTTAGATAGCTCCGAAACATGCATGGGTCACTCCAGCGATGACTGTCACTGCTATGACACATCCATTCATGCTTTTCCTTGCAGTTCGAGACTACCAAGAGAGGAGTCAGGAGTTGATCGGGAGCAGTATTCTGGCAGGCAGGATGCTTTACTGGACTGCAGTCCGGACACTTGGAGTGGAGCAGGAGATTCGGCGTATGCTCGACATTCTTCCCTAGAGCTGAGTCTTCATCGTCACCGACCCACCTATCTAGAGCTGGTATGTGAGTTGTACGCTTCATTTACATTCTAGCGATAGTAGGTCACTTTCCAACTAGGTGAAATAGACCGGTTGATGAGCATAGACGAGTTTGGAGTTTAGCAGCGGGAGGAGCTGGAGACCCTCACCTACTTGATGGTCGTGTGAGATTTCACTACTGATGATGTCTCCATTGCTTGGGCCCAAATCTGCACGACTAGAGCCCCCTACCATCACGGCCTCACGAAGGCCACAAGTATCTTCCCAGCCCTCCATTATTTACATACAATCATAGCTCACGCATTGGTAGGTCACTCAGACGAAGACATTCCTTCTGGCCCATATGCATAGAGACATCACTATGGATATGGGTAGGTTCATCACCCTCGCCATGCGGGGCATCGCGATAGACACTCAAAAGCAGTGTCTGCGGCTCGGGCCGTTCATCACCCGGATAGTGATGCGTTTCAATTGTTATGCTAAAAGATAGGATTTATTTACCTATTTTGATTACGAGTAATTAAGGACTTAGTCTTACTAATTGTCACTTTAGCATTTAATTGTTGTCACTTAATCAATCAGAACCTAAGGCAGGGTACCTATCGTGTAGCTAGTTCTTGGAAAGTATCTATGATTTTAATTTATTAATATAGTACTCCCAAGAAACTAGTAACGGCTTAGCAGCAACTATCCCTTAATCCCAACATTCATCTTATTCATTTAATCAATGATTCGATAATCAATACATTGGATTGATTGGTGATCCTAATCACACATAACACGTACTCATTAAGCATGTGGTGTGCGTTCTGATTGGTATGCTAAAAGACATGATTTATTTACCTATGTTGATTATGTGTAATTAAGGACTTAGTCTTACTAACTGTCACTTTAGCATTTAATTGTTGTCACTTAATCAATCATAACCTAAGGCAAAGTACCTATCGTGTAGCTAGTCCTTGGAAAGTATCGACGATTTTAATTTATTAATATCGTAATCCCAGGGAACTGTAACGGCTTAGTAGCAACTATCCCTTAATCCTAACATTCATCTTATTTATGTAATTAATCAATCGTTCATCAATAATTTATATGAGTTGGTGATCCTAATCACACATAACACATAATCATTGAGCATGTAAGAAGTATCATAAAGACATATGTTATGATGCATGTTTTATTGTTCCTACATGTTGATTGACCTATCTTCGAATATTTTAGATATATCTTGGTCTAAAATGCAACTATGTATTGTATCTTGCATGTTATGAATTATCTATAACTGTTCATTTAGTTTAAAAATGCAAGCAGATATTAAGTCATAATGTTAATTTAGCAGGTGACCTTTCCGGAAAAATGAGAATAACTTCAACATGAAAAACACATATAACATGCAATCATAGTTTGATATTCAAATCAGTATTTAGACGAACACAACACAAAGTATACAGAGAGGATCTAGGGGACCACCACCATAAAGTATTCACCCTTTATCAGGTCCACAGGCGGAGCGACTACTTGTATACTTTAGGTTGCTCGACCTGACTCTGATCAGCAGAACCATCGGAGAACACTTTCTTAGACTAGTAGGGATTGCTTTACCTTACATCCTAGTCTTAAGCAATGCTCTGTTGACTAGCTATTCGCTAACCTAAAGCTCTCTTAGGATTTCCTAACGAAATCCCGGGTATTCTATGAATACAAAAAACCAACACTATCTAATTGAATTCTCAAAATCTGAGATAAACACTCAAAAAATAGAGAAAACGAGACACTTGAAGTCACTATAAACTGTATTAAGTGTTAAGGGATCAGATGATCCACTCGAAGTTGCTAATTAACTCGTATTGAGTGCTAAGGGATGATTTCAACTGAGGAAGAGCTGGGATATTTATAGCATGTGCAAGGAGTGAATTTTTCTCAAAAATTCAATGTGGGACTCAGCTCTGGTGCTCGGGACTCTCGTCTCGAGCTATTGAGCAGGTCAGGACGGGAGTCTTGACATAGGGACAACCGTCCCGACCCTTTGACTTGGTCGGGTGTTTTGTCTCCGGGACGGTCGCCCCGAGTTCAGAACTTCCAAAATTTGCACTTTTGCTCTAATATTTGCAATTTTCTTACAAATTTCTCATGAAACTTCAAAAATCATAAATTATGCAAAACTATGTCAATTTCAATCAATTAAGATTGATTTGGTTCCAATTATACCCTAATTTGTGTTTAAAAATATGCTAAAAAGTGATATGATTTGTGCATATCATATAACCCCACACTTAGCTTTTTGCTTGCCTCTAGCAAAACCTATATGAAATGAATAAATGCTAAATCATAGGTGTAATCACAACAAGGGATTCAGCAATATTTTTAGCAAAATCTTTCACCGAGTCAGATAATTAAGAAAACATATATGGACTGATCGAGTTGCTATGGAAAGGTCTCAATTATTCAGTAACTGTGTCATGACCTTATATGCTAAAATAGTTCAAAAACTTTATTGAGTTCTAGCTCAACTTCAGTCACAGGGTTTTCCTGATGTGTACTATGTGTACTGGTCTAGACTAGATTGTCAACTCAGAATTAACTTTTTAAGCATTTACCAAATAATACTTCGACCAGTTATTCCGAATATAAATAGCATAATAAATGACCTTTCATGTTCTGAGCTTTGGTGCCAACACTCTCTGGTTATGAATTTCATATAAAAAATACACTAGGTGTATGTTTCAATTGATTTCCAGGGTATTTTTTGTGTTTTCTTTCACACATCAACTTTGACTACCCAAGTATTGAGGCCCACTCCAATGACTCCAAGATTTACATGACCTTAGGGCATCAAGAATTAATTCCCTTCAGAATGGGTGCTCGAGTAGCAAAGGACACTTGCAAACTACCCCTTTTAAGCTATGACACTTTTAGCTCAGAATTCCATTTAGTCATTAAAGTTGCTAACACATTCTCAATGAGTCTAATATTATTTAATTCTAGCTTGAAAAGATATTAGGTTGATTTTTCTAATCCAAACTAAGTTGTGCTAAAAAATAATGAATTCCCTACTTCTAAGTGATGAATTCAGTAAAGCAATTAAAATGTTTCCTAATGTTCATAACCTTCTACTAAACGTATATCACAGACATAAGCCGTTTTCAATTAATCAATACTGATTTTGAAGTCTGAAAGAGTGAAAATTTTGAAATTTTTTTTAAGGGTGCAATTTCAGTGAAAATATTAGAAACAACATGCAAATATTTGAAAGATGAGTGCATTGTGCACTACTACCCCACACTTAAAATTTACACTGTCCTCAATGTACATGCATATCCTATCACCCCACACTTATTTGAAAAATAATATAAAAATTAAAAACAGAAAAACAAAATGAAGAAAATAAAACTGTTATATCATATAATTTCATGTTTGAATACACAGAATTATATCCTATACAGCCCAGACATATGCACATATCACTATAAAAGAAAAAGAAAAAGACTAGGAACCTAGATCGTCATCTGGTACGAAGAAGTAGACCTAGTGGTCGTCAGTAGCACGACTGTGGTAATACTAATAAAGCTACTCGATCTGACTACTATTCCTATTGACCTTGTCGTCTATCACCGTCAACTACCTACATATATCTGCCATATCCTGGCTATGCCTAGCTAGCAAATCTGCCAGCCACTGTGTCATATGTCGCTCGAAGGTGGTGCATGGTACAAATGCCGAGGCCGATAGTGCATGCTGCATGAACGGCTCTGACGCTAATGACTCGCTTGGCTGCTTGGTATGAATGGAGTATCTCCCCTCTGCATCTCGTACTACCATCCCCATGTTCTGGAGAATAGTCAAATTGGTGGGGATGGTGGACGGAGCTATCTGGGTCAACTCCGAACTCTCGATATCTAGCTCCAGATAGTGGACTATTCGGGTGATGAACGGCCCGAGCCCCCCAGACACTACTTCCGAGTGTCTGTCGCAAAGCCCCTTATGGAGAGGGTGATGAACCTACCCATATCCACAGTGATGCCTCTGTGCATATGGGTCAGAAGGAATGTCTCCGTCTGAGTGACATTCTCCGGAGCGGTCCGACGGTCTGCCAGTGTGTGAGCTGCGATGGTATGTAAATAGCGAAGTGCTAAAAAGATACATGTAGCCTTCGTGAGGTCGTGCTGATAGGGGGCTCCAGTCGTGCAGATTTGGGCCCAAGATGTGGAGATGTCATCCGAAGTGAAGTCTCGTACGACCATCAAGTAGGTGGAGGTCTCCAACTCCTCCCGCTGCCTAGTGTGATTCCGACTGATATGCTAAAAATAGGTTTTATTTACCCTATATCGATTATGAATAACTAAGGACTTATTGTCACATTTAGCATCTATGTTGTCACTTAATCAATCAGAACCTAAGGCAGAGCACCTATCGTGTAGCTAGTCTGTTGGAAAGTACCTACGATTTTAATTTAATAATTTATCGTACTCCCAGGGAAGTTGTAACGACTTAGTAGTAACTATCCTTTTACCCTAACTCTCATTTTATTGTCCAGTTATGTAATCATTCATCAAAATCTTTGATGAGAGGTTGATTCATTCTACACTAGGTTCAAGTCTACTTAAGCATACAAGAGTGTTTTACAAACAGTGTTATGATATATGTTATATTGTTTCTACATGTTGATTGACCTATTTTCGAGTATTTTAGATATATCTTGGTTTGAATTGCATTTATATACTAATTCTACTTGTGTACCACATATGAGTTATCTAATAAACCGCCCTATCGCCATTGACGACCCTACTCACGGTTCGAGCTAAAGGCATCCATGAAAGTCATGTGTCACTCAAGAGATCATTCCGCTCGCCCTAACGCCGACATAAACACACGAACTCAGCCTACTTAGACTACTTTAACAAACATGGTGATCTATAGGTTATTTCATCGAATATGGCAGACCTTAATGCTTCTGTCCGCACACAAAGCCTTAAATTAAGGCCTGATAAACTAGACAGGTTATGATTAGACCGTGGTTAGGAGTTGTCTATAACCGTTCATCTAATTTAAAAGAGCAAGTAGATATACAGTCATAATGATAATTAAGCTGGTGACCTTTTAAGAAAAATGTAAATATCTTCATCATGCAAAACACATATTCATACTATAATAATTTAATATTCAAATAGGTCTTTTGACAAACATAGTACAAGCATATAAAGAGAGGGACAAGGGGACCACCACCATAAAGTATTCACCCTTTATTAGGTCCGTTGATGGAGCAACTGCTTGTATATCCTGGACTGCTTGACCCGACTCTGTTCGACAGAACCTTCGGAGGACGCTTCCTCAGTCTAGTAGCTATTGATTTACCTTACATCCCGGGCTTAAGCAAAGCCTTGTTGACTAACTCTTTGAACGCCTAGTGCTCTCTTAAATCTCCTAACAAAATCATGGGTATTCTATGAATATTAAAAACAAACCCTATCTAGTCATATTCTAAGATTTGAGACAGACTCTCAGAAAACGAAGAACATGAGACACTCTAGAATACTAGAAATCTACTCGAACGAAAATACCTGAAATCACTGAATGACTCGTAGACAGTAGAAAACTGTGTACTGGAAGCCACTGAATGATTCAGATCAAGTGGAGAGGAATGAATTCAACTGTGAAAGGTCTGGGGTATTTATAGCAAGGGAACTGAGTGATTTTTGTTGCAAAAAATGATGTGGGAGTCTGTACAGGGGTTCGGGACACCCGTCCCGACTTGTTGACTAGGTCAGGACGCCTGTCCCGATGCTTTGACAGGGTCGGGATGCCTGTCTCGGGTCTTGGACGCCCGTCGGGATGCCCGTCTTGGTCTTGGGATGCCTGTCCTGACTTTTGAACTTCTGAAAATCATATTTTTGCCTCGAAACTTGTCATTTTCTTGTATATTTCACCTGAAGCTTCCAAAATTACAAAAATTGCGAAATTGTGTTAATAACAGTCAATTGAGAACGATTTAACTCCAATTTCACCTTAAATTATGCCTAAAAACATGCTAAAAAAGTGATATGATTTGTGCATATCATATAACCCCACACTTAGCTTTTTGCTTGTCCTCAAGCAAAGTCTACATGAAATTATTAATTTTTAAATCATAGGTGCAGTCACTTAAAATTCCTAGCAATGTTTTTATGCCAAAATTGATCACTGAGTCAGATGATTCACAAAACAGGCCTGACTAGTTAAGTTGCCATGACAAGGTCTCAAATATCTTTAGTAGATTATCATGGTCAGGCAGGGTTAACAAATTAATAACTAGACTGAACTCCACTCTTAGTCACGAGGTCTTCCTGATGTGTAGTGTGTACCTTTTGAGTTTTGAGCTTTGGTGTTATGGTTTTTCAATTAAAAATTTCAATATAAGAACACACTGGGCTATGTATTTTTAGATTAATTGTTCAGGGTATTTTTGTGTTCGCTTCCACACATCATCTTTAACTACCCATGTAGCGAGTCCCACTCCGATGACTCCCAGATCTACACTACCTTAGGGCATCAGGCTTTAAGTTCCCTTAAGGAGTGGTGCTCGAGTAGCAAAGGACGCTTGCAAACTACCCTATTTATTTAACTTTTTTCACTTCCAGCTCAGAGCATCATTTAGTCATTTAAATTGCTAATGCATCCTCAACCGGTCTAATATTATTTAGCTAAGTCTCGAAAAGGTATTTGGTTGATGTCTCTAATCCAAACTAAGTTGTGGTCAAGTATCAGGAATTCCTTATTTCTAATCGATGAATTCAATAAAGTTATCACGTTGTTTCCTACTGATCATAATGCTCTACTCACATATCATAGACATAAGCATTTCTTTACCAATCATAACTGCATTTTGAAGTATGAAAGAGCGAAAATTTTTGAAATTGTTTTTAGGAAGGGTGCAATTTTAGTGAAAAATATGGGAAAACATGCAAACATATTACTGCTACTATAGTGCACAGTGCACTGCTACCCCACACTTAGGGTTTACATTGTCCTCAGTGTTCATGCATATCTAACCACCCCTCACTTATTTGAAAAACAGAGTAAAAATCAAAATGAACATAAACTCTTAGCCCACACTTATTTGACTAACTAAGGGGAAGAGAAAGAAAATAACAAAATAGGAAGGTAATAGAAATAACAAAATATAATAAAAGAAATAATGTTGTTATGTCATATAAATCAACGTTTTGCATACAAAGATTCATATTTCATACAGCCCAGACATAATCACACATAAAGCAGAAAAACGAAAGAAAGAAAAAGGAAAAAGAAAAACTAAGAGCTGGGCTCATCATCATTAGATGGCCAGAAGTTGACCTCGATTTCTTCATTAAATTGGGAGGTCTGTTGATATATCTCTTCTACCCTACTGCTGGTCATGCTGATTCTATCTTCCATCATCGACATTCGCCTCTCAATGTTTACCATATCCCGGCTATGTCGGGCGGTGAGTTTTGCCAATCCTTGCGACATATGTCGCTCAAAGGTGGTGCGTGGGATGAATGTCTAGGTAGGAGGTGTATACTCTGTGGCCGATCCTGATACCGATGACTCTCCCTGTTGCTCCGTGTGGATGCAGTAGCACCCAGTTGCATCCCGTACGACCATTCCCATGTTCTGTAGAATGATCAGGTGCGTAGGAATGGTGGTCGGGGTAACCTGAGTCAACTTTGAGCCCTCGATGTCCAATTTTAGGTAATGGGCTATCCTAGTGATGAACGGCCCAAGCCCCAGACACTGCTTCTGAGTGTCCGTGGTGAAACCCCGCATGATGACGGTAATGAGTCAGCCATCTCTACAGTAGTGCCCCTGTGCATGTTGGCCAAGAGAAATGTCTCCATCTGGGTGACATTCCCGGGGGCAGTCCGACGCCCTGACAGAGTATGTGCTATAATAGCATGTAAATAGCGAATGGCAGGATGAATACCTGTGGCTTTCATGAAGCCATGCTGGTAGGGGACGCCAGTCGTACAGATCTGAGCCCAAGCGGTGGAGACATCCGCAGAGGTAAAATCTTGCAATGCTGTAGTGTAAGCGGGCGTATCCAATTCCTCCCTCCACTAGATACCTAAGGCGATGTCAAACTCAGCCATGCTCATCGATTGATCCATTCCGCCCAGTCGAAATGTGATATGCTCTTGCTGGAATGTAAAGGAAGAGTAGAACTCACATACCACAGATGTGACAGTCATAGAAGAAGTAATACGAGCGCGTTTTGGAGCCATCTGTTTGAAGAGTTTGAGAGAGTTCGAGAATTTGGCAGGAAAGAAAATTCAAATTCGAATTTAGAAGGATGGATTTTGGTAGGGAAGGATTTTGAGTTTTTGGCAGGAAATTTGAATTTTGGAGGGAAATTCGAATTTTGGAAGGAAATTCAAAAGTTCAATTTTTTTTGGAGGGAAATTTGAAATTTGAAATTGCAAGAGTTTGCCAAAAACATTTAGAGAGAAGTTGGAGAGAATTTTGTAGAGAGAGGATTTTTTGTGGTTGATTTGGGAGGAAATGGGAAAATTTGGATATTTATAGAGAGGAGCCGCCCTCGGGATGTGTGCCGCTTCTGGAAATTTTTTTTCTTTTTCTTTTCGAAATTCCCTGCAAATCTTTATACACCAAAAACAATTAGAATTTTTAACAAATCTTCATGGTTAGCCTATGTAATACATAAGTTGTTAAAAGCCTTTGCAAAAATTCTCAGTCTTATTCTCTTTCAAAAATCATAACTGCCCTAATCATATCCTTACTTTCTATTCAGGAAAAATTCTAGAAAAACAAAAGACTAAATTCATACAATTTAATTAAAAAATAAATTGTATTTTTAACACATTTGTTTTTCGTAAAAAAATTGAAAAATAAAATGTTTGAAGAAAAATTTATGAATAAAATAAAAGACCCATTTAAATTTTGAAAATAAAAAGTAGGGGTTGGTTATTAAACTTTAGTTCAAACAATTTATTTGCTGAAAAATAAAAAGAATCTTCCCTTTTTAATGGCTTTTATTTCTCATATCTCGCAGTTCAACTCGTATGGTTCTCATCTCTTCCTGCTGTTTCCTTTGCTCCTTTAAGATTTCGGTTACCTCCTGGAGTATACGTGCACCTTGGCTCTCTTGGAGATCTACTGTGGTTCTGAGTTGGTTCAAGTCAGAACTTACGGCTAGAACATTCTGATCTGAGCGACTGAATTTGCTTGCTATTGTCTGAGCCATGGCGCATATCCTATGAGTCATATCATCTACCTGAGCAGACAAGGCTGATTGGAAACCGTTAGTGTTATCCCCTGATGAAGGTGTTTGATTGTTAGGTGCTGGGGATGCAGGAGTGTACTCAGGAGATTTTGGAGTATACTCAGGGGATTTTGGGGTATACTCAGGAGATGCAGGAGTATATTCAGGAGATTTTGGAGTATACTCCGGAGATGCAGGAGTGTACTCAGGTGATGTAGGAGCTATTTGGATCTCTGGGAAAGGGTTAATGTTGTTTTCTAATTTGTCCAGGATATTCTGGGCCCTTGTTCTAATAATTTCCAAGAATGTAAGCATTTTTATTCCGCCTTTCTCATCAAAACTTTCCATTGGATCGTGGTACCTTTTTAATCTTTTGTTTCTAAAGAAGAAGGTTTGTGGCTTACTCAATCTTTCTCTATTCATCTATGAGTGTAAAGTCTGATTAGAATAAAAATAATAAAACAAATAATGAATAAAAACAAACAAAAGGGAAAAACAAAATACGGAAGAATTTTAGAAACAATAAAATATTTTTCGGGTTTTTAGTTCTTTGAAAGCAATTAAATTTCCTTAATAAGGTTTTAGAATAAATTTCTAAAATTTGATTATCCTAAATTTCTTAATTTCAGATAATTTCTAAAATTAATTAGTTATGATAACCCTATATTTCAGAAACTGATTGTCTAACTAGCATAAAGTGAGTGTTATGTCTAAGGTATAGATTACTACCGTTACCTATCATAAGTCTCTAGAATTTTGATCAAGAATCCTAAATTTGTTATGATATTTCCCCGGCAATGGCGCCAAAAATATGGTGTGATTCCGACTGATATGCTAAAAATTGGTTTTATTTACCCTATATCGATTATGAATAACTAAGGACTTAGAATTACTAATTGTCACATTTAGCATCTATGTTGTTACTTAATCAATCAGAGCCTAAGGCAGAGTACCTATCGTGTAGCAAGTCTGTTGGAAAGTACCTACGATTTTAATTTAAGAATTTATCGTACTCCCAGGGAAGTGGTAACAACTTAGTAGTAACTATCCTTTTACCCTAACTCTCATTTTATTATCCAGTTATGCAATCATTCATCAAAATCTTTGATGAGAGGTTGATTCATTCTACACTAGATTCAAGTCTACTTAAGCATACAAGAGTGTTTTACAGACAGTGTTCTGATATATGTTATATTGTTTCTACATGTTGATTGACCTATCTTCGAGTATTTTAGATATATCTTGGTCTGGATTGCAATTATATACTTATTCTACTTGTGTACCACATCTGAGATATCTAATAAACCACCCCATCGCCATGGACGACCCTACTCACGGTTCGAGCTAAAGGCATCCATGAAAGTCCTGTCACTCAGGAGATCATATCGCTCGCCCTAACGCTGGCATAAACACACGAACTCAGCCGACCTTGACTACTTTAACAAACATGGTGATGTATAGGTTATTTCATCTAATATGGCAGACCTTAATGCTTCCGTCCGCACACAAAGCCCTAAATTAAGGCCTGATAAACTAGACAGGTTATGATTAGACCGTGGTTAGGAGTTGTGTATAACCGTTCATCTAATTTAAAAGAGCAAGTAGATATACAGTCATAATGATAATTAAGCTGGTGACCTTTCCGGAAAAATGTAAATATCTTCATCATGCAAAACACACATTCATACTATCATAATTTAATATTCAAATAGGTCTTTGGACAAACACAGTACAAACATATAAAGAGAGGGACAAGAGGACCACCACCATAAATTATTCACCCTTTATTAGGTCCACTGATGGAGCAACTGCTTGTATATCCTGGACTGCTTGACCCGACTCTATTCGACAGAACCTTCAGAGGATGCTTCCTCAGCCCAGTAGCTATTGCTTTACCTTACGTCCCGGGCTTAAGCAAAGCCCTATTGACTAACTCTTTGAACGCCTAGTGCTCTCTTTGGATAACAAAATCCCGGGTATTCTATGAATATTAAAAACAAACACTATCTAGTCATATTCTAAAATCTGAGATAGAATCTCAAAAAACGAAGAACACGAGACACTCTCGAATACTAGAAATCTACTCGAATGAAAACACCTGAAATCACTGAATCTCTCGTAGACAGTAGAAAACTATGTACTGGAAGCCACTGAATGATTCAGATCAAGTGGAGAGGAATGAATTCAACTGTGAAAGGCCTGGGGTATTTATAGCAGGGGAACTGAGTGATTTTTTATGCAGAAAATGATGTGGGAATCTGTACAGGGGTTCGAGACGCCCGTCCCAACCTGTTGATCGGGTTAGGACGCCCGTCCTGGGTCCGAGATGCCCGTCCTGGGTCCGAGATGCCCGTCCCTGTGCTTTGACCGGGTCGGGACGCCCGTCCTAAGTCCTGGATGCCCGTCCTGGTCTTGGGATGCCCGCCCTAAAATTTGCCATTTTTTTGCATATTTCACCTGAAGCTTTCAAAATCACAAAAACTACAAAATTGCGTTAATAACAGTCAATTGAGAACGATTTAATTCCAATTTTCCCTAAATTGTGCCTAAAAACATGCTAAAAAAGTGATATAATTTGTGCATATCACTGCCAGACACCGAGTGCAATGCCGAACTCAGCCATGCTCATCGACCGGTCTAGTCCACCCAGTCAAAATGTAACATGCTCACACTGGAATGTAAAAGAGGCGTAGAACTCACATACCAGCTCTAAGTAGGTAGGCTCGGTGAGGATGAAGACTTGGCTGTACGGAAGGACGACGAGCATACGCCAAATCTCCTGCTCCATTCCAAGCGTCCTGACTGCTATCCAGTCAAGCGTCCTGCCTGCCAGAATGCTGCATTAGATCAACCCCTGGCTCCTCTCCTAGTAAGCGGGGACGACAGGGAAGAGTGTGAAAGGGTGTGTCACACCTGTGACAGTCATAGCTGGAATGATACGTGCACGTTTGGGAGCCATCTGAGAAGTTTTAACTTTTTCGAAAGAGTCAAGTTTGGCAAGAAAATTCAGGAATTGGCGGGAAAAAATTTTAGATTTGAATTCTAAAAGCAAATTCAAATTCAGAGGGGAAATTTTGCTTTGGGTAGAGATTTTAACTTTTGGCGGGAAAAATTTTAATTTTGGAGGAAAATTAGAATTTTTTAAAAGAAATTCAAAAATTAAAAAATTCAAATTTTTGGAGGGAAAATTGTAGAGAGAATTTTTAGAGAGGGAAGATAATTTTTTATGTAAAAATTATGAGGGGAGTGCTTTATTTATAGAAGTGTTTTCTCCCCTCGGGACACCCGTCCCAGTCTGGATGGCCGTCCAGCCGGCGGGACGCCCACCCCTGTTGCCTCGGGGTGTGTGTCACGCCCATTTTTATTTTCCAATCTTATTTTTATTTTGCAATAACCTACGAACTCTTTTACACAAAACTTATCTTCTAAGATCAAACAAATTATCACAGTGGCTCAATTTAACACAAAATTTATTTTTGAAAGATTCTCGAAATATTCGCGTTTCTCTTCTTTTTTTCTTTCAAAATTATCCTTTGTCATAATCATTCTTCACCTTGCATACAACAAGTATTCTTGTACTTGAAAAATAAATTTGAAAAATAAATCAAGAATGAAAATCTTTCATATATAACTTTTCATAAAGAACAAAAATCATTTGAATAGAGTTTTGAAAGAAAATTAATAAAAAACCAATTATTGATTTTGAAATAAAAATTAGGATAATGGGTAAATTATTCATTCACGTCATAATTCTAAGCAGATAATTGTATTTGCTGATAAAAACAAATCTTCCCTTTTTATTTGCCCTTATTCCTCATTTCCCTCATTTTGGCTCTTATTGCTTTGACCTCCTCTCGTTGCCTCCTTTGCTCGTCTCGTATTTTTGCTTAATTCCCGTAATATGAGTGCATTTTGGTCTTCTTCGAGATTAACCAGAGCTCTGAGATGATCTACACTTGTGGTGACATTCAGTATAACCTGATCTGAGTGACAGAATCTGCCTACTATCGTCTGATCCATAGAATAAATCCTGTTAGTCAGATTATCTATCTGCACAAATAAAAATGATTGAAAACCATTAGTGCTTCCCCCAGATGAAGGCGTGTTATCGTTAGGAGCTGGTGTAAATTCTGGAGATGTTGGTGAATTCGGGGTACAGTCAAAATTTGGTATGTTCTCAGGAGCTCTTTGGATAGGAGCGTGAACTTGAGATTTTGGTTGTTCGTTCCTTGGCGGAAAAGTATCTTCAGAGGGATCTTATTCTTCTATAGAACAAGGCACACATGCATTTAAGAATCTGTTTACTAGAGCACTAGTATCTTGGCTCGAGTTTATTTCTATTGCTTATGCAGGGTTAATTCTCAAAGGTGCCTTGTTTACGGGATTTGATGGTCCTTTCAGTTTCTTTTTTGTTCGAACAAGAGTTTCAGGGTTTTCTATCTGTTCTACTACTTTGTTAGTAGCTGCTTGATATGCACAAATCATATCCCCTTTTTAGTATGTTTTTAGACACAAATTAGGGCAATATTTGAATGTATTTGATCTTAATATAGTCAAATTGACATAAAATTGTGTAAATTGTGATTTTGGAAGTTTCAGGAGTAAATTGCATGAAAACAGTAAATTTTGGGGCAAAAATACAATTTTTGGAAATGCTGGATTCGGGACGGACATCCCGAGCACAAGAAGTTGTCCCATATCGAAAATTTTGGAGAAATTCACCCCAGAAACCTGCTATAAGTACCCCAGGCCTCCAATAGTTGAAATCATCCCTCTTCACTCGATCTGAATCATATAGTGACTTCAAGTATACATTTTTCTATAGTATACAAGTCATTTGGTGATCTCAGGTGTATCACACGAGTAGTTTAGTATTTCGAGAGTGTCTCATTTTCTTCACTTTCTAAGTGTTTATCTCAGAATCTTAGAATTCGTCTAGATAGGGTTCAGTTTTTGTATCACAGAATACCAGGATTTCGTTAGGAGATCCTAAGAGAGAGATAAGGTGCGTGTTCTTAGTCAAATTAGGGCAATTTTCTTAAGCCCGGGATGTAAGGTAAAGCAATTGCTACTAGGTCTGAGGAACGTTCTCCGAAGGCTCTACCGAGCAGAGTAGGCTCTACCAAGAGGATCATAGAGCTAGAATTATCATTATGAATGTTGAACTATCGTGTCCTTTTAAATTAAAATAGGGTTATAGCTAACTCCTAACCAAGGTCTGAATCATAACTAGTTTAGTTTAACAGACTGTAAAAGGTCTGCCAGATTAAGAAGAAATAACAAAACAGATCACCATGTTTGTTAGAGTACCCTAATAAAGCTGAGTTTGTACGCTAGGCCAATCCTAGGGTTAAGTGGCATGATACCGAAGTGACATAGGGGACCGTTCATGGATACTTTAATCCAACAGATGAGAAGGATCATCACAAGGTAGGGGTGAATACACCAGGTAACTCAGATATGGTAAACAGATAGTTACATTTCATAATTGCCTTAGAGATCAAGATATATCTAAAAATGTTCGAAGATAAAGGTCAAACAAGTTGTAATAACTAAGCTTAAATTGATGAATGCATGTCTACTCTTGAATGCTATTTGCTTGTTATGTGTGATTGGGATCACCAATCAATCCAAAGTATTGATTATCGATTAACTGATTAGATAAATAAGAATTAATGTTAGGAATAAGGGATAGTTGCTACTAAGTCGTTACCAGTTCCCTGGGAGTATGATATTAATAAATTAAAATCGTAGATACTTTCCAAAGAACTAGTTACACGATAGGTACTCTGTCTTAGGTTCTGATTGATTAAGTGACAACAATTAAATGCTAAAGTGACAGTTAGTAAGACTCAGTCCTTAATTATTCATAGTCAAAATAGGTACATAAATCGTATCTTTTAGCATACCAATCGGAACGCATCAGATTTTTGGCGCTGTTGCCGGGGAACATATCATAAAATTTTAGGATTCCTGATCAAAATTCTAGAGGCTTATGATAGGTAACGGTAGTAATCTATACTTTAGTCAACAATCATTCTTATTCTAATTAATCAATCAATTTCCTGAAATATATGGTTATTGTAAATAATTAATTTTAGAAACTATCTAAAATTAAGAAATTTAGGTTAATCAAATTTTAGAAAATAATTCTAAAACCATACTAAGGAAATCAAACTTAAAAACAAAATATAAAAATACAAAAATTTTAAAACAAATAATCTCTTTTCTCTTATAAAATCTATTTTCTGAAAAATATTATTTTCCAGAAAATACAAAATAAAATCTTTTCCTGTTTATAGTTTTTCCTTTTCTGCTTGATTTTAATTTTTGAATTTTTTTTCTTTTATTTCCCTGAATTATTCTTTTTGAATTGTTTTAACTCCACTAACCTTTTACTCAAACTTAACGTGTGCTTTTGTAGTTATATGACTCGAACCTCAAAAGCTGACCTTGAACCCGTAGTTGAAAACCCCAAAAACCTCATTTGTACAACTAACAGAAGAAGAGCAGGAATGGCTGCCGAAAGACCTCCACTTGAATTTTACATCCAGCTGATGCGATTCCGGTTGACGTGTTTGATGCGTTCCGATTGGTATGCTAAAAGATAGGCTTTATTTACCTATGTTGATTATGAGTAATTAAGGACTGAGTCTTACTAACTGTCACTTAGCATTCAATTATTGTCCCTTAATCAATCAGAACCTAAGGCAGAGTACCTATCGTGTAGCTAGTCTGTTGGAAAGTATCTACGATTTTATTAAGTTAAATATCGTACTCCCAGGGAAGTGGCAACAGCTTAGTAGTAACTAGCCTTTTATCCTAACTCCTATCTTTTGATCCAGTTATGCAATCTTCATCAATAACTTTGATGAGAGGGTGATCCATTCTCCACTAGGTTTAAGTCTAATTAATCCCAAAAGTGTTTTATAGATGAGTCCTGATTCTATGTTATACTGTTCCTATATGTTGATTGACCTATATTCGAGTATTTTAGACATGTCTTGGCCTGGATTGCAACTATGTTCTGTGTCTAAAGGCTACCACATATGAGTTTCTACGCTACCGCCCCATCGTTAAGGGTAACGGCCCTACTCACGGCTCGGACTAAAGTCAGCAATGAACGGTACCCTATGTCACTTCGGTATCATGCTGCTCGTTTCATAACCGCCGGCATAACACTCTACTCAGCCTACCTAGACTACTTTCAACCAACAGGGTGTTCCGCAGATTATTTTATCTAGTATGGCAAACACCAATACTAATTGATACCTGTTAAACTAAACAGGTTATGAATAGACCGTGGTTAGGAATTGTCTATAACCCTAATTTCAGTTTAAAAGAACGGTATTAGACATGCAGACATAATGAATATTTAAGCAGGTGGCCATTTCTGGAAAATCATAATAACTTCAGCATATAAAACAGATATTTATAAGAATCGTAATCTGATATTCAAATTAATATTTAGATAAAACAATTCGTAAACATACAGAACCTCGTCTAGGGGACCCACTGTCATAAAGTAATCACCACTCTATGCAGGTCCAGCCGGCACTGCAGCTCCTGTATGCTCCTGACTGCTCGATCCTACTCTGCTCGGCAGAGCCTTCGGAGAATGCTCCTCAGACCTAGTAGCAATTGCTTTACCTTACATCCCGGGCTTAAGCAAATTGCCCTAATCTGACTAAGAACACGCACCCTATCTCTCTCTTAGGATCTCCTAACGAAATCCCGGTATTCTATGAATACCAAAAATGAACCTATCTATCGAAGCCTAAGCTCTGAGACTATTTCTCAGAAACTAAGAAAACGAAACACTAAAGAAAGAAGGAAAACTGAAACTGAAACCTGAGTCTCTCAGTGACTTGTGTACTCGAGAATTGTACACTGGAAGTCTCTGAATGACTCAGATAGAGTGGAGAGGAATGATTTCAACTCCTGGAGGCCTAGGGTATTTATAGCAGCTTTTTGGAGTGAAAATTTCCAAAAAATTCGATGTGGGACAAATTCTGGTGCTTCGGGACGCCCGTCCTGGTGGTTTGACTGGGTCGGGACGCCCGTCCCGGACCGTTGACCAAGTCAACATTTCCAAAAATTGCATTTTTGCCCCAAAATTTGCTGTTTTCGTCTACTTTCCACCTGACACTTCCAAAATCATAGAAATTGTGAAATTGAGTAAATAACATTCAATTAAGATCAATTTCCTATCAATTTCACCCTAAATCATACATAAAAACATGCTAAAAAAGGTATGTGATTTTCGCGTATCAGATAACCCCACACTTAGCTTTTTGCTTGTCCTCAAGCAAAGTCTACCTGAAGTTAGTGATTCTAAATCATATGTGCAGTCACTTAAATTTCTAGTCATGTTTTTATTCCAAAACTTCTTCAGACAATTCTTAACACAGGTCTGACTGGTTAGGTTGCTATGACAAGGTCTCAGATGTTTTTAGTAGCTTGTTATGATCAGGCAGAAAACAAATCAACAACTAGGTTGAACTTTTTTCTTAATCACAGGGTCTTCCTGATGTGTAGTGTGTGTACTAGTCTAGACCAGATAGTCAACACAATGTACTCTTGTCTTAACTACTACCAGATAACACTTCGACCCATCGCTAGACATATTGACAACAGACAACTTTTTGAGTTCTGAGCTTTGGTGATCAGATTTTTAATATTTTAGCATATAGTTCTTTTCTTTATAGATTCAGGGTATTTTGAGTCTGCTTAGAACACGTCAACTTCAACTACCCATGTAGCGAGTCCCACTCCGATGACTCCCAGATCTACACGACCTTAGGGCATCAGGCTTTAAATTCACCGAAGGAGTGGTGCTCGAGTAGCGAAGGCCGCTGGCAAACTACCCTTATTTGATTAACTTCCTTTTGTTTCTTTTCACTTTTAGCTCAGAGTCTCATCTAGTCATTCTAACTGCCAATATATCCACAACTGGCCTAATTTTATCTAGTTAAGTCTCGAACAGGCAATTGACTGAGGTCTCTAATCCAGACAAAGTTGTGCTCAGTTATCAGGAATTCCCTACTCCTAATCAATAAGTTCAAAAATAGTCATCAATTATCTCCTACTAACCATAACATTCTACCTACATATCATAGACATAAGCAATTGTTTAACCAAGCATACTGCATTTAGAAGTCTAAAAGACGGAAAAATTTTGAATTTTTTTTGGAAGAGTGTGAAAATATGGGGAAAACAAGCAAAATCATGCAAAAATTTTGCCAACTGCTACAGTGCACTATGCACTGCTACCCCACACTTAAGTCTAACACTGTCCTCGGTGTTCATGCATAGCTAAACTACCCCACACTTATTTGAAAACAAGAAACAAAAACAAAACAAAGAACTCTTACCCCACACTTATTCGACTAACTAAGGGTAAGAGAGAAAATGAGGCAACAAAACAAGAAGGATAGCAAAACAGAACACAAAACAAATAAAATAAAAGGAATATGAGGATTAGAAAAACTCCCTTCCTGTCGCGAGCAGAAGGGTCTTCTCTGATCTGTCAATTGGCTCTTCACCTTATCCATGTGCTATTGCTAAGGTGTTCTTGACTCTGCAAGCTCTAGATATTGGAACGGATGACGTCAGCTCCGATCCTTCATTGTCGAGCTCCAGGTAGTGGCATATCCATTTGAGGAATGGCTCAATCCCCACGGACTGCTTCCTCGAATCATTTGTAAGATTTCTCACAATCATAGCAACGTGTCCAAGATGAACGTGTCTAGGAATGAGATTTCTTGGGATTTGTGTGCCTTCCTGCCAATGTTAGTAAAGGTATTGCATGCAAGTCTCGAATGGAAGAAAAGATACCTGAAGTTTTGGCGAAGCTATGGTGGTAGGGGCTCCAGTTGTATAGATCTGGGCCCAAGTATTTGAGACTTCCTCGGGGAAGTTTCTCACAGCTGATTGGTACGCAGGGAATGCAAGCTCCTCTATTGCTATGCTCCTGATACAATGTTAAATTCCTCTATATCCTTCGACCGTTCGATACCACTTGGTAGATCACTTACTTGCACTAGGCTGGCTTTAATTGTTGCCAGTATCTCATCTGTTGATTCTGCGGGTAGGGGTTTTGCTGTGGTGGTATCTTTTGAAAGTTTCTAGCTTTCGAATTATTCCTCAGCTAAATCCCGTATGATTCCTCTAGCTGTGATTGTATGCATTTCCCATTGGAGCAGCATTCTGCAGTAACCTACTCCTACCTCTTTTGGAATGGTCAGTCATTCCCATAGCAATCCCTGCTAAAGTGTGGTACTTAGTAGACTTCACAAATTAGATACATAGACTGAGCATTTCTTCCTAAAACATTGGCACTCTGAATCTGGAAAACAACTAGAATCTGCACATGACTTTAACATCATTAGTAGGTAATGCCTGTGGTTTAGGCCTTTTTGAAAAGTGTTCCACGACTACTATGATGTAATTATGTTCAAAGGAAGAAAGAGAAAAGGATTCGAAATACCCCTGATATCAACGGTTGCAACATTCTGTGTATGTCGCTGGGGTAGATGATCTCTGGAAGATGTGTTACTTGTCATTTGGCAAGCATCGCAGGACTGTATCAGAGATACAAAAGTCCTTGAATATGGTGGGTCAACAAGATCCTGCTTTCAACACTTTCCGGACAGTGTGATAGCAGTTAATTGGTCTCCCATAGATTCCTGCAATGCTTCAGAATCATGTGGCCTTCGCCTTCCGAGATACATCTTATGATCAACTGATCTGCAAAAATTTGAAATAGAAGAGAAATCTGCCCAGTAGTAATATTTCCAATCAGCAAAGAATTTCTTCTTTTGCTGATAAGTCATATCACTTGGGAATAATTAGCAGCTAGATAATTAGTAATATCAGTAAACCACGGAGGAGAATCATTACTCATAGCAAACAATGAAAATAGATCCTCATTCAGAAATTTGTCAGATACTACTGTCTCGTCAATAACCTCTAACTCAGGGTTTCCTAATCTAGACCAAAGGTTTGCTTTCTAGATTCTTAACCCTTTTTCTTATCCCTTCATTCTATATCAAATTCAAGTAACAACAAAACCTAACTTAGTCAATTATGGTTCAGTATCAGTTTTATTGAACACAGATATCTCAGAGTGATCAGTGTAACCTATTGTTTTTAGACAAGACTAGATAAGATTAGGATTTATCATACATGAACTTTCTTATCATGTTTCTGTCCTAAAACAATTCTTACTACATCATTACATCACATATTCATTCAAAAAGTAGATTTCAATCAGGTGATGTCATAATGGGTGCAATAATTCCTTTTGGTTTAAAAAAAAATCTCATGCAATCATCAGCAAAACAAAAGGAACATCCTTTTTTCAATAGAACATTTAAAGGTCTGGCTATTAAGGAAAAACTATTTCATAACTCATCCTAATAAGGCCGACATGACTATAAGAAAATTCTAAAATAGAGTTTCTTCCCGATAAAAATCTAAGCCAACATTTTACAACTCAGAAGAAAATATATTTTATCCTCGTTTCCATTTTTATTTCTTCGAAATCAAATAAAGGAAGAAAAACACGAAAAAGAGCAACTAAGAAAACAACTAAAAAACAAGAGATAGGGAAAAGGAACAACTCACCGTTGAGCAAGAAAGATACATTCTTTTTGGGATTTTAAATTTTTAACATTTTTTTTCTTTTTATGTTTAATTTAGAAAGCAGGTAAATTTCCTCAATATGGTTTTAGAATGATTTTCTAAAATTTGATTATCCTAAATGTCTCAATTTTAGATAATGTTTAAAATTAATTAGTTATGATAATCCTATATTTCGGAAACTGATTGACTAACTAGCATAAAACAAGTGTTAGGTCTAAGGTCTAGGTTACTACCGTTGCCTATCATAAGTCTCTAGAATTGTGGCCTTTAATCCTAAATTCATTACGATATTTCCCCGGCAACGGCGCCAAAAATCTGATGCGTTCCGATTGGTATGCTAAAAGATAGGCTTTATTTACCTATGTCGATTATGAGTAATTAAGGACTGAGTCTTACTAACTGTCACTTAGCATTCAATTATTGTCACTTAATCAATCAGAACCTAAGGCAGAGTACCTATCGTGTAGCTAGTCTGTTGGAAAGTATCTACGATTTTATTAAGTTAAATATCGTACTCCCAGGGAAGTGGCAACGTGATGCGATTCCGGTTGACGTACTAAATAGGTGTTATTTTACCCTATGTCGATTATGATTAATTAAGGACTGTGATTGACTAATTGTCACGTTTAGTCTTATGGTATCACTTAATCAGCCAGAATCTAAGGCAGAGTACCTATCGTGTAGCTAGTCTATTGGAAAGTATCTACGATTTTACTAAGTTAATTATCGTACTCCCAAGGAAGTGGCAACGGCTTAGTAGTAACTAGCTTCTTATCCTAACTCTTATCTTATGATCCAGTTATGCAATCTTCATCAAATACTTTGATGAGAGGGTGATCCATTCTCCACTAGGTTTAAGTCTAATTAACCCTAGAAGTGTTTTAAAGATAAGTTCTGATTCTATGTTATACTGTTCCTATATGTTGATTGACCTATATTCGAGTGTTTTAGATATATCTTAGCCTGGAATGCAACTATGTTCTGTGTCTAAAGGTGTACCACATCTGAGTCTCTATGCTACCGCCCCCTATCATTAAGGTAAACGGCCCTACTCACGGTACAAACAAAGACAGTTATGAAGGCCCTATGTCACTTTCGGGGATCACTCTGAAGGCTCGTAATCGCTGGCATAACGCTCTACTCAGCCTACCTAGACTACTCTAACAAGCCAGGTGTTCAGCATGTTATTTTATCTAGTATGGCAGACACCAATACTAATTGATGCCTGTTAAACTAAACAGGTTATGAATAGACCGTGGTTAGGAATTGTCTATAACCCTATTTTAGTTTAAAAGAAACTACATTAGACATGCAGACATAATGATTATTTAGCAGGTGGCTATTTCCGGAAAAAAACATAATAACTTCAACATACAAAACAACTATTCATAAAATCATAATCTGATATTCATAATTGATGTTTAGGATAAAGCAATAAAACATATAAGAGAGGGGTATGGGGACTGATGCCATAAAGAAATCACCCTTTACTTAGTCTCGCCTACAGAGCGTACTGCTGTATACGTCGTATTGCCCGCCCTGACTCTGCTCGCCAGAACCTTCGGAGGACGCTTCCTCAGCCTAGTAGCTAGACTTTACCTTACGTCCTGGGCTTAAGCCTAGCCCTGTGGACTGACTCTTCGAACGCCTAGAGCTCTCTTAGGGTCTCCTAACGAAACACCGGGTATTCTATGAATACCGGAAACGAACCTATCTATAGAAACCTAAGATCTGAAACTATTTCTCAGAAACTAAAACAAAACCACTAATAAGAAAAGAAAACTGAGATGTGAGTCTCTGAGTGGTGTGTACTGGGAAAACTGTACACTGGAAACCACTTAATGACTCAGATCGAGTGGAGAGGGATGATTTCAACTGCTGGAGGCCTGGGGTATTTATAGCAGCTTCCCGGAGTGAAAAGTTCTGAAAAATTCGATGTGGGACAGCTTCTGGCGGCTCGGGACGCCCATCCTGATTCGTTGACCAGGTTCGGGACGCCCGTCCTGGCGGTTTGACAGGGTCAGGACGCCCGTCCTGGGTTCGGGACGCCTGTCCCGGACCTTTGACCGGGTCAACATTTCCAAAAATTGCATTTTTGCCCCAGAATTTGCTGTTTTCGTCTACTTTTCACCTGACACTTCCAAAATCATAAAAACCGTGAAATCAAGTAAATAGTAAACAATTAATGTCAATTTACTCTCAATTTCACATTAAAACATAATAAAAACTGCTAAAAATGTGATACGATTTTCGCGTATCAGATAAACCACCCACATTAGCTTTTTGCTTGTCCTCAAGCAAAGTCTACATGGAGTTAGTGATTTTAAAACCGTAGTGCAGTCACTTAAATTCCTAATCATGTTTTTATTCCAAAAATTCTTCAGACAATTCTTAACACAGGTCTGATTGGTTAGGGTTGCTATGACAAGGTCTCACATGTCTCTAATAGTTTGTTATGATCATGCAGAAAAAAATCAACAACTAGGTTGGACTTTTTCTTAGTCACAGGGTCTTCCTGATGTGTAGGTGTGTACTAGTCTAGACCAGATAGTCAACACAATGAACTTTATCTTAACTGCTACCAGTAATACTCGACCTATCGTAGACATACTGACAACAGATAACTTTCTGAGTTCTGAGCTTTGGTGATCAGATTTTAATGTTTTAGCACTTAGTTATTTCTTTATAGATTCAGGGTATTTCGAGTTTGCTTAGAACACGTCAACTTCAACTACCCATGTAGCGAGTCCCACTCCGATGACTCCCAGATCTACACGACCTTAGGGCATCAGGCTTTAGTTCCCCGAAGGAGTGGTGCTCGAGTAGCGAAGGCCGTTGGCAAACTACCCTACTGATTAACTTCCTTAATGTTCCTTTCACTTTTAGCTCAGAGTCTCAAAACAAAGAAAACAAAAGGAATATGAGGATTAGAAAAACTCCCTTCATGTCGCGAGCAGAAGGGTCTTCTTTGATCTGTCAATTGGCTTTTTACCTTTGCCATGTGCTATTGCTGAGGTGTTCTTGACTCTGCAAGCTCTAGATATTGGAGCGGATGACGTCAGCTCCGATCCTTTATTGTTGAGCTCCAGGTAGTGGCATATCCATGTGAGGAATGACTCAAGCCCCAAGGACTGAAGCTTTGGCTAAGCCGTGGTGGTATGAGGCTCCAGTGGTGTATATCTGGGCCCAAGTATTTGAAACTTCCTCGGGGAAGTTTCTCACAGCTCATTGTATGCAAAGGATGCAAGCTCCTCCATTACTATGCTCCTGATACAATGCCAAATTCCTCTATATCCTTCGATCCTTCGTTACCTCTTGGTAGATCACTTGCTTGCACTGGTCTGGCTTTAATTGTTGCCAGTATCTCATCTATTGATTCTGCGAGTGTGGGTTTTGCTGTGGTGGTGTCTTCTGAAAGTTTCCAGCTTCCTAATTACTCCTTAGCTAAATCCCGTATGATTCCTCTAGCGGGGATTGTATGCATTTCCCATTGGAGCAGCATTCTGCAGTAGCCTGCTCCAACCACTTTTGGAATGGTTCGCATTTCATTCCCATAGCAATCCCTGCTAGAGTGTGGTACTTAGCAGACTTCACAGATTTGATACACAGGCTGACCATTTCTTCCTAAAATATTGGCACTCTGAATCTGGAAAACAACTAGAATCTGCACATGACTTTAACATCATTAGTAGGTAATGCCTGTGGTTCAGGCCATTTTGAAAAGTGTTCCACGACTACTATGATGTAATTATTGTCAAAGGAAGAAAGAGAAAAGGATTCGAAATACCCCTGATATCAACGGTTGCAACATTCTGTGTACGTCGCTGGGGTAGATGATCTCTGGAAGATGTGTTACCTGTTATTTGGTAAGCATCGCAGGACTGTATCAGAGATACAAAATCCTTGAATATGGTGGGTCAACAAGATCCTGCTTTCAACACTTTCCGGGCAGTGTTGATAGTAGTCAATTGGTCTCCCGTAGATTCTTTAGGGCAATGCTCCAAAATCTTGTGTCCTTCATCTTCTGAGACACATCTTCTGATCAACTGATCTGCAAAAATTTGAAATAGAAGAGAAACTGCCCAGTAGTAATATTTCAAATCAGCAAAGAATTTCTTCTTTTGCTGATAAGTCATATCACTTGGAACTTATTCAGTGACTAGATAATTTGCAATAAACCACAGATGAGAATTATTATACATAGCAAACAATGCAAATAAGTTTTCATCCAAAAATTTATCAGTATTACACTAGCCTCTAACTCGGGGTTTTCTAATCTAGACCAATGGTTTGCTTTCTAGATTTTCAACCCTTTTTCTTACCCCTTCTTTCGATATCAAACTCAGGTAACAATAAAACCTAACTTAATCAATTATGGTTCAGTATCAGTTTTATTGAACACAAACATCTCAGAGTGATCAGTGTAACCTATTGTTTTTAGACAAGACTAGATAAGATTAGGATTTATCATACATGAACTTTCTTATCATGTTTCTGTCTAAAACAGTTCTTACTACATCACATATTCATTCAAAAAGCAGATTTCAATCAGGTGATGTCATAATGGGTGCAATAATTCCTTTTGGTTTTAAAAATTCTCATGCAATCATCAGCAAAACAAAAGGAACATCCTTTTTCCAATAGAACATTCAAAGGTCTGGCTACTAAGGAAAAATTATTTCATAACTCGTCCTAATAAAGCCGGTATGACTCTAAGAAAATTCTAAAATGGAATTTCTTTCCAAATTAAAACCTGAGCCAACATTTTACAACTCAGAAGAAGACATATTTTATCCTCATTTCCATTTTTATTCGAAATTGAATAATAGAAGAAAAACACGAAAAAGAGCAACTAAGAAAAAAAAACAAGAGATAGGGAAAAGGAACGACTCACCGTTGAGCAAGAAAGATACATTCTTTTTGGGATTTTAAATTTTTAACATTTTTTTTTCGTTTTATGTTGAAAGCAGGTAAATTTCCTTAATATGGTTTTAGAATAATTTTCTAAAATTTGATTATCCTAAGTGTCTTAATTTCAGATATTATCTAAAATTAATTAGTTATGATAACCCTATATTTCGGAAATTGATTGTCTAACTGGTATAAGACAAGTGTTGGGTCTAAAGTCTAGGTTACTACCGTTACCTATCATAAGTATCTAGAATTTTGATCGGTGTCTAGAATTTTGATCAGGAGTCCTAAATTCATTATGATATTTCCCCGGCAACGGCGCCAAAAATCTGATGGGTTTCCGACCGATGTGCTAAATAGGTGTTTATTTTACCCTATGTTGATTATGAATAATTAAGGACTGTGATTGACTAATTGTCACATTTAGTCTCTATGGTGTCACTTAATCAGCCAGAACCTAAGGCAGAGTACCTATCGTGTAGCTAGTCTATTGGAAAGTATCTACGATTTTATTAAATAAATATCGTACTCCCAGGGAAGTGGCAACGGCTTAGTAGTAACTAGCCTCTTATCCTAACTCTTATCTTATGATCCAGTTATGCAATCTTCATCAATATCTTTGATGAGAGGGTGATCCATTCTCCACTAGGTTCAAGTCTAATTAATCCTAAAAGTGTTTTAAAGATGAGTTCTGATTCTATGCTATACTGTTCCTATATGTTGATTGACCTGTCTTCGAGTATTTTAGATGCATCTTAGCCTGGATTGCAACTATGTTCTGTGTCTAAAGGCGTACCACATCCGAGGTCTCTAATAAACCGCCCTACCTTAATGACGGCCCTACTCACGGTTCGGGACGAAGGCATCCATGAAAGCCCTATGTCACTTCGGGGATCATACCGCTTGCCCTAGCCGCCGGCATAATCGGACTCAGCTCGACTCCTACCTAGACTACTTTAACAAGCAGGGTGTTCAGCATGTTATTTTATCTAGCATGGCAGACACCAATACTAATTGATGCCTGTTAAACTAAACAGGTTATGATTAGACCGTGGTTAGGAATTGTCTATAACCCTAACGTTAATTTAAAAGAGCACATTAAACATGCAGACATAGTGAATATTTAGCAGCTGGCTATTTCCGGAAAAACATAATAACTTCAACATACAAAACAACTATTCATAAAATCGTAATCTGATATTCATAATTCATATTTAGAACAAAGCAATAACACATAGAAGAGAGGGATGCCATAAAGAAATCACCCTTTACGAAGTCTCGCCTACGGAGCGTACTGCTGTATATGTCGTATTGCTCGCCCTGACTCTGCTCACCAGAACCTTCGGAGGACGCTTCCTCAACCTAGTAGCTAGACTTTACCTTACATCCTGGTCTTAAGCCTAGCCCTGTGGACTGACTCTTCCAACGCCTAGAGCTCTCTTAGGATCTCCTAACGAAATCCCGAGTATTCTATGAACACCAGAAACGAACCTATCTATAGAAACCTAAGATCTGAGACTATTTCTCAGAAACTAAAACAAACACTAATAAGAAAGAAAACTGAGATCCGAGTCTCTGAGTGAGTTGTGTACTGGAAAATTGTACACTGGAAACCACTTAATGACTCAGATCGAGTGGAGAGGGATGATTTCAACTACTGGAGGCCTGGGGTATTTATAGCAGCTTCCTGGAGTGAAAATCTCCAAAAACTTCGATGTGGGACAGCTTCTGGCGGCTCGGGACGCCCTTCTTGATTCGTTGACCAGGTTCGGGACTCCCGTCCCGGACCTTTGACCGGGTCAACATTTCCAAAAATTGTGTTTTTGCCCCAGAATTTGCTGTTTTCGTCTACTTTTCACCTGACACTTCCAAAATCATAAAAACCGTGAAATCAAGTAAATAGTAAATAATTAATGTCAATTTACTCTCAATTTCACTGTAAAACATATATAAAAACATGCTAAAAATGTGATACGATTTTCGCGTATCAACGGTCTAATCATAACCTGTTTAGTTTAACAGGCATCAATTAGTATTGGTGTCTGCCATGCTAGATAAAATAACATGTTGAACACCCTACATGTTAAAGTAGTCTAGGTAGGGGCCGAGCTGAGTCCGATTATGCCGGCGGCTAGGGCAAGCGGTATGATCCCCGAAGTGACATAGGGCTTTCATGGATGCCTTCGTCCCGAACTGTGAGTAGGGCCGTCATTAAGGTAGGGCGGTTTATTAGAGACCTCGGATGTGGTACGCCTTTAGACACAGAACATAGTTGCAATCCATGCTAAGATGCATCTAAAATACTCGAAGACAGGTCAATCAACATATAGGAACAGTATAGCATAGAATCAGAACTCATCTTTAAAACACTTTTAGGATTAATTAGACTTGAACCTAGTGGAGAATGGATCACCCTCTCATCAAAGATATTGATGAAGATTGCATAACTGGATCATAAGATAAGAGTTAGGATAAGAGGCTAGTTACTACTAAGCCGTTGCCACTTCCCTGGGAGTACGATATTTATTTAATAAAATCGTAGATACTTTCCAATAGACTAGCTACACGATAGGTACTCTGCCTTAGGTTCTGGCTGATTAAGTGACACCATAGAGACTAAATGTGACAATTAGTCAATCACAGTCCTTAATTATTCATAATCAACATATGGTAAAATAACACCTATTTAGCACATCGGTCGGAAACCCATCAACAGCTATGAAAGCCCTATGTCACTTTGGGAATCACGCCGCTGGCTCATAACCGCCGGCATAACACTCTACTCAGCCTACCTAGACTACTCTAACAAGCAGGGTGTTCCACAGGTTATTTTATCTAGTATGGCAGACACCAATACTAATTGATGCCTGTTAAACTAAACAGGTTATGAATAGACCGTGGTTAGGAATTGTCTATAACCCTAATTTTAGTTTAAAAGAAACTACATTAGACATGCATACATAATGAATATTTAAGCAGGTGGCTATTTCTGGAAAAACATAACAACTTCAACATATATAACAAATATCCATAGGAATCATAATCTCATATTCATAATTAATGTTTGGAACAAACACAGTACAAACATATAAAGAGAGGGACAGGGGGGACCGATGCCATAAAGAAATCACCCTTTACGTAGTCGCGCCGTTGGAGCAACTGCTTGTATATGTCGTACTGCTCTACCCGACTCTGCTCGCCAGAACCTTCGGAGGACGCTTCCTCAGCCTAGTAGTTGGACTTTACCTTACGTCCTGGGCTTAAGCCCAGCCCTGTGGACTGACTCTTCGAACGCCTAGAGCCCTCTTAGGATCTCCTTATGAAATCCCAGGTAATCTATGAATACCAGAAACGAACCTATCTATCGAACCCTAGGATCTGAGACTATTTCTCAGAAACTAAGAAAAATGAAACACAAAAGGAAAGAAAGAAAACTTATACTGATATCTGAGTCTCCGAGTGAGTGGTGTACTCGAGAATTGTACACTGGAAACCACTGAATGACTTAGATCGAGTGGAGAGGGATGAATTCAACTGAGGATGGCCTGGGTATTTATAGCAGCTTTCTGGAGTGATTTTCTCTCAAAAATTCGATGTGGGATTCTGAATTCTGGTTCAGGACGCCCGTCCCAACCTGTTGACCAGGTTAGGACGCCCGTCCTGATTCGGGACGCCCTCCCCGGAGTCCAAACTTCTGAAAAATTGCATTTTTGCCCTGAAATTTGCCATTTTCTTCCACTTTTCACCTGACACTTCCAAAATCAGAAAAACTGTGAAATTGAGTTAATAATGAACAATTAAGATCGATTTACCCTCAATTTCACCCTAAATCATGCCTAAAAACATGCTAAAAATGTGATATGATTTATGCATATCAGATGACCAGAGAAGGGATTGACAAATGTACAGTAAAGAGAGTTCTAGTCTACACTGGAGCCACAAGAAACATCATGTACTGGCGATGTTTCGAAGAAATGGGCTTGAGAAAAGAACATCTCAAGACAAGTAGAATGGTATTGGAAGGGTTCACACCTTAGAAAGTACCGGTAAGAGGAACAGTAAGACTGCATGTCACCCTTGGCGAAGGGGATAAAGCCTGAACAGAGGAGGTCAAGTTCTACGTAGTAGACTTAGAATCCCCTTACAATGCCATAGTGGGTGATACGCGAAAATCGTATCACCTTTTTAGCATGTTTTTATATATGATTTAGGGTGAAATTGAGGGTAAATTGATCTTAATTGTTTATTATTTACTTAATTTCACAGTTTTTATGATTTTGGAAGTGTCAGGTGAAAAGTAGACAAAAACAGCAAATTTTGGGGCAAAAATGCAATTTTTAGAAATGCTGACTCGGTCAAAGGCTTAGGACGGGAGTCCCGAATCTGGGACGGGCGTCCCAACCCAGTCAAAGCACCAGGACGGGCGTCCCGACTTGGTCAACAGACCAGGACGGGCGTCCCGAACCCCCAGATCAAGTCCCACATCGTATTTTTGATGAAAAATCACCCCGGGAAGCTGCTATAAATACCCCAGGCCTCCAGCAGTTGAAATCATTCCTCTCCACTCGATTTGAGTCATTAAGTGGTTTCCAGTGTACACTTCTCTAGTACACAACTCACTCAGAGACTCGGATCTCAGTTTTCTTTCTTGTTAGTGTTTTGTTTTAGTTTCTGAGAAATAGTCTCAGATCTTAGGCTCCTATAGATAGGTTCGTTTCTGGTATTCATAGATTACCTGGGATTTCGTTAGGAGATCCTAAGAGGGCTCTAGGCGTTCGAAGAGTCAGTCCACAGGGCTGGGCTTAAGCCTAGGACGTAAGGTAAAGTCCAACTACTAGGCTGAGGAAGCGTCCTCCGAAGGTTCTGTCGAGTAGAGTCGGGTCAAGCAATACGACATATACAGCAGTACGCTCCATCTGCGAGACTTCGTAAAGGGTGATTTCTTTATGGCATCAGTCCCCCTGTCCCTCTCTTATATGTTGTTATTGTGTTTGTCCAAATAACAGTTCTGAATACCAGATTATGATTATTATGAATATTTGTTATATATGTTGAAGTTATTATGTTTTTCTAGAAATGGCCACCTGCTTAAATATTCATTATGTCTGCATGTCTAATGCCGTTCTTTTAAACTGAAATTAAGGTTATAGACAATTCCTAACCATGGTCTATTCATAACATGTTTAGTTTAACATGCATCAATTAGTATTGGTGTCTGTCATACTAGATAAAATAATCTGCAGAACACCCTGTTGGTTGAAAGTAGTCTAGGTAGGCTGAGTAGAGTGTTATGCCAGCGGTTATGAAACGAGCAGTATGATCCCCGAAGTGACATAGGGCGTTCATTGCTGACTTTTGTCCGAGCCGTGAGTAGGGCCGTTACCCTTAACGATGGGGCGGTAGCGTAGAGACTCAGATGTGGTACACCTTTAGACTCAGAACATAGTTGCAATCCAGGCCAAGACATGTCTAAAATACTCGAATATAGGTCAATCAACGTATAGTAACAGTATAACATAAAATCAGGATCTCATCTATAAAACACTTTCAGGTTTGGTTAGACTTAAACCTAGTGGAGAATGAATCACCCTCTCATCAAAGTTATTGATGAAGATTGCATAACTGGATTATAAGATAAGAGTTAGGAATAAAGGCTAGTTACTACTAAGCCGTTACCACTTCCCTGGGAGTACGATATTTATTTAATAAAATCGTAGATACTTTCCAATAGACTAGCTACACGATAGGTACTCTGCCTTAGGTTCTGGCTGATTAAGTGACACCATAGAGACTAAATGTGACAATTAGTCAATCACAGTCCTTAATTATTCATAATCAACATAGGGTAAAATAACACCTATTTAGCATATAGGCTGGAAACCCATCAGTGGGAACACCTTTCCACGCGGCTTTTGATCTGTTTATCTCTACTTCCCATCAACAAGTGAAGTTCCACACCTCACGAGGTGTCGGATTTGTAAGGAGCAGCCCTCGGAGTTTATTAGGGCAAATAATGAAGATAAAAAGAAAGAGAGATGATCCTGAAAAGATTAAAAGAGTCAACATGGTGACGAAAGAGCGCAACCATGGAATGGATGATGATCGCGGTCCAGAGGAGCAAGGAGAGGCAGAAAAACGAAGTTCCGACCTTAACCCCAAAGTATCACGGGATAAGGAATATGATGAGGTAGAAATAAATCCCGTTTATCCTAAACAACTCGTCAAAATCGGGAAAGATATGCCAGATAAACTCAGGCAAGACCTCATTGAATTCCTCAAAGAGCATCAACAAAGCTTCGCATGGTGCACAGAGGATATGCCTGGAATCGACCCCTCGGTCTCAGAACATGCCTTAAATATTGACCAGACGTATCGCCCAATCAAACAAAAGTCCAGACAATTTGGCGATGACAAAATACAAGGCATGAAGGAAGAAGTAAATAAGCTTTTGCAAGCGAAGTTCATTCGCGAGGTCAAATATCCCACATGGCTGGCCAATGTAGTCATGGTTCAAAAGTCTACCGGCAAATGGAGAATGTGCGTAGACTACACTGACCTCAACAAGGCCTGCCCCAAAGATTGCTACCCCCTGCCTCGGATCGACGCACTGGTGGACTCAACAGTGGGATACGAGTACCTGAGCTTCATGGATGTATTCTCAGGGTACCATCAAATTAAAATGAAGCCTAGCGATCAAATACATACTTCGTTCCGAGCAGCAGGGGCCGTTTACTGCTATAACGTCATACCCTTCGGATTAAAGAACGCATGGGCAACATATAAGCAAATGATGAATTATATTCTCCGAAGTCAAATCGGGAGAAATATAGAGGTATATGTTGATGATATGGTGGTAAAGACAAAGCATGGCACTTCACACTTGGAGGATTTAGAGGAAACATTCTCCAACCTGGCGAAGTACAACCTCAAGCTCAATCCCACGAAGTGCACCTTTGGGGTAAAATCCGGTAAGTTTTTAGGCTTCATGACATTCGAACGAGGGATCGAGGCCAACTCGGAAAAATTGGAAGCCATAGCCCGGCTCACTGAGCCCAGATGTGTCAAAGACATCCAAAGGCTAAATGGATGCATCGTAGCACTTGGAAGATTTGTTTTGAAATCAGCAGAAAGGTGCCTCCCATTCTTCCAAGCTTTGAAAAATTCAAAGAATGGCTTCGTATGGACCCCGGAGTGCAGCCAAGCTTGGAAAGATCTAAAAGATTACTTGCAAAATCTTCCTTTGTTACGACCTCCGAGCTGCGGAGAAACGCTCTTCTTGTATTTGTCATTTTCAGATGTGATCGTAGCATCTGTTTTAATCAAAGAAGATGGGACGAAGCAGCATCCTGTATACTTCGTCAGTAAAGTTTTAAATGAAGCCGAGTCCAGATACTCTAACATTGAAAAGTTGGCGTATGCGTTAGTCATTTCTGCACGGAAACTAAGACCGTACTTCGAGTCTCACCATATAGTGGTATACACTAACGCTCCGTTAAAACAAGTTTTTCATAAGCTGGACCAATCTGGAAGGATGCTGCGCTGGTCCATCGAGTTGTGCGGACAGGACATTACATTCAAACCTCGTACAACCATCAAAGCACAAGCTCTAGCAGATTTCCTCGCATAAGGCTCATTTACAAAGGACAACTTGGAGAAAGCTGAATCTGCCAAAGAGCCGTGGGAGCTGAAAGTTGATGGGGCAGTAAACTCCAGCGGAGTCGGGGCTAGACTGGTGTTGACATCACCAAATAAAGAGTACTCAGAAGTGTTGGCTATCAAACTAAAGCCCGATATTTCAAATAACCAAGAAGAATAAGAAGCACTGCTAAAAGGATTGGAGTGGGCACATAAGGCGAACATCGGAGCCCTAAAAGTATACAGTGATTCACAGCTGGTGGTGAATCAATTTCAAGGAACTTACACAGTACAATCGGAAGGATTGCAGCCTTATGCAGACAAGGCCAGAAATTGGAGAGATAAGTTTTCTCCTTTCTCGCTGTCCCTAATCAGCAGAAAAGATAATCAACAAGCAGACAGGTTAGCAAAGATTGCTTTAGGGGAAACGCCCAATGAGGAAGACATTCCTATTGAGGAGGCATCCGAATCAATTTCAAGGAACTTACACAGTACAATCGGAAGGATTGCAGCCTTATGCAGACAAGGCCAGAAATTGGAGAGATAAGTTTTCTCCTTTCTCGCTGTCCCTAATCAGCAAAAAAGATAATCAACAAGCAGACAGGTTAGCAAAGATTGCTTTAGGGGAAACGCCCAATGAGGAAGACATTCCTATTGAGGAGGCATCCGAGGAACCCGAAGTTATTCAGTGCCTACATCCTACTTCGGCGAGCTGGGACGAGGAAATAAAAAGCTTCATCCAACATGGGACTCTCCCAAATGATGCTACCCGGGCACGACAGATCAAAAGACAGTCTGCAAGGTATACTATTCATGATGATATATTATACAGACGGTCTTTCACAAGACCTCTACTTCGTTGTGTTCCACCATCTCAAATAGAGGATCTGTTAGCTGAAGTACACGAAGGAGTGTGTGGAGGTCATCCAGGGGCCCGAGCTCTAGCAGAACGGGTAATTAACCAAGGATATTATTGGCCAACACTTAGGGAGGATGCCAAAAGGTATGTTAAAAAATGTGACACTTGTCAAATTTTTGGCACTGTACCTCATCTACCCTCGGTTGAACAAACCCCGGTTGTGGCGGCCTGGCCATTTGACATGTGGGGCATGGATTTAATGGGAAAGTTCCCAAAGACAAGGAACGGCTGTGAATATTTGGTGGTAGCAGTAGACTATTTTTCGAAATGGATCGAAGCGAGAGCACTCACAAGTCCCACAGAAGAAAATGTTTCCAAGTTCTTCCGAGAACAAGTGTTGTGTCGCTTCGGGATACCTTGAGCGGTAATCACAGATCACGGAGTACAATTCTCTGCTAAATTCACAGCAGAATGTCAGCGGTTGCACATCAAGCATTGGAAATCATCCGTAGCGCACCCTCAGGGGAACGGACAAGCCGAGACTGCCAATAAGCTGGTGTTAGCAGCACTGAAAAAGAATCTAGAGGGAAAGTCTAACAAGTGGGCGGATGAATTGAACTCTGCTCTATGGGCAGTACGCACTTCGGCTAGGGGCCCCACCGGAGAAACAGCTTACGCTTTGGTGTACGGATCAGAAGCAGTAGCACCAGCCGAAGTAGCACTGCCCACGGCTAGAGTAGCCATGTACAACGAGGACGCTAATAAAGAAAGTAGAAGCCTGGAGCTAGACCTACTAGAGGAACGAAGGATAGCAAGTCGTCTAAGGTCGCAATCGTTCAAGGAGAAGACCAAAACAGTTCACGACAAAAGGCTGTTCAAATGATCCATAAAGGTCGGAGACTGGGTACTCCAAAACATTGAAGGCACAACACAGCATATACAGGCAAACAAACTGACCCCAAATTGGGAAGGCCCGTACCTCGTGAAGCATGAAGTAAGACCCGTTACCTACAAGCTCATGAACAAGGATGGCATTCTTCTTCCAAATCCATGGCATGTAAATCACCTAAAAAGGTACTTTGTATAAAATACGTTTGGATAAACTGTCCTAAATATCAAATCGTCTACTAAGGCAAGTCCTTAACTTTCCAAAAAGTGAAGTTTATTATTTTACTTCGAGCATGATCTCGGTTATTAAAGTCAAACTCGAGCACAATCTCGAAAAGACAAAAATATGCGAGTAAGGTCGTAGTAAGAAAAGTAGGCTAAGGCTTGAAAGAAATCCACGTGAAAGGTCGTGGTTACAAAGCACCAAGTCAAGGCTTGGGGAATTGCACACAAACACCGAGTTAAAAGCATACTCGGAGTGCTGAAGTATGAAGTACAAAGTCATGCTATAAAAGAAGGAAATGTCTCTTACGAAGTATCGAGTTGAGATTTTACTTGGTAAATTTTAACATCACGGTTCGAAGTGTTAAGTTCAGATTTGTTACTTAGTAGATTTTATTACTATAGTACTACCAAAATCGAAGATTCAAAATAAACAACCCTTAAATTCATGATATTGAAACAAAAACCAGTCTCAGTTACAAAAATAATTACAAGTTCAAGGAGCAGCAGAGCTGGAGCCCGGAGCAGCAGAACTAAGCCTTTCACCCAACAAATCCCAAAAAGTACGGTGGGGTCCAAACAGGTTTACCTCTCCTTTCATCTCTTTCCCGAAGCGCTTCTAACTCTTCAGGAGTGTAGGGGACAAAGTCTGCTCCTTGGCGGCAGAAGTTATTATCGAAGTTGGATTTGAAAGCCTGAAGGAGAACAGACTTATCTTCGAAGTACGGATGTAGCTGCCTTATGACGTAGACACATCCCTTGTCCAGGAAAGAACTAGCTTCACGGCTAACCTCCTTTTGATACTCAAAAGAATTCTTGAAGTCATCAATGATTTTCTTCTTGAACTCCTCCGAGCGACAACGGTCAAGTTCTTCCTGCAGAGAAAGCCGGCCTGCAACAGCCTCATCTCTGTCCAATTTCAACTTAGTTCTTTCCTCCATCAACATCCTTTTTTCAACCCCTCAAATCATAAACCTGCTCCTTCAGACCAGCCAACAATCTTCTCACCTCCTCTGCTTCGTTGGCATAATATTGCTTCTCAGCAGTCAATGATTCTATAACTGCTGCTTGCTTATTGACCTCTTGCTCCAACGAAAGCAGACAGGGTTCATTGACACTTCTCCACTCCGCATCTGCCGCTGCTTGCTTTGTTTGTTTTGTTGCTCGGGACCTGGATATATGAAGTGCTAAGGAAGAAGCTTACAAAAAAAAACAAGTCAGAAATAGTTCCCAGGGAAAACTCAAGAAACAAAGAAAAAATAAAAAGCATACCCGAGCAAACAAAGGCCAAAGACGATTGGTAGCCTCTTCCACCGTCATTTCGCTCTTCCCGGCCAGGCTATTCGGGTCATGAGCACGCTCCAGAATAGCTCCACCAACCAAAGCGGCGACATAAGAATTGTTGAATCGAAGGTTGGTGAGCGGCGGAGTCTTCTCAACGATCTCCAAGGCCAAGGACTTGAAATCCTCCACTTCGGTGGGCAATTCAAATCCCGGCTGAAGCCAAGAAGGGCCAGGGGACTTAGAGCTTACCTCGGGCTCAGCTATAGGAGCATCCCCCAAGTCATCAATAGGAGAAGGCCCAGTTGGAGTAGACCCAGAAGCCTGGCGAGCTGCCAGCGGGACCGCGTCCAAGACATCCTCTGAAGCTGGCGAGGTAGGTGACAAGGGAGCAGGCGAGTCTTCGGGGAGGTCCCGAGGTAAGTTTCCTGCAGGGCGCCGAGGTGAAATCCTCCGTTTTTGACGAGGACGAAGCTGTTCATCCTCCTCCTCCGGAGTACCCTCCCGGTGAATTTCAGGGGCCGAGCGGGCAGTCTCGTTTCCTACCTCCTCCCGAGGCCTACGTACTCCCCTGTTCCGCTTAGGAACTTCAGCAGAGGAAGCGTAGGTCAGCGGAGTGTCACCAGAGGCACCCCGGTCTATGAGTCTCGGAGGAAATTGAGGAAGAGAGTTCAAGTGGGTTTGACGAACATCTCTCTCTTCCTCCCGCTCTCCCCATATAGTCTTGAACATCGTCGGGCCTGCGAATACAAACAGAGGTCAATACCAAAGTAAGAGGAAAGCATAAAAGGAAAAATACCCAAGTTATACCCTTGCCAGTCCGACAACCCCGACCAAGGGAACATGCATCACACTGATACGAAAAAACACCCCCAGGGTGTATAGTCCAATCTTCATTTGGCTCCTCCTTCGTGAAGCCTAACTCCTTTTTTCTCTCCGACAGACCGGGTCCTATCCCACACCATCTTAGACTCAACTCACTAAGCAAATCGACGGAAGAATACACCCGGGTTTGTTTCTGTCTGTCATCTCCTAAATCTCGGGTAATAATTTCTAAAAAAGACTTCTCAGAGTGACTAAGTGTAGAGGGATATTGGATTTGAGGCCATTGGAAGTTCTCATTTACATATGGGCGGAAGGGAAAGCCAATGCGAAATTCTACCATCATCCATCTCTCCTTAAATTCTACTTTATTAGGAGGAGAGTTAAAAAGCAAAACTCTATTCTTACGAGGACGAATAGAAAGAATGTTATCTGACATCCGAAGTGAAGAAAAGAACATACTAAGGATGTTGTCAGTCAATTCGAAACCTAGACGACGGCAAAGGCAAATTAGGCAAAATATTGTTCGGACAGTGTTCGGATGAACCTGCCCAGGTTGGACACGAGCAAAAATAAGAAAGTCTGCAAAAGCAGGGTCCATAGGAAGATGGAACCCCAATTCAAAATGGGCAAAAGGAACATGAATACGATGAAGAGACATTTTTCCAGCTAAAGGCACAACAAAAACCCTATAAATCCTAGGGTCGAGACTATACTTACGGGAAAAAGATTCGACTTGTTCCCTAGTAACTCTATTTCTATTTAAGGGAAAATCAGATGAAGGAGGACCAGGCAGGGGTGGTTGAAAAGGAACCCCTTCCGGAACTTCACCCTAGGTCACCCTCTTAGCCACTGTCACCTTTGGTCGAACAGGTCGAGGGCTCCCGAAGCCTTCCTCCATCAAGTCCTCAACCTCCCTATTATTTCCCTTTCGAGCAGCCATATCCTACCTGCGAATGGAAGCCCAATACTTAGAACCCCATGCAAGTACAAAGCCACCCGAAACTAACAGCCTAAAATCCCTCCAGTCTTACAAAAATGCAGAGCCAATCCCAAAAAACAGAAATAAACAGTTCAAATCCATACAATATTAACCCAACACCATAAACAGACAAAGCTTACCTTTTTAAATGTCTGAAGCCGAGAAGAAAAATAGAAGAAAAAGATGAAAATATAAAAAAACAGAGGAATCTTCAGAGCGTTAATGGCAAAAAAGGTTAGGCAAGTAAGTGTAAATGAGAAATATAGGGGAAAGAAGAAATCAAAACACTTTGGGGAAAGTCTCTACAATGATTACTTACTAGGATCAAGGCATTGGGAAGATAAAACGTTTTCTGCCGGCTGACATTCTGACATTTGTTACTAAAACAGACGAAAGGGCAGCTAATCGAAAAGATGGCTAAGCCACATCAGAAGCCCTAGCCTTTCCAGCATCCGAAAATTGCTAAGTGTCGACATTGCGCCGAAGCATCTTTCCCTTCACTCTTTGATACTTCGACGAGGGGCCACTGAGCCGACATAAATTTCCCAAATAAAATAACTGATTTAGGAGGATCAGAAAACCTCCACGGTGCATAAATACCACTTTATGAACCTTATAAATGGGAGACGTTACACAATTACTCCCCCATTTATACTCCGTTACACCTAAACGGTCAAAATGGTAATTCATTACTCATAACGGTCTGTAACAGTCTAGGACCATAATAGCCCAATCAATATTCAAGCCCCCATAAAAGGGAGGTACAAATAGAAGGTAAGGACGATTCCTAATTTCCAGATATCCTAAATACACTCTACTGACTTAAGCATCGGAGAGTTCACGGGGTACAAACTCCCCATTGAACTTACTTGTTTTGCTGGTTGATCAGAGGCTAAGTGTGCTACCCCGAAGTATCACACAGGCTCGACGAAGTATCACATCTTTACATTAATACTTCGCTCCTCCAAAAAGTTTCCTTAGCCAACCAAATCACCAAGTTCTTCAAGTTCCCGACACTTTAAATTACCTTTTTACCCTTTGACAGATTCGTGCAGAATCAATATATATATATATATATGTATATATGAAAGTTCCAGCACATCATTCTCTTTTGTCACTTTCCCTTTTTGTCTTCTTGTTTATTTGCCCCTCTTGTACTCTCACAAACATATATGTGTGTGTATATATATATATATATATATATATATATATAATGGATAGGACAAAAGAGATATATATAGTACCCGAAGTGTCCAACTGGATTTTAAATTGCAATTAGTGTGTGTGCGCACATATATATATATATAGATGCCTTCTGGAATTTAATTTCCCGTTTTCCCTCTTGATGAATCATCCACTAATTTCCAATTTCTTCCAATCGGTCAACTTTTATCCAAATTCCTTTTACCAATTTCAACCATCAAAATTCCCTTTTTACCCTTGGCAATTGAATCCAAAAATTCCATCATCTTTTATGTGAAATCCTGCACAAATTTAAATGTTAACAATGAAATAATAAAATTTAGGAATTTCTTCAATTAAAATGGCCCTTTTTAACAATTAATCCACAAAATGAAAATTGGGAAAAGGATTATACAATTTAACCAAATCTAACTAAAAATCATAAACAAGTCAAGCAAATTGAGCTAGAAACTAGGCAAAACAACTGCAAATAACTCTAGTCTCGTAGAGTTATCAAGTATGCTTACCAAAGAATAGAGGAGGTCTTGGGCTTCGAAAACTTGAGGATATTAACAAGGCCTTGGTGACAAAATTGTCATGGAATGTTTGCAATAATATGGAGAAGACGTGGGTACAATTGATATGAGTGAAATATCCTTTTTAAATCAAGCAAAGTTCATTGGGGTTATAGGGAGCAATCAAGATCTCGATACATTTGCTGAGAATGGGAATTTGCTTCCAATTGGGGAGAGCCTCTAATGTATCTATCAGAAATGATCCTTGGCTGTGTAAGGAATCAAATACATCCCAACAGACATCCAGGTACCACAACATATCAGACTCATGAATGATCTTATGAGGGAAGATGGAAAGCAATGGAACATAAGGAAGGCTACTGAGGCATTTCCAAGTCTATTTGGGAGAAAAATCCTCCAAACTCCAATTATTGATTCGAAGCATGATAGGCTAATTTGGACTCCATCCACGTGAGGTGAGTACACTATCAAAATCGCCTATAGTCTAATTACTAAAGACCATTGTAGCAACAATGCTAATGTGCCACGGTTTATTTGGGATTTATTGTGGAGATCAAAATTCCACGGTCGACACCTTATTTTGATCTGGAAGCTTCTAAGTAAATTAAGTGAATAATGCACAATCAAGATCAAATTGCCCTTGATTTCACCCAAATTCATACGTAAAAACATGCTAAAAAGGTGATACGATTTTCGCGTATCATCAACCCAATATACTCTCATCTCAACTATTACCAGATAACACTTCGACCCGTCGCTAGACATACTAACTACAAATAACGTTTTGAGTTCTGAGCCTTGGTGACCAGATTTTTAATTATTTAGCACTTATTGATTTTTTCTTTTATAGATTTTTCAGGGTATTTTGAGTCTGCTTTAACACGTCAACTTCAACTACCCATGTAGCAAGTCCCACTCCGATGACTCCCAGACCTACACGACCTTAGGGCATCAGGCTTTAAGTTCCCCTAAGGAGTGGTGCTCGAGTAGCAAAGGCCGCTAGCAAACTACCCTATTTAATTAACTCTCTTTTTTTTTCTTTTCACTTTCAGATCAGAGCCTCATCTGGTCATTTTAATTGCCAATACATCCTCAACTGGTCTAATCTTATCTAGTTATGTTTTGAAAAGGTATTTGGCTGAGGTCTCTAATCCAGACTAAGTTGTGCTCAATTATCAGGAATTCCCTATTCCTAATCAATAAGTTCAAGATAGTCATCACATTGTCTCCTACTAATCATAACATTCTACACACATATCATAGACATCAGCAATGTTTTACCAATCATACTGCATTTTGAAGTATGAAAGAATGAAAAATTTTGAAAAAACATTTTTTTTGGAAGGGTGTGAAAATACGGGGAAAACATGCAAAATCATTCAAAAACTTTTCTACTACTACAGTGCACCGTGCACTGCTACCCCACACTTAAGTTTGACAATGTCCTCGGTGTTCATGCATACCTAAATTACCCCACACTTATTTGAAAACAAGAAGAAATAAAAAAACAAAATAGAAAAACTTTTACCCCACACTTATTCGACTAACTAAGGGTAAGAAGGAAAATAAATCAATGAAAGAAATAATAAATAACAAAACACGAAATAAAATGAAAGAGATACTCCCTTATTCTGCCTGCTTCTGTCTGTTCTCGTTCTGCTAGATTCTTTCTGCGTGAGCTTCCTGGACTTTCCTGTTAGACTCTATCATTTCCTTGTTAGAGTTGGCAATGCTTTTCAGCATGTCCCTGAATTCTTGCATGGGGTCAACTGGAACGATGTTGTTCCTAGGTGCGGGCAGAGTAACTTGCTGGTTCTGCGGATATGGCAGTTGCTGAGGCACCCTTTTCTGGAAGTTAGCAGTCCCGGAATTGTTTCTCCAGCTGAATCCCGGATGGTTCTTCCAAGTGGGATTGTAGGTATTTCCTATAGGAGCAGAGTTAACTGCATCCACTTGTTCCATATCTTCTGGAATAGTCAATATTCCATTACCATAACAATCTCCACTAAAATGCGGTCCTTGGCAAAATTTGCAGACTTGATACACTGGCTGAACGCTTTTCCCTTGTTGGAAAGCATTCAGTTGATTAGTAATGCTGGCCTTCAGTGCCTCAAATTGATCATCAGTGGAGGCGAGGGATGCATTTACTGATTGCTTCTTAGCTCGGACACTTGTGCGTCAGTTCTTGCTATTCCTATAGATCCTCTCCAGAGCGTTTCTAGCATCTACATCACTCATTTCATTGAAACCGCTCTGGGGATTGAGTCCATCAAGAACTTGCTTGCCCATGTCTGTCATACCCCCGTAAAATTGATGGATCAGCAGTGCTTCGGTAAGTCCATGTTGGGGCCAAAGCTTGAGTAGCTCCTTGAATCTATCTCAAGCTTCGATCACTGTCTCATCAGCAGCTTGAGTAAAACTGGATAGAGCCCTTCGATATTCTAGGACCCTTGCTGCAGAGTAGTACTCTTCCAGGAAGGCTTTGCTTAACTCATCCCATGAGGTTATGGAGTTAGTAGGTAGCTGGGCTAACCATCTCTTGGCTCTGTCCCTCAGTGAGTAGGGAAAGAGGTTTAGTTTGGTTACTTTTGCAGTATGATCTCCCTTGAGGCCTTCGCAGAGAGAGGAGAAATCGGATAAGTGTTCTAGCGGATTCTTAGTTGTAGTTCCTCCAAACTAGACCTGATTAATAATCAACTAGATCACATTCGGTTTAAGATCATAGCGAGGGTTTCCAGGGATTTGAATGGCGGATGTTACCGAAACAGTCTGTGGCTGGATGTAGGATTCGAGGGGAGGTCTTTCAGTAGCCATCTCTGTTCTTCACCTATTAGCTGTATAGATGAGACGTTCAGGATTCTCAACTAGGGTTTCAAAGTTAGCTTCTGAAGTTCGAGTCATGCAACTACAGAGAAGAATGTGTTTAAGTCTGAGCAAACTGGTTAGTGGAGTAACACAGGAAGTGAAAAATTAGAAGAATTTGGAAGAAAACAAATATTCAACTATGAAAGAGAAAAAGAAAACAAATAATACAAGAGATAGGAAAAAGAACAACTCACCATTGAGCAAGAAAAATACATTCTTTTTTCGGGTTTTAAATTTTAACATTTTTTTATTTTTATATTTTATTTAGAAAGCAGTTAAATTTCCTCAATATGGTTTAGAATAATGTTCTAAAATTTGATTATCCTAAATGTCTTAATTTCAGATGATATCTAAAATCAATTAGTTATGATAACCCTATATTTCGGAAATTGATTGTCTAACTAGCATAAAATAAGTGTAGGTCTAAGGTCTAGGTTACTACCATTACCTATCATAAGCCTCTAGAATTTTGATCACGAATCCTAAATTCATTATGATATTTCCCCGGCAACGGCGCCAAAAATATGATGCGTTCCGACTGATATACTAAAATAGGTGTTGTTTTACCCTATGTTGATTATGAGTAATTAAGGACTTATCCTGACTAATTGTCACATTTAGTCTCTATACTGTCACTTAATCAATCAGAACCTAAGGCAAAGTACCTATCGTGTAGCTAGTCGGTTGGAAAGTATCTACTATTTTAATTAAATCAAATATCGTACTCCCAGGGAAGTGGTAACGGCTTAGTAGTAACTATCTTCTTACCCTAACTCTTATCTTATGATCTATTTATGCAATCGTTCATCAATATCTTTGATGAGAGGGTGATTCATTCTCCACTAGGTTTAAGTCTATTTAATCCTAAGAGTGTTTTACAGATAATGTCCGGATTCTATGTTATACTATTCCTACATGTTGATTGACCTATCTTCGAGTATTTTAGACATGTCTTGGCCTAGATTGCAACTATGTACTGAGTCTAAAGGTGTACCACATCTGAGTTACCTGATAAACAACCCTACCTTAATGACGGCCCTACTCACGATTCGAGCTAAAGGCATCCATGAAAGCCCTATGTCACTTCGGGGATCATGCCGTTGGCCCTAACGCCGGCATAAACACACAAACTCAGCCTATTTAGACTACTGTAACAACCATGGTGTTTTGTAGGTTATTTTATCTAATATGGCAGATATTAATGCAACCCGACGGGGAAGTCCTAAATTAATGCCTGTTAAACTAAGCAAGTTATGATTAGACCATGGTTAGGAATTGTCTATAACCCTACATTTAGTTTAAAAGAGACTACATTAGACATGCAGACATAATGAAAGTAAAGCTGGTGGCCATTTCCAGAAAATCATAAAGTACTTCAACATGCTTAACAAGTATCCATAAAATCATAATCTAATAATCATAACAAATGTTTGGACGAACATAGTACATACATATAAAGAGAGGGACAGGGGGACTGATGCCATAAAGAATTCACCCTTTACTTAGTCTCGTCGATGGAGCAACTACTTGTATATGTTGGACTGCTCGACCCGACTCTGCTCGACAGAACCTTCGGAGGACGCTTCCTCAGCCTAGTAGCTGGACTTTACCTTAATACCCAGCTTAAGCCCAACCATGTGGACTGACTCTTCGAACGCCTAGAGCCCTCTTAGGATCTCCTAACGAAATCCCGGGTATTCTATGAATACCATAAACGAACCTATCTAGTCGTATCCTAGGATCTGAGACTAACTCTCAGAAACAAAGAACACGAGACACTATCTAAGAATATAAATAAACTTATACTGAAACCTGAGTCGCTAAGTGACTTGTATACTATGGAAAACTGTATACTTGAAGTCACTAAATGACTCAGATCGAGTGGAGAGGAATGAATTCAACTGAGGAAGGCCTAGGGTATTTATAGCAGCTTTCTGGAGTGAATTTCTCTCAGAATTTTGATGTGGGATTCTGAACTGTGGCTCGGGACGCCCGTCCTGGATTGGGAAGCCCGTCCCGGCCTGTTGACCAGGTCAAGACACCCATCCTGACTTCGGGACGCCCACCCCGACTTTCGAACTTCTGAAAATCACGTTTTTGCCCCGAAATTTGCCATTTTCTTCTACTTTCACCTGACACTTCCAAAATCACAAAAACTGTGAAATTGAGTTAATAACAATCAAGTAAGACCGATTTACCATCAATTTCACCCTAAATTATGCCTAAAACATGCTAAAAATGTGATATTATTTATGCATATCACCCATTATTCGTAGATATTTGCAAATATTATGGGGTGTAACTTAGACAGTTGATGCCGAATGTGATTCAGACTACAGTAGGATTTCTGATGGCGTGTCGAGCATTTTGATGTGAATGTTGGCTGAAATTATAGAGATGACTATATGTTTTATGTCAGAAGTGTAAGACGCCCAAAGGTAGGGGATGTTTTTACATTACTCGACGTAGTGCACATCCGGTGGTAGTAGGACCGTATAATATTCGTTCTAGGAAGTATGAATTCTTCTATGTTAAGCATTCAAGTTTTGAAGGTAGTAGAATACTGGTGTCGTGGAACAACCGAAAGGTCGTAATTAACGATATGCCAGAAGGATACGGGCGACATTATGAAGATGCAGAAATTATGTCAAAGTATTAGTTTGAGCTTTTGGTGGGTGAAGATAGGTCTAAATCACTGATGAAGTATTCAGGTCTAGAATTTGGGACAAGGCTGGACACCAAAGATTGAGTGGCTGGAAATGATTATTAAGGACTGAGTAAATATTGATTAAGTACTTTTACCGAATGCTAATGTGTTTGTTATGTTTTGTTTATGCAGGAAAAAACTTAGTGATGAAATGGTGCAACACAATCCAGATAAGCGAAAGAAGAAATCATCTTGTAAAGTAAAAATATTTTGGTTATGCCTAACAAAAGGAGCTTTAGCTTCATTACCGAAACTCACAAATATTATTGTCCAGGCATGTTCCGAGGTGCGAAGCAAAAGGAAAAAGTGGTGGAAGAAAAACTGAAAGGGGATAATTCAGCGCTAGGGAAAAAGGAAGACGTAAAAGGAAAAGCAAAGGTGGTTTCATTCAATGAACGTCCGGCGGCCATTTTCCCTCCAAAGAAAAAGTTGAAGGTGGGAGATTCTGCATTAACTGTAGAAGAAAAAGACAAGTATGTGCCCGGATGGGACATAAAGACGAATGTGGCGCTGGGGGAATCGGGATTACCTATGAACTTTTTTCATCATTGTTTCCCCCCAGGATTGAAGAAAGAAATGGAGAAAGTACCAATAGATATTTTGGTCAGGGATGTGTATCGACAGCGCTTTGAGGTAAAAGTAAAGTCATTAATATTTGATAAACATTGCTTTTGCCGAATGTGACTGACTAAATCTGTGTTTGTACAGGCTACTTTTGGAGATGGTGCTGCTCGATCGACTTTGATTGACGTACCATAATTACGAGTTTGTAGAGTCTAAAAGAGAAGTGGCTCTCTTGAAAAAAGTAGGTGTTTTGGTGGCAAAAGTGACTGCCGAAAAGACAATAGAAGAGCAGCGGGCAGAGATAGCCAAGTTGCAACATGAGGTTCACCATGAGAAGCTGAAAGATGGAGAGCTAGAAATAGCAAGGAACAAATGGGAGAAGGAAGCCATGCGGCTTCTGGATCTTTATGAAACCCCTGACAATTTCATAAACGCCGCTACTGAGAAAGCGGTTATAACATCCTTATTATATAAAGGTGCTATAACTTATTTTCTCGAGTAGCAATCCTGATTACTAGTGATACCCTCATGGTTCTGAGGGATCACATACAGAAAACATATCCATCTTTCGGACTGCCAGGCAACTTTGAAGCTTTAGCGGCATCCGCTAAAGAAAATGTGTATTCTTGGGAAGGAGGGTCGTTCGATTTTGACGAGCTGACATCGGAAAGAGAAGAGGGAAGCGGAAGAAGAAGAAGAAGGTTCGGAAGAAAAAGAAGGAACAAAAATAATGGAGGAAGAAGCTTCGGGGGAGGGTGTTCTGAAGAAAGATGTATCTTGGGGGAATGAAAATGATGTAACCGATGGTGATGCATCGGCTGTTTGATCTGTATACGTTTATTAAAAGAACTTGTTTCATTTACAAATGTGTCAAATTTTGAGAATGAAACTGACTAATTGAAAATAGAAAAAATATATATTGCAAGTATAGAAACCGATTTCGAAGATGAATGTCAGAATAACTAAAAGTTAAAAATAATATTATAGAAAAAAGGATGTAACAAGTAATGAATACTGACGGGAGAAAAATGTGTCTGAATGAGATTATTTATTTCAGAAGCATTGAATGTTGTTCGAGTATAGTAATAAGAATAACCAGTGGTAGGAAAAAGATATGAATACAAATATTAAATTGAAAATGAGGCTGAAACATCTGAAAGTTAAAGATAGTATTTCCGAAGGTTAACAACGTTCCACGTTGTAGCAAGAATGTTTCCATTGTAATCTTTTAAACAAAAACTACCATTCAAATTGAGTTTGGTGATGATGTACGGTCCTTCCAAATTGGCATCAAGCTTTCTGGACAATTCTTGATGACTTATAAATTTTTTACTAAGAACGATGATGTGTTCCGATTGGTATGCTAAAATATAGGGTTTATTAACCTATATTGATTATGAATAATTAAGGACTTAGTCTTACTAACTGTCACTTTAGCATTTATTTGTTGTCACTTAATCAATCAGAGCCTAAGGTAGAGTACCTATCGTGAAGCTAGTTCTTGGAAAGTATCTATGATTTTAATTTAATAATATCGTACTCCCAGGGAACTAGTAACGACTTAGTAGCAACTATCACTTAATCCTAACAATCATCTTAATTATAAATTAGTCAATCAATTATCAATATTTGGAGATTGATTTTGTATCCCAACAACACATAACAAGCACTTATCAAAGATATAAGAGTTATCACTTAGACATGTATTCTGACGTATATTCCTATTTCCACAATTTGGTTTACCTATATTTGAGTATTTTAGATATATCTTGGTCTGGATTGCAATTATGAACTGTATCTATTTGTGTACCATATCTGAGTTACCTAGTGTATTCACCATACCTTAATGATGACCCTTCTCACATTTCGGGTTAAAGTATCCATGAAAGCCTATGTTACTCAAGAAATCATACAACTCACCCTAATGCTGGCATTGCGCACAAACTTAGCCTCATTAGGTTACTCTATCAAACATGGTGATTTGTATGTTATTTTACCTAATCTAGTAGACCTTAAGGTCAGTTGAACTAAACAGGTTTATGATGTAGACCATGGTTAGGAATTGTCTATTGATGTGTTCTGATTGGTATGCTAAAAGATATGATTTATTTACCTATGTTGATTTTGAGTAATTAAGGACTTAGTCTTACTAACTGTCACTTTAGCATTAATTTTTGTCACTTAATCAATCAGAACCTATGTCAGAGTACCTATCGTGTAGCTACTAGTTCTTAGAAAGCATCTACGATTTTAAAATTATAAATATCATACTCCCAGGGAACTAGTAACGGCTTAGTAGCAACTATCCTTTAATCCTAACATTCATCTTATTTATTTAATCAGTTAATAGATTATCAATACTTTGGATTGATTGGTCATCCCAATCACACATAACAAGCACTTATCAAGCATGCAAGAGTTATCCTCTAGACATATATTCTAATGCATATTTATTGTTTCTACAAGTTGGTTAAACTATCTTCGATTATTTTAGATATATTTTGGCCTAGAATGCAATTATGTATTGTATCTGCTTGTGTACCACATCTAGAGTTACCTTATATATTCACCCGGAGCTAGAACGCCCGTCCTGACCGAGTCTAAAGCTCGGAACGGCCTTCCCCAAGTCAAGACGAGCAAAGCCCCGGGACAGGCGTTCCGAGCTCTGGTTAAGTTACACATCGAATTTCCAAGAGAAATTCACTCATTTCACCTGCTATAAATAGTCCAGGCCTTCAACAGTTGAAATCATCCCTCAATACATAATACAAGTCATTTAGCAACTTCGAGTGTCTCGTTTTCTCTATTTTCTGAGTGTTTATCTCACATTGTGAGAATTCGATTAGATAGTGTTCATTTTTTGTATTCACAGAATACCCAAGATTTTGTTAGGAGATCCTAAGAGACCATTAGGTGAGCGAATAGCTAATCAACAGGGCATTGCTTAAGCCCAAGATCTAAGGTAAAGCAATTGCTACTAGTCTAAGGAAGAAATCTCCAAGGTTCTGCCGATCAGAGTCAGGTCGAGCAACCCAAAATATACAAGTAGTTGCTCCGCCGGCGGACCTAATAAAAGGTGAATGCTTTATGGTGGTGGTCCCCTAGATCCTCTCTGTATATCTTTGTGTTGTGTTTGCCTAAAGAGTCATTTGAATACTAAATTATGATTGCTATGTTATATATGTTTTGCATGTTGAAGTTCTATTCATTTTTCCATAAAGGTCACCAGCTAAATTAACATTATGACTGATTATCTATTTGCTCTTTTAAACTAAATGAAAGGTTATAGACAATTCCTAACCATGGTCTACATCATAACCTGTTTAGTTTAACAAGCCTTAAGTTAGGGTAGAATTAATTAAGGTCTGCCATATTAGGTAAAATAACCTACAAATCACCATGTTTGTTAAAGTAACCTAATGAGGCTGAGTTTGGGTGCTATGCCGGCGTTAGGGTGAGTGGCATGATTTCTTGAGTGACATAAACTTTCATGGATACCTTTAACTTGAATCGTGAGTAGGGTCATCATTAAGGTAGGGTAAATACATCAGGTAACTCAGATGTGGTACACAGGCAGATACAATACATAATTGCAATCCAGGCCAAGATATATCTAAAATATTCGAAGATAGGTCAGTCAACATTAAGAAACAGTAAACATACATCGGAACATAGGTCTAGAAGATAACTCTTGCATGCTGATGTGCACAAATCATATCACTTTTTAGCATGTTTTTAGACACAAATTAGGGCATAATTGGAACCAAATTGATCTTAATTGATTGAAATTGACATAGTTTTTCATAATTTGTGATTTTGGAAGTTTCAGGAGAAATTTGTAAGAAAATAGCAACTATCGGGGCAAAAGTGTAAATTTTAGAAGTTTTGAACTCGGGGCGGGCATCCTAGAGACAGAACGCTAGTCTCGACCAAGTCAAAGGGCCGGGACGGCCATCCTTATGTCAGGACTCCTGTCCTGACCCGGTCAAAAGCCCAAGATGGGCGTCCCAAGCACAAGACGGGCGTCCCAAGCTCAAGACAGGCGTCCCGAGCACTAGAGTTGAGTCCTACATCGAATTTTTGAGAGAAATTCACTCCTTGCACCTACTATAAATACCTAGGCCTTCCTCAGTTAAAATCATCCCTCAACACTCAATACGAGTCAATTAGCATCTTCAAGTGGATCATCTGATCCCTCAACACTCAATACAGTTCATTTAGTGACTTTAAGTGTCTCGTTTTCTCTATTTTCTGAGTGTTTATCTCAGATTTTGAGAATTCGATTAGATTGTATTCATTTTTAGTATTCATAGAATACTCGGGATTTCGTTAGGAGATCCTAAGAGAGCATTAGGTGAGTGAATAGCTAGTCAACAGGGCATTGCTTAAGCCTAGGATGTAAGGTAAAGCAATCGCTACTAGTCTAAGGAAGCGTTCTCCGAAGGTTTTGCTGATCAGAGTCAGGTCGAGCGACCTAGAGTATACAAGTAGTCGCTCTGTCGGTGACCTGATAAAGGGTGAATACTTTTTGGTGGTGGTCCCCTAGATCCTCTTTGTATGCTTTGTGTTGTGTTCATCAAAATACTTATTTGAATACCAAACTATGATTGCATGTTATATGTGCTTTGCATGTTGAAGTTATTCTCATTTTTTCGTAAAGGTCACCTGCTAAATTAACATAATGATTGAATGTCTGCTTGCTCTTTTAAACTAAATGAACAGTTATAGACAATTCCTAACCATTGTCTAATCATAACCTATTTAGTTTAACAGGCCTTAAGTTAGGATAAATTGTATTAAGGTATGCCATATTAGGTAAAATAACCTATAGATCACCATGTTTGTTAAAGTAACATAATGAGGCTGAGTTTGGTCACTATGCCGACGTTAGGGTGAGTGGCATGAATTCTTGAGTGACATAGGTTTTCATGGATTCCTTTAACTCAAACCGTGAGTAGGGTCATCATTAAGGTAGGGTGAATACATCAGGTTCTCAGATGTGGTACATAGGCAAGATACAGTATATAGTTGCATTCCAACCCAAAATATATCTAAAATATTCGAAGATAGGTCAATCAACATGTAGGAACGATAAAACATACATTAGAACATATGTCTATATGATATTTCTTGCATGCTCATTGATTATGTGTTATGTGTGATTAGGATCACCAACTCATCAAAATTATTGATGAACGGTTGATTAATTACATAAATAAGATGAATGTTAGGATTAAGGGATAGTTGCTACTAAGCCGTTACAGTTCCCTCGGATTACGATATTAATAAATTAAAATCGTAGGTACTTTCCAAGGACTAGCTACACGATAGGTACTCTGCCTTAGGTTCTGATTGATTAAGTGACAACAATTAAATGCTAAAGTGATAGCTAGTAAGACTAAGTCCTTAATTACTCATAATCAACATAGGTAAATAAATCCTATCTTTTAGCATACCAATCGGACCGCACACCAAATTTTTGGCACCGTTGTCGGGGACACGTTCATAAAATTTTAGGATTCTTGATCAAAATTCTTGAAGGTTATGATAGGAAACAGTAGTAATCTATAACTTAACAAACAATCACGCTTATTTGAAATTAGTCAATCAATTTCCTGAACTATAGGATTATCTTAAATAATTAATTTTAGAAATTATCTAAGACTAAGACATTTAGGTTAATCAAATTTTAGAAAATCATTCTAAAACCAAACTAAGGAAATCAAACTAAAACAAATATATAAAAATATAAAAAGTTAAAAACAAAATAAACTCTTTTCTTGTTTACAATTTTTCTTTTAAAAACTTTATTTTCTGAAAAATATTATTTTCCAGCAAATAAAAGAAACAAATTTTTCCTGATTTTCTTGATTGTTTGTATTTTATTTCTCTTTTCTGAAAATATAATCGTTAGAAATTAATCTAACCCAGAATTTGCACTTATTGATGAAGAGAATAAGAGTAGTGATGCGTTCCGTTTGGTATGCTAAAAGATATGATTTATGTACCTATTTTGATTATGAATAATTAAGGACTGAGTCTTACTAACTATCACTTTAGCATTTAATTGTTGTCACTTAATCAATCAGAACCTAAGACAGAGTACCTATCGTGTAGCTAGTTCTTTGGAAAGTATCTATGATTTTAATTTATTAATATCGTACTCCCAGGGAACTGGTAACGGCTTATTAGCAACTATCCCTTAATCCTAACATTCATTCTTATTTATCTAATCAGTCAATCGATAATCAATACTTTGGATTGATTGGTGATCCCAATCACACATAACAAGCAAATAGCATTCAAGAGTAGACATGCATTCATCAATTTAAGCTCAGTTATTACAACTTGTTTGACCTTTATCTTCAAACATTTTTAGATATATCTTGATCTCTAAGGTAATTATGAAATGTAGCTATCTTTTTACCATATCTGAGTTACCTGGTGTATTCACCCCTACCTTGGGATGATCCTTTTCATCTGTCGGATTAAAGTATCCATGAACGGTCCCCTATGTCACTTCGGTATCATGCCACTTAACCCAAGGATTGGCCTAGCGTACAAACTCAGCTTTATTAGGGTACTCTAACAAACATGGTGATCTATTTTGTTATTTTTTCCTAATATGGCAGACCTTTTACAGTCTGTTAAACTAAACCGGTTATGATTCAGACCTTGGTTAGGAGTTGGCTATAACCCTAGTTTAATTTAAAAGGACACGATAGTTCAACATTGATAATGATAATTCTAGCTCTATGATCCTCCAGGGAAAATGGATAGCATCTCAAATTGTAAAACATGTATGACATATAAATGCAGTAACAAATATTTATCCAGATAAAACAAATCATAAACATACAGAAACTCGTCTAGGGGACCCACTATCATAAAGTAGTCACCTCTTTATGCAGGTCCAGTCAGCGCTGTAGCTCCTGAATGCTCCTGATTGCTTGATCCTACTCTGCTCGGCAAAGCCTTCGGAGAATGCTCCTCAGACCTAGTAGCAATTGCTTTACCTTACATCCCGGGCTTAAGTAAATTGCTCTAATTTGACTAAGAACACGCACACTATCTCTCTCTTAGGATCTCCTAACGAAATCCTGGTATTCTGTGATACAAAAAATTAACCTTATCTAGTCGAATTCTAAGATTCTGAGATAAACACTCAGAAAGCAAAGAAAACGAGATACTCTCGAAATACTAAACTACTAGTGTGATACACCTGAGATCACCAAATGACTTGTATACTATAGAAAAATGTATACTTGAAGTCACTAGATGATTTAGATCGAGTGAAGAGGGATGATTTCAGCTATTGGAGGCATGAGGTACTTATAGCAGGTTTCTGGGGTGAATTTCTCAAAAATGTTCGATGTGGGACAATTTCTGGTGCTCGGGATGCCCGTCCCAGTGCTTTGACTGGGTCGGGACGCTCGTCCCGAATCCAGCATTTCCAAAAATTGCATTTTTACCCCAAAATTTACTATTTTCATGCAATTTACTCCTGAAACTTCCAAAATCACAATTTATGCAATTTTATGTCAATTTGACTCAATTAAGATCAAATACATTCAAATATTGCCCTAATTTGTGTCTAAAAATATGCTAAAAAGGGGATATGATTTGTGCATATCAAATGACCTCACACTTAACTTTTTGCTTGTCCTCAAGCAAAGTCTATATGAAATTATGAAATTATGAAATTAAATCATAGGTGCAATCACTCAAATATTCTAGCAATGTTTTTAGCCAAAATTTATCACTGGGTCAGATGATTCACAAAATAGGATTGACTGATCAAGTTGCTATGACAAGGTCTCAAATGCCTAGCAGATTATCATGGTCATGCAGATGTAACAACTCAATAACTCGACTGAACTCTACTCTTTTAGTCACGAGGTCTCCCTGATGTGTAGTGTGTGAACCAATCTAGACTAGATTGTCAACTCAATATAGTCTTCTCTAAACTTTTACCAAATAATACTTTGACCAATCGTCGAACATACTAGCAACAATCAACCTTCTGAGTTCTAAGCTTAGGTGTCAAGGCTTTTCATTTATGCTTTTCAATAAAAGAATACACTGGGTAATGTATTTTTAAATTGATTGTCTAGGGTATTTTTATGTTTGCTTTCACACATCAACTTTAACTACCCAAGTATCGAGCCCACTCCGATGACTCCCAGATCTATACGACCTTAGGGCATCAGGCATTAAGTTCCCTTAAGAAGTGGTGCTCGAGTAGCAAAGGACGCTTGCAAACTACCCTTATCGCTTTTAAACTTTTTCACTTTCAGCTCAAAGCATCTTCTAGTCATTCAAATTGCCAACACATTCTCAACCGGTCTAATATTATTCAATTTAAGTCTTAAAAAGGTATCTGGTTGATGTTTCTAATCCAAACTAGGTTGTGCTCAATTATCAGGAATTCCCTTTTTCTAAGTGAGGAATTCAGTAAAGTCATCAACTTGTTTCCTATTGATCATAATACTCTACTCAACATGTATCATAGACATAAGCATATCTTTAACCAATCAGTACTGATTTTGAAATCTGAAAGAATGAAAAATTTTGAAAAAAAAAATTTGAAGGGTGTAATTTCGGTGAAAAGTATGGAAAACATGCAAATTACTATAGTGTACTATGCACGCTACCCCACACTTAAGCTTAACACTATCCTCATTGTTCATGCATATCCTATCACCCTACACTTATTTTAAAAACAAGAATTTAAGAAAAACAAATAGCAAGAAAAACAAATAAAACATGAAATGGAAACAAATAAAAATAATAATAAATATACTCCCTTTACTCGTTGAGCAAAAGGACCTGCTCAGATCTGTCCATTGGCTCTCGGTATGGTTTTAAGCATTGCCCGTTTACTTTCTGAGAGATGTTATCTTGGTCAATGATGACGACAACTCCAAATGGTGACACCTCTTTAATGGTAAACGGACCTGACCAATAACTTTTTAGTTTTCCTAGTAACAATTTCAAACGTGAGTTGTATAATAACACTTTATCACCTGGTTCAAAAGTTTTCTGGGATCTAAGTTTGTTATCATGTCAAATTTTACTCTTCATTTTAAATTGGAGAGAATTCTCATATGCATTAAATCTCCACTCATCCAATTCATTGAGTTGTAAAATCCTATTTTCCTTAGATAAATTATCATCTAGATTGCATTTCTGCAAAGCCCAAAATACTTTATGCTCTAGTTCAACAGGTAAATGGCATGCTTTTTCGTAAACCAATCTGTAAGGTGAAAATCCTGTCGAGGTTCTATACGCCGTACGAAAGGCCCATAAGGCATCATCTAATTTTATGGCCCAATCTTTACGGTTAACTCCTACAGTTTTTTCTAAAATTCTTTTGATACCTCTATTGGTTACCTCAACCTGCCCATTGGTCTGTGGGTGATAGGCCGTGGAAAAGTGATGATGAACTCCATATTGCTTGTGTGCTTTCTGCGATTGTGAGTTGCAGAAGTGCGCACCTCTGTCGCATATGAAGGCTTTGGGACATCCAAATCTGGGAAACAATTTCTTAAGGAATCTGCAAACAGCTTTAGCATCATTAGTAGGTAATGCATGTGCTTCAAGCCATTTTGAAAAATAGTCTACAGCTACTATGATGTAATTTTTGCCAAAGGAAGAAGTAAAAGGACCCATGAAGTCAATACCCAAGATATCAAATATTTCGACACTTTGTATCACCTACTGGGGTAGACCATCTCTAGAAGAAATATTACCTATTCTTTGGCAAGCATGACAGACTTAATGTATGCTGCTGCATCCTTGAAAATAGTAGGCCAATAGAATCCTGCTTCCAACACTTTCCTAGTAGTGTTGGTGGCAGCCAGGTGGCCTCCAGTAGGTCCACAATGACAATGCTCCAGGATCTTATATTCTTCTGAGACGCACCTTCCGATCATCTAATCTTTACAAATTCGAAATAGAAAAGGATCTTCCCAATAATAATTATTCAATTCAGCAAATAATTTCTTTCTTTGCTGCTTATCCATATTACTCGGGAGAGATTAAGCAACTAAGTCATTAGCAATGTCAGCAAACCACGGAGGAGAAAAGAGATAGTTGATAATGCAAATAAGTTCTCATCTGGAAATTTATCTGATATTATTGTTTCATCTATTGCTCCTAATCCAGGGTTTTCTAATCTAGATAAATGATCTGCAGCTAAATTTTCAGCCCCTTTCTTATCTCTTATTTCTATATCAAATTCCTATAGCAATAAAACCCATCTAATCAATCTTGGTTTTGCATCAGTTTTACTGAACATGTATTTTAAAGCAGAATAATCAGTGTAAACTATTGTTTTAGACAAGACTAGATAAGATCTAAATTTATCGAAAGCATATACTACAGCTAGTAATTCCTTTTTAGTAGTTGTGTAATTCTCTTGAGCATCAATTAAGGTTTTACTAGCATAGTAAATTACATGAAATTTCTTATCATGTGTCTTTGTCCTAAAACAACTCCTACTGCATAATCACTAGCATCACACATCAATTCGAAGGGTAAACTCCAATCAGGTGATGTCATAATAGGTGCAGTAGTTAACAGTTCCTTAAGTTTATTAAATGATTTCATGCATTTCTCATTAAAAACGAAAGGAGCATCTTTACTCAATAAGTTTGTCAAAGGTCTGGCTATTAATGAAAAATCTTTTATGAAATGCCTATAAAAGCCAGCATGACCAAAGAAACTTCTCACAGATCTTGCAGATATGGGTGGAGGTAGTTTTGAGATCACTTCAATTTTAGCTTTATCTACCTCCATACCTTTCTGTGAAATCTTATGTCCTAAAACAATTCCTTCTTTAATCATGAAATGACATTTCTCCTAGCTTAGAACCAAATTAGATTTTATACAACGTTTAAGCATGGATTCCACGTTATTCAAACATATAACAAATGAGTCACCAAACACTGAGAAATCATCCATAAATACTTCCATAGACTCTCCTAACATGTCATCAAAAATAGAGGTCATGCAACGCTGAAATGTAGCAGGTGCATTACATAATCCAAAAGGCATCCTTCTATGTGCAAATGTTCCAAAAGGGCAAGTAAACGTAGTTTTATGCTGATCTTCAGGAAATATGGGAATTTGAAAATAACCAGAAAATCTATCAAGAAAGCAATAAAACATGTGTCCCGATAACCTTTCTAACATTTGGTCAATAAAAGGAAGGGGGAAGTGATCTTTTCGTGTGGCAGTATTTAGTTTCCTAAAATCAATGCATACACGATGACCAGTGACAGTTCTAGTAGGAATTAGTTCATCATTTTCATTCCTAATAACTGTTATTCCTCCCTTTTTGGGTACTACTTGCACTGGGCTAACCCATTCACTATTAGAATATGATAGATTAGTCCGGCATCTAGTAATTTAATTACCTCTTCCTTCACCACATCACACACATTAGGATTCAACCTCCTTTGAGGTTGCACATAAGGCTTATACTCATTTTCTAAAAGAATCTTATGCGAACAAAAACTAGGATTTATACATGGTATATCCGCAATTTTGTATGCAAAGGCTCTTTTACACCTTCTGAGTATGTCCAGTGTTGACTTCTTTTGTTCTGCAGTCAGGTCTACTGCAAGCATAATGGGAAGCTTTTGTTCAGCGTCTAGGAAGTCGTAACACAAATGGCTTGGTAATTCCTTCAATTCCACGTCTAGGGCTCTTCCAAAGAGATCTTTTATAGTTTTAGCTCATGAGCACCTATCTCAACGAAATCGTCAATGCTAGTTTCATAATCAGAATAGTCAAAGTCAGGTTTTTCTAGGGCCAAATAGTCAACATTTAAGACTGGATAATCAGAGATTAATTCCAACATGTTCATTTCAATCAAATGGTCAAATGCATCCACAAAATAACAATCATCATCTAAATGCATAGGATACTTGAGGGTTTGATTCAAGTTGAAAGTCATATATTCATTTTCTACCCTTAGTTTTATTTGACCATTGCTAACATCAATCAATGCCTTAGAGGTAGCTAGAAAAGGTCGACCTAGAATCAAGGGTACATCACTTTCACCATTCATATCCATGAAAATAAAATCCACAGGAAAAATAAATTTTCCAACCTTTGCTAAGAGATCTTCAATTATCCCCCTAGGAATTTTTACTGTCCTATCAGCAAGTTGTATGCACATTCTAGTCTTTTTCAAATCATGCAAACCTAATTTATCAAATAAACTAGATGGCATTAAATTTATGCTAGCTACTAAGTCTGCTAAAGCATGCATATTAGTAATATTACCTATTGTACATGGCAAAGTGAAACAACCTGAATCTTTCTTTCTGGAAGGCAGTTTGTTCAAGAGAACTGCTGAACAACCTTCATTAAGAATTACTTTGTCCATGTCAATCTTTCTTTTATTACTAATAATATCCTTCAAAAATTTAGCATATTTGGGCATTTCATAAATAACATCAAGAAAAGGTAAATTAATATGAACTTGACCAAAAGTTTTGAAAAACCTTTCAAATTGCTCCTTATCATTATTCTGCATCAGTCTTGTAGGGTAAGGTACTCTTGGCTGGTACTCAAGGATGGACTCTTTCTTCTCTTTCCCTGCTACTTTGTTTTCGACTACTGTCGGCGTTGATTCCTCGGAGCTATCTTCTTTTTCATGTACAAAAGTAGGAGTGTGAGAAGATTTTGGGAGAGGAGTTAGAATTTTACAAGATCTCGGAGTTAAGGTCTTGCAATCATTTAATGGGTTGGTCTCAGTGTTGCTAGGTAGCATTCCTTGTGACTGATGAGATATATGGGTCGATAACTACCCCATTTGTCTTTCTAATATATGCAAGAAGGCTTGTGTGTCCCTGACTATCTGCTCAGTCTGCTTCTACCTACTCTTATTATGCTGAATTCTTTCTGCATATGCTTCTTGAACCTTTTTATTAGACTCCATCATTTCTTTGTTGGAGTCTGCAATGCCCTTTAGTATATCTCGGAATTCTTGCATGGGGTGGACTGGAACAACATAGTTCCCTGGTGCAGGCAAAGTGAATTATGGGTTCTGCGGATAAGGCATTTGCTGAGGTGCTCGCTTATGGAAAGTTGCATTTCCAAAATTGTTTCTCCAGCTAAATCCCGGATGGTTCTTCCAGCTGGGATTGTATGTGTTTCCCATAGGGGCAGAGTTGACTGCCTCAACTTGTTCCATCTCATCTGGAATAGTTAACATTCCATTTCCATAGTAATCCCCACTGAAATGTGGTCCTTGGCATAACTCGCAAATTTGATATATGATATGCATAAATCATATCACTTTTTAGCATATTTTTATGCATAATTTAGGGTGAAATTGATATGAAATTGGTCTTAATTGATTGTTATTTACTTAATTTCACAATTTTTATGATTTTGGAAGTGGTAGGTGAAAAGTAGACGAAAACAGAAAATTTTGGGCCAAAAATGCAATTTTTGGAAATACTGACCTGGTCAACGGGTCATGACGGGCGTCCCGAATTCGGGACGAGCGTCCTGACCCAGTCAAAGCACCTGGTGCTTCGGGACGCCCGTCCTGGTGGTTTGACTGGGTCAGGACGCCCGTCCTGGACAGTTGACCAAGTCAGCATTTCCAAAAAATGCATTTTTACCCCCAAAATTTGCTGTTTTCATCTACTTTTCACATGACACTTCCAAAATCATAAAAACTGTGAAATTGAGTAAATAATAGTCAATTAAGATCGATTTCCTATCAATTTCACCCTAAATCATACATAAAAACATGCTAAAAAGGTATATGATTTTCGCGTATCAAAGTGTCAGTCCATAGGGCTGGGCTTAAGCTGGGTATTAAGGTAAAGCCCAGTTACTAGGCTGAGGAAGCGTCCTCCGAAGGTTCTGGCGAGCAGAGTCGCGTCAAGCAATACGACATATACAGCAGTACGCTCCATCGGCGAGACTTCGTAAAGGGTGATTTCTTTATGGCATCGGTCTCCCTGTCCCTCACTTATATGTTGTTATTGTGTTTGTCCAAATAGTAATTGTGGATACTAGATTATGATTGTTATGGATATTTGTTATATATGTTGAAGTTATTATGTTTTTCCGGAAATAGCCACCTGCTTAAATATTCATTATGTCTGCATGTCTAATGCAGTTTCTTTTAAACTAAAATTAGGGTTATAGACAATTCCTAACCACGGTCTATTCATAACCTGTCTAGTTTAACATGCAACAATTAGTATTGGTGTCTGCCATACTAGATAAAATAACCTGCAGAACACCCTGTTTGTTAGAGTAGTCTAGGTAGGCTGAGTAGAGTGTTATGCCGGCGGTTATGAGGCCAGCGGCGTGATCCCTGAAGTGACATAGGGCTTTCACTGCTGTTTTGAGTCCGAACCGTGAGTAGGGCCGTTTAACTTAACGATGGGGCGGTAGCATAGAGACTCAGATGTGGTACACCTTTAGACTCAAAACATAGTTGCATTCCAGGCTAAGATATATCTAAAACACTCGAATATAGGTCAATCAACATATAGGAACAATATAACATAGAATCAGAACTTTGTCTATAAACACTTTTAGGCCTGATTAGACTTAAACATAGTGAAGAATGGATCACCCCCTCACCAAAGTTATTGATGAAGATTGCATAACTGGATTATAAGATAAGAGTTAGGTTAAAAGGCTAGTTACTACTAAGTCGTTACCACTTCCCTGGGAGTACGATAATTATTTAATAAAATCGTAGATACTTTCCAACAGACTAGCTACACGATAGGTACTTTGCCTTAGGTTCTGGCTGATTAAGTGACACCATAGAGACTAAATGTGACAATTAGTCAATCTCAGTCCTTAATTACTCATAATCAACATAGGGTAAAATAACACCTATTTAGCATATCGGCTGGAAACCCATCAGAATTTTGGCGTCGTTACCGGGGACATATCATAATAAATTTAGGATTATTGGCCACAATTCTAGAGACTTATGATAGGTAGCGGTAGTAACCTAGACTTTTGATTTACACTTATCTTATACTAGTTAGACAATCACTTTTCGAAATATAGGGTTATCATAACTAATTAATTTTAGATGTTATCTGGAATTAAGACACTTAAGATAATCAAATTTTAGAAAATCATTCTAAAACCATATTGAGGAAATTTAACTGCTTTGGGAAAAAAAAAAGAGAAAAAAAAATGTTAAAAATTTAAAACCCGAAAAAAAATGTATTTTTCTTGCTCAATGGTAAGTTGTTCTTTTCCCTTTCTCTTATCATTTCTTAGTTGTTTTCTTTGCTCTTTTTCGTTTTCTAGTTTTCGAAGAAATAAAAATGGAAATGAGGATAAAATATATTTTCTTTTGAGTTGTAAAATTTTTGGCTTAGATTTTTATCTGGAAGAAACTCCATTTTAGAATTTTCTTAGAGTCATACCGGCTTTATTAGGACGAGTTATGAAATAATTTTTCCTTAATAGCCAGACCTTTGAATGTTCTATTGAAAAAAGGATGTTCCTTTTGTTTTGCTGATAATTGCATGAGATCTTTTAAACCAAAAGGAATTACTGCACCCATTATGGCATCACCTGATTGAAATCTGCTTTTTGAATTAATATGTGATGTAATGATGTAGTAAGAATTGTTTTAGGACAGAAACATGATAAGAACGTTCATGTATGATAAATTCCGATCTTATCTAGTCTTGTCTAAAAATAATAGGTTTCCTGTGAAAATAATTACATCATAGTGGTCGTGGAACATTTTTCAAAATGGCCTGAACCACAGGCATTACCTACTAATGATGTTAAAAGTCATGTGCAGATTCTATGAGAAGTTGTTTTCCAAATTCAGAGGCCAATGCCTTAGGAAAAAACGTTCAGTCTGTGTATCGAAATAGTGAAGTCTGCCAAGTACCACACTTTAGCAGGGATTGCTATGGGAATGGAATAATGACCATTCCAAAAGAGGTAGGAGTAGGTTACTGCAGAGTGCTAATCCAATGGGAAATGCATACAATCCCAACTAGAGGAATCATACGGGATTTAGCTGAGGAATAATTCGGAAGCTGGAGACTTTCAGAAGATACCACCACAACAAAACCCCTACCCGCAGAATCAACAGATGAGATACTGGCAACAATTAAAGCCAGACCAGTGCAAGTAAGTGATTTACCAAGTGATATCGAATGGTCAAAGGATATAGAGGAATTTGGCATTGTATCAGGAGCATAGCAATGGAGGAGCTAGCATCCCCTGCATACAATCAGCTGTGAGAAACCTTCCCGAGGAAGTTTCAAATACTTGGGCCCAGATCTACACCATTGGAGCCTCCTACCACCACGGCTTAGCCAAAGCTTCAGACATTGGCAAGTAGGCACACCAATCCAAAGAAGTCTCATTCCTAGACTCGTTCCTCTGGACATGTTGCTACGATTACGAGAAACTTTGCAAATGATTCGAGGAAACAGTCTTTGGGACTCGAGTCATTCATCAAATGGATAAGCCACTACTTGGAGCTCGACATTGAAGGATCGGAGCTGATGTCATCCGTTCCAATATCTAGAGCTTGCAGAGTCAGAAACACCTCAGCAATAGCACATGGCTAAGGTGAAGAGCCAATTAACAGATCAGAGAAGACCCTTCTGCTCGCGACATGAAGGGAGTCTTTCTAATCCTCATATTCCTTTTATTTTATTTGTTTTGTGTTCTGTTTTGCTATCCTTCTTGTTTTGTTGCCTTATTTTCTCTCTTACCCTTAGTTAGTCGAATAAGTGTCGGGTAAGAGTTCTTTGTCTTGTTCTTGAGTTCTTTATTTTGTTCTTGTTTTCAAATAAGTGTGGGGTAGTTTAGGTATGCATGAACACTGAGGACAGTGTCAGACTTAAGTGTGGGGTAGCAGTGCACGGTGCACTGTAGTAGTTGTGAAATTTTGTTGCATGATTTTGCTTGTTTTCCCCGTATTTTCACACCCTTCCAAAAGTTTTCAAAATTTTTCGTTCTTTTAGACTTCTATATACAGTACAATTGGTTAAACATTTACTAATGTCTATGATATGTATGTAGAATGTGATGGTTAGTAGGAGATGAGTTATGACTATTTTGAACTTATTGATTAGGAATAGGGAATTCCTGATAATTGAGCACAACTTAGTCTGGATTAGAAACCTCAGCCAATTACCTTTTCGAGACTTAACTAGATAAAATTAGACCAGTTGTGGATGCATTGACAATTAGAATGACTAGATGAGACTCTGAGCTAAAAGTGAAAAGAAACAAAAGAAAGTTAATTAAATAAGGGTAGTTTGCCAGCGGCCTTCGTTACTCGAGCACCACTCCTTCGGGGAACTTAAAGCCTGATGCCCTAAGGTCATGTAGGTCTGGGAGTCATCGGAGTGGGACTCGCTACATGGGTAGTTGAAGTTGATGTGTTCTAAGCAGACTCAAAATACCCTGAATGTATAAAGAAAATCAATAAATACTAAATCATTAAAAATCTGATCACCAAGGCTCATATCTCAAAAAGTTGTCTATTGTTAGTATGTCTAGCGACGGGTCGAAGTATTATCTGGTAATAGTTAAGACAAGAGTTTATTGTGCTGACTATCTAGTCTGGACTAGTACACACACTACACATCAGGAAGACCTTGTGACTAAGAGAAGAGTTCAACCTAGTTGTTAAGTTGTTTTCTGCTCAATCATAACAATCTACTAGAGACATTTGAGACCTTGTCATAGCAACCTAACCAGTCGGACCTTTCTTAAGAATTGTCTGAATAATTTTTGGAATAAAAACATGACTAGGAATTTAAGTGACTGCACATATGATTTAGAATCACTAACTTCAGGTAGATTTTGCTTGAGGACAAGCAAAGAGCTAAGTGTGGGGTTATCTGATATGCATAAATCATATCACTTTTTTAGCATGTTTTTAGGCATAATTTTGGGTGAAATTGATAGGAAATTGGTTTTAATTTATTGTTATTTACTCAATTTCACAATGTTTATGATTTTGGAAGTGTCAGGTGAAAAGTAGACGAAAACAGCAAATTTTGGGCAAAAAATGCAATTTTTGGAAATGCTGACCTGGTCAACGGGTCAGGACGGGCGTCCTGACCCAGTTAAAGCACCAGGATGGCCATCCCAATCCAGGATGAGCGTCCATAAGCACCAGAAGTTGTCCCACATCAAAAGTTTTGGAGATTTTCACTCCAGAAAGCTGCTATAAATACCCCAGGCCTCCAAGAGTTGAAATCATCCCTCTCCACTCGATCTGAGTCATTCAGTGGTTTCCAGTGTACAATTCTCGAGTACACAACTCACTCGGAGACTCAGATTTCAGTATAAGTTTTCTTTCTTTCCTTTTTGTGTTTCGTTTTTATTAGTTTCTGAGAATTAGTCTCAGATCCTAGGGTTCGATAGATAGGTTCGTTTATGGTATTCATAGAATACCCAAGATTTCGTTAGGAGATCCTAAGAGGGCTCTAGGAGTTCGAAGAGTCGGTCTACAGGGCTGGGCTTAAGCTGGGTATTAAGGTAAAGCCTAGTTACTAGGCTGAGGAAGCGTCCTCCGAAGGTTCTGGCGAGCAGAGTTGGGTCAAGCAATACGACATATACAGCAGTACGCCTCATCGGCGAGACTTCGTAAAGGGTGATTTCTTTATGGCATCGGTCCCCCTGTCCCTTTCTTATATGTTGTTATTGTGAATGGGCTAACCCATTCACTATCAGAATATGATAGATTAGTCCGGCATCTAGTAATTTAATTACCTCTTTCTTCACCACATCACACACATTAGGATTCAACCTCCTTTGAGGTTGCACACAAGGCTTATACTCATTTTCTAAAAGAATCTTATGCGAACAAAAACTAGGATTTATACCTGGTATATCCGCAATTTTGTATGCAAAGGCTCTTTTACACCTTCTGAGTATGTCCAGTGTTGACTTCTTTTGTTCTGCAGTCAGGTCTACTGCAAGCATAATGGGAAGCTTTTGTTCAGCGTCTAGGAAGTCGTAACACAGATGGCTTGGTAATTCCTTAAATTCCACTTCTGGGGCTCTTCCAAAGAGATCTTTTATAGTTTTAGCTCATGAGCACCTATCTCAACGAAATCATCAATGCTAGTTTCATAATCAGAATAGTCAAAGTCAGGTTTTTCTAGGGCCAAAGAGTCAACATTTAAGACTGGATAATCAGAGATTAATTCCAACATGTTCATTTCAATCAAATGGTCAAATGCATCCACAAAATAACAATCATCATCTAAATACATAGGATACTTGAGGGTTTGATTCAGGTTGAAAGTCATATCTTCGTTTTCTACCCTTAGTTTTATTTGACCATTGCTAACATCAATCAATGCCTTAGAGGTAGCTAGAAAAGGTCGACCTAGAATCAAGGGTACATCACTTTCACCATTCATATCCATGACAACAAAATCCACAGGAAAAATAATTTTTCCATCCTTTGCTAAGAGATCTTCAATTATCCCCCTAGGAATTTTTACTGTCCAATTAGCAAGTTGTATGCACATTTTAGTCTTTTTCAAATCATGCAAACCTAATTTATCAAATAAACTAGATGGAATTAAATTTATACTATCTACTAAGTCTGCTAAAGCATGCATATTAGTAATATTACCTATTGTACATGGAAAAGTGAAACAACCTAAATCTTTCTTTTTGGAAGGCAGTTTGTTCAAGAGAACTGCTGAACAACCTTCATTAAGAATTACTTTGTCCATGTCAATCTTTCTTTTATTACTAATAATATCCTTCAAAAATTTAGCATATTTGGGCATTTCATAAATAACATCAAGAAAAGGTAAATTAACATGAATTTGAGCAAAAGTTTTGAAAAACGTTTCAAATTGCTCCTTATCTTTATTCTGCATCAGTCTTGTAGGGTAAGGTACTCTTGGCCGGTACTCAAGGATGGACTCTTTCTTCTCATTCCCTGCTACTTTGTTTTCGACTACTATCGGCGTTGATTCCTCAGAGCTATCTTCTTTTTCATGTACAAAAGTAGGAGTGTGAGAAGATTTTGGGAGAGGAGTTAGAATTTTACCAGATCTCAGAGTTAAGGTCTTGCAATTATTTAATGGGTTGGTCTCAGTGTTGCTAGGTAGCATTCCTTGTGACCGATGAGATAGATGGGTCGATAACTGCCCCATTTGTCTTTCTAATGTATGCAAGAAGGCTTGTGTGTCCCTGACTATCTGCTCAGTCTACTTCTGCCTACTATCATTATGCTAAATTCTTTCTGCATATGCTTCTTGTACCTTTTTATTAGACTCCATCAATTCTTTGTTGGAGTCTGCAATGCCCTTTAGTATATCTCGGAATTCTTGCATGGGGTCGACTGGAACAACATAGTTCCCTGGTGCAAGCAAAGTGAATTATTGGTTCTACGGATAGGGCATTTGCTAAGGTTCTCGCTTATGGAAAGTTACATTTCCAAAATTGTTTCTCCAGCTAAATCCCGGATGGTTCTTCCAACTGGGATTGTATGTGTTTCCCATAGGGGCAGAGTTGACTGCCTCAACTTGTTCCATCTCATCTAGAATAGTTAACATTCCATTTCCATAGCAATCCCCACTGAAATGTGGTCCTTGGCAGAACTCGCGAATTTGATATATGATATGCATAAATCATATCACTTTTTTAGCATGTTTTTAGGCATAATTTAGGGTGAAATTGATAGGAAATTGGTCTTAATTGATTGTTATTTACTCAATTTCACAATTTTTATGATTTTGGAAGTGTCAGGTGAAAAGTAGACGAAAACAACAAATTTTGGGCCAAAAATGAAATTTTTGGAAATACTGACATGGTCAATGGGTTAGGACGGGCGTCCCGAATTCGGGACGGGCGTCCTGACTCGGTCAAAGCACCAGGACGGCTGTCCCAATCCAGGCGGCCGTCCCGAAGCACCAGAAGTTGTCCCACATCGAAAGTTTTGGAGATTTTCACTCTAGAAAGCTGCTATAAATACCCAGGCCTCCAAGAGTTGAAATCATCCCTCTCCACTCGATCTGAGTCATTCAGTGGTTTCCAGTGTACAATTCTCGAGTACACAACTCACTCGGAGACTCAGATTTCAGTATAAGTTTTCTTTCTTTCCTTTTTGTGTTTCATTTTTATTAGTTTATGAGAATTAGTCTCAGATCCTAGGGTTGGATAGATAGGTTCGTTTCTGGTATTCATAGAATACCCGAGATTTCGTTTGGAGATCCTAAGAGGGCTCTAGGCGTTCGAAGAGTGTTGCGTTCCGGTCTATATGCTAAATAGGTGTTATTTTACCCTATATTGATTATGAATAATTAAGGACTGTGATTGACTAATTGTCACATTTAGTCTCTATGGTGTCACTTAATCATCTAGAACCTAAGGCAGAGTACCTATCGTGTAGCTAGTCTATTGGAAAGTATCTACGATTTTATTAAATAAATATCGTAGTCCCAGGGAAATGGTAACGGCTTAGTAGTAACTAGCCTTTATTCCTAACTCTTATCTTATAATCCAGTTATGCAATCTTTATCAATAACTTTGATGAGAGGGTGATTTATTCTCCACTAGGTTTAAGTCTAACTAAACCTCAAAGTGTTTTATAGACGAGATCCTGATTTTATGTTATACTGTTACTATACGTTGATTGACCTAAATTCAAGTATTGTAGACATGTCTTGGCCTGGATTGCAACTATGTTCTGTGTCTAAAGGTTACCACATCTGAGTTTCTACGCTACCGCCCCATCGTTAAGGGTAATGACCCTACTCACTGCTCGGACTAAAGTCAGCAATGACCGCCCTATGTCACTTCGGGGATCATACTGCTCGTCTCATAAACGCCGACATAAAACTCTACTCAGCCTACCTAGACTACTTTCAACCAACAAGGTGTTCCGCATATTATTTTATCTAGTATGGCAGACACCAATACTAATTGATGCCTATTAAACTAAACAGGTTATGAATAGACCGTAGTTAGGAATTGTCTATAGCCCTAATTTCAGTTTAAAAGAACGGCAATAGACATGTAGACATAATGGATATTTAAGCAGGTGGCCATTTCTAGAAAAACATAATAACTTCAACATATATCAAAACTATTCATAATAGTCATAATATGGTATTCAAAACTGTTATTTGGACAAACACAATAACAACATATAAGAGAGGGACAGGGCGACCGATGCCATAAAGAAATCACCCTTTACGAAGTCTCGCCGATGGAGCGTACTACTGTATATGTCGTATTGCTTGACCCGACTCTACTCGCCAGAACCTTCGGAGAACGCTTCCTTAGCCTAGTAACTGGGCTTTACCTTAATACCCAGCTTAAGCCCAGCCCTGTAGATTGACTCTTCGAATGCCTAGAGCCCTCTTAGGATCTCCTAACGAAATCCCGGGTATTCTATGAATACCAGAAACGAACCTATCTATAGAAGCCTAAGATCTGAGACTATTTCTCAAAAACTAAAACAAAACACTAACAAGAAAGAAAACTGAGATCCGAGTCTCTGAGTGAGTTGTGTGTTAGAGAAGTGTACACTGGAAACCACTTAATGACTCAGATCGAGTGGAGAGGAATGATTTCAACTCCTGGAGGCTTGGGGTATTTATAGCAGCTTTCTGGAGTGAAAATCTCCAAAAATTTGGATGTGGGACAACTTCTGGTGCTTCGGGATGCCCGTCCTGGTAGTTTGACTGGGTCGGGACGCCTGTCCCGAATTCGGGACGCCCGTCCCAGACCGTTGACCAAGTCAGCATTTCCAAAAATTGCATTTTTACCCCCAAAATTTGCTGTTTTCGTCTACTTTTCACCTGACACTTCCAAAATCATAAAAACTGTGAAATTGAGTAAATAACAGTCAATTAAGATTGATTTCCTATCAATTTCACCCTAAATCATACATAAAAACATGCTAAAAAGGGTATATGATTTTCGCGTATCACATAACCCCACACTTAGCTTTTTGCTTGTCCTCAAGCAAAGTCTACCTGAAGTTAGTGATTCTAAATCATATGTGCAGTCACTTAAATTTCTAGCCATGTTTTTATTCCAAAAATTATTCAGATAATTGATACGCTAAAATCGTATAACATTTTTAGCATGTTTTTATGTATGTTTTAATGTGAAATCGAGAGTAAAGTGAGATTAATCGTTTACTATTTACTTGATTTCACGGTTTTTATGATTTTGGAAGTGTCAGGTGAAAAGTAGACGAAAACAGCAAATTCTGGGGCAAAAACGCAATTTTTGGAAATGTTGACCCGGTCAAAGGTCCGGGACGGGCGTCCCGACCCAGTCAAACCGCCAGGACGGGCGTCCTAAACCGGGACGGGCGTCCCGAACCTGGTCAACGAATCGGGACGGGCGTCCCGAGCCGCCAGAAGCTGTCCCACATCGAATTTTTCAGAGATTTTCACTCTGGGAAGCTGCTATAAATACCCCAGGCCTCCAGCAGTCGAAATCATCCCTCTCCACTCGATCTGAGTCATTAAGTGGTTTCAAGTGTACAGTTTTCCAGTACACAACTCACTCAGAGACTCGGATCTCAGTTTTCTTTCTTATTAGTGTTTTGTTTTAGTTTCTGAGAAATAGTCTCAGATCTTAGGTTTCTATAGATAGGTTCGTTTCCGGTATTCATAGAATACCCGGGGTTTCGTTAGGAGACCCTAAGAGAGCTCTAGGCTTTCGAAGAGTCAGTCCACAGGGCTAGGCTTAAGCCCAGGACGTAAGGTAAAGTCTAGCTAGTAGGCTGAGGAAGCGTTCTCCGAAGGTTCTGGCGAGCAGAGTCAGGGCGGGCAATACGACGTATACAGCAGTACGCTCTGTAGGCGAGACTAAGTAAAGGGTGATTTCTTTATGGCATCAGTCCCCATACCCCTCTCTTATATGTTTTATTGCTTTGTCCTAAACATCAATTATGAATATCAGATTATGATTTTATGAATAGTTGTTTTGTATGTTGAAGTTATTATGTTTTTCCGGAAATAGCCACCTGCTAAATAATCATTATGTCTGCATGTCTAATGTAGTTTCTTTTAAACTAAAATAGGGTTATAGACAATTCCTAACCACGATCTATTCATAACCTGTTTAGTTTAACAGGCATCAATTAGTATTAGTGTCTGCCATACTAGATAAAATAACATGCTGAACACCTGGCTTGTTAGAGTAGTCTAGGTAGGCTGAGTAGAGCGTTATGCCAGCGATTACGAGCCTTCAGAGTGATCCCCGAAAGTGACATAGGGCTTTCATAACTGTCTTTGTTCGTACCGTGAGTAGGGCCGTTTACCTTAATGATAGGGGGCGGTAGCATATAGACTCAGATGTGGTACACCTTTAGACACAGAACATAGTTGCATTCCAGGCTAAGATATATCTAAAACACTCGAATATAGGTCAATCAACATATAGGAACAGTATAACATAGAATCAGAACTTATCTTTAAAACACTTCTAGGATTAATTAGACTTGAACCTAGTGGAGAATGGATCACCCTCTCATCAAAGTATTTGATGAAGATTGCATAACTGGATCATAAGATAAGAGTTAGGATAAGAGGCTAGTTACTACTAAGCCGTTGCCACTTCCCTGGGAGTACGATAATTAACTTAGTAAAATCGTAGATACTTTCCAATAGACTAGCTACACGATAGGTACTCTGCCTTAGATTCTGGCTGATTAAGTGACACCATAAGACTAAACGTGACAATTAGTCAATCACAGTCCTTAATTAATCATAATCGACATAGGGTAAAATAACACTTATTTAGTACGTCAACTGGAATCGCATCAATAATTCGTAACACAGGTCTGACTGGTTAGGTTGCTATGACAATGTCTCAAATGTCTCTAGTAGATTGTTAGGATTGAGCAGAAAACAATTTAACAACTAGGTTGAACTCTTCTCTTAGTCAAAAGGTCTTCCTGATGTGTAGTGTGTGTACTAGTCCAGACCAGATAGTCAACACAATAAACTCTTGTCTTAACTATTACCAGATAACACTTCGACCTGTCACAAGACACACTGACAACAGATAACTTTCTGAGTTCTGAGCCTTGGTGATCAGATTTTAATTATTTAGCTCTTATTGATTTCTTTCGTTTATAGATTCAGGGTATTTTGAGTCTGCTTTGAACATGTCGACTTCAACTACCCATGTAGCGAGTCCCACTCCGATGACTCCCAGATCTACACGACCTTAGGGCATCAGGCTTTAAGTTCCCCGAAGGAGTGGTGCTCGAGTAGCGAAGGCCGCTGGCAAACTACCCTATTTTAATTAGCTCACTTTTTTTTTCTTTTTCACTTTTGGCTCAGAGTCTCATCTAGTCATTCCAATTGTCAATGCATCCTGCAACTGGTCTAATTTTGTCTAGGTAAGTCTCGAAAAGGTAATTGGCTGAGGTCTCTAATCCAGACTAAGTTGTGCTCAGTTATCAGGAATTCCCTATTCCTAATCAATAAGTTCAAAATAGTCATAAATCATCTCCTACTAATCATAACACTCTACCTCCATATCATGGACATAAGCAATGTTTAACCAATCATACTGCATTTAGAAGTCTGAAAGAATGAAAATTTTGAAAATTTTTTGGAAGGGTGTGAAATTACGGGGAAAACATGCAAAATCATGCAAAAGTTTTCTCAAAACTACTATAGTGCACCGTGCACTGCTACCCCACACTTAAGTCTGACACTGTCCTCAGTGTTCATACATATCTAAACTACCCCACACTTATTTGAAAAGAAGAAACAAAAACAAAACAGAAAAGACTCTTACCCACACTTATTCAAATAACTATGGGTAAGAAGGGAAATAAAGCATTGAAAGAAATCAAAACAGGAAGGTAATAGAAATAACAAAACATAAAATGAAGATAAAAATTAAAAGAACACAAAATAAAAGTAGAGGAAGATTAAGATTCGAAAAACTCCCTTCTTGTTTCGAGCATAAGGGTTTTCTCTGAGCTGTCAATTGGCTCTTCACCTTAGCCATGTGCTATTGCTGAGGTGTTCTTGACTCTGCAAGCTCTAGATATTGGAACAGATGACGTTAGCTCCGATCCTTCCATGTCGAGCTCCAGGTAGTGGCCTATCCATTTGATGAATGACTTGAGCCCCAAGGACTGATTCCTCGAATTATTTGCAAAGTTTCTCGTAATCGTAGCAGCGTACCCAGACGGAACGTGTCTAGGAATGAGACTTCTTTGGATTGGTGTGCCTACCTGCCAATGTCAGTGAAGGTATTGCATGCAAGTTTTGAATGGTAGAAAAGATACCTGAAGCTTTGGCTAAGCCGTGGTGGTAGGAGGCTCCAGTAGTGTAGATCTGGGCCCGAGTATTTGAGACTTCCTCGGGGAAGTTTCTCACAGCTTATTGGTATGCAGGATTTGCAAGCTCCTCCATTTCTATGCTCCTGATACAACGCCAAATTCCTCCATATCTCTCGACCATTCGATACCACTTGGTAGATCACTTGCTTGCACTGGTCTGGCTTTAATCGTTGCCAGTATCTCATCTGTTGATTCTGCGGGTAGGGGTTTTACTGTGGTGGTATCTTCTGAAAGTTTCCAGCTTCCGAATTATTCCTCAGCTAAATCCCATATGATTTCTCCAGTGGAGCAGCATTCTGCAGTAACCTACTCCTACCTCTTTTTGGAATGGTTCGTATTTCATTCCCATAGCAATCCCTGCTAAAGTGTGGTACTTGGCAGACTTCACAGAATTGATACACAGACTGAACATTTTTTTCCTAAGACATTGGCATTCTGAATATGGAAAACAACTTCTCATAGAATCTGCACATGACTTTAACATCAATAGTAGGCATTGCCTGTGGTTCAGGCCATTTTGAAAAATGTTCCACGACTAATATGATGTAAATGTTTTCACAGGAAACCTATTGTTTTTAGACAAGACCAGATAAGATCGGAATTTATCATACATGAACTTTCTTATCATTTTTCTGTCCTAAAACAATTCTTACTACATCATTACATCACATATTAAAAAAACATATTTTAATCAGGTGATGCCATAATGGGTGCAGTAATTCCTTTTGGTTTAAAAGATCTCATGCAATTATCAGCAAAACAAAAGGAACATCGTTTTTTTCAATAGAACATTTAGAGGTTTGGCTATTAAGGAAAAATTATTTCATAACTCGTCCTAATAAAGCCGGTATAACTCTAAGAAAATTCTAAAATGGAGTTTCTTCCCGATAAATATCTAAGCCAAAAATTTTACAACTCAGAAGAAAATATATTTTGTCTCATTTCCATTTTTATTTCTTCGAAATCTAGAAAACGAAAAAGAGCAAAAAATGTACAACTAAGAAAACAACTAAGAAAGAACAAGAGATGGGGAAAAGAACAACTTACCATTGAGCAAGAAAAATACATTTTTTTCGGTTTTTTAAATTTTTAAATTTTTTTTCCTTTTTTTTCGAAAGCAGTTAAATTTCCTTAATATGGTTTTAGAATGATTTTCTAAAATTTGATTATCCTAAATGTCTTAATTCCAGATAATATCTAAAATTAATTAGTTATGATAGTCCTATATCTCGGAAATTGATTGTCTAACTTGCAGAAAATAAGTGTTAGGTCTAAGGTCTAGGTTACTACCGCTACCTATCATAAGTCTCTAGAATTGTGGCCTTCAATCCTAAATTCATTATGATATGTCCCCGGCAACGGCGCCAAAAATCTGATGCGTTCCGGTCGATATGCTAAATAGGTGTTATTTTACCCTATGTTGATTATGAATAATTAAGGACTGTGATTGACTAATTGTCACATTTAATCTCTATGGTGTCACTTAATCAGCCAGAACCTAAGGCAGAGTACCTATCCTGTAGCTAGTCTGTTGGAAAGTATCTACGATTTTATTAAATAAATATCGTACTCCCAGGGAAGTGGTAACGACTTAGTAGTAACTAGCCTTTATTCCTAACTCTTATCTTATAATCTAGTTATGCAATCTTCATCAATAACTTTGATGAGAGGGTGATTCATTCTCCACTAGGTTTAAGTCTAACTAAACCTGAAAGTGTTTTATAGACGAGATCCTGATTTTATGTTATACTGTTACTATACGTTGATTGACCTATATTCGAGTATTTTAGACATGTCTTGGCCTGGATTGCAACTATGTTCTGTGTCTAAAGGTTACCACATCTGAGTTTCTACGCTACCGCCCCATCGTTAAGGGTAACTGCCCTACTCACGGCTCAGACTAAAGTCAGCAATGACCGCCCTATGTCACTTCAGGGATCATACTGCTCGTCTCATAACCGCCGGCATAAAACTCTACTCAGCCTACCTAGACTACTTTCAACCAACAGGTTGTTCAGCAGATTATTTTATCTAGTATGGCAGACACCAATACTAATTAATGCCTGTTAAACTAAACAGGTTATGAATAGACCGTGGTTAGGAATTGTCTATAACCCTAATTTCAGTTTAAAAGAACGGCAATAGACATGCAGACATAATGGATATTTAAGCAGGTGGCCATTTCTAGAAAAACATAATAACTTCAACATATATCAAAAATATTCATAATAATCATAATCTGGTATTCAAAACTGTTATTTGGACAAACACAATAACAACATATAAGAGAGGGACAGGGCGACCGATGCCATAAAGAAATCACCCTTTACGAAGTCTCGCCGATGGAGCGTACTGCTGTATATGCCGTATTGCTTGACCCGACTCTACTCGCCAGAACCTTCGGAGGACGCTTCCTCAGCCTAGTAACTGGGCTTTACCTTAATACCTAGCTTAAGCCCAGCCCTATAGACTGACTCTTCGAACGCCTAGAGCCCTCTTAGGATCTCCTAAAGAAATCCTGGGTATTCTATGAATACCAGAAACGAACCTATCTATAGAAGCCTAAGATCTGAGACTATTTCTCAGAAACTAAAACAAAACACTAACAAGAAAGAAAACTGAGATCCGAGTCTCTGAGTGAGTTGTGTACTAGAGAAGTGTACACTGGAAACCACTTAATGACTCAGATCGAGTGGAGAGGAATGATTTCAACTCCTGGAGGCTTGGGGTATTTATAGCAACTTTATGGAGTGAAAATCTCCAAAAAGTTCGATGTGTGACAACTTCTGGTGCTTCGGGACGCCCGTCCTGGTGGTTTGACTGGGTCGGGACGCCCGTCCCGGATTGTTGACCAAGTCAGCATTTCCAAAAATTGCATTTTTACCCCCAAAATTTGTTGTTTTCGTCTACTTTTCACCTAACACTTCCAAAATCATAAAAACTGTGAAATTGAGTAAATAATAGTCAATTAAGATCGATTTCCTATCAATTTCACCCTAAATCATACATAAAAACATGCTAAAAAAGGTATATGATTTTCGCGTATCAAAGAGTCAGTCCACAGGGCTGGGCTTAAACTAGGTATTAAGGTAAAGCCCAGTTACTATGCTGAGGAAGCGTCCTCCGAAGGTTCTGGCGAACAGAGTCGTGTCAAGCAATACGACATATACAACAGTACGCTCCATCGGCGAGACTTCGTAAAGGGTGATTTCTTTATGGCATCGGTCCCCCTGTCCCTCTCTTATATGTTGTTATTGTGTTTGTCGAAATAGTAATTTTGGATACTGGATTATGATTGTGATGGATATTTGTTATATATGATGAAGTTATTATGTTTTTCCGGAAATAGCCACCTGCTTAAATATTCATTATGTCTGCATGTCTAATGCAATTTCTTTTAAACTAAAATTAGGGTTATAGACAATTCCTAATCACGGTCTATTCATAACCTGTTTAGTTTAACATACATCAATTAGTATTGGTGTCTGCCATACTAGATAAAATAACCTGCAGAACACCCTGTTTGTTAGAGTAGTCTAGGTAGGCTGAGTAGAGTGTTATGCCGACGGTTATGAGGCCATCGGCGTGATCCCCGAAGTGACATAGGGCTTTCACTGCTGTCTTGAGTCCGAACGTGAGTAGGGCCATTTACCTTAACGATGGGGCGGTAGCATAGAGACTCAGATGTGGTACACCTTTAGACTCAGAACATAGTTGCATTCCAGGCTAAGATATATCTAAAACACTCGAATATAGGTCAATCAACATATAGGAAAAATATAACATAGAATCAGAACTTTGTCTATAAACACTTTTAGGCCTGATTAGACTTAAACCTAGTGAAGAATGGATCACCCTCTCATCAAAGTTATTGATGAAGATTGCATAACTGGATTATAAGATAAGAGTTAGGATGAAAGGCTAGTTACTACTAAGCCATTACCACTTCCTTGGGAGTACGATAATTATTTAATAAAATCGTAGATACTTTCCAACAGACTAGCTACACGATAGGTACTCTGCCTTAGGTTCTGGTTGATTAAGTGACACCATAGAGACTAAATGTGACAATGAGTCAATCTCAGTCCTTAATTACTCATAATCAACATAGGGTAAAATAACACCTATTTAGCATATCGGCTGGAAACCCATCAGATTTTTGGCGCCGTTGCCGGGGACATATCATAATAAATTTAGGATTATTGGCCACAATTCTAGAGACTTATGATAGGTAGCGGTAGTAACCTAGACTTTTGATTTACACTTATCTTATACTAGTTAGACAATCACTTTTCGAAATATAGGGTTATCATAACTAATTAATTTTAGATGTTATCTGGAATTAAGACACTTAGGATAATCAAATTTTAGAAAATCATTCTAAAACCATATTGAGGAAATTTAACTGCTTTCGGAAAAAAAAGAGAAAAAAAATGTTAAAAATTTAAAACCCGAAAAAAAATGTATTTTTCTTGCTCAATGGTAAGTTGTTCTTTTCCCTTTCTCTTATCATTTCTTAGTTGTTTTCTTTGCTCTTTTTCGTTTTCTAGTTTTCGAAGAAATAAAAATGGAAATGAGGATAAAATATATTTTCTTCTGAGTTGTAAAATTTTTGGCTTAGATATTTATCGGGAAGAAACTCCATTTTAGAATTTTCTTAGAGTTATACCGGCATTATCAGGACGAGTTATGAAATAAGTTTTCCTTAATAGCCAGACCTTTGAATGTTCTATTGAAAAAAGGATGTTCCTTTTGTTTCGCTGATAATTGCATGAGATCTTTTAAACCAAAAGGAATTACTGCACCCATTATGGCATCACCTGATTGAAATCTGCTTTTTGAATTAATATGTGATGTAATGATGTAGTAAGAATTGTTTTAGGATAGAAACATGATAAGAACGTTCATGTATGATAAATTCCGATCTTATCTAGTCTTCTCTAAAAATAATAGGTTTCCTGTGAAAATAATTACATCATAGTTGTCGTGGAACATTTTTCAAAATGGCCTGAACCACAGGCATTACCTACTAATGATGTTAAAGTCATGTGCAGATTCTATGAGAAGTTGTTTTCCAAATTCAGAAGCCAATGTCTTAGGAAAAAACTTTCAGTCTGTGTATCGAAATTGTGAAGTCTGCCAAGTACCACACTTTAGTAGGGATTGCTATGGGAATGGAATACTGACCATTCCAAAAGAGGTAGGAGTAGGTTACTGCAGAGTGCTACCCAATGGGAATTGCATACAATCCCAACTAGAGGAATCATACGAGATTTAGCTGAGGAATAATTCGGAAGCTGGAGACTTTCAGAAGATACCACCATGATGCGATTCCGGTTGACGTACTAAATAGGTGTTATTTTGTCCTATGTCGATTATGATTAATTAAGGACTGTGATTGACTAATTGTCACGTTTTAGTCTTATGGTGTCACTTAATCAGCCAGAATCTAAGGCAGAGTACCTATCGTGTAGCTAGTCTATTGGAAAGTATCTACGATTTTACTAAGTTAATTATCGTACTCCCAGGGAAGTGGCAACGGCTTAGTAGTAACTAGCCTCTTATCCTAACTCTTATCTTATGATCCAGTTATGCAATCTTCATCAAATACTTTGATGAGAGGGTGATCCATTATGCACAAGGTTCAAGTCTAATTAACCCTAGAAGTGTTTTAAAGATAAGTTCTGATTCTATGTTATACTGTTCCTATATGTTGATTGACCTATATTCGAGTGTTTTAGATATATCTTAGCCTGGAATGCAACTATGTTCTGTGTCTAAAGGTGTACCACATCTGAGTCTCTATGCTACCGCCCCCTATTATTAAGGTAAACGGCCCTACTCACGGTACGAACAAAGACAGTTATGAAAGCCCTATGTCACTTTCGGGGATCACTCTGAAGGCTCGTAATCGCTGGCATAACGCTCTACTCAGCCTACCTAGACTACTCTAACAAGCCAGGTGTTCAGCATGTTATTTTATCTAGTATGGCAGACACCAATACTAATTGATGCATGTTAAACTAAACAGGTTATGAATAGACCGTGGTTAGGAATTGTCTATAACCCTATTTTAGTTTAAAAGAAACTACATTAGACATGCAGACATAATGATTATTAGCAGGTGGCTATTTCCGGAAAAACATAATAGCTTCAACATACAAAACAACTATCATAAAATCATAATCTGATATTCATAATTGATGTTTAGGACAAAGCAATAAAACATATAAGAGAGGGGTATGGGGACTGATGCCATAAAGAAATCACCCTTTACTTAGTCTCGCCTACAGAGCGTACTGCTGTATACGTCGTATTGCCCGCCCTGACTCTGCTCGCCAGAACCTTCGGAGGACGCTTCCTCAGCCTAGTAGCTAGACTTTACCTTACGTCCTGGGCTTAAGCCTAGCCCTGTGGACTGACTCTTCGAACGCCTAGAGCTCTCTTAGGGTCTCCTAACGAAACCCCGGGTATTCTATGAATACCGGAAACGAACCTATCTATAGAAACCTAAGATCTGAGACTATTTCTCAGAAACTAAAACAAAACACTAATAAGAAAGAAAACTGAGATCCGAGTCTCTGAGTGAGTTGTGTACTGGAAAACTGTACACTGGAAACCACTTAATGACTCAGATCGAGTGGAGAGGGATGAATTCAACTGGAGGCCTGGGGTATTTATAGCAGCTTCCCGGAGTGAAAAATTCTGAAAAATTCGATGTGGGACAGCTTCTGGCGGCTCGGGACGCCCGTCCTGATTCGTTGACCAGGTTCGGGACGCCCGTCCCGGTTCAGGACGCCCGTCCTGGCGGTTTGACCGGGTCGGGACGCCCGTCCCGGACCTTTGACCGGGTCAACATTTCCAAAAATTGCGTTTTTGCCCCAGAATTTGCTGTTTTCGTCTACTTTTCACCTGACACTTCCAAAATCATAAAAACCGTGAAATCAAGTAAATAGTAAACAATTAATGTCAATTTACTCTCAATTTCACATTAAAACATATATAAAAAACATGCTAAAAATGTGATACGATTTTCGCGTATCAGATAACCCCACACTTAGCTTTTTGCTTGTCCTCAAGCAAAGTCTACATGGAGTTAGTGATTTTAAACCGTAGTGCAGTCACTTAAATTCCTAATCATGTTTTTATTCCAAAAATTCTTCAGACAATTCTTAACACAGGTCTGATTGGTTAGGTTGCTATGACAAGGTCTCACATGTCTCTAGTAGTTTGTTATGATCAGGCAGAAAATAAATCAACAACTAGGTTGGACTTTTTCTTAGTCACAGGGTCTTCCTGATGTGTAGTGTGTGTACTAGTCTAGACCAGATAGTCAACACAATGAACTCTTATCTTAACTGCTACCAGATAATACTTCGACCTATCGCTAGACATACTGACAACAGATAACTTTCTGAGTTCTGAGCTTTGGTGATCAGATTTTTAATGTTTTAGCACTTAGTTATTTTCTTTATAGATTCAGGGTATTTCGAGTTTGCTTAGAACACGTCAACTTCAACTACCCATGTAGCGAGTCCCACTCCGATGACTCCCAGATCTACACGACCTTAGGGCATCAGGCTTTAAGTTCCCCGAAGGAGTGGTGCTCGAGTAGCGAAGGCCGCTGGCAAACTACCCTATTGTAATTAACTTCCTTAAGTTCTTTTCACTTTTAGCTCAGAGTCTCATCTAGTCATTCTAACTGCCAATATATCCACAACTGGTCTAATTTTATCTAGTTAAGTCTCGAATAGGCAATTGGTTGAGGTCTCTAATCCAGACAAGGTTGTGCTCAGTTATCAGGAATTCCCTATTCCTAATCAATTAGTCCAAGATAGCTATCGACTATCTCCTACTAACCATAACATACTACCTACATATCATAGACATAAGCAATTTGTTTAACCAAGCATACTGCATTTAGAAGTCTGAAAGACGGAAAAATTTTGAAAAATTTTGGAAGGGTGTGAAAATACAGGGAAAACAAGCAAAAGCATGCGAAAATTTTTCAAACTGCTTCAAACTGCTACAGTGCACGTGCACTGCTACCCCACACTTAAGTTTGGCACTGTCCTCAGTGTTCATGCATAGCTAATTACCCCACACTTATTTGAAGACAAGAAATAAAACATAATAAAAAAACAAGAAAAACAAATAATGCAACAATTCTGTATGTCATATAAATCAATTTTGTACAAAGATTCATAGTCATACAGCCCAGACATACACAAAGAACAAGATAAACAAAAGACAAAAGAAAAAGAAAGAAAAGAAGGGGAGAGAGAGACTAAGAACCCGGCGGGTCGCCATCCAGTGGACCGAGGTCTGTTAGTCAAACTCGAAGTTCTCCGCTACTCGGGCAGTCTGCTGATGTATCTCCTCAATCCTACTGGTGATCATGGCGATCCTGTCATCCATCACCGCCAGTCGTCTGTCAATCCGGTCATCCATCATGGCCAGCCGGCTGTCAATCCGGTCCATGTCTCGACTGTATCGTGCCGATAGTTCTGCCAATCCGTGCGACATGTGTCGTTCGAAGGCAGTACGTGGCACGAACGTCTCGGATGGATGGATATGCGGTGGAGCTGCTTCTGATGCCGAAGCCTGTCCTGGCTGCTCTGTGTGGATGTGTGTTGTAGCGGCCGCTCGCATCCCGGACAACCATTCCCATGTTCCGTAGGATGGTAACGTCTGTGGGAATAGTGGTTGGGGCGACCAGAGTAAGCTCCGAGCCCTCTATGTCCAACTCCAGGTAGCGGGCTATCCTGGTGATGAATGGCCCGAGCCCCAGACACTGTTTCCGAGTGTCCGTAGCAAAACCCCGCATGATGACTGTGATAAGTCGAGCCATCTCTACTGTGGATCCCATATGCATGTTGGCCAAGAGGAATGTCTCCATCTGGGTGACATTCCCGGGGGCCGTCCGTCGTCCTGACAAAGTGTGTGCAATAATGGCATGTAAGTAGCGAAGAGCAGGATAGATACCTGTGGCTTTCGCAAAGCCATGCTGGTAGGGAACACCCGTCATACAGATCTGAGCCCAAGCAGTGGAGACATCTGCAGAAGTGAAGTCCCGAACTGCTGTGGTGTAGGCGGGCGTATCCAGCTCCTCTCTTGCCAGATACCCAAAGCGATGCCGAACTCGGCCATGCTCATCGACCGATCTATTCCGCCTAAGCGGAATGTGATCTGCTCCTGATGGCATGCAAAGGATGCATAGAACTCACATACCAGCTCCAGGTACGTGGGCTCTGTGACGATGAATACTCGACTGTAGGGTAGTACATCGAGTATGCGTCTGACCTCAGCCTCTACTCCCAGTGTCTGTACTGCTGCCCAATCCAGCGTTCTGCCCGTCAGTATCGTGCGTCCGATGTACCCGTGACATCTCTCCTGATATGCTGTGCTGGAGGGAAACAGCATAAAAGGATGTGTCACTGAGGTAACTGTCATAGTGGATGGGGTACGAGCACGTTTGGCAGCCATTTGGTTTGAAAGTGTTTGAGAGATTTTGGGGTTTAGGTAGGAAGGAAGGTTCGAATTCGAATTCTGGAGGTGAATTTGAATTCAAAAGGGTGAAATTAGGCTAGGGAAAGATTTCGAAATTTTTGGCGGGAAATTCGAATTTTGGAGGGAAATTCGAATTTGGAAGGAAATTTAAAATTTAAATTTTGGAGGGAAATTTGAAATTTTAAATTTGAAAAGTTTGCCAAAGGAAGAGAGAAGTTATTTGAGAGAGGTGGATTTTTGGAAGTGAATTTTGAGGGAAAAATGAAAAAATTGAGATTTTATAGAAGGGGAGGCCTTCGGGACGCCCGTCCCGGAGGAAGGACTCCCGTCCCGCTGGACGCACGTCCAGAACCGGGACGCCCGTCCCGGGTTGCCTCGGGACGCGTGCCAATTCTGAAAATATTATTTTTTTTTTCTAATTCCTGCAAATCTCAGTATACCAAAAATAATCATAATTTTTAACAATGCTTCATGTTTATCCAACGAAATTCAGAAGTTGTTAAAAAAAAATTCTATGCAAAAATTCCTCAGTCTCACTTTTTCGAAAATCATACTACCCTAATTTTATTCCTATTTAAATTCAGCAAGAAAAACAAAAATTTGAATTTATACAATTTTGAAAAATAAACTGTAATTGCAAAATTTTCGTTTTTCATAGAAATAAAATGTCTGAAGAAAATTGTTGAAAATAAAGGACCCTTTAAAAATGTTTGAAAAATAGAAAAATATGGGTCAATTATTCAAGTTTCAGTTCAAACGAATTATTTGCTGAAAATAAAAGTAAAAGAATCTTCCCTTTTTAACGAATCCTGTCTCTGATCTCCTGTAGTTCTGTCCGAATGCTTCGCATTTCTATGCGTATTGTTCGCATCTCATCCCTCTGCCTGTTTTGCTCACTGCGTAGATCAGCCATCTCTCGGAGTAGTTGTGCACCTTGGTTCTCCTGGAGATTGACCGTGGCTCTGAGTCGGTCTACGTTAGTTGTGATGTTCAGACTGAGTTGGTCTAAATGACACAGTCTGCTGGCAATCCCTTGGTCCATCTCATAGACCCTTTGAGTTAGTGTGTCTATCTGCACGGACAATAGTGAATAATAACCGTTAGTACTCCCCGCAGATGAAGGGGTGCGCTCGTGAGGTGTTGGGGTGTATGCAGGAGAGGTCGGTGAATTCTGGGTTTGATCAGTAGGGGGTGGATTTAGAGGAACTCTCTGGGTAGGAGGGTGAATTGGAGATCTCTGGGGTACTTCTCTAGGAGGGAAGGTATCCTCAGAAGGATCTTCTTCCGTGGGACTATGCTCACGGGTGTTCAGGAATCGTCTCACTAGTTCACTGGCATCAGGGCTCGAGTTTACTTCTACTGGTTGTGAAGGAAGAGTCCCTCGTGGTACTTCTGGTGCGGGTCTAGAGGGGCCGCTCTTGTTCTCTTCATCTCTGAGTGCAAAGTCTGGTTAGAAATAACAAATAACAAACATAGGAAAGTGAAGACAAACGAGAAAAATATTTTTATGGATTTTAAAACTTATTTAGAAAGCAGGTAAATTCCTTAATATGGTTTTAGAATAATTTTCTAAAATTTGATTATCCTAAGTCTCTTAATTTCAGATGACATCTAAAAATTAATTAGTTATGATAATCCTATATTCAGGAAAGTGATTGCCTAACTGGTATAACATAAGTGTTAATCAAAAGTCTAGGTTACTACCGTTACCTATCATAAGTCTCTAGAATTGTGGCCAATAATCCTAAATTCATTATGATATTTCCCCGGCAACGGCGCCAAAAATCTGATGCGATTCCGGTTGACGTACTAAATAGGTGTTATTTTATCCTATGTCGATTATGATTAATTAAGGACTGTGATTGACTAATTGTCACGTTTTAGTCTTATGGTGTCACTTAATCAGCTAGAATCTAAGGCAGAGTACCTATCGTGTAGCTAGTCTATTGGAAATTATCTACGATTTTACTAAGTTAATTATCGTACTCCCAGGGAAGTGGCAACGGCTTAGTAGTAACTAGCCTCTTATCCTAACTCTTATCTTATGATCCAGTTATGCAATCTTCATCAAATACTTTGATGAGAGGGTGATCCATTCTCCACTAGGTTCAAGTCTAATTAACCCTAGAAGTGTTTTAAAGATAAGTTCTGATTCTATGTTATACTGTTCCTATATGTTGATTGACCTATATTCGAGTGTTTTAGATATATCTTAGCCTGGAATGCAACTATGTTCTATGTCTAAAGGTGTACCACATCTGAGTCTCTATGCTACCGCCCCCTATCATTAAGGTAAACGGCCCTACTCACGGTACGAACAAAGACAGTTATGAAAGCCCTATGTCACTTTCAGGGATCACTCTGAAGGCTCGTAATCGCTGGCATAACGCTCTACTCAGCCTACCTAGACTACTCTAACAAGCCAGGTGTTCAGCATGTTATTTTATCTAGTATGGCAGACACCAATACTAATTGATGCCTGTTAAACTAAACAGGTTATGAATAGACCGTGGTTAGGAATTGTCTATAACCCTATTTTAGTTTAAAAGAAACTACATTAGACATGCAGACATAATGATTATTTAGCAGGTGGCTATTTCCGGAAAAACATAATAACTTCAACATACAAAACGACTATTCATAAAATCATAATCTGATATTCATAATTGATGTTTAGGACAAAGCAATAAAACATATAAGAGAGGGGTATGGGGACTGATGCCATAAAGAAATCACCCTTTACTTAGTCTCGCCTACAGAGCGTACTGCTGTATACGTCGTATTGCCCGCCCTGACTCTGCTCGCCAGAACCTTCGGAGGACGCTTCCTCAGCCTAGTAGCTAGACTTTACCTTACGTCCTGGGCTTAAGCCTAGCCCTGTGGACTGACTCTTCGAACGCCTAGAGCTCTCTTAGGGTCTCCTAACGAAACCCCGGGTATTCTATGAATACCGGAAATGAACCTATCTATAGAAACCTAAGATCTGAGACTATTTCTCAGAAACTAAAACAAAACACTAATAAGAAAGAAAACTGAGATCCGAGTCTCTGAGTGAGTTGTGTACTGGAAAACTGTACACTGGAAACCACTTAATGACTCAGATCGAGTGGAGAGGGATGCATTCAACTGCTGGAGGCCTGGGGTATTTATAGCAGCTTCCCGGAGTGAAAAATTCTGAAAAATTCGATGTGGGACAGCTTTTGGCGGCTCTGGACGCCCGTCCCGGTTCGGGACGCCCGTCCTGATTCGTTGACCAGGTTCGGGACGCCCGTCCTGGCGGTTTGACCGGGTCGGGACGCCCGTCCCGGGTTCGGGACGCCCGTCCCGGACCTTTGACCGGGTCAACATTTCCAAAAATTGCGTTTTTGCCCCAGAATTTGCTGTTTTTGTCTACTTTTCACCTGACACTTTCAAAATCATAAAAACCGTGAAATCAAGTAAATAGTAAACAATTAATGTCAATTTACTCTCAATTTCACATTAAAACATACATAAAAACATGCTAAAAATGTGATACGATTTTAGCGTATCACACCACAACAAAACCCCTACCCGTAGAATCAACAGATGAGATACTGGCAACAATTAAAGCCAGACCAGTGCAAGTAAGTGATTTACCAAGTGATATCGAACGGTTAAAGGATATAGAGGAATTTGGCATTGTATCAGGAGCATAGCAATGGAGGAGCTTGCATCCCCTGCATACAATCAGCTGCGAGAAACCTCCCCGAGGAAGTTTCAAATACTTGGGCCCAGATCTACACCACTGGAGCCTCCTACCACCACGGCTTAGCCAAAGCTTCAGACATTGGCAGGTAGGCACACCAATCCAAAGAAGTCTCATTCCTAGACTCGTTCCTTTGGACACGTTGCTACGATTACGAGAAACTTTGCAAATGATTCGAGGAAACAGTCCTTGGGACTCGAGTCATTCATCAAATGGATAGGCCACTACCTGGAGCTCGACATTGAAGGATCAGAGCTGACATCATCTGTTCCAATATCTAGAGCTTGCAGAGTCAGAAACACCTCAGCAATAGCACATGGTTAAGGTGAAGAGCCAATTAACAGATCAGAGAAGACCCTTCTGCTCGTGACATGAAGGGAGTCTTTCTAATCCTCATATTCCTTTTATTTTATTTATTTTGTGTTATGTTTTGCTATCCTTCTTGTTTTGTTGCCTTATTTTCTCTCTTACCCTTAGTTAGTCGAATAAGTGTGGGGTAAGAGTTCTCTGTCTTGTTCTTGAGTTCTTTGTTTTGTTCTTGTTTTCAAATAAGTGTGGGGTAGTTTAGGTATGCATGAACACTGAGGACAATGTCAGACTTAAGTGTGGGGTAGCAGTGCACGGTGCACTGTAGTAGTTGTGAAAATGTTTGCATGATTTTGCTTGTTTTCCTCGTATTTTCACACCCTTCCAAAAAAATTTCAAAAATTTTCGTTCTTTCAGACTTCTAAATACAATACGATTGGTTAAACATTTGCTGATGTCTATGATATGTATGTAGAATGTGATGGTTAGTAGGAGACGAGTTATGACTATTTTGAACTTATTGATTAGGAATAGGGAATTCTTGATAATTGAGCACAACTTAGTCTGGATTAGAAACCTCAGCCAATTACCTTTTCGAGACTTAACTAGATAAAATTAGATCAGTTGTGGATGCATTGACAATTAGAATGACTAGATGAGACTCTGAGCTAAAAGTGAAAAGAAACAAAAGAAAGTTAATTAAATAAGGGTAGTTTGCCAGCGGCCTTCGCTACTCGAGCACCACTCCTTCGGGGAACTTAAAGCCTGATGCCCTAAGGTCGTGTAGGTCTGGGAGTCATCGGAGTGGGACTCGCTACATGGGTAGTTGAAGTTGACGTGTTCTGAGCCTTGGTGTTCTAAACATTTTGATTTTCTTTATAGTTGTCATGTTAATTATTGATTTTTGGAAATGCTGACCTGGTCAACGGGTTAGGACGGGCGTCCCGAATTCGGGACGGGCGTCCTGACCCAGTCAAAGCACCAGGACGGCCGTCCCAATCCAGGACGGCCGTCCCGAAGCACCAGAAGTTGTCCCACATCGAAATGTTTGGAGATTTTCACTCTAGAAAGCTACTATAAATACCCCAGGCCTCCAAGAGTTGAAATCATCCCTCTCCACTCGATCTGAGTCATTCAGTGGTTTCCAGTGTACAATTCTCGAGTACAAAACTCACTCGGAGACTTAGATTTCAGTATAAGTTTTCTTTCTTAACTTTTTGTGTTTCGTTTTTATTAGTTTCTGAGAATTAGTCTCAAATCCTAGGGTTGGATAGATAGGTTCGTTTCTGGTATTCATAGAATACCCGAGATTTCGTTAGGAGATCCTAAGAGGGCTCTAGGCGTTCGAAGAGTCGGTCCACAAGGCTAGGCTTAAGCTGGGTATTAAGGTAAAGCCCAGTTACTAGGCTGAGGAAGCGTCCTCCGAAAGTTCTGGCGAGCAGAGTCGGGCCAAGCAATAAGACATATACAGCAGTACGCCTCATCGGCGAGACTTCGTAAAGGGTGATTTCTTTATGGCATCAGTCCCCTATCCCTCTCTTATATGTTGTTATTGTGTTTGTCCAAATAGTAATTGTGGATACTGGATTATGATTGTTATGGATATTTGTTATATATGTTCAAGTTATTATGTTTTTCCGGAAATAGCCACCTGCTTAAATATTCATTATGTCTGTATGTCTAATGCAGTTTCTTTTAAACTAAAATTAGGGTTATAGACAATTCTTAACCACGGTCTATTCATAACCTGTTTAGTTTAACAGGCATCAATTTGTATTGGTGTCTGCCATACTAGATAAAATAACCTGCAGAACACCCTGTTTGTTAGAGTAGTCTAGGTAGGCTGAGTAGAGTGTTATGCCGGCGGTTATGAGGCCAGCAGCGTGATCCCCGAAGTGAAATAGGGCCTTCACTGTTGTCTTGAATCCGAACCGTGAGTAGGGCCATTTACCTTAACGATGGGGCGGTAGCATAGAGACTCAGATGTGGTACACCTTTAGACTCAGAACATAGTTGCATTCCAGGCTAAGATCTATCTAAAACACTCGAATATAGGTCAATCAACATATAGGAACAATATAACATAGAATCAGAACTTTGTCTATAAACACTTTTATGCCTGATTAGACTTAAACCTAGTGAAGAATGGATCACCCTCTCATCAAAGTTATTGATGAAGATTGCATAACTGGATTATAAGATAAGAGTTAGGATAAAAGGCTAGTTACTACTAAGTCGTTACCACTTCCCTGGGACTACGATAATTATTTAATAAAATCGTAGATACTTTCCAACAGACTAGCTACACAATATGTACTCTGCCTTAGGTTCAGGCTGATTAAGTGACACCATAGAGACTAAATGTGACAATTAGTCAATCTTAGTCCTTAATTACTCATAATCAACATAGGGTAAAATAACACCTATTTAGCATATCGGTTGGAAACCCATCAATATACAAGTTGAATACTCTTTCCTTATTGGAAGGCATTTAACTGACTAGTGATACTAGCTTTGAATGCCTCGAACTGCTCATCAATAGAAGCATTAGCCACATTTACTGATTGTTTCTTGGTGCGACCACTTGTGCGCCAATTCTTACTGTTCTTGTAGAGTCTCTCTAGGGCACTTCTAGCGTCTACTTCGTTAAGGCGATTGAAATCGTACTGAGGATTGAGTCCATCAAGAACTTGCTTGCCTATATCTGTCATACCCCCATAAAATTGATGAATTAGCATTACTTCAATAAGTCCGTGCTGAGGGCAGAGCCGGATAAGTTCCTTGAATCTGTCCCAAGCCTCAAACACCGTCTCATCTGTAGCTTGAGTGAAGCTAGAAAGAGCTTTTCAATATTCTAAAACTCTTGCTGCAGAATAGTATTCCTCCAAGAATGCCTTACTTAACTCATCCCATGTTGTGATCTAGTAGGTAGCTGTGCCAACCATCTTTTAGCTCTGTCCTTAAGTGAATAGGGAAAGAGGTTCAGCTTAGTCACTTCTGCAGTATGGTCTCCTTTAAGACCTTCATAGAGGGTTGAGAATTCAGTCAAGTGCTCGAGCAAATATTCGGCAGCAGTTCCTCCAAACTAAACCTGATTTATTATTAGCTGAAGCACATTTGGCTTAAGGTCATAACGAGGATTTCCAGTAATCCTGATAGCGGAGGATATCGGAATAGTTTATAGCTGGTGATACGCGAAAATCGTATCACTTTTTTAGCATGTTTTTATGTATGATTTCGGGTGAAATTGATAGGAAATTGATCTTAATTGTTTGTTAATTACTCAATTTCACGGTTTTTATGATTTTGGAAGTGTCAGGTGAAAAGTAGATGAAAACAGCAAATTTTGGGGCAAAACGCAATTTTTGGAAATGCTGACTTGGTCAAAGGGTCTGGACGGGCGTCCCGACCCAGTCAAAGCACCGGGACGGGCATCCCGACCTGGTCAACAGATCAGGACGGGCGTCCCGAACCCCCAGAACCAGTACCACATCGAATTTTTGATGAAAAATCACCCCGGGAAGCTGCTATAAATACCCCAGGCCTCCAGCAGTTGAATCTTGGGTTCTTCCCTCCTAAAAGTTAGTCTAAAACTAAGAAGAAAAACTAAACTATCCTAAGAAAAACTAAGAAGAAAAACCAATCTCTCTATCTCGGCCAAAAGCCAAACTAAAACTACAAAGACTAGCTCTCAAACTCTCCAAGACTAGCCAAACTCATTCCTCTCGGTTCTTCACATACATATAGCCTCTTTGTGTACCGAGAGCCATTACCAAGCTGCCATGTGTCCATAATTCTGGAATTTTCTCCAAAAAATTCTAGCAAATAGTCAAAATAAATCCCAACTGCCTTATGGAGTTTTTGTCTTCTTCCTCTGAATGCTGCAGCATTTGCAGTTGGTCTCCCGCTGCTTTCTGTGATCTTTGCCGTTTTCCTCTGATGCTGCAGCATTTGCAGTAGAGTTTTTGTTTTTTTCTTCTGACAGCCGCAGAATCTGCAGCAGAATTTCAGAACTTTATGTAGGAGTTTTGTCTTTTTCCTCTGACGGATGCAGGGTCAGCAGCAACATTCCAGCTACTTTTCTGAAATTCTTGACCTTTTCTTCTACTTTTTTGTCCTCCTTGTCGCCATGCACTTAAAACAAACACACACACACACACACACACACACACACACACACATATATATATATATATATATATATATATATATATATATATATATGTGTGTGTGTAAAATGGATAGGACAAAAGAAATAAATGCATAGTACCGCAAGTTCAGCTTTTATATGCCCAGCTGGATTTTTAAGTGACAAATAGTGTGTGGGTGTATATTTTATATATATATATATATATATATATATACACATATGTATAGATGCAAATTATCCACACATACTTCACTTTCTTCTCGGTCAACTTTCATCCAACTTTCCTTCACCAATTTCAATCATCAAAATTCCCTTTTCACCATTGTCACAACAAATCAATTCAAATTAATTCCCAAATAATAACAAATAATACATCCCATCCACATTTTGAGAAATTAATTCAATTAAATTGACTTTTAACAATAAATCCACATTTTTAGGTAAAAAGAGAGAAAATATCAAATCAACACATTTGTATTCCATTTTCCAAATAAAGTCAATTAATTCCCGAATAAAATGTGGCAAATTAGATGTGAATAACTCTATTATTTTAGAGTTATCAGTGATCTATAGCTTATTTCATCTAATATGGCAAACCTTAATGCTTCCAATGGGAAGTCCTAAATCAAGGCCTGATAAACTAAACAGGTTATGATTAGACCGTGGTTACGAGTTGTCTATAACCATTCATCTAGTTTAAAAGAGCAAGTAGACATGCAGTCATAATGATAGTTAAGCTGGTGACCTTTCCGGAAAAATGTAAATGACTTCAACATGCAAAACACATATTCATAAAATCATAATTTAATATTCAGAATAGGTATTTGGCCAAACACAGTTGATAAGCGAAAATCGTATCACCTTTTTAGCATGTTTTTATGCATGAATTTGGGTGAAATTGAAGGTAATTTGATCTTGATTGTTCATTATTTATGTAATTTCACAGTTTTTATGATTTTGGAAGTGTCAGGTGAAAAGTAGACGAAAACAGCAAATTTTGGGGCAAAATCACAATTTTTGGAAATATTGACTTAGTCACCAGGTCAGGACGGGCGTCCCGAACCCGGGACGGGCGTCCCGACCCAGTCAACCCGCCGGGATGGGCGTCCCAATCCGGGACGGGCATCCCGAGCCCCCAGAACCAATCCCACATCGAATTTTTGCTGAAAAATCACCCCGGGAAGCTGCTATAAATACCCATGGCCTCCAGCAGTTGAATTCATTCCTCTCCACTCGATCTGAGTCATTAAGTGGTTTCCAGTGTACTCTTCTCTAGTACACAACTCACTTAGAGACTCGGATCTCAGTTTTCTTTCTTATTAGTGTTTTGTTTTAGTTTCTGAGAAATAGTCTCAGATCTTAGGCTTCTATAGATAGGTTCGTTTCTGGTATTCATAGAATACCCGGGATTTCGTTAGGAGATCCTAAGAGGGCTCTAGGCGTTCGAAGAGTCAGTCCACAGGGCTGGGCTTAAGCTGGGTATTAAGGTAAAGCCCAGTTACTAGGCTGAGGAAGCGTCCTCCGAAGGTTCTAGTGAGCAGAGTCAGGGCGAGCAATACGACATATATAGCAGTACGCTCCGTCGGCGAGACTACGTAAAGGGTGATTTCTTTATGGCATCAGTCCCCATGTCCCTCTCTTATATGTTGTTATTGTATTGTTCTAAATATTTATTATGAATGCGAGATTACGATTTTATGAATAGTTGTTTTATATGTTGACGTTGTTATGTTTTTCCAGAAATAGCCACCGGATTAACATTCACTATGTCTGCATGTCTAATGTGCTCTTTTAAACTAAAGTTAGGGTTATAGATAATTCCTAACCACGGTCTAATCATAACCTGTTTAGTTTAACAGGCATCAATTAGTATTGGTGTCTGCCATGCTAGATAAAATAACATACTAAACACCCTGTTTGTTAGAGTAGTCTAGGGGAAGCCGAGCCGAGTCCGATTATGCCGGCGGCTAGGGCAAGCGGTATGATCCCCGAAGTGACATAGGGCTTTCATGGATGCCTTCGTCCCGAACCGTGAGTAGGGCCGTCATTAAGGTAGGGCGGTTTATTAGAAACCTCGGATGTGGTACGCCTTTAGACACAGAACATAGTTGCAATCCAGGCTAAGACATGTCTAAAATATTCGAACTTAGGTCATTCAACATATAGGAACAATATAACATAGAATCAGAACTCATCTATAAAACACTTCTAGGATTAATTAGACTTAAACCTAGTGGAGAATGAATCACCCTCTCATCAAAATATTTGATGAAGATTGCATAACTGGATCATAAGATAGGAGTTGGGATAAAAGGCTAGTTACTACTAAGCCGTTGCCACTTCCCTGGGAGTACGATAATTAACTTAATAAAATCGTAGATACTTTCCAACAGACTAGCTACACGATAGGTACTCTACCTTAGGTTCTGGCTGATTAAGTGACACCATAGAGACTAAATGTGACAATTAGTCAATCACAGTCCTTAATTATTCATAATCAACATAGGGTAAAATAACACCTATTTAGCACGTCAACCGGAATCGCATTAGATTTTTGGAGCCGTTGCTGGGGAAAATATCATAATGAATTTAGGATTCCTTATCAAAATTCTAGAGGCTTATGATAGGTAACGGTAGTAACCTAGACTTTAGACCCAACACTTATGTTATACCAGTTAGACAATCAATTTCCGAAATATAGGGTTATCATAACTAATTAATTTTAGATGTTATCTGGAATTAAGACATTTAGGATAATCAAATTTTAGAAAATTATTCTAGAACCATATTGAGGAAATTTAACTACTTTCGAAATAAAATATAAAAAGAAAAAAAAATTTTAAAATTCAAAACCCGAAAAAAATTGTATGTTTCTTGCTCAATGGTAAGTTGTTCTTTTACCTATCTCTTGTTCTTTCTTAGTTGTTTTCTTAGTTGTACATTTGCTGCTCTTTTTCGTTTTCTATTTTTCGAAAAAATAAAAATAAAAATGGAAATGAGGAAAGAATATTTTTCTTTTCAGTTGTCAATTTTGGCTTAGGTTTTAATTAGGAAGAAATGTCATTCTATGTCGGTATTGATTGAATCCTTTTCTTCCCGTGAAAACATTTACATCATATTAGTCGCGGAACACTTTTCGAAAATAGCCTGAACCACATGCATTACCTACTAATGATGTTAAAGTCATGTGCAGATTCTAGTTGTTTTCCAGATTCAGAGTGCCAATGTTTTAGGAAGAAATGTTCAGCATGTGTATCAAATCTGTGAAGGCTGCTAAGTACCACACTTTAGCAGGGATTGCTATGGGAATGACTGACCATTCCAAAAGAAGTAGGAGTAGGTTACTGCAAAATGCTACTCCAATGGGAGACGCATACAATCCCCGCTAGAGGAATCATACGGGATTTAGCTGAGGAGTAATTCGGAAGCTGGAAACTTTCAGAAGACACCACCACAGCAAAACCCACACTCGCAGAATCAATAGATGAGATACTGGCAACAATTAAAGCCAGACCAGTGCAAGCAAGTGATCTACCAAGAGGTAACGAACGGACGAAGGATATAGAGGAATTTGGCATTGTATTAGGAGCATAGCAATGGAGGAGCTTGCATCCTTTGCATACAATCAGCTGTGAGAAATTTCCCCCGAGGAAGTTTCAAATACTTGGGCCCAAATCTACACCACTGGAGCCTCATACCACCACGGCTTAGCCAAAGCTTCAGTCCTTGGGGCTTGAGTCATTCCTCACATGGATATGCCACTACCTGGAGCTCGACAATAAAGGATCAGAGCTGACGTCATCCGCTCCAATATCTAGAGCTTGCAGAGTCAAGAACACCTTAGAAATAGCACATGGCTAAGGTAAAAAGCCAATTGACAGATCAGAGAAGACACTTTTGCTCGCGACATGAAGGGAGTTTTTCTAATCCTCATGATCCTTTACTTTTGTTTTCTTTGTTTTGTGTTCTGTTTTGTTATTTCCATTATCCTTCTTGTTTTATTTTCTCTCTTACCCTTAATTAGTCAAATAAGTGTGGGGTAAGAGTTCTTTGTTTTGTTTTCATTTCTTCTTGTTTGCAAATAAGTGTGGGGTAATTAGATATGCATGAACACTGAGGACAGTGCCAGAATTAAGTGTGGGGTAGCAGTGCACAGTGCACTGTAGCAGTTTTTGTATGCTTTTGCTTGTTTTTCACGTATTTTCACACCCTTCCAAAATTTTTTCAAATTTTTCCGTCTTTCAGACTTCTAAATGCAGTATGCTTGGTTAAACAATTGCTTATGTCTATGATATGTAGGTAGTATGTTATGGTTAGTAGGAGATAATTGATAGCTATCTTGGACTAATTGATTAGGAATAGGGGAATTCCTGATAACTGAGCACAACTTTATCTAGATTAGAGACCTCAACCAATTGCCTGTTCGAGACTTAACTAGATAAAATTAGACCAGTTGTGGATATATTGGCAGTTAGAATGACTAGATGAGACTCTGAGCTAGAAGTGAAAAGAAATTAAAGGAAGTTAATCAAATAAGGGTAGTTTGCCAGCGGCCTTCGCTATTTGAGCACCACTCCTTCGGGGAATTTAAAGCCTGATGCCCTAAGGTCGTGTAGATCTGGGAGTCATCGGAGTGGGACTCGCTACATGGGTAGTTGAAGTTGACGTGTTCTAAGCAGACTCAAAATACCCTGAATCTATAAAGAAAATAACTAAATGCTAAAACATTAAAAATCTGATCACCAAAGCTCAGAACTCAAAAAGTTGTCTGTTGTTAATATGTCTAGCGATAGGTCGAAGTGTTATCTGGTAGTAGTTAAGACAAGAGTACATTGTGTTGACTATCTGGTCTGGACTAGTACACACACTACACATTAGGAAGACCCTGTGACTAAGAAAAAAGTTCAACCTAGTTGTTAATTTGTTTTCTGCCTAATCATAACAAGCTACTAAAAACATCTGAGACCTTATCATAGCAACCTAACCAGTCAGACCTGTGTTAAGACTTGTCAGAAGAAATTTTTGGAATAAAAACATGACTAGGAATTTAAGTAACTTCAGGTAGACTTTGCTTGAGGACAAGCAAAAAGCTAAGTGTGGGGCTATCTGATACACGAAAATCGTATCACCTTTTTAGCATGTTTTTATGCATGAATTTGGGTGAAATTGAAGGTAATTTGATCTTGATTGTTCATTATTTACGTAATTTCACAGTTTTTATGATTTTGGAAGTGTCATGTGAAAAGTAGACGAAAACAGCAAATTTTGGGGCAAAATCGCAATTTTTCAAAATTGCATAACTGAACCCGGGACGGGCGTCCCAACCCAATCAACCTGCCGGGACGGGCGTCCCGACCTGGTCAACAGATCAGGACGGGCGTCCCAATCTGGGACGGGCATCCCGAGCCCCCAGAACCAATCCCACATCGAATTTTTGCTGAAAAATCACCCCGGGAAGCTGCTATAAATACCCATGGCCTCCAGCAGTTGAATTCATTCCTCTCCACTCGATCTGAGTCATTAAGTGGTTTCCAGTGTACTCTTCTCTAGTACACAACTCACTTAGAGACTCGGATCTCAGTTTTCTTTCTTATTAGTGTTTTGTTTTAGTTTCTGAGAAATAGTCTCAGATCTTAGGCTTCTATAGATAGGTTCGTTTCTGGTATTCATAGAATACCAGGGATTTCGTTAGGAGATCTTAAGAGGGCTCTAGGCGTTCGAAGAGTCAGTCCACAGGGCTGGGCTTAAGTTGGGTATTAAGGTAAAGCCCAGTTACTAGGCTAAGGAAGCATCCTCCGAAGGTTCTAGCGAGTAGAGTCAGGGCGAGCAATACGACATATATAGCAGTACGCTCCGTCGGCGAGACTACGTAAAGGGTGATTTCTTTATGGCATCAGTCCCCATGTCCCTCTCTTATATGTTGTTATTGTATTGTTCTAAATATTTATTATGAATGCGAGATTACGATTTTTATGAATAGTTGTTTTATATGTTGACGTTGTTATGTTTTTCCGGAAATAGCCACCTGCTTAACATTCACTATGTCTGCATGTCTAATGTGCTCTTTTAAACTAAAGTTAGGGTTATAGACAATTCCTAACCACGGTCTAATCATAACCTGTTTAGTTTAACAGACATCAATTAGTATTGGTGTCTGCCATGCTAGATAAAATAACATAATGAACACCTTGTTTGTTAGAGTAGTCTAGGGGAAGCCGAGCCGAGTCCGATTATGCCGGCGGCTAGGGCAAGCGGTATGATCCCCAAAGTGACATAGGGCTTTCATGGATGCATTCATCCCGAACCGTGAGTAGGGCCGTCATTAAGGTAGGGCAGTTTATTAGAAACCTCGGATGTGGTACGCCTTTAGACACAGAACATAGTTGCAATCCAGGCTAAGACATGTCTAAAATATTCGAACATAGGTCATTCAACATATAGGAACAATATAACATAGAATCAGAACTCATCTATAAAACACTTCTAGGATTAATTAGACTTAAACCTAGTGGAGAATGAATCACCCTCTCATCAAAATATTTGATGAAGATTGCATAACTGGATCATAAGATAGGAGTTGGGATAAAAGGCTAGTTACTACTAAGCCGTTGCCTCTTCCCTGGGAGTACGATAATTAACTTAATAAAATCGTAGATACTTTCCAACAGACTAGCTACACGATAGGTACTCTGCCTTAGGTTCTGGCTGATTATGTGACACCATAGAGACTAAATGTGACAATTAGTCAATCACAGTCCTTAATTATTCATAATCAACATAGGGTAAAATAACACCTATTTAGCATGTCAACCGGAATCGCATCAACAGTACATACATATAAAGAGAGGGACAAGGGGACCACCGCCATAAAGTATTCACCCTTTATTAGGTCCGCTGATGGAGCAACTGCTTGTATATGCTGGACTGCTCGACCCGACTCTGCTCGACAGAACCTTCGGTGGACCCTTCCTTAGCCTAGTAGCTATGCTTTACCTTATAACCCGACCTAAGCACAACCCTATTAACTGACTCTTAGAACGCCTAGTGCTCTCTTAGGATCTCCTAACGAAATCCCGGGTATTCTATGAATACCAAAAATGAACCTATCTAGTCGTATTCTAAGATCAGAGACAGACTCTCAGAAATGAAGAACACCAGACACTCTAAAAAACTATAAATATACCTAAACTAAAAACCTGAAATCACTACGTGACTTGTATACTATAGAAAATTGTATACTTGAAGTCACTAAATGACTCAGATAGAGTGGAGAGGAATGATTTCAACTGAGGAAGGCCTGAGGTATTTATAGCAGGGGAACTGGGTGAAATTCTCTTCAAAAATCGATGTGAGGTTGATGGCCTCCCGACTGATATGCTAAATAGGTGTTGATTTACCCTATGTTGATTATGAGTAATTAAGGACTGGGATTGACTAATTGTCACGGTTAGTCTATATAGTGTCACTTAATCAGTCAGAACATAAGGCAGAGTACCTATCGTGTAGCTAGTCTGTTGGAAAGTATCTACGATTTTACTAAGTTAAATATCGTACTCCCAGGGAAGTGGTAACTACTTAGTAGTAACTAGCATTTTACTCTAACTCTTATCTTATGATCCAGTTATGAAATCTTCATCAATAACTTTGATGAGAGGGTGATTCATTCTCCACTAGGTTTAAGTCTATTTAAACATATTTTTATTCCAAAAATTATTCAGACAATTCTTAACACATGTCTGACTGGTTAGGTTGCTATGACAAGGTCTCAAATGTTTCTAGTAGATTGCTATAATCAGGCAGGAAACAGCTTAACAACTAGATTGAACTCTTCTCTTAGTCACAAGGTCTTCCTGATGTGTAGTGTGTGTACTAGTCTGGACCAAATAGTCAACACAATATACTCTCGTCTTAACTACTACCAGATAACACTTCGACCCGTCGCTAGACATACTAACAACAGATAACTTTTTGAGTTCTGAGCCTTGGTGATCAGATTTTTAATTATTTAGCGTTTTATTGATTTTCTTTCTTTTATAGATTCAGGGTATTTTGAGTCTGCTTTGAACACGTCAACTTCAACTACCCATGTAGCGAGTCCCACTCCGATGACTCCCAGACCTACACGACCTTAGGGCATCAGACTTTAAGTTCCCCGAAGGAGTGGTGCTCGAGTAGCAAAGGCCGCTAGCAAACTACCCTATTTAATTAACTCTCTTTTGTTTCTTTTCACTTTTAGCTCAGAGTCTCATCTAGTCATTCTAATTGTCAATACATCCACAACTGATCTAATCTTATCTAGTTAAGTCTTGAAAAGGTAATTGGCTGAGGTCTCTAATCCAGACTAAATTGTGCTCAGTTATCAGGAATCCCATATTCCTAATCAATAAGTTCAAAATAGTCATCACATTGTCTTCTCCTAACCATAACATTCTACCTACATATCATAGACATCAGCAATGTTTAACCAATCATACTGCATTTAGAAGTATGAAAGAATGAAAAATTTTGAAAATTTTTGGAAGGGTGTGAAAATACGGGGAAAACAAGCAAAATCATGCAAAAAGTTTCTCAAACTACTACAGTGCACCGTGCACTGCTACCCCACACTTAAGTCTGACACTGTCCTCAGTGTTCATGCATTTCTAATTTACCCCACACTTATTTGAAAATAAGAAACAAAAATAAAGTAGAAAAGACTCTTACCCCACACTTATTCGAATGACTATGGGTAAGAAGGAAAATAAAGCAATGAAAGAAATCAAAACAGGAAGGTAATAGAAATAACAAAACATAAAATGAAGATAAAAATTAAAAGAACACAAAGTAGAGAAAGATTAAGATTAGAAAAACTCCCTTCTTGTCTCGAGCAGAAGGGTTTTCTCTGAGCTGTCAATTGGCTCTTCACCTTAGCCATGTGCTATTGCTGAAGCGCCCTTGACTCTGTAAGCTCTAGATACTGGAACGGATGACGTTAGCTCTTATCCTTCATTGTCGAGCTCCAGGTAGTGGCCTATCCATTTGATGAATGACTCAAGCCCCAAGGACTGTTTTCTCGTAATCTTAGCAACGTGTCCAGAAGGGACGTGTCTAGGAATGAGACTTCTTTGGATTGGTGTGCCTACCTGCCAGTGTCAGTAAAGGTATTGCATGCAATTTTTGAATGGCAGAAAAGATACATGAAGCTTTGGCGAAGCCGTGGTGGTAGGAGGCTCATGTGGTGTAGATCTGGTGGGCCCAAGTATTTGAAACTTCCTCGGGGAAGTTTCTCACAGCTGATTGTATGCAGGGGATGCAAGCTCCTCCATTGCTATGCTCCTGATACAATGCCAAATTCCTCTATATCCTTTGACCGTTCGATACCACTTGGTAGATCACTTGCTTGCACTGGTCTGACTTTAATTGTTGTCAGTATCTCATCTGTTGATTCTACGGGTAGGGGTTTTGCTGTGGTGGTATCTTCTGAAAGTTTCCATCTTCTGAATTATTCCTCAGCTAAATCCCGTATAATTCCTCCAGCTGGGATTGTATGCATTTCCCATTGGAATGGTTCGTATTCCATTCACATAGCAATTCCCGCTAATGTGAAGTACTTGGTAGACTTCACAGATTTGATACATAGACTGAACGTTTTTTCCTAAGGCATTGGCACTCTGAATCTGGAAAACACTTCTCATAGAATCTGCACATGACTTTAACATCATTAGTAGGTAATGCCTGTGCTTTAGGCTATTTTTGAAAAGTGTTCTGCGACTACTATGATGTAAATGTTTTCACAGGAAGAAAATGGATTCAATCAATACCGACATAGAATGACATTTCTTCCTACTTAAAACCTAAGCCAAAATTGACAGCTCAAAAGAAAAATATTCTTTCCTCATTTCCATTTTTATTTTTTCGAAATTAAATAAAAACAAACAAACAGGAAAACTGAAAACACGAAAAATTTATTTCTTTTATCTTCTGGAAAATAATATTTTTCAGAAAAATTTTATAAAAGAAAAGAAAAGAAGAAATTGAAAGAAAACAAATGTTCAACTATGAAAGAAAAAGAACAAATAGTACAAGAGATAGGAAAAAGAACAACTTACCATTGAGCAAGAAAAATACTTTATTTTTTCGGATTTTAAATTTTAACTTTTTTTCTTTTTATAATTTGAAAGCAATTAAATTCCCTCAATATGGTTTTAGAATCATTTTCTAAAATTTGATTATCCTAAGTGTCTTAATTCCAGATAATATCTAAAATTAATTAGTTATAATAACCCTATATTTCGGAAATTGATTGTCTAACTAGCGTAAGATAAGTGTTGGGTTTAAAGTCTAGGTTATTACCGTTACCTATCATAAGTCTCTAGAATTTTGATCAGGATTCCTAAATTCATTATGATATTTCCCCGGCAACGGCGCCAAAAATCTGATGGCTTCTCGACTGATATGCTAAATAGGTGTTGATTTACCCTATGTTGATTATGAGTAATTAAGGACTGGGATTGACTAATTGTCACAGTTAGTCTTTATAGTGTCACTTAATCAGTCAGAACCTAAGGCAGAGTACCTATCGTGTAGCTAGTTGATATGCATAAATCATATCACATTTTTAGCATGTTTTTAGGCATGATTTAGGGTGAAATTGAGGGCAAATTGGTCTTAATTGTTTGTTATTAACTCAATTTCACAGTTTTTATGATTTTGGAAGTGTCAGGTCAAAAGGGGAAGAAAATGGCAAATTTCGGGGCAAAACGCAAATTTTCAGAAGTTCGGACTTCGGGGAGGGCATCCCGAATCAGGACGGGTGTCCTGACCTGGTCAACAGGTCGAGACTGGCGTCCAGGACTCGGGATAGCCGTCCTGACCTGGTCAACAGATCGGGACGGGAGTCCCAATCCAGGACGGGCGTCCTGAGTAGAAATTCCAAGTCCCACGTCGAATTTTTGAGAGAAAATCACTCCAGAAAGCTGCTATAAATACCCCAGGCCTTCCTTAGTTGAATTCATCCCTCTCCACTCGATCTTAGTCATTCAGTGGTTTCCAGTGTACAATTCTCGAGTACACAACTCACTCTGAGACTCAGATTTCAGTATAAGTTTTCTTTCTTTCCTTTTTGTGTTTCATTTTTCTTAGTTTCTGAGAAATAGTCTCAGATCCTAGGGTTCGATAGATTGGTTCGTTTCTGGTATTCATAGAATACCCGGGATTTCGTTAGGAGATTGATGCGTTCCGGTTGATATGCTAAATAGGTGTTATTTTACCCTATGTTGATTATGAATAATTAAGGACTGTGATTGACTAATTGTCACATTTAGTCTCTATGGTGTCACTTAATCAGCCAGAACCTAAGGCAGAGTACCTATCGTGTAGCTAGTCTGTTGGAAAGTATCTACGATTTTATTAAATAAATATCGTACTCCTAGGGAAGTGGCAACGGCTTAGTAGTAACTACCCTTTTATCCTAACTCCTATCTTATGATCCAGTTATGCAATCATCATCAAATACTTTGATGAGAGGATGATTCGTTCTCCACTAGGTTTAAGTCTAGCCAAACCTGAAAGTGTTTTAAAGATGAGATCCTGATTTTATGTTATACTGTTATTATACGTTGATTGACCTATATTCGAGTATTTTAGACATGTCTTGGCCTGGATTGCAACTATGTTCTCTGTCTAAAGGCTACCACATCTGAGTTTCTACGCTACCGTCCCATCGTTAAGGGTAACGGCCCTACTCACAGCTCGGACTAAAGTCAGCAATGACCGCCCTATGTCACTTTGGGGATCTTACTACTCGTCTCATAACCGCCGGCATAACACTCAACTCAGCCTACCTAGACTACTTTCAACCAACGGGGTGTTCCGCAGATTATTTTATCTAGTATGGCAGACATCAATACTAATTGATGCCTGTTAAACTAAACAGGTTATGAATAGACCGTGGTTAGGAATTGTCTATAACCCTAATTTCAGTTTAAAAGAACGGCGATAGACATGCAGACATAATGGATATTTAAGCAGGTGGCCATTTCTAGAAAAACATAATAACTTCAACATATATCAAAAATATTCATAAAAACATAATCTGGTATTCAAACAGTTATTTGGACAAACACAATAACAACATATAAGAGAGGGACAGGGGGACCGATGCCATAAAGAATTCACCCTTTACGAAGTCTCACTGATGGAGCGTACTGCTGTATATGCCGTATTGCTTGACCCGACTCTGCTGGCCAGAACCGTCGGAGGACGCTTCCTCAGCCTAGTAACTGGGCTTTACCTTAATACCCAGCTTAAGCCCAGCCCTGTGGACTGACTCTTCGAACGCCTAGAGCCCTCTTAGGATCTCCTAACGAAATCCCGGGTATTCTATGAATACCAGAAACGAACCTATCTATAGAATCCTAAGATCTGAGACTATTTCTCAGAAACTAAAACAAAACACTAACAAGAAAGAAAACTGAGATCCGAGTCTCTGAGTGAGTTGTGTACTAGAGAATTGTACACTGGAAACTACTTAATGACTCAGATCGAGTGGAGAGGAATGATTTCAACTGCTGGAGGCCTGGGGTATTTATAGCAGCTTTCCGGGGTGATTTTTTAGCAAAAATTCGATGTGGGACTGGATCTGGGGGTTCGGGACGCCCGTCCTGACCCGTTGATTAAGTCAATATTTCCAAAAATTGCGTTTTTCCCCCAAAATTTGATGTTTTCGTCTACTTTTCACCTGACACTTCCAAAATCATAAAAACTGTGAAATTAAGTAAATAATGAACAATCAAGATCAAATTACCCTCAATTTCATCCAAATTCATACATAAAAACATGCTAAAAAGGTGATACGATTTTCGCGTATCAGATAACCCCACACTTAGCTTTTTGCTTGTCCTCAAGCAAAGTCTACCTGAAGTTACTTAAATTCCTAGTCATGTTTTTATTCCAAAAATTCTTCAGACAAGTCTTAATACAGGTCTGACTGGTTAGGTTGCTATGACAAGATCTCAGATGTTTTTAGTAGCTTGTTATGATTAGGCAGAAAACAAATCAACAACTGGGTTGAACATTTTTTTTCTTAGTCACAGGGTCTTCCTGATGTGTAGTGTGTGTACTAGTCCAGACCAGATAGTCAACACAATGTACTCTTGTCTTAACTACTACCAGATAACACTTCGACCTATCGCTAGACATATTAACAACAGACAACTTTTTGAGTTCTGAGCTTTGGTGATCAGATTTTTAATGTTTTAGCATTTAGTTGTTTTCTTTATAGATTCAGGGTATTTTGAGTCTGCTTAGAACAAGTCAACTTCAACTACCCATGTAGCGAGTCCCACTCCGATGACTCCCAAATCTACACGACCTTAGGGCATCAAGCTTTAAGTTCCCCGAAGGAGTGGTGCTCGAATAGCGAAGGCCGCTGGCAAACTACCCTTATTTGATTAACTTCCTTTAATTTCTTTTCACTTCTAGCTCAGAGTCTCATCTAGTCATTCTAACTGCCAATATATCCACAACTGGTCTAATTTTATCTAGTTAAGTCTCGAACAGGCAATTGGCTGAGGTCTCTAATCCAGACAAGGTTGTGCTCAGTTATCAGGAATTCCCTATTCCTAATCAATTAGTCCAAGATAGCTATCAATTATCTCCTACTAACCATAACATACTACCTACATATCATAGACTTAAGCAATTGTTTAACCAAGCATACTGCATTTAGAAGTCTGAAAGACGGAAAAATTTTGAAAAATTTTGGAAGGGTGTGAAAATACGGGGAAAACAAGCAAAAGCATGCAAAAAATTTTGCAAACTGCTACAGTGCACTGTGCACTGCTACCCCACACTTAAGTCTGGCACTGTCCTCAGTGTTCATGCATATCTAGCTACCCCACACTTATTTGAAAATAAGAAATAAAACAGAAAAGAAAAGATTTTGTATGGGTAAGTAAGACATAAAAAAAATAATAAATAAATAAAATAATGCAAATAATTCTGTATGTCATATAAATCAATTTTGTACATAGATTCATACGTCGTACAGCCCAGACATGTTTATACACATAGAACAAGAAAAACAAAAGCAAAAGAAAGGAAAGGAAAGGAAAGAAGGAGAGAGAGACTAAGAACCCGGCGGATCGTCGTCCAGTGGACCTAAGTCTACTAAGTCAAACTCGAAGTTTTCCGCCACTCGGGAAGTCTGCTAATGTATCTCCTCAATCCTGCTGGTGTTCATGGCGATCCTGTCATCTATCATCGCCAACCGTCTGTCAATCCTGTCCTCCATCATCGTCAGCCGTTTGTCAATCCTGTCCATGTCTCGACTGCATCGGGCCGATAGTTCTGCCAATCCGTGCGACATGTGTCGTTCGAAGGCAGTACGTGGCACGAACGTCTCGGACAGAGGGATATGCGCTGGAAATGCTTCCGATGCCAATGCTTGTCCTGTCTGCTCCGTGTGGATGGTGTCGCGGCCATTCGCATCCCGGACAACCATTCCCATGTTCCGTAGAATGGTAACATCTGTGGGAACGGTGGTCGGGGAGACCAGAGTAAGCTTCGAGCCCTCTATGTCCAACTCCAGGTAGCAGGCTAGCCTGGTGATGTATGGTCCGAGCCCCAGACACTATTTCTTGGTGTCTGTAGCGAATCCTCACATGACGACCGCTATGAGTCTAGCCATCTCTACTGTAGATCCCATGTGCATGTTGGCTAGAAGGAATGTCTCCATCCGGGTGACAATTCCGGGCGCTGTCAGTCATCCTGACAATGTGTGTGCAATGATAGCATGCAGGTAACGAAGAGTAGGATAAATACCTGTGGCTTTTGCAAAGCCATGCTGGTATGGGACACCCGTCATGCAGATCTGAGCCCAAGTAGTGGAGACGTCTGCAGACGTGAAGTCTCGAACTGCTGTGGTGTATGCGGGCGTATCCAGCTCATCTCTCTGCCAGATACCTAGGGCGATGCCGAACTCGGCCATGCTCATCGACCGATCTATTCCGCCTAAATGGAATGTGATCTGCTCCTGGTGGCAAGTAAAAGACGCATAGAACTCACATACCAGCTCCAGGTATGTGGGCTCTGTGACGATGAATACTCGACTGTAAGGTGGCACGTCGAGTATGCGTCTGACTTCCGGCTCTACTCCCAACGTCTGTACTACTGCCCAATCCAGCGTTCTGCCCGTCAGTATCGTACGCCCGATGTACCCAGTGCATCTTTCTTGGTATGCTGTGCTGGAGGGAAACAACATAAAAGGATGTGCCACTGAGGTAACTGTCATGGTAGATGTGGTACGAGCACGTTTGGGAGCCATTGAAAACTTACGAGAGAGTTTAGGTGGGAAAGAAAGCTTTAAACTCAAATTCTGGAGGTGAATTTGAATTCAGAAGGATGAAATTAGGTTAGGGAAGAATTTTGAATTTTTGGCGGGAAAATTGAATTTTGGAGGGAAATTCGAATTTTTGGGTGAAGTTTAAAATTCAAATTTTGGAGGGAAATTCGAATTTTTAAACTTTGAAGAGTTTGCCAAAAATTTGTAGAGAGAAGGTAGAGAGAAATATTTTTAGAGAGATGAATTTTTGGTTGTAGATTTGAGAGAAATTGAAAAAAAAAAATTGAACTTTTATAGAAGGGGTGGTCTTCGGGACGCCCGTCCCGGAGGCAGGACTCCCGTCCCTCTGGACACCCGTCCCGGGTTGCATCGGGACGCGTGCCAATTCCGAAATTTTTTTTTCGTAATTCCCTGAAAATCTCAAGATACCAAAAATAATCATAATTTTTAACAAGGCTTCATGTTTATCCAATGAAATTCAGAAGTTGTTAAAAAAAACTCTATGCAAAAATTCCTCAGTCTTTTTCGAAAATTATGACTACCCTAATTTTATCCCAACTTAAATTCAGCAAGAATTTCAGAAAAACAAAAACTGAGTTTGTACAATTAGTGAAAAATAAACTGTATTAGCAAAACTTTCGTTTTTCATAGAAATTCGAAATAAAATGTCTGAAGAAAATTGTTGAATATAAAGGACCCTTTAAAAATGTTTGAAAAATAGAAAAATATGGGTCAATTATTCAAGTTTCAGTTCAAACGAATTATTTGTTGAGAGTAAAAGAATCTTCCTTTTTTTTTAACGACTCCTATCTCTGATCTCCTGTAGTTATGTTCGAATGTTTCGCATTTCTTGTAGTTCTTCTCGTATGTTGCGCATCTCCTCCTGTTGGTTCCTTTGTTCCTTTAAAATTTCCATAATTTCTCGGAGTAATTGCACATTCTGGCATTCTATTGTGGTTCTGAGTTGGGTCACTTCAGAACTCAAGGTTAGAACAGCCTAATATGATCGTCTCAGTTCGCCCGGTATTGTCTGAGTCATAGCGCTTATCCTGTGAGATATATTATCTACCTAGGCAACCAAGGCTGAGTGAGAAATATTAGTGCTACCCTCTGATGAAGGTGGTTGGTTGTTAGGTGCGGGGGATGCAGGAGTATACTCAGGAGATTTCGGGGTGCATTCAGGGGACTCTGGAGTATATTCTGGAGATGCAGGAGTATATTTGGGAGATGCAGGAGTATATTCTGGAGATGCAGGAGTATATTCGGGAGATGTAGGAATTGTTTGAATCTCTGGAGAGGGATTGGTGTTATTTTCAAATTCGTCCAGAATATCCTGGGCTCTTGTTCCCTTCATTTCTGAGTGCAAAGTCTGGCTAGAAATAACAAATAGCAAAAGTAGGAAAGTGAAACAAGAAAGCAAGAAAAATATTTTTATGGATTTTGATTTTTATTTAGAAAGCGGGTAAATTTCCTCAATATGGTTTTAGAATAATTTTCTAAAATTTGATTATCCTAAGTGTCTTAATTCCAGATATTATCTAAAATTAATTAGTTATGATAATCCTATATTTAGGAAAGTGATTGTCTAACTAGTATAAGATAAGTGTGATTCAAAAGTCCAGGTTACTACCGTTACCTATCATAAGTCTCTAGAATTGTGGCCAATAATCCTAAATTCATTATGATATTTCCCCGGCAACGGCGCCAAAAATCTGATGCGTTCCGGTTGATATGCTAAATAGGTGTTATTTTACCCAATGTTGATTATGAATAATTAAGGACTGTGATTGACTAATTGTCACATTTAGTCTCTATGGTGTCACTTAATCAGCCAGAACCTAAGGCAGAGTACCTATCGTGTAGCTAGTCTGTTGGAAAGTATCTACGATTTTATTAAATAAATATCGTACTCCCAGGGAAGTGGCAACGACTTAGTAGTAACTAGCATTTTATCCTAACTCCTATCTTATGATCCAGTTATGCAATCATCATCAAATACTTTGATGAGAGGATGATTCGTTCTCCACTAGGTTTAAGTCTAGCCAAACCTGAAAGTGTTTTAAAGATGAGATCCTGATTTTATGTTATACTGTTATTATACGTTGATTGACCTATATTCGAGTATTTTAGACATGTCTTGGCCTGGATTGCAACTATGTTTTGTGTCTAAAGGCTACCACATCTGAGTTTCTACGCTACCGCCCCATCGTTAAGGGTAACGGCCCTACTCACGGCTCGGACTAAAGTCAGCAATGACTGCCCTATGTCACTTTGGGGATCATACTGCTCGTCTCATAACCGCCGGCATAACACTCAACTCAGCCTACCTAGACTACTTTCAACCAACGGGGTGTTCCGTAGATTATTTTATCTAGTATGGCAGACATCAATACTAATTGATGCCTGTTAAACTAAACAGGTTATGAATAGACCGTGGTTAGGAATTGTCTATAACCCTAATTTCAGTTTAAAAGAACGGCGATAGACATGCAGACATAATGGATATTTAAGTAGGTGGCCATTTCTAGAAAAACAAAATAACTTCAACATATATCAAAAATATTTATAAAAACATAATATGGTATTCAAACAGCTATTTGGACAAACACAATAACAACATATAAGAGACGGTCAGGGGGACCGATGCCATAAAGAATTCACCCTTTACGAAGTCTCACCAATGGAGCGTACTGCTGTATATGCCGTATTGCTTGACCCGACTCTGCTCGCCAGAACCGTCGGAGGACGCTTCCTCAGCCTAGTAACTGGGCTTTACCTTAATACCCAGCTTAAGCCCAGCCTTGTGGACTGACTCTTCGAACGCCTAGAGCCCTCTTAGGATCTCCTAACGAAATCCCGGGTATTCTATGAATACCAGAAACGAACCTATCTATAGAATCCTAAGATCTGAGACTATTTCTCAGAAACTAAAACAAAACACTAACAAGAAAGAAAACTGAGATCCGAGTCTTTAAGTGAGTTGTGTACTAGAGAATTGTACACTGGAAACCACTTAATGACTCAGATCGAGTGGAGAGGAATGATTTCAACTGCTGGAGGCCTAGGGTATTTATAGCAGCTTCCCGGGGTGATTTTTCAGCAAAAATTCAATGTGGGACTGGATCTGGGGGTTCGAGATGCCCGTCCTGATCCGTTGACCAGGTCGGGATGCCCGTCCCGGCGGTTTGACTGGGTCGGGACGCCCGTCCTGACCCGTTGACTAAGTCAATATTTCCGATAATTGTGTTTTTACCCCAAAATTTGCTATTTTCATCTACTTTTCACCTGACACTTCCAAAATCATAAAAACTGTGAAATTAAGTAAATAATGAACAATCAAGATCAAATTACCCTCAATTTCACCCAAATTCATACATAAAAACATGCTAAAAAGGTGATACGATTTTCGCGTATAAGAGATCCTAAGAGGGCTCTAGGCGTTCGAAGAGTCAGTCCACAGGGCTGGGCTCTAGGCGAAAATCGTATCACCTTTTTAGCATGTTTTTATATATGATTTAGGGTGAAATTGAGAGTAAATTGATCTTAAATGTTTATTATTTACTTAATTTCACAGTTCTTATGATTTTGGAAGTGTCAGGTGAAAAGTAGACGAAAACAGAAAAGTTTGGGGCAAAAATGCAATTTTTGGAAATGTTGACTTGGTCAAAGGGTCAGGACGGGCGTCCCGACCCAGTCAAAGCACCGGGACGGGCGTCTCGACCTGGTCAATAGACCAGGACGGGCGTCCCAATCCGGGACGGGCATCCCGAACCCCCAGATCCAGACCCAAATAGAATGTTTGATGAAAACTCACCCCGGGAAGTTGCTATAAATACCCCAGGCCTCCAGCAGTGATTTCATTCCTCTCCACTCGATCTGAGTCATTTAGTGGTTTCAGGTACACTTCTCTAGTACACAACTCACTCAGAGACTCGGATCTCAGTTTTCTTTCTTATTGGTTTTGTTTAGTTTCTGAGAATAGTCTCAGATCTTAGGCTTCTATAGATAGGTTCGTTTCTAGTATTCATAGGAATACCCGGGATTTCGTTTAGGAGATCCTAAGAGGGCTCTAGGCGTTCGAAGATCAGTCCACAGGGCTAGGCTTAAGCTGGGTATGTCTTAAGGTAAAGCCCTGTTACTAGGCTGAGGAAGGTCCCTCCGAAGGTTCTGGCGAGCAGAGTCAGGGCGAGCAATACACATATACAGACAGTACGCTCCATCGGCGAGACTACGTAAAGGGTGATTTCTTTATGGATCATGTCCCCATGTCCCTCTTATATGTTGTTATTGTGTTGTTCTAAAGATCTTTATGAATACGAGATTACGATTTTATGAATAGTTGTTTTATATGTTAATGTGTTATGTTTTTCCGGAAATAGCCACTGCTTAACATTCACGATGTCTGCATGTCTAATGTGCTTTTTAAACTAAAGTTAGGGTTATAGACAATTCCTAACCACGGTCTAATCATAACCTGTTTAGTTTAACAGACTCAATTAGACATTGGGTCTACCATGCTAGATAAAATTAACCTGCTGAACACCCTGTTGTTAGAGTTGTCTAGGGTAAGCGAGCCGAGTCCGATTATGCCGGCAAGCTAGGGCAAGCGTATGATTACGAAGTGACATAGGGCTTCATGGATACCTTCGTCCCGAACCGTGAGTAGGGCCGTCATTAAGGTAGGGCGGTTTATTGAACCTCGGATGTGGTACTTTAGACACAGAACATATGCAATCCAGGCCAAGACATGTCTAAATACTTGAATTAGGCAATCAACATATAGGAACAGTATAACATAGAATCAGGACTCATCTATAAAACACTTCTAGGATTAATTAGACTTAAACCAGTGGAGAAGGGATCACCCTCTCATCAAAGTATTTGATGAAGATTGCATAACTGAATCATAGATAGGAGAGTTAGGATAAAAGGTTAGTTACTACAAGCCGTTGCCACTTCCGGGAGGTACGATATTTAACTTAATAAAATGTAGATACTTTCCAAAGGACTAGCTACACGATAGGTACTCTACCTTAGGTTCTGATTGACTATAAGTGACAGTAATTGAATGTAATGACAGTTAGTACATGACTAGGAATGCACATATGGTTTAGAATCACTAACTTCAGGTAGACTTTGCTTGAGGACAAGCAAAAAGCTAAGTGTGGGGTTATCTGATACACGAAAATTGTATCACCTTTTTAGCATGTTTTTATATATGATTTAGGGTGAAATCGAGGGTAAATTGATCTTAATTGTTTATTATTTACTTAATTTCACAGTTTTTATGATTCTGGAAGTGTCAGGTGAAATGTAGACGAAAACAGCAAATTTTGGGGTAAAAATGCAATTTTTGGAAATGCTGACTTGGTCAACGGTCTGGCACGGGCGTCCCGACCCAGTCAAACCACCAGGACGGGCGTCCCAATCCAGGACGGGCGTCAAGAAGCACCAGAAGTTGTCCCACATCGAAATTTTTGGAGATTTTCACTCCAAAAAGCTACTATAAATACCCCAGGCCTCCAGGAGTTGAAATCATTCCTCTCCACTCGATCTGAGTCATTCAGAGACTTCCAGTGTACAATTCTCGAGTACACAAGTCACTGAGAGACTCGGGTTTCAGTTTTAGTTTTCTTACTTTCTTTAGTGTTTCGTTTTCTTAGTTTTTGAGAAATAGTCTGAGATCTTAGGCCTCGATAGATAGGTTCGTTTTTGGTATTCATAGAATACCGGGATTTCGTTAGGAGATCCTAAGAGAGAGATAGGGTGCATGTTCTTAGTCAGATTAGGGCAATTTGCTTAAGCCCGGGATGTAAGGTAAAGCAATTGCTACTAGGTCTGAGGAGCGTTCTCCGAAGGCTCTGCCGAGCAGAGTAGGATCGAGCAGTCAGGAGCATACAGGAGCTGCAGCGCCGGCTGGACCTGCATAGAGTGGTGATTACTTTACGTCAGTGGGTCCCCTAGACGAGGTTCTGTATGTTTATGAATTGTTTTATCTAAATATTAATTTGAATATCAGATTACGATTCTTATGAATATCTGTTTTATATGTTGAAGTTCTTATGATTTTCCGGAAATGGCCACCTGCTTAAATATTCATTATGTCTGCATGTCTAATGCCATTCTTTTAGACTAAAATTAGGGTTATAGACAATTCCTAACCACGGTCTAATCATAACCTGTTTAGTTTAACAGGCATCAATTAGTATTGGTGTCTGCCATACTAGATAAAATAATCTGCGGAACACCCTGTTGGTTGAAAGTAGTCTAGGTAGGCTGAGTAGAGTGTTATGCCGGTGGTTATGAGACGAGCAGCATGATACCGAAGTGACATAGGGTACCGTTCATTGCTGACTTTTGTCCGAGCCGTGAGTAGGGCCGTTACCCTTAACGATGGGGCGGTAGCGTAGAGACTCAGATGTGGTACACCTTTAGACTCAGAACATAGTTGCAATCCAGGCCAAGACATGTCTAAAATACTCGAATATAGGTCAATCAACATATAGGAACAGTATAACATAGAATCAGAACTCATCTATAAAACACTTTTGGGATTAATTAGACTTAAACCTAGTGGAGAATGGATCACCCTCTCATCAAAGTATTTGATGAAGATTGCATAACTGGATCATAAGATAGGAGTTAGGATAAAAGGCTAGTTACTACTAAGCCGTTGCCACTTCCCTGGGATTACGATATTTAACTTAATAAAATCGTAGATACTTTCCAACAGACTAGCTACACGATAGGTACTCTGCCTTAGGTTCTGGTTGATTAAGTGACAATAATTGAATGCTAAGTGATAGTTAGTAAGACTCAGTCCTTAATTACTCATAATCAACATAGGGTAAAATAACACCTATTTAGCACGTCGACCGGAACTGCAACATAGACAATTCCTAACCACGGTCTATTCATAACCTATTTAGTTTAACAAGCATCAATTAGTATTGGTGTCTGCCATACTAGATAAAATAACCTGCGGAACACCCTGCTTGTTAGAGTAGTCTAGGTAGGCTGAGTAGAGTGTTATGCCGGCGGTTATGGGCCAGCGGCGTGATTCCCAAATTGAGATAGGGCTTTCATAGCTCTCTTAAGTCCAAACAGTGAGTAGGGATGTTTACCTTAACGATGGGGCGGTAGCATAGAGACTCAGATGTGGTACACCTTTAGACTCAGAACATAGTTGCATTCCAGGCTAAGATATATCTAAAACACTCGAATATTGGTCAATCAACATATAAGAACAGTATAACATAGAATCAGGACTTTGTCTATAAACACTTTTAGGCTTAGTTAGACTTAAACCTAGTGGAGAATGGATGACCCTCTCATCAAACTTATTGATGAAGATTGCATAACTGGATCATAAGATAAGAGTTAGGATAAAAGGCTAGTTACTACTAAGCCGTTACCACTTCCATAGGAGTACGATATTTATTTAATAAAATCGTAGATACTTTCCAACAGACTAGCTACACGATAGGTACTCTACCTTAGGTTCTGGCTAATTAAGTGACACCATAGAGACTAAATGTGACAATTAGTCAATCACAGTCCTTAATTACTCAAAATCAACATAGGGTAAAATAACACCTATTTAGCATATCAGTCGGAGAGCCATCATCATCCCCGCTTCGATCACTATGGGACTGATTTTAGCCTCCTCATTACTTTCTAGCTCTTCGTTGGTGAAAGTAATGACCTCTTGATGCTCGAATTCATACTTCGGGACGAGGTATGATTTGGTGAGGTTGTAGATTCTTTTCTTTATCTTCCTCACTATGCCTAACTCCCGGTTAATCATATTGATTACCCTTTCTCCCTTATCCTTCTACTGTTGTACCCCCGCGATGTACTCCTTCAAACATCCCTCTTGAATGAGCTTTTCGATAGCTCGCTTCAGTTGGAAGAATTCTTCTGTCGTGTGGCCATATTCTCTGTGGAACCCACATAACTTATTTTTATCCCGCGCGGCGTATGTCTATACCTTCATTGGCGCAAGGTCCCGAACTCCGTGTTTTTCCTTCAGGACTGCAATTAAACTTTCCTTTGGAACATTCAAAGGTGTAAACGTCTCAGATTTCTTACCTTGGTTATTGTCCTTCTGCTGTGGGAAATTCGAGGTCGCATGTTTCAGTTGTTCAGGCTGTTTGTCTTTTCACCGCCAAGTTGATTCATTCGCGCTGCCTTCGGCCAGGGCTACTTTCCTGGCTACATTGAACATTTCTTCAATTGTCTCCGGCCTGCGGAGTTGGAGTTCAGTGTATAACATCCGTGATCTGAATCCTCCTTCAAAACACGTGATCACCGTGTCTTGACTGATCCCTTCAATCTCTTCATAGGTTTTCTTGAACCTATCCAAAAATGAGAGCAACGACTCACCTTCCCGTTGCTTGATGTTAGCCAGGTCTCCCCTGGTTTTTGGAATTGTTCCCGCAGTGCTGAATTTATCCAGGAACATTTTTTCCAAGGTGTCCCATGAATCGATGGAATCCTTTTTAAGGGACGTAAACCAGGTTACCGCCTTATCCGATAAAGTAGTTGGAAAGGCCTGGCATAGAATAGTTTCGTCGCTGGAGACTAATCCCATGGCAGACTTGTACCGGCAAATGTGCTCAATGGGTTTTGTGGAGCCAGAATATAGGACAAATTGCGGGAGCTTAAGGTTTGAATACGGAGTGACGTCTTGGATCCACTTAACGAAAGGCCCTAGTTCAATTGACCTGGACTTATGAACTTTGGGGGGATTCTTTGCCGTCTCTGGGCTACCTTCTGGGGATCGCTTCTTGGCAGTCTTTTTGGGCACTGGTTTAGAGGAATGGTGACTTTCCCCTACTTCACTAATGGCTGGTTTTCTGCTAGTGCGTGCTCCACTCCTGTCGTCCTTCTTAGTTGCCGTGTGGGTCCTCTGTGGAAGCTCTGAACCTCCGGGCAATCTCGGTGGGGGAAGTTCTACCCCAGCCTGCCTGAATTCAGCTCTCAGTTGTAGCCATTTTTGCTAGAGTTCCTGATCCCGCTTAGCTTCTTCGTCTTGCTGGAGTTGCCGCAACCTTCTCAATTCTTTCTCCGTATCTTCTATCCGCTTGGAGTTGAGTTGGTCTCGCAAGTCAGATGAACGCCTGGAAGTTCCTGCTGGATGTGGCCCCAACCTTTCCGAGATCGGACGGCGACCAGAACTTGAACCAGAGGAGACGGACAATATCGTCCTCGTCCTCTCTTGTCGATGAGAAGATTGACGAACAGTGTGTCCTTCAGATCGAGACATGATGATTGGAGATTAATGAATGAGGATTATGAGAGTAAATAAAAGTTCCCGGTAACGGAACCAAACTTTTTATGTACAAATCTGTCAAAGGGTAAAAAGATAATTTAAAGTGTCGGGAACTTGAAGAACTTGGTGATTTGGTTGGCTAAGGAAACTTTTTGGAGGAGCGAAGTATTAATGTAAATATGTGATACTTCGTCGACCGTGTGTGATACTTCGGGGTAGCACACTTAGCCTCTGATCAACCTGCAAAACAAGTAAGTTCAATGGGGAGTTTGTACCCCGTGAACTCTCCGATGCTTAAGTCAGTAGAGTGTATTTAGGATATTTGGAAATTAGGAATCGTCCTTACCTTCTATTTGGACCCCCCTTTTATGGGGGCTTGAATATTGATTGGGCTATTATGGTCCTAGACCGTTACAGACCGTTATGAGTAATGAATTACCGTTTTGACCATTTAGGTGTAACGGAGTATAAATGGGGGAGTAATTGTGTAACGTCTCCCATTTATGGGGTTCATAAAGTGGTATTTATGCCACCGTGGAGGTTTTCTGATCCTCCTAAATCAGTTATTTTATTTGGGAAATTTATGTCGGCTCAATATATATATATATATATATGTATAGATACATTTACGTACACACATAACAGTTGGAAATTCCAGTCTGTTGAGGCATATTGCTCGCGCATTTTCAGGAGGAAAATAAGACAAATAATCAGCAGTTTGTTATATATATATATATATACACACACATATATACCCAAGAATCATCCCAGCTGGCAGCATGAACCATCAAGGAAACCGGCAGCTGTACAACTTTTGGGGCAGAAGCAATGTAAGTATTGTTTGAAGCAAGGGACAACTGTCCACTATCAACCGGTGGACAAATGAATTTTTTGGAGCATCAAAGACATATTTAAATAGAGGAGAAAGCAGAAGAGAAGGGGGTTGACAGAAAATAGGGAGAAAAAAGAGATACTATAGTGAGATGGAGTGATAGAATAATAGTAAATTTATTTCATTTGTATCTAGTGTCGGGTATGTTTAGAATAGGAGTAGTGTGTAGCTTGTTTTAGAGTGTCCTTTAGCTTAGATAGAGTGGAAAAGAACATGAGAAGGCTGGGCCGACTTTGCTGGAATTTTGCAAGCTGTGTAGAATCGAGGGCAGTAGCACCACGCAGAGGAAAAGAAGGGCAGCAACAGCATTGATTAAATTCAATTTGGGCAGTAGGGTGATCTCTGACCCAAAGTAACCCTCTTTCCATTTCTTCAATTTGCTTCTGTTTTATGATTAAGTATTCTTTGTAACATGAGAATATTTACATGGATTCAAGGATTAATTAAATACTATTTTGGGATTGATATGTTCACTATGAACCTAGGGACTATTTTTCCTATTACGTTGATCCTTGTATTTCGTGATTCGTTTCAGTAAAATATCTATTCATAACCTGAAGGTGTTGTAGTCTAGTAAATTATAAACATGTGGAAAAACTTAATATGGAATATGATGATAAGAATGCATAAGTTTTGTGTATTGATTTCCTTATTGATGCTTGTATGGGGCATGCTTAGTTTATTCATGCAATTACTTAAATGGAGTAGGAATAACTTGCGGTTACGACTGTCCAAGTTATGTATCGAACTAGTATCTGGCTTTCTAACCGAAAGGGGTCTAGTTGACACGTTAATTGCATGGCACTTGCTTGAGGCGCATGACCGTGCGGTCAATATTGTAGGGGACACGACCAATTTCACTGCCTAGTGTTGTTCTAGGTTCACGGTACTTCGTACTCCATGAGACGATGTTATCGTGGGTTTAGACTAATAGGCTAAGTAGTCTGGGTAGAACCAGACCACTGTAGTGTTAATTTGGAAATCGAAGAGCATGCTTAGCATTTTTGGATTCACTACTGGTTTATATTTGCATCTTTGGCTTGATTTTCACAGCACTGTATTACCTGTTGTATTCTTATTGTGATTTTCCAGTAGGCTGTACTGTAGTAGTGAGTTAGTATTGCTGTGGCATTGGTGATGCTCCAGCATTTCCGTTGCTGCAGCAATATCTTAGCATTAGCTTAATCTCCAAATATCCCTTCATTATTCATCATTCTTTATTCTTTTAACCAGATGTAAATCATGTTTGCATGTATAATTGGCATACTAAATCTCTGTGGGATCGATAATCTTGTACTTAGGTACATATATTACTTGTTGACCGGTGTATACTTGCACTTGTTAAGATTGCGCTGATTTATTCTATTTTATCATCTTTTCAATTTGTGACACACGCACACAATGCAACAAGTTTTTGGCGCCGTTGCCGGGGATTTTGGAGTCAATTATTTGTAAATATTGTTTGCATTTGGTTACTTTTGTTGTTTTATGTTATACTCATACTTGAGTTTATGACATTATTTTAATGATGTATGAGGGACGAATAATTATGCATGGGCTAAACTGTCTTTGTGAATTATTGATCTCGATTATTTGTTAAATTTCACCTTGTGTATCATTCATTCCTTAACGTGTGCTGTTTTGCATGAGTAAAACGCGCAAGGGCTCTCAAGCTACAGTGCTGCCACTTGATCCAGAGATTGAGAGAACGACCAAGGCGTTGAGGAAAAAGAAACAAACCAAGGACAAGGTAGACATGGCTGAGCAACGTGTTGTAGAAAATGAACCTGTCTATAATCCTGTGGTGTTGGCAGACGATAGGGACCATGCTATCCGACAGTATGCGGTCCCTATGTTCAATGAATTGAATCCAATGATGTTCCAAATGTTGCAAACGGTAGGGCAGTTTGGTGGATTACCTGCTGAAGATCCACACTTGCACCTACGACTCTTCATGGAAGTAAGTGACTATTTTAAGCTACCAGGGATAGCAGATGAAGTATTGAGGCTGAAATTGTTCTCGTACTCCCTAAGAGACAAGGCGAGAGCATGGCTAAACTCTCTACCCTCGGGTAGTGTAACATCATGGCAGCAACTTACTGAAAAATGTTTGATGAAATATTTTCCTCCAACTAAAAATGCTAGGTTAAGAAATGAAATCAATTCTTTGCATCAGTTAGAAGATGAATCATTGTATGAGGCATGGGAGAGATTCAAAGAGTTGTTAAGAAGATGTCCACAACATGGAATCCCACATTGTATTCAAATGGAGACATTTTATAACGGGTTAAATGCACACACACGCATGATAGTTGATGCTTCAGCAAATGGAGCACTTTTGGCAAAGACATATAATGAAGCCTATGAACTAGTTGAAAGAATTGCCAACAACAACTATCAGTAGCCTACAACAAGACTACCTAATGGAAGAAGAGTGGCTGGAGTATTGGAGTTGGATCCACTCACTTCACTCTCAGCCCAAGTGTCAACAATGTCCAACATGCTCAAGACACTAAGTATGCAACAACATGGCGGGCAGGTGGCAGAACCATCAAACCAGCCCAATGTAAGCCAAGTACAGGACGTGTGTTGTGTTTATTGTGGAGAGGGGCATCTATTTGAGGATTTTGTTCACAATCCCGCATCAATCTGTTACATGGGGAATCAAAACAGGGGCAACGGTCTTCAATCAAATACTTACAACCCTACTTGGAGGCAACATCTAAATTTTTCTTGGAGAGATCAAGGGATGCACCCCAATTAAGGTATGAACCCAAGACCACTGCTCCAGCAATAGCAGCAGTACCCCCAGCAGTAGCAGTACCCTCAGCAGCAGCAACAACAACTCAAACAACAACAAACACCTCTCCAACAACCACCACCTTCAAACGCTTTAGAAAACATGATGAGAGACTTCATGGCAAGGACGAAAACAACCATACAGGGATTATCCTCTACTGTGCGGAACTTCGAAAGCCAAATGGGGTAGTTAGCTCATGAGATGAGGAGAAGACCACAAGGATCACTTCCAAGCGATACGAAGAATCCAAGAAGAGAAGGAAAGGAACATTGCAAGGCAGTCACACTACGAAGTGGTAGAATACTGGACGAGCCAAAAATGAAGTCTAGAGTAGCTGAGAAGACCAGTGAGCCCAGCTTTAATACAGAAATTCCAGTAGTTGAACCAGAACCAGTGGAGCCAAATACTGCAGCATTGCAAATGCCGTAGCAGAGCACCATTCCAGAATAGCTTAATGCTGTAGCATCGCAACTGCCACAGCAAAGATCCATTCCAGAACTGACCGATGCTACAGCATCGACGATGCCGCAGCAAAGCAATATTCCAGAGAGCAAACCAGTACAACAACAAATGTGATGTGCATAAATCATATCACTTTTTAGCATGTTTTTAGGCACAATTTAGGGTGAAATTGGTGTTAAATCATTCTTAATTGATTGTTATTAACTCAATTTCACAGTTTTTGTGATTTTGGAAGTGTCAGGTGAAAAGTACAAGAAAATGGCAAATTTCGGGGCAAAAATGTGATTTTCAGAAGTTCAGAAATCGGGATGGGCGTCCTGACCTGGTCAACAGACTGGGACGGGCATCCAGGACTTGGGACGGCCATCCTGACCTGGTAACAGGTCGGGACGGGCATCCCAGATCCAGGACGGGCGTCCCGAGTGCCTGGTCAAAGTCCCACATCAAATTTTGAGAGAAATTCACCCAGATCCCCTACTATAAATACCCCAGTGATGCGATTCCGGTTGACGTACTAAATAGGTGTTATTTTACCCTATGTCGATTATGATTAATTAAGGACTGTGATTGACTAATTGTCACGTTTAGTCTTATGGTGTCACTTAATCAGCCAGAATCTAAGGCAGAGTACCTATCGTGTAGCTAGTCTATTGGAAAGTATCTACGATTTTACTAAGTTAATTATCGTACTCCCAGGGAAGTGGCAACGGCTTAGTAGTAACTAGCCTCTTATCCTAACTCTTATCTTATGATCCAGTTATGCAATCTTCATCAAATACTTTGATGAGAGGGTGATCCATTCTCCACTAGGTTCAAGTCTAATTAACCCTAGAAGTGTTTTAAAGATAAGTTCTGATTCTATGTTATACTGTTCCTATATGTTGATTGACCTATATTCGAGTGTTTTAGATATATCTTAGCCTGGAATGCAACTATGTTCTGTGTCTAAAGGTGTACCACATCTGAGTCTCTATGCTACCGCCCCCTATCATTAAGGTAAACGGCCCTACTCACGGTACGAACAAAGACAATTAAAAAGGCCCTATGTCACTTTCGGGGATCACTCTGAAGGCTCGTAATCGCTGGCATAACGCTCTACTCAGCCTACCTAGACTACTCTAACAAGCCAGGTGTTCAGCATGTTATTTTATCTAGTATGGCAGACACCAATACTAATTGATGCTGTTAAACTAAACAGTTATGATAGACCGTGGTTAGGAATTGTCTATAACCCTATTTTAGTTTAAAAGAAACTACATTAGACATGCAGACATAATGATATATTTAGCAGGTGGCTATTTCCGGAAAAACTAATAACTTCAACATAAAAACAACTATTCATAAAATCATAATCTGATATTCATAATTGATGTTTAGGACAAAGCAATAAAACATATAAGAGAGGGGTATGGGACTGATGCCATAAAGAAATCACCCTTTACTTAGTCTCGCCTACAGAGCGTACTGCTGTATACGTCGTATTGCCCCGCTGACTCTGCTCGCAGAACCTTCGGAGGACGCTTCCTCAGCCTAGTAGCTAGACTTTACCTTACGTCCTGGGCTTAAGCCTAGCCCTGGACTGACTCTTCGAACGCCTAGAGCTCTCTTAGGGTCTCCTAACGAAACCCCGGTATTCTATGAATACCGGAAACGAACCTATATATAGAAAACCTAAGATCTGCGACTATTTCTCAGAACTAAACAAAACACTAATAAGAAAGAAAACTGAGATCTGAGTCTCTGAGTGAGTGTTGTACTGGAAAATTGTACACTGGAAACCACTTAATGACTCAGATCGAGTGGAGAGGGATGATTTCAACTGCTGGCCTGGGGTATCGGGGTATTTATAGCAGCTTCCCGGAGTGAAAAATTCTGAAAAATTCGATGTGGGACAGCTTCTGGCGGCTCGGGACGCCCGTCCTGGAGGTTTGACCGGGTTCGGGACGCCCGTCCCAGACCTTTGACCGGGTCAACATTTCCAAAAATTGCGTTTTTGCCCCAGAATTTGCTGTTTTCGTCTACTTTTCACCTGACACTTCCAAAATCATAAAAACCGTGAAATCAATTAAATAGTAAACAATTAATGTCAATTTACTCTCAATTTCACATTAAAACATATATAAAAACATGCTAAAAATGTGATACGATTTTCGCGTATCAGATAACCCCACACTTAGCTTTTTGCTTGTCCTCAAGCAAAGTCTACATGGAGTTAGTGATTTTAAACTGTAGTGCAGTCACTTAAATTCCTAATCATGTTTTTATTCCAAAAATTCTTCAGACAATTCTTAACACAGGTCTGATTGGTTAGGTTGCTATGACAAGGTCTCACATGTCTCTAGTAGTTTGTTATGATCAGGCAGAAAATAAATCAACAACTAGGTTGGACTTTTTTCTTAGTCACAGGGTCTTCCTGATGTGTAGTGTGTGTACTAGTCTAGACCAGATAGTCAACACAATGAACTCTTATCTTAACTGCTACCAGATAATACTTCGACCTATCGCTAGACATACTAACAACAGATAACTTTCTGAGTTCTGAGCTTTGGTGATCAGATTTTTAATGTTTTAGCACTTAGTTATTTTCTTTATAGATTCAGGGTATTTCGAGTTTGCTTAGAACACGTCAACTTCAACTACCCATGTAGCGAGTCCCACTCCGATGACTCCCAGATCTACACGACCTTAGGGCATCAGGCTTTAAGTTCCCTGATACGCGAAAATCGTATCACATTTTTAGCATGTTTTTATATATGTTTTAATGTGAAATTGAGAGTAAATTGACATTAATTGTTTACTATTTACTTGATTTCACGGTTTTTATGATTTTGGAAGTGTCAGGTGAAAAGTAGACGAAAACAGCAAATTCTGGGGCAAAAACGCAATTTTTGGAAATGTTGACCCGGTCAAAGGTCCGGGACGGGCGTCCCGACCCGGTCAAACCGCCAGGACGGGCGTCCTGAACCGGGACGGGCGTCCCGAACCTGGTCAACGAATCAGGACGGGCGTCCCGAACCGGGACGGGCGTCCCGAGCCGCCAGAAGCTGTCCCACATCGAATTTTTCAGAATTTTTCACTCCGGGAAGCTGCTATAAAAACCCCAGGCCTCCAGCAGTTGAAATCATCCCTCTCCACTCGATCTGAGTCATTAAGTGGTTTCCAGTGTACAATTTTCCAGTACACAACTCACTCAGAGACTCGGATCTCAGTTTTCTTTCTTATTAGTGTTTTGTTTTAGTTTCTGAGAAATAGTCTCAGATCTTAGGTTTCTATAGATAGGTTCGTTTCCGGTATTCATAGAATACCCGGGGTTTCGTTAGGAGACCCTAAGAGAGCTCTAGGCGTTCGAAGAGTCAGTCCACAGGGCTAGGCTTAAGCCCAGGACGTAAGGTAAAGTCTAGCTACTAGGCTGAGGAAGCGTCCTCCGAAGGTTCTGGCGAGCAGAGTCAGGGCGGGCAATACGACGTATACAGCAGTACGCTCTGTAGGCGAGACTAAGTAAAGGGTGATTTCTTTATGGCATCAGTCCCCATACCCCTCTCTTATATGTTTTATTGCTTTGTCCTAAACATCAATTATGAATATCAGATTATGATTTTATGAATAGTTGTTTTGTATGTTGAAGTTATTATGTTTTTCCGGAAATAGCCACCTGCTAAATAATCATTATGTATGCATGTCTAATGTAGTTTCTTTTAAACTAAAATAGGGTTATAGACAATTCCTAACCACGGTCTATTCATAACCTGTTTAGTTTAACAGGCATCAATTAGTATTAGTGTCTGCCATACTAGATAAAATAACATGCTGAACACCTGGCTTGTTAGAGTAGTCTAGGTAGGCTGAGTAGAGCGTTATGCCAGCGATTACGAGCCTTCAGAGTGATCCCCGAAAGTGACATAGGGCCTTCATAACTGTCTTTGTTCGTACCGTGAGTAGGGCCGTTTACCTCAATGATAGGGGGCGGTAGCATAGAGACTCAGATGTGGTACACCTTTAGACACAGAACATAGTTGCATTCCAGGCTAAGATATATCTAAAACACTCGAATATAGGTCAATCAACATATAGGAACAGTATAACATAGAATCAGAACTTATCTTTAAAACACTTCTAGGGTTAATTAGACTTGAACCTAGTGGAGAATGGATCACACTCTCATCAAAGTATTTGATGAAGATTGCATAACTGGATCATAAGATAAGAGTTAGGATAAGAGGCTAGTTACTACTAAGCCGTTGCCACTTCCCTGGGAGTACGATAATTAACTTAGTAAAATCGTAGATACTTTCCAATAGACTAGCTACACGATAGGTACTCTGCCTTAGATTCTGGCTGATTAAGTGACACCATAAGACTAAACGTGACAATTAGTCAATCACAGTCCTTAATTAATCATAATCGACATAGGGTAAAATAACACCTATTTAGTACGTCAACCGGAATCGCATCATTCCCCGAAGGAGTGGTGCTCGAGTAGCGAAGGCCGCTGGCAAACTACCCTATTGTAATTAACTTCCTTAAGTTCTTTTCACTTTTAGCTCAGAGTCTCATCTAGTCATTCTAACTGCCAATATATCCACAACTGGTCTAATTTTATCTAGTTAAGTCTCGAATAGGCAATTGGTTGAGGTCTCTAATCCAGACAAGGTTGTGCTCAGTTATCAGGAATTCCCTATTCCTAATCAATTAGTCCAAGATAGCTATCAATTATCTCCTACTAACCATAACATACTACCTACATATCATAGACATAAGCAATTTGTTTAACCAAGCATACTGCATTTAGAAGTCTGAAAGACGGAAAAATTTTGAAATTTTTTTGGAAGGGTGTGAAAATACAGGGAAAACAAGAAAAAGCATGCGAAAATTTTTTCAAACTGCTTCAAACTGCTACAGTGCACTGTGCACTGCTACCCCACACTTAAGTTTGGCACTGTCCTCAGTGTTCATGCATAGCTAATTACCCCACACTTATTTGAAAATAAGAAATAAAAAAAACAAGAAATAAAACACAATTAAAAGATCCTTACCCCACACTTATTCAACTAACTACGGGTAAGAAGGAACATAGAAATAACAAAAACAAGAAATAAAATGAAAGAGATACTCCCTTAGTTTGTGAAGTCCACAATCTGCTCGGACGAGTCAAACGGCTCTCTGTAAATCTTTAGGCGTTGTCCGTTTACTTTTTGAACAATACCGTCAGAACCCATGATGTCACATGCTCCGAAAGGTGATACTTCCTTGATTGTGAACGGTCCTGACCAATAGCTACGCAGCTTTCTTGTCATTTTGAACTGATGTGAGTTCTCATATGCTTTGAGCCTCTACTCATCCAATTCGTTGAGCTGTAAAATCCGGTGTTCCTTAGTCAAGTTATCGTCGAGATTGCATTTTCGTACTGCCCAGTAAGCTTTATGTTCAAGTTCAACCGGAAGGTGGCATGCTTTTCCGTAGACTAGTCGATAGGGTGAGAACCCTGTAGTGGTCTTGTACGCTGTACGGAAGGCCCATAATGCATCCTCCAGTTTATTGGACCAATCCTTACGGTTAACACCCACGGTCTTTTCTAGGATTCTCTTTATTCCCCTATTGGTTACCTCAGCCTGCCCGTTGGTTTGAGGATGGTAGGCTGTGGAAATGCGATGCTGAATTCCGTAATGCTGGAGTACTTTCTGCAATTGAGAGTTGCAGAAGTGCGTACCTCGATCACTGATTAGGGCTTTTGGACATCCAAACTTGGCGAAAATCTGCTTAAGGAATCTGCATACGGCTCGAGCATCATTAGTAGGTAGGGCCTGTGCCTCAGGCCATTTTGAAAAATATTCTACAGCTACTAAGATGTACTTCATACCAAAAGAGGAAGGAAACGGACCCATGAAATCTATACCCCATATGTCAAATATTTCTACACTTTGAATTACCTGTTGGGGTAGATTATCTCGAGAAGATATGGTTCCCGCTTTCTGACAGGCATCTCACGATCCTGTAAATGCTGCGGCGTCTTTGAATATGGTGGGCCAGTAAAAGCCTGCTTCTAATACTTTTCGGGCCGTATTAGTTGCAGCTAAGTGACCGCCTGTTGGTCCGCAGTGACAGTGTTCCAGAATTTGGAAACCTCTTCTTGAGATACACATCTTCTGATCATCTGATCTGCACATATTTTAAATAGAAAAGGATCTTCCCAATAGTAATATTTCAGGTCAGCAAAGAATTTTCTTCTTTGTTGAGCAGTGATATCACTAGGGAGAGTCCGGGCTGCCAAGTAATTTGCTATATCTGCAAACCAAGGGGGTGAGAAACTAGCAAATAATGCACATAGATTCTCATCCGGAAATTTATCAGATATGATTGTTTCATCAATGGCTTCTAGGGTCGGATTTTCTAACCTAGACAAATGGTCTGCGGCTAAGTTTTCTGCCCCTTTCTTATCCCGGATTTCTATGTCAAATTCTTGAAGCAATAAAACCCATCTAATCAATCTTGGTTTTGCGTCGGTTTTATTAAACAAGTATTTTAGTGCCGAATGATCAGTATAAACAATAGTTTTAGACAGGACTAGATAGGATCGAAACTTATCAAATGCATATACTACTGCTAATAATTCCTTTTCTGTCGTAGTGTAATTTTCCTGAGCATCAGTTAAGGTTTTACTAGCATAATATATTACATGAAACTTCTTATCATGTCTTTGTCCTAAAACTACTCCTACTGCATAGTCACTAGCATCACACATAAGCTCAAAAGGTAGACTCCAATCAGGTGATGTCATGATAGGTGCAGTAGTTAAGAGTTCCTTAAGTCTATTAAAAGCTTTTAGACATTTCTCATCAAAGACAAATGGAACATCTTTTCCGAGTAAATTGGTCAACGGCCTGGCTATTAATGAAAAATCTTTTATGAACCTACGATAAAAGCCAGCGTGTCCCAAAAAACTCCTAACGGCTCTCACATTTTTGGGAGGAGGTAGTTTTGAAATTACTTCAATTTTTGCCTTATCTACTTCCATACCTAGGTGTGAGATCTTATGTCCTAAAACGATTCCCTCTTTTACCATGAAGTGGCATTTTTCCCAATTTAAAACCAGGTTAGATTTTATACAACGTTTCAACATTAACTCCAAGTTCTTTAGACAAACCTCAAATGAATTTCCAAAAACAGAAAAGTCATCCATAAATACTTCCATAGATTTTCCTAACATGTCCTCAAAGATAGCAGTCATACAACGTTGAAATGTAGCAGGTGCATTACACAAACCAAAAGGCATCCTTCTATATGCAAATGTTCCGAAAGGGCATGTGAATGTAGTTTTATGCTGGTCCTCAGGGGAAATAGGAATTTGAAAATAACCAGAAAACCCATCAAGAAAGCAATAAAACATGTGTCCAGATAATCTTTCTAACATTTGGTCAATAAAAGGAAGGGGAAAGTGATCTTTTCGTGTGGCCGTATTTAATTTTCTATAGTCTATGCATACACGATGACCAGTTACAGTTCTTGTAGGGATTAGTTCATTATGCTCATTCCTAACAACTGTTATACCGCCTTTCTTAGGTACTACCTGCACCGGGCTTACCCACTCACTATCGAGATAGGGTAGATAAGTCCTGCATCTAACAGTTTAATGACTTCTTTCTTAACAACATCACACACATTAGGATTCAACCTCCTTTGAGGTTGCACACATGGCTTATACTCATTTTCTAGAAGAATCTTATGCGAACAAAAGCTTGGATTAATACCTGGGATATCCGCAATTTTGTAGGCAAAGGCTCTTCTATGCTTTCTGCACATGTCCACAGTCAGCTTCCTTTGTTCTGCAGTCAGATCAGCTGCAAGAATAATGGGAAGTTTCTTGTTGTCATCTAGGAATTCGTAGCACAGATGAGTGGGTAGTTCCTTCAGTTCCAAGTCTGGTGGATCTTCAAACGAGGTTCGCTCTTTCTTCATCTCATCATCACCTATCTCAGTGAAACTATCAGAAGTAATTTCATTTTCAGAAGAGCTAAGTTCAGACTCCTCTAATTCTAGGGAGTCCTCACTTAGAATTTGATAGTTTGAGCATAGGTCTGTCACGTTAATTGCAATCAAGTGTTCCATGGCATCCACACAAAAACAAGTATCATCTAAATGCATGGGATACCTAAGGGTCTCATTTAGATCAAAAGTGACGTCATCATTTCCTACCCTTAACTTGATTTGACCATTACTGACGTCTATTAATGCTTTTGAGGTGGCTAGAAATGGTCGACCTAGGATCAGGGGCACTCCTCCTTCCCCATTCATGTCCATGACAACGAAATCCACAGGAAATACAAATTTTCCGACCTTTACTAAGAGGTCTTCAATTATTCCCTTGGGGATTTTGACTGTCCTGTCTGCAAGTTGTATGCACATCCTAGTCGTTTTCAAATCATGCAATCCTAATTTATCAAATAAACTAGATGGCATAAGATTAATACTAGCTCCTAAGTCTGCTAATGCATGCATGTTAGTAATATTTCCAATTGTACATGGCAAGGTAAAACAACCAGGATCTTTCTGTTTAGACGGTAGTTTATTCAACAGAACCGCCGAACATTCTTCATTAAGAACCACCTTGTCCATGTCAAATTTTCTTTTATTACTAACAACTTCTTTTAAAAACTTAGCATACTTTGGCATTTCAGAAATAACATCAAGTAAAGGTAAATTAACATGAATCTGACTAAAATTCCTAAGAAACTTTTCAAATTGCTCCTTATCTTTATTGTGCATAAGTCTGGCAGGGTAAGGTACTTTTGGCCGGTACTCAGGAATAAACTCCGTCTTCCCTTTCCTTGCTACTTCGATTTCGACCTCCGTCGGCGTTGGGTCCTTGGAGCCTTCTTCTGGTTCCTGCACAAGAATAGGAGGGTCAGATGGTTTGGGTGGAGATGGAGATAGAATTTTACCAGATCTTAGAGTGATGGTCTTGCATTCAGTTTGAGGGTTGGTCTCAGTGTTGCTTGGTAGCGTTCCCTGGGACCTGTGAGAGAAATGGGTGGATAGTTGACCCATCTGCCTCTCTAAAGTTTGTATAGCAGCTTGTGTGTTTCTGATTGTTTGCTCGGTCTGCTTCTGTCTATTCTCGTTCTGCTGGATTCTTTCTGCGTGAGCTTCCTGAATCTTTCTGTTGGACTCTATCATTTCCTTGTTGGAGTCGGAAATGCTCTTCAGCATGTCTCTAAATTCTTGCATGGGATCAGCTGGAACGATGTAGTTCCTTGGTGCAGGCAGAGCAACTTGCTGATTCTGCGGATATGGCAGCTGCTGAGGTACTCTTTTCTGGAAGTTAGTAGCCCCGGGATTGTTTCTCCAGCTAAATCCCGGATGGTTCTTCCAAGTGGGATTGTAGGTATTTCCTATAGGAGCAGAATTTACTGCGTCCACTTGTTCCATCTCTTCTGGGACAGTTAATATCCCATTACCATAACAATCCCCACTGAAATGTGGTCCTTGGCAAAACTCGCAGACTTGGTATACTGACTGAATGCTTTTCCCTTGTTGGAAAGCATTCAGCTGATTAGTAATGCTGGCCTTCAGTGCCTCAAATTGATCATCAGTGGAGGCAACGACCGCATTTACTGGTTGCTTCTTAGCTCGGCCACTTGTGCGCCAATTCTTGCTGTTCCTGTAGAGTCTCTCCAGAGCGTTTCTAGCATCTACATCACTCATTCCATTGAAACCGCTCTGAGGATTGAGTCCATCGAGAATTTGCTTACCCATGTCTGACATACCCCCGTAAAATTGCTGAATCAGCAATGCCTCGGTAAGTCCATGTTGGGGGCAGAGCCTGAGTAGCTCCTTGAATCTGTCCCAAGCTTCGATCACTGTCTCATCAGCAGCTTGAGTGAAACTAGACAGAGCCCTTCGATATTCTAGGACTCTTGCTGCAGAGTAGTACTCTTCTAGGAAGGCTTTGCTTAACTCGTCCCATGAGGTGATGGAGTTAGTAGGTAGCTGGGCCAACCATCTCTTAGCTCTGTCCCTAAGTGAGTAGGGAAACAGGTTGAGTTTAGTTATTTCTGCAGTATGATCTCCCTTGAGGCCTTCGCAGAGAGAAGAGAAATCAGATAGGTGTTCCAGCGGATTCTCGGCTGCAGTTCCTCCAAACTGAACTCGATTTATAATCAGCTGGATCACATTCGGTTTCAGATCATAGCGAGGGTTCCCAGGGATTCGGATGGCAGATGAGACTGGGATCGTCTGTGGCTGGATGTAGGATTCAAGGGTAGGTCTTTCAGCAGCCATTTCTGTTCTTCGCCTATTAGCTGTGCGAATGATTCGTTCAGGATTTTCAACTGGTGTTTCAAGGTTAGCTTCTGAAGATCGAGTCATGCAACTACAGAGAAGAACACGTTTTAGCCTGAGCAAACTGGTTAGTGAGGTTACAGGGAGAGTGAAAACTAAAGAAAAACTTGGAAGAAAGAGAAAACAAAAAAACAACTATTCACAGGAGAAAACACAAAAGATAGGGAAAAGAGAATAACTTACCGTTAAACAAGAAAAAGTACAATTTTTTCGGATTTTTAGATTTTAAAATTTTTTTTCTTTAATATTTGAAAGCAATTAAATTCCCTCAATATGGTTTTAGAATGATTTTCTAAAATTTGATTATCCTAAATGTCTTAATTCCAGATAACATCTAAAATTAATTAGTTATGATAATCCTATATTTCGGAAACTGATTGTCTAACTGGTATAAGATAAGTGTAGATCTAAGGTCTAGGTTACTACCGTTACCTATCATAAGTCTCTAGAATTTTGATCAGGAATCCCCGGCAACGGCGCCAAAAATCTGATGCGATTCCGGTTGACGTACTAAATAGGTGTTATTTTACCCTATGTCGATTATGATTAATTAAGGACTGTGATTGACTAATTGTCACGTTTAGTCTTATGGTGTCACTTAATCAGCCAGAATCTAAGGCAGAGTACCTATCGTGTAGCTAGTCTATTGGAAAGTATCTACGATTTTACTAAGTTAATTATCGTACTCCCAGGGAAGTGGCAACGGCTTAGTAGTAACTAGCCTCTTATCCTAACTCTTATCTTATGATCCAGTTATGCAATCTTCATCAAATACTTTGATGAGAGGGTGATCCATTCTCCACTAGGTTCAAGTCTAATTAACCCTAGAAGTGTTTTAAAGATAAGTTCTGATTCTATGTTATACTGTTCCTATATGTTGATTGACCTATATTCGAGTGTTTTAGATATATCTTAGCCTGGAATGCAACTATGTTCTGTGTCTAAAGGTGTACCACATCTGAGTCTCTATGCTACCGCCCCCTATCATTAAGGTAAACGGCCCTACTCACGGTACGAACAAAACAATTATGAAGCCCTATGTCACTTTCGGGGATCACTCTGAAGGCTCGTAATCGCTGGCATAACGCTCTACTCAGCCTACCTAGACTACTCTAACAAGCCAGGTGTTCAGCATGTTATTTTATCTAGTATGGCAGACACCAATACTAATTGATGCCTGTTAAACTAAACAGGTTATGAATAGACCGTGGTTAGGAATTATCTATAACCCTATTTTAGTTTAAAAGAAACTACATTAGACATGCAGACATAATGATTATTTAGCAGGTGGCTATTTCCGGAAAAACATAATAACTTCAACATACAAAACAACTATTCATAAAATCATAATCTGATATTCATAATTGATGTTTAGGACAAAGCAATAAAACATATAAGAGAGGGGTATGGGGACTGATGCCATAAAGAAATCACCCTTTACTTAGTCTCGCCTACAGAGCGTACTGCTGTATACGTCGTATTGCCTGCCCTGACTCTGCTCGCCAGAACCTTCGGAGGACGCTTCCTCAGCCTAGTAGCTAGACTTTACCTTACGTCCTGGGCTTAAGCCTAGCCCTGTGGACTGACTCTTCAAACGCCTAGAGCTCTCTTAGGGTCTCCTAACGAAACCCCGGGTATTCTATGAATACCGGAAACGAACCTATCTATAGAAACCTAAGATCTGAGACTATTTCTCAGAAACTAAAACAAAACACTAATAAGAAAGAAAACTGAGATCTGAGTCTCTGAGTGAGTTGTGTACTGGAAAATTGTACACTGGAAACCACTTAATGACTCAGATCGAGTGGAGAGGGATGATTTCAACTGCTGGAGGCCTGGGGTATTTATAGCAGCTTCCCGGAGTGAAAAATTCTGAAAACTTCGATGTGGGACAGCTTCTGGCGGCTCGGGACGCCCGTCCTGATTCGTTGACCAGGTTCGGGACGCCCGTCCCGGTTCAGGACGCCCGTCCCGGTTCAGGACGCCCGTCCTGGCGGTTTGACCGGGTCGGGACGCCCGTCCCGGACCTTTGACCGGGTCAACATTTCCAAAAATTGCGTTTTTGCCCCAGAATTTGCTGTTTTCGTCTACTTTTCACCTGACACTTCCAAAATCATAAAAAACGTGAAATCAAGTAAATAGTAAACAATTAATGTCAATTTACTCTCAATTTCACATTAAAACATATATAAAAACATGCTAAAAATGTGATACGATTTTCACGTATCACCCAGGCATTCCTTAGTTGAAATCATTCCTCTCCACTCGATCTAAGTCATTTAGTGACTTCAAGTATACAATTTTCCATAGTATACAAGTCACTTAGCAATTCAGGTTTTTAGTATAGGTTTATTTATAGTTTTAGAGAGTGTCTCGTGTTCTTCGTTTCTGAGAGTCTGTCTCAGATCTTAGAATACGACTAGATAGGTTCGTTTCTGGTATTCATAGAATACCCAAGATTTCATTAGGAGATCCTAAGAGGGCACTAGGCGTTCAAAGAGTCAGTCAACAGGGTTGTGCTTAAGCTGGGTATTAAGGTAAAGCACAACTACTAGGCTGAGGAAGCGTCCTCTGAAGGTTCTATCGAGCAGAGTCGGGTCGAGCAGTCCAACATATACAAGTAGTTGCTCCATCAACGGACTACGTAAAGGGTGAATACTTTATGGCTGATGCATTCCGATTGGTATGCTAAAAGATAGGTTTTATTTACCTATGTCGATTATGAGTAATTAAGGACTGAGTCTTACTAACTGTCACTTTAGCATTCAATTGTTGTCACTTAATCAATCAGAACCTAAGGCAGAGTACCTATCGTGTAGCTAGTTCTTGGAAAGTATCTATGATTTTAATTTATTAATATCGTACTCCCAGGGAAGTGGTAACGGCTTAGTAGTAACTATCCTTTTACCCTAACTCTTATCTTATGATCCAGTTATGCAATCGTCATCAATAACTTTGATGAGAGAGTGATTCATTCTCCACTAGGTTTAAGTCTATTTAAGCCTAAAAGTGTTTTACAGATAATGTCCTGATTCTATGTTATACTGTTCCTACATGTTGATTGACCTATCTTCGAGTGTTTTAGACATGTCTTGGCTTGGATTGCAACTATGTTCTGAGTCTAAAGGTGTACCAAATCTGAGTCACCTAATAAACCGCCCTACCTTAATGACGGCCCTACTCACGGTTCGAGCTAAAGGCATCCATGAAAGCCCTATGTCACTTCAGGGATCATACCTCTCGCCCTAACGCCGGCATAAAAACACAACTCAGCCTACTTAGACTACTCTAACAAATAGGGTGTTCTGTAGGTTATTTTATCTAATATGGCAGACACCAATGAGTTCTAAATTGATGCCTATTAAACTAAACAGGTTATGATTAGACCATGGTTAGGAATTTTCTATAACCCTAAATTTAGTTTAAAAGAAACTACATTAGACATGCAGACATAATGAATATTAAGCAGGTGGCTATTTCTGGAAAATCATAAGAACTTCAACGTGCATAACAAATACTCATAGAATCATAATCCAATAAACATAATTAATTTTTGGACGATCACAATACAAACATATAAAGAGAGGGACAGGGGGACTGATGCCATAAAGAATTCACCCTTTACTTAGTCTCGCCGATGGAGCAACTGCTTGTATATGTTATACTGCTCGACCCGACTCTGCTCGACCCGACTCTGCTCGACAGAACCTTCGGAGGATGCTTCCTCAACCTAGTAGCTGGACTTTACCTTAATACCCAGCTTAAGCCCAGCCATGTGGACTGACTCTTCGAACGCCTAGAGCCCTCTTAGGATCTCCTAACGAAATCCCGAGTATTCTATGAATACCATAAACGAACCTATCTATCGTATCCTAGGATCTGAGACTAATTCTCAGAAACAAAGAAAACAAGATACTATCTAAGAAAAATAAACTTCTACTGAACCCGAGTCTCTAAGTGACTTATGTACTCGAGAAAAATGTACACTTGAAGTCACTAAATGACTCAGATCGAGTGGAGAGGAATGATTTCAACTGAGGAAGGCCTGGGGTATTTATAGCAGCTTTCTGGAGTGAATGTTTCCAAGAATTTCGATGTGGGACTTTGACCAGGCATCCGGGACGCCCATCCTGGATTGGGACGCCCGTCCCGGCCTGTTGACCAGGTCAGGACGGCCGTCCCAATTCCTGGACACCCGTCCTGGCCTGTTGACCAAGTCAGGAAGCCCATCCTGATTCGGGATGCCCACCTCGACTTCTGAATTTATGAAAATTGCGTTTTTGCCCCGAAATTTGCCATTTTCTTCTACTTTTCACCTGACACTTCCAAAATCACAAAAACTGTGAAATTGAGTTAATAACAAACAATTAAGACAGATTTCCTATCAATTTCACCCTAAATCATGCCTAAAACATGTTAAAAATGTGATATGATTTATGCATATCATATAACCCCACACTTAACTTTTTGCTTGTCCTCAAGCAAAGTCTATCTGAAGTTAGTGATTTTAAATCATATGTGCAGTCACTTAAATTTCCTAGTCATGTTTGTATTTCAAAAATTACTCAGACAACTCACAACACAAGTCTGACTGGTTAGGCTGCTATGAGAAGGTCTCAAATGTCTCTAGTAGATTGTTATAATCAAGCAGGTTTAACAACTTAACAACTAGATTGAACTCTTCTCTTAGTCACAAGGTCTTCCTGATGTGTAGTGTGTGTACTAGTCTAGACCAGATCGTCAACACAATATACTCTCATCTTAACTACTACCAGATAACACTTCGACCCGTGGCTAGACATACTAACAACAGATAACTTTCTGAGTTCTGAGCCTTGGTGATCAGATTTTTAATTATTTAGCATTTATTGATTTTTTCCTTTTATAGATTTTTCAGGGTATTTTGAGTCTGCTTTAACACATCAACTTTAACTACCCATGTAGTGAGTCCCACTCTGATGACTCCCAGACCTACACGACCATAGGGCATCAGGCTTTAAGTTCCCCTAAGGAGTGGTGCTCGAGTAGCAAAGGCCGCTGGCAAACTACCCTATTTAATTAACTCTCTTTTTTTTTTCTTTTCACTTTCAGCTCAGGACCTCATCTAGTCGTTCTAATTGCCAATACATCCACAACTGATCTAATCTTATCTAGTTAAGTTTTGAAAAGGTAATTGGCCGAGGTCTCTAATCCGGACTAAGTTGTGCTCAATTATCAGGAATTCCCTATTCCTAATCAATAAGTTCAAAATAGTCATCACTTTGTCTCCTACTAATCATAACATTCTACACACATATCATAGACATCAGCAATGTTTTACCAATCATACTACATTTTGAAGTCTGAAGAAATGAAAAATTTTGAAAATTTTTGGAAGGGTGTGAAAATACGGGGAAAACAAGAAAAATCATGCAAAAATTTCTCAAACTGGCATCAGTCCCCTTGTCCCTCTCTTTATATGTCTGTACTGTGTTTGTCCAAATATGTATTATGAATAATGAACTATGATTGTATGAATATGTGTTATGCATGTTGAAGTACTTTATGTTTTTCCGGAAATGGTCACCAGCTTAACTATCATTATGACGGCATGTCTGCTGTAGTTTCTTTTAAACTAGATGATTGGTTATAGACAATTCCTAACCACGGTCTAATCATAACCTATTTAGTTTAACATGCATTAATTTAGGACTTTCCCGCCGAAAGCATTAATGTATGCCATATTAGATGAAATAACCTATAGATCACCATGTTTGTTAAAGTAGTCTAAGTAGGCTGAGTTTGTGCATTTATGCCGGCGTTAGGGCGAGGGGCATGATCTCCTAAGTGACCTAGGACTTTCATGGATGCCTTTAGCTCGAACTGTGAGTAGGGTCGTCATTAAATTAGGGCAGTTTATTAGGTAACTCAGATGTGGTACACCTTTAGACTCAGTACATAATTGCAATCTAGACCAAGATATATCTAAAATACTCGAAGATAGGTCAATCAACATGTAGGAATAGTATAGCATATAATCAAAACATTATCTGTAAAACACTTTTTAGGCTTAAATAGACTTAAACCTAGTGGAGAATGAATCACCCTCTCATCAAAGAATTTGATGAACGATTGCATAACTGGATCATAAGATAAGAGTTAGGGTAAGAGGATAGTTACTACTAAGCCGTTACCACTTCCCTGGGAGTACGATAATCAATTTAATTAAAATCGTAGATACTTTCCAACAGACTAGCTACACGATAGGTACTCTGCCTTAGGTTCTGATTGATTAAGTGACAGCATAGAGACTAAACGTGACAATTAGTCAGTCTAAGTCCTTAATTACTCATAATCAACATAGGGTAAAATAACATCTATTTTAGCATATCAGTCGGAACACATCGGATTTTTTGCGCCGTTGCCAGGGAAATATCATAATGAATTTAGGATTATTGGCCACAATTCTAGAAGCTTATGATAGGTAACGGTAGTAACCTAGACCTTAGACATAACACTTATTTTATAACGGTAGTAATCAATTTCCGAAATATAGGATTATCATAACTAATTAATTTTAGACATTATCTGAAATTAAGACATTTAGGATAATCAAATTTTAGAAAATTATTCTAAAACCGTATTAATGAAATTTAATTGCTTTCGAAAAAAAAAGAAAAACAAAATATAAAAATATAAAAAGTTAAAAACAAAATAAATTCTTTTCTTGTTTACAAATTTTCTTTTAAAAATTTTATTTTCTGAAAAATATTATTTTCCAGAAAATTAAAGAAATAAAATTTTCTTGTTTACCCTTTTCTTGTTTGTTTATTATTTAATTTCGAAAAAAAAAATTTAAAATGGAAATGAGGAAAGAAAAATTTTCTTTTGAGCTGTCAATTTTGGCTTAGGTTTTAATTTGGAAGAAATGTCATTCTAGAATTTTCTTAGGTCGTTGGCTTTATTAAACGAACTATGAAATAGTTTTTCTTTAATAGCCAGGCCTCTAAATATTCTATTGAGAAAGGATGTTCCTTTTGTGTTTACGGATAAATGCATGATATCTTTTTAAAACATACTAAAGGAACTATTTATGACTGCACCCATTATGACATCACTTGATTGGAGATTGCTTTCTGAATTGATATGTGATGTTAGTAATTAGGCAGTAAGAATTGTTTAGGACAAAGGCATGATTAGAAATTTCATGTTTATGGTACATTCATAAACAATAGTATACACTGATCACTCTGAGATATCTGTGTTCAATAAAATTGATGCTGAACCAAGATCGATTGGTGAAGTTTTATTGTTACAAGAAATGGATATAGAATGAAGGGATAAGACAAAGTGTTGAAAATCTAGAAAGAAAACCATTTGTCTAGAATAGAAAACCCGAAGTTAGAGGCTATTGTTGATGCAGTAATATTGATGAATTTTGGATGAAAACTTATTTGCATTATTTGCTATGTATAATTCTCATCTGTGGTTTATCGATGTTGCAAATTATCTAGTCGCTAAATTTGTCCCAAGTGATATGACTTATCAGTAAAAGAAGAAATTCTTTGCTGATTTGAAATATTATTACTGGGCAGATCCCTCTTCTATTTCAAATTTTTGCAGATCAGTTGATCAGAAGATGTGTCTCGAAAGACAAAGGTCACAAAATTTTGGAGCATTGTCATCAAAGATCTACGAGAGGCTATTTGACTGCTAGCAACAATGTCCGGAAAGTGTTGGAAGCATGATATTACTGGCCCACTATTAAAAGATTTTGCATCCTTGATACAGTCTGACGATGCTTGAAAAATAACAGGTAACACGTCTTCCCAAGATCATCTACCCCAGCAAGGTATACATAATACTAAAATCTCTTATATCTGGAGTACTGATTAAATCCTTTTTCTTTCTTCCCTTTGGCAACAAGTACATCATAGTAGCTGTAGAACACTTTCAAAATAGCCTGAACCACAGGCATTACCTACTAATGATGTTAAAGTCATGTGCAGATTTTGTGAGAAACTGTTCTCTAGATTCAGACGTGCTAATATCATGATAATTGATAAAGGGTTGTCCGCCAGTTAACGCAGCTAACGCTTCCTCTGATGGGCAGTTGGAGGCATTAATAGCTAATGATAACAGTCAAATTAATGCCTATCAACAAAAAAGAAACGTTCAGCCTATGTATCAACTCTATGAAATATGCCAAGCACCGCATTTAGCAGGGATTGCTTTGGGAATGGAATACTGACTGATGGCTTTCTGACTGATATGCTAAATATGTGTTATTTTACCCTATGTTTGATTATGATTAATTAAGGACCGTGATTGACTAATTGTCACATTTAGTCTCTATGGTGTCACTTAATCAGCCAGAACCTAAGGCAGAGTACCTATCATGTAGCTAGTCTGTTGGAAAGTATCTACGATTTTATTAAATAAATATCGTACTCCCAGGGAAGTGGTAACGACTTAGTAGTAACTAGTCTTTTATCATAACCCTTATCTTATGATCCAGTTATGTAATCTTCATCAATAACTTTGATGAGAGGGTGATCCATTCTCCACTAGGTTTAAGTCTAATTAAGCCCAAAAGTGTTTTATAAATAAGGTCCTGATTCTATGTTATACTGTTCCTACATGTTGATTGACCTATCTTCGAGTGTTTTAGATATATCTTAGCCTGGATTGCAACTATGTTCTGAATCTAAAGGTGTACCACATCTGAGTAATCTGATATACCGCCCCATTGCCAAGGTAAACGGCCCTACTCACGGTTACTACTAAAGACATCTATGAAAGCCCTATGTCACTTCGGGGATCATGCCGCTTGCCCATAACCGCCGACATAAACGCTCTACTCAGCCTACTTAGACTACTCTAACAAGTAGGGTGTTTCGCAGGTTATTTTATCTAATATGGTAGACGCCAATACTAATTGATGCATGTTAAACTAAACAGGTTATTAATAGACCGTGGTTATAAATTGTCTATAACCCTAGTTTTAGTTTAAAAGAAACTACATTAGACATGCAGACATAATGAATATTTAAGCAGGTGGCTATTTCCGGAAAAACATAACAACGTCAACATATATAACAAATATCCATAATAATCATAATCCAGTATTCATAATTGATATTTGGACAAACACAATAACAACATATAAGAGAGGGACAGGGGGACTGATGCCATAAAGAAATCACCCTTTACGTAGTCTCGCCGATGGAGCGTACTGCTGTATATGTCGTATTGCTTGACCCGACTCTACTTGACAGAACCTTCGGAGGACGCTTCCTCAGCCTAGTAGCTGGACTTTACCTTACGTCCTGGGCTTAAGCCCAGCCCTGTGGACTGTCTCTTCGAACTCTTAGAGCCCTCTTAGGATCTCCTAACGAAACCCTGGGTGTTCTATGAATACCAGAAACGAACCTATCTATTGAACCCTAGGATCTGAGACTATTTCTCAGAAACTAAGAACAACGAAACACAAAAAGGAAAGAAAGAAAATTTATACTGAAATCTGAGTCTCCGAGTGAGTTGTGTACTTGAGAATTGTACACTGGAAACCACTAAATGACTCAGATCGAGTGGAGAGGGATGAATTCAACTGATGAAGGCCTGGGGTATTTATAGCAGCTTTTTGGAGTGATTTTCTCTCAAAAATTTGATGTGGGATTCTGAATTCTGGTTCGGGACGCCCGTCCTAGTCTATTGACTAGGTCAGGATGGCCGTCCCGAGTCCTGGACGCCCGTCCTGATTCGGGATGCCCTCCCCGAAGTCCGAACTTCTGAAAAATTGCGTTTTTCCCTGAAATTTGCCATTTTCTTCCACTTTTCACATGACACTTCCAAAATCATAAAAACTGTGAAATTGAGTTAATAATGAACAATTAAGATAGATTTACCCTCAATTTCACCCTAGATTATGCCTAAAAACATGCTAAAAACGTGATATGATTTATGCATATCAGATAACCCCATACTTAGCTTTTTGCTTGTCCTCAAGCAAAGTCTACTTGAAGTTAGTGATTCTAAATCATAGTGCAGTCACTTAAATTTCCTAGTCATGTTTTTATTCCAAAAATTATTCAGACGATTCTTAGCACAGGTCTGACTGGTTAGGTTGCTATGACAAGGTCTCAAATGTCTCTACCAGATTGTTATAGTCAAGAAGTTGACAACTTAACAACTAGGTTGAACTCTTTTCTTAGTCACAAGGTCTTCCTGATGTGTAGTGTGTGTACTAGTCTAGACCAGATAGTCAACACAATTTACTCTTGTCTTAACTATTACCAGATAATACTTCGACCCTGTCGCTAGACATACTAACAATAGACAACTTTCTGAGTTCTGAGCCTTGGTGATCAGATTTTTAATGATTTAGCATTTATTGAATTTTTTTTATAGATTCAGGGTGTTTTAAGTCTGCTTAGAACACGTCAACTTCAACTACCCATGTAGCGAGTCCCACTCCGATGACTCCCAGACCTACAAGACCTTAGGGCATCAGGCTTTAAGTTCCCCGAAGGAGTGGTTCTCGAGTAGCGAAGGCCGCTGGCAAACTACCCTTATTTGATTAACTTTCTTCTGTTTCTTTTCACTTTTAGCTCAGAGTCTCATCTAGTCATTCTAATTGCCAATACATCCACAACTGGTCTTAATTTTATCTAGTTAAGTCTCGAAAAGGTAATTGGCTGAGGTCTCTAATCCAGACTAAGTTGTGCTCAATTATCAGGAATTCCCTATTCCTAATCAATTAGTTCAAAATAGTTCTCAATTGTCTCCTACTAACCATAACATTCTACCTACATATCGTAGACATAAGCAAATGTTTATCAATCATACTGCATTTAGACGTCTGAAAGAGTGAAAATTTTTGAAAAATTTTGGAAGGGTGTGAAAATATGGGGAAAACAGGTAAAATCATGCAAAACGTTTCACAATGCACTGTGCACTGCTACCCCACACTTAAGTCTGACAATGTCCTCAGTGTTCATGCATTTCTAATTACCTCACACTTATTCGAAGAACTATGGGTAAGTAATAACAGAGATAACAAGGTATCATAAAAGAAACAATGCTGTTATGTCATATCAATCAATGTTATACATAGATTCATATTTCATACAGCCCAGACATGATCACACACAGAGATTGAAAACAACAAAAGGAAAAGAAAAGGAAAGAAAAACTAAGAACCCGGCTCGCCGTCGTTAGGTGGACCGAAGTCTGCCAGAAAGTCTACCGAAAAGTCTACCGGAAAGTGGACCTCGGAGTTTTCCACCAGGTGGGAGGTATGTAATGAATCTCATCGATCCTGCTGGTGTTCATAGCGACTCTGTCCTCTATCAACGCCAGCTGTCTCTCGATCCTATCCATATCTCGGCTATATCGGGCTGAGAGTTCTGCCAATCCGTGCGACATGTGTCATTCGAAGGCAGTGCGTGGAACAAACATCTCGAACGGAGGTATGTGCGCTGGAACTGCTCCTGGTGCCGAGGCCTGTCCTGGCTGCTCCGTTTGGATGGAGTAGTGCCCATTTGCATCCCGTACGACCATTCCCATGTTCCGTAGAATGGTGAGATCTGTAGGAATGGTGGTCGGGGCAACCTGGGTCAGCTCCGAGCCCTCGATGTCCAACTCCAGGTAGTGAGCTATCCTAGTGATGAATGGCTCAAGCCCCAAACACTGTTTCCGAGTGTCCGTAGCGAAACCCCGCATGATGACCGTGATAAGTCGAGCCATCTCTACTGTGGATCCCATGTGCATGTTGGCCAAGAGGAATGTCTCCATTTGGGTGACATTCCCGGGGGCCTTCTGTCGTCCTGACAATGTGTGTGCGATAATGGCATGTAAGTAACGAAGAGCAGGATAAATACCTGTGGCTTTCGCAAAGCCTTGCTGGTAGGGGACACCCGTCATACAGATCTGAGCCCAAGCAGTGGAGATGTCTGCAGACGTGAAGTCTCGAACTGCTATGGTGTAGGCGGGCGTATCCAGCTCGTCTCTCTGCCAGATACCCAAGGCAATGCCGAACTCGGCCATGCTCATCGATCGATCTATTCCGCCCAAGCGGAATGTGATCTGCTCCTGATGGTAAGTAATTGACGCATAGAATTCACATACCAGCTCTAGGTATGTCGGCTCAGTGACAATGAATACTCGACTGTAGGGTAGTACGTCGAGTATGCGTCTAACTTCCTGCTCCACCTCTAGCGTCTGTACTGCTGCCCAGTCAATCGTTCTGCTCGTCAGTATGGTGCGTCCGATGTATCCGTGACATCTCTCCTGGTATGCTGGGCTGGAGTGAAACAGCATGAAAGGATGTGCCACTGATGTGACGGTCATGGTGGATATGATACGAGCGCATTTGGGAGCCATTTGGGTTAAGAGCGTTTGAGAGATTTTTAGAATTTAGGCAGGAAAGAAGATTCGAATTCGAATTCTGGAGGTGAATTTGAATTCAAAAGGATGGATTTTAGTTAGGGAATGATTTTGAAGTTTTGGCGGGAAATTCGAATTTTGGAGGGAAATTCGAATTTTGAAAGAAAGTTTAAAATTCAGATTTTGGAGGGAAATTTGAATTTTGAACTTTGGGAAGTTTGCCAAAAATTTGTAGAAAGAAGGTAGAGAGAAAATTTGTAGAGAGATGAATTTTTGGAAGTTGATTTGAGGGAAAATGAGAAAAATGGAATATTTGTAGGAGGGGCGGCCTTCGGGACGCCCATCCCGGAGGCAGGACTCCCGTCCCGCTGGACGCCAGTCCCGGGTTGCTTCGGGATGCGTGCCAATTCCGAAAAAAATTTTCTTTCGTAATTCCCTGCAAATCTCAATACACCAAAAATATTCATAACTTTTAACAAGTCTTCATGTTTATCCAATCAAATTCAGAAGCTGTTAAAAACGCTGTGTAAAAATTCCTCAACTTTTTTTTTCGAAAATCATGACTATCCTAATCTTATCCTAACTTGAATTCAGCAAGAATTTCAGAAAAAAACAAAAACTGAGTTTATGCAATTAATTAGTGAAAAATAAACTGCATTTGCAAAACTTTTGTTTTTCATAGAAATTTGAAAATAAAATGTCTAAAGAAAATTGTTGAATAAAATAAAGGACCCTTTAAAAAAAATTGAAAATAGAAAATAGGGGTCAATTATTTAATTTCAGTTCAAACCATTTATTTGCTGAAACCAGTTAAAGTAGTCTAAGTATGCTGAGTTTGTGCGTTTATGCCAACGTTAGGGCGAGCGGCATGATCTCTTAAGTGACATAGGACTTTCATGGATGCCTTTAGCTCGAACCGTGAGTAGGGCCGTCATTAAGGTAGGGCGGTTTATCAGGTAACTCAGATGTGGTACACCTTTAGACTCAGTACATAATTGCAATCTAGACCAAGATATATCTAAAATACTCGAAGATAGGTCAATCAACATGTAGGAATAGTATAGCATATAATCAAAACATTATCTGTAAAACACTTTTTAGGCTTAAATAGACTTAAACCTAGTGGAGAATGAATCACCCTCTCATCAAAGAATTTGATGAACGATTGCATAACTGGATCATAAGATAAGAGTTAGGGTAAGAGGATAGTTACTACTAAGCCGTTACCACTTCCCTGGGAGTACGATAATCAATTTAATTAAAATCGTAGATACTTTCCAACAGACTAGCTACACGATAGGTACTCTGCCTTAGGTTTTGATTGATTAAGTGACAGCATAGAGACTAAACGTGACAATTAGTCAGTCTAAGTCCTTAATTACTCATAATCAACATAGGGTAAAATAGCACCTATTTTAGCATATCAGTCGGAACGCATCAGAATGCCTTTTCCACAGAGGTTTGCCAAAAAGAAACAGGATGAGCAGTTCAAGAAGTTCTTGGACATTTTGAAACAACTGCACATTAACATTCCATTGGTAGAAGCAATAGAACAAATGCCCAACTATGCCAAATTCATGAAGGATATCCTTACAAACAAGAGAAAGTTGGGAGAATATGAAATTGTTTCACTAACCAAAGAATGCAGTTTCTTTTTGCAGGACAAGTTGCCCCCATATGAAAGATCAAGGGAGCTTTAATATTCCTTGTTCTATTGGAAACTTATATTGTGGTATGGCCTTATGTGATCTTGGTGCTAGCATCAACTTGATGCCTATGTCAGTTTAAACAGTTGGGCATAGGTAAGGTAAGACCTACGACGGTAACACTACAATTAGCAGATAGGTCTATAGCTCACCCAAATGGAAAAATTGAGGATGTCCTGGTAAGAGTTGATAAATTTATTTTTCCAGCTGACTTTATTGTTCTTGATTATGAAGCAGACAAGGAAGTTCCCATTATTTTAGGGAGACCTTTCCTTACTACGGAAAGGACTCTTATTGATGTTCAGAAAGGGGAACTCACCATGAAATTCCAAGACGATAAAGTCACATTCAACGTATTCAAAGCCATGAAATTTCATGACGAAGGTGAGGAGTGTTTTCAAATCACCACCAGTGATTCTTGGGAAGAAAAAGATGAAGAGCAAGAGGAGGATGTCGTGGATGCATTGACGGAGGAAAGTCTACATGATGATGGCAATATGGAGACCGAAGCACATTCAGCTTGGTTAGAAGCAAACCCCCAAGGGTTCAGATGTAGACCTCAATATGAATCCTTGGAGTTATCTTCTCGAGACTTCAAGATAACAAAACCTTTCGTGGAAGAACCACCACAGTTAGAATTGAAGCAATTGCCATAGCATTTGAAGTATGGTTTTCTAGGGGTAGACTCAACGCTGCCAGTAATCATTTCAGCATTCCTTGATGATGAACAAGAGGAGAAATTGCTTGGAGTACTACAACAGCATAAGAGAGCTATGGGCTGGACCATAGCTGACATCAAAGGTATAAGTCCAACCTTATGCATGCCCAAAATCATTTTGGAAGAAGATTCCAAAAATTTAATAGAAGGCCAGCGACGATTGAATCCAATTATGAAAGAAATGGCAAAGGAACAAATCATCAAGTGGTTAGATTTTGGCATAATCTACCCCATCTTTGATAGTTCTTGGGTAAGTCCTATACAATGTGTGCCCAAGAAAGGAGGAATTACAGTGGTAAAGAACGAAGACAATAAGTTGATTCCTACCAGAACAGTCATGGGATGGCGCATATGCATTGATTATAGGAGACTTAACAAAGCCACGAGGAAAGACCACTTTCCATTGCCTTTCATTGACCAAATGTTGGACAGGTTAGCTGGACATGAGTATTATTGTTTTCTGGATGGTTATTCAGGGTACAACCAAATTGCTGTGTCACCAGGGGACCAGGACAAAACAACCTTCACTTGTCCCTATGGTACATGTGCATTCAGAAGGATGCCATTCCGAGTATGCAACGCTCCAGCAACATTCCAACGTTGCATGATGGCCATTTTCACGGATATGGTAGAACAATACTTAGAAGTTTTTTTGGATGACTTCTCCATATTCGGGGATTCTTTTGATAATTGTTTAGAAAATTTGGCCAATGTACTTAAACATTGTGGGAAAAGTGTCACTTTATGGTTAGAGAAGGAATTGTGTTGGGTCACAGGATTTCGAAAAAAGGTCTTGAAGTAGATCGAGTCAAAATAGAGGTAATTGAAAAGTTACCAACCCTAACAATTGTCAAACACATTCGAAGCTTTTTGGGACATGTGGGCTTCTACTGGAGATTCATCAAAGACTTTTCAAAGGTATCTAAGCCCTTATGTAAGTTATTGGAAAAAGCTTTTGAGGATCTTAAACAGAAACTTATTTCAGCCCCAATAATCATAGCACCAGACTGGAATCTACCCTTTGAACTGATGTGTGATGCAAGTGACTATGTAGTAGGTGCAGTTTTGGGGCAGCGGCGTAACAAAATTTTTCATTCCATCTATTATGCTAGCAATATACTCACTGAAGCACAAATTAACTATACTGTTAATAAAAAAGAATTACTAGCTATTGTGTTTGCTTTTGATAAGTTTAGGTCCTACTTGGTGGGGACTAAAGTGATAGTCTACACCGATCATTCCTCCATCAAGTACTTAATCTCAAAGAAGGACTCAAAACCAAGGCTTATTAGATGGATTCTACTACTGCAGGAATTTGATGTGGAAATCAAAGACAAGAAAGGAGTGGAAAATCAAGTATCTGACCATTTGTCTCGGCTAGAGCAGCATGAGGAATGTCAAATTCCCATAAATGAGCATTTTCCAGATGAACAGCTGCTGAAAATTCAAGATGCACAAGTACCACGGTATGCTGATTTTGCAAACTACTTGGCTAGTGGAGTGTTACCACCGGACCTCTCATATCAAGAAAGGAAGAAGTTCTTCCACTATGTAAAAAGTTACTTTTGGGAGGAACCATTCTTGTTCAAACAATGTGCAGATCAAATGATTCGAATGTGTGTGAATGATAACGAAATTGAGGCTATTATTTTTCACTGTCACAATTCTCCTTGTGGAGGACATTTTGGAGGGTCTCGAACTGCAGCTAAGGTATTACAATCTGGTTTCTTTTAGCCCTCATTATTTAAAGATTGTTATCAATTTGTGACAAAGTATGACCGTTGCCAAAGGGTCAGAAATCTCTCCCGTCGGAAGGAAATACCATTTACTAATATACTAGAAGTTGAACTCTTTGATGTATGGGGTATTGATTTCATGGGACCTTTCCCACCTTCTTTTGGGAATTCATACATTCTAATGGCAGTGGATTATGTGTCTAAGTGGGTGGAAGCTGCAACATTCCCCACTAATGATTCCAAGGTTTCGATAAATTTCCTTAGAAAAAACATTTTCTCACGTTTTGGAACACCTAGAGCAATTATCAGTGATGAAGGTTCTCATTTTGTCAACAAATGGCTAGGAGTTATGCTAGCCAAATACCATGTTCATCACCTAGTTGCCTTGCTATACCATCCTCAAACAAATGGACAAGTTGAATTGTCCAATCGAATCATCAAAGGTATCCTTGAGAAGGTGGTTAATCCAAACCAAAAAGATTAGTCAAGATGGTTAGACGATGCTCTATGGGCCTACCGGACAGCTTTCAAGACTTCAATAGGTATGTTTCCTTATATACTCATTTTTGGGAAAGCTTTCCACTTACTGGTTGAGTTAGAGCACAAAGCATACTGGGCGCTGCAGCATCTCAATCTGGATATAGATGCTGCGGGAAACAAGCAAATACTGTAGCTTTCAGAATTGGATGAACTGAGGTTATTTTCCTATGAAAATGCCAAATTGTACAAAGAGAAGACCAAACGATGGCATGACAATCACATCCAAAAGAAAAATTTTGAAGTTGGGCAGCAAGTATTACTTTTTAATTCAATGCTGAAGCTATTTCTGGGGAAATTAAGGTCAAGATGGACATGGCCATTCACTATAAAGTAGGTATTTCCATATGGGCAGTCCTAGTCCAAGATCAGAATGGTGTCCAATTCAAGGTAAATGGGCATCGACTGAAGCATTATAAAGAAGGTGATTTTAAACATCAAAGTGCACTTCTAACATTGATGGAAGTAGAAGGCATCCTGGACTCAACAGATGAGAAAAATTCCAAGTGACACTTGAAGTCTATTTTTAATTTTTTTTCTGCTTTCTGTTCTTTCTTTTAGTTTTTTAAATTCTTTTCCCGCATTTTGTTCATAACTGACTCCCTTCTTTTCTGTCATCTATGTTCTTTCATCTCTATTCTTTTCTCTCAGATTCTGCCCTTTCACTTTTTGAAAACCCACATTTACCTGGCAGTGAAGTAATGATTGCAAATCCCAAAAAGCCTAAAGATGGGATTTGGAACACCAATAGTCAGCCAATCAAGCCGCCTAAAGCATTTAATTTATTCTCCTCGGGCAGAAGAAGAAAGGTACACTTCTCTGCTCTCACTACTTTGAAACGTAAACGCTAGGTAAAAGGAGTTTTTTTGTTTCTTAATAACCTCCATTGAACTAAGAAATCAGAAAAACATTTCAACCCACAATTGTTCTTCTTAAAAATACCCGCCGGTAGTTGCTTAAACTCACCTATTTGAACTGTTCGGCGACGGAATCATCTCTCTCAGTCACGCACATTTGCTAAATCTTGAAGAAAAGGCATGTTTTCCTACTCAACGAGACTAATTAAGCATGATTTTCGCTTATTGAAAACTTCCGTGCACTGAATCTTGCATATACTGAGGAACAGATATGAATGTGAAAACTAGGGCTTCTGATTTTTCTTCTCGGTTTTTATCTTTGTTTGTGGGAATGATCTGTTTTATTGGCACATGATAGCATATTTCATGTTTAGGAGTTTGGGTATTCTAATGTTTTATGCTTAAACATCTTGAATGCACACTATTTTGATGTTTATTAACACTCAGATCTCATTAGTCATTGGTGTAAACACACTATTTGAGTGTTTAACTGTTGTAAGCACACTATTTTTCTCACTCTATGCTTACTGTAAAAATTCAAATTTTGTGTTGAAATAATGATTTGTCGGTTTGTGCTTGCGGCCAGTTGCTAATTTGAGGTTTAACTATTGAAAACACACTGTTTTGCTTACTATATGCTTACTGCCAAGGTTTAGATTTTATGTTGAAGTGATGGTTTATCTATTTATGCCTACTGCCAGTTGCTGAGTTGGTATATACATGATAAAGTTTTCTATTTTCTGTTATATGCTTACTGGCAGAATTCAGATTATGATGGTATACTTCTTGATAGATTTCTGATTTTGTGTTGGCATGCTTACTGCCAGTTTCAAATGCTGAGTTTAAAATGTTGCACACAATTGTTATCTATAAATATGCTTACTGCTACTTTCAAGTTTGTGTTTGAACATTGAAACTGGATGATTGTCTCTATATATGCTTACTGTCAGTTAGGGTCTTATGTGTATTTGTTGAAAACAATATGCTTTCTTATATATGACAGTAGGTAATCTGCTAATTATCTGTGCATAGTATACTGTTCTCTTATAGCACTCGAAATGCCGCAGCAACATCAGTGCTGCAGCAATTCTATTGATGGCAGGTTGCACTAGGTGGATTTTCTTTACTATGTTTTTGACAGCATACTGCTTACATGTGAAGAACAATCTGACTTATGCATGATTCTGCGATATTCTGTGTTCACTTGTTGAATGTGTGTGTGAGCTAATGCATAAATTCTTGCGGACCAATCCTTATCTGTTTAAAAATTGGTGTAACATTTAGCTCTAATGTTTGCTTGTGTTTTAGATGCCTAGGACAAAACAAGTAGCAAGGAAATGCACCAAGGCTAAGTTTGCCTCTCTGGATGCTGAGACAAGGTTTCAGGAGATATATAGTGATAAGAGGTTTCTGGCAGACCTGGGATTTGTCTCAACTGGAGAGGATCCTTATCCTCTTCCCACAGAATGCAGAACCATGATGCAAACCTTGGGCTGGAATAAATTCAACAATCAAAGAATTAATCCAGACATCTCTATTGTTCGAGAATTTTATTCCAATCTCTGGCCTAACAACGTTTATTCTATTTTTGTCGGGGAACGCCAGGTTCCTTTAAACCCCAAGATCATCAACTAGCTGTTTGATCTGCAGGACTTCAATAATGATGCAGATGACTACCACTCACTATCCTTAAACCTCACAGATGAAGTCCAGGACCAAGCATTGAAGGATGTTACTGTCCCAGGGACTCAATGGACTTGTTCCTAGCATGGGAACAAGACTTGCAGATGAGAGTTCCTGAGTGATGAAGCCAAGGTCTGGTTCTACTTCATGCGCCACTCCTTAATGCCCACAGCACACACGTCCACCATCAATGTGGACAGGATACTGCTACTATCTTGCATTCTAAAAGGCAAGACCATCAACGTTGGCAAGATTATATGTGACCAGATTAGAGCATGTGCCAACCGGAAGACTAGGGAAATGTACTTCCCAACGCTCATCTGTTTGCTTTGCAGAGCCTCCGGGGTGATGGTGGCCATCGAGGATGGGGACTTCTATGCCCAAGGCACGATCTCCGCTCATGACTTGAGCAGGATTATGCCCGTGACCTCAGGACAACCATCCAGGCCGAATACTCGGACACAATCAGCACGCAAATCAATTGTCCCACAGTCTTCTACAGCCTCTCATGCTCCAGCAATCGATATGCAGCAGCTACACACGCAGCTGCAACTATACTGGCGGTATGTTCGAGACCGAGATACAGCTGTCTTCTGCTCACTGCCAGAACAGATGCAACAAGCTGGAGAACCATGGCCCTGTTGCGTTGTGTGCGTGTGTCACAAATTGAGAAGATAAGAATATAGAATAAATCAACGCAATCTTAACAAGTGCAAGTATACACCGGTCAACAAGTAATATATATACCTAAGTACAAGATTATCGATCCCACAGGGACTATGTATGCCAATTACAAATGCAAATATGATTGTACAAATGGTTAAAAGAATAAAGAATAATAAAAGAATAAAAGAATAAAGAATGATAAATCATGAAACTGAGATTGGTCTAATGCTACGGCATTCCTACTCCTAACTAAACTAACAGTTAAAGGTTAGCCTACTGGAAATAATCACAAGAGTACTGCAGGTAATACAATGCTGCGGCATTCACGCCAAAAATGTAAGTACAAGCCAAAGATGAATCTAAATATACAAAGCATGCTTTCAGTTCCATATCAATGCTACAGCATGTCTGGTTTCACCCAGACCACTTGATCTACTAGTCTAGATCCCCGATAACATACCTTGGACCTAGTGCAACGCTAGTCAGTGGAGGTACCGCTGTTCACGCAGTTATCAATCCACTACTATATGAGTTACTGCTGTTCACGCAGTGCTCAATCTAACGCCACATAATTCTAATGTAATTACATGAATAAACCAAGCTTTGCCCCATACAAGCATTAAACATAAAAACAGAAAGTAATGCTATAGCATACTTATCATCATAGTCAAAAAAATGTATTCAACATGCTCATACTTAAATACACCACAACATCTTCAGGTTAAAGATATATATTATGCTGAAACGAATCATGGAAAACAAAGAATAACGTAATGGGAAAAACAGCCCCTAGGTCCATAGTGACACCAATCAACGGAATCAACCCTAAGACGGAAAACATATCACTCCCAAAACATATTTAATCATTCCTTGAACCAAGAATCATGAAATACAAGGATTAAAGTAATAGGAAGCATAGTCCCGAGATCCAAAGTGAAACCAATGAACGGAGTCAAGCCTAAGATGGAAAACATATGACTCCTAAAACATATTTAATCAATCCTTGAATCCATGTAAACATTCTCAAAATACAAAGAACATTTAGTTACAAAAAATAGTAGCAAATTTGAGGAAATGAAGAGAGGATTACTTCTGGCCGGAAGATCACCCACTGCCCAAATCAGTTTAATCAATCTGCTGCTCTTCGTTTCCTCTGCTGGATGCTGCTGCTTTGCTGCTGCTCACTGATGAATGCTGCAGCAAGTCACCCTGCTCACTCTTGTGTTCTTCCCTTCCTAAAGGTCAGCCTAAAACTAAGAAGAAAAACTAAACTATCCTAAGAAAAACTAAGAAGAAAAGCCTACTCTCTATCTCGGCCAAGAGCCTTCTAAATTCTAACAAATGACTTACCTTCCAAACTCTCCAAAAACTCACCACCAAGACTCTCCTTTCTCTCGGTTTACTACATATATAATCTCTTTGTGAACCAAGAGCCATTACCGAGCTTCCATGTGTCTATAATTTCTGGAATTTTCTCCAAAAATTCAAGCAAAAATTAAAAATAAATCCCAGCTGACTTCTGGAGTTCTTGTCTTCTTCCTCTGCATATTGCAGCCATTTCAGCTGGTCTTCAGCTGCATTCTGTGTTCTTCTGTCATTTCCTCCCAATGCTGCATCCTGCAGAGTGTTTGTCTCTTTCTTCTGACAGCCGCAGGTTTTTGCAGCAGAACATCAGTACTTTCTGCAGGTCTTTGTCTTCTTCCTCTGGCGGCTGCAGGGATATCAGCAACATCTCAGCTGCCATGTCTGAAATTTTGACTTTGTCTTCAACCTTTTTGTTCCCTTGTCGCCATACTAAGAAGCAAACACACACATATATATATACAAGTATACATATATATATATATATGTGTATATACATGTAAAACAGATAGGACAAAGGGATTAAATGCATAGTACCGCAGGTTTGACCTTTAACATGTCCAGCTGGATTTGTGCATGACCGAAAGGTGTGTGGGTGTATAATATACCTATATATACATATATACATAGAGATATATATATATATATAGCTGCCAATTTTCACACTTGTTTCAAGCTAGTCACGGTCAACTTGCATCCAACCAAAATCAAAAATCCCCTCATTGCCCTTGTTCCGCCAATTTAATTCAATTAATTCCCAAGTAACAACAAACAATACAACTCGTCCTTAATTTGAGAAATTAATTCAAATAAATTGACTTTTAGCAATAAATCCACATAAAAAGGCAAAAGAGAGAAACCATTAAATCAACACATTTTTATTCACTTTTCCAAATAAAGTCAATTAAATCTCGAATAAAATGTGGAGAATTAGAGGTGAATAACTCTATTATTTTAGAGTTATCACACCCCCAAACTCATGTCATTGCTCGGCCCGAGCAATGCTGCAGCAATGTGGAAGCAACAAGAATATACATACCCACAAAAACTTTGCTCAGCAAGTTCAGTCAACTTGGGACCAATGATTTCAGAGAAAAATGCAAAATTCAAGTAGTCATAAGTTCCATCCTTAAGTGAATAGCCAAATATTAACTAACCCAAGCTTGAAGTATTTCCACTCCGAAGTGTGTGTGTGAATAGTCCGTCCTTTTCAATCTCAAGTTCATAAGTTAACATATAGTAATCCTAAGGTTCCTTTGGTATCCTCAAACTCAATCTATTACACCCCTCTCCACTAATGTAGCAAATTCAGCAATAAAGATCAAAGAGGTCTTAAACTGGTTTTAATGTAGGCTAGGGCTAAGGTAGGAAAAATATGGATAAACAGTAGGCTCAGAACTTAGTCCTAGTCTGCCGTGAGCTTCTACCCAATGCTATTACTTCCCAAAATATTATTATTATTATTATTTTTTTTTTGAATCAACCCAAGGAGTATAAAAATTTACACCATGCTTCAGAAATATGTGCAATATTTAATCCACAATAAGTATTTAGCATTTATCCTCAAAGAAGCATAACATATATTTCCTTTTTGCTCTTTTTGTTCTTCTTTTTCTTTGTAAGGTATAGAGGGTGTTCTCATTCTTTTTTTCACATGTTTTCATACACGTACCCTCAATACGTAGAGCATTAAATACCCCTAATCCCAAGAAAATGATAATGCTGCAGCATTGCGCTGCGGCATTCCTATGTTCCTCACTAAGGCATTCTCGGCATTCCCCCAAACTCATGTTCAACACTATTCACAGCAGACTAAGATCAAGTTTTAGGGAGAGCAAAGAATGGATACATGCAAATCATTTAGGATAAGTGGTTCTTTGATAAGGGTGTCAAGAAATTAGGCTTAGGCTCAACTCGGGTTAACTAGGGAAACAAAATTCATTAGGATAGGCTAGAAAGGCTCAAACTATTCAAGAACATGCCTCAATCATTTCTATATTACCAAATGTGCTAGGATTTCGCCTCAAGGACTATAATAAATGAGTTAAAAATTCTGAACCTTCATACCATAGTGACTCTTTTTATGATCATGAAATTTCTAAGTAAGACTATCTGCAAAAGATAGGGAGTTTAGAAATGATTCTTACTTAGGGTTAACTAATACCTAATTATTCAAGAAGAACGGTACAATGTCTACAAGAATGTATTTTTGTTTTTAAAACATCATCATGAATCAGGCCCCAAAAGTCTACACTAATCCTGCTGAAATTTAAGTTCTCACGGGTCATATGAAATGCTGCCACATCATGCAAACAGGTCTTTTATGCCGGATCAATCATTTTGTAAGGCATCCTAAATCAGCTTTTTTCTTCGTACAATGTATTTATGCATTCAACTAAGTCAGTCAGAATTTCAGCAGAGAGGTTTCTCAAGAGACAGTAAAAAAAATTTTTAAATTTAGCACCATTTTTCAACTTTCTGCCATGAGAGGACACCCTCCCCCAATCTCAAAGGGAAGCAATGTCCTCATTGCCATTAACACAGAATTTCAGCCACAGAAAGTCAGCAGGTAAGGCAATGTGCAAAACAGAACACAACAAACAAACAAAAGAGTCAAAGCAAAACAAACTACTAGTCCAAAACCATCATCAAGGCAAGTAAGGCAATTCAAATGAAAAGTAAGGGTGTCCGAGGGCCTGCACAGCAGGCATAAAGAAAAAAAAAATAAAACAGCAAAGTAAAAGAAAGTTTTTAAAAGTTTAGAACTACTCCCTTCTCAAGGGATTGGGTCACGGTGTGATGATAACATCATCTTCTGCCATTTGGTTCGGGTCTGTATCTGGGGTCAGTTCGGTTGGGAAACTTGGCAAAGGATTTCCAGCTTGCAACCGATTTCAGGGGAGGGATCGCATGTGTGCCTCATATTGCTCGGGGGAGAACCTCCAGAAGATCTGCATCTGAGCTTGCATGTGCCTCATCATGGCTACAGCCTCGTCAGACGTGGATGCTGCAGCATTTGCTGCTGTTGGGGAAGAGTTGTCCATGGGTACTGCTCGTAAGGGAGTTGGAGCAGGCGGTGTGCTTTCAGTCTTTGGCTGTGGTGGTGGGGGCAGGATTCAACGGAGGTCTTGGGCTGTAATTGTTCCTCCGGGGTAAAAGTCATCGTCTTCAATGGGCACCTCCACACCGGCAGCCCTGCATAATAAACAAATGAGGGTGGGGAAGAACATTTCCCCACTCTTCTTACCTGCACACGATCGGATTTGTTCACATACTAACTTCCCTATATTCACTGTCCTTGCGTTGATGATGCATGCTAATAGTACTACTCGCTCCACTGTCAGTGTAGAGGAATGATTTGTGGGCATCAAGGAGTGCCTCACAAAATAAAACCATATCTTTGCCTCGTCCGTCAAGGCTTCCCTCTTACATGTTTTGTTTCCGCTCTTCGATATGGTCCACTCAGTCCCTGGGACTGTCACTTCTTGGAGTGTCGTATCACAGGCTTCTGGGTTGGTTAAAAAGGAATAGAAATCATCTGTGTCGTTGTCATAGTTTACGAGGTTAAACAGCTGGTTGATGGTCCTCGGGTTTAATGACACCAATCGTTCCCTAACGAACACTGCGTAAACACTGTTTGGCCATAAGTTGGCATAGAATTCTCGCACTATCCCGATGTCTGGTTCCACTCGTTGGGAACAGAACTGTTCCCAACCATTCAGTCTGATGATGTGCCGGTAGGTTTCTGGCAACGGGTATGGTTGATCTCCAGTCAGGTCAAATCCTAAGTCTTCTAAGCATTGCTTCTCTGCGTACAGGTCGTGCATTCGTACTTCCGCGTCTGCCGAAGAGAACTTCTCCCTGGGAGGGAGTTTCCCAATCATTTGCTTAATTGTCATCCTGCAAAGATTTAAACCAGTAAAAATAGTATGCCTACAAACAGTCCCGATAAAAACAGTTCAAGCATAGCTCAAAACCCTCAGCAATTTCTAATCAAAAGCATTCATTATGATAAAAACAGCTCGAGCACAGCTTAAGCACAGTTTAAGCACAGTTTACTCGCGGGGTAGTCATCAGAAATTGGCACATATATCTGGACTTTCATCAGTAAAAATCAAGGGAAAAAAATTCAGCCACTGTCCATTATGAGATAAATACTACCCAAAAAAAAAATTCAGAATTTCCTAGGGATATCAGTGTGAAGATGTCATTCCGAAATAGATATTATTAGCATCAAAATATCCCAACAAAAATTCATCCTCCGTCTGCCCGAAATCTTACCGTACCCCTTTCAAAGTGGAGTTTGATTTCTGAAGATTCATCCTTGAATCCAGAAAATAAAATGTTCATCTTTCAGTACAACATGCAAAAAGAATCTATTCCTCAGTAAACATCATGCTTCAAAATCAAACAAAACAGATGATAACCACACATTCTCAAAGAGGAAAAGCATTTCTTTCATATTTCCTCACACCAGTCCCAAAAATACTAAGCAAAGACCCATAGAATAGACACAGCCTTTTCAGTTACCCAGAATGTAGAATCCTTCGTTTAGCATAAGAGTGCAGAAAATCTCAGCATTTAGCAGAAACAGCATGCTTTTGAAAAAACTACTGTTCACCATTCACACGAAAACACCCATTGATCACATTTTGTTCAAATAAAAACACAAAAACACTCATGCATTCACAGTCCACTCACTATATATCAACCAACATGTCTATATTTTTGTCCAGAATCGAAAGAGAAAACCAGATCTGAGCATGGTTTTGTAAAATCAGTAAAAAGGGGGAAAGGGAAACCATGCTGTTCGGCTGACCCAGAAAAAGAAACATACCATTCCAGTCGTAAATACGCAGTTCATCTTCAGATTTACAGTAAGGAAACATACCTTTAAGGTGTCGTTTGCGTCGAATTTCTACTTGAGATTCTTCGAACTCAGAAGCGTCGGAAGAAGAACAGAAAAGCTTTGGTGTGTTTTTTTTCTTTTTCCTTTTTCTCTTTCGGTGAGAGGTGAGTGTATTGAGTTTTTGTTTTTAAGAGTGAAATGCTCTCAGTTGGGTTAGTTGAAAACGAATGAAGTGAATGGTGGTCTTTTGGTTTTTCTAACTAGGAAGCATTCATTCTTTTGGAAAATGAATTATAAGATAGAATAATGAATACTTACCTTGGGAAGAAAATGGAAATTGAAAAGACACCCGTTTGCTTCTTGAAGGCCATAAAGAATGGTTTGACCAGATTTTCTCTTACCCATTGGTCTTTTGTCTTTTATCCGGAAGTAGGATGATTGCTCTGCCCAAAATGTGTATATACTGTATGTATACCTTCTTTTGTCCTACAATAAAGGCAGAACAAAACAAAGAAAGAGACTTTCCGGAAATAGCGTGACTGTCTGCCCTAGACAAAAATATATATGTATATATATATATATATGTATATATATATTTATATATACATTTTGTCTCGTTTGAGAGTTCAAGGCAGAAGGCAACTGTCGGGTACAGGTGTGCCTGACACTGCATAAAACAAAATAGCAGGAATAAATGAACAAATAAAAACAAGGAAAACAAAAATAAAAATAAACAAACAGAAATTAAAATCAAATAACTATCTACCAGAATAAAAACAGAAAATAGGAAAAAAATAAAAAAAACAAAAAACAGTAAATAAAGTGAAATAAAACAGGAAGCAATTAAATGAACAAAGAAATAAATAAAAAAAATTGGAAAGGAAATAAAATAAATAAAAAAAAAGAGAAAATAAAATTGGAGAGTGTTCACTTGAATTTTTCATTGGTGTGAGGTCCATCCAATTCTTTATCATCGAGCAGTGATAGAGAATTAATGATTTGCTCTTGATCCCCATCCTTGTAGATTTTTAGTCTATGACCATTCACCTTGAATTGGGTTCCCGTTCTCCCCACAACCGAGACCACTCCATTAGGATGAATTTGTTCAATTATGTATGGTCCGGTCCATCTTGATTTCAATTTGCCTGGAAATAGCCTCAATCTTGAATTAAAAATCAACACTTGTTGTCCAACTTCAAAATTTCTTGGCTGGATGTGTTTGTCATGCCATCTCTTGGTTTTCTCCTTGTATAACTTGGCATTTTCATAGGAAAATAATCTCAGCTCATCCAGTTCAGAAAGCTGTAGCATTCTCTTGTTTCCAGCAGCATCCATATCCATGTTGAGATGCTGCAGCGCCCAGTATGCCTTGTGCTCCAACTCAACGGGTAAGTGACAAGCTTTCCCAAAAACGAGTCTATAAGGAGACATACCTATTGAAGTCTTGAAAGCTGTCCGATAAGCCCATAGAGCGTCATCTAATCTTCTTGACCAATCTTTTCGGTTTGGGTTGACCACTTTCTCAAGAATACCTTTGATGATTCGGTTGGACAATTCAACTTGTCCATTTGTTTGAGGATGGTATGGTAGGGCAACTCGGTGATGAACATGATACTTGGCTAACACACCTCCTAGCCATTTGTTGACAAAATGAGATCCTTCATCACTGATGATTGCTCTAGGTGTTCCAAAACGTGAGAAAATGTTCTTTCGAAGGAAATTGATCACCACCTTGGAATCATTAGTGGGAAATGCTGCAGCTTCCACCCACTTAGACACATAATCCACTGCCATTAAAATGTATGAATTCCCAAAAGAAGGAGGGAAAGGTCCCATAAAATCAATACCCCATACATCAAAAAGTTCCACTTCCAAAATGTTGGTGAGAGGCATTTCGTTTCTTCTTGAGATGTTACCCACTCGTTGGCAGCGATCACACCTTGCCACAAACTCATAACAATCTTTAAATAATGAAGGCCAAAAGAAACCAGATTGTAGTACCTTTGCTGCAGTTCTTGACCCTCCAAAATGTCCTCCGCATGGTGAGTTGTGACATTGAAAAATGATGTCCTCAATTTCATCATCGTTTACACATCTCCGAATCACTTGGTCTTTGCATTGCTTGAACAAAAATGGTTCCTCCCAAAAATAACTCTTGACATCATGGAGAAACTTCTTTCGTTCATGATATGAGAAATCCGGTGGCATTGCACCACTGGCTAAAAAGTTAGCAAAATCAGCATACCATGGCATTTTCAGGTTTTCTGAAATTTCCAGCAGTTGTTCATCCGGGAAATGTTCATTAATTGGGATTTGGCATCCCCCTTGTTGCTCCAATCGAGATAAATGATCAGCCACTTGATTCTCCACTCCCTTCTTGTCCTTGATTTCCACATCAAATTCTTGTAGGAGTAGAATCCATCTAATGAGCCTTGGTTTTGAGTCCTTCTTTGCAAGTAGGTATTTGATGGCAGAATGATCGGTGTAGACTATTACTTTAGTGCCCACCAAATAGGACCTGAATTTATCAAAGGCAAATACAACAGCAAGCAACTCTTTTTCAGTAACAGTATAATTTACCTGAGCCTCCGTGAGTGTCTTGCTTGCATAATAGATGGAATGAAAAATTTTGTTATGCCGCTGCCCCAAAACAGCACCTACTGCATAGTCACTAGCATCACACATTAGCTCAAATGGTAAATTCCAGTTAGGTGCTATGATAACGGGGGCTGAAATAAGCTTTTTCTTGATCTCCTCAAATGCTGCGGCACAGGCTGCATCAAAAGAAAACACATTATCCTTTTCTAATAATTGACATAAAGGCTTAGATACCTTAGAAAAGTCCTTAATGAATCTCCGGTAGAAGCCTGCATGTCCCAAGAAGCTCCGAATGTGTTTCACGGTTGTTGGGGTTGGTAGCTTTTCAATTACTTCGATCTTTGCTCGGTCTACTTCGAGACCTTTCTTTGAGATCCTGTGACCTAACACAATTCCTTCTCTCACCATAAAGTGACACTTCTCCCAATTGAGGACTAAGTTAGTTTCCTCACATCGTTTAAGTACATTGGCCAAATTTTCTAAACATGTATCAAAAGAATCACCAAATATGGAAAAGTCATCCATAAAAACCTCTAAGTACTGCTCTACCATATCTGTAAAAATGGCCATCATACAGCGCTGGAACGTTGCTGGAGCATTGCACAATCCAAATGGCATTCTTCTAAAAGCAAACGTACCATAGGGACAAGTGAAGGTGGTCTTGTCCTGGTCCCCTGGTGCTACAGCAATCTGGTTGTAACCTGAATAGCCATCAAGAAAACAATAATATTCATGTCCAGCTAACCTGTCCAACATTTGGTCAATGAAGGGCAATGGGAAGTGGTCCTTCCTCGTGGCTTTGTTGAGTCTTCTATAATCAATGCATATGCGCCATCCCGTGACTGTTCTTGTAGGAATCAACTCGTTGTCTTCATTTGTTACCACAGTGATTCCTCCTTTCTTAGGCACACATTGAATAGGACTTACCCAAGAACTGTCAGAGATGGGGTAGATGATGCCAAAATCCAGCCACTTGATGATTTGTTCCTTCACCACTTCCTTCATAATTGGATTCAATCTCCGCTGCCCTTCTATAGAATTTTTGGAAGTTTCTTCCAAACTAATTTTGTGCATGCATAGGGTTGGACTTATGCCCTTGATGTCGGCCAAAGTCCAGCCCATAGCTTTCTTGTGTTGCCTTAGTACTCCAAGTAATTTCTCCTCTTGTACAGCATCAAGGAAGGCTGAAATGATCACGGGCAGTGTTGAATCTGCCCCTAAGAACCCGTACTTCAAATGTTGCGGCAATTGCTTCAATTCCAGCTGTGGTGGTTCTTCAACAGAAGGTTTTGTTATCTTGAGATCTCTAGAAGACAGCTCCAAGGATTCAGATTGAGCTCGAAATCTGAACCTTTGGGGGCTTCCTTCTACCCAAGTTGAATGTGCTTTGGTCTCCATATTGCCATCCTCATGCGAACTTTCCTCCATTAATGCCTCCTTGGCATCCTCACCTTGCTCTTCATCTTTCTCTTCCCAAGAATCTCGGGTGGTGACATGAAAACACTCCTCTCCTTCATCATAGAATTTCATGGCCTTGAAAACGTTGAATGTGACTCTTTCGTTCTGGAATCTCATGGTTAGCTCCCCTTTTTGCACATCAATAAGAGTCCTTCCTGTAGCTAGGAAAGGTCTTCCTAAAATAATGGGGACTTCCCTGTCTGCTTCATAATCAAGAACAATAAAGTCAGCTGGAAAAATGAACTTATCCACTCTTACCAGGACATCCTCGATTTTCCCATCGGGGTGAGCTAGAGACCTATCCGCCAGTTGCAATGTCACCATCGTAGGTCTTACCTTTCCTATACCCAATTGTTTGAAAACCGACATAGGCATCAAGTTGATGCTAGCACCAAGATCACACAAGGCCATACCACAATATGAGTCTCCAATAGAACAAGGAATGTTAAAGCTCCCCGGATCTTTCATTTTAGGGGGCAATTTATCCTACAAAAAGAAACTACATTCTTTGGTTAGTGCAACAATTTCATATTCTCCCAACTTTCTCTTCTTTGTAAGGATATCCTTCATGAATTTTGCATAGTTGGGCATTTGCTCTATGGCTTCCACCAATGGAATGTTGATGTGCAGCTGTTTCAACATGTCTAAGAACTTCCTGAACTGCTCATCTTGCTTCTTCTTGGCAAACCTCTGTGGAAAAGGCATCCTTTGGTGTACTGGTTTGCTCTTTGGAATATTGCATTGCTGCGGCATTGGCGATGCTGCAGCATTTGGCTCCACTGGTTCTAGTTCAGCTTCTGGAATTTCTTCACTGGTCTTCTCAGCTGCTCCAGACTTCATTTTTGGCTCATCCAACAGTCTGCCACTTCGCAATGTTACAGCCTTGCAATGTTCTTTTCCTTCTCTTCTTGGATTTTCTGTATCGCTTGGAAGTGATCCTTGTGGTCTGCTCCTCATCTCTTGGGCTAACTGCCCTACCTGATTCTCCAAGTTACGAACAGTAGATGATAGTCCTTGCATGGTAGTTTCTGTTCTTGCCATAAAATCTCTCATCATGCTCTCTAAAGCATTTGAAGGTGGTTGTTGTTGTATAGGTCTTTGTTGATTGTTGAGTTGTTGTTGCTGCTGCTGGGGGTACTGTTGTTGCTGCTGGAGCAGTGGCCTTGGGTTCATACCTTGCGTGGGGTGCATCCCTTGATTGCTCCAAGAAAAATTTGGATGCTGCCTCCAAGTAGGGTTGTAAGTGTTGGATTGAAGACCATTACCCCGGTTTTGATTTCCCATGTAGCAGATTGATGCGGGATTGTGAGCACAATCCTCAAATAGATGCCCCTCTCCACAATAAACACAACACACAGCTTGCACCTGGCTTACATTGGGCTGGTTTAGGTGATCAGCAGTCTGCCCGCTATGCTGCGGCATTGTCAGTGTCTTCAGCATATTCGACATAGATGATACTTGGGCTGAAAGTGAAGTTATTGGGTCTAATTCCAGCACTCCAGCCACTCTTCTTCCCTTGGCAGTCTTGTTGTAGGCCATTGATAGTTGTTGTTGGCAATCCTTTCAATTATTTCATAGGCTTCATTGTATGTCTTTGCCAAAAGTGCTCCATTTGCTGAAGCATCAACTATCATTCTGGTGTGTGCATTCAGCCCGTTGTAAAATGTCTCCATTTGAATACAATGTGGGATTCCGTGATGTGGACATCTCCTTAACAACTCTTTGAATCGTTCCCATGCCTCATACAATGATTCATCTTCTAATTGTTGAAAAGAGGTGATTTCATTTCTCAACTTAGCATTTTTCGTTGGAGGAAAATATTTCATCAAAAATTTCTCGGTAAGCTGCTGCCATGAAGTCACACTACCAGAGGGTAGAGAATTAAGCCATTCTCTAGCTTTGTCTCTCAGAGAGTATGGAAACAATTTCAGCCTCAAAGCATCGTCCGTCACCCCTGTTAGCTTAAAACCATCGCTTACCTCCAAGAATAACCGTAGGTGCATGTGTGGATCTTCAGCAGGTAGTCCACTGAACTGCCCTACTGTCTGCAGCATTTGAAACATCACTGGTTTCAGCTCAAACTGTGCTGCAGCAATCTCTGGTTGCACAATACTTGGCTTCAATGCATTAAACATAGGGACTGCATACTGCCGAATGGCATGATCCCTATCATCCGCCATCACCACTGGATTATAGGCAGGTTCAGGTTGTGTATCCCGCGGGTCTTCCATGGCTGCCCTAACCGTGGTTTGCTTCTTCTTCTTCCTTAACGCCTTGGCTGTTTTCTCAATTTCCGGATCAAGTGGCAGCAATGACGATTGAGAGTCCTTGCGCGTTTTACTCATGCAAAACAGCACATGTTAAGGAAGGAATGAGACACAAGCTGAAATTTAGCAAATAATTCATGTTAATGAATCCACAAAGCTCAGCTCATGCATAATATATTTGTTCCTCATACAATCATTTAAATAGTCTCATAAGCTCAAGAATGAGTATAAAAACAAACTGAAAAATAAAAGTAACCAAATGCAAACAATCAATATTTACAATAAATTGACTCCAAGTCCCCGGCAACGGCGCCAAAAACTTGTTGCGTTGTGTGCGTGTGTCACAAATTGAGAAGATAAGAATATAGAATAAATCAACGCAATCTTAACAAGTGCAAGTATACACCGGTCAACAAGTAATATATGTACCTAAGTACAAGATTATCGATCCCACAGGGACTATGTATGCCAATTACAAATGCAAATATGATTGTACAAATGGTTAAAAGAATAAAGAATAAATAAAAGAATAAAAGAATAAAGAATGATAAATCATGAAACTGAGATTGGTCTAATGCTACGGCATTCCTACTCCTAACTAAACTAACAGTTAAAGGTTAGCCTACTGGAAATAATCACAAGAGTACTGCAGGTAATACAATGCTGCGGCATTCACGCCAAAAATGTAAGTACAAGCCAAAGATGAATCTAAGTATACAAAGCATGCTTTCAGTTCCATATCAATGCTACAGCATGTCTGGTTTCACCCAGACCACTTGATCTACTAGTCTAGATCCCCGATAACATACCTTGGACCTAGTGCAACGCTAGTCAGTGGAGGTACCGCTGTTCACGCAGTTATCAATCCACTACTATATGAGTTACCGCTGTTCACGCAGTGCTCAATCTAACGCCACATAATTCTAATGTAATTACATGAATAAACCAAGCTTTGCCCCATACAAGCATTAAACATAAAAACAGAAAGTAATGCTACAATACTTATCATCATAGTCAAAAAATGTATTCAACATGCTCATACTTAACTACACCACAACATCTTCAGGTTAAAGATATATATTATGCTGAAACGAATCATGGAAAACAAAGAATAACGTAATGGGAAAAAAGCCCCTAGGTCCATAGTGACACCAATCAACGGAATCAACCCTAAGACGGAAAGCATATCACTCCCAAAACATATTTAATCATTCCTTGAACCAAGAATCATGAAATACAAGGATTAAAGTAATAGGAAGCATAGTCCCGAGATCCAAAGTGAAACCAATGAACGGAGTCAAGCCTAAGATGGAAAACATATGACTCCTAAAACATATTTAATCAATCCTTGAATCCATGTAAACATTCTCAAAATACAAAGAACATTTAGTTACAAAAAAGTAGCAAATTGAGGAAATGAAGAGAGGATTACTTCTGGCCGGAAGATCACCCACTGCCCAAATCAGTTTAATCAATCTGCTGCCCTTCGTTTCCTCTGCTGGATGCTGCTGCTTTGCTGCTGCTCACTGATGAATGCTGCAGCAAGTCACCCTGCTCACTCTTGTGTTCTTCCCTTCCTAAAGGTCAGCCTAAAACTAAGAAGAAAAACTAAACTATCCTAAGAAAAACTAAGAAGAAAAGCCTACTCTCTATCTCGGCCAAGAGCCTTCTAAATTCTAACAAATGACTTACCTTCCAAACTCTCCAAAAACTCACCACCTCTTTTCTCTCGGTTTGCTACATATATAATCTCTTTGTGAACCAAGAGCCATTACCGAGCTGCCATGTGTCTATAATTTCTGGAATTTTCTCCAAAAATTCAAAAAAAAAAAATATCCCAGCTGACTTCTGGAGTTCTTGTCTTCTTCCTCTGCATATTGCAGCCATTTCAGCTGGTCTTCAACTGCATTCTGTGTTCTTCTGTCATTTCCTCCCAATGCTGCAGCATCTCCTGCAGAGTGTTTGTCTCTTTCTTCTGACAGCCGCAGGTTTTTGCAGCAGAACATCAGTACTTTCTGCAGGTCTTTGTCTTCTTCCTCTGGCGGCTGCAGGGATATCAGCAACATCTCAGCTGCCATGTCTGAAATTTTGACTTTGTCTTCAACCTTTTTGTTCCCTTGTCGCCATACTAAGAAGCAAACACACACACATATATATATATATACAAGTATACATATATATATATGTGTATATATACATGTAAAACAGATAGGACAAAGGGATTAAATGCATAGTACCGCAGGTTTGACCTTTAACATGTCCAGCTGGATTTGTGCATGACCGAAAGGTGTGTGGGTGTATAATATACCTATATATACATATATACATAGAGATATATATATATATATAGCTGCCAATTTTCACACTTGTTTCAAGCTAGTCACGGTCAACTTGCATCCAACCAAAATCAAAAATCCCCTCATTGCCCTTGTTCCGCCAATTTAATTCAATTAATTCCCAAGTAACAACAAACAATACAACTCGTCCTTAATTTGAGAAATTAATTCAAATAAATTGACTTTTAGCAATAAATCCACATAAAAAGGCAAAAAGAGAGAAACCATTAAATCAACACATTTTTATTCACTTTTCCAAATAAAGTCAATTAAATCCCGAATAAAATGTGGAGAATTAGAGGTGAATAACTCTATTATTTTAGAGTTATCAGGCCCACTTTCCCTGACAAACTTATGCCCGATGATCGCACTATGGGCAGCAACGAGGACATATAGAGCAACCCTCCCTACACTTCGGGAGTGGTTCTATTTCTGTTCCCTTCTCTCTCTCTCTATTCCTTAGTACTTGTATTTGTTATATTGACTTAATATTGAGGCCTGACTTTGTGATGTGTGAATGCTGAATGCTACATTTTTTTTGCCTACTGCAATGAGGACATTGCTCCCTCTTAAGTTTGGGGGAGGGTGCCCTCTTGTTGGATGGATGAATGTTTATTTTGCTGGATGATGAATGATGGCTAAATACTTATTTTTTATGATGAATGATGGATAAATGTTTATTTTTTTATGATGGATGATGGATGAATGTTCACTTTTATTTAATGATGCAATTATGAAGCAAATGTTTTGCTATTCTGCTGGAATTTCCTTCTGAAATGTATGAATGCTTGATTGTTATATGATTGCACGGGAAAATTTATGTTTTCATCTAGTGATTAGTTGGTTGCAACAACCTTGGGATTGCAATTGATGATGATTTCTTTAACTTTAAAATGCAAATTCTTGTATGACAAGTACTTTCTTTTCAGATATATTGATATTAGCTGATATTGGGTGATAATTCCTTTTACTCCAAATAGTTTTTGGCAGAATAGTCTTATCCTAGAAACTTTTTCGTTCATAACAAAAATTAGTTGTGGTATGAAGAAACAGAATTTTTAGACTCAATTGTGATATCTTTCGAGGTGAAATCCTAGTAGAATCAGTAGCAATGAAATGATTAAGGTGATATGCACAAATCATATACCCTTTTTAGCATGTTTTTAGACATAAATTAGGGCAATATTTGAATGTCTTTGATCTTAATTGAATCAAATTGACATAAAATTACTTAAATTTCGATTTTGGAAGTTTCAGGAGCAAATTGCACGAAAATAGCAAATTTTGGGGCAAAAATGCAATTTTTGGAAATGCTTGATGCGTTCCGATTGGTATGCTAAAAGATAGGCCTTTATTTACCTATGTCGATTATGAGTAATTAAGGACTGAGTCTTACTAACTGTCACTTTAGCATTCAATTGTTGTCACTTAATCAATCAGAACCTAAGGCAGAGTACCTATCGTGTAGCTAGTTCTTGGAAAGTATCTACGATTTTAATTTATTAATATCGTACTCCCAGGGAACTGGTAACGGCTTAGTAGCAACTATCCCTTAATCCTAACATTCATCTTATTATCTAATCAGTCAATCGATACTCAATACTTTGAGATTGATTGGTGATCCCAATCACCCATAACAAGCAAATAGCATTCAAGAGTAGACATGCATTCATCAATTTAAGCTCAGTTATTACAATTTGTTTGACCTTATCTTCGAACATTTTAGATATATCTTGATCTCTAAGGCAATTATGCAATGTAACCATCTGTTTACCATATCCGAGTTACCTGGTGTATTCACCCCTACCTTGGGAAGATCCTTCTCATCTGTCGGATTAAAGTATACATGAACGGTACCCTATGTCACTTTGGTATCATGTCACTTAACCCTAGGATTGGCCTAGCATACAAACTTAACTTTATTAGGGTACTCTAACAAACATGGTGATCTGTTTTGTTATTTCTTCCTAATCTGGCAGACCTTTTACAGTCTGTTAAACTAAACCGGTTATGATTCAGACATTGGTTAGGAGTTGTCTATAACCCTAGATAGTTCAACATTCATAATGATAATTCTAGCTCTATGATCTTCCCGGGAAAATGAACAGTATCTCAAATTGTAAAACATGTATGATATATAAATTCAGTATCAAATTAATATTCAGATAAAACAATTAGTAAACATACAGAACCTCATCTAGGGGACCCACTATCATAAAGTGGTCACCGCTTTATGCGGGTCCAGCCTGCGCTGCAGCTCCTGTATGCTTCTGACTGCTCGATCCTACTCTGCTCGGCAGAGCCTTCGGAGAACGCTCCTCAGACCTAGTAGCAATTGCTTTACCTTACATCCCGGGCTTAAGCAAATTACCCGAATTTCACTAAGAATACGCACCCTATCTCTCTCTTAGGATCTCCTAACGAAATCCCGGTATTCTATGATACCAAAAACAAACCCTATCTAGTCGTAATCTAAGATTCTGAGACAGACTCTCAGAAAATAAAGAAAACGAGAAACTCTCTAAGAATAGAAATAAACTTATACTGAGCCCGAGTCTCTCAGAGACATATGTACTCGAGAAAAATGTACAATCGAAGTCACTAAATGACTCAGATCGAGTGGAGAGGGATGATTTCAACTCTTGGAGGCCTGAGGTATTTATAGCAACTTTCTGGAGTGAAAAACTCCAAAACGTTCGATGTGGGACAACTTCTGGTGCTTTGGGATGCCCGTCCTGGATTGGGACGGTCGTCCTGGTGCTTTGACTGGGTCAGGACGCCCATCCTGATTCGGGACGCCCGTCCTGACCCGTTGACCAGGGCAGCATATCCAAAAATTGCATTTTTGCCCCAAAATTTGCCGTTTTCGTGCAATTTGCTCCTGAAACTTCCAAAATCATAAATATTGTGAAATTGAGTAAATAACAATCAATTAAGACCAATTTCCTATCAAATTCACCCTAAATTATGCCTAAAAACATGCTAAAAAAGTGATATGATTTATGCATATCATTGCTGACCTGGTCAACGGGTCAAGACAGGCGTCCTGACCCAGTCAAAGTACCAGGACGACCGTCCCAATCTAGGACGTGCGTCCCGAAGCACTAGAAGTTGTCCCACATCGAAATTTTTGGAGATTTTAACTCCAGAAAGCTGTTATAAATACCCTAGGCCTCCAAGTGTTGAAATCATCCCTCTCCACTCGATTTGAGTCATTTAGTGACTTCGATTGTACATTTTTCTCGAGTACATAATTCACTGAGAGACTCGAGCTCAGTATAAGTTTATTTCTATTCTTAGAGAGTTTCTCATTTTCTTTGTTTTCTGAGAGTCTGTCTCAGAATCTTAGATTACGACTAGATAGGGTTCATTTTTGGTATCATAGAATACCGGGATTTCGTTAGGAGATCCTAAGAGAGAGATAGGGTGCGTGTTCTTAGTCAGATTAGGGCAATTTGCTTAAGCCCGGGATGTAAGGTAAAGCAATTGCTACTAGGTCTGAGGAGCGTTCTCCGAATGCTCTGCCGAGCAGAGTAGGATCGAGCAGTCAGAAGCATACAGGAGCTGCAGCGCCGACTGGACCTGCATAAAGCGGTGACTACTTTATGATAGTGGGTCCCCTAGACGAGGTTATGTATGTTTACTAATTGTTTTATCTGAATATTAATTTGATACTGAATTTATTATCATATATGTTTTACAATTTGAGATACTGTTCATTTTCCCGGGAAGATCATAGAGCTAGAATTATCATTATGAATGTTGAATTGTCGTGTCCTTTTAAATTAAACTAGGGTTATAGACAACTCCTAACCAAGGTCTGAATCATAACCGGTTTAGTTTAACATACTATAAAAGGTCTGCTAGATTAGGAAGAAATAACAAAATAGATCACCATGTTTGTTAGAGTACCCTAATAAAGCTGAGTTTGTACGCTAGGCCAATCCTAGGGTTAAGTGACATGATACCGAAGTGACATAGGGTACCGTTCATGGATACTTTAATCCGACAGATGAGAAGGATCATCCCAAGGTAGGGGTGAATACACTAGGTAACTCGGATATGGTAAACAGATGGTTACATTTCATAATTGCCTTAGAGATCAAGATATATCTAAAATGTTCGAAGATAAGGTAAAACAAATTGTAATAACTGAGCTTAAATTGATGAATGCATGTCTACTCTTGAATGCTATTTGCTTGTTATGGGTGATTGGGATCACAAATCAATCTCAAAGTATTGATTATCGATTGCATAACTGGATCATAAGATAAGATTTAGGGTAAGAGGATAGTTACTACTAAGCCGTTACCACTTCCCTGGGAGTACGATATTTGATTTAATTAAAATCGTAGATACTTTCCAACAGACTAGCTACACGATAGGTACTCTGCCTTAGGTTCTGATTCATTAAGTAACAGTATAGAGACTAAATGTGACAATTAGTCAGGCTAAGTCCTTAATTACTCATGATCAACATAGGGTAAAACAACACCTATTTTAGTATATCAATCGGAACGCATCAGATTTTTGGCGCCGTTGCCGGGGAAATATCATAATGAATTTAGGATTAAAGGCCACAATTCTAGAGACTTATGATAGGTAGCGGTAGTAACCTAGACCTTAGACCTAACACTTATCTTATGCTAGTTAGACAATCACTTTCCGAAATATAGGATTATCATAACTAATTAATTTTAGATATTATCTGGAATTAAGACATTTAGGATAATCAAATTTTAGAAAATCATTCTAAAACCATATTAAGGAAATTTAACTGCTTTCGAAAAACAAAAGAAGAAAAAAAATGTTAAAAATTTAAAAAACCGAAAAAAAAATGTATTTTTCTTGCTCAATGGTAAGTTGTTCTTTTCCCTATCTCTTGTTCTTTCTTAGTTATTTTTTTTAGTTGTACATTTGTTGCTCTTTTTCGAAGAAATAAAAATGGAAATGAGGATAAAACATATTTTCTTCTGAGTTGTAAAATTTTGGCTTAGATTTTTATTGAACTCCATTTTTGAATTTTCTTAGAGTCATACCGGCTTTATTAGGACGAGTTATATTTCCTTAATAGCAAGACCTCTGAATGTTCTATTGAAAAAGGATGTTCCTTTTGTTTTGCTGATAATTGCATGAGATCTTTTAAACTAAAAGGAATTACTGCACCCATTGAAATCTGCTTTTTGAATGAATATGTGATGTAATGATGTAGTAAGAATTGTTTTAGGACAGAAACATGATAAGAAAGTTCATATATGATAAATTCCGATCTTATCTAGTCTCGTCTAAAACAATAGGTTACACTGATCACTCTGAGATATCTGTGTTCAATAGAACTGATACTGAACCATAATTGATTAAGTTAAGTTTTGTTGTTACTCGAATTTGATATAGAATGAAGGGATAAAAAGAAGTGTTGAAAATCTAGAAAGCAAACCATTTGTCTAGATTAGAAAACCCCGAGTTAGAGGCTATTGTAATACTGATAAATTTTTGATGAAAACTTATTTGCATTGTTTGCTATGTATGATAAGTCTCATCTGTGGTTTATTATTGTTGCAAATTATCTAGTCACTAAATGAGTTCCAAGTAATGTGACTTATCAGCAAAAAAAGAAATTCTTCGCTGATTTGAAATATTACTACTAGGCAGATTTCTCTTCTATTTCAAATTTTTGCAGATCAGTTGATCAGAAGATGTATCTCGGAAGGCGAAGGCCACATGATTCTGAATCATTGCAGGAATCTATGGGAGACCAATTAACTGCTATTAACACTGTCCAGAAAGTGTTGGAAGTAGAATCTTGTTGACCCACCATATTCAAGGATTTTGTATCTCTGATACAGTCCTGCGATGCTTGCCAAATAACAGGTAACACCTCTTCCAGAGATCGCCTACCCCAGCAAGGTATATAGAGTCTTGAAATCTTTAATATCTGGGGTATTATTGAATCCTTTTCACTTTCTTCCTGTGAAAATAATTACATCATAGTAGTCGTGGAACACTTTTCAAAAAATGGCATGAACCACATGTATTACCTACTAATGATGTTAAAGTCATGTGCAGATTCTATGAGAAGTTGTTTTCCAGATTCAGAATGCCAATGTCTTAGGAAAAAACGTTCAGTCTTGTATCTAATCTGTGAAGTCTACCAAGTACCACACTTTAGCAGGGTTTGCTATGGGAATGGAATACTGACCATTCCAAAAGAGGTAGGAGTAGGTTACTGCAGAATGCTACTCCAATGGGAGACGCATACAATCCCAGCTGGAGGAATGATACGGGATTAAGCTGAGGAATAATTCGGAAGCTGGAAACATTCAGAAGATACCACCACAGCAAAACCCCTACCCGCAGAACCAACAGATGAGATACTGGCAACAATTAAAGTCAGACCACTACAAGCAAGTGATCTACCAAGTGATATCGAACGGTTGAAGGATATAGAGGAATTTGGCGTTGTATCAGGAGCATAGCAATGGAGGAGCTTGCATCCCCTTCATACAATCAGCTGTGAGAAACTTCCCCGAGTAAGTCTCAAATACTTAGGCCCAAATCTACACACCACTGGAGCCTCCTACCACCACGGCTTTGCCAAAGCTTCAGGTATCTTTTCTGCCATTCGAAAATTGCATGCAATACCTTCACTGACATTGGCAGGTAGGCACACCAATCCAAATAAGTCTCAGTCTTAGACACGTTCCTTCTGGATACGTTGCTACGATTACGAGAAACTTTGCAAATGATTCGAGGAATCAGTCCTTGGGGCTCGAGTCATTCATCAAATGGATAGGCTACTACCTGGAGCTCGACATTGAAGGATCGGAGCTGACGTCATCCGTTCCAATATCTAGAGCTTGCAGAGTTAAGAACACCTCAGCAATAGCACATGGCTAAGGTGAAGAGCCAATTGACAGATCAGAGAAGACCCTTCTGCTCGCGACATGAAGGGAGTTTTTCTAATCCTCGTATTCCTTTACTTTTATTTTATTTGTTTTGTGTTCTATTTTATTATTTCCATTATCCTTCTTGTTTTGTTGCCTTATTTTCTCTCTTACCATTAGTCAGTCAAATAAGTGTGGGGTAAGAGTTCTCTGTTTTGTTTTTGTTTCTTGTTTGCAAATAAGTGTGGGGTAATTTAGATATGCATGAACACTGAGGACAGTGTCAGACTTAAGTGTGGGGTAGCAGTGCACGGTGCACTGTATTAGTAGAATTTGTTTTTTGCATGATTTTGCTTGTTTTCCACGTAATTTCACACCCTTCCAAAAGTTTTTCAAAATTTTTCATTCTTTCAGACTTTTAAATGCAGTATACTTGGTTAAACAATTGCTTATGTCTATGATATGTAGGTAGAATGTTATGATTAGTAGGAGACAAGGTGATAACTATCTCGAACTATTTGATTAGAAATAGGGGATTCCTGATAACTGAGCACAACTTAGTCTGGATTAGAGACCTCAGCCAATTACCTTTTCAAGACATAACCAGATAAAATTAGGCCAGTTGTGGATGTATTGACAATTAGAGTGACTAGATGAGATTATGAGCTTAAAGTGAAAAGAGGCAAAAGAAATTTAATTAAATAAGGGTAGTTTGCCAGCAGCCTTCGCTACTCGAGCACCACTCCTTCGGGGAACTTAAAGCCTGATGCCCTAAGGTCGTGTAGATTTGGGAGTCATCGGAGTGGGACTCGCTACATGGGTAGTTGAAGTTGACGTGTTTTAAGCAGACTCAAAATACCCTGAAAAATCTATAAAAGAAAAAAAATCAATAAATGCTAAATAATTAAAAATCTGATCACCAAGGCTCAGAACTCAGAAAGTTGTCTGTTGTCAGTATGTCTAGCGACGGGTTGAAATATTATCTGGTAGTAGTTAAGACGAGAGTTTATTGTGTTGACTATCTGGTCTAGACTAGTACACACACTACACATTAGGAAGACCTTGTGACTGAGAAAAAGTTCAACCTAGTTGTTAAGTTGTTTCCTGCTTGATTATAACAATCTGCTAGAGACATTTGAGACCTTGTCATAGCAACCTAACCAGTCAAACCTGTGTTAAGAATTATCTGAATAATTTTTGGAATAAAAACATGACTGGGAATTTAAGTGACTGCACATATGATTTAAAATCACTAACTTCCGGTGGACTTTGCTTGAGGACAAGCAAAAAGCTAAGTGTGGGGTTATTTGATATGCACAAATCATATACCATTTTTAGCATGTTTTTAGACATAAATTAGGGCAATATTTGAATGTATTTGATCTTAATTGAATCAAATTGACATAAAATTGCTTAAATTTCGATTTTGGAAGTTTCAGGAGCAAATTACACGAAAACAGTAAATTTTGGGGCAAAAATGCAATTTTTGGAAATGCTGACCTGGTCAACGGGTCAGGACGGGCGTCCTGACCCAATCAAAGCACCAGGACGGCCGTCCCAATCCAGGACGGGCGTCCCGAAGCACCAGAAGTTGTCCCACATCGAAAGTTTTGGAGATTTTCACTCCAGAAAGCTGCTATAAATACCCCAGGCCTCCAATAGTTGAAATCATCCCTCTCCACTCGATCTGAGTCATTTAGTGACTTCGATTGTACATTTTTCTCGAGTACATAAGTCACTGAGAGACTCGGGCTTAGTATAAGTTTATTTCTATTCTTAGAGAGTTTCTCGTTTTCTTTGTTTTCTGAGAGTCTGTCTCAGAATCTTAGATTAGGACTAGATAGGGTTCATTTTTGGTATCATAGAATACCGGGATTTCGTTAGGAGATCCTAAGAGAGAGATAAGGTGCGTGTTCTTAGTCAGATTAGGGCAATTTGCTTAAGCCCGGGATGTAAGGTAAAACAATTGCTACTAGGTCTGAGGAGCGTTCTCCGAAAGCTCTGCCGAGCAGAGTAGGATCGAGCAGCCAGAAGCATACAGGAGCTACAGCGCCGGCTGGACCTGCATAAAGCGGTGACTACTTTATGATAGTGGGTCCCCTAGATGAGGTTCTGTATGTTTACTAATTGTTTTATTTGAATATTAATTTGATGCTTAGTTTATTCATGCAATTACTTAAACGGAGTAGGAATGACTTGCGGTTACGACTGTCCAAGTTATGTATCGAACAAGTATCTGGCTTTCTAGCCTGAAGGGGTCTAGTTGACACGTTAATTGCATGGCACTTGCTTGAGGCGCATGACCGTGCGGTCAATATTGCAGGGGACACGACCAATTTCACTACCTAGTGTTGTTCTAGGTTTACGGTACTTCGTACTCCATGAGCCGATGTTATCGGGGGTTTAGACTAATAGGCTAAGTAGTCTGGTAATGGCTTCCCGACTGATATGCTAAATAGGTGTTATTTTACCCTATGTTGATTATGAATAATTAAGGACTATGATTGACTAATTGTCACATTTAATCTCTATGGTGTCACTTAATCAGCCAGAACCTAAGGCAGAGTACCTATCGTGTAGCTAGTCTGTTGGAAAGTATCTACGATTTTATTAAATAAATATCGTACTCCCAGGGAAGTGGTAACGGCTTAGTAGTAACTAGCCTTTTACCCTAACTCTTATCTTATGATCCAGTTATGCAATCTTCATCAATAACTTTGATGAGAGGGTGATCCATTTTCCACTAGGTTTAAGTCTAATTAAACCTAAAAGTGTTTTATAGATAAGGTCGTGATTTTATGTTATACTGTTCCTACATGTTGATTGACCTATATTCAAGTATTTTAGACATGTCTTGGCCTGGATTGCAACTATGTTCTGAGTCTAAAGGTGTACCACATCTGAGTAATCTGATATACCGCCCCATAGCCAAGGAAAACGGCCCTACTCACGGTTACTACTAAAGACAGCTATGAAAGCCCTATGTCACTTCGGGGATCATGCCGCTTGCCCATAACCGCAGGCATAAACGCTCTACTCAGCCTACTTAGACTACTCTAACAAGTAGGGTGTTCCGCAGGTTATTTTATCTAATTTGGCAGACACCAATACTAATTGATGCCTGTTAAACTAAACAGGTTATGAATAGACCGTTGTTAGGAATTGTCTATAACCCTAATTTTAGTTTAAAAGAAACTACATTAGACATGCAGACATAATGAATATTTAGGCAGGTGGCCATTTCCGGAAAAACATAATAACTTCAACATATATAAAAAATATTCATAACAATTCATAATCCAGTATCCATTATTGCTATTTGGACAAACACAATAACAACATATAAGAGAGGGACATGGGGACTGATGCTATAAAGAAATCACCCTTTACGTAGTCTCGCCGATGGAGCGTACTGCTGTATATGTCGTATTACTTGACCCGACTCTACTCGCCGGAACCTTCGGAGGACGCTTCCTCAGCCTAGTAGCTGGACATTATCTTACGTCCTGGGCTTAAGCCCAACCCTGTGGACTGACTCTTCGAACACCTAGAGCCCTCTTAGGATCTCCTAACAAAATTCCAAGTATTCTATGAATACCAGAAACGAACCTATCTATCGAACCCTAGGGTCTGAGACTATTTATCAGAAACTAAGAAAAGCAAAACACTAAAAAGGAAAGAAAGAAAACTTATACTGAAATCTGAGTCTCCTAGTGAGTTGTGTACTCGAGAATTGTACACTGGAAACCACTGAATGACTCAGATCGAGTGGAGAGGGATGAATTCAACTGAGGAAGGCCTGTGGTATTTATAGCAGCTTTCTGGAGTGATTTTCTCTAAAAAATTCGATGTGGGATTCTGAATTCTGGTTTTGGACGCCCGTCCAGGTCTGTTGACTAGGTCAGGATGGCCGTCCTGAGTCCTGGACGCCCGTCCCGACCTGTTGACCAGGTCAGGACGCCCGTCCTGAACCGGGACACCCTCCCCGATGTCCGAACATTTGAAAAATTGCATTTTTGCCCCGAAATTCGCCATTTTCTTCCACTTTCACCTGACACTTCCAAAATCATAAAAACTATGAAATTAAGTTAATAATGAACAATTAAGACCAATTTGCCCTCAATTTCACCCTAAATCATTCCTAAAAACATGCTAAAAATGTGATATGATTTATGCATATCAGATAACCCCACACTTAGCTTTTTGCTTGTCCTCAAGCAAAGTCTACTTGAAGTTAGTGATTCTAAATCATAGTGCAGTCACTTAAATTTCCTAGTCATGTTTTTATTCCAAAAATTATTCAGACAATTCTTAACACAGGTCTGACTGGTTAGGTTGCTATGACAAGGTCTCAAATGTCTTTAGTAGATTGTTATAATCAAGCAGAAAACAACTTAACAACTAGGTTGAACTCTTCTCTTAGTCACAAGGTCTTCCTGATGTGTAGTGTGTGTACTAGTCTAAACCAGATAGTCAACATAATATACTCTCGTCTTACTACTACCAGATAACACTTCGACCCGTCGCTAGACATAACAGACAACTTTCTGAGTTCTGGGCCTTGGTGATCAGATTTTTAATGATTTAGCATTTATTGATTTTTTTTCTTTATAGATTCAGGGTATTTTGAGTCTGCTTAGAACACGTCAACTTCAACTACCCATGTAGCGAGTCCACTCCGATGACTCCCAGACCTACACGACCTTAGGGCATCAGGCTTTAAGTTCCCCGAAGGAGTGGTGCTTGAGTAGCGAAGGCCGCTCGCAAACTACCCTTATTTGATTAACTTTCTTTTGTTTCTTTTCACTTTTAGCTCAGAGTCCCATATAGTCATTCTAATTGTCAAAACATCCACAACTGGTCTTAATTTTATCTAGTTAAGTCTTGAAAAGGTAATTGGCTGAGGTTTCTAATCCAGACTAAGTTGTGCTCAGTTATTAGGAATCCCCTATTTCTAATCAATAAGTTCAAGATAGTCATCAATCGTCTCCTACTAACCATAACATTCTACCTACATATCATAGACATCAGCAAATGTTTACCAATCATATTACATTTAGAAGTCTGAAAGAATGAAAAATTTTGAATTTTTTTTGGAATGGTGTGAAATTATAGGAAAAACATGCAAAATAATGCAAAACTTTTCTCAAACTACTACAGTGCACCGTCTGCTCGACAGAACCTTCGGAGGACGCTTCCTCAGCCTAGTAGCTAGACTTTACCTTACATCCTGGATTTAAGCCCAGCCTTGTGGACTAATTCTTCGAACGCCTAGAGCCCTCTTAGGATCTCCTAACGAAATCTCGGGTATTCTATGAATACCAGAAATGAACCTATCTATCGAACCCTAGGATCTGAGACTTTCTCAGAAACTAAGAAAAATGAAACACAAAAAGGAAAGAAAGAAAACTTATACTGAAATCTGAGTCTCCGAGTGAGTTGTGTACTCGAGAATTGTACAATGGAAACCACTGAATGACTCAGATCAAGTGGAGAGGGATGATTTCAACTGAGGAAGGCATGGGGTATTTATAGCAGCTTTCTGGAGTGATTTTCTCTCAAAAATTCGATGTGGGATTCTGAATTATGGTTCGGGATGCCCGTCCCGGTCTGTTGACCAGGTCAGGACGCCCGTCCTGATTCGGGACGCCCTCCCCGAAGTCCGAACTTCTAAAAAATTGCGTTTTTACCCCGAAATTTGCCATTTTCTTCCACTTTTCACCTGACACTTCCAAAATCATAAAAACTGTGAAATTGAGTTAATAATGAACAATTAAGACCAATTTACCCTCAATTTCACCCTAAATCATGCCTAAAAACATGCTAAAAAAATGATATGATTTATGCATATCAGATAACCACACACTTAGCTTTTTGCTTGTCCTCAAGCAAAGTCTACTTGAAGTTAGTGATTCTAAATCATAGTGCAGTCACTTAAATTCCTAGTCATGTTTTTATTCCAAAAATTATTCAGACAATTCTTAACACAGGTCTGACTGGTCAAGTTGCTATGACAAGGTCTCAAATGTCTCTTGTAGACTGTTATGATTGAGCAGAAAACAACTTAACAACTAGGTTGAACTTATGGAAATCTGATAACAAAAATCTAATGGCTTTCCGACTGATATGCTAAATAGGTGTTATTTTACCCTATGTTTGATTATGATTAATTAAGGACTGTGATTGACTAATTGTCACATTTAGTCTCTATGGTGTCACTTAATCAGTCAGAACCTAAGGCAGAGTACCTATCGTGTAGCTAGTCTATTGGAAAGTATCTACGATTTTATTAATTAAATATCGTACTCTCAGGGAAGTGGTAACGGCTTAGTAGTAATTAGACTTTTTTTCTAACTCTTATCTTATGATCCAGATATGCAATCGTCATCAATAACTTTGATGAGAGGGTGATCCATTCTCCACTAGGTTTAAGTCTAATTAAGCCTAAAAGTATTTTAAAGATAAGGTCCTGATTCTATGTTATATTGTTCCTACATGTTAATTGACCTATATTCGAGTGTTTTAGACATGTCTTGGCCTGGATTCCAACTATGTTCTGAGTCTAAAGGTGTACCACATCTGAGTAATCTGATATACCGCCGCATCGCCAAGGTAAACGGCCCTACTCATGGTTACTACTAAAGACAGCTATGAAAGCCCTATGTCACTTCGGGGATCATGCCGCTTGCCCATAACCGCGGGCATAAACGCTCTACTCAGCCTACTTAGACTACTCTAACAAGCAGGGTGTTCCGCATGTTATTTTATCTAATATGGCAAACACCAATACTAATTGATGCCTGTTAAACTAAACAAGTTATGAATAGACCTTGGTTAGGATTTTGTCTATAACCCTAATTTTAGTTTATAAGAAACTACATTAGACATGCAGACATAATGAATATTTAAGCAGGTGGCCATTTCCGGAAAAGCATAATAACTTCAACATATATAACAAATATTCATAACAATCATAATCAAGTATTCTTAATTGATATTTGGACAAACACAATAACAACATATAAGAGAGGGACAGGGGGGCCGATGCCATAAAGAAATCACCCTTTATGAAGTCTTGCCGATGGAGCATACTGCTGTATATGTCGTATTGCTTGACCCGACTCTGCTCGATAGAACCTTCGAAGGACGCTTCCTCAGCCTAGTAGATGGACTTTACCTTACATCCTGGACTTAAGCCCAGCCCTGTGGACTAACTCTTCGAACGCCTAGAACCCTCTTAGGATCTCCTAACGAATTCTCAGGTATTCTATGAATACCAGAAATGAACCTATCTATCGAACCCTAGGATCTGAGACTAATTCTCAGAAACTAAGAAAAGCAAAACACAAAAAGGAAAGAAAGAAAACTTATACTGAAATCTGAGTCTCTGAGTGAGTTGTGTACTAGATAATTGTACACTGTAAACCACTGAATGACTCAGATCGATTGGAGAGGGATGATTTCAACTGAGGAAGGCCTGGGGTATTTATAGCAGCTTTCTGGAGTGATTTTCTCTCAAAATTTGATGTGGGATTCTCAATTCTGGTTCGAGATGCCCGTCCCGGTCTGTTGACCAGGTCAAGACAGCCATCCCGAGTCCTGGATGCCTGTCCCGACCTATTGACCAGGGCAGGACGCCCGTCCTGATTCAGGACGCCCGTCCTGATTCAGGACGCCCTCCCCGAAGTCCGAACTTCTGAAAAATTGCATTTTTGCCCCGAAATTTGCCATTTTCTTCAACTTTTCCCCTGACACTTCCAAAATCATAAAAACTATGAAATTGAGTTAATAATGAACAATTAATACCAATTTACCCTCAATTTCACCCTAAATCATGCCTAAAAACATGCTAAAAACGTGATATGATTTATGCATATCAGATAACCCCACACTTAGCTTTTTGCTTGTCCTCAAGCAATGTCTACTTGAAGTTAGTGATTCTAAATCATAGTGCAGTCACTTAAATTCCAAGTCATGTTTTTATTCCAAAAATTATTCAGACAATTCTTAACACAGGTCTGACTGGTCAGGTTGCTATGACAAGGTCTCAAATGTCTCTAGTAGACTGTTATGATTGAGCAGAAAACAACTTAACAACTAGGTTGAACTTTTCTCTCAGTCATAAGGTCTTCCTGATGTGTAGTGTGTGTATTTGTCTAGATCAGATAGTCAACACAATATACTCTCGTCTTAACTACTACCAGATAATACTTTGACCCTGTCGATAGACATAATAACAATAGACAACATTCTAAGTTCTGAGCCTTGGTGATCAGATTTTTAATGATTTAGCATTTATTGATTTTCTTTATAGATTCAGGGTATTTTGAGTCTGCTTAGAACACATCAACTTCAACTACCCATGTAGCGAGTCCCACTCCGATGACTCCCAGACCTACACGACCTTAGGGCATCAGGCTTTAAGTTCCCCGAAGGAGTGGTGCTCGAGTAGCGAAGGCTGCTGGCAAACTACCCTTATTTGATTAACTTTCTTTTGTTTCTTTTCACTTTTAGCTCAGAGTCTCATCTAGTCATTCAAAACATCCACAACTGGTCTTAATTTTATCTAGTTAAGTCTTGAAAAGGTAATTGGCTGAGGTTTCTAATCCAGACTAAGTTGTGCTCAGTTATTAGGAATCCCCTATTTCTAATCAATAAGTTCAAGATAGTCATCAATCGTCTCCTACTAACCATAACATTCTACCTACATATCATAGACATCAGCATGTGTTTACTAATCATACTGCATTTAGAAGTCTGAAAGAATGAAAATTTTTGAAAACTTTTGGAAGGGTGTGAAAATACGGGGAAAACAAGCAAAATCATGCAAAACGTTTGTCAAACAACTACAGTGCACCATGCACTGCTACCCCACACTTAAGTCTGACACTGTCCTCAGTGTTCATGCATAGCTAAACTACCCCACACTTATTTGAAAACAAGAACAAAAACAAAACAAAGAACTCAAGGACAAAATAAAGGTAAGAGAGAAAATAAGGTAACAAAACAAGAAGGATAGCAAAACAGAACACAAAACAAATGAAATAAAAGGAATATGAGGATTAGAAAAACTCCCTTCATGTCGCGAGCAGAAGGGTCTTCTCTGATCTGTCAGTTGGCTCTTCACCTTAGCCATGTGCTATTGCTGAGGTGTTTCTGACTCTGCAAGCTCTAGATATTGGAACGGATGACGTCAGCTCCGATCCTGCAATGTCGAGCTCCAGGTAGTGGCATATCCATTCGAGGAATGACTCAAGCCCCAAGGACTGTTTCCTTGACTCATTTGCAAAGGTCCTCGTAATCGTAGCAACGTGTCCAGAAGGAACGTGTCTAGGAATGAGACTTCTTTGGATTGGTGTGCCTACCTGCCAATGTCAATAAAAATATTGCATGCAATTTTCGAATGGCAGAAAAGATACCTGAAGCTTTGGCGAAGCCGTGGTGGTGGAGGCTCCAGTGGTGTAGATCTGGGCCCAAGTATTTGAAACTTCCTCGGGGGAAGTTTCTCACAACTGATTGTATGCAGGGGATACAAGCTCCTCCATTGCTATGCTCCTGATACAAAGCCAAATTCCTCTATATCCTTCGACCGTTCGATACCACTTGGTAGATCACTTGCTTGCACTGGTCTGGCTTTAATTGTTGTTAGTATCTCATCTGTTGATTCTGCGGGTAGGGGTTTTACTGTGGTGGTATCTTCTGAAAGTTTCCATCTTCCGAATTATTCCTCAGCTAAATCCCGTACGATTCCTCTAGTTGGGATTGTATGCATTTCCCATTGGAGTAGCATTCTGCATTAACCTACTCCTACCTCTTTTTGGAATGGTCAGTATTCCATTCCCATAGCAATCCCTGCTAAAGTGTGGTACTTGGCAGACTTCACAAATTCGATACACAGATTGAATGTTTCTTCCTAAGACATTGGCATTCTGAATCTGGAAAACAACATCTCATAGAATCTGCACATGACTTCAACATCATTAGTAGGTAATGCCTGTGGTTCAGGCCATTTTTGAAAAGTGTTCCACGACTACTATGATGTAATTATTTTCACAGGAAGAAAAAAAAAACATGATTTCCTAGTCATGTTTTTATTCCAAAAATTATTCAGACAATTCTTAACACATGTCTGACTGGTTAGGTTGCCATGACAAGGTCTCAAATGTCTCTAGTAGATTATTATGATCAAGCAGAAAACAACTTAACAACTAGGTTGAACTCTTTTCTTAGTCACAAGGTTTTCCTGATGTGTAGTGTGTGTACTAGTCTAGACCAGATAGTCAACACAATAAACTCTCGTCTTGACTGTTACCAGATAACACTTCGACCCGTCGCTAGACATACTGACAACAAACAACCTTCTGAGTTCTAAGCCTTTGATACGCGAAAATCGTATCACCTTTTTAACATGTTTTTATGTATGAATTTGGGTGAAATTAAGGGTAAATTGATCTTAATTGTTCATTATTTACTTAATTTCACAGTTTTTCTGATTTTGGAAGTGTCAGGTGAAAAGTAGACGAAAACAGCAAATTTTGGGGCAAAAACGCAAATTTTGGAAATATTAACTTAGTCAACGGGTCAGGACGGGCGTCCTGAACCCGGGACGGGCGTCCAGGACTCGGGACGGGCGTCCCGACCTGGTCAACAGATCAGGACGGGCGTCCTGAGCCCCTAGAACCAGTCCCACATCGAATGTTTGTTGAAAAATCACCCCAGGAAGCTGCTATAAATACCCCAGGCCTCCAGCAGTTGAATTCATTCCTCTCCACTCGATCTGAGTCATTTAGTGGTTTCAAGTGTACTCTTCTCTAGTACACAACTCACTCAGAGACTCGGATCTCAGTTTTCTTTCTTATTAGTGTCTTGTTTTAATTTCGGAGAAATAGTCTCAGATCTTAGGTTTCTCTAGATAGGTTCGTTTCTGGTATTCATAGAATACCCGGGATTTCGTTAGGAGATCCTAAGAGGGCTCTAGGCGTTCGAAGAGTCAGTCCACAGGGCTGTGCTTAATCTGGGTATTAAGGTAAAACCCAGTTACTAGGGCGAGCAATACGACATATACAGTAGTACGCTCCGTCGGCGAGACTACGTAAAGGGTGATTTCTTTATGGCATCAGTCCCCATGTCCCTCTCTTATATGTTGTTATTGTTTTGTTCTAAATACTTATTATGAATACAAGATTACGATTTTTATGAATAGTTGTTTTATATGTTGACGTTGTTATGTTTTTCCGGAAATAGCCACCTGCTAAATATTCATTATGTCTGCATGTCTAATGTGCTCTTTTAAACTAAAGTTAGGGTTATAGACAATTCCTAACCACGGTCTAATCATAACCTGTTTAGTTTAACATGCATCAATTATTATTGGTGTCTGCCATGCTAGATAAAATAACATGTTGAACACCCTGCTTGTTAAAGTAGTCTAGGTAGGGGCCGAGCTGAGTCCGATTATGCCGGTGGCTAGGGCAAGCGGTATGATCCCCGAAGTGACATAGGGCTTTCATGGATGCCTTCGTCCCGAACCGTGAGTAGGGCCGTCATTAAGGTAGGGCGGTTTATTAGAGACCTCGGATGTGGTACGCCTTTAGACACAGAACATAGTTGCAATCCAGGCTAAGATGCATCTAAAATATTCAAATTCAGGTCATTCAACATATAGGAACAGTATAACATAGAATCAGGACTCATCTATAAAACACTTCTAGGATTAATTAGACTGAAACATAGTGGAGAATGAATCACCCTCTCATCAAAGTATTTGATGAAGATTGCATAACTGGATCATAAGATAGGAGTTAAGATAAAAGGCTAGTTACTACTAAGTCGTTGCCACTTCCCTGGGAGTACGATATTTAACTTAATAAAATCGTAGATACTTTCCAACAGACTAGCTACACGATAGGTACTCTGCCTTAGGTTCTGGCTGATTAAGTGACACCATAGAGACTAAATGTGACAATTAGTCAATCACAGTCCTTAATTATTCATAATCAACATAGGGTAAAATAACACCTATTTAGCACATCGGTCGGAAAACCCATCAGCCTTGGTGATCATATTTTGGAAGGGTGTGAAATTATGGGAAAAACATGCAAAATCATGCCAAAAGTTTCTCAAACTACTACAGTGCACCGTGCACTGCTACCCCACACTTAAGTCTGACACTGTCCTCAGTGTTCATGTATAGCTAAACTACCCCACACTTATTTGAAGACAAGAACAAAAACAAAACAAAGAACTCAAGAACAAAACAAAGAACTCTTACCCCACACTTATTCGACTAACTAAGGGTAAGAGAGAAAATAAGGCAACAAAATAAGAAGGATAGCAAAACAAAACACAAAACAAATAAAATAAAAGGAATATGAGGATTAGAAAAACTCCCTTCATGTCGCGATCAGAAGGTTTTTTTCTCTGGACTGTCAATTGGCTCTTCACCTTAGCCATGTGCTATTGCTGAGGCGCCCTTGACTCTGTAAGCTCTAGATATTGGAACGGATGACGTCAGCTCCGATCCTTCAATGTTGAGCTCCAGGTAGTGGCCTATCCATTTGATGAATGACTCGAGCCCCAATGACTGATTCCTCGAATCATTTGCAAAGTTTCTCGTAATCGTAGCAACGTACCCAAACGGAACGTGTCTAGGAATGAGACTTCTTTGGATTGGTGTGCCTACCTGCCATTGTCAGTGAAGGTATTGCATGCAAGTTCTGAATGGTCGAAAAGATACCTGAAGTTTTGGCGAAGCCGTGGTGGTAGGAGGCTCCAGTGGTGTAGATCTGGGCCCAAGTATTTGAAGCTTCCTCGGGGGAAGTTTCTCACAGCTGATTGTATGCAGGGGATGTAAGCTCCTCCATTGCTATTCTCCTGATACAATGCCAAATTCCTCAATATCCTTCGGTCGTTCGATACTACTTGGTAGATAACTTGCTTGCACTAGTCTGGCTTTAATTGTTGCCAGTATCTCATCTGTTGATTCTGCAAGTAGGGGTGGTGCTTGGCAGACTTCACATATTAGATACATAGACTGAACGTTTCTTCCTAAGACATTGGCATTCTGAATCTGGAAAACAACTTCTCATAGAATCTGCACATGACTTTAACATCATTAGTAGGTAATGCCTGGGGTTCAGGCCATTTTTTTGAAAAGTGTTCCACGACTACTATGATGTAAATGTTTTCATAGGAAGAAAAGGATTCGATACCCCAGATATCAAAGAATTCAAGACTCTATATACCTTGCTGGGGTAGGTGATCTCTGGAAGAAGTGTTACCTGTTATTTGGCAAGCATCGCAAGACTGTATCAGTGATACAAAATCCTTGAATATGGTGGGTCAACAAGATTCTACTTCCAACACTTTCCGAACAGTGTTGATAGCAGTTAATTGGCCTCCCATAGATTCCTGCAATGCTTTAGAATCATGTGGCATTCGCCTTCCGAGATACATCTTCTGATCAACTGATCTGCAAAAATTTGAAATAGAAGAGAAATCTGCCCAGTAGTAATATTTCAAATCAGCAAAGAATTTCTTCTTTTGCTGATAAGTCATATCACTTGGGAATAATTAGCAGCTAGATAATTAGTAATATCAGTAAACCACGGAGGAGAATCATTACTCATAGCAAACAATGAAAATAGATCCTCATTCAGAAATTTATCAGATACTATTGTCTCATCTATAGCCTCTAACTCAGGGTTTCCTAATCTAGACCAAAGGTTTACTTTCTAGATTCTTAACCCTTTTTCTTACCCCTTCATTCTATATCAAATTCAAGTAACAATAAAACCGACCATACACAATTGAACAAATTTATCCTTATGGAGTGGTCTCGGTTGTGGATAAAAAGGGGATGAAATTTAAAGTCAATGGGCATAGACTCAAACTCTACAAAGATGGAGACCAAGAGCAAACCGTTGCTTCTCTATCTTTGGTCAATGCTGAAGAATTAAATGGACCCAAAACAAGTGACAAATTCAAGTGAACACTTTTTATTTTGCTTTATTTTCTGTTTTCCTTTCTTTCTGTTTATTTATTATTTCCTGTTTTTCTTTCTTTCTGTTTCTTTACTATTTCTGTTCTTTTTGTTTTATTCGGTGTCGGGTACCCCTGTACCCGACCATTGTTAGTTTTTTCTGTTTTGTCGTTTTCTTTATTTTTTTATTTCAGTTTGGGGGATGCTCCAGCATCGACCTCTACAGATGCCGCGACAACGACAATGTGCTGGAAATCCTTGGCCCTATTTCCCGACCGAACTCCTACCTGAGGAGGATCCCAACAGAATGGATGACGATTTCATCATCACCCCTTGATGCACTCCCATCGAGACGGGAGTAGTTCTTAACCTTACCCTCCTTTACTTTTATGTTTTTGGGATTGTACTTCAATTGCCTGATGTGCAGGTCTTGAACACCTTTACTTGTCTTTTGTTTTATTTTATTTTGTTTTGACTCCTTTTGTTTTGTTTTGTTCTGTTTTGTTACATTGCTTTGCCTGCTGTCTGAAATTCTATGTTAAAGCAATGAGGACATTGCTTCCCTTTAAGTTTGGGGGAGGGTGTCCTCTTAGGGCAAAAAGTTCAAAAATGGTGCTAATTTTCAAAATTTTTCCTGCTGTCTTTTGAGTGCATGAACATCCTCTCTGCTGAAATTATGAGTGATCTATTTGAATGCATAGATGCCTTGTCTGAAAAACTGTTTTTAGGATGCCTTACAAATTGATTGATCTGGCAAAGAAGACCTGTTTGCATGAATGTGGCAGCATTTTTCATATGACCCATTAGAACCTTAGTTTTAGCAGGATTAGCGTAGACTTTTGGGACCCGATTTATGATGATATCTTAAAAACAAAAGTACATTCTCGTAGACTTTGTACCTTCTTTCAGAATAATTAGGTATTAGTTGACTCTAAGTGAGAATTATTTCAACTCCCTATCTTTTGCACATAGTCTTACTTGGAAATTTCATGTTTATAAAAAGAGTCACTTTGGTATGAAGGTTCAGAATTTTTAGACTCATCTGTTATAGTCCTTGAGGCGAAATCCTAGTAGATTTGGTACTAAAGAAATGATTGAGGCATGTTCTTGAACCGTTTGAGCCTTTATAGCTTACCCTAATATATTTTGCTTCCTTAGTTAACCCAAGTTGAGCCTAAGCTTAATTTCTTGACACCCTTATTAAATAGCCACTTATCCTAAATGTTTTGAATGTATCCATTCTTTGTTTTCCCTAAACTTGATCTTAGTCTGCAATGAACACTGTTAAACATAAGTTTGGGGGTATACTAAGAATGCTATGAGGAGGAACATAGGAATGCCGCAGCTCAATGCTACAGCATTATCATTTTTATGGGGTTAGTGGTATTTAAGGAAAATTTGAACTTCTGATATAAATGCTCTACGTATTGAGGGTATGTGTATGAAAACATGTGTAAAACAAATGAAAGCACCCTCGTTACTTTAAAAAGAAAAAAAGAAGAACAAAGAGAAGAGCAAAAAGGAAATACGGGTTATGCTTCTTTGAGGTCAAATGTTATATGTTGATTGTGGTTAAATGTTACACGTATTTCTAAAATAGGGTATGAATTTTTATGCTCCTTGGGTGACAAAATATATATATATATATATAAATGTTGTAGAATTGCTGCAACATTGGTGTTGCTGTAGCATTTTTATTCAAAAAAAAATTTTTTTTTTTAGGAAGTGATAGCATGGAGAAGAAGCTCATGGCAGACTAGGACTAAGTTTTGAGCCTACTTTTTATCCATATTTTTCTTACCTTAGCCCTAGCCTACATTACAACCAAATTAAGACCTCTTTGATCTTTATTACTGAATTTGCTACATTAGTGGAGAGGGGTGTAATAGATTGAGTTTGAGGATACAAAATGAACCTTAGGATTACCATATGTTGACTTATGAATGAGAGATTAAAAAGGAAAGACTATTCACACACACACTAGAGTGGAAATTCTTTGAACTTGGGTTAGTTAATATTTGGTTATTCACTAAGGATGGAACATTATGTCTACTCGAATTTTTAATTTTCTCTTTCTGAAATCATTGGTCCCAAGTTTGGCTGAAACTGCTGAGCAAAGTTTTTATGTGGGTATGTATATTTCTAGTTGCTTCTGCATTGCTGCAGCATTGCTCGGGACGAGCAATGACCTATGTTTGGGGGTGTGATAACTCTAGAATAATAGAGTTATTCACATCTAATTTACCACATTTTATTCGGGAATTAATTGACTTTATTTGGAAAATGGAATAAAAATATGTTGATTTGATATTTTCTCTCTTTTTACCTAAAAATGTGGATTTATGGTTAAAAGTCAATTTAATTGAATAAATTTCTCAAGATGTGGATAAATTGTATTATTTGTTATTGAATTGACTTATTGTGACAAGGGTAAAAAGGGAATGTGGATGGTTGACATTGTTGGATAAAAGTGACCGAGAGGAAAGTTTTAAAATTTGTATATGTATCTATATGTATCTATACGTATCTATATGTATATATATATATATATATATATTACACACCCACACACCATTTGTCATTTAAAATCCAGCTGGGCATATTTAAAGATGCACACTTTCGGTCCTATGTATTCATTTCTTTGGTCCCATCCATTATACACATATATATGCATACATATATATATATAAGGTACACATGTTGAAATCTTTGTTATATGTATATATATATATATATATATTTGTGGGAGTACAAGTTGGCAAGTTAGACAAAAAGATAGAAGATAGTTGTTGTCCAACAATCTATATATATATATATATATATATATATATATACATATATATACATACATATGATGAGATTCCTCTCAATTTTCTAGCAGATTTTCAGGAAAAAAATGTGCAATGGTAGCTGCATTATACAAAAAAGAAGAAGCATATTTCCTAGTGGGTATATATATATGTATGTATATATATTCACATGATGACAACTCTCAAGCAGAGGAAACGAAGGGCAGCAGTACGTTGATTAAAGCGATTTGGGCAGTAGGGTGATCTCCGATCCAGAGTAATCCTCTCTCCATTTCTTCAAGTTACTACTGTTTTGTAATCAAATGTTCTTTGTAATATGAGAATGTTTACATGTATTCAAGGATTGATTAAAAATGTTTTGGGAGTAATATGTTTTTCGTCTTAGGCTTGACTCCGTTGATTGGTGTCACTAAGGACCTAGGGACTGTTTTTCCTATTACTTTAGTCCTTGTCTTTCATGATTCTTGGTTCAAGGGTTAATTAAAAATATTTTGGGAGTGATTTGTTTTCCGTCTTAGGCTTGACTCCGTTGATTGGTGTCACTAAGGACCCAGGGACTATCTTTCCTATTACGTTGATTCTTGTTTTCCATGATTCGTTTTAGCATAATATATATCTTTAACCCGACGATGTTGTGGTGTAGTTAAGTATGAGCATGTTGAATACACTGTTTTGACTATGATGATAAGTATGCTGCAGCATTACTTTTTGTTTTTATGTTTAATGCTTGTATGGGGCAATGCTTGGTTTATTCATGTAATTGCATTAGAATTATGTGGCGCTATATTTGAGAACTGCGTGAACAGCGGTAATCATATAGTAGTGGATTTGAGAACTGCGTGAACAATGGTACATTCACTGCCTAGCGTTGCGCTAGGTCGACGGTATGTTATCGGGGATCTAGACTAGTAGATCAAGTAGTTTGGGTGAAACCAGACATGCTATAGCATTGATATGGAACTGAAAGCATGCTTTGTATACTTAGATTCATCTTTGGCTTGTACTTACATTTTTGGCGTAAATGCCGCAACATTGTATTACCTGTAGTACTCTTGTGGTAATTTCCTGTAGGCTGACTTTTAACTGTTAACTGTAGTTAGGAGTAGGAATGTCGTAGCATTAGACCACTCTCCATTCATGATTTATCATTCTTTATTCTTTTATTCTTTTAACCATTTGTACAATCGTATTTGCATTTGTAATTGGCGTACATAGTCCCCGTGGGATCGATAATCTTGTACTTAAGTACATATATTACTTGTTGACCGGTGTATACTTGCACTTGTTAAGATTGCGTTGATTTATTCTATTTTCTTTATCTTTACAAATTGTGACACACGCACACAACGCAACAAGTTTTTGGCGCCGTTGCCGGGGACTTTGGAGTCAATTTGATTGTATATATTGATTGTTTGCATTTGGTTTTATTTTTCAGTTTATTTTTATACTCATTCTTGAACTTACAAGATTATTTAAATGATTGTGTGAGGTACGAATAATTTATGCATGAGCTGAACTATTTTTGTGGATTTATTGATCTGAATTATTTGCTAAATGTCAGCTTATGTATCATTCATTCCTTAACGTGTGCTTTTTTGCATGAGTAAAACGCGCAAGGGCTCTCAAGAGATGAGGAGCAGACCACAAGGATCACTTCCGAGCGATACAGAAAATCCAAGAATAGAAGGAAAAGCACATTGCAAGGCGGTAGCACTACGAAGTGGCAGAATACTGGACGAGCCAAAAACGAAGTCTGGAGCAGCTGAGTCGACCAGTGAGTCCAGCCATAATGCAGAAATTCCAGTAGCTGAAAAAGAATCAGTGGAGTCAAATGATGCAGCATCGCAAATGCCACAGCAAAGCACCATTCCAGAACAGCCGGATGCTGCAGCATCAGCATCACTAATGCCGCAGCAATGCAATATTCCATAGAGCAAACCAGTACAACAAAGAATGCCTTTTCCACAGAGGTTTGCCAAGAAGAAACAAGATGAGCAGTTTAAGAAGTTATTGGACATTTTGAAACAGCTGCACATCAATATTCCATTGGTGGAAGCAATAGAACAAATGCCCAACTATGCGAAGTTCATGAAGGATATCCTTACAAAAAGGAGAAAGTTTGGAGAATATGAAATTGTTTTACTAACCAAAGAATGCAGTTTCTTTTTGCAGGATAAGCTGCCCCCTAAAATGAAAGATCCGGGGAGCTTTAATATTCCTTGTTCTATTGGAGACTCATATTGTGGTCTATAGCTCACCCCGATGGAAAGATTGAAGATGTCCTGGTAAGGGTTGATAAATTTATTTTTCCAGCTGACTTTATTGTTCTTGATTATGAAGCAGATAGAGAAGTTCCAATTATTTTGGGGAGACCTTTCCTTGCTACGGGAAGAACCCTCATTGATGTTCAAAAAGGAGAACTTACCATGAGGTTTCAAGATGATAAAGTCACGTTCAATGTGTTCAAAGCCATGAAATTCCACGATGAAGGTGAGGATTGCTTTCGCATATCCACTGTTGATGCTTTGACAAGTGATGATGAAGAATGGATGAACGATGGAGATGATGCATTGGAAAGAGTGTTGATGGAGGAAATGTTGCACTATGGTAATGAAGAAGAAGAGGAATACTCAGCGTGGTTAGAAGCCAATTCTCATGGTTTCAAGTTTCGTGCACAATTTGAATCCTTGGACTTGTCTTCTCGGGAGATCAAAGTGATAAAACCTTCTGTGGAAGAACCACCTGAACTGGAACTGAAGTCATTGCCGCAGCATTTGAAGTACGGATTTCTGGGAGCAGACTCAACTCTGCCTGTGATTATTTCATCATTGCTGGATGTTGAACAAGAAGAAAAATTACTTGGAGTTCTGAGGCAGCATAAGAGAGCTATGGGCTGGACCATAGCTGACATAAGAGGTATAAGTCCAACCTTATGCATGCATAAAATCATTTTGGAAGAAAATTCCAAAAATTCAGTTGAGGGGCAAAGAAGATTAAATCCTATTATGAAGGAAGTGGTAAAGGATCAAATTATCAAGTGGCTGGTTATTGGCATAATCTATCCTATTTCTGACAGTTCTTGGGTAAGTCCTATACAATGTGTGCCCAAGAAAGGGGGAATCACTGTGGTGCAAAATGAAGATAATGAATTGATTCCCACTAGAACCATCATGGGATGGAGGATTTGCATTGACTACAGCAAGCTCAACAAAGCCACACGAAAGGACCACTTCCCACTGCCCTTCATGGATCAAATGTTGGATAGGTTGGCTGGACGTGATTACTCCTGTTTTCTGAATGGCTATTCTGGTTACAACCAAGATTGCTGTAGCACCAAGGGACCAGGACAAAACGACTTTACTTGTCCCTATGGTACATTTGCTTTCAGAAGGGTGCCATTTGGATTATGCAATGCTCCAGCAATGTTCCAACGCTATATGATGGCCATTTTCACATATATGGTGGAGCAGTACTTAGAAGTTTTTATGGATGACTTCTCCGTATTTGGGGATTCTTTTGATGAATGTTTAGAGAATTTGGCCAAGGTGCTTAAACGTTGTGAGGACACCAACTTAGTCCTCAACTGGGAGAAGTGTCACTTTATGGTTAGAGAAGGAATTGTGTTGGGACACCGGATTTCAAAGAAAGGTCTTGAAGTAGACCGAGCCAAGATAGAGGTGATTGAAAAACTACCAACCCCAATAACTATGAAACACATTCGAAGCTTCTTGGGACATGCGGGCTTCTACCGGAGATTCATCAAGGACTTTTCTAAGGTATCTAAGCCTTTATGTCAATTATTAGAAAAAGATAATGTGTTTTCTTTTGATGCAGCCTGTGCCGCAGCATTTGAGGAAATCAAACAAAAGCTTATTTCAGCCCCCGTTATCATAGCACCTGACTGGAATTTACCATTTGAGCTAATGTGTGATGCAATTGAATATGCAGTAGGTGCTGTTTTGGGACAGCGGCATAACAAAATTTTTCATTCCATCTATTATGCCAGCAAGACACTCACGGAGGCTCAGGTAAATTACACTGTTACTGAAAAAGAGTTACTTGTTGTTGTGTTTGCCTTTGATAAATTCAGGTCCTATTTGGTGGGCACAAAAGTCATAGTCTACACCGATCATTCTGCCATCAAATACCTACTTGCAAAGAAGGACTCAAAACCAAGGCTTATTAGATGGATTCTACTCCTACAAGAATTCGATGTGGAAATCAAGGACAAAAAGGGAGTGGAAAACCAAGTGGCTGATCATTTGTCTCGATTGGAGCAACAAGGGGGATGTCAAATCCCAATTAATGAACATTTTCCAGATGAACAGCTCCTGGAAATTTCAGAAGACATGAAATTGCCGTGGTATGCAGATTATGCCAACTTTCTGGCCAGTGGTGCAATGCCGCCAGATTTTTCATACCATGAACGGAAGAAGTTTCTCCATGATGTCAAAAGTTATTTTTGGGAGGAACCCTTTTTGTTCAAGCAATGCAAAGACCAAGTGATTCGGAGATGTGTAAACGATGATGAAATTGAGGACATCATTTTTCAATGTCACAACTCACCATGTGGAGGACATTTTGGAGGGTCAAGAACTGCAGCAAAGGTACTACAATCTGGTTTCTTTTGGCCTTCATTATTTAAAGATTGTTATGAGTTTGTGGCAAGGTGTGATCGCTGCCAACGAGTGGGTAACATCTCAAGAAGAAACAAAATACCTCTCACCAACATTTTGGAAGTGGAACTTTTTGATGTATGGGGTATTGATTTTATGGGACCTTTCCCACCTTCTTTTGGGAATTCATACATTTTAATGGCAGTAGATTATGTGTCTAAGTGGGTGGAAGCTGCAGCATTCCCCACTAATGATTCCAAAGTGGTGATCAATTTCCTTCGAAAGAATATTTTCTCACGTTTTGGAACACCTAGAGCAATCATCAGTGATGAGGGTTCTCATTTTGTCAACAAATAGCTAGGAGCCTTACTAGCCAAGTACCATGTTCATCACCGGGTTGCCTTGCCATACCATCCTCAAACAAATGGGCAAGCTGAATTGTCCAACCGAATCATCAAAGGTATCCTTGAGAAGGTGGTTAACCCAAACCGAAAAGATTGGTCAAGAAGGTTAGATGACGCTCTATGGGCCTACAGGACAGCTTTCAAGACTTCAATAGGTATGTCTCCTTATAGACTAGTTTTTGGGAAAGCTTGTCACTTACCCGTTGAGCTAGAGCACAAAGCATACTGGGCGCTGCAGCATCTCAACATGGACATGAATGCTGCTGGAAACAAGAGAATGCTGCAGCTTTCTGAACTGGATGAGCTGAGATTATTTTCTTATGAAAATGCCAAGTTATACAAGGAAAAAACGAAGAGGTGGCATGATAAACACATCCAGCCAAGAAATTTTGAAGTTGGACAACAAGTTTTGATTTTTAATTCAAGATTGAGACTATTTCCAGGCAAATTGAAATCGAGATGGACCGGACCATACACAATTGAACAAATTTATCCTTATGGAGTAGTCTCGGTTGTGGATAAAAAGGGGATCAAATTTAAAGTCAATGGGCATAGACTCAAACTCTACAAAGATGGAGACCAAGAGCAAACCGTTGCTTCTCTATCTTTGGTCAATGCTGAAGAATTAAATGGACCCAAAACAAGTGACAAATTCAAGTGAACACTTTTTATTTTTGCTTTATTTTCTGTTTTCCTTTCTTTCTATTTATTTATTATTTCCTGTTTTTCTTTCTTTCTGTTTATTTACTATTTTTGTTCTTTTTGTTTTATTCGGTATCGGGTACACCTGTACCCGACCATTGTTAGTTTTTTCTATTTTGTCGTTTTCTTTGTTTTTTTTATTTCAGTTTGGGGGATGCTCCAGCATCGACCTCTACAGATGTCGCGGCAACGACAACGTGCTGGAAATCCTTGGCCCTATTTCCCGACCGAACTCCTACCTGAGGAGGATCCCAACAGAATGGATGACGATTTCATCATCACCCCTTGATGCACTCCCATCGAGACGGGAGTAGTTCTTAACCTTACCCTCCTTTACTTTTATGTTTTTGGGATTGTACTTCAATTGCCTGCTGTGTAGGTCTTGAACACCTTTACTTGTCTTTTGTAATATTTTATTTTGTTTTGACTCCTTTTGTTTTGTTTTGTTCTGTTTTGTTACATTGCTTTGCCTGCTGTTTGAAATTCTATGTTAAAGCAATGAGGACATTGCTTCCCTTTAAGTTTGGGGGAGGGTGTCCTCTTAGGGTAAAAAGTTCAAAAATGGTGCTAATTTTCAAAAATTTTCCTGCTGTCTTTTGAGTGCATGAACATCCTCTCTGCTGAAATTCTGAGTGATCTATTTGAATGCATAGATGCCTTGTCTGAAAAACTGTTTTAGGATGCCTTATAAATTGATTGATCTGGCATAGAAGACCTGTTTGCATGAATGTGGCAGCATTTTTCATATGACCCATTAGAACCTTAGTTTTAGCAGGATTAGCGTAGACTTTTGGGACCCGATTTATGATGATATCTTAAAAACAAAAGTACATTCTCGTAGACTTTGTACCTTCTTTCAGAATAATTAGGTATTAGTTGACTCTAAGTGAGAATTATTTCAACTCCCTATCTTTTGCACATAGTCTTACTTGGAAATTTCATGTTTATAAAAAGAGTCACTTTGGTATGAAGGTTCAGAATTTTTAGACTCATCTGTTATAGTCCTTGAGGCGAAATCCTAGTAGATTTGGTACTAAAGAAATGATTGAGGCATGTTCTTGAACCGTTTGAGCCTTTATAGCTTACCCTAATATATTTTGCTTCCTTAGTTAACCCAAGTTGAGCCTAAGCCTAATTTCTTGACACCCTTATTAAATAGCCACTTATCCTAAATGTTTTGCATGTATCCATTCTTTGTTTTCCCTAAACTTGATCTTAGTCTGCAATGAACACTGTTAAACATAAGTTTGAGGGTATACTAAGAATGCTATGAGGAGGAACATAGGAATGCCGCAGCTCAATGCTACAGCATTATCATTTTTATGGGGTTAGTGGTATTTAAGGAAAATTTGAACTTCTGATATAAATGCTCTACGTATTGAGGGTATGTGTATGAAAACATGTGTAAAAAAATGAAAGCACCCTCGTTACTTTAAAAAGAAAAAAAGAAGAACAAAGAGAAGAGCAAAAAGGAAATACGAGTTATGCTTCTTTGAGGTCAAATGTTATATGTTGATTCTGGTTAAATGTTGCACGTATTTCTAAAATAGGGTATGAATTTTTATGCTCCTTGGGTGACAAAAAAAAATATATATATAAAAATGTTGTAGAATTGCTGCAACATTGGTGTTGCTGCAACATTTTGATTCAAAAAAAAAATGTTTTAGGAAGTGATAGCATGGAGAAGAAGCTCATGGCAGACTAGGACTATGTTTTGAGCCTACTTTTTATCCATATTTTTCATACCTTAGCCCTAGCCTACATTACAACCAAATTAAGTCCTCTTTGATCTTTATTACTGAATTTGCTACATTAGTGGAGAGGGGTGTAATAGATTGAGTTTGAGGATACAAAATGAACCTTAGGATTACCATATGTTGACTTATGAATGAGAGATTAAAAAGGAAAGACTATTCACGCACACACTGGAGTAGAAATTCTTTGAACTTGGGTTAGTTAATATTTGGTTATTCACTAAGGATGGAACATTATGTCTACTCGAATTTTTAATTTTCTCTTTCTGAAATCATTGGTCCCAAGTTTGGCTGAAACTGCTGAGCAAAGTTTTTATGTGGGTATGTATATTTCTAGTTGCTTCTGCATTGCTGCAGCATTGCTCGGGACGAGCAATGACCTAAGTTCGGGGGTGTGATAACTCTAGAATAATAGAGTTATTCACATCTAATTTACCACATTTTATTCGGGAATTAATTGACTTTATTTGGAAAATGGAATAAAAATGTGTTGATTTGATATTTTCTCTCTTTTTACCTAAAAATGTGGATTTATGGTTAAAAGTCAATTTAATTGAATAAATTTCTCAACATGTGGATAAGTTGTATTATTTGTTATTTAATTGACTTATTGTGACAAGGGTAAAAAGGGAATGTGGAAGGTTGACATTGTTGGATAAAAGTGACCGAGAGGAAAGTGAAGAATGTGTGGAAAATTTGCATCTCTACATATATGATACTATATATATATATATATATATATATATATATATATATATATATATATATAAATATATTACACACCCACACACCATTTGTCATTTAAAATCCAGCTGGGCATATTTAAAGATGCACACTTTCGGTCCTATGTATTCATTTCTTTGGTCCCATCCATTATACACATATATATACATACATATATATATAAGGTACACATGTTGAAATCTTTGTTATATGTATATATATATATATATATTTGTGGGAGTACAAGTTGGCAAGTTAGACAAAAAGATAGAAGATAGTTGTTGTCCCAACATATATATATATATATATATATATATATATACTTATATATACAAACATATGATGAGATTCCTCTCAATTTTCTAGCAGATTTTCAGGAAAAAAAGGTGCAGTGGTAGCTGCATTATACAAAAAAGAAGAAGCATATTTCCTCGTGGGTATATATATATATATGTATGTATATATATTCACATGATGACAACTCTCAATTGTTGGCTGGTTTTGTGAGAGTAGGTGGAGAAAAGGGGCAGCATTCGGTGGAAAAATTCCAGAAGGCAGCTGCAAAATTAATTTTTTATTTTGCTGGAATCTTTGGGAAGAAAAATAAGAGAATTAGGAAGAGTGAGAGGGAGTGATAGAGTAGTTCAGTTTTGGCTTTTGGCCATTTTGAGAATAGGATAGTTTTTCTTCATGGTTTTTTAGACTAACTTTTGAGAGGGAAGAACCCAAGAGTGAGCAGGGTGACTTGCTGCAGCATTCATCAGCTGAGCAGTAGAGACGCAGCAGCATCAAGCAGAGGAAACGAAGGGCAGCAGTACGTTGATTAAACCGATTTGGGCAGTAGGTTGATCTTCGATCCAGAGTAATCCTCTCTCCATTTCTTCAAGTTACTACTGTTTTGTAATCAAATGTTCTTTGTAATATGAGAATGTTTACATGTATTCAAGGATTGATTAAAAATGTTTTGGGAGTAATATGTTTTCCATCTTAGGCTTGACTCCATTGATTGGTGTCACTAAGGACCTAGGGACTATTTTTCCTATTACTTTAGTCCTTGTCTTTCATGATTCTTGGTTCAACGGTTAATTAAAAATGTTTTGGGAGTGATTTTTTTTCCGTCTTAGGCTTGACTCCGTTGATTGGTGTCACTAAGGACCTAGGGACTATCTTTCCTATTATGTTGATTCTTGTTTTCCATGATTCGTTTCAGCATAATATATATCTTTAACCCGACGATGTTGTGGTGTAGTTAAGTATGAGCATGTTGAATACACTGTTTTGACTATGATGATAAGTATGCTGCAGCATTACTTTCTGTTTTTATGTTTAATGCTTGTATGGGGCAATGCTTGGTTTATTCATGTAATTGCATTAGAATTATGTGGCGCTATATTTGAGAACTGCGTGAACAGCGGTACATTCACTGCTGATGCGATTCCGGTTGACGTACTAAATAGGTGTTATTTTACCCTATGTCGATTATGATTAATTAAGGACTGTGATTGACTAATTGTCATGTTTAGTCTTATGGTGTCACTTAATCAGCCAGAATCTAAGGCAGAGTACCTATCGTGTAGCTAGTCTATTGGAAAGTATCTACGATTTTACTAAGTTAATTATCGTACTCCCAGGGAAGTGGCAACGGCTTAGTAGTAACTAGCCTCTTATCCTAACTCTTATCTTATGATCCAGTTATGCAATCTTCATCAAATACTTTGATGAGAGGGTGATCCATTCTCCACTAGGTTCAAGTCTAATTAACCCTAGAAGTGTTTTAAAGATAAGTTCTGATTCTATGTTATACTGTTCCTATATGTTGATTGACCTATATTCGAGTGTTTTAGATATATCTTAGCCTGGAATGCAACTATGTTCTGTGTCTAAAGGTGTACCACATCTGAGTCTCTATGCTACCGCCCCCTATCATTAAGGTAAACGGCCCTACTCACGATTCGAACAAAGACAGTTATGAAAGCCCTATGTCACTTTCGGGGATCACTCTGAAGGCTCGTAATCGCTGGCATAACGCTCTACTCAGCCTACCTAGACTACTCTAACAAGCCAGGTGTTCAGCATGTTATTTTATCTAGTATGGCAGACACCAATACTAATTGATGCCTATTAAACTAAACAGGTTATGAATAGACCGTGGTTAGGAATTGTCTATAACCCTAGTTTTAGTTTAAAAGAAACTACATTAGACATGCAGACATAATGATTATTTAGCAGGTGGCTATTTCCGGAAAAACATAATAACTTCAACATACAAAACAATTATTCATAAAATCATAATCTGATATTCATAATTGATGTTTAGGACAAAGCAATAAAACATATAAGAGAGGGGTATGGGGACTGATGCCATAAAGAAATCACCCTTTACTTAGTCTCGCCTACAGAGCGTACTGCTGTATACGTCGTATTGCCCGCCCTGACTCTGCTCGCCAGAACCTTCGGAGGACGCTTCCTCAGCCTAGTAGCTAGACTTTACCTTACGTCCTGGGCTTAAGCCTAGCCCTGTGGACTGACTCTTCGAACGCCTAGAGCTCTCTTAGGGTCTCCTAACGAAACCCCGGGTATTCTATGAATACCGGAAACAAACCTATCTATAGAAACCTAAGATCTGAGACTATTTCTCAGAAACTAAAACAAAACACTAATAAGAAAGAAAACTGAGATCCGAGTCTCTGAGTGAGTTGTGTACTGGAAAACTGTACACTGGAAACCACTTAATGACTCAGATCGAGTGGAGAGGGATGAATTCAACTGCTGGAGGCCTGGGGTATTTATAGCAGCTTCCCGGAGTGAAACATTCTGAAAAATTCGATGTGGGACAGCTTCTGGCGGCTCGGGACGCCCGTTCCGGTTCGGGACGCCCGTCCTGATTCGTTGACCAGGTTCGGGATGCCCGTCCCGGTTCAGGACGCCCGTCCTGGCGGTTTGACCGGGTCGGGACGCCCGTCCCGGACCTTTGACCGGGTCAACATTTCCAAAAATTGCGTTTTTGCCCCAGAATTTGCTGTTTTCGTCTACTTTTCACTTGACACTTCCAAAATCATAAAAACCGTGAAATCAAGTAAATAGTAAACAATTAATGTCAATTTACTCTCAATTTCACATTAAAACATATATAAAAACATGCTAAAAATGTGATACGATTTTCGCGTATCAGATAACCCCACACTTAGCTTTTTGCTTGTCCTCAAGCAAAGTCTACATGGAGTTAGTGATTTTAAACCGTAGTGCAGTCACTTAAATTCCTAATCATGCTTTTATTCCAAAAATTCTTCAGACAATTCTTAACACAGGTCTGATTGGTTAGGTTGCTATGACAAGGTCTCACATGTCTCTAGTAGTTTGTTATGATCAGGCAGAAAATAAATCAACAACTAGGTTGGACTTTTTTCTTAGTCACAGGGTCTTCCTGATGTGTAGTGTCTGTACTAGTCTAGACCAGATAGTCAACACAATGAACTTTTATCTTAACTGCTACCAGATAATACTTCGACCTATCGCTAGACATACTGACAACAGATAGCTTTCTGAGTTCTGAGCTTTGGTGATCAGATTTTTAATGTTTTAGCACTTAGTTATTTTCTTTATAGATTCAGGGTATTTCGAGTTTGCTTAGAACACGTCAACTTCAACTACCCATGTAGCGAGTCCCACTCCGATGACTCCCAGATCTACACGACCTTAGGGCATCAGGCTTTAAGTTCCCCGAAGGAGTGGTGCTCGAGTAGCGAAGGCCGCTGGCAAACTACCCTATTGTAATTAACTTCCTTAAGTTCTTTTCACTTTTAGCTCAGAGTCTCATCTAGTCATTCTAACTGCCAATATATCCACAACTGGTCTAATTTTATCTAGTTAAGTCTCGAATAGGCAATTGGTTGAGGTCTCTAATCCAGACAAGGTTGTGCTCAGTTATCAGGAATTCCCTATTCCTAATCAATTAGTCCAAGATAGTTATCGACTATCTCCTACTAACCATAACATACTACCTACATATCATAGACATAAGCAATTTGTTTAACCAAGCATACTGCATTTAGAAGTCTAAAAGACGGAAAAATTTTGAAAAAATTTTGGAAGGGCGTGAAAATACGGGGAAAACAAGCAAAATCATGCGAAAATTTTTTCAAACTGCTTCAAACTGCTACAGTGCACTGTGCACTGCTACCCCACACTTAAGTTTGGCACTGTCCTCAGTGTTCATGCATAGCTAATTACCCCACACTTATTTGAAAATAAGAACAAAAACAAAACAAAGAACTCAAGAACAAGACAAAGAACTCTTACCCCATACTTATTCGACTAACTAAGGGTAAGAGAGAAAACAAACAAGAAGGATAGCAAAACAGAACACAAAACAAAAATAAGATAAAAGTAAAGGAATATGAGGGCTAGAAAAACTCCCTTCATGTCGCGAGCAGAAGGGTCTTCTCTGATCTGTCAATTGGCTCTTCACCTTAGCCATGTGCTATTTCTGAGGTGTTCTTAACTCTGCGAGCTCTAGATATTGGAACGGATGACGTCAGCTCCGATCCTTCATTGTCGAGCTCTAGGTAGTGGCATATCCATTTGATGAATGACTCAAGCCCCAAGAACTGTTTCCTCGAATCATCTACAAAGTTTCTCGTAATCGTAGCAACGTGTCCAGAAGGAACGTGTCTAGGAATGAGACTTCTTTGGATTGGTGTGCCTACCTGCCAATGTTAGTAAAGGTATTGCATGCAAGTCTCGAATGGAAGAAAAGATACCTGAAGTTTTGGCGAAGCTGCGGTGGTAGGGGGCTCCAGTTGTGTAGATCTGGGCCCAAGTATTTGAGACTTCCTCGAGGGAGTTTCTCACAGCTGATTGGTATGCAGGGAATGCAAGCTCCTCCATTGCTATGCTCCCGACACAATGCCAAATTCCTCTATATCTGCCGACCGTTCGTTACCTCTTGGTAGATCACTTGCTTGCACTGATTTGGCTTTAATTGTTGCCAGTATCTCATCTATTGATTCTGCGAGTGTGGGTTTTGCTGTGGTGGTGTCTTCTGAAAGTTTCCAGCTTCCGAATTACTCCTCAGCTAAATCCCGTACGATTCCTCTAGTTGGGATTGTATGCGTTTCCCATTGGAGCAGCATTCTGCAGTAACCTACTCCTACCTCTTTTGGAATGGTCAGTCATTCCCATAGCAATCCCTGCTAAAGTGTGGTACTTAGCAAACTTCACAGATTTGATACACAGGCTGAACATTTCTTCCTAAAACATTGGCACTCTGAATCTGGAAAACAACTAGAATCTGCACATGACTTTAACATCATTAGTAGGTAATGCCTGTGGCTCAGGCCATTTTGAAAAAATGTTCCACGACTACTATGATGTAATTATTTTCACAGGAAACCTATTGTTTTTAGACAAGACCAGATAAGATCGGAATTTTATCATATGTGAACTTTCTTATCATGTTTCTGTCCTAAAACAATTCTTACTACATCAGTACATCACATATTAATTCAACAAGAAGATTCTAACCAGGTGATGTTATGATGGGTGCAGTAGTTCCTTTTGGTTTGAAAAGATCTCATGCAATTATCAGCAAAACAAAAGGAACATCCTTTTTTTTCAATAGAATATTCAAAGGTCTGGCTATTAAGGAAAAATTATTTCATAACTTGTCCTAATAAAGCCAGCATGACTCTAAGAAAATTCTAAAATGGAATTTCTTCCCGATGAAAATCTAAGCCAGAATTTTACAACTCAGAAGAAAATATGTTTTATCCTCATTTCCATTTTTATTTCTTCGAAATTAAATAAAAGAAGAAAAACATGAAAAAGAGCAACTAAGAAAAGAACTACAAAAAACAAGAGATAGGGAAAAGGATCAACTCACCGTTGAGCAAGAAAGATACATTCTTTTTGGGATTTTAAATTTTTAACATTTTTTTCTTTTTATGTTGAAAGCAGGTAAATTTCCTTAATATGGTTTTAGAATAATTTTCTAAAATTTGATTATCCTAAGTGTCTTAATTTCAGATATTATCTAAAATCAATTAGTTATGATAATCCTATATTTCGGAAACTGATTGTCTAACTAGCATAAGAGAAGTGTTGGGTTAAGGTCTAGGTTACTACCGTTACCTATCATAAGTCTTTAGAATTGTGGCCTTTAATCCTAAATTCATTATGATATTTCCCCGGCAGCGGCGCCAAAAATCTGATGCGATTCCGGTTGACGTACTAAATAGGTGTTATTTTACCCTATGTCGATTATGATTAATTAAGTACTGTGATTGACTAATTGTCACGTTTAGTCTTATGGTGTCACTTAATCAGCCAGAATCTAAGGCAGAGTACCTATCGTGTAGCTAGTCTATTGGAAAGTATCTACGATTTTACTAAGTTAATTATCGTACTCCCAGGGAAGTGGCAACGGCTTAGTAGTAACTAGCCTCTTATCCTAACTCTTATCTTATGATCCAGTTATGCAATCTTCATCAAATACTTTGATGAGAGGGTGATCCATTCTCCACTAGGTTCAAGTCTAATTAACCCTAGAAGTGTTTTAAAGATAAGTTCTGATTCTATGTTATACTGTTCCTATATGTTGATTGACCTATATTCGAGTGTTTTAGATATATCTTAGCCTGGAATGCAACTATGTTTTGTGTCTAAAGGTGTACCACATCTGAGTCTCTATGCTACCGCCCCCTATCATTAAGGTAAACGGCCCTACTCACGATTCGAACAAAGACAGTTATGAAAGCCCTATGTCACTTTCGGGGATCACTCTGAAAGCTCGTAATCGCTGGCATAACGCTCTACTCAGCCTACCTAGACTACTCTAACAAGCCAGGTGTTCAGCATGTTATTTTATCTAGTATGGCAGACACCAATACTAATTGATGCCTATTAAACTAAACAGGTTATGAATAGACCGTGGTTAGGAATTGTCTATAACCCTAGTTTTAGTTTAAAAGAAACTACATTAGACATGCAGACATAATGATTATTTAGCAGGTGGCTATTTCCGGAAAAACATAATAACTTCAACATACAAAACAATTATTCATAAAATCATAATCTGATATTCATAATTGATGTTTAGGACAAAGCAATAAAACATATAAGAGAGGGGTATGGGGACTGATGCCATAAAGAAATCACCCTTTACTTAGTCTCGCCTACAAAGCGTACTGCTGTATACGTCGTATTGCCCGCCCTGACTCTGCTCGCCAGAACCTTCGGAGGACGCTTCCTCAGCCTAGTAGCTAGACTTTACCTTACGTCCTGGGCTTAAGCCTAGCCCTGTGGACTGACTCTTCGAACGCCTAGAGCTCTCTTAGGGTCTCCTAACGAAACCCCGGGTATTCTATGAATACCGGAAACAAACCTATCTATAGAAACCTAAGATCTGAGACTATTTCTCAGAAACTAAAACAAAACACTAATAAGAAAGAAAACTGAGATCCGAGTCTCTGAGTGAGTTGTGTACTGGAAAACTGTACACTGGAAACCACTTAATGACTCAGATCGAGTGGAGAGGGATGAATTCAACTGCTGGAGGCCTGGGGTATTTATAGCAGCTTCCCGGAGTGAAAAATTCTGAAAAATTCGATGTGGGACAGCTTCTGGCGGCTCGGGACGCCCGTCCCGGTTCGGGACGCCCGTCCCGGTTCAGGACGCCCGTCCTGGCGGTTTGACCGGGTTCGGGACGCCCGTCCCGGACCTTTGACTGGGTCAACATTTCCAAAAATTGCGTTTTTGCCCCAGAATTTGCTGTTTTCGTCTACTTTTCACCTGACACTTCCAAAATCATAAAAACCGTGAAATCAAGTAAATAGTAAACAATTAATGTCAATTTACTCTCAATTTCACATTAAAACATATATAAAAACATGCTAAAAATGTGATACGATTTTCGCGTATCAATTGCTTAGCGTTGCGCTAGGTCCACGGTATGTTATCGGGGATCTAGACTAGTAGATCAAGTAGTTTGGGTGAAACCAGACATGCTATAGCATTGATATGGAACTGAAAGCATGCTTTGTATACTTAGATTCATCTTTGGCTTGTACTTACATTTTTTGCATAAATGCCGCAGCATTGTATTACCTGCAGTACTCTTGTGGTAATTTCCATTAGGCTGACTTTTAACTGTTAATTGTAGTTAGGAGTAGGAATGCCGTAGCATTAGACCACTCTCCATTCATGATTTATCATTCTTTATTCTTTTATTCTTTTAACCATTTGTACAATCGTATTTGCATTTGTAATTGGCATACATAGTCCATGTGGGATCGATAATCTTGTACTTAGGTACATATATTACTTGTTGACCGGTGTATACTTGCACTTGTTAAGATTGCGTTGATTTATTCTATTTTCTTTATCTTTACAAATTGTGACACACGCACACAACGCAACAGTTATGCCGGCGGTTATGGGCCAGCGGCGTGATCCCCGAAGTGACATAGGGCTTTCATAGCTGTCTTTTGTTCGAACCGTGAGTAGGGTCGTTTACCTTAGCGATGGGGCGGTAGCATAGAGACTCAGATGTGGTACACCTTTAGACTCAGAACATAGTTGCATTCCAGGCTAAGATATATCTAAAACACTCGAAGATAGGTCAATCAACATATAAGAACAGTATAACATAGAATCAGGACTTTGTCTATAAACACTTTTAGGCTTAATTAGACTTAAACCTAGTGGAGAATGGATCACCCTCTCATCAAAGTTATTGATGAAGATTGCATAACTGGATCATAAGATAAGAGTTAGGATAGGAGGCTAGCTACTACTAAGCCGTTACCACTTTCCTGGGAGTACGATATTTATTTAATAAAATCGTATATAATTTCCAACAGACTAGCTACACGATAGGTAGTCTGCCTTAGGTTCTGACTGATTAAGTGACACCATAGAGACTAAATGTGACAATTAGTCAATCTCAATCCTTAATTACTCATAATCAATATAGGGTAAAATAACACCTATTTAGCAGATCAGTCGGAAACCCATCAACTACCCTATTTAATTAACTTTCTTTTGTTTCTTTTCACTTTTCACTTTTAGCTCAGAGTCTCATCTAGTCATTCTAATTGTCAATACATCCACAACTGGTCTAATCTTATCTAGTTATGTCTTGAAAAGGTAATTGGCTGAGGTCTCTAATCCAGACTAAGTTGTGCTCAATTATCAGGAATTCCCTATTCCTAATCAATAAGTTCAAAATAGTCCTCAATTGTTGATACGCGAAAATCGTATCACCTTTTTAGCATGTTTTTAGATATGATTTCGGGTGAAATTGAGGGCAAATTGATCTTAATTATTTGTTATTTACTCAATTTAACATTTTTTATGATTTTGGAAGTGTCAGGTGAAAAGTGGACGAAAACAGCAAATTTTTGGGCAAAAATGTAATTTTTGGAAATGTTGACCTAGTCAAAGGGTCAGGACGGGCGTCCCGAATCCGGGACGGGCGTCCCGACCCAGTCAAAGCATCGGGATGGGCGTCCAGGACTCGGGACGGGCGTCTAGGACACGGGACGGGCATCCAGGACATGGGACGGGCGTCCCGAACCCCCAGATCCAATCCCACATCGAATGTTTGATGAAAAATCACCCCGGGAAGCTGCTATAAATACCCCAGGCCTCCAGCAGTTGAAATCATTCCTCTCCACTCGATCTGAGTCATTAAGTGGTTTCCAGTGTACACTTCTCTAGTACACAACTCACTCAGAGACTCGAATCTCAGTTTTCTTTCTTGTTAGTGTTTTGTTTTAGTTTCTGAGAAATAGTGTCAGATCTTAGGCTTACATAGATAGGTTTGATACGCGAAAATCGTATCACATTTTTAGCATGTTTTTATGTATGTTTTAATGTGAAATCGAGAGTAAATTGACATTAATCATTTACTATTTACTTGATTTCACGGTTTTTATGATTTTGGAAGTGTCAGGTGAAAAGTAGATGAAAACAGCAAATTCTGGGGCAAAAACGCAATTTTTGGAAATGTTGACCCGGTCAAAGGTCCGGGACGGGCGTCCCGACCCAGTCAAACCGCCAGGACGGGCGTCCTGAACCGGGACGGGCGTCCCGAACCTGGTCAACGAATCAGGATGGGCGTCCCGAGCCGCCAGAAGCTGTCCCACATCGAATTTTTCAGAGATTTTCACTCCGGGAAGCTGCTATAAATACCCCAGGCCTCCAGCAGTTGAATTCATCCCTCTCCACTCGATCTGAGTCATTAAGTGGTTTCCAGTGTACAGTTTTCTAGTACACAACTCACTCAGAGACTCGGATCTCAGTTTTCTTTCTTATTAGTGTTTTGTTTTAGTTTTTGAGAAATAGTCTCAGATCTTAGGTTTCTATAGATAGGTTCGTTTCCGGTATTCATAGAATACCCGGGGTTTCGTTAGGAGACCCTAAGAGAGCTCTAGGCGTTCGAAGAGTCAGTCCAGGGCTGGCTTAAGCTGGGTAAGGTAAAGCCTTACTAGGCTGAGGAAGCGTCCTCCGAAGGTTCTGGTGAGCAGAGTCAGGGCGAGCAATACGACGTATACAGCAGTACGCTCTGTAGGCGAGACTAAGTAAAGGGTGATTTCTTTATGGCATCAGTCCCCATACCCCTCTCTTATATGTTTTATTGCTTTGTCCTAAACATCAATTATGAATATCAGATTATGATTTTATGAATAGTTGTTTTGTATGTTGAAGTTATTATGTTTTTCCGGAAATAGCCACCTGCTAAATAATCATTATGTCTGCATGTCTAATGTAGTTTCTTTTAAACTAAAATAGGGTTATAGACAATTCCTAACCACGGTCTATTCATAACCTGTTTAGTTTAACAGGCATCAATTAGTATTGGTGTCTGCCATACTAGATAAAATAACATGCTGAACACCTGGCTTGTTAGAGTAGTCTAGGTAGGCTGAGTAGAGCGTTATGCCAGCGATTACGAGCCTTCAGAGTGATCCCCGAAAGTGACATAGGGCTTTCATAACTGTCTTTGTTCGTACCGTGAGTAGGGCCGTTTACCTTAATGATAGGGGGCGGTAGCATAGAGACTCAGATGTGGTACACCTTTAGACACAGAACATAGTTGCATTCCAGGCTAAGATATATCTAAAACACTCGAATATAGGTCAATCAACATATAGGAACAGTATAACATAGAATCAGAACTTATCTTTAAAACACTTCTAGGGTTAATTAGACTTGAACCTAGTGGAGAATGGATCACCCTCTCATCAAAGTATTTGATGAAGATTGCATAACTGGATCATAAGATAAGAGTTAGGATAAGAGGCTAGTTACTACTAAGCCGTTGCCACTTCCCTGGGAGTACGATAATTAACTTAGTAAAATCGTAGATACTTTCCAATAGAGTAGCTACACGATAGGTACTCTGCCTTAGATTTTGGCTGATTAAGTGACACCATAAGACTAAACGTGACAATTAGTCAATCACAGTCCTTAATTAATCATAATCGACATAGGGTAAAATAACACCTATTTAGTACGTCAACCGGAATCGCATCAGATTTTTGGCGCCGTTGCCGGAGAAATATCATAATGAATTTAGGATTATTGGCCACAATTCTAGAGACTTATGATAGGTAACGGTAGTAACCTAGACTTTTGATTAACACTTATGTTATACCAGTTAGGCAATCACTTTCCTGAATATAGGATTATCATAACTAATTAATTTTAGATGTCATCTGAAATTAAGAGACTTAGGATAATCAAATTTTAGAAAATTATTCTAGAACCATATTGAGGAAATTTACCTGCTTTCTAAATAAATTTCAAAATCCATAAAAATGATTTTCTTGTTCTTTTTACTTTCTGCTTTTGTTATTTGTTATTTCTAACCAGACTTTGCACTCAGAGATGAAGAGAACAAGAGCAGCTACTAACCAGGCAAAGAAAACAGAAAACCCTGACACTCCAGGACCAAAGAAGACGAAACCAGAAGGACCATCTAGGCCTGCACCAGAAGGCCCCTCTAGGCCCGCACCAGAAGTACCACGAGGGACTCTTCCCTCACAACCAGTGGAAGTAACCTCAAGCCCTGATGCCAGTGAACTAGTGAGACGATTCCTGAACACCCGTGAGCATAGTCCCACGGAAGAAGATCCTTCTAAGGATACCTTCCCTCCTAGAGAAGTACCCCAGAAATCTCCAATTCACCCTCCTACCCAGAGAGTTCCTCTAAATCCACCCCCTACTGATCAAACCCAGAATTCACCGACCTCTCCTGCATACACCCCAACACCTCATGAGCGCACCCCTTCATCTGCGGGAAGTACTAACGGTTATGATTCAATGTTGTCCGTGCAGATAGACACACTAACTCAAAGGGTCTATGAGATGGACCAAGGGATTGCCAGCAGACTGTGTCATTTAGACCAACTCAGTCTGAACATCACAACTAACGTAGACCGACTCAGAGCCACAGTCATCTCCAGGAGAACCAAGGTGCATAACTACTCCGAGAGATGGCTGATCTACGCAGTGAGCAAAACAGGCAGAGGGATGAGATGCGAACAATACGCATAGAAATGCGAAGCATTCGGACAGAACTACAAGAGATCAGAGACATGATTCGTTAAAAAGGGAAGATTCTTTTACTTTTATTTTCAGCAAATAATAAGTTTGAACTGAAACTTGAATAATTGATCCATATTTTTCTATTTTTCAAACATTTTTAAAGGGTCCTTTATTTTCAACAATTTTCTTCAGACATTTTATTTCAATGAAAAACGAAAAGATTGCAATTGCAGTTTATTTTTCATTAACTAAATTGTATAAATTCAAATTTTTGTTTTTCTTGCTGAATTTAAATAGGAATAAAATTAGGGTAGTATGATTTTCGAAAAAGTGAGACTGAGGAATTTTTGCATAGAGTTTTTTTTAACAACTTCTGAATTTCATTGGATAAACATGAAGCCTTGTTAAAAATTATGATTATTTTTGGTATACTGAGATTTGCAGGAATTAGAAAAAAAAAATTTCGGAATTGGCACGCTTCCCGAGGCAACCCGGGACGAGCGTCCCGGTTCTGGACGGGCGTCCAGCGGGACTGGAGTCCTGCCTCCGGGACGGGCGTCCCGAAGGCCTCCCCTTCTATAAAATCTCAATTTTTTCATTTTTCCCTCAAAATTCACTTCCAAAAATCCACCTCTCTCTAATAACTCTCTCTCTTTACCTTTGGCAAACTTTTCAAATTTAAAATTTCAAATTTCCCTCCAAAATTTAAATTTTAAATTTCCTTCCAAATTCGAATTTCCCTCCAAAATTCGAATTTCCCGCCAAAAATTTCGAAATCTTTCCCTAGCCTAATTTCACCCTTTTGAATTCAAATTCACCTCCAGAATTCGAATACGAACCTTCCTTCCTACCTAAAACTCCCAAAATCTCTCAAACACTTTCAACCCAAATGGCTGCCAAACGTGCTCGTACCACATCTACTATGGCAGTTACCTCAGTGGCACATCCTTTTATGTTGTTTCCCTCCAGCACAACATATCAGGAGAGATGCACTGGGTACATCGGACGCACGATACTGACGGGCAGAACGCTGGATTGGGCAGCAGTACAGACACTGGGAGTAGAGGCTGAGATCAGACGCATACTCGATGTACTACCCTACAGTCGAGTATTCGTCGTCACAGAGCCCACGTACCTGGAGCTGGTATGTGAGTTCTATGCATCCTTTGCATGCCATCAGGAGCAGATCATATTCCGCTTAGGCGGAATAGATCGGTCGATGAGCATGGCCAAGTTCGGCATCGCTTTGGGTATCTGGCAGAGAGAGGAGCTGGATACGCCCGCCTACACCACAGAAGTTCGGGACTTCACTTCTGCAGATGTCTCCACTGCTTGGGCTCAGATCTGTATGACGGGTGTTCCCTACCAGCATGGCTTTGCGAAAGCCACAGGTATCTATCCTGCTCTTCGCTACTTACATGCCATTATTGCACACACTTTGTCAGGACGACGGACGGCCCCCGGGAATGTCACCCAAATGGAGACATTCCTCTTGGCCAACATGCATATGGGATCCACAGTAGAGATGGCTCGACTTATCACAGTCATCATGCGGGGTTTTGCTACGGACACTCGGAAACAGTGTCTGGGGCTCTGATGCGATTCCGGTTGACGTACTAAATAGGTGTTATTTTACCCTATGTCGATTATGATTAATTAAGGACTGTGATTGACTAATTGTCACGTTTAGTCTTATGGTGTCACTTAATCAGCCAGAATCTAAGGCAGAGTACCTATCGTGTAGCTAGTCTATTGGAAAGTATCTACGATTTTACTAAGTTAATTATCGTACTCCCAGGGAAGTGGCAACGGCTTAGTAGTAACTAGCCTCTTATCCTAACTCTTATCTTATGATCCAGTTATGCAATCTTCATCAAATACTTTGATGAGAGGGTGATCCATTCTCCACTAGGTTCAAGTCTAATTAACCCTAGAAGTGTTTTAAAGATAAGTTCTGATTCTATGTTATACTGTTCCTATATGTTGATTGACCTATATTCGAGTGTTTTAGATATATCTTAGCCTGGAATGCAACTATGTTCTGTGTCTAAAGGTGTACCACATCTGAGTCTCTATGCTACCGCCCCCTATCATTAAGGTAAACGGCCCTACTCACGGTACGAACAAAGACAGTTATGAAGGCCCTATGTCACTTTCGGGGATCACTCTGAAGGCTCGTAATCGCTGGCATAACGCTCTACTCAGCCTACCTAGACTACTCTAACAAGCCAAGTGTTCAGCATGTTATTTTATCTAGTATGGCAGACACCAATACTAATTGATGCCTGTTAAACTAAACAGGTTATGAATAGACCGTGGTTAGGAATTGTCTATAACCCTATTTTAGTTTAAAAGAAACTACATTAGACATACAGACATAATGATTATTTAGCAGGTGGCTATTTCCGGAAAAACATCATAACTTCAACATATAAAACAACTATTCATAAAATCATAATCTGATATTCATAATTGATGTTTAGGACAAAGCAATAAAACATATAAGAGAGGGGTATGGGGACTGATGCCATAAAGAAATCACCCTTTACTTAGTCTCGCCTACAGAGCGTACTGCTGTATACGTCGTATTGCCCGCCCTGACTCTGCTCGCCAGAACCTTCGGAGGACGCTTCCTCAGCCTAGTAGCTAGACTTTACCTTACGTCCTGGGCTTAAGCCTAGCCCTGTGGACTGACTCTGCGAACGCCTAGAGCTCTCTTAGGGTCTCCTAACGAAACCCCGGGTATTCTATGAATACCGGAAACGAACCTATCTATAGAAACCTAAGATCTGAGACTATTTCTCAGAAACTAAAACAAAACACTAATAAGAAAGAAAACTGAGATCCGAGTCTCTGAGTGAGTGGTGTACTGGAAAATTGTACACTGGAAACCACTTAATGACTCAGATCGAGTGGAGAGGGATGAATTCAAATGCTGGAGGCCTGGGGTATTTATAGCAGCTTCCCGGAGTGAAAAATTCTGAAAAATTCGATGTGGGACAACTTCTGGAGGCTCGGGACGCCCGTCCTGATTTGTTGACCAGGTTCGGGACGCCCGTCCCGGTTCAGGACGCCCGTCCTGGCGGTTTGACCGGGTCGGGACGCCCGTCCCGGACCTTTGACCGGTTCAACATTCCCAAAAATTGCGTTTTTGCCCCAGAATTTGCTGTTTTCATCTACTTTTCACCTGACACTTCCAAAATCATAAAACCCGTGAAATCAAGTAAATAGTAAACAATTAATGTCAATTTACTCTCAATTTCACATTAAAACATATATAAAAACATGCTAAAAATGTGATACGATTTTCGCGTATCAGATAACCCCACACTTAGCTTTTTGCTTGTCCTCAAGCAAAGTCTACATGGAGTTAGTGATTTTAAACCGTAGTGCAGTCACTTAAATTCCTAATCATGTTTTTATTCCAAAAATTCTTCAGACAATTCTTAACACAGGTCTGATTGGTTAGGTTGCTATGACAAGGTCTCACATGTCTCTAGTAGTTTGTTATGATCAGGCAGAAAATAAATCAACAACTAGGTTGGACTTTTTTCTTAGTCACAGGGTCTTCCTGATGTGTAGTGTGTGTACTAGTCTAGACCAGATAGTCAACACAATGAACTCTTATCTTAACTGCTACCAGATAATACTTCGACCTATCGCTAGACATACTGACAACAGATAACTTTCTGAGTTCTGAGCTTTGGTGATCAGATTTTTAATGTTTTAGCACTTAGTTATTTTCTTTATAGATTCAGGGTATTTCGAGTTTGCTTAGAACACGTCAACTTCAACTACCCATGTAGCGAGTCCCACTCCGATGACTCCCAGATCTACACGACCTTAGGGCATCAGGCTTTAAGTTCCCCGAAGGAGTGGTGCTCGAGTAGCGAAGGCCGCTGGTAAACTACCCTATTGTAATTAACTTCCTTAAGTTCTTTTCACTTTTAGCTCAGAGTCTCATCTAGTCATTCTAACTGCCAATATATCCACAACTGGTCTAATTTTATCTAGTTAAGTCTCGAATAGGCAATTGGTTGAGGTCTCTAATCCAGACAAGGTTGTGCTCAGTTATCAGGAATTCCCTATTCCTAATCAATTAGTCCAAGATAGCTATCGACTATCTCCTACTAACCATAACATACTACCTACATATCATAGACATAAGCAATTTGTTTAACCAAGCATACTGCATTTAGAAGTCTAAAAGACGGAAAAATTTTGAAAAAATTTTGGAAGGGCGTGAAAATACGGGGAAAACAAGCAAAATCATGCGAAAATTTTTTCAAACTGCTACAGTGCACCGTGCACTGCTACCCCACACTTAAGTTTGGCACTGTCCTCAGTGTTCATGCATATCTAATTACCTCACACTTATTTGAAAACAAGAAATAAAACAGAAAAGATTCTTACCCCACACTTATTCAACTAACTAAGGGTGAGGGAGAAAATAAGGCAACAAAACAAGAAGGATAGCAAAACAGAACACAAAACAAATAAAATAAAAGGAATATGAGGATTAGAAAAACTCCCTTCATGTCGCGAGCAGAAGGGTCTTCTCTGATCTGTCAATTGGCTCTTCACCTTAGCCATGTGCTATTGCTAAGGTGTTCTTGACTCTACAAGCTCTAGATATTGGAACGGATGACGTTAGCTCCGATCCTTCATTGTCGAGCTCTAGGTAGTGGCATATCCATTTGATGAATGACTCAAGCCCCAAGGACTGTTTCCTCGAATCATCTGCAAAGTTTCTCGTAATCGTAGCAACGTGTCCAGAAGGAACGTGTCTAGGAATGAGACTTCTTTGGATTGGTGTGCCTACCTGCCAATGTTAGTAAAGGTATTGCATGCAAGTCTCGAATGGAAGAAAAGATACCTGAAGTTTTGGCGAAGCTGTGGTGGTAGGGGGCTCCAGTTGTGTAGATCTGGGCCCAAGTATTTGAGACTTCCTCGAGGAAGTTTCTCACATCTGATTGGTATGCAGGGAATGCAAGCTCCTCCATTGCTATGCTCCTGATACAACGCCAAATTCCTCTATATCCTTCGACCCTTCGTTACCTCTTGGTAGATCACTTGCTTGCACTGGTCTGGCTTCAATTGTTGCCAGTATCTCATCTATTGATTCTGCGAGTGTGGGTTTTGCTGTGGTGGTGTCTTCTGAAAGTTTCCAGCTTTCGAATTATTCCTTAGCTAAATCCCGTACGATTCCTCTAGTTGGGATTGTATGCATTTCCCATTGGAGCAGTGATACGCGAAAATCGTATCACATTTTTAGCATGTTTTTATGTATGTTTTAATGTGAAATCAGAGTAAATTGACATTAATTGTTTATTATTTACTTGATTTCACGGTTTTTATGATTTTGGAAGTGTCAGGTGAAAAGTAGACGAAAACAGCAAATTTTGGGGCAAAAATGCAATTTTTGGAAATGTTGACTCGGTCAAAGGTCCGGGACGGGCGTCCCGACCCAGTCAAACCGCCAGGACGGGCGTCCTGAACCGGGACGGGCGTCCCGAACCTGGTCAACGAATCAGGACGGGCGTCCCGAACCGGGACGGGCGTCCCGAACCGCCAGAAGCTGTCCCACATCGAATTTTTTGGAATTTTTCACTCCAGAAAGCTGCTATAAATACCCCAGGCCTCCAACAGTTGAAATCATCCCTCTCCACTCGATCTGAGTCATTTAGTGGTTTCCAGTGTACAGTTTTCCAGTACACAACTCACTCAGAGACTCGGATCTCAGTTTTCTTTCTTTTTAGTGTTTTGTTTTAGTTTCTGAGAAATAGTCTCAGATCTTAGGTTTCTATAGATAGGTTCGTTTCCGGTATTCATAGAATACCCGGGGTTTCGTTAGGAGACCCTAAGAGAGCTCTAGGCGTTCGAAGAGTCAGTCCACAGGGCTAGGCTTAAGCCCAGGACGTAAGGTAAAGTCTAGCTACTAGGCTGAGGAAGCGTCCTCCGAAGGTTCTGGCGAGCAGAGTCAGGGCGGGCAATACGACGTATACAGCAGTACGCTCTGTAGGCGAGACTAAGTAAAGGGTGATTTCTTTATGGCATCAGTCCCCATACCCCTCTCTTATATGTTTTATTGCTTTGTCCTAAACATCAATTATGAATATCAGATTATGATTTTATGAATAGTTGTTTTGTATGTTGAAGTTATTATGTTTTTCCGGAAATAGCCACCTGCTAAATAATCATTATGTCTGCATGTCTAATGTAGTTTCTTTTAAACTGAATTAGGGTTATAGACAATTCCTAACCACGGTCTATTCATAACCTGTTTAGTTTAACAGGCATCAATTAGTATTGGTGTCTGCCATACTAGATAAAATAACATGCTGAACACCTGGCTTGTTAGAGTAGTCTAGGTAGGCTGAGTAGAGCGTTATGCCAGCGATTACGAGCCTTCAGAGTGATCCCCGAAAGTGACATAGGGCCTTCATAACTGTCTCTGTTCGTACCGTGAGTAGGGCCGTCTACCTTAACGCTAGGGGGCGGTAGCATAGAGACTCAGATGTGGTAAACCTTTAGACACAGAACATAGTTGCATTCCAGGCTAAGATATATCTAAAACACTCGAATGTAGGTCAATCAACATATAGGAACAGTATAACATAGAATCAGAACTCATCTTTAAAACACTTTTAGGGTTAATTAGACTTGAACCTAGTGGAGAATGGATCACCCTCTCATCAAAGTATTTGATGAAGATTGCATAACTGGATCATAAGATAAGAGTTAGGATAAGAGGCTAGTTACTACTAAGCCGTTGCCACTTCCCTGGGAGTACGATAATTAACTTAGTAAAATCGTAGATACTTTCCAATAGACTAGCTACACGATAGGTACTCTGCCTTAGATTCTGGCTGATTAAGTGACACCATAAGACTAAACGTGACAATTAGTCAATCACAGTCCTTAATTGATCATAATCGACATAGGGTAAAATAACACCTATTTAGTAAGTCAACCGGAATCCACCCATCAGATTTTTGGCGCCGTTGCCGGGGAAATATCATAATGAATTTAGGATTAAAGGCCACAATTCTAGAGACTTATGATAGGTAACGGTAGTAACCTAGACCTTAGACCCAACACTTGTCTTATACTAGTTAGACAATCAGTTTCCGAAATATAGGATTATCATAACTAATTAATTTTAGATATTATCTGGAATTAAGACACTTAGGATAATCAAATTTTAGAAAATTATTCTAGAACCATATTGAGGGAATTTAATGGCTTTCAAAATTAAACATAAAAAGAAAAAAAAAATGTTAAAAATTTAAAATCCCAAAAAGAATGTATCTTTCTTGCTCAACGGTGAGTTGTTCCTTTTCCCTATCTCTTTTTTTTTTTTTTTTTTTTTTTAGTTGTTTTTTTTAGTTGCTCTTTTTTTTTCGTGTTTTTCTTCTATTATTTAATTTCGAATAAAAATGGAAATGAGGATAAAATATGTTTTCTTCTGAGTTGTAAAATTTTGGCTTAGATTTTTATCGGGAAGAAATTCCATTTTAGAATTTTCTTAGAGTCATGCCTGCTTTATTAGGATGAGTTATGAAATAATTTTTCCTTAATAGCCAGACCTTTGAATGTTCTATTGAAAAAGGATGTTCCTTTTGTTTTGCTGATAATTGCATGAGATCTTTTAAACCAAAAGGAACTACTGCACCCATTATGACATCACCTGATTGAAATCTGCTTTTTGAATGAATATGTGATGTAATGATGTAGTAAGAATTGTTTTAGGACAGAAACATGATAAGAAAGTTCATGTATGATAAATTCTGAACTTATCTAGTCTTGTCTAAAAACAATAGGTTACACTGATCACTCTGAGATATCTGTGTTCAATAAAACTAATGCTGAACCATAATTGATTAAGTTAAGTTTTGTTGTTACTTGAATTTGATATAGAATGAAGAGATAGAAGAAGGGTTGAAAATCTAGAAAGCAAACCTTTGGTCTAGATTAGGAAACCCCGAGTTAGAGGCTAGTGCAATACTGATAAATTTTTGGATGAAAACTTATTTGCATTGGTTGCTATGTATAATAATTCTCATCTGTGGTTTATTTCAAATTATCTAGTCACTGAATAAGTTCCAAGTGATATGACGTATCAGCAAAAGAAGAAATTCTTTGCTGATATGAAATATTACTACTGGGCAGATTTCTCTTCTATTTCAAATTTTTGCAGATCAGTTGATCAGAAGATGTGTCTCGAAAGACAAAAGGCCACAAAAATTTTGGAGCATTGTCATCAACGATCTACGAGAGGCTATTTGACTGCTAGCAACACTGTCCGGAAGTGTTGGAAGCATGACATTACTAGCCCACAATTCGAAGATTTTGTATCCTTGATGCAGTCCGATGATGCTGGAAAAATAACAGGTAACACGTCTTTCCAGAGATTATCTACCCCAGCAACGTATACAGAGTGTGGCAATCTTTCGATATCTGGGGTATTATTGAATCCTTTTCTCTTTCCCTGTGAAAATAATTACATCATAGCAGTTGTGGAACACTTTTCGAAAATAGCCTGAACCACAGGCATTACCTACTAATGATGTTAAAAGTCATGTGCAGATTCTAGTTGTTTTCCAGATTCAGAGTGCCGATGTCTTAGGAAGAAATGTTCAGCCTATGATCAAATCTGTGAAGTCTGCTAAGTACCACACTTTAGCAGGGATTGCTATGGGAATGACTGACCATTCCAAAAGAGGTAGGAGTAGGTTACTGCAGAATGCTGCTCCAATGGGAGACGCATACAATCCTAGCTAGAGGAATCATACGGGATTTAGCTGAGGCATAATTCGGAAGCTGGAGACTTTCAGAAGATACTACCACAGCAAAACCCCTACCCGCAGAATCAACAGAGGAGATACTGGCAACAATTAAAGCCAGACCAGTGCAAGCAAGTGATCTACCAAGAGGTAACGAAGGGTCGAAGGATATAGAGGAATTTGGCATTGTATCAGGATGCACAGCAATGGAGGAGCTTGCATCCCCTGCATACAATCAGCTGTGAGAAACCTCCCCGAGGAAGTTTCAAATACTTGGGCCCAGATCTACACCACTGGAGCCTCATACCACCACGGCTTAGCCAAAGCTTCAGTCCTTGGGGCTTGAGTCATTCCTCACATGGATATGCCACTACCTGGAGCTCGACAATGAAGGATCGGAGCTGACGTCATCCGTTCCAATGTCTAGAGCTTGCAGAGTCAAGAACACCTCAGCAATAGCACATGGCTAAGGTGAAGAGCCAATTGACAGATCAGAGAAGACCCTTCTGCTCGCGACATGAAGGGAGTTTTTCTAATCCTCATATTCCTTTAATTTAATTTTATTTGTTTTGTGTTCTGTTTTGCTATCCTTCTTGTTTTGTTGCCTTATTTTCTCTCTTACCCTTAGTTAGTCGAATAAGTGTGGGGTAAGAGTTCTTTGTTTTGTTTTCATTTCTTCTTATTTTCAAATAAGTGTGGGGTAGATGTGCATGAACACTGAGGACAGTGTCAGCCTTAAGTGTGGGGTAGCAGTGCACGGTGCACTTAGCAGTTTGAAAATTTTTTTTTTTTTTTTTTTTCACATGCTTTTGCTTATTTTCCCTGTATTTTCACACCCTTCCAAAAATTTTTTCAAAATCTTTCCGTCTTTCAGACTTCTAAATGCAATATGCTTGGTTAAACAAATTGCTTATGTCTGTGATATGTAGGTAGTATGTTATGGTTAGTAGGAGATAGTTGATAGCTATCTTGGACTGATTGATTAGGAATAGGGAATTCCTGATAACTGAGCACAACTTTGTCTGGATTAGAGACCTCAACCAATTACCTATTCGAGACTTAACTAGATAAAATTAGACCAGTTGTGGATATATTGGCAGTTAGAATGACTAGATGAGACTCTGAGCTAAAAGTGAAAAGAACTTAAGGAAGTTAATTACAATAGGGTAGTTTGCCAGCGGCCTTCGCTACTCGAGCACCACTCCTTCGGGGAACTTAAAGCCTGATGCCCTAAGGTCGTGTAGATCTGGGAGTCATCGGAGTGGGACTCGCTACATGGGTAGTTGAAGTTGACGTGTTCTAAGCAGACTCGAAATACCCTGAATCCATAAAGAAAATAACTAAGTGCTAAGACATTAAAAATCTTATCACCAAAGCTCAGAACTCAGAAAGTTATCTGTTGTCAGTGTGTCTAGCGATAGGTCGAAGTATTATCTAGTAGCAGTTAAAGATAAGAGTTCATTGTGTTGACTATCTGGTCTAGACTAGTACACACACTACACATCAGGAAGACCCTGTGACTAAGAAAAAAAGTCCAACCTAGTTGTTGATCTGTTTTCTGCCTGATCATAACAAACTACTAGAGACATTTGAGACCTTGTCATAGCAACCTAACCAATCAGACCTGTGTTAAGAATTGTCTGAAGAATTTGTGGAATAAAAACATGACTAGGAATTTAAGTGACTGCACTACGGTTTAGATTCACTAACTCCATGTAGACTTTGCTTGAGGACAAGCAAAAAGCTAAGTGTGGGGTTATCTGATACGCGAAAATCGTATCACATTTTTAGCATGTTTTTATGTATGTTTTAATGTGAAATCAGAGTAAATTGACATTAATTGTTTATTATTTACTTGATTTCACGGTTTTTATGATTTTGGAAGTGTCAGGTGAAAAGTAGACGAAAACAGCAAATTTTGGGGCAAAAACGCAATTTTTGGAAATGTTGACTCGGTCAAAGGTCCGGGACGGGCGTCCCGACCCAGTCAAACCGCCAGGACGGGCGTCCTGAACCGGGACGGGCGTCCCGAACCTGGTCAACGAATCAGGACGGGCGTCCCGAACCGGGACGGGCGTCCCGAACCGCCAGAAGCTGTCCCACATCGAATTTTTTGGAATTTTTCACTCCAGAAAGCTGCTATAAATACCCCAGGCCTCCAACAGTTGAAATCATCCCTCTCCACTCGATCTGAGTCATTTAGTGGTTTCCAGTGTACAGTTTTCCAGTACACAACTCACTCAGAGACTCGGATCTCAGTTTTCTTTCTTTTTAGTGTTTTGTTTTAGTTTCTGAGAAATAGTCTCAGATCTTAGGTTTCTATAGATAGGTTCGTTTCCGGTATTCATAGAATACCCGGGGTTTCGTTAGGAGACCCTAAGAGAGCTCTAGGCGTTCGAAGAGTCAGTCCACAGGGCTAGGCTTAAGCCCAGGACGTAAGGTAAAGTCTAGCTACTAGGCTGAGGAAGCGTCCTCCGAAGGTTCTGGCGAGCAGAGTCAGGGCGGGCAATACGACGTATACAGCAGTACGCTCTGTAGGCGAGACTAAGTAAAGGGTGATTTCTTTATGGCATCAGTCCCCATACCCCTCTCTTATATGTTTTATTGCTTTGTCCTAAACATCAATTATGAATATCAGATTATGATTTTATGAATAGTGTTTGTATGTTGAAGTTATTATGTTTTTCCGGAAATAGCCACCTGCTAAATAATCATTATGTCTGCATGTCTAATGTAGTTTCTTTTAAACTGAATTAGGGTTATAGACAATTCCTAACCACGGTCTATTCATAACCTGTTTAGTTTAACAGGCATCAATTAGTATTGGTGTCTGCCATACTAGAAAAATAACATGCTGAACACCTGGCTTGTTAGAGTAGTCTAGGTAGGCTGAGTAGAGCGTTATGCCAGCGATTACGAGCCTTCAGAGTGATCCCCGAAAGTGACATAGGGCCTTCATAACTGTCTCTGTTCGTACCGTGAGTAGGGCCGTCTACCTTAACGCTAGGGGGCGGTAGCATAGAGACTCAGATGTGGTAAACCTTTAGACACAGAACATAGTTGCATTCCAGGCTAAGATATATCTAAAACACTCGAATGTAGGTCAATCAACATATAGGAACAGTATAACATAGAATCAGAACTCATCTTTAAAACACTTTTAGGGTTAATTAGACTTGAACCTAGTGGAGAATGGATCACCCTCTCATCAAAGTATTTGATGAAGATTGCATAACTGGATCATAAGATAAGAGTTAGGATAAGAGGCTAGTTACTACTAAGCCGTTGCCACTTCCCTGGGAGTACGATAATTAACTTAGTAAAATCGTAGATACTTTCCAATAGACTAGCTACACGATAGGTACTCTGCCTTAGATTCTGGCTGATTAAGTGACACCATAAGACTAAACGTGACAATTAGTCAATCACAGTCCTTAATTGATCATAATCGACATAGGGTAAAATAACACCTATTTAGCACGTCGGTCGGAATTCCCATCAAGCAGCATTCTGCAGTAACCTACTCCTACCTCCTTTGGAATGGTCAGTCATTCCCATAGCAATCCCTGCTAAAGTGTGCTACTTAGCAGACTTCACAGATTTGATACACAGGCTGAACATTTCTTCCTAAAACATTGGTACTCTGAATTTGGAAAACAACTAGAATCTGCACATGACTTTAACATCATTAGTAGGTAATGCCTGTGGTTCAGGCCATTTTGAAAAGTGTTCCACAACTACTATGATGTAATTATTTTCATAAGAAACCTATTGTTTTTAGACAAGACCAGATAAGATCGGAATTTTATCACATATGAACTTTCTTATCATGTTTCTGTCCTAAAACAATTCTTACTACATAATTACATCACATATTCATTCAAAAAGCATATTTCAATCAGGTGATGCCATAATGGGTGCAATTCCTTTCGGTTTAAACAATCTCATGCATTTATCATCAAACAAAAGGAACATCCTTTCTCATTAGAATACTCAGAGGTGTATCTATTAAAGAAAATTTTATTTCATGATTCTGTCTAATAGACTAAGCATGACCTAAGAAAACTCCACAATGAGATTTCTTCCAGATTAAAACCTTAGCCAAAAATTGACAACTCAGAAAAAATATTCTATCCTCATTTCCATTTTTATTTTTTTTTCGAAATTAAGTAAAGGAAGAAAAACACGAAAAAGAGCAACTAAGAAAACAACTAAAAAAAACAAGAGATAGGGAAAAGGAACAACTCACAGTTGGGCAAAAAAGATACATTCTTTTTGGGATTTTAAATTTTTAACATTTTTTTTTCTTTTTATGTTGAAAGCAGGTAGATTTCCTTAATATGGTTTTAGAATAATTTTCTAAAATTGGGTTATCCTAAGTGTCTTAATTCCAGATAATATCTAAAATCAATTAGTTATGATAACCCTATATTTCGGAAATTGATTGTCTAACTAGTATAAGATAAGTGTAAGTCAAAGGTCTAGGTTACTACCGTTACCTATCATAAGTCTCTAGAATTGTGGCCTTTAATCCTAAATTCATTATGATATGTCCCCGGCAACGGCGCCAAAAATCTGATGCGATTCCGGTTGACGTACTAAATAGGTGTTATTTTACCCTATGTCGATTATGATTAATTAAGGACTGTGATTGACTAATTGTCACGTTTAGTCTTATGGTGTCACTTAATAAGCCAGAATCTAAGGCAAAGTACCTATCGTGTAGCTAGTCTATTGGAAAGTATCTACGATTTTACTAAGTTAATTATCGTACTCCCAGGGAAGTGGCAACGGCTTAGTAGTAACTAGCCTCTTATCCTAACTCTTATCTTATGATCCAGTTATGCAATCTTCATCAAATACTTTGATGAGAGGGTGATCCATTCTCCACTAGGTTCAAGTCTAATTAACCCTAGAAGTGTTTTAAAGATAAGTTCTGATTCTATGTTATACTGTTCCTATATGTTGATTGACCTATATTCGAGTGTTTTAGATATATCTTAGCCTGGAATGCAACTATGTTCTGTGTCTAAAGGTGTACCACATCTGAGTCTCTATGCTACCGCCCCTATCATTAAGGTAAACGGCCCTACTCACGGTACGAACAAAGACAGTTATGAAGGCCCTATGTCACTTTCGGGGATCACTCTGAAGGCTCGTAATCGCTGGCATAACGCTCTACTCAGCCTACCTAGACTACTCTAACAAGCCAGGTGTTCAGCATGTTATTTTATCTAGTATGGCAGACACCAATACTAATTGATGCCTGTTAAACTAAACAGGTTATGAATAGACCGTGGTTAGGAATTGTCTATAACCCTATTTTAGTTTAAAAGAAACTACATTAGACATACAGACATAATGATTATTTAGCAGGTGGCTATTTCCGGAAAAACATCATAACTTCAACATACAAAACAACTATTCATAAAATCATAATCTGATATTCATAATTGATGTTTAGGACAAAGCAATAAAACATATAAGAGAGGGGTATGGGGACTGATGCCATAAAGAAATCACCCTTTACTTAATCTCACCTACAGAGCGTACTGCTGTATACGTCGTATTGCCCGCCCTGACTCTGCTCGCCAGAACCTTCGGAGGACGATTCCTCAGCCTAGTAGCTAGACTTTACCTTACGTCCTGGGCTTAAGCCTAGCCCTGTGGACTGACTCTGCGAACGCCTAGAGCTCTCTTAGGGTCTCCTAACGAAACCCCGGGTATTCTATGAATACCGGAAACGAACCTATCTATAGAAACCTAAGATCTGAGACTATTTCTCAGAAACTAAAACAAAACACTAATAAGAAAGAAAACTGAGATCCGAGTCTCTGAGTGAGTGGTGTACTGGAAAATTGTACACTGGAAACCACTTAATGACTCAGATCGAGTGGAGAGGGATGAATTCAACTGCTGGAGGCCTGGGGTATTTACAGCAGCTTCCCGGAGTGAAAAATTCTGAAAACTTCGATGTGGGACAGCTTCTGGCGGCTCGGGACGCCCGTCCTGATTTGTTGACCAGGTTCAGGACGCCCGTCCTGGCGGTTTGACCGGGTCGGGACGCACGTCCCGGACCTTTGACCGGGTCAACATTCCCAAAAATTGCGTTTTTGCCCCAGAATTTGCTGTTTTCATCTACTTTTCACCTGACACTTCCAAAATCATAAAACCCGTGAAATCAAGTAAATAGTAAACAATTAATGTCAATTTACTCTCAATTTCACATTAAAACATATATAAAAACATGCTAATAATGTGATACGATTTTCGCGTATCAGGCTCGGGCCATTTATCACCAGGATAGCCCGCTACCTGGAGTTGGACATAGAGGGCTCGGAGCTTACTCTGGTCGCCCCAACCACTATTCCCACAGACGTTACCATCCTACGGAACATGGGAATGGTTGTCCGGGATGCGAGCGGCCGCTACACCATCCACACAGAGCAGCCAGGACAGGCCTCGGCATCAGAAGCAGCTCCACCGCATATCCCTCCATCCGAGACGTTCGTGCCACGTACTGCCTTCGAACGACACATGTCGCACGGATTGGCAGAACTATCGGCACGATACAGTCGAGACATGGACCGGATTGACAGCCGGCTGGCCATGATGGATGACCGGGTTGACAGACGACTGGCGGTGATGGATGACAGGATCGCCATGATCACCAGTAGGATTGAGGAGATACATCAGCAGACTGCCCGAGTAGCGGAGAACTTCGAGTTTGACCTAACAGACCTCGGTCCACTAGATGGCGACCCGCCGGGTTCTTAGTCTCTCTCTCCCCTTCTTTTGTTTCTTTTTCTTTTGTCTTTTGTTTATCTTGTTCTTTGTGTATGTCTGGGCTGTATGACTATGAATCTTTGTACAAAATTGATTTATATGACATACAGAATTGTTGCATTATTTTGTTTTTTTTTCTTGTTTTCTTATGTTTTATTTCTTGTTTTCAAATAACTGTGGGTAATTAGCTATGCATGAACACTGAGGACAGTGCCAAACTTAAGTGTTGGGTAGCAGTGCACGGTGCACTGTAGGCAGTTTGAAAAAATTTTCGCATGCTTTTGCTTGTTTTCCCTGTATTTTCACACCCTTCCAAAAAATTTTCAAAATTTTTCAGTCTTTCAGACTTCTAAATGCAGTATGCTTGGTTAAACAAATTGCTTATGTCTATGATATGTAGGTAGTATGTTATGGTTAGTAGGAGATAATTGATAGCTATCTTGGACTAATTGATTAGGAATAGGGAATTCCTGATAACTGAGCACAACCTTGTCTGGATTAGAGACCTCAACCAATTGCCTATTCGAGACTTAACTAGATAAAATTAGACCAGTTGTGGATATATTGGCAGTTAGAATGACTAGATGAGACTCTGAGCTAAAAGTGAAAAGAACTTAAGGAAGTTAATTACAATAGGGTAGTTTGCCAGCGGCCTTCGCTACTCGAGCACCACTCCTTCGGGGAACTTAAAGCCTGATGCCCTAAGGTCGTGTAGATCTGGGAGTCATCGGAGTGGGACTCGCTACATGGGTAGTTGAAGTTGACGTGTTCTAAGCAAACTCGAAATACCCTGAATCTATAAAGAAAATAACTAAGTGCTAAAACATTAAAAATCTGATCACCAAAGCTCAGAACTCAGAAAGTTATCTGTTGTCAGTATGTCTAGCGATAGGTCGAAGTATTATCTGGTAGCAGTTAAGATAAGAGTTCATTGTGTTGACTATCTGGTCTAGACTAGTACACACACTACACATCAGGAAGACCCTGTGACTAAGAAAAAAGTCCAACCTAGTTGTTGATTTGTTTTCTGCCTGATCATAACAAAACTAGAGACATTTGAGACCTTGTCATAGCAACCTAACCAATCAGACCTGTGTTAAGAATTGTCTGAAGAATTTTTGGAATAAAAACATGACTAGGAATTTAAGTGACTGCACTACGGTTTAAAATCACTAACTCCATGTAGACTTTGCTTGAGGACAAGTAAAAAGCTAAGTGTGGGGTTATCTGATACGCGAAAATCGTATCACATTTTTAGCATGTTTTTATGTATGTTTTAATGTGAAATCGAGAGTAAATTGACATTAATCATTTACTATTTACTTGATTTCACGGTTTTTATGATTTTGGAAGTGTCAGGTGAAAAGTAGACGAAAACAGCAAATTCTGGGGCAAAAACGCAATTTTTGGAAATGTTGACCCGGTCAAAGGTCCGGGACGGGCGTCCCGAACCCGGGACAGGTGTCCCGACCCAGTCAAACCGCCAGGACGGGCATCCTGAACCTGGACGGGCGTCCCGAACCTGGTCAACGAATCAGGACGGGCGTCCCGAGCCGCCAGAAGCTGTCCCACATCGAATTTTCAGAGATTTTCACTCCGGGAAGCTACTATAAATACCCCAGGCCTCCAGCAGTTGAATTCATCCCTCTCCACTCGATCTAAGTCATTAAGTGGTTTCCAGTGTACAGTTTTCCAGTACACAACTCACTCAGAGACTCGGATCTCAGTTTTCTTTCTTATTAGTGTTTTGTTTTAGTTTCTGAGAAATAGTCTCAAATCTTAGGTTTCTATAGATAGGTTCGTTTCCGGTATTCATAGAATACCCGGGGTTTCGTTAGGAGACCCTAAGAGAGCTCTAGGCGTTCGAAGAGTCAGTCTACAGGGCTGGGCTTAAGCTGGGTATTAAGGTAAAGCCCAGTTACTAGGCTGAGGAAGCGTCCTCCGAAGGTTCTGGTGAGCAGAGTCAGGGCGAGCAATACGACGTATACAGCAGTACGCTCTGTAGGCGAGACTAAGTAAAGGGTGATTTCTTTATGGCATCAGTCCCCATACCCCTCTCTTATATGTTTTATTGCTTTGTCCTAAACATCAATTATGAATATCAGATTATGATTTTATGAATAGTTGTTTTGTATGTTGAAGTTATTATATTTTTCCGGAAATAGCCACCTGCTAAATAATCATTATGTCTGCATGTCTAATGTAGTTTCTTTTAAACTAAAATAGGGTTATAGACAATTCCTAACCACGGTCTATTCATAACCTGTTTAGTTTAACAGGCATCAATTAGTATTGGTGTCTGCCATACTAGATAAAATAACATGCTGAACACCTGGATTGTTAGAGTAGTCTAGGTAGGCTGAGTAGAGCGTTATGCCAGCGATTACGAGCCTTCAGAGTGATCCCCGAAAGTGACATAGGGCTTTCATAACTGTCTTTGTTCGTACCGTGAGTAGGGCCGTTTACCTTAATGATAGGGGGCGGTAGCATAGAGACTCAGATGTGGTACACCTTTAGACACAGAACATAGTTGCATTCCAGGCTAAGATATATCTAAAACACTCGAATATAGGTCAATCAACATATAGGAACAGTATAACATAGAATCAGAACTTATCTTTAAAACACTTCTAGGGTTAATTAGACTTGAACCTAGTGGAGAATGGATCACCCTCTCATCAAAGTATTTGATGAAGATTGCATAACTGGATCATAAGATAAGAGTTAGGATAAGAGGCTAGTTACTACTAAGCCGTTGCCACTTCCCTGGGAGTACGATAATTAACTTAGTAAAATCGTAGATACTTTCCAATAGACTAGCTACACGATAGGTACTCTGCCTTAGATTCTGGCTGATTAAGTGACACCATAAGACTAAACGTGACAATTAGTCAATCACAGTCCTTAATTAATCATAATCGACATAGGGTAAAATAACACCTATTTAGTACGTCAACCGGAATCGCATCAAGGTTCGTTTTTTGTATTCATAGAATACCCAGGATTTCGTTAGGAGATCCTAAGAGGGCTCGAGGCGTTCGAAGAGTCAGTCCACAGGGCTGGGCTTAAGCCGGGTTGTTAAGTAAAGCCCAGCTACTAGGCGGAGGAAGCATCCTCCGAAGGTTCTGACGAGCAGAGTCGGGTCAAGCAGTACAGCATATATAGTAGTACGCTCCAACGACGTGACTACGTAAAGGGTGATTTCTTTATGGCATTAGTCCCCCCTGTCCCTCTCTTTATATGTTGTTACTGTGTTTGTCCAAATACTGATTTGAATACCAGATTATGTTTTTATGAATATTTGTGATATATGTTGAAGTTATTATGTTTTTCTAGAAATGGCCACCTGCTTAAATATCCATTATGTTTGCATGTCTATTGCCATTCTTTTAAAATGAAATTAAGGTTATAGACAATTCCTAACCACGGTCTATTCATAACCTGTTTAGTTTAACAGACATCAATTAGTATTGGTGTCTGCCATACTAGATAAAATAATCTGCGGAACACCCTGTTGGTTGAAAGTAGTCTAGGTAGGCTGAGTAGAGTTTTATGCCGGCGGTTATGAGACGAGCGGTATGACCCCCAAAGTGACATAGGGCATTCATTGTTGACTTTAGTCCGAGTCGTGAGTAGGGCCGTTACCCTTAACGATGGGGCGGTAGCGTAGAAACTCAGATGTGGTAACCTTTAGAAACAGAACATAGTTGCAATCCAGGCCAAGACATGTCTAAAATACTCGAATATAGGTCAATCAACGTATAGTAACAGTATAACATAAAATCAGGATCTCGTCTATAAAACATTTTCAGGTTTAGTAAGACTTAAACCTAGTGGAGAATGAATCACCTTCTCATCAAAATTATTGATGAAGATTGCATAACTGGATTATAAGATAAGAGTAGGAATAAAGGCTAGTTACTACTAAGTCGTTACCACTTCCCTGGGAGTACGATATTTATTTAATAAAATCGTAGATACTTTCCAACAGACTAGCTACACGATAGGTACTTTGCATTAGGTTCTTGCTGATTAAGTGACACCATAGAGACTAAATGTGACAATTAGTCAATCACAGTCCTTAATTATTCATAATCAACATAGGGTAAAATAACACCTATTTAGCACGTCGATCGGAATCCCATCAGATTTTTGGCGCCGTTGCCGGGGAAATATCATAATGAATTTAGGATTATTGGCCACAATTCTAGAGACTTATGATAGGTAACGGTAGTAACCTAGACTTTTGAATTACACTTATCTTATACTAGTTAGACAATCACTTTCCTAAATATAGGATTATCATAACTAATTAATTTTAGATAATATCTGAAATTAAGATACTTAGGATAATCAAATTTTAGAAAATTATTCTAAAACCATATTGAGGAAATTTACCTGCTTTCTAAATAAAATTCAAAATCCATAAAAATATTTTTATTGCTTTCTTATTTCACTTTCCTATTTTTGGTTATTTGTTATTTCTAACCAGACTTTGCACTCAGAAATGAAGAGAACAAGAGCAGCTACTAACCAGGTAAAGAAAACAGAAAACCCTAACACTCTAGGACCAAAGAAGACAAAGCCAGAAGGCCCATCTAGGCCTGCACCAGAAATACCACGAGGGACTCTTCCTTCACAACCAGTGGAAGTAAACTCAAGCCCAGATGCCAGTGACTTAGTGAGACGATTCCTGAACGCCCGTGAGCCTAGTCCCACGGAAGAAGATCCTTCTGAGGATACCTTCCCTCCTAGAGAAGAACCCCAGAGATCTCCAGTTCACCCTCTTGCCCAGAGAGTTCCTATAAATCCACCACCTACTGACCAAACCCAAAATTCACCAACCTCTCCTGCATACACCCCAACACCCAACGAGCGCACCCCTTCATCCGGGGGGAGTACTAACGGTTATCATTCAATGTTGTCCGTGCAGATAGATTCTTTGGCTCAAAGGGTCTATGAGATGGACCAAGGAATTGCCAGCAGATTGTGTCATTTAAACCAACTCAATCTGAATATCACAACTAACGTGGACCGACTCAGAGCCATGGTCAGTCTTCAGGAGAACCAAGGTGCACAACTACTCTGGGAGATGGCTGACTTACGCAGTGAGCAGGGCAGGCAGAGGGATGAGATGAGAACCATACGCATAGAAATGCGAAGCATTCGAACCGAGCTACAGGAGATCAGAGATAAGGGTCGTTGAAAAAGGGAAGATTCTTTTACTTTTATTCTCATCAAATAATTCGTTTGAACTAAACCTGAATAATTGACCCATATTTTCTATTTTTCAAAATGTTTTTAAAGGGTCCTTTATATTCAACAATTTTCTTCAAACATTTTATTTCAAATTTCTATGAAAAACAAAAGTTTTGCAAATACAGTTTATTTTTCACTAATTAAATTGCACAAACTCAGTTTTTGTTTTTCTGAAATTCTTGCTCAATTTAAGTTGGGATAAAATTAGGGTAGTCATGATTTTCGAAAAAAAAAGAGACTGAGGAATTTTTGCATAGAGTTTTTAACAACTTCTGAATTTGATTGGATAAACATGAAGCCTTGTTAAAAATTATGATTATTTTTGGTATCTTGAGATTTTCAGGGAATTACGAAAAAAAGAAATTTTTTTTTATTTTTCAGAATTGGCACGCGTCCCGAAGGCCGCCCCTTCTATAAAAATTCATTTTTTTTCATTTTCTCTCAAATCTACAACAAAAAATTCATCTCTCTAAAAATATTTCTCTCTACCTTCTCTCTACAAATTTTTGGCAAACTCTCCAAAGTTTAAAAATTCGAGTTTCCCTCCAAAATTTGAATTTTAAACTTCACCCAAAAATTCGAATTTCCCTCCAAAATTCGATTTTCCTGCCAAAAATTCAAAATCTTTCCCTAACCTAATTTCATCCTTCTGAATTCAAATTCACCTCCAGAATTTGAGTTTAAAGATTCTTTCCCACATAAACTCTCTCGTACGTTTTCAATGGCTCCCAAACGTGCTCGTACCACATCTACCATGACAGTTACCTCAGTGGCACATCCTTTTATGCTGTTTCCCTCCAGCACAGCATACCAAGAAAGATGCATTGGGTACATCGGGCGTACGATACTGACGGGCAGAACGTTGGATTGGGCAGCAGTACAGACGCTAGGAGTAGAGCCGGAAGTCAGACGCATACTCGACGTGCCACCTTACAGTCGAGTATTCATCGTCACAGAGCCCACATACCTGGAGCTGGTATGTGAGCTCTATGCATCTTTTACATGCCACCAGGAGCAGATCACATTCCGCTTGGGCGGAATAGATCGGTCGATGAGCATGGCCGAGTTCGGCGTCGCCCTAGGTATCTGGCAGAGAGATGAGCTGGATACGCCTGCATACACCACAGCAGTTCGAGACTTCACGTCTGTAGACGTCTCCACTGCTTGGGCTCAGATCTGCATGACGGGTGCCCCATACCAACATGGCTTTGCAAAAGCCACAAGTATTTATCCTACTCTTCGTTACCTGCACGCTATCATTACACATACATTGTCAGGACGACGGACGGCTCCCGAAACTGTCACCCAAATGGAGGCATTCCTTCTGGCCAACATGCACATGGGATCTACGGTAGAGATGGCTAGACTCATCACGGTCGTCATGCGAGGGTTCGCTACAGACACCAGGAAACAGTGTCTGGGGCTTGGACCGTACATCACCAGGCTAGCCCGCTACCTGGAGTAGGACATAGAGGGCTCGGAGCTGACCTTGGTCACCCCGACCACCGTTCCCACTAATCTTACCATTCTACGGAACATGAGAATGGTTGTCCGGGATGCGAATGGCCGCTACACCATCCACACGGATCAGCCAGGACAAGCATCGGCATCGGAAGCATTTCCAGCGCATATACCTCCGTCCGAGACGTTCGTGCCACGTACTGCCTTCGAATGACACATGTCGCACGGATTGGCAGAGCTATCGGCCTGATACAGTCGAGACATGGATAGGATTGACAGACGGATGACGATGATGGAGGACAGGATTGACAGACGGCTGGCGATGATGGATGACAGGATCACCATGAACACCAGCAGGATTGAGGAGATACATCAGCAAACTTCCCGAGTGGCGGAAAACTTCGAGTTTGACTTTACAGCAGACTTAGGTCCACTGGACGATGACCCACCGGGTTCTTAGTCTCTCTCTCCTTCTTTCCTTTCCTTTCTTTTGCTTTTTTTTTTCTTGTTCTATATGTATAAACATGTCTGGGCTGTATGGCGTATGAATCTAAGTACAAAGTTGATTTATATGACATACAGAATTGTTTGCATTATGTTGTTTTTTTTATGTCTTTCTTAACCATAGTGTGGGTAAGAATCTTTTCTTTCTGTTTTATTTTTTGTTTTCAAATAAGTGTGGGGTATTTAGATATGCATGAACACTGAGGACAATGCCAGACTTAAGTGTGGGGTAGCAGTGCACAGTGCACTGTAGCAGTTTGCAAATTTTTTGCATGCTTTTGCTTGTTTTCCCCGTATTTTCACACCCTTCCAAAAAAATTTCAAAAATTTTCCGTCTTTTAGACCAGTTGTGGATATATTGGCAGTTAGAATGACTAGATGAGACTCTGAGCTAAAAGTGAAAAGAAACAAAAGAAAGTTAATAAAATAAGGGTAGTTTGCCAGCGGCCTTCGCTACTCGAGCACCACACTTTCGGGGAACTTAAAGCCTGATGCCCTAAGGTCGTGTAGATCTGGGAGTCATCGGAGTGGGACTCGCTACATGGGTAGTTGAAGTTGACGTGTTCTAAGCAGACTCAAAATACCCTGAATCTATAAAGAAAATAACTAAATGCTAAAACATTAAAAATCTGATCACCGAAGCTTAGAACTCAAAAAGTTGTCTGTTGTTAGTATGTCTAGCGATGGGTCGAAGTGTTATCTGGTAGTAGTTAAGACAAGAGTACATTGTGTTGGCTATCTAGTCTAGACTAGTACACACACTACACATCAGGAAGACCCTGTGACTAAGAAAAAAGTTCAACCTAGTTGTTGATTTGTTTTCTGCCTGACCCTAACAAACAACTAGAGACATTTGAGACGTTGTCATAGCAACCTAACCAGTCAGACCTGTGTTAAGAATTGTCTGAAGAATTTTTTGGAATAAAAACATAACTAGGAATGCACATATGGTTTAGAATCACTAACTTCAGGTAGACTTTGCTTGAGGACAAGCAAAAAGCTAAGTGTGGGGTTATATGATATGCGAAAATCGTATCACCTTTTTAGCATGTTTTTATGTATGATTTCGGGTGAAATTGAGGGCAAATTGATCTTAATTGTTTGTTATTTACTCAATTTCACAGTGTTTATGATTTTGGAAGTGTTAGGTGAAAAGTGGACGAAAACAGCAAATTTTGGGGCAAAAATTCAATTTTTGGAAATGTTGACTTGCTCAAAGGGTCAAGACGGGCGTCCCGACCCAGTCAAAGCACCGAGATGGGCGTCCCGACCAGGTCAACAGACCAGGACGGGCGTCCCAATCTGGGACAGGCGTCCCAAACCCCCAGATCCAGTCCCACATCGAATTTTTGATGAAAAATCACTCCGGGAAGCTGCTATAAATACCCCAGGCCTCCAGCAGTTGAAATCATTCCTCTCCACTCGATCTGAGTCATTAAGTGTTTTCCAGTGTATGCTTCTCTAGTACACAACTCACTCAGAGACTCGGATATCAGTTTTCTTTCTTGTTAGTGTTTTGTTTTAGTTTCTAAGAAATAGTCTCAGATCTTAGGCTTACATAGATAGGTTCGTTTTTGGTATTCATAGAATACCCGGGATTTTGTTAGGAGATCCTAAGAGGGCTCGAGGCATTCGAAGAGTCAGTCCATATGGCTGGGCTTAAGCTGGGTTGCTAAGTAAAGCCCATCTACTAGGCCGAGGAAGCATCCTCCGAAGGTTCTGACGAGCAGAGTCGGGTCAAGCAGTACGGCATATATAGCAGTACGCTCCAACGGCGTGACTACGTAAAGGGTGATTTCTTTATGGCATCAGTCCCTCATGTCCCTCTCTTTATATGTTGTTACTGTGTTTGTCCAAATACTGATTTGAATACCAGATTATGTTTTTATGAATATTTGTGATATATGTTGAAGTTATTATGTTTTTCTAGAAATGGCCACCTGCTTTAATATCCATTATGTCTGCATGTCTATTGCCGTTCTTTTAAACTGAAATTAAGGTTATAGAAAATTCCTAACCACGGTCTATTCATAACATGTATAGTTTAATAGACATCAATTAGTATTGGTGTCTGCCATACTAGATAAAATAATCTACGGAACACCCTGTTGGTTGAAAGTAGTCTAGGTAGGCTGAGTAGAGTTTTATGCCGGTGGTTATGAGACGAGCGGTATGATCCCCAAAGTGACATATGGCGTTCATTGCTGACTTTAGTCCGAGCCGTGAGTAGGGCCGTTACCCTTAACGATGGGGCGGTAGCGTAGAAACTCAGATGTAGTAACCTTTAGACACAGAACATAGTTGCAATCCAGGCCAAGACATGTCTAAAATACTCGAATATAGGTCAATCAACGTATAGTAACAGTATAACATAAAATCAGGATCTCGTCTATAAAACATTTTCAGGTTTAGTCAGACTTAAACCTAGTGGAGAATGAATCACCTTCTCATCAAAATTATTGATGAAGATTGCATAACTGGATTATAAGATAAGAGTAGGAATAAAGGCTAGTTACTACTAAGTCGTTACCACTTCCCTGGGAGTATGATATTTATTTAATAAAATCGTAGATACTTTCCAACAGACTAGCTACACGATAGGTACTCTGCATTAGGTTCTGGCTGATTAAGTGACACCATAGAGACTAAATGTGACAATTAGTCAATCACAGTCCTTAATTATTCATAATCAACATAGGGTAAAATAACACCTATTTAGCACGTCGATCGGAATCCCATCAATTGTCTCCTACTAACCATAACATTCTACCTACATATCATAGACATAAGCAATGTTTTACCAATCATACCACATTTTGAAGTCTGAAAGAAATGAAAAATTTTGGAATGGTGTGAAAATACGGGGAAAACAAGCAAAATCGTGCAAAATATTTCTCAAACTACTACTGTGCACCATGCACTGCTACCCCACACTTCAGTCTGACATTGTCCTCAGTGTTCATACATACCTGAACTACCCCACACTTATTTGCAAACAAGAAGAAATGAAAACAAAACAAGAACTCTTACCCCACACTTATTTGACTAACTAAGGGTAAGAGAGAAAATAAAGCAACAAAACAAGAAGGATAATGGAAAACACAAAACAGAACACAAAACAAAACACAAAACAAAGAAAATAAAATAAAAGTAAAGGAATATGAGGATTAGAAAAACTCCCTTCATGTCGCGAGCAGAAGGGTCTTCTCTGATCTTTCAATTGGCTCTTTACCTTAGCCATGTGCTATTACTGAGGTGTTCTTGACTCTGCAAGCTCTAGATGACGTCAGCTCTGATCCTTCATTGTCGAGCTCCAGGTAGTGGCATATCCATTTGAGGAATGACTCAAGCCCCAAGGACTATTTCCTCGAATCATTTGTGAAGTTTCTCGAAATCATAGCAACGTGTCGTGTCTAGGAATGAGACTTCTTTGGATTCGTGTGCCTACCTGCCAATGTCAGTGAAGGTATTGCATGCAAGTTTCGAATGACAGAAAAGATACCTGAAGCTTTGGCGAAGCCGTAGTGGTAGGAGGCTCCAGTGGTGTAGATCTGGGCCCAAGTATTTGAAACTTCCTCGGGGAGGTTTCTCACAGCTGATTGTATGCAGGGGATGCAAGCTCCTCCATTGCTATGCTCCTGATACAATACCAAATTCCTCTATATCCTTTGACCGTTAGATATCACTTGGTAGATCACTTGCTTGCACTGGTCTAACTTTAATTATTACCAGTATCTCATCTGTTGATTCTACGGGTAGGGTTTGTTTTGCTGTGGTGGTATATTCTGAAAGTTTCCAGCTTCCAAATTATTCCTCAGCTAAATCCCGTATGATTCCTCTAGTTGGGATTGTATGCATTTCCCATTGGAGTAGCATTCTACAGTAACCTACTCCTACCTCTTTTGGAATGGTCAGTATTCCATTCCCATAGCAATCCCTGCTAAAGTGTGGTACTTGGCAGACTTCACAGATTTGATACACAGATTGAACGTTTCTTCCTAAGACATTGGCACTCTGAATCTGGAAAACAACTTCTCATAGAATCTGCACATGACTTTAACATCATTAGTAGGTAATGCCTGTGGTTCAGGCCATTTTTGAAAAGTGTTCCACGACTACTATGATGTAATTATTTTCAAAGGAAGAAGGGAAAAGGATTCAATCAATACCTCAGATATTAAAGATTTCAAGACTCTATATACCTTGCTGGGGTAGGCGATCTCTAGAAGAGGTGTTACCTGTTATTTGGCAAGCATCGCAGGACTGTATCAGAGATACAAAATCCTTGAATATGGTGGGTCAACAAGATTCTACTTCCAACACTTTCCGGACAGTGTTGATAGCAGTTAATTGGTCTCCCATAGATTCCTGCCATGCTTCAGAATCATGTGGCCTTCGCCTTCAGAGATACATCTTCTGATCAACTGGTCTGCAAAATTTGAAATAGAAGAGAAATTTGCCCAGTAGTAATATTTCAAATCAGCGAAGAATTTCTTCTTTTGCTGATAAGTCACATTACTTGGAACTCATTCAGTGACTAGATAATTTGCAACAACAATAAACCACAGATGAGACTTATCATACATAGCAAACAATGCAAATAAGTTTTCATCAAAAATTTATCAGTATTACAATAGCCTCTAATTCTGGGTTTTCTAATCTAGACAAATGGTTTGCTTTCTAGATTTTCAACTCTTCTTCTTATCCCTTCATTCTATATCAAATTCAAGTAACAACAAAACTTTAACTTAATCAATTATGGTTCAGCATTAGTTTTATTGAAAACAGATATCTCAGAGTGATCAATGTAACCTATTGTTTCTAGACAAGACTAGATAAGATCGGAATTTATCATACATGAACTTTCTTATCTTGTTTCTGTCCTAAAACAATTCGTACTACATCATTACATCACATATTCATTCAAAAAGCAGATTTCAATCAGGTGATGCCATAATGGGTGCAGTAATTCCTTTTGGTTTAAAAGATCTCATGCAATTATCAGCAAAACAAAAGGAACATCCTTTTTTCAATAGAACATTCAGAGGTCTGGCTATTAAGGAAAAATTATTTCATAACTCGTCCTAATAAAGCCGGTATGACTCTAAGAAAATTCTAAAATGGAGTTTCTTCCCAATAAAAATCTATGCCAAAATTTTGCAACTCAGAAGAAAATATATTTTATCCTCATTTCCATTTTTATTTCTTCGAAATTAAATAGAAGAAAAACACGAAAAAAGAGCAACAAGTGTACAACTAAGAAGACAACTAAGAAAGAACAAGAGCTAAGGAAAAGAACAACTTACCATTGAGCAAGAAAAATATATTTTTTCGGTTTTTAAATTTTAAATTTTATTTTTATTTTTATATTTAATTAAGAAAGCAGTAAAATTTCCTCAATATAGTTTTAGAATAATTTTCTAAAGTTTGATTATCCTAAATGTCTCTATTTTAGATAATATCTAAAATTAGTTAGTTATGATAACCCTATATTTCGGAAAGTGATTGTCTAACTAGCAGAAAAAAAGTGTTAGGTCTAAGGTCTAGGTTACTACCGTTACTTATCATAAGTCTCTAGAATTTTGATCAGGAATCCTAAATTCATTATGATATTTCCCCGGCAACGGCGCCAAAAATCTGATGCGTTTCTGATTGATATGCTAAATAGGCGTTATTTTACCCTATGTTGATTATGAGTAATTAAGGACTGAGATTGACTAATTGTCACATTTAGTCTCTATGGTGTCACTTAATCAGCCAGAACCTAAGGCAGAGTAACTATCGTGTAGCTAGTCTGTTGGAAAGTATCTACGATTTTATTAAGTTAAATATCGTACTCCCAGGGAAGTTGTAACGGCTTAGTAGTAACTAACCTTTTATCCTAACTCTTATCCTATGATCCAGATATGCAATCTTCATCAATAACTTTGATGAGAGGGTGATCCATTCTCCACTAGGTTTAAGTCTAATTAAGCCTAAAAGTGTTTTATAGATAACGTTCTGATTCTATGTTATACTGTTCCTACATGTTGATTGACCTATCTTCGAGTATTTTAGATGCATCTTAGCCTGGATTGCAGCTATGTTCTGAGTCTAAAGGTGTACCACATCTGAGTTATCTGATAAACCGCCCCATCGCCAAGGTAAACGGCCCTACTCACGTTTCGAGCAAAAGACAACTATGAAAGCCCTATGTCACTTAGGGGATCACACTGCTGGCCCATAACGCCGGCATAAACGCTCTACTCAGCCTACTTAGACTACTTTAACAAACAGGGTGTTCCGCAGGTTATTTTATCTAATATGGTAGACACAAATACTAATTGATGCCTGTTAAACTAAATAGGTTATGAATAGACCGTAGTTAGGAATTGTCTATAACCCTACATTTAGTTTAAAAGAAACTACATTAGACATGCAGACATAATGTATATTGAGCAGGTGGCCATTTCCGGAAAATCATAAGCACTTCAACATTTGCAACAACTATTCATAAAAAATCATAATCCGATATTCAAAATCATTCTTTGGACAAACACAATAACAACATATAAAGAGAGGGACATGGGGACTGATGCCATAAAGAAATCACCCTTTACTTAGTCTCGCCGATGGAGTGTACTGCTTGTATATGTCGTACTGCTTGACCCGACTCTGCTCGACAGAACCTTCGGAGGACGCTTCCTCAGCCTAGTAGATGGGCTTTACCTTAATACCCAACTTAAGCACAGCCTTGTAGACTGACTCTTCGAACGCCTCGAGCCCTCTTACGATCTCCTAACGAAATCCCGGGTATTCTATGAATACCAGAAACGAACCTATCTATCGAAGCCGAAGATCTGAGACTAATTCTCAGAAACTAAGAAAACGAAATACTAACTAGAAAGAAAGAAAACTTATAGTGAACCCGAGTCTCTCAGTGACTTAAGTACTCGAAAGATGTACACTAAAATCACTAAATGACTCAGATTGAGTGGAGAGGAATGATTTCAACTGAGGAAGGCCTGGGGTATTTATAGCAGCTTCCTGGAGTGATTTTTCATCAAAAATTTGATGTGGGACTTGAATTTCTTGTTCGGGACACCCATCCTGGATTGGGAAGACCGTCCCGGTCTGTTGAGCCGGTCAGGACGACCGTCCCGAGTCTTGGACGCCTGTCTTGACCTATTGACCAGGTCAGGACGCCCTCCCCGAAGTCCGAACTTCTGAAAAATTGCATTTTTGCCCCAAAATTTGCCATTTTCTTTCACTTTTCACATGACACTTCCAAAATCATAAAAACTGTGAAATTGAGTTAATAACGAACAATTAAGACCAATTTGCCCTCAATTTCACCCTAAATCATGCCTAAAAACATGCTAAAAATGTGATATGATTTATGCATATCAGGCATGATCCCAAAGTGACATAGGGCTTTCATGGATGTCTATAGCTCGAACCGTGAGTAGGGTCGTTAACCTTGGCGATGTGGCGGTTTATCAGATAACTCGGATGTGGTACACCTTTAGACTCAGAACATAGTTGCAATCCAGGCTAAGATATATCTAAAATACTCGAAGATAGGTCAATCAACATGTAGGAACAGTATAACATAGAATCAGGACATTATCTCTAAAACACTTTAGGCTTAAATAGACTTGAACCTAGTGGAGAATGAATCACCCTCTCATCAAAGTTATTGATGAAGATTGCATATCTGGATCATAAGATAAGAGTTAGAGTAAAAAGGCTAGTTACTACTAAGCCGTTACCACTTCCCTGGGAGTACGATCTTTAACTTAATAAAATCGTAGATACTTTCCAACATACTAGGTACACGATAGGTACTCTGCCTTAGGTTCTGACTGATTAAGTGACACTATAAAGACTAAACGTGACAATTAGTCAATCCCAATCCTTAATTACTCATAATCAACATAGGGTAAATCAACACCTATTTAGCATATCAGTCGGAAACACATCAGATTTTTGGCGCCGTTGCCGGGGAAATATCATAATGAATTTAGGATTATTGGCCACAATTCTAAAAACTTATGATAGGTAACGGTAGTAACCTAGACTCTAGACCTACACTTATCTTATGCTAGTTAGACAATCACTTTCTGAAATATAGGGTTATCATAACTAATTTTAGATATTTTCTAAAATTAAGACATTTAGGATAATCAAATTTTAGAAAATCATTCTAAAACCATATTAAGGAAATTTATCTGCTTTCTAAATAAAATATAAAAAAAATGTTAAAAATTTAAAAAAACCTGAAAAATATCTTTCTTACTTTTCTTTTTCTATTTTGTTTTATTTCTGTTTTTGTTATCTGTTATTCCTAACATCAACTAGATGCATTTTAACCCCAATTTCTAAATAAATTCAGTCATTTTAAAAGCCAAATGCGGGCAAAGCTTATGTGAATAACTCTATTATTTTAGAGTTATCAAACTCCAAGAGCAATTACTAGTGATGAAGGATCTCACTTTGTTAATAAGTGAATAAGTGTTATCTTAGCCAAATATAATGTTCGTCACAAAATTGCTCTACCCTATCATCCTCAAACCAACGGGCATGTAGAATTGTCTAATCGGATCATTAAAGGTATACTTGAGAAGGTGGTTAACCCTAACATAAAAGATTAGTCAAAAAGGTTAGATGATGCTCTATGGGCTTATAGAACAGCTTTCAAGACCTCAATTGGAATGTCTCCTTATAGACTTGTTTTCGGGAAAGCTTGCCATCTACCAGTGGAATTAGAGCACAAGGCATACTAGGCATTGCAACAGCTTAATCTGGACATGAACGCTGCTAGAGACAAGAGAATGCTGCAGCTTTCTGAATTGGATGAGCTGAGACTATTTTCTTATGAAAATGCCAAGTTATACAAGGAAAAAACTAAGAGATGGCATGATAAACACATCCAAGCAAGAAACTTTGAAATTGGACAACAAGTTCTGATATTTAATTCAAGGTTGAAATTATTTTGGGGAAAATTAAAATCGAGATGGACAAGGCCATTCACAATTGAACAGATATATCCGTATGGAGTGGTCTTGGTCGTAGGCAAAAATGCTGTCAAATTCAAGGTCAACAGGCACAAATTAAAACTTTACAGAGATAATGATCTCGAGCAAAATTTCGCACCTCTATCATTGGTCACTGATGAATAATTAAGTAGACGCAACACAAGTGCAAAACTCCAAGTGAACACTTTTCATTTTTGTTTTATTTTACTTTTGTTTTTTATTATTTCCGTCAGTTTGTTTTAGCAATGTCGGGTATTTCTGTACTTGACCTCTGTTTGTTCTTTATTTATTTTTGTTATTTTTTATTTTTCTTTTTAGTTGCAAACTGGGTACTTACTTACACATTCTGTATATATTTTGTTAAGTATCAAACCCAGGGGACAAAGCATTAATGCGGCAGACTGGGCAGGTGAGAAAAGTCCAACCGCCATTATGACTCTCAGGCAGAGTCAAATATGGGGAAGGCAAACTTGTCAGGAATAAAGGAAGCTTTTCATTATGACAAAGACGTTTCCAACACCTCGGGACATGTAAGTATTCATTATCCCTTTTTGGATTTAACATAGATAGGGATACAAACTGGTTAGGAAACATGAAGAGACACAAATATCCATTTTCGGACGTATTTGTACATTTAGGAAGGTAGAACTTTTTAAAACAAACTACAGCAGTTACACTCTGCATTCTTACTCTTAACTCCCATTATTCTTCAAACCCCTTCTATTTTCTTACACTCTCGAAGAACACGAAGGTGAACACAGCGGAAATTTTTCCGAGCAACAATTTCAAGCATTATACGGACTAAATGTATGTGTTTTCTTTTTGTGAAAGACACGACATTTCATAGGAAAAAACTGAAGGTTGTTCTGAAATGTACTTCGAAAGATGGATGACCGAATCTGATTTAAACTTTTCTTTGAAAGCTAGGGTTACGTCCAATATTTCTGTGCTTGTGTTTAGAAAAAAAAATTTCTCTCGGGTATGAAATTTCTATTCGCAAACTTGGGGTTTCTCCTTTCTGAGTAGATACATTGCTATGTTGTTTTTGGGCATGAAATTTCTGTACGAAAAATTGGGGTTTTCTTTTAGAACAGAGATATTGCTTTACTTTCTAGTTGTGTTGCTTTGTCAAGTTGTTTTTGGGAATGAAGCTTCTTTCGGAAAATGGGTTTGTTCTTTCAGAACAGATATAATGCTTTACTTTCTAGCCATGTTATTTTGAGATCTATTTTCCAGTATGAGATTTCTGTTCAAAATGGATTTTTCTCTTTCAAAACGGTTATATTATTCTGATTGTGTTGTGTTAAGTGGCCTGTGTTAAATGCAAAATATTCATGCTTACTGTACTTATTGTTTTCTTAAGCCACTGAGATCTCTGGTGTGTTTGACAGATTAGGTATTGACTAACATCTACTTTTCTAGATGCCTCAAATTAAACAAGTTGCCCAGAAATGCACTAAGGAGCGATTTGCTTCGATGGATGCAGAAGCACGCTTTCAGGAACTGTATGTTGAAAAGCAATTTTTGTTTGACCTAGGGTTTATCTTGGACGGGGAGTCTCCTTATCCTCTTCCTACTAAATGTCGTGATGTGATTCGTATTTTGGGATGGGAAAAGTTGTGTACCCAACGCATAGAACCAGATCCCTCGATCGTCTGAGAATTTTATGCCAACTTATGGCCGAATAATGTGTATTCAGTCTTCGTCAGAAAAAGCCATGTTTCGTTGAACCCGAGAGCAATAAACTAGCTCTTCGATTTGACCAACTTCCAGAATGACGCCGACGACTTCTATTCATATCTTGCCAACCTCACCGATGACACTTGTGATAAGCTGTTACAAGAGGTAACCGTCCCAGGAACACAATTGTCCATGTCTAAACAAGGAAACAAGACCTGCCGCCGTGAATTTCTGACCCCCGAAGCCAAAGTTTGGTTCTATTTCATCAGGCACTCGTTGATGCCCACAGGGCACACTTCTTCGCTGAATGTTGAATGCATCATCATGCTGGCCTGCATTGTCAAAGGCCGGCCTATAAATGTTGGTAAATTAGTGTGTGAACAGATCCGTGCCTGTGCTAATAAGAAGAGTGGGGAAATATTCTTCCCCACTTTGATTTGTTTATTTTGCAGGGCCGTTGGAGTGGTAGTGGCCATGGAGGACACGGATTTTTACCCACAAGGGACTATCTCTACTTACGACTTAAGCAGGATACTCCCCACTGCATCACCACAACTTCCAAGGGACAACACCTAGACACCTTCTGCTAAAACTCCATTCTCGGCCACACAGGATGCTCCAGCAACTACTTCAATGGATGCTTCGGCAATGACTATGACTCAAATGTACAAGCAACAGCAGCTGTACTGGCAGTATGCCAGAAATCAGGATGCTGCGCAATTCAAATCATTGTCGCGACAATGACAACAATCTGGAGCGCCCTAGCCAACTTTCCCACAACAACTGCTACCCGAAGACTCACACACGATGGATGACGATGACGCTATTATTTGAGGCACTCCCGGCACAATGGGAGTGGTTCTTTCTCTAAACTCCTTACTTTTGGTTGTGCTTTTTGTACTATTAACCTGCTGAGCAGGGCTGAACAATTTGTTTTCTTTTCTTCTCTTTGCTTGTTGGATTATCTTGCTGCCTGCTTTTCTTACTGTTTGTTTTGTAATGGGGATGTTGCTTCTCCTTCAGTTTGGGGGAGGGTGTCCCTTAGCTAAAAGTTGAAATCTTTGTCCTTTAACTGAAGTGATAATGACATCTCTCTATTCTATTAGAATTGTGCGAAGACTTATGTTGTAGCATTCCGGTATGAATGAGTAACATCTGAATGTGTTTCAATGAATGAATGGCTTTAGCATAAGGAACTGTTAGCATGAATGCAATAGCAGTTGAATATGTTTCATTAGAAAGAATGGCTTGAGTAGGATTAGGGTAGACCTTAGGAACCCAATTGATGATGATATCTTAAGCCTAAAACTAATTCTTGTATGCCATGTACCAAATGTTTTTGAAAATATTTAGATATTAGTTGACACTAAGTAAAAATTATTTTTACTCCCATCTTTTGCACAATAGTCTAGACTTAGCCAATTTTCTCCATTCATAAAAAAGAGTTAGCTTGGTATGAAGAAACAGAGTTTTTAGGATCATTTATAATACCACTTGAGGCAAAATAATAGTGAATTCAATATCATTGAAATGATTGAGGCACATTCTTGAAACGATTGAGCCTTTCCAGCCTAACCTTGATGCATTTATTTTTCCTAGTAAACCAAGTTGAGCTTAGCTTATTTCTTGACGCCCATGATAAACAACTAGCCACTTTTTCCAAAATATTTGCATGTATCCTTTCTTTGCTTCCTATAAACTTAATCTCAGTCTGCTTAGAATATTTTTGAAAATATGTTTGGGGTGCAAAGAAAAAGAAAGGAATTGCTGAAAATAAGCATAATAATACTGTAGCACAATGCTGCAACATCCTAGAATAGTAGCAGTAAAGTACTGAAATTATGAATATTATGGGTGATGAGGGTTTATATAATGCTTGAAAAGGAGAGTAAAACTCTCTGAATACAGAGGTGAAAAAGAGAAATGAAAAAGAGCAAAGCTCATTATTGAGGATAGCTACTAAAAATGTGACTAAATGATGAATTATTTGTTGGAGCAAAGATAAAAAAAATTGGGTAGATCCTCAACAGGAGAAAATTGTGAAATGCTTGCATTAATATGTTCAAGGCAGATTGGGACTGAGTTCGAGCCTACTTTTTACCTATATTTATCATGCCTTAGCCCCAGCTAACATTACAACCAAAGTAAGACCTCCTTGATCTTTGTTAGTGAGTTTGCTACATTAGTGGAGAGTGGTATGATAAATTGAATTCTGACGATTCAAAATGAATCTTAGGATTATCAATTGCTGATTCATGAATGAAAGAAATTGATAGGCTGGACTATACACACACTGGAGTGAAATTTGTTTGAGCTTGGGTTGGTTAATATTTTGCTATTTAAAAGAAAGATGGAACATGATGCTTACTTGAATTTTTAAAATTTTTCTCTCTGAAATCATTGGTCCCTAGTTTAGCTGAAACTGCTGAGCCAAATTCTCTAGTGGATGTACACATTTCATTTTATCTTTGCTTGGTGCAGCATTGCTCGGGCCGAGCAATGGTTTATGTTTGGGGGTGTGATAACTCTAAAATAATAGAATTATTCACATAAACTTTGCCACGTTTTGCTTTTAAAATGACTGAATTTGTGTGTGAATTGGAGTTAAAATGCGTCTAGTTGATTTTTCTTTCCCTTTTTACGAAAAATATGGTTTTAATATCAATAAGTCAATTTAATTTAATTAATTTCCAAATTTTTGTTACGAATTGATTTTAGATATTATTATTTGGGATTTGGCTCGAATTGATTTATTGTGACAAGGGTAAAAAGGGGAATGAGATGAAGAAATAAATTTACCAATTTATTATTCAGTTATTTTAAAAAATTATTGTGTTTTATTTTAATTAAATACGTGGCAGTTGTAGCTTGAAACCCAAGAGAATCCTGCAGCATGGAGGAAAAAGATAGAAATCAGAAGGCAGCTGGAAATAATTTTTGGATTATTCATTTTATTTGCTGAATATTATAAGAAACTTCTAGAAATGTGGACAGATGGCGGAATGAGGCTGAATCTCGGGAGCAGGAAGAGATACTATCTATACTTGAAAAACCGAGAGAAGAAAGGACTTTGAGACTTTTGGCAAAAGAAGAGATTGGTTTTACTCATTTTAGTACAGTAGAAATTCAGCAGTAGAGTTTTAGCATTTCTTTTTAGCATTAGATTAATTTTATAGGGGAAAACCCGAGAGGAAGCAGGGTGACTTGCTGAGTATTCATCAGTTGAGCAGAAAGGACGCCGCAACCTCAGTCAGAGAAGAATAACATTGCGCAATCGTGATTAAACTGATCTGGGCAGTAGAGTGATCTCAGACCCGAGTAATTCTCTGCCCATTTCTTCATTATTGTTCATTGTCTTGTATAAACTCTTACTTGAATGTTGGGTATGAGTTGAAGGTGAATTTATGGATTAATTAAACTTGTTTTGTAATAGAATTGTTCACTATGACCATAGGAGCATTTTATTATATTACTTTAATTCCTGGATTTCGTTATTCTCAGTACTGAATGTATATTTATAACCTGAAGTTGTTGTGGCATAGTTAAGTATGAACATGTTGATTATACTATTTTGAATACGATGATGAATATGTTGTAGCATTGCTCTCTATTTTTATGATTGATGCTTGTATGGGGCATGCTTGGTTTATTCATGTAATTACTTAAATAGATTTAGCATAACTTGCGGTTACGACTGTCCAAATTATGTATCGAACTAGTATCTGGCTTTCTAACCGGAAGGGAGCTAGTTGACAAGATAGTTACGTGGCACTAGATTGGGATGCATGACTGTGCTCTCAACATTGCAGGGGACATAACCAAATTCACTTACTAGTGTTGCTCTAGACCAGCGGTACTTCGTACTCCATGAGACGATGATATTAGGGATCTAGACTAGTAGATCAAGTAATCTGGGTAGAACTAGATCGCTGTAGCATTAATCTGGAAATTGAAAGCAAGTTATGTATGTTTAGATTCATCTCTGGTTTGTATTTACATTTTGGGTGTGAATGCCACAGCATTGTATTACCTATAGTACTCTTGTGGTTATTTCCAGTAGGTTGACCCTTAACTGTTAGTTTAGTTTTACCGTAGCATTAGAATTGTCGTAGCATTAGACCAATCTCTATTCATTTTTCTTCATTCTTTATTCTTTTATTCTTTTGATAACCATTTGTACAATCGTATTTGCATTTGTAATTAGCACACTTAGTCCCTGTGGGATCGATAATCTTGTACTTAGGTACATATATTACTTGTTGACCGGTGTATACTTGCACTTGTTAAGATTGCGTTGATTTACTTCATTTCCTTATCTTTACAAATTGTGACACACGCACACAACGTAACACAATGCCATGCCATAATACGAGTCTCCAATAGAACAAGGAATGTTGAAGCTCCCTGGATCTTTCATTTTAGGGGGTAGTTTATCCTGTAAAAAGAAACTACATTCTTTGGTTAGTGCAACAATTTCATACTCACCCAACCTCCTTTTCTTTGTAAGAATATTTTTCATGAATTTAGCGTAGTTGGGCATTTGTTCTATTGCTTCTACCAAAGGAATGTTAATGTGCAGTTGTTTCAAAATATCCAAAAACTTCTTGAACTGCTCATCTTGCTTCTTCTTGGCAAACCTCTACGGAAAAGGCATCCTTTGTTGTACTAGTTTGCTCTCTGGAACTTTGCTTTATTGCGGCAAAGGTGATGCTGCAGCATCGGTCTCTACTCTGGCTGGTTCAGCTACTGGAATTTCTTCTTCTTTATCCTTCTTATTGGACTCGCTGGATTTTTCCACTACTCCAGGCTTGTTCTTTGGTTCTTCTAGTATTTTCCCACTCCGTAGTGTTACCACCTTGCAATGTTCCTTTCCTTTTCTCCTTGGATTCTCAAAGTCACTTGGAAGTGACCCTTGTGGTCTGTTCTTCAATTCTTGGGCCAGCTACCCCATCTGGTTTTCAAGGTTTCGTACGGTGGATGTCAAGCCTTGAATGGTTGTTTCTGTTCTTGCCATAAAATCTCTCGTCATATTCTCTAATGAGTTTGAATGTGGTGGTGGTTGTTGAGGCCTTTGTTGGAGTTGTTGTTGCTGCTGGGGGTATTGCTGTTGCTGGAACATTGGCCTCTGGTTCATACCTTGACTGTTTTGCATCCCCTGGTCTCTCCAAGAAAAGTTGGGATGCTGCTGCCAAGTGGGATTATAAGAATTTGACTGTAAACCATTGCCTCTGTTTTGGTTCCCCATGTAGCATACTGATGCTGGATTATGAATACAATCTTCAAAAGAGTGTCCTTTGCCACAGTAGACACAACACACGTCTTGCACTTGACTTACATTAGACTGGTTTGATTGCTCAGCCGTCTGTCCGCTTTGCTGCTGCATACTCAGTATTTTTAGCATGTTAGACATGGATGATACTTGAGCTGAAAGTGAAGTTAACGGGTCTAACTCCAAAACTCCAGCCACTCTTCTTCCACTAGGCAGTCTTATTGTAAGCCATTGATAGTTGTTGTTGACAATTCTCTCAATTAGTTCATAAGCTTCATTGTAAGTTTTGGCCAATAATGCACCATTTGCTAAAGCATCAACTATCATTCGTGTGTGTGCATTCAACCCATTATAAAATGTTTCCATTTGAATGCAGTGTGGGATTCCGTGGTGTGGACATCTTCTTAACAACTCCTTGAATCTCTCCCATGCCTCGTACAATGATTCTTCTTCTAGTTGATGAAAAGAAGTAATTTCATTTCTCAACCTTGCATTTTTTGTAGGAGGAAAATATTTCATTAAAAATCTTTCCGTAAGTTGCTGCCATGTTGTTACACTACCCGAAGGTAGAGAGTTCAGCCATGCTCTAGCTTTATCTCTCAGGGAATATGGGAACAATTTCAGCCTCAAAACATCGTCTGTCACCCCTGGTAACTTGAAGCAGTCACTTACTTCCATGAATAGACGTAGGTGCAAGTGTGGATCCTCAGCAGGTAGTCCACCAAACTGCCCTACTGTCTGCAGCATTTTAAACATCACTGGTTTTAGCTCAAACTGTGCTGTGGCAATCTCCTGTCGGACAATGCTTGGGTTAAGTTCATTGAACATAGGGACAACATACTGTCGAATGGCATGGTCCCTATCATCTGCCATTACCACAAGATTATAGACGGGTTCAGGTTGAATGTCATGTTGTTCCGCCATAGTCGCCTTATCCGTGGTTTGTTTCTTCTTCCTTAACACCTTCGTTGTTCTCTCAATCTCTGGATCTAGTGGCAGCAATGTAGCTTGAGAGCCCTTGCGCGTTTTACTCATGCAAAATAGCACACGTTAAGGAATGAATGATATACACAAGCTGAAAATTAACAAATGGTTAATATCAATAATGTTCAAATAAAATTCAGCCTACGTACAAATAGCCTTCACTCATACACTAATTTAATAGTCTCTTAAGCACAAGTATGAGTACAAAAACTGAAAAATAAAAGTAACCAAATGCAAACAATCAATATTTACAAACAATTGACTCCGAAGTCCCCGGCAACGGTGCCACAAACTTGTTGCGTTGTGTACGTGTGTTACAATTTGTAAAGATAAGGAAATAAAATAAATCAACACAATCTTAACAAGTGCAAGTATACACCGGTCAACAAGTAATATATGTACCTAAGTACAAGATTATCGATCCCACATGGACTAAGTGTGCCAATTACAAATGCAAATACGATTGTACAAATGGTTATCAAAAGAATAAAAGAATAAATAATAATGAATAGAGATTGGTCTAATGCCACGGCAATGCTAATGCTATAGTAAAGCTAAACTAACAGTTAACGGTCAGCCTACTGGAAATAAACACAAGAGTATTGCAGGTAATATAATGTTGCGGTATTCACGCCCAAAATGTAAGTACAAACTAGAGATGAATCTAAACATACAGAACATGCTTTTAGTTTCAAGATAAATGCTACAGCGAGCTGATTTTAGCCAGATTACTTGACTTACTAGTTTAGAGCCCCGATAACATCGTCTCATGGAGTACGAAGTACCGTGGTCTAAAGCAACACTAGTCAGGGAATTTGGTCATGTCCCCTGCAGTATTGAGTGCACGGTCATGCTACTCAAGCTAGTGCCACTTAATTATCTTGTCAACTAGCTCCCTTTCGGTTAGAATGATAGATACTAGTTCGATGTATAAACTAGGCAATCGTAACCGCATTTTACACTAAGTCTTTTTAAGTAATTAAATGAGTAAATCAAGTATGCCCTATACAATCATTAATCATAAAAACAGAGAAAAATGCTACAGCATATTCATCATCGTATTCAAAGCAGTGTAAACAACATGTTCTTACTTAACTAAGGCACATCAACTTCAGGTTATAAATACACATTCAGTACTGGGAATAACGAAATCCAGGAATTAAAGTAATGGAATAAAATGCTCCTATGGTCATAGTGTGTAATTCTATTACAAAACAAGTTTAATTAATCCCCCAATTCGCCTCCAACTCATACCCAACATTCAAGTAAGAGTTTATACAAGACAATGAACAATAATGAAGAAATGGGTAGAGAATTACTCTGGTCTGAGATCACCCTACTGCCTAGATTGGTTTAATCAAGATTGCCCACTATTATTCCTCTTCTGCTCCGCTGATGAATCCTTAGCAAGTCGCCCTGCTTCCTCTCGGGGTTTTCCCTAAACAAAATTAATCTAAGCTAAAAAGAATACTAAAACTCTACTGTCGATTTTCTTCTGTGCTATCTAAAAATGAGTAAAAACCAATATCCCTTTTTCTCTCGGTTTCTTGAAGTATATATAGTATCTATCCTTGCTCCTGAAATCCAACTTGATCCCGCCAGTTGTCTAGAATTTTGGAATTTTCTTTTAATATCCAGTAAATAAAATGTGAATAATCCAAAAATTAATTCCATCTTGACTATTGATTTCTTTGTCTTTTTCCTTCCTGCTGCAGGATTCTCTCGGGTATTAAGCTGCAGCTGCCACATATTTTAATTAATTAAAATATATCATAATAATTTCTGAAAATAACTGAAAAATAAATCGGTCAATTAATTTCTTCATCTCATTCCCCTTTTTACCCTGGTCACAATAAATCAATTCGAACCAAATCCCAAATATTAATTAGGTAAATTTAATTCGTAACAAAAATTGGAAATTACTTCAATTAAATAGATTTATTGATATTGAAACCATATTTTTCGTAAAAGGGAAAGAATAACAACTAGATGCAATTTAACTCCGATTCACGCATAAATTCAGTCATTTAATAGCAAAATGTGGGCAAAGCTTATGTGAATAACTCTATTATTTTAGAGTTATCAATTACTACCGCTACCTATCATAAGCCTCTAGAATTTTGACCAGGAATCCTAAATTTTTTTGATAATTCCCCTGCAACGGCGCCAAAATTCTAATGTGTTCCGATTGGTATGCTAAAATAGGTTTTTATTACCCTATATTGATTATGAATAATTAAGGACCGAGACTTACTAATTGTCACATTTAGCATCTATGTTGTCACTTAATCAATCAGAACCTAAGGCAGAGTACCTATCGTGTAGCTAGTCTATTGGAAAGTACCTACGATTTTAATTTAAGAATTTATCGTACTCTTAGGGAAGTGGTAATGGGAAGTGATCCTTTCTACACAAGGCTCGAGTTCATTAAGCATGCAAGAGTATTTTACATACAAGTATTTTGATGTATGTCCTATTGTTTCTACATGTTGACTGACCTATCTTCGAGTATTTTAGATATATCTTGGTCTAGATTACAATTACGTACTCTGTCTGCCTATGTACCACATCTGAGTTATCTGATAAACCGCCCCATCGCCATTGACAGCCCTACTCACAGTTCGAGCTAATGGCATCCATGAAAACCTATGTCACTCAGGAAATCTTGCAGCTCGCCCTAACGCCGGCATAAAAACGCAAACTTAGCCTCATTAAACTACTCTAACAAACATGGTGATCTATAGGTTATTTCATCTAATATGGCAGACCTTAATGGTTAAATCCTCTTAAAAGCCCTAAATTAAGGCATGTTAAACTAGATAGGTTATGATTAGACCATGGTTAGGAATTGTCTATAACCGTTCATCTAATTTAAAAGAGCAAATAGATATGCAGTCATAATGATTAATTTAGCTGGTGACCTTTCCCGAAAAATGTAAAGAACTTCAGCATGCAAAACATATTTACATATCATCATAATTTGGTAATCAAATATATCTTTAGACAAACATAGTACATAATATACAGAAAGGATCTAGGGAACCACCACCATAAAGTATTCACCCTTTATCAGGTCCACCGATGGAGCGACTACATGTATATCCTGGACTGCTTGACCTGACTCTGCTTGACAGAACCTTCAGAGAACGCTTCCTTAGCCTAGTAGCAATTGCTTTACCTTACATCCTGGGCTTAAGCAAAGCCCTGTTGACTAGCTCTTTGCTCCCCTAATGGCCTCTTAGGATCTCCTAACGAAATCCTTGGTATTCTATGAATACCAAAAACGAACCCTATCTAGTCGAATTCTAAGATTCTAAGATAAACACTCAGAAAGCAAAGAAAACGAGAAACTCTCGTATACTAAACTACTTGAATAAAATACCTGAGATCACTAAATGACTTGTGTACAGTAGAAAAATGTATACTTGAAGTCACTAAATGATTTAGATTGAGTGAAGAGGGATGATTTCAACTGAGGAAGGCCTGGGGTATTTATAGCAGGGGAACTGAGCATTTTTCTCTGTGAAATTCGATGTGGGATTCTGGCAGGGAGCTCGGGACACCCGTCCCGAGTCTGTTGACCGGGTCAGGATGCACGTCCCTAGTTCGGGATGCTCGCCCCGAGGCCGGGACACCCGTCCCGAGTCTATTGACCGAGTCAGGATGCCAGTCCCGATGCTTTGATCAGGTCGGGAAGCCAGCCCTGATCTTGGGATGCCCGTCCTGAACCAAAAAGTTTCGAAAATCACATTTTTGCCTCGATATTTGCTATTTTCTTGTACATTTCACCTGAAACTTCCAAAATCACAAATACTGCAAAATTGTGTTAATATCAATCAATTAAGAACGATTTATCCCCAATTTTGCCCTATTTGTGCCTAAAAACATGCTAAAAAGTGATATGATTTATGCACATCATCTACTCAACATATATCATAGACATAAGCATTTCATTAATCAATCAATACTTATTTTGAAATCTAAAAGAGTGAAAAATCTTGAAAAATATTTTTTTTGAAGGGTGCAATTTTAGTGAGAAATATGGGAAAACATGCAAATTTTGACTACTACAGTGCATTGTGCACTGCTACCCTACACTTAAGGTTTACACTGTCCTCAGTGTTCATGCCTATCCTATTACCCCACACTTATTTGAAAAATTCAAAAGAAAAGCAGGAAAAACAAACAAAACTCTTACCCCACACTTATTTGAAAAATAAGAGTTAAAAACAAAAACAAGATAAAACAAACAAAACACGAATTGAAGATAAAAATAAAAGGAAAATAAAATAAAATAAAGTAGAGGAAGATGAGGATTAGAAAAACTCCCTAGAAAAATATGCTCTGATATGTCAATTGGCTCCCCACCTAAGCCATGTGCTAATGCTAAAGTGTTCTTGACTCTGTAAGCTCTGGATGCTGGAGCGGATGACTCTGCAGTGTGCTCCGTATGGAGGGTGTATCTACCTTATCATCCCCATGTTTCGAAGAACAGTTAGGTCGGTAGGAATGGTAGATGGAGCTATCCGTGTGATGAATGGCCCGCACCCCATGGACTGCTTCCTTGAATTATTTGCAAAGTTTCTCGCAATCAGAGCAACGTGTCTATGAACGTGACTTCTCTGGAGTGGTGCACCTACCTACCAATGTCTGTGAAGGTATTGCATGCAAGTATCGAAGGGCAGAGAAGATACTTGAAGTTTGGCAAAGCCGTGGTGGTAGGGGGCTCCAGTATTGTAGATCTGGGCCCAGAAACTTAAGACTTCCTCGGGGAAGTCCAGTACAGCCGACTGGTATGCAAGGGATGCAAGCTCCTCTACTGCTATACTCATGATACAATGCCAAATTCCTCTACATCCATCGACCAGTCGATACCACTTGGTCGGTAGGTCACTTGCTTACACTAGTATGGCTTTAATTAGTGTCCGTTTACCTTTTGAGTAGTGCAGTCTTGATCCATTATAACTCATGCTCCATATGGCTAAACTTCTGTAACAGTAAACGTGCCTATCAATAGCAGTATCTCATCTGTTGATTCTGCGGATAGGGACTTTGCTGTGGTGGTATATTCTGGATGTTTTTAGCTCCATAATTATTCCTCAAACTAAATCCCGGATGATTTCTTCAGTAGAAATTGTATGTGTTTCCCATTGGAGAGGCATTGACTGCAGTAACCTGCTCCTACCTCTTTTGGAATGGTCAGTATTTCATTCCCATAGCAATCCCTGCTAAAGTGTGGTACTTGGCAGACTTCACAGATTTGATACACAGGCTGAACGTTTCTTCTTTTGTTGAAAGGCATTAATTTGACTGTTATCATTAGCCATTAATGCCTCTAATTGCTCATCAGAAGAAGCATTAGCTGGTTGACAACCCTTTATCGCTTATCAAGAAATTGGCACATCTGAATCTGAAAACTATTTCTCAAGGGATTTGCACATGACTTTAACATCATTAGTAGGTAATGCTTGTGCTTCAGGCTATTTTGAAAAGTATTCCATGGCTACTATGATGCAATTGTTTTCAAAGGAAGAAAAAAAAGGATTCATGAAATCAATACCCCAGATATAAAAGATTTCAGTATTCTGTATACCTTGCTGGGGTAGATGATCTCGGGAAGACGTGTTATCTTTAATTGGCAAGCATTGCGGGACTGTATCAAGGATACATAATCCTTGAATATTGTTGGCCAATAATATCCTGCTTCCAACACTTTCTGCACAGTGTTGCTAGCAGTCAAATAGCCTCTCGTAGATCTTTGATGATAATGCTCCAAAATCTAGTAGCCTTCGTCTTTTGAGACATATCTTCTGATCAATTACTCTGCAATAATTCAAAATAGAAAAGGAATCTTTCCAGTAGTAATATTTTAAATCAGCGAAGAACTTCTTCTTCTGCTGATAATTCATATCACTTGGGAATAGTTTAGCGACTAGGTAGTTTGTAATATCGGTAAACCACGGAGGAGATTTATCATACATAGCAAACAATGCAAATAAATTCTCATCCAAAAATAATTTATCAGATATACTGTCTCCTCCATAGCCTCTAACTCAGGGTTTTCTAGTGTAGACCAATGGTTTGCTTTCTAGATATTCATCCCCTTTTCTTTTCCCTTTTTTTTCCTATATCAAATTTTGGTAACAATAAAACTCAACTTAATCAATCTTGGTTCAGCATCAGTTTTATTGAACAGATATCTCAGAGTGATAAGTGTATACTATTGTTTTAGATGGAACTAGGTATGATATGAATTTATCGACAGCATATACAACAACTAGTAATCCATTTTCAGTAGTGGTATGGTTCTACTGGGCATTAGTAAAGGTTTTACTTGCATATAACATGAAATTTCTAATCATTCCTTTTTCCTAAAACAATTCTTACTGCATCGTTACATCACATATTAATTCAAAAAGCAATCTCCAATCAAGTGATGTCAGAATGGGTGCAGTCATAAATAATTCCTTTAGTTTGTTTAAAAAGATATCATGCATTTATCAGCAAAAACAAAAGGAACATCCTTTCTCAATAGAATCTTTAGAGGCTTGGCTATTAAAGAAAAACTATTTCATAGCTCGTCTAATAAAGCCAGCATGACCTAAGAAAATTCTAGACTGGTATTTCTTCCGAATTAAAACCTAAGCCAACATTTGACAACTCAGAAGAAAATATTTTCTCCTCACTCCCATACTTATTTCTTTCGAATTTAAATAACAAACAAACATGATAGATGTAAACAAGAAAAATTTACTAGATTAATTTCTGGAAAATAATGTTTTTCAGAAATTAGGATTTATAAAAGAAAAGAAAAACTGTAAACAAGAAAAGAAATTATTTTGTTTTTAATTTTTTTTTCTATTTTTCTATTTTATTTTTAAATCTCATTTCCTTAGTATGGTTTTAGAATTATTTTCTAAAATTTGATTATCCTAAATTTCTTAATTTCAGATAATTTCTAAAATTAATTAGTTATGATAACCCTATATTTCAAAAAACTGATTGTCTAACTAGAATAAAATGAGTGTTTTGTCTAAGGTATAGATTACTACCGCTACCTATCATAAGCCTCTAGAATTTTGATCATGAATCCTAAAATTTTATGATATGTCCCCGACAAAGGCGCCAAAAATCTGACGTGTTTCGATTAGTATGCTAAAAGATAGGATTTATTACCCTATATTGATTATGAATAATTAAGGACGGTGATTTAGTAATTTTCACGTTTAGCATTCATATTTGTCACTTAATCAATGATGCGTTTCCGACTGATATGCTAAATAGGTGTTATTTTACCCTATGTTGATTATGAGTAATTAAGGACTGAGATTGACTAATTGTCATATTTAGTCTCTATGGTCTCACTTAATCAGCCAGAACCTAAGGCAGAGTACCTATCGTGTAGCTAGTCTGTTGGAAAGTATCTACGATTTTATTAAATAAATATCGTACACCCAGGGAAGTGGTAACGGCTTAGTAGTAACTAGCCTTTTATCCTAACTCTTATCTTATGATCCAGTTATGCAATCTTCATCAATAACTTTGATGAGAGGGTGATCCATTCTCTACTAGGTTTAAGTCTAATTAAGCCTAAAAGTGTTTTATAGATGAGGTCCTGATTCTATGTTATACTGTTCCTACATGTTGATTGACCTATATTCGAGTATTTTAGACATGTCTTGGCCTGGATTGCAACTACGTTCTGTGTCTAAAGGCGTACCACATCCGAGGTCTCTAATAAACCGCCCTACCTTAATGACGGCCCTACTCACGGTTCGGGCTAAAGGCATCCATGAAAGCCCTATGTCACTTCGGGGATCATGCCGCTCGCCCTAGCCGCCGGCATAAACGCTCAGATCGGCCCCTACCTAGACTACTCTAACAAACAGGGTGTTCCGCACGTTATTTTATCTAGCATGGCAGACACCAATACTAATTGATGCCTGTTAAACTAAATAGGTTATGATTAGACCGTGGTTAGGAATTGTCTATAACCCTAATTTTAGTTTAAAAGAACACAGTAGACATGCAGACATAGTGAATATTAAGCACGTGGCTATTTCCGGAAAAACATAACAACTTCAACATATAAAACAAATATTCATGAAAATCGTAATCTCGTATTCATAATTAATTTTTGGAACAACACAATAACAACATATAAGAGAGGGACATGGGGACTGATGCTATAAAGAAATCACCCTTTACGTAGTCTCGCCGATGGAGCGTACTGCTGTATATGTCGTATTGCTTGACCCGACTCTGCTCGCCAGAACCTTCGGAGGACGCTTCCTTAGTCTAGTAACTGGGCTTTACCTTAATACCCAGCTTAAGCCTAGCCCTGTGGACTGACTCTTCGAATGCCTAGAGCCCTCTTAGGATCTCCTAACGAAATCTCGGGTATTCTATGAATACCAGAAATGAACCTATCTATCGAACCCTAGGATCTGAGACTAATTCTCAGAAACTAAGAAAAACGAAAACACTAAAAAGGGAAGAAAGAAAACTTTTACTGAAATCTGAGTCTCCGAGTGAGTTGTGTACTAGAGAATTGTACACTAGAAACCACTGAAGGACTCAGATCGAGTGGAGAGGGATGATTTCAACTGAGGAGGGCCTTGGGTATTTATAACAACTTTCTGGAGTGATTTTCTCTCAAAACTTCAATGTGGGACTTGACTTTCTGGTTCGGGACGCCCGTCCCAGTCTGTTGACCAGGTCAGGACGGCCGTCCCGAGTCCTGGATGCCCGTCCCGACCTGTTGACCAGGTCAGGACGCCCGTCTTGAACCGGGATGCCCTCCCCGAAGTCCAAACTTCTGAAAAATTGCGTTTTTGCCCTGAAATTTGCCATTTTCTTCCACTTTTCACCTGACACTTCCAAAATCATAAAAAACTGTGAAATTGAGTTAATTATGAACAATTAAGACCAATTTACCCTCAATTTCACCCTAAATCATGCCTAAAAACATGCTAAAAATGTGATATGATTTATGCATATCATATAACCCCACACTTAGCTTTTTGCTTGTCCTCAAGCAAAGTCTACTCGAAGTTAGTGATTCTAAATCATAGTGCAATCACTTAAATTCCTAGTCATGTTTTTATTCCAAAAATTTATTCAGACAATTCTTAACACAGGTCTGACTGGTCAGGTTGCTATGACAAGGTCTCAAATGTCTCTAGCAGATTGTTATAGTCAAGCATAAAACAACTTAACAACTAGGTTGAACTCCTTTCTTAGTCACAAGGTCTTCCTGATGTGTAGTGTGTGTACTAGTCTAAACCAGATAGTCAACACAATATACTATCGTCTTAACTACTACCATATAATATTTTGACCCTGTTGCTAGACATAATAACAATAGACAACATTCTGAGTTATGAGCCTTGGTGATCAGATTTTTAATGATTTAGCATTTATGGATTTTCTTTATAGATGTAGGGTATTTTGAGTCTGCTTAGAACACGTCAACTTCAACTACCCATGTAGTGAGTCCCACTCCGATGACTCCCAGACCTACACGACCTTAGGGCATCAGGCTTTAAGTTCCCCGAAGGAGTGGTGCTCAAGTAGCGAAGGCCGCAGGCAAACTACCCTTATTTAATTAACTTTCTTTTATTTATTTTCACTTTTAGCTCAGAGTCTCATCTAGTCATTCTAATTGTCAAAACATCCACAACTGGTCTAATTTTATCTAGTCAAGTCTCGAAAAGGTAATTGGCTGAGGTCTCTAATCCAGACTAAGTTGTGTTCAGTTATCAGGAATTCCCTATTTCTAATCAATAAGTTCAAGATAGTCATCAATCGTCTCCTACTAACCATAATTTTCTACCTACATATCATAGACATCAGCAAATGTTTACCAATCATACTGCATTTAGAAGTCTGAAAGAATGAAAAATTTTAAAAAAAATGTTGGAAGGGTGTGAAATTATGGGAAAAACGTGCAAAATCATGCAAATATTTTCTCACTACAGTGCACAGTGCACTGCTACCCCACACTTAAGTTTGACACTATCCTTAGTGTTCATGCATAGCTAAACTACACCACACTTATTTGAAAACAAGAAACAAAACAGAAAAGATTCTTACCCCACACTTATTCGAATAACTATGGGTAAGCAATAACAGGGATATAAAAGAAACAATGCTATCATGTCATATCAATCAATGTTATACATAGATTCATATTTCATACAGCCCAAACATGATCACACATAGAATGAAAACAACAAAAGGAAAAGAAAAGGAAAGAAAAACTAAGAACCCGGCTCGTCGTCATTAGGTGGACAGAAGTCTGCCGGAAAGTCTATCGGAAAGTCTGCCGGAAAGTGGACCTCGGAGTTTTCCACCAGGCGGGAGGTATGCTGATAAATCTCATCGATCCTGCTGGTGTTCATAGCGACTCTGTCCTCTATCAACGTCAGCCATCTCTCGATCCTATCCATATCTCGGCTATATCGGGCTGAGAGTTCTGCCAATCCGTGCAACATGTGTCGTTCGAAGGCAGTGCGTGGAACAAATGTCTCGGACGGAGGTATGTGCGCTGAAACTGCTCCTGGTACCGAAGCTTGTGCTGGTTGCTCCGTTTGGATGGAGTAGCGCCCATTTGCATCCCGTACGACCATTCCCATGTTCCGTAGGATAGTGAGGTCCATAGGAATGGTGGTCGGGGTGACTTAGGTCAACTCCGAGCCCTCGATGTCTAACTCCAGGTAGTGAGCTATCCTGGTGATGAATGGCCCGAGCCCCAGACACTATTTCCGAGTGTCCGTAGCGAAACCCCACATGATGACCGTGATAAGTCGAGCCATCTCTACTGTGGATCCCATGTGCATGTTGGCCAAGAGGAATGTCTCCATTTGGGTGGAGACAAAGTGTGTGCAATAATAGTATGCAAGTATCGAAGAGCAGGATAGATACCTGTGGCTTTCGGAAAGCCATGCTGGTATGGGACACCCATCATACAGATCTAAGCCCAAGCAGTGGAGACGTCTGCAGACGTGAAGTCTCAAACTACCGTGGTGTAGGCGGGCGTATCGAACTCGTCTCTCTGCCAGATACCCAGGCCAATGCCGAACTCGGCCATGCTCATCGACCGATCTATTCCACCCAAGCGGAATGTGATCTGCTCTTGATGGTACGTAAATGATGCATAGAACTCACATACCAGCTCTAGGTATGTCGGCTCAGTGACGATGAATACTCGACTGTAGGGTAGTACGTCGAGCATGCGTCTGACTTCCTGCTCCACCTCTAGCGTCTGTACTGCTGCCCAGTCAAGTGTTCTGCCCGTCAGTATGGTGCATCCAATGTATCCGTGATATCTCTCTTGGTATGCTGGGTTGGAGTGAAACAGCATAAAAGGATGTGCCATCGATGTGACGGTCATGGTGGATGTGATACGGGCGCGTTTGGGGGCCATTTGGGTTTGAGAGCGTTTGAGAGATTTTGAGAATTTAGGCAGGAAGGAAGGTTTGAATTCGAATTCTGGAGGTGAATTTGAATTCGGGAGGATGGATTTTGGTTAGGGAATGATTTTGAATTGTTGGCGGGAAATTCGAATTTTGGAGGGAAATTCAAATTCTGGAAAGAAGTTTAAAATTCAAATTTTGGAGGGAAATTTGAGTTTTTGAACTTTGGGAAGTTTGCCAAAAATTTGTAGAGAAAAGGTAGAGAGAAAATTTTTAGAGAGATGAATTTTTGGAAGATGATTTGAGGGGAAATGAAAAAAAATTGATTATTTGTAGGAGGGGCGGCCTTCGGGACGCCCGTCCCGGGTTGCTTCGGGACGCGTGCCAATTCCGAAAAAAAAAAATTTTTTTTTGTAATTCCCTGCAAATCTCATGATACCAAAAATAATCATAATTTTTAACAAGTCTTCATGTTTATCCAATCAAATTCAGAAGCTGTTAAAAACTCTATGCAAAAATTCCTCAATCTTTTTCGAAAATCATGACTACCCTAATTTTATCCCAACTTAAATTCAGCAAGAATTTCAGAAAAACAAAAACTGAGTTTGTACAATTTAATTAGTGAAAAATAAACTGCATTTGCAAAATTTTTGTTTTTCATAGAAATTTGAAAATAAAATGTCTAAAGAAAATTGTTGAATATAAAGGACCCTTTTAAAATGTCTGAAATTAGAAAATATGGGTCAATTATTCAGGTTTAGTTCAAACAATTTATTTGCTGAGAATAAAAGTAAAAGAATCTTCCCTTTTTCAATGACCCTTATATCTGATCTCTTGTAACTCTGCTCGAATGGTTCGCATTTCTATGCGTATGGCTCTCATCTCATCCCTTTGCCTGCCCTGCTCACTTCGTAAGTCAGCCATCTCCCGGAGTAGTTGTGCACCTTGGTTCTCCTGAAGATTGACCGTGGCTCTGAGTCGGTCCATGTTGGTTGTGATATTCAGACTGAGTTGGTCTAAATGACACAATCTGCTTGCAATTCCTTGATCCATCTCATAAACCCTTTGAGCCAAAGTATCTATCTGCACGGACACATTTGAATGATAACCGTTAGTGCTTCCCCCGGATGAAGGGGTGTGCTCGTTAGGTGTTGGGGTGTATGCAGGAGATGTTGGTGAATTCTGGGTTTGGTCAATGGGTGGTCGATTTATAGGAACTCTCTGGGCAGGAGTGTGAACTGGAGATCTCTGGGGTTTGATGATTTCCGATTGGTATGCTAAAAGATAGGCTATATTTACCTATGTCGATTATGAGTAATTAAGGACTGAGTCTTACTAACTGTCACTTAACATTCAATTATTGTCACTTAATCAATCAGAACCTAAGGCAGAGTACCTATCGTGTAGCTAGTCTGTTGGAAAGTATCTAGGATTTTATTAAGTTAAATATCGTACTCCCAGGGAAGTGGCAACGACTTAGAAGTAACTAGCCTTTTATCCTAACTCTTATCTTATGATCCAGTTATGCAATCTTCATCAAATACTTTGATGAGAGGGTGATCCATTCTCCACTAGGTTTAAGTCTAATTAATCCCAAAAGTGTTTTATAGATGAGTCCTGATTCTATGTTATACTGTTACTATACGTTGATTGACCTATATTCGAGTATTTTAGACATATCTTAGCCTGGATTGCAACTATGTTCTGTGTCTAAAGGTGTACCACATATGAGTTTCTACGCTACCGCCCCATCGTTAAGGGTAACAGCCCTACTCACGGCTCGGACAAAAGTCAGCAATGAACGGTACCCTATGTCACTTCGGTATCATGCTGCTCGTCTCATAACCGCCGGCATAACACTCTACTCAGCCTATCTAGACTACTTTCAACCAACAGGGTGTTCCGCTGATTATTTTATCTAGTATGGCAGACACCAATACTAATTAATGTCTGTTAAACTAAACAGGTTATGAATAGACCGTGGTTAGGAATTGTCTATAACCTTAATTTCAGTTTAAAAGAACGGCAATAGACATGCAGACATAATGGATATTTAAGTAGGTGGCCATTTCCGGAAAATCATAACAACTTCAACATATAAAACAGATATTCATAAGAATCGTAATCTGATATTCAAATTAATATTTAGATAAAACAATTCGTAAACATACAGAACCTCGTCTAGGGGACCCACTATCATAAAGTAATCACCACTCTATGCAGGTCCAGCCGACGCTGCAGCTCCTGTATGCTCCTGACTGCTCGATCCTACTCTGCTCGGCAGAGCCTTCGGAGAACGCTCCTCAGACCTAGTAGCAATTGCTTTACCTTACATCCCGGGCTTAAGTAAATTGCCCTAATCTGACTAAGAACACGCACCCTATCTCTCTCTTAGGATCTCCTAACGAAATCCCGGTATTCTATGAATACCAAAAACGAACCTATTTATCGAAGCCTAAGCTCTGAGACTATTTCTCAGAAACTAAGAAAATGAAACACTAAAGAAAGAAAGAAAACTGAAATTGAAACCTGAGTCTCTCAGTGACTTGTGTACTCGAGAATTGTACACTGGAAGTCTCTGAATGACTCAGATCGAGTGGAGAGGAATGAATTCAACTGCTGGAGGCCTAGGGTATTTATAGCAGCTTCCCGGGGTGATTTTTCATCAAAAATTCGATGTGGGACTGGATCTGGAGGTTCGGGACGCCCGTCCCGGTGCTTTGACTGGGTCGGGACGCCCGTCCTGACCCTTTGACCAAGTCAACATTTCCAAAAATTGCATTTTTGCCCAAAATTTGCTGTTTTCGTCTACTTTTCACCTGACACTTCCAAAATTATAAAAACTATGAAATTGAGTAAATAACAAACAATTAAGATCAATTTGCCCTCAATTTCACCCTAAATCATACATAAAAACATGCTAAAAAAGGTATATGATTTTCGCGTATCAGATAACCCCACCCTTATCTTTTTGCTTGTCCTCAAGCAAAGTCTACCTGAAGTTAGTGATTCTAAATCATATGTGCAGTCACTTAAATTTCTAGTCATGTTTTTATTCCAAAAATTATTCAGATAATTCTTAACACAGGTCTGATTGGTTAGGTTGCTATGACAAGGTCTCAAATGTCTCTAGTAGATTGTTAGGATTGAGCAGAAAACAATTTAACAACTAGGTTGAACTCTTCTCTTAGTCATAAGGTCTTCCTGATGTGTAGTGTGTGTACTAGTCCAGACTAGATAGTCAACACAACAAACTCTTGTCTTAATTGTTACCAGATAACACTTCGACCTATTGCTAGACACACTGACAACAGTCAACTTTTTGAGTTATGAGCTTTGGTGATCAGATTTTTAATGTTTTAGCATTTAGTTGATTTCTTTCGTTTATAGATTCAGGGTATTTTGAGTCTGCTTTGAACACGTCAACTTCAACTACCCATGTAGCGAGTCCTACTCCGATGACTCCCAAACCTACACGACCTTAGGGCATCAGGCTTTAAGTTCCCCGAAGGAGTGGTGCTCGAGTAGCGAAGGCCGCTGGAAAACTACCCTATTTTTTTTTCATCATCATTTTTTTTCTTTTCACTTTTAGCTCAGAGTCTCATCTAGTCATTCTAATTGTCAATGCATCCTACAACTGGTCTAATTTTATCTAGTTAAGTCTTGAAAAGGTAATTGGTTGAGGTCTCTAACCCAGACTAAGTTGTGCTTAATTATCAGGAATTCCCTACTCCTAATCAATAAGTTCAAAAATAGTCATCAATTATCTCCTACTAACCATAACATTCTACCTACATATCATAGACATAAGCAATTGTTTAACCAAGCATACTGCATTTAGAAGTCTGAAAGACGAAAAATTTTTGAAAACAATTTTGGAAGGGTGTGAAAATACGGGGAAAACAAGTGAAATCATGCAAAATTTTTGATTAAACTACTACAGTGCACCATGCACTGCTACCCCACACTTATTTCTGACACTGTCCTCAGTGTTCATGCATATCTAGACTACCCCACACTTATTTGAAAACAAGGAGAAACAAAAATAAAACAGAAATTTCTTACCCCACACTTATTTGACTGACTAAGGGTAAGAAGGAAAATAAAACAAGAAGGATAATAGAAATAACAAAATAGAACACAAAACAAAGAAAACAAAAGTAAAGGGTCATGAGGATTAGAAAAACTCCCTTCATGACGCAAGCAGAAGGGTCTTCTCTGATCTGTCAATTGGCTCTTCACCTTAGCCATGTGCTATTGCTGAGGTGTTCTTGATTCTGCAATCTCTAGATATTGGAACGGATGACGTCAGCTCCGATCCTTCATTGTCGAGCTCCAGGTAGTGGCATATCCATTTGAGGAATGGCTCAATCCCCAAGGACTGTTTCCTCGAATCATTTGTAAGATTTCTCATAATCATAGCAACGTGTCCAGGAGGAACGTGTCTAGGAATGAGACTTCTTTGGATTGGTGTGCCTACCTGCCAATGTTAGTGAAGGTATGGCATGCAAGTCTCGAATGGAAGAAAAGATACCTAAAGTTTTGGCAAAGCTGTGGTGGTAGGGGCTCCAGTTGTATAGATCTGGGCCCAAGTATTTGAGACTTCCTCGGGGAAGTTTCTCACAGCTGATTGGTATGCAGGGAATGCAAGCTCCTCCAATGCCATGCTCCTGATACAACGCCAAATTCTTCTATATCCCTCGACCCTTTGATACCACTTGGTAAATCACTTGCTTGCACTGATCTGGCTTTAATTGTTGCCAGTATCTCATCTGTTGATTCTGCGGGTAGGGGTTTTGCTGTGGTGGTGTCTTTTTGAATGTTTCCAGCTTCTGAATTATTCCTCAGCTAAATCCCGTATGATTTCTCCAGCTGGGATTGTATGCATTTCCCATTGGAGCAGCATTCTGCAGTAACCTGCTCCAACCACTTTTGGAATGGTCAGTCATTCCCATAGTAATCCCTGCTAAAGTGTGGTACTTAGCAGACTTCACAGATTTGATACACATGCTGAACATTTCTTCCTAAAACATTAGCACTTTGAATCTGGAAAACAACTAGAATCTGCACATGACTTTAACATCATTAGTAGGTAATGCCTGTGGTTCAGGCTATTTTGAAAAAGTGTTCCACGGCTACTATGATGTAATTAGTGTCAATGGAAGAAAGGAAAAGGATTCGAAATACTCCTGATATCAAAGGTTGCAACATTCTGTGTACGTTGTTGGGGTAGACGATCTCTAGAAGATGTGTTACCTATTATTTGGCAAGCATCGCAGGACTGTATCAGAGATACAAAATCCTTAAATATGGTGGGTCAACAAGATCCTGCTTTCAACACTTTCCGGACAGTGTTGATAGTAGTCAATTGGTCTCCCATAGATTCTTTAGGGCAATGCTCCAAAATCTTGTGTCCTTCGTCTTCTGAGATACGTCTTCTGATCACTTACCCTGCAATGATTCAAAATAGAAAAACGGATCTCCCTAGTAGTAACATTCCATATTAACAAAGAATTTCTTCTTTTGTTGATAAGTCATATCACTTGGGAATAATTAGCAACTAGATAATTAGTAATATCAGTAAACTACGGAGGAGAATTATTATTCATAGCAAATAATTTCTCATTCAGAAGTTTATCAGATACTACTGTATCATCAATAGCTTCTAACTCGGGGTTTTCTAATCTAGACCAAAGGTTTGCTTTCTAGATTTTTAGCCCTTTTTCTTATCCCGTCTTTCTATATCAAATTCAATGGAACTTAACTAATCAATCTTGGTTCATCATTAGTTTTATTGAACAGATATCTTAGAGTAAAGTAATCAGTGTATACTATTGTTTAGACTAGGCATGGCATGAATGTATCATAGGCATATGCAATAACTAGTAATCCCTTTTCAGTGGTGGTAAGGTTCTACTACGCATCAGTAAAAGGTCTTACTTGCATAGTGTATAATATGAAGTTCTAATCATGCCTATTTCCTAAAACAATCATTACTACATGGTCACTAGCATCACATATTAATTCACAAAGCAAATTCCAATTAGGTGATGTCATAATGGGTGCAGTAATTCCTTTTGGTTTAAACAATCTCATGCATTTATCATCAAACAAAAGGAAAATCCTTTCTCATTAGAATACTCAGAGGTTTGTCTATTAAAGAAAATTTTATTTCATGATTCTGTCTAATAGACTAAGCATGACCTAAGAAAATTCCACAATGATATTTCTTCCAGATTAAAACCTGAGCCAAAAATTGACAACTCAGAAAAATATTCTATCCTCATTTCCATTTTTTTTTCGAAATTAAGTAATATGGAAAAAAACGAAAAAGAAAAACAAATGTAAGAAAAAAAACCAACTAAGAAAGAACAAGAGATAGGGAAGAAGAACAACTTACCGTTGAGCAAGAAAAATACATTCTTTTTGGATTTTAAATTTTTAACATTTTTTTTTCTTTTTATGTTTAATTTTGAAAGCCATTAAATTCCCTCAATATGGTTTTAGAATAATTTTCTAAAATTGGGTTATCCTAAGTGTCTTAATTCCATATAATATCTAAAATCAATTAGTTATGATAACCCTATATTTCGGAAATTGATTGTCTAACTAGTATAAGATAAGTGTAGGTCTAAGGTCTAGGTTACTACCGTTACCTATCATAAGTCTCTAGAATTGTGGCCTTTAATCCTAAATTCATTATGATATTTCCCTGGCAACGGCGCCAAAAATCTGATGCGTTCCGATTGGTATGCTAAAAGATAGGCTATATTTACCTATGTCGATTATGAGTAATTAAGGACTGAGTCTTACTAACTGTCACTTAGCATTCAATTATTGTCACTTAATCAATCAGAACCTAAGGCAGAGTACCTATCGTGTAGCTAGTCTGTTGGAAAGTATCTACGATTTTATTAAGTTAAATATTGTACTCCCAGGGAAGTGGCAACGGCTTAGTAGTAACTAGCCTTTTATCCTAACTCTTATCTTATGATCCAGTTATGCAATCTTCATCAAATACTTTGATGAGAGGGTGATCCATTCTCCACTAGGTTTAAGTCTAATTAATCCCAAAAGTGTTTTATAGATGAGTCCTGATTCTATGTTATACTGTTACTATACGTTGATTGACCTATATTCGAGTATTTTAGACATGTCTTGGCCTGGATTGCAACTATGTTCTGTGTCTAAAGGTGTACCACATCTGAGTTTCTACGCTACCGCCCCATCGTTAAGGGTAACGACCCTACTCACGGCTCGGACAAAAGTCAGCAATGAACGGTACCCTATGTCACTTCGGTATCATGCTACTGGTCTCATAACCGTTGGCATAACACTCTACTCAGCCTACCTAGACTACTTTCAACCAACAGGGTGTTCCGCAGATTATTTTATCTAGTATGGCAGACACCAATACTAATTGATGTTTGTTAAACTAAACAGGTTATGAATAGACCGTGGTTAGGAATTGTCTATAACCTTAATTTCAGTTTAAAAGAACGGCAATAGACATGCAGACATAATGGATATTTAAGCAGGTGGCCATTTCCAGAAAATCATAACAACTTCAACATATAAAACAGATATTCATAAGAATCGTAATCTGATATTCAAATTAATATTTAGATAAAACAATTCGTAAACATACAGAATCTCGTCTAGGGGACCCACTGTCATAAGGTAATCACCACTCTATGCAGGTCCAGCCGGTGCTGCAGCTCCTGTATGCTCCTGACTGCTCGATCCTACTCTGCTCGGCAGAACCTTCGGAGAACGCTCCTCAGACCTAGTAGCAATTGCTTTACCTTACATCCCGGGCTTAAGCAAATTGCCCTAATCTGACTAAGAACACGTACCCTATCTCTCTCTTAGGATCTCCTAACGAAATCCCGGTATTCTATGAATACCAAAAATGAACCTATCTATCGAAGCCTAAGCTCTGAGACTATTTCTCAGAAACTAAGATAACGAAACAATAAAGAAAGAAAGAAAACTGAAACTGAAACCCGAGTCTCTCAGTGACTTGTGTACTCGAGAATTGTGCACTGGAAATCTCTGAATGACTCAGATCGAGTGGAGAGGAATGAATTCAACTACTGGAGGCCTGGGGTATTTATAGCAGCTTCCCGGGGTGATTTTTCATCAAAAATTCGATGTGGGACTGGATCTGGAGGTTCGGGACGCCCGTCCCAGATTGGGACACCCGTCTTGGTCTGTTGACCAGGTCGGGACGCCCGTCCCGAGTCCTGGACGCCCGTCCCGGTGCTTTGACTAGGTTGGGACGCCCGTCCTGACCCTTTGACCAAGTCAACATTTCCAAAAATTGCGTTTTTGCCCCAAAATTTGCTGTTTTCTTCTACTTTTCACCTGACACTTCCAAAATCATAAAAACTGTGAAATTGAGTAAATAACAAACAAATAAGATCAATTTGCCCTCAATTTCACCCTAAATCATACATAAAAACATGCTTAAAAAGGTATATGATTTTCGCGTATCAGGGTTCTTCTCTAGGAGGGAAGGTATATTCAGAAGGATCTTCTTCCGTGGGACTAGGCTCACGGGTGTTTAGGAATCTTTTCACTAGGTCACTGGCATCTAGGCTTGAGTTTACTTCTACCGGTTGTGAAGGAAGAGTCCCTCGTGGTATTTCTTGTTCAGGCCTAGAAGGTCCTTCTAGCTTTGTCTTCTTTGGTCCTGGAGTGTCAGGGATTTCTGTTTTCTTTGCTTGGTTAGTAGCTGCTCTTGTTCTCTTCATCTTTGAGTGCAAAGTCTGGTTAGAAATAACAAATAACAAAAGAAATAGGAAAGTGAAATAGAAAACACGAAAAAATATTTTTTTTTTGGGATTTTGAATTTTATTTAGAAAGGAGGTAAATTTCCTCAATATGGTTTTAGAATAATTTTCTAAAATTTGATTATCCTAAGTGTCTTAATTCCAAATAACATCTAAAATTAATTAGTTATGATAATCCTATATTTCGGAAGGTGATTGTCTAACTAGCATAAGATAAGTGTAAATCAAAAGTCTAGGTTACTACTGCTACCTATCATAAGTCTCTAGGATTGTGGCCAATAATCCTAAATTTATTATGATATTTCCCCTGCAACGGCGCCAAAAATCTGATGCATTTCCTACTGATATGCTAAATAGGTGTTATTTTACCCTATGTTGATTATGAGTAATTAAGGACAGAGATTGACTAATTGTCATATTTAGTCTCTATGGTGTCAATTAATCAGCCAGAACCTAAGGCAGAGTACCTATCGTGTAGCTAGTCTGTTGGAAAGTATCTGCGATTTTATTAAATAAATATCGTACTCCCAGGGAAGTTGTAACGGCTTAGTAGTAACTAGCCTTTTATCCTAACTCTTATCTTATGATCCAGTTATGCAATCTTCATCAATAACTTTGATGAGAGGGTGATCCATTCTCCACTAGGTTTAAGTCTAATTAAGCCTAAAAGTGTTTTATAGATGAGGTCCTGATTCTATGTTATATTGTTCCTACATGTTGATTGACCTATCTTCGAGTATTTTAGACATGTCTTGGCCTGGATTGCAACTATGTTATGTGTCTAAAGGCGTACCACATCCGAGGTCTCTAATAAACCGCCCTACCTTAATGATGGCCCTACTCACGTTTCGGGCTAAAGGCATCCATGAAAGCCCTATGTCACTTCGGGGATCATGCCGCTCGCCCTAGCCACCGGCATAAATGCTCAGCTCGGCCCCTACCTAGACTACTCTAACAAACTGGGTGTTCCGCAGGTTATTTTATCTAGCATGGCAGATACCAATACTAATTGATGCCTGTTAAACTAAACAGGTTATGATTAGACCGTGGTTAGGAATTGTCTATAACCCTAATTTTAGTTTAAAAGAACACAGTAGACATGCAGACATAGTGAATATTAAGCACGTGGCTATTTCCGAAAAAACATAACAACTTCAACATATAAAACAAATATTCATGAAAATCGTAATCTCGTATTCATAATTACTTTTTGGAACAACACAATAACAACATATAAGAGAGGGACAGGGGGAATGATGCGATAAAGAAATCACCCTTTACGTAGTCTCGCCGATGGAGCGTACTGCTGTATATGTCGTATTGCTTGACCTGACTTTGCTCGCCAGAACCTTCGGAGGACGCTTCCTCAGTCTAGTAACTGGGCTTTACCTTAATACCCAGCTTAAGCCCAGCCCTGTGGACTAACTCTTCGAACGCCTAGAGCCCTCTTAGGATCTCCTAACGAAATCCCGGGTATTCTATGAATACCAGAAATGAACCTATCTATCGAACCCTAGGATCTGAGACTAATTCTTAGAAACTAAGAAAAATGAAAACACTAATGATGCGATTCCGGTTGACGTACTAAATAGGTGTTATTTTACCCTATGTCGATTATGATTAATTAAGGACTGTGATTGACTAATTGTCACGTTTAGTCTTATGGTGTCACTTAATCAGCCAGAATCTAAGGCAGAGTACCTATCGTGTAGCTAGTCTATTGGAAAGTATCTACGATTTTACTAAGTTAATTATCGTACTCCCAGGGAAGTGGCAACGGCTTAGTAGTAACTAGCCTCTTATCCTAACTCTTATCTTATGATCCAGTTATGCAATCTTCATCAAATACTTTGATGAGAGGGTGATCCATTCTCCACTAGGTTCAAGTCTAATTAATCCTAAAAGTGTTTTAAAGATGAGTTCTGATTCTATGCTATACTGTTCCTATATGTTGATTGACCTGTCTTCGAGTATTTTAGATGCATCTTAGCCTGGAATGCAACTATGTTCTGTGTCTAAAGGTGTACCACATCTGAGGTCTCTACACTACCGCCCCATCGTTAAGGTAAACGGCCCTACTCACGGCCCGGACTAAAGTCAGCAATGAACGGTACCCTATGTCACTTCGGGGTCATGTTGCTCGTCGCAAAACCGCCGGCATAACTCTCTACTCAGCCTACCTAGACTACTCTAACAAACAGGGTATTCCGTTGGTTATTTTATCTAGTATGGCAGACACCAATACTAATTGATGCCTGTTAAACTAAACAGGTTATGAATAGACCGTGGTTAGGAATTGTCTATAACCCTAGTTTTAGTTTAAAAGAGACTTACATTAGACATGCAGACATAATGAATATTTAGCAGGTGGCTATTTTCGGAAAAACATAATAACTTCAACATACAAAACAACTATTCATAAAATCATAATCTGATATTCATAATTGATGTTTAGGACAAAGCAATAAAACATATAAGAGAGGGGTATGGGGACTGATGCCATAAAGAAATCACCCTTTACTTAGTCTCGCCTACAGAGCGTACTGCTGTATACGTCGTATTGCCCGCCCTGACTCTGCTCGCCAGAACCTTCGGAGGACGCTTCCTCAGCCTAGTAGCTAGACTTTACCTTACGTCCTGGGCTTAAGCCTAACCCTGTGGACTGACTCTTTGAACGGCTAGAGCTCTCTTAGGGTCTCCTAACGAAACCCCGGGTATTCTATGAATACCGGAAACGAACCTATCTATAGAAACCTAAGATCTGAGACTATTTCTCAGAAACTAAAACAAAACACTAATAAGAAAGAAAACTGAGATCCGAGTCTCTGAGTGAGTTGTGTACTGGAAAACTATACACTGGAAACCACTTAATGACTCAGATCGAGTGGAGAGGGATGATTTCAACTGCTGGAGGCCTGGGGTATTTATAGCAGCTTCCCGGAGTGAAAAATTCTGAAAAATTCGATGTGGGACAGCTTCTGGCGGCTCGGGACGCCCGTCCTGATTCGTTGACCAGGTTCGGGACGCCCGTCCCGGTTCAGGACGCCCGTCCTGGCAGTTTGACCGGGTCGGGACGCCCGTCCCGGACCTTTGACCGGGTCAACATTTCCAAAAATTGCGTTTTTGCCCCAGAATTTGCTGTTTTCGTCTACTTTTCACCTGACACTTTCAAAATCATAAAAACCGTGAAATCAAGTAAATAGTAAACAATTAATGTCAATTTACTCTCAATTTCACATTAAAACATACATAAAAACATGCTAAAAATGTGATACGATTTTAGCGTATCAACTAAAAAGGAAACAAAGAAAACTTTTACTGAAATCTGAGTCTCCGAGTGAGTTGTGTACTAGAGAATTGTACACTGGAAACCACTGAAGGACTCAGATCGAGTGGAGAGGGATGATTTCAACTGAGGAGGGCCTGGTGTATTTATAGCAGCTTTCTGGAGTGATTTTCTCTCAAAAATTTGATGTGGGACTTGACTTTCTGGTTCGGGACGCCCGTCCTGGTCTGTTGACAAGGTCAGGACGGCCGTCCCGACCTGTTGACCAGGTCAGGACGCCCGTCCTGAACCGGGACGCCCTCTCCAAAGTCCAAACTTCTAAAAAATTGCGTTTTTGCCCTGAAATTTGCCATTTTCTTCCACTTTTCACCTGACACTTCCAAAATCATAAAAACTATGAAATTGAGTTAATTATGAACAATTAAGACCAATTTACCCTCAATTTCACCCTAAATCATGCCTAAAAACATGCTAAAAATGTGATATGATTTATGCATATCAATCAATCAGAACCAAAGGCAGAGCACCTATTGTGTAGCTAGTCTATTGGAAAGTACCTACGATTTTAATTTAAGAATTATCTTACTCCCAGGGAAGTGGTAACGGCTTAGTAGCAACTATCCTTTTACCATAACATTCATTTTATTACCTAGTTATTCAATCATTCATCAATATCTTTGATGAGTTGGTGATCCTTACTACATGAGACTCGAGTTCATTTAACATGCAAGAGTATTTTATAGACAAGTGTTCTGATGTATGTTCTATTATTCCTACATGTTGATCGACCTATCTTCGAATATTTTAGATATATCTTGGTCTAGAATGCAATTACGTACTGTATCTTACTTGTGTACCACATCTGAGTTATCTGATAAACTGCCTTATCGCCATTGACGACCCTACTCATGATTCGAGCTAAAGGCATCCATGAAAACATGTGTCACTCAAGAAATCATGCCACTCGCCCTAACGCCGGCATAAACATGCGAACTCAGCCTCATTAGACTACTCTAACAAACATGGGGATATATAGGGTATTTCATCTAATATGGTAGACCTTCTTAATGCTTTTATCCTCTTAAAAGCCCTAAATTAAGGTCTACTAAACTAAACAGGTTATGATTAGACCATGGTTAGGAGTTGTCTATAACCGTTCATCTAGTTTAAAAGAGCAAGTAGATATGCAGTCATAATGATTAATTAAGCAGGTGACCTTTCCGAAAAAATGAATAAACTTCAACAAGTAAAACAGATATAACCTATCATCATAATTTAGCATTCAAATTGATATTTAGACAAACACAATACAGAATATACAGAGAGGGTCTAGGGAACCACCACCATAAAGTATTTACCCTTTATCAGGTCCGCCGATGGAGCGACTACTTGTATATCCTGGATTGCTTGACCTGACTCTGCTTGACAGAACCTTCGGAGAATGCTTCCTTAGCCTAGTAGCAATTGCTTTACCTTACATCCTGGGGTTAAGCAAAGCCATATTGACTAGCTCTTCGCTCACCTAATGCCCTCTTAGGATCTCTTAACAAATCCCAGGTATTCTATGAATACCAAGGACGAACCCTATCTAGTCGAATTCTAAGATTCTGAGATAAGCACTCAGAAAGAAAAGAAAACGAGAAACTCTCGTATACTAAACTACTCTTGTGATGCACTAAGATCACCAAATGACTTGTATACAGTGGAAAAATGTATACTTGAAGTCACTAGATAATTCAGATCAAGTAAAGAGGGGTGATTTCAACTGAGGAAGACCTGTGAATTTATAGCAGGGAAACTGAGCTTTTTTCTCTATGAAATTCGATGTGGGATTCTGCCTCAAAGCTCAGAATGCCCGTCGCGAGGCCAGGATGCCCTTCCCGAGTCTATTGACCGGGTCAGGACGCCCGTCCCAAGTCTGAGACGCTCGTCCCAATGCTTTGAAAGGGTCGGGATGCCCACCCCGAGTCTGGGACGCCCGTCCCGGTGCTTTGATCGGGCGGGACACCCGCCCTAATCTTGGGACACCCGTCCTGAACCAAAAAGTTTCGAAAATCATGTTTTTGCCTCAATATTTGCTATTTTCTTGCACATTTCACCTGAAACTTCCAAAATCACAAATATTGCAAAATTGTGTTAATATCAATCAATTAAGAACGGTTTATCTCCAATATTACCCTAATTTGTGCCTAAAACATGCTAAAAAGTGATATGATTTATGCACATCAGTAGTTCATGACTTAAAGGGTAGATACACTCTCCATACGGAGCACACTGCTGAGTCAACCGCTCCAACATCTAGAGCTTACAGAGCCGAGGACATTTCAGCAACAGCGTATGGCTGAGGTGAACAGCCAATTGACATATCAGAGCAGACCATTCTACTCGATACATGAAGGGAGTTTTCTAATCCTCATCTTTCGCTACTTTTATTAAATTTTGTTTTCTTTTTATTTTTTATCTTCATTTTGTGTTTTGTTTGTTTTTTCCTATTTTTGTTTTTAAACTCATATTTCTCAAATAAGTGTGGGGTAAGAGTTTTGTTTGTTTTTCCTGCTTTTGTTTTGAATTTTTCAAATAAGTGTGGGGTGATAAGATATGCATGAACACTGAGGACTATGTTAATCTTAAGTGTGGGGTAGTAGTACACAGTGGACTCTCAAGTAAACATTTGCATGTTTTCCATACTTTTCACTGAAATTGCACCCTTCCAAAAACAATTTCAGAATTTTTCACTCTTTCAGACTTTAAAATCAGTATTGATTGATTGAAAAACTGCTATTGTCTTTGACAATGTTCAGTAGAGTGTTATGACCATTAGGAAATATTTTGATTGCTTTACTAAATTCATCACTTAGAAGTAGGGAATTCTTAATTTTTGAGCACAACATAGTTTAGATTAGAAAAATCAACCCAATATCTTTTCAAGTTAGAATTAAATAATATTAGACCGGTTGAGAATGTGTTAGCAACCTGAATGATTAGATGAAATTCTGAGTTGAAAGTGTCATAGCTTAAAAGTAAAAAGGGGTAGTTTACAAGTCTCCTTTGCTACTCGAGCACCCCTTCTGAAGGGAACTTTATGCTTGGTGCCCTAAGGTCATATAGATCTGGGAGTCATCGGAGTGGGGCTCGATACCTGGGTAGTTAAAGTTTATGTGTGAAAGCAAACACAAAAATACCCTGGAAATCAATCAAAACATACACCTAGTGTATTTTTATTTGAAATTCATAACAAGAAAGTGTATTGGCACAAAAGCTCAGAACCCGAAAGGTCATTTATTATGCTATTTATATTCGGAATACCTGGTCAAAATATTATTTGGTAACTGCTTAAAAAGTATATTCTGAGTTGACAATCTAGTCTAGACCAGTACACACACTACACATCAGGAAAACCTTGTGACTGAAGTTGAGCTAGAACTCAGTAAAGTTTTTAAACTATTTTAGCCTATCACGTCATGACACATTTTACCGAATATTTGAGACCTTTACATAGCAACTCGATCAGTCCATAATTTCTTTCTAAAACATCTGACTCAGTGAGAAATTTTGGTAAAAACATTACCAAGAACCTTGTAGTGATTGCACATATGATTAAGTTATTCACAATTTTATATGGGCTTTGCTTGAGGACAAGCAAAAAGCTAAGTGTGGGGTTTTGATATGCACAAATCATATCCCCTTTTTAGCATGTTTTTAGACACAAATTAGGGCAATCTTTGAATGTATTTGATCTTAGTTGAATCAAATTGACATAAATTGCGTAAATTGTGATTTTGGAAGTTTCAAGAGTAAATTGCATGAAAACTTCAAATTTTTGGGCAAAAGTGAAATTTTTGGAAAACCTAGATTCGGGACGGGCGTCCCGACCCAGTCAAAGCACCGGGACGGGTGTCCTGAGCACCAGAACTTGTCCCACATTGAATATTTTGGAGAAATTCACTCCAGAAACCTACTATAAATACCCCATGTCTCCAATAGTTGAAATCATCCCTCATCACTCAATACAAGTCATTTAGAAACTTCAAGTGCATCGTTTTCTCTTATCTCTGAGAGTTTATCTCAGTATTTGAGAATTTGATTAGATTAGTATTCAACTTTTGGTATAATAGAATATTGGGATTTCGTTAGGAGATCCTAAGAGAGAGATAGGGTGCGTGTTCTTAGTCAGATTAGGGCAATTTGCTTAAGTCCGGGATGTAAGTGATATGTATAAATCTTATCACATTTTTAACATGTTTTTAGGCATACTTTAGGGTGAAATTGAAGGCAAATCGGTCTTAATTGTTTGTTATTAACTCAATTTCACAGTTTTTATGATTTTGGAAGTGTTAGGTGAAAAGTAGAAGAAAATGGCAAATTTCGGGGCAAAAATGCAATTTTTAGAAGTTCGGAAGTCAGGGAGGGCGTCCCGAATCAGGATGGGCGTCCTGACCTGGTCAACGGGCCAGGACAGGCTTCCCAATCCAGGACGGGCATCCCGAGCTGCAGTTCCAAGTCCCACATCGAAATTCTTTGAAAAATTCACTCTAGAAAGCTGCTATAAATACCCCAGGCCTTCCTCAGTTGAAATCGTTCCTCTCCACTCGATCTGAGTCATTTAGTGTACACTTTTCTCGAGTACATAAGTCACTTAGAGACTCGGGTTCAGTAAAAGTTCTTTTATTTCTAGTTAGTGTTTCGTTTTCTTAGTTTCTGAGAATTAGTCTCAGATCCTAGGGTTCGATAGATAGGTTCATTTATGGTATTCATAGAATACCCGGGATTTCGTTAGGAGATCCTAAGAGGGCTCTAGGCGTTCGAAGAGTCAGTCCACATGGGGCTTAAGCTGGGTATTAAGGTAAAGTCCAGCTACTAGGCTGAGGAAGCGTCCTCCAAAGGTTCTGTTGAGCAGAGTGGGGTTGAGCAGTATGACATATACAAGCAATTGCTCCATCAACAAGACTGAAAAAGGGTGATTTCTTTATGGCATCAGTCCCCTTGTCCCTCTCTTTATATGTTTGTATTGTGTTTGTCCAAAGATTGATTATGAATATTAGATTATAATTTTTATGAGTATCTGTTATATGTGTTGAAGTTCTTATGATTTTCTGGAAATGGCCACCTGCTTAATATACATTATGTCTGCATGTCTAATGTAGTTTCTTTTAAACTAAAGTTAGGGTTATAAACAATTCCTAACCACGGTCTATTCATAACCTGTTTAGTTTAACAAGCATCAATTAGTATTGGTGTTTGCCATATTAGATAAAATAACATGCGGAACACCCTGTTTGTTAGAGTAGTCTAAGTAGGTTGAGTTGCGTTTTTATGTCGGCGTTAGGGCGAGCGGCATGATCCCCTAAGTGACATAGGGCTTTCATGGATGCCTTTAGCTCGAACCGTAAGTAGGGCCGTCAATGGCAATGGGGCAGTTTATCAGTTGACTCAGATGTGGTACACCTTTAGACTCAGAACATAGTTGCAATCCAGGCCAAGCCATGTCTAAAAAACTCGAAGATAGGTCAATCAACATGTAGGAACAGTATAAAATAGAATCAGGACATTATCTATAAAACACTTTTAGGCTTAAATAGACTTAAACCTAGTGCAGAATGAATCACCCTCTCATCAAAGTTATTGATGACGATTGCATAACTGAATCATAAGATAAGAGTTAGGGTAAGAGGCTAGTTACTACTAAGCCGTTACCACTTCCCTGGGAGTACAATATTTAATTTAATAAAATCGTAGATACTTTCCAACAGACTAGCTACACGATAGGTACTATGCCTTAGGTTCTGGCTGATTAAGTGACAGCATAGAGACTAAAAGTAACAATTAGTCAATCTAAGTCCTTAATTACTCATAATCAACATAGGGTAAAAACAACACCTATTTAGCATATCAGTCGGGAGCACATCAGATTTTTGGCACCGTTGCCGGGGAAATATCATCATGAACTTAGGATTCCTGATCAAAATTCTAGAGACTTATGATAGGTAACGGTAGTAACCTAGACCTTAAACCCAACACTTATTTTATGCTAGTTAGACAATCAATTTCAAAATTTAGGGTTATCATAACTAATTAATTTTAGATATTATCTGGAATTAAGACACTTAGGATAATCAAATTTTAGAAAATTATTCTAAAACCATATTGAGGGAATTTAATTGCTTTCGAAATAAAAAAAAAAGAAAAAAATGTTAAAATTTAAAATCTGAAAAAAATTGTATTTTTCTGTTCAATGGTGAGTTGTTCTATCTCTTGTATTATTTTTTTTCCCTTTCATAATTGAATAGTTGTTTTTCTTCCGAATTTTTAATTTTTCACTTCCGTGTAACTCCACTAACCAGTTTGCTCAGGCTTAAACGTATTCTTCTCTGTAGTTGCATGACTCGAACTTCAGAAGCTAACCTTGAAACACCAGTTGAGAATCCTGAACATCTCATTCGTACAGCTAATAGGCGAAGAACAGAGATGGCTGCTGAAAGACCTCCCCTCGAATCCTACATCCAGCCACAGACTGTTCCAATATCATCCGCCATCCAAATCCCTAGAAACCCTCGCTATGATCTTAAACCGAATGTGATCCAGTTGATTATTAATCAGGTTCAGTTTGGAGGAACTGCAACCGAGAATCCGCTAGAACACTTATCTGATTTCTCTTCTCTCTGCGAAGGCCTCAAGGGAGATCATACTTCAGAAGTAACTAAACTAAACCTCTTTCCCTACTCACTGAGGGACAGAGCTAAGAGATGGTTGGCCCAGCTACCTACTAAGTTAATCACCTCTTGGGAAGAGTTAAGCAAAGCCTTCCTAGAAGAGTACTACTCTGCAGCAAGGATATCAAAGGGCTCTGTCTAGTTTTACTCAAGCTGCTGATGAGATAGTGATCGAAGCTTGTGACAGATTCAAGGAGCTACTCAGGCTCTGCCCCCAACATGGACTTACCGAAGCATTGCTGATCCAGCAATTCTACGGGGGTATGACAAACATGGGTAAATAAGTTCTTGATGGACTCAATCCCCAGTGCGGTTTCAATGGAATGAGTGATGTAGATGCTAGAAACGCTCTAGAGAGGCTCTATAGGAATATCAAGAACTGGCGCACGAGTGGCCGAGCTAAGAAGCAACCAGTAAATGCGGCCCTCGCCTCTACTGATGATCAATTTGAGGTACTGAAGGCCAGCATTACTAATCAACTGAATGCTTTCCAACAAGGGAAAAGCGTTCAGTCAGTGTATCAAGTTTGCGAATTTTTCCAAGGACCGCATTTTAGTGGAGATTGTTATGGTAATGGAATATTAACTATTCCAGAGGATATGGAACAAGTGGATGCAGTTAACTCTTCTCCTATAGGAAATACCTAGAATCCCACTTGGAAGAACCATCCGGGATTCAACTGGAGAAACAATTCTGGGACTACTAACTTCCAAAAAAGGGTGCCTCAGCAACTGTCATATCCGCAGAACCAGCAAGTCGCTCTGCCTGCAACCAGGAACTACATCGTTCCAACTGACCCCATGCAAGAATTCAGGGACATGCTGAAAAGCATTGCCGACTCTAACAAGGAAATGATAGAGTCTAACAGGAAGGTCCAGGAAGCTCACGCAGAAAGAATCCAGCAGAACGAGAACATACAGAAGTAGACCGAGCAAACAGTCAGAAATACACAAGCTGCTATACAAACCTTAGAGAGACAAATAGGTCAACTATCCACCCATCTCTCTCACAGATCTCAGGGAACGCTACCAAGCAACACTGAGACCAACCACCAAAACTGAATGCAAGACCATCACTCTAAGATCTGGTAAAATTCTATCTCCATCTCCACCCAAACCATCTAACCCTCCTATTCTTGTGCAGGAACCAGAAGAAAGCTCCAAGGATCCAATGTCGATGGATGTCGAAATCGAAGTAGCAAGGAAAGGGAAGATGGAGTTTGTTCCTGAGTACCGGCCAAAAGAACCTTACCATGCCAGACTTATGCACAATAAAGATAAGGAGCAATTTGAAAAGTTTCTTAAGAATTTTAGTCAGATTCATGTTAATTTGCCTTTACTTGATGTTATTTCTGAAATGCCAAAGTATGCTAAGTTTTTAAAAGAAGTCGTTAGTAATAAAATAAAATTTGACATGGACAATGTGGTTCTTAATGAAGAGTGTTCGGCGGTTTTGTTGAATAAACTACCGTCTAAACAGAAAGATCCTGGTTGTTTTACCTTGCCATGTACAATTGGAAATATTACTAACATGCATGCATTAGCAGACTTAGGAGCTAGTATTAATCTCATGCCATCTAGTTTATTTGATAAATAGGATTGCATGATTTGAAAACGACTAGGATGTGCATACAACTTGCAGATAGGACAGTCAAAATCCCCAAAGGAATAATTGAAGATCTCTTAGTAAAGGTCGGAAAATTTGTGTTCCTTGTGGACTTTGTTGTCATGGATATGAATGGGGAAGGAGGAGTGCCCCTGATCCTAGGTCGACCATTTCTAGCTACCTCGAAAGCATTAATAGACGTCAGTAATGGTCAAATCAAGTTAAGGGTAGGTAATGAGGACATCACTTTTGATCTGAATGAGACCCTTAGGCATCCCATGCATTTAGATGATACTTGTTTTTGTGTGGATGCTATTGAACACTTGATTGCAGTTAACGTGACAGACCTATGCTCAAACTATCAAGTCCTGAGTGAGGACTCCCTAGAATTAGAGGAGACTGAACTTAGCTCTTCTGAAATGAAATTACTTCTGATAGTTTCACTGAGATAGGTGATGGATGAAGAAAGAACACTTCGTTTGAAGATCCACCAGACTTGGAACTGAAGGAACTGCCCACTCATCTGTGCTATGAATTCCTAGACGACAACAAGAAACTTCCCATTATTCTTGCAGCTGATCTAACTGCAGAACAATTGGAAGCTGACCGTGGACATATGCAGAAAGTATAGAAGAGCCTTCGCCTACAAAATTGCAGACATTCCAAGTATTAATCCAAGCTTTTGTTCGCATAAGATTCTTCTAGAAAATGAGTATAAGCCATGTGTGCAACCTCAAAGGAGGTTGAATCCTAATGTGTGTGATGTTGTTAAGAAAGAAGTCATCAAATTGTTAGATGCATGACTTATCTACCCTATCTCAGATAGTGAGTGGGTAAGCCCGGTGCAGGTAGTACCTAAGAAAGGCGGTATAACGGTTGTCAGAAATGAACATAATGAATTTAATCCCTACTAGAACTGTAACCGGTCATTGTGTATGCATAGACTATAGAAAACTAAATACGGCCACACGAAAAGACCACTTCCCCCTTCCTTTTATTGACCAAATGTTAGAAAGATTGTCTGGACATATGTTTTATTGCTTTCTGGATGGGTTTTCTGGTTATTTTCAAATTCCTATTTCCCCTGAGGACCAGCATAAAACTACTTTCACATGCCCTTTTGGAACATTTGCATATAGAAGGATGCCTTTTGGTTTGTGTAATGCACTTGCTACATTTCAACGTTGTATGACTGCTATCTTTGAGGACATGTTAGGAAAGTCTATGGAAGTATTCATGGATGACTTTTCTATTTTTGGTAATTCATTTGAGGTTTGTCTAAAGAACTTGGAATTAATGTTGAAACGTTGTATAAAATCCAACTTGGTTTTAAATTGGGAAAAATGCCACTTCATGGTAAAAGAGGGAATGGTTTTAGGACATAAGATCTCACACCTAGGTATGGAAGTAGATAAGGCCAAAATTGAAGTTATTTCAAAACTACCTCCACCCAAGAATGTGAGAGTCGTTAGAAGTTTTTTGGGACACGCTGGCTTTTATCGTAAGTTTATAAAAGATTTCTCATTAATAGCCAAGCCGTTGACCAATTTACTCGGAAAAGATGTTCCATTTGTCTTTGATGAAAAATGTCTAAAAGCTTTTAATAGACTTAAGGAACTTTTAACTACTGCACCTGTCATGACGTCACCTGACTGGAGTCTACCTTTTGAACTTATGTGTGATGCTAGTGACTATGTAGTAGGAGTAGTTTTAGGACAAAGACATGATAAGAAATTTCAGGTAATATATTATGCTAGTAAAACCTTAACTGATGCTCAGGAAAATTACACTACGACAGAGAAGGAATTATTAGCAGTAGTATATGCATTTGACAAATTTCGATCTTATCTAGTCATGTCTAAAACTATTGTTTATACTGATCATTCTGCATTAAAGTACTTGTTCAATAAAACCGACGCAAAGCCAAGACTAATCAGATGGGTTTTATTACTTCAAGAATTCGACATAGAAATTCGGGATAAGAAAGGGACAGAAAACTTAGCCGCATACCACTTGTCCAGGCTAGAGAATCTGACCCTAGAAGCAAATGATGAATCAATTATATCTGATAAATTTTTGGAAGAGAATTTGTGTGCAATGTTTGCTATTTTCTCACCCCCTTGGTTTGCAGATATAGCAAATTACTTGGCAGCTCGGACTCTCCCTAGTGATATCACTCCTCAACAAAGAAGAAAATTCTTTGCTGACCTGAAATATTACTATTGGGAAGATCCTTTTCTATTTCGAATATGTGCAGATCAGATGATCAGGAGATGTGTCTCTCAAGAACAAGGTTTCCGAATTCTGGAACATTATCACTGCGGACCAGCAGGCGGTCACTTAGCTGCAGCTAATACTGCCCAAAAAGCATTAGAAGCAGGCTTCTACTGGCCTACCATATTCAAAGACGCCGGAGCGTTCACAGGATCGTGTGATGCCTGTCAGAAAGCTAGAACTATATCTTCTTGAGACAGTCTACCTCAACAGGTAATTCAAAGTGTAGAGATATTTGACATATGGGGTATAGACTTTATGAGTCTGTTTCCTCCCTCTTTTGGTAAGAAGTATATCATAGTAGCTGTAGAATATTTTTCAAAATGGCCTGAGGCACAGACCCTACCTACTAATGATGCTAGAGTCGTGTGCAGATTCCTTAAGAAGAGTTTCGCCAGATTTGGATGTCTGAAAGCCCTAATCAGTAACCAAGGTACGCACTTTTGCAACTCTCAATTATAGAAGGTACTTCAACAATATAGAGTTCAGCATCGCTTTTCCACAGCCTACCATCCTCAAACCAATGGGCAGGATGAGGTAACCAATGGGGGAATAAAGAGAATCCTAGAAAAGACTGTGGGTGTTAACCGTAAGGATTAGGCCATTAAGCTGGATGATGCGTTATGGGCCTTCCGTACAGCATACAAGACCACTACGGGGTTCTCACCTTATCGACTAGTCTATGGAAAAGCATGCCACCTTCCAGTTGAACTAGAACATAGAGCCTACTGGGCAGTGCAAAAATGCAATCTCGACGATAACTTAACTAAGGAACACCGGATTCTACAACTCAACGAATTGGATGAGTGGAGGCTCAAAGCCTATGAAAACTCACATCAGTTCAAGATGACAAGTAAACTCTGGCATGACAGGCGACTCAGAGCATAGAAGAATTTTGAACCAGGAGATAAGGTATTGTTATACAACTCACGCTTCAAATTTTTCCCAGGAATGCTGCGTTGCTGTTGGTCAGGCCCGTTCACCATCACGGAAGTATCACCTTTCGGAGCATGTGACATCATGGATTCTGACGGCATTATTCAAAAAGTGAATGGACAACGCTTAAAGATTTACAAAGAGCCTTTTGACTTGTTCGAGCAGACTGTTGACTTCGTAGAATAAGGGAGTATCTCTTTCATTTTATTTCATGTTTTGTTGATTTGCCATTTCTTTCATTGCTCTATTTTCCTTCTTACCCGTAGTTAGTCGAATAAGTGTGGGGTAAGAGTTCTTTGTTTTGTTTTTGTTTCTTGTTTTCAAATAAGTGTGGGGTAGTTTAGGTATGCATGAACACTGAGGACAGTGTCAGCCTTAAGTGTGGGGTAGCAGTGCACGGTGCACTGTAGTAGTTTGAGAAACTTTTTGCATGATTTGCTTGTTTTCCCTGTATTTTCACACCCTTCCAAAATTTTTCAAAATTTTTCATTCTTTCAGACTTCAAAATGCGGTATGATTGGTAAAACATTGCTGATGTCTATGATATGTAGGTAGAATGTTATGGTTAGTAGGAGACAATGTGATGACTATTTTGAACTTATTGATTAGGAATATGGAATTCCTGATAACTGAGCACAACTTAGTCTGGATTAGAGACCTCAGCCAATTACCTTTTCAAAACTTAACTAGATAAGATTAGATCAGTTGAGGATGTATTGACAATTAGAATGACTAGATGAGACTCTGAGCTGAAAGTGAAAAGAAAAAAAAAGAGAGTTAATTAAATAAGGGTAGTTTGCCAGCGGCCTTTGCTACTCGAGCACCACTCCTTAGGGGAACTTAAAGCCTGATGCCCTAAGGTCGTGTAGGTCTGGGAGTCATCGGAGTGGGACTCGCTACATGGGTAGTTAAAGTTGACGTGTTCAAAGCAGACTCAAAATACCCTGGAAAATCTACAAAAGAAAAAAAATCAATAAATGCTAAATAATTAAAATCTGATCACCAAGGCTCAGAACTCAGAAAGTTGTCTGTTGTTAGTATGTCTAGCGACGGGTCGAAGTGTTATCTGGTAGTAGTTAAGACAAGAGTATATTGTGTTGACTATCTGGTCTAGACTAGTACACACACTACACATCAGGAAGACCTCGTGACTGAGAAGAGAGTTCAATCTAGTTGTTAAGTTATTAACATGCTTGATTATAACAATCTACTAGAGACATTTGAGACCTTGTCATAGCAACCTAACCAGTCAAACTTGTGTTGTGAGTTGTCTGAATAATTTTTGGAATAAAAACATGACTAGGAAATTTAAGTGACTGCACATATGATTTAGAATCACTAACTTCAGTTAGACTTTGCTTAAGGACAAGAAAAAAGCTAAGTGTGGGGTTATCTGATATGCATAAATCATATCACATTTTTAGCATGTTTTTAGGCATAATTTAGGGTGAAATTGAAGGCAAATTGGTCTTAATTGTTTGTTATTAACTCAATTTCATAGTTTTTATGATTTTGGAAGTGTCAGGTGAAAAGTAGAAGAAAATGGCAAATTTCGGGGCAAAAAATGCAATTTTTAGAAGTTCGGAGGTCGGGGAGGGCGTCCTGACTTGGTGAACAGGCCAGGACGGGCGTCCCGAGCTGCAGTTCCAAGTCCCACATCGAAATTCTTGGAAAAATTCAATCCAGAAAGCTGCTATAAATACCCCAGGCCTTCCTCAGTTGAAATCATTCCTCTCCACTCGATCTGAGTCATTTAGAGACTTTAAGTGTACACTTTTCTCGAGTACATAAGTCACTTAGAGACTCGGGTTCAGTAAAAGTTTTTTTATTTCTAGTTAGTGTTTCACTCTCTTAGTTTCTGAGAATTAGTCTCAGATCCTAGGGTTCGATAGATAGGTTCATTTCTGGTATTCATAGATTACCCGGGATTTCGTTAGGAGATCCTAAGAGGGCTCTAGGCGTTCGAAGAGTCAGTCCACATGGGGCTTAAGCTGGGTATTAAGGTAAAGTCCAGCTACTAGGCTGAGGAAGCGTCCTCCGAAGGTTATGTCGAGTAGAGTCGGGTCGAGCAGTACGACATATACAAGCAGTTGCTCCATCGGTGAGACTAAGTAAAGGGTGATTTCTTTATGGCATCAGTCCCCCTATCCCTCTCTTTATATGTTTGTATTGTGTTTGTCCAAAGATTGATTATGAATATTAGATTATGATTTTTATGAGTATCTGTTATATGTGTTGAAGTTCTTATGATTTTCCAGAAATGGCCACCTGCTTAATATTCATTATGTCTGCATGTCTAATGTAGTTTCTTTTAAACTAAAGTTAAGGTTATAGATAATTCCTAACCACGGTCTATTCATAACCTGTTTAGTTTAACAGGCTTCAATTAGTATTGGTGTCTACCATATTAGATAAAATAACATGCGGAACACCCTGTTTGTTAGAGTAGTCTAAGTAGGCTGAGTTACATTTTTATGCCGGCGTTAGGGCGAGCGGCATGATTCCCTAAGTGACATAGGGCTTTCATGGATGCCTTTAGCTCGAACCGTGAGTAGGGCCGTCAATGGCGATGGGGTGGTTTATCAGTTGACTCAGATGTGGTACACCTTTAGACTCAGAACATAGTTGCAATCCAGGCCAAGACATGTCTAAAAAACTAGAAGATAGGTCAATCAACATGTAGGAACAGTATAACCTAGAATCAGGACATTATCTATAAAACACTTTTAGGCTTAAATAGACTTAAACCTAGTGGAGAATGAATCACCCTCTGATCAAAGTTATTGATGACGATTGCATAACTGGATCATAAGATAAGAGTTAGGGTAAGAGGCTAGTTACTACTAAGTCGTTACCACTTCCTTGGGAGTACGATATTTAATTTAATAAAATTGTAGATACTTTCCAACAGACTAGCTACACGATAGGTACTATGCCTTAGGTTCTGGCTAATTAAGTGACGGCATAGAGACTAAAAGTGACAATTAGTCAATCTAAGTCCTTAATTACTCATAATCAACATAGGGTAAAAACAACACCTATTTAGCATATCATTCGGGAGCACATCAGTAAGGTAAAGCAATTGCTACTAGGTCTAAGAAGCGTTCTCCGAAGGCTCTGTTGAGCTGCAGCGCCGGCTGGACCTACATAATATGGCAACTACTTTATGATATTGGGTCCCCTAGACGAGTTTCTATATGTTTATGAATTGTTTTATCTGGATATTGATTTGATACTGAATTTATATATCATACATGTTTTACAATTTGAGATACTGTTCATTTTCCCGGGAAGATCATAGAGCAAGAATTATCATTATGAATCTTGAACTATCGTGTCCTTTTAAATTAAACTAGGGTTATAGACAACTCCTAACCAAGGTCTGAATCATAACCGCTTTAGTTTAACAGACTATAAAAGGTTTGCCATATTAGGAATAAATAACAAAACATATCACATTGTTTTTTAGAGTACCCTAATAAAGCTGAGTTTGTACGCTAGGCCAATCCTAGGGTTAAGTGGCATGATACTGAAGTGACATAGGGGACTGTTCATGGATACTTTAATCCGACATATGAGAAGGATCATCCCAAGGTAGGGGTGAATACACCAGGTAACTCAGATATGGTAAACAGATGGTTACATTTCATAATTGCCTTAGAGATCAAGATATATCTAAAATGTTCGAAGATAAGGTCAAACAAGTTGTAATAACTGAGCTTATTTGATGAATGCATGTCTACTCTTGAATGCTTATTGCTTGTTATGTGTTGTTGGGATCACCAATCAATCCAAAGTTTTGATTATCGATTGATTAATTAAATAAATAAGATGAATGATAGGATTAAGGAATAGTTGCTACTAAGCCGTTACCAGTTCCCTGGGAGTACGATATTTATATTTTTAAAATCGTAGATACTTTCCAAAGAACTAGCTACACATTAGGTACTCTACCTTAGGTTCTGATTGATTAAGTGATAACAATTAATGCTAAGGTGACAGTTAGTAAGACCCAGTCCTTAATTATTCATAATCAAAATAGGTACGTAAATCCTATCTTTTAGCATACCAATCGGAATGCATCAAGTGTGCCGCTCGTTAGGTCTCATGGTGAGATGTGGGAATTGTGGTATCAAGTTGATATCCATGTTCACCGGATCGTCCTGACATTATTTGTTTTGAGGAGAGAAAAACAAGAAGATTTGGTACTTACGTTCCTGGTAACGGAACTAAACTGATTCATCGGAAATCTGTTTGACACCACCTGTCGATGAAACGTCGTCGTCTAATGATCTCTGCCAAATATTACCGCCAAGGTGGACGTTTGAGTTCTTGCTTTGATGAGGATATCTGCAAAACAGAGAGGTTCAAAACAGAGGGTGAGGGGACTCTGATGAACCATACGATGACAAAGTCAGTATTCTGAACTTGACTAGGGAATATCTGATTTAGCAGAGAATTTGTTGAGTAATTTCTCCTTACTTTTTATCTTTGCGAGGGTGGTATTTATACATACAAACTACCCTAAGAAATAGGTGAGTGGTACAGAATCTTGTAGTTACCACATTCTAGAAATAAACATGAAATATCCCACTGTTTTAAGGATATCTCGTGAGATTTTTTGCTGAATATTTTAAGATACTTTGATGGTCAAGGATACCCTTTGAGGAATCTTTTGGAAGGAACCGGCAAAAAAAGGTTAGACGAAGTGGATCATTTTGAACCCGAAGATCTCGCTGATTTGGGGACCCACGAAACTCGATAGATAGTACCCTTGCGAAGCGATGAGTCCCATTGTGCCAAGTGGGCGAATAAACATAATTGCCACATCAGCTTTTGGGCCTTGTCAGCATAGAAAAAATTAATATCTTTCAAAATATATATATATATATAAAGTAGGAAAAGTTGTAAAAAGACAATAACTTTTTATTTTATGAATGATTACTTTTGGTTCTAATAGTCCACGGGCTCCACTATGAATCTACAAGAATTTAAAAAAAAGGATGAATGAATGATTGCCTAATCATTATTCTTGTGTTAGTACTTCAAATATAATTAACTTAATTATAAATTAATCAATAATTAATACATATTTTGAGAGAAAAATGTTTCTTTCGTAGTAATTAAGGAACTAAGGTTTTAATCACACTCAAGATTGAGATTCATACGTATAGCAAAGATCTCCTATTTTAGCAATCTTTTTACAAATGATGTAAATTAGGTGGTTGATTAGGGCATATTAATAGAGATTTTATTGAATTCAATTCTTGATTATAAAATTTTTATTCAATCTTAAATCTTTTTCAAATCTTTTTAGTATAAAATAATGTATGGTAGATTACATATATATATATATATATATATATATATATATATTTTTCAAAAATTACAGTAAAATATAAAGATTTTGTTATCGTATTTTTGGAGAATAAAACATTTAACTAGGCAAAGAGTATTAAAGGCTACAAAATTACTTTCCAATACAAACAAATCATTATAATGGGAAGGAATATATATATATATATATATATATATATATATATATATATATATATATAGTATTCTTGTAGAATATAAAGATGATAAAGAATTGTGAGAATTTTTGTAAACTTTGCAATTGATGATTTTGAAGTTGATGTAATTGATGTTAAAGAAGAAAACATCTATTACAAGATGAAGGAATAATGAAATTAATTTATCCTTTCATTTTTTTAAACAAAAATTGTATGATAAAATTAAAGTTTGTACAAAAAAAAAAATCGAATTTAGTTTTCTTTTTTTAGGATAATATTTGTATTATTATTGCACCCATTCAGTTTGTAGTATAAGGATCACCTCAGGGGAATCCAGAATTCCAAACCACAGTAGCATCTAACCCAATTCCTTTCTTAGCTAATCTATGGGTCATAGTATTAACATTACGGGGATAGAAAATAATCGAAATATTAGGTGAAATTAGTGCAGTTGAATTTGAAAATATTCAATAATAGCACTCAACATTGAATAATTTCTTTCTTTGGCTTGAATCTCCCGAACCAATTTTTGGCAGTCCGATTCCAAGATCGAAGTGGATCTGAATTCAGTTGGCATCAGGTTGAAACTACAGCGTAATCCCACAATCTCCACATACATTGCAGAAATGGGATTGTCCAGCCAGCCTGCGCCTGTTAACAAAGTTCGTCCTTTAAAATCACGAAGGACAAAGGCCAATCTTGTATGTCCATCTTTAAAGGTAGCGTCCGAATTTAATTTATAATATCGTATCTACGGGGAGCTTATCTCTACTTTGAACCGTCCCTGAAGAAACCGAATTTAGTTGATGGAATGAAAATATTAAGTTAATATTTATAATTTAAATATTGTAGATGATATTTTAGAAATCTCTTGCAATATTTATGTTGCATTTATTTCGATAAATCATATGAATTATATTTTATTAGACTTCTATTAAAGTGATATAATATAAATTTACTTTAAAAAAAAAGATATATGAAAGAGAAATTTGAGAAAATTTAAAACTTAAGTTTATAATTTTAAAAATTTAAATAGTTAGAAAGAAATAAAATTAAGGATATTTTATTGAAGAGAAAGAAAACAATGGTGATATTAAATTCTTGATGAATCATTTAATCATTTAGTTATCATTTGGAATCTAACTTATCTATATATATATATATATATATATATATATATATAAACAGACTTCCTTGATATTTATACAAAAAATTGTAGAATTTTCATATCGTTTGAATTGAAACCCCAATTTAAATTTTTTTCAGAATTTTCGTTCGTGTTTCTTTATCTGTAATGATATTTTTATGAGTAATTTTTAAAATCACACATTTAGAGTTTAAATTTTTTTCAAATCTATCTGTTTCAAATTTTTTTCTTCTAAGATCACATTTTTTAATTTGTGACCAAATTCACCATTATCCCAAATATTCTAAAAAAATACATGATGATTTCATATTTACGACAGCTAGATTCGTGCCTTATATTCGTACCTTTTTCCTTATTCTCTCTATCCAAATTTAAGTTTATATTTTGGTTTCCTGATTTTTCTCTCTCTAAAACCTCATTTCCCATCTCTCTTCACCGACAGATCTCCCCCTTCCATTACCTCCTATGGTTTGCAAGGATGTTTATCCGTTGGAGAATAATTTATACATATTATGTATAAGGGGATATGAATGTTATTTTCATTTTTCTTTTTTTTTAAAATAATATTGAGAATAGGGATTTGAGGATAAGTTTTTTTTTAATAATCCTTTGGCTTGAATGATTGAGCAGATGGTGGATTGGTTTATTTTGAATTTTCTATGATTTTTGGTGTTTCTGGAATCGAGAAAGCATTTTACGACATGATTTTGGATTGTGGGTTCTGGGAAGAAGAAATTTCTAGAGGGAACAAGTGTATGAAGGAATTGGTTAAGTTTCTTGAATACTTTCTTGATGCGTTCCGATTAGACATGTTAAAAGATAGGATTTATGTACCTATATTGATTATGAATAATTAAGGATTGAGTTTTACTAATTGTCACTTTTAGCAATAATGGTTGTCACTCAATCAATCAGAACCTAAGACAGAGTACCTATAGTGTAGCTAATTATTTGGAAAGTACCTACGATTTTAATTTATTATTATCGTAATCCCAAGGAACTGGTAAAGGCTTAGTAGCAACTATCCTTTAACCCTAACATTCATTTATTCATGCAATTAACCAATCTTTCATCAATAATTTTGATGAAGTTGTGATCTCATCCACACATAGTATTTAAGTAATTAGCATGCAAGAGTAACAAATAAACATGAGTTCTGATGTATGTTGTATTGTTTATACATATTGATTGACCTATCTTCGAGTATTTTAGATATATCTTGGTCTAAAATACAATTATGTACTGTATCTTGCCTGTGTACCACATCTGAGTTACCTAATAAACCACCCTACCTTTATGATGGCCCTACTCATGGTTCGAGTTAAAGGTATCCATGAAAACCTATGTCACTCAAGAATTCATGCCACTCACCCTAACGTCGGCATAGAGAACAATGATATGCATAAATCATATCACTTTTTTAGCATATTTTTAGGCACAATTAGGGTGAAATTGGTGTTAAATCGCTCTTAATTGATTGTTATTAACTCAATTTCACAATTTTTGTGATTTTGGAAGTGTCAGGTGAAAAGTACAAGAAAATGGCAAATTTCAGGGAAAACATGATTTTCAGAAGTTCGGACGTCGGGATGGGCGTCTAGAACCCAGAACGGGCGTCCAAAACCCAGGACGGGCGTCCTGACCTGGTCAACAGACCAAGACGGGCGTCCAGGACATAGGACGGGCGTCCAGGACATAGGACGGGTGTCCTGACATGGTCAACAGGCTGGGACGGGCGTCCCAGATCTAGGACGGGCGTCCCGAGCTCCAGTTCAGAATCCCACATTGATTTTTGAAGAGAAATTCACCCAGTTCCCCTACTATAAATACCCCAGGCCTTCCTCAGTTGAAATCATTCCTCTCCACTCGATCTGAGTCATTTAGTGACTTCAAGTATACAATTTTCCATACTATACAAGTTACTTAGTGTTCTCAGGTTTTTAGTATAAGTTTATTTATATTTTTAGAGAGTGTCTCGTGTTCTTCGTTTCTGAGAGTCTGTCTCATATCCTAGAATACGACTAGATAGGTTCGTTTTCAGTATTCATAGAATACCCAGGATTTTGTTAGGAGCTCCTAAGAGGGCACTAGGCGTTCGAAGAGTTAGTCAATAGGGTTGTGCTTAAGCTGGGTATTAAGGTAAAGTACAGCTACCAGGCTGAGGAAGCGTCCTCCAAAGGTTCTGTCGAGTAGAGTCGGGTCGAGCAGTCCAACATATACAAGCAGTTTCTCCATCAGCGGACTACGTAAAGGGTGAATACTTTATGGCATCGGACCCCTTGTCCCTCTCTTTATATGTCTGTATTGTGTTCGTCCAAATATGTATTATGAATATTAAACTTTGATTATATGAATATGTGTTATGCATGTTGAAGTACTTTATGTTTTTCCGGAAATGGTCACCAGCTTAACTATCATTATGACTGCATGTCTACTGTAGTTTCTTTTAAACTAAATGTATGGTTATAGACAACTCCTAACCACGGTCTAATCATGACCTATTTAGTTTAACAGGCATTAGTTTAGGACTTTCCCATCGGAAAGCATTAATGTCTGCCATATTAGATGAAATAACCTATAGATTACCATGTTTGTTAAAGTAGTCTAAGTAGCCTGAGTTTGTGTGTTTATGCCAGTGTTAGGGTGAGCGGCATGATCTCCTAAGTGACATAGGACTTTCATGGATGCCTTTAGCTCGAACTGTGAGTAGGGCCGTCAATGGCGATGAGGCCGTTTATCAGGTAACTCGGATGTGGTACACCTTTAGACTCAGTACATAAATGCAATCTAGACCAAGATATATCTAAAATACTCGAAGATAGGTGAATCAACATGTAGGAACAGTATAACATATAATTAGAACATTATCTGTAAAACACGTTTTAGGCTTAAATAGACTTAAACCTAGTGGAGAATGAATCACCCTCTCATCAAAGATTTTGATTAATGATTGCATAACTAGATCATAAGATAAGAGTTAGGATAAGAGGATAGTTACTACTATGCCATTACCACTTCCCTGAGAGTACGATAATTATTTTAATTAAAATCGTAGATACTTTCCAACAAACTAGCTACACGATAGGTACTCTGTCTTAGATTCTGATTGATTAAGTGACAGCATAGAGACTAAAAGTGACAATTAGTCAGTCTAAGTCCTTAATTACTCATAATCAACATAGGGTATAATAACACCTATTTTAGTATATCAGTCGGAACGTCATCAGATTTTTGGCGTCGTTGCCGGGGAAATATCATAATGAATGTAGGATTATTGGCCATAATTCTAGAGACTTATGATAGGTAACGGTAGTAACCTAGACCTTAGACCTAACACTTATTTTATGCTAGTTAGACAATCAATTTCCGAAATATAGGGTTATCTTAACTAATTAATTTTAGACATTATCTGAAATTAAGACATTTAGGATAATCAAATTTTAGAAAATTATTCTAAAACCATATTGAGGGAATTTAACTTCTTTCGAAATAAAATATAAAAAGAAAAAAATGTTAAAAATTTTTAAAACTCAAATATATTTTTCTTGTTGTTCTTATTTATCCGTGTTTTGTTTTTCTTTCTGTCTTTGTTATTTGCTATTTTATCCTAACCAGACTTTACACTCATAGATGAAGAGAAAAAGATTGAGTAAACCACAAGCATCCTTTTGTAGAACCAAAAGAGTGAAAAGATGTCTCGATCCAAAAGAAAGTTCTGATGAGGAAAATGGGATACAACCATTTGCATTCTTAGAAACCATTAGAGCAAGAGCCCAGGACATTCTGGACAAATTAGAAAACAATATCAATCCTTTCCTAGAAATCCAAACAGCTCTTGCATAGCCTGAATTTACTCCTGCATCTCCAGAGTATACTCCAAAATCTCCTGAGTATACTCCTGCATCCCCAGCACCTAACAGTCAACCACCTTCATCAGGGGATAGCACTAACGGTTTCCAATCAGCCTTATCTGCCCAAGTAGATGTATGTCTCACAGGATATGCGCCATGTCTTAGACAATAGCAAGCAGACTAAGTCGATCAGATCAGGCTGTTCTAACTTAAGTTCTGAAGTAAACCAACTCAGAACCACAATAGAGCGCCAAAATGTGCATATACTCCAAGAGGTGACTGAAATCATAGAGGAACAAAAAAACCAGCAGGAGGAGATGCGAACCATGCAAGCAGAACTGCTAGAGATCAGGCATAAAAGCCATTGAAAAAGGGAAGATTCTTTTTACTTTTCAGCAAATAAATTGTTTGAACAAAAATTAAATAATTGACCTCTATTCTTTATTTTCAAACTTTTTAAAAGGGTCTTTTATTTTATTCAGTAATTTTTCTTCAGGCAATATATTTTTCAAATTCTTTATGAAAAACAAATGTGTTACAAATACAGTTTATTTTTCATTAATAAGTTGTATAAACTTAGTCTTTTGTTTTTCTATAATTCTTGCTGAATAGAGGTTAGGTTATGATTAGGGTAGTTATGATTTTTGAAAAAGAGATTGAGAATTTTTTGCAAAGAGTTTTTAACAGCTTCTGAATTCGATAGGTTAAACTTGAAGACTTGTTAAATATTATTGTTTTTTGTGTACTAAGATTTGCAGGGAATTATGAAAAAAAAATTCTGAAAGTGGCACGCATCTCGAGGCAACTTGAGACGGGCGTCTCGATTCTGGATGGGCGTCCAGCCGGGACGGGCGTCCCGAAGGCCGCCCCCTTCTACAAAAAAGGCCATTTTTTTTCATTTCCTCCCAAACCAACCACCAAAAATAATCTCTCTACAAAATTCTCTCTACAAAATTCTCTCCACCTTCTCTCTACAAATTTTTGGCAACCTCTTGAAATTTAAAAATTCGAATTTCCCTCCAAAATTCGAATTTCCCGCCAAAAACTCAAAATCCTTCCTTAACCAAAACCCATCCTTCTGAATTCAAATTCACCTCCAGAATTTGAATTTGAATCTTCTTTCCCGCCTAAATTCCCAGATTCTCTCGAATGTTCTCAACTAAATGGCTCCCAAATGCGCTAGTATCACTTCTTCCATGACCGTCACATCTGTGGCACACCCTTTTATGCTTTTTCCTTCCATTCCAGCATACCAGGAGAGATGTCATGGATATATTGGATGCAGCATACTGGTTGGCAGAACACTTGACTGGGTAGCAGTCTAGACACTAGGAGTTGAGCAGGAGGTCCGACGCATACTCGACGTACTACCCTATAGTCGAATCTTCATCGTCATTGAGCCTACCTACCTAGAGCTGGTATGTGAGTTCTGTGCTTCATTTACATTCCAGCAGGAGCACATCACATTCCGTCTGGGCAGAATGGATCGATCGATGAGCATGGCCTAGTTCGGCATCGCCTTGGGTATCTGGTAGAGGGACGAGCTGGATACGCCTGCCTATACCACATCAGTTTTAGACTTCACTTCTGCAGACGTCTCCACCGCTTGGGCTAAGATTTGTATGATGGGTACTCCCTACCAGCATGGCTTTGCGAAAGCCACAGGTATTCATCCTACTCTTCGCTATTTACATGCCATTATAGCACACACTCTGTCAGGACATAGGGGCGGCCCCCAGGAATGTCACCCAGATGGAGACATTCCTCCTGCCCAACGTGCATCTGGGTTCCGCAGTAGAGATGGCTCAACTCATTACTGTCATCATGCGGGGTTTCACTACGGACACTCGGAAATAGTATCTGGGGCTCGGGCCGTTCATCACCAGGATAGCCCACTACTTGGAGTTGGATATCGAGGGCTCGGAGCTGACCCAGGTTGCCCCGACCACCATTCCTACGGATCTTACCATTCTACGGAACATGTGGATGGTCGTACGGGATGCAACTGGCTGCTACTCCATCCACACGGAGTAGCAAGGATAGGCATCGGCACCAGGATCGGTCCCAACACATATACCTCCGACCGAGACATTCGTCCCATGCACCGCCTTTGAGCAACATATGTCGCACAGATTGGCAGAACTTACAGCCCGACATAGCCGGGATATGGAAAGAATCGAGAGGTAGATGTCGATGATGGACGATAGAATCACCATGAACACCAGCTCGAGGAGATTTTTCAGCAGACCTCCCGACTGGTTGACGACACAGAGGTCTACTTTTCAGCAGACTTCCATCCACCCGATGACGATGAGCTAGGTTCTTAGTTTTTCTTTTCCTTTTCTTTTTTTTCTTTTGTTGCTTTTGCTTTATGTATGTGATCATGTCTGGGCTGTATGAAATATGAATCTCTGTATGACGTTGATTGATATGACATAACAACATTTGTTTCTTTTATTATATTTTGTTATTTCTTTTATTGCTTTATATTTTATCTTACCCTTAGTTAGTCAAATAAGTGTGGGGTAAGAAGTTTTTGTTTTGTTTCTTCTTGTTTTCAAATAAGTGTGGGGTAAGAAGTTTTTGTTTTGTTTCTTCTTGTTTTCAAATAAGTGTGGGGTAATTTTGATATGCATGAACACTAAGGACAGTGTCAGACTTAAGTGTGGGGTAGCAGTGCACAGTGCACTGTAGTAGAAAATTTTTGCATGATTTTTGCATGTTTTTTGCATGTTTTTCCCGTATTTTCACACCTTTCCAATTTTTTTTTCAAAGTTTTTGACTTCAAAATGCAGTTATGATTGGTAAAGAATTGCTGATGTCTATGATATGTATGTAGAATGTTATGATCAGTAGGAGACAACGTGATAACTTTCTTGAATTTATCGATTAGAAATAGGGAATTCCTGATACATGAGCACAACTTAGTTTGGATTAGAGACCTCAACCAAATACCTTTTCAAAACTTAACTGGATAAGATTAGACCAGTTGAGGATGTATTGGCAATCAAAATGACTAGATGATGCTCTGAGTTGAAAGTGAAAAGAAAAAAAGAGAGTTAACTAAATAGGGTAGTTTGCAAGCGGCCTTTGCTACTCGAGCACTACTCCTTAGGGGAACTTAAAGTCTGATGCCCTAAGGTCGTGTAGGTCTGGGAGTTATAGGAGTAGGACTCGCTACATGGGTCGTTAATGTTGACGTGTGAAAGCAGACACAAAATACCCTGAAAAATCAATATAAGAAAAATCAATAAATTCCTAATTGAAAATCTTGTCACCAAAGCTTCGAACTTAGAAAGTTGTTTGTTGCTGGTATATCCAATGACGGGTCGAAGTATTATCTTGTAAGAGTCAAGAGGAGAGTATGTTGTGTTGACAATCTAGTCTGGACTAGTACACACACTACACATAAGGAAGACCTTGTGACTGAGAGAAGAGTTCAATCTAGTTATTAAGTTGTTAACCTTGCTTGATCATGATAATCTACTAGAGACATTTGAGACCTTTTCATGGCAATTGAACCAGTCAGACCTGTGTTGTGAGTTATTTTTGGAGTAAAGACATGACTAGAAATTTTAAGTGACTGCACCTATGATTTAAAATCACTAACTTCAGGTAGACTTTGCTTGAGGACAAGCAAAAAGCTAAGTGTGGGGTTATATGATATGCATAAATCATATCACTTTTTTAGCATGTTTTAGGAACAATTTAGGGTGAAATTGGTGTTAAATCGCTCTTAATTGATTGTTATTAACTCAATTTCACAGTTTTTGTGATTTTGGAATTGTCAGGTGAAAAGTACAAGAAAATGGCAAATTTCGGGGCAAAAACGTGATTTTCAGAAGTTTGGAAGTCGAGATGGGCGTCCTGACCTGGTCAACAGACCAGGACGGGCGTCTAGGACTTGGGACGGCCGTCTTGACCTGGTCAACAGGCCGGGACGGGCGTCCCAGATCTAGGATGGGCATCCCAGATCCAGGACGGGCATCCCAGATCCAGGACGGGCGTCCCGAGCCCCAGTTCAGAATCCCACATTGATTTTTGAAGAGAAATTCACCCAGTTCCCCTACTATAAATACCATAGGCCTTCCTCAGTTGAAATTATTCCTCTCCACTCGATCTGAGTCATTTAGTGACTTCAAGTATACAATTTTCCATAGTATACAAGTTACTTAGTGTTCTCAGGTTTTTAGTATAGGTTTATTTATATTTTTAGAGAGTGTCTCGTGTTCTTCATTTCTGAGAGTCTATCTCAGATCTTAGAACACGACTAGATATGTTCATTTTCGGTATTCATAGAATACCCAGAATTTCGTTAGGAGATCCTAAGAGGGCACTAGGCATTTGAAGATTCAGTCAACAGGGTTGTGCTTAAGCTGGGTATTAAGGTAATGTACAGCTACTAGGCTGAGGAAGCGTCCTCCGAAGATTTTGTCGAGCAGAGTCGGTCAAGCAAAGTCGGGTCAAGCAGTCCAACATATACAAGCAGTTGCTCCATCAGCGGACTAAGTAAAGGGTGAATACTTTATGGCATCGGTCCCCTTATCCCTCTCTTTATATGTTTGTACTGTGTTCATCCAAATATGTATTATGAATATTGAACTTTGATTATATGAATATGTGTTATGCATGTTGATGTACTTTATGTTTTTCCGGAAATGGTCACCAGCTTAACTATCATTATGACTGCATGTCTACTGTAGTTTCTTTTAAACTAGATGTATGGTTATAGACAACTCCTAAGCACGGTCTAATCATAACCTGTTTAGTTTAACAGGCATTAATTTAGGACTTTCCCGTCGGAAAGCATTAATGTCTACCATATTAGATGAAATAACCTATAGATCACCATGTTGTTAAAGTAGTCTAAGTAGGCTGAGTTTGTGTATTTATGCTGGTGTTAGGGCGAGCAGCATGATTTCCTAAGTGACATAGGACTTTCATGGATGCCTTTAGCTCGATCCGTGAGTAGGGCCGTCAATGGCGATGGGCGGTTTATCAGGTAACTCAGATGTGGTACACCTTTAGACTCAGTACATAATTGCAATCTAGACCAAGATATATCTAAAATACTCGAAGATAGGTCAATCAACATGTAGGAACAGTATAACATATAATCATAACATTATCTATAAACCACTTTTTAGGCTTAAATAGACTTAAACCTAGTGGAGAATGAATCACCATCTCATCAAAGATTTTGATGAATGATTGCATAACTGGATCATAAGATAAGAGTTAGGATAAGAGGATAGTTACTACTAAGCCATTACCACTTCCTTGGGAGTACGATAACTAATTTAATTAAAATTGTAGATACTTTCCAACATACTAGCTACACGATAGGTACTCTGCCTTAGGTTCTGATTGATTAAGTGACAGCATAGAGACTAAAAGTGACAATTAGTCAGTCTAAGTCCTTAATTACTCATAATCAACATAGGGTAAAATAACACCTATTTTAGTATATCAGTCGGAACGTCATCAAACAAACTCAGCCTCATTAGACTACTCTAACAAATATGGTGATCTATAAGTTATTTCACCTAATATGACAGACCTTAATATTTTTTTATCCTAAATTAAGGCCTGTTAAACTAATTGTTTGTAACCGTTAATTTAGTTTAAAAGAGCAAGCAGATAATCAGTCATAATGTATGTTTAACTGGCGACCTTTCTAGAAAACTGAGTCTAACTTCAACATGCAAAGCATATATAACAAAGCAATCATAGTTTGACATTCAAATTAATGTTTAGACAAACACAATACAGAATATACATAGAGGATCTAGGGGACCACCACCATAAGGTATTCACCTTTTATCAGGTCCGCCGGCGGAGCGACTACTTGTATATCCTGGATTTCTTGACCTGACTCTGATCAGCAGAACCTTCGGAGAATGCTTCTTTAGACTAGTAGCGATTACTTTACCTTACATCATGAGCTTAAGCAATGTCCTGTTGACTAGCTCTTCGCTCACCTAATGCCCTCGTAGGATCTCCTAACGAAATATTGGGTATTCTATGAATATAAAAAATGAACCTCATCTAATCAAATTCTATGAACCTGATATAAACACTCAAGAAACAAAGAAGACGAGATACTTCTATACTGCTATCTACTCGTGTGAGTGCAAAAAGATGCACTTGAGCTACTAAATGACTCAGATTGAGTGATTAGGAGTGCACTCGAAGCCGCTAAATGACTCAGATTGAGTGGTGAGGGATGCACTCGATGCTGCTCAATGACTCAGATTGAGTGGTGAGGAATCAAATGATCCACTCGAAGCTGAGTAAATGACTTGTATTGAGTGGTGATGGATGCTTTCAACTGAGGTGGGCCTAAGGTATTTATAGTAGGGGAAATGAGTGAATTTTTCTTCATTTCTTGATGTGGGAGTTGCATCTGCCACTCGAGATGCCCATCCCAGTTGTTTGACTGGGTCGGGACGCCCGTCCCTAGCTTGGGACTGTCGTCCCGAACTCAGAAGTTCCAAAAATTGCATTTTTACCCCAATAATTGCTATTTTCTTGCACATTTCACCTAAAACTTCCAAAACCACAAATTATGCAAAAATATGTTAATATCAATCAATTAAGATCGATTTGGTTCCAATTTTACCCTAATTTGTGCCTAAAAATATGCTAAAAAAGTGATATGATTTGTGTATATCATATAGCCCCACACTTAGCTTTTTGCTTGTCCTCGAGCAAAACCTATATGAAATTACTGAAAGTTAAATCATAGGTGCAATCACATAAAGGTTTTAGCAATGTTTTTAGCAAAATTTCTCACCGAGTCAGATGATTTAGAAAATAGACATGACTATTCTAGTTGCTATGTAAAGGTCTCAAATGTTTGGTAAGGCTGTCATGACCATGTAGATGAAACAGTTAAATAACAAGATTGAACTTTACGCTTAGTCACAAGGTCTTCCTGATGTGTAGTGTGTGAACTGGTCTAAATTAGATTGTCAACTCACAATAAGCTTTTCTAAATCTTTACTAAATAATAGTTCGATCAATCTTCGAATATCATAGCAAAAAAATATGACCTTCCAGGTTCTGAGCTTTGGTGTCAATGCTTTGCAGTATGATTTTCAATAAAAGAATACACTAGGTGTATTTTCAAATTGATTTTCCAAGGTATTTTTATGTTTTTCTTTCACACATCAACTTTGACTACCCAAGTATCGAGCCCCACTTTGATGACTCCCAAATCTACACGACCTTAGGGCATCAGGCATTAAATTCCCTTCAGAAGGGGTGCTCGAGTAGTAAAGGACACTTGCAAAACTTCCCTTTTTTTTAAGCTTTTACACATTCATCTCAGAATATCATCTAGTCATTCAATTTGCTAACACATTTTCGACTGGTCTATTATTATTCAGTTTTAGTTTTGAAAAGGTTCAGTCAATTTTTCTAATCCAAACTAAGTTGTGCTCAATAATATCAAGAATTCCCTACTTCTAAGTGCTGAGTTCAGTAAAGTCATTAACTTGTTTCCTAATGGCCATAATACTCTAAACATATATTATAGACATAAGCATTTCTTCAATCAATCAATACTAATTTTTTGAAGCCTGAAAGAGTGAAAACTTTTAAATTTTTTTGGGAAGGGTGCAATTTCAGTAAAAAGTATGGAAAAACATGCAAATTTTTACTACAGTGCACTGTGCACTACTACCCCACACTTAAGATTAACACTATCCTCAGTGTTCATGCATGTCCAATCACCCTACACTTATTTGAAAAATAATCAAAAAATCATAAACCGTAAATAAATTAAAACAAAATAACAAGAAAACAATCAAAAATAACAAAGAGAAACTATTATTCGGAAACTCCCTTTTATTCGGAAACTATTATCGTCTGCTCGGACTGGTCAAATGGCTCTTTGTAGAGTTTCAATTATTGTCCGTTCACTTTTTGAATAGTGTCGTCTGAATCTATTATGACACATGCGCCAAAGGGCGACACTTCTGTGATAGTGAACGGATTGGACCAATAGCTTCGCAACTTTCCTGGAAACAACTTCAAACGTGAATTGTATAACAATACCTTATCTCCCGGTTCAAAATTTTTCTAGGATCTAAGTCGCCTATCATGCCGAAGTGTACTTGTCATTTTGAATGTTTGTGAATTTTCATAGGCTTTGAGCCTCCATTCATCCAATTCATTGAGTTGTAATGTCTGGTTTTCCTTAGTTACGGTATTATCTAGATTACATTTTTGTAGTGCCTAGTATGCTTTATGTTCGAGTTCGACAAGTAAATGACATGCTTTTCCATAAACCAATCTATATGGTGAAAATCCTGTAGATGTTCTATATGTCGTACGTAAGGCCCATAAGGCATCATCAAGTTTTAATGCCCAATATTTACGGTTAACACCTACAATTTTCTCTAATATCTGTTTAATTCCTCTATTGGTTACCTCAACCTGCCCATTGGTCTGTGGGTGGTATGCTGTGCAAAAGCGATGTTGAACTCCATATTGTTGAAGTACTTTCTACAATTGTGAGTTGTAGAAGTGTGTACCCCTGTCACTGATGAGGGCTTTAGGACATCCAAATGTAGAAAATAGCTGTCTAAGAAATCTTCACACGACTCTAGCATCATTAGTAGGTAATGCCTATGCCTCAGGCCATTTGGAAAAATATTCTACAGCTACTATGATGTATATATTTCCATAGGAGGAAGGAAACTGACCCATAAAGTCTATACCCCATATGTCAAATATTTCGACACTTTGGATTACCTGTTGGGGTAGACCGTCTCGAGAAGATATGTTTCCTGCCCTTTGACAGGCATCGCAGGACCTTACATAAGATGTAGCATCTTTAAATATTGTGCAGATCAAATGATCAGTAGAATCCTGCTTCTAACACCTTCCTGGCGGTGTTAGCTGTAGCTAAATGGCCTCCAGTAGGTCCGCAGTGGCAGTGTTCCAAAAGTTGGAAACCTTCTTCTTGAGAGACACATCTCCTGATCATTTGATCTGCACATATTCGAAATAGAAAAGGGTCCTCCCAATAGTAATATTTTAGTTCAGAAAAGAATTTCCTTCTTTGCTGAGCAGTAATATCGCGTGGAAGAGTTTGAGCCACCAAATAATTTGCAATATCAGCAAACTATGGGGGAGAGTAAATAGCAAACAAAGTGCATAGACTCTCATCCGGAAACTTATCTGATATTACTGATTCATGTATAGCCTCTAGTGTCGGATTTTCTAATCTAGAAAGGTGTTCTGCAGCTAGATTTTCTGCCCCTTTCTATCTCTTATTTCTATATCCTTCTTTGCTGAGCAGTAATATCGCGTGGAAGAGTTTGAGCCACCAAATAATTTGCAATATCAGCAAACCACGGGGGAGAGTAAATAGCAAACAAAGTGCATAGACTCTCATCTGGAAACTTATCTGATATTACTGATTCATGTATAGCCTCTAGTGTCGGATTTTCTAATCTAGAAAGGTGTTCTACAGCTAGATTTTCTGCCCCTTTCTATCTCTTATTTCTATATCAAATTCTTGTAGCAATAAAACCCATCTGATAAGTCTCAATTTTGCATCAGTTTTATTGAATAAATATTTCAGTGCAGAATGATCAGTATAAACTATTGTTTTGGACATAAACTAAATAAGATCTAAATATATCAAACGCATATACTACAACTAGTAATTTCTTTTCCGTGGTAGTGTAGTTTTCTTGAGCATCAGTCAAGGTTTTACTAGCATAGTTGATAACTCTACAATAGTAGAGTTATTTGCACTTGCTTTGCCTATTTTCTAACTCTATTTGCTTGACTTATCTATGATTTTGAGTTAGATTTTGTTAAATTGCATAATTCTTTTCCCAACTTTAATTTTGTGGATTAATTGTTAAAAAGGGCCATTTTAATTGAAGAAATTCCTAAATTTTAATATGATTGAATTCCATTGATAAAATTGAATTTTGTGCAGGACTACATATAACAAATAATGAATTTTATGGATTTAATTGTCAAGGGTAAAAGAGGAATTTTGTAGCTGAAAATTGGTGAAAGAAATTGGAGATTTGGAGAACAAATGACCGATTGAGGAGTGTATTATCAGAAGAAATTGGAAATCAATTGGATTATATATATATATATATATTGAACAACCAACAAAACACCTCAGGGGCAAAATAGTACTTTGACCACAAAAGTAACTGCCCCACCGGACGTCATAAGTCCAACTTTATGGGCCTCATAAAGAGTAGACGTTACCACTCTCTTTAAACATCCTATTCAAAGCCCGTTTTCTATAACGGTAGGAACGACCCAAACACCAACGGGAAACTCATTAATAAACGAGATGCCCTCAAACAGACTCCTATAAAAGGGGAATCCAAACAGAAGGTAAGGACATGTTCTAGATATCCAAAATTATCTTATAATACTCTACTGACTTAAGCATCGGAGAGTTCACGGGGAATAAACTTTCCCATCAAAGTGTAGCTCCCCCAAGTGTTGCTCCACGAAGTGTCGCTCTCCGAAGTATCGTATCCTGAAGCATTGCTCCACGAAGTATCTGCCCCTCACCAACGGCTCGACCGACTCTCCGTCTCCCGAAGTCTAAATCATTCCAATATCTCCTAAATTCCTATCCTCTTAAATTACTTTTTTATCCCTTTAATTACTTTGACAGATTTTTGCCGAATCAGTTTTGTTCCATTACCGGGAACGATTATCTTACCCTCACAAATCACAATGTATAGACATTCAGGAGATGAACGCACTATCTGATAAACACCATTCCAGGGAACCGGGACAAGAATATCACAATCTTCGGCCTCACCCAATTCCAGTCACCGTCCAGCTTCGGAAAGACTAGGACCACAACAAGAGACTTCCCGACGTTCTCGAGATCTAAGAGAACAACTCAATTCGAAAAGAATAGAGGACACAGAAAAGGAGCTACAAAGATTGCAAAAAGAAAATGAACAGTTAAAACAAGATCAAGAGCTTTCGCGACAATGGTTGAAGTTAAGGGCTGAATTTTGGAAGGTCGGTGCGGACCTCCCCCCCCCCCCCCCCCCCCCCCGAGATTCTCAGAGGATCCCTCGGAACTTCCGCAACGAACACAGACAGCTACTAAGAGAGATGAAAGGCGAGGTCCACGAACAGGCAAAAAGTAAACGGTCAGCGAAGTAGGAGAAAGTCACCATTCCTCGAAACCTATTTCGAAGCGAGGGGCAAGAAAGCGTTACCCCGAGTACAGTCCTGAAAAAGGAAAAAGTATGACCAAAGTCCATAAAACAAGGTCAATTGAGTTAGGTCCTTTCGCCAAGTGGATCCAAAATGTCTCCCCCGATCCAAGTCTCAAAATTCCATAGTTCGTCCTCTACTCAGGACTAACTCGACCTCTCGAGCATGTGTGCCGTTACAAATCGGCCATGGGACTAGTCAAAAATGACGAAGCCATCTTGTGTAAAGCATTCCTGAGCACTCTATCCTATAAAGGCCTAACCTGGTTTACATCTCTAAAAGCAGGCACCATTGATTCCTGGCACACCCTAGAAAAGGTATTCCTGGACAAATTTAGCACGGCAGGAACCATACCGAAAATAAGAGGAGACTTGGCAAACATCAAGAAGCGGGAGGACGAGACTTTGCCATCTGATGTGTTCCGACTGATATACTTAAATAGGTGTTGTTTTACCCTATGTTGATTATGAGTAATTAAGGACATAGCCTGACTAATTGTCACATTTAGTCTCTATACTGTCACTTAATCAATCAGAACCTAAGGCAGAGTACCTATCGTGTAGCTAGTCTGTTGGAAAGTATCTACGATTTTAATTAAATCAAATATCGTACTCCCAGGGAAGTGGTAACGGCTTAGTAGTAACTATCCTCTTACCCTAATTCTTATCTTATGATCCAGTTATGCAATAGTTCATCAATATCTTTGAGGAGAAGGTGATTCATTCTCCACTAGGTTTAAGTCTATTTAAGACTAAGAGTATTTTACAGATAATATCTTGATTCTATGTTATACTATTCCTACATGTTGATTGACCTATCTTCGAGTATTTTAGATATATCTTGGCCTAGATTGCAACTATGTACTGAGTCTAAAGGTGTACCACATCCGAGTTACCTGATAAACCGCCCTACCTTAATGACGACCCTACTCACGGTTCGAGCTAAAGGCATCCATGAAAGCCCTATGTCACTACGGGGATCATGCCGCTCGCCCTAACGCCGGCATGAACACACAAACTCAGCCTACTTAGACTACTCTAACAAACATGGTGATCTATAGGTTATTTCATCTAATATGGCAGACATTAATGCATCCCGACGGGGAAGTCCTAAATTAATGACTGTTAAACTAAACAGGTTATGATTAGACCATGGTTAGGAATTGTCTATAACCCTACATTTAGTTTAAAAGAAACTACATTAGACATGCAGATATAATGAAAGTTAAGTTGGTGGCCATTTCCGGAAAATCATAAAGTACTTCAACATGCATAACAAATATTCATAAAATCATAATCCAATAGACATAACAAATGTTTGGACGAACACAGTACATGCATATAAAGAGAGGGACATGGGGACTGATGCCATAAAGTATTCACCCTTTACTTAGTCTCGCTGATGGAGCAACTGCTTGTATATGTTGGACTGCTAGACCTGACTCTGCTCGACAGAGCCTTAGGAGGACGCTTACTCAGCCTAGTAGCTAGACTTTACCTTAATACCCAACTTAAGCACAGTCTTGTTGACTGACTCTTCGAACGCCTAGAGCCCTCTTAGGATCTCCTAACGAAACCCCGGGTATTCTATGAATACCAGAAACAAACCTATCTAGTAGTATCCTAAGATCTGAGACAGACTCTTAGAAACAAAGAACACGAGACACTATCTAAGAATATAAATAACTTATACTAAAACCTGAGTCGCTAAGTGACTTGTATACTATGAAAAACTGTATACTTGAAGTCACTAAATGACTCAGATCGAGTGGAGAGGAATGATTTCAACTGAGGAATGCCTGGGGTATTTATAGTAGGGGAGCTGGGTGATTTTCTCTCAAAATTTCAATGTGGGATTCTGAACTACGGCTCGGGACGCCTGTCCTGGATCTGGGACGCCTGTCCTGGATCTGGGACGCCCGTCTCAGCCTGTTGACTAGGTCAGGACGGCCGTCCCAAGTCCTGGACGCCCGTCCTGGCTTGTTGACCAGGTCAGGACGCCCATCCCGACTTCTGAACTTTTGAAAATCACGTTTTGCCCCGAAATTTGCCATTTTCTTCTACTTTTCACCTCACACTTCCAAAATCACAAAAACTGTGAAAATGAGTTAATAACAATCAATTAAGAACGAATTACCATCAATTTCACCATAAATTATGCCTAAAACATGCTAAAAATGTGATATGATTTATGCATATCATATAACCCCACACTTTTAAATCATAGGTGCAGTTGATGCGTTCCGATTGGTATGCTAAAAGATAGGCTTTTATTTACCTATGTCGATTATGAGTAATTAAGGACTGAGTCTTACTAACTGTCACTTAGCATTCAATTATTGTCACTTAATCAATCAGAACCTAAGGCAGAGTACCTATCGTGTAGCTAGTATGTTGGAAAGTATCTACGATTTTATTAAGTTAAATATCGTACTCCCAGGGAAGTGGCAACGGCTTAGTAGTAACTAGTCTTTTATCCTAACTCTTATCTTATGATCCAGTTATGCAATCTTCATCAAATACTTTGATGAGAGGGTGATCCATTCTCCACTAGGTTTAAATCTAATTAATCGCAAAAGTGTTTTATAGATGAGTCCTGATTCTATGTTATACTATTACTATACGTTGATTGACCTATATTCGAGTATTTTAGACATGTCTTGGCCTGGATTGCAACTATGTTCTGTGTCTAAAGGTTACCACATCTGAGTTTCTACGCTACCGCCCCATCGTTAAGGGTAACGGCCCTACTCACGGCTCAGACTAAAGTCAGCAATGAACGGTACCCTAAGTCACTTCGGTATCATGCTGCCCGTCTCATAACCGAAGGCATAAAACTCTACTCAGCCTACCTAGACTACTTTCATCCAACAGGGTGTTCCGCAGATTATTTTATCTAGTATGGCAGACACCAATACTAATTGATGCCTGTTAAACTAAACAGGTTATGAATAGACCGTGGTTAGGAATTGTCTATAACCCTAATTTCAGTTTAAAAGAACGACATTAGACATGCAGACATAGTGAATATTAAGCAGGTGGCTATTTCCGGAAAATCATAAGAACTTCAACATATAAAACAGATATTCATAAGAATCGTAATCTGATATTCAAATTAATATTTAGATAAAACAATTCGTAAACATACAGAACCTCGTCTAGGGGACCCACTGTCATAAAGTAATCACCACTCTATGCAGGTCCAGCCGGCGCTGCAACTCCTGTATACTCATGACTGCTCGATCCTACTCTGCTCGGCAGAGCCTTCGGAGAACGCTTCTCAGACCTAGTAGCAATTGCTTTACCTTACATCCCGGGCTTAAGCAAATTGCCCTAATCTGACTAAGAACACGCACCCTATCTCTCTCTTAGGACCTCCTAACGAAATCCCGGTATTCTATGAATACCAAAAATGAACCTATCTATCGAAGCCTAAGCTCTGAGACTATTTCTCAGAAACTAAGAAAACGAAACAAGAAAGAAAGAAAGAAAACTGAAACTGAAACCCGAGTCTCTCAGTGACTTGTGTACTCAAGAATTGTACACTGGAAGTCTTTGAATGACTCAGATCGAGTGGAGAGGAATGATTTCAACTGCTGGAGGCCTGGGGTATTTATAGCAGCTTCCTAGAGTGAAAATCTCTGAAAAATTCGATGTGGCACAACTTCTGGCAGCTCGGGACGCCCGTCCCGGATTGGGACGCCCGTCTTGATTAGTTGACCAGGTCGGGACACCCGTCCCGGTGGCTTGGCTTGGTCGGGACGCCCGTCCTGAACCTTTGACCGAGTCAACATTTCCAAAAATTGCTTTTTTGCCCCAAACTTTGCTATTTTCGTCTACTTTTCACCTAACACTTCCAAAATCATAAAAACTGTGAAATTGAGTAAATAACAATCAATTAAGATCGATTTCCTATCAATTTCACCCTAAATCATACATAAAAACATGCTAAAAAAGGTATATGATTTTCGCGTATCAGATAACCCCACACTTAGCTTTTTGCTTGTCCTCAAGCAATGTCTACCTGAAGTTAGTGATTCTAAATCATATGTGCAGTCACTTAAATTTCTAGTCATGTTTTTATTCCAAAAATTATTCAGATAATTCTTAACACAGGTCTGACTGGTTAGGTTGCTATGACAATGTCTCAAATGTCTCTAGTAGATTGTTATGATTGAGCAGAAAACAATTTAACAACTAGGTTGTACTCTTCTCTTAGTCATAAGGTCTTCCTGATGTGTAGTGTGTGTACTAGTCCAGACCAGATAGTCAACACAATAAACTCTTGTCTTAACTATTACCAGATAACACTTCGACCTATCGCTAGACATACTGACAATAGATAACTTTCTGAGTTCTGAGCTTTGGTGATCAGATTCTATCATTTAGCATTTATTGATTCCTTTCGTTTATAGATTTTCTAGGGTATTTTGAGTCTGCTTAGAACACGTCAACTTCAACTACCCATGTAGCGAGTCCCACTCCGATGACTCCCAGATCTACACGACCTTAGGGCATCAGGTTTTAAGTTCCCCGAAGGAGTGGTGCTCGAGTAGCGAAGGCCGCTGGCAAACTACCCTATTTTAATTAGCTCATTTTTTTTTCTTTTTCACTTTTGGCTCAGAGTCTCATCTAGTCATTCCAATTGTCAATGCATCCTGCAACTGGTCTAATTTTATCTAGTTAAGTTTTGAAAAGGTAATTGGTTGAGGTCTCTAATCCAGACTAAGTTGTGCTCAATTATCAGGAATTCCCTACTCCTAATCAATAGGTTCAGCAATAGTTATCAATTATCTCCTACTAACCATAACATACTACCTGCATATCATAGACATAAGCAATTGTTTAACCAAGCATACTGCATTTAGAAGTCTGAAAGACGGAAAAATTTTGAAAAAATTTTGGAATGGTGTGAAAATACGGGGAAACAAGCAAAAGTATGCAAAAAATTTTGCAAACTGCTACAGTGCACCGTGCACTGCTACCCCACACTTAAGTCTGGCACTGTCCTCAGTGTTCATGCATATCTAGCTACCCCACACTTATTTGAAAATAAGAAATAAAAACAAAATAGAAAACTCTTACCCCACACTTATTTGACTAACTAAGGGTAAGAGAGAAAATAAGGCAACAAAACAAGAAGGATAGCAAAACAGAAAATAAAACAAATAAAATAAAAGGAATATGAGGATTAGAAAAACTCCCTTCATGTTGCGAGCAGAAGGGTCTTCTCTGATCTGTCAATTGGCTCTTCACCTTAGCCATGTGCTATTGCTGAGGTGTTCTTGACTCTGCAAGCTCTAGATATTGGAACGGATGACGCCAGCTCCGTTCCTGCATTGTCGAGCTCTAGGTAGTGGCATATCCATTTGATGAATGACTCAAGCCCCAAGGACTGTTTCCTCGAATCATCTGCAAAGTTTCTCGTAATCGTAGCAACGTGTCCAGAAGGAACGTGTCTAGGAATGAGATTTCTTTGGATTGGTGTACCTACCTGCCAATGTTAGTGAAGGTATTGCATGCAAGTCTCGAATGGAAGAAAAGATAGCTGAAGTTTTGGCGAAGCTACGGTGGTAGGGGCTCCAATTGTATAGATATGGGCCCAAGTATTTGAGACTTCCTCGGGGAAGTTTCTCACAACTGATTGGTATGCAGGGAATGCAAGCTCCTCCATTGCTATGCTCCCGACACAATGCCAAATTCCTCTATATCTGTCGACCGTTCGTTACCTCTTGGTAGATCACTTGCTTCTACTAGTCTAGCTTTAATTGTTGCCAATATTTCATCTGTTGATTCTGCGGGTAGGGGTTTTGATGTGGTGGTATCTTCTGAAAGTTTCCAGCTTCCGAATTATTCCTCAGCTAAATCCCGTATGATTCCTCTAGCTGGGATTGTATGCATTTCCCATTGGAGCAGCATTCTGCAGTAACCTACTCCTACCTCTTTTGGAATGGTCAGTCATTCCCATAGCAATCCCTGCTAAAGTGTGGTACTTAGCAGACTTCACAGATTTGATACACAGGCTGAACATTTCTCCCTAAAACATTGGCACTTTGAATCTGGAAAGCAACTAGAATCTGCACATGACTTTAACGTCATTAGTAGGTAATGCCTGTGGTTCAGGCTATTTTGACAAGTGTTCCACGACTACTATGATGTAATTATGTTCAAAGGAAGAAAGAGAAAAGGATTCAAAATACCCCTGATATCAATGGTTGCAACATTCTGTGTACGTCGCTGGGGTAGATGATCTCTGGAAGATGTGTTACCTGTTATTTAGCAAGCATCGCAGGACTGTATCAGAGATACTCCTTGAATATGGTGGGTCAACAAGCCACCAATTGGTCTCCCATAGATTCTTTAGGGCAATGCTCCAAAATCTTGTGTCCTTCATCTTCTGAGACACATCTTCTGATCAACTGATCTGCAAAAATTTGAAATAGAAGAGAAACTGCCCAGTAGTAATATTTCAAATCAGCAAAGAATTTCTTCTTTTGCTGATAAGTCATATCACTTGGAACTTATTCAGTGACTAGATAATTTGCAATAAACCACAGATGAGAATTATTATACATAGCAAACAATGCAAATAAGTTTTCATCCAAAAATTTATCAGTATTACACTAGCCTCTAACTCGGGGTTTTCTAATCTAGACCAATGGTTTGCTTTCTAGATTTTCAACCCTTTTTCTTATCCCTTTATTCTATATCAAGTTCAAGTAACAATAAAACTTAACTTAATCAAGTATTGTTCAGCATTAGTTTTATTGAACACAGATATCTTGGAGTGATCAGTGTCACCTATTGTTTCTAGACAAGACTAGATAAGATCGGAATTTATTATGCATGAACTTTCTTATCATGTTTCTGTCCTAAAACAATTCGTACTACATCATTACATCACATATTATTCAAAAAGCAGATTTCAATCAGGTGATGCCATAATGGGTGCAGTAATTCCTTTTGGTTTAAACAATCTCATGCATTTATCATCAAACAAAAGGAACATCCTTTCTCATTAGAATACTCAGAGGTCTGTCTATTAAAGAAAATTTTATTTCATGATTCCGTCTAATAAACTAAGCATGACCTAAGAAAATTCCATAATGATATTTCTTCCAGATTAAAATCTGAGCCAAAATTTGACAAATCAGAAAGATATTCTATCCTCATTTCCATTTTTATTTTTTCGAAATTAACAAATAGAAATAACACGAAAAAGAGCAACAAATGTAGAACTAAGAAAACAACTAAGAAAGAACAAGAGATAGGGAAAAGAACAACTTACCATTGAGCAAGAAAAATACATTCTTTTTGGATTTTAAATTTTTAACATTTTTTTTCTTTTTATATTTCGAAAGCAATTAAATTCCCTCAATATGGTTTTAGAATAATTTTCTAATATTGGGTTATCCTAAGTGTCTTAAATCCAGATAATATCTAAAATCAATTAGTTATGATAACCCTATATTTCGGAAATTGATTGTCTAACTAGTATAAGATAAGTGCAGGTCTAAGGTCTGAGTTACTACCGTTACCTATCATAAGTCTCTAGAATTGTGGCCTTTAATCCTAAATTCATTATGATATTTCCCCGGCAACGGCGCCAAAAATCTGATGCGTTCCGATTGGTATGCTAAAAGATAGGCTTTTATTTACCTATGTCGATTATGAGTAATTAAGGACTGAGTCTTACTAACTGTCACTTAGCATTCAATTATTGTCACTTAATCAATCAGAACCTAAGGCAGAGTACCTATCGTGTAGCTAGTCTGTTGGAAAGTATCTACGATTTTATTAAGTTAAATATCGTACTCCCAGGGAAGTGGCAACGGCTTAGTAGTAACTAGCCTTTTATCCTAACTCTTATCTTATGATCCAGATATGCAATCTTCATCAAATACTTTGATGAGAAGGTGATCCATTCTCCACTAGGTTTAAGTCTAATTAATCGCAAAAGTGTTTTATAGATGAGTCCTGATTCTATGTTATACTATTACTATACGTTGATTGACCTATATTCGAGTATTTTAGACATGTCTTGGCCTGGATTGCAACTATGTTCTGTGTCTAAAGGTTACCACATCTGAGTTTCTACGCTACCGCCCCATCGTTAAGGGTAACGGCCCTACTCACGGCTTGGACTAAAGTCAGCAATGAACGGTACCCTATGTCACTTCGGTATCATGCTGCTCGTCTCATAACCGCCGGCATAAAACTCTACTCAGCCTACTTAGACTACTTTCATCCAACAGGGTGTTCCGCAGATTATTTTATCTAGTATGGCAGACACCAATACTAATTGATGCCTGTTAAACTAAACAGGTTATGAATAGACCGTGGTTAGGAATTATCTATAACCCTAATTTCAGTTTAAAAGAACGGCATTAGACATGCAGACATAGTGAATATTAAGCAGGTGGCTATTTCCGGAAAATCATAAGAACTTCAACATATAAAACAGATATTCATAAGAATCGTAATCTGATATTCAAATTAATATTTAGATAAAACAATTCGTAAACATACAGAACCTCGTCTAGGGGACCCACTGTCATAAAGTAATCACCACTCTATGCAGGTCCAGCAGGCGCTGCAGCTCCTGTATACTCCTGACTGCTCGATCCTACTCTGCTCGGCAGAGCCTTCGGAGAACGCTCCTCAGACCTAGTAGCAATTGCTTTACCTTACATCCCGGGCTTAAGCAAATTGCCCTAATCTAACTAAGAACACGCACCCTATCTCTCTCTTAGGACCTCCTAACGAAATCCCGGTATTCTATGAATACCAAAAACGAACCTATCTATCGAAGCCTAAGCTCTGAGACTATTTCTCAGAAACTAAGAAAACGAAACAAGAAAGAAAGAAAGAAAACTGAAACTGAAACCCGAGTCTCTCAGTGACTTGTGTACTCAAGAATTGTACACTGGAAGTCTTTGAATGACTCAGATCGAGTGGAGAGGAATGATTTCAACTGCTGGAGGCCTGGGGTATTTATAGAAGCTTCCTGGAGTGAAAATCTCTGAAAAATTCGATGTGGGACAACTTCTGGCGGCTCGGGACGCCTGTCCTGCTCAGTTGACCAGGTCGAGACGCTCGTCCCGGTGGCTTGGCTTGGTCGGGACGCCCGTCCCGGGTTCGGGACGCCCGTCCTGAACCTTTGACCGAGTCAACATTTCCAAAAATTGCATTTTTGCCCCAAAATTTGCTGTTTTCGTCTACTTTTCACCTACCACTTCCAAAATCATAAAAACTGTGAAATTGAGTAAATAACAATCAATTAAGATCGATTTCCTATCAATTTCACCCTAAATCATACATAAAAACAATCAATTAAGATCGATTTTCGCGTATCAGCAGTCACTTAAAATTTATGCAAAGTTTACCTGATGTTAGTGATTTTAAATCATAGGAGCATTCACTTAAAATTTCTAGCCATGTTTTTACTCCCAAATTCTTTACTGAATCGGATAATTCACAACATAGGTCTGACTGGTTAAGTTGCTATGACAAGGTCTCAAATGTCTCTAGTAGATTATCATGGTCAAGCAGGTTTAACAACTTAATAACTAGATTGAACTCTTCTCTCAGTCACAAGGTCTTCCTGATGTGTAGTGTGTGTACTAGTCTAGACTAGATAGTCAACACAATATACTCTCATCTCGACTATTACCAGATAATACTTCGACCTGTCGCTAGACATACTAACAACAAACAACTTTCTGAGTTCTGAGCCTTGGTGACTAGATTTTTAATTATGCATTTATTGATTTTTCTCTTTTATTGATTTTTTTCCAGGGTATTTTGAGTCTGCTTTCACACATCAACTTTAACTACCCATGTAGCGAGTCTCACTCCGATGACTCCCAGACCTACACGACCTTAGGGCATCAAGCTTTAAGTTCCCCTAAGGAGTGGTGCTCGAGTAGCAAAGGCCGCTTGCAAACTACCCTATTTATTAACTCTCTTTATTTTTCTTTTCACTTTCAACTCAGAGCATCATCAAGTCATTTTGATTGCCAATACATCCCCAACTGGTCTAATCTTATCTAGTTAAGTTTTGAAAAGGTAATTGGCTGAGGTCTCTAATCCAAACTAAGTTGTGCTTAATTATCAGGAATTCCCTATTCCTAATCGATAAGTTCAAGATAGTCATCATGTTGTCTCCTATTGATCATAACATTCTACCTACATATCATAGACATCAGCAATGTTTTACCAATCATACTGTATTTTGAAGAGTGTAAAAGTGAAAAATTTTGAAAATCATTTTGGAATGGTGTGAAAGTACGGGAAAAACATGCAACAATCATGCAAAAAAAATTTCCTACTACAGTGGACTGTGCACTTCTACCCCACACTTAAGTCTGACACTGTCCTTAGTGTTCATGCATATCTAAATTACCCCACACTTATTTGAAAACAAGAAGAGATAAAAAAAATAGAAAACTCTTACCCCACACTTATTCGACTAACTAATGGTAAGAAGGAAAATAAAACAATGAAAGAAATAACAAATAACAAAACACGAAATGAAAACAACAAGGAAAGATAGAATAATATAAAAGTAAATGAGATGAGGGTTAGAAAAACTCCCTTCATGTCTTGAGCAGAAGGGTCAGCTCTGATTTGTCAATTGGCTGTTCACCTCAGCCATGTGTTGTCACTGAAATGTCCTTGATTTTGTAAGCTCTGAGTGCAGGCACTGCTAACTCTACAGTGTGCCTCGTATGGAGGGTGTGTCTCCCTTCTGGGTTGCGAACTACCATCCCCATGTTTTGAAGAACGGTCAGGTCTGGTAGATGGAGCTTTCTTCATCAGCTCCGATCCATCAATGTCGAGCTCCAGGTAGTGGCTATCAGCTTGATGAATGACTCGAGCCCCATGGATTGATGATTTGGCGAAGCCGTAGTGGTAGGGGACTCTAGTGGTGCAAATCTGGGCCCAAATAATTGAGACTTCCTCAGGGTAGTTTCACACAGCTGACTAGTATGCAGGGGATGCAAGCTCCTCCACAGCTATACTCCTGATACAACACCAAGCTCCTCTATATCTATCGACTCGTTGATACCGCTTGGTCCATAGGTCACTTGCTCGCACTTGGATAGCTCAAATTGTTGCCCGTTTACCTTTTTAGTAGTGTTGTCTTGATCCATTATAACACAAGCTTCCTATGACGACACTTCTTTCATAGTAAACGGGTTTGACCATTAACAACATCTCATCTGTTGATTCTACGGCTAGGGACTTTGTTGTGGTGGTATTTTCTGGAAGTTTTTAGCTCCAGAGTTATTCCAATAAAACATATAAGAGAGGGGTATGGGGACTGATGCCATAAAGAAATCACCCTTTACTTAGTCTCGCCTACAGAGCGTACTGCTGTATACGTCGTATTGCCCGCCCTGACTCTGCTCGCCAGAACCTTCGGAGGACGCTTCCTCAGCCTAGTAGCTAGACTTTACCTTACGTCCTGGGCTTAAGCCTAGCCCTGTGGACTGACTCTTCGAACGCCTAGAGCTCTCTTAGGGTCTCCTAACGAAACCCCGGGTATTCTATGAATACCGGAAACGAACCTATCTATAGAAACCTAAGATCTGAGACTATTTCTCAGAAACTAAAACAAAACACTAATAAGAAAGAAAACTGAGATCTGAGTCTCTGAGTGAGTGGTGTACTGGAAAATTGTACACTGGAAACCACTTAATGACTCAGATCGAGTGGAGAGGGATGAATTCAACTGCTGGAGGCCTGGGGTATTTATAGCAGCTTCCCGGAGTGAAAAATTCTGAAAAATTCGATGTGGGACAGCTTCTGGCAGCTCGGGACACCCGTCCTGATTCGTTGACCAGGTTCGGGACGCCCGTCCCGGTTCAGGATGCCCGTCCTGGCGGTTTGACCGGGTCGGGACGCCCGTCCCGGACTTTTGACCGGGTCAACATTTCCAAAAATTGCGTTTTTGCCCCAGAATTTGCTGTTTTCGTCTACTTTTCACCTGACACTTCCAAAATCATAAAAACCGTGAAATCAAGTAAATAGTAAACAATTAATGTCAATTTACTCTCAATTTCACATTAAAACATATATAAAAACATGCTAAAAATGTGATACGATTTTCGCGTATCAATGCCTTTAGCTCGAACCGTGAGTAGGGTCGTCAATGGCGATGGGGCGGTTTATCAAATAACTCAGATGTGGTACACAAGTAAGATACAGTACGTAATTGCAATCTAGACCAATATATATCTAAAATATTCGAAGATAGGTCAATCAATAGGTAGGAACAATAGAACATACATTAGAATACTTGTCTGTAAAATACTCTTGCATGCCTAATGAACTTGAGTCTTGTGTAGAAAGGATCACCCACTCATCAAAGATATTAATGAATGATTGCATAACTAGGTAATAAAATGAATGTTAGGATAAAAGGATAGTTGCTAATTAAGGATCTTACTAATTGTCACTTTTAGCAATAATTGTTGTCACTTAATCAATCAAAACCTAAGGTAGAGTACCTATTATATAGCTAGTTCTTTGGAAAGTATCTACGATTTTAATTTATTAATATCGTACTCCTAGGGAACTGGTAACGGCTTAGTAGTAACTATCCCTAACATTCATTTTATCATGCAATTAATCAATCATTCATCAATAATCTTGATGAGTTGGTGATCCCAACCACACGTAGCACATAAGTAATTAGCATGCAAGAGTATCAAATAGACATAAGTTCTGATGTATGTTTTATTGTTTCTACATGTTGATTGACCTATCTTCGAATATTTTAGATATATCTTGGTCTAGAATGAAATTATGTACTATATCTTGCATGTGTACCACATCTGAGTTACTTGATAAATCACCTTACCTTAATGATGACCCTACTCACGGTTCGAATTAAAGGTATCCATGAAAACTTGTGTCACTCAAGAATTCATGTCACTCACCCTAACGCCGGCATAGAGAACAAACTTAGCCTCATTAGGTTACTTTAACAAACATGGTCATCTATAAGTTATTTTACCTAATATGGCAGTGATGAGTTTTCGACTGATATGCTAAATAGGTATTATTTTTCCCTATGTTGATTATGAGTAATTAAGGACTGAGATTGACTAATTGTCACATTTAGTCTCTATGGTGTCACTTAATCAGCCAGAACCTAAGGCAGAGTACCTATCGTGTAGCTAGTCTGTTGGAAAGTATCTACGATTTTATTAAGTTAAATATCGTACTCCCAGGGAAGTGGTAACGGCTTAGTAGTAACTAGCCTTTTATCCTAACTCTTATCTTATGATCCAGTTATGCAATCTTCATCAATAACTTTGATGAGAGGGTGATCCATTCTCCACTAGGTTTAAGTCTAATTAAGCCTAAAAGTGTTTTATAGATAACGTCATGATTCTATGTTATACTGTTCCTACATATTGATTGACCTATCTTCGAGTATTTTAGATGCATCTTAGCCTGTATTGCAACTATGTTCTGAGTCTAAAGGTGTACCACATCTAAGTCTCTATGCTACCGCCCCATCGCTAATGTAAATGGCCCTACTCACGGTTCGAACAAAAGACAGCTATGAAAGCCCTATGTCACTTCGGGGATCACGCCGCTGGCCCATAACCGCCAGCATAACGCTCTACTCAGCCTACCTAGACTACTCTAACAAATAGGGTGTTCCGCAGGTTATTTTATTTAGTATGGTAGACACCAATACTAATTGATGCCTGTTAAACTAAACAGGTTATGAATAGACAGTGGTTAGGAATTGTCTATAACCCTACATTTAGTTTAAAAGAAACTACATTAGACATGCAGACATAATGAATATTTAAGCAGGTGGCCATTTCCGGAAAATCATAAGCACTTCAACATATAGAACAAATATTCATAGAAATCATAATCCAGTATTCATTATTGATATTTGGACAAACACAGTAACAACATATAAGAGAGGGACAGGGGGACTGATGCCATAAAGAAGTCACCCTTTACTTAGTCTCGCCGATGGAGCGTACTACTGTATATGTCGTACTGCTTGACTCGACTCTGCTCGACAGAACCTTCGGAGGACGCTTCCTCAGCCTAGTAACTAGGCTTTACCTTAATACCCAGCTTAATCTCAACCCTATGGACTGACTCTTCGAATGCCTAGAGCCCTCTTAGGATCTCCTAACAAAATCCTGGGTATTCTATGAATACCAGAAACTAACCTATCTATCGAACCCTAGGATCTGAGATTATTTCTTAGAAACTAAGAAAAACGAAACACTAAAAAGGAAAGAAAGAGAACTTATACTGAAATCTGAGTCTCTGAGTGATTTGTGTACTAGAGAATTGTACACTGGAATTCACTGAATGACTCAGATCAAGTGGAGAGGGATGAATTCAACTGAGGAAGGCCTAGGGTATTTATAGCAGCTTTCTGGAGTGATTTTTCATCAAAAATTCGATGTGGGACTTGAATTTCTGGTTCGGGACGCCCGTCCCGATCTGTTGACTAGGCCAGGACGGCCGTCCCGAGTCCTGGATGCCCGTCCCGACCTGTTGACTAGGTCAGGATGCCCGTCTTGATTCGGGACGCCCTCCCCGAAGTCCGAACTTCTAGAAAATTGTGTTTTTGCCCCGAAATTTGCCATTTTCTTCCACTTTTCACCTGACACTTCCAAAATCATAAAAACTGTGAAATTGAGTTAATAACGAACAATTAAGATCGATTTACCGTCAATTTCACCCTAAATTATGCCTAAAACATGCTAAAAATGTGATATGATTTATGCATATCAGGCAGACTTTAATGCAATTTTATCCTAAATTAAGGAATGTTAAACTAAACAGATTATGATTAGACCATGGTTAGGAATTGTCTATAACCATTCATTTAGTTTAAAAGAGAAAGTCCATAATTCAATCATAATGTAAATTTAGTAGGTGACTTTTTTGGAAAAATGAATATAACTTCAACATGCAAAACATATATAACATAGCAATCATAGTTTAGTATTCAAATTCATATTTAGACGAGCACAACACAGAATATACAGAGAGGATCTAGGGGACCACCACCATAAAGTATTCACACTTTATCAGGTCCGCCGGCGGAGCAACTACTTGTATACACTGAGTTGCTCGACCTGACTCTTATCAGTAGAACCTTCGGAGAACGCTTCCTTAGACTAGTAGCGATTGCTTTGCCTTACATCCTAGGCTTAAGCAATGCCCTGTTGACTAGCTCTTCGCTCACCTAATGCCCTCTTAGGATCTCCTAACAAAATCCTGGGTATTCTATGAATACCAAAACTGAACCTTATCTAATCGAATTCTAAGAACTTGAGATAAACACACAGGAAGCAAAGAAAATGAGAGGCTCTTTTATTGCTACCTACTCGTGTGAGTGCAGAAACATGCACTTGAGTCACTAAATGACTTATATTGAGTGTAAAAAGATACACTTGAAGTCACTAAATGACTCAGATCGAGTGATGAGGGATCTACTCGAAGTCACTAAATGACTCAGATTGAGTGATGATGGATGATTTCAATTGAAGAAGGCCTGGGGTATTTATAGTAGGTGAAATAAGTTAATTTCTCTTAGATATCCAATGTGGGACAACAATCTGCTGCTTGGGACGCCCGTCCCGAACTCGGAAGTTCCAAAACATTGCGTTTTTACCTCAATATTTGCTGTTTTCTTGCATATTTCACCTGAAACTTCCAAAATCACAAATTTTGCAAAAATATGTTAATATCAATCAATTACGATAGATTTGGTTCCCATTTTGCCTTAATTTGTGCCTAAAAACATGCTAAAAAGTGATATGATTTGTACATATCATAGAGCTTCTACATCTCAGCTTTTACTTTCGTATATGTGTCCAGTGATGATGTCGTACCGCCCACGTTTAGCCTTCTTTAAGGCTCCTTGATGCATTTTGATTGATATGCTAAAAATAGGTTTTATTTACCCTATATCGATTATGAATAATTAAGGACTTAGAATTACTAATTGTCACATTTAGCATCTATGTTGTCACTTAATCAATCAGAACATAAGGCAGAGTACCTATCGTGTAGCTAGTCTATTGGAAAGTACCTACGATTTAAATTTAAGAATTTTCGTACTCCCAGGGAAGTGGTAATGACTTAGTAGCAACTATCCTTTTACCCTAATTCTCATTTTATTATCCAGTTATGCAATCATTCATCAATATCTTTGATGAGAGGTTGATCCATTCTACACTAGGTTCAAGTTCATTAAGAATGCAAGAGTATTTTACAGACAGTGTTCTGATATATGTTATATTGTTCCTACATGTTGATTGACATATCTTCGAGTATTTTAGATATATCTTGGTCTAGATTGCAATTATATACTAATTCTACTTGTGTAAGACATCTAAGTTATCTGATAAACCGGCCCCATCGCCATTGACAGCCCTACTCACGCTTCGAGCTAAAGGCATCCATGAAAGTCCTGTGTCACTCAGGAGATCATGCCGCTCGCCCTAACGCCGACATAAACACACGAACTCAGCCTACTTAGACTACATTAACAAACATGGTGATCTATAGGTTATTTCATCTAATATGGCAGACCTTAATGCTTCCATCCTCACACAAAGCCCTAAATTAAGGCTTGATAAACTAGACATGTTATGATTAGACCGTGGTTAGGAATTGTCTATAACCGTTCATCTAATTTTAAAAAGCAAGTAAACATACAGTCATAATGATAATTAAGCTGGTGACCTTTCTGAAAAAATGTAAATATCTTCCACATGCAAAACACATATTCTTGATATCATAATTTAATAAACAAATGGGTCTTTGGACAAACACAGTATAGAAATATAAAGAGAGGGACAAGGGGACCACCACCATAAAGTATTCACCCTTTTATTAGGTCCGCTGATGGAGCAACTACTTGTATATCATGGACTGCTTGACCCGACTCTGCTCGATAGAACCTTCGGAGGATACTTCCTCAGCCTAGTAGCTATTGCTTGCCTTCCTTCCCTTCCCTCCTTGGCTTTAGCAAAGCCCTATTGACTAACTCTTCGAACGCCTAGTGCTCTCTTAGGATCTCCTAGCGAAATCCTGGGTATTCTATGAATACTAAAAACAGACCCTATCTAGTCGTATTCTAAGATCTGAGATGGATTCTCAGAAAATAAAGAACACGAGAAACTCTCGAATACTAAAAATCTACTTGAACGAAAACACCTGAGATCACCGAATGACTTGTAAATAGTAGAAAACTGTGTACTGGAGCCACTGAATGATTCAGATCAAGTGGAGAGGGATGATTTCAACTGTAGAAGACCTGGGGTATTTATAGCATGAAGGCTGGGTGAATTTCTCTTCAGAAATTGATGTGGGACACTGTTCATGGATTCGGGACGCACGTCACGATGCTTTGACCGGGTCGAGACGCCCGTCCTGACTTTTGAACTTTCGAAAATCACATTTTTTCCCCAAAATTTGCCATTTTCTTGCATATTTCACCTAAAACTTCCAAAATAACAAAAACTACGAAATTGTGTTAATAACAGTCAATTGAGAACAATTTAACTCCAATTTCATCATAAATTGTGCCTAAAAATATGCTAAAAATGATATGATTTGTGCATATCATATAACCCCACACTTAGCTTTTTGCTTATCCTCAAGCAAAGTCTACATGAAATTATTGAATTTTAAATCATAGGTGGAGTCACTTAAAATTCCTAGCAATATTTTTAGCTAAAAATTGATCACTGAGTCAGATGATTCACAAAACAGGTCTGACTGGTTAAGTTGCTATGACAAGGTCTCAAATGTCTTAGTAGATTATCGTGGTAATTCAGGTTTAACAAATTAATAACTAGACTGAATTCCACTCTTAGTCACAAGGTCTTCCTGATGTGTAGTGTGTGTATTAGTTCAGACTAGATTATCAACACAATATAGTCTTCTCTCAACTCTTACCATATAATACTTCGACCAGTCGCTAGACATAACAGCAACAAACAACCTTCTAAGTTCTAAGCTTTGGTGTCAAGGTTTTTCAATTAAGAATTTCAATATAAGAACACACTGGGCTATGTATTTTTAGATTGATTATTCAGGGTATTTTTGTGTTCGCTTTCACACATCAACTTTAACTACCCATGTAACGAGTCCCACTCCGATGACTCCCAGATCTACATGACCTTAGGGCACCAGGCTTTAAGTTCCCTTAAGGAGTGGTGCTCGAGTAGCAAAGGACGCTTGCAAACTACCCTATTTATTTAACTTTTTCACTTCCAACTCAGAGCATCGTCTAGTCATTTAGATTGCTAATGCATCCTCAACCGGTCTAATATTATTTAGCTAAGTCTTGAAAAGGTATTTAGTTGAGGTCTCTAATCCAAACTAAGTTATGCTGAAGTATCAGGAATTCCATATTTCTAATCGAGGAATTCAATAAAGTTATCACGTTGTTTCCTACTGATCATAATGCTCTACTCACATATCATAGGCATAAGCATTTCTTTACCAATCACAACTACATTTTGAAGTCTGAAAGAGTGAAAATTTTTGAAATTTTTTTGGAAGGGTGCAATTTTAGTGAGAAATATGGGAAAACATGCAAAAAGTTTTACTTACTGCTACTACAGTGCACAGTGCACTGCTACCCCACACTTAAGGTTTACACTCTCCTCAGTGTTCATGCATATCTAATCACCCTACACTTATTTGAAAAACAAAAGTTTAAAACATAACAAATAAAACTCTTACCCCACACTTATTGGACTAACTAAGGGGAAGAGAAAGAAAATAAAACAACAAAACAAAACGGTAATAGAAATAACAGATCAAATAAAAGAAACAAAAATAAAATAAAAGGAATGAAAAGAATACTCCCTTATTCTGAGAATTCAACAATCTGCTCAGATAAGTTGAGTGGTTCTCTGTAGAGCTTTAAGCGTTGCACATTCACTTTTTGAGTAGTACCGTCAAAATCCATTATGACACATGCTCCAAAGGCGATACTTCTGTGATAGTGAACGGTCCTGACCAGTAGCTACGCAACTTTCCTGGGAATAATTTTAACCGTGAGTTGTATAAAGTACTTTATCCCCTGGTTCAAAATTCTTCTGGGCTCTGAGTCGCATGTTATGCCGGAGTTTACTTGTCATCTTGAAGTGATGTGAATTTTCATAGGCTTTGAGCCTCCATTCATCCAATTCGTTGAGTTGTAAAATCCGATTTTCCTTAGTCAAGGTATTGTCTAGATTACATTTTTGCACAACCCAGTAAGCTCTATGTTTAATTTCAACAAGAAGGTGACATGCTTTTCCATAGACCAATCTATAAGGTGAAAATCCTGTAGAGGTTCTATATGCCGTACGGAAGGCCCATAATGCATCATCAAGTTCAATCCTTACGGTTAACACCTACAGTCTTTTCTAGTATTCGTTTAATTCCTCTATTAGTTACCTCAACCTGCCCATTGGTTTGAGGGTGGTATGCTGTGGAAAGGCGATGTTGAACTCCATATTGTTGAAGTACCTTCTGCATTTGAGAGTGGCAAAAGTGTGTACCCCGGTCACTGATTAGGGCTTTCGGGCATCTGAATCTAGCAAATAGCTGTCTAAGAAATCTGCACACGACTCTAGCATCATTAGTAGGTAGGGCATGTGCCTCAAGCTATTTTGAGAAATATTCTACAGCTACTATGATGTACTTCTTACCATAGGAAGAAGGAAATGGACCCATAAAGTCTATACCCCACATGTCAAATATCTCAACACTTTGAATTACCTATTGGGGTAGACCATCTCGAGAAGAGATGTTTCCTGTTTTCTGACAGGCATCGTAAGATCCTACAAATGCTGCGACATCTTTGAATATCGTAAGCCAATAAAAGCCTGCTTCTAGTACTTTTTAGACGGTATTACCTGCAGCTAAGTGACCACCTGCGGGTTCACATTGACAATGTTCCAAAATTTGGAAACCTTCTTCGTGAGAGACGCATCTCCTGATCATCTGATCTGCACATATTCGAAACAAAAAGGGATCTTCCCAATAGTAATATTTAAGATCAGCAAAGAATTTCCTTCTCTGTTGAGTAGTGATATCACTAGGAAGAGTTTGAGCTACCAGGTAGTTTGCTATATCTGCAAACCAAGGGGGTGAGAAAATAGCAAATAAAGCGCATAAATTCTCATCCAAAAATTTGTCAGATATGATCGATTCATCTATAGCTTCTAGGGGATTCTCTAGCCTTGACAAGTGGTCCACAGCTAGGTTTTCTACCCCTTTCTTATCCCTGATTTCTATGTCAAATTCTTGAAGCAATAAAACCCATCTGATTAGTCTTGGCTTTGCGTCGGTTTTATTGAACAAGTATTTTAATGCAGAATGATCAGTATAAACTATTGTTTTAGACAAGACCAGATAAGATCGGAATTTATCAAACGCTTATACTACTGCTAATAATTCCTTCTCTATCATAGTGTAATTTTCCTGAGCGTCAGTTAAGGTTTTGCTAGCGTAATATATTACATGAAATTTCTTATCATGTCTCTGTCCTAAAACAACTCCTACTGCATAATCATTGGCATCACACATTTACTCAAATGGCAAACTCCAGTCAGGTGGCGTCATGATAGGTGCAGTAGTTAGAAGTTCCTTAAGTCTATTAATAGCTTTCAGACATTTTTCATCAAAGACAAAAGGAACATCCTTTCCAAGTAAATTGGTCAACGGTCTGGCTATTAGTGAAAAATCTTTTATAAATCTACGATAAAAACCAGCGTGTCCCAAAAAACTTCTAATGGCTCTCACAGTGTTAGGTGGAGGTAGTTTTGAAATAATTTCGATCTTAGCCTTATCTACTTCCATACCTCGATGTGAGATCTTATGTCCTAGTACAATCCCTTCTTTTACCATGAAATGACACATTTCCCAATTTAGAACCAAATTTGATTTTATACAACATTTCAACATTAATTCCAGGGTTTTTAGACAAATCCCAAATGAATTTCCAAAAATAGAGAAATCATCCATGAAAACTTTCATAGAATTTCCTAACATGTCCTCAAAAATAGCAGTCATACAACTTTGGAAAGTAGGAGGTGCATTACACAAACCAAAAGGCATTCTTCTATATGCAAATGTTCCAAAAGGGCATGTGAAAGTAGTTTTATGCTGGTCTTCTGGGGAAATGGGGAGTTGAAAGTATCTAGAAAACCCATCAAGAAAGCAGTAAAACATATGTCCAGATAATCTTTCTAACATTTGGTCAATAATAGGAAGAGGGAAATGGTCTTTTCGTGTGGCAGTATTTAGTTTTCTATAATCAATGCATACACGATGACCAGTAACAGTTCTCGTGGGGATTAATTCATTATTTTCATTTTTGACAACTGTTATTCCACCTTTCTTAGGTACTACCTGCACTGGGCTTACCTATTCACTACCCGAGATTGGATAGATAAGTCCAGCATATAACAATTTGATTACTTCTTTTTTAACAACGTCACACACATTAGGATTCAACCTTCTAATCATTTTCCAAAAGAATCTTATGCGAACAAAAGCTTGGATTAATACCTGGAATATCTAAAATTTTGTAGGCAAAGGCACTTTTGTACTCTTTCCACATGTCCACGGTTAACTTTCGTTGTTCTGCAGTCAGATCAGCTGGGAGAATGATGGGAAGTTTCCTGTTGTCGTCTAGGAACTCATAGCACATATGAATGGGTAATTCCTTCAGCTCCAAGTCTGGTGGATCTTCAAATGAAGTTTATTCTTTCTTCATCTCCACAGTACCTAGCTCAGTGAAACTGTCAGAGTTAATTTTGTAATCGGAGGAGTTGAGTTCAGTCTCTTCTAGGTCTAGAGAGTCTTCCCACAGGATTTGATAGTTTGAGCATAGGTCTGTCATGTTAACTTCAATCAAGTGTTCAATAGCATCCACACAAAAAAAATATTATCTAAATGCATGGGATACTTAAGGGTTTCATTTAGATCAAATGTGATATCCTCATTGCCTACCCTTAGTTTGATTTGACCATTACTGACGTCTATTAATGCCTTTGAGGTAGCTAGAAATGGTCGACCTAGAATTAGAGGCACCCCTCCTTCTCCATTCATGTACATGACAACAAAGTCTACAGGGAAAACAAATTTTCCGACCTTTACTAAGAGGTCTTCAATTATTCCCCTGGGGATTTTGACTGTCCTATCTGCAAGTTGTATGCACATTCTAGTCGCATTTAAATCATGCAATCCTAATTTATCAAATAAACTAGATGGCATGAGATTAATACTAGCTCCTAAGTCTGCTAATGCATGCATATTAGTAATATTTCCAATTGTACATGGCAAGGTAAAGCAGCCTGGATCTTTATGTTTAGAAGGCAGTTTATTTAGTAGAATTGCCGAGCATTCTTCATTAAGAACCACCTTGTCCATGTCAAATTTTCTTTTATTACTAATAACTTCTTTTAAAAACTTAGCATACTTTGGCATTTCAGAAATAACATCAAGCAAAGGTAAATTAACATGAATCTGACTAAAATTCTTAAAAACTTTTCAAACTACTCCTTATCTACTCTTGATCGGTACTCAGGAATAAACTTCGTCTTCCTTTTCCTTGCTACTTCGGTTTCGACATTCGTCGGTGTTGGGTCCTGGGAGCTTTCTTCTGGTTCCTGCACACGAATAGGAGGGTCAGAAGGTTTGGAAGGAGATGGAGATAGAACTTTACCAGATCTTAGAGTAATGGCCTTGCATTCAGTTTGGGGATTGGTCTTAGTGTTGCTTGGTAGCGTTCCCTGTGACCTGTGAGAGAGATGGGTGGATAGCTGACCCATTTGTCTCTCCAAAGTTTGCAGAGCAGCTTGTGTGTTTCTGACTGTTTACTTGGTCTGCTTCTGTCTATTCTCATTTTGCTGGATCTCTGCATGAGCTTCCTGGACCTTCCTATTTGACTCTATCATTTCCTTGTTAGAGTCAGCAATGCTTTTCAGTATATCCCGGAATTCTTGCATGGGGTCGACTGGAACGATGTAGTTCCTTGGTACGGGCAGAGCGACTTCAACTATACAATTTTCCATAGTATACAAGTCACTTAGTGATTCAGGTTTTTAGTATAGGTTTATTTATAGTTTTAGAGAGTGTCTCGTGTTCTTCGTTTCTGAGAGTCTATCTCAGATCTTAGAATACTACTAGATAGGTTCATTTTCGGTATTCATAGAATACCCAAGATTTCGTTAGGAGATCCTAAGAGGGCATTAGGCATTCGAAGAGTCAGTCAACAGGGTTGTGCTTAAGTTGGATATTAAGGTAAAGCACAGCTACTAGGCTGAGGAAGCGTCCTCCGAAGGTTCTGTCGAGCAGAGTCGGGTCGAGCAGTCCAACATGTACAAGCAGTTGCTTCATCAGCGGACTACGTAAAGGGTGAATACTTTGTGGCATTGGTCCCCTTGTCCCTCTCTTTATATGTCTGTACTGTGTTCGTCCAAATATGTATTATGAATAATGAACTATGATTGTATGAATATGTGTTATGCATGTTGAAGTACTTTATGTTTTTCCGAAAATGGTCACCAGCTTAACTATCATTATGACTGCATGTCTGCTGTAGTTTCTTTTAAACTAGATGAATGGTTATAGACAATTCCTAACCACGGTCTAATCATAACCTGTCTAGTTTAACAGGTATTAATTTAGGACTTTCCCATTGGAAAGCATTAATGTTTGCCATATTAAATGAAATAACCTATAGATCACCATGTTTGTTAAAGTAGTCTAAGTAGGTTGAGTTTGTGCGTTTATGTCGGCGTTAGGGCGAGCGGCATGATCTCCTAAGTGACATAGGACTTTCATGGATGCCTTTAGCTCGAACCGTGAGTAGGGCCGTCATTAAGGTAGGGTGGTTTATCAGGTAACTCAAATGTGGTACACCTTTAGACTCAGTACATAATTGCAATCTAGACCAAGATATATCTAAAATACTCGAAGATAGGTCAATCAACATGTAGGAACAGTATAACATATAATCAGAACATTATCTGTAAAATACTTTGTAGGCTTAAATAGATTTAAACCTAGTGGAGAATGAATCACCCTCTCATCAAAGAACTTGATGAACGATTGCATAACTGGATCATATGATAAGAGTTAAGGTAAGAGGATAGTTACTACTAAACCGTTACCACTTCCATGGGAGTACGATAATTAATTTAATTAAAATCGTAGATACTTTCCAACAGACTAGCTACACGATAGGTACTCTGCCTTTGGTTCTGATTGATTAAGTGACAGCATAGAGACTAAACGTGACAATTAGTCAGTCTAAGTCTTTAATTACTCATAATCAACATAGAGTAAAATAACACCTATTTTAGCATCACTGTACGGATGAGACGTTCGGGATTTTCAACTGGGGTTTCAAGGTTAGCTTATGAAGTTTGAGTCATGCAACTACAGAGAAAAACACGTTAAGTCTGAGCAGATTGGTTAGTGGAGTGAAACAGAATTGAAGGATGAAGGAAATCGGAAAGAGAACAAAACAAAATAGTTAAAGGAGGGAAATAAAGAGAATGAAAAACAAGATTAATAAAACAAATAAAATTGGAACAAAGAAAATGAAAAACAAAGAAAATATTTTTCGGTTTTTTCTTACGAAAGCAATTAAATTTCCATAATACGGTTTTAGAATAATTTTCTAAAATTTGATTATCCTAAATTTCTTAATTTCAAATGATTTCTAAAATTAATTAGTTATGATAACCCTATATTTCTGAAAACTGATTGTCTAACTAGATTAAAGTGAGTGTTATCTCTAAGGTATAGATTACTACCGTTACCTATCATAAGTCTCTATAATTTTGATCAGGAATCCTAAATTAGTTATGATATTTCCCCGGCAATGGTGCCAAAAATCTGATGCGTTCTGATTGATATGCTAAAAATAGGTTTTATTTACCCTATATCGATTATGAATAATTAAAGACTTAGAATTACTAATTGTCACATTTAGCATCTATGTTGTCACATAATCAATCAGAACCTAAGGCAGAGTACCTATCGTGTAGCTAGTCTATTGGAAAGTACCTACGATTTTAATTTAAAAATTTATCGTACTCCCAGGGAAGTGGTAACGGCTTAGTAGCAACTATCCTTTTACCCTAACTCTCATTTTATTATCTAGTTATGCAATCATTCATCAATATCTTTGATGAGAGGTTGATCCATTCTAAACTAGGTTCAAGTTCATTAAGCATGCAAGAATATTTTACAGACAGCTTTCTGATATATGTTATATTGTTCCTACATGTTGATTGACCTATCTTCGAGTATTTTAGATATATCTTGGTCTAGATTGCAATTATATACTGATTCTACTTGTGTACCACATCTGAGTTATCTGATAAACCACCCCATCACCATTGATGACCCTACTCATGGTTCGAGCTAAAGGCATCCATGAAAGTCCTGTGTCACTCAGGAGATCATGCCACACGCCCTAACACCGGCATAAATACACGAACTCAGCCTACTTAGACTACTTTAACAAACATGGTGATCTATAGTAGACTACTTTAACAAACATGGTGATCTATAGGTTGTTTCATCTAATATGGCAGACCTTAATGCTTCCGTCCTCACACAACGCCCTAAATTAAGGTCGGATAAACTAGACAGGTTATGATTAGACCGTGGTTAGGAATTGTCTATAACCGTTCATCTAATTTAAAAGAGCAAGTAGACATACAGTCATAATGATAATTAAGCTAGTGACGTTTCCAAAAAAATGTAAATATCTTCCACATGCAAAACACATATTCATGATATCATAATTTAATAATCAAATGGGTCTTTGGACAAACACAATACAAAAATATAAATAGAGTGACAAGGGGACCACCTCCATAAAGTATTCATCCTTTATTAGGTCCGCTGATGGAGCAACTACTTGTATATCCTAGACTGCTTGACCCGACTCTGCTCAACAGAACCTTCGGAGGACGCTTCCTCTACTTAGTAGCTATTCCTTCCCTTCCCTCCTTCGCATAAGTGAAGCCCTATTGACTAACTCTTCGAATGCCTAGTGTTCTCTTAGGATCTCCTAACGAAATCCCAGGTATTCTATGAATACTAAAACCAAACCCTATCTAGTCGTATTCTAAGATCTGAGATAGATTCTCAAAAAACAAAGAACACGAGAAACTCTCGAATACTAAATATCTACTTGAACGAAAACACCTGAGATTACTGAATGACTTGTAAACAATAGAAAACTATGTACTGGAAGCCACTGAATGATTCAGATCAAGTAGAGAGGGATGACTTCAACTGTAGAAGACCTGAGGTATTTATAGCAGGAAGGCTGGGTGAATTTCTCTTCAGAAATTGATGTGGGATACTGTTCACGGATTCGGGACGCTCGTCTCGAGTCTGGGATGCCCGTCTCGGGTCTTTGACCGGGTCGGGACGCCCGTCTTGACTTTTGAACTTTCGAAAATCACGTTTTTGCCACGAAATTTGCCATTTTCTTGCATATTTCACATGAAACTTCCAAAATCACAAAAACTGCGATATTGTGTTAATAACAGTCAATTGAGAATGATTTAACTCCAATTTCGCCCTAAATTGTGCCTAAAAACATGCTAAAAAGTTATATGATTTGTGCATATCACTCCTCATATTTTCCTCAACTGATCAGTCTTGTTGGATTTCTTTTCATTCAATTGTCAGGTTTTGAATACCGTGAGGAGATTGTTGTGTCAAGCAGACGCCTTCTATCATCTGAGTGTCACGATATGATTAGTTGGGAAAAGAAATTGTTCCCGGTAATGGAACCAAACTGATGCCTCGAAAATTACCGATATGCCACGTGTCACTCGAACGATTCGTTTGAGGGTACCTGCAAATCAAATAAGTTCAAACAGAGGGTGAAGGGACTCTGATGAACCCTCCTATGCTTAAGTTGGTCATCTAGTCTTGGCTACGAAAGAATATGATTTCAGAGTTTTTAGTATAATAACTGGCCTTACTCTTTTACCTTTACGGGGGTGGGGTGGCTTTTATAGTTATAATCCAAGCTAGAAAATAGGCAAATTGGGTAGTGTGATCTGGAAGATCTTGTGATTACCCGATTCTGTATTTAAATCTGATTGCCCTTGGATTTAAGGGGATTTTGGAGATTCTCTCCGAACCTTTTGAGGCTTAATTTTAGTCAACGATGCTTTTAGAAAGTTTTTGGAATTAAATCCCCAAGCTCGAAGTCGTGCTTCGGGCTTGGCTTCGACTGACGAAGTACTTCGCCAGACTGGTGTCAGCTGGTGCTTTGTCATATCGTCTGGATGAGCTGTGGGTCCTGCCATCCACGTCGGCCTACTTGTCATGTCCGCTTGACACGTCAGCTTCCTTGCCACGTCAGCTTGGGAGTATTTTTTACTCTTCAATATATATTTTTTTTTGAGTTCTTTTATATATATATTTAAGAGTAAAAAATACTCCCCGAGCTGGCATGGAAAGAAAGCTGAGGTAGCAAGCTGACATGTCGAGTAGGCTGACGTGTCAAGCTAGCGTGGAGAGCAAGACCCACAACGAAGTACTAGCCAACATTGCTTTGCCAAGGCACTTCGACAGTCAAAGCCAAGTCAAAGCAAGACTTGGAGCTCGGGGATTGGATTCCAAAAACTTCCTAAAAGCACTGTTAACTAAAATAAAGCCTCAAAAAAGCTCGGAGAAAATCTCCAAAATCCCCTAAAATGGAGGAAGTCAAATTAGATACGATTAGATACGAAATTTGGTAAGTTACCAGATTCCCCAAATCACATCAACCCCCTACCTACTTTTTAGCGTGGCTCACATCTATAAAAGCCACCTCCATAAAGTAAAAGGTAAGGCCAGATTATTATACAAAAACTTTGCTAAATTTAATACCCTCAAGTCAATATCAAAATATTGATTTAATCATTGGAGGGTTCATCAGAGTCTCTTCACCCTCTATTTCGAACCTTTCTATTTTGCAGGTATTGTTAGACGAAATTACCAACACGACGCGATACTTGTAGCCAATTTCTGACACCTCAGTTTAGCAAAAACCATCAGACGACATCATTTGAGAGACACGTGGCTTATTGCCAAATTCTGACGCATTAGTTTGGTTCGTTACCGGGAAGCTGTGAGTTATTGTATCTTTTTGTTTTTTCTTTTCAAAAAGGAACAATGTCACGACGATCAAGTGACCATGATTATCAGCCTGATACCACGGTTCCCACATCCTATCATGAGACCCATCGACGGCACATTCGTCCATTCCCGAGCAACCTCAGCAGCGGTTAGTCATCGAGAGTTTGGGACCCCATTGCTCCCCACGAAAGGCACTTGACCTACACGAACGACTAAATGAAAGACGATCAAGTAAAGCCGAGCGCTCAAAAGATATTGAGGAGCTATTAAAAGAGAATGAGCCGCTTCGGAAGGAGCAGGACCTCTCGAAACAATGGATGAGACTCTGTGCAGAATTCCGTCGTCAAGGCCAAGAGCTGCCACCTCCGGCTTATATCGATGATGAGAGAGCACCGTCTGAGGTCCCGCCTCAGCCATCCCCCAAGTTGGGATGTAAACATACTAGGGGTCGAGCAGAAACGTCTCGCAGACCACTTCGCTCAATCCACAAAGTGGGGGAGAGCCAGCCATCGACGAACCACACCTGGAGAAGGACGCGCAGGGAAAGACCCCGCCCTAAGAAGAATCGTCGGGAGCGAAGTTTGGAACAACCTCAATGACCTCAACCCAAGAAGAGCCGCTCGATAGAGCTGGGACCGTTCACGAAGTAGATGTGTGAATTTAGTCTTTTGTGTTTCTAGAATTTTTGCTGAATAGGAAGTAAGGATATGATTAGGGTAGTTATGATTTTTTTTGAAAAGAGAATAAGACTGAGAACTTTTGCAAAGGTTTTAACAACTTTAGTATCGGTTAACATCCGTTGTTCTGCGGTCAGATCGGCTGCGAGAATGATGGGAAGTTTCCTGTTGTTGTCTAGGAATTCATAGCATAGATGAGTAGACAATTCCTTTAGCTCCAAGTCTAGTGGGCTTCAAATGAAGTTTGCTCTTTCTTCATCTCATGAGTACCTATCTCAGTGAAACTGTCAGAGTTAATTTCGTAATCGGAGGGGCTAAGATCAGTTTTTTTCTATTTCTAGAGAGTCTTCTTCCAAGACTTGATAGTTTGAGCATAGATTTGTCATGTTAACTTCAATTAACTGGTCAATAGCATCCACACAAAAATAAATATCATCTAAATGCATGGGATACTTAAGGGTTTCATTTAGATCAAATGTGATATCTTCATTGTCTACCCTTAGTTTGATTTGACCGTTACTGACGTCTATTAATGCCTTCGAGGTAGCTAGAAATGGTCGACCTAGAATCAAAGGCACTCCTCCTTCTCCATTCATGTCCATGACAACAAAATCTACAGGGAAAATAAATTTTCCGACCTTTACTAAGAGGTCTTCAATTATTCCCCTGGGAATTTTGACTGTCCTGTCAGCAAGTTGTATGCATATTTTAGTCACTTTCAAATCATGCAATCCAAATTTATCAAATAAACTAGATGGTATTAGATTGATAATAGCTCCTAAGTCTACTAATGCATGCATATTAGTAATATTTCCAATCGTACATGGCAAAGTAAAGCAGCCTGGATCTTTTTATTTTGATGGCAGTTTGTTCAGTAGAACTGCCGAGCATTCTTCATTAAGAACCACTTTGTCCATGTCAAATTTTCTTTTATTACTAATAATCTCTTTTAAAACATAGCATACTTTGGCATTTCGGAAATAACATCAAGTAAAGGTAAATTAACATGAATTTGACTAAAATTTTAAAAAACCTTTTCAAACTGCTCCTTATCTTTATTCTGCATAAGTATTGCAGGGAAAGGTACTCTCGTCGGTACTCAGGGACGGACTCCTTCTTCCCTTTCCTTGCTACTTCGGTTTCGACTTTCGTCGACGTTGGTTCCTGGGAGCCTTCTTCTGGTTCATTCATTTTGTGGGTTGGTTTTAGTGTTGCTTGGCAGCGTTCCTTGTGACGTGTGAGATAGATGAGTTGACAGCTATCCCATTTGTCTCTCCAAAGTTTGCAGGGCAGCTTGTGTGTTCTTGACTGTTTGTTCAGTCTGCTTCTGTCTATTCTCATTCTGCTAAATTCTCTCTGCATGAGCTTCTTGGACTTTCCTATCTGACTCTATCATTTCCTTATTAGAGTGAGCAATGCTTTTCAGTATGTCTCAGAATTCTTGCATGGGGTCGACTGGAACGATATAGTTCCTTGGTGCGGGCAGAGCGACTTGCTGGTTCTGCAGATAAGGTATTTGTTGAGCTGCTCTTTTCTGGATATTAACATTCCCAGAATTATTTCTCCAACTAAATCCTGGGTGGTTCTTCCAGTTGGGATTGTAGGTATTTCCCATGGGGGCAGAGTTAACTGCTTCCACTTGTTCTATATCCTCTAGAATAGTCAGTATTCCATTACCATAACAATCCCCCCTGAAATGCGGTCCTTGGCAAAATTTGCAGACTTTATATACTGGCTGAATACTCTTTCCATGTTGGAAGGCATTTAGTTGACTAGTAATACTGGCCTTGAATGCCTCGAATTGCTCATCGGTGGAGGTATTTGCCGTATTAACTGGTTATTTCTTGGCGCGATCACTGGTGCGCCAGTTCTTGCTGTTCCTATAGAATCTCTCCAGGGCGTTTCTAGCATCTACTTCATTAAGTCCATTGAAACTGCACTGGGGGTTAAGTCCATCAAGAACTTTCTTGCCCATTTCTGTCATACCTCCATAGAATTTTATTGGATTAGCAGTGCTTCAGTAAGTCCATGTTGTGGGCAGAGTCTGAGGAATTTCTTGAATCTGTCCCAGGCTTCGATTACTGTCTCGTCGGTAGCTTGAGTGAAACTAGAAAGAGTCTTGCGATATTCTAGGACTCTTGATGCAAAATAGTATTCCTCCAAAATGGCCTTACTTAACTCATCCCAAGTTGTGATTAAGTTAGTAGGTAACTGTGCCAACCACCTCTTAGCTCTATCCCTAAGTGAGTAGGGGAAGAGGTTTAGCTTGGTTACTTCCGCGGTGTGATCTCCCTTGAGACCTTCGCAGAGAGTGGAGAATTTGGTCAAGTGCTCGAGCAGATAGGGTGTGTGTTCTTAGTCAAGTGCTCGAGCAGATAGGGTGTGAGTAGGGCCGTCATTAAGGTAGGGCGGTTTATTAGAGACCTCGGATGTGGTACGCCTTTAGACACAGAACATAGTTGCAATCCAGGCTAAGATGCATCTAAAATACTCGACGACAGGTCAATCAACATATAGGAACAGTATAGCATAGAATCAGAACTCATCTTTAAAACACTTTTAGGATTAATTAGACTTGAACCTAGTGGAGAATGGATCACCCTCTCATCAAAGATATTGATGAAGATTGCATAACTGGATCATAAGATAAGAGTTAGGATAAGAGGCTAGTTACTACTAAGCCGTTGCCACTTCCCTGGGAGTACGATATTTATTTAATAAAATCGTAGATACTTTCTGATGCGATTCCGGTTGACGTACTAAATAGGTGTTATTTTACCCTATGTCGATTATGATTAATTAAGGACTGTGATTGACTAATTGTCACGTTTAGTCTTATGGTGTCACTTAATCAGACAGAATCTAAGGCAGAGTACCTATCGTGTAGCTAGTCTATTGGAAAGTATCTACGATTTTACTAAGTTAATTATCGTACTCCCAGGGAAGTGGCAACGGCTTAGTAGTAACTAGCCTCTTATCCTAACTCTTATCTTATGATCCAGTTATGCAATCTTCATCAAATACTTTTGATGAGAGGGTGATCCATTCTCCACTAGGTTCAAGTCTAATTAACCCTAGAAGTGTTTTAAAGATAAATTATGATTCTATGTTATACTGTTCCTATATGTTGATTGACCTATATTCGAGTATTTTAGATGCATCTTAGCCTGGATTGCAACTATGTTCTGTGTCTAAAGGCGTACCACATCCGAGGTCTCTAATAAACCGCCCTACCTTAATGACGGCCCTACTCACGGTTCGGGACGAAGGCATCCATGAAAGCCCTATGTCACTTCGGGGATCATACCGCTTGCCCTAGCCGCCGGCATAATCGGACTCAGCTCGGCCCCTACCTAGACTACTTTAACAGGCAGGGTGTTCAACATGTTATTTTATCTAGCATGGCAGACACCAATACTAATTGATGCCTGTTAAACTAAACAGGTTATGATTAGACCGTGGTTAGGAATTGTCTATAACCCTAACTTTAGTTTAAAAGAGCACATTAAACATGCAGACATAGTGAATATTTAGCAGGTGGCTATTTCCGGAAAAATATAACAACTTCAACATATAAAACAACTATTCATAAAAATCATAATCAGATGTTCATAATAAGTATTTAGAGAAAAACAATAACAACATATAAGAGAGGGGTATGGGGACTGATGCCATAAAGAAATCACCCTTTACGTAGTCTCGCCGCAGAGCATACTGCTGTATATGTTGTACTGCCTCCTCTGACTCTGCTCACCAGAACCTTCGGAGGACGCTTCCTCAGCCTAGTAACTGGGCTTTACCTTAATACCCAGCTTAAGCCCAGCCCTGTGGACTGACTCTTCGAACGCCTAGAGCTCTCTTAGGGTCTCCTAACGAAACCCCGGGTATTCTATGAATACCGGAAACGAACCTATCTATAGAAACCTAAGATCTGAGACTATTTCTCAGAAACTAAAACAAACACTAATAAGAAAGAAAACTGAGATCCGAGTCTCTGAGTGAGTTGTGTACTGGAAAATTGTACACTGGAAACCACTTAATGACTCAGATCGAGTGGAGAGGGATGAATTCAACTGCTGGAGGCCTGGGGTATTTATAGCAGCTTCCCGGAGTGAAAAATTCTGAAAAATTCGATGTGGGATAGCTTCTGGCGGCTCGGGACGCCCGTCCCGGTTCGGGACGCCCGTCCTGATTCGTTGACCAGGTTCGGGACGCCCGTCCCGGACCTTTGACCGGGTCAACATTTCCAAAAATTGCGTTTTTGCCCCAGAATTTGCTGTTTTCGTCTACTTTTCACCTGACACTTCCAAAATCATAAAAACCGTGAAATCAAGTAAATAGTAAACAATTAATGTCCATTTACTCTCAATTTCACATTAAAACATACATAAAAACATGCTAAAAATGTGATACGATTTTAGCGTATCAGATAACCCCACACTTAGCTTTTTGCTTGTCCTCAAGCAAAGTCTACATGGAGTTAGTGATTTTAAACCGTAGTGCAGTCACTTAAATTCCTAATCATGTTTTTATTCCAAAAATTCTTCAGACAATTCTTAACACAGGTCTGATTGGTTAGGCTGCTATGACAAGGTCTCACATGTCTCTAGTAGTTTGTTATGATCAGGCAGAAAACAAATCAACAACTAGGCTGGACTTTTTCTTAGTCACAGGGTCTTCCTGATGTGTAGTGTGTGTACTAGTCTAGACCAGATAGTCAACACAATGAACTCTTGTCTTAACTGCTACCAGATAATACTTTGACCTATCGCTAGACATACTGACAACAGATAACTTTCTGAGTTCTGAGCTTTGGTGATCAGATTTTTAATGTTTTAGCACTTAGTTATTTTCTTTATAGATTCAGGGTATTTCGAGTTTGCTTAGAACACGTCAACTTCAACTACCCATGTAGCGAGTCCCACTCCGATGACTCCCAGATCTACACGACCTTAGGGCATCAGGCTTTAAGTTCCCCGAAGGAGTGGTGCTCGAGTAGCGAAGGCCGCTGGCAAACTACCCTATTGTAATTAACTTCCTTAAGTTCTTTTCACTTTTAGCTCAGAGTCTCATCTAGTCATTCTAACTGCCAATATATCCACAACTGGTCTGATTTTATCTAGTTAAGTCTCGAACAGGTAATTGGTTGAGGTCTCTAATCCAGACAAAGTTGTGCTCAGTTATCAGGAATTCCCTATTCCTAATCAATTAGTCCAAGATAGCTATCAATTATCTCCTACTAACCATAACATACTACCTACATATCATAGACATAAGCAATTTGTTTAACCAAGCATACTGCATTTAGAAGTCTGAAAGACGGAAAAATTTTGAAAAAATTTTGGAAGGGTGTGAAAATACAGGGAAAACAAGCAAAAGCATGCGAAATTTTTTTTCAAACTGCTTCAAACTGCTACAGTGCACTTTTCAAACTGCTTCAAACTGCTACAGTGCACTGTGCACTGCTACCCCACACTTAAGTTTGGCACTGTCCTCAGTGTTCATGCATAGCTAATTACCCCACACTTATTTGAAAATAAGAACAAAAACAAAACAAAGAACTCAAGAACAAGACAAAGAACTCTTACCCCATACTTATTCGACTAACTAAGGGTAAGAGAGAAAACAAACAAGAAGGATAGCAAAACAGAACACAAAACAAAAATAAGATAAAAGTAAAGGAATATGAGGGCTAGAAAAACTCCCTTCATGTCGCGAGCAGAAGGGTCTTCTCTGATCTGTCAATTGGCTCTTCACCTTAGCCATGTGCTATTTCTGAGGTGTTCTTGACTCTGCAAGCTCTAGATATTGGAATGGATGACGTCACCTCCGATCCTTCATTGTCGAGCTCCAGGTAGTGGCCTATTCATTTGATGAATGGCTCGAGCCCCACGGACTGTTTCCTCGAATCATTTGTAAGATTTCTCACAGCAACATGTCCAGGAGGAACGTGTCTAGGAATGAGATTTCTTGGAATTTGTGTGCCTTCCTGCCAATGTTAGTAAAGGAATTGCATGCAAGTCTCGAATGGAAGAAAAGATACCTGAAGTTTTGGCGAAGCTGTGGTGGTAGGGGGCTCCAGTTGTGTAGATCTGGGCCCAAGTATTTGAGACTTCCTCAGGGAAGTTTTCTCACAGCTGATTGGTATGCAGGGAATGCAAGCTCCTCCATTGCTATGCTCCTGATACAATGCTAATTCCTCTATATCTGTCGTCCTTTCGTTACCTCTTGGTAGATCACTTGCTTGCACTGGTCTGGCTTTAATTGTTGCCAGTATCTCATCTATTGATTCTGCGAGTGTGGGTTTTGCTGTGGTGGTGTCTTCTGAAAGTTTCCAGCTTCCGAATTACTCCTCAGCTAAATCCCGTGCGATTCCTCTAGTTGGGATTGTATGCGTTTCCCATTGGAGCAGCATTCTGCAGTCACCTACTCCTACCTCTTTTGGAATGGTCAGTCATTCCCATAGCAATCCCTGCTAAAGTGTGGTACTTAGCAAACTTCACAGATTTGATACACAGGCTGAACATTTCTTCCTAAAACATTGGCACTCTGAATCTGGAAAACAACTAGAATCTGCACATGACTTTAACATCATTAGTAGGTAATGCCTGTGGTTCAGGCCATTTTCGAAAAGTGTTCCACGATTACTATGATGTAATTATGTTCAAAGGAAGAAAGGAAAAGGATTCGAAACAGAGTGATCGGTGTAACATATTGTTTTTAGACAAGACTAGATAAGATCGGAATTTATCATGCATGAACTTTCTTATCATGTTTTTGTCCTAAAACAATTCGTACTACATCATTACATCACATATTCATTCAAAAAGCAGATTTTAATTAGGTGATGTCATAATGGGTGCATTAATTCCTTTTGGTTTAAAACATTCTCATGTAATCATCAGCAAAACAAAAGGAACATCCTTTTTCCAATAGAACATTCAAAGGTCTGGCTATTAAGGAAAAACTATTTCATAACTCATCCTAATAAGGCCGGCATGACTCTAAGAAAATTCTAAAATAGAGTTTCTTCCCTAAAGAAATCTAAGCCAACATTTTACAACTCAGAAGAAAATATATTTTATCCTCATTTCCATTTTTATTTCTTCAAAATTAACTAAAGGAAGAAAAACACGAAAAAGAGCAACTAAGAAAACAACTAAAAAAAAAAAAAAACAAGAGATAGGGAAAAGGAGCAACTCACCGTTGAGCAAGAAAGATACATTATTTTTGGGATTTTAAATTTTTAACATTTTTTTTTCTTTTTATGTTTAATTTAGAAAGCAGGTAAATTTCCTTAATATGGTTTTAGAATAATTTTCTAAAATTTGATTATCCTAAGTGTCTTAATTTCAGATATTATCTAAAATTAATTAGTTGTGATAATCCTATATTCAGGAAACTGATTGTCTAACTAGTATAAGATAAGTGTAGGTCTAAGGTCTAGGTTACTACCGTTACCTATCATAAGTCTCTAGAATTGTGGCCATTAATCCTAAATTCATTATGATATTTCCCCGGCAACGGCGCTAAAAATCTGATGCGATTCCGGTTGACGTACTAAATAGGTGTTATTTTACCCTATGTCGATTATGATTAATTAAGGACTGTGATTGACTAATTGTCACGTTTAGTCTTATGGTGTCACTTAATCAGCCAGAATCTAAGGCAGAGTACCTATCGTGTAGCTAGTCTATTGGAAAGTATCTACGATTTTACTAAGTTAATTATCGTACTCCTAGGGAAGTGGCAACGGCTTAGTAGTAACTAGCCTCTTATCCTAACTCTTATCTTATGATCCAGTTATGCAATCTTCATCAAATACTTTTGATGAGAGGGTGATCCATTCTCCACTAGGTTCAAGTCTAATTAACCCTAGAAGTGTTTTAAAGATAAATTATGATTCTATGTTATACTGTTCCTATATGTTGATTGACCTATATTCGAGTATTTTAGATGCATCTTAGCCTGGATTGCAACTATGTTCTGTGTCTAAAGGCGTACCACATCCGAGGTCTCTAATAAACCGCCCTACCTTAATGACGGCCCTACTCACGGTTCGGGACGAAGGCATCCATGAAAGCCCTATGTCACTTCGGGGATCATACCGCTTGCCCTAGCCGCCGGCATAATCGGACTCAGCTCGGCCCCTACCTAGACTACTTTAACAGGCAGGGTGTTCAACATGTTATTTTATCTAGCATGGCAGACACCAATACTAATTGATGCCTGTTAAACTAAACAGGTTATGATTAGACCGTGGTTAGGAATTGTCTATAACCCTAACTTTAGTTTAAAAGAGCACATTAAACATGCAGACATAGTGAATATTTAGCAGGTGGCTATTTCCGGAAAAATATAACAACTTCAACGTATAAAAAACAATTCATAAAAATCATAATCAGATGTTCATAATAAGTATTTAGAGAAAAACAATAACAACATATAAGAGAGGGGTATGGGGACTGATGCCATAAAGAAATCACCCTTTACGTAGTCTCGCCGCAGAGCGTACTGCTGTATATGTTGTACTGCCTCCTCTGACTCTGCTCACCAGAACCTTCGGAGGACGCTTCCTCAGCCTAGTAACTGGGCTTTACCTTAATACCAGCTTAAGCCCAGCCCTGTGGACTGACTCTTCGAACGCCTAGAGCTCTCTTAGGGTCTCCTAACGAAACCCCGGGTATTCTATGAATACCGGAAACGAACCTATCTATAGAAACCTAAGATCTGAGACTATTTCTCAGAAACTAAAACAAACACTAATAAGAAAGAAAACTGAGATCCGAGTCTCTGAGTGAGTTGTGTACTGGAAAATTGTACACTGGAAACCACTTAATGACTCAGATCGAGTGGAGAGGGATGAATTCAACTGCTGGAGGCCTGGGGTATTTATAGCAGCTTCCCGGAGTGAAAAATTCTGAAAAATTCGATGTGGGACAGCTTCTGGCGGCTCGGGACGCCCGTCCTGATTCGTTGACCAGGTTCGGGACGCCCGTCCCGGTTCAGGACGCCCGTCCTGGCGGTTTGACCGGGTCGGGACACCCGTCCCGGGTTCGGGACGCCCGTCCCGGACCTTTGACCGGGTCAACATTTCCAAAAATTGCGTTTTTGCCCCAGAATTTGCTGTTTTCGTCTACTTTTCACCTGACACTTCCAAAATCATAAAAACCGTGAAATCAAGTAAATAGTAAACAATTAATGTGCATTTACTCTCAATTTCACATTAAAACATACATAAAAACATGCTAAAAATGTGATACGATTTTAGCGTATCACTTTCCAATAGACTAGCTACACGATAGGTACTCTGCCTTAGGTTCTGGCTGATTAAGTGACACCATAGAGACTAAATGTGACAATTAGTCAATCACAGTCCTTAATTATTCATAATCAACATAGGCTAAAATAACACCTATTTAGCATGTCAACCGGAATCGCATCAAGAGTACATTGTGTTGACTATCTAGTCTGGACTAGTACACACACTACACATCAGGAAGACCTTGTGACTAAGGAAAAAAGTTCAACCTAGTTGTTGATTTGTTTTCTGCCTGATCATAACAAGCTACTAGAGACATTTGAGACCTTGTCATAGCAACCTAACCAGACAGACCTGTGTTAAGACGTGTCTGAAGAACTTTTGGAATAAAAACATAGCTAGGAATTTAAGTGACTGCACTACAGTTTAGAATCACTAACTTCAGGTCGACTTTGCTTGAGGACAAGCAAAAAGCTAAGTGTGGGGTTATTTGATACGCGAAAATCGTATCACATTTTTAGCATGTTTTTATGTATGAATTTGGGTGAAATTAAGGGTAAATTGATCTTAATTGTTCATTATTTACTTAATTTCACAGTTTTTCTGATTTTGGAAGTGTCAGGTTAAAAGTAGACGAAAACAGCAAATTTTGGGGCAAAAACGCAATTTTTTGGAAATATTGACTTAGTCAACGGGTCAGGAGTGTCCCGACCGAGTCAACAGATCAGGACGGGCTTCCCGACCTGGTCAACAGATCAGGACGGGCGTCCCGAGCCCCCAGAACCAATCCCACATCGAATTTTTGCTGAAAAATCACTCCGGGAAGCTGCTATAAATACCCCAGGCCTCCAGCAGTTGAATTCATTCCTCTCCACTCGATCTGAGTCATTTAGTGGTTTCCAGTGTACTCTTCTCTAGTACACAACTCACTCAGAGACTCGGATCTCAGTTTTCTTTCTTATTAGTGTTTTGTTTTAGTTTCTGAGAAATAGTCTCAGATCATAGGTTTCTATAGATAGGTTCGTTTATGGTATTCATAGAATACCCGGGATTTCGTTAGGAGATCCTAAGAGGGCTCTAGGCTTTCGAAGAGTCAGTCCACAGGGCTGGGCTTAAGCTGGGTATTAAGGTAAAGCCCAGTTACTAGGCTGAGGAGGCATCCTCCGAAGGTTCTGGCGAGCAGAGTCAGGGCGATCAGTACGCTCCGTCGGCGAGACTACGTAAAGGGTGATTTCTTTATGGCATCAGTCCCCATGTCCCTCTCTTATATGTTGTTATTGTTTTGTTCTAAATACTTATTATGAATACAAGATTATGATTTTTATGAATAGTTGTTTTATATGTTGACGTTGTTATGTTTTTCCGGAAATAGCCACCTGCTAAATATTCATTATGTCTGCATGTCTAATGTGCTCTTTTAAACTAAAGTTAGGGTTATAGACAATTCCTAACCACGGTCTAATCATAACCTGTTTAGTTTAACAAGCATCAATTAGTATTGGTGTCTACCATGCTAGATAAAATAATATGTTGAACACCCTGCCTGTAAAGTAGTCTAGGTAGGGGCCGAGCTGAGTCCGATTATGCTGGCGGCTAGGGCAAGCGGTATGATCCCCGAAGTGACATAGGGCTTTCATGGATGCCTTCGTCCCGAACTGTGAGTAGGGCAGTCATTAAGGTAGGGCGGTTTATTAGAGGCCTCGGATGTGGTACGCCTTTAGACATAGAACATAGTTGCAATCCAGGCTAAGATGCATCTAAAATATTCGAATTCAGGTCATTCAACATATAGGAACAGTATAACATAGAATCAGGACTCATCTATAAAACACTTCTAGGATTAATTAGACTGAAACCTAGTGGAGAATGAATCACCCTCTCATCAAATTATTTGATGAAGATTGCATAACTGGATCATAAGATAGGAGTTAGGATAAAAGGCTAGTTACTACTAAGTCGTTGCCACTTCCTTGGGAGTACGATATTTAACTTAATAAAATCGTAGATACTTTCCAACAGACTAGCTACACGATAGGTACTCTGCCTTAGATTCTGGCTGATTAAGTGACACCATAGAGACTAAATGTGACAATTAGTCAATCACAGTCCTTAATTATTCATAATCAACATAGGGTAAAATAACACCTATTTAGCACTTCGGTCGGAAAATCCATCAACTAGCTACACGATAGGTACTCTGCCTTAGGTTCTGATTGATTAAGTGACAATAATTGAATGCTAAGTGACAGTTAGTAAGATTCAGTCCTTAATTACTCATAATCGACATAGGTAAATAAGAGCCTATCTTTTAGCATATCAATCTGAACGCATCAGATTTTTGGCGCCGTTGCCAGGGAAATATCATAATGAATTTAGGATTAAAGGCCACAATTCTAGAGACTTATGATAGGTAACGGTAGTAACCTAGACCTTAGACCTACACTTATCTTATACTAGTTAGACAATCAATTTCCGAAATATAGGGTTATCATAACTAATTGATTTTAGATATTATCTAGAATTAAGACACTTAGGATAACCCAATTTTAGAAAATTATTCTAAAACCATATTGAGGGAATTTAATGGCTTTCGAAATTAAACATAAAAAAAATGTTAAAAATTTAAAATCCAAAAAGAATGTACTTTTCTTGCTCAACGGTAAGTTGTTCTTCTCCCCTATCTCTTGTTCTTTCTTAGTTGTTTTTTTTCGTACATTTGTTTCTCTTTTTTGTTTTTTCCCTATTACTTAATTTTGAAAAAATAAAAATGGAAATGAGGATAGAATATATTATCTAGTCACTGAATAAGTTCCAAGTGATATGACTTATCAGTAAAAGAAGAAATTCTTTGCTGATTTGAAATATTACTACTGGGCAGTTTCTCTTCTATTTCAAATTTTTGGCAGATCAGTTGATCAGAAGACGTGTCTCGAAGGACGAAGGCCACAAAATTTTGGAGCATTGTCATCAAGGATCTACAGGAGATCTACACAACTAGAGCCCCCTACCACCACAGCTTCGCCAAAACTTCAGGTATCTTTTCTTCCATTCGAGACTTGCATGCAATACATTTACTAACATTGGCAAGAAGGCACACAAATCCCAAGAAGTCTCATTCCTAGACACGTTCCCCCTGGACACGTTGCTATGATTATGAGAAATCTTACAAATGATTCGAGGAAACAGTCCTTGGGGATTGAGCAATTCCTCAAATGGATATGACACTACCTGGAGCTCGACAATGAAGGATCGGAGCTGATGTCATCCGTTACAGTATCTAGTGCTTACAGAGTCAAGAATGCCTCATCAATAGCACATGGCTAAGGTGAAGAGCTAATTGACAGATCAGAGAAGACCCTTCTGCTCGCGACATGAAGGGAGTTTTTCTAATCCTCATGATCCTTTACTTTTGTTTTCTTTGTTTTGTGTTCTGTTTTGTTATTTCCATTATCCTTCTTGTTTTATTTTCTCTCTTACCCTTAATTAGTCAAATAAGTGTGGGGTAAGAGTTCTTTATTTTGTTTTCATTTCTTCTCGTTTGCAAATAAGTGTGGGGTAGTAGTTTAGCTATGCATGAATACTGAGGACAGTGTCAGACTTAAGTGCGGGGTAGCAGTGCACGGTGCACTGTAGCAGTTGGCAAAATTTTTGCATGATTTTGCTTGTTTTCCCCGTATTTTCACACTCTTCCAAAAAAAATTTCAAACTTTTTCCGTCTTTCTGACTTCTAAATGTAGTATGATTGGTTAAACAATTGCTTATGTCTATGATATGTAGGTAGTATGTTGTGGTTAGTAGGAGATAATTGATAACTATTGCTGAACCCATTGATTAGAAGTAGGGAATTCCTGATAATTGAGCACAACTTAGTCTGGATTAGAGACCTCAACCAATTACCTTTTCAAAACTTAACTAGATAAAATTAGACCAGTTGCAGGATGCATTGACAATTGGAATGACTAGATGAGACTCTGAGCCAAAAGTGAAAAAGAAAAAAAAATGAGCTAATTAAAATAGGGTAGTTTGCCAGCGGCCTTCGCTACTCGAGCACCACTCCTTCGGGGAACTTAAAGCCTGATACCCTAAGGTCGTGTAGATCTGGGAGTCATCGGAGTGGGACTCGCTACATGGGTAGTTGAAGTTGACGTGTTCTAAGCAGACTCAAAATACCCTAGAAAATCTATAAACGAAAGGAATCAATAAATGCTAAATGATAGAATCTGATCACCAAAGCTCAGAACTCAGAAAGTTATCTGTTGTCAGTATGTCTAGCGATAGGTCGAAGTGTTATCTGGTAATAGTTAAGACAAGAGTTTATTGTGTTGACTATCTGGTCTGGACTAGTACACACACTACACATCAGGAAGACCTTATGACTAAGAGAAGAGTTCAACCTAGTTGTTAAATTATTTTCTGCTCAATCCTAACAATCTACTAGAGACATTTGAGACCTTGTCATAGCAACCTAACCAGTCAGACCTGTGTTAAGAATTATCTGAATAATTTTTGGAATAAAAACACGACTAGAAATTTAACTGACTGCACATATGATTTAGAATCACTAACTTCAGGTAGACTTTGCCTGAGGACAAGCAAAAAGCTAAGTGTGGGGTTATCTGATACGCGAAAATCATATACCTTTTTTAGCATGTTTTTATGTATGATTTAGGGTGAAATTGATAGGAAATCGATCTTAATTGATTGTTATTTACTCAATTTCACAGTTTTTATGATTTTGGAAGTGTTAGGTGCAAAGTAGATGAAAACAGCAAATTTTAGGGCAAAAAGCAATTTTTGGAAATGTTGACTCGGTCAAAGGTCCGGGACGGGCATCCCGAACCAGGGACGGGCGTCCCGACCAAGCCAAGCCAGAGGGACGGGCGTCCCGACCTGGTCAACAGACCAGAACGGGCGTCCCAATCCGGGACGGGCGTCCCGAGCCGCTAGAAGCTGTCCCACATCGAATTTTTCAGAGATTTTCACTCCGGGAAGCTGCTATAAATACCCCAGGCCTCCAGCAGTTGAATTCATTCCTCCCCACTCGATCTGAGTCATTTAGTGGTGTCTAGTGTACAATTCTCTCGTACACAACTCACTCAGAGACTCGGATCTCAGTTTCTTTCTTATTAGTGTTTTGTTTTAGTTTCTGAGAAATAGTCTCAGATCTTAGGTTTCTATAGATAGGTTCGTTTCCGGTGTTCATAGAATACCCGGGATTTCATTAGGAGATCCTAAGAGGGCTCTAGGCGTTCGAAGAGTCAGTCCACAGGGCTGGGCTTAAGCTGGGTATTAAGGTAAAGCCCAGTTACTAGGCTGAGGAAGCGTCCTCCGAAGGTTCTGGTGAGCAGAGTCAGAGGAAGCAGTACGACATATACAGCAGTACGCTCTGCGGCGAGACTACGTAAAGGGTGATTTCTTTATGGCATCAGTCCCCATACCCCTCTCTCATATGTTGTTATTGTTTTTACTTTAAATACTTATTATGAACATCAGATTACGATTTTTATGAATAGTTGTTTTATATGTTGAAGTTGTTATGTTTTTCCGGAAATAGCCACCTGCTAAATATTCACTATGTCTGCATGTTTAGGGTTATAGACAATTCCTAACCACGGTCTAATCATAACCTGTTTAGTTTAACAGGCATCAATTAGTATTGGTGTCTGCCATGCTAGATAAAATAACATGTTGAACACCCTGCCTGCTAAAGTAGTCTAGGTAGGGGCCTAGTTGAGTCCGATTATGCCGGCGGCTAGGGCAAGTGGTATGATCCCCGAAGTGACATAGGGCTTTCATGGATGCCTTCATCCCGAACCTTGAGTAGGGCCGTCATTAAGGTAGGGCAGTTTATTAGAGACCTCGGATGTGGTACGCCTTTAGACACAGAACATAGTTGCAATCCAGGCTAAGATATATCTAAAATACTCGAATATAGGTCAATCAACATATAGGAACAGTATAACATAGAATCAGAACTCATCTATAAAGCACTTCTAGGATTAATGAGACTGAAACCTAGTGGAGAATGAATCACCCTCTCATCAAAGTATTTGATGAAGATTGCATAACTGGATCATAAGATAGGAGTTAGGATAAAAGGCTAGTTACTACTAAGCCGTTGCCACTTCCCTGGGAGTACGATAATTATTTAATAAAATCGTAGATACTTTCCAACAGACTAGCTACACGATAGGTACTCTGCCTTAGGTTCTGGCTGATTAAGTGACACCATAGACTAAATGTGACAATTAGTCAATCACAGTCCTTAATTATTAATAATCAACATAGGGTAAAATAATACCTATTTAGCACGTCAACCGGAATCGCATCATTAAATAAAAGCCTATCTTTTAGCATACCAATCGAAAAGCATCAGTTCTGATCAGAATAAATCTAGCAGAATACTCACTGATTTAGTGACAAAAACGGCAGAAGGAAGTACACATGCTGAAATCTTTGTTATATATATATATATATACGTTTGTGAGAGTGCATGGCGGTGATATGCTTAAATCATATCACATTTTAGCATGTTTTTAGGCATGATTTAGGGTAAAATTGAGGGTAAATTGCTCTTAATTGTTCATTATTAACTCAATTTCACAGTTTTTATGATTTTGGAAGTGTCAGGTGAAAAGTGGAAGAAAATGGCAAATTTCGGGCAAAAACGCAATTTTCAGAAGTTCGGACTTCGGGGAGGGCATCCAGGATTCGGGACGGCAGTCCTGACCTGGTCAACAGACCGGGACGGGCGTCCCGAACCAGAAAGTCAAGTCCCACATCGAATTTTTGAGAGAAAATCACTCCAGAAAGCTGCTATAAATACCCCAGGCCTTCCTCAGTGGAAATCATCCCTCTCCACTCGATCTGAGTCATTCAGTGGTTTCCAGTGTACAATTCTCGAGTACACAACTCACTCGGAGACTCAGATTTCATTATAAGTTTTCTTTCTTTCCTTTTTGTGTTTCGTTTTTCTTAGTTTCTGAGAATTAGTCTCAAATCCTAGGGTTCGATAGATAGGTTCGTTTCTGGTATTCATATAATACCTGGGATTTCGTTAGGAGATCCTAAGAGGGCTCTAGGCGTTTGAAGAGTTAGTCCATAAGGCTGGGCTTAAGCTGGGTATTAAGGTAAAGCCCAGTTACTAGGCTGAGGAAGCGTCCTCCGAAGGTTCTGGCGAGCAGAGTCGGGTCAAGCAATACGACATATACAACAGTACGCCTCATCGGCGAGACTAAGTAAAGGGTGATTTCTTTATGGCATCAGTCCCCCTGTCCCTCTCTTATATGTTGTTATTGTGTTTGTCCAAATAGCAATTATGAATACTGGATTTTGATTGTTATGAATAGTTGTTATATATGTTGAAGTTATTATGTTTTTCCGGAAATAGCCACCTGCTTAAATATTCATTATGTCTGCATGTCTAATGTAGTTTCTCTTAAACTAAAATTAGGGTTATAGAAAATTCCTAACCACAGTCTATTCATAACCTGTTTAGTTTAACAGGCATCAATTAGTATTGGTGTTTGCCATACTAGATAAAATAACCAGCGGAACACCCTGTTTGTTAGAGTAGTCTAGGTAGGCTGAGTAGAGCGTTTATGCCTGCGGTTATGGGCAAGCGGCATGATCCCCGAAGTGACATAGGGCTTTCATAGCTGTCTTTAGTAGTAACCGTGAGTAGGGCCGTTTACCTTGGCGATGGGGCGATATATCAGATTACTCAGATGTGGTACACCTTTATACTCATAACATAGTTTCATTCCAGGCTAAGATATATCTAAAACACTCGAAGATAGGTCAATCAACATATAGGAACAGTATAACATAGAATCAGAACTTTGTCTATAAACACTTTTGGGCCTGATTAGACTTAAACCTAGTGAAGAATGGATCACCCTCTCATCAAGATTATTGATGACGATTGCATAACTGGATCGTAAGATAAGAGTTAGGATAAAAGGCTAGCTACTACTAAGCCGTTACCACTTCCCTGGGAGTACGATAATTATTTAATAAAATCGTAGATACTTTGCAATAGACTAGCTACACGATAGGTACTCTGCCTTAGGTTCTGGCTGATTAAGTGACACCATAGAGACTAAATGTGACAATTAGTTAATCTCAGTCCTTAATTACTCAAAATCAACATAGGGTAAAATAACACCTATTTAGCATATCGGCAGGAAACCATCAGCGGCAAGATGGACAAGAAGACAAAAGAAAGTGGGCAGAATGAATTCGTCCTTTCCAACTATATATATATATATATATATATATATGTACTCTAAAAAGTCCAAGTTAATTCCAACTGGAGATAAAACAAAGAAAAACATATTGGAGCCTTGCAACAATTTTTGGATTTTATTTCAGCTGGTACGATGACTCATCATGTTGAGGGACAATTCTCCACTACACACCGGTAAACAAATGAATTTTTGGAGCATCAAAGACATGTTTAAAATAGAGGAGAAAACAGAAGAGAAAAGTTTGGAGAGGAGAAGAGGAGAAATATTGTAAGTACCGTAGATATAGTTTGTTTGTGTTTAGTTTCGGGTAGCTTAGAATATAGGCAGTCGGTAGCTTGTTTTAGAGTGTCTTTTAGCTTAGATAGAGTGGAAAAGAACCTGAGAAGGCTGGGGCGACTTTGCTGGAATTTTACAAGCTGTGCATAACCGAGGGCAGCAGCACCACGCAGAGGAAACGAAGGGCAGCAGTACGTTGATTACATTCAATTTGGGCAGTAGGGTGATCTCTGACCCAGAGTAACCCTCTTTTGATTTCTTCAATTTGCTACTGTTTTATGATTAATTATTCTTTGTAACATGAGAATATTTACATGGATTCAAGGATTAATTAAATACTGTTTGGGATTTATATGTCACTGTTTTGGGATTGACTTGTGTCACTATGAACCTGGGGACTATTTTTCCTATTACGTTGATCCTTGTATTTCATGATTCGTTTCAGCAAAATATTTATTCATAACCTGAAGGTGTTGTAGTCTAGTAAATCATAAACATGTGGAAAAACATAATGTGGCATATGATGATAAGAATGCATAAGTTTTGTGTATTGTTTTCCTTATTGATGCTTGTATGGAGCATGCTTAGTTTATTCATGCAATTACTTAAATGGATTAGGAATTACTTGCGGTTTTGACTGTCCAAGTTATGTATCGAACTAGTATCTGGCTTTCTAACAAGAAGGGGTCTAGTTGACAAGATAATTGCATGGCACTTGCTTGAGGCGCATGACCGTGCGGTCAATATTACAGGGACACGACCAATTTCACTGCCTGGTGTTGTTCTAGGTTCACGGTACTTTGTACTCCATGAGATGATGTTCTCGGGGGTTTAAACAAACCAAGGACAAGGTAGACATGGTTGAGCAACTTGTTATAGAAAATGAACCTGTCTATAATTCTGTGGTGTTGGCAGACGATAGGGACCATGCTATTCGACAGTATGTGGTCCCTATGTTTAATGAATTGAATCCAAGCATTGTACGACCAGAGATTACTGCAGCACAATTCAAGCTGAAACCAATAGGGCAGTTTGGTGGATTACCTACTGAAGATCCACACTTGTACCTACGACTATTCATGGAAGTAAGTGACTGTTTTAAGCTACCAGGGATAGCAGATGAAGTGTTGAGGCTGAAATTGTTCCCGTACTCCCTAAGAGACAAGGCGAGAGCATGGCTAAACTCTATACCCTCGGGTAGTGTAACATCATGGCAGCAACTTACTGAAAATGTTTTGATGAAATATTTTCCTCCAACTAAAAATGCTAGGTTAAGAAATGAAATCACTTCTTTTCATCAGTTAGAAGATGAATCATTGTATGAGGCATGGGAAAGATTCAAAGAGTTGTTAAGGAGATGTCCACAACATGGAATCCCACATTGTATTCAAATGGAGACATTTTATAACGGGTTAAATGCACACACACGCATGATAGTTGATGCTTCAGCGAATGGAGCGCTATTGGCAAAGACATATAATGAAGCCTATGAACTAGTTGAAAGAATTGCCAACAACAACTATCAGTGGCCTACAACAAGACTACCTAGTGGAAGAAGAGTGGCTGGAGTATTGGAGTTGGATCCACTCACTTCACTCTCAGCCCAAGTGTCAACAATGTCCAACATGCTCAAAACACTAAGTATGCAACAACATGGCGGGCAGGTGGTAGAACCATCAAACCAGCCCAATGTAAGCCAGGTACAGGACATGTGCTGTGTTTATTGAGGAGAGGGGCATCTATTTGATGATTGTGTTCACAATCCCGCATTAATCTGTTGCATGGGGAATCAAAACAGGGGCAACTGTCTTCAATCAAATACTTACAACCCTACTTGGAGGCAGCATCCAAATTTTTCTTGGAGAGATCAAGGGATGCACCCCAATCAAGGTATGAACCGAAGACCACTGCTCCAGCAGCAACAACAGTACCCCCAGCAGCAGCAGTACCCTCAGCAGCAACAACAACAACTCCAATAACAACAAAGACCTCTACAACAACCACCACCTTCAAACGCTTTAGAAAACATGATGAGAGACTTCATGGCAAGGACGGAAACAACCATACAGGGATTATCCTCTACTGTGCGAAACTTGGAAAGCCAAATGGGGCAGTTAGCTCAGGAGATGACGAGTAGACCACAAGGATCACTTCCAAGCGATACAGAGAATCCAAGAAGAGAAGGAAAGGAACAATGCAAGGCAGTTACATTACGGAGTAGCAGAATACTGGACAAACAAAAAATGAAGTCTGGAGCAGCTGAGAAGACCAGTGAGCCCAGCCAGAAGGTAGAAACTCCAGTAGCTGAACCAGAACCAATAGAGCCAAATGCTGCAGCATCGAAAATGTCACAGCAGAGCACCATTCCAGAATAGTCAAATGCTGCATCATCGCAACTGCCGCAGCAAAGAACCATTCCAGAACCGACCGATGCTGCAACAATGCAATATTCCAGAGAGCAAACCAGTACAGCAACAAATGCCTTTTCCACAGAGGTTTGCCAAAAAGAAACAGGATGAGCAGTTCAAGAAGTTCTTGGACATTTTGAAACAGTTGCACATCAACATTCCATTGGTGGAAGCAATTGAACAAATGCCCAACTATGCCAAATTCTTGAAGGATATCCTTACAAAGAAAAGAAAGTTGGGAGAATATGAAATTGTTTCATTAACCAAAGAATGCAGTTTCTTTTTGCAGGACAAGTTGCCCCCTAAAATGAAAGATCCGGGGAGCTTTAATATTCCTTGTTCTATTGGAAACTCATATTGTGTTATGACCTTATGTGATCTTGGTGCTAGCATCAACTTGATGCCTATGTCGGTTTTTAAACAGTTGGGCATGGGTAAGGTAAGACTTACGACGGTAACATTACAATTAGCAGATAGGTCTATAGCTCACCCCAATGGAAAAATTGAGGATGCCCTGGTAAGAGTTGATAAATTTATTTTTCCAGTTGATTTTATTGTTCTTGATTATGAAGCAGACACGGAAGTTCCCATTATTTTAGGGAGACCTTTCCTTGCTACGGGAAGGACTCTTATTTATGTACAGAAAGGGGAACTCACCATGAGATTCCAGGACGATAAAGTCACATTCAACGTATTCAAAGCCATGCAATTCCATGATGAAGGTGAGGAGTGTTTTCAAATCACCACTAGTGATTCTTGGGAAGAAAAGGATGAAGAGCAAGATGAAGATGCAAAGGATGCATTGACGGAGGAAAGTCTACATGATGATGCCAATATGGAGACCGAAGCACATTTAGCTTGGTTAGAAGTAAACCCCCAAAGGTTTAGATTTCGAGCTCAATATGAATCCTTGGAGTTGTCTTCTTGAGATTTCAAGATAACAAAACCTTCAATTGAAGAACCACCACAGTTGGAATTGAAGCAATTGCCGCAACATTTGAAGTATGGTTTTCTAGGGGCAGAATCTACACTGCCAGTGATTATTTCAGCACTGCTGAGTGCGGAACAGGAGGAGAATTGCTTGGAGCTTTGCATCAGCATAAGAGAGCTATGTGCTGGACCATAGCTTACATCATAGGTATATGACCAACCTTATGCATGCACAAGATAATTTTGGAAGACAATTCGAAAAATTTAATAGAGGGGCAGAAATGATTAAATCCAATTACGAAGGAAGTGGTAAAGGAACAAAATTACCAAGTGGCTAGATTTTGGCATTATTTATCCTATATCTAACAGCGCTGGGGATGGAGAATTTGCATGGATTACAAGAAGATAAATAAAACCACAAGAAACGACCACATCCCACTGCCTTTCATTGATCAAATGTTGGATAGGTTGGCTGGACGGGATTCTTATTGCTTTCTGGATGGGTATTCTGGTTACAATCAGATTGTTGTAGCACCAGAGGACCAGAACAAAACGACCTTCACTTGTCCTTATGGTACTTTAACATTCAAAAGAATGCCATTCAGACTGTGTAATGCTCCAGCAATGTTCCAATGATATATGATGGCGATTTTCACAGATATGGTGAAGCAATATTTAGAGGTTTTCATGAATGACTTCTCTATATTTGGGGACTCTTTTGAAAAATGCTTAGAGAATGTGGCCGAGGTGCTTAAACGTTGTGAGGACACCAACCTAGTCCTCAATTGGAAGAAGTGACACTTCATGGTTAAGAAGACATTGTGCAAAACTCTTCACCTATAATACTTGTCGATGCTAAGTAGTTAATTGAGCACAATCTATAAGTGAACATTTTCATCTATTATTTATTGCATTTCTTTTTATTTCGTTTTTCTTATTTCTTCTTGTTTGTTATTATTTTTTTTCAGCATTTGATTTCTTTTCCTTGTTTTGTTTTAATTATTGTTCTTTTATTTTCAGGGGCTTCAATTCGGAATTAATGGATGTTTACTCCTAAGTTTCTTTCAAAATTTTCAGAATTGGTTTTGAGACTTCAATTTCATATTGCACTGCCATTTTCTCTCTCTTATCGGTACTCTTTTGCTTGTTAATACAGGTATGCCTACGGTCAAAGAGCAAAAGGAGTCAAGGTTGTTTTATTAAAGAAATGGGACTTGCCACTGCCTCTCGGCAGAAATGCTGTGACAACAGGCTGCCACACACCGACAAAGTCATTCAAGGCATCCTTAGTCCAATTTCAATTTCAAAATTCAGGCGGTGCAATTTAATAAGGGACTGCCATGAATTGACTACTTATGCAAGAAACCCTAGTTCCTTTCAATTTCAAAATTTTCAATGGGTGGCATACAACTAGAACTTGTTGGGAAACCAAAAAGCCTTCAACAAACTAGAAGATTCAAGATGCCAAAGATCAAACAGGTTGCACGAAAGATTGTTATTATGGAAACATTTTCTTCCCTTGATGCTGAAACAAGATATGAGGAATTGTACTGCGAGTGGGCCTTGCTAGCTGATTTGGAGTTCATTTTAACTGGCAAGGAACCATACCCACTGCCCTTGGCTACCCTAGTAGCCATACGGAGACTAAATTGGGAGAGTTTGTGTAACCAAATAATTGATCCGGACCCTTCCGTGAACACTCCTCAGAACATGGAGGATGACGGCAATGATGAATGATGAACTCTCCTGATCTTGTGGGAGAGGTTTCTATCCTATTCTTCTCTACTTCCTGCTGACTTTATTTGTGCTGTTAAGTTTTTATCTCCGTTCATTTCTGGTGCTTCGTGTTGAACTAGTTTTTCCCTTTTTATGATGAGTCCAATGGCATGTTTTCCCCATGTTGCTACAGCAATGAGGACATTGCTCCTCTTCAATTTGGGGGAGGATGTCCTTTTGCCAGTTCAAGAGCATTTCTTGTTATTAAAGTGAATGAATATGTTTATTGATGTGGTTTTTTTTTTAATGAGCTGAATGAATGTGTTATTGCTCCTGCATTATCTATTGAATCTCTCTAGCATGAGCATACTCTAGTGAATCATTTTAGCAGGATTATGTAAATTTGGGAAGATTATTTATGATGATAATTCATGTTGATATGATTTCATAACTCTTGTATGGTAGTGAGCCTTTAGTACTTTGAATATGTTGATATTAACTAGATTTAAGTGAAAATTTTTGCTCCCACCAAAATGTTTGCACATAGTCTTACTTGGAGATTTCATGTTTATAAAAAGAGTTAGCTTTGGTATGAAGGTTCAGAATCTTTAGACTCGTTTGTTATATCCATTGAGGCGAAATCCTAGTATATTTGGTAATATAGAAATGATTCAGGCATGTTCTTGAATCGTTTGAGTCTTTCTAGCTTACCCTAATGCACTTTATTTCCTTAGTTAAACCAAGTTGAGCTTAAGGCTAATTTCTTGACACCCTTATTAAATAGCCACTTATCTTAAATGTTTTGCACGTATCCATTCTTTGTTTGGGGTATGCTGAGAATGCTATGATGAGGAGCATAGAAATGTTGTAGCACAATGCTGCAGCAATATCATTTTTATTGGATCAGTGGTAGTTAATTGCTTTATGAAATTATGTTATGAATGCTCTATGTATTGAGGGTATGTGTATTAAAAAAATGTCTGAAAAATGAAAGAACTCTCTTTACACAAAAAAAAAGAAAAGAATAAGAAGAATAAAAAGAGCAAAAGGAAATACATATTATGCTTCTTTGTGGTCGAATGCTATATACTGATTGTGGTTAAATACTGCATTTATTACTGAAGCAGGGTGTAAATGTTTATGCACTTTGAGTTGTGAAAAGAAAAGTGAGAAAAGTGATAGCATTGGGTTGAAGTTTATGGCAGACTAGGACTAAGTTTTGAGCCTACTTTTTATCTATATTTTTCTTACCATAGCCTTAGCCTACATTACAACCAAATTAAGACATCTTTGATCTTTATTGCTGAATTTGCTACATTAGTGGAGAGTGGTGTAATAGATTGAGTTTGAAGATGAAAAATGAATCTTAGGATTACCATAGCTGACTTATGAATGAGAGATTGAAAAGGAAAGACTATTCACACACACACGGGAGGAGTTCTTTGAGCTTGATTTAGTTAATGTTCTGATATTTGAGGAACTTGGGTCATGAACATATTAGAGTTTTGTTTCACATCTTTGATCTGAAAATATGAACCCAAATTTACCTATGATTGCTGGATGATTCTGGACATGAATTGATGTACTGTTTAATTGAGTTTTATTGATCTATCTTATCTGCTGCAGCATTGCTCGGGACGAGCAATGAGTTAAGTTTTGGGGTGTGATAACTCTAAAATAATATAGTTATTCACATATGTTTTGCCCTTAATTTGAACCCAATTTCACGACTTGTGCAAAGGTTTTTGAGTTAAAATGCACCAAATTGATTAATTCCTTTCTCTAACTCAATTTTATGAATTGAATACCAAAAGAAATGATTTGATTTAAGAAATTTCAGATTTCAGTGCAATTGTGTTCAGTTACTTTTACGTCTAAAATTTATGAGGATTATGACAATTTTTGATTAAAAATACCGAGGGCAGAATAAGTATTTACTGGCTGAAAGTGGTGTGGCAAATGCAAAGACTTAAGTTGACCAATTGATGACATTGTTGGCTGGAATAATTTGAAATTATTTGACCATTTGTTTTATTAATTTCTGAATTTGTTTCAATTTTCCAGCCGATCCTTATCAGAATAAATCCAGCAGAATACTCATTGATTTAGTGACAAAAATGGTAGAAGGAAGTACACATGCTGAAATCTTTGTTATATATATATATATATATATATATATATATATGTTTGTGAGAGTGCATGGCGGCAAGGTGGACAAGAAGACAAAAGAAAGCGGGCAGAATGAATTCGTCCTTTCCAACTATATATATATGTACTCTAAAAAGTCCAAGTTAATTCCAGTTGGAGATAAAACAAAGAAAAACATATTGTAGCTGAAATTTCGATGGAGCCTTGTGATACGCGAAAATCGTATCACATTTTTAGCATGTTTTTATATATGTTTTAATGTGAAATTGAGAGTAAATTGACATTAATTGTTTACTATTTACTTGATTTCACGGTTTTTATGATTTTGGAAGTGTCAGGTGAAAAGTAGACGAAAACAGCAAATTTTGGGGCAAAAATGCAATTTTTGGAAATGTTGACCCGGTCAAAGGTCCGGGACGGGCGTCCCGACCCAGTCAAACCGCCAGGACGGGCGTCCTGAACCGGGACGGGCGTCCTGAACCGGGACGGGCGTCCCGAACCTGGTCAACGAATCAGGACGGGCTTCCCGAACCGGGACGGGCATCCCGAGCCGCCAGAAGCTGTCCCACATCGAATTTTTTGGAGATTTTCACTCCAGGAAGCTGCTATAAATACCCCAGGCCTCCAGCAGTTGAAATCATCCCCCTCCACTCGATCTGAGTCATTAAGTGGTTTCCAGTGTACAATTTTCCAGTACACAACTCACTCAGAGACTCGGATCTCAGTTTTCTTTCTTATTAGTGTTTGTTTTAGTTTCTGAGAAATAGTCTCAGATCTTAGGTTTCTATAGATAGGTTCGTTTCTGGTGTTCATAGAATACCCAGGATTTCGTTAGGAGATCCTAAGAGAGCTCTAGGCGTTCGAAGAGTCAGTCCACAGGGCTAGGCTTAAGCCCAGGATGTAAGGTAAAGTCTAGCTACTAGGCTGAGGAAGCGTCCTCCGAAGGTTCTGGTGAGCAGAGTCAGGGCGAGCAATACGACATATACAGCAGTACGCTCCGTAGGCGAGACTTCCTAAAGGGTGATTTCTTTATGGCATCGGTCCCCATGTCCCTCTCTTATATGTGTTATTGCTTTGTTCTAAATATGAATTATGAATATCAGATTACGAATTTATGAATAGTTGTTTTGTATGTTGAAGTTATTATGTTTTTTCAGAAATAGCCACCTGCTAAATATTCACTATGTCTGCATGTTTAATGTGCTCTTTTAAACTAACGTTAGGGTTATAGACAATTCCTAACCACGGTCTAATCATAACCTGTTTAGTTTAACAGACATCAATTAGTATTGGTGTCTGCCATGCTAGATAAAATAACATACTGAACACCCTGCTTGTTAAAGTAGTCTAGGTAGGAGTCGAGCTGAGTCCGATTATGCCGGTGGCTAGGGCAAGTGGTATGATCCCCGAAGTGACATAGGGCTTTCATGGATGCCTTCATCCCGAACCGTGAGTAGGGCCGTCATTAAGGTAGGGCGGTTTATTAGAGACCTCGGATGTGGTACGCCTTTAGACACAGAACATAGTTGCAATCCAGGCTAAGATGCATCTAAAATACTCGAAGACAGGTCAATCAACATATAGGAACAGTATAGCATAGAATCAGAACTCATCTTTAAAACACTTTTAGGATTAATTAGACTTGAACCTAGTGGAGAATGGATCACCCTCTCATCAAAGATATTGATGAAGATTGCATAACTGGATCATAAGATAAGAGTTAGGATAAGAGGCTAGTTACTACTAAGCCGTTGCCACTTCCCTGGGAGTACGATATTTATTTAATAAAATCGTAGATACTTTCCAATAGACTAGCTACACGATAGGTACTCTGCCTTAGGTTCTGGCTGATTAAGTGACACCATAGAGACTAAATGTGACAATTAGTCAATCACAGTCCTTAATTATTCATAATCAACATAGGGTAAAATAACACCTATTTAGCATGTCAACCGGAATCGCATCACCTTGAAACAATTTTTGGATTTTATTTCAGCTGGTATGATGACTCATCATGTTGTGGGACAGCTGTCCACTACACACCGGTAAACAAATGAATTTTTGGAGCATCAAAGACATGTTTAAAATAGAGGAGAAAATAAAAGAGAAAAGTTTGGAGAGGAGAAGAGGAGAAATATTGTAAGTACCGTAGATATAGTTTGTTTGTGTTTAGTTTCGGGTAGCTTAGAATATAGGCAGTAGGTAGCTTGTTTTAGAGTGTCTTTTAGCTTAGATAGAGTGGAAAAGAACCTGAGAAGGCTGGGGCGACTTTGCTGGAATTTTACAAGTTGTGCATAACCGAGGGCAGCAGCACCACGCAGAGGAAACAAAGGGCAGCAGTACGTTGATTACATTCGATTTGGGCAGTAGGGTGATCTCTGACCCAGAGTAACCCTCTTTTGATTTCTTCAATTTGCTACTATTTTATGATTAATTATTCTTTGTAACATGAGAATATTTACATGGATTCAAGGATTAATTAAATACTGTTTGGGATTTATATGTCACTATTTTGGGATTGACTTGTGTCACTATGAACCTGGGGACTATTTTTCCTATTACGTTGATCCTTGTATTTTATGATTCGTTTCAGCAAAATATTTATTCATAACCTGAAGGTGCTGTAGTCTAGTAAATCATAAACATGTGGAAAAACATAATGTGGCATATGATGATAAGAATGCATAAGTTTTGTGTATTGTTTTCCTTATTGATGCTTGTATGGAGCATGCTTAGTTTATTCATGCAATTACTTAAACAGATTAGGAATAACTTGCGGTTACGACTGTCCAAGTTATGTATCGAACTAGTATCTGGCTTTCTAACCGGAAGGGGTTTAGTTGACAAGATAATTGCATGGCACTTGCTTGAGGTGCATGACCATGCGGTCAATATTGCAGGGGACACGACCAATTTCACTGCCTGGTGTTGTTCTAGGTTCACGGTACTTCGTACTCCATGAGACGATGTTATCGGGGGTTTAGACTAATAGGATAAGTAGTCTGGGTAGAACCAGACCGCTGTAGTGTTAATTTGGAGACCGAAAAGCATGCTTAGCATTCTTGGATTCACTACTGGTTTATATTTGCATCTTTGGCTTGATTTTTACAGTACTGTATTACCTATTGTATTCTTATGGTGATTTTCCAGTAGGCTATCCTGTAGTAGTAGTCAGTTAGTATTGCTGCAGCATTTCCGTTGCTGCAGCAGTATTATAGCAGTAGCTTAATCTCCGAATCTCCAGTTATTATTCATCATTCTTTATTCTTTTAACCAGATGTAAATCATGTTTGCATGTATAATTGGCATACTAAATCCATGTGGGATCGATAATCTTGTACTTAGGTACATATATTACTTGTTGACTGGTGTATACTTGCACTTGTTAAGATTGCGTTGATTTATTCTATTTTCTTATCTTCTCAATTTGTGACACACGCACACAACGCAACAAGTTCCCCCAAACTGGACCCAGTTTATTATTAGCTGGAGTACATTTGGTTTAAGATCATAGCGAGGGTTTCCAGGGATTCTAATGGCGGGTGACATTGGAATAGTCTGTGGCTGGATGTAGGATTCAAGTGGAGGTCTTTCGGTAGCCATTTCTGTTCTTCATCTGTGCTGTACGGATGAGACGTTCGGGATTTTCAATTGGGGTTTCAAGATTAGCTTCTGAGGTTCGAGTCATACAACTACAGAAAGAAACATGTTAAGTCTGAGCAAAAAGGTTAGTGGAGTAAAATAGATTTAAAGAAGAAAAATTCTGGAACAAATATGAAAAATAAACAAGCAAAGGAGTGAAACAAAGAACGAAGAAAATTTGAAACAAGAAAAAATTTTCTGTTTTTTTTTAAAAAAACAATTTAAATTTCCTTAATAAAGTTTTAGAATAACTTTCTAAAATTTGATTATCCTAAATTTCTGAATATCAGATAATTTCTAAAATTAATTAGTTATGATAACCCTATATTTCAGGAAACTGATTGTCTAACTAGAATAAAATGAGTGTTTTATCTAAGGTATAGATTACTACCGTTACCTATCATAAGCCTCTAGAATTTTGATTAGAAATCCTAAAATTTTATGGCATTTTCCCGGCAATGGCGCCAAAAATCTGGTGTGTTCTGAATTGACTTGCTAAAAATAGGTTTTATTACCCTATATTGATTATGAATAATTAAGGATGGAGATTTACTAATTGTCACTTTTCGCATTCATGGTTGTCACTTAATCAATCAGAACCTAAGGCAGAGTACCTATCGTGTAGTTAGTCTATTAGAAAGTACCTACGATTTTAATTTAGAATTTATCGTACTCCCAGGGAAGTGGTAACGGCTTAGTGGTAACTATCCTTTTACCTTAACATTCATTTTACTACCTAGTTATTCAATCATTCATCAATATCTTTGATGAGTTGGTGATCCTTACTACACAAGACTTGAGAGTTTATTTAGCATGCAAGAGTATTTTCTAGACAAGTATTCTGATGTATGTTCTATTGTTCTACATGTTGATTGACCTATCTTTGAGTATTTTAGATATATCTTGGTCTAGAATGCAATTACATACTGTATCTTACTTGTGTACCACATCTGAGTTTATGATAAATCGCCCCATTGCCATTGACGACCCTACTCACAGTTTGAGATAAAGGTATCCATGAAAGCCTGTGTCACTCAAGAAATCATGCCACTCGCCCTAACGCCGGCATAAACACGCGAACTCAGCCTCATTAGACTACTCTAACAAACATGGTGATCTATAGGTTATTTCACCTAATATGGCAGACCTTAATGCTTTTTAAGATCCTAAATTAGGGCCTGTTAGACTAGACATGTTATGATTGGACTGTGGTTAAGAATTTTCTATAACTGTTCATCTAGTTTAAAAGAGCAAGTAGATATTCAGTTGTAATGTTTAATTAAACAGGTGACCTTTCCGGAAAAATGAAAATAACTTCAACATGCAAAACATATATAACCTATCATCATAATTTGGTATTCAAATAGATATTTAGACAAACACAATACAAAATATACAAAGAGGACCTAGGGAACCACCACCATAAAGTATTCACCCTTTATCAGGACCGCCGATGGAGCGACTACTTGTATATCCTATATTGCTTGACCTGACTCTACTTGATAGAACCTTCGAAGAACGCTTCCTTGGCCTAGTAGCAATTGCTTTACCTTCCATCCTGGGCTTAAGCAAAGCCCTGTTGGCTAGCTCTTCGCTCACCTAATGCCCTCTTAGGATCTCCTAATGAAATCCAGGGCATTCTATGAATACCAAAGATGAACCCTATCTAGCTAAATTTTAAGATTCTGAGATAAACACTCAGAAAGCAAAGAAAACAGGACACTCTCGTATACTAAACTACTCGTGTGATGCACCCGAGATCACTAAATGACTTGTATTGAGTGTAGAAATGTACACTTGAAGTCACTAGATGATTCAGATCAAGTGAAGAGGGATGATTTCAACTGAGGAAGCCTGGGGTATTTATAGCAGGGAAACTGAGTATTTTTCTTTGTGAAATTCAATGTGGGATTCTCCTTGGGAGCTCGGGACGCACGTCCTAGCCATTTGACTAGGTTGGGACGCCTGTCCTAAATTGAAAAGTTCCAAAAATCACGTTTTTACCTAAATATTTACTATTTTCTTGCATATTTCACCTGAAACTTCCAAAATCACAAATACTACAAAATTGTGTTAATATCAATCAATTAAAAATGATTTATCTCCAATTTTGCCCTAATTTGTGCATAAAAACATGCTAAAAAGTGATATGATTTATGCACATCAGCAGCCTTGGGAAGGTTGTCTCCAAGTCCGCCGAAAGACGCATGCCTTTTCTTTAAGGCACTAAAACTATCTAGAAAAACTTTCTAATGGGACGAGAGTTGCACTCAAGCATGGAACGACCTAAAGGAATACTTGGCAAAACTCCCGCTGCTATGCACCCCAACGCTAGAGAAATACTGTACTTGTATTTATCAGTCTCTGAGCACACAGCCGCTTCAGTCTTGATCAAAGAATCTGAAGACAAACAAATGCCAGTATATTTTGTCAGGCGAATACTCCAGGATGCCGAGATCAGATACCCCTACATCGAAAAGCTGGCATACGCACTAGTCATTTCGACCCGTAAACTCAGGGCCTACTTCGAGTCCTATCCAGTTACCATCTACACCAACTACCCGCTGAAATAGATTTTTCACAAGCTAGACCAATCATGAAGAATGTTAAGATGGTCAATTGAACTTTGCGGACTAGACTTCACATTCGCCCCAAGGACAACCATCAAGGCACAAGCCTTGTCTGACTTTCTAGTAGAATTATCTTTTTCTAGCTCTACTAGCCCCATAGAGGAAGATCCCGTTACACGTAATGAGGAAATGTGGATCATGAAGGTGGACGGGGCAGTAAACTCCAAAGGAGCAGGAGTAGGGATTATCATGAATTCACCCTCAAACCACTATAAAGGTTCTCGTTGGGTCAAGCTAGATTATCTCTTGTCAAATAATCAAGCTGAGTACGAAGCTCTCATAATCAAAATGGAATGGGCCCTTGATATCCACAAATCATATCACTTTTTTAGCATGTTTTTAGGCACAAATTAAGGAAAATGAGAACCAAATTGATCTTAATTGATTGATGTTAACACATTTTTGCAAAATTTGTGATTTTGGAAGTTTCAGGTGAAATGTGCAAGAAAACAGCAAATATTGAGGCAAAAATGCAATTTTCAAAACTTCTGAGTTCGGGATGAGCATCCTGACCAAGTCAAACGGTCAAGACGGGCATCCTGGCCTCAGGATGGGTGTCTCGACCTAGTCAAAGCACTAGGACGGTTGTCCCGAGCAGCAGAATGCTGTCCCACATCTGAAATCCAAGAGAAATTCACTCATTTCACCTGCTATAAATACCCTAGGCCTTCCTTAGTTGAAATCATCCCTCATCACTCAATCTGAGTCATCTAGTGATTTCAAGTGTATCTTTTTACACTCGATATAAGTCATTCAGTGACTTAAGTGCATCTTTCTGCACTCACACAATAGTTAGCAATAAAAGAGCGTCTCGTTTTCTTTGTTCCCTGAGTATTTATCTCAGGTTCTTAGAATTCGATTAGATAGGGTTCATTTTTGTATTCATAGAATCCCAGGATTTCGTTAGGAGATCCTAAGAGGGCATTAGGTGAGTGAAGAGCTAGTTAATAGGGCATTGCTTAAGCTCAGGATGTAAGGTAAAGCAATCGCTACTAGTCTAAGGAAGCGTTCTCCGAAGGTTCTGCTGATCAGAGTCAGGTCGAGCAATCCAGGGTATACAAGTAGTCGCTCCGCCGGTAGACCTGATAAAGGGTGAATACTTTATGGTGGTGGTCCCCTAGATCCTGTCTGTATATTCTGTGTTATGTTCGTCTAAACATGAATTTGAATACTAAACTATGATTGCTTTGTTATATATGTTTTGCATGTTGAAGTTATATTCATTTTTTCGGAAAGGTCACCTTCTAAATTTACATTATGACTGAATTATCTACTTGCTCATTTAAACTAAATGAACGGTTATAGACAATTCCTAACCATGGTCTAATCATAACCTATGTTTAGGATAAAATTGCATTAAGGTCGGCCATATTATGTAAAATAACTTACAGATCACCATGTTTGTTAAAGTAATCTAATGAGGCTTAGTTTGTTCTATATGCCGGCGTTAGGGTGAGTGGCATGAATTCTTGAGTGACATAGGTTTTCATGGATACCTTTAACTCAAATTGTGAGTAGGGTACTCATTAAGGTATGGTGATTTATCAAGTAACTCAGATGTGGTACACATGCAAGATACAATATATAATTGCATTCTAGACCAAGATATATCTAAAATAATCGAAGATAGGTCAATCAACATGTATAAACAATAAAACATACATCAGAACATATGTCTATTTTATACTCAATGCTAATTACTTATGTGCTATGTGTGGTTGGGATCACCAACGCATCAGATTATTGATGAATGATTGATTAATTGCATGATAAAATGAATGTTAGGGTTAAGGGATAGTTACTACTAAACCGTTGCAAGTTCCCTGGGAGTACGATATTAATAAATTAAAATCGTAGATATTTTCTAAAGAACTAGCTATATGATAGGTACTCTGGCTTAGGTTCTGATTGATTAAGTGACAACAATTATTGCTAAAAGTGATAATTAGTAAGACTCGGTCCTTAATTATTCATAATCAACATAGGTAAATAAATCATATCTTTTAGCATATCGATTGAAACACATCAGATTTTTTGCGCCTTTGTCGGGGAACATATCACAAAATTTTAGGATTCCTGATCAAAATTCTAGAGGCTTATGATAGATAACGGTAGTAATCTATACTTTAATTAACAGTAATTCTTATTCTAATTAGTCAATCAATTTTCTGAAGTATAGGGAGAGCATAATTAATTAATTTTAAAAATTATCTAAAATTAAGAAATTTAGGTTAATAAAATTTTAGAAGATCATTCTAAAACCATACTAAGGAAATCAAACTCAAAAAAATACAAAAATAGAAAAAATTAAAAACAAAATAATTTATTTTCACACTTTTCCTTTCTTCTATAAATTCTATTTTCTGAAAAATATAATTTTCCAAAAATACAAGAAATAAAATTTTTTCCTTGTAACAGTTTTTTTTCCTACTTGTTTGTTATTAAATTTTTTTTTAATTTTTATTTTCCTTTTATTAGTATATTTCCCAAAGTTATTCACTTTGATTTTTTTTAACTCCACTAACCTTTTTCTCAGACTTAACGTGTGCTTTTGTAGTTTTATGACTCAAACCTCAGAAGCTGACCTTGAACCCCCAGTTGAAAACTCCGAAAACCTCATCCGTACAACTAACAGAAGAAGAGTAGAAATGGCTGCCGAAAGACCTCCACTTGAATCTTACATCTAGCCACAAACCATTTTGATGTCCTCCGCTATCAGGATTACTGGAAATCCTCGTTATGACCTTAAGCCAAATGTTCTCCATCTGATAATAAATGAGGTTCATGATGCGTTCCGATCGAAATGCTAAAAATAGGTGTTGTTTACCCTATATCGATTATGAATAACTAAGGACATAGAATTACTAATTGTCATGTTTAGTATCTATGTTGTCACTTAATCAATCAGAACCTAAGGCAAAGTACCTATCGTGTAGCTAGTCTGTTGGAAAGTACCTACGATTTTAATTTAATAATTTTATCGTACTCCTAGAGAAGTGGTAACGGCTTAGTAGTAACTATCCTTTTACCCTAACTCTTATGTTATGATCCAATTATGCAATAGTTCATCAAAATCTTTGATGAGAGGTTGATTCCTTCTACACTAGGTTCAAGTCTATTTAAGCCTACAAGAGTGTTTTACAGACAGTGTTCTGATATATGTAATATTGTTCCTACATGTTGATTGACCTATCTTCGAGTATATTAGATATATCTTGGTCTAGATTGCAATTATGTATTGATTCTACTTGTGTACCACATATGAGTTATCTAATAAACCGCCCCATCGCCATTGACGGCCCTACTCACGGTTCGAGCTAAAGGCATCCATGAAAGTCCTGTGTCACTCAAGAGATCATGCCACTCGCCCTAACGCTAGCATAAACATGCAAACTCAGCCTACTTAGACTACTTTAACAAATATGGTGATCTATAGGTTATTTCATCTAATATGGCAGACCTTAATGCTTCTAATGGGAAGTCCTAAATTAAGGCCTGATAAACTAAACAGGTTATGATTAGACCGTGGTTAGGAGTTGTCTATAACCATTCATCTAGTTTAAAAGAGCAAGTAGACATGCACTCATAATGATAGTTAAGCTGGTGACCTTTCCAGAAAAATGTAAATGACTTCAACATGCATAACACATATTCATAACATCATAATTTAAAATTCAAAATGGGGCTTTGGACAAACACAGTACAGACATATAAAGAGAGGGACAAGGGGACCATCGCCATAAAGTATTCACCCTTTATTAGGTCCGCTGATGGAGCAACTGCTTGTATACCCTAGACTACTTGACTAGACTCTGCTCGACAGAACCTTTGGAGGACGCTTCCTCAACCTAGTAGCTATGCTTTACCTTACGTCTCGGGCTTCAGTAAAGCCTTGTTGACTAACTCTTTGAACACCTAGAGCTCTCTTAGGATCTCCTAACGAAATCTCGGGTATTCTATGAATAATAAAAATGAACCTATCTAGTCGTATTCTAAGATCTGAGATAGACTCTCAGAAACAAAGAACACGAGACACTCTAAAAAACTATAAATCTACCTAAACAAAAAAATACCTGAAATCACTGAGTGACTTGTATACTTTAGAAAAATGTATACTTGAAGTCACTAAATGACTTAGATCAAGTGGAGAGGAATCAATTCAAATGTGGAAGGCCTGTGGTATTTATAGCAAGGGAACTGGGTGAATTTCTCTTCAAAAATTGATGTGGGAGTCTGAACTGGGGTTTGGGACGCCCGTCCTGGCCTGTTGACTAGGTCAAGATGGTCGTCCTGAGTCCTGTACGCCCGTCCTGGTCTATTGACCAGGTCAAGACGCCCGTCCCAGGTCCTGGACGCCTGTCCCGACTTTTAAACTTTCAAAAATGACATTTTTGCCCCGAAATTTGCCATTTTCTTGCATATTTCACCTAACACTTCCAAAATCACAAAAACTACGAAATTGTGTTAATAACAGTCAATTGAGAACGATTTAACACCAATTTTGCCCTAAATTATGCCTAAAAATATGTTAAAAAGTTATATGATTTGTGCATATCATATAACCCCACACTTAGCTTTTTGCTTGCCCTCAAGCAAAGTCTACATGAAATTATTGATTTCAAATCATAGGTGTAGTCACTTAAAATTGCTAGCAATGTTTTTATTCCAAAATGGATCATTGAGTTAGATAATTCACAACACAGGTTTGACTGGTTAAGTTGCCATGACAAGGTCTCAAATGTCTCTAGTAGATTATCATGGTCAGGCAGGGTTAACAACTTAATAACTAGACTAAACTCTTCTCTTAGTCATGAGGTTTTCCTGATGTGTAGTGTGTGTATTAGTCCAGACTAGATTGTCAACACAATATAAACTTCTTTTGACTCTTACCAGATAATACTTCGACCGGTTGCTAGACATACCAGCAACAAACAACCTTCTGAGTTTTGAGCTCTGGTGATAAGGTTTTTTTTCAATAAGAATTTTAGTATAAGAACACACTAGGCTATGTATTTTTAGATTGATTGCTCAGGGTATTTTTATGTTCACTTTCACACATCAACTTTAACTACCCATGTAGCAAGTCCAACTCCGATGACTCCCAGACCTACACGACCTTAGGATCAGGCTTTAAGTTCCCTTAAGGAGTGGTGCTCGAGTAGCAAAGGACGCTTGCAAACAACCCTATTTGTTTAACGTTTTTCACTTCCAGCTCAGAGCTTCATCTAGTCATTTAAATTGCTAATACATCCTCAACTGGTCTAATATTATTTGGCTAAGTCTTGAAAAGGTATTTGGTTGAGGTCTCTAATCCAATCTAAGTTGTGCTCAAGTATCAGGAATTCCTTATTTCTAATCGATGAATTCAATAAAATTATCACGTTGTTTCCTACTAATCATAATGCTCTACATACATATCATAGACATAAGTATTTCTTTACCAATCATAACTGCATTTTGAAGTCTGAAAGAGTGAAAAATTTTGAATTTTTTGGAAGGTTGTAATTCTAGTGAAAATATGGGGAAAACATGCAAAACTTTTACTGCTACAGTGCACTGTGCACTGCTACCCCACACTTAAGTTTGACATTGTCCTCAGTGTTCATGCATATCTAACTACCCCACACTTATTTGAAAATTAAGAATAAATAAAAACAAAACAATAAATTCTTACCCCATACTTATTTGACTAAGGGGAAGAGAAAAATAAAACAAAGCAGGTAATAGAAATAATAAAAGAAACAAATGTTGTTATGTCATATAAATCAACGTCATACAAAGATTCATATTTTATACAGCCTAGACATGATCACACATAAAGCAGAAAAAACGAAAGAAAGAAAAAGAAAAGGAAAATAAAAACTAAGAACCGGGCTCATCGTCATCGGGTGCACAGAAGTAGACCTCGGGGTCTTCGGCCAACCGGGAAGTCTGTTGAAAAATCTCCTCGACCCTGCTGCTGGTTGATACGCGAAAATCGTATCACCTTTTTAGCATGTTTTTATATATGATTTATGGTAAAATTGAGAGTAAATTGATCTTAAATGTTCATTATTTACATAATTTCACAGTTTTTATGATTTTGGAAGTGTCAGGTGAAAAGTAGACGAAAATAGCAAATTTTGGGGCAAAAACACAATTTTTGGAAATGTTGACTCGGTCAAAGGGTCAGGACGGGCATCCCGAACCCGGGACGGGCATCCCGAACCCAGGACGGGCATCCCGACCCAGTCAACCTACCGGGACGGGCGTCCAGGACTCAAGACGGGCATCCCGACTTGGTCAACAGACTAGGACGGGCGTCCCGAACCCCCAGATCCAATCCCACATCGAATTTTTGATGAAAAATAACCCCGGGAAGCTGCTATAAATACCCCAGGCCTTCAGCAGTTGAAATCATTCCTCTCCACTCGATCTGAGTCATTAAGTGGTTTCCAGTGTACAATTCTCTAGTACACAACTCACTCAGAGACTCGGATCTCAGTTTTCTTTCTTATTAGTGTTTTGTTTTAGTTTCTGAGAAATAGTCTCAGATCTTAGGCTTCTATAGATAGGTTCGTTTTTGGTATTCATAGAATACCCGAGATTTCGTTAGGAGATCCTAAGAGGGCTCTAGGCGTTCGAAGAGTCAATCCACAGGGCTGGGCTTAAGCTGGGTATTAAGGTAAAGCCCAGTTACTAGGCTGAGGAGGCGTCCTCCGAAGGTTCTGGCGAGCAGAGTCAGGGCGAGCAATACGACATATACAGCAGTACGCTCCGTCGGTGAGACTACGTAAAGGGTGATTTCTTTATGGCATCAGTCCCCATGTCCCTCTCTTATATGTTGTTATTGTGTTGTTCTAAAGATTTATTATGAATACGAGATTACGATTTTTATGAATAGTTGTTTTATATGTTGACGTTGTTATGTTTTTCCGGAAATAGCCACCTGCTTAACATTCACTATGTCTGCATGTCTAATGTGCTCTTTTAAACTCAAGTTAGGGTTATAGACAATTCCTAACCACGGTCTAATCATAACCTGTTTAGTTTAATAGGCATCAATTAGTATTGGTATCTGCCATGGTAGATAAAATAACCTGCTGAACACCCTGTTTGTTAGAGTAGTCTAGGTAAGTCGAGCCGAGTCCGATTATGCCGGTTGCTAGGGCAAGCTGTATGATCCCCGAAGTGACATAGGGCTTTCATGGATGCCTTCGTCCCGAACCGTGAGTAGGGCCATCATTAAGGTAGGGCGGTTTATTAGAAATCTCGGATGTGGTACGCCTTTAGACACAGAACATAGTTGCAATCCAGGCCAAGACATGTCTAAAATACTCGAATATAGGTCAATCAACATATAGGAACAATATAACATAGAATCAGGACTCATCTATAAAACACTTCTAGGATTAATTAGACTTAAACCTAGTGGAGAACGGATCACCCTCTCATCAAAGTATTTGTTGAAGATTGCATAACTGGATCATAAGATAGGAGTTAGGATAAAAGGCTAGTTACTACTAAGCCGTTGCCACTTCCCTGGGAGTACGATATTTAACTTAATAAAATCGTAGATACTTTCCAACAGACTAGCTACACGATAGGTACTCTGCCTTAGGTTCTGGTTGATTAAGTGACAATAATTGAATGCTAAGTGACAGTTAGTAAGACTCAGTCCTTAATTACTCATAATCGACATAGGTAAATAAAGCCTATCTTTTAGCATACAAATCGGAACTGCATCACTGGTCATGCTGAATCTATCTTCCATCATCGACATCCACCTCTCGATGTTTGCCATATCCCTGCTATGTTGGGCTGTGAATTCCGCTAATCCTTGCAACATATGTCGCTCAAAGGTGGTGCGTGGGACGAATGTTTGAGTCGGAGGTATATACGTTGGGGTCAACCCCGGTACTGATGGCTCTCCCTGCTGCTCTGTGTGGATTGAGTAGCACCCAGTGGCGTCCCATACGACCATCCCCATGTTCTGTAGAATGGTCAGGTCTGTAGGAATGGTGGTCGGGGCAACCTGGGTCAACTCTGAGCCCTCAATGTCTAGCTCCAAGTAGTGGGCTATCCTGTTGATGAACGGCCCGAGCCCTAGACACTGCTTCCGAGTGTCCATAGTGAAGCCCCGCATGATGACAGTGATGAGTCGAGCCATCTCTACTGTAGCACCCATATGCATGTTGGCCAGGAGGAATGTCTCCATCTGGGTGACATTCCCGGGGGCCGCCCGATGTCCTGATAGAGTATGCGCTATAATAGTATGTAAATAGCGAAGAGCAGGATGAATACCTGTGGCTTTCGTGAAGCCATGTTGGTAGGGGACGCCAGTTGTACAGATCTGAGCCCAAGCGGTAGAGACATCCTCAGAAGTGAAGTCTCGAACTGCTGTGGTGTAGGCGGGCGTATCCAACTATTCCCTTTGCCAGATACCCAAGGTGATGCCGAACTCGGTCATGCTCATCGATCGATCCATTCCGCCTAGTCGGAATGTGATATGCTCCTACTAGAATGTAAAGGAAGCATAGAATTCACATACCAGCTCGAGGTAGGTCGGATCGGTGACGATGAAAACTTGACTGTAGGGTAGTACGTCGAGTATGCGTCGGACCTCTTGCTCAACTCCCAGTGTTTGGACTGCTGCCCAGTCATGCATTCTGCCAACCAGTACGCTGCGTCCGATGTGTCCAGGACACCTCTCCTGAGATGGCGGAATGGAAGGAAAGAGCATAAAAGGATGTGCCACAGATGTGACGGTCATGGAAGAAGTAATACAAGCGCGTTTTGGAGCCATCTGTTTGAAAACGTTTGAGAGAATTTGAGAAATCTAGCGGGAAAGAAAATTTGAATTCGAATTCTGGAGGTAAATTCGAATTCAGAAGGATGGATTTTGGTTAGGGAAGGATTTTGAGTTTTTGGAGTGAAAGTCAAATTTTGGAGGGAAATTCGAATTTTGGAAGGAAATTCAAAAGTTCAAATTTTTGAGGGAAATTTGAATTTTGAAATTTCAAGAGTTTGCCAAAAATTTGTAGAGAGAAGGTGGAGAGAATTTTATAGAGAGATAATTTTTTTGGTGGTTGGTTTGGGAGGAAATGGGAAAAAATTGGGTTTTTATAGAAGGGGACCGCCCTCGGGACGCCCGTCCCGGCTGGACGGCCTTCCAGAAGCGGGACGCCCATCCTAACTACATCGGGATGCGTGCCACTTTCTGATTTTTATTTTTTTTTCATAATTCCCTGCAAATCTTAATACACCAAAAACAATTATAATCTTTAACAAGTCTTCATTGTTAGCATATAAAATTCAGAAGTTGTTAAAAACCCTTGCAAAAATTCTCAATCTCTTTTCAAAAACCATAACTACCGTAATCATATCCTAACTCTATTCAGCATAAATTCTAGAAAAACAAAAGACTAAATTTATACAATTTAATTAATGAAAAATAAACTGGTAACACATTTGTTTTTCGTAAAGAATTGAAAAATAAAATGTTTGAAAACATTTCTGAATAAAATAAAAGACCCTTTTAAAGTTTTAAAATAAAAAGTAGGGGTCAGTTAATAACTTTTAGTTCAAACAGTTTATTTGCTGAAAAAAAAATCTTCCCTTTATCTATCGGTCCTTGTTCCTTATCTCTCGCATCTCTACTCGCATAACTCTCATCTCATCCCTTTGCCTACCCTTCTCACTTCGTATGTCAGCTAACTCCCGTAGTATCTGTGCACCTTGGCTTTCCTGGAGGCTTACTGTGGCCCTGAGTTGGTCCATGTTGGCTGTGATATTCAGAATGCTCTGTTCCGAGTGACACAGTCTGCTTGCGATCGCTTGATCCATCTGGTAAATCCTGTGAGTCAAAGTATTTATCTGCATGGACAAAACTAACTGAAAACTATTAGTACTTCCTCCGGATGAAGGGGTGTGCTCGTTAGGCGTTGGGGTGTACTCAGGAGATGTTGGTGAGTTTTGGGTTTGGTCAAGGGGTTCTGGATATCTAGGAACTCTTTGGGCATGAGTGTGAACTGGAGATTTTTTAGGTTCTTCTCTTGGAGGAAAGGTTTCTTCAGAAGGGTCCTCTTCCATGGGACTGGGCTCACGGGTGTTCAGTAATCTTCTCACTAAATCACTGGTGTCTAGGCTTGAGTTTATTTCTATAGGTTATGGAGGATTGTTCCCCAATGGTATCTCTGATTCAGGCCTAGATGGTCCTTCGGGTTTCGTCTTCTTTCGACCTTGAGCGTCAGGATTTCCTGTTTTCTTTGCTTGGTTTGTAGCTGCTCTTGTTCTCTTCATCTATGAGTGTAAAGTCTGGTTAGGAAAACAAATAATAGAACAAACAAAAAGGGAAAAACAAAATACGGATAAATTTAAAAACAAGAAAAATATTTTTGGGGTTAAATTTTTTTTGAAAGCAGTTAAATTTCCTTAATACAGTTTTAGAATAATGATGCTGCTCAGACTGATATGCTAAAATAGGTGTTGTTTTACCCTATGTTGATTATGAGTAATTAAGGACTTAGATTGACTAATTGGCACTTTTAGTCTCTATGCTGTCACTTAATCAGTTAGAACCTAAGGCAGAGTACCTATCGTGTAGCCAGTCTGTTGGAAAGTATCTACGATTTTATTTAAATTAAATATCGTACTCCCAGGGAAGTGGTAACGGCTTAGTAGTAACTATCCTCTTACCCTACTCTTATCTTATGTTCCAGTTATGCAATCGTTCATCAATATCTTTGATGAGAGGGTGATTCATTCTCCACTAGGTTTAAGTCTATTTAAGCCTAAAAGTGTTTTAAAGATAATGTCTTAATTCTATGTTATACTGTTCTACATATTGATTGACCTATCTTCGAGTATTTTAGATATATCTTGGCCTAGATTGCAACTATGTACTGAGTCTAAAGGTGTACCACTTCTGAGTTACCTGATAAACCGCCCCATCGCCATTGACGGCCCTACTCACGGTTCGAGCTAAAGGTATCCATGAAAGCCCTATGTCACTTAGAGGATCATGCCGCTCGCCCTAACGCCGGCATAAACACACAAACTCAGCCTACTTAGATGACTCTAACAAACAGGGTGATCTCTAGGTTATTTCATCTAATATGGCAGACACCAATGCTTCCAACGGGAAAGTCCTAAATTGATGCATGTTAAACTAAACAGGTTATGATTAGATCGTGGTTAGGAATTGTCTATAACCCTACATTTAGTTTAAAAGAAACTACATTAGACATGCAGACATAATGAATATTAAGCTGGTGGCCATTTCCAGAAAATCATAAAGAACTTCAACATGTATAACAAATACTCATAAAATCATAATCCAATAAACATAATTAATATTTGGACGAACATAGTACAGACATATAATGAGAGGGACTGGGGGACTGATGCCATAAAGAATTCACCCTTTACTTAGTCTCGCAGATGGAGTAACTGCTTGTATATGTTGGACTGCTCGACAGAACCTTCAGAGGACGCTTCCTCAGCCTAGTAGCTGGACTTTACCTTAATACCCAGGTTAAGCCCAGCCCTATGGACTGACTCTTCGAACGCCTAGAGCCCTCTTAGGATCTCCTAACGAAATCCCGGGTATTCTATGAATACCGAAAATGAACCTATCTATCGTATCCTAGGATCTGAGACTAATTCTCAGAAAAAAAGAAAACGAGACACTATCTAGAAATAAAAGAAAACTTATACTGAAATTTGAGTCTCTAAGTGACTTGTATACTGGAAAACTGTATACTTGAAGTCACTAAATGACTCAGATCGAGTGGAGAGGAGTGATTTCAACTGAGGAAGGCCTAGGGTATTTATAGCAGCTTTCTGGAGTGATTTTCTCTCAAAAATTCGATGTGGGATTTTAACCAGGCATCTAGGACGGCCGTCCTGGATTGTGACGCCCGTCCCGGCCTGTTGACTATGTCAGGACGGCCCATCCCGAGTCCTGGACACCCGTCCTGGCCTGTTGACCAGGTCAGGACGCCCATCCTGATTCGGGACGCCCACCCCGACTTCTGAATTTTTGAAAATTGCGTTTTTGCCCCGAAATTTGCCATTTTCTTATACTTTTCACATGACACTTCCAAAATCACAAAAACTGTGAAATTGAGTTAATAACAATCAATTAAGACCGATTTACTACCAATTTCACCCTAAATTATGCCTAAAAACATGCTAAAAATGTGATATGATTTATGCATATCAAATAATTTTCTAAAATTTCATTATCCTAAATGTCTTAATTTCAGATAATATCTAAAATTAATTAGTTATGATAACCCTATATTTCGGAAACTAATTGTCTAACTAGCATAAAATAAGTGTTATGTCTAAGGTATAGATTACTACCGTTACCTATCATAAGTCTCTAGAATTTTAATGAGGAATCCTAAATTCGTTATGATATTTCCCCGACAACGGTGCCAAAAATCTGATTCGTTCTGATCAATATGCTAAAAATATTTGTTGTTTACCCTATATCGATTATGAATAACTAAGGACTTAGAATTACTAATTGTCACGTTTAGTATCTATGTTGTCACTTAATCAATCAGAACCTAAGGCAGAGTACCTATCGTGTAGCTAGTCTGTTCGAAAGTACCTACGATTTTAATTTAATAATTTTATCGTACTCCCAGGGAAGTGGTAACGGCTTAGTAGTTACGATTTTAATTTAATAATTTTAGTAGTTACTATCCTTTTACCCTAACTCTTATCTTATGATCCAGCTATGCAATCGTTCATCAAAATCTTTGATGAGAGGTTCATTCCTTCTACACTAGGTTCAAGTCTATTTAAGCCTACAAGAGTGTTTTACAGACAGTGTTCTGAATATGTTATATTGTTCCTACATGTTGATTGACCTATCTTAGAGTATTTTAGATATATCTTTGTCTAGATTGAAATTATGTACTGATTCTACTTGTGTACCACATCTGAGTTATCTAATAAACCGCCCAATCGCCATTGACGGCCCTACTCACGGTTCGAGCTAAAGGCATCCATGAAAGTCCTGTGTCACTCAGGAGATCATGCCGCTCGCCCTAACGCCGGCATAAACACTCAAACATAGCCTACTTAGACTACTTTAACAAACATGGTGATCTATAGGTTATTTCATCTAATATGGCAGACCTTAATGCTTCCAACGGGAAGTCCTAAATTAAGGCCTGATAAACTAAACAGGTTATAATTAGACCGTGGTTAGGAGTTGTCTATAATCATTCATCTAGTTTAAAAGAGCAAGTAGACATGCAATCATAATGACAGTTAAGCTGGTGACCTTTCCGGAAAAATGTAAATGACTTCAACATGCATAACACATATTCATAACATCATAATTTAATATTCAACATGGGTCTTTGGACAAACACAGTACAGACACATAAAGAGAGGGACAAGGGGACCATCGCCATAAAGTATTCACCCTTTATTAGGTCAGCTGATGGAGCAACTACTTGTGCATCCTGGACTACTTGACCCGACTCTACTAGACAGAACCTTCGAGGACGCTTCCTCAGCCTAGTAGCTATGCTTTACCTTACGTCCCGTGCTTAAGCAAAGTCGTATTGACTAACTCTTCGAACGCCTAGAGCTCTCTTAGGATCTCCTAACGAAATCATGGGTATTCTATGAATAATAAAAATGAACCTATCTAGTCATATTCTAAGATCTGAGACAGACTCTCAGAAACAAAGAACACGAGACACTCTCAAAAACTATAAATCTACCTAAACGAAAAAACACCTAAAATCACTGAGTGACTTGTATACTATAGAAAATTGTATACTTGAAGTCACTAAATGACTCAGATCAAGTGGAGAGGAATCAATTCAACTGTGAAAGGCCTAGGGTATTTATAGCAGGGGAAATGGGTGAATTTCTCTTCAAAAATCGATGTGGGAGTCTGAATTGGGGTTCGGGATGCCCGTCCCAGCCTATTGACCAGGTCAGGACGGCCATCCCGAGTCTTGGATGCCCGTCCTGGTCTGTTGACCAGGTCAGGACGCCCGTCCCGACTTTCGAACTTCCGAAAATCAAGTTTTTGCCCCGAAATTTACCATTTTCTTGCATATTTCCCCTGACACTTCCAAAATCACAAAAACTGGTGAAATTGTGTTAATAATAGTCAATTGAGAATGATTTAACACTAATTTCGCCCTAAATTGTGCCTAAAAACATGCTAAAAAGTGATATGATTTGTGCATATCAGTTCAGTTTGGAGGAACTGCTGCTGAGAATCCTCTTGAGCACTTGACCAAATTTTTGGCTCTCTGCGAAGGTCTTAAAGGAGATAACACTGCTGAGGTAACTAAGCTAAACCTCTTTCCCTATTCACTTAAGGATAGAGCTAAAATATGGTTGGCACAATTGCCTACTAACTCAATCACAACTTGGGATGAGTTAAGTAAGGCATTCTTGGAGGAATATTATTCCGCAGCAAGAGTCTTAGAATATAGCAGAGCTCTTTCCAGTTTTACTCAAGCTGCAGATGAGACAGTAATCGAGGCCTGGGACAGATTCAAGGAACTCCTAAGACTTTGCCCTCAGCACGGACTTACTGAAGCTTTGCTGATCCAAAAATTCTATGGGGGTATGACAGAAATAGGCAAGCAAGTTCTTGATGGACTCATCCCTCAGTGCGGTTTCAATGGCCTTAACGAAGTAGACGCTAGGAACGCCCTAGAGAGACTCTAAAAAACAGTAAGAATTGGCGCACAGGTGGTCGCACCAAGAAACAAATGGTTAATGCGGCTAATGCTTCTATCGATGAACAGTTTGAGGCATTCAAAGCTAGTGTCACTAACCAGCTTAATGCCTTCCAACAAGGAAAGAACATTCAACCTGTATATCAAATCTGCGAATTTTGCCAAGGACTACATTTTAGTAGGGATTGTTATGGAAATGGAATATTAACTATTCCAGGAGAAATGGAACAAGTTGAGGCAATTAACTCTGCCCCTATGGAAAATACATACAACCCCAGCTGGAAGAACCATCAAGGGTTTAGTTGGAGAAACAACTCTAGAAATACAAATATCCGGAAGTGATGCATTCCGACTGACATGCTAAAATAGGCGTTATTTTACCCTATGTTGATTATGAATAACTAAGGACTTAGAATGACTAATTGTCACATTTAGTCTCTATGTTGTCACTTAATCAATCAGAACCTAAGGCAGAGTACCTATCGTGTAGCTAGTCTATTGGAAAGTATCTACGATTTTAATTAAATCAATTTATCGTACTCCCAGGGAAGTGGTAACGGCTTAGTAGTAACTATCCTCTTACCCTAACTCTTATCTTATGATCTAGTTATGCAATTGTTCATCAAATTCTTTGATGAGAGGGTGATTCATTCTTCACTAGGTTCAAGTCTATTTAAGCCTAAAAGAATGTTTTACAGATAATGTTCTGATTTTATGTTATACTGTTCCTACATGTTGATTGACCTATCTTTGAGTATTTTGGATATATCTTGGTCTAGATTGCAATTATGTACTGATTCTACCTGTGTACCACATCTGAGTTACCTAATAAACTGCCCTACCTTAATGACGGCCCTACTCACGGTTCGAGCTAAAGGCATCCGTGAAAGTCTTGTGTCAGTCAGGAGATCATGCCACTCGCCCTAACGCCGGCATAAACACACAAACTCAGCCTACTTAGATTACTTTAACAAACATAGTGATCTATAGGTTATTTCATCTAATATGGCAGACATTAATGCTTCCAACGGGAAGTCCTAAATTAATACCTGTTAAACTAAACAGGTTATGATTAGACCGTGGTTAGGAGTTGTCTATAACCATTCATCTAGTTGAAAAGAAACTAAAGTAGACATGCAGTCATAATGATTGTTAAGCTGGTGACCATTTTTGGAAAAATATAAATGACTTCAACATGCAAAACACATATTCATACAATCGTAGTTTAATATTCATAATAGTTATTTGGACGAACACAATACAGACATATAAAGAGAGGGACAAGGGGACCGATGCCATAAAGTATTCACCCTTTACGTAGTCCGCTAATGGAGCAACTGCTTGTATATGTTGAACTGCTTGTCCCGACTCTGCTTGGTAGAACCTTCGGAGGACGCTTCCTTAGCCTAGTAGCTATGCTTTACCTTAATACCCAGCTTAAGCACAACCTTGTTGACTGACTCTTCGAACACCTAGTGCCCTCTTAGGATCTCCTAATGAAATCCCGGGTATTCTATGAATACCAAAAACGAACCTATCTAGTTGTATTCTAAGATCTGAGACAAACTGTCAGAAACGAAGAACATGAGACACTCTCTAAAACTATAAACATACCTATACTAAAACCTGAAATCACTAAGTGACTTGTATACTATAGAAAATTGTATACTTGAAGTCACTAAATAACTCAGATCGAGTGGATAGGAATGATTCCAACTGAGGAAGGCCTGAGTTTTATAGCAGGGGAACTGGGTGAAATTCTCTCAAAAATTCGATGTGGGACTTTGACCAGGCATTCGGGACGCCCGTCCTAAATCTGGGATGCCCGTCCCGGCCTGTTGACCAGGTCAGGACGGCCGTCCTGGGTTCTGGAAGCCCATCCCAACTTCTGAACTTCTGAAAATCACGTTTTGCCCCAAAATTTGCCATTTTCTTACACTTTTCACATGACACTTCCAAAATCACAAAAACTATGAAATCGAGTTAATAACAGTCAATTGATAACGATTTAACTCCAATTTCGCCCTAAATTGTGCCTAAAACATGCTAAAAAGTGATATGATTTGTACATATTAGGAAGCGAGCACCTCAGCAAATGCCCTATCCGCAGAACTAGCAAGTCACTTTTCCAACACCAAGAAATTATGTTCCAGTCGACCCTATGCAAGAATTTCGAGACATGCTGAAGAGCATCGCGGACTCTAACAAGGAATGATGGAGTCAAATAAAAAGATTCAAGAGTCTCATGTAGAAAGGATTCAGCAAAATGAGAATAGGCAGAAGCAGATTGAGTAGACAGTAAAAAACACATAAACCACCTTGCATACCTTAGAAAGACAGATGGGGCAGCTCTCGACCTATTTATCTCAAAGGTCTCAAGGAATGCTACCAAGCAACAATGAGACTAACCCGCAAAATGAATGCAAGACCATTACTCTAAGATCGGGTAAAGTTCTACCTCCTTCTCCCTCAAAATCTTCTAATCCTCCTATTCTTGTGCAGGAAGAAGAAGAAAGCTCCAAAGAACCAACGCCGACGGTAGTCGAAACCGAAGTAGCGATGGAAGGGAAGAAGGAGTCCATCCCTGAGTATCGACCAAGAGTACCTTACCTTGCAAGACTAATGCAGAATAAAGATAAGGAGCAATTTGAAAAGTTTTTCAAAAACTTTAGTCAGATTCATGTTAATTTGCCATTGCTTGATGTTATTTCTGAAATGCCTAAATATGCTAAGTTTTTTAAAGAAATTATTAGTAATAAAAGAAAATTTGACATGGACAAGGTGGTTCTTAATGAAGAATGCTCGGCAGTTCTACTAAAAAAACTGCCCTCTAAACAGAAAGATCTAGGCTGCTTTACCTTGTCATGTACAATTGGAAATATTACTAATATGCATGCATTAGTAGATTTAGGAGCTAGTATCAATTTGATGCCATCTAGTTTATTTGATAAATTAGGATTACATGAATTGAAAATGACTAGAATGTGCATACAACTTCCTGATAGGACAGTTAAGATTCCCAGGGGGATAGTTGAACACCTCTTAGTAAAGGTTGGAAAATTTGTCTTTCTTGTGGATTTTATTGTCATGGATATGAATGGTGATATGCACAAATCGTATACCTTTTTTAGCATGTTTTTATGTATGATTTAGGATGAAATTGATAGGAAATCGATCTTAATTGATTGTTATTTACTCAATTTCACATTTTTTATGATTTTGGAAGTGTCAGGTGAAAAGTAGACGAAAACAGCAAATTTTGGGGCAAAAATGCAATTTTTGGAAATGTTGACTTGGTCAACGGTCCGGGACGGGCGTCCCGACCCAGTCAAACCACCAGGACGGGCGTCCCAATCCTGGACGGGCGTCCCGAAACACCAGAATTTGTCCCACATTTTTCACTCCAGAAAGCTGCTATAAATACCCCAGGCCTCCAGGAGTTGAAATCATTCCTCTCCACTCGATCTGAGTCATTCAAAGACTTCCAGTGTACAATTCTCGAGTACACAAGTCACTGAGAGACTCGGGTTTCAGTTTCAGTTTTCTTTCTTTCTTTAGTGTTTCGTTTTCTTAGATTCTGAGAAATAGTCTCAGATCTTAGGCTTCGATAGATAGGTTCATTTTTGGTATTCATAGAATACCGGGATTTCGTTAGGGGATCCTAAGAGAGAGATAGGGTGCGTGTTCTTAGTCAGATTAGGGCAATTTGCTTAAGCCCGGGATGTAAGGTAAAGCAATTGCTACTAGGTCTGAGGAGCGTTCTCCGAAGGCTCTGCCGAGCAGAGTAGGATCGAGCAGTCAGGAGCATACAGGAGCTGCAGCGCCGGCTGGACCTGCATAGAGTGGTGATTACTTTATGACAGTGGGTCCCCTAGACGAGGTTCTGTATGTTTACGAATTGTTTTATCTAAATATTAATTTGAATATCAGATTACGATTCTTATGAATATCTGTTTTATATGTTGAAGTTGTTATGATTTTCCGGAAATGGCCACTTGCTTAAATATTCATTATGTCTGCATGTCTATTGCCGTTCTTTTAAACTGAAATTAGTGTTATAGACAATTCCTAACCACGGTCTATTCATAACCTGTTTAGTTTAACAGGCATCAATTAGTATTGGTGTCTGCCATACTAGATAAAATAATCTGCGGAACACCATGTTGGTTGAAAGTAGTCTAGGTAGGCTGAGTAGAGTGTTATGCCGGCGGTTATGAGACGAGCAGCATGATACTGAAGTGACATAGGGTACTGTTCATTGCTGACTTTAGTCCGAGCCGTGAGTAGGGCCGTTACCCTTAACGATGGGGCGGTAGCGTAGAAACTCAAATGTGGTAACCTTTAGACACAGAACTTAGTTGCAATCCAGGCCAAGACATGTCTAAAATACTCGAATATAGGTCAATCAACGTATAGTAACAGTATAACATAAGAATCAGGACTCATCTATAAAACACTTCTAGGATTAATTAGACTTAAACCTAGTGGAGAATGAATCACCCTCTCATCAAAGTATTTGATGAAGATTGCATAACTGGATCATAAGATAGGAGTTAGGATAAAAGGCTAGTTACTACTAAGCCGTTGCCACTTTCCTGGGAGTATGATATTAGTAAAATAAAATCGTAGATACTTTCCAACAGACTAGCTACACGATAGGTACTCTGCCTTAGGTTCTGATTGATTAAGTGACATAAATTGAATGCTAAAGTGACAGTTAGTAAGACTCAGTCCTTAATTACTCATAATCGACATAGGTAAATAAAGCCTATCTTTTAGCATACCAATCGGAACGCATCAGATTTTTGGCGCCGTTGCCGGGGATATATCATAATGAATTTAGGATTCCTGATCAAAATTCTAGAGGCTTATGATAGGTAACGGTAGTAACCTAGACTTTAGACCGAACACTTATGTTATACCAGTTAGACAATCAATTCCGAAATATAGGGTTATCATAACTAATTGATTTTAGATATTATCTGGAATTAAGACACTTAGGATAACCCAATTTTAGAAAATTATTCTAAAACCATATTGAGGGAATTTAATTGCTTTCGAAATTAAACATAAAAAGAAAAAAATGTTAAAATCTAAAAATCCAAAAAAAAGAATGTATTTTTCTTGCTCAACGGTGAGTTGTTCCTTTTCCCTATCTCTTGTTTTTTTTAGTTGTTTTCTTAGTTGCTCTTTTTCGTGTTTTCCTTCCTTTATTTAATTTCGAAGAAATAAAAATGGAAATGAGGATAAAATATATTTTCTTCTGAGTTGTAAATGTTGGCTTAGATTTTTATCGGGAAGAAACTCTATTTTAGAATTTTCTTAGAGTCATGCCGGCCTTATTAGGATGAGTTATGAAATAGTTTTTCCTTAATAGCCAGACCTTTGAATGTTCTATTGGAAAAAGGATGTTCCTTTTGTTTTGCTGATGATTGCATGAGAATTTTTAAAACCAAAAGGAATTATTGCACCCATTATGACATCACCTAATTGAAATCTGCTTTTTGAATGAATATGTGATGTAATGATGTAGTAAGAACTGTTTTAGACAGAAACATGATAAGAAAGTTCATGTATGATAAATCCTAATCTTATCTAGTATTGTCTAAAAACAATAGGTTACACTGATCACTCTGAGACATCTGTGTTCAATAAAACTGATACTGAACCATAATTGATTAAGTTAGGTTTTATTGTTACCTGAGTTTGATATAGAAAAAAAGGGGTAAGAAAAAGGGTTGAAAATCTAGAAAGCAAACCATTGGTCTAGATTAGAAAACCCCGAGTTAGAGGCTAGTGTAATACTGATAAATTTTTAGATGAAAACTTATTTGCATTGTTTGCTATGTATAATAATTCTCATCTGTGGTTTATTTCAAATTATCTAGTCATTGAATAAGTTCCAAGTGATATGACTTATCAGCAAAAGAAGAAATTCTTTGCTGATTTGAAATATTACTACTGGGCAGTTTCTCTTCTCTTTCAAATTTTTGCAGATCAGTTGATCAGAAGATGTGTCTCAGAAGACGAAGGCCACAAGAGTTTGGAGCATTTCCCTAAAGAATCTATAGGAGACCAATTGACTACTATCAACACTGTCCGGAAAGTGTTGAAAGCAAGATCTTGTTGACCCACCAGATTCACTGATTTTGTATCTCTGATACAGTCCTGCGATGCTTGCCAAATAACAGGTAACACATCTTCCAGAGATCATCTACCCCAGCGACGTACACAGAATGTTGCAACCGTTGATATCAGTGGTATTTCGAATCCTTTTCCTTTCTTCCTTTGAACATAATTACATCATAGTAGTCGGGGAACACTTTTTGAAAATAGCCTGAACCACAGGCATTACCTACTAATGATGTTAAAGTCATGTGAAGATTCTATGAGAAGTTGTTTTCTAGATTCAGAATGCCAATGTCTTAGGAAGAAACGTTCAGTCTGTGTATCAAATCTGTGAAGTCTGCTAAGTACCACACTTTAGCAGGGATTGCTATGGGAATGACTGACCATTCCAAGAGGTAGGAGTAGGTTACTGCAGAATGCTGCTCCAATGGGAGACGCATACAATCCCTGCTAGAGGAATCATACGGGATTTAGCTGAGGAGTAATTCGGAAGCTGGAAACTTTCAGAAGACACCACCACAGCAAAACCCACACTCGCAGAATCAATAGATGAGATACTGGCAACAATTAAAGCCAGACCAGTGCAGGCAAGTGATCTACCAAGAGGTAACAAATAGTCGAAGGATATAGAGGAATTTGGCGTTGTATCAGGAGCATAGCAATGGAGGAGCTTGCATCCCCTGCATACAATCAGCTGTGAGAAACTTCCCCGAGGAAGCTTCAAATATTTGGGCCCAGATCTACAACTGGAGCCCCTACCACCACAGCTTTGCCAAAACTTCAGGTATCTTTTCTTCCATTTGAGACTTGCATGCAATACTTTTACTAACATTGGCAGGAAGGCACACAAATCCCAAGAAATCTCATTCCTAGACACGTTCCTCCTGGACACGTTGCTATGATTGTGAGAAATCTTACAAATGATTCGAGGAAGCAGTCCGTGGGGCTCGAGCCAGTCATCAAATGAATAGGCCACTACCTAGAGCTCGACGATGAAGGATCGAAGCTGACGTCATCCGTTCCAGTATCTAGAGCTTACAGAGTCAAGAATGCCTCAGCAATAGCACATGACTAAGGTGAAGAGCTAATTGACAGATCAGAGAAGACCCTTCTGCTCGCGACATGAAGGGAGTTTTTCTAATCCTCATGTTCCTTTACTTTTATTTTCTTTGTTTGGTGTCCTGTTTTGTTATTTCTTTGGTTGTTTTATTTTCTCTCTTACCCTTAGTTAGTCAAATAAGTGTGAGGTAAGAGTTTTGTATTATGTTTTTGTTTCTTGTTTTCAAATAAGTGTGGGGTAGTTTAGCTATGCATGAACACTGAGGACAGTGTCAGACTTAAGTGTGGGGTAGCAGTGCACGGTGCACGGTAGCAGTTGACAAAAGTTTTGCATGATTTTGCTTGTTTTCCCCGTATTTTCACACCCTTCCAAAAATTTTTCAAAATTTTTTCTTTCAGACTTCTAAATGCAGTATGATTGGTTAAACAATTGCTTATGTCTATGATATGTAGGTAGTATGTTGTGGTTAGTAGGAGATAATTGATAACTATTGTTGAACCCATTGATTAGAAGTAGGGAATTCCTGATAATTGAGCACAACTTAGTCTGGATTAGAGACCTCAACCAATTACCTTTTCAAAACTTAACTAGATAAAATTAGACCAGTTGCAGGATGCATTGACAATTGGAATGACTAGATGAGACTCTGAGCCAAAAGTGAAAAAGAAAAAAAAATGAGCTAATTAAAATAGGGTAGTTTGCCAGCGGCCTTCGCTAGTCGAGCACCACTCCTTCGGGGAACTTAAAGCCTGATGCCCTAAGGTCGTGTAGATCTGGGAGTCATCGGAGTGGGACTCGCTACATGGGTAGTTGAAGTTGACGTGTTCTAAGCAGACTCAAAATACCCTAGAAAATCTATAAACGAAAGAAATCAATAAGAGCTAAATAATTAAAATCTGATCACCAAGGCTCAGAACTTAGAAAGTTATCTGTTGTCAGTGTGTCTAGTGACAGGTCAAAGTGTTATCTGGTAATAGTTAAGACAAGAGTTTATTGTGTTGACTATCTGGTCTGGACTAGTACACACACTACACATCAGGAAGTCCTTATGACTAAGAGAAGAGTTCAACCTAGTTGTTAAATTGTTTTCTGCTCAATCCTAACAATCTACTAGAGACATTTGAGACCTTGTCATAGCAACCTAACCAGTCAAACCTGTGTTAAGAATTATCTAAATAATTTTTTGAATAAAAACATGACTAGAAATTTAAGTGACTGCACATATGATTTAAAATCACTAACTTCATGTAGAGTTTGCTTGAGGACAAGCAAAAAGCTAAGTGTGGGGTTATTTGATATGCACAAATCGTATACCTTTTTTAGCATGTTTTTATGTATGATTTAGGATGAAATTGATAGGAAATTGATCTTAATTGATTGTTATTTACTCAATTTCACATTTTTTATGATTTTGGAAGTGCCAGGTGAAAAGTAGACGAAAACAGCAAATTTTGGGGCAAAAATGCAATTTTTGGAAATGTTGACTTGGTCAATGGTTCGGGACGGGCGTCCCGAATTCAGGACGGGCGTCCCGACCCAGTCAAACCACCAGGACGGGCGTCCCAATCCTGGACGGGCGTCCCGAAGCACCAGAATTTGTCCCACATCGAATGTTTTGGAATTTTTCACTCCAGAAAGCTGCTATAAATACCCCAGGCCTCCAGGAGTTGAAATCATTCCTCTCCACTCGATCTGAGTCATTCAGAGACTTCCAGTGTACAATTCTCGAGTACACAAGTCACTGAGAGACTTGGGTTTCAGTTTCAGTTTTCTTTCTTTCTTTAGTGTTTCGTTTTCTTAGATTCTGAGAAATAGTCTCAGATCTTAGGCTTCGATAGATAGGTTCATTTTTGGTATTCATAGAATACCGGGATTTCGTTAGGGGATCCTAAGAGAGAGATAGGGTGCGTGTTCTTAGTCAGATTAGGGCAATTTGCTTAAGCCTGGGATGTAAGGTAAAGCAATTGCTACTAGGTCTGAGGAGCGTTCTCCGAAGGCTCTGCCGAGCAGAGTAGGATCGAGCAGTCAGGAGCATACAGGAGCTGCAGCGCCGGCTGGACCTGCATAGAGTGGTGATTACTTTATGACAGTGGGTCCCTAGACGAGGTTCTGTATGTTTACGAATTGTTTTATCTAAATATAATTTGAATATCAGATTACGATTCTTATGAATATCTGTTTTATATGTTGAAGTTGTTATGATTTTCCGGAAATGGCCACCTGCTTAAATATTCATTATGTCCTGCATGTCTATTGTCGTTCTTTTAAACTGAAATTAGTGTTATAGACAATTCCTAACCACGGTCTATTCATAACCTGTTTAGTTTAACAGGCATCAATTAGTATTGGTGTCTGCCATACTAGATAAAATAATCTGCGGAACACCATGTTGGTTGAAAGTAGTCTAGGTAGGCTGAGTATAGTGTTATGTCGGCGGTTATGAGACGAGCAGCATGATACTGAAGTGACATAGGGTACCGTTCATTGCTGACTTTAGTCCGAGCCGTGAGTAGTAGGGCCGTTACCCTTAACGATGGGGCGGTAGCGTAGAAACTCAGATGTGGTAACCTTTAGACACAGAACATAGTTGCAATCAAGGCCAAGACATGTCTAAAATACTCGAATATAGGTCAATCAACGTATAGTAACAGTATAACATAAGAATCAGGACTCATCTATAAAACACTTCTAGGATTAATTAGACTTAAACCTAGTGGAGAATGAATCACCCTCTCATCAAAGTATTTGATGAAGATTGCATAACTGGATCATAAGATAGGAGTTAGGATAAAAGGCTAGTTACTACTAAGCCGTTGCCACTTTCCTGGGAGTACGATATTAGTAAAATAAAATCGTAGATACTTTCCAACAGACTAGCTACACGATAGGTACTCTGCCTTAGGTTCTGATTGATTAAGTGACATAAATTGAATGCTAAAGTGACAGTTAGTAAGACTCAGTCCTTAATTACTCATAATCGACATAGGTAAATAAAGCCTATCTTTTAGCATACCAATCGGAACGCATCAAATGGCGAGGGTGGTGTACCCTTGATTCTAGGCCGACCTTTTCTAGCTACCTCTAAGGCACTGATAGATGTCAGCAATGGTCAAATAAAGCTAAGGGTAGAAAATGAAGATATCACATTTGATCTAAATGAAACCGTTAAGTACTCCATGCATTTAGATGATATATGTTTTTGTGTGGATGCTATTGACCAGCTAATTGAAGTTAACATGGCAGATCTATGCTCAAACTATCTAGTATTGAGAGAAGACTCTTTGGAATTGGAAAAAACTGATCTCAATTTTTCCAATTAAGAAATTAGCTCCGACAATTTCGCTGAGATAGATACTCATGAGATGAATAAAGAACAAACATCATTTGAATATCCACCAGACTTGGAGCTATAGGAATTGCCAACTCATCTATGTTATGAATTCCTAGACGACAACAGAAAACTTCCCATCATTCTCACAGTTGATTTAACTGCAGAACATTGGAAGTTGACTGTGGACATGCTCAAGAAGTACAAAAGAGCCTTTGCATACAAAATTGCGGATATTCCAGGTATAAATCCAAGCTTTTGTTTGCATAAGATTCTTTTAGAAAATGAGTATAAGCCATGTGTGCAACCTCAAAGGAGGTTGAATCCTAATGTGTGTGATGTAGTTAAAAAGGAAGTAATCAAATTGTTGGACGCTTGACATATCTATCCTGTCTCTGATAGTGAATGGGTAAGCTCGGTACAGGTGGTACCTAAGAAAGGTGGGATAACAGTTGTTAGAAATGAACATAATGAATTAATTCCTACTAGAACTGTTACTGGTCATCGTGATTGTATTGACTATAGAAAATTAAACACTGAAACACGAAAAGACCATTTCCCTCTTCCTTTTATTGACCAAATGTTAGAAAGGTTATCTGGACATATGTTTTATTGTTTTCTTGATGGTTTTTCTGGATATTTTCAAATCCCAATTTCTCCAGAAGACCAGCATAAATCTACTTTCACATGCCCTTTTGGAACATTTGCATATAGAAGAATGCCTTTTGGTTTGTGTAATGCACCTGCTACTTTCCAACGTTACATGACTGCTATTTTTGAAGACATGTAGGAGAATCTATGGAAGTATTCAAGGATGATTTTTCAGTTTTTGGAAATTCATTTGGGGGTTGTCTAAAGAACTTGGAATTAATGTTAAAACGTTGTATAAAATCTAATTTGGTTCTAAACTGGGAAAAATGTCATTTCATGGTGAAAGAAGGAATTGTGTTAGGACATAAGATCTCACAACACGGTATGGAAGTAGATAAAGCTAAGATTGAAGTTATTTCAAAACTACCTCCACACAACTCTGTAAGATCCATTAGAAGTTTTTGGGATACACTGGTTTTTACCGCAGATTTATAAAAGATTTTTCTCTAATAGCCAAACCATTGACCAATCTACTTAGCAAAGATGTTCCTTTCGTTTTTGATGAAAAATATTTGAAAGCTTTTAACAAACTTAAGGAATTATTAACTACTGCACCCATCATGACATCACTTGACTGGAATTTGTCTTTTGAATTGATGTGTGATGCTAGTGATTATGCCGTAGGAGTTGTTTTGGGACAACGACATGATAAGAAGTTTCATGTGATATACTATACTAGTAAAACTTTGACTGACGAGCAAGAGAACTACACTACCACAGAAAATGAATTACTACTAGTAGTATATGCTTTTGACAAATTTTGATCTTATTTAGTTCTATCTAAAACAATAGTTTATACTGATCGCTCTGTATTAAAATATTTGTTCAATAAAACTGATGCAAAACCGAGACTTATTAGATAGGTTTTATTGCCACAAGAATTTGACATAGAAATAAGGGATAAGAAAGGGTGATGCGTTCCGATTAATATGCTAAAAATAGGTTTTATTTACCCTATATCTATTATGAATAATTAAGAGAATTACTAATTGTCACATTTAGCATATATGTTGTCACTTAATCAATTAGAACCTAAGGCAGAGTACCTATTGACGGGTTTCCAGCCGATATGCTAAATAGGTGTTATTTTACCATATGTTGATTATGAGTAATTAAGGACTGCGATTGACTAATTGTCACATTTAATCTCTATGGTGTCACTTAATCAGCCAGAACCTAAGGCAGAGTACCTATCGTGTAGCTAGTCTGTTGGAAAGAATCTACGATTTTATTAAATAATTATCGTACTCCCAGGAAAGTGGTAACGACTTAGTAGTAGCTAGCCTTTTATCCTAACTCTTATCTTATGATCCAGTTATGCAATCGTCATCAATAATCCTGATGAGAGGGTGATCCATTCTTCACTAGGTTTAAGTCTAATTAGGCCTAAAAGTGTTTATAGACAAAGTTCTGATTCTATGATATACTGTTCCTATATGTTGATTGACCTATCTTCGAGTGTTTTAGATATATCTTATCCTAGAATGCAACTATGTTCTGAGTCTAAAGGTGTACCACCTTCGAGTAATCTAATATACCGCCCCATCGCCAAGGTAAACGGCCCTACTCACGGTTACTACTAAAGATAGCTATGAAAGCCCTATGTCACTTCGGGGATCATGCCGCTTGCCCATAACCGCAGGTATAAACGCTCTACTCAGCCTACCTAGACTACTCTAACAAACAAGGTGTTCCGTAGGTTATTTTATCTAGTATGGCAGATACCAATACTAATTGATGCTTGTTAAACTAAACAGGTTATGAATAGACCGTGGTTAGGAATTGTCTATAACCCTAATTTTAGTTTAAAAGAAACTGCATTAGACATGCAGACATAATGAATATTTAAGCAGGTGGCTATTTCCGGAAAAACATAATAACTTCAACATATATAACAAATATTCATAACAATCAAAATCCAGTATTCATAATTGCTATTTGGACAAACACAATAACAACATATAAGAGAGGGACAGGGGGACTGATGCCATAAAGAAATCACCCTTTACTTAGTCTCGCCGATGGAGCGTACTGCTATATATGTCGTATTGCTTGACCCGACTCTGCTCGCCAGAACCTTCGGAGGACGCTTCCTCAACCTAGTAACTGGGCTTTACCTTAATACCCAACTTAAGCCCAGCCCTGTGGACTGACTCTTCGAACGCCTAGAGCCCTCTTAGGATCTCCTAACGAAATCTCGGGTATTCTATGAATACCAGAAACGAACCTATCTATCGAACCCTAGGATCTGAGACTATTTCTCAGAAACTAAAAATGAAACACAAAAAGGAAAGAAAGAAAACTTATACTAAAATCTGAGTCTCCGAGTGAGTTGTGTACTCGAGAATTGTACACTGGAAACCACTGAATGACTCAGATCGAGTGGAGAGGGATGAATTCAACTGACGAAGGCCTGGGGTATTTATAACAGCTTTCTAGAGTGATTTTCTCTCAAACATTCGATGTGGGACTTGAATTTCTGGTTCGGGACGCCCGTCCCGGTCTGTTGACCAGGTCAGGACGGCCGTCCCGAGTCCTGGATGCCCGTCCTGAATCGGGACGCCCTCCCCGAAGTCCGAACTTATGAAAAATTGCATTTTTGCCCCGAAATTTGTCATTTTCTTCCACTTTTCATCTGACACTTCCAAAATCATAAAACTGTGAAATTGAGTTAATAATGAACAATTAAGACCAATTTACCCTCAATTTCACCCTAAATCATGCCTAAAAACATGCTAGAAATGTGATATGATTTATGCATATCATATAACCCCACACTTAGCTTTTTACTTGTCCTCAAGCAAAGTCTACTCGAAGTTAGTGATTCTAAATCATAGTGCAGTCACTTAAATTCCTAGTCATGTTTTTAATCCAAAAATTTATTCAGACAATTCTTAACACAGGTCTGACTGGTCAGGTTGCTATGACAAGGTCTCAAATGTCTCTAGCAGATTGTTATAGTCAAGCAGAAAACAACTTAACAACTAGGTTGAACTCCTTTCTTAGTCACAAGGTCTTCCTGATGTGTAGTGTGTGTACTAGTCTAGACCAGATAGTCAACACAATATACTCTCATCTTAACTACTACCATATAATATTTCGACCCTGTTGCTAGACATGACAACAATAGACAACTTTCTGAGTTCTGAGCCTTGGTGATCAGATTTTTAATGATTTAGCATTTATTGATTTTCTTTATAGATGTAGGGTATTTTGAGTCTGCTTAGAACACGTCAACTTCAACTACCCATGTAGCGAGTCCCACTCCGATGACTCCCAGACCTACACGACCTTAGGGCATCATGCTTTAAGTTCCCCGAAGGAGTGGTGCTCGAGTAGCGAAGGCAGCTGGCAAACTACCCTTATTTAATTAACTTTCTTTTATTTCTTTTCACTTTTAGCTCAGAGTCTCATCTAGTCATTCTAATTGTCAAAACATCCACAATTGGTCTTAATTTTATCTAGTTAAGTCTTGAAAAGGTAATTGGCTGAGGTCTCTAATCCAGACTAAGTTGTGCTCAGTTATCAGGAATTCCCTATTCCTAATCAATTAGTTCAAGATAGCTATCACATTGCTTCCTACTAACCATAACATTCTACATACATATCATAGACATCAGCAATGTTTAACCAATCATACTGCATTTAGACGTCTGAAAGAATGAAACATTTTGAAAAATTTTGGAAGGGTGTGAAAATATGGGGAAAATAAACAAAATCCTGCAAAACTTTTCTTCCTACAGTGCACTGTGCACTACCCCACACTTAAGTCTGATACTGTCCTCAGTGTTCATGCATTTCTAAGCTACCCCACACTTATTTGAAAACAAGAAACAAAACAGAAAAGATTCTTACCCCACACTTATTCGAAGAACTATGGGTAAGCAATAACAGGGATAACAAGATATAAAAGAAACAATGATGTCATTGGGTGGACCGAAGGCTGCCGGAAAGTCTACTGGAAAGTCTGCCGGAAAGTGGACCTCGGAGTTTTCCACCAGGTGGGAGGTATGCTGATGAATCTCATCGATCCTGCTGGTGTTCATAGCGACTCTGTCCTCTATCAACGGCAGCCATCTCTCGATCTTATCCATATCTCGGCTGTATCGGGCTGAGAGTTTTGCCAATCTGTGCGACATGTGTCGTTCGAAGGCAGTGCGTGGAACAAACGTCTCGGACAGAGGTATGTGTGCTGAAACTGCTCCTGGTGCCGAGGCCTGTCCTGGCTGCTCCGTGTGGATGGAGTAGCGTCCATTTGCATCCCTTACGACCATTCCCATGTTTCGTAGGATAGTGAGGTCCGTAGGAATGGTGGTCGGGGCGACCTGGGTCAGCTCCGAGCCCCTTGATGTCCAACTCCAGGTAGTGAGCTATCCTGGTGATGAATGGCCCGAGTCCCAGACACTGTTACCGAGTGTCTGTAGTGATACGCGAAAATCGTATCACCTTTTTAGCATGTTTTTATGTATGATTTCGGGTGAAATTGAGGGCAAATTGATCTTAATTGTTTGTTATTTACTCAATTTCACAGTTTTTATGATTTTGGAAGTGTCAGGTGAAAAGTGGACGAAAACAGCAAATTTTGGGGCAAAAACGCAATTTTTGGAAATGTTGACTTGGTCAAAGGGTCAGGACGGGCATCCCGAATTCGGGACGTGCGTCCCGACCCAGTCAAAGCACCGGGACGGGCGTCCAGGACTCGGGACGGGCGTCCAGGACTCGGGACGGGCGTCCAGGACTCGGGACGGGCGTCCCGAACCCCTAGATCCAGTCCCACATCAAATTTTTGATGAAAAATCACCCCGGGAAGCTGCTATAAATACCCCAGGCCTCCAGCAGTTGATTTCATTCCTCTCCACTCGATCTGAGTCATTCAGAGACTTCCAGTGTACAATTCTCGACTACACAAGTCACTGAGAGACTCGGGTTTCAGTTTCAGTTTTCTTTCTTTCTTTAATGTTTCGTTTTCTTAGTTTCTGAGAAATAGTCTCAGATCTTAGGCTTCGATAGATAGGTTCGTTTTTGGTATTCATAGAATACCGGGATTTCGTTAGGAGATCCTAAGAGAGAGATAGGGTGCGTGTTCTTAGTCAGATTAGGGCAATTTGCTTAAGCCCGGGATGTAAGGTAAAGCAATTGCTACTAGGTCTGAGGAGCATTCTCCGAAGCCTCTACCGAGCAGAGTAAGATCGAGCAGTCAGGAGCATACAGGAGCTGCAGCGCCGGCTGGACCTGCATAGAGTGGTGATTACTTTATGACAGTGGGTCCCCTAGACGAGGTTCTGTATGTTTACGAATTGTTTTATCTAAATATTAATTTGAATATCAGATTACGATTCTTATGAATATCTGTTTTATATGTTGAAGTTGTCATGATTTTCCGGAAATGGCCACCTGCTTAAATATTCATTATGTCTGCATGTCTATTGCCGTTCTTTTAAACTGAAATTAGTGTTATAGACAATTCCTAACCACGGTCTATTCATAAACTGTTTAGTTTAACAGGCATCAATTAGTATTGGTGTCTGCCATACTAGATAAAATAATCTGCGGAACACCCTGTTGGTTGAAAGTAGTCTAGGTAGGCTGAGTAGAGTGTTATGCCGGCGGTTATGAGACGAGCAGCATGATACTGAAGTGACATAGGGTAACGTTCATTGCTGACTTTAGTCCGAGCCGTGAGTAGGGCCGTTACCCTTAACGATGGGGCGGTAGCGTAGAAACTCAGATGTGGTACACCTTTAGACACAGAACATAGTTGCAATCCAGGCCAAGACATGTCTAAAATACTCGAATATAGGTCAATCAACGTATAGTAACAGTATAACATAGAATCAGGACTCATTGATACGCGAAAATCGTATCACCTTTTTAGCATGTTTTTACGTATGAATTTGGGTGAAATCAAGGGCAATTTGATCTTGATTGTGCATTATTCACTTAATTTCACAGTTTTTATGATTTTGGAAGTGTCAGGTGCAAAGTAGACGAAAACAGCAAATTTTGGGGCAAAACGCAATTTTTGGAAATGTTGACTCGGTCAAAGGTCCGGGACGGGCGTCCCGACCAAGTCAAGGCACCTGGATGGGCGTCCCGACCTGGTCAACAGACCAGGACGGGCGTCCCAATCCGGGAAGGGCGTCCCGAGCCGCCAGAAGCTGTCCCACATCGAATTTTTCAGAGATTTTCACTCCGGGAAGCTGCTATAAATACCCCAGGCCTCCAGCAGTTGAATTCATTCCTCTCCACTCGATCTGAGTCATTTAGTGGTGTCCAGTGTACAATTCTCTAGTACACAACTCACTCAGAGACTCGGATCTCAGTTTTCTTTCTTGTTAGTGTTTTGTTTTAGTTTCTGAGAAATAGTCTCAGATCTTAGGTTTCTATAGATAGGTTCGTTTCTGGTATTCATAGAATACCCGGGATTTCGTTAGGAGATCCTAAGAGGGCTCTAGGCGTTCGAAGAGTCAGTCCACAGGGCTGGGCTTAAGCTGGGTATTAAGGTAAAACCCAGTTACTAGGCTGAGGAAGCGTCCTCCGACGGTTCTGGCGAGCAGAGTCGGGTCAAGCAATACGGCATATACAGCAGTACGCTCCATCGGCGAGACTTCGTGAAAGGTGAATTCTTTATGGCATCGGTCCCCCTTTCCCTCTCTTATATGTTGTTATTGTGTTTGTCCAAATAACTGTTTGAATACCAGATTATGTTTTTATGAATATTTGTTATTTATGTTGAAGTATTATGTTTTTCTAGAAATGGCCACCTGCTTAAATATCCATTATGTCTGCATGTTTATTGCCGTTCTTTTAAACTGAAATTAGGGTTATAGACAATCCTAACCACGGTCTATTCATAACCTGTTTAGTTTAACAGACATCAATTAGTATTGGTGTCTGCCATACTAGATAAAATAATCTGCGGAACACCCTGTTGGTTGAAAGTAGTCTAGTAGGTAGGCTGAGTAGAGTTTTATGCCGGCGGTTATGCGACGAGCAGTATGATCCCCAAAGTGACATAGGGCGGTCATTGCTGACTTTAGTCCGAGCCGTGAGTAGGGTCGTTACCCTTAACGGTGGGGCGGTAGCGTAGAAACTCAGATGTGGTAGCCTTTAGACACAGAGCATAATTGCAATCCAGGCCAAGACATGTCTAAAACACTCGAATATAGGTCAATCAACGTATAGTAACAGTATAACATAAAATCAGGATCTAATCTTTAAAACACTTTCAGGTTTAGCTAGACTTAAACCTAGTGGAGAATGAATCACCCTCTCATCAAAATTATTGATGAAGATTGCATAACTGGATTATAAGATAAGAGTTAGGAAGAAAGGCTAGTTACTACTAAGCCGTTGCCACTTCCCTGGGAGTACGATATTTATTTAATAAAATCGTAGATACTTTCCAACAGACTAGCTACACGATAGGTACTCTGCCTTAGGTTCTGGCTGATTAAGTGACACCATAGAGACTAAATGTGACAATTAGTCAATCACAGTCCTTAATTATTCATAATCAACATAGGGTAAAATAACACCTATTTAGCACATCGGTCGGAAACCGCATCAGATTTTTGGCGCCGTTGCCGGGGAAATATCATAATGAATTTAGGATTATTGGCCACAATTCTAGAAACTTATGATAGGTAGCGGTAGTAACCTAGACTTTGACTTACACTTATCTTATACTAGTTAGACAATCACTTTCCTAAATATAGGATTATCATAACTAATTAATTTTAGATAATATCTGGAATTAAGACACTTAGGATAATCAAATTTTAGAAAATTATTCTAAAAACCATATTAAGGAAATTTACCTGCTTTCTAAATAAATCAAAATACATAAAAATATTTTTCTTACTTTCTTGTTTCACTGTCCTACTTTTTGCTATTTGTTGTTTCTAACCAGACTTTGCACTCAGAAATGAAGGGAACAAGAGCCCAGGATATTCTGGACGAAGTAGAACATAACACTTCCCCAGAAATCCAAACAATTCCTTCTTCTCCCGAATACACTCCTGCTTCTCCCGAATACACTCCTGTTTCTCTCGAATATACTCCTAAATCTCCCGAGTACACCCCGAAATCTCCTGAATATACTCCTGCATCCCCCGCACCTAACGACCAACCACCTTCATCAGAGGATAGCACTGACAGTTCTCAATCAGCCTTGGCTGCCCGGGTAGATGCTATATCTCACAGGATAAGCGCTATGACTCAGACAATACCGGGCGGACTAAGACGATCATATCAGGCTGTTCTAACCTTGAGTTCTGAAGTAACCCAACTCAGAACCACAATAGAACGCCAAAATGTGCACTTACTCCGAGAGATGATGGAAATCTTGAAGGAACAAAGGAACCAGCAGGAGGAAATGCGCAACATACAAGCAGAACTGCAAGAGATGCGAAACATTCGGACAGAAGTAAAGGAGATCAAAGATAGGATTCGTTAAAAAGGGAAGATTCTTTTACTCTCAACAAATAATTCGTTTGAACTGAAACTTGAATAATTGACCCTTATTTTCTATTTTTCAAACATTTTTAAAGGGTCCTTTATATTCAACAATTTTCTTCAGACAGTTTATTTCGAATTTCTATGAAAAACAAGAGTTTTGCAAATACAGTTTATTTTCCACTAATTACATTGCACAAACTCAGTTTTATTTTTCTGAAATTCTTGCTGAATTTAAGTTAGGATAAAATTAGGGTAGTCACAATTTTCGAAAAGAGACTGAGAATTTTTTTTTTCATAGAGTTTTTAAACAACTTCTGAATTTTATTGGATAAACATGAAGCCTTGTTAAGAATTATGATAATTTTTGGTATTTTGAGATTTTCAGGGAATTACGAGAGAAAAAAAAAAATTTTCCCCGGAATTGGCACGCGTCCCGATGCAACCCGGGACGGGTGTCCAGCGGGACGGGAGTCCTCCCTCCGGGACGGGCGTCCCGAAGGTCACCCTTCTATAAAAATTCAATTCTTTTCATTTTCTCTCAAATCTACAACCAAAAATTCATCTCTCTAAAAACATTTCTCTTAGCCTCTCTCTACAAATTTTTGGCAAACTCCTCAAAGTTTAGAAATTCGAATTTCCCTCCAAAATTTAAATTTTAAACTTCACCCAAAAATTAGAATTCCCCTCCAAAATTCGATTTTACCGCCAAAAATTCAAAATTCGCCCCTAACCTAATTTCATCCTTCTGAATTCAAATTCACCTCCAGAATTTGAGTTTAAAGCTTTCTTCCCCACCTACACTCTCTCATACGTTTTAAATGGCTCCCAAACGTGCTCGTACCACATCTACCATGACAGTTACCTCAGTGACACATCCTTTTATGCTGTTTCCCTCCAGCACAGCATACCAAGAGAGATGCACTGGATACCTCGGGCGTACGATACTAACGGGCAGAACGCTGGATTGGGCAGCAGTACAGACACTGGGAGTAGAGCCGGAAGTCAGACGCATACTCGACGTGCCACCCTACAGTCGAGTATTCATCGTTGATACGCGAAAATCGTATCACATTTTTAGCATGTTTTTATATATGTTTTAATGTGAAATTGAGAGTAAATTGACATTAATTGTTTACTATTTACTTGATTTCACGGTTTTTATGATTTTGGAAGTGTCAGGTGAAAAGTAGACGAAAACAACAAATTCTGGGGCAAAAATGCAATTTTTGGAAATGTTGACCCGGTCAAAGGTCCGGGACGGGCGTCCCGAACCCAGGACGGGCGTCCCGACCCGGTCAAACCGCCAGGACGGGCGTCCTGAACCGGGACGGGCATCCCGAACCTGGTCAACGAATCAGGACGGGCGTCCCGAACCGGGACGGGCGTCCCAAGCCGCCAGAAGCTGTCCCACATCGAATTTTTCAGAATTTTTCACTCCGGGAAGCTGCTATAAATACCCCAGGCCTCCAGCAGTTGAAATCATCCCTCTCCACTCGATCTGAGTCATTAAGTGGTTTCCAGTGTACAATTTTCCAGTACACCGTTGCCGGGGAAATATCATAATGAATTTAGGATTATTGGCCACAATTCTAGAGACTTATGATAGGTAACGGTAGTAACCTAGACTTTTGATTAACACTTATGTTATACCAGTTAGACAATCACTTTCCTGAATATAGGATTATCATAACTAATTAATTTCAGATGTCATCTGAAATTAAGAGACTTAGGATAATCAAATTTTAGAAAATTATTCTAGAACCATATTGAGGAAATTTACCTGCTTTCTAAATAAATTTTAAAATCCATAAAAATATTTTTCTCGTTTGTCTTCACTTTCCTATGTTTGTTATTTGTTATTTCTAACCAGACTTTGCACTCAGAGATGAAGAGAACAAGAGCAGCTACTAACCAGGCAAAGAAAACAGAAAACCCTGACACTCCAGGACCAAAGAAGACGAAACCAGAAGGCCCCTCTAGACCCGCACCAGAAGTACCACGAGGGACTCTTCCTTCACAACCAGTAGAAGTAAACTCGAGCCCTGATGCCAGTGAACTAGTGAGACGATTCCTGAACACCCGTGAGCATAGTCCCACGGAAGAAGATCCTTCTGAGGATACCTTCCCTCCTAGAGAAGTACCCCAGAGATCTCCAATTCACCCTCCTACCCAGAGAGTTCCTCTAAATCCACCCCCTACTGATCAAACCCAGAATTCACCGACCTCTCCTGCATACACCCCAACACCTCACGAGCGCACCCCTTCATCTGGGGAGTACTAACGGTTATTATTCACTGTTGTCCGTGCAGATAGACACACTAACTCAAAGGGTCTATGAGATGGACCAAGGGATTGCCAGCAGACTGTGTCATTTAGACCAACTCAGTCTGAACATCACAACTAACGTAGACCGACTCAGAGCCACGGTCAATCTCCAGGAGAACCAAGGTGCACAACTACTCCGAGAGATGGCTGATCTACGCAGTGAGCAAAACAGGCAGAGGGATGAGATGCGAACAATACGCATAGAAATGCGAAGCATTCGGACAGAACTACAGGAGATCAGAGACAGGATTCGTTAAAAAGGGAAGATTCTTTTACTTTTATTTTCAGCAAATAATAAGTTTGAACTGAAACTTGAATAATTGACCCATATTTTTCTATTTTTCAAACATTTTTAAAGGGTCCTTTATTTTCAACAATTTTCTTCAGACATTTTATTTCTATGAAAAACGAAAATTTTGCAATTACAGTTTATTTTTCATTAACTAAATTGTATAAATTCAAATTTTTGTTTTTCTTGCTGAATTTAAATAGGAATAAAATTAGGGTAGTATGATTTTCGAAAAAGTGAGACTGAGGAATTTTTGCATAGAGTTTTTTTTAACAACTTCTGAATTTCATTGGATAAACATGAAGCTTGTTAAAAATTATGATTATTTTTGGTATACTGAGATTTGCAGGAATTAGAAAAAAAAATAATAATTTTCGGAATTGGCACGCGTCCCGAGGCAACCCGGGACGGGCGTCCCGGGACGGGAGTCCTGCCTCCGGGACGGGCGTCCCGAAGGCCTCCCCTTCTATAAAATCTCAATTTTTTCATTTTTCCCTCAAAATTCACTTCCAAAAATCCACCTCTCTCAAATAACTCTCTCTCTTCACCTTTGGCAAACTTTTCAAATTTAAAATTTCAAATTTCCCTCCAAAATTTAAATTTTAAATTTCCTTCCAAATTCGAATTTCCCTCCAAAATTCGAATTTCCCGCCAAAAATTTCGAAATCTTTCCCTAGCCTAATTTCACCCTTTTGAATTCAAATTCACCTCCAGAATTCGAATTCGAACCTTCCTTCCTACCTAAAACTCCCAAAAGTCTCTCAAACACTTTCAAACCAAATGGCTGCCAAACGTGCTCGTACCCCATCTACCATGACAGTTACCTCAGTGACACATCCTTTTATGCTGTTTCCCTCCAGCACAGCATATCAGGAGAGATGCACTGGGTACATCGGACGCACGATACTGACGGGCAGAACGCTGGATTGGGCAGCAGTACAGACACTGGGAGTAGAGGCTGAGGTCAGACGCATACTCGATGTACTACCCTACAGTCGAGTATTCATCGTCACAGAGCCCACGTACCTGGAGCTGGTATGTGAGTTCTATGCATCCTTTGCATGCCATCAGGAGCAGATCACATTCCGCTTAGGCGGAATAGATCGGTCGATGAGCATGGCCGAGTTCGGCATCGCTTTGGGTATCTGGCAGAGAGAGGAGCTGGATACGCCCGCCTACACCACAGCAGTTCGGGACTTCACTTCTGCAGAGGTCTCCACTGCTTGGGCTCAGATCTGTATGACGGGTGTTCCCTACCAGCATGGCTTTGCGAAAGCCACAGGTATCTATCCTGCTCTTCGCTACTTACATGCCATTATTGCACACACTTTGTCAGGACGACGGACGGCCCCCGGGAATGTCACCCAGATGGAGACATTCCTCTTGGCCAACATGCATATGGGATCCACAGTAGAGATGGCTCGACTTATCACAGTCATCATGCGGGGTTTTGCTACGGACACTCGGAAACAGTGTCTGGGGCTCGGGCCATTCATCACCAGGATAGCCCGCTACCTGGAGTTGGACATAGAGGGCTCGGAGCTTACTCTGGTCGCCCCAACCACTATTCCCACAGACGTTACCATCCTACGGAACATAGGAATGGTTGTCCGGGATGCGAACGGCCACTACACCATCCACACAGAGCAGCCAGGACAGGCCTCGGCATCAGAAGCAGCTCCACCGCATATCCATCCATCCGAGACGTTCGTGCCACGTACTGCCTTCGAACGACACATGTCGCACGGATTGGCAGAACTATCGGCACGATACAGTCGAGACATGGACCGGATTGACAGCCGGCTGGCCATGATGGATGACCGGATTGACAGACGACTGGCGGTGATGGATGACAGGATCGCCATGATCACCAGTAGGATTGAGGAGATACATCAGCAGACTGCCCGAGTAGCGGAGAACTTCGAGTTTGACCTAACAGACCTCGGTCCACTGGATGGCGACCCACCGGGTTCTTAGTGACCCTTCTTTTCTTTCTTTTTCTTTTGTCTTTTGTTTATCTTGTTCTTTGTGTATGTCTGGGCTGTATGACTATGAATCTTTGTACAAAATTGATTTATATGACATACAGAATTGTTGCATTATTTGTTTTTTTTTTTTTTATTATGTTTTATTTCTTGTTTCAAATAAGTGTGGGGTAATTAGCTATGCATGAACACTGAGGACAGTGCCAAACTTAAGTGTGGGGTAGCAGTGCACGGTGCACTGTAGCAGTTTGAAGCAGTTTGAAAAAATTTTCGCATGCTTTTGCTTGTTTTCCCTGTATTTTCACACCCTTCCAAAAAAAATTTCAAAATTTTTCCGTCTTTCAGACTTCTAAATGCAGTATGCTTGGTTAAACAAATTGCTTATGTCTATGATATGTAGGTAGTATGTTATGGTTAGTAGGAGATAGTCGATAGCTATCTTGGACTAATTGATTAGGAATAGGGAATTCCTGATAACTGAGCACAACCTTGTCTGGATTAGAGACCTCAACCAATTGCCATTCGAGACTAACTAGATAAAATTAGACCAGTTGTGGATATATTGGCAGTTAGAATGACTAGATGAGACTCTGAGCTAAAAGTGAAAAGAACTTAAGGAAGTTAATTACAATAGGGTAGTTTGCCAGCGGCCTTCGCTACTCGAGCACCACTCCTTCGGGGAACTTAAAGCCTGATGCCCTAAGGTCGTGTAGATCTGGGAGTCATCGGAGTGGGACTCGCTACATGGGTAGTTGAAGTTGACGTGTTCTAAGCAAACTCGAAATACCCTGAATCTATAAAGAAAATAACTAAGTGCTAAAACATTAAAAATCTGATCACCAAAGCTCAGAACTCAGAAAGTTATCTGTTGTCAGTATGTCTAGCGATAGGTCGAAGTATTATCTGGTAGCAGTTAAGATAAGAGTTCATTGTGTTGACTATCTGGTCTAGACTAGTACACACACTACACATCAGGAAGACCCTGTGACTAAGAAAAAAGTCCAACCTAGTTGTTGATTTATTTTCTGCCTGATCATAACAAACTACTAGAGACATGTGAGACCTTGTCATAGCAACCTAACCAATCAGACCTGTGTTAAGAATTGTCTGAAGAATTTTTGGAATAAAAACATGATTAGGAATTTAAGTGACTGCACTACGGTTTAAAATCACTAACTCCATGTAGACTTTGCTTGAGGACAAGCAAAAAGCTAAGTGTGGGGTTATCTGATACGCGAAAATCGTATCACATTTTTAGCATGTTTTTATATATGTTTTAATGTGAAATTGAGAGTAAATTGACATTAATTGTTTACTATTTACTTGATTTCACGGTTTTTATGATTTTGGAAGTGTCAGGTGAAAAGTAGACGAAAACAGCAAATTCTGGGGCAAAAACGCAATTTTTGGAAATGTTGACCCGGTCAAAGGTCCGGGACGGGCGTCCCGAACCCAGGACGGGCGTCCCGACCCGGTCAAACCGCCAGGACGGGCGTCCTGAACCGGGACGGGCGTCCCGAGCCGCCAGAAGCTGTCCCACATCGAATTTTTCAGAATTTTTCACTCCGGGAAGCTGCTATAAATACCCCAGGCCTCCAGCAGTTGAATTCATCCCTCTCCACTCGATCTGAGTCATTAAGTGGTTTCCAGTGTACAATTTTCCAGTACACCACTCACTCAGAGACTCGGATCTCAGTTTTCTTTCTTATTAGTGTTTTGTTTTAGTTTCTGAGAAATAGTCTCAGATCTTAGGTTTCTATAGATAGGTTCGTTTCCGGTATTCATAGAATACCCGGGGTTTCGTTAGGAGACCCTAAGAGAGCTCTAGGCGTTCGAAGAGTCAGTCCACAGGGCTAGGCTTAAGCCCAGGACGTAAGGTAAAGTCTAGCTACTAGGCTGAGGAAGCGTCCTCCGAAGGTTCTGGCGAGCAGAGTCAGGGCGGGCAATACGACGTATACAGCAGTACGCTCTGTAGGCGAGACTAAGTAAAGGGTGATTTCTTTATGGCATCAGTCCCCATACCCCTCTCTTATATGTTTTATTGCTTTGTCCTAAACATCAATTATGAATATCAGATTATGATTTTATGAATAGTTGTTTTGTATGTTGAAGTTATTATGTTTTTCCGGAAATAGCCACCTGCTAAATAATCATTATGTCTGCATGTCTAATGTAGTTTCTTTTAAACTAAAATAGGGTTATAGACAATTCCTAACCACGGTCTATTCATAACCTGTTTAGTTTAACAGGCATCAATTAGTATTGGTGTCTGCCATACTAGATAAAATAACATGCTGAACACCTGGCTTGTTAGAGTAGTCTAGGTAGGCTGAGTAGAGCGTTATGCCAGCGATTACGAGCCTTCAGAGTGATCCCCGAAAGTGACATAGGGCTTTCATAACTGTCTTTGTTCGTACCGTGAGTAGGGCCGTTTACCTTAATGATAGGGGGCGGTAGCATAGAGACTCAGATGTGGTACACCTTTAGACACAGAACATAGTTGCATTCCAGGCTAAGATATATCTAAAACACTCGAATATAGGTCAATCAACATATAGGAACAGTATAACATAGAATCAGAACTTATCTTTAAAACACTTCTAGGGTTAATTAGACTTGAACCTAGTGGAGAATGGATCACCCTCTCATCAAAGTATTTGATGAAGATTGCATAACTGGATCATAAGATAAGAGTTAGGATAAGAGGCTAGTTACTACTAAGCCGTTGCCACTTCCCTGGGAGTACGATAATTAACTTAGTAAAATCGTAGATACTTTCCAATAGACTAGCTACACGATAGGTACTCTGCCTTAGATTCTGGCTGATTAAGTGACACCATAAGACTAAACGTGACAATTAGTCAATCACAGTCCTTAATTAATCATAATCGACATAGGGTAAAATAACACCTATTTAGTACGTCAACCGGAATCGCATCAATCGTCACCGAGCCCATATACCTGGAGCTGGTATGTGAGTTCTATGCGTCTTTTACCTGCCAACAGGAGCAGATCACATTCCGTTTAGGCGGAATAGATCGATCGATGAGCATGGCCGAGTTCGGCATCGCCCTAGGCATCTGGCAGAGAGATGAGCTGGATACGCCCGCATACACCACAGCAGTTCGAGACTTCACGTCTGCAGACGTCTCCACTGCTTGGGCTCTCAGATCTGCATGACGGGTGTCCCATACCAGCATGGCTTTGCAAAAGCCACAGGTATTTATCCTACTCTTCGTTACCTGCATGCTATCATTGCACACACATTGTCAGGACGACTGACAGCGCCCGGAACTGTCACCCGGATGGAGACGTTCCTTCTAGCCAACATGCACATGGGGTCTACAGTAGAGATGCCTAGACTCATAGCGGTCGTCATGAGAGGATTCGCTACAGACACTAGGAAACAGTGTCTGGGACTCGGACCATACATCACCAGTCTAGCCCGCTACCTGGAGTTGGACATAGAGGGCTCGGAGCTTACTCTGGTCGCCCCAACCACTCGGGATGCGAATGGCCGCGACACCATCCACACGGAGCAGACAGGACAGGCATCGGCATCGGAAGCATTTCCAGCGCATATCCCTCCATCCGAGACGTTCGTGCCACGTACTGCCTTCGAACGACACATGTCGCACGGATTGGCAGAACTATCGGCCCGATACAGTCGAGACATGGACAGGATTGACAGACGGCTGACGATGATGGAGGACAGGATTGACAGACGGTTGGCGATGATAGATGATAGGATCGCCATGAACACCAGCAGGATTGAGGAGATACATCAGCAGACTTCCCGAGTAGCGGAAAACTTTGAGTTTGACTTAGCAGACTTAGGTCCACTGGACAACGATCCGCCGGGTTCTTAGTCTCTCTCTCCTTTCCTTTTCTTTCTTTTTCTTTTGTTTTTGTTTTTCTTGTTCTATGTGTATAAACATGTCTGGGCTGTATGACGTATGAATCTATGTACAAATTTGATTTATCTGACATACAGAATTGTTTGCATTATTTTATTTTATGTCTTACTTACCCATACAAAATCCTTTATTTTTCTGTTTTATTTCTTATTTTCAAATAAGTGTGGGGTAATTAGATATGCATGAACACTGAGGACAGTGCCAGACTTAAGTGTGGGGTAGCAGTGCACGGTGCACTGTGGTCTAATTTTGCTTATTTTTCACATACTTTCACACCCTTCCAAAAAAAAAAATTTTTCAAAAATTTTCCGTCTTTCAGACGTCTAAATGCAGTATGCTTGGTTAAACAATTGCTTATGTCTATGATATGTAGGTAGTATGTTATGGTTAGTAGGAGATAATTGATAGCTATCTTGGACTAATTGATTAGGAATAGGGAATTCCTGATAACTGAGCACAACTTTGTCTGGATTAGAGACCTCAACCAATTACCTGTTCGAGACTTAACTAGATAAAATTAGACCAGTTGTGGATATATTGGCAGTTAGGATGACTAGATGAGACTCTGAGCTAGAAGTGAAAAGAAATTAAAAGAAGTTAATCAAATAAGGGTAGTTTGCCAGCGGCCTTCGCTACTCGAGCACCACTCCTTCGGGGAATTTAAAGCCTGATGCCCTAAGGTCGTATAGATCTGGGAGTCATCGAGTGACTCGCTACATGGGTAGTTGAAGTTGACGTGTTCTAAGCAGACTCAAAATACCCTAAATCTATAAAATAACTAAATGCTAAAACATTAAAAATCTGATCACCAAAGCTCAGAACTCAAAAAGTTGTCTGTTGTTAATATGTCTAGCGATAGGTCGAAGTGTTATCTGGTTAGTAGTTAAGACAAGAGTACTTGTGTTGACTATCTGGTCTGGACTAGTACACACACTACACATCAGGAAGACCCTGTGACTAAGAAAAAAGACCAACCTAGTTGTTGATTTGTTTTTCTGCCTGATCATAACAAGCTACTAAAAACATCTGAGACCTTGTCATAGCAACCTAACCAGACAGACCTGTATTAAGACTTGTCTGAAGAATTTTTGGAATAAAAACATGACTAGGAATTTAAGTAACTTCAGGTAGACTTTGCTTGAGGACAAGCAAAAGGCTAAGTGTGGGGTTATCTGATACGCGAAAATCGTATCACCTTTTTAGCATGTTTTTAAGTATGAATTTGGGTGAAATCAAGGGCAATTTGATCTTGATTGTGCATTATTCACTTAATTTCACAGTTTTTATGATTTTGGAAGTGTCAGGTGCAAAGTAGACGAAAACAGCAAATTTTGGGGCAAAAACGCAATTTTTGGAAATGTTGACTCGGTCAAAGGTCCGGGACGGGCGTCCCGACCAAGTCAAGGCACCTGGATGGGCGTCCAGGACCCGGGACGGGCGTCCCGACCTGGTCAACAGACCAGGATGGGCATCCCAATCCGGGACGGGAGTCCCGAGCTGCCAGAAGCTGTCCCACATCGAATTTTTTAGAGATTTTCACTGCGGGAAGCTGCTATAAATACCACAGGCCTCCAGTAGTTGAATTCATTCCTCTCCACTCGATCTGAGTCATTTAGTGGTGTCTAGTGTACAATTCTCTAGTACACAACTCACTCAGAGACTCGGATCTCAGTTTTCTTTCTTGTTAGTGTTTTGTTTTAGTTTCTGAGAAATAGTCTCAGATCTTAGGTTTCTATAGATAGGTTCATTTCTGGTATTCATAGAATACCCGGGATTTCGTTAGGAGATCCTAAGAGGGCTCTAGGCATTCGAAGAGTCAGTCCACAGGGCTGGGCTTAAGCTGGGTATTAAGGTAAAGCCCAGTTACTAGGCTGAGGAAGCGTCCTCCGACGGTTCTGGCGAGCAGAGTCGGGTCAAGCAATACGGCATATACAGCAGTACGCTCCATCGGCGAGACTTCGTGAAGGATGAATTCTTTATGGCATCGGTCCCCCTGTCCCTCTCTTATATGTTGTTATTGTGTTTGTCCAAATAACTGTTTGAATACCAGATTATGTTTTTATGAATATTTGTTATTTATGTTGAAGTATTATGTTTTTCTAGAAATGGCCACCTGCTTAAATATCCATTAGTCTGCATGTTTATTGCCGTTCTTTTAAACTGAAATTAGGGTTATAGACAATTCCTAACCACGGTCTATTCATAACCTGTTTAGTTTAACAGACATCAATTAGTATTGGTGTCTGCCATACTAGATAAAATAATCTGCGGAACACCCCGTTGGTTGAAAGTAGTCTAGGTAGGCTTAGTAGAGTTTTATACCGGCGGTTATGCGACGAGCAGTATGATCCCCAAAGTGACATAGGGCGGTCATTGCTGACTTTATCCGAGCCGTGAGTAGGGCCGTTACCCTTAACGGTGGGCGGTAGCGTAGAAACTCAGATGTGGTAGCCTTTAGACACAGAGCATAATTGCAATCCAGGCCAAGACATGTCTAAAACACTCGAATATAGGTCAATCAACGTATAGTAACAGTATAACATAAAATCAGGATCTAATCTTTAAAACACTTTCAGGTTTAGCTAGACTTAAACCTAGTGGAGAATGAATCACCCTCTCATCAAAATTATTGATGAAGATTGCATAACTGGATTATAAGATAAGAGTTAGGAAGAAAGGCTAGTTACTACTAAGCCGTTGCCACTTCCCTGGGAGTACGATATTTATTTAATAAAATCGTAGATACTTTCCAACAGACTAGCTACACGATAGGTACTCTGCCTTAGGTTCTGGCTGATTAAGTGACACCATAGAGACTAAGTGTGACAATTAGTCAATCACAGTCCTTAATTATTCATAATCAACATAGGGTAAAATAACACCTATTTAGCACATCGGTCGGAAACCGCATCACTCATCTATAAAATACTTTTGGGATTAATTAGACTTAAACCTAGTGGAGAATGGATCACCCTCTCATCAAAGTATTTGATGAAGATTGCATAACTGAATCATAAGATAGGAGTTAGGATAAAAGGTAGGCTTTTATTTACCTATGTCGATTGGTATGCTAAAAGATAGGCTTTTATTTACCTATGTCGATTATGAGTAATTAAGGACTGAGTCTTACTAACTGTCACTTAGCATTCAATTATTGTCACTTAATCAATCAGAACCTAAGGCAGAGTACCTATCGTGTAGCTAGTCTGTTGGAAAGTATCTACGATTTTATTAAGTTAAATATCGTACTCCCAGGGAAGTGGCAACGACTTAGTAGTAACTAGCCTTTTATCCTAACTCTTATCTTATGATCCAGTTATGCAATCTTCATCAAATACTTTGATGAGAGGGTGATCCATTCTCCACTTGGTTTAAGTCTAATTAATCCCAAAAGTATTTTATAGATGAGTCCTGATTCTATGTTATACTATTACTATACGTTGATTGACCTATATTCGAGTATTTTAGACATGTCTTGGCCTGGATTGCAACTATGTTCTGTGTCTAAAGGTTACCACATCTGAGTTTCTACGCTACCGCCCCATCGTTAAGGGTAACGGCCCTACTCAGGGCTCGGACTAAAGTCAGCAATGAACGGTACCCTATGTCACTTCGGTATCATGCTGCTCGTCTCATAACCGCCGACATAACACTCTACTCAGCCTACCTAGACTACTTTCAACTAACAGGGTGTTCCGCAGATTATTTTATCTAGTATGGCAAATACCAATACTAATTGATGCCTGTTAAACTAAACATGTTATGAATAGACCGTGGTTAGGAATTGTCTATAACCCTAATTTCAGTTTAAAAGAACGGCATTAGACATGCAGACATAATGAATATTTAAGCAGGTGGCCATTTCCGGAAAATCATAATAACTTCAGCATATAAAGCAGATATTCATAAGAATCGTAATCTGATATTCAAATTAATATTTAGATAAAACAATTCGTAAACATACAGAACCTCGTCTAGGGGACCCATTGTCATAAAGTAATCACCACTGTATGCAGGTCCAGCCGGCGCTGCAGCTCCTGTATGCTCCTGACTGCTCGATCCTACTCTGCTCTGCAGAGCCTTCGGAGAACGCTCCTTAGACCTAGTAGCAATTGCTTTACCTTACATCCCGGGCTTAAGCAAATTGCCCTAATCTGACTAAGAACACGCACCCTATCTCTCTCTTAGGATCTCCTAACGAAATCCCGGTATTCTATGAATACCAAAAACGAACATCGAAGCCTAAGATCTGAGACTATTTCTCAGAAACTAAGAAAATGAAACACGAAAGAAAGAAAGAAAACTGAAACTAAAACCCGAGTGTCTCAGTGACTTGTGTACTGAAGAATTGTACACTGGAAGTCTCTGAATGACTCAGATCGAGTGGAGAGGAATGAATTCAACTGCTGGAGGCCTGGGGTATTTATAGCAGCTTCCTGGAGTGAAAATTTCTGAAAAATTCGATGTGGGACAGCTTCTGGCGGCTCGGGACGCCCGTCCCGGACCGTTGACCAAGTCAACATTTCCAAAAATTACAATTTTACCCCAAAATTTGCTGTTTTCGTCTACTTTTCACCTGACACTTCAAAAATCATAAAAAATGTTAAATTGAGTAAATCACAATCAATTAAGATCGATTTCCTATCAATTTCATCCTAAATCATACATAAAAACATGCTAAAAAAGGTATATGATTTTCGCGTATAAGATAACCCCACACTTAGCTTTTTGCTTGTCCTCTAGCAAAGTCTACCTGAAGTTAGTGATTCTAAATCATATGTGCAGTCACTTAAATTTCTAGTCATGTTTTTATTCCAAATATTATTCAGATAATTCTTAACACAGGTCTGACTGGTTAGGTTGCTATGACAAGGTCTCAAATGTCTCTAGTAGATTGTTAGGATTAAGCAGAAAATAATTTAACAACTAGGTTGAACTCTTCTCTTAGTCATAAGGTCTTCCTGATGTGTAGTGTGTGTACTAGTCCAGACCAGATAGTCAACACAATAAACTCTTGTCTTAACTATTACCAGATAACACTTCGACCTATCGCTAGACATACTGATAACAGATAACTTTCTGAGTTCTGAGCTTTGGTGATCAGATTCTATCATTTAGCATTTATTGATTCCTTCGTTTATAGATTTTCTAGGGTATTTTGAGTCTGCTTAGAACACGTCAACTTCAACTACCCATGTAGCGAGTCCCACTCCGATGACTCCCAGATCTACACGACCTTAGGGCATCAGGCTTTAAGTTCCCCGAAGGAGTGGTGCTCGAGTAGCGAAGGCCGCTGGCAAACTACCCTATTTTTTTTCATCATCATTTTTTTTCTTTTCTTTTCACTTTTAGCTCAGAGTCTCATCTAGGCATTCTAATTGTCAATGAATCCTACAACTGGTCTAATTTTATCTAGTTAAGTCTTGAAAAGGAAATTGGTTGAGGTCTCTAATCCAGACTAAGTTGTGCTCAATTATCAGGAATTCCCTACTTCTAATCAATGGGTTCAACAATAGTTATCAATTATCTCCTACTATCCACAACATACTACCTACATATCATAGACATAAGCAATTGTTTAACCAATCATACTGTATTTAGAAGTCTGAAAGACGGAAAAATTTTGAAACTTTTTTGGAAGGGTATGAAAATACGGGGAAAACAAGCAAAATCATGCAAAAATTTTGTCAACTGCTACAGTGCACCGTGCACTGCTACCCCACACTTAAGTCTGACACTGTCCTCAGTGTTCATGCATAGCTAAACTACCCCACACTTATTTGCAAACAAGAAGAAATGAAAACAAAATAGAAAACTCTTACCCCACACTTATTTGATTGACTAAGGGTAAGAAGGAAAATGAAGTAACAAAGTAAATAACAAATAACAAAACATGAAATGAAAAAGGAAAATGAGGGTTAGAAAAACTCCCTTCATGTCGCGAGCAGAAGGGTCTTCTCTGATTTGTCAATTGGCTCTTCACTTTAGCCATGTGCTATTGCTGAGGTGTTCTTGACTCTACAAGCTCTAGATATTGGAACAGATGACGTCAGCTCTGATCCTTCATTGTCGAGCTCCAGGTAGTGGCATATCCATTTGAGGAATGGCTCGAGCCCCACAGACTGCTTCCTCGAATCATTTGTAAGATTTCTCACAATCATAGCAACGTGTCCAGGAGGAACGTGTCTAGGAATGAGATGTCTTGGGATTTGTGTGCCTTCCTGCCAATGTTAGTAAAGGTATTGCATGCAAGTCTCGAATGGAAGATACCTGAAGTTTTGGCGAAGCTGTGGTGGTAGGGGGCTCCAGTTGTGTAGATCTGGGCCCAAGTATTTGAGACTTCCTCGGGGAAGTTTCTCACAGCTGATTGGTATGCAGGGAATGCAGGCTTCTCCATTGCTATGCTCCTGATACAACGCCAAATTCCTCTATATCCTTCGACCCTTCGTTACCTCTTGGTAGATCACTTGCTTGCACTGGTCTGGCTTTAATTGTTGCCAGTATCTCATCTATTGATTCTGCGGGTAGGGGTTTTGCTGTGGTGGTATCTTCTGAAAGTTTCCAGCTTCCGAATTATTCCTCAGCTAAGTCCCATATCATTCCTCCAGCTGGAATTGTATGCATTTCCCATTGGAGTAGCATTCTGCAGTAACCTACTACTACCTCTTTTTGGAATGGTTCGTATTTCATTCCCATAGCAATCCCTACTAGAGTGTGGTACTTGGCAGACTTCACAGATTAGATACATAGACTCAACGGTTCTTCCTAAGACATCGGCACTCTGAATCTGGAAAACAACTTCTCATAGAATCTGCACATGACTTTAACATCATTAGTAGGTAATGCCTGTGGTTCAGGCCATTTTTGAAAAGTGTTCCACAACTACTATGATGAAAATAGTTCACATGAAGAAAAGAAAAGGAATTAATTAGTACCCCGGTTATAAGAGATTTTAGTATTCTGTATACCTTGCTGGGGTAGGCGATCTCTGGAAGAGGTGTTACCTGTTATTTGGCAAGCATCGTAGGACTGTATCAGAGATACAAAATCCTTGAATGTGGTGGGTCAACAAGATCCTGCTTTCAACACTTTCCGGACAGTGTTGATAGTAGTCAATTGGTCTCAATTGCTCCCAATGCTCCAAACTCTTGTGGCCTTCGTCTTCTGAGACACATCTTCTGATCAACTGATCTGCAAAAATTTGAAATAGAAGAGAAACTGCCCAGTAGTAATATTTCAAATCAGCAAAGAATTTCTTCTTTTGCTGATGAGTCATATCACTTGGAACTTATTCAATGACTAGATAATTTGCAACAACAATAAACCACATATGAGAATTATTATACATAGCAAACAATGCAAATAAGTTTTCATCCAAAAATTCACCAGTATTAAACTAGCCTCAAACTCAGGGTTTCCTAATCTAGACAAATGTTTTGCTTTCTAGATTTTCAACCCTTTTTCTTATCCCTTCCTTCTATATCAAATTCAAGTAACAATAAAACCTAACTTAATCAACTATGGTTCAGCATTAGTTTCATTGAACACAGATATCTTGGAGTGATCAGTGTCACCTATTGTTTCTAGACAAGACTAGATAAGATCGGAATTTATCATGCATGAACTTTCTTATCATGTTTCTGTCCTAAAACAATTCGTACTACATCATTACATCACATATTATTCAAAAAGCAGATTTCAATCAGGTGATGCCATAATGGGTGCAATAATTCCTTTTGGTTTAAAAGTTCTCATGTAATCATCAGCAAAACAAAAGGAACATCTTTTTTCAATAGAACATTCGAAGGTCTGGCTATTAAGGAAAAACTATTTCATAACTCATCCTAATAATGCCGGCATAACTCTAAGAAAATTCTAAAATAGAGTTTCTTCCCGATAAAAATCTAAGCCAACATTTTACAACTTAGAAGAAAATATATTTTATCCTCATTTCCATTTTTATTTCTTCGAAATTAAATAAAGGAAGAAAAACACGAAAAAGAGCAACTAAGAAAATAAAAACAAGAGATAGGGAAAAGAACAACTTACCATTGAGCAAGAAAAATACAATTTTTTCGAGTTTTGAATTTTTAAATTTTTTTTTTCGAAAGCAGTTAAATTTCCTCAATATGGTTCTAGAATGATTTTCTAAAATTTGATTATCCTAAGTGTCTTAATTCCAGATAATATCTAAAATCAATTAGTTATGATAATCCTATATTTCGGAAACTGATTGTCTAACTAGCATAAGACAAGTGTTGGGTCTAAGGTCTAGGTTACTACCGTTACCTATCATAAGTCTAGAATTTTGATCAGGAATCCTAAATTCATTATGATATTTCCCCGGCAACGGCGCCAAAAATCTGATGCGTTCCGATTGGTATGCTAAAAGATAGGCTTTTATTTACCTATGTCGATTATGAGTAATTAAGGACTGAGTCTTACTAACTGTCACTTAACATTCAATTATTGTCACTTAATCAATCAGAACCTAAGGCAGAGTACCTATCGTGTAGCTAGTCTGTTGGAAAGTATCTACGATTTTATTAAGTTAAATATCGTACTCCCAGGGAAGTGGCAACGGCTTAGTAATAACCAGCCTTTTATCCTAACACTTATCTTATGATCCAGTTATGCAATCTTCATCAAATACTTTGATGAGAGGGTGATCCATTCTCCACTAGGTTTAAGTCTAATTAATCCCAAAAGTATTTTATAGATGAGTCATGATTCTATGTTATACTATTACTATACGTTGATTGACCTATATTCGAGTATTTTAGACATGTCTTGACCTGGATTGGAACTATGTTCTGTGTCTAAAGGTTACCACATCTGAGTTTCTACGCTACCGCCCCATCGTTAAGGGTAACGGCCCTACTCACGGCTCGGACTAAAGTCAGCAATGAATGGTACCCTATGTCACTTCAGTATCATGCTGCTCGTCTCATAACCGCCGACATAACACTCTACTCAGCCTATCTAGACTACTTTCAACTAACAGGGTGTTCCGCAGATTATTTTATCTAGTATGGCAGACACCAATACTAATTGATGTCTGTTAAACTAAACAGGTTATGAATAGACCGTGGTTAGGAATTGTCTATAACCCTAATTTCAGTTTAAAAGAACGGCATTAGACATGCAGACATAATGAATATTTAAGCAGGTGGCCAGTTCCGGAAAATCATAATAACTTCAGCATATAAAGCAGATATTCATAAGAATCGTAATCTGATATTCAAATTAATATTTAGATAAAACAATTCGTAAACATACAGAACCTCGTCTAGGGGACCCACTGTCATAAAGTAATCACCACTCTATGCAGGTCCAGCCGGCGCTGCAGCTCCTATATGCTCCTGACTGCTCGATCCTACTCTGCTCGGCAGAGCCTTCGGAGAACGCTCCTTAGACCTAGTAGCAATTGCTTTACCTTACATCCCGGGCTTAAGCAAATTGCCCTAATCTGACTAAGAACACGCACCTATCTCTCTCTTAGGATCTCCTAACGAAATCCCGGTATTCTATGAATACCAAAAACGAACCTATCTATCGAAGCCTAAGATCTGAGACTATTTCTCAGAAACTAAGAAAATGAAACACGAAAGAAAGAAAGAAAACTGAAACTAAAACCTGAGTGTCTCAAGAATTGTACACTGGAAGTCTCTGAATGACTCAGATCGAGTGGAGAGGAATGAATTCAACTGCTGGAGGCCTGGGGTATTTATAGCAGCTTCCTAGAGTGAAAATTTCTGAAAAATTCGATGTGGGACAGCTTCTGGCGGCTCGGGACGCCCGTCCTGGTGGTCTGACTGGGTCGGGACGCCCGTCCCGGACCGTTGACCAAGTCAACATTTCCAAAAATTGCAATTTTACCCCAAAATTTGCTGTTTTCGTCTACTTTTCACCTGACACTTCCAAAATCATAAAAATGTGAAATTGAGTAAATAACAATCAATTAAGATCGATTTCCTATCAATTTCATCCTAAATCATACATAAAAACATGCTAAAAAAGGTATATGATTTTCGCGTATCAGGAGCGTTCTCCGAAGGCTCTGCCGAGCATAGTAAGATCAAGCAGTCAGGAGCATACAGGAGCTGCAGCGCCGGCTGGACCTGCATAGAGTGGTGATTACTTTATGACATTGGGTCCCCTAGACGAGGTTCTGTATGTTTACGAATTGTTTTATCTAAATATTAATTTGAATATCAGATTACAATTCTTATGAATATCTATTTTATATGTTGAAGTTGTCATGATTTTCCAGAAATGGCCACCTGCTTAAATATTCATTATGTCTGCATGTCTAATGCCGTTCTTTTAAACTGAAATTAGGGTTATAGACAATTCCTAACCATGGTCTATTCATAACCTGTTTAGTTTAACAGGCATCAATTAGTATTGGTGTCTGCCATACTAGATAAAATAATCTGCGGAACACCCTGTTGGTTGAAAGTAGTCTAGGTAGGCTGAGTAGAGTGTTATGCCGGCGGTTATGAGACGAGCAGCATGATACGGAAGTGACATAGGGTACCGTTCATTGCTGACTTTTGTCCGAGCCGTGAGTAGGGTCGTTACCCTTAACGATGGGGCGGTAGCGTAGAAACTCAGATGTGGTACACCTTTAGACACAGAACATAGTTGCAATCCAGGCCAAGACATGTCTAAAATACTCGAATATAGGTCAATCAACGTATAGTAACAGTATAACATAGAATCAGGACTCATCTATAAAACACTTTCGGGATTAATTAGACTTAAACCTAGTGGAGAATGGATCACCCTCTCATCAAAGTATTTGATGAAGATTGCATAACTGAATCATAAGATAGGAGTTAGGATAAAAGGCTAGTTACTACTAAGCCGTTGCCACTTCCCTGGGAGTACGATATTTAACTTAATAAAATCGTAGATACTTTCCAACAGACTAGCTACACGATAGGTACTCTGCCTTAGGTTCTGGTTGATTAAGTGACAATAATTGAATGCTAAGTGATAGTTAGTAAGACTCAGTCCTTAATTACTCATAATCGACATAGGTAAATAAAGCCTATCTTTTAGCATACCAATCGGAACTGCATCACATAGCGAAACCCCGCATGATGACCGTGATAAGTCGAGCCATTTCCATTGTGGATCCCATGTGCATGTTGGCCAAGAGGAATGTCTCCATTTGGGTGACATTCCCGGGGGCCGTCCGTCGTCCTGACAAAGTGTGTGCAATAATAGCATGCAAGTATCGAAGAGCAGGTCAGGACGCCCGTCCTGAACCGGGACGCCCTCCCAGAAGTCCGAACTTCCGAAAAATTGCATTTTTTCCCCGAAATTTGCCATTTTCTTCTACTTTTCACCTGACACTTCCAAAATCATAAACATTGTGAAATTGAGTTAATAATGAACAATTAAGATCGATTTACCCTCAATTTCACCCTAAATCATGCCTAAAAACATGCTAAAAACGTGATATGATTTATGCATATCAGTTTGATTTCTAGATATGCACCCCCTTTTCTTTTCCCTTGTTTCTATATCAAATTTTGGTAACAATAAAACTCAACTTAATCAATCTTGGTTCAGCATCAATTTTATTGAACACAGATATCTCAGAGTGATTAGTGTATACTATTGTTTTAGATGGAACTAGGTATGACATGAATTTATCGACAATATATACAACAACTAGTAATCCCTTTTCAGTAGTGTTATGTTTCTACTGGGCATCAGTAAAGGTTTTACTTGCATAGTATATAATATGAAATTTCTAATAATGCCTTTTTCCTAAAACAATTCTTACTGCATCGTTACACACATCACATATCAATTCAAAAAGCAAATTCCAATCACGTGATGTCATAATGGGTGCAGTAATTCCTTTTGTTAGAAAATGCTATGCATTTATCATCAAAAGCAAAAGGAACATCCTTTCTCAATAGAATACTCAAAGGCCTGGCTAAAGAAAATTTATTTCATAACTTGACGAATAAAGCCAGCATACCTAATAAAATTCTAAGATGACATTTCTTCTAATTTAAAACCAAAGGCAAAATTTCACAACTCAGAAGAAAAATATTCTTTCCTCATTTCCATTTCTTTTTTTAAATTAAATAAATAAATTAAAAAACCAAACATGAAAGATGTAAACAGGAAAAATTTATTTCTTGTATTTTCTGGAAAATAATATTTTTTAGAAATTAGGATTCATAAAAGAAAAGAAAAACTATAAAAAAAAGATTTTATTCTGTATTTTTTTGAAAATAATATTTTTTAGAAAATAGATTTTATAAAAGAAAATAAATTATTTTGTTTTTAAATTTTTCTATTTTTCTATTTTGTTTTTAAATTTGATTTCCTTAGTATGGTTTTAGAATAATTTTCTAAAATTTGATTATCCTAAGTTTGTTAATTTCAGATAATTTCTAAAATTAATTAGTTATGATAACCCTATATTTCAGGAAATTGATTGTCTAACTAGAATAAAGTGAGTGTTATGTCTAAGGTATAGATTACTACTGCTACCTATCATAAACCTCTAGAATTTTGATCAGGAATCCTAAATTTGTTATGATATTTCCCCGGTAAAGGCACCAAAAATCTGATGCGTTCCGACTGATATGCTAAAAATAGGCTTTATTTACCCTATATCGATTATGAATAATTAAGGACTTAGAATTATTAATTGTCACATTTAGCATTTATGTTGTCACTTAATCAATCAGAACCTAAGGCAGAGTACCTATCGTGTAGCTAATCTATTGGAAAGTACCTACGATTTTAATTTAAGAAATTATCGTACTCCCAAGAAAGTGGTAACGGCTTAGTAGCAACTATCCTTATACCCTAACTCTCATTTTATTACCCAGTTATGCAATCATTCATCAATATCTTTGATGAAGGGGTGATCCATCCTACACAAGGTTCAAGTTTACTTAAGGATGCAAGAGTATTTTACAAACAGTGTTCTGATATATGTTATATTGTTCCTACATGTTGATTGACCTATCTTCGAGTATTTTAGATATATCTTGGTCTAGATTTCAATTATATACTGACTCTACTTGTGTACCACATCTAAGTTATCTGATAAACTGCCTCATCGCCATTGATGGCCCTACTCACGGTTCGAGCTAAAGGCATCCATGAAAGTCTTGTGTCACTCGGGAGATAATGCCTCTCGCCCTAACGCCAGCATAAACGTACAAACTCAGCCTCATTAGACTACTCTAACAAACATGATGATCTATAGGTTATTTTATCTAATATAGCAGACCTTAATGCTTTCGTCCTCACACAAAGCCCTAAATTAAGGTCTGTTAAACTAGACAGGTTATGATTAGACTGTGGTTAGGAATTGTCTATAACCGTTCATCTAATTTAAAAGAGCAAATATACATACAGTCATAATGATAATTAAGCTGGTGACCTTTCCGGAAAAATGTAAATATCTTCAACATGCAAAACACATATTCATAATATCATAATTTAATAATCAAATGGGTCTTTGGACAAACACAGTACAAAATATATAGAGAGGGACAAGGAGACCACCGCCATAAAGTATTCACCCTTTATTAGGTCCGCTCATGGAGCAACTACTAGTATATCTTAGACTGCTTGACTCGACTCTGCTCGATAGAACCTTCGGAGGATGCATCCTCAGCCTATCAGCTATTGCTTTACCTTACGTCTCGGGCTTAAGCAAAGCCCTGTTGACTAACTCTTCGAACGCCTAGTACTCTCTTAAGATCTCCTAACGAAATCCTGGGTATTCTATGAATACTAAAAATGAACCCTATCTATTCGTATTTCAAGATTTGAGACACACTCTCAGAAAACAAAGAACACGAGAAACTCTCGTATACTGAAATCTACTTGAACTAAAACACCTGAGATCACTGAATGACTTGTATACAGTGGAAAATTGTGTACTAGAAGCCACTGAATGATTCAGATCAAGTGGAGATTGATGATTTCAATTGTAGAAGACCTGGGGTATTTATAGCAGGGAAGCTGAGTGAATTTCTCTTCAGAAAACGATGTGGGACACTGTTCATGAGTTCGGGACACCGTCCCATTCTGTTGACCGGGTCAGGATGCCCATTCCAATGCTTTGACCGGGTAAGGATGCCCGTCCTGAGTCCTGGACGCCTGTCCTGGTCTTGGGACACCCGTCCTGATTCCTGAACTTTCAAAAATCACATTTTTGCCCCGAAATTTACCATTTTCTCGCATATTTCACATGAGACTTCCAAAATCACAAAAACTGCGAAATTGTGTTAACAACAATCAATTAAGAACGATTTAACTCCAATTTCACCCTAAATTGTGCCTTAAAACATTCTAAAAAAGTGATATGATTTATGCACATTAGAGGTTTACTCATATGTTTCCAAGTATAACTTAAGAGGAACTCCGAGATTAACTTGAAGTGCTTAAAGGTAGTTTTGCCCGTGAAGCTCTGATGCTCGGTCAGTAGGATGATGTGGCACTGGTTAGAGTAGTCGCTCTTCTCGATTTTTAATAGCATTTGCTTAGACCATTGGGCCCCTAGCTTATTGGGGAATCAGAGTACGGCTGAGAAGTTTGAACGGTTGGGGCAAAACTTTGGGATTTCATGTCGGAATGGAGAGCGTCATGGAGTCGGTTGAGTTACTGAGGTCGCAGCTGGAGGAGTGAAGAGACAGTTGATGGGTTTCCGACCGATGTGCTAAATAGGTGTTATTTTACCCTATGTTGATTATGAATAATTAAGGACTGTGATTGACTAATTGTCACATTTAGTCTCTATGGTGTCACTTAATCAGCCAGAACCTAAGGCAGAGTACCTATCGTGTAGCTAGTCTGTTGGAAAGTATCTACGGTTTTATTAAGTTAAATATCGTACTCCCAGGGAAGTGGCAACGGCTTAGTAGTAACTAGCCTTTTATCTTAACTCCTATCTTATGATCCAGTTATGCAATATTCATCAAATACTTTGATGAGAGGGTGATTCATTCTCCACTAGGTTTCAGTCTAATTAATCCTAGAAGTGTTTTATAGATGAGTCCTGATTCTATGTTATACTGTTCCTATATGTTGAATGACCTGAAATCGAATATTTTAGATGCATCTTAGCTTGGATTGCAACTATGTTCTGTGTCTAAAGGCATACCACATCCGAGGTCTCTAATAAACCGCCCTACCTTAATGACGGCCCTACTCACGGTTCGGGACGAAGGCATCCATGAAAGCCCTATGTCACTTCGGGGATCATACCGCTTGCCCTAGTCGCCGGCATAATCGGACTCAGCTCGGCCCCTACCTAGACTACTTTAACAGGCAGGGTGTTCAACATGTTATTTTATCTAGCATGGCAGACACCAATACTAATTGATGCCTGTTAAACTAAACAGGTTATGATTAGACCGTGGTTAGGAATTGTCTATAACCCTAACTTTAGTTTAAAAGAGCACATTAAACATGCAGACATAGTGAATATTTAGCAGGTGGCTATTTCCGGAAAAAAATAACAACGTCAACATATAAAACAACTATTCATAAAAATCGTAATCTTGTATTCATAATAAGTATTTAGAACAAAACAATAACAACATATAAGAGAGGGACATGGGGACTGATGCCATAAAGAAATCACCCTTTACGTAGTCTCGCCGACGGAGCGTACTACTGTATATGTCGTATTGCTCGCCCTGACTCTGCTCACCAGAACCTTCGGAGGACGCTTCCTCAGCCTAGTAACTGGGCTTTACCTTAATACCCATCTTAAGCCCAGCCCTATGGACTGACTCTTCGAACGCCTAGAGCCCTCTTAGGATCTCCTAACGAAATCCCGGGTATTCTATGAATACCAGAAACGAACCTATCTATAGAAACCTAAGATCTGAGACTATTTCTCAAAAACTAAAACAAAACACTAATAAGAAAAAAAACTGAGATCCAAGTCTCTGAGTGAGTTGTGTACTAGAAAAGAGTACACTGGAAACCACTAAATGACTCAGATCGAGTGGAGAGGAATGAATTCAACTGCTAGAGGCCTGGGGTATTTATAGCAGCTTCCCGGGGTGATTTTTCAGCAAACATTCGATGTGGGATTGGTTCTGGGGGCTCGGGATGCCCGTCCCGAGTCCTGGACGCCCGTCCCGGTGGGTTGACTGGGTTGGGACGCCCGTCCCGGGTTCGGGACGCCCGTCCTGACCCGTTGACTAAGTCAATATTTCCAAAAAATGCGTTTTTGCCCCAAATTTTGTTGTTTTCGTCTACTTTTCACCTGACAATTCCAAAATCATAAAAACTGTGAAATTAAGTAAATAATGAACAATCAAGATCAAATTACCTTCAATTTCACCCAAATTTATACATAAAAACATGCTAAAAAGGTGATACAATTTTCGCGTATCAACAGTCGTCATGATGACCTTTACACTTCCCTGTGCGGTGCCATGATGGCTATCTGGGTCTAGGATGTGACATCCCAATCCTAAGTCGGGTCAAGATGTGAGAGGTGGCAGGTTCGGGTGAAGCTTGCCCAAGAAGCTAACCCGTTCAGCTGCCAACTCCTCCTTCTATAAATTCCCCATTCCCCACATTTAGCAATTTTCACCTTTGCTTCCTTAACTTTTGAAAACTCCCTTATTCAGAAAATACAACAGTCTGCTCAGGCTGGTCGAATGGCTCTTTGTAGATTTTCAAGCGTTGCTCATTCACTTTTTGAGTAGTGCTGTTTGAATCCATTATGACACATGCGCCAAAAAGGGCGATACTTCTATGATAGTGAACGGGCCTAACCAATAGCTTCGCAAGTTTCCTAGAAACAACTTCAAACGTGAATTGTAGAACAATACTTTTTCTCCCGGTTCAAACATTTTCTAGTATCTAAGTCGCCTATCATGCTGAAGTTTACTTGTCATTTTGAATTGGTGTGAATTTTCATAGGCTTTGAGCCTCCATTCATCCAATTCATTGAGTTGTAAAGTCTGGTTTTCCTTAGTTAAGGTATTATCTAGATTACATTTTTGTACTGCCCAGTATGCTCTATGTTCAAGTTTGATAGGAAAATGGCATGCTTTTCCATAAACCAATCTGAATGGTGAAAATCCTGTAGATGTTCTATATGCCGTACAGAAGGCCCATAAGGCATCATCAAGTTTTATAGCCCAATTCTTACGGTTAACACCTACAGTCTTTTCTAATATCTGTTTAATTCCTCTATTGGTTACCTCAACCTGCCCATTGGTATGTGGGTGGTATGCTGTGGAAAAGCGATGTTGAACTCCATATTGTTGAAGTACTTTCTGCAATTGTGAGTTGTAGAAGTGTGTACCCTTGTCACTGATGAGGGCTTTAGGATATTCGAATCTAGAAAATAATTGTCTAAGAAATCTGCACACGACTCTAGCATCATTAGTAGGTAATGCCTATGCTTCAGGCCATTTGGAAAAGTATTCTACAGCTACTATGATGTATTTATTTTTGTAGGAAGAAGGAAACAAACCCATGAAGTCTATACCCCATATGCTGAATATTTTGACACTTTGGATCACCTGTTGGGGTAGACCGTCTCTAGAAGATATGTTTCCTGCTCTTTGACAGGCATCGCAGGACCTTACATAAGATGTAGCATCCTTAAATATTGTGGGCCAGTAGAATCCTACTTCTAACACCTTCTGGGAGGTGTTAGCTGCAGCTAAATGGTCTCCAGTATTTCCTCAGTGGCAATGTTCCAAAATTTGGAAACCTTCTTCTTGAGAGACGCATCTCTTGATCATTTGATCTGCACATATTTGAAACAGAAAAGGGTCCTCCCAATAGTAATATTTCAGCTCAGCAAAGAATTTCCTTCTTTGTTGGGCAGTAATATCAAGGGGAAGAGTTTGAGCTACCAAATAATTTGCAATATCAGCAATCCACGGGGGAGAGTAAATAGCAAATAAAGTGCATAAACTCTCATCCGAAAACTTATCTAATATTACTGATTCATCTATAGCTAATAGTGCTAGATTTTCTAATCCAGACAAGTGATTTGCAGCTAGATTTTCTACCCCTTTGATATGCATAAATCATATCACTTTTTAGCATATTTTTAGATACAATTTAGGGTAAAAATGTAGTTAAATATTTCTTAATTGATTGTTATTAACACAATTTCGCATTTTTTGTGATTTTGGAAGTTTCAGGTGAAATATGCAAGAAAATGGTAAATTTCGGGGAAAACGTGATTTTCGGAAGATCGGAAGTATGGATGGGCATCCCAACCCGGTCAAAGACCCGGGACGGACATCCCGGACCTGGTCAAATCATCGGGATGGGCATCCTGACCCGGTCAACAGATCGGGACGGGAATCCCGAATTTGTGAATAGTGTCCCACATCGTTTTCTTAAGAGAAATTCACTTAGCTTCCCTGCTATAAATACCCCAGGTCTTCTACAGTTGAAATCATCCCTCTCCACTTGATCTTAATCATTAAGTGGCTTCTAATACATAGTTTTCCACTATATACGAGTCATTCAGTGATCTCAGGTGTTTTTGTTCAAGTAGATTTCAGTATACGAGAATTTCTCGTGTTCTTTGTTTTCTGAAAGTCTATCTCAGATCTTGGAATACGAATAGATAGGGTTCATTTTTAGTATTCATAGAATACCCAGGATTTCTTTAGGAGATCCTAAGAGAGTACTAGGCATTAGAAGAGTTAGTGAACATGGCTTTGCTTAAGCTTGGGACCTAAGGTAAAGCAATAGCTCCTAGGCTGAGGAAGTGTCCTCCGAAGGTTCTGTCGAGCAGAGTCGGGTCAAGCAATCCAAGATATACTAGTAGTTGCTCCATCAGCGAACCTAATAAAGGGTGAATACTTTATGGCGGTGGTCTGCTTGTCCCTCTCTATATATTATGTACTGTGTTTGTCCAAAGACCCATTTGATTATTAAATTATGATATTATGAATATGTGTTTTGCATGTTGAAGATATTTACATTTTTCCGGAAAGGTCACCAGCTTAATTTTCATTATGACTACATCTCTACTTGCTCTTTAAAATTAGATGAACGGTTATAGACAATTCCTAACCATAGTCTAATCATAACCTATCTAGTTTAACAAGCCTTAATTTAGGGCTTTGTGTGAGGACAGAAGCATTAAGGTCTGCCATATTAGATAAAATAACTTATAGGTCACCATGTTTGTTAGAGTAGTCTAATGAGGCTGAGTTCGTGTGTTTATGCCGGCGTTAGGGCGAGTGGCATGATCTCCTGAGTGACACAAGACTTTCATGGATGCCTTTAGCTCGAACCGTGAGTAGGGTCGTCAATGGCTATGGGGCGGTTTATTAGATTACTCAGATGTGGTACACAAGTAGAATCAGTATATAATTGCAATCTAGACCAAGATATATCTAAAATACTCGAAGATAGGTCAATCAACATGTAGGAACAATATAACATATATCAGAACACTGTTTATAAAATACTCTTGCATGCTTAAGTAAACTTGAACCTTGTGTAGGATGGATCACCCCTTCATCAAAGATATTGATGAATGATTGCATAACTGGATAATAAAATGAGAGTTAGGGTATAAGGATAGTGCTACTAAGCCGTTACCACTTCCCTGGGAGTACGATAATTTCTTAAATTAAAATCGTAGGTACTTTCCAAAAGACTAGCTACACGATAGGTACTCTACCTTAGGTTCTGATTGATTAAGTGACAACATAGATACTAAATGTGACAATTAGTTAAGTCCTTAATTATTCATAATCGATATAGGGTAAATAAAACCTATTTTTAGCATATCAATCGGAACACATCAGATTTTTTGCGCCATTGCCGGGGACATATCATAACAAATTTAGGATTCCTGATCAAAATTCTAGAAATTTATGATAGGTAACGGTAGTCATCTATACCTTAGACATAACACTCACTTTATTCTAGTTAGACAATCAGTTTCCTGAAATATAGGGTTATCATAACTCATTAATTTTAGAAATTATCTGAAATTAAGAAATTTAGGATAATCAAATTTTAGAAAATTCATCTAAAACTTTATTAAGGAAATTTAATTCCTTTTGAAAACAAAATCCCAAAAAATATTTTCATGTTCTTAATTTTTCCTCTTTGTTTTACTCTTTTGTTTGATTTGTTTTTTCTTTATTCTAACCAGACTATACACTTATAGATGAAGAGAACAAGAGCAGCTACAAACTAAGCTAAGAAAATAGGATATCCTGACGCTCTAGTCCAAAAGAAGAAGAAGCCAGAAGGACCATATAGGCCTGAACCAGAAGCACCACGGGAGAACAATCCTCCACAACCAATAGATATTAACTCAAGCCTAGATACTAGTGATCTAGTGAACAGATTCTTGAATCCCCAAGTACCCAGTCCTTCAGAAGAGGAGGACCCTTCTGAAGAAACCTTTCCTCCAAGAGAAGAACCTTAGAGATCTCCAGTTCACACTCCTGCCCAAAGGGTTCTTGAAAATCCACAACCCTTTGACCAAACCGAAAACTCACCAACATCTCCTGAGTATACCCCAACACCCAACGAACACACACCTTCATCCCGAGGAAGTACTAATGGTTTTTAGTCAGTTTTGTCTGTGCAGATAGATACTCTGACTCACAGGATATACCAAATGGATCAAACGATCGCAAGCAAATTTTGTCACTCAGACCAGAGCATTCTGAATATCACAGCCAACGTGGACCAACTCAGGGCCACGGTAAGTCTCCAAGAAAGCCAAGGTGCACAGATACTACGGGAGTTAGCTGAGATACGAGATGAGCAAGGAAGGCAATGGGATGAGATGAGAGCTATACTAGTGGAGATGCGAGAGATAAGGAATAAAGGCAATTAAAAATTAAAAAAGGGAAGATTCTTTTTATTTTCTGCAGCAAATAAATTGTTTGAACTAAAGTTTAATAACTGACCCCTTCTTTTTATTTTTCAAAATTTAAATGGGTTTTTTATTTTAGTCAAAAAAATTTCTTCAGACAATTTTTCGAATTCTTTGCGAAAAACAAATGTGTTAAAAATACAATTTATCTCTCATTGATTAAATTATGTGAATTTGACCTTTTGTTTTTCTATGATTTATGCTGAATTAAAGAATATGATAAGGGCAATTATGATTTTTGAAAAGAGAATAGATTGAGAATATTTCAAGGGTTTTTAACAAACTTATGTATTACATAGGCTAACCATGATGATTTGTTAAAAATTATAATTTTTTTTGGTGTATAAAGATTTGCAGGAAATTAAAAAAAAAAGAAATTTTTTTTCGGAGGCAGCACGCATCCCTAGGCAACTGGGACGGGCATCCCGAGGGCGGCCCCTCTCTATAAAAGTCCAATTTTCCCCATTTCCTCCCAAACCAAACACCAAAAATCACCTCTCTACAAAAATTCTCTCCAAAAATTTGGCAAACACTTGAATTTTCAAATTCAACTTTTCCCTCCAAAAATTTGAACTTTTGAATTTTCTTCCCAAATTCGAATTTCCCTCCAAAATTTGAATTTCCCACCAAAAACTAAAAATCCTTTCCTTAACAAAATCCTCCCTTCTAAATTTGAATTTGCCTCCATAATTCGAATTTGAATTTTCTTTCCCGCCAAATTTTCGAACTTTCTCAAATTCCTTCAAACAAATGGCTCCAAAACGTGCTCGTATTACTTCTTCCATGAGTGTCACATCTGTGGCACACCCTTTCATGCTTTTTCTTCCATACCAACGTATCAGGAGAGGTGCCATGGACACATCAGGCACAGCATACTAGTTGGCAGAACGCTCGACTGGGTAGCAGTTCGGACACTGGGAGTCGAGCAGGAGGTCCAGCGCATACTCGACGTACTACCCTACAGCCGATTTTTATCATCACCGAGCCGACCTACCTCGAGCTGGTATGTGAGTTCTACGCTTCTTTTACATTCCCGCAAGAGCATATCACATTCCGACTGGGCAGAATAGACCGATCGATGAGCATGGCGGAGTTCGACATCGCTTTGGGTATCTAGTGGAGGGAGGAGCTGGATATGCCTGCCTACACTACAGCAGTACGAGACTTCACTTCTGCGGACGTCTCCACCGCTTGGGCCCAGATCTGTACGACTGGTGCCGCCTACCAGCATGGCTTCGCAAAAGCCACATGTATTCATCATGCCCTTCGCTATTTACATACTATCATAGCGCATACTCTGGCAAGGCGTCGTACTGCCCCTGGGAATGTCACCCAGATGGAGACATTCCTCCTAGCAAACATGCATAGGGGTACTACTGTGGAGATGGCCCGGCTCATTGACGTCATCATGCGGGGTTTTGCTACAAACACTCAGAAGCAGTGTTTGGAGCTCGGGCCTTTCATCACCCGGATAGCCTATTACCTGGAGCTGGACATCGAGGGCTCAGAGGTTACCCAGATTGCTCCGACCACCATTCTTGCGGACTTGACTATTCTACAGAACATGGGAATGGTCGTACAAGATGCAGTTGGGTGATACTCTATCCACACGGAGCAGCAAGGAGAGTTATCAGTACCGGGACAGGCAGCAGAGCATACACCACCGACCCAGATGTTCGTACCACGCACCGCTTTCGAGTAACATGTGTCGCAAGGATTGGCGGAACTCGCCGCCCAACATAGCCAGGATATGGCGAACATTGAAAGACGTTTGATGATGATGGAAGACAGAATCAGCATGACCAACAGTAGGGCCGAGGAGGTTTATCAGCAGACCTCCCGGTTGGCTAAAGACCCCGAAGTCTACTTCTGGCCACCTGATGATGATCCTGGTTCTTAGTTTCTCTTTCTTTCTTTTTCTTTCATTCTTTTCACTTTATATGTGTTAATGTGATAAAGTCTGGGCTGTATGAAATATGAATCTTTGTAAGCAAAACGTTGATTTGTATGACATAACATCATTGTTCTTTTATTAGATTTGCTATTTCTATTACATTTTGTTTTGATGTTTCGTTTTTCCTTCTCTTCCCCTTAGTTACTCAAATAAGTGTGGGGTAAGAGTTCTATATGTTTGTTTTCAACTTTTTCAAATAAGTGTGGGGTGATAGGATATGCATGAACATTGAGGACAGTGTAAACCTTAAGTGTGGGGTAGTAGTGCAACAATGCACTATAGCAAATTTTTGCATGTGAACCATATTTCTCACTAAAATTGCACCCTTCCAAAAAAAATTTCAAAATTTTTCACTCTCTCAGACTTCAAAATGCAGTATTGATTGGTTTAAGAAATGCTGATGTCTATGATACATGTGAGTAGAATATTATGATTAGTAGGAAACAAGTTGATAACTTTATTGAATTCCTCGATTAGAAATAGGGAATTCCTGATAATTGAACACAACCTAGTTTGGATTAGAGACATCAACCAAATACCTTTTCGAGACTTAACTGAAAAATATAAGACCAGTTGAGGATGTATTAGCAATTGGAATAACTAGATGATGCTCTGAGTTGAAAGTGAAAAAGTTAAATGAATAGGGTAGTTTGCAAGCGTCCTTTGCTACTCAGCACCACTCCTTAAGGGAACTTAAAGCCTGATGCCCTAAGGTTGTGTAGATCTGGGAGTCATCGGGGTGGGACTCGCTACATGGGTAGTTAAAGTTGACGTGTGAAAGCGAACACAAAAATACCCTAAACAATTAATCTAAAAATACATTGCCCATTGTGTTCTTTTATTGAAAATTGTAATTGAAAAGCCTTGACACTAAAGCTCAGAACTCAGAAGGTTGTTTGTTGCTGTTATGTCCAACGATTGGTCAAAGTATTATCTGGTAAGAGTCAAGAGAAGACTATATTGTGTTGACAATCTAGTCTAGACTAATACACACACTACACATCAGGAAGACCTCGTGGCTAAGAGTAGAGTTCAGTCTGGTTATTAATTTGTTAAACCTGCATGACTATGATAATCTACTAGGACATTTGAGACCTTGTCATAGCAACTTGACCAGTCAGGCCTGTTTTGTGAATCATCTGACTCAATGATCAATTTTGGCATAAAAACATTGCTAGGAATTCTAAGTGACTGCACCTATGATTTAAAATTCAATAATTTCATGTAGACTTTGCTTGATGATAAGCAAAAAGCTAAGTTTGGGGTTATATGATATGCATAAATCATATCACTTTTTTAGCATGTTTTTAGACACAATTTAGGGTTAAATTGGAGTTAAATCGTTCTTAATTGACTGTTATTAACATAATTTCGTAGTTTTTGTGATTTTGGAAGTTTCATGTGAAATATGCAAGAAAATGGCAAATTTCGGGGGAAAAAATGTGATTTTCGAAAGTTCAGAAGTTAGGACGGGCGTCCCGAACCCGTGAACAATGTCCCACATCATTTTATGAAGATAAATTCACTCAACTTCCCTGCTATAAATACCCCAGGTCTTCTACAGTTGAAATCATCCCTCTCCACTTGATCTAAATCATTCAGTGGCTTCCAGTACACAGTTTTCCACTGTATACGAGTCATTCAGTGATCTCAGGTGTTTTCGTTCAAGTAGATTTTAGTATACGAGAGTTTCTCGTGTTCTTTGTTTTCTGAGAGTCTGTCTCAAATCTTGGAATATGAATAGATAGGGTTTGTTTTTAGTATTCATAGAATACCCGGGATTTCATTAGGAGATCCTAAGAGAGCATTAGGTGTTTAAAGAGTTAGTCAACAGGGTTTTGCTTAAGCCCAGGACATAAGGTAAAGCAATAGTTACTAGGCTGAGGAAGCGTACTCCGAAGGTTCTATCGAGTAGAGTCGGGTCAAGCAGTCCAGGATATACTAGGAGTTGCTCCATCAGCGGACCTAATAATGGGTGAATACTTTATGGCGGTGGTCTCCTTGTCCCTCTCTATATATTATGTACTGTGTTTGTCCAAAGACCCATTTGATTATTAAATTATGATATGATGAATATGTGTTTTGCATGTTGAAGATATTTACATTTTTCTGAAAAGGTCACCAGTTTAATTATCATTATGACTGCATGTCTACTTGCTCTTTTAAATTAGATTACCGGTTATAGATAATTCCTAACCATAGTCAAATCATAACCTGTCTAGTTTAACAGGCCTTAATTTAGTGCTTTGTGTGAGGACGAAAGTATTAAGGTCTACCATATTAGATAAAATAACCTATAGATCACCATGTTTGTTAGTGTAGTCTAATGAGGCTGAGTTCGTGTATTTATGCCGGCGTTAGGGCGAGTGGCATGATCTCCTGAGTGACATAGGACTTTCATGGATGCCTTTAGCTCGAACCGTGAGTATGGCTGTCAATGGCGATGGGGCGGTTTATCAGAAAACTCAGATGTGGTACACAAGTAGAATCATTATATAATTGCAATCTAGACCAAGATATATCTAAAATACTTGAAGATAGGTCAATCAACATGTAGGAACAATATAACATATATCAGAACACTGTTTGTAAAATACTCTTGCATGCTTAAGTAAACTTGAACCTTGTGTAGGATGGATCACCCCTTCATCAAAGATATTGATGAATGATTGCATAACTGGATAATAAAATGAGAGTTAGGGTATAAGGATAGTTGCTACTAAGCCGTTACCACTTTCCTGGGAGTACGATAATTTCTTAAATTAAAATTGTAGGTACTTTCCAAAAGACTAGCTACACGATAGGTGATATGCATAAATCATATCACATTTTTAGCATGTTTTAGGCATGATTTAGGGTGAAATTGAGGGTAAATTGGTCTTAATTGTTCATTATTAACTCAATTTCACAGTTTTTATGATTTTGGAAGTGTCAGGTGAAAAGTGGAAGAAAATGGCAAATTTTGGGGCAAAAACGCAATTTTTCAGAAGTTCGGACTTCGGGGAGGGCGTCCCGGTTCAGGACGGGCGTCCTGACCTGGTTAATAGGTCGGGACAGGCGTCCAAGACTCGGGATGGCCGTCCTAACCTGGTCAACAGACCGGGACGGGCGTCCCGAACCAGAAAGTCAAGTCCCACATCGAATTTTTGAGAGAAAATCACTCCAGAAAGGTGCTATAAATACCCCAGGCCTTCCTCAGTTGAATTCATCCCTCTCCACTCGATCTGAGTCATTCAGTGGTTTCCAGTGTACAATTCTCGAGTACACAACTCACTCGGAGACTCAGATTTCGGTATAAGTTTTCTTTCTTTCCTTTTTGTGTTTCGTTTTTAGTTTCTGAGAAATAGTCTCATATCCTAGGGTTCGATAGATAGGTTCGTTTCTGGTATTCATAGAATACCCAGGATTTCGTTAGGAGATCCTAAGAGGGCTCTAGGCGTTTGAAGAGTCAGTGCACATGGCTAGGCTTAAGCTGGGTATTAAGGTAAAGCCCAGTTACTAGGCTGAGGAAGCGTCCTCCGAAGGTTCTGGCGAGCAGAGTCGGGTCAAGCAATATGACATATATAGCAGTACGCTCCATCGGCGAGACTAAGTAAAGGGTTATTTCTTTATGGCATCAGTCCCCATGTCCCTCTCTTATATGTTGTTATTGTGTTTGTCCAAATAGCAATTATGAATACTGGATTTTGATTGTTATGAATATTTGTTATATATGTTGAAGTTATTATGTTTTTTCGGAAATAGCCACCTGCTTAAATATTCATTATGTCTGCATGTCTAATGCAGTTTCTTTTAAACTAAAATTAGGGTTATAGACAATTCCTAACCACGGTCTATTCATAACCTGTTTAGTTTAACAGGCATCAATTAGTATTGGTGTCTGCCATACTAGATAAAATAACCTGTGGAACACCCTGTTTGTTAGAGTAGTCTAGGTAGGCTGAGTAGAGCGTTTATGCCTGCGGTTATGGGCAAGCGGCATGATCCCCGAAGTGACATAGGGCTTTCATAGCTGTCTTTAGTAGTAACCGTGAGTATGGCCGTTTACCTTGGCGATGGGGCGGTATATCAGATTACTCAGATGTGGTACACCTTTAGACTCAGAACATAGTTGCATTCCATGCTAAGATATATCTAAAACACTCGAAGATAGGTCAATCAACATATTGGAACAGTATAACATAGAATCAGAACTTTGTCTATAAACACTTTTAGGCCTGATTAGACTTAAACCTAGTGAAGAATGGATCACCCTCTCATCAAGATTATTGATGACGATTGCATAACTGGATCATAAGATAAGAGTTAGGATAAAAGGCTAGTTACTACTAAGCCGTTACCACTTTCCTAGGAGTACGATATTTAATTAATAAAATCATAGATACTTTCCAACAGACTAGCTACACGATAGGTACTCTGCCTTAGGTTCTGGCAGATTAAGTGACACCATAGAGACTAAATGTGACAATTAGTCAATCTCAGTCCTTAATTACTCATAATCAACATAGGGTAAAATAACACATATTTAGCATATCAGTCGGAAACCCATCACAAACTATTGGTCTAGATTAGAATACCCTGAGTTAGAGGCTGTGGATAAGATAGTATATCTGATAAATTATTTTTGGATAAGAATTTATTTGCATTGTTTGCTATTTATGATAAATCTCCTCCGTGGTTTACTGATATTACAAACTACCTAGTCGCTGAACTATTCCCAAGTGATATGACTTATCAGCAGAAGAAGAAATTCTTTGCTGATTTCAAATATTACTACTGGGAAGATTCCTTTTCTATTCCAAATTATTGCAGAGTAATTGATCGGAAGATGTGTCTCAGAAGACGAAGGCCACAAGAATATGGAACATTGCCATAAAACATTTACGGGAGACCAATTGGCTACTATCAACGCTATCCGGAAAGTGTTGGAAGCAAGATGTTATTGGCCCACAATATTCAAGGATTTTATGTCCCTGATACAGTCCCGCAATGCTTGCCAATTAAAGGTAACACGTCTTCCCGAGATCATCTACCCCAGCAAGGTATACATGATACTAAAATCTTTTATATCTGGGGTATTAATTTCATGAATCCTTTATCTTTCTTCCTTTGAAAACAATTACATCATAGTTGTCGTGGAACACTTTTCAAAAATAGCCTGAAGCACATGCATTACCTACTAATGATGTTAAAGTCATGTGCAAATCCCTTGAGAAACTATTTTCCAGATTCAGATGTGCCAATTTCTTGATAGGCAATAAAGAGTTGTAAGCCAGCTAATGCTTCTTCTGATGTGTAATTGGAGGCAGTAAAGGTTAATAACAACAGTTAAATTAATGCCTTTCAACAAGGAAGAAACGTTCAGTCTGTGTATCAAATCTGTAAAGTCTGCCAAGTACCCCACTTTAGCGGGGATTGTTATGGGAATGGAATACTGACCATTCCAAAAGAGGCAGGAGCAGGTTGCTGCAGTCAATGCTGCTCCAAAGGGAAACACATACAATCCCAATTGGAGAAATCATATGGGATTTAGCTAAGGAATAATTCTGAAGCTAAAAACTTTTAGAAGATACCACCACAGCAAAGTCCCTACTCGCAGAATCAACAAATGAGATAATGTTATTGGTCAAACCTGTTTACTATTATAGAAGTATCTCCATACGGAGCATGTGTTATAATGGATCAAGACTGCACTTCTCAAAAAGTAAACGGGCAACAATTAAAGCCATACTAGTGAAAGCAAGTGACCTACCAAGTGGTATTAAACGGTCGATGGATATAGAGGAATTTGGCGTTGTATCAGGAGCATAGCAATGGAGGAGCTTGCATCCCCTGCATACCAATCAGTTGTGAGAAACTTTCCCGAGGAAGTCTCAAATACTTGGGCCCAGATCTACACCACTGGAGCCTCCTACCACCACGGTTTTGCCAAAGCTTCAGGTATCTTTTCTGCCATTGGAAACATGCATTCAATACTTTCACAGACATTGGCAGGTAGGCATACCAATCCAAAGAAGTCACATTCCTGGACACGTTGCTATGATTGCAAGAAATTTGCAAATGATTCGAGGAAGCAGTCCTTGGGGCTCGAGCTATTCATCAAACAGATAGGCCACTACCTGGAGTTCGACATTAAGGAATCATGGCTGACGAGGATAGCTCCATCTACCAGACCTGACCATTCTTTAAAACATAGGGATGGTGGTTTGCAACCCAAAGGGTAGATACACTCTCCATACGAAGCAGACTGCAAAGTCAGCCATTCTAGCATCTAGAACTTACAGAGTCAAGGGCATTTCAGCAATAGCACATAGCTGAGGTGAACATCCAATTGACAGATTAGAGCAGACCCTTCTACTCGATACATGAAGGGATTTTTTCTAATCCTCGTCTTCCTCTACTTTTATTTTGTTTTCTTTTTATCCTCATTTTGTGTTTTTGTTTTTCCTGTTTTTGTTTATAAACTCTTATTTGTCAAATAAGTGTGAGGTAAGAGTTTTGTTTGTCTTGTTGATAACTTTGCTGAATTCCTCGATTAGAAATAGGGAATTCCTGATAATTTAGCATAACCTAGTTTGGATTAGAGACATCAACCAAATACCTTTTGGAGACTTAACTGAACAATATTAGACCGATTGAGGATGTATTAGCAATTGGAATGACTAGATGATGCTCTGAGCTGAAAGTGAAAAAGTTAAATAAATAGGGTAGTTTGCAAGCGTCCTTTGCTACTCGAGCACCACTCTTTAAGGGAACTTAAAGCCTGATACCCTAAGGTCGTGTAGATCTTGGAGTCATTGGGGTGGGACTCGCTACATGGGTAGTTAAAGTTGATGCGTGAAAGCGAACACAAAAATACCCTGAATAATTAATCTAAAAATACATTGCCCAATGTGTTCTTTTATTGAAAATTGTAATTGAAAAGCCTTGACACCAAAGCTCAGAACTCAGAAGGTTGTTTGATGCTGTTATGTCCAAAGATTGGTCGAAGTATTATCTGGTAAGAGTCAAGAGAAGACTATATTGTGTTGACAATCTAGTCTAGACTAATACACACTACACATCAGGAAGACCTCATGACTAAGAGTGGAGTTCAGTCTAGTTATTGAATTATTAAACCTGCATGACCATAATAATCCACTAAGACATTTGAGACCTTGTCATAGCAACTTAACCAATCAAGCATGTTTTATGAATCATCTGACTCGGTGATTGATGCATTCCGATTGGTATGCTAAAAGATAGGCTTTATTTACCTATGTCGATTATGAGTAATTAAGGACTGAGTCTTACTAACTGTCACTTAGCATTCAATTATTGTCACTTAATCAATCAGAACCTAAGGCAGAGTACCTATCGTGTAGCTAGTCTGTTGGAAAGTATCTACGATTTTATTAAGTTAAATATCGTACTCCCAGGGAAGTGGCAACGGCTTAGTAGTAACTAGCCTTTTATCCTAACTCCTATCTTATGATCCAGTTATGCAATTTTCATCAAATACTTTGATGAGATGGTGATTCATTCTCCACTAGGTTTAAGTCTAATTAATCTTAAAAGTGTTTTATAGATGGGTCCTGATTCTATGTTATACTGTTCCTATACGTTGATTGACCTATATTCGAGTATTTTAGACATGTCTTGGCCTGGATTGCAACTATGTTCTGTGTCTAAAGGCTACCACATCTGAGTTTCTACGCTACCGCCCCATCGTTAAGGGTAACGGCCCTACTCACGGCTCGGACTAAAGTCAGCAATGAACGGTACCCTATGTCACTTCGGTATCATGCTGCTCGTCTCATAACCGCCGACATAACACTCTACTCAGCCTACCTAGACTATTTTATCTAGTATGGCAGACACCAATACTAATTGATGCCTGTTAAACTAAACAGGTTATGAATAGACCGTGGTTAGGAATTGTCTATAACCCTAATTTCAGTTTAAAAGAACGGCATTAGACATGCAGACATAATGAATATTTAAGCAGGTGGCCATTTCCGGAAAATCATAGCAACTTCAACATATAAAACAGATATTCATAAGAATCGTAATCTGATATTCAAATTAATATTTAGATAAAACAATTCGTAAACATACAGAACCTCGTCTAGGGGACCCACTGTCATAAAGTAATCACCACTCTATGCAGGTCCAGCCGGCGCTGCAGCTCCTGTATGCTCCTGACTGCTCGATCCTACTCTGCTCGGCAGAGCCTTCGGAGAACGCTCCTCAGACCTAGTAGCAATTGCTTTACCTTACATCCCGGGCTTAAGCAAATTGCCCTAATCTGACTAAGAACACGCACCCTATCTCTCTCTTAGGATCTCCTAACGAAATCCCGGTATTCTATGAATACCAAAAACGAACCTATCTATAGAAACCTAAGATTTGAGACTATTTCTCAGAAACTAAAACAAAACACTAATAAGAAAGAAAACTGAGATCCGAGTCTCTGAGTGAGTTGTGTACTAGAGAATTGTACACTGGACACCACTAAATGACTCAGATCGAGTGGAGAGGAATGATTTCAACTCCTGGAGGCCTGGGGTATTTATAGCAGCTTTCTAGAGTGAAAAATTCCAAAAAATTCGATGTGGGACAAATACTGGTGCTTCGGGATGCCCGACCTGGATTGGGACGCCCGTCCTGGTGGTCTGACTGGGTCGGGACGCCCGTCCCGGACCGTTGACCAAGTCAACATTTCCAAAAATTGCATCTTTGCCCCAAAATTTGCTGTTTTCGTCCAATTTGCTCCTGAAACTTCCAAAATCGAAATTTAAGCAATTTTATGTCAATTTGATTCAATTAAGATCAAATACATTCAAATATTGCCCTAATTTATGTCTAAAAACATGCTAAAAAGGGTATATGATTTGTGCACATCAAATAACCTCACACTTAGCTTTTTGCTTGTCCTCAAGCAAAGTCTACCTGAAGTTAGTGATTTTAAATCATATGTGTAGTCACTTAAATTTTCTAGTCATGTTTTTACTCCAAAAGTTATTCAGACAATTCTTAACACAGGTCTGACTGGTTAGGTTGCTATGACAAGGTCTCAAATGTCTCTAGCAGATTGTTACAATCAAGCAGGAAACAACTTAACAACTAGGTTGAACTTTTTCTCAGTCACAAAGTCTTCCTGATGTGTAGTGTGTGTACTAGCCTAGACCAGATAGTCAACACAATAAACTCTCGTCTTAACTACTACCAGATAATATTTTGACCCGTCGCTAGACATACTAACAACAGATAACTTTCTGAGTTCTGAGCCTTGGTGATCAGATTTTTAATTATTTAGCATTTTATTGGTTTTTTCTTTTATAGATCTTTCAGGGTATTTTGAGTCTGCTTAGAACACGTCAACTTCAACTACCCATGTAGCGAGTCCCACTCCGATGACTCCCAGATCTACACGACCTTAGGGCATCAGGCTTTAAGTTCCCCGAAGGAGTGGTGCTCGAGTAGCAAAGGCCGCTGGCAAACTACCCTTATTTAATTTACTCTCTTTTGTTTCTTTTCACTTTTAGCTCAGAGTCTCATCTAGTCATTCTAATTGTCAATACATCCTCAACTGGTCTAATCTTATCTAGTTAAGTTTTGAAAAGGTAATTGGCTGAGGTCTCTAATCCAGACTAAGTTGTGCTCATTTATCAGGAATTCCCTATTCCTAATCAATAAGTTCAAAATAGTCATCACATTGTCTCCTACTAACCATAACATTCTACCTACATATCATGGACATAAGCAACGTTTAACCAATTATACTGCATTTTGAAGTCTGAAAGAATGAAAAATTTTGAAAAATTTTTGGAAGGGTGTGAAAATATGGGGAAAACAAGCAAAATCATGCAAACATTTTGCCAACTGCTACAGTGCACCGTGCACTGCTACCCCACACTTAAGTCTGACACTGTCCTCAGTGTTCATGCATATCTAGCTACCCCACACTTATTTGCAAACAAGAAGAAATGAAAATAAAACAAAGAACTCTTACCCCACACTTATTTGACTAATTCAGGGTAAGAGAGAAATTAAAATAAGAAGGATAATAGAAATAGCAAAACAGAACACAAAACAAAGAAAACAAAAGTAAAGGATCATGAGGATTAGAAAAACTCCCTTCATGTCGCGAGCAGAAGGGTCTTCTCTGATCTGTCAATTGGCTCTTCACCTTAGCCATGTGCTATTGCTGAGGCGTTCTTGACTCTGCAAGCTCTAGATATTGGAACGGATGACATCAGCTCTGATCCTTCATTGTCGAGCTCCAGGTAGTGGCATATCCATTTGAGGAATGGCTCAATCCCCAAGGACTATTTCCTCGAATCATTTGTAAGATTTCTCATAATCATAGCAACGTGTCCAGGGGGAACGTGTCTAGGAATGAGACTTCTTGGGATTTGTGTGCCATCTTGCCAATGTTAGTAAAGGTATTGCATGCAAGTCTGGAATGGAAGAAAAGATACCTGAAGTTTTGGCGAAGCTGTGGTGGTAGGGGGCTCCAGTTGTGTAGATCTGGGCCCAGGTGTTTGAGACTTCCTCGGGGAAGTTTCTCACAGCTGATTGGTATGCGGAATGCAAGCTCCTCCATTGCTATGCTCCTGATACAACGCCAAATTCCTCTATATCCTTCGACCCTTCGTTACCTCTTGGTAGATCACTTGCTTGCACTGGTCTGGCTTTAATTGTTGCCAGTATCTCATCTATTGATTCTGCGGGTAGGGGTTTTGCTGTGGTGGTATCTTCTGAAAGTTTCCAGCTTCCGAATTATTCCTCAGCTAAATCCCGTATGATTCCTCTAGCTGGGATTGTATGCATTTCCCATGGGAGCAGCATTCTGCAGTAACCTGCTCCAACCACTTTTGGAATGGTTCGTATTTCATTCCCATATCAATCCCTGCTAGAGTGTGGTACTTAGCAGACTTCACAGATTTGATACACAGGCTGAACAATTCTTCCTAAGACATCAGCACTCTGAATCTGGAAAACAACTAGAATCTGCACATGACTCTAACATCATTAGTAGGTAATGCCTGTGGTTCAGGCTATTTTCGAAAAGTGTTCCACGACTACTATGATGTAATTATGTTCAAAGGAAGAAAGAGAAAAGGATTCGAAATACCCCTGATATCAACGGTTGCAACATTCTGTGTACGTCGCTGGGGTAGATGATCTCTGGAAGATGTGTTACCTGTTATTTGGCAAGCATCGCAGGACTGTATCAGAGATACAAAAGTCCTTGAATATAGTGGGTCAACAAGATCCTGCTTTCAACACTTTCCGGACAGTGTTTATAGCCATCAATTGGTTTCCCGTAGATGCTTTAGGGCAATGCTCCAAAATCTTGTGTCCTTCATCTTCTGAGACACATCTTCTGATCAACTGATCTGCAAAAATTTGAAATAGAAGAGAAACTGCCCAGTAGTAATATTTCAAATCAGCAAAGAATTTCTTCTTTGCTGATAAGTCATATCACTTGGAACTTATTCAGTGACTAGATAATTTGAAATAAACCACAGATGCAAATTATTATACATAGCAAACAATGCAAATAAGTTTTCATCCAAAAATTTATCAGTATTACACTAGCCTCTAACTCGGGGTTTTCTAATCTAGACCAATGGTTTGCTTTCTAGATTTTCAACCCTTTTTCTTATCCCTTCATTCTATATCAAGTTCAAGTAACAATAAAACCTAACTTAATCAAGTATGGGTCAGCATTAGTTTTATTGAACACAGATATCTTGGAGTGATCAGTGTCACCTATTGTTTTTAGACAATACTAGATAAGATTAGGATTTATCATACATGAACTTTCTTATCATGTTTCTGTCCTAAAACAATTCTTATTACATCACATATTCATTCAAAAAGCAGATTTCAATCAGGTGATGTCATAATGGGTGCAATAATTCCTTTTGGTTTTAAAAAAAAATCTCATGCAATCATCAGCAAAACAAAAGGAACATCCTTTTTCCAATAGAACATTCAAAGGTCTGGCTATTAAGGAAAAACTATTTCATAACTCATCCTAATAAGGCCGACATGACTCTAAGAAAATTCTAAAATAGAGTTTCTTCCCGATAAAAATCTAAGCCAACATTTTACAACTCAGAAGAAAATATATTTTATCCTCATTTCCATTTTTATTTCTTCGAAATTAAATAAAGGAAGAAAAACACGAAAAAGAGCAACTAAGAAAACAACTAAAACAAACAAGAGATAGGGAAAAGGAACAACTCACCGTTGAGCAAGAAAGATACATTCTTTTTGTGATTTTAAATTTTTAACATTTTTTTTTCTTTTTATGTTGAAAGCAGGTAAATTTCCTTAATATGGTTTTAGAATGATTTTCTAAAATTTGATTATCCTAAATGTCTTAATTTTAGATAATGTCTAAAATTAGTTAGTTATGATAATCCTATATTTCGGAAATTGATTGTCTAACTAGCAGAAAATAAGTGTTAGGTCTAAGGTCTAGGTTACTACCGTTACCTATCATAAGTCTCTAGAATTGTGGCCTTTAATCCTAAATTCATTATGATATTTCCCCGGCAACGGCGCCAAAAATCTGATGCGTTCCGATTGGTATGCTAAAAGATAGGCTTTATTTACCTATGTCGATTATGAGTAATTAAGGACTGAGTCTTACTAACTGTCACTTAGCATTCAATTATTGTCACTTAATCAATCAGAACCTAAGGCAGAGTACCTATCGTGTAGCTAGTCTGTTGGAAAGTATCTACGATTTTATTAAGTTAAATATCGTACTCCCAGGGAAGTGGCAACGGCTTAGTAGTAACTAGCCTTTTATCCTAACTCCTATCTTATGATCCAGTTATGCAATTTTCATCAAATACTTTGATGAGAGGGTGATTCATTCTCCACTAGGTTTAAGTCTAATTAATCTTAAAAGTGTTTTATAGATGGGTCCTGATTCTATGTTATACTGTTCCTATACGTTGATTGACCTATATTTGAGTATTTTAGACATGTCTTGGCCTGGATTGCAACTATGTTCTGTGTCTAAAGGCTACCACATCTGAGTTTCTACGCTACCGCCCCATCGTTAAGGGTAACGGCCCTACTCACGGCTCGGACTAAAGTCAGCAATGAACGGTACCCTATGTCACTTCGGTATCATGCTGCTCGTCTCATAACCGCCAGCATAACACTCCACTCAGCCTACCTAGACTACTTTCAACCAACAGGGTGTTCCACAGATTATTTTATCTAGTATGGCAGACACCAATACTAATTGATGCCTGTTAAACTAAACAGGTTATGAATAGACCGTGGTTAGGAATTGTCTATAACCCTAATTTCAGTTTAAAAGAACGGCATTAGACATGCAGACATAATGAATATTTAAGCAGGTGGCCATTTCCGGAAAATCATAGCAACTTCAACATATAAAACAGATATTCATAAGAATCGTAATCTGATATTCAAATTAATATTTAGATAAAACAATTCGTAAACATACAGAACCTCGTCTAGGGGACCCACTGTCATAAAGTAATCACCACTCTATGCAGGTCCAGCCGGCGCTGCAGCTCCTGTATGCTCTTGACTGCTCGATCCTACTCTGCTCGGCAGAGCCTTCGGAGAACGCTCCTCAGACCTAGTAGCAATTGCTTTACCTTACATCCCGGGCTTAAGCAAATTGCCCTAATCTGACTAAGAACACGCACCCTATCTCTCTCTTAGGATCTCCTAACGAAATCCCGGTATTCTATGAATACCAAAAACGAACCTATCTATAGAAACCTAAGATCTGAGACTATTTCTCAGAAACTAAAACAAAACACTAATAAGAAAGAAAACTGAGATCCGAGTCTCTGAGTGAGTTGTGTACTAGAGAATTGTACACTGGACACCACTAAATGACTCAGATCGAGTGGAGAGGAATGATTTCAACTCCTGGAGGCCTGGGGTATTTATAGCAGCTTTCTGGAGTGAAAAATTCCAAAAACTTCGATGTGGGACAAATTCTGGTGCTTCGGGACGCCCGTCCTGGATTGGGACGCCCGTCCTGGTGGTCTGACTGGGTCGGGACGCCCGTCCCGGACCGTTGACCAAGTCAACATTTCCAAAAATTGCATTTTTGCCCCAAAATTTGCTGTTTTCGTCCAATTTGCTCCTGAAACTTCCAAAATCGAAATTTAAGCAATTTTATGTCAATTTGATTCAATTAAGATCAAATACATTCAAATATTGCCCTAATTTATGTCTAAAAACATGCTAAAAAGGGTATATGATTTGTGCACATCAGTGATTAATTTTGGCTAAATAAAACTTTGCTAGGAATTTTAAGCGACTGCACCTATGATTTAAAATTCAATAATTTCATGTAGACTTTGCTTGAGGACAAGCAAAAAGCTAAGTGTGGGGTTATATGATATGCATAAATCATATAACATTTTTAGCATGTTTTAGGCAAAATTTAGGGCGAAATTGGAGTTAAATCATTCTTAATTGAATGTTATTAACATAATTTCGCAGTTTTTGTGATTTTGGAAGTCTCATGTGAAATATGCCAGAAAATGGCAAATTTCAGGGCAGAAACATAATTTTTGGAAGTTCGGGAATCAGGACGGGCGTCCCAAGACCAGACGGGCATCCCGACACAGTCAAAGACCCGGGACGGGCATCCAAGACTCGGGACGGGCGTCCCGACCCGGTCGAAGCAACCGAAAGGGCATCCTGGACTCGGGATAGGCATCCTGACCCGGTCAACAGATCGGGACGGGCGTCTCGAACCCATGAATAGTATCCCATATCATTTTCTGAAGAGAAATTCACTCAGCCTCCCTGCTATAAATACCCTAGGTCTTCTACAGTTGAAATCATCCCTCTACACTTGATCTGAATCATTCAGTGGCTTCCAGTACACAGTTTTCCGCTGTATATGAGTCATTCAGTGATCTCAGGTGTTTTAGCTCAAGTAGATTTCAGTATACGAGAGTTTCTCGTGTTCTTTATTTTCTGAGAGTCTGTCTCAGATCTTGGAATACGAATAGAGAGGGTTCGTTTTTAGTATTCATAGAATACTCGAGATTTCTTTAGGAGATCCTAAGAGAGCACTAGGCGTTCGAAGAGTTAGTCAACAGGGCTTTGCTTAAGCCCGGGACGTAATGTAAAGCAATAGCTGCTAGGCTGAAGAAGCGTCCTCCGAAGGTTCTCTCGAGCAGAGTCGGGTCAAGCAGTCCATGATATACTAGTAGTTGCTCCATCTGCGGACCTAATAAAGGGTGAATACTTTATGGCGGTGGTCTCCTTGTCCCTCTCTATATATTATGTACTGTATTTGTCCAAAGACCCATTTGATTATTAAATTATGATATTATGAATATGTGTTTTCCATGTTGAAGATATTTACATTTTTTCAGAAAGGTCACCAGCTTAATTATCATTATGACTGTATGTCTATTTGCTCTTTTAAATTAGATGAACAGTTATAGACAATTCCTAACCACGGTCTAATCATAACCTGTCTAGTTTAACAAGCCTTAATTTTTGGCTTTGTGTGAGGACGGAAGCATTAAGGACTGCCATATTAGATAAAATAACCTTTAGATCATCATGTTTGTTAGAGTAGTCTAATGAGGCTGAGTTCGTGCGTTTATGCCGGCGTTAGGGCGAGCGGCATGATCTCCTGAGTGGCACAGGACTTTCATGGATGCCTTTAGCTCGAACCGTGAGTAGGGCCATCAATGGGGATGGGGCAGTTTATCAGATAACTCAGATGTGGTACACAAGTAGAGTCAGTATATAATTGCAATCTAGACCAAGATATATCTAAAATACTCAAAGATAGGTCAATCAACATGTAGGAACAATATAACATATATCATAATACTGTTTGTAAAATACTCTTGCATCCTTAAGTAAACTTTCACTTGTGTAGGATGGATCACCCCTTCATCAAAGATATTGATGAATGATTGCATAACTGTCTAAAGACTCAGTACATAGATGAAGATATTGATGAACCGTGAGTAGGGCCGTCATTAAGGTAGGGCGATTTATCAGGTAACTCAGATGTGGTACACCTTTAGACTCAGTGCATAATTGCAATCCAGGCCACGATATATCTAAAATACTCGAAGATAGGTCAATCAACATGTAGGAACAATATAACATAGAATCAGAACATTATCTGTAAAACACTCTTAGGCTTAAATAGACTTAAACCTAATGGAGAATGAATCACCCTCTCATCAAAGATATTGATGAACAATTGCATAACTGGATCATAAAATAAGAGTTAGGGTAAGAGGATAGTTACTACTAAGTCGTTACCACTTCCCTGGGAGTACGATATTTGATTTAATTAAAATCGTAGATACTTTCCAACAGACTAGCTACACGATAGGTACTCTGCCTTAGGTTCTGATTGATTAAGTGATAGTATAGAGACTAAATGTGACAATTAGTCAGGCTAAGTCCTTAATTACTCATAATCAACATAGAGTAAAACAACACCTATTTTAGTTATTAGTCGGAACGCATCAGTCAAAGTATCTCTCTACACGGACAAAGCTGACTGAAAACCATTAGTACTTCCTCCGGATGAAGGCGTGTGTTCGTTAGGTGTTGGGGTATACTCATGAGATGTTGGTAAGTTTTAGGTTTGGTCAAAGGGTTGTGGATTTTCAAGAACTCTTTGGGCAAGAGTGTGAACTAGAGATTTCTTAGGTTCTTCTCTTGGAGGAAAGGTCTCTTCAGAAGGGTCCTCTCCTCCGTGGGACTGGGTTCACGGGTGTTTAAGAATCTTCTCACTAAATCACTAGTGTCTAGGCTTGAGTCTATGTTTATAGGTTGTGGGGGATTGGTTGCCCGTGGTACTTCTAGTTCAGGCCTAGATGGTCCTTCTGGTTTCTTCTTCTTTCTAACTAGAGCATCTAGATTTTCTATTTTCTTTGCTTGGTTTGTAGTTGCTCTTGTTCTCTTCATCTATGAGTGTAGAGTCTGGTTAGAATAAACAAATAACAAAACAAACAAAAGAGTAAAAATAGAATATGGAAGAAGAAGAAAATATTTTTCGGTTTTTTTTTCGAAGGTAATTAAATTTCCTTAATAAGGTTTTAGAATAATTTTCTAAAATTTGATTATCCTAAATTTCTTAATTTCAGATAATTTCTAAAATTAATTAGTTATGATAACCCTATATTTTTGGAAACTGGTTGTCTAACTAGATTAAAGTAGGTGTTATGTCTAAGGTATAGATTACTACCGTTACCTATCATAATTCTCTAGAATTTTGATCAAGAATCCTAAATTTGTTATGATATTTCCCCGGCAACGGCAGTAAAAATCTGATGCGTTCCGATTGATATGCTAAAAATAGGTTTTATTTACCCTATATCGATTATGAATAATTAAGGACTTAGAATTACTAATTGTCACATTTAGCATCTATGTTGTCACTTAATCAATTAGAACCTAAGGTAGAGTACCTATCGTGTAGCTAGTCTATTGGAAAGTACCTACGATTTTAATTTAAGAAATTATCGTACTCCTAGGGAAGTAGTAACGGCTTAGTAGCAAGTATCCTTTTACACTAACTCTCAATTTATTATCCAGTTATGCAATCATTCATCAATATCTTTGATGAGGGGTTGATCCATTCTACACTAGGTTCAAGTTCATTAAGCATGAAAGAGTATTTTACAGACAGTGTTCTAATACATGTTATATTATTCCTACATGTTGATTGACCTATCTTCGAGTATTTTAGATATATCTTGGTCTAGATTGCAATTATATACTGATTCTACTTGTGTACCACATCTAAGTTATCTGATAAATTGCCCCATCGCCATTGACGACCCTACTCACGATTCGAGCTAAAGGCATCCGTGAAAGTCCTGTGTCACTCAGGAGATCATGCCACTCGCCCTAATGCCAGTATAAACACACAAACTCAGCCTACTTAGACTACTTTAACTAACATGGTGATCTATAGGTTATTTCATCTAATATGGCAGACCTTAATGCTTCCGTCCTCACACAAAGCCCTAAATTAAGGCATGTTAAATTAGACAAGTTATGATTAGATCATGGATAAGAATTGTCTATAACCGTTCATCTAATTTAGACTACTTTAACTAACATGGTGATCTATAGGTTATTTCATCTAATATGGCAGACCTTAATGCTTCCGTCCTCACACAAAGCCCTAAATTAAGGCATGTTAAATTAGACAAGTTATGATTAGATCATGGATAAGAATTGTCTATAACTGTTCATCTAATTTAGACTACTTTAACTAACATGGTGATCTATAGGTTATTTCATCTAATATGGCAGACCTTAATGCTTCCGTCCTCACACAAAGCCCTAAATTAAGGCATGTTAAATTAGACAAGTTATGATTAGATCATGGATAAGAATTGTCTATAATCGTTCATCTAATTTAGACTACTTTAACTAACATGGTGATCTATAGGTTATTTCATCTAATATGGCAGACCTTAATGCTTCCGTCCTCACACAAAGCCCTAAATTAAGGCATGTTAAATTAGACAAGTTATGATTAGATCATGGATAAGAATTGTCTATAACCGTTCATCTAATTTAAAAGAGCAAATAGATATAAAGTCATAATGATAATTAAGCTGGTGACCTTTCTGGAAATATGTAAATATCTTCAACATGCAAAACACATATTCATAATATCATAATTTAGTATTCAAATGGGTCTTTGGACAAACACAGTACAAAAATATAAAGAGAGGGACAAGGGGACCACCACCATAAAGTATTCACCCTATATTAGGTCCGCTGATGGAGCAACTGCTTGTATATCCTAGACTGCTTGACCCGACTCTGCTCGACAGAACCTTCGGAGGACATTTCCTTACCCTAGTAGCTATTGTTTTGCCTTCCTTCCCTTCCCTCCTCGGCTTAAGCAAAGCCTTGTTGGATAATTCTTCGAACGCCTAGTACTCTCTTAGGATCTCCTAACGAAATCCTGGGTATTCTATGAATACTAAAAACTAACCCTATCTATTCGTATTCTAAGATCTGAGACAGACTCTCAGAAACAAAGAACACGAGAGACTCTCGTATACTAAAATCTACTTGATCGAAAAACACCTGAAATCACTGAATGACCTGTATATAGTAGAAAACTATGTACCGGAAGCCACTAAATGATTCAGATCAAGTGGAGAGGGATGATTTCAATTGTAGAAGACTTGTGGTATTTATAGCAGGGAGGCTGGGTGAATTTCTCTTCAGAAATCAATGTGGGATACTGTTCACAAATTCAGGACTGATATGCACAAATCATATCACTTTTTTAGCATGTTTTTAGGTATAATTTAGGGCGAAATTGGTGTGAAATCATTATCAATTAACTTTTATTAACACAATTTCGCAGGTTTTGTGATTTTGGAAGTGTCAGGTGAAAAATGTAAGAAAATGGCAAATTTTGGGGCAAAAACATGATTTTCGGAAGTTCGGAAGTCGGGATGGGCGTCCAGAACCCAGGACGAGCGTCCTGACCTGGTCAACAGACCAGGACGGGTGTCCAGGACTTGGGACGGTCGTCCTGACTTGGTCAACAAGCCGGGACGGGTGTCCCAGATCTAGGACGGGCGTCCCAAACGCCTGGTCAAAGTCCCACATCAATTTTTGCAGAAAAATTCACACAGTTCCCTTGCTATAAATACCCCAGGCCTTCCTCAGTTGAAATCATTCCTCTCCACTCGATCTGAGTCATTTTGTGACTTCAAGTATACAATTTTCTATAGTATACAAGTCACTTAGTGATTTCAGGTTTTTAGTTTAGGTATATTTATAGTTTTTGAGAGTGTCTCATGTTCTTCGTTTATGAGAGTCTGTCTCAGATCTTAGAATACGACTAGTTAGGTTCATTTTTGGTATTCATAGAATACCCAGGATTTGTTAGGAGATCCTAAGAGGGCACTAGGCGTTCGAAGAGTCAGTCAACAGGGCTGTGCTTAGGCTGGGAATTAAGGTAAAGCATAGCTACTAGGCTGAGGAAGCGTCCTCCGAAGGTTCTGTCAAGTAGAGCCGAATCGAGCAGTCCAACATATACAAGAAGTTGCTCCATCAGTGGACTACGTAAAGGGTGAATACTTTATGGCAGAGGTCCCCTTGTCCCTCTCTTTATATGTCTATACTGTGTTCGTCCAAATAGTCATTTTGAATATTAAATTATGATTTTATGAATATGTGTTTTGCATGTTGAAGTCATTTACATTTTTCCGGAAAGGTCACCAGCTTAACTATCATTATGACTGCATGTCTACTTGCTCTTTTAAACTAGATGAATGGTTATAGACTACTCCTAACCATGGTCTAATCATAACCTATTTAGTTTATCAGGCCTTGATTTAGGACTTCTCATTGGAAGCATTAAGGTCTGCCATATTAGATGAAATAACCTATAGATCACCATGTTTGTTAAAGTAGTCTAAGTAGGCTGAGTTTGCGTGTTTATGCCGGCGTTAGGGCGAGCGGCATGATCTCCTAAGTGACACAGGACTTTCATAGATGCCTTTAGCTCGAATTGTGAGTTGAGCCGTCAATGGCGATGGGGTGGTTTATTAGGTAACTCAGATGTGGTACACAAGTAGAATTAGTACGTAATTACAATCTAGACCAAGATATATCTAAAATACTTGAAGATAGGTCAATCAACATGTAGGAACAGTATAACATAAATCAGAACATTATCTGTAAAATACTCTTGTAGACTTAAATAGACTTGAACCTAGTGGAGAATAAATCAACCTCTCATCAAAGAATTTGATGAACGATTGCACAACTGGATCATAAGATAAGAGTTAGGGTAAAAGGATAGTTACTACTAAGCCATTACCACTTCCCTGGGAATACGATAATTTATTAAATTAAAATCGTAGATACTTTCCAACAGACTAGCTACACTGATGCAGTTCCGATTGGTATGCTAAAAGATAGGCTTTATTTACCTATGTCGATTATGAGTAATTAAGGACTGAGTCTTACTAACTGTCACTTAGCATTCAATTATTGTCACTTAATCAATCAGAACCTAAGGCAGAGTACCTATCGTGTAGCTAGTCTGCTGGAAAGTATCTACGATTTTATTAAGTTAAATATCGTACTCCCAGGGAAGTGGCAACGGCTTAGTAGTAACTAGCCTTTTATCCTAACTCCTATCTTATGATCCAGTTATGCAATATTCATCAATAACTTTGATGAGAGGGTGATCCATTCTCCACTAGGTTTAAGTTTAATTAAGCCTAAAAGTGTTTTATAGATAATGTCCAGATTCTATGTTATACTGTTCCTACATGTTGATTGACCGAATTTCAAATATTTTAGATGCATCTTAGCCTGGATTGCAACTATGTTCTGTGTCTAAAGGCGTACCACATCCGAGGTCTCTAATAAACTGTCCTACCTAAATGACGGCCCTACTCACGGTTTGGGATGAAGGCATCCATGAACGGTACCCTATTTCACTTCGGTATCATGTTGCTTGCCCTAGCCGCTGGCATAATCGGACTCAGCACGGCCTACCTAGACTACTCTAACAAGCAGAGTGTTTAGCAGGTTATTTTATCTAGCATGGCTGTTGCGTTGTGTGCGTGTGTCACAAATTGAGAAGATAAGAATATAGAATAAATCAACGCAATCTTAACAAGTGCAAGTATACACCGGTCAACAAGTAATATATGTACCTAAGTACAAGATTATCGATCACACAGGGACTATGTATGCCAATTACAAATGCAAATATGATTGTACAAATGGTTAAAAGAATAAAGAATAATAAAAGAATAAAAGAATAAAGAATGATAAATCATGAAACTGAGATTGGTCTAATGCTACGGCATTCCTACTCCTAACTAAACTAACAGTTAAAGGTTAGCCTACTGGAAATAATCACAAGAGTACTGCAGGTAATACAATGCTACGGCATTCACGCCAAAAATGTAAGTACAAGCCAAAGATGAATCTAAGTATACAAAACATGCTTTCAATTCCATGTCAATGCTACAGTATGTCTGGTTTCAACCAAACCACTTGATCTACTAGTCTAGATCCCCGATAACATACCTTGGACCTAGTGCAACGCTAGTCAGTGGAGGTACCGCTGTTCACGCAGTTATCAATCCACTACTATATGAGTTACCGCTGTTCACGCAGTGCTCAATCTAACGCCACATAATTCTAATGTAATTACATGAATAAACCAAGCTTTGCCCCATACAAGCATTAAACATAAAAACAGAAAGTAATGCTACAGCATTCTTATCATCATAGTCAAAATAGTGTATTCAACATGCTCATACTTAACTTCACCACAACATCTTCAGGTTAAAGATATATATTATGCTGAAACGAATCATGGAAAACAAAGAATAACGTAATGGGAAAAACAGCCCCTAGGTCCATAGTGACACCAATCAACGGAATCAACCCTAAGACGGAAAGCATATCACTCCCAAAACATATTTAATCATTCCTTGAACCAAGAATCATGAAATACAAGGATTAACGTAATAGGAAAAATAGTCCCTAGGTCCGTAGTGACACCAATCAACGGAGTCAAGCCTAAGACGAAAAACATATTACTCCCAAAACATTTTTAATCAATCCTTGAACACATGTAAACATTCTCATATTACAAAGAACATCTAGTTACAAAAATAGTAGCAAATTGAGGAAATGAAGAGAGGATTACTTATGGTCGGAAGATCACCCACTGCCCAAATCAGTTTAATCAATCTGCTGCCCTTCGTCTCCTCTGCTGGATGTTGCTGCTTCGTTGCTGTTCACTGATGAATGCTGCAGCAAGTCACCCTGCTCACTCTTGTGTTCTTCCCTTCCTAAGGGTTAGCCTAAAACTAAGAAGAAAAACTAAACTATCCTAAGAAAAACTAAGAAGAAAAACCTACTCTCTATCTCGGCCAGGAGCCTTCTAAACTCTACAAATGACTTACCTTCCAAAACTCTCCAAGACTAACTCTCTCCCTCTTGGTTTTCTACATACATATATAACCTCTTTGTGAACCAAGAGCCATTACCGAGCTGCCATGTGTCCATAATTTCTGGAATTTTCTCCAAAAATTCCAGCAAAAAGTCAAAATAAATCCCAGCTGACTTCTGGAGTTCTTGTCTTCTTCCTCTGCATATTGCAGCCACTTTAGCCAGTCTTCAGCTGCATTCTGTGATCTTCTGTCGTTTCCTCCCAGTGCTGCAGCATATTCTGCAGAGTGTTTGTCTCTTTCTTCTGACAGCCGCAGGTTTTGCAGCAGAGCTTCAGTACTTTCTACAGGCCTTTTGTCTTCTTCATCTGGCGGCTGCAGGGATATCAGCAACATCTCAGCTGCCATTTCTGAAATTTTTGACTTTGTCTTCAACCTTTTTGTTCCCTTGTCGCCATACAAAGAAGCAAACACACACATATATATATATACAAATATACATATATATATCTAGTTTCAATACTGTTTCACAAAATCAGTCAAGGAAGAGAAAACCCACTCTTTACCCAGTAGAATCAGTGAGTAAAAATGGAAGCCCAGCCGCTAGTCATAGTTTGAGCACCAGAATGAGGCGAGAAATCTTACCTTCTGTTCTTGTTTGTGTCGGGTGGGGGTCGAGTATGTCGGCAGAGGTGTTCTTCTCTTCTTTCCCTTTCTCTCTTTCTTTTTTTTTATCTTTTCTCTTCGAAAAGCAGTGAGTGCAGTGCAGAGTGTGAGTGGTTATTGAGTGTTTCTTTTGTTTGTAAGAGTGAAATGCTCTCAGTCGGGTTAGTTGAAAACAAATGAAGTGAATGTTGGTCTTTTGGTTTTTCTAACCAGGAGGCATTCATTCCCTTGGAAAATTAATTATAAGATATAATAATGAATGCTTACCTTGGAAAAAAAATGGAAAGTGAAAAGGCACCCTTTTGTTTCTTGAAAATCATAAAGAAAGGGTTGATTGGATTTTCTTCACCCATTTGTTCATTTTTATCTTTTATCCGGAAGTAGGATGATTGCTCTGCCCCAAAATATGTATATACTGTATGTATACCTTCTTGTGACCTACAATAAAGGCAGAACAAGACAAAGAAGGAAATCATCTGGAAATAGCATGAAAGTCTGCCCAACAAAAATTAGTAATATAAATATATGTATATCTATACTCCATGTTGACTCCTGAAAAAGTTAGGGCAGAAGGCAGCTGTCGGGTACAGGTGTACCCGACACAGCAGAAATAAAATAAAATGAATAAACTGGAATTAAATCAGAAATTAAAGTCAAATAAATAGTCAACAAAATAAAAACAGAAAACAGGAAATAAAAACAGAAATAACGAAGGCTAGAAAATAAAAAAAAGTAGTTAGGAAAATAGCAAATAAAATAATTAAAACGAGAAGACAGAAAAAAAGAAAACAAAAAAAAGAAATATAAAAGAAAAGCAGTAAATTAAAATAAGTAAAACAGGAAGCAGTTAAATGAACAAAGAAGAAATAAAAACGGAAAAGAAATAAAAAAAATAAAAAAAAATAAAATAAAATTGGAGAGTGTTCACTTGAATTTTTCATTGGTGTGAGGTCCACCCAATTCTTCATCATTGACCAATGATAGAGAAGCAACGGTTTTCTCTTGGTCTCCATCTCTATAGATCTTTAGTCTATGACCATTGACCTTGAATTGGGTTCCCGTTCTCCCCACAACCGAGACCACTCCATTAGGATGAATTTGTTCAATTATGTATGGTCCGGTCCATCTCGATTTCAATTTGCCTGGAAATAACCTCAATCTTGAATTAAAAATCAACACTTGTTGTCCAACTTCAAAATTTCTTGGCTGGATGTGTTTGTCATGCCATCTCTTGGTTTTCTCCTTGTATAAGCATTTTCATAGGAAAATAGTCTCAGCTCATCCAGTTCAGAAAGCTGTAGCATTCTCTTATTTCCAGCAGCATCCATATCCATGTTGAGATGCTGTAGCGCCCAGTACGCTTTGTGCTCCAACTCAACGGGTAAGTGACAAGCTTTCCCAAAAATGAGTCTATAAGGAGACATACCTATTGAAGTCTTGAAAGCTGTCCGATAAGCCCATAGAGCGTCATCTAATCTTCTTGACCAATCTTTTCGGTTTGGGTTGACCACTTTCTCAAGAATACCTTTGATGATTCGGTTGGACAACTCAACTTGCCCATTTGTTTGAGGATGGTATGGTAGGGCAACTCGGTGATGAACATGATACTTGGCTAACACACCTCCTAGCCATTTGTTGACAAAATGAGATCCTTCATCACTGATGATTGCTCTAGGTGTTCCAAAACGTGAGAAAATGTTCTTTCGAAGGAAATTGATCACCACCTTGGAATCATTAGTGGGGAATGTTGCAGCTTCCACCCACTTAGACACATAATCCACTGCCATTAAAATGTATGAATTCCCAAAAGAAGGTGGGAAGGGTCCCATAAAATCAATGCCCCATACATCAAAAAGTTCCACTTCCTGAGATGTTACCCACTCGTTGGCATCGATCACACCTTGCCACAAACTCATAACAATCTTTAAATAATGAGGGCCAAAAGAAACCAGATTGTAGTACCTTTGCTGCAGTTCTTGACCCTCCAAAATGTCCTCCGCATGGTGAGTTGTGACATTGAAAAATGATGTCCTCAATTTCATCATCGTTTACACATCTCCGAATCACTTGGTCTTGGCATTGCTTGAACAAGAATGGTTCCTCCCAAAAATAACTCTTGACATCATGGAGAAACTTCTTCCATTCATGGTATGAGAAATCTGGCGGCATTACTCCACTGGCCAGAAAGTTGGCATAATCTGCATACCACGGCAGTCTCATTTCCTCTGAAATTTCCAGCAGTTGTTCATCCGGGAAATGTTCATTAATTGGGATTTGGCCTCCCCCTTGTTGCTCCAATCGAGATAAATGATCAGCCACTTGATTCTCCACTCCCTTCTTGTCCTTGATTTCCACATCAAATTCTTGTAGGAGTAGAATCCATCTAATGAGCCTCGGTTTTGAGTCCTTCTTTGCAAGTAAATATTTGATGGCAGAATGATCGGTGTAGACTATCACTTTCGTGCCCACCAAATAGGACCTGAATTTATCAAAGGCAAATACAACAGCAAGTAACTCTTTTTCAGTAATAGTGTAATTTACCTGAGCTTCCGTGAGTGTCTTGCTTGCATAATAGATGGAATGAAAAATTTTATTATGCCGCTGCCCCAAAACAGCACCTACTGCATAGTCACTAGCATCACACATTAGCTCAAATGGTAAATTCCAGTTAGGTGCTATGATAATGGGGGCTGAAATAAGCTTTTTCTTGATCTCCTCAAATGCTGCGGCACAGGCTGCATCAAAAGAAAACACATTATCCTTTTCTAATAATTGACATAAAGGCTTAGATACCTTAGAAAAGTCCTTAATGAATCTCCGGTAGAAGCCTGCATGTCCCAAGAAGCTCCGAATGTGTTTCACGGTTATTGGGGTTGGTAACTTTTCAATTACTTCTATCTTTACTCGGTCTACTTCGAGACCTTTCTTTGAAATCCTGTGACCCAACACAATTCCTTCTCTCACCATAAAGTGACACTTCTCCCAATTGAGGACTAAATTAGTTTCCTCACATCGTTTAAGTACATTGGCCAAATTTTCTAAACACTTATCAAAAGAATCACCAAATATGGAAAAGTCATCCATAAAAACCTCTAAGTACTGCTCTACCATATCTGTAAAAATGGCCATCATACAGCGCTGGAACGTTGCACAATCCAAATGGCATTCTTCTGAAAGCAAACGTACCATAGGGACAAGTGAAGGTAGTTTTGTCCTGGTCCCCTGGTGCTACAGCAATCTGGTTGTAACCTGAATAACCATTAAGAAAACAATAATATTCATGTCCATCTAACCTGTCCAACATTTGGTCAATGAAGGGCAATGGGAAGTGGTCCTTCCTCGTGGCTTTGTTGAGTCTTCTATAATCAATGCATATGCGCCATCCCGTGACTGTTCTTGTAGGAATCAACTCGTTGTCTTCATTTGTTACCACAGTGATTCCTCCTTTCTTGGGTACGCATTGAATAGGACTTACCCAAGAACTGTCAGAGATGGGGTAGATGATGCCAAAATCTAGCCACTTGATGATTTGTTCCTTCACCACTTCCTTCATAATTGGATTCAATCTTCGCTGCCCTTCTATAGAATTTTTGGAACTTTCTTCCAAACTGATTTTGTGCATGCATAGGGTTGGACTTATGCCCTTGATGTCAGCCAAAGTCCAGCCCATAGCTTTCTTGTGTTGCTTTAGTACTCCAAGCAATTTCTCCTCTTGTGCAGCATCAAGGAAGGTTGAAATGATCACGGGCAGTGTTGAATCTGCCCCTAAGAAACCATACTTCAAATGCTGCGGCAATTGCTTCAATTCCAGCTGTGGTGGTTCTTCAACAGAAGGTTTTGTTATCTTGAAATCTCTAGAAGACAGCTCCAAGGATTCATATTGAGCTCAAAATCTGAACCTTTGGGGGCTTCCTTCTACCCAAGCTGAATGTGATTTGGTCTCTATATTGCCATCCTCATGCAAACTTTCCTCCATTAATGCCTCCCTGGCATCCTCACCTTGCTCTTCATCTTTTTCTTCCCAAGAATCACGGGTGGTGACATGAAAACACTCATCTCCTTCATCATAGAATTTCATGGCCTTGAAGACGTTGAATGTGACTCTTTCGTTCTGGAATCTCATGGTTAGCTCCCCTTTTTGCACATCAATAAGAGTCCTTCCTGTAGCTAGGAAAGGTCTTCCTAAAATAATGGGGACTTCCTTGTCTGCTTCATAATCAAGAACAATAAAGTCAGCTGGAAAAATAAACTTATCCACTCTTACCAGGATATCCTCGATTTTCCCATCGGGGTGAGCTAGAGACCTATCCGCCAGTTGCAATGTCACCGTCGTAGGTCTTACCCAATTGTTTGAAAACCGACATAGGCATCAAGTTGATGCTAGCACCAAGATCACACAAGGCCATACCACAATATGAGTCTCCAATAGAACAAGGAATGTTAAAGCTCCCCGGATCTTTCATTTTAGGGGGCAATTTATCCTGCAAAAAGAAACTACATTCTTTGGTTAGTGCAACAATTTCATACTCTCCCAACTTTCTCTTCTTTGTAAGGATATCCTTCATGAATTTTGCATAGTTGGGCATTTGCTCTATGGCTTCCACCAATGGAATGTTGATGTGCAGTTATTTCAGCATGTCTAAGAACTTCTTGAACTGCTCATCCTGCTTCTTCTTGGCAAACCTCTGTGGGAAAGGCATTCTTTGCTGTACTGGTTTGCTCTCTGGAATATTGCATTGCTGCGGCATTGGCGATGCTGCAGCATTTGGCTCCACTGGTTCTGGTTCAGCTTCTGGAATTTCTTCACTGGTCTTCTCAGCTGCTCCAGACTTCATTTTTGGCTCATCCAATAGTGTGCCACTTCGCAATGTTACAGCCTTGCAGTGTTCTTTTCCTTCTCTTCTTGGATTTTCTATATCGCTTGGAAGTGATCCTTGTGGTCTGCTCCTCATCTCTTGGGCTAACTGCCCTACCTGGTTCTCCAAGTTACGAACAGTAGATGATAGTCATTGCTTGGTAGTTTCTGTTCTTGCCATAAAATCTCTCATCATGCTCTCTAAAGTATTTGAAGGTGGATGTTGTTGTAGAGGTCTTTGTTGATTGTTGAGTTGTTGCTGCTGCTGCTGGGGGTACTGTTGCTGCTGCTGGAGCAGTGGCCTTGGGTTCATACCTTGCGTGGGGTGCATCCCTTGATTGCTCCAAGAAAAATTTGGATGCTGCCTCCAAGTAGGGTTGTAACTGTTTGATTGAAGACCATTACCCCGTTTTTGATTTCCCACGTAGCAGATTGATGCGGGATTGTGAGCACAGTCCTCAAATAGATGCCCCTCTCCGCAATAAACAAGCACACAGCTTGCACCTGGCTTACATTGGACTGATTTAGATCACAGTCTGCCCGCTATGCTGCGGCATCGTCAGTGTTTTCAGCATATTAGACATGATGATACTTGGGCTGAAAGTGAGGTTATTGGGTCTAATTCCAGCACTCCAGCCACTCTTCTTCCGCTTGGCAGTCTTGTTGTAGGCCATTGATAGTTGTTGTTGGCAATCCTCTCAATTATTTCATAGGCTTCATTGTATGTCTTTGCCAAAAGTGCTCCATTTGCTGAAGCATCAACTATCATTCTGGTGTGTGCATTCAGCCCGTTGTAAAATGTCTCCATTTGAATACAATGTGGGATTCCGTGATGTGGACATCTCCTTAACAACTCTTTGAATCGTTCCCATGCCTCATACAATGATTCATCTTCTAATTGTTGAAAAGAGGTGATTTCATTTCTCAACTTAGCATTTTTCGTTGGAGGAAAATATTTCATCAAAAATTTCTCGGTAAGCTGCTGCCATGAAGTCACACTACCAGAGGGTAGAGAATTTAGCCATTCTCTAGCTTTGTCTCTCAGAGAGTATGGAAACAATTTCAGCCTCAAAGCATCGTCCGTCACCCCTGTTATCTTAAAACCATCGCTTACCTCCAAGAATAACAGTAGGTGCATGTGTGGATCTTCAGCAGGTAGTCCACTGAACTGCCCTACTGTCTGCAGCATTTGAAACATCACTGGTTTCAGCTCAAACTGTGCTGCAGCAATCTCTGGTTGCACAACACTTGGCTTCAATGCATTAAACATAGGGACTGCATACTGCCGAATGGCATGATCCCTATCATCCGCCATCACCACTGGATTATAGGCAGGTTCAGGTTGTGTATCCCGCGGGTCTTCCATGGCTGCCCTAACCGTGGTTTGCTTCTTCTTCTTCCTTAACGCCTTGGCTGTTTTCTCAATTTCCGGATCAAGTGGCAGCAATGAAGATTGAGTGCCCTTGCGCGTTTTACTCATGCAAAACAGCACATGTTAAGGAAGGAGTGAGACACAAGCTGAAATTTAGCAAATATTTCATGTCAATGAATCCACAAAACAGCTCAGCTCATGCATAATATATTTGTTCCTCATACAATCATTTAAATAGTCTCATAAGCTCAAGAATGAGTATAAAAACAAACTGAAAAATAAAAGTAACCAAATGCAAACAATCAATATTTACAATCAATATTTACAATCAAATTGACTCCAAAGTCCCCGGCAACGGCGCCAAAAACTTGTTGCGTTGTGTGCGTGTGTCACAAATTGAGAAGATAAGAATATAGAATAAATCAACGCAATCTTAACAAGTGCAAGTATACACCGGTTAACAAGTAATATATGTACCTAAGTACAAGATTATCGATCCCACAGGGACTATGTATGCCAATTACAAATGCAAATATGATTGTACAAATGGTTAAAAGAATAAAGAATAATAAAAGAATAAAAGAATAAAGAATGATAAATCATGAAACTGAGATTGGTCTAATGCTACGGCATTCCTACTCCTAACTAAACTAACAGTTAAAGGTTAGCCTACTGGAAATAATCACAAGAGTACTGCAGGTAATACAATGCTGCGGCATTCATGCCAAAAATGCAAGTACAAGCCAAAGATGAATCTAAGTATACAAAACATGCTTTCAATTCCATGTCAATGCTACAGTATGTCTGGTTTCACCCAGACCACTTGATCTACTAGTCTAGATCCCCGATAACATACCTTGGACCTAGTGCAACGCTAGTCAGTGGAGGTACCGCTGTTCACGCAATTATCAATCCACTACTATATGAGTTACCGTTGTTCACGCAGTGCTCAATCTAACACCACATAATTCTAATGTAATTACATGAATAAACCAAGCTTTGCCCCATACAAGCATTAAACATAAAAACAGAAAGTAATGCTACAACATTCTTATCATCATAGTCAAAACAGTGTATTCAACATGCTCATACTTAACTTCACCACAACATCTTCAGGTTAAAGATATATATTATGCTGAAACGAATCATGGAAAACAAAGAATAACGTAATGGGAAAAACAGCCCCTAGGTCCATAGTGACACCAATCAACGGAATCAACCCTAAGACGGAAAGCATATCACTCCCAAAACATATTTAATCATTCCTTGAACCAAGAATCATGAAATACAAGGATTAACGTAATAGGAAAAATAGTCCCTAGGTCCGTAGTGACACCAATCAACGGAGTCAAGCCTAAGACGAAAAACATATTACTCACAAAACATTTTTAATCAATCCTTGAACACATGTAAACATTCTCATATTACAAAGAACATCTAGTTACAAAAATAGTAGCAAATTGAGGAAATGAAGAGAGGATTACTTCTGGCCGGAAGATCACCCACTGCCCAAATCAGTTTAATCAATCTGCTGCCCTTCGTCTCCTCTGCTGGATGCTGCTGCTTCGTTGCTGTTCACTGATGAATGCTGTAGCAAGTCACCCTGCTCACTCTTGTGTTCTTCCCTTCCTAATGGTTAGCCTAAAACTAAGAAGAAAAACTAAACTGTCCTAAGAAAAACTAAGAAGAAAAACCTACTCTCTATCTCGGCCAGGAGCCTTCTAAACTCTACAAATGACTTACCTTCCAAAACTCTCCAAGGCTAACTCTCTCCCTCTTGGTTTTCTACATACATATATAACCTCTTTGTGAACCAAGAGCCATTACCGAGCTGCCATGTGTCCATAATTTCTGGAATTTTCTCCAAAAATTCCAGCAAAAAGTCAAAATAAATCCCAGCTGACTTCTGGAGTTCTTGTCTTCTTCCTCTGCATATTGCAGCCACTTCAGCCGGTCTTCAGCTGCATTCTGTGATCTTCTATCGTTTCCTCCCAATGCTGCAGCATTTTCTGCAGAGTGTTTGTCTCTTTCTTCTGACAGCCGCAGGTTTTGCAGTAGAGCTTCAGTACTTTCTGCAAGCCTTTTATCTTCTTCCTCTGGCGGCTGCAGGGATATCATCAACATCTCAGCTGCCATTTCTGAAATTTTTGACTTTGTCTTCAACCTTTTTGTTCCCTTGTCGCCATACAAAGAAGCAAACACACACACATATATATATATACAAATATACATATATATATATGTGTATATATACATGTAAAATGGATAGGACAAGGGAATTAAATGCATAGTACCGCAGGTTGACCTTTAACATGTCCAGCTGGATTTGTGAATGACCGAAAGGTGTGTGGGTGTATAATATACATATATATATATACATATATACACAGAGATATATATATATATATATATATAGCTGCCAATTTTTCACACTTGTTTCATGCTAGTCACGGTCAACTTGTATCCAACCAAATTTCAAACATCAAAAATCCCCTTTTTGCCCTTGTTCCGCCAATTCAATTCAACTAATTCCCAAGTAACAACAAACAATACAACTCATCCTTAATTTGAGAGATTAATTCAAATAAATTGACTTTTAGCAATAAATCCACATAAAAAGGCAAAAAGAGAGAAAACATTAAATCAACACATTTTTATTCACTTTTTCAAATAAAGTCAATTAATTCCCAGATAAAATGTGGAGAATTAGATGTGAATAACTCTATTAATTTAGAGTTATCAATGGCAGGCACCAATTGATGCCTGTTAAACTAAACAGGTTATGAATAGACCGTGGTTAGGAATTGTCTATAACCCTAACTTTAGTTTAAAAGAGCACATTAAACATGCAGACATAGTGAATATTTAGCAGGTGGCTATTTTCGGAAAAACATAACAACTTCAACATATATAACAAATATTCATAAGAATCGTAATATGATATTCAAATTAATATTTAGATAAAACAATTCGTAAACATACAGAACCTGGTTTAGGGGGCCCACTATCATAAAGTAATCACCACTCTATGTAGGTCCAGCTGGCGCTGCAGGTCCAGCCGGCGCTGCAGCTCCTGTATGCTCCTGACTGCTCGATCCTACTCTGCTCGGCAGAGCCTTCGGAGAACGCTCCTTAGACCTAGTAGCAATTGCTTTACCTTACATCCCGGGCTTAAGCAAACTGCCCTAATCTGACTAAGAACATGCACCCTATCTCTCTCTTAGGATCTCCTAACAAAATCCCGGTATTCTATGAATACCAAAAATGAACCTATCTATCGAAGCCTAAGATTTGAGACTATTTCTCAGAAACTAAGAAAACGAAACACTAAAGAAAGAAAGAAAACTGAAACTGAAACCCGAGTCTCTCAGTGACTTATGTACTCGAGAATTGTACACTGGAAGTCTCTGAATGACTCAAATCGAGTGGAGAGGGATGATTTCAACTCCTGGAGGCCTGGGGTATTTATAGCAGCTTTCTGGAGTGAAAAATTCCAAAACTTTCGATGTGGGACAACTTCTGGTGCTTCGGGACGCCCGTCCTGGTGGTTTGACTGGGTCGGGATGCCCGTCCCGAACCGTTGACGAAGTCAGCATTTCCAAAAATTGCATTTTTGCCCCAAAATTTGCTTTTTTCGTCTACTTTTCACCTGACACTTCCAAAATCATAAAAACTGTGAAATTGAGTAAATAACAATCAATTAAGATCGATTTCCTATCAATTTCACCCTAAATCATACATAAAAACATGCTAAAAAAGGTATATGATTTTCGCGTATCAGATAACCCCACACTTAGCTTTTTGCTTGTCCTCAAGCAAAGTCTACCTGAAGTTAGTGATTCTAAATCATATGTGCAGTCACTTAAATTTCTAGTCATGTTTTTATTCCAAAAATTCTTCAGACAATTCTTAACACAGTTCTGACTGGTTAGGTTACTATGACAAGGTCTCAAATGTCTCTAGTAGATTGTTAGGATTGGGCAGAAAATAATTTAACAACTAGGTTGAACTCTTCTCTTAGTCATAAAGTCTTCCTGATGTGTAGTGTGTGTACTAGTCCAGACCAGATAGTCAACACAATAAACTCTTGTCTTAACTATTACCAGATAACACTTCGACCTATCGCTAGACACACTGACAACAGATAACTTTCTGAGTTCTGAGCTTTGGTGATCAGATTCTATCATTTAGCATTTATTGATTTCTTTCGTTTATAGATTTTCTAGGGTATTTTGAGTCTGCTTAGAACACGTCAACTTCAACTACCCATGTAGCGAGTCCCACTCCGATGACTCCCAGATCTACACGACCTTAGGGCATCAGGCTTTAAGTTCCCCGAAGGAGTGGTGATCGAGTAGCGAAGGCCGCTGGCAAACTACCCTATTTTAATTAGCTCACTTTTTTTTCTTTTTCACTTTTGGCTCAGAGTCTCATCTAGTCATTCCAATTGTCAATGCATCCTGCAACTGGTCTAATTTTATCTAGTTAAGTTTTGAAAAGGTAATTGGCTGAGGTCTCTAATCCAGACTAAGTTGTGCTCATTTATCAGGAATTCCCTATTCCTAATCAATAAGTTCAAAATAGTCATCACATTGTCTCCTACTAACCATAACATTCTACCTACATATCATGGATATAAGCAACGTTTAACCAATCATACTGCATTTAGAAGTCTGAAAGACGGAAAAATTTTGAAAAAATTTTGGAAGGGTGTGAAAATACGGGGAAAACAAGCAAAATCATGCAAAATTTTTGCCAACTGCTACAGTGCACCATGCACTGCTATCCCACACTTAAGTCTGACACTGTCCTCAGTGTTCATGCATAGCTAAACTACTCCACACTTATTTCAAAACAAGGAGAAACAAAAACAAAACAGAAATTTCTTACCCCACACTTATTTGACTGACTAAGGGTAAGAAGGAAAATGAAGTAACGAAGTAAATAACAAATAACAAAACACGAAATGAAAACAAATAAAAGGAAGATGAGGGTTAGAAAAACTCCCTTCTTGCCTCGAGCAGAAGGGTTTTCTCTAGGCTATCATTTGGCTCTTCACCTTAGCCATGTGCTATTGCTGAGGTGCTCTTGACTCTGTAAGCTCTAGATATTGGAACGGATGATGTCACCTCCGATCCTTCATTGTCGAGCTCCAGGTAGTGGCCTATTCATTTGATGAATGGCTCGAGCCCCACGGACTGCTTCCTCGAATCATTTGTAAAATTTCTCACAATCATAGCAACGTGTCTAGGAGGAACGTGTCTAGGAATGAGATTTCTTGGGATTTGTGTGCCTTCCTGCCAATGTTAGTAAAGGTATTGCATGCAAGTCTCGAATGGAAGAAAAGATACCTAAAGTTTTGGCGAAGCTGTGGTGGTAGGGGGCTCTAGTTGTGTAGATCTGGGCCCAAGTATTTGAGACTTCCTCCATTGCTATGCTCCCGACACAATGCCAAATTCCTCTATATCTGTCGACCATTCGTTACCTCTTGGTAGATCACTTGCTTGCATTGTTCTGGCTTTAATTGTTGCCAGTATCTCATCTATTGATTCTGCGAGTGTGGGTTTTGCTGTGGTGGTGTCTTCTAAAAGTTTCTAGCTTCCGAATTACTCCTCAACTAAATCCCGTATGATTCCTCTAGCGGGGATTGTATGCTGATACGCGAAAATCGTATCACATTTTTAGCATGTTTTTATATATGTTTTAATGTGAAATTGAGAGTAAATTGACATTAATTGTTTACTATTTACTTGATTTCACGATTTTTATGATTTTGGAAGTGTCAGGTGAAAAGTAAACGAAAACAGCAAATTCTGGGGCAAAAACGCAATTTTTTGAAATGTTGACCCGGTCAAAGGTCCGGGACGGGCGTCCCGACCCGGTCAAACCGCCAGGACGGGCGTCCCGAACCTAGTCAACGAATCAGGACGGGCGTCCCGAACCGGGACGGGCGTCTCGAGCCGCCAGAAGCTGTCCCACATCGAATTTTTCAGAATTTTTCACTCCGGGAAGCTGCTATAAATACCCCAGGCCTCCAGCAGTTGAATTCATCCCTCTCCACTCGATCTGAGTCATTAAGTGGTTTCCAGTGTACAGTTTTCCAGTACACAACTCACTCAGAGACTCGGATCTCAGTTTTCTTTCTTATTAGTGTTTGTTTTTAGTTTCTGAGAAATAGTCTCAGATCTTAGGTTTCTATAGATAGGTTCATTTCTGGTATTCATAGAATACCCGGGGTTTCGTTAGGAGACCCTAAGAGAGCTCTAGGCATTCGAAGAGTCAGCCCACAGGGCTAGGCTTAAGCCCAGGATGTAAGGTAAAGTCTAGCTACTAGGCTGAGGAAGCGTCCTCCGAAGGTTCTGGCGAGCAGAGTCAGGGCGGGCAATACGACGTATACAGCAGTACGCTCTGTAGGCGAGACTAAGTAAAGGGTGATTTCTTTATGGCATCAGTCCCCATACCCCTCTCTTATATGTTTTATTGCTTTGTCCTAAACATCAATTATGAATATCAGATTATGATTTTATGAATAGTTGTTTTGTATGTTGAAGTTATTATGTTTTTCCGGAAATAACCACCTGCTAAATATTCATTATGTCTGCATGTCTAATGTAAGTCTCTTTTAAACTAAAAACTAGGGTTATAGACAATTCCTAACCACGGTCTATTCATAACCTGTTTAGTTTAACAGGCATCAATTAGTATTGGTGTCTGCCATACTAGATAAAATAACATGCTGAACACCTGGCTTGTTAGAGTAGTCTAGGTAGGCTGAGTAGAGAGTTATGCCGGCGGTTTTGCGACGAGCAGCATGACCCCGAAGTGACATAGGGTACCGTTCATTGCTAACTTTAGTCCGGGCCGTGAGTAGGGCCGTTTACCTTAACGATGGGGCGGTAGTGTAGAGACCTCAGATGTGGTACACCTTTAGACACAGAACATAGTTGCAATCCAGGCTAAGATGCATCTAAAATACTCGAAGACAGGTCAATCAACATATAGGAACAGTATAGCATAGAATCAGAACTCATCTTTAAAACACTTTTAGGATTAATTAGACTTGAACCTAGTGGAGAATGGATCACCCTTTCATCAAAGTATTTGATGAAAATTGCATAACTAGATCATAAGATAAGAGTTAGGATAAGAGGCTAGTTACTACTAAGCCGTTGCCACTTCCCTGGGAGTACGATAATTAACTTAGTAAAATCGTAGATACTTTCCAATAGACTAGCTACACGATAGGTACTCTGCCTTAGATTCTGGCTGATTAAGTGACACCATAAGACTAAACGTGACAATTAGTCAATCACAGTCCTTAATTAATCATAATCGACATAGGGTAAAATAACACCTATTTAGTACGTCAACCGGAATCGCATCAGATTTTTGGCGCCGTTGCCGGGGAAATATCATAATGAATTTAGGATTAAAGGCCACAATTCTAAAGACTTATGATAGGTAACGGTAGTAACCTAGACCTTAACCCAACACTTCTCTTATACTAGTTAGACAATCAGTTTCCGAAATATAGGATTATCATAACTAATTAATTTTAGATGTTATCTGGAATTAAGACACTTAGGATAATCAAATTTTAGAAAATCATTCTAAAACCATATTGGGGGAATTTAATTGCTTTCGAAAAATTAAACATAATAAGAAAAAAAATGTTAAAAATTTAAAATCCCAAAAAGAATGTATCTTTCTTGCTCAAAGGTAAGTTGTTTTTTTTTTCCCTATCTCTTGTTCTTTCTTAGTTGTTTTCTTAGTTGTACATTTGTTGCTCTTTTTCGAAAAAATAAAAATGGAAATTAGGATAGAATATTTTTCTGAGTTGTCAATTTTTGGCTAAGGTTTTAATCTGGAAGAAATCTCATTGTGTAGTCTTCTTAGGTCATGCTTAGTCTATTAGACAGAATCATGAAATAAAATTTTCTTTAATAGACAGACCTCTAAGTATTCTAATGAGAAAGGATGTTCCTTTTGTTTGATGATAAATGCATGAGATTGTTTAAACCGAAAGGAATTACTGCACCCATTATGGCATCACCTGATTGAAATATGCTTTTTGAATGAATATGTGATGTAATTATGTAGTAAGAATTGTTTTAGGACAGAAACATGATAAGAAAGTTCATATGTGATAAAATTCCGATCTTATCTGGTCTTGTCTAAAAACAATAGGTTTTTTATGAAAATAATTACATCATAGTAGTTGTGGAACACTTTTCGAAAATAGCCTGAACCACAGGCATTACCTACTAATGATGTTAAAGTCATGTGCAGATTCTAGTTGTTTTCCAGATTCAGAGTACCAATGTTTTGGGAAGAAATGTTCAGCCTGTGTATCAAATTTGTGAAGTCTGCTAAGTACCACACTTTAGCAGGGATTGCTATGGGAATGACTGACCATTCCAAAAGAGGTAAGAGTAGGTTACTGCAGAATACTGCTCCAATGGGAAATGCATACAATTCCAACTAGAGGAATCATACGGGATTTAGCTGAGGAGTAATTCGGAAGCTGGAAACTTTCAGAAGACACCACCACAGCAAAACCCCTACTCGCAGAAGTAATAGATGAGATACTGGCAACAATTAAAGCCAGACCAGTGCAAGCAAGTGATCTACCAAGAGGTAACGAAGGGTCGAAGGATACAGAGGAATTTGGCGTTGTATCGGGAGCATAGCAATGGAGGCGCTTGCATTCCCTGCATACCAATCAGCTGTGAGAAACTTCCCCCAGGAAGTCTCAAATACTTGGGCCCAGATCTACACAACTGGAGCCCCCTACCACCACAGCTTCGCTAAAACTTCAGGTATCTTTTCTTCCATTCGAGACTTGCATGCAATACCTTTACTAACATTGGCAGGTAGGCACACCAATCCAAAGAAGTCTCATTCCTAGACACGTTCCTTCTAAATACGTTGCTACGATTACGAGAGACTTTGCAGATGATTCGAGGCAACAGTCCTTGGGGCTCGAGTCATTCATCAAATGGATAGGCCACTACCAGGAACTCGACAATGAAGGATCAGAGCTGGCGTCATCCGTTCCAATATCTAGAACTTGCAGAGTCAAGAACACCTCAGCAATAGCACATGGCTAAGGTGAAGAGCCAATTGACAGATCAGAGAAGAGCCTTCTGCTCGCGACATGAAGGGAGTTTTTCTAATCCGCATGTTCCTTTACTTTTATTTTCTTTGTTTGGTGTCCTGTTTTGTTTTTTTCTTTGGTTGTTTTATTTTCTCTCTTACCCTTCGTTAGTCAAATAAGTGTGGGGTAAGAGTTTTCTATTTTGTTTTATTTCTTGTTTTCAAATAAGTGTGGGGTAATTAGCTATGCATGAACACTGAGGACAGTGCCAAACTTAAGTGTGGGGTAGCAGTGCACAGTGCACTGTAGCAGTTTGAAAAACTTTTCGCATGCTTTTGCTTGTTTTCCCTGTATTTTCACACCCTTCCAAAATTTTTTTTTTTCAGAATTTTTCCGTCTTTCAGACTTCTAAATGCAGTATGCTTGGTTAAACAATTGCTTATGTCTATGATATGTAGGTAGTATGTTATGGTTAGTAGGAGATAGTCGATAGCTATCTTGGACTAATTGATTAGGAATAGGGAATTCCTGATAACTGAGCACAACCTTGTCTGGATTAGAGACCTCAACCAATTGCCTATTCGAGACTTAACTAGATAAAATTAGACCAGTTGTGGATATATTGGCAGTTAGAATGACTTGATGAGACTCTGAGCTAAAAGTGAAAAGAACTTAAGGAAGTTAATTACAATAGGGTAGTTTGCCAGCGGCCTTCGCTACTCGAGCACCACTCCTTCGGGGAACTTAAAGCCTGATGCCCTAAGGTCGTGTAGATCTGGGAGTCATCGGAGTGGGACTCGCTACATGGGTAGTTGAAGTTGACGTGTTCTAAGCAAACTCGAAATACCCTGAATCTATAAAGAAAATAACTAAGTGCTAAAACATTAAAAATCTGATCACCAAAGCTCAGAACTCAGAAAGTTATCTGTTGTCAGTATGTCTAGCGATAGGTCGAAGTATTATCTGGTAGCAGTTAAGATAAGAGTTCATTGTGTTGACTATCTGGTCTAGACTAGTACACACACTACACATCAGGAAGACCCTGTGACTAAGAAAAAAGTCCAACCTAGTTGTTGATTTATTTTCTGCCTGATCATAACAAACTACTAGAGACATGTGAGACCTTGTCATAGCAACCTAACCAATCAGACCTGTGTTAAGAATTGTCTGAAGAATTTTTGGAATAAAAAACATGATTAGGAATTTAAGTGACTGCACTACGGTTTAAAATCACTAACTCCATGTAGACTTTGCTTGAGGACAAGCAAAAAGCTAAGTGTGGGGTTATCTGATACGCGAAAATCGTATCACATTTTTAGCATGTTTTTATATATGTTTTAATGTGAAATTGAGAGTAAATTGACATTAATTGTTTACTATTTACTTGATTTCACGGTTTTTATGATTTTGGAAGTGTCAGGTGAAAAGTAGACGAAAACAGCAAATTCTGGGGCAAAAACGCAATTTTTTGAAATGTTGACCCGGTCAAAGGTCCGGGACGGGCGTCCTGAACCCGGGACGGGTGTCCCGACCCGGTCAAACCGCCAGGACGGGCGTCCTGAACCGGGACGGGCGTCCCGAACCTGGTCAACGAATCAGGACGGGCGTCCCGAGCCGCCAGAAGCTGTCCCACATCGAATTTTTCAGAATTTTTCACTCCGGGAAGCTGCTATAAATACCCTAGGCCTCCAGCAGTTGAATTCATCCCTCTCCACTCGATCTGAGTCATTAAGTGGTTTCCAGTGTACAGTTTTCCAGTACACAACTCACTCAGAGACTCGGATCTCAGTTTTCTTTCTTATTAGTGTTTGTTTTTAGTTTCTGAGAAATAGTCTCAGATCTTAGGTTTCTATAGATAGGTTCGTTTCTGGTATTCATAGAATACCCGGGGTTTCGTTAGGAGACCCTAAGAGAGCTCTAGGCGTTCGAAGAGTCAGCCCACAGGGCTAGGCTTAAGCCCAGGATGTAAGGTAAAGTCTAGCTACTAGGCTGAGGAAGCGTCCTCCGAAGGTTCTGGCGAGCAGAGTCAGGGCGGGCAATATGACGTATACAGCAGTACGCTCTGTAGGCGAGACTAAGTAAAGGGTGATTTCTTTATGGCATCAGTCCCCATACCCCTCTCTATATGTTTTATTGCTTTGTCCTAAACATCAATTATGAATATCAGATTATGATTTTATGAATAGTTGTTTTGTATGTTAAGTTATTATTTTTCCGAAATAGCCACCTGCTAAATATTCATTATATCTGCATGTCTAATGTAGTCTCTTTTAAACTAAAAACTAGGGTTATAGACAATTCCTAACCCCGGTCTATTCATAACCTGTTTAGTTTAACAGGCTCAATTAGTATTGGTGTCTGCCATACTAGATAAAATAACATGCTGAACACCTGGCTTGTTAGAGTAGTCTAGGTAGGCTGAGTAGAGAGTTATGCCGGCGGTTTTGCGACGAGCAGCATGACCCCCCGAAGTGACATAGGGTACCGTTCATTGCTGACTTTAGTCCGGGCCGTGAGGGGCCGTTTACCTTAACGATGGGCGGTAGTGTAGAGACCTCAGATGTGGTAACCTTTAGACACAGAACATAGTTGCAATCCAGCTAAGATGCATCTAAATACTCGAAGACAGGTCAATCAACATATAGGAACAGTATAGCATATAATCAGAACTCATCTTTAAACACTTTTAGGATAATTAGACTTGAACCTAGTGGGAATGGATCACCCTTTCATCAAAGTATTTGATGAAGATGTGCATAACTAGATCATAAGATAAGATTAGGATAGAGGCTAATTACTACTAACCGTTGCCACTTCCCTGGGAGTACGATAATTAACTTAGTAAAATCGTAGATACTTTCCAATAGACTAGCTACACGATAGGTACTCTGCCTTAGATTCTGGCTGATTAAGTGACACCATAAGACTAAACGTGACAATTAGTCAATCACAGTCCTTAATTAATCATAATCGACATAGGGTAAAATAACACCTATTTAGTACGTCAACCGGAATCGCATCATATGCGTCTCCCATTGGAGCAGCATTCTGCAGTAACCTACTCCTACCTCTTTTGGAATGGTCAGTTATTCCCATAGCAATCCCTGCTAAAGTGTGGTACTTAGCAAACTTCACTGATTTGATACAAAGGCTGAACATTTCTTCCTATGACATTGGCACTCTGAATCTTGAAAACAACTTCTCATAGAATCTGCACATGACTTTAACATCATTAGTAGGTAATGCCTGTGGTTCAGGCTATTTTCAAAAAGTGTTCCACGACTACTATGAGGTACTTAGTGTCAAAGGAAGAAAGGAAAAGGATTCGAAATACCCCTGATATCAAAGGTTGCAACATTCTGTGTACGTCGCTGGGGTAGATGATCTCTGGAAGATGTGTTACCTGTTATTTGGCAAGCATCGCAGGACTGTATCAGAGATACAAAAGTCCTTCAATATGGTAGGTCAACAAGATCCTGCTTTCAACACTTTCCGGACAGTGTTGATAGCAGTCAATTGGTCTCCTGTAGATCCTTGATGACAATGCTCCAAAATTTTGTGGCCTTCGTCTTTCGAGACACGTCTTCTAATCAACTGATTTGCCAAAAATTTGAAATAGAAGAGAAACTGCCCAGTAGTAATATTTCAAATCAGCAAAGAATTTCTTCTTTTGCTGATAAGTCATATCACTTGGAACTTATTCAGTGACTAGATAATTTGAAATAAACCACAGATGAGAATTATTATACATAGCAAGCAATGCAAATAAGTTTTCATCCAAAAATTTATCAGTATTACACTAGCCTCTAACTCGGGGTTTTCTAATCTAGACCAATGGTTTGCTTTCTAGATTTTCAACCCTTTTTCTTATCCCTTTATTCTATATCAAGTTCAAGTAACAATAAAACTTAACTTAATCAAGTATGGTTCAACATTAGTTTTATTGAACACAGATATCTTGGAGTGATCAGTGTCACCTATTGTTTCTAGACAAGACTAGATAAGATCGGGATTTATCATACATGAACTTTCTTATCATGTTTCTGTCCTAAAACAATTCTTACTACATCACATATTCATTCAAAAGCAGATTTCAATCAGGTGATGTCATAATGGGTGCAATAATTCCTTTTGGTTTAAACAATCTCATGCATTTATCATGAAACAAAAGTAACATCCTTTCTCATTAGAATACTCAGAGGTTTGTCTATTAAAGAAAATTTTATTTCATGATTCTGTCTAATAGACTAAGCATGACCTAAGAAAATTCCACAATGATATTTCTTCCAGATTAAAACCTGAGCCAAAAATTGACAACTCAGAAAAATATATTTTATCCTCATTTCCATTTTTATTTTTTCGAAATTAAGTAATAGGGAAAAAACGAAAAAGAGAAACAAATGTACGAAAAAAAACAACTAAGAAAGAACAAGAGATAGGGAAGAAGAACAACTTACCGTTGAGCAAGAAAAATACATTCTTTTTGGATTTTAAATTTTTAACATTTTTTTTCTTTTTATGTTTAATTTCGAAAGCCATTAAATTCCCTCAATATGGTTTTAGAATAATTTTCTAAAATTGGGTTATCCTAAGTGTCTTAATTCCAGATAATATCTAAAATCAATTAGTTATGATAACCCTATATTTCGGAAATTGATTGTCTAACTAGTATAAGATAAGTGTAGGTCTAAGGTCTAGGTTACTACCGTTACCTATCATAAGTCTCTAGAATTGTGGCCTTTAATCCTAAATTCATTATGATATTTCCCCGACAACGGCGCCAAAAATCTGATGCAGTTCCGATTGGTATGCTAAAAGATAGGCTTTATTTACCTATGTCGATTATGAGTAATTAAGGATTGAGTCTTACTAACTGTCACTTAGCATTCAATTATTGTCACTTAATCAATCAGAACCTAAGGCAGAGTACCTATCGTGTAGCTAGTCTGTTGGAAAGTATCTACGATTTTATTAAGTTAAATATCGTACTCCCAGGGAAGTGGCAACGACTTAGTAGTAACTAGCCTTTTATCCCAACTCCTATCTTATGATCCAGTTATGCAATCTTCATCAATAACTTTGATGAGAGGGTGATCCATTCTCCACTAGGTTTAAGTTTAATTAAGCCTAAAAGTGTTTTATAGATAATGTCCAGATTCTATGTTATACTGTTCGTACATGTTGATTGACCTAATTTCGAGTATTTTAGATGCATCTTAGCCTGGATTGCCACTATGTTCTGTGTCTAAAAGCGTACCACATCCGAGGTCTCTAATAAACTGCCCTACCTTAATGATGGCCCAACTCACAGTTCGGGACGAAGGCATCCATGAATGGTACCCTATGTCACTTCGGTATCATGTTGCCTGCCCTAGCCGCCGACATAATCGGACTCAGCTCGGCCTACCTAGACTACTCTAACAAGCAGGGTGTTCAACAAGTTATTTTATCTAGCATGGCAGGCACCAATTGATGCCTGTTAAACTAAACAGGTTATGAATAGACTGTGGTTAGAAATTGTCTATAACCCTAACTTTAGTTTAAAAGAGCACATTAAACATGCAGACATAGTGAATATTTAGCAGGTGGCTATTTCCGGAAAAACATAACAACTTCAACATATATAACAAATATTCATAAGAATCGTAATCTGATATTCAAATTAATATTTAGATAAAACAATTCGTAAACATACAGAACCTCGTCTAGGGGACCCACTGTCATAAAGTAATCACCACTCTATGCAGGTCCAGCCGGCGCTGCAGCTCCTGTATGCTCCTGACTGCTCGATCCTACTCTGCTCGGAAGAGCCTTCGGAGAACGCTCCTTAGACCTAGTAGCAATTGCTTTACCTTACATCCCGGGCTTAAGCAAACTACCCTAATCTGACTAAGAACACGCACCCTATCTCTCTCTTAGGATCTCCTAACGAAATCCCAGTATTCTATGAATACCAAAAACGAACCTATCTATCGAAGCCTAAGATCTGAGACTATTTCTCAAAAACTAAGAAAACGAAACACTAAAGAAAGAAAGAAAACTGAAACTGAAACCCGAGTCTCTCAGTGACTTGTGTACTCGAGAATTGTACACTGGAAGTCTCTGAATGACTCAAATCGAGTGGAGATGGATGATTTCAACTCCTGGAGGCCTGGGGTATTTATAGCAGCATTCTGGAGTGAAAAATTCCAAAAATTTCGATGTGGGACAACTTCTGGTGCTTCGGGACGCCCGTCCTGGTGGTTTGACTGGGTCGGGACGCCCGTCCCGAACCGTTGACCAAGTCAGCATTTCCAAAAATTGCATTTTTGCCCCAAAATTTGCTGTTTTCGTCTACTTTTCACCTGACACTTCCAAAATCATAAAAACTGTGAAATTGAGTAAATAACAATCAATTAAGATCGATTTCCTATCAATTTCACCCTAAATCATACATAAAAACATGCTAAAAAAGGTATATGATTTTCGCGTATCATACACGATAGGTACTCTGCCTTAGGTTCTGATTGATTAAGTGACAACATAGAGACTAAATGTGACAATTAGTCATTCTAAGTCCTTAGTTATTCATAATCGACATAGAGTAAAATAACACATATTTTAGCATATCGATCGTAACGCATCAGATTTTTGGCGCCGTTGCCGGGGAAATATCATAGTGAATTTAGGATTCCTGATCAAAATTCTAGAGACTTATAATAGGTAACGGTAGTAATCTATACCTTAGACCCAACACTTATTTTATGCTAGTTGGACAATCAGTTTCCGAAATATAGGGTTATCATAACTAATTAATTTTAGACATTATCTGAAATTAAGACATTTAGGATAATCAAATTTTTGAAAATTATTCTAAAATCGTATTGAAGAAATTTAACTGCTTTCGAAAAAAGTAAAACTCAAAAATATTTTTCTTGTTTTTCTTAATTATCCGTATTTTGTTTTTCTTTCTGTTTTTGTTATTTGTTATTATTATCCTAACCAGGCTTTACACTCATAGATGAAGAGAACAAGAGAAGCTACAAACCAAGCAAAGAAAGTAGAAAACCCTAACACTCTAGGTCAAAAGAAGAAAAAACAAGAAGGACCATCTAGGCCTGAACCAGAGATACCACAGGAGAACAATCCTCCACAACCTATAGAAATAAACTCAACCCTAGACACCAGTGATTTAGTGAGAAGATTACTGAACACCTGTGAGCCTAGTCCCACGGAAGAGGATCCTTCTGAAGAAACCTTTCCTCCGAGAGAAGAACCTCAAAGATCTCCAGTTCACACCCCTGCCCAAAGAGTTCCTAGAAATCCACAACCCCTTGACCAAACCCAAAACTCACCAACATCTCCTGAGTATACTCCAATGCCTAATGAGCACACCCTTTCATCCGGGGGAAGTACTAATGGTTCTCAGTCAGTTTTGTCCATGCAGATAGACACTTTGACTCACAGGATTTACCAGATGGATCCTCCAGGAAAGCCAAGGTGCACAGATATTACGGGAGTTAGTGTTGCGTATTTTTGCGATGCTGTCGCGGTTTGTAAAGATAAGAATATAGAATAAATCAACGCAATCTTAACAAGTGCAAGTATACACCGGTCAACAAGTAATATATGTACATAAGTACAAGATTATCGATCCCACAGGGACTATGTATGTCAATTACAAAAGCAAATATGATTGTACAAATGGTTAAAAGAATAAAAGAATAAAGAATAATGAATCATAAAAGAATAAAAGAATAAAGCATGATAAATCATGAAACTGAGATTGGTCTAATGCTACGGCATTCCTACTCCTAACTAAACTAACAGTTAAAGGTTAGCCTACTGGAAATAACCACAAGAGTACTGCAGGTAATACAATGCTACGGCATTCACGCAAAAAATGTAAGTACAACCCAGAGATGAATCTAAGTATACAAGGCATGCTTTCAGTTCCATATCAATGCTACAGCATGTCTGGTTTCACCCAGACTACTTGATCTACTAGTCTAGATCCCCGATAACATACCGTGGACCTAGCGCAACGCTAGGCAGTGAATGTACCGCTGTTCACGCAGTTCTCAAATCCACGGCTATATGATTACCGTTGTTCACACAGTTCTCGAATATAGTGCCACATAATTCTAATGTAATTACATGAATAAACCAAGCATTGCCCCATACAAGTATTAAACATAAAAACAAAAAGTAATGCTGCAGCATACTTATCATCATAGTCAAAACAGTGTATTCAACATGCTCATACTTAACTACACCACAACATCTTCAGGTTAAAGATATATATTATGCTGAAACGAATCATGGAAAACAAGAATCAACGTAATAGGAAAGATAGTCCCTAGGTCCTTAGTGACACCAATCAACGGAGTCAAGCCTAAGACGGAAAACAAATCACTCCCAAAACATTTTTAATTAACCCTTGAACCAAGAATCATGAAAGACAAGGACTAACGTAATAGGAAAAATAGTCCCTAGGTCCGTAGTGACACCAATCAACGGAGTCAAGCCTAAGACGGAAAACAAATTACTCCTAAAACATTTTTAATCAATCCTTGAACCCATGTAAACATTCTCATATTACAAAGAACATTTAGTTACAAAAATAGTAGCAAATTGAGGAAATGGAGAGAGGATTACTCTGACCGGAAGTCACCCTACTGCCCAAATCGGTTTAATCAACCTGCTGCCCTTCGTTTCCTCTGCTTGATGCTGCTGCGTCTCTACTGCTCAGTTGATGAATGCTGCAGCAAGTCACCCTGCTCACTCTTGTGTTCTTCCCTTCCTAAGAGTTAGTTCAAATCTAAGAAGAAAAAACTAAACTATCCTGAGAGAACTAAGAAGAAAAACAAACTCTCTAAGATGGCCAAAAGCCAAAACTAAAACTACTCTATGTTGTGTCTCTTCTTCTCTCGGTTTTTCATATACATATGTAGCCTCTTGTGCTCCGAGAGCCATTGCCAAGCTGCCACGTGTCCATGTTTCTGGAATTTTCTCCAAAAATTCCAGCAAATAGTCAAAATAAATCCCAGCTATATTCTGGAGTTTTTGTCATCTTCCTCTAAATGCTGCAGCAATTGTAGCCGGTCTCCCGCTGCCTTCTGTGATTCTTGTCGTTTTCCTCTGATGCTGTAGCATTGTCAGAAGAATTTTTGTCTTTTCCTCTGACGGCTGTAGGATTTGCAGCAGAATTTCAGGTACTTTCTGTAGGATTTTTGTCTTTTCCTCTGACGGCTGCAGGGGCAGCAGCAACATTTCAGCTGCCTTTTCTGAAATTTTTAACTTTGTCTTCAACCTTTTTGTCCCCTTTGTCGCCATACAAAGAAGCAAACACACACACATATATATATATACACAAATATACATATATATATGTATATATATATGTAAAACGGATAGGACAAAGGAATTAAATGCATAGTACCACAAGTTGACCTTTGATATGCCTAGCTGGATTTTTAAGTGAGAAAAAGTGTGTGTGGATGTGTAAAATATATATATATATATATATATATACATACATATAGATATATATAGATATAGATATATATGTATGTATAGATGCAATTTATCCACACTTTCTTCACTTCCTTCTCGGTCACAATTATCCAACAATGTCAACCATCCACATTCCCTTTTTTTACCCTTGTCACAACAAGTCAATTCAAATAAATTCCCAAATAATAACAAATACTACAGCTCATCACATGTTGAGAAATTTATTCAATTAAATTGACTTTTAACAATAAATCCACATTTTTGGGTAAAAATGGAGAAAATATCAAATCAACACATTTTTATTCCATTTTCCAAAGAAAGTCAATTAATTACCGAATTAAAATGTGGCGAATTAGATGTGAATAACTCTATTATTTTAGAGTTATCACACCCCCAAACTTAGGTCATTGCTCGTCCTGAGCAATGCTGCAGCAATGTGGAAGCAACCAAGAATACACATACCCACATAAACACTTTGTTCAGCAAGTTTAGTCAACCCTGGGACCAATGATTTCAGAAAGAAAAAATGCAGAATTCAAGTAGACATAATGTTCCATCCTTAGTTGAATAACCCAATATTAACTAACCCAAGCTCAAAGAATTTCCACTCCAAAGTGTGTGTGAATAGTCTTTCCTTTTCAATCTCTCATTCATAAGTCAACCTATGGTAATCCTAAGGTTCATTTTGTATCCTCAAACTCAATCTATTACACCCCTCTCCACTAATGTAGCAAATTTAGTAATAAAGATCAAAGAGGTCTTAAATTGGTTATAATGTAGGCTAGGGCTAAGGTAGGAAAAATATGGATAAAAGGTAGGCTCAAAACTTAGTCCTAGTCTGCCATGAGCTTCTACCCAATGCTATTACTTCCAAAATATTATTTTTTTTAAATCAACCCAAGGAGCATAAAAATTTACACCATGCTTCAGAAATATGTGCAACATTTAACCACAATCAGTATTTAACTTTTATCCTCAAAGAAGCATAACACATATTTCCTTTTTGCTCTTTTTGTTCTTCTTTTTCTTTGGAAAGTAAAGAGGGTGTTTTCATTCTTTTTTTTTTTGCACATGTTTTCATACATACCCTCAATACGTAGAGCATTTTTATCAGAAGTTCAAATTTTCCTTAAATACCACTAATCCCAAAAAAAAAATGATAATGCTGCGGCATTCCTATGTTCCTTCTCATAGCACTCTTTAGCATACCCCCAAACTTATGTTCAACAATGTTCACAGCAGACTAAGATCAAGTTTTAGGGAAGACAAAGAATGGATACATTCAAATCATTTAGGATAAGTGGTTCTTGATAAGGGTGTCAAGAAATTAGGCTTAGGCTCAACTTGGGTTAACTAAGGAAGTAAAATACATTAGGGTAGGCTAGAAAGGCTCAAACGATTCAAGAACATGCCTCAATCATTTCTATATTACCAAATCTACTAGGATTTTGCCTCAAGGACTATAACAAATGAGTCAAAAATTCTGAACCTTCATACCAAAGTGACTCTTTTTATGAACATGAAATCTCCAAGTAAGACTATGTGCAAAAGATAGGGAGTATAAATAATTCTCACTTAAAGTCAACTAATACCTAATTATTATGAAAAGAAGGTACAAGGTCTACGAGAATGTATTTTTGTTTTTTTTAAAGATAACATCATAAATCAGGTCCCAAAAGTCTATGCTAATCTTGCTGAAGCTAAGGCTCTAATGGGTCATATGAAAATGCTGCCACATTCATGCAAACAGGTCATCTATGCCAGATCAATCAATTTATAAGGCATCCTAAAACAGTTTTTTTTCAGATAAGGCATCTATGCATTCAATTATATCAGTCAGAATTTCAACAAAGAAGATGTTCTTGCATTCAAAAGACAGCAGAAAAATTTTGAAATTAGCACCATTTTTTTGAACTTTTTGCCCTAAGAGGACACCATCCCCCAAACTTAAAGGGAAGCAATGTCCTTATTGCTTTTAACACTGAAGTTCAATTAAAACAAAACAGCATGCAAGGTAATGTGGTAAAACAAAACACAACAAAACAAAACAAACAAAAGTCTAACCAACAACAATCAAGGCAAACAAATCAAAACAACAGAAAAAAGTAAAGCTATCCAAGGCCTGCACAGTAGGCAAATTAAAGTACGAAAGCAAAATAAAAGAGTTCAAAAGTTCAAAACTACTCCCATTTCAAGGGAGTGCATCACGGTGTGAGGATAACATCATCATCCACCATTCTGTTCGGGTCCTCATCCGGGGTCAGTTCGGTTGGGAAGCTTGGCCAAGGGTTTCCAGCCTGTAGACGATTTCTGGGGAGGGATCTGAGGTGTGCCTCGTAGTGCGCGCGGGAGAACCTCTAGAAGATTTGAAGCTGAGCATGCATATGCAGCATCATTGCTACAGCATCGTTGGATGTGGATGCTGCAGCCTCTGCTGCTGCTGGAGAAGGGTCGTCCATTGGTACTGCTGACAGAGGAGTTGGATCGGGAGGTGTTCTTTCAAGCTTTGGCTGTAGTGGTGGGGGCAGGATCCTTTGGAGGTCATGGGCGGAAATTGTCCCGCCTGAATAAAAGTCATCATCTTCTATAGCCACCTCCACCCCGGTTGCCCTGCACAGTAAACAGATTAAGGTGGGGAAGAACATTTCCCCACTCTTCTTGTTAGCACAAGCTCGAATTTGTTCGCACACCAACTTCCCTATATTTATTGTTCTGGCATTGATGATACATTTTTATTCCATTTTCCATTTTTATCAAATCAACACATTTGTATTCCATGTTCCAAAGAAAGTCAATTAATTACCGAATTAAAATGTGGCGAATTAGATGTGAATAACTCCATTATTTTAGAGTTATGAGTTAGCTGACATACGAAGTGAGCAGGGCATGCAAAGGGATGAGATGACAGCTATGCGAGTAGAGATGCGAGAGATGAGGAATAAAGGCCATTGAAAAAGGGAAGATTCTTTTTACTTTTCAGCAAATCAATTGTTTGGACTAAAGTTTAATAATTGACCCCTACTTTTTATTTTCAAACTTTTAAAAGGGTCTTTTATTTTATTCAGTAATTTTTCTTCAAACATTTTATTTTTCAAATTATTTACGAAAAACAAATGTGTTAAAAATATAGTTTATTTTTCATTAATTAAGTTGTATAAATTTAGTCTTTTGTTTTTCTAGAATTTTTGCTGAATAGAAGATAGGATATGATTAGGGTAGTTATGATTTTTGAAAAAAAAAGAGATTGAGAATTTTTCCAAGTAGTTTTAACAGCTTCTGAATCTTATAGGCTAAATGTGAAGACTTGTTAAAAAATTATAATTATTTTTGGTGTATTAAGATTTGCAGAGAATTATGCAGAAAAAAATCTGGAAGTGGCACGCATCCCGATGTAGCCCGAGATGCCCGTCCCGCTTCTAGACGGGCATCCCGAAGGCCGACCCCTTCTACAAAAATTTCATTTTTTCCCATTTCCTCCCAAATCAACCACCAAAAATCATCTCTCTACAAAATTCTCTCCACCTTCTCTCTACAAATATTTGGCAACCTCTTGAAATTTCAAATTTCAAATTTCCCGCCAAAAACTCAAAATCCTCCCCTAACCAAAATCCATCCTTCTGAATTCGAATTTACCTCCAGAATTCAAATTCGAATTCGAATTTTCTTTCCCGCCTAAATTCTCAAATTATCTCGAACGTTCTCAAACAGATGGCTCCCAAGCGCGCTCGCATTACTTCTTCCATGACCGTCACATCCGTGGCACATCCTTTTATGCTCTTTCCTTCCATTTCGGCATATTAGGAGAGGTGTCATGGACACATCGGATGCAGCGTACTGGTTGATAGAACGCTTGACTGGGCAGCAGTCCAGACACTGGGAGTTGAGCAGGAGATCCGACGCATACTTGATGTACTACCCTACAGTCGAGTCTTCGTCGTCATTGAGCCGGCCTACCTAGAGCTGGTATGTGAGTTCTATGCTTCATTTACATTCCAGTAGGAGCATATCACATTCCGACTAGGCGGAATGGATCGATCGATGAGCATGGCCGAGTTCGGCATCGCCTTGGGTATCTGGCAGAGGGACGAGCTGGATACGCCCGCCTACACCACAGCAGTTTGAAACTTCACTTCTGTAGACGTCTCCACCGCTTGGGCTCAGATTTGTACTACAGGCACTCCCTACCAGCATGGCTTTGCGAAAGCCACAGGTATTCATCCTGCTCTTCGCTATTTACATGCCATTATAGCACATACTCTGTCAGGACGTCGGGCGTCCCCCGGGAATGTCACCTAGATGGAGACATTCCTCCTGGCCAACATGCATATGGGTACTACAGTAGAGATGGCTCGACTCATCACCGTCATCATGTGGGGTTTCGCTACGGACACATGAAAACAGTGTCTGGGGCTCGGGCCGTTCATCACCAGGATAGCCCACTACTTGGAGTTAGACATCGAGGGATCAGAGCTGACCCAGGTTGCCCCAACCACCATTCCTACGGACCTTACCATTCTACGGAACATGTGGATGGTTGTACGGGATGCAACCCCAGCATATATACCTCCGACCCAGACATTCGTCCCACGCACCGCCTTTGAGGGACATATGTCGCAAGGATTGGCGGAACTTACAGCCCGACATAACCGGGATATGGAAAACATCGAGAGGCGGATGTCGATGATGGAAGATAGAATCACCATGACCAACAGCAGGGTCGAGGAGATTTTTCAGCAGACTTCCCGATTGGTCGAAGACCCAGAGGTCTACTTTTCAGTAGACTTCCGTGCACCCGATGACGATGAGCATGGTTCTTAGTTTTTCTTTTCCTTTTCTTTTTCTTTCTTTCATTTTTTCTGCTTTATGTGTGTGATCATGACTGGGCTGTATGAAATATGAATCTTTGTATGATGTTGATTTATATGACATAACAGCATTTGTTTCTTTTATTATATTTTGTTATTTCTTTTGATTGTTTTATTTTCTCTCTTCCCCTTAGTTTGTCAAATAAGTGTGGGGTAAGAATTTTATGTTTGTCTTTAATTATTCTTGTTTTTTCAAATAAGTGTGGGGTAATTAGATATGCATGAACACTGAGGATAGTGTCAAACTTAAGTGTGGTGTAGCAGTGCACAATGCAATGTAGCAGTGAAAGTTTTGCATGTTTTTCCCATATTTTCACTAGAATTACACCCTTCCAAAAATAATTCCAAAATTTTTCACTCTTTCAGACTTCAAAATGCAGTTATGATTGGTAAAGAAATGATGATGTCTATGATATGTATGTAGAATATTATGATCAGTAGGAGATAACGTGATAACTTTCTTGAATTCATCGATTAGAAATAAGGAATTCCTGATACTTGAGCACAACTTAGTTTGGATTATTGACCTCAACCAAATACCTTTTCAAGACTTAGCTAAATAATATTAGACCAGTTGAGGATATATTAGCAGTTTAAATGACTAGATGATGCTCTAAGCTGAAAGTGAGAAAAGTTAAATAAATAGGGTAGTTTGCAAGCGGCCTTTGCTACTCGAGTACCACTCCTTAAGGGAACTTAAAGCCTGATGCCCTAAGGTCGTGTAGGTCTGGGAGTCATCGGAGTGGGACTCGCTACACGGGTAGTTAAAGTTGACGTGTGAAAGAAAACACAAAATACCATGAAAAATCAATCTAAAAATACATAGCCCAGTGTATTCTTATATTGAAGTTCTTAATTGAAAAAAATCTTCTCACCAAAGCTCAAAACTCAGAAGGTTGTTTGTTACTAGTTTGTCTAGCGACCGGTCGAAGTATTATCTGGTAAGAGTCAAGATAAGAGTATATTGTGTTGACAATCTAGTATGGACTAGTACACACACTACACTTCGGGAAGACCTTGTGACTGAGAGAAGAGTTCAATCTAGTTATTAAGTTGACCATGATAATCTACTAGAGACATTTGAGACCTTGTCATGAAAACTTTACCAGTCAGACCTGTGTTGTGAATTATCTGACTCGGTGATAAAATTTGGAATAAAAACACTGCTAGGAATTTTAAGTAACAGCACCTATGATTTAAAATCATATATTTCATGTAGACTTTGCTTGAGGACAAGCAAAAAGCTAAGTGTGGGGTTATATGATATGCACAAATCATATCACTTTTTTAGCATTTTGTTAGGCATAATTTAGGGCAAAATTGGTGTTAAATCGTTATCAATTGACTGTTATTAACATAATTTCGCAGTTTTTGTGATTTTGGAAGTGTCAGGTGAAAAATGCAAGAAAATATCAAAATTTGGGGCAAAAACGTGATTTTCGGAAGTTCGAAAGTCGGGATGGGCATCCAAAACCCAGGACGGGTGTCCTGACCTGGTCAACAGACCAGGAAGGGCGTCCAAGACTTGGGACGACCGTCCTGACATGGTCTACAAGCCGGGATGGGCGTCCCAGATCTAGGACGGGTGTCCCGAACACCTGGTCAAAGTCCCACATCAAGTTTTGCAGAAATATTCACCCAGTTCCCCTGCTATAAATACCACAGGTCTTCCTCAGTTGAAATCATTCCTCTCCACTCGATCTGAGTCATTTAGTGACTTCAAGTATACAATTTTCTATAATATACAAGTCACTTAGTGATTTCAGGTTTTTAGTTTAGGTATATTTATAGTTTTTGAGAGTGTCTTGTGTTCTTCTTTTCTGAGAGTCTGTCTCAGATCTTAGAATACGACTAGATAGGTTCATTTTTGGTATTCATAGATACCCGGGTTTTCGTTAGGAGATCCTAAGAGAGCACTAGGCGTTCGAAGAGTCAGTCAACAAGGCTGTGCTTAGGCTAGGTATTAAGGTAAAGCATAGCTACTAGGCTGAGGAAGCATCCTCCGAAGCTTCTATCAAGCAGAATCAGGTCGAGCAGTCCAACATATACAAGCAGTTGCTCCATCAGCAGACTACGTAAAGGGTGAATACTTTATGGCAGAGGTCCCCTTGTCCCTCTCTTTATATGTCTGTACTGTGTTCGTCCAAATAGTCATTTTGAATATTAAATTATGATTTTATGAATATGTGTTTTGCATGTTGAAGTCGTTTACATTTTTCGGAAAGGTCACCAGCTTAACTATAATTATGACTGCATGTCTACTTGCTCTTTTAAACTAGTTGAATGGTTATAGATGATATGCATAAATCATATCACATTTTTAGCATGTTTTTAGGCATAATTTAGGGTGAAATTGATGGTAAATCGGTCTTAATTGATTGTTATTAACTCAATTTCACAGTTTTTGTGATTTTGGAAGTGTCAGGTGAAAAGTAGAAGAAAATGGCAAATTTTGGGGCAAAAACGTGATTTTCAGAAGTTCGGAAGTCGGGGTGGGCATCCTGATACGCGAAAATCGTATCACCTTTTTAGCATGTTTTTACGTATGAATTTGGGTGAAATCAAGGGCAATTTGATATTGATTGTGCATTATTCACTTAATTTCACAGTTTTTATGATTTTGGAAGTGTCAGGTGCAAAGTAGACGAAAACAGCAAATTTTGGGGCAAAAACGCAATTTTTGGAAATATTGACTCGGTCAAAGGTCCGGGACGGGGGTCCCGAACCAGGGACGGGCGTCCCGACCAAGCCAAGCTAGAGGGACGGGTGTCCCGACCCGGTCAACAGACCAGGACAGGCTTCCCGAGCCGCCAGAAGCTGTCCCACATCGAATTTTTTAGAGATTTTCACTCCGGGAAGCTACTATAAATACCCCAGGCCTCCAGCAGTTGAATTCATTCCTCTCCACTCGATCTGAGTCATTCAGAGACTTCCAGTGTACAATTCTCGAGTACACAAGTCACTGAGAGACTCGGGTTTCAGTTTCAGTTTTCTTTCTTTCTTTAGTGTTTCGTTTTCTTAGATTCTGAGAAATAGTCTCAGATCTTAGGCTTCGATAGATAGGTTCGTTTTTGGTATTCATAGAATACCGGGATTTCGTTAGGAGATCCTAAGAGAGAGATAGGGTGCGTGTTCTTAGTCAGATTAGGGCAATTTGCTTAAGCCCGGGATGTAAGGTAAAGCAATTGCTACTAGGTCTGAGGAGCGATCTCCGAAGGCTCTACCGAGTAGAGTAGGATCGAGCAGTCAGGATCATACAGGAGTTGCAGCGCTGGCTGGACCTGCATAGAGTGGTGATTACTTTATGACAGTGGGTCCCCTAGACGAGGTTCTGTATGTTTACGAATTGTTTTATCTAAATATTAATTTGAATATCAGATTACGATTCTTATGAATATCTGTTTTATATGCTGAAGTTGTTATGGTTTTCCGGAAATGGCCACTTGCTTAAATATTCATTATGTCTGCATGTCTAATGCCGTTCTTTTAAACTAAAATTAGGGTTATGGACAACTCCTAACCACGGTCTATTCATAACCTGTTTAGTTTAACAGGCATCAATTAGTATTGGTGTCTGCCATACTAGATAAAATAATCTACGGAACACCCTGTTGGTTGAAAGTAGTCTAGGTAGGCTGAGTAGAGTGTTATGCCAGCGGTTATGAGACGAGCAGCATGATACCGAAGTGACATAGGGTACCGTTCATTGCTGACTTTAGTCCGAGCCGTGAGTAGGGCCGTTACCCTTAACGATGGGGCGGTAGCGTAGAAACTCAGATGTGGTAACCTTTAGACACAGAACATAGTTGCAATCCAGGCCAAGACATGTCTAAAATACTCGAATATAGGTCAATCAACGTATAGCAACAGTATAACATAGAATCAGGACTCATCTATAAAACACTTTTGGGATTAATTAGACTTAAACCTAGTGGAGAATGGATCACCCTCTCATCAAAGTTATTGATGACGATTGCATAACTGGATCATAAGATAAGAGTTAGGATTAAAAGGCTAGTTACTACTAAGTCGTTGCCACTTCCCTGGGAGTACGATATTTAACTTAATAAAATCGTAGATACTTTCCAACAGACTAGCTACACGATAGGTACTCTGCCTTAGGTTCTGGTTGATTAAGTGACAATAATTGAATGCTAAGTGACAGTTAGTAAGACTCAGTCCTTAATTACTCATAATCGACATAGGTAAATAAAGCCTATCTTTTAGCATACCAATTGGAACGCATCAGATTTTTGGCGCCGTTGCCGGGGATCAAAATTCTAGACACTGATCAAAATTCTAGATACTTATGATAGGTAGCGGTAGTAACCTAGACCTTAGACCTAACACTTGTTTTATGCTAGTTAGACAATCAGTTTCCGAAATATAGGATTATCATAACTAATTGATTTTAGATGTTATCTGGAATTAAGACACTTAGGATAATCAAATTTTAGAAAATTATTCTAAAACCATATTAAGGAAATTTACCTGCTTTGAACATAAAACAAAAAACAAATGTTAAAAATTTAAAATCCCAAAAAGAATGTATCTTTCTTGCTCAACGGTGAGTCATTCCTTTTCCCTATCTCTTGTTTTTTTAGTTGTTTTCTTAGTTGCTCTTTTTCGTGTTTTTCTTCTATTATTTAATTTCGAGAAAAATGGAAATGAGGATAAAATATGTCTTCTTTTGAGTTGTAAAATTTTGGCTTAGATTTTTATTGGGAAGAAACTCCATTTTAGAATTTTCTTAGAGTCATATCGACTTTATTAGGACGAGTTATGAAATAGTTTTTCCTTAATAGCCAGACCTTTGAATGTTCTATTGGAAAAAGGATGTTCCTTTTTTTTTGCTGATGATTGCATGAGAATTTTTAAAACCAAAAGGAATTATTGCACCCATTATGACATCACCTGATTGAAATATGCTTTTTGAATGAATATGTGATGTAGTAAGAATTATTTTAGACAGAAACATGATAAGAAAGTTCATGTATGATAAATCCTAATCTTATCTAGTCTTGTCTAAAAACAATGGGTTACACTGATCACTCTGAGATGTCTGTGTTCAATAAAACTGATACTGAACCATAATTAATTCAGTTAGGTTTTATTGTTACTTGAGTTTGATATAGAAAGAAGGGGTAAGAAAAAGGGTTGAAAATCTAGAAAGCAAACCATTGGTCTAGATTAGAAAACCCCGAGTTAGAGGCTAGTGTAATACTCATAAATTTTTGGATGAAAACTTATTTGCATTGTTTGCTATGTATAATAATTCTCATCTGTGGTTTATTGTTGCTGCAAATTATCTAGTCACTGAATAAGTTCCAAGTGATATGACTTATCAGCAAAAGAAGAAATTCTTTGCTGATTTGAAATATTACTACTGGGCAGTTTGTCTTCTATTTCAAATTTTTGCAGATCAGTTGATCAGAAGATGTGTCTCAGAAGACGAAGGCCACAAGAGTTTGGAGCATTGCCCTAAAGAATCTACGGGAGACCAATTGACTACTATCAACACTGTCCGGAAAGTGTTGAAAGCAGGATCTTGTTGACCCACCACATTCAAGGATTTTGTATCTCTGATACAGTCCTATGATGCTTGCCAAATAACAAGTAACACCTCTTCCCCAGCAAGGTATACAGAATACTAAAATCTCTTATAATCGGGGTACTGATTAATTCCTTTTCTTTTCTTCCTGTGAACTATTTTCATCATAGTAGTTGTGGAACACTTTTCAAAAATAGCCTGAACCACAGGCATTACCTACTAATGATGTTAAAGTCATGTGCAGATTCTATGAGAAGTTGTTTTCCAGATTCAGAGTGCTGATGTCTTAGGAAGAACCGTTGAGTCTATGTATCTAATCTGTGAAGTCTGCCAAGTACCACACTCTAGTAGGGATTGCTATGGGAATGAAATACGAACCATTCCAAAAAGAGGTAGGAGTAGGTTACTGCAGAATGCTACTCCAATGGGAAATGCATACAATTCCAGTTGGAGGAATGATACGGGACTTAGCTGAGGAATAATTCAGAAGCTGGAAACTTTCAGAAGATACCACCACAGCAAAACCCCTACCCGCAGAATCAATAGATGAGATACTGGCAACAATTAAAGCCAGACCAGTGCAAGCAAGTGATCTACCAAGAGGTAACGAAGGGTCGAAGGATATAGAGGAATTTGGCGTTGAATCAGGAGCATAGCAATGGAGGAGCTTGCATTCCCTGCATACCAATCAGCTGTGAGAAACTTCCCCGAGGAAGTCTCAAATACTTGGGCCCAGACCTACACAACTGGACCCCCTACCACCACAGCTTCGCCAAAACTTCAGGTATCTTTTCTTCCATTCGAGACTTGCATGCAATACCTTTACTAACATTGGCAGGTAGGCACACCAATCCAAAGAAGTCTCATTCCTAGACACGTTCCTTCTGGACACGTTGCTACGATTACGAGAAACTTTGTAGATGATTCGAGGAAACAGTCCTTGGGGCTTGAGTCATTCATCAAATGGATATGCCACTACCTAGAGCTCGACAATGAAGGATCGGAGCTGGCGTCATCCGTTCCAATATCTAGAGCTTGCAGAGTCAAGAACACCTCAGCAATAGCACATGGCTAAGGTGAAGAGCCAATTGACAGATCAAAGAAGACCCTTCTGCTCGCGACATGAAGGGAGTTTTTCTAATCCTCATGTTCCTTTACTTTTATATTCTTTGTTTAGTGTCCTGTTTTGTTATTTCTTTGGTTGTTTTATTTTCTCTCTTACCCTTAGTTAGTCAAATAAGTGTGGGGTAAGAGTTTTCTATTTTGTTTTTGTTTCTTGTTTTCAAATAAGTGTGGGGTAGTTTAGCTATGCATGAACACTGAGGACAGTGTCAGACTTAAGTGTGGGGTAACAGTGCACGGTGCACTGTAGCAGTTGACAAAATTTTTGCATGATTTTGCTTGTTTTCCCCGTATTTTCACACCCTTCCTAAAAAAAATTTCAAAATTTTTCCTTCTTTCAGACTTCTAAATGCAGTATGCTTGGTTAAACAATTGCTTATGTCTATGATATGTAGGTAGTATGTTATGGTTAGTAGGAGATCATTGATAGCTATCTTGGACTAATTGATTAGGAATAGGGAATTCCTGATAATTGAGCACAACTTAGTCTGAATTAGAGACCTCAACCAATTACCTTTTCAAAACTTAACTAGATAAAATTAGACCAGTTGCAGGATGCATTGACAATTGGAATGACTAGATGAGACTCTGAGCCAAAAGTGAAAAAGAAAAAAAAGTGAGCTAATTAAAATAAGGGTAGTTTGCCAGCGGCCTTCGCTACTCGAGCACCACTCCTTCGGGGAATTTAAAGCCTGATGCCCTAAGGTCGTGTAGATCTGGGAGTCATCGGAGTGGGACTCGCTACATGGGTAGTTGAAGTTGACGTGTTCTAAGCAGACTCAAAATACCCTAAATCTATAAAGAAAATAACTAAGTGCTAAAACATCAAAAATCTGATCACCAAAGCTCAGAACTCAAAAAGTTGTCTGTTGTTAATATGTCTAGCGATAGGTCAAAGTGTTATCTGGTAGTAGTTAAGATAAGAGTACATTGTGTTGACTATCTGGTCTAGACTAGTACACACACTACACATCAGGAAGACCCTATGACTAAGAAAAAAGTCCAACCTAGTTGTTGATTTGTTTTCTGCCTGATCATAACAAGCTACTAAAAACATCTGAGACCTTGTCATAGCAACCTAACCAGACAGACCTGTATTAAGACTTGTCTGAAGAATTTTTGGAATAAAAACATGACTAGGAATTTAAGTAACTTCAGGTAGACTTTGCTTGAGGACAAGCAAAAGGCTAAGTGTGGGGTTATCTGATACGCGAAAATCGTATCACCTTTTTAGCATGTTTTTACGTATGAATTTGGGTGAAATCAAGGGCAATTTGATCTTGATTGTGCATTATTCACTTAATTTCACAGTTTTTATGATTTTGGAAGTGTCAGGTGCAAAGTAGACGAAAACAGCAAATTTTGGGGCAAAAACGCAATTTTTGGAAATGTTGACTCGGTCAAAGGTCCGGGACGGGGGTCTCGAACCAGGGACGGGCGTCCCGACCAAGCCAAGCCAGAGGGACGGGCGTCCAGCACCAGGGACGGGCGTCCCGAGCCGCCAGAAGCTGTCCCACATCGAATTTTTCAGAGATTTTCACTCCGGGAAGCTGCTATAAATACCCCAGGCCTCCAGCAGTTGAATTCATTCCTCTCCACTCGATCTAAGTCATTCAGAGACTTCCAGTGTACAATTCTCGAGTACACAAGTCACTGAGAGACTCGGGTTTCAGTTTCAGTTTTCTTTCTTTCTTTAGTGTTTCGTTTTCTTAGATTCTGAGAAATAGTCTCAGATCTTAGGCTTCGATAGATAGGTTAAATTTTTGGTATTCATAGAATACCGGGATTTCGTTAGGAGATCCTAAGAGAGAGATAGGGTGCGTGTTCTTAGTCAGATTAGGGCAATTTGCTTAAGCCCGGGATGTAAGGTAAAGCAATTGCTACTAGGTCTGAGGAGCGTTCTCCGAAGGCTCTACCGAGCAGAGTAGGATCGAGCAGTCAGGATCATACAGGAGCTGCAGCGCCGGCTGGACCTGCATAGAGTGGTGATTACTTTATGACAGTGGGTCCCCTAGACGAGGTTCTGTATGTTTACGAATTGTTTTATCTAAATATTAATTTGAATATCAGATTACGATTCTTATGAATATCTGTTTTATATGCTGAAGTTGTTATGGTTTTCCGGAAATGGCCACCTGCTTAAATATTCATTATGTCTGCATGTCTAATGCCGTTCTTTTAAACTGAAATTAGGGTTATGGACAACTCCTAACCACGGTCTATTCATAACCTGTTTAGTTTAACAGGCATCAATTAGTATTGGTGTCTGCCATACTAGATAAAATAATCTGCGGAACACCCTGTTGGTTGAAAGTAGTCTAGGTAGGCTAAGTAGAGTGTTATGCCGGCGGTTATGAGACGAGCAGCATGATACCGAAGTGACATAGGGTACCGTTCATTGCTGACTTTAGTTCGAGCCGTGAGTAGGGCCGTTACCCTTAACGATGGGGCGGTAGCGTAGAAACTCAGATGTGGTAACCTTTAGACACAGAACATAGTTGCAATCCAGGCCAAGACATGTCTAAAATACTCGAATATAGGTCAATCAACGTATAGCAACAGTATAACATAGAATCAGGACTCATCTATAAAACACTTTTGGGATTAATTAGACTTAAACCTAGTGGAGAATGGATCACCCTCTCATCAAAGTTATTGATGACGATTGCATAACTGGATCATAAGATAAGAGTTAGGATTAAAAGGCTAGTTACTACTAAGTCGTTGCCACTTCCCTGGGAGTACGATATTTAACTTAATAAAATCGTAGATACTTTCCAACAGACTAGCTACACGATAGGTACTCTGCCTTAGGTTCTGGTTGATTAAGTGACAATAATTGAATGCTAAGTGACAGTTAGTAAGACTCAGTCCTTAATTACTCATAATCGACATAGGTAAATAAAGCCTATCTTTTAGCATACCAATCAGAACGCTTCACATCCCGAAGTCAGGATGGGCGTCCTGGCCTGGTCAACAGGCCAGGACCGTCGTCCAGGACTCGGGACGGTCATCTTGACCTGGTCAATAGGCTGGGACGAGCGTCCCAGATCCAGGAGGGGGGTCCCGAGCCACAGTTCAGAGTCCCACATCCAAATTCTTAGAGAAATTCACTCCAGAAAGCTGCTATAAATACCCCAGGCCTTCCTCAGTTGAAATCATTCCTCTCCACTCGATCTGAGTCATTTAGTGACTTCAAGTATATAGTTTTCCATAGTATACAAGTCACTTAGACACTTAGGTTTCAGTATAAGTTTCTTTTTATTTCTAGATAGTGTCTCGTGTTCTTTGTTTTTGAGAGTTAGTCTCAGATCGTAGGATACGACTAGATAGGTTCGTTTATGGTATTCATAGAATACCCGGGATTTCGTTAGGAGATCCTAAGAGGGCTCTAGGCCTTCGAAGAGGCAGTCCAAATGACTGGGCTTAAGCTGGGTATTAAGGTAAAGTCCAGCTTCTAGGCTGAGGAAGCGTCGTTTGAAGGTTCTGTCGAGCAGAGTCGGGTCGACCAGAGTCAGGTTGAGCAGTCTAACATATACAAGCAATTGCTCCATCAGCGAGACTAAGTAAAGGGTGAATTCTTTATGGCATCAGTCCCCCCTGTCCCTCTCTTTATATGTCTGTACTTTGTTCGTCCAAACATTTGTTATGATTATTGGATTATGATTTTTATGAATATTTGTTACGCATGTTGAAGTACTTTATGATTTTCCAGAAATGACCACCAGCTTAACTTTCATTATGTCTGCATGTCTAATGTAGTTTATTTTAAACTAAATGTAGGGTTATAGACAATTCCTAACCATGGTCTAATCATAACCTGTTTAGTTTAACAAGCATTAATTTAGGACTTCCCCGTCGTGATGCATTAATGTCTGCCATATTAGATGAAATAACCTATAGATCACCATGTTTGTTAGAGTAGTCTAAGTAGGCTGAGTTTGTGTGTTTATGCCGGCGTTAGGGCGAGCGGCATGATCCCCAAAGTGACATAGGGCTTTCATGGATGCCTTTAGCTCGAACCGTGAGTAGGGCCGTCATTAAGGTAGGGCGGTTTATCCGGTAACTCAGATGTGGTACACCTTTAGACTCAGTACATAGTTGCAATCCAGGCTAAGACATGTCTAAAATACTCGAAGATAGGTCAATCAACATGTAGGAATAGTATAACATAGAATCAGGACATTATATGTAAAACACTTTTAGGCTTAAATAGACTTAAACCTAGTGGAGAATGAATCACCCTCTCATCAAAGATATTGATGAACGATTGCATAACTGGATCATAAGATAAGAGTTAGGGTAAGAGGATAGTTACTACTAAGCCGTTACCACTTCCCTGAGAGTACGATATTTGAATAAATTAAAATTGTAGATACTTTCCAACAGACTAGCTACACGATAGGTACTCTGCCTTAGGTTCTGATTGATTAAGTGACAGTATAGAGACTAAATGTGACAATTAGTCAGGATAAGTCCTTAATTACTCATAATCAACATATGGTAAAACAACACCTATTTTAGTATATCAGTCGGAACGTCATCAGATTTGTGGTCGTTGCCGGGGAAATATCATAATGAACTTAGGATTATTGGCCACAATTCTAGAGACTTATGATAGGTTACGGTAGTAACCTAGACCTGAGACCTACACTTATTTTATGCTAGTTAGACAATCAATTTCCGAAATATAGGGTTATCATAACTAATTGATTTTAGATATCATCTGAAATTAAGACATTTAGGATAATCAAATTTTAGAAAATTATTCTAAAACCATATTTAGGAAATTTAAATGCTTTCGAAATAAAATGTTAAAAAAATTTAAAATCCCTAAAAATATCTTTCTTACTTTTTTCCTATTTTGTTTTATTTCGGTCTTTGTTATTTGTTATTCCTAACCAGACTTTGCATTCATAGATGAAGAGAACAAGAGCAGCTACAAATCAAGCAAAGAAAATAGAAAACCCTGATACTCCAGGTCGGAAGAAGACAAAACCAAAAGGACCATCTAGGCCTGAACCAGAAATACCACGGGAGAATCCTCCTCCACAACCTATAGAAATAAACTCAAGCCTAGATACCAGTGACTTAGTGAGAAGATTACTGAACGCACGTAAGCCTAGTCCCACGGAAGAAGATCCTTCTGAAGACACCTTTCCTCCGAGAGAAGAACCTCAAAGATCTCCAGTTCACACTCCTGCCCAGAGAGTTCCTATAAATCCACCACCCCTTGACCAAACCCAAAACTCACCAACATCTCCTGAGTACACACCAACGCCTAACGAGCACACCCCTTCGTTCGGGGGAAGTACTAACGGTTCTCATTCAGTTTTGTCCATGCAGATAGATACTTTGGCTCAAAGGATCTATGAGATGGATCAAGGAATTGCACGCAGACTGTGTCATTCAGACCAAAGTATCCTGAACATCACAACCAACATGGACCAACTCAGGGCCACAGTAAGTCTCCAGGAAAGCCAAGGTGCACAGATACTCCAGGAGTTAGCTTACTTACGAAGTGAGCAGGGCAGACAAAGGGATGCGATGAGAGCCATGCACATAGAGATGCGAACCATACAAGCATAAATACGAGAGATCAGAAATAAGGGCCATTGAAAAGGGAAGATTCTTTTTACTCTTCTTTTCAGCAAATAAATTGTTTGAACAAAAATTAAATAATTTACCCCTACTCTTTATTTTCAAACTTTTTAAAAAAGGGTCTCTTATTTTATTCAGCAATTTTTCTTCATACTTTTTAAATTCTTTATGAAAAACAAATATGTTACGGATACAGTTTATTTTTCATTAATAAGTTGTATAAACTTAGTCTTTTGTTTTTCTATAATTCTTGCTGAATAGAGGTTAGGATAAGTTAGGGTAGTCATGATTTTCGAAAAAGAGATTGAGAAATTTTTGCAAAGAGTTTTTAACAGCTTTTGAATTTGATAGGTTAAACATGAAGACTTGTTAAATATTATGATTGTTTTTGGTGTACTGAGATTTGCAGGCAATTATGAAAAGAAAAAAAACCTGGAAGTGGCACGCATCCCGAAGCAACCCTGGACGGGTATCTTGCCTCCGGGACGGGCTTCCAAAAGGCCGCCCCTTCTATAAATATGCTATTTTTCTTCATTTTCTCTCAAACAAACCACCAAAAATTTATCTCTCTACAAAATTCTCTCTACCTTCCCTCTACAAATTTTTGGAAACCTCCCGAAGTTTCAAAATTCAAATTTCCCTCCAAAATTTGAACTTTTTAATTTCCTTCCAAAATTCGAATTTCCCGCCAAAAATTCAAAATCCTTCCCTAACCAAAATCCATCCTTCCAAATTAAAATTCACCTCCAGAATTCGAATTTGAGTCTTCTTTCCCACCTAAATTCTCAAAGTCTCTCGAACGTTCTCAACCAAATGGCTCCCAAACGCACTCATATCACTTCTTCCATGACCGTCACATCGGTGGCACACCCTTTTATGCTGTTTCCCTCCATTCCAGCATACCAGGAGAGATGTCATAGATATATCGGATGCACTATTCTGATTGGCAGAACGCTTGACTGGGCAACAATACAGACACTAGAAGTTGAGCAGGAGGTCCGACGCATACTCGACGTACTACCCTACGGTCGAGTCTTCATCGTCACTGAGCCAACCTACCTAGAGTTGGTATGTGAGTTCTATGCTTCGTTTACATTCCAGCAAGAGCATATCACATTCCGTTTGGGCGGAATGGATCAATCGATGAGCATGGCCGAGTTCGGCATCGCCTTGGGTGTCTGGTGGCAGAGGGACGAGCTGGATACGTCCGCCTACACTACAGCAGTTCGAGACTTCACTTCTGCAGACGTCTCCACCGCTTGGGCTCAGATTTGTACGACGGGTGTTCCCTACCAGCATGGCTTTGCGAAAGCCACAGGTATTTATCCTGCTCTTTGCTATTTACATGCCATTATAGCACACACTCTGTCAGGACAACGGGCAGCCCCAGGGAATGTCACCCAGATGGAGACATTCCTCCTGGCCAACATGCATATGGGTTCTACAATGGAGATGGCTCGACTCATCACTGTCATCATGCAGGGTTTCGCTACAGACACTTGGAAACAGTGTCTGGGGCTCGGGCTGTTCATCACCAGGATAGCCCACTACTTGGAGTTGGACATCGAGGGCTCGGAGCTGACCCAGGTTGCCCCGACCACCATTCCTACAGACCTTACCATTCTATGGAACATGGGGATGGTCGTACGGGATGCAACTGGGCGCTACTCCATCCACACGGAGCAGCAAGGATAGGCATCAACACCAGGAGCAGTTCCAGCACATATACCTCTGACCGAGACATTCGTTCCATGCACAGCCTTTGAACGACATATGTCGCACGGATTGGCGGAACTTTCAGCCCAACATAGCCGGGATATGGAAAGAATCAAGAGATAGATGTCGATGATGGACGACAAAATCGTCATGAACACCAGCAGGATCGAGGAGATCTTTCAGCATACCTCCCAACTGGTTGAAAACACAGAGGTCTACTTTACAGCAGACTTCCGTCCACTAGACGACGATGAGCCGGGTTCTTAGTTTTTCTTTTCCTTTTTATTTTCTTTTTGTTGTTTTTCCTCTATGTGTGTGATCATGTCTAGGCTGTATGAAATATGAATCTTTGTATGACACTGATTGATATGACATAACAGCATTTGTTTCTTTTACTATATTTTGTTATTTCGTTTATTATTTTATTTTCCTTCTTACCCTTAGTTAATCGAATAAGTGTGGGGTAAGAGTTCTTTGTTTTGCTTTTATTACTTCTTGTTTTCAAATAAGTGTGGGGTAATTTAGATATGCATGAACACTGAGGACAGTGTCAGACTTAAGTGTGGGGTAGCAGTGCACGGTGCATTGTAGTAGAAAAGTTTTTGCATGATTTTGCATATTTTCCCCGTATTTTCACACCTTTCCAGAATTTTTTTTTTGAAAATTTTTCATTCTTTCAAACTTCAAAATGCAGTATGATTGGTAAAACATTGTTGATGTCTATGATATGTAGGTAGAATGTTATGATTAGTAGGAGACAATGTGATGACTATCTTAAACTTATTGATTAGGAATATGGAATTCCTGATAATTGAGCACAACTTAGTTTGGATTAGAGACCTCAGCCAATTACCTTTTCAAAACTTAACTAGATAAGATTAGACCAGTTGAGGATGTATTGGCAATTAAAATGACTAGATGGTGCTCTGAGCTGGAAGTGAAAAGAAAAAAAGAGAGTTAATTAAATAGGGTAGTTTGCTAGTGGCCTTTGCTACTCGAGCACCACTCCTTAGGGGAACTTAAAGCCTGATGTCCTAAGGTTGTGTAGGTCTGGGAGTCATCAGAGTGGGACTCGCTACATTGGTAGTTAAAGTTGACGTGTTAAAGCAGACTCAAAATACCCTGAAAAATCTATAAAAGAAAAAAAATCAATAAATGCTAAATAATTAAAAATCTGATCACCAAGGCTCAGAACTCAGAAAGTTGTTTGTTATTAGTATGTCTAGCGACGGGTCGAAGTGTTATCTGGTAATAGTTAAGATGAGAGTATATTGTGTTGACTATCTGGTCTAGACTAGTACACACACTACACATCAGGAAGACCTTGTGTTTGATAGAAGAGTTCAATCTAGTTGTTAAGTTGTTAAACCTACTTGATCATAATAATCTACTAGAGACATTTGAGACCTTGTCATAGCAACCTAACCAGTCAATCCTGTGTTGTGAATTGTCTGATTCAGTAAATAATTTTTGGAGTAAAAACATGACTAGAAAATTTAAGTGACTGCACATATGATTTAAAATCACTAACTTCAGGTAGACTTTGCTTGAGGACAAGCAAAAAGCTAAGTGTGGGGTTATATGATATGCATAAATCATATCACATTTTAGCATGTTTTTAGGCATAATTTAGGGTGAAATTGATGGTAAATCGGTCTTAATTGATTGTTATTAACTCAATTTCACAGTTTTTGTGATTTTGGAAGTGTCAGGTGAAAAGTAGAAGAAAATGGAAAATTTTGCGGCAAAAATGTGATTTTCAGAAGTTCGGAAGTCAGGGTGGGCGTCCCGAAGTCAGGATGGGCATCCTGACCTAGTCAACAGGCCAGGACGGGCGTCCAGGACTCGGGACGGCCGTCCTGACCTGGTTAACAGGCTGGGACGGGCGTCCCAAATCCAGGACGGGCATCCCGAGCTGTAGTTCAGAGTCCCACATCGAAATTCTGAGAGAAATTCACTCCAGAAAGCTACTATAAATACCCCAGGCCTTCCTCAGTTGAAATCATTCCTCTCCACTCGATCTAAGTCATTTAGTGACTTCAAGTATACAGTTTTCCATAGTATACAAGTCACTTAGAGACTCAGGTTTCAGTATAAGTTTCTTTTTATTTCTAGATAGTGTCTCGTGTTCTTTGTTTATGAGAGTTAGTCTCAGATCCTAGGATACGACTAGATAGGTTCGTTTCTGGTATTCATAGAATACCCAGAATTTCGTTAGGAGATCCTAAGATGGTTCTAGGATTTCGAAGAGTCAGTCCACAAGGCTGGGCTTAAGCTGGGTATTAAGGTAAAGTCCAACTACTAGGCCGAGGAAGTGACCTCCGAAGGTTCTGTCGAGCAGAGTCGGGTCGAGCAGTCCAACATATACAAGCAGTTGCTCGATCGGCTAGACTAAGTAAAGGGTGAATTCTTTATGGCATCAGTCCCCCTGTCCCTCTCTTTATATGTATGTACTGTGTTCGTCCAAACATTTGTTATGATTATTGGATTATGATTTTTATGAATATTTGTTATGCATGTTGAAGTACTTTATGATTTTCCAGAAATGGCCACCAGCTTAACTTTCATTATGTCTGCATGTCTAATGTAGTTTCTTTTAAACTAAATGTAGGGTTATAGACAATTCCTAACCATGGTCTAATCATAACCTATTTAGTTAACAGGCATTAATTTAGGACTTCCCCGTCGGGATGCATTAATGTCTGCCATATTAGATGAAATAACCTATAGATCACCATGTTTGTTAGAGTAGTCTAAGTAGGCTGAGTTTGTGTGTTTATGCCGGCGTTAGGGCGAGCGGCATGATCCCCAAAGTTACTAGGGCTTTCATGGATGCCTTTAGCTCGAACAGTGAGTAGGGCCGTCATTAAGGTAGGGCGATTTATCAGGTAACTCAGATGTGGTACACCTTTAGACTTAGTACATAGTTGCAATCCAGGCCAAGACATGTCTAAAATACTCAAAGATAGGTCAATCAACATGTAGGAATAGTATAACATAGAATCAGGACATTATCTGTAAAACACTTTTAGGCTTAAATAGACTTAAACCTAGTGGAGAATGAATCACCCTCTCATTAAAGATATTGATGAACGATTGCATAACTAGATCATAAGATAAGAGTTAGGGTAAGAGGATAGATACTACTAAGTCGTTACCACTTCCCTGGGTTTACGATATTTGATAATTAAAATCGTAGATACTTTCCAACAGACTAGCTACACGACAGGTACTCTGCCTTAGGTTCTGATTGATTAAGTGACAGTATAGAGATGAAATGTGACAATTAGTCAGGATAAGTCCTTAATTACTCATAATCAACATAGGGTAAAACAACACCTATTTTAGTATATCAGTCGAAACATCATCAATAGACAACTCCTAACCACGGTCTGATCATAACCTGTTTAGTTTATCTGGCCTTGATTTAGGACTTCCCGTTGGAAGTATTAAGGTCTGCCATATTAGATGAAATAACCTATAGATCACCATGTTTGTTAAAGTAGTGTAAGTAGGCTGATTTTGAGTATTTATGCCAGCGTTAAGGCTAGCGGCACGATCTCCTGAGTGACACAGGACTTTCATGGATGCCTTTAGCTTGAACCGTGAGTAGGGCCGTCAATGGCGATGGGGCAGTTTATTAGGTAACTCAGATGCGGTACACAAGTAGAATCAGTACGTAATTGCAATCTAGACCAAGATATATCTAAAATACTCGAAGGTAGGTCAATCAACATGTAGGAACAGTATAACATAAATCAGAATATTATCTGTAAAACACTCTTGTAGACTTAAATAGACTTGAACCTAGTGGAGAATGAATCAACCTCTCATCAAAGAATTTGATGAACGATTGCATAACTCGATCATAAGATAAGAGTTATTGTAAAAGGATAGTTACTACTAAGTCGTTACCACTTCCCTGGGAGTACGAAAATTTATTAAATTAAAATCGTAGATACTTTCCAATAGACTAGCTACACGATAGGTACTCTGCCTTAGGTTCTGATTGATTAAGTGACAACATAGAGACTAAATGTAACAATTAGTCATTCTATGTCCTTAGTTATTCATAATCGACATAGGGTAAAATAACACCTATTTTAGCATATCGATCGGAACTCCCAGTGTTTGGACTGCTACCCAGTCAAACATTCTACCAACCATTACGATGCATCTGATGTGTCCATGGCACCTCTCCTGATATGCCTAAATGGAAGGAAAGAGCATAAAAGGATGTGCCACAGATGTGACGGTCATGGAAGAAGTAATACGAGCGCGTTTTGGAGCCATTTGTTTGAAAATGTTCGAGAGAATTTGAGAAATCTGGTAGGAAAGAAAATTGGAATTTGAATTCTAGAGGTAAATTCGAATTCAGAAGGATAGATTTTGGTTAGGGAAGGATTTTGAGTTTTTGGCGGGAAATTCGAATTTTGGAGGGAAATTTGAATTTTGAAATTTCAAGAGTTTGCCAAAAATTTGTAGAGAGAAGGTTGATAGAATTTTGTAGAGAGATGATTTTTGGTGGTTGATTTGGGAGGAAATGGGAAAAAATTGGGTTTTTGTAGAAGGGGACCATCCTCGGGACTCCCGTCTAGACTACCTCGAGATGTGTGCCACTTCCGGATTTTTTTTTGTAATTCCCTGCAAATCTTAATACACAAAAAATAATTATAATCTTTAACAAGTCTTCATGGTTAGCCTATAAAATTCAGAAGTTGTTGAAAACCCTTGCAAAAATTCTCAATCTCTTTTCAAAAACCATAACTTCCCTAATCATATCCTAACTTCTATTCAGCAAAAATTCTAGAAAAACAAAAGACTAAATTTATACAATTTAATTAATGAAAAATAAACTATATTTTTATCACATTTGTTTTCTTAAAGAATTGAAAAATAAAATGTCTGAAAAAGTTTCGGAATAAAATAAAAGACCCTTTTAAAGTTTGAAAATAAAAAGTAGGGGTCAGTTATTAACTTTTAGTTCAAATAGTTTATTTGCTAAAAATAAAAAGAATCTTCCCTTTTTCTATCGGTCCATGTTCCTTATCTCTCGCATAGCTCTCATCTCATCCCTTTGCCTACCCTGCTCACTTCGTATGTCAGCTAACTCCCGTAGTATCTGTGTACCTTGGCTTTCCTAGAGGCTTACTGTAGCCCTCAGTTGGTCCATGTTGGCTGTGATATTCAGAATGCTCTGTTCCAAGTAACACAGTCTGCTTGCAATCGCTTGATCCATCTGGTAAATCCTGTGAGTTAAAGTATCTATCTGCATGTACAAAATTGACTGAAAACCATTAGTACTTCCTCTGAATGAAGGGGTGTGCTCGTTAGGCGTTGGGGTGTACTCAGGAGATGTTGGTGAGTTTTGGGTTTGGTCAAGGGGCTGTGGATTTCTAGGAACTCTTTGGGCAGGAGTGTGAACTGGAGATTTTTGAGGTTCTTCTCTTGGAGGAAAGGTTTCTTCAGAAGGGTCCTCTTCCGTGGGACTGGGCTCACGGGTGTTCAGTAATCTTCTCACTAAATCACTGGTGTCTAGGCTTGAGTTTATTTCTATAGGTAGTGGAGGATTGTTCCCTAGTGGTATATCTGGTTCAGGCCTAGATGGTCCTTCTGGTTTCGTCTTCTTTCGACCTAGAGCGTCAGGATTTTCTATTTTCTTTGCTTGGTTTGTAGCTGCTCTTGTTCTCTCATCTATGAGTGTAAAGTCTGGTTAGGAAAACAAATAATAGAACAAACAAAAAGGGAAAAACAAAATACGGATAAATTAAAAACTAGAAATATTTTTTTAGTTTTAAATTTTTTTTTCCCGAAAGCAATTAAATTTCCTTAATACGGTTTTAGAATAATTTTCTAAAATTTGATTATCCTAAATGTCTTAATTTCAGATAATATCTAACATTAATTAGTTATGATAACCCTATATTTCGAAAACTGATTGTTTAACTAGCATAAAATAAGTGTTATGTCTAAGGTATAGATTACTACCGTTACCCATCATAAGTCTCTAGAATTTTGATCAGGAATCCTAAATTTGTTATGATATTTCCCCGGCAACGGCACAAAAAATCTGATGTGTTCCGATCGATATGCTAAAAATAGGTGTTGTTTACCCTATATCGATTATGAATAACTAAGGACTTAGAATTACTAATTGTCACGTTTAGTATCTATGTTGTCACTTAATCAATCAGAACCTAAGGCAGAGTACCTATCGTGTAGCTAGTCTGTTGGAAAGTACCTATGATTTTATTTTAATAATTTTATCGTACTCCCAGGGAAGTGGTAACGGCTTAGTAGTAACTATCCTTTTACCCTAACTCTTATCTTATGATCCAGTTATGCAATCATTCATCAAAATCTTTGATGAGAGATTGATTCCTTCTACACTAGGTTCCAGTCTATTTAAGCCTACAAGAGTGTTTTACAGACAGTGTTCTGATATATGTTATATTGTCCCTACATGTTGATTGACCTATCTTTGAGTATTTTAGATATATCTTGGTCTAGATTGCAATTATGTACTGATTCTACTTGTGTACCACATCTGAGTTATCTAATAAACCACCTCATCGCCATTGACGGCCCTACTCACGGTTCGAGCAAAAGGCATCCATGAAAGTCCTGTGTCACTCAGGAGATCATGCTGCTCGCCCTAACGCCGGGATAAACACTCAAACTCAGCCTACTTAGACTACTTTAACAAACATGGTGATCTATAGGTTATTTCATCTAATATGACAGACCTTAATGCTTCCAATGGGAAGTCCTAAATTAAGGCCTGATAAACTAAACAGGTTATGATTAGACCGTGGTTAGGAGTTGTCTATAACCATTCATCTAGTTTAAAAGAGAAAGTAGACATGCAGTCGTAATGATAGTTAAGCTCGTGACCTTTTTAGAAAAATGTAAATGACTTCAACATGCATAACACATATTCATAACATCATAATTTAATATTCAAAATGGGTCTTTGGACAAACACAGTACATGCATATAAAGAGAGGGACAAGGGGACCACCGCCATAAAGTATTCACCCTTTATTAGGTCCGCTGATGGAGTAACTGCTTGTATATCTTGGACTGCTTGACCCAACTTTGCTCGACAGAACCTTCGGAGGACGCTTCCTCAGCCTAGTAGCTATGCTTTACCTTACGTCCCAGGCTTAAGCAAAGCCCTATTGACTAACTCCTCGAATGCCTAGAGCTCTCTTAGGATCTCCTAATGAAATCCCGGGTATTCTATGAATAATAAAAATGAACCTATCTAGTCGTATTCTAAGATCTGAGACAGACTCTCAGAAACAAAGAACACGAGACACTCTCGAAAATTAAAAATCTACTTAAACGAAAAACACCTGAAATCACTAAGTGACTTGTATACTATAGAAAAATGTATACTTGAAGTCACTGAATGACTCAGATCAAGTGGAGAGGAATGATTTCAATTATGGAAGGCCTGAGGTATTTATAGCAGGGGAACTGGGTGAATTTCTCTTCAAAAATCGATGTGGGATTCTGAACTGGGGTTCGGGATGCCCGTCCCTGCCTGTTGACCAGGTCAGGACGGCCGTCCCGAGTCCTAGACGCCCGTCCTGGTCTGTTGACCAGGTTAGGACGCCCGTCCCGACTTCTAAACTTCTGAAAATCACATTTTTGCACCAAAATTTGCCATTTTCTTGCATATTTCACCTGACACTTCCAAAATCACAAAAACTACGAAATTGTGTTAATAACAGTCAATTGAGAATGATTTAACACCAATTTCGCCCTAAAATGTGCCTAAAAACATGCTTAAAAAGTGATATGATTTGTGCATATCAAAAACCCATCTGATTAGTCTAGGTTTTGCGTCGGTTTTATTGAACAAGTATTTTAGTGCAGAATGATCAATATAAACTATTATTTTAGACAAGACCAGATAAGATCGGAATTTATCAAACGCGTATACTACTGCTTATAATTCGTTTTCTGTCGTAGTGTAATTTTCCTAAGAGTCAGTTATGGTTTTGCTAGCGTAATATATTACATGAAATTTCTTATCATGTCTTTGTCCTAAAACAACTCCTACTACATAATCACTGGCATCACACATTAATTCAAACGGCAGACTCCAGTCAGGTGATGTCATGATCGGTGCAGTAGTTAGAAGTTCCTTAAGTATATTAAAAACATTTAGACATTTTTCATCAAAAAAAAAGGAACATCCTTACCAAGTAAATTGGTCAACGGTCTGGCTATTAGTAAAAAATCTTTTATAAATCTACAATAAAAACTAGCGTGTCCCAAAAAACTTCTAATAGCTCTCACAGTGTTAGGTGGAGGTTGTTTTGAAATAATTTCGATCTTAGCTTTATCTACTTCCGTACCTCGATGTGAGATCTTATGTCCTAGTACAATCCCCTCTTTTACCATGAAATGGCACTTTTCCCAATTTAGAACCAAATTTGATTTTATACAACGTTTTACATTAATTCCAGGTTCTTTAGACAAATCCCAAATGAATTCCCAAAAACAGAGAAATCATCCATGAATACTTCCATAGACTTTCCTAACATGTCCTAAAAAATAACAGTCATACAACATTGGAAAGTAGCAGGTGCATTACACAAACCAAAAGGCATTCTTGTATATGCAAATGTTCCAAAAGGGCATGTGAAAGCAGTTTTATGCTGGTCTTCTGGGGAAATGGGGATTTGAAAATATTTAGAAAACCCATCAAGAAAGAAGTAAAACATATGTCCGGATAATCTTTCTAACATTTGGTCAATAAAAGGAAGAGGGAAATGGTCTTTTCGTGTAGCAGTATTTAATTTCCTGTAATCAATGCAGACACGATGACCAGTGACAGTTCTCGTAGGAATTAATTCATTATTTTCATTTCTGACAACTGTGATCCCACCTTTCTTAGGTACTACCTGCACTGGGCTTACCCATTCACTATCCGAAATTGGATAGATAAGTCCAGCGTCCAACAATTTGATTACTTCTTCTTTAACAACATCACACACATTAGGATTCAACCTCCTTTGAGGTTGCACACATGGCTTGTAATCATTTTCTAAAAGAATCTTATGCGAACAAAAGCTTGGATTAATACCTGGAATATCTGCAATTTTGTAGGCAAAGGCTCTTTTGTACTTTTTGCACATGTCCACAGTTAACTTCCGTTGTTCTGCAGTCAGATGAGCTGCAAGAATAATGGGAAGTTTCCTGTTGTCGTCTAGGAATTCATAGCACAAATGAGTGGGCAATTCCTTTAGCTCCAAGTCTGGTGGATCTTCGAATGAAGTTTGCTCTTTCTTCATCTCATTCGCACCTATCTCAGTGAAATTGTCAGAGTTAATTTCGTAATTAGAGGAGTTGAGATCAGGCTCTTCTAGTTCTAAAGAATCTTCCCTCAAAACTTGATAGTTTAAGCATAGGTCTGTCATGTTAACTTCAATCAAGTGTTCAATAGCATCCACACAAAAATAAATATCATCTAAATGCATGGGATACTTAAGGGTTTCATTTACATCAAATGTAATATCCCCATTGCCTACCCTTAGTTTGATTTGACCATTACTGACGTCTATTAATGCCTTTGAGGTGTCTAGGAAGGGTCGACCTAGAATCAGAGGGACTCCTCCTTCTCCATTCATGTCCATGACAACAAAGTCTACCGGGAAAACAAATTTTCCGACCTTTACTAAGAGGTCTTCAATTATTCCCCTGGGGATTTTGACTGTCCTATCTGCAAGTTGTATGCACATTCTGGCCGCTTTCAAATCATGCAATCCTAATTTATCAAATAAACTAGATGGCATGAGATTAATACTAGCTCCTAAGTCTGCTAATGCATGCATATTAGTAATATTTCCAATTGTACATGGCAAGGTAAAGCAGCCTGGATCTTTCTGTTTGGAAGGCAGTTTATTCAGTAGAACTGTCGAGCATTCTTCATTAAGAGCCACCTTGCCCATGTCAAATTTTCTTTTATTACTAATAACTTCTTTTAAAAACTTAGCATACTTTGGCATTTCAGAAATAACATCAAGCAAAGGTAAATTAACATGAATCTGACTAAAATTCTTAAAAAAACTTTTCAAACTGCTCCTTATCTTTATTCTGCATAAGTCTGGTAGGGTAAGGTACTTTTGGTCGGTACTCAGGAATAAACTTTGTCTTCCCTTTCTACTTCGGTTTAGACATTCGTCAGCACTGGGTCCTATTGCATTGTGTGTGTATGTCACAGATTGAATAGATAAGAAAATAGAATAAATCAACGCAATCTTAACAAGTGCAAGTATACACCGGTCAACAAGTAATATATGTACCTAAGTACAAGATTATCGATCCCACAGAGATTTAGTATGCCAATTATACATGCAAACATGATTTACATCTAGTTAAAAGAATAAAGAATAATGAATAATGACGGGATAATCGGAGATTAAGCTACTGCTAAGATATTGCTGCAGCAACGGAAATGCTGCAGCATCACCAATGCCGCAACAATACTAACTAACTACTACTACATGACAGCCTACTGGAAAATCACCATAAGAATATAACAGGTAATACAGTGCTGTAAAAATCAAGCCAAAAATGCAAATACAAACCAATAGTGAATCCAAGAATGCTAAGCATGCTTTTCGGTTTCCAAATTAACACTACAGCGGTCTGGTTCTACCCAGACTACTTAGCCTACTAGTTTAAACCCCCGATAACATCGTCTCATGGAGTACGAAGTACCGTGAACCTAGAACAACACAATGCAGTGAAATTGGTCGTGTCCCCTGCAATAATGACCGCACGGTCATGCGCCCCAAGCAAGTGCCATGCAATTAACGTGTCAACTAGACCCCTTCTAGTTAGAAAGCCAGATACTAGTTCGATACATAACTTGGACAGTCGTAACCGCAAGTTATTCCTAATTTGTTTAAGTAATTGCATGAATAAACTAAGCATGCCCCATACAAGCATCAATAAAGAAAACGATACACAAAACTTATGCATTCTTATCATCTTATGCCACATTACGTTTTTCCACATGTTTATGATTTACTAGACTACAGCACCTTCAGGTTATGAATATATATTTTGCTGAAACGAATCATGAAAGACAAGGATCGATGTAATAGGAAAAACAGTCCCTAGGTCCATAGTGACAACAGTCAATCCCAAGAAGGAAAACATATCAATCCCAAAACAGTATTTAATTAATCCTTGAATCCATGTAAATATTCTCATATTACAAAGAACACTTAATCATAAAATAGTAGTAAATTGAAGAAATGGAGAGAGGGTTACTCTGGGTCGGAGATCACCCACTGCCCAAATCAAATTTAATCAACGTACTGCTGCCCTTCGTTTCCTCTGTGTGGTACTGCTGCCCTCGGTTATGCACAGCTCGTAAAATTCTAGCAAAGTCGCCCCAGCCTTCTCACGTTCTTTTCCACTCGATCTAGACTCTAAGACACTCTAAAACACACTACCCATCGCCCCTAATCTAACAGACCCGACACTAGATACAAAGGAAATAAAACTACTGCTATACTACCACTCTATCACTATAATATCTCTGTTTTCTCTCTATTTCTCTCTAACCCGTCTAAGTTTATCCAACCTATCTAACCCCGTCTCTCCTTCTCTTCCTTGTGTTTACCTTTGTCTTTGATGCTCCCAGAACTTCAGATTGATAGTGGACAGTTGTCCCTTGCTTCAAACAAGACTTACATTTCTTCTGCCCACAAGTGTACAGCTGCCGGTTTCCTTGATAATTTCTACTGCCAGTTGGAATGTTTCTTGGATGTATACGTGTGTGTATATATGTGTATATATATATATATATATAACAAACTGCTGCTGCTATTGCTTCTTTTCCTCCTGAAAACCCGCAAGAAATAAGCACGTACCGTATGGAAATCTCAGCAAAAAAAAATGCGTACGTAAATGTGTATATATATATATATAGAGAGAGAGAGAGAGAGTTAACCATTCCATCCCATCATTCTTTGTCCCTTGGCCTTTTTGTCTTTTTGTCCACTTGTCAACTTGCATGTTATATATATATATATATATATGCAATATATATATATATATATATATATATAGATATATATATATATATATATATGTATATATATATATATCTCGGTACAATTCCCTAAATTAGTTGACAATAATTTTGACCAGCCAACTTCCCATTTTACCCTTAGTCAATTGGTTCCAAAACTTCCATCATCTTTTATGTGAAATCCTGCACAAATTTAAATGTTAACAATGGAATAATAAAATTTAGGGATTTCTTCAATTAAAATGGCCATTTTCAAAAATTAATCCACAAAATTAAAATTGGGAAGAGAAAGTATGCAATTTAACAAAATCTAACTCAAAATCATAGACAAGTCAAGCAAATGGAGTAAGAAAATAGGCAAAACAAGTGCAAATAACTCTACTTTCGTAGAGTTATCACACCCCCACACTTAAATTATTGCTCGTCCCAAGCAATGCTGCCCTAATGCATAGGAAAGATATGTGTTAATCATCCAATCAATCAGTTCAGAAGCACCTAGCTAACTTGGGACTTCGATTTCAGATTTAGAAAAGTTTGAAATTCAAGTGGATATCAAGTTCAAATTCTTCAAATACAAAATACCAACCAAATCAAGATCAAATAGTCACATTACTCTAGTGTGTGTGTGCATAGTCTATCCCCTACTTAATTCTTGCTCATGAATCAGCAAATGACAATCCCTAGATTCATTTTGCATAATTAAACTCCAATTCATCATACCTTTCTCCACTAATGTAGTAGTCTCAATAGCAAGGATCAAAGAGGTCTTACTCTGGTTGTAATGTTGGCAGAGGATCAGGTGTGATACATTTGGGTGCATAGTAGGCTCAAACTCAACTTGCCCTGAACACATTAAACACAAACAATTCTTTCTAACTACCACAATTTGCATGTAATACTCAAGAACTACTCTCCTAATAGTCAAGTAGAGAGCTTGGGTCTGTCTTCTTTTTTTTTATTCCCTGCCACCGAGTCAAAATACTGCAGCAACATTAGTGCTGCCGCAATACCAATGCTGCGGCGATGTAAATGCTGCAGCATTCATACACCCTTTTTGTTGTTTTTTAATAAAGATCCACGAAAAATAAAAGAAATTTCTTTTTTTTTCACACTCTCAAGCACAGAGAGCTCTTTTTGTGCTCAAAATTCCAAAAATATATGCTTTTTTTTTCACTGCCACAGAGTCCAAATGCTGCAACAATGTTAGTCATGCCGCAATACCAATGCTGCGGCAATGTAAATGCTGCAGCATTCCTACTTTTATGCCACCTTCCTTTTTCACACCCCCAAACTTAGTGTTCAAAGCAGATTGAGAATGAGTCAACAAGTGTCAAAGAAAAGATATACACAAATATTTGGAAACAGTGGCTAGTTAAATGGTTTAAAATGAAAGAAAACAGGTTTTAGGCTCAACTTGGCTAACTGGGGAAGTGTAATGCAGTAGGGTCAGCTAGAAAGGCTCAATCGATTTCAAGAACATGCCTTAATCATTTCCTTGCTACTAATTATACTAGGATTTCGCCTCGAAAGATATCACAAATGAGTCTAAAAATTTTGTTTCTCATACCACAGCTAATTTTTGTTATGAGCGAAAAATTGCCTAGGTTAAGACTATTGTGCCAAAATTGTTGGAGTAAAATGCATTATCGCCCAATATCAGCTAATATCTATGCATCTGAAAAGAAAGTACTTGCCCTACAAGAATTTACATTTTAAAGTTAAAGATATCATCATCAATTTCAATCCCAAGGCTGATGCAACTGACTGACCACTAGATGAAAAAGCACAAGACTTCCTAATGCAATCATCTACAAGCATACGTACAATTCAGAATGATAGGCCAGCAGAATAGCAACACAGGAAAAAAAATTTCCTCGTACACATCCATTCATCATTCATTAAAATAAACCTTCATTCATCACTCATCAACATTCATTCATAATTCATCAAAAATACACATTCATTCATCATTCATCAAAATAAACCTTCATTCATCACTTATCCATCAAGAGGGCACCCTCCCCCAAACTTAAAAGGGAGCAATGTCCTCATTGCATTAGGCAACAAAAAGTGTAGCAGTCATCATTCACATATATAGAGAAATACAAGTACTCAAGAATATATAGAGAGAGAAGGGAAGAGAAATAGAACCACTCCCGAGTGCAGGGAGGGTTGCTCTATAGGTCATCGTCGCTGCCCACAGTGTGATCATTTGGCAGCAGTACGTCGGGGAAAGTGGGCCAAGGTCCTCCAGCTTGTTGCTGTTGTGCTTGCAGTGCACGGTAGATAGCTGCATCTCGATCACGCACGTACCGCCAGTATACTTGCAGCTGAGTGTGTAGCTGCTGCATATCGATGGCTGGAGTATCAGAGGTTGTAGGAGACTGAGGGGCAGCTGGTGTGCGTGCTGACTGCGTCTGAGTGGTTGGCCTGGACGATTGCGCTGAAGTCACGGGCACAATCCGGCTCAAGTCACGAGCGGAGATCGTGCCTTGGGGATAGAAGTCCCCGCCCTCGATGGCCACTATCACACCGGAGGCTCTACATAGCAAGCAAATGAGTGTTGGGAAGTACATCTCCCCAGTCTTCTTGTTAGCACACGCTCTGATCTGCTCACATATGATCTTGCCAACATTGATTATCTTTCCCTTGAGAATACATGACAACAGCAATATCCTGTCCACATTGATGGTGGAGGTGTGTGTAGTGGGCATTAAAGAGTGGCGGATGAAGTAAAACCACACCTTGGCCTCATTAGTAAGGAATTCTCTCCTACAAGTCTTGTTCCCGTGCTGGGAACAAGTCCATTGGGTCCCCGGAACAGTGACGTCCTTCAGTGCCTGATCTCGGACCTCATTTGTGAGGTTTAAAGATAGCGTATGGTAATCGTCAATATCATTGATGAAGTCATGTAGATCAAACAACTGATTTATGATCTTCGGGTTCAAAGGAACCTGGCGTTCCCTGACAAAAACAGAGTAGACATTGTTAGGCCACAAATTAGAATAAAACTCCCGAACAATGGAGATATCCTGGGTGATTCTTTGATCAATGAATTTGATCCAGCCCAGGGTTTCAATCTTTGGTCTGCACTCTGCAGGGAGAGTCAATTCACTATATGTCCCAGTTGAGACAAAGCCCAGGTCAGCTAGAAACTTCTTGTCGTGATAGATCTCCTGAAACCGGGTCTCGGCATCCAGAGATGCAAACTTAGCCTTGGTGCATTTTCTCGCCACCTGTTTTGTCCTGGGTATCTACAACACGGGCAACCATTAGAGTACAGTAATTTTGAAGCACATAGATATCGGCCCACAGGAAGTGATGCATTAGCTCACACACATATTAAATCAAGAGTAAGCTGTCAAAAATAGGGTAGAGACAATCAATCTAGTGCAGCTTGCTATCAACAGAAATGCTGCAGCATTGATGTTGCTGCAGCATTTGTGGTGCTACAAGTATACTGTGCACAGACAATTGCAGATTACCTAATGTCATACTGTTTTCAACAAATTCACAACAGACTTTCAATAACAGGAAGCATCTATAGAGAAAATTATCCAGTTTCAATATTCAAACCCAACCTTAAAAAAAACAGTGAGCATATTCATAGATGACAATCGTGTGCAACATTTGAATTTAAGCAACTGAAACTGGCAGTAGCTAATACTATGAATACAGTGGGTTATTTATCATTCAAGCAACATAACTAGATGTAGTGAGCATGAGTCGAGAAAACAGTGTGACCTATACTCACCAATTCAACAACTGACAGTAGCATGCCAATACAAATCACAAATATGTCAAGTGGCATGCCAATATAATCTGAATTTCTGGCAGTAAGTAAAGATCAGAAAATAGAAAATTTAATCATGCATGTACCAACTCAGCAACTGACAATATGCTTAGTTCACTAAGGCAGCATGTCAACACACAATCTGGTCTTGATAGTAAGTAGAGAATATGCCAAACAGTGCGTTTCCAACAGTTAAATCTCAACTTAGCAACTAGCCACAAGCACAAATCGATAAATCATCATTTCAACCCAAAATGTGAATTTTTGACAATAAGCACAGAATGAGAAAAATAGAGTGCTTTTAAGATTTTTAAACATAAAGCATTAGAACACCCAATCTCTTAAACATGAAATGTGCTATCATGTGTTACTAAAACAGAGCATTCCCAAAAACAAAAATGAGAACCGAGTAGAAAAAATCAGAAGCCCTAATTTTCTTATTCGTTTATGTTCCACAATATAGGCAAGATCCAGTGTACGGACGTGTTCAGTAGGTGAATATCATGCTAAATCAGACCGTAGAGTAGAAAAAACATACCTTTTCTGCAATATTTAGTAACTGACCGTGACTGAGAACAGAGGGCTTCGTCGGCAAATAGTTCGAAGCAACGACTTTAAACCACTACCGGTGGGTATTTTCAGAAAGAACGGTTATGGGTAGAAGTCTTTTTCCGATTTCTTAGCTCAATGGAGGTTATTAAGAAGCAAAATGAACTCCTTTTTCCCTATCGGTTGCATTTCAAAGTAATGAAAACAAAGAGGTGTACATGTTTTCTTCTGCCCGAGGATAATAAATGGCTGCTTCAGGCGGCTTGAATTGCTGACCTTTGGTGTTCCAAATCCCATTTTCAGATTTTTTTGGGATTTGCATTTATTACTTCACTGCCAAATAAATGTGGGTATCCAGAAAAATATGAAGTGGCAAAATCTAAGAGAAAAGAATAGAGATGATAGAGCATAAATGACAGAAAAGAAGGGAAACAGTTATGAAATAAAAGGCGGGAAAAAAATTTAAAAAACTGAAGGAAAAAAACAGAAAGCAGTAAGAAAAGAAAAATTAAACTTCAAGTGTCACTTGGAATTTTTCTCATCTGTTGAGTTCAGGATGTCTTCTGCTTCAATCAGTGTTAGAAGTGCACTTTGATGTTGAAAATCACCATCTCTATAATGCTTCAATCGATGCCCATTTACCTTGAATTGGACACCATTCTGATCCTGGACTAGGACTGCCCCATATGGAAATACCTGTTTTATGGTGAATGGCCCTGTCCATCTTGACCTTAATTTCCCCGGAAATAGCTTTAACCTTGAATTAAAAACTAATACTTGCTGCCCAACTTCAAAAATTTTCTTTTGGATGTGATTGTCATGCCATCTTTTGGTCTTCTCTTTGTATAACTTGGCATTTTCATAAGAAAATAACCTCAGCTCATCCAGTTCTAAAAGCTGCAGCATTCGCTTGTTTCCCGCAACATCCATGTCCAGATTGAGATGCTGCAGCGCCCAGTATGCTTTGTGCTCTAACTCAACTGGTAAGTGGCAAGCTTTCCCAAAAATGAGTCTATAAGGAGACATACCTATTGAAGTCTTGAAAGCTGTCCGGTAAGCCCATAGAGCATCATCTAACCGTCTTGACCAATCTTTTCAGTTTGGGTTAACCACCTTCTCAAGGATACCTTTGATGATTCGGTTAGACAATTCAACTTGCCCATTTGTTTGAGGATGGTATGGCAAGGCAACTCGGTGATGAACATGGTACTTGGCTAGCATGACTCCTAGCCATTTGTTGACAAAATGAGAACCTTCATCACTGATGATTGCTCTATGTGTTCCAAAACGTGAGAAAATGTTCTTTCGAAGGAAATTTATCACAACATTGGAATCGTTAGTGGGGAATGCTGCAGCTTCCACCCACTTAGACACATAATCCACTGCCATTAAAATGTATTAATTCCCAAAAGAAGGTGGGAAAGGTCCCATAAAATCAATGCCCCATACATCAAAGAGTTTAACTTCTAGTATATTAGTAAGTGGCATTTCCTTCCGACGGGAAAGATTTCCAACCCTTTGGCAACGGTCACACTTTGTCACAAATTGATAACAATCTTTAAATAATGAGGGCCAAAGGAAACCAGATTGTAATACCTTAGCTGCAGTTCGAGACCCTCCAAAATGTCCTCCACACGGAGAATTGTGACAATGAAAGATAATATCCTCAATTTCGTTATCATTCACACCTTCGAATCATTTGATCTCCACATTGTTTGAACAAGAATTGTTCCTCCTAAAAGTAACTTTTTACATCGTGGAAGAACTTCTTCTTTTCTTGATATGAGAGGTCTGGTGGTAACACTCCAATAGCCAAGTAGTTTGCAAAATCAGCATACCATGGTACTTGTGCATCTTGAATTTTCAGCAGCTGCTCATTTGGAAAATGCTCATTTATGGGAATTTGACATTCCCATGCTGCTCTAGCCGAGACAAATGGTCAGCTACTTGATTCTCTACACCCTTCTTGTCCTTGATTTCTACATCAAATTCTTGCAGGAGTAGAATCCAACTATTAAGTCTCGGTTTGGAGTCCTTCTTTGAGATTAAGTACTTGATGGTGGAATGGTCAGTGTAGACTATCACTTTTGTCCCCACCAAGTAGGACTGATGGGTTTCCGGTTGACGTGCTAAATAGGTGTTATTTTACCCTATGTTGATTATGAATAATTAAGGACTGTGATTGACTAATTGTCACATTTAGTCTCTATGGTGTCACTTAATCAGCCAGAACCTAAGGCAAAGTACCTATCGTGTAGCTAGACTGTTGGAAAGTATCTACGATTTCATTACATAATTATCATACTCCCAGGGAAGTGGCAACGGCTTAGTAGTAACTAGCCTTTTATCCTAACTCCTATCTTATGATCTAGTTATGCAATCTTCATCAAATACTTTGATGAGAGGGTGATTCATTCTCCACTAGGTTTAAGTCTAATTAATCCTAAAAGTGTTTTATAGATGAGTCCTAATTCTATGTTATACTGTTCCTATATGTTATTTGACCTATGATACGCTAAAATCGTATCACATTTTTAGCATGTTTTTATGTATGTTTTAATGTGAAATTGAGAGTAAATTGACATTAATTGTTTACTATTTACTTGATTTCACGGTTTTTATGATTTTGAAAGTGTCAGGTGAAAAGTAGACGAAAACAGCAAATTCTGGGGCAAAAACGCAATTTTTGGAAATGTTGACCCGATCAAAGGTCCGGGACGGGCGTCCCGAACCCGGGACGGGCGTCCCGACTCGGTCAAACCGTCAGGACGGGCGTCCTGAACCGGGACGAGCGTCCCGAACCTGGTCAACGAATCAGGACGGGCGTCCCGAACTGGGACGGGCGTCCCGAGCCGCCAGAAGCTGTCCCACATTGAATTTTTCAGAATTTTTCACTCCGGGAAGCTGCTATAAATACCCCAGGCCTCCAGCAGTTGAATTCATCCCTCTCCACTCGATCTGAGTCATTAAGTGGTTTCCAGTGTACAATTTTCCAGTACACAACTCACTCAGAGACTCGGATCTCAGTTTTCTTTCTTATTAGTGTTTTGTTTTAGTTTCTGAGAAATAGTCTCAGATCTTAGGTTTCTATAGATAGGTTCGTTTCCGGTATTCATAGAATACCCGGGGTTTCGTTAGGAGACCCTAAGAGAGCTCTAGGCGTTCGAAGAGTCAGTCCACAGGGCTAGGCTTAAGCCCAGGACGTAAGGTAAAGTCTAGCTACTAGGCTGAGGAAGCGTCCTCCGAAGGTTCTGGCGAGCAGAGTCAGGGCGGGCAATACGACGTATACAGCAGTACGCTCTGTAGGCGAGACTAAGTAAAGGGTGATTTCTTTATGGCATCAGTCCCCATACCCCTCTCTTATATGTTTTATTGCTTTGTCCTAAACATCAATTATGAATATCAGATTATGATTTTATGAATAGTTGTTTTGTATGTTGAAGTTATTATGTTTTTCCGGAAATAGCCACCTGCTAAATAATCATTATGTCTGCATGTCTAATGTAGTTTCTTTTAAACTAAAATAGGGTTATAGACAATTCCTAACCACGGTCTATTCATAACCTGTTTAGTTTAACAGGCATCAATTAGTATTGGTGTCTGCCATACTAGATAAAATAACATGCTGAACACCTGGCTTGTTAGAGTAGTCTAGGTAGGCTGAGTAGAGCGTTATGCCAGCGATTACGAGCCTTCAGAGTGATCCCCGAAAGTGACATAGGGCTTTCATAACTGTCTTTGTTCGTACCGTGAGTAGGGCCGTTTACCTTAATGATAGGGGGCGGTAGCATAGAGACTCAGATGTGGTACACCTTTAGACACAGAACATAGTTGCATTCCAGGCTAAGATATATCTAAAACACTCGAATATAGGTCAATCAACATATAGGAACAGTATAACATAGAATCAGAACTTATCTTTAAAACACTTCTAGGGTTAATTAGACTTGAACCTAGTGGAGAATGGATCACCCTCTCATCAAAGTATTTGATGAAGATTGCATAACTGGATCATAAGATAAGAGTTAGGATAAGAGGCTAGTTACTACTAAGCCGTTGCCACTTCCCTGGGAGTACGATAATTAACTTAGTAAAATCGTAGATACTTTCCAATAGACTAGCTACACGATAGGTACTCTGCCTTAGATTCTGGCTGATTAAGTGACACCATAAGACTAAACGTGACAATTAGTCAATCACAGTCCTTAATTAATCATAATCGACATAGGGTAAAATAACACCTATTTAGTACGTCAACCGGAATCGCATCAGATTTTTGGCGCCGTTGCCGGGGAAATATCATAATGAATTTAGGATTCCTGATCAAAATTCTAGAGACTTATGATAGGTAACGGTAGTAACTAGACCTTAGACTACACTTGTTTATAGTTAGACAATCAGTTTCCGAAATATAGGATTATCATAACTAATTAATTTTAGATGTTATCTGGAATTAAGACATTTAGGATAATCAAATTTTAGAAATCATTCTAAAACCATATTGGGAATTTAATTGCTTTCAAAATATTAAAAATCCGAAAAAATTGTACTTTTTCTTGTTTAAATGGTAAGTTATTCTCTTTTCCCTATCCTTTGTGTTTTCTTGTGAATAGTTGTTTTGTTTTGTTTTCTCTTCTTCCAAGTTTTTCTTTAGTTTTCACTCTCCCTGTAACCTCACTAACCAGTTTGCTCAGGCTAAAACGTGTTCTTCTCTGTAGTTGCATGACTCGATCTTCAGAAGCTAACCTTGAAACACCAGTTGAAAATCCTGAACGAATCATTCGCACAGCTAATAGGCGAAGAACAGAAATGGCTGCTGAAAGACCTACCCTTGAATCCTACATCCAGCCACAGACGATCCCAGTCTCATCTGCCATCCGAATCCCTGGGAACCCTCGCTATGATCTGAAACCGAATGTGATCCAGCTGATTATAAATCGAGTTCAGTTTGGAGGAACTGCAGCCGAGAATCCGCTGGAACACCTATCTGATTTCTCTTCTCTCTGCGAAGGCCTCAAGGGAGATCATACTGCAGAAATAACTAAACTCAACCTGTTTCCCTACTCACTTAGGGACAGAGCTAAGAGATGGTTGGCCCAGCTACCTACTAACTCCATCACCTCATGGGACGAGTTAAGCAAAGCCTTCCTAGAAGAGTACTACTCTGCAGCAAGAGTCCTAGAATATCGAAGGGCTCTGTCTAGTTTCACTCAAGCTGCTGATGAGACAGTGATCGAAGCTTGGGACAGATTCAAGGAGCTACTCAGGCTCTGCCCCCAACATGGACTTACCGAGGCATTGCTGATTCAGCAATTTTACGGGGGTATGTCAGACATGGGTAAGCAAATTCTCGATGGACTCAATCCTCAGAGCGGTTTCAATGGAATGAGTGATGTAGATGCTAGAAACGCTCTGGAGAGACTCTACAGGAACAGCAAGAATTGGCGCACAAGTGGCCGAGCTAAGAAGCAACCAGTAAATGCGGTCGTTGCCTCCACTGATGATCAATTTGAGGCACTGAAGGCCAGCATTACTAATCAGCTGAATGCTTTCCAACAAGGGAAAAGCATTCAGTCAGTATACCAAGTCTGCGAGTTTTGCCAAGGACCACATTTCAGTGGGGATTGTTATGGTAATGGGATATTAACTGTCCCAGAAGAGATGGAACAAGTGGACGCAGTAAATTCTGCTCCTATAGGAAATACCTACAATCCCACTTGGAAGAACCATCCGGGATTTAGCTGGAGAAACAATCCCGGGGCTACTAACTTCCAGAAAAGAGTACCTCAGCAGCTGCCATATCCGCAGAATCAGCAAGTTGCTCTGCCTGCACCAAGGAACTACATCGTTCCAGCTGATCCCATGCAAGAATTTAGAGACATGCTGAAGAGCATTTCCGACTCCAACAAGGAAATGATAGAGTCCAACAGAAAGATTCAGGAAGCTCACGCAAAAGAATCCAGCAGAACGAGAATAGACAGAAGCAGACCGAGCAAACAATCAGAAACACACAAGCTGCTATACAAACTTTAGAGAGGCAGATGGGTCAACTATCCACCCATTTCTCTCACAGGTCCCAGGGAACGCTACCAAGCAACACTGAGACCAACCCTCAAACTGAATGCAAGACCATCACTCTAAGATCTGGTAAAATTCTATCTCCATCTCCACCCAAACCATCTGACCCTCCTATTCTTGTGCAGGAACCAGAAGAAGGCTCCAAGGACCCAACGCCGACGGAGGTCGAAATCGAAGTAGCAAGGAAAGGGAAGACGGAGTTTATTCCTGAGTACCGGCCAAAAGTACCTTACCCTGCCAGACTTATGCACAATAAAGATAAGGAGCAATTTGAAAAGTTTCTTAGGAATTTTAGTCAGATTCATGTTAATTTACCTTTACTTGATGTTATTTCTGAAATGCCAAAGTATGCTAAGTTTTTAAAAGAAGTTGTTAGTAATAAAAGAAAATTTGACATGGACAAGGTGGTTCTTAATGAAGAATGTTCGGCGGTTCTGTTGAATAAACTACCGTCTAAACAGAAAGATCCTGGTTGTTTTACCTTGCCATGTACAATTGGAAATATTACTAACATGCATGCATTAGCAGACTTAGGAGCTAGTATTAATCTTATGCCATCTAGTTTATTTGATAAATTAGGATTGCATGATTTGAAAACGACTAGGATGTGCATACAACTTGCAGACAGGACAGTCAAAATCCCCAAGGGAATAATTGAAGACCTCTTAGTAAAGGTCGGAAAATTTGTATTTCCTGTGGATTTCGTTGTCATGGACATGAATGGGGAAGGAGGAGTGCCCCTGATCCTAGGTCGACCATTTCTAGCCACCTCAAAAGCATTAATAGACGTCAGTAATGGTCAAATCAAGTTAAGGGTAGGAAATGATGACGTCACTTTTGATCTAAATGAACCCTTAGGTATCCCATGCATTTAGATGATACTTGTTTTTGTGTGGATGCCATGGAACACTTGATTGCAATTAACGTGACAGACCTATGCTCAAACTATCAAATTCTAAGTGAGGACTCCCTAGAATTAGAGGAGTCTGAACTTAGCTCTTCTGAAAATGAAATTACTTCTGATAGTTTCACTGAGATAGGTGATGATGAGATGAAGAAAGAGCGAACCTCGTTTGAAGATCCACCAGACTTGGAACTGAAGGAACTACCCACTCATCTGTGCTACGAATTCCTAGATGACAACAAGAAACTTCCCATTATTCTTGCAGCTGATCTGACTGCAGAACAAAGGAAGCTGACTGTGGACATGTGCAGAAAGCATAGAAGAGCCTTTGCCTACAAAATTGCGGATATCCCAGGTATTAATCCAAGCTTTTGTTCGCATAAGATTCTTCTAGAAAATGAGTATAAGCCATGTGTGCAACCTCAAAGGAGGTTGAATCCTAATGTGTGTGATGTTGTTAAGAAAGAAGTCATTAAACTGTTAGATGCAGGACTTATCTACCCTATCTCGGATAGTGAGTGGGTAAGCCCGGTGCAGGTAGTACCTAAGAAAGGCGGTATAACAGTTGTTAGGAATGAGCATAATGAACTAATCCCTACAAGAACTGTAACTGGTCATCGTGTATGCATAGACTATAGAAAATTAAATACGGCCACACGAAAAGATCACTTTCCCCTTCCTTTTATTGACCAAATGTTAGAAAGATTATCTGGACACATGTTTTATTGCTTTCTTGATGGGTTTTCTGGTTATTTTCAAATTCCTATTTCCCCTGAGGACCAGCATAAAACTACATTCACATGCCCTTTCGGAACATTTGCATATAGAAGGATGCCTTTTGGTTTGTGTAATGCACCTGCTACATTTCAACGTTGTATGACTGCTATCTTTGAGGACATGTTAGGAAAATCTATGGAAGTATTTATGGATGACTTTTCTGTTTTTGGAAATTCATTTGAGGTTTGTCTAAAGAACTTGGAGTTAATGTTGAAACGTTGTATAAAATCTAACCTGGTTTTAAATTGGGAAAAATGCCACTTCATGGTAAAAGAGGGAATCGTTTTAGGACATAAGATCTCACACCTAGGTATGGAAGTAGATAAGGCAAAAATTGAAGTAATTTCAAAACTACCTCCTCCCAAAAATGTGAGAGCCGTTAGGAGTTTTTTGGGACACGCTGGCTTTTATCGTAGGTTCATAAAAGATTTTTCATTAATAGCCAGGCCGTTGACCAATTTACTCGGAAAAGATGTTCCATTGTCTTTGATGAGAAATGTCTAAAAGCTTTTAATAGACTTAAGGAACTCTTAACTACTGCACCTATCATGACATCACCTGATTGGAGTCTACCTTTTGAGCTTATGTGTGATGCTAGTGACTATGCAGTAGAGAGTAGGAGTTTTAGGACAAAGACATGATAAGAAGTTTCATGTAATATATTATGCTAGTAAAACCTTAACTGATGCTCAGGAAAATTACACTACGACAGAAAAGGAATTATTAGCAGTAGTATATGCATTTGATAAGTTTCGATCCTATCTAGTCCTGTCTAAAACTATTGTTTATACTGATCATTCGGCACTAAAATACTTGTTTAATAAAACCGACGCAAAACCAAGATTGATTAGATGGGTTTTATTGCTTCAAGAATTTGACATAGAAATCCGGGATAAGAAAGGGGCAGAAAACTTAGCCGCAGACCATTTGTCTAGGTTAGAAAATCCGACCCTAGAAGCCATTGATGAAACAATCATATCTGATAAATTTCCGGATGAGAATCTATGTGCATTATTTGCTAGTTTCTCACCCCCTTGGTTTGCAGATATAGCAAATTACTTGGCAGCCCGGACTCTCCCTAGTGATATCACTGCTCAACAAAGAAGAAAATTCTTTGCTGACCTGAAATATTACTATTGGGAAGATCCTTTTCTATTTAAAATATGTGCAGATCAGATGATCAGAAGATGTGTATCTCAAGAAGAGGGTTTCCGAATTCTGGAACACTGTCACTGCGGACCAACAGGCGGTCACTTAGCTGCAACTAATACGGCCCGAAAAGTATTAGAAGCAGGCTTTTACTGGCCCACCATATTCAAAGACGCCGCAGCATTTACAGGATCGTGCGATGCCTGTCAGAAAGCGGGAACCATATCTTCTCGAGATAATCTACCCCAACAGGTAATTCAAAGTGTAGAAATATTTGACATATGGGGTATAGATTTCATGGGTCCGTTTCCTTCCTCTTTTGGTATGAAGTACATCTTAGTAGCTGTAGAATATTTTTCAAAATGGCCTGAGGCACAGGCCCTACTACTACTAATGATGCTCGAGCCGTATGCAGATTCCTTAAGCAGATTTTCGCCAGGTTTGGATGTCCAAAAGCCCTAATCAGTGATCGAGGTACGCACTTCTGCAACTCTCAATTACAGAAAGTACTCCAGCATTACGGAATTCAGCATTGCATTTCCACAGCCTACCATCCTCAAACCAACGGCAGGGCAGGTGGGTAACCAATAGGGAATAAAGAGAATCCTAGAAAAGACCGTGGGTGTTAACCGTAAGGATTGGTCCAATAAACTGGAGGATGCATTATGGGCCTTCCGTACAGCGTACAAGACCACTACAGGGTTCTCACCCTATCGACTAGTCTACGGAAAAGCATGCCACCTTCCGGTTGAACTTGAACATAAAGCTTACTGGGCAGTACGAAAATGCAATCTCGACGATAACTTGACTAAGGAACACCGGATTTTACAGCTCAACGAATTGGATGAGTGGAGGCTCAAAGCATATGAGAACTCACATCAGTTCAAAATGACAAGTAAACTCCGGCATGACAGACGACTCAGAGCCCAGAAAAATTTTGAACCAGGTGATAAGGTATTGTTATACAACTCACGTTTAAAATTTTTCCCAGGAAAGCTGCGTAGCTATTGGTCAGGACCGTTCACAATCAAGGAAGTATCACCTTTCGGAGCATGTGACATCATGGGTTCTGACGGTATTGTTCAAAAAGTAAACGGACAACGCCTAAAGATTTACAGAGAGCCGTTTGACTCGTCCGAGCAGATTGTGGACTTCACAGACTAAGGGAGTATCTCTTTCATTTTATTTCTTGTTTTTGTTATTTCTATGTTCCTTCTTACCCGTAGTTAGTTGAATAAGTGTGGGGTAAGGATCTTTTAATTGTGTTTTATTTCTTGTTTTTTTTTATTTCTTATTTTCAAATAAGTGTGGGGTAATTAGCTATGCATGAACACTGAGGACAGTGCCAAACTTAAGTGTGGGGTAGCAGTGCACAGTGCACTGTAGCAGTTTGAAGCAGTTTGAAAAATTTTTCGCATGCTTTTGCTTGTTTTCCCTGTATTTTCACACCCTTCCAAAAAAATTTCAAAATTCCGTCTTTCAGACTTCTAAATGCAGTATGCTTGGTTAAACAAATTGCTTATGTCTATGATATGTAGGTAGTATGTTATGGTTAGTAGGAGATAATTGATAGCTATCTTGGACTAATTGATTAGGAATAGGGAATTCCTGATAACTGAGCACAACCTTGTCTGGATTAGAGACCTCAACCAATTGCCTATTCGAGACTTAACTAGATAAAATTAGACCAGTTGTGGATATATTGGCAGTTAGAATGACTAGATGAGACTCTGAGCTAAAAGTGAAAAGAACTTAAGGAAGTTAATTACAATAGGGTAGTTTGCCAGCGGCCTTCGCTACTCGAGCACCACTCCTTCGGGGAACTTAAAGTCTGATGCCCTAAGGTCGTGTAGATCTGGGAGTCATCGGAGTGGGACTCGCTACATGGGTAGTTGAAGTTGACGTGTTCTAAGCAAACTCGAAATACCCTGAATCTATAAAGAAAATAACTAAGTGCTAAAACATTAAAAATCTGATCACCAAAGCTCAGAACTCAGAAAGTTATCTGTTGTCAGTATGTCTAGCGATAGGTCGAAGTATTATCTGGTAGCAGTTAAGATAAGAGTTCATTGTGTTGACTATCTGGTCTAGACTAGTACACACACTACACATCAGGAAGACCCTGTGACTAAGAAAAAAAAGTCCAACCTAGTTGTTGATTTATTTTCTGCCTGATCATAACAAACTACTAGAGACATGTGAGACCTTGTTATAGCAACCTAACCAATCAGACCTGTGTTAAGAATTGTCTGAAGAATTTTTGGAATAAAAACATGATTAGGAATTTAAGTGACTGCACTACGGTTTAAAATCACTAACTCCATGTAGACTTTGCTTGAGGACAAGCAAAAAGATAAGTGTGGGGTTATCTGATACGCTAAAATCGTATCACATTTTTAGCATGTTTTTATGTATGTTTTAATGTGAAATTGAGAGTAAATTGACATTAATTGTTTACTATTTACTTGATTTCACGGTTTTTATGATTTTGAAAGTGTCAGGTGAAAAGTACACGAAAACAGCAAATTCTGGGGCAAAAACGCAATTTTTGGAAATGTTGACCCGGTCAAAGGTCCGGGACGGGCGTCCCGACCCGGTCAAACCGTCAGGACGGGCGTCCTGAACTGGGACGGGCGTCCCGAACCTGGTCAACGAATCAGGACGGGCGTCCCGAGCCGCCAGAAGCTGTCCCACATCGAATTTTTCTGAATTTTTCACTCCGGGAAGCTGCTATAAATACCCCAGGCCTCCAACAGTTGAATTCATCCCTCTCCACTCGATCTGAGTCATTAAGTGGTTTCCAGTGTACAGTTTTCCAGTACACAACTCACTCAGAGACTCAGATCTCAGTTTTCTTTCTTATTAGAGTTTTGTTTTAGTTTCTGAGAAATAGTCTCAGATCTTAGGTTTCAATAGATAGGTTCGTTTCCGGTATTCATAGAATACCCGGGGTTTCGTTAGGAGACCCCAAGAGAGCTCTAGGCGTTCGAAGAGTCAGTCCACAGGGCTAGGCTTAAGCTCGGGACGTAAGGTAAAGTCTAGCTACTAGGCTGAGGAAGCGTCCTCCGAAGGTTCTGGCGAGCAGAGTCAGGGCGGGCAATACGACGTATACAGTAGTACGCTCTGCAGGCGAGACTAAGTAAAGGGTGATTTCTTTATGGCATCAGTCCCCATACCCCTCTCTTATATGTTTTATTGCTTTGTCCTAAACATCAATTATGAATATCAGATTATGATTTTATGAATAGTTGTTTTGTATGTTGAAGTTATTATGTTTTTCCGGAAATAGCCACCTGCTAAATAATCATTATGTCTGCATGTCTAATGTAGTTTCTTTTAAACTAAAATAGGGTTATAGACAATTCCTAACCACGGTCTATTCATAACCTGTTTAGTTTAACAGGCATCAATTAGTATTGGTGTCTGCCATACTAGATAAAATAACATGCTGAACACCTGGCTTGTTAGAGTAGTCTAGGTAGGCTGAGTAGAGCGTTATGCCAGCGATTACGAGCCTTCAGAGTGATCCCCGAAAGTGACATAGGGCTTTCATAACTGTCTTTGTTCGTACCGTGAGTAGGGCCGTTTACCTTAATGATAGGGGGCGGTAGCATAGAGACTCAGATGTGGTACACCTTTAGACACAGAACATTATTGCATTCCAGGCTAAGATATATCTAAAACACTCGAATATAGGTCAATCAACATATAGGAACAGTATAACATAGAATCAGAACTTATCTTTAAAACACTTCTAGGGTTAATTAGAATTGAACCTAGTGGAGAATGGATCACCCTCTCATCAAAGTATTTGATGAAGATTGCATAACTGGATCATAAGATAAGAGTTAGGATAAGAGGCTAGTTACTACTAAGCCGTTGCCACTTCCCTGGGAGTACGATAATTAACTTAGTAAAATCGTAGATACTTTCCAATAGACTAGCTACACGATAGGTACTCTGCCTTAGATTCTGGCTGATTAAGTGACACCATAAGACTAAACGTGACAATTAGTCAATCACAGTCCTTAATTAATCATAATCGACATAGGGTAAAATAACACCTATTTAGTACGTCAACCGGAATCGCATCAACCTATATTCGAGTATTTTAGATATATCTTAGCCTGGATTGCAAATATGTTCTATGTCTAAAGGCGTACCACATCCGAGGTCTCTAATAAACCGCCCTACCTTAATGACGGCCCTACTCACGGTTCGGGACGAAGGCATCCATGAAAGCCCTATGTCACTTTGGGGATCATACCGCTTGCCCTAGCCGCCGGCATAATCGGACTCAGCTCGGCCACTACCTAGACTACTTTAACATGCAGGGTGTTCAGCAGGTTATTTTATCTAGCATGGCAGACACCAATACTAATTGATGCCTGTTAAACTAAACAGGTTATGATTAGACCGTGGTTAGGAATTGTCTATAACCTTAACTTTAGTTTAAAAGAGCACATTAAACATGCAGACATAGTGAATATTTAGCAGGTGGCTATTTCTGGAAAAACATAACAACGTCAACATATAAAACAACTATTCATAAAGAATCGTAATCTTGTATTCATAATAAGTATTTAGAACAAAACAATAACAACATATAAGAGAGGGACATGGGGACTGATGCCATAAAGAAATCACCCTTTACGTAGTCTCGCCGACGGAGCGTACTGCTGTATATGTCGTATTGCTCGCCCTGACTTTGCTCACCAGGACCTTTGGAGGACGCTTCCTCAGCCTAGTAACTGGGCTTTACCTTAATACCCAGCTTAAGCCCAGCCCTGTGGACTAACTCTTCGAACGCCTAGAGCCCTTTTAGGATCTCCTAACGAAATCCCGGGTATTCTATGAATACCATAAACGAACCTATCTATGTAAGCCTAAGATCTGAGACTATTTATCAAAAACTAAAACGAAACACTAATAAGAAAGAAAACTGAGATCCGAGTCTCTGAGTGAGTTGTGTACCAGAGAATTGTACACTGGAAACCACAAAATGACTCAGATCGAGTGGAGAGGAATGATTTCAACTGCTGGAGGCCTGGGGTATTTATAGCAGTTTCCCGGGGTGATTTTTCAGCAAACATTCAATGTGGGACTGGATCTGGGGGTTCGGGACGCCCGTCCTGACCCGTTGACTAAGTCAATATTTCCAAAAATTGCATTTTTGCCCCAAAATTTGCTGTTTTCGTCTACTTTTCACCTGACACTTCCAAAATCATAAAAACTGTGAAATTCAGTAAATAATGAACAATCAAGATCAAATTACCTTCAATTTCACCCAAATTCATACATAAAAACATGATAAAAAGGTGATACAATTTTCACGTATCAAATAACCCCACACTTAGCTTTTTGCTTGTCCTCAAGCAAAGTCTACCTGAAGTTACTTAAATTCCTAGTCATGTTTTTATTCCAAAAATTCTTCAGACAAGTTTTAACACAGGTCTGACTGGTTAGGTTGCTATGACAAGGTCTCAAATGTTTTTGGTAGCTTGTTATGATTAGGCAGAAAACAAATCAACAACTAGGTTGAACTTTTTCCTTAGTCACAGGGTCTTCCTGATGTGTAGTGTGTGTACTAGTCCAAACCAGATAGTCAACACAATGTACTCTTGTCTTAACTACTACCAGATAACACTTCGACCTATCGCTAGACATATTAACAACAGACAACTGTTTGAGTTCTGAGCTTTGGTGATCAGATTTTTAATGTTTTAGCATTTAGTTATTTTCTTTATAGATTCAGGGTATTTTGAGTCTGTTTAGGACACGTCAACTTCAACTACCCATGTAGTAAGTCCCACTCCGATGACTCCCAGATCTACACGACCTTAGGGCATCAGGCTTTAAGTTCCCCGAAGGAGTGGTGCTCGAATAGCGAAGGTCGCTGGCAAACTACCCTCATTTGATTAACTTTCTTTTGTTTCTTTTCACTTTTAGCTCAGAGTCTCATCTAGTCATTCTAACTGTCAATATATCCATAACTAGTCTAATTTTATCTAGTTAAGTCTCAAACAGGCAATTGAGGTCTCTAATCCAGACAAAGTTGTGCTCAGTTATAAGGAATTCCCTATTCCTAATCAATTAGTCCAAGATAGCTATCAATTATCTCCTACTAACCATAACATACTACCAACATATCATAGACATAAGCAATTGTTTAACAACGCATACTGCATTTAGACGTATGAAAGACGGAAAACATTTTGAAAACATTTTGGAAGGGTGTGAAAATACGGGGAGACAAGCAAAATCATGCGAAAAAGTTTGCAAACTGCTACAGTGCACCGTGCACTGCTACCCCACACTTGAGTCTGGCACTGTCCTCAGTGTTCATGCATATCTAGCTACCCCACACTTATTTGAAAATAAGAAATAAAACAGAAAAGATTCTTACCCCACACTTATTTGAAAATAAGAAGTAAAACAGAAAAGAAAGGATTCTGTATGGGTAAGTAAGACATAAAAAAAAAATAATGTAAACAATTCTGTATGTCATATAAATCAATTTTGTACATAGATTCATTCGTCATACAGCCCAGACATGTTTATACACAGAACAAGGAAAACAAAAGCAAAAGGAAGGAAAGGAAAGGAAAGAAGGAGAGAGAGACTAAGAACCCGGCGGATCGTCGTCCAGTGGACCTAAGTCTACTAAGTCAAACTCGAAGTTTTCCGCCACTCGGGAAGTCTGCTGATGTATCTCCTCAATCCTGCTGGTGTTCATGGTGATCATGTCATCCATCATCACCAACCGTCTGTCAATCCTGTCTTCCATCATCGTCAGCCGTCTGTCAATCCTGTCCATGTCTCGACTGTATCGGGCCGATAGTTCTGCCAATCCGTGCGACATGTGTCATTCGAAGGCAGTACGTGGCACGAACATCTCGGACGGAGGGATATGCGCTGGAAATGCTTCCGATGACGATGCTTGTCCTGGCTGCTCCGTGTGGATGGTGTAGCGGCCATTCGCATCCTGGACAACCATTCCCATGTTCTGTAGAATAGTAAGATCAGCGGGAATGGTGGTCGGGGCGACCAGGGTCAGCTCCGAGCCCTCTATGTCCAACTCCAGGTAGCGGGCTAGCCTGGTGATGTACGGTCCCAGCCCCAGACACTGTTTCCGGGTGTCTGTAGCGAATCCTTGCATGACGACCGTGATGAGTCTAGCCATCTCTACCGTAGATCCCATGTGCATGTTGGCTAGAAGGAATGTCTCCATCTGGGTGACAGTTCCGGGAGCCGTCCATCGTCCTGACAATGTATGTGCAATGATAGCGTGCAGGTAACGAAGAGTAGGATAAATACCTGTGGCTTTTGCAAAGCCATGCTGGTATGGGACACCCGTCATGCAGATCTGAGCCCAAGCAGTGGAGACGTCTACAGTCGTGAAGTCTCGAACTACTGTGGTGTATGCGGGCGTATCCAGCTCATCTCTCTGCCAAATACCTAGGGCGACGCCGAACTCGTCCATACTCATCGACCGATCTATTCCGCCCAAGCGGAATGTGATCTGCTCCTGGTGGCATGCAAAAGACGCATAGAACTCACATACCAGCTCCAGGTATGTGGGCTCTGTGACGATGAATACTCGACTATAAGGTAGCACGTCGAGTATGCATCTAACTTCCGGCTCTACTCCTAGCGTCTGTACTGCTACCCAATCCAACGTTCTGCACGTCAGTATCGTACGCCTGATGTACCTAGTGCATCTTTCTTGGTATGCTGTGCTGGAGGGAAACAGCATAAAAGGATGTGCCACTGAGGTAACTATCATGGTAGATGAGGTACGAGCACGTTTGGGAGCCATTTAAAATGTACGAGAGAGTTTAGGTGGGAAAGAAAGCTTTAAACTCAAATTCTGGAGGTGAATTTGAATTCAGAAGGATGAAATTAGGTTAGGGAAGGATTTTGAATTTTTGGTGGGAAAATCGAATTTTGGAGGGAAATTCGAATTTTTTAAACTTTGAAGAGTTTGCCAAAAATTTGTAGAGAGAAGGTAGAGAGAAATATTTAGAGAGATGAATTTTTGGTTTTAGATTTGAGAGAAAATGAAAAAAAAATGAATTTTTATAGAAGGGGCGGCCTTCGGGACGCCCGTCCCGGGTTGCATCGGGACGCGTGCCAATTCCGAAATTTTTTTTTTTTTCGTAATTCCCTGAAAATCTCAAGATACCAAAAATAATCATAATTATTAACAAGGCTTCATGTTTATCCAATGAAATTCAGAAGTTGTTAAAAAATCTATGCAAAAATTCCTCAGTCTTTTTTCGAAAATTGTGACTACCCTAATTTTATTCCAACTTAAATTCAGCAAGAAATTCAGAGAAACAAAAACTGAGTTTGTGCAATGTAATTAGTGGAAAATAAACTGTATTTGCAAAACTCTTGTTTTTCATAGAAATTCGAAATAAAATGTCTGAAGAAAATTGTTGAATATAAAGGACCCTTTAAAAATGTTTGAAAATAGAAAAATATGGGTCAATTATTCTAGTTTCAGTTCAAACGAATTATTTGTTGAGAGTAAAAGAATCTTCCCTTTTTAACAACTCCTATCTCTGATCTCCTGTAGTTCTGTTCGAATGCTTCGCATTTCTATGCGTATGGTTCTCATCTCATCCCTCTGCATGTTCTGCTCACTGCGTAAATCAGCCATCTCTCGGAGTAGTTGTGCACCTTGGTTCTCCTGAAGATTGACCGTGGCTCTGAGTCGGTCCACGTTAGTTGTGATATTCAGACTGAGTTGGTCTAAATGACACAGTCTGCTGGCAATCCCTTGGTCCATCTCATAGACCTTTTGAGCTAACGTGTCTATCTGCACGGACAACATTGAATAATAACCATTAGTACTCCCCGCAGATGAAGGGGTGCGCTCGTTAGGTGTTGGGGTGTATGCAGGAGAGGTTGGTGAATTTTGGGTTTGGTAAGTAGGGGGTGGATTTATAGGAACTCTCTGGGTAGGAGGGTGAATTGGAGATCTCTGGGGTTCTTCTCTAGGAGGGAAGGTATCCTCAGAAGGATCTTCTTCCGTGGGACTATGCTCACGGGTGTTCAGGAATCGTCTCACTAGTTCACTGGCATCAGGGCTTGAGTTTACTTCCACTGGTTGTGAAGGAAGAGTCCCTCATGGTACTTCTGGTGCAGGCCTAGAGGGGCCCTCTGGCTTTGTCTTCTTCGGTCTTGGAGTGTCAGGGTTTTCGGTTTTCTTTGCCTGGTTAGTAACTGCTCTTGTTCTCTTCATCTTTGAGTGCAAAGTCTGGGTGGAAATAACAAATAGCAAAAGTAGGAAAGTGATATTATCTAAAAGTGATTGTCAGATATTATCTTTGAGTGCAAAGTCTCTTCATCTTCCAGATATTATCTAAAATTAATTAGTTATGATAATCCTATATTTAGGAAAGTGATTGTCTAACTAGTATAAGATAAGTGTGATTCAAAAGTCCAGGTTACTACCGTTACCTATCATAAGTCTCTAGAATTGTGGCCAATAATCCTAAATTCATTATGATATTTCCCCGGCAACGGCACTAAAAATCTGATGGGTTTCCAGTTGACGTGCTAAATAGGTGTTATTTTACCCTATGTTGATTATGAATAATTAAGGACTGTGATTGACTAATTGTCACATTTAGTCTCTATGGTGTCACTTAATCAGCCAGAACCTAAGGCAGAGTACCTATCGTGTAGCTAGTCTATTGGAAAGTATCTACGATTTTATTACATAATTATCGTACTCCCAGGAAAGTGGCAACGGCTTAGTAGTAACTAGCCTTTTATCCTAACTCCTATCTTATGATCCAGTTATGCAATCTTCATCAAATACTTTGATGAGAGGGTGATTCATTCTCCACTAGGTTTAAGTCTAATTAATCCTAAAAGTGTTTTATAGATGAGTCTTGATTCTATGTTATACTGTTCCTATATGTTGTTTGACCTATATTCGAGTATTTTAGATATATCTTAGCCTGGATTGCAACTATGTTCTGTGTCTAAAGGCGTACCACATCCGAGGTCTCTAATAAACCGCCCTACCTTAATGACGGCCCTACTCACGGTTCGGGACGAAGGCATCCATGAAAGCCCTATGTCACTTCGGGGATCATAGCGCTTGCCCTAGCCGCCGGCAAAATCGGACTCAGCTCGGCCCCTACCTAGACTACTTTAACATGCAGGGTGTTCAGCAGGTTATTTTATCTAGCATGGCAGACACCAATACTAATTGATGCATGTTAAACTAAACAGGTTATGATTAGACCGTGGTTAGGAATTGTCTATAACCCTAACTTTAGTTTAAAAGAGCACATTAAACATGCAGACATAGTGAATATTTAGCAGGTGGCTATTTCCGGAAAAACATAACAACGTCAACATATAAAACAACTATTCATAAAGAATCGTAATCTTGTGTTCATAATAAGTATTTAGAACAAAACAATAACAACATATAAGAGAGGGACATGGGGACTGATGCCATAAAGAAATCACCCTTTACGTAGTCTCGCCGATGGAGCGTACTGCTGTATATGTCGTATTGCTCGCCCTGACTCTGCTCACCAAGACCTTCGGAGGACGCTTCCTCAGCCTAGTAACTGGGCTTTACCTTAATACCCAGCTTAAGCCCAGCCCTGTGGACTGACTCTTCGAACGCCTAGAGCCCTCTTAGGATCTCCTAACAAAATCCCAAGTATTCTATGAATACTAGAAACGAACCTATCTATGTAAGCCTAAGATCTGAGACTATTTCTCAAAAACTAAAACGAAACACTAATAAGAAAGAAAACTGAGATCCGAGTCTCTGAGTGAGTTGTGTACCAGAGAATTGTACACTGGAAACCACTAAATGACTCAGATCGAGTGGAGAGGAATGATTTCAACTGCTGGAGGCCTGGGGTATTTATAGCAGCTTCCCGGGGTGATTTTTCAGCAAAAATTCGATGTGGGACTGGATCTGGGGGTTCGGGACGCCCGTCCTGACCCGTTGACTAAGTCAATATTTCCAAAAATTGCATTTTTGCCCCAAAATTTGCTATTTTTGTCTACTTTTCACCTGACACTTCCAAAATCATAAAAACTGTGAAATTAAGTAAATAATGAGCAATCAAGATCAAATTACCTTCAATTTCACCCAAATTCATATATAAAAACATGCTAAAAAGGTGATACGATTTTCGCGTATCAAGGACCTGAACTTATCAAAAGCAAACACAATAGCTAGCAATTCTTTCTCAGTAACAGTATAGTTAATTTGTGCTTCAGTGAGTGTTTTGCTAGCATAATAGATGGAATGAAAAATTTTGTTACGCCGCTGCCCTAAAACTGCACCTACTGCATAGTCACTTGCATCACACATCATTTCAAATGGTAGACTCCAATCAGATGCTATGATGATTGGTGCTGAAATCAATTTCTTCTTAAGATCCTCAAAGGCTGCGGCACAGGCTGCATCAAAAGAAAACATATTATCTTTTTCTAATAATTTACATAAGGGCTTAGATACCTTTGAAAAGTCCTTGATGAATCTCTAGTAGAAGCTCACATGTCCCAAGAAGCTTCGAATGTGTTTCACGGTTGTTGGGGTTGGTAACTTTTCAATCACTTCTATTTTTGCTCGGTCTACTTCAAGACCTTTCTTCGAAATCCTATGACCCAACACAATTCCTTCTCTAACCATAAAGTGACACTTCTCCCAATTGAGGACTAAATTAGTTTCCTCACAATGTTTAAGTACATTGGCCAAATTTTCTAAACAATTATCAAAAGAATCCCCAAATATGGAAAAGTCATCCATAAACACTTCTAAATACTGCTCTACCATATCCGTGAAAATGGCCATCATGCAACGTTGGAATATTGCTGGAGCGTTGCAAAATCCGAATGGCATCCTTCTGAATGCAAACGTGCCATAGGGACAAGTGAAGGTTGTTTTGTCCTGGTCCCCCGGTGACACAGCAATTTTGTTGTACCATGAATAACCATCCAAAAAACAATAATACTCATGTCTAGCTAACCTGTCCAACATTTGGTCAATGAAAGGCAATGGTGATATGCATAAATCATATCACATTTTTAGCATGTTTTTAGGCATAATTTAGGGTGAAATTGGTATTAAATCGGTCTTAATTGATTGTTATTAACTCAATTTCACAGTTTTTGTGATTTTGGAAGTGTCAGGTGAAAAGTAGAAGAAAATGGCAAATTTCGGGGCAAAAACGTGATTTTCAGAAGTTCGGAAGTCGGGGTGGGCGTCCTGACCTGGTCAATAGGCCAGGACGGGCGTCCAGGACTCAGGACGGCCGTCCTGACCTTGTCAAAGGCCGGGACGGGAGTCCCGAGCCGCAGTTCAGAGTCCCACATCGAATTTCTGAGAGAAATTCACTCCAGAAAGCTGCTATAAATACCTCAGGCCTTCCTCCGTTGAAATCATTCCTCTCCACTCGATCTGAGTCATTTAGTGACTTCAAGTATACATTTTTCCATAGTATACAAGTCACTTAGAGACTCAGGTTTCAGTATAAGTTTCTTTTTATTTCTAGATAGTGTCTCGTGTTCTTTGTTTCTGAGAGTTAGTCTCAGATACTAGGATACGACTAGATAGGTTCGTTTCTGGTATTCATAGAATACCCAGAATTTCGTTAGGAGATACTAAGATGGCTCTAGGCGTTCGAAGAGTCAGTCCACAGGGCTGGGCCTAAGCTGGGTAGTAAGGTAAAGTCCAGCCACTGGGCTGAGGAAGCGTCCTCCGAAGGTTCTGTCGAGCAGAGTCGGGTCGAGCAGTCCAACATATACAAGCAGTTGCTCCATCGGTGAGACTAAGTAAAGGATGAATTCTTTATGGCATCAGTCCCCCTGTCCCTCTCTTTATATGTATGTACTGTGTTCGTCCAAATATTGATTATGTTTATTGGATTATGATTTTATGAGTATTTGTTATACATGTTGAAGTTCTTTATGATTTTCCGGAAATTGCCACCAGCTTAATATTCATTATGTCTGCATGTCTAATGTAGTTTCTTTTAAACTAAATGTAGGGTTATTGATAATTCCTAACCATGGTATAATCATAACCTGTTTAGTTTAACAGGCATTAATTTATGACTTCCTCGTCGGGTTGCATTAATGTCTGCCATATTAGATGAAATAACCTATAGATCACCATGTTTGTTAGAGTAGTCTAAGTAGGCTGAGTTTGTGTGTTTATGTTGGCGTTAGGGCAAGCGGCATGATCTCCTAAGTGACATAGGTTTTCATGGATGCCTTTAGCTCGAACTGTGAGTAGGGCCGTCATTAAGGTAGGGCGGTTTATCAGGTAACTCAGATGTGGTACACCTTTAGACTCAGTACATAGTTGCAATCCAGGCCAAGACATGTCTAAAATACTCGAAGATAGGTCAATCAACATGTAGGAACAGTATAACATAGAATCAGGACATTATCTGTAAAATACTTTTAGGCTTAAATAGACTTAAACCTAGTGGAGAATGAATCACCCTCTCATCAAAGATATTGATGAACGATTGCATAACTGGATCATAAGATAAGAGTTAGGGTAAGAGGATAGTTACTACTAAGTCGTTACCACTTCCCTGGGAGTACGATATTTGATTTAATTAAAATCGTAGATACTTTCCAACAGACTAGCTACACGATAGGTACTCTACCTTAGGTTCTGATTGATTAAGTGACAGTATAGAGACTAAATGTGACAATTAGTCAGGATAAGTCCTTAATTACTCATAATCAATATAGGGTAAAACAACACCTATTTTAGTATATCAGTCGGAAACCCATCAGATTTTTGGCGCCGTTGCCGGGGAAATATCGTAATGAATTTAGGATTGTTGGCCACAATTCTAGAAGTTTATGATAGGTAACGGTAGTAACCTAGACCTTAGACCTAACACTTATTTTATGCTAGTTAGACAATTAATTTGCGAAATATAGGATTATCATAACTAATTAAATTTAGACATTATCTGAAATTAAGACACTTAGGATAATCAAAGTTTAGAAAATTATTCTAAAACCATATTGAGGAAATTTAATTGCTTTCGAAATACAATATGAAAAAAGAAAAAAAATTTAAATTTAAAACCTGAAAAAAAAATGTATTTTTCTTGCTCAACAGTAAGTTGTTCTTCTTCCCTATCTCTTGTCTTATTTGTTCTTTCTTAGTTGTACATTTGCTGCTCTTTTTCGTGTTATTTAATTTCAAAAAAATAATAATAAAAATGGAAATGAGGAAAGAATATTTTTCTTTTGAGCTGTCAATTTTGGCTTAGGTTTTAATTAGGAAGAAATGTTATTCTATGTTAGGATTTTCTTAAGTCATGCTAGCTTTATTAGACAAACTATGAAATAATTTTTCCTTAATAGCCAGACTTTTAAAAATTCTATTGAGAAAGGATGTTCCTTTTTGATGATAAATGCATGATATCTTTTTACTGAAGGAACTGTTTATTACTGCACCCATTATATCACTTGACTAGAGTTTTCTTTCTGAATTGATATGTGATGTTAGTAACCATGTAGTAATGATTGTTTTAGGAAATAGGCATGATTAGAAACTTCATGTTATACACTATGCAAGTAAGACCTTTTACTGATGCCTAGTAGAACCATACCACTACTGAAAAGGGATTACTAGTCGTTGTATATGATGAAAGATTCATACCATATCTAGTTTCATCTAAAACAATAATATGCACTTATCACTCTAAGATATCTGTTCAATAAAACTGTTGATGAACCATAATTGATTAAGTTAAGTTTTATTGTTACTTGAATTTGATATAGAATGAAGGGATAAGAAAAAGGGTTGAAAATCTAGAAAGTAAACCATTTGTCTAGATTAGAAAACCCTGAGTTAGAGGCTATTGTAATATTGATACATTTTTGGATGAAAACCTATTTGCATTGTTTGCTATATATAATAATTCTCATCTGTGGTTTATTGTTGTTGCAAATTATCTAGTCACTGAATGAGTTCCAAGTGATATGACTTATCAGCAAAAGAAGAAATTCTTCGCTGATTTGAAATATTACTACTGGGCAGATTTCTCTTCTCTTTCAAATTTTTGCAGATCAGTTGATCAGAAGATGTGTCTTAGAAGACGAAGGCCACAAGATTCTGGAGCAATGCCATCAAGGATCTACGGGAGACCAATTGACTGCTATCAACACTGTCCGGAAAGAGTTGGAAGCAGGATCTTATTGGCCCATACTATTCAAAGATTTTGTATCCTTGATACAGTCTGATGATGCTTGAAAAATAACAAGTAACACGTCTTTCCAAAGATCGTCTACCCCAGCGACATATACAGAATGTTGCAACCTTTGATATCAAGGGTATTGATCGAATCCTTTTCTCTTCCCTGTGAAAATAATTACATCATAGTAGTCGTGGAACACTTTTAAAAAATAGCCTGAAGCACAGGCATTACCTACTAATGATGTTAACGTCATGTAGGTTATTTTATCTAATATGGCAGACATTAATGCTTCCAACGGGAAGTCCTAAATTAATGTCTGTTAAACTAAACAGGTTATGATTAGACCATGGTTAGGAATTGTCTATAAACATTCATCTAGTTTAAAAGAAACTACAGTAGACATGCAGTCATAATGATAGTTAAGTTGGTGACCATTTCTGGAAAAATATAAATGACTTCAACATGCAAAACACATATTCATATAATCATAGTTTAACATTCATAATAATTATTTGGACGAACACAGTACAGACATATACAGAGAGGGACAAGGGGACCGATGGCATAAAGTATTTGATGGGATTCCGGTCGACGTGCTAAATAGGTGTTATTTTACCCTATGTTGATTATGAATAATTAAGGACTGTAATTAACTAATTGTCACATTTAGTCTCTATGGTGTCACTTAATCAGCTAGAACCTAAGGCAGAGTACCTATCGTGTAGCTAGTCTGTTGGAAAGTATCTACGATTTTATTAAATAAATATCGTACTCCCAGGGAAGTGGTAACGGCTTAGTAGTAACTAGCCTTTATTCCTACTCTTATCTTATAATCCAGTTATGCAATCTTCATCAATAATTTTGATGAGAAGGTGATTCATTCTCCACTAGGTTTAAGTCTGACTAAACCTGAAAATGTTTTATAGACGAGATCCTGATTTTATGTTATATACTATACGTTGATTGACCTATATTCGAGTATTTTAGACATGTCTTGGCCTGGATTGCAACTATGTTCTGTGTCTAAAGGTTACCACATCTGAGTTTCTACGCTACCGCCCCATCGTTAAGGGTAACGGCCCTACTCACGGCTCGGACTAAAGTCAGCAATGAACGCCCTATGTCACTTTGGGGATCATACCGCTCGTCTCATAACCGCCGGCATAAAACTCTACTCAGACTACCTAGACTACTTTCAACCAACTGGGTGTTCCGCAGATTATTTTATCTAGTATGACAGACACCAATACTAATTGATGTCTATTAAACTAAACAGGTTATGAATAGACTGTGGTTAGAATTGTCTATAACCTTAATTTCAGTTTAAAAGAACGACAATAGACATGCAGACATAATGGATATTTAAGCAGGTGGCCATTTCTAGAAAAACATAATAACTTCAACATATATCACAAATATTCATAAAAACATAATCTGGTATTCAAATCAGTATTTGGACAAACACAGTAACAACATATAAAGAGAGGGACAGGGGGGACTGATGCCATAAAGAAATCACCCTTTACGTAGTCACGCCGTTGGAGCGTACTGCTATATATGACGTACTGCTTGACCCGACTCTGCTCGTCAGAACCTTCGGAGGACGCTTCCTCAGCCTAGTAGCTGGGCTTTACTTAACAACCCGGCTTAAGCCTAGCCCTGTGGACTGACTCTTCGAACACCTCGAGCCCTCTTAGGATCTCCTAAAGAAATCCCAAGTATTCTATGAATACCAAAAATGAACCTATCTATGTAAGCCTAAGATCTGAGACTATTTCTCAGAAACTAAAACAAAACACTAACAAGAAAGAAAACTGAGATCCGAGTCTCTGAGTGAGTTGTGCACTGCTGGAATGGAGAGGAATCATTTCAACTGCTGGAGGCCTGGGGTATTTATAGCAGCTTCCCGGGGTGATTTTTCATCAAAACTTCGATGTGGGACTGGATCTGGGGGTTCGGGACGCCCGTCCTGACCCTTTGACCAAGTCAACATTTCCAAAAATTGCTTTTTGCCCCAAATTTTGCTGTTTTCGTCCACTTTTCACCTGACACTTCCAAAATAATAAAAACTGTGAAATTGAGTAAATAACAAACAATTAAGATCAATTTGCCCTCAATTTCACCCGAAATCATACATAAAAACATGCTAAAAAGGTGATACGATTTTCGCGTATCATATAACCCCACACTTAGCTTTTTGCTTGTCCTCAAGCAAAGTCTACCTGAAGTTAGTGATTCTAAACCATATGTGCATTCCTAGTCATGTTTTTATTCCAAAAATTCTTCAGACAATTCTTAACACAGGTCTGACTGGTTAGGTTGCTATAACAAGGTCTCAAATGTCTCTAGTAGTTTGTTAGGGTCAGGCAGAAAACAAATTAACAACTAGGTTGAACTTTTTTCTTAGTCACAGGGTCTTCCTGATGTGTAGTGTGTGTACTAGTCTAGACCAGATAGTCAACACAATATACTCTTGTCTTAACTACTACCAGATAACACTTCGACCTATCGCTAGACATACTAACAACAGATAACTTTTTGAGTTCTGAGCTTCGGTGATCAGATTTTTAATGTTTTAGCATTTAGTTATTTTCTTTATAGATTCAGGGTATTTTGAGTCTGCTTAGAACACGTCAACTTAAACTACCCATGTAGCGAGTCCCACTCTGATGACTCCCAGATCTACACGACCTTAGGGCATCAGGCTTTAAGTTCCCCGAAGGAGTGGTGCTCGAGTAGCGACGGCCGCTGGAAAACTACCCTCATTTGATTAACTTTCTTTTGTTTCTTTTCAATTTTAGCTCAGAGTCTCATCTAGTCATTCTAACTGCCAATATATCCACAACTGGTCTAATTTTATCTAGTTAAGTCTCGAACAGGCAATTGGCTGAGGTCTCTAATCCAGACAAAGTTGTGCTCAGTTATCAGGAATTCCCTATTCCTAATCAATTAGTTCAGCAATAGTCATCAATTATCTCCTACTAACCATAACATACTACCTACATATCATAGACATAAGCAATTGTTTAACCAGGCATACTGCATTTAGAAGTCTGAAAGACGGAAAATTTTGAAAAATTTTGGAAGGGTGTGAAAATACGGGGAAAACAAGCAAAAGCATGCAAAACAATTTTGCAAACTGCTACAGTGCACCGTGCACTGCTACCCCACACTTAATTCTGGCATTGTCCTCAGTGTTCATGCATATCTAATTACCCACACTTATTTGAAAACAAGAAGTAAAACACAAAGAAAAGATGCTTACCCACACTATGGGTAAGAAAGAAATAAAAAACAAAATAATGCAAACAATTTTGTATGTCATATAAATCAACTTTGTACATAGATTCATACGTCATACAGCCCAGACATGTTTATACACATAGAACAAGAAAAACAAAAGGAAAAGAAAGGAAAGAAGGAGAGAGAGACTAAGAACCCGGCGGATCGTCGTCCAGTGGACCGAGTTCTGCTGTAAAGTCAAACTCAAAGTTTTTCGCTACTCGGGAAGTCTGCTGATGTATCTCCTCAATCCTGCTGGTGTTCATGGCGATCCTGTCATCCATCATCGCCAGCCATCTATCAATCTTGTCCATGTCTCGACTGTATCGGGTCGATAGTTCTGCCAATCCGTGTGACATGTGTCGTTCGAAGGCAGTACGTGGCACGAACGTCTCGGATGGAGGGATATGCGCTGGAAATGCTTCCGATGCCGATGCTTGTCCTGGCTGATCCATGTGGATGGTGTAGCGGCCATTCGCATCCCGGACAACCATTCCCATGTTCCGTAGAATAGTAAGATCAGCGGGAATAGTGGTCAGGGCGACCAGGGTCAGCTCCGAGCCCTCTATGTCCAACTCTAGGTAGCGGGCTAGCCTGGTGATGTACGGTCCGAGCCCCAGACACTATTTCCGAGTGTTTGTAGCGAATCCTCGCATGACGACCGTGATGAGTCTAGCCATCTCTACCGTAGATCCCATGTGCATGTTGGCCAGAAGGAATGTCTCCATCTGGGTGACAGTTCCGGGAGCCGTTCGTCATCCTGACAATGTATGTGCAATGATAGCGTGCATGTAACAAAGAGTAGGATAAATACCTGTGGCTTTTGCAAAGCCATGTTGGTATAGGACACCCGTCATGCAGATCTGAGCCCAAGCAGTGGAGACGTCTGCAGACGTGAAGTCTCGAACCGCTGTGGTGTATGTGGGCGTATCCAGCTCATCTCTCTGCTAGATACCTAGGGCGACGCCGAACTCGTCCATACTCATCGACCGATCTATTCCGCCCAAGCGAAATGTGATCTGCTCCTGGTGGCATGTAAAAGACGCATAGAACTCACATACCAGCTCTAGGTATGTGGGCTCTGTGACGATGAACACTCGACTGTAAGGTGGCACGTCGAGTATGCGTCTGACTTCCGGCTCTACTCCTAGCGTCTGTACTGCTGCCCAATCCAACGTTCTGCCCATCAGTATCGTACGCCCGATGTACCCAGTGCATCTTTCTTGGTATGCTGTTCTAGAGGGAAACAACATAAAAGGATGTGCCACTGAGTTAACTGTCATGGTAGATGTGGTACGAGCACATTTGGGAGCCATTGAAAACGTACGAGAGAGTTTAGGTGGGAAAGAATCTTTAAACTCAAATTCTGGAGGTGAATTTGAATTCAGAAGGATGAAATTAGGTTAAGGAAAGATTTTGAATTTTTGGCGGGAAAATTGAATTTTGGAGGGAAATTTGAATTTTTGGGTGAAGTTTAAAATTCAAATTTTGGAGGGAAACTCGAATTTTTAAACTTTGGAGAGTTTGCCAAAAATTTGTAGAGAGAAGGTAGAGAGAAATATTTTTAGAGAGATGAATTTTTTGTTGTAGATTTGAGAGAAAATGAAAAAAAATGAATTTTTATAGAAGGGGAGCCTTCGGGATGCCCGTCCCGGAGGCAGGACTCCCGTCCCGCTGGACGCCCGTCCAGAATAGGGACGCCCGTCCCGGGTTGCTTCGGGAGGCGTGTCAATTCCGAAAAATAAAAAAAAATTTCTTTTTTTTTTCGTAATTCCCTGAAAATCTCAAGATACAAAAAATAATCATAATTTTTAACAAGGTTTCATGTTTATCCAATCAAATTCAGAAGTTGTTAAAAACTATGCAAAAATTCCTCAGTCTCTTTTTTTTCAGAAAATCATGACTACCCTAATTTTATCCCAACTTAAATTCAGCAAGAATTTCAGAAAAACAAAAACTGAGTTTGTGCAATTTAATTAGTGAAAAATAAACTGTATTTGCAAAACTTTTGTTTTTCATAGAAATTTGAAATAAAATATCTGAAGAAAATTGTTGAATATAAAGGACCCTTTAAAAAAAATTTGAAAAATAGAAAATATGGGTCAATTATTCAGGTTTAGTTCAAACGAATTATTTGCTGAGAATAAAAGTAAAAGAATCTTCCCTTTTTCAACGACCCTTATCTCTGATCTCCTGTAGCTCGGTTCGAATGCTTCACATTTCTATGCGTATGGTTCTCATCTCATCCCTCTGCCTGCCCTACTCACTGCGTAAGTCAACCATCTCCCGGAGTAGTTGTGCACCTTGGTTCTCCTGAAGACTGACCGTGGCTCTGAGTCGGTCCACGTTAGTTGTGATATTCAGACTGAGTTGGTCTAAATGACACAATCTGCTGGCAATTCCTTGGTCCATCTCATAGACCTTTTGAGCCAACGTATCTATCTGCGCGGACAACATTGAATGATAACCGTTAGTACTCCCCCCCGGATGAAGGGGTGCGCTCGTTGGGTGTTGGGGTGTATGCAGGAGAGGTTGGTGAATTTTGGGTTTGGTCAGTAGGTGGTGGATTTATAGGAACTCTCTGGGCAGGAGGGTGAACTGGAAATCTCTGGGGTTCTTCTCTAGGAGGGAAGGTATCCTCAGAAGGATCTTCTTCCATGGGACTAGGCTCACGGGCGTTCAGGAATTGTCTCACTAGGTCACTGGCATCTGGGCTTGAGTTTACTTCCACTGGTTGTGAAGGAAGAGTCCCTCGTGGTATTTCTGGTGCAGGCCTAGATGGGCCTTCTGGCTTTGTCTTCTTTGGTCCTGGAGTGTCAGGGTTTTCTGTTTTCTTTGCCTGGTTAGTAGCTGCTCTTGTTCTCTTCATTTCTGAGTGCAAAGTCTAGTTAGAAATAACAAATAACCAAAAATAGGAAAGTGAAATAAGAAAGCAAGAAAAATATTTTTATGGATTTTGAATTTTATTTAGAAAGCAGGTAAATTTCCTCAATATGGTTTTAGAATAATTTTCTAAAATTTGATTATCCTAAGTGTCTTAATTTCAGATATTATCTAAAATTAATTAGTTATGATAATCCTATATTTAGGAAAGTGATTGTCTAACTAGTATAAGATAAGTGTAATTCAAAAGTCTAGGTTACTACCGTTACCTATCATAAGTCTCTAGAATTGTGGCCAATAATCCTAAATTCATTATGATATTTCCCCGGCAACGGCGCCAAAAATCTGATGGGATTCCGGTCGACGTGCTAACTAGGTGTTATTTTACCCTATGTTGATTATGAATAATTAAGGACTGTGATTAACTAATTGTCACATTTAGTCTCTATGGTGTCACTTAATCAGCCAGAACCTAAGGCAGAGTACCTATCGTGTAGCTAGTCTGTTGGAAAGTATCTACGATTTTATTAAATAAATATCGTACTCCCAAGGAAGTGGTAACGACTTAGTAGTAACTAGCCTTTATTCCTACTCTTATCTTATAATCCAGTTATGCAATCTTCATCAATAATTTTGATGAGAAGGTGATTCATTCTCTACTAGGTTTAAGTCTGACTAAACCTGAAAATGTTTTATAGACGAGATCCTGATTTTATGTTATATACTATACGTTGATTGACCTATATTCGAGTATTTTAGACATGTCTTGGCCTGGATTGCAACTATGTTCTGTGTCTAAAGGTTACCACATTTGAGTTTCTATGCTACCGCCCCATCGTTAAGGGTAACGGCCCTACTCACGGCTCGGACTAAAGTCAGCAATGAACGCCCTATGTCACTTTGGGGATCATACCGCTCATCTCATAACCGCCGGCATAAAACTCTACTCAGCCTACCTAGACTACTTTCAACCAACTGGGTGTTCCGCAGATTATTTTATCTAGTATGGCAGACACCAATACTAATTGATGTCTGTTAAACTAAACAGGTTATGAATAGACCGTGGTTAGGAATTGTCCATAACCTTAATTTCAGTTTAAAAGAACGGCAATAGACATGCAGACATAATGGATATTTAATTAGGTGGCCATTTCTAGAAAAACATAATAACTTCAACATATATCACAAATATTCATAAAAACATAATCTAGTATTCAAATCAGTATTTGGACAAACACAGTAACAACATATAAAGAGAGGGATAGCGGGGACTGATGCCATAAAGAAATCACCCTTTACGTAGTCACGCCGTTGGAGCGTACTGCTATATATGCCATACTGCTTGACCCGACTCTGCTCGTCAGAACCTTAGGAGGATGCTTCCTCAGCCTAGTAGATGGGCTTTACTTAACAACTCGGCTTAAGCCCAGCCCTGTGGACTGACTCTTCGAACGCCTCGAGCCCTCTGAGGATCTCCTAACGAAATCCCGAGTATTCTATGAATACCAAAAACGAACCTATCTATGTAAGCCCAAGATCTGAGACTATTTCTCAGAAACTAAAACAAAACACTAACAAGAAGGAAAACTGAGATCTGAGTCTCTGAGTGAGTTGTGTACTAGAGAAGTGTACACTTGAAACCACTTAAGCTCGTCCCGGTGCTTTGACTGGGTCGGGACGCCCGTCCTGGATTCGGGACGCCCGTCCTGACCCTTTGACCAAGTCAACATTTCCAAAAATTGCATTTTTGCCCCAAAATTTGCTGTTTTCGTCCACTTTTCACCTGACACTTCCAAAATCATAAAATTTGTGAAATTGAGTAAATAACAAACAATTAAGATCAATTTGCCCGAAATCATACAAAAAACATGCTAAAAAGGTGATACGATTTTCGTGTATCAGTATTCACCCTTTACATAGTCCGTTGATGGAGCAACTGCTTGTATATGTTGGACTGCTCGACCCGACTCTGCTCGGTAGAACCTTCGGAGGACGCTTCCTCAGCCTAGTAGCTATGCTTTACCTTAATACCCAGCTTAAGCACTGCCCTATTGACTGACTCTTCGAATGCCTAGTGCTCTCTTAGGATCTCCTAACAAAATCCTGGGTATTCTATGAATACAAAAAACGAACCTATCTAGTCGTATTCTAAGATCTGAGATAGACTCTCAGAAACGAAGAACACGAGACACTCTCTAAAACTATAAATATACCTATACTAAAACCAGAAATCACTAAGTGACTTGTATACTATAGAAAATTGTATACTTGAAGTCACTAAATGACTCAGATCGAGTGGAGAGGAATGATTTCAATTGAGGAAGGCCTATGGTATTTATAGTAGGGGAACTGGGTGAATTTCCCTCAAAATTTCGATGTGGGACTTTGACCAGGCATTCGGGACGCCCGTCCTGGATCTGGGACGCCTGTCCTGGCCTATTAACTAGGTCAGGACGCCTGTCTTGGGTTCTAGACGCCCATCCCGACTTCCGAACTTCTGAAAATCACGTTTTTGCCCCGATATTTGCCATTTTCTTGCACTTTTCACCTGACACTTCCAAAATCACAAAAACTTCAAAATTGAATTAATAACAGTCAATTGATAATGATTTAACACTAATTTTTCCCTAAATTGTGACTAAAAACATGCTAAAAAAGTTATATGATTTATGCATATCATATAACCCCACACTTAGCTTTTTGCTTGTCCTCAAGCAAAGTCTACTTGAAGTTATTGATTTTAAATCATAGGTACAATCACTTAAAATTTCTAGCCATGTTTTTATTTCAAAATTTATCACTGAATCAGATAATTCACAACACAGGTCCGAATGGTTCAGTGTCATGACAAAGTCTCAAATGTCTCTAGTAGATTGATAATGATTTAACACTTAATAACTAGATTGAACTCTTCTCTCAGTCACAAGGTCTTCCTGATGTGTAGTGTGTGTACTAGTCCAGACTAGATTGTTAACACAATATACTCTTATCTTGACTCTTACCAAATAATACTTCGACCGGTTGCTAGACATACCAGCAACAAACAACCTTCTGAGTTCTGAGCTTTAGTGACAAGAATTTTCAATTAAGCATTTCAATATAAGAATACACTGGGCTATGTATTTTTAGATTAATTTTTCAGGGTATTTTGCGTTTTCTTTCACACGTCAACTTTAACTACCCATGTAGCGTGTCCCACTCCGATGACTCCCAGACCTACACAACCTTAGGGCATCAGGCTTTAAGTTCCCTTAAGGAGTGGTGCTCGAGTAGCAAAGGCCGCTTGCAAACTACCCTATTTATTTAACTTTTTTCACTTTCAGCTCAGAGCATCATCTAGTCAATTAGACTGCTAATATAACCTCAACTTGTCTAATATTATTTAGCTAAGTCTTAAAAAGGTATTTGGTTGAGATCTCTAATCCAAACTAAGTTGTGCTCAAGTATCAGGAATTCCTTATTTCTAATCGATAAATTCAAGAAAGTTATCACGTTGTCTCCTACTGATCATAATATTCTACATACATATCATAGACATCAGCATTTCTTACCAATCATAACTGCATTTTTAAATATAAAAGAGTGAAAAATTTTGGAAAAAATAATTTGGAAGGGTGTAATTCAAGTGAAAATATGGGAAACACATGCAAAATAATTTACTGCTACAGTGCACTGTGCACTACTACCCCACACATAAGTTTGACACTCTCCTCAGTGTTCATGCATATCTAAATTACCCCACACTTATTTGAAAAACAAAAAGAAATAAAAACAAAACATAAAATTCTTACCCCACACTTATTTGACTAAGGGTAAGAGCGAGAATAGGACAACAAAGGAAATAACAAAATATAATAAAAGAAACAAATGTTGTTATGTCATATAAATCAACGTCATACAAAGATTCATATTTCATATAGCCCAAACATGATCACACACATAAAGCAGAAACAACGAAAGAAAGAAAAGAAAAGGAAAAGAAAAACTAAGAACCAGGCTCATCTTCATCGGGTGGACGGAAGTCTGCTGAAAAGTAGACCTCTGGGTCTTTGACCAATCGAGAAGTCTGCTGAAAAATCTCCTCGACCCTGCTGTTGTTCATGGTGATTCTATCTTCCATCATCGACATCCGCCTCTCGATGTTTTCCATATCCTGGCTATGTCGGGCTGTAAGTTCTGCCAATCCTTGCGACATATGTCGCTCAAAGGTGGTGCATGGGACGAATGTCTCGGTCAGAGGTATATATGCTGGGACCGATCCCGGTGCTGATACCTGTCCCTACTACTCCGTGTGGATGGAGTAGCGCCTAGTTGCATCTCGTACGACCATCTCCGTGTTCCATAGAATGGTAAGGTCCGTAGGAATGGTGGTCGGGGCAACTTGGGTCAGCTTTGAGCCCTCGATGTCCAACTCCAAGTAGTGGGCTATCCTAGTGATGAATGGCCCGAGCCCCAGACACTGTTTCCTAGTGTCCGTAGCAAAACCCCACATGATGACGGTAATGAGCCGAGCCATCTCTACTGTAGAACCCATATGCATGTTGGCTAGGAGGAATGTATCCATCTGGGTGACATTCCCAAGGGCCGCCCGACGTCCTGACAGAGTATGTGCTATAATGGCATGTAAATAGCGAAGAGCAGGATGAATACCTGTGGCTTTCGCGAAGCCATGCTGGTAGGGAGTTCCCGTCATACAAATCTGAGCCCAAGCGGAGGAGACGTCTGTAGAAGTGAAGTATCGAACTGCTGTGGTGTAGGCGGGCGTATCCAGCTCGTCCCTCTGCCAGATACCCAAGGCGATGCCGTGAGCCTAGTCCCATGGAAGAAGATCCTTCTGAGGATACCTTCCCTCCTAGAGAAGAACCCCAGAGATCTCCAGTTCACCCTCCTGCCCAGAGAGTTCCTATAAATCCACCACCTACTGACCAAACCCAAAATTCACCAACCTCTCCTGCATACACCCCAACACCCAACGAGCGCACCCCTTCATCCGGGGGGGTTTGTCTAAAGAACTTGGAATTAATGTTGAAACGTTGTATAAAATCTAATTTGGTTTTAAATTGGGAAAAATGCCACTTCATGGTAAAAGAGGGAATCGTATTAGGACATAAGATTTCACACCGAGGTATGGAAGTAGATAAGGCCAAAATTGAAGTTATTTCAAAACTGCCTCCACCCAATACTGTGAGAGCCGTTAGAAGTTTTTTGGGACACGCTGGCTTTTGTCATAGGTTTATAAAGGATTTCTCATTAATAGCCAGGCCGTTGACCAATTTACTCGGAAAAGATGTTCCATTTGTCTTTGATGAAAAATGTCTAAAAGCCTTTAATAGACTTAAGGAACTTTTAACTATTGCACCTATCATGACGTCACCTGACTGGAGTTTACCTTTTGAACTAATGTGTGATGCTAGTGACTATGCAGTAGGAGTTGTTTTAGGACAAAGACATGATAAGAAATTTCATGTAATATATTATGCTAGTAAAACCTTAACTGAGGCTCAGGAAAATTACACTACGACAAAAAAGGAATTATTAGCAGTAGTATATGCATTTGAAAAATTTCGATCTTATCTAGTCCTGTCTAAAACTATTGTTTATACTGATTCTGCATTAAAGTACTTGTTCAATAAAATCGACGCAAAGCCAAGATTAATCAGATGAGTTTTATTGCTTCAAGAATTCGACATAGAAATTCGGGATAAGAAAGGGGCAGAAAACTTAGCCGCAGACCACTTGTCCAGGCTAGAGAATCTGACCCTAGAAGCTATTTGCTTCGTCAAAATTATAAGAGACAGAGAACTACAGAGAACCTTATAAGACACAGAGAACTACAGAAAATAAGAGACAACAAAACAAAAAATTTTAGTAGATCTAGACAATGTAAACCCCATTATCAAAACAGAAATATCCATTTCGCAGAAACCCCATTCGTTTTCAAAAAGAACCGCATGCTCAGAAATGAAAAGAACACAGCTACAACATTCGTATTCAAAGAAAAGCCCATTTTTCGCATACGTCAAGTTAAATCCGAAAACATTTAAGCAACAGATCCAACACCCTACTTACTGTAAACAGAAAATGTTCTAAATTTTCAACTGAAAATTTCAAATCTGAACTGAAATCGACATAGATGCTCAAATCAGTAAGAAAGGAACCCTTGCTTTTCAAGAAAAATGGTTAACCCAGAATGGGTTACCCGTTTTGTGCAGTCCAATGCAGTGTATACTTCAGATTACTTCAAGAAAAACGTACCTTGAGTGTTTGAGTTGCGTCGGAACTTGACTGGAGGACTGCCGGTCGTGAGAGTATACAGAAGAGCAGAAGAGTTTCTTTCTTTGAAAGATGAGAAGTGAGGGAGTATGAAACAAGTGTTGTATGTTTTCTTATTTTAAATGGAAAGTTCTTGACATTTTAGTTGAGTGAGTGTAGACAAAATAGAAGAATGTTGGTGCCTTTTCGGTTTCTTGAACTAAGTAGTATTCATTTCTTTAGAAAAATTAAATATAGAATAACAATAATGAATACTCACCTGTTCCAAAGCCTTGGGAAGAAAATAGCAACTGAAAAGTCACCTTTTGCTCCTTGAAAGTCATAAAAAAAAGTTGACTGGATTTTCCACTTATCCATTTGCTGCATTTTGTCTCTATTATCCGAAAGTGGTGTATACATTCTGTCCAAAATATATACACAGTGCATATATCCCCATTTAATCTGAAATAAAAGCAAAGAAAACAACAAAACAAAGAAAGAAAGAAAAGAACTGTACCCGACACCTAATAAAACAAAAAGAACAGAAATAATAAATAAACAAAAAGAAAGAAAAACAGGAAATAATAAATAAACAGAAAGAACATAAATAATAAATAAACAGAAAGAAAAGAAAAATATAAAATAAAATAAATAAATAGAAAGAAAAGAAAAACAGAAAATAAAACAAGATTGAAAAGTGTTCACTTGAATTTTTCACTTGTGTGGGGTCCACTGAATCTTTCAGCATTGACCAATACTAAAGAAGCAACGGTTTGCTCTTGGTCACCATCTCGGTAGAGTTTTAGTCTATGCCCGTTGACTTTAAATTTGATCCCCTTTTTGCCCACAACCGAGACCACTCCATAAGGAGATATTTGTTCAATTGTGTATGGTCTGGTCCATCTCAATTTCAGTTTGCTTGGAAATAATCTTAATCTTGAATTAAAAATCAGAACTTGTTGTCCAATTTCAAATTTTCGTGGCTGGATGTGTTTGTCATGCCATCTCTTAGTTTTCTCCTTGTATAACTTGGCATTTTCATAAGAAAATAATCTCAGCTCATCCAGTTCTGAAAGTTGCAGCATTCGCTTGTTTCCAACAGCATCCATATCCAGATTGAGATGCTGCAGCGCCCATTATGCTTTGTGTTCTAACTTAACAGGCAGGTGGCAAGCTTTCCCAAAAACGAGTCTATAAGGAGACATACCTATTGAATTCTTGAAAGCTGTCCTGTAAGCCCATAGAGCATCATCTAACCTTTTTGACCAATCTTTTCTATTAGGGTTTACCACATTCTCAAGTATACCTTTAATGATTCGGTTGGACAATTCAACTTGTCCATTGGTTTGAGGATGATAAGGTAGGGCAATCTTGTGACGAACATTATACTTGGATAACATGACACGTAGCCACCTGTTAACAAAATGAGTTCCTTCATCACTAATAATCACCCGTGGAGTCCCAAATCTTGTGAAAATGTTTTTCCTCAAAAAGTTCATCACAACCTTGGAATCATTGGTGGGGAATGCTGCGGCTTCCACCCACTTTGAAAAGTAGTCCACTGCCATTAAAATGTACGATTTCCCAAAAGAAGGGGGGAAATGTCCCATGAAGTCAATACCCCACACATCAAAAAGTTCAACTTCCAAAATGTTAGTGAGAGGCATTTCTTTTCTTCTTGAGATGTTTCCTACCCTTTGGCAGCGATCACACCTTGCCACAAACTCATAACAGTCTCTAAATAATGAAGGCCAAAAGAAACCAGATTGTAGTACCTTTGCTGCAGTCCTTAACCCTCCAAAATGTCCTCAACACGGTGAGTTGTGACATTGAAAAATGATGTCCTCAATTTCATCATCGTTTACACATCTCCGAATCACTTGATCTTTGCATTGCTTGAACAAAAAGGGTTCCTCCCAAAAATAACTTTTTACATCATGGAGAAACTTCTTTCGTTCCAGGTATGAGAAATTCCAGCGGCATTTCACTACTAGCCAGAAAATTAGCAAAATCAGCATACCATGGCATTTTCATGTCTTCTTGAATTTCCAGCAATTGTTCATCAGGGAAATGCTCATTAATTGGGATCTGAAATCCCTCTTGTTGTTCTAATCGAGACAAATGATCAGCCACTGGATTTTCCACTCCCTTCTTGTCCTTGATTTCCACATCAAATTCTTGTAGGAGTAGAATCCATCTAATGAGCCTTGGTTTTGAGTCCTTCTTTGCAAGTAAATATTTGATGGCAGAATGATCGGTGTAGACTATCACTTTCGTGCCCACCAAATAGGACCTGAATTTATCAAAGGCAAACACAATAGCAAGCAACTCTTTTTCAGTAACAGTGTAATTTACCTGAGCCTCCGTGAGTGTCTTGCTGGCATAATAGATGGAATGAAAAATTTTGTTCCGCCGCTGCCCCAAAATTGCACCAACTGCATAGTCACTAGCATCACACATTAGCTTAAATGGTAGACTCCAGTCGGGTGCTATGATGATGGGGGCTAAAATAAGCTTCTGTTTAAGCTCCTCAAATGCTGCGGCACAGGCTGCATCAAAAGAAAACACATTATCTTTTTCTAACAATTTACATAAGGGCTTAGATACCTTTGAAAAGTCTTTGATGAATCGTCGATAGAAGCCCGCATGTCCCAAGAATCTTCGAATGTGTTTCACAGTTGTTGGGGTTGGTAATTTTTCAATCACCTCTATCTTGGCTCGGTCTACTTCAAGACCTTTCTTTGAAATCCGGTGTCCCAACACAATTCCTTCCCTAACCATAAAGTGATACTTTTCCCAGTTGAGGACTAAGTTGGTGTCCTCACAACGTTTGAGCACCTTGGCCAAATTCTCTAAACATTCATCAAAAGAGTCCCCAAATACGGAGAAGTCATACATAAAAACTTCTAAGTACTGTTCCACCATATCTGTGAAAATGGCCATCATACAGCGTTTGAACGTTGCTGGAGCATTGCATAATCCGAATGGCATCCTTCTAAAAGCAAATGTACCATAGGGACAAGTGAAAGTAGGTTTGTCTTGGTCCCCTGGTGCTACAGCAATCTGGTTGTAACCAGAATAACCATCCAGAAAATAGTAGTAATCACGTCCAGCCAACCTATCCAACATTTGGTCCATGAATGGCAGTGGGAAGTGGTCTTTCTGTGTGGCTTTTTTGAGCTTTCTATAGTCAATGCAAATCCTCCATCCCGTGATAGTTCTGGTGGGAATCAATTCATTATCTTCATTTTGCACCACAGTAATTCCCCCTTTCTTGGGCGCACATTGTATAGGACTTACCCAAGAACTGTCAGAAATAGGATAGATTATGCCAAAATCCAGCCACTTGATAATTTGCTCCTTTACCATTTCCTTCATAATAGGATTTAATCTTCTTTGCCCCTTAACTGAATTTTTGGAATTTTCTTCCAAAATAATTTTATGCATGCATAAGGTTGGACTTATACCTTTTATGTCAGCTATAGTCCAGCCCATAGCCCTCTTATGCTGCTTCAGAACTCCAAGTAATTTTTCTTCTTGTTCAGCATCCAGTAATACTGAAATAATCACAGGCAGAGTTGAGTCTGCTCCCAGAAATCCGTACTTCAAATGCTGCGGCAATGACTTCAGTTCCAGTTCAGGTGGTTCTTCCACAGAAGGTTTTGTTACTCTGATCTCCCAAGAAGACAAGTCCAAGGATTCAAATTGTGCACGAAACTTGAAACCATGAGAATTGGCTTCTAACCACGCTGAGTATTCCTCTTCTTCTTCATTACCATAGTGTAACATTTCCTCCATCAACACTCTTTCCAATGCATCATCTCCATAGTTCCTCCACTCTTCATCTTCACCTGTCAAAGAATCAGCAGTGGATATGCAAAAACAATCCTCACCTTCATCATGAAATTTCATGGCTTTGAATACATTGAACGTGACTTTATCATCTTGAAACCTCATGGTGAGTTCTCCTTTTTTAACATCAATAAGGGTCCTTCCCGTATCAAGGAAAGGTCTCCACAAAATAATTGGAACTTCTCTATGTGCTTCATAATCAAGAACAATAAAATCAGCTGGAAAAATAAATTTATCAACCCTTACCAGGACATCTTCAATCTTTCCATCTGGGTGAGCTATAGACCTATCTGCCAACTGTAGTGTTACCGTCGTAGGTCTTACCTTACCTATGCCCAATTGCTTAAACACTGACATAGGCATCAAATTTATGCTAGCACCAAGATCACATAAGGTCATACCACAGTATGAGTCTCCAATAGAACAAGGAATATTAAAGCTCCCCGGATCTTTCATTTTAGGGGCAACTTATCCTGCAAAAATAAACTGCATTTTTTTGGTTAGTGAAACAATTTCATATTCTCCCAACTTTCTCTTTTTGGTAAGGATATCCTTCATGAATTTCGCATAGTTGGGCATTTGTTCTATTGCTTCCACCAATGGAATGCTGATGTGCAGCTGTTTTAGAATGTCCAAGAACTTCTTGAACTGCTCATCTTGTTTCTTTTTGGCAAACCTTTGTGGAAACGGCATTCGTTGCAATACTGGTTTGCTCTTTGGAATATTGCATTGCTGCGGTATTGGTGATGCTGCAGCATCCAGCTGTTCTGGAATGGTGCTTTGCTGCGGCATTGGCGATACTGCAGCATTTGGCTCCACTGGTTCTGGCTCAACAACTTGAATTTCTGCATTCTTGCTGGGCTCACTGGTCTTCTCAACTGCTCCAGACTTCATTTTTTGTTCGTCCAGTATTTTGCCACTTCGTAGTGTTACAGCCTTGCAATGTTCTTTTCCTTCTCTTCTTGGATTTTCTGTATCGCTCAGAAGTGATCCTTGTGGTCTGCTCCTCATCTCTTGGGCTAACTACCCCATATGGGTTTCCAAGTTACAAACAGTAGATGATAGTCCTTGTATGGTTGTTTCTGTCCTTGCCATCAAGTTACAAGGTGGTTGTTGTTGTAGAGGTCTTTGTTGGTGTTGGAGTTGTTGCTGCTGCTGCTGGGGGTACTGCTGTTGCTGCTGGAGCAGTGGTCTTGGGTTCATACCTTGAGTGGGGTGCATCCCTTGATTACTCCAAGAAAAATTTGGATGCTGCCTCCAAGTAGGGTTGTAAGTATTTGATTGAAGACCATTACCCCTGTTTTGATTCCCCATGTAGCAGATTGATGCGGGATTGTGAACACAATCCTCAAATAGATGCCCCTCTCCACAATAAACACAACACACAGCTTGAACCTGGCTTACATTAGACTGGTTTGGTTGCTCAGCCGTCTGCCTGCTATGTTGCTGCATACTCAGTGTCTTCAGCATATTAGACATGGAGGATACTTGGGCTGAAAGTGAAGTTATTGGGTCTAACTCCAACACTCTAGCCACTCTTCTTCCGCTTGGCAGTCTTGTTGTAGGCCACTGATAGTTGTTGTTGGCAATCCTCTCAATTAGTTCATAGGCTTCATTGTATGTCTTTGCCAAAAGTGCTCCATTTGCTGAAGCATCAACTATCATTCTGGTGTGTGCATTCAACCCATTGTAAAATGTTTCCATTTGAATGCAGTGTGGGATTCCGTGATGTGGACATCTTCTTAACAACTCTTTGAATCTTTCCCATGCCTCATACAATGATTCATCTTCTAATTGTTGAAAAGAGGTGATTTCATTTCTCAACCTAGCATTTTTCGTTGGAGGAAAATATTTCATCAAAACTTTCTCAGTAAGCTGCTGCCATGAAGTCACACTACTAGAGGGTAGAGGATTAAGCCATTCTCTAGCTTTGTCTTTCAGAGAATATGGAAACAATTTCAGCATCAAAGCATCGTCCGTCACCCCTGGTATCTTAGAACAGTCGCTTACCTCCAAAAATAAACGTAGGTGCAAGTGTGGATCTTCAGCAGGTGATCCACCAAACTGCCCTACTGTTTGCAACATTTGAAACATCACTGGTTTCAACTCGAACTGTGCTGCGACAATCTCCTGTTGCACAATACTTGGTTTCAATGCATTAAACATAGGGATTGCATATTGACGAATGGCATGATCCCTATCGTCTGCCATCACCACTGGATAATGGGCAGGTTCAGGTTGGATTTCCCGATGTTCCGCCGTGACTGCCTTATCCGTGGTCTGTTTCTTCTTCTTTAACGCCTTGGCTGTTTTCTCAATTTCTGGATCGAGTGGCAACAATGAAGCTTGAGAGCCCTTGCGCGTTTTACTCATGCAAAACAGCACACGTTAAGGAATGAAACATACACAAGCTGAAATTTAGCAAATAATTCAAATCAATAAATCCACAAAAACAGTTCAGCCCATGCATAATTTATTTGTCCCTCATACAATCAATTCAATAATCTCATAAGCTCAGGAATGAGTATAAAAATAATCTGAAAAATAAAAGTAACCAAATGCAAACAATCAATATTTACAATCAATTGACTCCAAAGTCCACGGTAACGGCGCCAAAAACTTGTTGCGTTGTGTGCGTGTGTCACGATTTGTACAGATAAAGAAAATAGAATAAATCAACGCAATCTTAACAAGTGCAAGTATACAGCGGTCAACAAGTAATATATGTACCTAAGTACAAGATTATCGATCCCACAGGGACTAAGTATGCCAATACAAATGCAAATACGATTGTACATATGGTTAAAAGAATAAAAGAATAAAGAATAATGAAGCAAGAAGAATAAAAGAATAAAGAATGATGAATAATGGATGGACATTGGTTTAAAGCTACGGCAATCCTACTCCTAACTAAATGATACGCGAAAATCGTATCACCTTTTTAGCATGTTTTTATGTATGATTTTGGGTGAAATTGAGGGAAAATTGATCTTAATTGTTTGTTATTTACTCAATTTCACGGTTTTTATGATTTTGGAAGTGTCAGGTGAAAAGTAGACGAAAACTGCAAATTTTGGGGCAAAAACGCAATTTTTGGAAATGTTGACTTGGTCAAAGGGTCAGGACGGGCGTCCCGACCCAGTCAAACCGCCGAGATGGGCGTCCCGACCTGGTCAACAGATCAGGACGGGCGTCCCAATCCGGGACGGGAGTCCCGAACACCCAGAACTAGTCCCACATTGAATTTTTGATGAAAAATCACCCCGGGAAGCTGCTATAAATACCCCAGGCCTCCAGCAGTTGAAATCATTCCTCTCCACTCGATCTGAGTCATTTAGTGGTTTCCAGTGTACACTTCTCTAGTACACAACTCACTCAGAGACTCGGATCTCAGTTTTCTTTCTTATTAGTGTTTTGTTTTAGTTTCTGAGAAATAGTCTCAGATCTTAGGTTTCTATAGATAGGTTCGTTTCTGGTATTCATAGAATACCCGGGATTTCGTTAGGAGATCCTAAGAGGGCTCTAGGTGTTCGAAGAGTCAGTCCACAGGGCTGGGCTTAAGCTGGGTATTAAGGTAAAGCCCAGTTACTAGGCTGAGGAAGCGTCCTCCGAAGGTTCTAGCGAGCATAGTCAGGGCGAGCAATACGACATATACAGCAGTACGCTCCGTCGGCGAGACTACGTAAAGGGTGATTTCTTTATGGCATCAGTCCCCATGTCCCTCTCTTATATGTTGTTATTCTTTTGTTCTAAATACCTATTATGAATACGAGATTACGATTTTTTATGAATAGTTGTTTTATATGTTGACGTTATTATATTTTTCTGGAAATAGCCACCTACTTAACATTCACTATGTCTGCATGTCTAATGTGCTCTTTTAAACTAAAGTTAGAGTTATAGACAATTCCTAACCACGGTCTAATCATAACCTGTTTAGTTTAACAGGCATCAATTAGTATTGGTGTCTGCCATGCTAGATAAAATAACTTGCTGAACACCCTGTTTGTTAGAGTAGTCTAGGGTAAGCCGGGCCGAGTCCGATTATGCCGGCGGCTAGGGCAAGCAGTATGATCCCCAAAGTGACATAGGGCTTTCATGGATGCCTTCGTCCCGAACCGTGAGTAGGACCGTCATTAAGGTAGGGCGGTTTATTAGAAACCTCGGATGTGGTACGCCTTTAGACACAGAAAATAGTTGAAATCTAGGCTAAGACATGTCTAAAATATTCGAATTTAGGTCATTCAACATATAGGAACAGTATAACATAGAATCAGAACTCATCTATAAAACACTTCTAGGATTAATTAGACTTAAACCTAGTGGAGAATGAATCACCCTCTCATCAAAGTATTTGATGAAGATTGCATAACTGGACCATAAGATAGGAGTTAGGATAAAAGGCTAGTTACTACTAAGCCGTTGCCACTTCCCTGGGAGTACGATATTTAACTTAATAAAATCGTAGATACTTTCCAACAGACTAGCTACACGATAGGTACTCTGCCTTAGGTTCTGGCTGATTAAGTGACACCATAGAGACTAAATGTGACAATTAGTCAATCACAGTCCTTAATTATTCATAATCAACATAGGGTAAAATAACACCTATTTAGCACGTCAACCGGAATACCATCAGATTTTTGGCGCCGTTGCCGGGGAAATATCATAATGAATTTAGGATTATTGGCCACAATTCTAGAAACTTATGATAGGTAGCGGTAGTAACCTAGACTTTTGATTTACACTTATCTTATACCAGTTAGACAATCACTTTCCTAAATATAGGATTATCATAACTAATTAATTTTAGATAATATCTGAAATTAAGACACTTAGGATAATCAAATTTTAGAAAATTATTCTAAAACCATATTGAGGAAATTTACCTGCTTTCTGAATAAAATTCAAAATCCATAAAAATATTTTTCTTGCTTTCTTATTTCACTTTCCTATTTTTGTTATTTGTTATTTCTAACCAGACTGTGCACTCAGAAATGAAGAGAACAAGAGCAGCTACTAACCAGGCAAAGAAAATAGAAAACCCTGACACTCCAGGACCAAAGAAGACAAAGCCGGAAGGCCCATCAAGGCCTGCACCAGAAATACCATGAGGGACTCTTCCTTCACAACCAGTGGAAGTAAACTCAAGCCCTGATGCCAGTGGACTAGTGAGACGATTCCTGAACAGCCGTGAGCATAGTCCCACGGAAGAAGATCCTTCTGAGGATACCTTCCCTCCTAGAGAAGAACCCCAGAGATCTCCAGTTCACCCTCCTACTGACCAAACCCAAAATTCACCAACCTCTCCTACATACACCCGAACACCCAACGAGCGCACCCCTTCATCCGGGGGGAGTACTAACGGTTATCATTCAATGTTGTCCGTGCAGATAGACACGTTGGCTCAAAGGGTCTATGAGATGGACCAAGGGATTGCCAGCAGACTGTGTCATTTAGACCAACTCAGTCTGAATATCACAACTAACGTAGACCGACTCAGAGCCACAGTCAGTCTTCAGGAGAACCAAGGTGCACAACTACTCCGAGAGATGGCTGATTTACGCCGTGAGTAGAACAGGCAGAGGGATGAGATGAGAGCCATACGCATAGAAATGCGAAGCATTCGAACAGAACTACAGGAGATCAGAGATAAAGGTCGCTGAAAAAGGGAAGATTCTTTTACTTTTATTCTTAGCAAATAATTCGTTTGAACTAAACCAGAATAATTGACCCATATTTTTCTATTTTTCAAACTTTTTAAAGGGTCCTTTATATTCTACAATTTTCTTCAGACATTTTATTTTTCATGAAAAACAAAAGTTTTGCAAATACAGTTTATTTTTCACTAATTAAATTGTACAAACTCAGTTTTTGTTTTTCTGAAATTCTTGCTGAATTTAAGTTGGGATAAAATTAGGGTAGTCATGATTTTCGAAAAAAAAAAAGAGACTGAGGAATTTTTGCATAAGAGTTTTTAACAACTTCTGAATTTAATTGGATAAACATGAAGCCTTGTTAAAAATTATGATAATTTTTGGTATCTTGAGATTTTCAGGGAATTACAAAAAAACATATTTTTTTTCTCGGAATTGGCACGCGTCCCGAAGCAACCCGGGACGGGCGTCCCGAAGGCCGCCCCTTCTATAAAAATTCAATTTTTTTTTTCATTTTCTCTCAAATCTAAAACCAAAAATTCATCTCTCTAAATATTTCTCTCTAGCTTCTCTCTTCAAATTTTTGGCAAACTATCCAAAGTTTAGAAATTCGAGTTTCCCTCCAAAATTTGAATTTTAAACTTCACCCAAAAATTTGAATTTCCCTCCAAAATTCGATTTTCCCGCCAAAAATTTAAAATCTTTCCCTAACCTAATTTCATCCTTCTGAATTCAAATTCACCTCCAGAATTTGAGTTTAAAGATTCTTTCCCACCTAAACTCTCTCGTACGTTTTCAATGGCTCCCAAACGTGCTCGTACCACATCTACCATGACAGTTACCTCAATGGCGCATCCTTTTATGCTGTTTCCCTCCAGCACAGCATACCAAGAGAGATGCCTTTGGTACATCGGGCGTACGATACTGACGGGCAGAACGTTGGATTGGGCAGCAGTACAAACGCTAGGAGTAGAGACGGAAGTCAGACGCATACTCGACGTGCCACCTTACAGTCGAGTGTTCATCGTCACAGAGCCCACATACCTGGAGCTGGTATGTGAGTTCTATGCATCTTTTACTTGCCACCAGGAGCAGATCACATTCTGCTTGGGCGGAATAGATCGGTCGATGAGCATGGCCGAGTTCGGCGTCGCCCTAGGTATCTGGCAGAGAGATGAGCTGGATACGCCCGCATACACCACATCAGTTCGGGACTTCACGTCTGCAGACGTCTCCACTGCTTGGGCTCAGATCTGCATGACGGGTGCCCCATACCAGCATGGCTTTGCAAAAGCCACAGGTATTTATCCTACTCTTCGTTACCTGCACGCTATCATTGCACATACATTGTCAGGACGGCGGACGGCTCCCGGAACTGTCACCCAGATGGAGACATTCCTTCTAGCCAACATGCACATGGGATCTATGGTAGAGATGGCTAGACTCATCACGGTCGTCATGCGAGGATTCGCTACAGACACCAGGAAACAGTGTCTGGGGCTCGGATCGTACACCACCAGGCTAGCCCTCTACCTGGAGTTAGACATAGAGGGCTCAGAGCTGACCTTGGTCGCCCCGACCACCATTCCCGCTAATATTACCATTCTACGGAACATGGGAATGGTTGTCCGGGATGCGAATGGCCGCGACACCATCCACACGGAGCAAACAGGACAAGCATCGGCATCAGAAGCATTTCCAGTGCATATCCCTCCGTCCGAGACGTTCGTGCCACGTACTGCCTTCGAATGACACATGTCGCACGGATTGGCAGAACTATCGGCCCGATACAGTCGAGACATGGACAGGATTGACAAACTGCTGACGATGATGGAGGACAGGATTGACAGATGGTTGGCGATGATGGATGACAGGATCGCCATGAACACCAGCAGGATTGAGGAGATACATCAGCAGACTTCCCGAGTAGCGAAAAACTTCAAGTTTGACTTTACAGCAGAACTCGGTCCACTGGACGACGATCCATCGGGTTCTTAGTTTCTCTCTCATTCTTTCCTTTCTTTTGTTTTTGTTTTTCTTGTTCTATGTGTATAAACATGTATGGGCTGTATGACGTATGAATCTATGTACAAAAATTGATTTATATGACATACAGATTTGTTTGCATTATTTTGCTTTTATGTCTTTCTCACCCATAGTGTAGGTAAGCATCTTGTCTTTGTGTTTTATTTTAAAATAAGTGTGGGGTAATTAGATATGCATGACCACTGAGGACAGTGCCAGAATTAAGTGTGGGGTAGCAGTGCACGGTGCACTGTAGCAGTTTGCAAAAATTTTTGCATGATTTTGCTTGTTTTCCCCGTATTTTCACACCCTTCCAAAAAAATTTCAAAAATTTTCCGTCTTTCAGACTTCTAAATGCAGTATGCTTGGTTAAACAATTGCTTACGTCTATGATATGTAGGTAGTATGTTATGGTTAGTAGGAGATAATTGATGACTACTGCTGAACTAATTGATTAGGAATAGGGAATTCCTGATAACTGAGCACAACTTTGTCTGGATTAGAGACTGATGCGATTCCGGTTGACGTACTAAATAGGTGTTATTTTACCCTATGTCGATTATGATTAATTAAGGACTGTGATTGACTAATTGTCACGTTTAGTCTTATGGTGTCACTTAATCAGCCAGAATCTAAGGCAGAGTACCTAGCGTGTAGCTAGTCTATTGGAAAGTATCTACGATTTTACTAAGTTAATTATCGTACTCCTAGGGAAGTGGCAACGGCTTAGTAGTAACTAGCCTCTTATCCTAACTCTTATCTTATGATCCAGTTATGCAATCTTCATCAAATACTTTGATGAGAGGGTGATCCATTCTCCACTAGGTTCAAGTCTAATTAACCCTAGAAGTGTTTTAAAGATAAGTTCTGATTCTATGTTATACTGTTCCTATATGTTGATTGACCTATATTCGAGTGTTTTAGATATATCTTAGCCTGGAATGCAACTATGTTCTGTGTCTAAAGGTGTACCACATCTGAGTCTCTATGCTACCGCCCCCTATCATTAAGGTAAACGGCCCTACTCACGGTACGAACAAAGACAGTTATGAAAGCCCTATGTCACTTTCGGGGATCACTCTGAAGGCTCGTAATCGCTGGCATAACGCTCTACTCAGCCTACCTAGACTACTCTAACAAGCCAGGTGTTCAGCATGTTATTTTATCTAGTATGGCAGACACCAATACTAATTGATGCCTGTTAAACTAAACAGGTTATGAATAGACCGTGGTTAGGAATTGTCTATAACCCTATTTTAGTTTAAAAGAAACTACATTAGACATGCAGACATAATGATTATTTAGCAGGTGGCTATTTCCGGAAAAACATAATAACTTCAACATACAAAACAACTATTCATAAAATCATAATCTGATATTCATAATTGATGTTTAGGACAAAGCAATAAAACATATAAGAGAGGGGTATGGGGACTGATGCCATAAAGAAATCACCCTTTACTTAGTCTCGCCTACAGAGCGTACTGCTGTATACGTCGTATTGCCGCCCTGACTCTGCTCGCCAGAACCTTCGGAGGACGCTTCCTCAGCCTAGTAGCTAGACTTTACCTTACGTCCTGGGCTTAAGCCTAGCCCTGTGGACTGACTCTTCGAACGCCTAGAGCTCTCTTAGGGTCTCCTAACGAAACCCCGGGTATTCTATGAATACCGGAAACGAACCTATCTATAGAAACCTAAGATCTGAGACTATTTCTCAGAAACTAAAACAAAACACTAATAAGAAAGAAAACTGAGATCCGAGTCTCTGAGTGAGTTGTGTACTGGAAAATTGTACACTGGAAACCACTTAATGACTCAGATCGAGTGGAGAGGGATGATTCAACTGCTGGAGGCCTGGGGTATTTATAGCAGCTTCCCGGAGTGAAAAATTCTGAAAAATTCGATGTGGGACAGCTTCTGGCGGCTCGGGACGCCCGTCCTGATTCGTTGACCAGGTTCGGGACGCCCGTCCCGGTTCAGGACGCCCGTCCTGGCGGTTTGACCGGGTCGGGACGCCCGTCCCGGGTTCGGGACGCCCGTCCCGGACCTTTGACCGGGTCAACATTTCCAAAAATTGCGTTTTTGCCCCAGAATTTGCTGTTTTCGTCTACTTTTCACCTGACACTTCCAAAATCATAAAAACCGTGAAATCAAGTAAATAGTAAACAATTAATGTCAATTTACTCTCAATTTCACATTAAACATATATAAAAACATGCTAAAAATGTGATACGATTTTCGCGTATCAGATAACCCCACACTTAGCTTTTTGCTTGTCCTCAAGCAAAGTCTACATGGAGTTAGTGATTTTAAACCGTAGTGCAGTCACTTAAATTCCTAATCATGTTTTTATTCCAAAAATTCTTCAGACAATTCTTAACACAGGTCTGATTGGTTAGGTTGCTATGACAAGGTCTCACATGTCTCTAGTAGTTTGTTATGATCAGGCAGAAAATAAATCAACAACTAGGTTGGACTTTTTTCTTAGTCACAGGGTCTTCCTGATGTGTAGTGTGTGTACTAGTCTAGACCAGATAGTCAACACAATGAACTCTTATCTTAACTGCTACCAGATAATACTTCGACCTATCGCTAGACATACTGACAACAGATAACTTTCTGAGTTCTGAGCTTTGGTGATCAGATTTTTAATGTTTTAGCACTTAGTTATTTTCTTTATAGATTCAGGGTATTTCGAGTTTGCTTAGAACACGTCAACTTCAACTACCCATGTAGCGAGTCCCACTCCGATGACTCCCAGATCTACACGACCTTAGGGCATCAGGCTTTAAGTTCCCCGAAGGAGTGGTGCTCGAGTAGCGAAGGCCGCTGGCAAACTACCCTATTGTAATTAACTTCCTTAAGTTCTTTTCACTTTTAGCTCAGAGTCTCATCTAGTCATTCTAACTGCCAATATATCCACAACTGGTCTAATTTTATCTAGTTAAGTCTCGAATAGGCAATTGGTTGAGGTCTCTAATCCAGACAAGGTTGTGCTCAGTTATCAGGAATTCCCTATTCCTAATCAATTAGTCCAAGATAGCTATCAACTATCTCCTACTAACCATAACATACTACCTACATATCATAGACATAAGCAATTTGTTTAACCAAGCATACTGCATTTAGAAGTCTGAAAGATGGAAAAATTCTGAAAAATTTTGGAAGGGTGTGAAAATACAGGGAAAACAAGCAAAAGCATGCGAAAATTTTTTTCAAACTGCTTCAAACTGCTACAGTGCACCGTGCACTGCTACCCCACACTTAAGTTTGGCACTGTCCTCAGTGTTCATGCATAGCTAATTACCCCACACTTATTTGAAGACAAGAAATAAAACATAAAAAACAAGAAACAAAATAATGCTACAATTCTGTATGTCATATAAATCAATTTTGTACAAAGATTCATAGTCATACAGCCCAGACATACACAAAGAACAAGATAAACAAAAGACAAAGAAAAAGAAAGAAAGAAGGGGATAGAGAGACTAAGAACCCGGCGGGTCGCCATCCAGTGGACCGAGGTCTGTTAAGTCAAACTCGAAGTTCTCCGCTACTCGGGCAGTCTGCTGATGTATCTCCTCAATCCTACTGGTGATCATGGCGATCCTGTCATCCATCACCGCCAGTCGTCTGTCAATCCTGTCATCCATCATTGCCAGCCGTCTGTCGATCCGGTCCATGTCTCGACTGTATCGTGCCGATAGTTCTGCCAATCCGTGCGACATGTGTCGTTCGAAGGCAGTACGTGGCACGAACGTCTCGGATGGATGGATATGCGGTGGAGCTGCTTCTGATGCCGAAGCCTGTCCTGGCTGCTCTGTGTGGATGGTGTAGCGGCCGCTCGCATCCCGGACAACCATTCCCATGTTCCGTAGGATGGTAACGTCTGTGGGAATAGTGGTTGGGGCGACCAGAGTAAGCTCCGAGCCCTCTATGTCCAACTCCAGGTAGCGGGCTATCCTGGTGATGAATGGCCCGAGCCCCAGACACTGTTTCCGAGTGTCCGTAGCAAAACCCCGCATGATGACTGTGATAAGTCGAGCCATCTCTACTGTAGATCCCATATGCATGTTGGCCAAGAGGAATGTCTCCATCTGGGTGACATTCCCGGGGGCCGTCCGTCGTCCTGACAAAGTGTGTGCAATAATGGCATGTAAGTAGCGAAGAGCAGGATAGATACCTGTGGCTTTCGCAAAGCCATGCTGGTAGGGAACACCCGTCATACAGATCTGAGCCCAAGCAGTGGAGACCTGCAGAAGTGAAGTCCCGAACTGCTGTGGTGTAGGCGGGCGTATCCAGCTCCTCTCTCTGCCAGATACCCAAAGCGATGCCGAACTCGGCCATGCTCATCGACCGATCTATTCCGCCTAAGCGGAATGTGATCTGCTCCTGGTGGCATGCAAAGGATGCATAGAACTCACATACCAGCTCCAGGTACGTGGGCTCTGTGACGATGAATACTCGACTGTAGGGTAGTACATCGAGTATGCGTCTGACCTCAGCCTCTACTCCCAGTGTCTGTACTGCTGCCCAATCCAGCGTTCTGCCCGTCAGAATCGTGCGTCCGATGTACCCAGTGCATCTCTCCTGATATGCTGTGCTGGAGGGAAACAGCATAAAAGGATGTGTCACTGAGGTAACTGTCATAGTGGATGGGGTACGAGCACGTTTGGCAGCCATTTGGTTTGAAAGTGTTTGAGAGACTTTTGGGGATTTTAGGTAGGAAGGAAGGTTCGAATTCGAATTCTGGAGGTGAATTTGAATTCAAAAGGGTGAAATTAGGCTAGGGAAAGATTTCGAAATTTTTGGCGGGAAATTCGAATTTTGGAGGGAAATTCGAATTTGGAAGGAAATTTAAAATTTAAATTTTGGAGGGAAACTTGAAATTTTAAATTTGAAAAGTTTGCCAAAGGTGAAGAGAGAGTTATTTGAGAGAGGTGGATTTTTGGAAGTGAATTTTGAGGGAAAAATGAAAAAATTGAGATTTTATAGAAGGGGAGGCCTTCGGGACGCCCATCCCGGAGGAAGGACTCCCGTCCCGCTGGACGCCCGTCCCGGGTTGCCTCGGGACGTGTGCCAATTCCGAAAATGTTTTTTTTTTCCTTAATTCCTGCAAATCTCAGTATACCAAAAATAATCATAATTTTTAACAAGGCTTCCTGTTTATCCAATGAAATTCAGAAGTTGTTAAAAAAACTCTATGCAAAAATTCCTCAGTCTCACTTTTTCGAAAATCATACTACCCTAATTTTATTCTTATTTAAATTCAGCAAGAAAAACAAAAATTTGAATTTATACAATTTAGTTAATGAAAAATAAACTGTAATTGCAAAATTTTCGTTTTTCATAGAAATAAAATGTCTGAAGAAAATTGTTGAAAATAAAGGACCCTTAAAAATGTTTGAAAAATAGAAAAATATGGGTCAATTATTCAAGTTTCAGTTCAAACTTATTATTTGCTGAAAATAAAAGTAAAAGAATCTTCCCTTTTTAACGAATCCTGTCTCTGATCTCCTGTAGTTCTGTCCGAATGCTTCGCATTTCTATGCGTATTGTTCGCATCTCATCCCTCTGCCTGTTTTGCTCACTGCGTAGATCAGCCATCTCTCGGAGTAGTTGTGCACCTTGGTTCTCCTGGAGATTGACCGTGGCTCTGAGTCGGTCTACGTTAGTTGTGATGTTCAGACTGAGTTGGTCTAAATGACACAGTCTGCTGGCAATCCCTTGGTCCATCTCATAGACCCTTTGAGTTAGTGTGTCTATCTGCACGGACAACAGTGAATAATAACCGTTAGTACTCCCCGCAGATGAAGGGGTGCGCTCGTGAGGTGTTGGGGTGTATGCAGGAGAGGTCGGTGAATTCTGGGTTTGATCAGTAGGGGGTGGATTTAGAGGAACTCTCTGGGTAGGAGGGTGAATTGGAGATCTCTGGGGTACTTCTCTAGGAGGGAAGGTATCCTCAGAAGGATCTTCTTCCGTGGGACTATGCTCACGGGTGTTCAGGAATCGTCTCACTAGTTCACTGGCATCAGGGCTCGAGTACTTCTACTGGTTGTGAAGGAAGAGTCCCTCGTGGTACTTCTGGTGCGGGTCTAGAGGGGCCTTCTGGTTTCGTCTTCTTTGGTCCTGGAGTGTCAGGGTTTTCTGTTTTCTTTGCCTGGTTAGTAGCTGCTCTTGTTCTCTTCATCTCTGAGTGCAAAGTCTGGTTAGAAATAACAAATAACAAACATAGGAAAGTGAAGACAACGAGAAAAATATTTTTATGGATTTTAAAATTTATTTAGAAAGCAGGTAAATTTCCTCAATATGGTTCTAGAATAATTTTCTAAAATTTGATTATCCTAAGTCTCTTAATTCCAGATATTATCTAAAATTAATTAGTTATGATAATCCTATATTCAGGAAAGTGATTGTCTAACTGGTATAACTAAGTGTTAATCAAAAGCCTAGGTTACTACCGTTACCTATCATAAGTCTCTAGAATTGTGGCCAATAATCCTAAATTCATTATGATATTTCCCCGGCAACGGCGCCAAAAATCTGATGCGATTCCGGTTGACGTACTAAATAGGTGTTATTTTACCCTATGTCGATTATGATTAATTAAGGACTGTGATTGACTAATTGTCACGTTTAGTCTTATGGTGTCACTTAATCAGCCAGAATCTAAGGCAGAGTACCTATCGTGTAGCTAGTCTATTGGAAAGTATCTACGATTTTACTAAGTTAATTATCGTACTCCCAGGGAAGTGGCAACGGCTTAGTAGTAACTAGCCTCTTATCCTAACTCTTATCTTATGATCCAGTTATGCAATCTTCATCAAATACTTTGATGAGAGGGTGATCCATTCTCCACTAGGTTCAAGTCTAATTAACCCTAGAAGTGTTTTAAAGATAAGTTCTGATTCTATGTTATACTGTTCCTATATGTTGATTGACCTATATTCGAGTGTTTTAGATATATCTTATCCTATATGAGTCTCTATGCTACCGCCCCCTATCATTAAGGTAAACGGCCCTACTCACGGTACGAACAAAGACAGTTATGAAAGCCCTATGTCACTTTCGGGGATCACTCTGAAGGCTCGTAATCGCTGGCATAACGCTCTACTCAGCCTACCTAGACTACTCTAACAAGCCAGGTGTTCAGCATGTTATTTTATCTAGTATGGCAGACACCAATACTAATTGATGCCTGTTAAACTAAACAGGTTATGAATAGACCGTGGTTAGGAATTGTCTATAACCCTATTTTAGTTTAAAAGAAACTACATTAGACATGCAGACATAATGATTATTTAGCAGGTGGCTATTTCCGGAAAAACATAATAACTTCAACATACAAAACAACTATTCATAAAATCATAATCTGATATTCATAATTGATGTTTAGGACAAAGCAATAAAACATATAAGAGAGGGGTATGGGGACTGATGCCATAAAGAAATCACCCTTTACTTAGTCTCGCCTACAGAGCGTACTGCTGTATACGTCGTATTGCTCGCCCTGACTCTGCTCGCCAGAACCTTCGGAGGACGCTTCCTCAGCCTAGTAGCTAGACTTTACCTTACATCCTAGGCTTAAGCCTAGCCCTGTGGACTGACTCTTCGAACGCCTAGAGCTCTCTTAGGGTCTCCTAACGAAACCCCGGGTATTCTATGAATACCGGAAACGAACCTATCTATAGAAACCTAAGATCTGAGACTATTTCTCAGAAACTAAAACAAAACACTAATAAGAAAGAAAACTGAGATCCGAGTCTCTGAGTGAGTTGTGTACTGGAAAATTGTACACTGGAAACCACTTAATGACTCAGATCGAGTGGAGAGGGATGATTTCAACTGCTGGAGGTCTGGGGTATTTATAGCAGCTTCCCGGAGTGAAAAATTCTGAAAAATTCGATGTGGGACAGCTTCTGGCAGCTCGGGACGCCCGTCCTGATTCGTTGACCAGGTTCGGGACGCCCGTCCCGGTTCAGGACGCCCGTCCTGGCGGTTTGACCGGGTTTGGGACGCCTGTCCCGGACCTTTGACCGGGTCAACATTTCCAAAAATTGCGTTTTTGCCCCAGAATTTGCTGTTTTCGTCTACTTTTCACCTGACATTTCCAAAATCATAAAAACCGTGAAATCAAGTAAATAGTAAACAATTAATGTCAATTTACTCTCAATTTCACATTAAAACATATATAAAAACATGCTAAAAATGTGATACGATTTTCGCGTATCAGAGACCTCAGCCAATTGCCTGTTCGAGACTTAACTAGATAAAATTAGACCAGTTGTGGATATATTGGCAGTTAGAATGACTAGATGAGACTCTGAGCTAAAAGTGAAAAGAAACAAAAGAAAGTTAATCAAATGAGGGTAGTTTGCCAGCGGCCTTCGCTACTCGAGCACCACTCCTTCAGGGAATTTAAAGCCTGATGCCCTAAGGTCGTGTAGATCTGGGAGTCATCGGAGTGGGACTCACTACATGGGTAGTTGAAGTTGACGTGTCCTAAGCAGACTCAAAATACCCTGAATCTATAAAGAAAATAACTAAATGCTAAAACATTAAAAATCTGATCACCAAAGCTCAGAACTCAAAAAGTTGTCTACTGTTAATATGTCTAGCGATGGGTCGAAGTGTTATCTGGTAGTAGTTAAAACAAGAGTACATTGCGTTGACTATCTGGTCTAGACTAGTACACACACTACACATCAGGAAGACCCTGTGACTAAGAAAAAAAGTTCAACCTAGTTGTTGATTTGCTTTCTGCCTAATCATAACAAGCTACTAAAAACATCTGAGACCTTGTCATAGCAACCTAACCAGTCAAACCTGTGTTAAGACTTGTCTGAAGAATTTTTGGAATAAAAACATGACTAGGAAATTAAGTGACTGCACTACGATTTAGAATCACTAACTTCAGGTAGACTTTGCTTGAGGACAAGCAAAAAGCTAAGTGTGGGGTTATCTGATACGCGAAAATCGTATCACCTTTTTACCATGTTTTTATGTATGATTTCGGGTGAAATTGAGGGCAAATTGATCTTAATTGTTTGTTATTTACTCAATTTCACAGTTTTTATGATTTTGGAAGTGTCAGGTGAAAAGTAGACGAAAACAGCAAATTTTGGGGTAAAAACGCAATTTTTGGAAATGTTGACTTGGTCAAAGGGTCAGGACGGGCGTCCCGACCCAGTCAAACCGCCGGGACGGGCGTCCCGACCTGGTCAACAGATCAGGATGGGCGTCCCAATCCGGGACGGGCGTCTCGAACCCCCAGAACCAGTCCCACATCGAATGTTTGATGAAAAATCACCCCGGGAAGTTGCTATAAATACCGCAGGCCTCCAGCAGTTGAAATCATTCCTCTCCACTCGATCTGAGTCATTTAGTGCTTTCCAGTGTACACTTCTCTAGTACAAAACTCACTCAGAGACTCGGATCTCAGTTTTCTTTCTTATTAGTGTTTTGTTTTAGTTTCTGAGAAATAGTCTCAGATCTTAGGTTTCTATAGATAGGTTCGTTTCTGGTACTCATAGAATACCTGGGATTTCGTTAGGAGATCCTAAGAGGGCTCTAGGCGTTCGAAGAGTCAGTCTATAGGGCTGGGCTTAAGCTGGGTATTAAGGTAAAGCCCAGTTACTAGGCTGAGGAAGCGTCCTCCGAAGGTTCTAGCGAGCAGAGTCAGGGCGAGCAATACGACATATACAGCAGTACGCTCCGTCGGCGAGACTACGTAAAGGGTGATTTCTTTATGGCATCAGTCCCCATGTCCCTCTCTTATATGTTGTTATTCTTTTGTTCTAAATACCTATTATGAATACGAGATTACGATTTTTTATGAATAGTTGTTTTATATGTTGACGTTATTATATTTTTCCGGAAATAGCCACCTACTAAACATTCACTATGTCTGCATGTCTAATGTGCTCTTTTAAACTAAAGTTAGAGTTATAGACAATTCCTAACCATGGTCTAATCATAACCTGTTTAGTTTAACAAGCATCAATTAGTATTGGTGTCTGCCATGCTAGATAAAATAACCCGTTGAACACCCTGTTTGTTAGAGTAGTCTAGGGTAAGCCGGGCCGAGTCCGATTATTCCGGCGGCTAGGGCAAGCGGTATGATCCCCGAAGTGACATAGGGCTTTCATGGATGCCTTCGTCCCGAACCGTGAGTAGGACCGTCATTAAGGTAGGGCGGTTTATTAGAAACCTCGGATGTGGTACGCCTTTAGACACAGAACATAGTTGCAATCCAGGCTAAGACATGTCTAAAATATTCGAATTTAGGTCATTCAACATATAGGAACAATATAACATAGAATCAGAACTCATCTATAAAACACTTCTTGGATTAATTAGACTTAAACCTAGTGGAGAATGAATCACCCTCTCATCAAAGTATTTGATGAAGATTGCATAACTGGACCATAAGATAAGAGTTAGGATAAAAGGCTAGTTACTACTAAGCCGTTGCCACTTCCCTGGGAGTACGATATTTAACTTAATAAAATCGTAGATACTTTCCAACAGACTAGCTACACGATAGGTACTCTGCCTTAGGTTCTGGCTGATTAAGTGACACCATAGAGACTAAATGTGACAATTAGTCAATCATAGTCCTTAATTATTCATAATCAACATAGGGTAAAATAACACCTATTTAGCACGTCAACCGGAATACCATCACTAAACTAACAGTTAAAGGTTAGCCTACTAGAAATAACCACAAGAGTACTGCAGGTAATACAATGCTGCGGCATTCACGCCCAAAATGCAAGTACAAACCATAGATGAATCTAAGTATACAAATATACTTTCAGTTTTCATATCAATTCTACAGCATGTCTGGTTCCACCCAGACTACTTGATCTACTAGTCTAGATCCCCGATAACATCGTCTCATGGAGTACGAAGTACCATTGACCTAGCGCAACACTAGTCAGTGAATTTGGTCATTTCCACTGCAATATTGAGTGCACTTCCGTGTCTTACTGCTTCCGCAGTCTCAATCTAGTGCCACATAACTATCACATCCACTAGCTCCCCTCCGCTAGAAGGCCAGACACTAGTTCAATTCATACATTGGACAGTCGTAACCGCAAGTGATGTTAAATCAGTTTAATGTAATTACATGAATAAACTAAGCATCGCCCCATACAAGAACCCAACATAAACACAGAAAGCAATGCTACATCATACTCGTCATCATAATCAAAACAGTGTATTCAACATGTTCATACTTAACTACGCCACCGCATCTTCAGGTTAAAAATATATATTTTGCTGAAACGAATCATGAAAGACAAGGATTAACGTAATAGGATAAACAGTCCCTAGGTCCATATTGACACCAGTCAATCCAAGACGGAGTCAATCCCAAGACGAAAAACATATCAATCCCAAAACATTTTTAATCAATCCTTGAACCCATGTAACTATTCTCATATTACAAAGAACATTTAATTACAAAATAGTAGCAAATTGAAGAAATGGAGAGAGGATTACTCTGGGTCGGAGATCACCCTACTACCCAAATTAGTTTAATCAACGTACTACTGCCCTTCGCTCCCTCTGCTTGATGCTCCAACGTCTTTACTGCACAGCTGATGAACACTTCAGCAAGTCACCCTGCTCACTCTCGGGTTTTTCCCTACTAAGAGTTAGTCTAAAACTAAAAAGAAAAGCTAAACTATCTAAGAAAACTAAGAAAAACCAATCTCCCTAAACTCGGCCAACAACCAAAACTAAGCTACTAACTAAGCCTAAAAACTAACAAACTCAATCCTCTCGGTTTGTCACATATATATAGAGCCTCTTTGTGTACCGGGAGCCATTACCAAGCTGTCATCTATCCATAATTCTGGAATTTTCTCCAAAAATTCCAGCAAATAACTGAATAAATTCCAGCTGCCTTGTGAAGTTCTTGTCTTCTTCCTCTGTTTGCTGCAGGATCTTCAGCCGAATTCCAACTGCTTTGTGAGATCTTTGTTGTTTTCTTCTGCTTGTTGCAGGATCTTCAGCAGGATTCCAGATGCTTTCTGAATTTTCTTGTATTTTTTTCTGCCACGTTTCAAATAAAACAAACTATAAAGAAAATGGCTGAATAATACAACTGAATTTTTATTCTCTTTTTACCCTTGTCACAATAAATCAATTCAAATTAATTCCCAAATAATAATAAATAAATACAGCTCGTCCACATTTTGAAAATTAATTCAATTAAATTGACTTTTAACAATAAATCCACATTTTTAGGTAAAAAGAGAGAAAATATCAAATCAACACATTTTCATTCCATTTTCCAAATAAATTCAGTTAATTCCCAAATAAAACGTGGCAAATTGGATGTGAATAACTCTATTATTTTAGAGTTATCAGCTGTGAAAGTGTGCGAGCAACAAATGATTTAGGGGTTGGCTGTGTGCCCCCTTTTATAGAGGACTGGTGTGTGTGGGCCGAGGCATTGTAGCGTGGGCTGAGGCACAAGACCGAGAATGTTGGGAACCCTAACGGTGCCCTAGTGGCATGGGCCATGGCCCATGGGATGACTCTAAACCCTACCCATCCCTAGATGGCTATAAATAGGGATAGATGAGCAAGGGAGAAGGGTTAGCAAGAGACAGATGAGAGAGAGATAGAGTAATCGAGGGTAGCATAGATAGGCTAGGGTTGTTCTATCTTGTAGGCTTGTGTGGCCTCGCAGCTTTGTGCATAGTTACGAATTCATTGTAATTCCTTACTATTGAATGATATAGAAAGGTTGGGCGAGTTGCATGTAATTATTGTTGGCTTATATCTTTACTGGTGATTTTGTCTGTTGTGTGTGTACTTGCGATTGCGCATGTGCGCGTGCAAGTTGGGTTGAGTGTCGTGAACTAGTGGCTATACCAGGAAGAGGCACTTCGTGACAAAAGTGGTATCAGAGCGCATTTTAACCCTTGCGGAAATGTCTAGTTCGTCCGAAGAATCGCGTAGGGCAATATCGATACGTCTTGACAGTACAGTGAACCCTCATGCCACAACTGCAGAGCAGTTGACAAGGTTGGAGACGTTGTTTACGCATCATGTGCAAGCGATTGGTGTGCTAGAACATGTGGAGAATGCTCATCCTTTGATAGATCAAATCCAAGGACCACCATATGTGGTGGCGGATTTACACCAACTCCAAGAGATAGTCGATAATATGAAGGTAAGCTTTCAAAATAGCATCGACGCACTCCAAGCTAGTGTTGCGGCACTGCAATCTAATACTGCTGTAGCCAGTGTTAGACAACCGTTGTTCAGGGTGTCTGAGCCTCAAACATATTCGGGTGTTTGGGATGCGACGGTGATTAGGAGTTTCTTGTGGGATCTGGAGAAATACTTTGCGACAGCTAGAGTCCCAGAGAGTGAACAAGTGGCAATTACATCGTTGTTCCTCACAGACACTGCCAAGTTATGGTGGCAGACAAGGGAAACGGACCCTACGGAAGAAGAAGTACAATCTTTCAAACACATGAAGGAGGAATTGATGGAGCAATTCTTGCCAAAGAATTCCGCATGGATGGCTCATGAGAGCTTGAAGAGACTAGAATAGACGGGGACTATTCAAGAGTATGTGAATCAATTCTCTGCAATACTTCTTAATATACATAACATGTTCGAGGAGGACAAGTTGTTCAACTTTTTGTTAGGGTTGAAAAAGTGGGCTAGGATTGAGCTAATGAGGCAGAACCCTAGGAATGTGAGGGAGGCCTATTCAATGGCGGAAAGATTGACAGACTTGCAATCTTCAGCTCCTCCTACCCCCGAGAGAAAGAGTGTTCCATTGAGGAGCAAGGGTAAGTCTTGGAATGACAAACCCAAGAAGAAAGATGGTGTTGTCGGGAAACCGAAGGATTTCAGTGTCAAGTGCTACAATTGTAGGGAGACTGAACACATGTCATATCAATGCCCTAAGCCAAGACGGAATCAAAATTTGGCTGTTGTCTAAATTGGAGATGAGACCGGAAGGGAATCACCTACTTGTGTGAATCCCATTCAATTGTGCAATGCTATTCAAGTGTCCGAGCGACCACAACCAGTGCATGGGTTGATGTACGTGAACGTGGTCATGAATGGTGTCAAGATGTGGGCAATGATAGACTCCGGTGCAATAAATAACTTTATGGCTGACAGAGAAGTCACGCGCTTGTAGTTGGCACTACAAGAAAGTTCCCACACCATTAAGACTGTCAATGCCGCGTAGCAACGGGTGAGAGGCAGTGCGATGGTGTCATTGAAGATTGGAGCTTGGGAAGGCCAGTGCAAGGTGACGGCCGTTCCATTGGATGACTTTGATCTATGGCATTGATGCCACATTTACGTGGATTGATGATCATGGACAAGGGGACACCAAATTTTGTACAGTGTATGTACAAAGACTTGGATCAAAAGGATGCAAAGGGAATGTTGTCGGCGATGCAGTTGCAGGATGGGCTAAGACAGGGTGAACCAACATTTGTGGTTGTTTTGTTGGAAGAGACAGACGTTGAGCACTCAGAGTTGCCTGAATCCATGTCCAAGGTGTTGGATGAGTTTGCTGATTTGATGCCAGACGAGTTACCCAAGGTGTTACCCCCGAGACGTGCCATTGATCACCAGATTGAGTTGGTACCTGGAGCAGTACCACCCGCGCAAACACCATATCGAATGGGACCAGCAGAGTTGTTGGAATTGAGGAAGCAGTTGGGTGAATTGCTGGAGGCACAATTTATTAGACCCTCAAAAGCCCCTTATGGTGCCCCTGCCTTGTTCCAAAAGAAGGCAGACGACTTGATGTAATTTTGTGTGGATTATCGAGCCTTGAACAAGTTGACGGTGAAGAACAAGTACCCTATCTCAAATCAGTTGGATTTGTTTGATAGGCTAGCAAAAGGGATGTACTTCACCAAAGTCGATTTGCGGTCAGGATATTGGCAAGTGCGGATTGCCAATGGTGATGAAGCCAAAACCACAGTAGTGACAATGTATGACTCATTTGAGTTTTAGTGATGCCTTTCGGCTTAACTAATGCCCCTGCTACATTTTGCAAGTTGATGAATGATGTTTTGTATGAATTTTTGGATAAATTCGTGGTTGTTTATTTAGGTGATATTGTCATCTATAGTGAGTCCTTAGAGGAGCACATTAGACAACTTAGATTTGTATTTGCAAAATTAAGGGAATATGTACTCTATATCAAGAGGGAGAAGTGCGAGTTTTGTAAAGAGGAAATTAAGTTCCTTGGGTACATAATTAGTCATGGGTCAGTGAGAATAGATCCTCGAAAGGTGGAAGCCATTGAAGGTTGGTCTGCCCCGACGTTAGTGGCGGAGTTGAGATCCTTCTTGGGATTTGCCAATTACTATCGAAGGTTCATTGGTGGGTATGCAAGTGTGGCAAGCCCTTTGACCGACCTCTTGAAGAAGGGAGTAGATTAGATGTGGAGTAAGGAGTGTGCGAAAGCATTCCAGAAGCTCAAGAGGGCAATTGTAACTGCTCTTGTGCTACAGTTGCCTAATTTTGAGGTGCCCTTTGAAGTGCACACGGATGCATCAAATCGTGGGATCAGGGGAGTGTTGATGCAAGAACACTACCCATTGGCATTCGAGAGCCGTAAGATGAAGGATTGTGAGCAGTAATATTCTGTCCATGAGAAGGAGATAACGGTTGTGATTCACTGCCTTACGGTTTGGAGGCACTATTTATTGGGATCGTCGTTCACTGTGGTGACAGACAATGTGGCGAATATATATTTTAAGACACAAAAGAAGTTGTCCGCAAAGCAAGCTCGATGGTAAGAGTTCTTGGCAAAATTTGACTTCAAGTGGGTGCATAGGGCGGGCAGGACAAATGTGGTGGTAGATGCATTGAGTAGGCATACTGAGTGCATGACCCTGTCAGCAGTTTCGATTGTGGAATCAGATTTTGCAGCAAAAATATGTGAGTATGCACCTAATGATTCAGTATTTCAAAATCTAATATCTTTAGTGCTGGATGGCACTGTGAGAAGGTATTGGCTCGATGATGGCATGTTGTATGCCAAAGGTGGGCGAGCCTATGTCCCTAGTGGAGAGTTGAGAAGGATATTGCTTAAGGAAGCACATGATTCGTTGTCGGCTAGTCATCCCGGCATTGAAAGAACTCGTTCTTTGTTAGCAAGAAGATTCTTTTGGCCAAGGATGGAGGATGTCATTGAAGCGTACGTCCGAACGTGTTTGGTGTGTCAATAAGACAAGGTTGAAAGGCTAAGGGAACCTGGTTTGTTACAACCTCTTCCTATTCTCGAGGGACCATGGTAGAGTATTTCGATGGATTTCATCTCTGGATTACCTAACGTGAATGACTTGAGGTCTATTTTTGTAATAGTTGATAGATTTTCGAAATATGCTGTATTTGTCCCTGCCCCATCATCTTGTCCAGCTGATGTTGCAGCTAAGTTATTTTTCAAACATGTTGTAAAGTACTTTGGTGTACCAAAGGACATAGTGAGTGACATGGATGCCAGATTTACTAGTAGATTTTAGGTGGCATTGTTTGGATTGTTGGGATCCGAATTGAAGTTTTTGACTGCCAATCATCCTCAGACCGATGGTCAGACGGAGAGGATCAATGCCTTGTTGGAGGAATACTTGAGGCATTATGTGACGGCAAGTCAGAAGAATTAGGTGAATCTTCTTGACTCAGCTCAGTTCTGTTACAATCTTCATCGATCTTCTGCAACGAAGATGAGCCCATTTGAGCTAGCGAATGGACAACAACCAACGACCCCATAGGATTTGGCAATGGCGGTACCAAGTGTTGGAACATGTCCAGCAGGTCAAAGATTTGCCAAGGCAAAGTACGAGATGATTGCCGAAGCAAGAGATAGTTTGGAGATGGCTCAAAAGAGGATGAAGAAGTATGCTAATAAGCATCGACGTGATGTGCAATTTGAGGTAGGTGACTTGATGTTGCTGAAATTGACTCCTCAAATTTGGAAGAAGATCAGTCGAAAAGCTGTTCATCGTGGATTGATACCTCATTATGATGGACCATTCGAGGTAATCAAAAAAGTGGGAAATGTTGCATATCGACTTAAGCTTCCGGACAGGTTAAAAGTTCATCCTACTTTTCATGTGAGTTACTTGAAGAAGTACAACAAAGATGAATTTGAAAGAGAAAGGTAGAAGTCTAGGAGGGCTCCACCTATGATTCGAAAACAGTTTAACAAGCTGGTTGAAAAGATTTTGGACCATCGGACTATGGGCCAAAGTAAGAAGAATCATAGGACTGACTTCCTTGTGCATTGGAAGGGGGAGGTCGAGATTGATGCCACGTGGGAAAGAGATGTGACCCTTTGGCAATTTGAGGATCACATTGTTGAATATTGGAAGCGACAAAGATCGACGAGGACGTCGATGGCTTAAGTGGGGGAGGTATGTGAGACCCTTTGTCCCGATGGTGCAGGGCAGCTCCGGCAGCAACTGTGCAACCGTGTGAGCAACAAATGATTTAGGGATTGGCTGTGTACCCCCTTTTATAGAGGACTGGTGTGCGTGAGCCGCGACATTGTAGCGTGGGCTGAAGCACCAGACTGGGAATGTTGGGAACCCTAACGGTGCCCTAGTGGCATGGGCCGTGGCCCATGGGATGACTCTAAACCCTAACCATCCCTAGATGGCTATAAATAGGAATAGATGGGCAAGGGAGAAGGGTTAGCGAGAGACAGACGAGAGAGAGATAGAGTAATCGAGGGTAGCATAGATAGGCTAGGGTTGTTCTATCTTGTAGGCCTGTGTGGCCGCGCAACTTTGTGCATAGTTGTGAATCTATTGTAATTCCTTACTATTGAATGATATAGAAAGGTTGGGCGAGTTGCCTGTAATTATTGTTAGCTTATCTTTTTACTGGTGATTTTGTCCGTTGTGTGTGTACTTGCACTTGCACACATGCGCGTGCAAGTTGGGTTGAGTGTCGTGAACTAGTGGTCGTACCAGAAAGAGGCACTTCCTGACAAAATAAATTAATTATTGTGTTTATATGTTTAAGATATTAATTATTGCGTTTATATTTTTATAGTTCTTTTTAGTGGCTATATATAAAGTTTTTAGATGTGATTTAATATTTCGCCACTATCGATTTTTTGTTTTCTAAAAATAAATTAATGTTTTATCTTTATTATTATTTTATCTTTATAAAATTTTTAAAGTTTTAGGGATTTGGATATATATATATATATATATATATATATTATGGATATATTTTATATATATATATTATGGTGGGATCCATGTTACATGAGTATTATACTTTAATTTAAAGTATAAATATATTATTATTTTGGGATAAAAAAAATATAATTTATTATATTTTCTTTCCTACAGTAAATTTATTTGGAACCTTTTCTTATTGTTTTTTTATTTTATTCATGCAATTAGGATTTTGTCATACATAATTTAAAACACTACATAAATTAAAGCTTTGTAATTAATTATCCTTTTGTATGATTCAAAAAAATAATAATAATAAAAATAGAAACAATTATGAATTTTTATGAAAATTTGTTTCTACAAAATATAAGGATAATGAGAATTTTTGACCGTACTTTTGGAAAATATTTCATCTTACTTAGATGTTAAAAGCAGTGAAGTTAGACATTTTAAGGCATCATTGTGCATTTGTTTTTTTTATCTCTCTTCTAGTATAATTCAGTCAACTTATAAACAATTATAAATTATAATTGATTAAAGGAGAAAATGACTCTTAATGAGTTAATCTCATATTTTTCTTCAAGAAAAAGAGAGATAAAACAAGATGAAGTGTTAGTATTCTCATTTGGAATTTACTGGTAATGGTAAAGGAAAGAAAATATAGAATATAAAGAAGTTTGAGGCTTTGGTCCACATAAGAAACAAGAAAATGGAACAAATTAAATTAAAGAATTTTCTTGATATTTTTGTGGAAAGACTTTGGATAAAGATAAAGAATAAATACGTCAAATATCATATTTGATATTTGAATAAGTGTTGTTTAAATTAGAGAAAATTCAGTGATCATCAAAGATACATCTACTATGGTGAATGAAAAACTGTTAAGATAATAAAGACGTTTATGGTATCATTTGAGAATGAAATTATTTGGATTTAGATGGAATTCGGTTTCTATTTATGGACAAATTTAGTTGTTCTTGTTCATTTAGAAATACAAAGTCTTTTATTGTCAATTCCAAAATTTTAAATTTCGATTCTCTATCTCAATTTGATGATTTACATTTGTCAAATATAATTGCATCATCTAATGAATTTTCAAAAAACGAGAAAAAATAGTAATGCACATAATTAAAATTTGTGTTACATTAACATGAAATAATTTACTGGTATCATCTTTGATGATTTTAGTTATATTGTGCATGTTCAGTTATTTTATGATTCAAATAATTAAGATTATGGGTATGTTATGTATTCTAATTTATGGCTCATTTTCTAAGGAATAAAGTTTATCGGTTTTTTTTTATAATCTTGATTATTAATTTATGGAAATTTTTGAAGTTTGATATCTTTTGGTACCTTGATTCTTGATCTATGATGCATAAAGATATCTTAATTCTATTGATATTTGAGTTTTATTTTAGAATAAATAAATTGTGGGAAAACATGGATATAGAACCCCAATTATGATAGAATTAATAAGGATTCCTTATATATATATTTGAATTGTCTCTTGTGATATATATTCATGAATTCAATTAAGTTACTTATATTTTTAGATTGATTATTTGAAGTTTAAATGCTGCCAAATTAACTTTTATGTAAATTAATTAATTTATAATATAAGGTTGGTCATGTGTGTTTGAGTTTCGTGCGAATAGTAATTGGCTCAAAGGAAAGTTATTGCTTGGTAAAAATTTAAACATACATGCGGTCATATCACTAGACAAAAATTATGAGACCTTGGTTAAATTCAATTTTGGTTAGGTTACTTATATTTTATATTTTGATTAGTTGATGGAAACTTAATGTCGCCAAAGTGACTTATGTGAAAATTGATTGATCATTAAATATAAGGAAAGTTATTTGTGATTAATTTTTCATGCGAATAATGATTGGTCCAAAGGAAAATTGTTATTTGGCAGAAATTTTAAACACACTGTGGTAATAAATATGTGATAGTTATTCGGTTCTGTTCTTCCATGTGAATAATTCGTCGGTCCAAAGAAAGGCTTATTATTTGACAGAAATTTATTGTCAATATTTGATTACTACATTGAGATTACCACTTCCAAATTGACATTTTTGTCCAAAGACTAAATATCAATATTGTGTTAGGTATCTTGTGATGGGTTTTACCATTTTTGACTTTGAATTACTTTGGTCAATTTTATTTGGATAAGTATTGTGAGTTTAATTTTATTTTAAAGTTTTTTTCTCTGTTCAGTTAACAGTTTTATTGCTTCAGTATCTACCAATTTAATTTTATGGTTGTACTAAATGGTACAAATTATTTAAAGATTTGGAAAGAAATATTTTCATATTTCATAATTGCATAAATTTTAATCTTGCTATTCAGATTGACAAACCACTTATTTAGTACAGATTTTAGTTTCTCTAAGTAAGAGAAATTGAAAAAAGTGAGAGTATTCAAATTTCATGAGTTTTATGGTAATAGAATATACAATTTCAAAAGATTTGGGGTATTAAGTTTAAAGAATTTATCATACACAATTATTTGGTGACAAATAAAATCCAAGTAGGAGAATTATTAGATTTATTTATTTAAATAAATTATGTGGACTTATTTGTCAATTATTGTGTACTAAAGATTTAAAGACTAATATGAGATAACCTCAAGTTTTTATGAGAGATAAATGTATCTCAATGAATGCCCCAACAAAGTGATTTATTTAAAGCTAAAGAAATTTAAATGATTTCTTATACTTGATATTAGAAAGTTTTATGTACATACTTGTGTATGCATTTAGATTATTACGAGGTAACCTCAAGTTTTTACAGGAGATAAATGTATCTCAATGAATGCCCCAACAAAGTAATTTATTTGAAGCTAAAGAAATTTAAATTATTTATTATACTTCATATTATAAAGTTTTATGTACATACTTGTGTATGCATTTAGATATTGTGTACATTTTTAAAGTATTTGGCGGATATTTAAGAGATCCATAAACTTAAAAGTTTATGTGATATTTTAAGAGAACCATAAACTTAAAAGTTTATGTGATATTTTAAGAGAACAAAATCAGATACTCACATATACGTGTGATCAGATCAGTGGGAGATCATTAGGTATTTTGATTCTGATTTCACGGGATGCTAAGATAGTTACAGATTTATTATCAGGCATCCATTCATGAAATATAGATAAGGAATTTGTCACTAAATTGAGAATTTTGGATAATGTTTAAAGACCATTAAAGTTATTATATGACAATAATTCGGTTTTGCTATATTCTAATATAATTTTAGAGTGGTTTGATGTTTATAGAACATATTGAGAAAAAGTCTATGATTGTGGATCCATTAATTAAAGTCTTACACCCAAGGTTTTATACGAGTATGTTATTCGTATGGGTGTTATATGATTTATTGATATGATATATCAGTTCAGTGAGAGTTTATATTACATCTATAAACATGCATTACATATTTGGTATTTGTTACTGCAGTATTAAAGTATTAAGTTACACTCTAGTCATATTCAGTATGATCTCATTAAAGAATAAGGAAGAGACTAGTTGAAAATTGGCATGTGGAGATCACATTGCATGTAACTTTCATGCTACATACCATACTTGATCCATGTCATTCAGTTGTGTTGATGTATGTGATCATTGTTGGGTTTAGTTACGATTTCGTGATGAATGCCCCTTTGGCCCCTTTGGATCTATGTTAATATAAGTGAGGAACCGAATTGGTTAAGGATGCATATAGTAATGATAGCAAAAGATTGAGTACTCATAAAGATTAATGATGCATAATTGTTTAGATACATTAAACCCAAGTGGGAGATTGATGCGGTTTCCGACCGATATGCTAAATAGGTGTTATTTTACCCTATGTTGATTATGAATAATTAAGGACTGTGATTGACTAATTGTCACATTTAGTCTTTATGGTGTCACTTAATCAGCCAGAACCTAAGGCAGAGTACCTATCGTGTAGCTAGTCTATTGGAAAGTATCTACGATTTTATTAATTTAATTATCGTACTCCCAGGGAAGTGGCAACGGCTTAGTAGTAACTAGCCTTTTATCCTAACTCCTATCTTATAATCCAGTTATGCAATCTTCATCAAATACTTTGATGAGAGGGTGATCCATTCTCCACTAGGTTTAAGTCTAATTAATCCTAAAAGTGTTTTAAAGATGAGTTCTGATTCTATGTTATACTGTTCCTATATGTTGATTGACCTATATTCGAGTGTTTTAGATATATCTTAGCCTGGAATGCAACTATGTTCTGTGTCTAAAGGTGTACCACATCTGAGGTCTCTACGCTACCGCCCCATCGTTAAGGTAAACGGCCCTACTCACGGCCCGGACTAAAGTCAGCAATGAACGGTACCCTATGTCACTTCGGGGTCATGCTGCTCGTCGCAAAAACCGCCGGCATAACTCTCTACTCAGCCTACCTAGACTACTCTAACAAACAAGGTGTTCCGTTGGTTATTTTATCTAGTATGGCAGACACCAATACTAATTGATGCATGTTAAACTAAACAGGTTATGGATAGACCGTGGTTAGGAATTGTCTATAACCCTAGTTTTAGTTTAAAAGAGACTTACATTAGACATGCAGACATAATGAATATTTAGCAGGTGGCTATTTCCGGAAAAACATAAAAACTTCAACATATAACACAACTATTCATAAATCGTAATCTGATATTCATAATTCATATTTAGAACAAAGCAATAACACATATAAGAGAGGGACATGGGGACCGATGCCATAAAGAAATCACCCTTTACGAAGTCTCGCCTACGGAGCGTACTGCTGTATATGTCGTATTGCTCGCCCTGACTCTGCTCACCAGAACCTTCGGAGGACGCTTCCTCAGCCTAGTAGCTAGACTTTACCTTACGTCCTGGGCTTAAGCCTAGCCCTGTGGACTGACTCTTCGAACGCCTAGAGCTCTCTTAGGATCTCCTAACGAAATCCCGGGTATTCTATGAATACCAGAAACGAACCTATCTATAGAAACCTAAGATTTGGGACTATTTCTCAGAAACTAAAACAAACACTAATAAGAAAGAAAACTGAGATCCGAGTCTCTAAGTGAGTTGTGTACTGGAAAATTGTACACTGGAAACCACTTAATGACTCAGATCGAGTGGAGAGGGATGAATTCAACTGCTGGAGGCCTGGGGTATTTATAGCAGCTTCCCGGAGTGAAAATCTCTGAAAAATTCGATGTGGGACAGCTTCTGGCGGCTCGGGACGCCCGTCCCGGATTGGGACGCCCGTCCTGGTCTGTTGACCAGGTCGGGACGCCCGTCCCTGGTTCTGGACGCCCGTCCCGGACCTTTGACCGAGTCAACATTTCCAAAAATTGTGTTTTTGCCCCAAAATTTGCTGTTTTCGTCTACTTTGCACCTGACACTTCCAAAATCATAAAAACTGTGAAATTAAGTGAATAATGCACAATCAAGATCAAATTGCCCTTGATTTCACCCAAATTCATACGTAAAAACATGCTAAAAAGGTGATACGATTTTCGCGTATCAGAGATTGTTGGATTTATTTTAATAAATTATGTGGGCTCATGTGTCAATTATGTATTTAAGGTTATCATATTTTATTAAGCCATACTAAAGTGATCTAATTAAGTTTATTGGGCTAACGTGCATCAACAATAAGTATGGACCCTCATATGTAGATACCATATTCCTTGGACTATGATGGGTTGGCTAGGAATATTATTATTATATATATATTGGTTATGGTCCCCAAGAATTAATTGAGAGTGTCTATTGTATATCCTGTCAGTAGAATAGAAACCTAACTCCGATTGATCTCTTGGAAGACCATGATCTATTTTGACAGGTTACGGAGATTGCGTCTTCTAGGATTGTTAAAGTATATGTTGGTGATATAGGATTAAATCAAGTACACTTCCATAATTCAATTTTTATTGTTCTTAGTAATTTGACATACTAGGTCTTATGAGATTATGATAAGGAATATATAGAACACATGTGTATTTTATTCTATCAATATGATCCATCAATATTTACTGAGATGAATGGTTGATTGGGAGGATGCCATTTGATGTAGCTGGTTTTGGTTTGTCTTATTTTTGGGTTGAAAAGGTTGGTAATGTTTATAAATTCTGTGGCTAGTGAGAGGATAGTGTAAGGATGGTAATTCGATAGTTTCTCCTTTGATTTGTCTGTGATTTCTGTTTTTCCATAGTGTCCAGTAGGAGAAAGCAAAAATTGTACTCTAAGGTATGTTGATGAACAATGTGAATTTAGTTGTGAGATTTACATGAAGCTAATGTTAGAGAGGGTCGGTTTTGAATAGCAGATTATTTGTGTATGTCAAGGTATGGGGTTAGGGTTTCCCATACTTCTTTCGCTCGATTACGGTGCCTTAGGATATGATCCGTAGTTTCTAATTAAGGACAAGTTATACAGTGTGGATCTATCTCCATTCCTCAACGGTTGGTTGAGCAATGAATTAGATTTAATTTTGTTATGTCAGCAAAGCCAAAGGAAGTGATTAATTTTGTTTGGAACTTTTGAACGCCAAATCCAGCTTAGATTAGAGATTGAAGTTTGTGAATTTTGGGAAAGGTTAGCATTTACTAGGGCATGATAACAAAAAGATACTGAAAAGATCCCATCATGAATCATACCCCAGCATAACATAATCTTTCAAAAACTCAAATCACAATGTCACAAGTCATTCATTCTTTTTTTTATACACATTTTTTGTGTATATGTACATATTTTATTTAGTAATAATGATGGGCGTTTTTTTTATTTACACATCTCAACTTTAATTACTCATTTAGCAAACTCTGTTTTCGTAGCTCCCAGATCTCTAAGACCTTAGGGCACCAGACATTCAATTCCCTTTAAAAGAGGTGCTCAAATAACAAAGAATACTTGCAAATTATCCTTATTATTAAACAATTAAATAAATTAATTAAATTGTGACAAGTTCCTTGAGATTCTATAAGGACACTAAAGCAACTTTTCACAATATCCAAAAGATTTAATACTATTTAACTGAAAGTTTGACAATAATTTATTAATTAAATAAATTGACAAAAATTAATGTGCTCGAATATTAAAAATTTCTTATGACCAGATTAATATCAAACTTTAATGGATAAAATAAATTAAATTTTCCATACTTTAGCAAATCAACAAAACTCAATAAGCCACCTTCACAAGCAATCAAAAGGATCAAACGTTGAAAATTTTCGAGAAAAATTTGAGGTGGTTTTTGAAAAATTTAACACTAAATTTAAGCATCATACTCCCACACTTAAAATAAACATTGACCTTAGTTTTTTTAAATTACGTGAAATATTTACTCCACATTTATTTAAAAGCATAAATAAAAAATAATCAAAAGGAACTGAAATTTTATATATCTGGCAAACATATTTCCATACATTCCAACATATATACAGCCCCGGCTTATTTGCACACAAATACTAAAACAAACTACAAGATAACACAAATAAAAAGAAAGAAAAACATTAGAAGTCGAAAGTTTGGAATAAGACTTCCTACATGTGGTTTATTTCAAAGGTTTTTTTTTTTTTTTTTTTTGGGTATGTTTCGACGCCAGTAAAATATGACCCTCATCCAACATGTTATACATAAAATATTATCCGGATGACTTCATGATAAGTGAGAAAAGAAAAAAAAAATTAAAAAAGAAGAAAAAAGAAAAGAAATCCATAGTGACGGGCTGCTTCCTGAGTTAATTATGTTCCTGACACTGTTTTTAAAAAACTACAAGTGACGTGTAGAATCGTTACGGAAGATTGAAGAACAGAGACGCATCTTTGTCGTTTTTCATTTAGAAAATAATAAAAAATCTTTTTAGTCATGAATCAAGTTCAAGATTCATTCTTGGAAACTTCGCCCGCCCTTTTTTTTTTCTGTGCTTTTCTGTATCTGTTCGCCTAATTCATTTTTCCTGCAACACTTTTGTTTGCTGGACTACTCCACAAGGTGTGTTTTCCTTTTCTTTCTTGTTAAGATATTGGTTAATTTAATTCTTTGGTGTTTTTACCTAGGTTTTATTTGATTTGATGGTTAACATATGTAAACCATCGTTTTATGATCTGCTATGTTGAGCTTTGATTGGGATCACAGCAGAATAGCCATGTAAATTGTGTTTTAGTTTGTGAAAAATTTCTGCTTCAATTTTATTTATTTTAATATTCTTTTCACAGTTTATTTCTGTTAAAACTTTTTAGCATGTATGGCTAAAAGGCAATTGCTTTCATGGATTGCTTTATGTTTTTGCTAAAAATAACCTAACTGAATTAGATTTGATAATAGAAGAAAGGATCTCTATTATTGTGAGTGGAATGGAAACATAAGCATGAGTGTATTGCTTCAAGTTAACTAAAAAAATATGGTTAATTAGTTCATGAATTTTTTTTTTTTTGATGAGAAGATAAACTAAAGATACGTGACAAACATTTTTACCTGGGAATGTCATGTTCTATCATTATTTCTTATAATGCAAGTCTACTTGACTGCTGCTCTGGCTAATTTTCTGTAGGGATACTAGAAAATGGAGATTACCAATGTTATGGAGTATGAGGCACTTGCCAAAGAGAAACTACCTAAAATGGTGTATGATTATTATGCATCTGGTGCGGAGGAGCAATGGACACTCCGAGAAAACCGAAATGCTTTTTCCAGGATCTTGTGAGTTATTCATGTTTATCTCTCCCACATTTTAACTTTAATGACATTATCTTTGGTAGGATTGGAATGTAAAAACGAGTAGTATAACCTTTTTTTCTTTATTTTCTTTTTGCCCTCTCCTTCTCATCTTTTTCTCCTTGCCCTTGATCTAACTATACATTCTGAAAACATTTTATTGTTCACATTCTAGATTCCGTCCTCGAATACTTGTCGATGTCAGCAGCATTGACACCACTACTACTGTCTTGGGCTTCAAACTTTCTATGCCAATCATGGTTGCTCCTACAGCCATGCAGAAAATGGCTCATCCTGAAGGTAAATTAGGAATATGCTCTTCAACTTTTTATTCATATAAGTGGTCTTAGTAGAGGTAAATTACTAATAGGTTTGCTTAGTAAAAGTAACAGAAATAGTCACTTCCACACTGTTACCATCAAGTTGACATATTCCTTGAATGAGATTTGAAATATCTCATAAAAATCCTAGTAATTGAGTACTAGATAACCAGAGACTATTTGCTGAAACCAGTTTAGCATTCTCTTCCCTTGCATAGCCCTGAAAATATGGATTCTGCTCTTGCAACCAGTAAAATTCTGAATCTATTCTACACTCAGCGCCCATGTAACAAGGAAAAACACTTTAGCTACCGGAGAATGTAGTTCAACTTTTCCTAGGAACAAGCCCCATCCTGTCAGTAATAATTTGTCTTGATTGTTAGTAAGGATTATAACGTTTCCAAATTTGAAAACATATAACTCATACATGAATACGTGAATTTTGTATTGCATTTAACTTGAAAATAGTACTTTTTGAAACTTAAATGAATTCTCAAGAAATTATATTTACTGCGGATTTTTAATCTTGTCACTGCTATTCAAGACATGGAACTTCTCTTTCAAAGATTTTCAGCTTTCCTGGTACAGCCTTGAATAGGATACTAATTGTAGTAACAGGTAGCCTTATTTGCAATCAGCTGTTCATTATCTCTATTCACAGGATACAAATATATATAATATGAATGCATGGAACTCTGACATTCAAGTTACTGATATTTTTTCACCTAATCAGTTGTTTTGTCAAGCTGAGACTCTAAGATTTCTCGAAGGGTTAGAACATTCAAACTGTATATTGATCCCCAAATGATTTTAAACATATTCTTCTTTCTTTTTAAAAGTTAAATTCTTAATATTATTCTTTATCTTGCATTCAAGTTAACCTGTGGTTGACATTTCTTATCCATGAGAAATCAAAACTTTCAGATAATTCTATGTTATCTAAATTTATGCTGCCCCTTATAAAAAATTTCCTTTACATCTAAAACTGGATTTACTGGATACAGGGGAGTATGCAACAGCAAGAGCGGCATCTGCAGCTGGCACAATCATGGTGATAATAATTCTCCACCTTTACCCCATCTGTAATACATTATTCTTGATCTATTATGAACTTCCTTCACTTCCTTTTGTGCTCCCATCCAGTTCTAAGTTAATTCAGCTTCAGTGGAATAACTAATCTCTATAATAATGTGGACTTAATGCATGGCTATATTTTAGACACTGTCCTCATGGGCTACTTCCAGTGTTGAAGAGGTCGCTTCTACAGGACCTGGAATCCGTTTCTTCCAGCTCTATGTGAGTTTTTAAATTTTTACTAATTCTTTAATGCTTAGGAGTCTCAAAATGATAAGCCCCTCCTCTTATGTGCATTTCAAAACATATCATGATCATTAATTTAAAAGTACTTATGTAAGTATAAACATATCTGTCACAAAGTACCTCTATGTTAACCATGTCATTGAGTTATTCAAATGACCAAAAGAATTTCTACGTACAAAGGGATAAGTATGTATGTTGGTTCAGCTTAAGGTCTGTGTCGACATGCAAAGCAAGAAAAGATAATTTCACTGTGTGGAGATGATTACAGAAAATAAAGCTTCAAGACTCACAAACTCACTGATAAAAAATCACTCTATAAGGTTTTCTCAGACAAATATTCACTTCTTTCCAGAGTTATGTATAGCTAGATTAGTGAGTAATGGAGTTATGGAAGTTATCATAGACAGAGAATAGTGGTGATGCAAAAATGGCAAAATATAGTGGGAATGATCTTTTTCCTCCACCAAATCATGTGACCTATCTTCAAAATATGTTGCCAACTTTACTCCAACACTAGACATGCTTTAGTGTTAACTTGCTAAAGCTTACTGTTAATTTTTGTTTTTAATTTATTATGAAGAATGACTACTCAATAATTTATTCAAATATAGTTGGAATTCTGATACTGATTCAGAGACTTAAATATTAGTTTATGAAAATACTAATTTCAAATTTTTGTTTTATTTTTTTGGTTAGTTTTATTTTTCTGGAATGATGTTGATTTTTTTCAATAATGTGTCATGTAGCCAATATTTTCACCATTTAATCCAGTAGATCTCTAGCATCATGTACCTTGTATACTAGAACAAAATGTTTTCTGCAATTTTCTTTTCTATCTTCAACTGTCCGGGTAGCTATTGCATGCTTCATAAACTGCCATGTTGAACTGTCATAAAACATCATAATTTAGAGTTTTCTGTAAATGAATTTTTTTTATCAAAATAAATCTCTCTTTTTATTTATTTATTTATTTTACCCTCTCTGAATTAGGTGTTCAAAGACAGAAATGTTGTTGCACAGCTTGTAAAACGAGCAGAAATAGCTGGCTTTAAGGCTATTGTCCTTACTGTAGATACTCCTATTCTTGGACGTAGAGAAGCCGATATTAAGAACAGGTTAGAGGAAGAGAATTAATTTTCTCTCTTTCTTTGTATAAGCAGTTGATTACTTTACCCACTGGCCTTAGTATTTTGATTCTTTTATTGTTACTTTTGGAACTTAGTCATTATGCACCCTACAGGACATTTATTATTTCATTTATTTTGGGGGATTTATGGTGTTACAGATTTGCTTTACCGCCACATTTGACTTTGAAGAATTTCAAGGGCATGGATCTTGGCAAGATAGAGAGGGTGCATTCTTCAGAAACTCACTCGTACTGGTTCTGACATTATTATGTTGCTTATGACATGCTTTATGACTGACATGCAGACAGATGATTCTGGACTTGCCTCATATGTTGCTGGCCAAATAGATCGGACTCTTAACTGGAAGGTAACTGCTATATCTTGATCTTGGTAATGAATCAGCAGGAACAATAATTGAAAGCCTTTGATTTTGAGTTTATATAGGATGTGAAGTGGCTCCAAACAATAACTAAATTGCCAATTCTGGTGAAGGGTGTATTAACTGCTGAGGATGGTAAGAGCAGAGTCAAAATGGAATATTTTTTTTTTTCTTTTTCTGATTGATATTGTGTCCTATTTTGTCACTTATCTTTTTTTCTTTCCCTATCACAGCAAGGCTTTCTGCAGAAGTTGGAGCTGCTGGAATCATCGTGTCAAATCACGGAGCTCGGCAGCTTGACTATGTACCTGCAACTATCATGGCTCTGGAAGAGGTAATTTACTACCTATCTTGTGGAAATGTTAACTCTCACTGTTTTCTCTTAGTGCTCTGAATTTCCCTTGTCTTTTCCTGTGTTCTTAAGCTTTTTACATGAGAGCTGGACCACTATTTTCAATTTAAATTTCATATACCCCATGGTTTCTGAAAGATACAGCTCCTAATCCAATTCACTTGTTCGGAAACATGTAGGTTGTCAACGCTGCACAAGGTAGACTTCCTGTTTTCCTAGATGGTGGAATTCGACGTGGTACAGATGTGTTCAAAGCATTGGCTCTTGGCGCATCTGGAGTATTTGTAAGTGAAAGAACAATGCAAGATATTCTACTTGACGGTGGTTTCTTCCATGTTCCCTACTTATTAATATTCATAGTTTTACCTGCTATCCTGGCAAATACAAAAGTTCTATGCGCTGTGTACCATTCCATTAAACAGGTCCGAATAGTTTTATTCTCTAACAACTCTGCTCATATTGGGAACTCCAACTTGATAAGAAACTGATGGAGAATTCTGATAAAAGACCCTGATACGACTTATAGTTTTGGACAGGCATGATTGAACAATAATGCAGGAGGCGCACAGTACTTTTACATACAATGTGTTCTTCGTTTCTCTGAACTTGCCATATTTTCCTCTGGTGATAGGTTGGAAGGCCGGTATTATTTTCATTGGCTGTTGATGGTGAGGCTGGAGTCAAGAAAGTACTTCAGATGCTTCACGACGAGTTTGAGCTAACCATGGCACTTAGTGGTTGTCGCTCAATTAAGGAAATCACTCGCAATCATATTACAACAACATGGGATTCCCCTATTACTACTGCATCCAAGTTATGATTGTTGAATTTATTTTAATAAATTATGTGAGGTTATATATCAATTATGTATTTAAAATTATTATATTTTATTAAGTCATATTAAAGTGATTTAATTAAGTTTATTGGACTAATATGCATTAAGAATAAGTATGAACCAACATATGTAGATATTATATTTTCTAGACTATGATGGATTGACTATGAATATTATTATTATAATATATTGGTTATGATCCTGAGAGTGTTTATTCTATATTGCGTTAGTAGAATAGAACTTTAACTTTGAAAGATATTTGAAAGATGTTTTGGAAGATTATGATCTGCTTTTGATAAGTTACGAAGAAAATGTCTTCTAAGATTTTAAAGACTATGTGGTGATACAAGATTAAAATAGATAAGCTTCCGCAATTTAGTTTTCTTTGTTCTTAATAATATGACATATTAGTTTTTTTTGTTCTTAATAATCTGGCATACTAAGTTTTATGGGATTAGGTTAAGGAATATATAGAATACATATGTATTTTATTTTGGGTAATTCATAATCAGCTAAAAGATTAAACCTTTTAAATTTAGTTAGTCAAAATTTCAGAAAAGATTGTACCTTCAATTATGGAGTTTTGTGAAATCAATTAATAAATTGATGATTAGATTTTCTAAAATTTTAAAGATTACGTTTTTGTCTTTATTGCGAAAAATGTGTAACTTTTATATATAAATATATTTTTTAAATTTTGAATATATTATTATTTATTTAATAATATAAATTTATTTATATATATATATATTGGTCTTGTTGTTGTGATGTATTTTATATATATATATATATTTTTGCTTCTAGTTAAACATATGAATAATTGGTGAGTTTGATCCCAAACAAATTTAATTTTTACAAGTTTAGTCCCAAAATATTTTTTTAACTTTTAAGGTTCCAAAATGTTTTTTGAGTGAACAATAAGATTTTTTTGGACTGTCAAAAACCCTAAAAATTTAACAATTTTTTGTCTTTACTTTAATTAAAGACAAAGGTAAAAAAGTCATTACATGTGAAAATAAAGAAATGTTATGACGGATGTAAGAAAGATAACAAACAATAAAGAAATGACACACAGATTTAACGTGGTTCACCAACAATGTGTTGGCTACGTTCACCTAACAGAAGAGGGGAGAATTTTTACTGATTTAGGAGAGAGATTACTGAGGTATTTTAGGTGACTACAATACAATGAATGCCTTACAAATGAACCTATTTATGGGAAAAGATGGCAGCCATTTGATTAATTCAATGCATTCTAATAAATCAGAATATTTGACTAACTTCCTAAACTTAAGGAGACGTAACAGAATGTTTGACTAATTCAAGGCATTCTAACAAATCTCCACATTGACTTGAATTCTCTCACAATTTACCAGATGCACCTCCTTGGTGCCAGATGTATCCGCTCCCCTCTCTTCTGCCATTTAGCAGCTTGTAATATTTAGCAAGTCCAAACAGTGTTGGAACTTGCTCTGTGGAAATGGCTTGGTGAACATGTCAGCAGGATTGTCAGTCGTGCCCACTTTCTTCACCCCTTCTCCATAGCCCACGAATATTCCCTTTTTAGCCCTTGGCTCCAGCTTACCCTCATTGACATGATAGTAAGCTGTACAACCAAAAACTCTCAGATTTGAGTAATCAGCAGGCTTCCCTGTCCACACCTTAAAATGTGTTTTACAGTTGATGCCTGTGTGTGGTCCCCGATTTGTTATGTAGCATGCCGTTGTAACTGCTTCTGCCCATAAGCGTCTAGTTAGACCAGCGTTAGAGAGCATGCACCTCGCTCTCTCCAGAAGTGTCTGGTTCATGCGCTCAGCTGCACCATTTTGCTGTGGTGTATCCCTGACTGTGCGATGTCGAGCAATCCCCTCATCCTTGCAAAACACATCGAACTCAGACGAACAGAATTCCAGACCATTATCAGTTCGCATCCTCTTGATCTTCTTCCCAGTTTGATTCTCCACTAGCGTCTTCCACTGCCTGAAGTTCTTGAACGCTTCACTTTTACGTTTCATCATGATTACCCAAGTCATCCTTGAGTAATCATCGATTACCGACATAAAAAATTTGTGACCGCCTAAAGACTCAACGCGAGACGGACCCCAGCAGTCTGAATGGATGTAATCCAACGTGCCCTTTGTTCGATGAACAGCATTTGGGAACTTGCTGCGATGTAGCTTTCCAAAGACACAATGCTCACAAAACTCAAGGCTCTTGATCTTGTGACCACCAAGAAGATCTTCCTTTGACAGAATCTGCAACCCTCTTTCACCAATGTGACCAAGTCTCATATGCCATAATTTGGTCAAATCATCCCGGTGAACCTCAGATGACGCAACAACTGCAGAACCAGCAATTGTTGAACCTTGCAAAAAATACAAAGTTCCTTGTTTGACGCCCTTAAGTATCACATTAGAGCCCATGCAAACATGTATAACTCCACCTTCACCCTTGAAGCTGAACCCCTTACTATCTAGCAACCTCAGGGATATCAGATTCTTCGTCATTAGTGGAACATGTCTGACATTGTGCAATGTGCAGAATTTACCATCATGCGTCCGAATCTTGATCGAGCCTATTCCAACAGCCTTGCATACCGAGCTGTTTGCCATAGAGACATTTCCCCCGTCTATCTGCTCATAGGTTGAAAACCACTCTCTCCTTGGACATATATGGTAGGACAACCCAGAGTCAAGGACCCACTCATCAGCATGATGCGTGTGTTCGTCTGCAACTAGAGCGATGTCCTCTTCGGAATTGGTGCCATCCACCGCTACCGCAGCAGATCCAGATCCAGGTTTCTGCTCCAGCGGTTGCTTTCTCTTCTTCGGGCATTCATTCTTCCAATGCCCTGTCTCCTTGCAGTAGTTACAAATATCATTTGCTTTTGGACCCTTGGAACCCGGCTTCTTCTTGCCCAGTTGTCCATGTCCCTTGCTTCCACTGGCTATCAATCCAGTGGCCTGATTGTCTGTCCCTGCTCCAGTCGCCTTATGGCGTAGCTCTCTGGTATGGAGAGATGACCTGACCTCTTCCAGAGACACGGTATCTTTCCCAACAATGAAAGATTGTACGAAATTCTCATACGACAATGGTAGTGAACCCAACAGAATTAAGGCAACATCTTCATCCTCTACCTTAACATCAATATTACGCAACTCTAAAAGAATTGTATTTAATTGATCCAGATGGTCTCTAAGAGGTGTACCTTCCTGCATTCGCAGACGTTGCTTCAGAAGCAACTTGTTGGTTAAAGACTTTGTCATGTATAGACTTTCCAGCTTCAACCATAGGCCATCGACAGTTTCTTCATCTGCGACCTCAGTGATGACATCATCTGCAAGACACAACATGATAGTCGAATGTGCCTTCTCCTCCAAGGCAGCCAACTCAGCATCGTCAGCCTTGACTTCCTTTGAAAATGGCATCCATAAGCCTTGTTGTTTCAACAAAGCTCGCATCTTGATCTGCCATAAACTAAAGCTGTTCCTCCCCATGAATTTGCCAATCTTTACGTTCAACGCAGACATCTTTCTCACCAGATTACAAACCTCGATTACCCGAGCTCTGATACCAGTTTGTTATGACGGATGTAAGAAAGATAACAAACAATAAAGAAATGACACACAGATTTAACGTGGTTCACCAACAATGTGTTGGCTACGTCCACCTAACAGAAGATGTGAGAATTTTTACTGATTTAGGAGAGAGATTACAGAGGTATTTTAGGTGACTACAATACAATAAATGCCTTACAAATGAACCTATTTATAGGAAAAGATGGCAGCCATTTGACTAATTTAATGCATTCTAATAAATCAGAATATTTGACTAACTTCCTAAACTTAAGGAGACGTAACAGAATGTTTAACTAATTCAAGGCATTCTAACAAGAAAAAATAATAATAATAAAAAATTTCTTCATATATATATATATATATTGAAAATGTCTTTCTATTTAAAATTTAAAAAGTAAAAAATCTATCAGTGAGAATATCAAAAGTTTGTCATCAATCTTCTTCTTCTCCGACTATATGTGTTAAACATATTAAAAAGTTTTAATTGTTAATTTACATGTTATAAGTTGTTATTAATTTACATTGTATAAACTAATAATAATGATATATGCATTGTAGATGGATAAACATTGGTTCAACATTCCTGAATTTGATGAGTTTAAACAGAATATGATATTGATGCAATCCACATCAATAGAGAACAATCACTTAGTTCAACATTACCGAATGAGGTAGAAGCAAAAACTGATTTGAGAAAAAAGAAAAAGAACATTGATTTAGCTGATACAATTAAAATTGAAAAATAAGGGAAAGATGTTGAGGTTGAGATTGAGATTAGAAAGAAAGAGGAAAATGTTGAAAGAATAATTGAGTATGTGAGTGATGAAGAAATTGAATATTTATTACAACAAAAATATGGTGTACAAAAGAAACAGATTGAGAATGTTATAAATTCAAAGGAAGATGAGATTAACGTGGACATGGAGACAAAAAATGAACATTAGCCGGAGAAGAAGATTCACAACGGATTTTTGATATTTTCACTATTGATAAATATTTTTTTATTATTTTTTTCTTTATTTATTTTCACATTTTATGACTTTTTTACCTTTATCTTTAATTAAATTAAAGACAAAAAACCGTTAAATTTTTAAGATTTTTGACAGAATCCGTCCAAAATGATCTTATTGTTCACTTAAAAAAAAGTTTGAGACCTTAAAAGTTTAAAAAAATATTTTGGGACTAAGCTTGCCAAAGTTAAATTTGGTTGAAACTAAACTCACCTATTATTCTTAAAAATATACATATTCACGCAAAAAATTCGTACTGAACTTTATATATATATATTAGTTTTTGTATGCATGAGGAACTATAGAATTAAAGAATTAAACTTCAGTTAAGATGAAAACGTTTGATTTTCAATTTAATTTGATTTTCGATAAAATCAATTTATAAAAATGATTTTATTTATAAATTTTTCCTTTTTTTATAAATTCGAAATTAAAGAATTCAATTTTCATCAAGAATTAAAGAATTTAATTTTCATTAAGAATTAAATAATTCAATTTTCATTAACAATTAAAAAATTCAATTTTTATTCAGAATAAAAAAAATTCAGTTTTTATCCAAAATTAAAGAATTTAATTTTCATTAAAAAATTACTTCTTAAAAATTTACTTCTTAAAAATTTACTTCTTACCTACCGTGTATAAGATATAAGATTATTTTTTTTATTCAGATATCTTGCTGAATTGTTCAATTGTGAATGTGGGTAATTTATTAAATTGGTATTTTGTAGCATTTGGTTCTGACATTTTTCATGTAAAGTACCAGTATATAAATATATATACAGTTTTGAGTACTTCATCTTTGTGTGCTACAGAATGTATATATTTTTTCAGTTTCAATTTTTTATTTAGTGGCTAAATATATATATTATATATATTATATATATATATTATATATATAGTATTTATATGTGATTTAATATTTGGCTATTATCGTTTTTTATTTTTTGTTTTATTAGCTATACATATTCACGTGTATTTCTAATAATTTTTTTTAATATAATATATATATATTATATTATATTATGGATATATTTATATATTTATGGTGGGACCCATATTACATGAGTATTATATTTTATTTTTAAAATATAAATATATTATTATTTTGGAATAAAGAATATAGTTTATTATGTTTTCTTTTCTGTAGTAAATTTATTTGGAACCTTTTCTTATTGTGTTTTATTTTATTCATGCAATTAGAATATTGTCATGCATAATTTAAAATACTACAGAAATTAAAGTTTTGTAATCATACTTTTGTATGAATAAGAGAAGGTAGAAACAACAATGAAATTTTTATCGAATCTTGTTTCTATAAAATATAAGGATAATGAGAATATTAAAGAATACTTATGGAAAATATTTCATCTACTTTGGAGTTAAAAGCACTAAAGTTAAAAATTTTAAGGCATCAATGTGCATTTGTTTTTTATCTTTTTTCTAGTATAATTTAGTCAATTTATGGACAATTATAAATTATAACTGATTAAAAGAGAAAATGACTCTTAATGAATTAATTTTATATTTTTCATCAAAAAAAAAGAGAGATAAAGCATGATCATATTTGATGTTTGAATAAGGGTTGTCTGAATTACAAAAAATTCAATGATGGTGAAAGATACATCTACTATGTTGAATGGAAAACCCTTAAAGTTAAGGTAATAAAGACGTTTATGGTATCCTTTGATAATGAAATTATTTGAATTTAGATGGAATTTAGTTTCTATTTATGGACAAATTTGGTTGTTCTTGTTCATTTAGAAATAGAAAATTTAGTCATTTATTCTTAATTCTAAATTTATTAATTTCAATTCTATATGTAGATTTGATGAGTTGCATTTGTTAAATATAATTGCATCATCTAATGAACTTTCAAAAAAGTAGAAAGAAATAGTAATGCACATAATTAAGATTTCTGTTACATTAACATAAAATAATTTACTGGTATCATCTTTGATAATTATAGTTATATTGTGTATGTTCAGTTATTTTATGATTCAAAATAATCAAGATATAGGTTGGTTATGTATACCAATTTATGGCTAATTTTAATTCTTGATCTATGATGTATAAAGATATTTTAATTCTAATTTGAGTTTTATTTTGGAATAAATAAATTGTGGGAAAGCATGGATATGGAACCTACGTGAATTATGGTAGAATTAATAAGGATGTCTTATATATATATATATATATATTTGGATAGTCTGTTATGATATATATTCATGAATTCAATTAAGTTACTTATATTTTTATATTGATTATTTGAAGCTTAAATGCTGCCAAAGTAACTTTTTGTGTAAATTAATTAATTTATAATATAAGGTTGGTCATGTGTGTTTGAGTTTTGTGCGAATAATAATTGGCCCAAATGAAAGTTATTGTTTGGCAGAAATTTAAATATACATGTGGTCAAATCACTAGACAAAAATTATGAGACCTTGGTTAAATTCAATTTTAGTTAGGTTATTTGTATTTTATATTGATTAGTTGATGGAAACTTAATGTCGCCAAAGTGACTTATGTGAAAATTGATTGATCATTAAATATAAAGAAAGTTGTTTGTGGTTAATTTTTCATGCGAATAATGATTGGTCCAAAGGAAAGTTATTATTTGGCAGTAACTTTAAACACACTGTGGTAATAAATATGTGACAGTTATTCGGTTCTTTTCTTCCATGTGAATAATTCGTCGATCCAAAGAAAGACTTATTATTTGACAGGAATTTATTGTTAATATTTGATTACTACGTTGAGAGTACCACTTACAAATTGACATTTCTGTCCAAAGACTAAATATCAATGTTGTCCTAGGTATCTTGTGATGAGTTTTACCATTTTTTTTTAATTTGAATTACATTGGTCAATTTTATTTGGATAAGTATTGTGAGTTTTATTTTATTTTTAATTCTTTTTTGTTCTCTGTTAAGTTAATAGTTTTGTTGCTTCATTATTTGTCACTTTTAATTTGATGGTTGTACTAAATAGTACAAATTATTTAAATATTTGGAAAGAAATATTTTCATATTTCATAATTGCATAAATTTTAATCTTGCTATTTAGATTGATAAACCATTTATTTATTACAGATTTTAGTTTCTCTAAGTAAGAGAAATTGAAAAAAGTAGGAGTATTCAAATTGCATGAGTTTTATGGTAATAGAATAAGCAATTTCAAAAGGATTTGGGATATTATGTTTAAAGAATTTATCATACACAATTATTTGGTAACAAATAAAGTCCAAGTGGGAGAATTATTGAATTTATTTATTTAAATAAATTATTTTGTACTAAAAATTTAAAGACTATTGCGAGGTAACATCAAATTTCTATGGGAGATAAATGTATATTAATGAATGCCTCAATAAAGTTATTTATTTGAAGCTAAAGAAATTTTTTAAAAAAGTTTCTTTGATGTGTTCCCGACTGATATGCTAAATAGGTGTTGTTTTACCCTATGTTGATTATGAGTAAGTAAGGACTGTGATTGACTAATTGTCACAATTAGTCACTATGGTGTCACTTAATCAGTCAGAAACTAAGGTAGAGTACCTATCGTGTAGCTAGTCTGTTGGAAAGTATCTACGATTTTATTAAGTTAAATATCGTACTCCCATGGAAGTGGTAACGGCTTAGTAGTAACTAGCCTTTTACTCTAACTCTTATCTTATGATCCAGTTATGCAATCTTCATCAATAACTTTGATGAGAGGGTGATTCATTCTCCACTAGGTTTAAGTCTATTTAAGCCTAAAGTGTTTTATAGATGATGTCCTGATTCTATGTTATACTGTTCCTACATGTTGATTGACCTATCTTCGAGTATTTTAGATATATCTTAGCCTGGATTTCAACTATGTTCTAAGTCTAAAGGTGTACCACATCCGAGTTATCTGATAAACCGCCCCATCGCCAAGGTTAACGACCCTACTCACGGTTCGAGCTAAAGGCATCCATGAAAGCCCTATGTCACTTCGGGGATCATGCCGCTCGTCCCTAACTGCCGGCATAAACACTCAACTCAGCCTACTTAGACTACTCTAACAAGTAGGGTGTTCCGCATGTTATTTTATCTAATATGGCAGACACCAATACTAATTGATGCCTGTTAAACTAAACATGTTATGAATAGACCGTCGTTAGAATTGTCTATAACCCTAAATTTAGTTTAAAAGAAACTACATTAGACATGCAGACATAGTGAATATTAAGCAGGTGGCTATTTCTGGAAAATCATAAAAGCTTCAACATATAAAACATATATTCATAAAAATCATAATCTCATATTCATAATAAATCTTTGGACAAACAAAATACAAACATATAAATAGAGGGACAGGGGGACTGATGCCATAAAGAAATCACCCTTTACTTAGTCTCGTCGATGGAGCAACTGCTTGTATATGTCGTACTACTCAACCCGACTCTGCTCGACAGAACCTTCGGAGGACGCTTCCTCAGCCTAGTAGCTGGACTTTACCTTAATACCCAGCTTAAGCCCAGCCCTGTGGACTGACTCTTCGAACGCCTAGAGCCCTCTTAGGATCTCCTAACGAAATCCCAGGTATTCTATGAATACCAGAAACGAACCTATCTATCGAAGACTAAGATCTGAGACTAATTCTGAGAAACTAAGAAAACGAAAACACTAACTGAAAATAGAAGAAAACTTATACTGAACCCGAGTCTCTAAGTGACTTATGTAAGGCTCTCCTTTTGCAAGGCTCTCAGCCTTTCCTTCAAAATTTGATTCCACTTGTTTTTTTCTGAGGTGTTTCTGTCCCTCTTTGATGCATAGCTTCAATACTCCTTTTTAATTGCATTTGGTCTTCATACACCTCACTTGGAGCTAAAGGAGCAAGAATAACTTTCTGATCTCCCATAAAGAATGAGTACCTATTCTTAAAACCATCATGCAACACCTTCCTATCATATTGCCAAGGTCTTCCAAGCAATAAATGACTAGCATGCATAGGCACAACATCACAAAGAATTTGATCAGAATACTTACCAATGGAGAAAGATACAATAACTTGTTTATTCACCTTGATTTCCCCCATATCATTAAGCCATTGTAGCTTATATGGCCTAGGGTGCCTCAAACAATCCAGTCCTAGCTTCTCCACCATTAATGTGCTAGCTACATTTGTGCAGCTCCCATCATCAATTATAATGCTACAAATCTTCCCATCCACGAAGCATCTTGAATGAAAGATATTCTCCCTTTGCTCAATTTCATCCTCTTTTACTTGAGCATTTAGTACACGCCTAGTAACAAGTAATTCACCCTTAGGTGCATTTTCAGCTTCTACATCAGAACAATCCTCTAATTCATGCATGGAATCAGAATCACTCTCAACATGATCCTCATCTTCAGAAATAACTTCAGCACCCCTCAAAACCATTGTTTTCTTATTGGGACATTGAGAAGAAATATGACCAATACCAAGACATTTAAAGCACTTAATATTTCTATGCTTATCAGAATTAGAAGTAGAAGAACTTGAAGGTTTTAAGTTACCTTTTAGGTCTGAATTGCTCTTCACTTCTTTTGGCTTGTCCTTGGTCTTCTCATCCTTCTTAGACCATTTGGAGTTCAAATTTGTAGTAGAACTAGAATAGGAAGTCTTGCTGGACCCTTTGTACTTGAGTTGTTTCTCCACATTCATTGCCATGTTTACCATTTCTTCCAACTCCACGTAATGGTGTAATTCGATAACATTTGCAATATCCTTGTTCAAACCAGCCAAGAAACGTGCCATGGTAGCCTCCCTACGTGCCATGGTAGCCTCCCTATCTTCTTCAACATTAGCCCTTATCATGACTATCTCCATCTCCTTATGGTACTCTTCAACACTCATATAGTCTTGTCTCAAAGTTTGAAGTTTTTGATGTAGGTCTCTATAAAAATAACTAGGTACAAATCTCTTTTTCATAATTCTCTTCATTTCTGCCCAAGTATTGATATGTTCCTCTCCATTTCTTCTCCTATTTAAAACTAGTTGATCCCACCAAACAAGTGCATAATCTTTAAATTCCACTGCAGCAAGCTTTACCTTCTTCTCTTTAGAATAGTTATGACAATAAAAAATCAGCTCCACTTTCCTCTCCCATTCCAAGTAAGCTTCAGCATTATTCTTACCTTGGAAAGATGGAATTTTCATTTTTTTACTACCAATATTCCTATCAACACGATCAGCCCTTTCTTCCTCTCTTGCAAAGTTTTGGACTCTATTACCTTGACCTCTTATTCTATAATTTTGTCCTTCTCTTCCACCCATCCTGACCCCATGCCATTCTCCCTCATCATCTCCATCATCAAAGCCATCACCTTCATACCCAAAAGGATGAGTATTTGGCTCTCTTAAATTCTGCCTTCTTGTGGCACAACCATTCATTGTCCCCTCTTGCAATTCTCTAATGACCTGGTCTTGCTTCTCAAATCTATCACTAACATCTCTAAAAAGGTTTTCAAACCTTTGAAATTGCTGTTGCATAGCCTGTAAAGTGATATATATATATATATATCTCAGATCTGAAATTCCGAGATAAAGAACACAACTTTATATATATATATATATATATATATATATATCTCAGATCTGAAATTCCGAGATAAAGAACAGAACTTTATATATATATATATATATATATATATATATATCTCAGATCTGAAATTCCGAGATAAAGAACACAACTTATATATATATATATATATATATATATATATATATATATATATATATCTCACATCTGAAATTCCGAGATAAAGAACACAACTTTATATATATATATATTATATATATATTATATATAAAAAAAGTTGTGTTCTTTATCTCTGAATTTCAGATCTGAGATATATATATATATATATATATAAAGTGGTGGTCTTTATCTCTTAATTTTAGACCTGATATATATATAAAAAAAAAAGGAACTTTCCAAAATTTATGTGCCCACAAATCAGATTTCATTCCAAATTCGTCATCTCTTGCCTCTTTACATAATATTACATCTAGTTTTGTGACATCTTTTTTTTCTTTAGGATTTATTTGTTTTCCATTGAATTAAGGTTGCTAATTTGCTTATTTGGTATTGTTTGATTGGTCCGGACAAGTAAAACTACTGCTTGAATTTAGAGTGGAAAAAGGTAGAAATTGTGAGCTCATTAAAGGGTAAAAGCCAATACTTTGAGTGAAACATGAGGGTTTCCAATCAAAGTTGAGTGAAACACGTGAGGGAGTGTTTGTGAGGATTGCTAACAATTTTTTTGCAGGTGTTACATCATGAAAAAATCAAACGAAAGCAAAGAAAGTGATGGGAAAGTTTTGATTCGAGGACGAATCCTTTTGAACAGGGAGAGAATGATGCAACCCTAATTCAAGAAGTTAAAGCCTTATTTTGGGCTGTTTGTTTTAAGCCCAACGTTTTAAAAGGAAGGGCCTTGTTTGGGAATATGTTTAAATTCTATTTTTAGTGGGTTTTTAAATTCTATTTTTAGGGGGCTTTTAAATTCTATTTTAGTGGGCTTTTAAATTCTATTTTAGTGGGCTTTTAAATTCTATTTTTAGTGGGCTTTACTAAAAGACTCAGCCCAACATATCTATTGTAGAATTAGGTCATCTACTCCTCTATAAATAGAATAAGATGGGGCTGTTTTGGAGGAGGAGAGAAAAATGAAATTTGTGAGTTTTTTTAAACAAATCAGATTCAGGTTTGTTTTACCTTAAGGATTGATTCAACTTATCAAGTAAGTAAACTTGTGGCGTTAATTCAATTCTCTTTCTCTTTGATTTTCTCTTTGTTACCATTTCCTTGCTGATTTGGGGATGAAGGGATTCAGGGAGTTTACCAAGGGTTGGTTGAGTTTAGATCAGGGACAATTTTTGATGCAGATGTGATTCTTGCTCAGTTCTTGAATTGTGAATTGTTGCTGTATCAATATAGGGTTATCATAACTAATTAATTTTAGATATTATCTGGAATTAAGATACTTAGGATAATCAAATTTTAGAAAATTATTCTAAAACCATATTGAGGAAATTTAACTGCTTTCTAAATAAAATATAAAAAGAAAAAATTTAAAAATTTAAAAACCGAAAAAAGAATGTATTTTTCTTGCTCAATAGTAAGTTGTTCTTTTTCCTATCTCTCGTACTATTTGTTCTTTTTCTTTCATAGTTGAACTTTTTTTTCTTTCAATTTTTTCTTTTCTTTTCTTTTCTTCTATAAAATTTTTCTGAAAAATATTATTTTCGAGAAGATAAAAGAAATAAATTTTTCGTTTACAGTTTTCCTGTTGGTTTGTTTTTATTTAATTTCGAAAAAATAAAAATGGAAATGAGGAAAGAATATTTTTCTTTTAAGCTGTCAATTTTGGCTTAGGATTTAATTAGGAAGGAATGTCATTTTATTGAATCCTTTTCTTTTTCTTCCGGTGAAAACATTGACATCATAGTAGTCGCGGAACACTTTTCAAAAATAGCCTGAAGCACAGGCATTACCTACTAATGATGTTAAAATCATGTGCAGATTTTGAGAAATTGTTTTCTAGATTCAGATGTGCCTGTGTATCAAATCTGTGAAGTCTGCCAAGTACCACACTTTAGCAGGGATTGCTATGGGAATGAAATACGAACCATTCCAAAAAAGAGGTAGGAGTAGGTTACTGCAGAATGCTACTCCAATGGGAGACGCATACAATCCCAGTTGGAGAAATCATACGGGATTTAGCCGAGGAATAATTCGGAAGGTGGAAACATTCAGAAGATACCACCACAGCAAAACCTCTACCCGCAGAATCAACAGATGAGATACTGACAACAATTAAAGTCAGACCAGTGCAAGCAAGTGATCTACCAAGTGATATCGAACGGTCGAAGGATATAGAGGAATTTGGCATTGTATCAGGAGCATAGCAATGGAGGAGCTTGCATCCCCTGCATACAATCAGTTGTGAGAAACTTCCCCGAGGAAGTTTCAAATACTTGGGCCCATATCTACACCACTGGAGCCTCCTACCACCACGGCTTCGCCAAAGCTTCAGGTATCTTTTTTGCCATTCGAAAATTGCATGCAATACCTTTACTGACACTGGCAGGTAGGCACACCAATCCAAAGAAGTCTCATTCCTAGACACATTCCTTCTGGACACGTTGCTACGATTACGAGAAACTTTGCAAATGATTCGATGAAATAGTCCTTGGGGCTTGAGCCATTCATCAAATGGATAGGCCACTACCTGGAGCTCGACAATGAAGGATCGGAGCTGACGTCATCCGTTCCAGTATCTAGAGCTTACAGAGTCAAGAGCGCCTCAGCAATAGCACATGGCTAAGGTGAAGAGCCAATTGACAGCCCAGAGCAAACCCTTCTGCTCAAGGCAAGAAGGGAGTTTTTCTAATCTTAATCTTCCTCTACTTTGTGTTCTTTTAATTTTTATCTTCATTTTATGTTTTGTTATTTCTATTACCTTCCTGTTTTGATTTCTTTTATTTCTTTATTTTCCTTCCTACCCATAGTTATTCGAATAAGTGTGGGGTAAGAGTCTTTTCTGTTTTGTTTCTGCTTCTTGTTTTCAAATAAGTGTGGGGTAGTTTAGATATGCATGAACACTGAGGACAGTGTCAGACTTAAGTGTGGGGTAGCAGTGCACGGTGCACTGTAGTAGTTTGAGAAAATGTTTGCATGATTTTGCTTGTTTTCACACCCTTCCAAAAAAAATTTCAAAAGTTTTCCTTCTTTCAGACTTCTAAATGCGGTATGATTGGTAAAACATTGTTGATGTCTATGATATGTAGGTAGAATGTTATGGTTAGTATTAGACAATGTGATGACTATTTTGAACTTATTGATTAGGAATAGGGGATTCCTGATAACTGAGCACAATTTAGTCTGGATTAGAAACCTCAGCCAATTACCTTTTCAAGACTTAACTAGATAAGATTAGACCAGTTGTGGATGTATTGACAATTAGAGTGACTAGATGAGACTCTGAGCTAAAAGTGAAAAGAAACAAAAAGAGAGTTAATTAAATATGGTAGTTTGCCAGCGGCCTTTGCTACTCGAGCACCACTCCTTCGGGGAACTTAAAGCCTGATGCCCTAAGGTCGTGTAGGTCTGGGAGTCATCGGAGTGGGACTCGCTACATGGGTAGTTGAAGTTGACGTGTTCAAAGCAGACTCAAAATACCCTGAATCTATAAAAGAAAGAAAATTAATAAAAGCTAAACAATTAAAAATCTGATCACCAAGGCTCAGAACTCAGAAAGTTGTCTATTGTTAGTATGTCTAGCGACGGGTCGAAGTGTTATCTGGTAGTAGTTAAGACGAGAGTATATTGTGTTGACTATCTGGTCTAGACTAGTACACACACTACACATCAGGAAGACCTTGTGACTGAGAGAAAAGTTCAACCTAGTTGTTAAGTTGTTAACTACTTGATTATAACAATCTACTAAAGATATTTGAGACCTTGTCATAGCAACCTAACTAGTCAGACCTGTGTTAAGAATCGTCTGAATAATTTTTGGAATAAAAACATGACTAGGAAATTTAAGTGACTACACATATAATTTAGAATCACTAACTTCAGGTAGACTTTGCTTGAGGACAAGCAAAAAGCTAAGTGTGGGGTTATCTGATATGCATAAATCATATCACATTTTTAGCATATTTTTAGGCATGATTTAGGGTGAAATTGATAGGAAATAGGTCTTAATTGTTTGTTATTAACTCAATTTCACAGTGTTTATGATTTTGGAAGTGTCAGGTGAAAAGTAGAAGAAAATGGCAAATTTCGGTGCAAAAATGCAATTTTTCAGAAGTTCAGACTTCGGGGAGGGCGTCCCGAATCAGGATGGGTATCCTGACCTGGTCAACAGGCCAGGACGGGCGTCCCGAGCTGTAATTCCAAGTCCCACATCGAATTTTTGAAGAAAAATCACTCCAGAAAGATGCTATAAATACCCCAGGCCTACCTCAGTTGAAATCATTCCTCTCCACTCAATCTGAGTCATTTAGTGACTTAAGTTGTACATTTTCTCGAGTACATAAGTCACTTAGAGACTCGGGTTCAGTATAAGTTTTCTTCTATTTTCAGTTAGTGTTTTCGTTTTCTTAGTTTCTCAGAATTAGTCTCAGATCTTAGTCTTCGATAGATAGGTTCGTTTCTGGTATTCATAGAATACCTGGGATTTCGTTAGGAGATCCTAAGAGGGCTCTAGGCGTTCGAAGAGTCAGTCCACAGGGCTGGGCTTAAGCTGGGTATTAAGGTAAAGTCCAGCTACTAGGCTGAGGAAGCGTCCTCCGAAGGTTCTGTCGAGCAGAGTCGGGTTGAGTAGTACGACATATACAAGCAGTTGCTCCATCGACGAGACTAAGTAAAGGGTGATTTCTTTATGGCATCAGTCCCATAAGAAGGATGAGAAGACCAAGGACAAGCCAAAAGAAGTGAAGAGCAATTCAGACCTAAAAGGTAACTTAAAACCTTCAAGTTCTTCTACTTCTAATTCTGATAAGCATAGAAATATTAAGTGCTTTAAATGTCTTGGTATTGGTCATATTTCTTCTCAATGTCCCAATAAGAAAACAATGGTTTTGAGGGGTGCTGAAGTTATTTCTGAAGATGAGGATCATGTTGAGAGTGATTCTGATTCCATGCATGAATTAGAGGATTGTTCTGATGTAGAAGCTGAAAATGCACCTAAGGGTGAATTACTTGTTACTAGGCGTGTACTAAATGCTCAAGTAAAAGAGGATGAAATTGAGCAAAGGGAGAATATCTTTCATTCAAGATGCTTAGTGAATGGGAAGATTTGTAGCATTATAATTGATGGTGGGAGCTGCACAAATGTAGCTAGCACATTAATGGTGGAGAAGCTAGGGCTGGATTGTTTGAGGCACCCTAGGCCATATAAGCTACAATGGCTTAATGATATGGGAGAAATCAAGGTGAATAAACAAGTTATTGTATCTTTCTCCATTGGTAAGTATTCTGATCAAGTTCTTTGTGATGTTGTGCCTATGCATGCTAGTCATTTATTGCTTGGAAGACCTTGGCAATATGAGGAAGGTGTTGCATGATGGTTTTAAGAATAGGTACTCATTCTTTATGGGAGATCAGAAAGTTATTCTTGCTCCTCTAGCTCCAAGCGAGGTGTATGAAGACCAAATGCAATTAAAAAGGAGTATTGAAGCTATGCATCAAAGAGGGACAGAAACACCTCAGAAAAAACAAGTGGAATCAAATTTTGAAGGAAAGGCTGAGAGCCTTGCAAAAGGAGAGCTGAGATCAAAAATAGAGGGGAAGGCTGATAGCCTTGCAAAAGGAGAGTTGAGCTCAAAAATACAAGAAAAAAGAGTGAGTGAGGTTGAGAGTGTGAAAAGAAAAGAGGGGAAAGAGGCCTTAAAAGAAAGTCAATTTAAGGGCCCAAATGAGAGAGAGGGCAAAAAGAAACAAAACTTTTATGCAAAAATGAGAGATGCAAGGGTTGCTTGTGAGGAAGGGAGATGCTTAGTTGCACTTTTTTACAAAGAAGCTTATCTTAATGAATCTGACCTTAACCCTTGTTTGCCTAGTGGTGTTGTTTCTCTTTTGCAGGAATATGGTGATGTCTTCCCTGAAGAATTACCTAAGGAGTTGCCACCTATTAGAGGGATAGAGCATCAAATTGATTTCATTCCAGGAGCACAAATTCAAAATAGGCCAGCCTATAGAGCAAATCCAGAAGAGACTAAGGAACTCCAAATGCAAGTGGAAGAGTTACTACAAAAGGGACACATAAGAGAAAGCTTGAGTCCGTGTGCCGTGCCAGTCATTTTGGTCCCAAAGAAAGATGGGAGTTGGCGTATGTGTGTTGATTGTAGGGCTGCTAACAAACTTACGGTAAAGTATCGCCATCCTATTCCTAGACTAGATGATATGCTTGATGAATTGCATGGTGCATGTGTGTTTACCAAAATTGATCTTATGAGTGGTTACCATCAAATTAGAATGAAGGTTGGTGATGAATGGAAAACTGCTTTTAAAACAAAACATGGTTTATATGAGTGGCTTGTGATGCCTTTTGGTTTATCTAATGCTCCTAGTACCTTTATGCGCTTGATGAATCATGTTTTGATATCATTTATTGGTAAGTTTGTTGTGGTTTACTTTGATGACATTCTGATCTTTAGCAAAAGCATTGAAGAGCATGTTGAACATCTTAGACTTGTCTTAGATGCACTTAGGGCAGAAAAGTTGTATGCTAAACTGAAAAAGTGCACATTTTGCATGGATCGAGTCATATTTCTTGGTTATGTTGTTTCTTCTAATGGAATTGAGATGGATCAAGAAAAAGTCAAGGCAATCAAGGAATGGCCAAGACCTACAAGTATTACTCAGGTAAGATCTTTTCATGGGCTCGCTAGTTTTTATAGGAGGTTTGTGAAGGATTTTAGTACAATTGCTGCTAGTTTGACTGAAATTGTAAAGAAAGAGGTAGGTTTTAAATGGGATGATGCACAAAAGCTAGCTTTCAATACTTTGAAAGAGAAGCTTTGCACTGCACCTATATTGAGTTTTCCAGATTTTTCTTCTACATTTGAAATTGAATGTGATGCCTCAAAAATAGGTATTGGAGCTGTTTTATTGCAAGGGAGGCGTCCTATAGCGTATTTCAGTGAAAAGCTCAATGGTGCCCAAATCAAGTATTCTACTTATGATAAGGAGTTGTATGCATTGGTGAGAGCTCTACAAACTTGGCAGCATTATTTATGGCCTAAAGAGTTTGTAATTCATACTGATCATGAGAGTTTGAAGCATTTAAAAGGCCAAGGTAAGTTAAATCAAAGGCATGCTAAGTGGCTAGAGTTTATTGAGACATTCCCATATGTTGTGCAATACAAGCAAGGTAAGGAAAATGTGATTGCAGATGCATTATCTAGGAGGTATGCTCTGATCTCCTCACTAAGTTCTAAGTTAATTGGATTTGAATATATTAAGGATTTGTACAAATCAGATTCTGACTTCGCAAATGTTTTTGTTGCATGTGAACAAGTTGCTTTTCAAAAGTTTTATAGAACTGATGGATATTTGTTTAGAGATAATAAACTTTGTGTTCCTTCTTGTTCTATGCGTGAATTGCTTGTTAGGGAGTCTCATAATGGTGGATTAATGGGACATTTTGGCATTGCTAAGACACTTGATATTTTGCAAGAGCATTTTTATTGGCCTAACATGAAAAAGGATGTTGAGAGAATTTGTTCTAGTTGTGTTGCATGTAGGCAGGCGAAGTCTAAGGTGCAACCTCATGGGTTGTACACTCCACTACCTGTTCCTAATAGTCCTTGGATTGATATATCTATGGACTTTGTGTTGGGATTGCCTAGGACTAGGAAAGGACGTGATAACATCTTTGTTGTAGTTGATAGATTTAGCAAAATGGCTCATTTTATTGCATGTCATAAATCTGATGACGCCACTCATGTCGCTGATTTGTTCTTTAGGGATGTGGTAAGGTTGCATGGCATTCCTAGAACAATTGTTTCTGATAGGGACTCTAAATTCTTAAGTCATTTTTGGCGTGTTTTATGGAGTAAATTGGGGACTAAATTATTGTTTTCTACTACTTGTCATCCTCAAACTGATGGCCAAACTGAAGTGGTTAATAGAACTTTAGGATCCTTATTACGAGCTGTTGTGGGAAAGAATTTAAAAACTTGGGAAGATTGTTTGCCTTTGATCGAGTTTGCATATAATAGAAGCATTCATTCTTCTACTGGTTACTCCCCATTTGAAATTGTGTATGGTTTTAATCCACTAACACCATTGGATTTATTACCTTTACCATTAAATGAGATCGTTAATGTGGATGGACATCACATGGCAGATTTGGTTAAGTCCATACATAACAAAGCTAGGCAGCATATTGAGGAAAAAAGTAAAAAGTATGCTCAAAGAGCTAATCAAGGGCGAAGAGTGATGAAGTTTAAACTCGGAGATTGGGTTTGGGTACACTTTAGGAAGGAAAGATTCCCTAAACAACAGAAGTCCAAACTTGATCCTAGAGGCGATGGACCATTTCAAGTGGTTGAACGCATCAATGATAATGCCTATAAAGTGGACTTGCCAGGTGAGTGCGGTGTTAGTGCAACTTTTAATGTTTCTAATCTATCTCCATTTGATAACGTAGGTTTTGATTCGAGGACGAATACTTTTGAAGAGGGAGAGAATGATGCAACTCACCAAGGCAACTATGGAGATGGATACTTGAAGATGCCATTGGGTCCAATTACAAGGTCACACTCCAACAAGCTTAAAGCACAATTTCAGAATTATGTTCAATCTTTGATTTCTCAAGAACTTCAAAAAATCACATTGGTCAAGCGTGGAGAAGAGTTTAAGGAGATGCCAACATACTTATGCACGTTAGAGCACTCAAGTCTTGAAGGCTAATAAATGGGCTTTTAAATTCTATTTTTAGTGGGCTTTACTAAAAGACTCAGCCCAACATATCTATTGTAGAATTATGTCATCTCCTCCTCTATAAATAGAATAAGATGGGGCTGTTTTGAGGGAGGAGAGAAAAATTAAATTTGTGAGTTTGTTTTTAACAAATTAGATTCAGGTTTGTTTTACCTTAAGGATTGATTCAACTTATCAAGTAAGTAAACTTGTGGCGTTAATTCAATTCTCTTTCTCTTTGATTTCTCTTTGTTACCATTTCCTTGCTGATTTGGGGGTGAAGGGATTCGGGGAGTTTACCAAGGGTTGGTTGAGTTTAGATCAGGGATAATTTTTGATGCAGAGGTGATTCTTGCTCAGTTCTTGAATTGTTGCTGTATCATTTTCTATATTTCGGAAATTGATTGTCTAACTAGCGTAAGATGAGTGTAGGTCTAAAGTCTAGGTTACTACCGTTACCTATCATAATTCTCTAGAATTTTGATCAGGAATCCTAAGTTCATTATGATATTTCCCCGGCAACGGCGCCAAAAATCTGATGTGTTCCCGACTGATATGCTAAATAGGTGTTATTTTACCCTATGTTGATTATGAGTAATTAAGGACTGGGATTGACTAATTGTCACATTTAGTCACTATGGTGTCACTTAATCAGTCAGAACCTAAGGCAGAGTACCTATCGTGTAGCTAGTCTGTTGGAAAGTATCTACGGTTTTATTAAGTTAAATATCGTACTCCCATGGAAGTGGTAACGGCTTAGTAGTAACTAGCCTTTTACTCTAACTCTTATCTTATGATCCAGTTATGCAATCTTCATCAATAACTTTGATGAGAGGGTGATTCATTCTCCACTAGGTTTAAGTCTATTTAAGCCTAAAGTGTTTTATAGATGATGTCCTGATTCTATGTTATACTGTTCCTACATGTTGATTGACCTATCTTCGAGTATTTTAGATATATCTTAGCCTGGATTGAAACTATGTTCTGAGTCTAAAGGTGTACCACATCCGAGTTATCTGATAAACCGCCCCATCGCCAAGGTTAACGGCTCTACTCACGGTTCGAGCTAAAGGCATCCATGAAAGCCCTATGTCACTTCGGGGATCATGGCGCTCGCCCCTAACCACCGGCATAAACGCTCAACTCAGCCTACTTAGACTACTCTAACAAGTAGGGTGTTCCGCAGCTTATTTTATGTAATATGGCAGACACCAATACTAATTGATACCTGTTAAACTAAACAGGTTATGAATAGACCGTGGTTAGGAATTGTCTATAACCCTAAATTTAGTTTAAAAGAAACTACATTAGACATGCAGACATAGCGAATATTAAACAGGTGGCTATTTCCGGAAAATTATAAATGCTTCAACATATAAAACAGATATTCATAAAAATCATAATCTCATATTCATAATAAATCTTTGGACAAACACAATACAAACATATAAAGAGAGGGACAGGGGGACTGATGCCATAAAGAAATCACCCTTTACTTAGTCTCGCCGATGGAGCAACCGCTTGTATATGTCGTACTGCTCGACCCGACTCTGCTCGACAGAACCTTCGGAGGACGCTTCCTCAGCCTAGTAGCTGGACTTTACCTTAATACCCAGCTTAAGCCCAGCCCTGTGGACTGACTCTTCGAATGCCTAGAGCCCTCTTAGGATCTCCTAACGAAATCCCGGGTATTCTATGAATACCAGAAACGAACTTATCTATCGAAGCCTAAGATCTGAGACTAATTCTCAGAAACTAGGAAAACGAAAACACTAACTTAAAATAGAAGAAAACTTATACTGAACCCGAGTCTCTAAGTGACTTATGTACTCGAGAAAATGTACAACTTAAGTCACTAAATGACTCAGATTGAGTGGAGAGGAATGATTTCAACTGAGGAAGGCCTGGGGTATTTATAGCAGCTTTCTGGAGTGATTTTCTTCAAAAATTCGATGTGGGACTTGGAATTAGAGCTCGGGACACCCGTCCTGGCCTGTTGACCAGGTCAGGATGCCCGTCCTGATTCGGGACGCCCTCCCCGAAGTCCGAACTTTTGAAAAATTACATTTTTGCCCCAAAATTTGCCATTTTCTTCTACTTTTCACTTGACACTTCCAAAATCATAAACACTCTGAAATTGAGTTAATAACAAACAATTAAGATCGATTTCCTATCAATTTCACCCTAAATCATGCCTAAAAACATGCTAAAAATGTGATATGATTTATGCATATCATTCTTATACTTCAGTTATAAAGTTTTATGTCATACTTGAGTTTGTATGCATTTAGATATTGTGTACATTATTAAAGTATTTGGCAAATGTTTAAGAGACTCATAAACTTTAAAGTTTATGTGATATTTTAACAGAACAAAATTCAGATACTCACATACACATGTGATCAGATGAGTGGGAGATCTTTAGGTATTCTGATTCTGATTTTAGGGGATGCCAAGATAGTTATAGATTTACTTCTAACTATATTCATCTTATTTATGGTATTGAAAGAGAGATTTCTTCAGAGAGTGTTAAGTAAAACACTCATAACTCTTTCATTATGGTAATTAAGTATGACAGTTATCAGGCATCCATTCATGAAATATAGCTAAGGAATTTGTGATGCAACTCACCAAGGCAGCTATGGAGATAGAGACTTGAAGATGCCATTGGGTCCAATTACAAGGTCACACTCGAACAAGCTTAAAACACAATTTCAGAATTATTTTCAATCTTTGATTTCTCAAGAACTTCAAGAAATCACATTGGTCAAGCTTGGAGAAGAGTTTAAGGAGATGCCAACATACTTATGCACATTAGAGCACTCAAGTCTTGAAGGCTAATAAATGGGCATAATTCAATAAGTTAAAGCCTTATTTTGAGCTGTTTGTTTTAAGCCCAACGTTTTAAAAGGAAGGGCCTTGTTTGGGAACATGTTTAAATTCTAATTTTAGTGGGCTTTACTAAAAGACTCAGCCCAACATGTCCATTGCAAAATTTAGGTCATCTTCTCTTCTTTTAGACTATAAATAGAATAAGATGGGGATGTTTTGAGGCAGTTGAAAAAAGAACGAAATTTGTAATTTTTTTCAAATTCAAGCTTGTTTGACCTTAAAGATTGATTCAACTTATCAAGTAAGTAAATTTGTGGCGTTAATTCAATTCTCTTTCTCTTTGATTTTCTCTTTGTTACCATTTCCTTCCTTATTTGGGGTGAAGAGATTCGGGGAGTTTAACCAGGGTTGGTTGAGTTTAGATCAGGGACAATTTTTTGATTCAGAGGTGATTCTTGCTCAGTTCTTGAATTATTGTTGTATCATTTTTTGGTATCAGAGCTAAGTTCAAATTCAATCTATATATCTTTTAAATTTCTGTTTGTTTTCATTATTATTGTCAGTTTCTCATTCAGCAAAAAAAAGTTGTGTTCTTTATCTCTTAATTTTAGACCTGATATAAATTAAAAAAAGGATCTTTTCAAAATTTATGTGCCCACAATTAGATTTCATTCCAAATTCGTCATCTCTTACTTCTTTACATCATATTACATCTAGTTTTGTGACATCTTTCTTTCTTTAGGATTTATTTGTTTTCCATTGAATTAGGGTTGCTGATTTGCTTATTTGGTATTGTTTGATTGGTCCGGACAAGTAAAACTATTGCTTGAATCTAGAGTGGAAAAAGACAGAAAATTGTGAGCTCATTAAAGGGTAAAAGCCAAAACTTTGAGTGAAACACGAGGGTTTCCAATCAAATTTGAGTGAAACACGTGAGGGAGTGTTTGTGAGGATTGCTAACATTTTTTTGCAGATTTTACATCATGTCAAAATCAAACGAAAGCAAAGAAAGTGATGGGAAAGTTAGTGTTACTGAACATAACCTAGTCTTCACTTTACATGCTATGCAACATCAATTTCAAAGGTTTTAAAACCTTTTTAGAGATGTTAGTGATAAATTTGAGAAGCAAGACTAGGTCATTAGAGAATTGCAAGAGAGGGAAATGAGTGGTAGTGGAACAAGAAGGAAGAATTTAAGAGAGCCAAATACTCATCATTTTGGGTATGAAGGTGATGACTTTGATGATGGAGATGATGAGGGAGAATGACATGGGGTCAGGATGGGTGAAAGAGGAGGACAAAATTATAGAATAAGAGGTCGAGGTAATAGAGTCCAAAACATTGCAAGGGAGGAAGAAAGGGCTGATTGTGTTGATAGGAATATCAGTAGTATAAAAATGACAATTCCATTTTTCCCAGGTAAGAATGATATTGCAGCTTACTTGGAATGGGAGAGGAAAGTGGAGCTGATTTTTGATTATCATAACTATTCTGAAGAGAAGAAAGTAAAGCTTGCTGTGGTAGAATTTAAAGATTATGCACTTGTTTGGTGGGATCAACTAGTTTTAACTAGGAGAAGAAATGGAGAGGAACTTGTCAATACTTGGGCAGAAATGAAGAGAATTATGAAAAAGAGATTTGTACCTAGTTATTTTTATAGACAGCTACATCAAAAACTTCAAACTTTGAGACAAGACTATATGAGTGTTGAAGAGTACCATAAGGAGATGGAGATAGTCATGATAAGGGCTAATGTTGAAGAAGATAGGGAGGCTACCATGGCACGTTTCTTGGCTGGTTTGAACAAGGATATTGCAAATGTTATCGAATTACACCATTATGTGGAGTTGGAAGAAATGGTAACCATGGCAATGAAAGTGGAGAAACAACTCAAGTACAAAGGGTCCAGCAAGACTTCCTATTCTGGTTCTACTACAAATTGAAACTCCAAATAGTCTAAGAAGGATGAGAAGGCCAAGGACAAGCCAAAAGAAGTGAAGAGCAATTCAAACCCAGAAGTTATTTCTGAAGATGAGGATCATGTTGAGAGTGATTCTGATTCCATGCATGAATTAGAGGATTGTTCTGATGTAGAAGCTAAAAATGCACCTAAGGGTGAATTACTTGTTACTAGGCGTGTACTAAATGCTTAAGTAAAATAAGATGAAATTGAGCAAAGGGAGAATATCTTTCATTCAAGATGCTTAGTGAATGGGAAGATTTGTAGCATTATAATTGATGGTGGGAGCTGCATAAATGTAGCTAGCACATTAATGGTGGAGAAGCTAGGGCTGGATTGTTTGAGGCACCTTAGGCCATATAGGCTACAATAACTTAATGATATGGGGGAAATCAAGGTGAATAAACAAGTTATTGTATCTTTCTCCATTGGTAAGTATTCTGATCAAGTTCTTTGTGATGTTGTGCCTATACATGCTAGTCATTTATTGTTTGGAAGACCTTGGCAATATGATAGGAAGGTGTTACATGATGGTTTTAAGAATTGGTACTCATTCTTTATGGGAGATCAGAAAGTTATTCTTGCTCCTTTAGCTCCAAGCGAGGTGTATGAAGACCAAATGCAATTAAAAATGAGTATTGAAGCTATGCATCAAAGAGGGACATAAACACCTCAGAAAAAACAAGTGGAATCAAATTTTGAAGGAAAGGCTGAGAGCCTTGCAAAAGGAGAGCTGGGATCAAAAATAGAGGGGAAGGCCGAGAGTCTTGCAAAAGGAGAGTTGAGATAAAAAATACAAAAAAAAGAGTGAGTGAGGTTGAAAGTGTGAAAAGAAAAGAGGGGAAAGAGGCCTTAAAAGAAAGTCAATTTAAGGGCCCAAATGAGAGAGAGGGCAAAAAGAAACAAAACTTTTATGCAAAAATGAGAGATGCAAGGGTTGCTTGTGAGGAAAGGAGATGCTTAGTTGTACTTTTTTTACAAAGAAGCTTATCTTAATGAATCTGACCTTAACCCTTGTTTGCCTAGTGATGTTGTTTCTCTTTTGCAGGAATATGGTGATATCTTCCCTGAAGAATTACCTAAGGAGTTGCCGCCTATTAGAGGGATAGAGCATCAAATTGATTTCATTCCAGGAGCACGAATTCCGCCTATTAGAGGGATAGAGCATCAAATTGATTTCATTCAAGGAGCACAAATTTCAAATAGGCCAGCCTATAGAGCAAATCCAGAAGAGACTAAGGAACTCCAAAAGCAAGTGGAGGAGTTACTACAAAAGGGACACATAAGAGAAAGCTTGAGTCCTTGTGCCGTGCTAGTCATTTTGGTCCCAAAGAAGGATGTGAGTTGGCGTATGTGTGTTGATCATGTTTTGAGATCATTTATTGGTTTTGATTCGAGGACGAATCCCTTTGAAGAGGGAGAGAATGATGCAACTCACCAAGGTAGCTATGGAGATGGAGACTTGAAGATGCCATTGGGTCCAATTACGAGGTCACACTCCAACAAGCTTAAAGCACAATTTCATAATTATGTTCAATCTTTGATTTCTCAAGAACTTCAAGAAATCACATTGGTCAAGCTTGGAGAAGAGTTTAAGGAGATGCCAACATACTTATGCACATTAGAGCACTCAAGCCTTGAAGGCTAATAAATGGGCAAATTCAATAAGTTAAAGCCTTATTTTGGGCTGTTTGTTTTAAGCCCAACGTTTTAAAGGAAGGGCCTTGTTTGGGAACATGTTTAAATTCTAATTTTAGTGGGCTTTACTAAAAGACTCAGCCCAACATGTCAATTGCAAAATTTAGGTCATCTTCTCTTCTTTTCGACTATAAATAGAATAAGATGGGGTTGTTTTGAGGCAGTTGACAAAAGAACGAAATTTGTAATTTTTTTTCAGATTCAAGCTTGTTTTACCTTAAGGATTGATTCAACTTATCAAGTAAGTAAACTTGTGGCGTTAATTCAAATCTCTTTCTCTATGATTTTCTCTTTGTTACCATTTCCTTGCTTATTTGGGGGTGAAGAGATTCGGGGAGTTTAACAAGAGTTGGTTGAGTTTAGATCAGGGACAATTTTTTGATTCAGAGGTGATTCTTGCTTAGTTCAGTTCTTGAATTATTGCTGTATCAATTTGTCACTAAATTGAGAATTTTAGATCATGTTTAAAGACCATTAAAGTTATTATGTGACAATAATTTGGTTTTGCTATATTCTAATATAATTTTAGAGTAGTTTGATATTTATAGAACATATTGAGACAAACTCTGTGATTGTGGATCCACTGATTAGAGTCTTAATCCCAAGGTCTTATATGAGTATGTTACTCACATGGATATTATATGATTTATTGATATGATATATAATTTCCGTGAGAGTTTGTATTACATCCATAAACATGCATTACATATTTGGTATTTATTACTGTAGTATTAAAGTATTAAGTTACACTCTATTCATATTCAGTATGATCTCATTAAAGAATAAGGAAGAGACCAGTTGAAAATTGGCATGTGGAGACCACATTGCATGTGATTTTCATGCTACATACCATACTTGATCCATGTCATTCAGTTGTGTTGATGTTCGTGATCATGTTGGTTTAGTTACGATATTGTGATGAATGCCCCTTTGGTTCTATGTTGATATAATTGATGAACCTGATTAGTTAAGGATGCATAAAGTAATGATAGCAAAATATTAAGTACTCATAAAGGTTAACGATACATAATTTTTAGACACATTAAGCCCAAGTGAGAAATTGTTGGATTTATTTTAATAAATCATCTCGACTTATGTGCCAATTATATATTTAAAATTATCATATTTTATTAAGCCCTATTAAAATAATATAATTAAAGTTATTGGGCTAATATGCATTAAGAATAAGTATGAGCCCACATATGTAAATACCATATTCCTTAGACTATGATGAGTTGGCTAGGAATATTATTATTATAATATATTGGTTATAGTCCCCGAGAGTTTATTGAGAGTGTCTATTCTATATACCGTCAGTAGAATAAAACCTTTAACTCTCATAGATCTCTTGGAAGACTATGATCTGACATACTAGGTCTTACAAAGAAAACATCTTCTAGGATTGTTAAAGACTATGTGCTGATACAAGATTAAATTAGGTATCCTTCCGCAATTCAATTTTCTTTATTCTTAATAATTTGACATACTATGTCGTATGAGAATAGGCTAAGAAATATATAAAATACATATGTATTTTATTTTAACAATTATATGATTTTATTTTTTCAGAACTCAGATGGATAGTGAAAAAGAAGTAGATTTTTAATGTGGGCATAAATTGCTTTCAGAATTTAGATGAATTTGATATACACAAACTCTCCATTTTTATTATTGTTAATTTCTTATTAATTAGTTACGATTTAGGTTTTATAGGAAAGTGATTTGGTAAACATTATACTGTTTATTGGTTTTAATTTTTAATTAATTTTAATTAGTTTGACGATAATTACGAATCTTAATCTTACAAAGCCTTAAACGTAAGTGTTCCAAAATGCAAAATGACATTAGATTTGGTTTCAGTAATAATAGTCTAATAATCATCTACTCTTGGATAAATGATTTAGCTAGATTATTCTATTTATGTTCAACAAATATTCTTATTGATAGTACAATAAAAATTAAATACATTGTGAAGAAAATTTAGGAATATTGTCTAGAAGAAACAAATTGCTCTATTATTTGGATAAGTAATATCACAAACACTAAGTTGTGAGTTATGGTGAAAAAACATGCCAAGAATATATTATGGAAAGAAACATAGAATGATCATGTGCCTCAGATCAAATGTTCATAAAAGTCTAATTACATTAAAGGGAGCATTATCAAATTCAACATTATAAAAATATCGTACATTGTTATCATCTTTTACGTTATGTGACCAAATTAACCTTATATCTTTCCAAAGAAACATTTTGTTACTAAAAAGCAGTAAGCAAATGTATGAACTCTCGTGACAACGATAGAAGTTGTATTTATAATTGTACGCTAATTCAAGTTCTACAATATTTCAAACTCTATTTTTGATAAGCAATCATAAACTATTTTAATATTAAACAAATCTAAAATTATAATTCCAAATATATCTTTTATTTAATTAATGCTCATATATATCAATCTTCTTAATGAGTTAAAATTTACTTCAACATTTTTTCATTTTTTTAAACAAATGCCTTATATAGGTGAATAAGATACTTTATCATACAGTTATTATTTGACCAATAACGTATCATGCCATAATAATAACATTTTTCTTCATAATGTTTTTGAACTTATATTTTCCTTCTCCTTATTTTTGTCCACTTGTGATTGTTAACTTAATCTAATTGTTATATTTTTAATTATTTTATGTAGTTATAAGAATCCGTGAATATTTCTTTAAGAATAGGATAAATAGTTAAATCCTTAATAATCATATGACTGATAGTTAGATCCTTAAGAATAAGTCAAATATTTTTTATTGAATTTATCTTTCCATTGTATTTATAATCGTATAAATACATCACTTATATAGAATAATAAATCATCAACTCTAGTAAGTTTTTTAAAATACTCGGTTAAAAGTGTGAGTATAGTGAGTATTCTAAATCTAACATTTGGTTTTCAACTTTGTTGATGCTTCAAACTAGTGAATTGACCGAGAATCAACAAAGTGAAACCATGCTACTCAATGAAGGTAAGAAAATGACACAATAAATTAAATTTTCTAATGATGTCTTGTGGTATCTAGATACAGGAGCAAGTAATCATAATCATATGACTAGTTGCAAAGGTTTGTTCACAACCCTATACACAAGTACAACATGAATTGCAAAATTTGGAGACGGGGCTCAGTTGTAGAAATTTGTGGAAGGGGCACTGTTCTTTTTCAGAATAAAACACACGAACATAAGGTACTCACAAACGTTTATTACATACCTCGTTTGAAAAATAACATTTTAAGCCTTGGACAACTAGATGAAAATGGTTGTAAAACCATATTAGAAAATGGTGTGTTATCAGTATATGATCAAGATTGACATTTACTTAGATTTAGAATACCCACGATACTCACACTTTTAACAGAATATTTTGAAAAACTCACTAGAGTTCATAATTTATTATTATTCATAAGTGATTTATTTATAGGGTTACAAATACAACGGAAAGATAAACTCCATAAAAATATTTGACATATTTTTAAGGATCTAACTATCAGTCCTATTAGTAAGAATCTAACTATCAGTCCTATTAGTAAGGATCTAACTATCAGTCCTATTAGTAAGGATCTAACTATCAGTCCTATTAGTAAGGACCTAGCTATCAGTCCTATTCTTAAGGAAATATTGACGGATTCTTAAGGAAATATTGACGGATTCTTATAACTAAATAAAATAATCAAAAATATAACAACTAGATTAAGTCAACATTTCAACCCCCTAATCATTTTGTCCTCGATTTATTTCTATCATGCCCTCAAAAATATAGCTGATTTGTTATCAACAAGTAGCTTGAAGTTTTTTGACTTTATGTGCCTTCAAATCCCCTAATAACCGAGTAAACCAAATTCCTTGACATGTTGCAGTTGTTGCTGCAATATATTCTGCTTCGCACGAAGATAAAGCAACTACTTTCTATTTTTGTGAAAACCAACCAATTAAATTTTCACTATGGAAAAATACTGCTATAGTAGTGCTCTTCCGATCATCCAAATCTCCAGCAAAATCACTATCACTGTAGGCTATGTTAGAATTGGTCAATCCACTTCTGTAGAGTGGAACGAGTCATGATACAAATAATGTTAATTAGTTAGTCATGACATAAGAATATGTTTAGTTAGTTAGCCTTTCCTAATATAAATAGAACATATCCTCCATACCGTGAGGTATGATTTTCCATAAATCTGATAAGGTATCAGAGCTTCATAAGATCCACAAAATACATAGCTTCTGCTGCTAACCATGTCAGTCCCATTCAACACAATGTCTTCTCCGTCGTTCAGCCAGATAATTAGTGTTAAGCTTACACAAGAGAATTATCTACCGTGGTCTGCCCAAATTCTTCCCTACTTGCGCAGCTAAAACCTTGTTGGTTTTGTGGATGGATCCATGTCTGCACCAAGCCAGACGATTGCCGTTGAACCAAGTGAAGAAATAGGAAATCGCAAAATTATCATCAACCCGGAGTTCACACTCTGGTACGCCCAGGACCCGCTGGTGCTCAGTCTCATCAACTCATCAGTTACTGAGGAAGTTCTCAGCACAATGGTTGGAATCACCACTGCACGAGAAGCCTGGATTACGCTGGAGAAACAATTTGCCTCCACATCTTAAGCAGGAGCAATGCAGATCCGTATGGAACTCTCCACCATCCAGAAAAAGGACATGACAATTGCTGACTACTTTCGTAAGGTAAAACGTCTTGGGGACACACTTGCTGCCATTGGCAAGCGGGTAGAGGATGAAGAACTCATTGCCTACATGCTGCAAGGACTTGGTCCAGATTATGATCCTCTAGTCACAAGCATTACAACTAGAACAGATGTCTATACTGTCAGTGACGTGTATGCTCACATGCTGAGCTACGAGACGCGACACGTGCGTAATGGTACACTTGAGCAACTTTCATCTGCTAACAATGTCAACAGGATAGCCACTCGTGGAGGTTCCAATGGAGGTCGTGGTGGTCGCAGTCGTCAGTTCAATGGTGGCCGTGGACAGGCAGGGGGTATTGGGAATAATCCTGGAGGTCAACCACCAAAGGCACAAAACAGCCCAGGCATTGTCTGCCAGATTTGCGGTAAGCCCAATCATGATGCTTTGCAATGCTGGCACAGATTTGATCAGGCATATCAAGCCGAAAATAATCTAAAACAAGTAGCTATGGCAACAAGTGGGTACACTGGTGATACAAACTGGTATGTTGATACTGGAGCCACAGATCATATCACCAATGACCTAGAGAGGCTTACCACCAGAGAACGCTACACCGGCACTGACAAAATTCAAGTTGCAAATGGCTCAGGTTTGTCTATCTCTCATATTGGGAATTCATTAATTTCTAGTTCATCCATTGTTTTGAAACATATCCTATACGCTCCTAAAATCAAAAAGCATCTAATTTCAGTACAAAGACTAGCATCCGATAATAATGCTCTTGTGGAATTTCACCCAAACTATTTTTTTGTTAAGGACCGAGTCACTTAGAAACTCCTACTCAGCGGTAGATGTAACAATGGCCTCTACGTTCTACCAAATAATTTCAGTCAAGCTTTGCTGACAACCAAAATTTCTAAAGACCAATGGCACAAAAGGCTTGGGCACCCTGCCTCTCCAATTACCATTAGAATTCTACAAGATAATAATTTAGCTGTAGATACTAGTATCTCCTCTTCCTTAATTTGTCATGCTTGTCAATTAGGGAAAGCACATCAATTGCTCTTTGTTTCTTCTCAGCATGTATCTACAGCACCCCTTCAATTAATTCACACTGATGTATGGGGTCCAGACATTGCCTCAGTAAATAATTCCAAATACTATGTTTCTTTTGTTGATGATTTTAGTCGATATGTTTGGATTTATTTTCTGAAATGCAAATCTGATGTTGAGTCTGTGTTTCTTCAATTTCAAAAGCATGCTGAAACAATGCTAAATACCAAAATTCGCTCTGTCCAATCAGATTGGGGTGGGGGGCTGGGGGTGAATACCATCATTTACACAATTACTTCAGATCCACAGGTATTGAGCATCATATTTCTTGTCCACACACACCAACAGAATGGGTTAGTAGAAAGAAAACATAGACACATTGAAGAAACTGGCCTAGCCTTACTCGCTCAAGCCAACATGCCTCTGTCCAACTGGGATGAAGCCTTCAACACAGCTTGTTTTCTTATAAATAGAATGCCCACTCGAATCATAAAACAAAACACACCACTTCATAAGTTGTTTGGTAAAAATCCAGACTACTCCATGCTTAGGGTGTTTGGCTTTGCTTCCTGGCCTAATTAAGGCCTTACAACAACAAGAAACTGAGTTTCAGAACTACTAGATGTATATTTTTGGGTTATAGTTCTTCTCATAAGGGATATAAGTGCTTAGATAGAAGTACAGGGTGTATTTACATCTCTAGAGACGTGGTCTTTGATGAAAATAATTTTCCTTTTGAAGAATCTAAACCATCAGCCAAAACCACAAACTCCCACCATCCTATTCTACTTCCAGCCTTAGCCAAACTTGCTATCTACTCTGAAAATGCTCTTACTGAACTAGTTGTTAGTAATTCCCTTATGAACGATGGTCAAACTGATAATATTGCTCATGATAACTTGTTTGGTGTAAGCTTGTCTTCTGCAAATAATACAACAAATCAAGAGGAAATTGCAGAACATGAAGCTGAGAGCATTTCAACCAATAATCAAGACCAAACTCAAGAACCTTTATCTAAACAAGCAACGTCTGAAGTAGTTAATCAACATCCAATGCGAACAAGGTTGAAGAATAACATTGTACAAGCCAAACAATTCACTGATGGAACTGTCAGATATTCAGAAACCTCGAGAAACTTTGCAGGAGTTGTAACTGTTACCACTCCGATCACAGAGACTGCTACTGAGCCTCGACACCTGCAAGAAGCCATGCAACATCCAGGATGGAGAGGAGCAATGAATGATGAGTTCTCAGAATTAAAACGAAATGACACTTGGGATCTAGTTCCACCTAAACCTGGAATAAATCTCATTGATAGTAAATGGGTGTATAAAGTGAACAGAAAAACAGATGGGTCAGTTGAAAGATTAAAAGCAAGATTGGTTGCTAAAGGGTTCAAGCAAAGATTTGGTATTGATTACACTGATACCTTTAGCCCTGTGATCAAGCCATCAACAATCAGGGTCATTCTTTTGCTAGTCGTAACCAATGGCTGGAATATGAGACAAATTGATATCGAAAATGCATTTTTGCATGGAATTCTGGAAGAGGAAGTGTACATGCGGCAACCACCAGGATTTCAAGACTCAGACAAACCAAAGGATTACATATGCAAGCTCAAGAAAGCTCTTTATGGCCTGAAACAAGCCCCAAAAGCCTGGCATTCAAGGTTGACTGGAAAACTTATGGAGTTAGGCTTCAAGGCTTCTGTAGCTGATTCATCTCTGTTAATTCTCAAAAACAGAGAGGTAACTATCTATATGCTCATCTATGTTGATGATATAATTATTTTGAGTTCCTCTGATCAAGCAACCGAAAAGTTGATACAAAAATTGAAAATAGATTTTGCAGTTAAAGATTTGGGTGATCTTGAGTATTTTCTGTGTATTGAAGTCAAGAAGGAACGAGTGCACAAATCATATACCCTTTTTAGCATGTTTTTAGACATAAATTAGGGCAATATTTGAATGTATTTGATCTTAATTGAATCAAATTGACATAAAATTCCTTAAATTTCGATTTTGGAAGTTTCAGGAGCAAATTGCACGAAAACAGCAAATTTTGGGGCAAAAATGGAATTTTTGGAAATGCTGACCTGGTCAACGGGTCAGGACGGGCGCCCTGAATCAGGACGGGCATCCTGACCCAGTCAAAGCACCAGGACATCCGTCCCAATCCAGGACGGGCGTCCCGAAGCACCAGAAGTTATCCCACATCGAAATATTTGGAGATTTTCACTCTAGAAAGCTGCTATAAATACCCCAGTCCTCCAAGAGTTGAAATGATCCCCTCTCCACTCAATCTGAGTCATTTAGTGACTTCGATTGTACATTTTTCTCGAGTACATAAGTCACTGAGAGACTCAAGCTCAGTATAAGTTTATTTCTATTCTTAGAGAGTTTCTCGTTTTCTTTGCTTTATGAGAGTCTGTCTCAGAATCTTAGATACGAATAGATAGGGTTCATTTTTTGGTATCACAGAATACCAGGATTTCGTTAGGAGATCCTAAGAGAGAGATAGGGTGCGTGTTCTTAGTCAGATTAGGGCAATTTTCTTAAGCCCGGGATGTAAGGTAAAGCAATTGCTACTAGGTCTGAGGAGCGTTCTCTGAAGGCTCTACCGAGCAGAGTAGGATCGAGCAGTCAGAAGAATACAGGAGCAGCAGCGCCGGCTGGACCTGCATAAAGCGGTGACTACTTTATGATAGTGGGTCCCTTAGACGAGGTTCTGTATGTTTACTAATTGTTTTATCTGAATATTAATTTGATACTGAATTCATTATCATACATGTTTTACAATTTGAGATACTGTTCATTTTCCCGGGAAGATCATAGAGCTAGAATTATCATTATGAATGTTGAACTGTCGTGTCCTTTTAAATTAAACTAGGGTTATAGACAACTCCTAACCAAGGTCTAAATCATAACCGGTTTAGTTTAACAGACTGTAAAAGGTCTGCCAGATTAGGAAGAAATAACAAAACAGATCACCATGTTTGTTAGAGTACCCTAATAAAGCTGAGTTTGTACGCTAGGCCAATCCTAGGGTTAAGTGACATGATACCGAAGTGACATAGGGTACCGTTCATGGATACTTTAATCTGACAGATGAGAAGGATCATCCCAAGGTAGGGGTGAATACACTAGGTAACTCGGATATGGTAAACAAATGGTTACATTTCATAATTGCCTTAGAGATCAAGATATATCTAAAATGTTCGAAGATAAGGTCAAACAAATTGTAATAACTGAGCTTAAATTGATGAATGTCTGTCTACTCTTGAATGCTATTTTCTTGTTATGGGTGATTGGGATCACAAATCAATCTCAAAGTATTGATTATCGATTGCATAACTGGATCATAAGATAAGAGTTAGGGTAAGAGGATAGTTACTACTAAGTCGTTACCACTTCCCTAGGAGTACGATATTTGATTTAATTAAAATCGTAGATACTTTCCAACAGATTAGCTACACGATAGGTACTCTGCCTTAGGTTCTGATTGATTAAGTGACAGTATAGAGACTAAATGTGACAATTAGTCAGGCTAAGTCCTTAATTACTCATGATCAACATAGGGTAAAACAACACCTATTTTAGTATATCAGTCTGAACGCATCAGATTTTTTGCACCGTTGCCGGGGAAATATCATAATGAATTTAGGATTCCTGATCAAAATTCTAGAAACTTATGATAGGTAACGGTAGTAACCTAGACTTTAGACCTACACTTATCTTATGCTAGTTAGACAATCACTTTCCGAAATCACAACTAATTGATTTTAGATATTATCTGAAATTAAGACATTTAGGATAATCAAATTTTAGAAAATTATTCTAAAATCGTGTTGAGGGAATTTAATTGCTTTCGAAATAAAATATAAAAAGAAAAAAAAATTTGAAAATTTAAAAACCCGAAAAAAATTGTATTTTTCTTGTTCAAATGGTAAGTTGTTCTTTTTCCTATCTCTTGTATTGTTTGCTCTTGAACATTTGTATTATTTCTCTTCTTTTCTTTTCTTCTATAAAATTTTCTGAAAAATATTATTTTCCAAAAGATAATAGAAATAAATTTTTCGTGTTTACAGTTTTCCTGTCTGTTTGTTTTTTTCGAAAAACAAAAGTTTGGAAGTGAGAAAAAATATATTTTCTTTTGAGTTGTAAAATTTTGGCTTAGATTTTTATTGGGAAGAAACTCCATTTTAGAATATTTAGAGTCATACCGGCTTTATTAGGACGAGTTATGAAATAATTTTTCCTTAATAGCCAGACCTTTGAATGTTCTATTGAAAAAAGGATGTTCCTTTTGTTTTGCTGATAATTGCATGAGATCTTTTAAACCAAAAGGAATTACTGCACCCATTATGGCATCACCTGATTGGAATCTACTTTTTGAATTAATATGTGATGTAATGATGTAGTAAGAATTGTTTTAGGACAGAAAAATGATAAGAAAGTTCATGTATGATAAATCCCGATCTTATCTAGTCTTGTCTAAAAACAATAGGTTACACTGATCATTCTGAGATATCTGTGTTCAATAAAACTAATGCTGAACCATAATCGATTAAGTTAAGTTTTATTGTTACTTGAATTTGATATAGAATGAAGGGATAAGAAAAAGGGTTGAGAGTCTAGAAAGCAAACCATTTGTCTATATTAGAAAACCCTGAGTTAGAGGCTATTGTAATACTGATAAAGTTTTGGATGATAAATTATTTGCATTATTTGCTATGTATAATAATTCTCATCTGTGGTTTATTGTTGTTGCAAATTATCTAGTCACTGAATGAGTTCCAAGTGATATGACTTATCAGCAAAAGAAGAAATTCTTTGCTGATTTGAAATATTACTACTGTGCAGATTTCTCTTATGTTTCAAATTTTTGCAGAGTAAATGATCAGGGGATGTATCTCGGAAGGCGAAGGCCACATGATTTTGAAGCACTGCAGGAATCTATGGGAGACCAATTAACTGCTATCAACACTGCCCGGAAAGTGTTGGAAGTAGAATCTTATTGACCCACCATATTCAAGGATTTTGTATCTCTGATACAATCCTGCGATGCTTGCCAAATAACAGGTAACACCTCTTCTAGAGATCGCCTACCCCAGCAAGGTATATAGAGTCTTGAAATCTTTAATATATGGGGTATTGATTGAATCCTTTTCCCTTCTTCCTTTGAAAATAATTACATCATAGTAGTCATGGAACACTTTTCAAAATGGCCTGAACCACAGGCATTACCTACTAATGATGTTAAAGTCATGTGCAGATTCTATGAGAAGTTGTTTTCCAGATTCAGAGTGCCAATGTCTTAGGAAGAAACGTTCAGTCTATGTATCTAATATGTGAAGTCTGCCAAGCATCACCCCTACCCGCAGAATCAACAGATGAGATACTGGCAACAATTAAAGCCAGACCATTGCAAGGAAGTGATCTACCAAGTGATATCGAACGGTCGAAGGATATAGAGGAATTTGGCATTGTATCAGAAGCATAGCAATGGAGGAGCTTGCATCCCCTGCATACAATCAGCTGTGAGAAACCTCCCCGAGGAAGTTTCAAATACTTGGGGCCCAGATCTACACCACTGAAGCCTCATACCACCACGGCTTAGCCAAAGCTTCAGTCCTTGGGGCTTGAGTCATTCCTCACATGGATATGCCACTACCTGGAGCTCGACAATGAAGGATCGGAGCTGACGTCATCCGTTCCAATATCTAGAGCTTGCAGAGTCAGAAACACCTCCGCAATAGCACATGGCTAAGGTGAAGAGCCAATTGACAGATCAGAGAAGACCCTTCTGCTCGCAACATGAAGGGAGTTTTTCTAATCCTCATCTTCCTCTTTTATTGTCCTTTTATTTTTATCTTCATGTTTTGTTTGTTTTGTCTTATTTGTGTTAGTATTTCTATTACCCTTATTGTTTTGTCTTATCTATTTTCCTTCTTACCCTTAGTCGAATAAGTGTGGGGTAAGAGTTCTTTGTTTTGTTTTTGTTTCTTGTTTTAAAATAAGTGTGGGGTAGTTTAGCTATGCATGAACACTGAGGACAGTGTCAGACTTAAGTGTGGGGTAGCAGTGCACAGTGCACTGTAGTAGTTTGAAAATTTTTTGCATGATTTTGCATGTTTTCCCCGCAATTTCACACCCTTCCAAAAAATTTTCAAAATTTTTCATCTTTCAGACTTCTAAATGCAGTATGATTGGTAAACATTTGCTGATGTCTATGATATGTAGGTAGAGTGTTATGATTAGTAGGAGATGATTTATGACTATTTTGAACTTATTGATTAGGAATAGGGAATTCTTGATAACTGAGCACAACTTAGTCTGGATTAGAGACCTCAGCCAATTACCTTTTCGAGACTTAACTAGATAAAATTAAGACCAATTGTGGATGTATTGGCAATTAGAATGACTAGATGAGACTCTGAGCTAAAAGTGAAAGGAAACAAAAGAAAGTTAATTAAATAAGGGTAGTTTGCCAGCGGCCTTCGCTACTTGAGCACCACTCCTTCGGGGAACTTAAAGCCTGATGCCCTAAGGTCGTGTAGGTCTGAGAGTCATCGGAGTGGGACTCGCTACATGGGTAGTTGAAGTTGACGTGTTCTAAGCAGACTCAAAATACCCTGAAAAATCTATAAAAGAAAATCTGATCACCAAGGCTAAGAACTCAGAAAGTTGTCTGTTGGCAGTATGTCTAGCGATGGGTCAAAATATTATCTGGTAGTAGTTAAGACGAGAGTTTATTGTGTTGACTATCTGGTCTAGACTAGTACACACACTACACATCAGGAAGACCTTGTGACTGAGAAAAAGTTCAACCTAGTTGTTAAGTTGTTTCCTGCTTGATTATAACAATCTGCTAGAGACATTTGAGACCTTGTCATAGCAACCTAACCAGTCAGACATGTGTTAAGAATTATCTGAATAATTTTTGGAATAAAAACATGACTGGGAATTTAAGTGACTGCACATATGATTTAAAATCACTAACTTTCGGTGGACTTTGCTTGAGGACAAGCAAAAAGCTAAGCATGGGGTTATTTGATATGCACAAATCATATACCCTTTTTAGCATGTTTTTAGACATAAATTAGGGCAATATTTGAATGTATTTGATCTTAATTGAATCAAATTGACATAAAATTGCTTAAATTTAGATTTTGGAAGTTTCAGGAGCAAATTGCACGAAAACAACAAATTTTGGGGCAAAAATGCAATTTTTGGAAATACTGACCTGGTCAACGGGTCAGGACGGGCGTCCTGACCCAGTCAAAGCACCAGGACGGCCGTCCCAATCCAGGACGGCCGTCCCGAAGCACCAGAAGTTGTCCCACATCAAAATTTTGGAGATTTTCACTCCAGAAAACTGCTATAAATACCCCAGGCCTTCAAGAGTTGAAATGATCCCCTCTCCACTTGATCTAAGTCATTTAGTGACTTCGATTGTACATTTTTCTCGAGTACATAAGTCACTCAGAGACTCGGGCTCAGTATAAGTTTATTTCTATTCTTAGAGAGTTTCTCGTTTTCTTTGCTTTCTGAGAATCTGTCTCAGAATCTTAGATACGAATAGATAGGGTTCATTTTTGGGTATCACAGAATACCAGGATTTCGTTAGGAGATCCTAAGAGAGAGATAGGGTGCGTGTTCTTAGTCAGATTAGGGTAATTTTCTTAAGCCCGGGATGTAAGGTAAAGAAATTGCTACTAGGTCTGAGGAGCGTTCTCCGAAGGCTCTGCCGAGCAGAGTAGGATCGAGCAGTCAGAAGCATACAGGAGCTGCAGCGCCGGCTGGACCTGCATAAAACAGTGACTACTTTATGATAGTGGGTCCCCTAGACGAGGTTCTGTATGTTTACTAATTGTTTTATCTGAATATTAATTTGATATTTAATTCATTATCATACATGTTTTACAATTTGAGATACTGTTCATTTTCCCGGGAAGATCATAGAGCTAGAATTATCATCATGAATGTTGAACTGTCGTGTCCTTTTAAATTAAACTAGGGTTATAGACAACTCCTAACCAAGGTCTGAATCATAACTGGTTTAGTTTAACAGACTGTAAAAGGTCTGCCAGATTAGGAAGAAATAACAAAACAGATCACTATATTTGTTAGAGTACCCTAATAAAGCTGAGTTTGTACGCTAGGCCAATCCTAGGGTTAAGTGACATGATACCGAAGTGACATAGGGTACCGTTCATGGATACTTTAATCCGATAGATGAGAAGGATCATCCCAAGGTAGGGGTGAATACACTAGGTAACTCGGATATGGTAAACAGATGGTTACATTTCATAATTGCCTTAGAGATCAAGATATATCTAAAATGTTCGAAGATAAGGTCAAACAAATTGTAATAACTGAGCTTAAATTGATGAATGCCTGTCTACTCTTGAATGCTATTTGCTTGTTATGGGTGATTGGGATCACAAATCAATCTCAAAGTATTGATTATCGATTGCATAACTGGATCATAAGATAAGAGTTAGGGTAAGAGGATAGTTACTACTAAGCCGTTACCACTTCCCTGGGAGTACGATATTTGATTTAATTAAAATCGTAGATACTTTCCAACAGACTAGCTACACGATATGTACTCTGCCTTAGGTTCTGATTGATTAAGTGATAGTATAGAGACTAAATGTGACAATTAGTTAGGCTAAGTCCTTAATTACTCACGATCAACATAGGGTAAAACAACACCTATTTTAGTATATCAGTCGGAACACATCAACTATCACAGAGAAGATATGCATTAGATTTGTTGAAGAGAGTAAACATGGAAAAATGCAAGTCCATGTCCACTCCAATGGGTTCTGCTGAGAAATTATTCAGAGAAGAAGGAATACCCTTATCAGCTGAAGAACAATTCAATTACAGAAGTACAGTGGGAGCACTATAATACTTGACAATGACTAGACCTGATTTGGCATTTGCTGTCAATAAAGTGTGTCAATATCTTCATACACCTATTGATGCTCTTTGGGGTGCTGTGAAGAGAATTCTTCGTTATGTTAAGGGCACACTAGAATTAGGAGTGAGAATTCAGAAGTCTCTAACCATGATGTTGTCTGGGTTTTCTGATGCTGATTGGGTTGGTTGTCCTAATGATCGACGTTCAACTAGCGGCTTTGCTGTATTCCTTGGAGCAAATCTAATTTCCTGGAGTTCCAGAAAACAGGCCACAGTGTCCCGATCAAGCACCGAAGCAGAATACAAGGCCATAGCGAATCTAACTGCAGAAATGATTTGGATCAAGTCATTACTAATGGAACTCGGTGTGTATCAATCAAAGGCTCCTCGCCTCTAGTGTGATAACCTAGGAGCTACATATTTGACTTCAAATCCAGTGTTGCATGCCAGAACGAAACATATTGAAGTTGACTTCCATTTTGTTCGAGAACACGTAAATCAATGGAAGTTTGATTCATTTCATCAAGTGATCAAGTAGCTGATATCCTGACGAAACCACTGTCTAAAACTCTCTTTAATACACATTGTAACAATCTCAACATGTACAAGACCTGTTGAGATTGAGAGGGACTGTTAGAATTGGTCAAACCACTTCTGTAGAGTGGAACGAGTCATGGTACAAATAATGTTAATTAGTTAGTCATGGCATAAGAATAGGTTTAGTTAGTTAGCCTTTCGTAATATAAATAAAACATATCCTCCATAATGTGAGGTATGATTTTGCATAAATATGATAGGCTATTAATACTATTAATCCTTTTTCATGATCCTTTCTTCCATAAAAGCATCCCATATTTATTGTTCCATTAATATATCTGAGTATGCATTTCACAACTTGCATATGCTCAATTGTAGGATTCTCTGTAAATCGACTAGCAATGCCTACCGCGTAGGCAATATCTGGACTAGTATTCACCAAGTATCAAAGACTTCCAATAATACTTCGATATAGTTTACTATCAACCGGACAGCCTGCTCCTTTCTTCTTTAATTTTAACCTTTCCTCCATTGAGGTTGTACATGGATTGCATCCTTCCATTCTTGCTTCTTTTAGGATTTCTTAGCATAGCCAGACTGACGCGGACTGATTCCTTCACAAGTTTGGTGAACTTCAATCCCCAAATAATAGCTAAGTAATCCAAGATCACTCATACTGAACTACTACTTCATCTAACTTTTGAAATCTTGAATATCACTTGTATTTGATCCAGTAATTATCAAATCATCCACATAGACTCCTACAAGTAATATTGAAGTTTTACTTGTTTTCATGTACACAGCATGTTCCAATGGACTGCGTTCAAAACCTAGTGCCATCAAGTTTTTATCCAACTTAGTGTTCTAAGCCCTTGGAGCTTGTTTCAAATTGTATAAAGCTTTATCTAGTTTCAAAAATTGTGTTCTTGTCCCTCAACTTTGAAACCATGTGGTTGAGTTACATAAACTTCTTCAATTAGTTCCCCATTTAAGAAAGAAGATTTCACATCCATAAGATGGATTTCCCAACCATCTTGTGCTGGAAGGCATACCGATAGTTGAATCGTTTCCATCCGTGCAACTGGTGCAAATACGTCATCATAATCCGCTCCTTGTTGTTGTACATACCCCTTTGCAACTAAACATGCCTTGTATTTTACAGTCTTTCCAAGTGAGAATGTTCCTAGAGTTTTCTAGGGGGAGGCAGTGACATTGGCAGTGTATTTATTGAATCAAACAACAACAAGAAGCCTAAAAAATAAAACTCCGTATGAAGCTTTTTATAAGAGGAAGCCAAATGTACTTCACCTTTGTATTTTTGGGTGTATAGCCCATGTAAAAATAGCTTTATCGAATCTCAACAAACTGGAGGATCGAAGCACACCTATGGTTTTTATTGGGTATGAGACAGGATCAAAGGCCTATCGTTTCTACAATCCTAAGAATCGAAAGGTTTACATAAGCCGCGATGTTGTGTTCGAAGAAGGAAAGGGATGGAGTTGGAATACACACATAGATGAAGAACACTCTGATACATTCACAATCCAATTTCAGACTTGGCAAGGGAATGGAGATGAACAAGGAGATCCAAAAGAAGTTGCTACAAAACATTTAGGAAGTAGAAATTTCGGTAATAGTCAAGAAGGTTGAAGTGGGTTTTCAAAATAAAAAAGGACTCGCTTGGAAAGACTGTAAAATACAAGGTCTGTTTAGTTGCAAAGAGGTATGTACAACAACAATGTTAAAATTAATATCTTGTAATCATATTATTATTCAAGATTTCTAGATCTTGGGAAAATGAGTATTCATTATGTTGAATGATTCTTTGAACGTCTCTTTAATTATCTTTGAATGTCCTTTTGTATTTCAAGTTCTCTATTTAAAGAGTCTTGTAATCAGTCTGTGAAGAGTATCAAAAAAAATTAGAAAAATAAAGATTGTCTTCTCAAACTAGAAGAAGTTTCATATTCATATTTTCTGCACCTCTCTGTTAAAATTCTCAGTTTTTTTATTTACAACATATTGGTATCAGAGCTAGGTTGTTCATCAATTGGGGCGGAAAAAAAATCAACAAAATAAAAAATTCAAGCTATGGCGAGTTCGAGTAACCAAGCATCGGGAAACTTACAACCTTCATTTCCTCTCTTCAATGGAGAAAGTTATGACTTCTGGTATGTGAAGATGAGAACAATATTCATCTCACATGATTTATGGGAGTACGTTGAAGAAGGATATGATGACCCAGAAGACACTTCAAGCTTAACGAATGAGCAAAAGAAACAATTAAAGGAACATCGACTGAAAGATGCAAAGGCCTCGAATCTCATTCAACAAGGAGTAGCTGAAATAATTTTTCCCAGAATTATTAATGCTACAAAAGCGAAGGAGGCCTGGGATATTCTTCGAAAGGAGTATCGAGGCAACGACAAAGTCAAAGCGGTAAAACTCCAGTCGCTACAGAGAGATTTTTAAAATCTGAAAATGAGAAATGATAAGAGTTTGAATGATTACTCATAAAAAATTATCAATATCATAAATTAAATGAAGACATTTGGTGAACAGGTTAATGATTAGAGAATTGTTGAAAAAGTTCTTATTAGCCTTCCGAAAAAGTACGACCCAATTGTTGCCATAATTGAAGAGACCAAAATTCTCTCAGATTTAAGCCGGAAAGAACTTATGGGTTCGATAAAAACATTTGAGCAAAGACTGAGTAGGCATTCAGAAAAATCCATTGAAAGCGCTTTTCAATCTAAGCTCACTTTTGAAAGGCGAGATAACCTTGATGGTGATCGAAGTAGCGGAGACTCACATCGAGGTGGCAGATTTGGAAGAGGAAGAGGTCGATCTTCAAGAGGCAGAGGAAGAACCAATTTCGATAGAAGTTCATATCTCGAGTCCACTCAACAAAAGTGTGGGATTTGCAAAAGGAGCAGCCATAGTGATAAAGATTGTTGGTTTAAAGGAAAACCAAAATGTAACAATTTCAAGAAGTTTGGGCATATTCAAAAGGATTGTCGAGTCAAGAATAATCAGCAAGCAAATTTTACCAAAGAACAAGAATATGAATCCATGTTCTACACTTGTCAACCAGAAATGGAACATGCGAATCATATTTGGTTCATTGATAGTGGTTGTAGCAATCACATGACGGGTGACAAAAATATTTTTGTGAAGCTCGATTCTTCCACAAAATCTCAAGTGAAGATGGGTAACAGAGCACTAGTTCAAGCCAAAGGAAAAGGAACTATTGTCGTGGAGACGAAGGAAGGAACAAAATATATTCATGATGTTCTTCTTGTTCCAGACTTAGAGCAAAATTTACTTAGTCTTGGACAACTTGTTGAGCATGGATATTCTCTTAATTTTGGAGACTACTCATCATGCAAGATTTTTGACAAAAATTGCAAATTTGTAGGAAGCATCAAAATGGAGCAAAATCGCAGCTTTCCTATCTCCTTTAACTACTCGAAGAATGTCGCGTTAAAAATAGACATTGTCGACGAATCTTGGTTGTGGCATAAAAGGATTGGGCACTTGAATTTTCAAAGTCTCAAGAATCTAAAAGAGAAGGATATGGTTTATGGGCTGCCATCAATCAAAGAAATGCAAGAAATTTGCGAGGGATGTGCACTCGGGAAACATCACAGAGAGTCGTTTCCAAAAGATAAAGCCTGGAGAGCTAAAGCACCCCTGGAGCTTGTTCATACGGATGTGTGTGGGCCAATGTCGACTCCAACTCATGCCGGTAACAAGTATTTTCTCATATTCATTGATGACTTTACAAGAATGACTTGGGTGTATTTTATGAAGCAAAAATCTGAAGTGTTCTCGATTTTTAAGAAATTACAAATGTATGTGGAAAGGCAAAGCGGCTTTCTTATAAAAGTCTTGAGAAGTGATAGGGAGGCGAATATAACTCAAATGAGTTTAACAAGTTTTGCGAAGATATTGGTTTGGATAGATAGCTTATTGTGGGATTTACTCCACAACAAAACGGAGTCGCCGAAAGAAAAAATAGAAGCATCGAGGAGATGGCAAAATCAATGCTTTATGAAAAGGGGCAGCCTAAAATTTTTTGGGGAGAAGCTGTGTATACGGCGGTTTATTTGCTGAATAGATGTCCAACAAAAGCATTAGAAAATAAAAATCCACTTGAGGCCTAGAGTGGGAGAAAACCATCATTGAGTCATTTGAAAGTTTTCGGATGTATCTTCTATGCTCATGTCCCAAAAGAAACAAGGTGCAAGCTTGATGAAGTAAGTGAAAAATGCATTTTTGTGGGTTATAGCTCAAAATCAAAGGGCTACAGACTTTTTCATTTGATGAAAAATAAAGTCATTATTTCACTAGATGTCTTATTTAACGAGAAGATGTCTTACGATTGGAAAAAGAAGGAAGTCCATGTTCAATCATATTCTTTTGGCGAAGAGAAAGAAAATCAAGAACGTGAAGTTGAAGCCGAAATCCTGGAAGAGGTTCCTTCAATTACAACTCCCCAATTTTCTCCATCAAGGTCGAATTCTTCATCGCCAAGTTCATCTCCGAGAAGAATGAGAAGCTTGACTGATATTTATGCTAGTTGCAATTTTTGTACTACTGAACCGGAAAGGTTTGAAGAAGCAATAAAAGAGGAAGCGTGGAAGAATGCCATGGAGGAAGAGCTACAAGTTATCGAAAAAAATAAAACTTGGTTTTTTGGTGAAAAGACCTCAGAACAAAGATGTGATTGGGGTAAAATGGATTTTCAAGACAAAGCTTAATCCTGATGGTTTGGTTCAAAGAAACAAGGCAAGACTCATCGCAAAAGGGTTCTTGCAACAGCCCGGAATTGATTTTCAAGAGACATTTGCACTGGTGGCTCGATTAGATACCATTCGGACTCTTATTGCATTAGCCGCTCAAAAGGGTTGGTTTTTATATCAACTTGATGTAAAGTCGGCATTTTTGAATGGAAAATTGGAAGAAGATGTGTATGTCGAGCAACCACAAAGTTTTGTCATCAAAGGAGAAGAAATGAAAGTATACAAGTTAAACAAGGCGCTATACGGGTTAAAACAAGCACCACGGGCTTGGTATAGTGAGATCAATTCTTATTTTATTAAGAAAGGCTTTCAAAGGAGCAAGAGCAAACCTACCTTGTACATGAAGACACAAGGTACTAATGAAATTCTTATTGCTTCACTCTATGTTGATGATTTGGTGTTCACCGGAAATAATGGTGAAATGATTGAATGTTTTAAAAGGGATATGATGAAAAAATATGAAATGAGTGTATGGGTCTGCTGCATTATTTTTTGGGTATTGAGATTTGTCAAAACAAATATGGCATTCTTATTTACCAAAAGAAATACGCCAAAACATTTCTCGAAAAATTCAGAATGGGAGATTGCAAGCCAGTGGCTACACCATTAATTGTGAATGAAAAGTTGAAGAAAGAAGATGGAAGCAAAGAAGTAGATGATTCAATTTATCGAAGTTTGGTTGGAAGCTTATTGTATTTGACTGCAACAAGGCCGGATATCATGTATGCTACAAGCATGTTGTCAAGGTTTATGCATAAGCCAAGCCAAAGTCACTTTGGAGCTGCAAAAAGGGTGCTACGATACATTCAAGGTACTCTTAATTTTGGTATTCTGTATGAAAGAGATATTGAAGCAAACTTGCTTGGATTTTGTGATAGCGATTGAGCTGGATGTGTCGATGATATGAGAAGCACATCGGGTTACGCATTTTCTCTTGGTTCTGGTATATTTTCATGGGCATTGAAGAAGCAACGAACGGTGGCACAATCATCGGTCGAAGCTGAATACATCTCGGCATCATTGGCAACCTCACGAGCAATATGGCTAAGGAGGATTCTGGAAGATATTTGTTCAAAGCAAGAAGTAGCTACTGTATTAGAGAAGCTGTAGAAGATGGAGAAATTCAGCTCAAGTATTGCAAGACCGAAGAACAAGTTGCTGATATTTTTACCAAGGCTCTCCCTAGAAATAAGTTCGAGTTTTTCCGTGAGATGATTGGAGTTACACAAGCCATTAAGGGGGAGTGTTAAAATTAATGTCTTGTAATCATATTATTATTCAAGATTTCTAGATCTTGGGAAAATGAGTATTCATTATGTTGAATGACTCTTTGAACGTCTCCTTAATTATCTTTGAATGTCCTTTTGTATTTCAAGTTCTCTATTTAAAGAGTCTTGTAATCAGTTTGTGAAGAGTATCAAAAAAATAATAATTAGAAAAATAAAGATTGTCTTATCAAACTAGAAGAAGTTTCATATTCATATTTTCTGCACCTCTCTGTTAAAAATAAAAAAGGACTCGCTTGGAAAGACTGTAAAATACAAGGTCCGTTTAGTTGCAAAGGGGTATGTACAACAACAAGGAGTGGATTATGATGAAGTATTTGCACCAGTTGCACGGATGGAAACGATTCGACTGTTGGTAAGCCTTGTAGCACAAGAACACAAAGTTTTGAAACTAGATAAAGCTTTATATGGTTTGAAACAAGCTCTAAGGGCTTGGAACACTAAGTTGGATAAAAACTTGATGAAACTAGGTGTTGAACGCAATCCATTAGAACATGTTGTGTACAAGAAAACATGTAAATCTTCAATATTAATTGTAGGAGTCTATGTGGATGATTTGATAATTACTGGACCAAATACGAGTGATATTCAAGATTTCAAAAGTCAGATGAAGCAGTTGTTCAGTATGAGTGTTCTTGGATTACTTAGCTATTATTTGGGGATTGAAGTTCACCAAACTTGTGAAGGAATTAGTTTGTGCCAGTCTGGCTATGCTAAGAAAATCCTAAAAGAAGCAGGAATGGAAGGATGCAATCCATGTACAACCTCAATGGAGGAAAGGTTAAAAATAAAGAAGAAAGGAGCAGGTTGTCCGGTTTGTAGTACAGTATATCAAAGTAATATTGGAAGTCTTCGATACTTGGTGAATACTCGTCCAGATATTGCCTACGCAGTAGGCATTGCTAGTTGATTTATGGAGAATCCTACAACTGAGCATATGCAAGCTATGAAACACATACTCAAATATATTAATTAAACAATAAATATGAGATGCTTTTATGGAAGAAAGGATCATGAGAAGGAGTAACATGATTAATAGCCTACAATGATAGTGATTTTGCTGGAGATTTGGATGATCGGAAGAGCACTACTGGAGTAGTATTTTTCCATGCTAAAAATTTAATTGCTTGGTTTTCACAAAAATAGAAAGTAGTTGCTTTAACTTCGTGCGAAGTAGAATATATTGCAGAAACAATAACATGTCAAGGAATTTGGTTTACTCGGTTATTAGGGGATTTGAAGGCACCTAAAGTAAAAAAATTCAAGCTACTTGTTGATAACAAATCAGCTATATCTCTAAGTAAAAATCCAGTTCATCATGAAAGAGGCAAACATATCGACATCAGGTATCATTTCATACGAGAATGTGTAGAAAATGAGAAGGTTGAGATAGAGCATGTTAGGACGCAACAACAAATGGCAAATATTATAACGAAAGCTTTTTTGGTCGGGTGAAATTTCTTGATTTAAGGAAGAGATTGGGTATGAGGGAAATAAATCCAGAACAACAGATTTGGGGGTTGAAATGTTTACTTAATCTAGTTGTTATATTTTTAATTATTTTATTTAGTTATAAGAATCCATCAATATTTCCTTAATAATCGAAGAGATAGTTAGATCCTTGATAATAGGACTAATAGTTAGATCCTTGATAATAGGACTAATAGTTAGATCCTTGATAATAGGACTAATAGTTAGATACTTGATAATAGGACTAATAGTTAGATACTTGATAATAGGACTAATAGTTAGATACTTGATAATAGGACTAATAGTTAGATACTTGATAATAGGACTAATAGTTAGATCCTTGATAATAGGACTAATAGTTAGATCCTTGATAATAGGACTAATAGTTAGATCCTTGATAATAGGACTAATAGTTAGATCTTTGATATTAGGACTAATAGTTAGATCCTTGATAATAGGACTAATAGTTAGATCCTTGATAATAGGACTAATAGTTAGATCCTTGATAATGGGACTAATAGTTAGATCCTTGATAATGGGACTAATAGTTAGATCCTTGATAATAGGACTAATAGTTAGATCCTTAATAATAGGTCAAATATTTTTTTTATTGAATTTATCTTTTCATTGTATTTGTAATCCTATAAGTACATCGCTTATGCAGAATAATAAATCATCATCTCTAGTGAGTTTTTCAAAATATTTTGTTAAAAAGTGTGAGTATCGTGGGTATTTTAAGTCTAACAATGGTGGCCATCAATATTTTTGATGCATTTAAATTATTATTTTGATAATTATAATTATAAGGGCCAAATTTATTACGATCATGTCTATGATAATTTCTATGACCACGACCACGAATCTTTTGCATTCATGAATTTTAACAACATTCACTTTATAAAAGAATTAAAGTACTTCGAAATTTGAAAGAAGTAATAGAAATTTCATAAAAGAGCAAATGAATCAATTAGTAGACAAATATTAGACAAATGTTCAAGACTAGTAGATATAAGGTAATTATGAATTGCAATTGATTTACTATCATACTTGAATTACCCAAATTAGTTATTTCAGTTTGTCGCAAGTAACTCTAACATTTTCATATCAGTTATTAAGTTGTTAATTTAACAATTTACCCGGCCTAAGAATAGCACAAATAGCAAATTCAAGATTATTAGAATATCAAACATGATCAAGGTCCATTTATGTTATTAATTTGTGATTTTTCATCATCTAAGGTCCAACCTAAACAATAAATTGTCAATTTTAAACCTTATTGAATAACATGCTCAATTGGTAGAAAAGATAAGATCATAACATAATTCAACAAACAATTAGAATTGAAAGTGTAAAACAAAAGGTAATTCTTAATGAAAACTGAATCAGTATCCTTCTCGGGAATGTTTACAAATAAAAACCCTAATTTTTTATTTAAAAGACAAAAATTCATAAGTGATAGAATTCAATCAAATAGTCAACATCCAAAGAATAATAAATAAGAAGAAAAGGAAGGAGAAAGTTTCTCATATTCATGTCACGTCTTCTACTGTTCCTCTACAAATCTTCAGAATCCTTCCAATGAATGCTTCTTCTCAATCTTCAAAGAACTTCAATTAATCTATCTCTCAACTATTCTATAATACTTTTTCTTACAATTTGAGGCTCAAATATCATAAAAGCAGAAAAAAAAAAGAAAAAAAAAAGGATAACCTTTTAAAAATCCTATAGAGAAATTACAAAAAAATATAAGATAAGTACTTAATTTTTACTTCATTTTATGAATTTTACAATCTTAAATGAAGTAGACCCTATTTATAGGGATGTGTTAGGGATGAATTGGAACTAATAAAAGCCTAAAATCGCAACTCTACAGTGTGACACGACCGTGTAGAAAGTGATAGGTATGTGTCAGAGCAGTTTTTAATGTGACATGCTCATGTGGGTCTTGGACACGGCGTGTGTGTCATGGACACGCTCACATGGCCGTGTGAATCTTGACATGGTTGTATCAACTCTCTAAAATTTGCAGTTTTGTCCCTTAATTTTATTTATGAATGCAATTTTATTCCTAAAATTCTTAAACCAAACTAATATAAATTACTGCGATTTTCAATTAGTTAAGCTCAAATTCATTAAAAATTAACTTATATTAAATACAATTTAGCCATAAAAACATGATATATTTCACGTTATTAAATTACTGAAAGTTTACAAATTTAAATCAAGAGAGTATTACCCCAAAGAAATAATACAACTCAAAATATTCTATTGGATTATAAAACAACAAAAATATATGGGTAACAAAATCCAGCCGACAATTAATTTACAAATCTTAAATAATATAAATTAGTGTGATTTTCAATCATTTAAGCTCAAATTCATTTTAAATTAACTCATATTAAATACAATTTAGCCCTAAAAACAACATGATATATTTCACGTTATTAAATTACTGAAAGTTTACAAATTTGAATTAAGAGAGAGTATTACACCAAGAAATAATACAACTCAAATATTCTATTGGATTATAAAACAACAAAAAATATATGGGTAACAAAATCCAGCCGATAATTAATTTACAAATCTAATGGCTGCCACACCCCCAAAAGGAAAAATATTAATGATAAAAGTGCCCATTGCCGCCACCATATTAAAAAAGCCTCTTTCGTTCTCTTCTAGCTAGCTAGTGATGGTAAGGGGACGCAGCTTGAACTCTGTTCTTTCTCTTCTGTAGGAATCTTTGTAAAGATCTCTTCATGGAGAGACCAGTCGGACTGCAAAGCTGATGAGATTGAAGCAATGGTGAAGTTGGTTCGAAAGAGCTATCTTCCATTTCTCGACTTGCCAGCATTATTATAGCTCTTGCCTGCATTAAACATATGAAAGATATGTTCTTCATTTACTATAAATCTGTAAAATCTGACTTCTTAAACAAAAATTTAATGTAGTAGTATTAAATTAATTGTTTTTTTATTTTATTTTTTTGTTCTTTTCTTGTCTTTCAAACCACTCTCACTTACTTGTATATACCATATCATTGTTTTTCAAAGACTCTCTTCTGAGAGTCTGATCACCCTGTGTTTGTTTATTAGTTTTTTCATCATTGAAACTCGCGTAATTTTTAAACTGAAAATCATTATATTATATTTCCTTGACTCATTACCCTATCTTCTAATCTTAACTATAAGCAATTAAACTTTACTGTCAATATTAACTTTTCATATTTACATATATACTTTTTTACAATCTCATTCATGATTCATGAGTTTGATAAACATTACAGAGAAAAAATTTCAAAAATAAAAATAATAATCATAATAATAAATGGTTACATATTTTTTTGGGACAGAAGATGTCGCATCTGAGACGATAAATATATAAAATAAAAACACTCCCGTCAAATTAAGAAAGTCTTTAGGACCGTTCCGAACCTAACAACCACAAAATCCGTTCAAACCCAAAAATTTTCCACGCGACGGATGATAAAAAAAACAAATCTTGCGTTTAAATCAAAGGAAACCAGTATAAAGAGAAAACGCGTTTTTCTTTTTCTATTATTTTATTAATTTAATTTAATTTTAAAAATTTATTTATAGAAAACAAAGAAGAAGATAAACCATAAATTAATTAACTGTACCTGAAGCTCCGTGACATCACAAGCAGCGACTTTTCCATTGTAGAAGATCGTTAGCTGCTGCTGTTCTTGTTTTTCGTTAAAATTGCCGTTTAACAAATCCAGCCTTCAACAAATTAACATAACAGAAAGGCACATAACAAATCAGATTAAACATTTCAGAAACGTTTTGATATATAGGTTAATATGCATGTATGTTTAAATATGTTTAAATATATCCTTACACATGGCTGTTGTACTCCGGCGGCAAAAACCCACCAGCCGAAGGCGGGACAAGGCGGAGTTCCAAGTTACAGTTTCGCCTCATTTCTTGTTCTTTAGCTTCAAAGATAAAGGCAGTGAAACACCAATAAGGATAAGGAAGACGTACGTCTATGAACTCAGTGGGTTTGGTTTGGATTGGGTTTTTCTAGAGAGAAAAGATATGGTAATGAATGTATTTGAAAGCAGAAAGAGAAGTTTGCAGAAACTTATATATACAGCAGCAGTTAAATGAAAAAAGAAAAAGAAAAAAAGGAAAGCAGTTCGAACATTAATGCGCACACAATTTACAAAGAAAAAAGAAAAAGAAATTTTTTAAAAAGCACGTGAAAAATGAGACTATGACATCCATTTAAGGTGCAGGTTTTCAATTTATACTGTGCACGTCTTGAGATTGTTTACTCTTTGACATTTCAAGCACGTGTTTTTAGTCGGCCATCGAGATTTCATTTTTTCCTTTCTTTTTTTTAATTATTTTTTTTAAATGTTGCCTCGTCTGGAAATTGCATCATGGAGAGGGATTTATTAAGTAATTAGAGTGATTTCCTAGGAAATGGACCAACACTTTCCCAAAGAAATTAACCACCGCGAAAAAAATGTTTACGGTAAAAAATAGTTTTTTATTATTGTGAATTATATATTTATTTTATGGAGTATCCATTAAATTAGTTCGATTAAGTTGGCCGTAATTCAATCGAGTTGTTTTCGTCCTGGAGCTCACTGAGATAAAAATACAAACACAACTAGAGATAATGTTAACTCGGTCAGAATCACTTGTAAATCGATTTTAGTTTGGTCGGATCGGTCATGACTTGGTCATCATGTAAGAAGAAAAAGAGAAGAAAAAGAGAAGAAAAAGAAAAAAGAGGAGGAAAGAAAAATGATACGTAAATTTAAAAAATAATATATATATATATATAATATTTTACCAAATTTATTATTTTAATATATATATATATATATATAAATATTGTGCATAATTTCTGAAAAAGTAGTATATATTATATTGTATTTATAATTAAAATTTGAATGTATTAATTATTTAGTTAATTTTATATTATTTTATTTAGTAAATATAATGATATTAATATTATATTTTAATGATAATTCAAAAATTTTAAAATAAAAATATTATATTTTAAAATAGAGTAAATTATTTTTAGATGCACTTCTTAGATGTCAAAATCTAGCTTTTGCCCTTAGTGTCATTCACACGTTTCAAAACATCTCACTACATGCACATTTGTTAAGTCAAACCGTTAATGACTTAATTTTGCCTTTAGTCAATATTTTTTTACAGTTGGACACTGTTACGGGCAGGGGCATCTTTGTCCAACCTGCCCAAAAAATTTTACAGTTTATTTATTTATTTATTTATTTTTATTTTTCTTCAATGTCGTTTTACCCTTTCCATTGTCATTTTCCATCCCATTCGACCCAACTTCTATTTGAAAATCTGAAACGTTTTCTTCTTCTTCAAAGAACCCAATGCAAGCAATACTAATTCTTGCCCCAAAAATATGTCCAAAACTTGTTAATTTTGCTAAAATTGTGTGTGCGACTTTAGAAACTTCATCAAGGGCAAGTGAAATTTTATATACCCATCTCTTTTCAAACTCGATTTTCAATTCGAAGTTGTCTTTGAAATGGCTTAAAGGTACAATGAGTGGGTAATAAGGCGAAGCAAGAATAACTACATTGATCTGTATGCGCTCTATGGTAAATATTCAATTTTTTTTCATATTGTCGAGCAAAAGTTTGAATTTCCAATTCATGTTTTGTGAAAAATTATTTCTTTCTTATTCTTCTGTACTTTGAATAAGTGTTGAAATTGATATTTTGTTATGTGATTAAGTGTTTTAATGGAGGTTTTGTACTATATTTTAGTGTATTAATGGATTTTTGTTCTGTTCTTTATGCTGCATGCATGAGGGTTTTTACTATAGTGGGATACAAAATGGAGTGTTAATTCTGTACTTAATGTTTAATTGGAGTGTTGAGTCTGAACATAAATGTTATGTTTGTATTCAACTTGCACATTCTAATGATGATATATTTACTTCTAAATTGAAGTTTTGTTATGTGATTAAGTGTTTTAATGAAGGTTTTGTACTGTATTTTAGTGTATTATTAGATTTTTGTTGTGTTCCTTCATGCTATAAACTGAGGGTTTTTATTGTGCCTAGATACAAAATGAAGCGTTAATTTTGTACTTGGTGTTTAATTAGAGTGTTGAGTCTGAACATGAATGTTATGTTTGTATTCAACTTGCAAATGATGATAACTTTACTTCCTGATATGCACAGATCATATCACTTTTTTAGCATGATTTTAGGCACAAATTAGGGTAAAATTGGAACCAAATCGATCTTAATTGATTGATATTAACATATTTTTGCAGAATTTGTGATTTTGGAAGTTTCAGGTGAAATGTGCAAGAAAATAGCAAATATTGGGGCAAAAACGCAATTTTTGGAACTTTTGAGTTCGGGATGGGCGTCCAGAGCATGATGAAGCAGTTCCACATCGGAAATGGAAGAGAAAAATTCTCATTTCCCCTACTATAAATACCCCAAGCCTTCCTTAGTTGTAATCATCGCTCATCACTCGATCTGAGTTATCTAGTGACTTCAAGTGTATATTTCTATACTTGATATAGGTCATTCAGTGACTCAAGTGCATTTTTCTGCACTCACACGAGTAGATAGCAGTATAAGAGTATCTCATTTTCTTTGTTCCCTGAGTGTTTATCTCAGGTTCTTAGAATTCGATTAGATAGGTTTTAATCTTTGGTATTCATAGAATACCCGGGATTTCGTTAGGAGATCCTAAGAGGGCATTAGGTGAGCGAAGAGCTAGTCAACAGGGCATTGCTTAAGCCCAGGATGTAAGGTAAAGCAATCGTAGTCTAAGGAAGCGTTCTCTGAAGGTTCTGCTATTCAAAGTCAGGTCGAGCAACCTAGGGTATACAAGTAGTCGCTCCGTCGGCGGACCTGATAAAGGGTGAATACTTTATGGTGGTGGTCCCCTAGATCCTCTCTGTATACTTTATGTTGTGTTTGTCTAAATACTTATTTGAATACCAAAGTGATATGACTTATCACTGTCCGTGGTTTACCGATATTACTAATTATCTAGTTGCTAATTATTCCCAAGTGATATGACTTATCAGCAAAAGAAGAAATTCTTTGTTGATTTGGAATATTACTACTAGGGAGATCTGTTTTTCTATTTCGAATTATTGCAGAGTAATTGATCAGAAGATGTGTCTCGGAAGGCGAAAACCCCAAGATTCTGGAGCATTGCCATAAAAAAATCTACGGGAGACCAATTGACTGCTATCAACACTGTCAGGAAAGTGTTGAAAGCAGGATCTTATTGGTCCACAATATTCAAGAATTTGGTATCCTTGATACAGTCCTGCAATGCTTGCCAAATAACAGGTAACACATCCTTCAGAGATCGTCTACCCCAGCAAGGTACACAAAGTGATGCAATCTTTTGATATCTGGGGTATTCAATGAATCCTTTTTCTTTCTTCCTTTTGGCAACAAGTACATCATAGTAGCTGTAGAACACTTTCAAAATGGCCTGAACCACAGGCATTACCTACTAATGATGTTAAAGTCATGTGCAGATTCTGTGAGAAGTTGTTTTCCAAATTCAGAGTGCCAATGTCTTGATAAGTGATAAAGGGTTGTCCGCCAGTTACCACAGCTAACGCTTCCTCTGATGGCCTGTTGAAGGCATTAATAGCTACTGGTAACAGTTAAATTAATGCCTTTCAACAAGGAAGGAACGTTCAGTCTGTGTATCACATATGTGAAGTCTGCCAAGTACTTCACTTTAGCGGGAATTGCTATGGGAATGAAATACTGACCAGTCCAACATAAGTAGGAGCAGGTTGTTGTAGTCAATGCTGCTCCAATGGGAGACGCATACAATTCCAACTGGAGAAATCATACGGGATTTAGCTGAGGAATAATTTGGAAGCTGGAAACTTTTAGAAGATACCACCACAACAAAATCCCTACCCACAGAATCAACAGATGAGATACTGGTCAGACCCGTTTTACTATTACAAAAGTGTAGCCATACGGTGCATATGTTATAATGGAGTAAGACGTCACTTCTCAAAGAGTAAACGGGCAACAATTAAAGTCATACCAGTGCAAGCAAGTGACCTACCAAGTAGTATCGAACGGTATAGCAATGGAGGAGCTTGCATCCCCTGCATACCAATCAGTTGTGAGAAACTTCCCCGAGGAAGTCTCAAATACTTGGGCCTAGATTTACACCACTGGAGCCTCCTACCACCACGGCTTCGCCAAAGCTTTAGGTATCTTTTCTACCATTCGAAACTTGCATGCAATACCTTCACTGACATTGGCAGGTAGGCACACCAATCCAAAGAAGTCTCATTCCTAGACACGTTGCTATGATTGCGAGAAACTTTACAAATGATTCGAGGAAACAGTCCTTGGGGCTCGAGTCATTCATCAAATGGATATGCCACTACCTGGAGATCGACATTGAAGGATCGGAGCTGACGAAGGTAGCTCCATCTACCAGACTTGACCGCTCTTCAAAACATGGGGATGGTAGTTCACGACTCAGAGGGTAAATACACTCTCCATACGAAGCACACTACAGAGTCATCTGTTCCAGTATCTAGAGCTTACAGAGTCAAGAACACCTCAGCAATAGCACATGGCTGAGGTGAAAAGCCAATTGACAGATCAAAGTAGATCCTTCTTCTCGATACATGAAGAGAGTTCTTCTAACCCTCATCTTTCGCTACTTTATTTAAAATTTTATTTTCTTTCTATTTTATTTTCATTTCGTAGTTTGTTTGTCTTTCCTATTTTTGTTTTAAACTCTTATTTCTCAAATAAGTGTGGGGTAAGAGTTTTGTTTGTCTTGTTTTATTTCCTATCTCACCCTTAGTTAGTCAAATAAGTGTGGGGTAAGAAGTTTCTGTTTTGTTTTTATTTCTTCTTGTTTTCAAATAAGTGTGGGGTAATTTAGATATGCATAAATCATATCACATTTTTAGCATGTTTTTAGGCATATTTTATGGTGAAATTGTTGGTAAATCGGTCTTAATTGATTGTTATTAACTCAATTTCACAATTTTTATGATTTTGGAAGTGTCAGGTGAAAAGTAGAAGAAAATGGCAAATTTCGGGGTAAAAATGTGATTTTCAGAATTTCGGAAGTCGGGGTGGGCGTCCCGAAGTCAGGATGGGCGTCCTGACTTGGTCAACAGGCCAGGACGGGCGTCCAGGACTCGGGACGGCCGTCCTGACCTGGTCAACAGGCCGGGACGGGCGTCCCAGATCCAGGACGGGCATCACGAGCCACAGTTCAGAGTCCCACATCGAAATTCTGAGAGAAATTCACTCTAGAAAGCTGCTATAAATACCCAGGCCTTCCTCAGTTGAAATCATTCTCTCCACTCGATTTGAGTCATTTAGTGACTTCAAGTATACAGTTTTCCATAGTATACAAGTTACTTAGAGACTCAGGTTTCAGTATAAGTTTCTTTTTATTTCTAGATAGTGTCACGTGTTCTTTGTTTCTGAGAGTTAGTCTCATATCCTAGGATACGACTAGATAGGTTCGTTTCTGGTATTCATAGGATACCCAGGATTTCGTTAGGAGATCATAAGAGGGCTCTAGGTGTTCAAAGAGTCAGTCCACAGGGCTGAGCTTAAGCTGGGTATTAAGGTAAAGTCCAGCTACTAGGCTGAGGAAGCGTCCTCCGAAGGTTCTGTCGAGCAGAGTCGGGTCGAACAGTCCAGCATATACAAGCAGTTGCTCCATCGACGAGACTAAGTAAAGGGTGAATTCTTTATGGCATCAGTCCCCCTTTCCCTCTCTTTATATGTCTGTACTGTGTTCGTCCAAATATTGATTATGTTTATTAGATTATGATTTTATGAGTATTTGTTATACATGTTGAAGTTCTTTATGATTTTCCAGAAATGGCCACCAGCTTAATATTCCTAACCCGGTCTAATCATGTTGATTATGTCTGCATGTCTAATGTAGTTTCTTTTAAACTAAATGTAGGGTTATAGATAATTCCTAACCGCGGTCTAATCATAACCTGTTTAGTTTAACAGGCATCAATTTAGGACTTTCCCGTTGGAAAGCATTGGTGTTTTCCATATTAGATGAAATAACCTATAGATCACCATGTTTGTTAGAGTAGTCTAAGTAGGCTGAGTTTGTGTGTTTATGTCGGCGTTAGGGCGAGCGGCATGATCCCCGAAGTGACATAGGGCTTTCATGGATGCCTTTAGCTCAAACCATGAGTATGGCCGTCATTAAGGTAGGGCGGTTTATCAGGTAACTCAGATATGGTACACCTTTAGACTCAGTACATAATTGCAATCTAGGCCAAGCATGTCTAAAATACTCGAAGATAGGTCAATCAACATGTAGGAACAGTATAACATAGAATCAGGACATTATCTGTAAAACACATTTAGGCCTAAATAGACTTAAACCTAGTGGAGAATGAATCACCCTCTCATCAAAGATATTGATGAACGATTGCATAACTGGATCATAAGATAAGAGTTAGGGTAAGAGGATAGTTACTACTAAGCCGTTAACACCTCCCTGGGAGTACGATATTTAATTTAAATAAAATCGTAGATACTTTCCAACATACTAGCTACACAATAGGTACTCTGCCTTAGGTTCTGACTGATTAAGTGATAGCATAGAGACTAAATGTGACAATTAGTCAATCTAAGTCCTTAATTACTCATAATCAACATAGGGTAAAACAACACATATTTTAGCATATCAGTCGGAGCTGCATCTGATTTTTGGCGCCGTTGCCGGGGAAATATCATAATGAATTTAGGATTCCTGATCAAAATTCTAGAGATTTATGATCGGTAACGGTAGTAATCTATACCTTAGACCTAACACTTATTTTATGCTAGTTAGACAATCAATTTCCGGAATATAGGGTTATTATAACTAATTAATTTTAGACATTATCTGAAATTAAGACATTTAGGATAATCAAAGTTTAGAAAATTATTCTAAAACCATATTGAGGAAATTTAATTTCTTTCGAAATACAATATGAAAAAAAAGAAAAAAATTTTAAATTCAAAACCCGAAAAAAAAATGTATTTTTCTTGCTCAACAGTAAGTTGTTCTTCTTCCCTATCTATTATATTATTTGTTCTTTCTTAGTTGTTTTTCTTAGTTGTACATTTGTTGCTCTTTTTTGTGTTATTTCTATTTTTTTAATTCGAAAAAAAAATTATTTTTTGAGGAAAGAATATTTTTCTTTTGAGCTGTCAATTTTTGGCTTAGGTGTTAATTTGGAAGAAATATCATTATAGAATTTTCTTAGGTCATGCTAGGTTTATTAGACGAATCATGAAATAAAATTTTCTTTAATAGACAGACCTCAGAGTATTTTATTGAGAAAGGATGTTCCTTTTTTATGATAATTGCATGATATCTTGTTGAACAAATTAAAGGAACTAGTTATTACTGCACTCATTCTGACATCACTTGATTGGAAATTTCTTTTTGAATTAATGTTAGTAATTATGCAGTAAGAATTGTTTAGGACAAAGGCATGATTAGACATTATTCATATCATACCTAGTCTAGACAATATTATACCATGATTACTCTACTCTGAGATATATGTTCAATAAAATTGATGTTGAACCAAGATTGATCAATTGAGTTTTATTGAATTTGATATAGAAAGACGGGATAAAGAAAAAGGGCTGAAAATCTAGAAAGCAAACCATTGGTCTAGATTAGAAAACCTCGAGTTAGAGGCTATTGACGAGACAATAGTATCTGATAAATTTCTGAATGAGAATTTATTTTCATTGTTTGCTATGAGTAATGATTCTCCTCCGTGGTTTACAGATATTACTAATTATCTAGTTTCTAATTATTCCCAAGTGATATGACTTATCAGCAAAAGAAGAAATTCTTTGTTGATTTGGAATATTACTACTAGGGAGATCCGTTTTTCTATTTTGAATCATTGCAGAGTAAGTGATCAGAAGATGTGTCTCGAAAGACAAAGGCCACAAAATTTTGAAGCATTGACATCGACGATCTACGAGAGGCTATTTGACTGCTAGCAACACTGTCCGGAAAGTGTTGGAAGCATGATATTACTGGCCCACTATTCAAAGATTTTGTATCCTTGATACAGTCCGATGATGCTTGAAAAATAACAGGTAACACGTCTTTCCAGAGATCGTCTACCCCAGCGACGTATACAGAGTATTGCAACCTTTGATATCAGGGGTATTGATCGAATCCTTTTCTCTTTCTTCCTGTGAAAATAATTACATCATAGTAGTTGTGGAACACTTTTCAAAAATGGCCTGAACCACAGGCATTACCTACTAATGATGTTAAAGTTATGTGCAGATCCTGTGAGAAACTATTTTCTAGATTCATATGTGCCTATGTATCAAATCTGTGAAGTCTGCCCAGTACCAAACTTTAGCAGGGATTGCTATGGGAATGAAATACAGACCATTCCAAAAAGAGGTAGGAGTAGGTTACTACAGAATGCTACTCCAATGGGAGACACATACAATCCCAGCTAGAGAAATCATACGGGATGTAGCTGAGGAATAATTAGGAAGTTGGAAACTTTCATAAGATACCACTACAGCAAAACCCCTAACCATAGAATCAACAGATGAGATACGGGCAACAATTAAAGCCAGACCAGTGCAAGCAAGTGATCTACCAAGTGGTATCGAAGGGTCGAGGGATATGGAGGAATTTGGCATTGTATCAGGAGCCTAGCAATGGAGGAGCTTGCATCCCCTGAATACCAATCAGCTGTGAGAAACTTCCCCGAGGAATTCTCAAATACTTGGGCCCAAATCTACACCACTAGAGCCTCCTACCACGACGGGTTTGCCAAAGCTTCAAGTATCTTTTCTGCCATTCGAAACTTGCATGCAATACCTTCATTGACATTGGAAGGTAGGCACACCAATCCAAAGAAATCTCATTCCTAGACACGTTCCTTCTGGACACATTGCTACGATTACGAGAAACTTTGCAAATGATTCGAGGAAACAGTCCTTGGGGCTTGAGTCATTCATTAAATGGATAGGCCACTACCTGGAGCTCGACATTGAAGGATCGGAGCTGACGTCATCCATTCCAATATCTAGAGCTTACAGAGTCAAGAACACCTGAACAATAGCACCTGGCCAAGGTGAAGAGCCAATTGACAGATCAGAGAAGACCCTTCTGCTCGAAACATGAAGGGAGTTTTTCTAATCCTCATCTTCCTCTACTTTTCTTTTATTTTCTTTGTTTTGTGTTCTGTTTTGTTATTTCTCTTATTTTGTTGCTTTATTTTCTCTCTTACCCTTAGTTAGTCAAATAAGTGTGGGGTATGAGTTCTCTATTTTGTTTTTATCTCTTCTTGTTTTCAAATAAGTGTGGGGTAATTTAGATATGCATGAACACTGAGGACAGTGTCATACTTAAGTGTGGGGTAGCAGTGCATAGTGCATTGTAGTAGAATTTTTGCATGATTTTGCATGTTTTCCCCGTATTTTCACACCCTTCCAAAAAACTTTTCAAAATTTTTCAGACTTCAAAATGCAGTATGATTAGTAAAACATGGCTGATGTCTATGATATGTAGGTAGAATGTTATGGTTAGTAGGAGACAACGTGATGACTATCTTGAACTTATCGATTAGGAATAGGGAATTCCTGATACTTGAGCACAACATAGTTTGGATTAGAGACCTCAGCCAATTACCTTTTCAAAACTTAACTAGATAAGATTAGACCAGTTGAGGATGTATTGGCAATTAAAATGACTAGATGAGGCTCTGAGCTGAAAGTGAAAAGAAAAAAAAAGAGAGAGCTAATTAAATAGGGTAGTTTGCTAGCGGCCTTTGCTACTCGAGCACCACTCCTTAGGGGAACGTAAAGACTGATGCCCTAAGGTCGTGTAAGTCTGGGAGTCATCGGAGTAGGACTCGCTACATGGGTAGTTAAAGTTGACGTGTGAAAGCAGACCCAAAATACCCTGGAAAAACTATAAAAGAAAAAATCAATAAAAATGCTTAATTAAAAATCTTGTCACCAAGGCTCAGAACTCTGAAAGTTGTTTGTTATTAGTATGTCTAGCGACGGGTCGAAGGATTATCTGGTAATAGTCGAGATGAGAGTATATTGTGTTGACTATCTGGTCTAGAATAGTACACACACTACACATCAGGAAGACCTTGTGACTGAGAGAAGAGTTCAATCTAGTTGTTAAATTGTTAAACCTGCTCGATCATGATAATCTACTAGAGACATTTGAGACCTTGTCATAGCAACCTAACCAGTCAATCATGTGTTGTGAATTGTCTGATTCAGTGAATAATTTTTGGAGCAAAAACATGACTAGAAAATTTAAGTGTCTGCACATATGATTTAAAATTACTAACTTCAGGTACACTTTGCTTGAGGACAAGCAAAAAGCTAAGTGTGGAGTTATATGATATGCATAAATTATATCACATTTTTAGCATGTTTTTAGGCATATTTTATGGTGAAATTGATGGTAAATTGGTCTTAATTGATTGTTATTAACTCAATTTCATATTTTTTATGATTTTGGAAGTGTCAGGTTAAAAGTAGAAGAAAATGGCAAATTTCGGGGCAAAAACGTGATTCTCAGAAGTTCAGAAGTCGGGGTGGGCGTCCCGAAGCAGGATGGGCGTCCTGACCTGGTCAATAGGCCAGGATGGGCGTCCCGGATCCAGGACGGGCATCCCGAGCTGCAATTCTGATTCCCACATCTAAATTCTGAGAGAATTTCACTCTAGAAAGCTACTATAAATACCCCAGGCCTTCCTTAGTTGAAATCATTCCTCTCCACTCGATCTGAGTCATTTAGTGACTTCAAGTATACAGTTTACCATAGTATACAAGTCACTTAGAGACTCAAGTTTCAGTATAAGTTTCTTTTTATTTCTAGATACTGTCTCGTGTTCTTTGTTTCTGAGAGTTAGTCTCAAATCCTAGGATACGACTAGATAGGTTCGTTTCTGGTATTCATAGGATACCCGGGATTTCATTAGGAGATCTTAAGAGGGCTCTAGGCGTTCAAAGAGTTAGTCCACAAGGCTGGGCTTAAGCTGGGTATTAAGGTAAAGTCCAGCTACTAGGCTGAGGAAGCGTCCTCCGAAGGTTCTGTCGAGCAGAGTCAGGTCGAGCAGTCCAGCATATACAAGCAGTTGCTCCATCGGCGAGACTAAGTAAAGGGTGAATTCTTTATGGCATCAGTCCCCCTGTCCCTCTCTTTATATGTCTGTACTGTGTTCGTCCAAATATTGATTATGTTTATTAGATTATGATTTTATGAGTATTTGTTATACATGTTGAAGTTCTTTATGATTTTTCGGAAATGGCCACCAGCTTAATATTCATTATGTCTGCATGTCTAATGTAGTTTCTTTTAAACTAAATGTAGGGTTATAGATAATTCCTAACCGCGGTCTAATCATAACCTGTTTAGTTTAACAGGCATCAATTTAGGACTTCCCCATTGGAAATCATTGGTGTCTGCCATATTAGATGAAATAACTTATAGATCACCATGTTTTTTAGAGTAGCCTAAGTAGGCTGAGTTTGTGTGTTTATGCCGGCGTTAGGGCGAGCGGCATGATCCCCAAAGTGACATAGGGCTTTCATGGATGCCTTTAGCTCGAACTGTGAGTAGAGCCGTCATTAAGGTAGGGCGGTTTATCAGGTAACTCAGATGTGGTACACCTTTAGACTCAGTACATAATTGCAATCTAGGCCAAGACATGTGTAAAATACTCGAAGATAGGTCAATCAACATGTAGGAACAGTATAACATAGAATCAGGACATTATCTGTAAAACACTTTTAGGCCTAAATAGACTTAAACCTAGTGGAGAATGAATCACCCTCTCATCAAAGATATTGATGAACGATTACATAACTGGATCATAAGATAAGAGTTAGGGTAAGAGGATAGTTACTACTAAGTCGTTACCACTTCCCTGGGAGTACGATATTTAATTTAAATAAAATCGTAGATACTTTCCAGCAGACTAGCTACACGATAGGTATTCTGCCTTAGGTTCTGACTGATTAAGTGACAGCATAGAGACTAAATGTGATAATTAGTCAATCTAAGTCCTTAATTACTCATAATCAACATAGGGTAAAACAACACCTATTTTAGCATATCAGTCGGAGCAGCATCATGAATTAACACTACTGAGGACAATGTCAAACTTAAGTGTGGGGTAGCAGTGCACAGTGCACTGTAGTAGAAAGTTTTGCATGTTTTTCCCGTATTTTCACTAGAATAACGCCCCTTCCCAAAAAAATTGTTCCCGTATTTTCACTAGAATAACGCCCCTTCCAAAACAATTTCAAAAATTTTCACTCTTTCAGACTTCAAAATGGAGTTATGATTGGTAAAAAATTTCTGATGTCTATGATATGTATGTAGAATATTATGATCAGTAGGAGACAACGTGATAACTTTCTTAAATTTTTTGATTAGAAATAGGGAATTCCTAATACTTGAGCATAACTTAGTTTGGATTAGAGACCTCAACCAAATACCTTTTCAAAACTTAACTAGAGAAGATTATACTAGTTAAGGATGTATTGGCAATCAAAATGACTAGATGATGCTCTGAGCTGAAAGTGAAAAGGAAAAAAAAGAGAGTTAACTAAATAGGGTAGTTTGCAAGCGGCCTTTGCTACTCGAGCACCACTCTTTAGGGGAGCTTAAAGCCTGATGCCCTAAGGTCGTGTAGGTCTAGGAGTCATCGGAGTGGGACTCACTACATGGGTAGTTAAAGTTGACGTGTGAAAGCAAACACAAAATACCCTGAAAAATCAATATAAGAAAAATCAATAAATGCCTAAATGAAAATCTTGTCACCAAAGCTCAGAACTCAGAAGGTTGTTTGTTGCTCGTATGTCTAGCGACGGGTCGAAGTATTATCTAGTAAGAGTTAAGATGAGAGTATATTGTGTTGACAATCTAGTCTGGACTAGTACACACACTACACATCAGGAAGACCTTGTGACTGAGAGAAGCGTTCAATCTAGTTATTAAGTTGTTAACCCTGCTTGACCACGATAATCTACTAGAGACATTTGAGACCTTGTCATAGCAACTTAACCAGTCAGACATGTGTTGTGAACTATCTGATTCAGTGATAAAATTTGGAATAAAAACATGGCTAGAAATTTTAAGTGAATGCACCTATGATTTAAAATCACTAACTTTAGGTAGACTTTGCTTGAGGACAAGCAAAGAGCTAAGTGTGGGGTTATATGATATGCATAAATCATATCACTTTTTAGCATGTTTTTAGGCACAATTTAGGGTGAAATTGGTGTTCAATCGTTCTTAATTGATTGTTATTAACTCAATTTCACAGGTTTTGTGATTTTGGAAGTGTCAGGTGAAAAGTACAAGAAAATGGCAAATTTCGGGGTAAAAACATGATTTTCAGAAGTTCGGAAGTCAGGATGGGCGTCCAGAACCCAGGACGGGCATCCTAACCTGGTCAACAGACCAGGATGGGCGTCTAGGACTTGGGACGGCCGTCCTGACCTGGTCAACAGGCCAGGACGGCCGTCCGAGATTCAGGATGGGCATCCCGAATGCCTGGTCAAAGTCTGATACGCGAAAATCGTATCACCTTTTTAGCATGTTTTTATGTATGAATTTGGGTGAAATTGAGGGTAATTTGATCTTGATTGTTCATTATTTACTTAATTTCACAGTTTTTATGATTTTGGAAGTGTCATGTGAAAAGTAGACGAAAACAGCAAATTTTGGGGCAAAAACGCAATTTTTGGAAATATTGAATTAGTCAATGGGTCAGGACGGGTGTCCCGACCCAGTTAAACCGCCGGGACGGACGTCAAGGACTCGAGACGGGCGTCCCGTCCTGGTCAACAGATCAGGACGGGCGTCCCAATCCGGGACGGGTGTCCCGAACCCCCAGATCCAGTCCCACATCGAATTTTTGCTAAAAAATCACCCCGGGAAGCTGCTATAAATACCCCAGGCCTCCAGCAGTGGAAATCATTCCTCTCCACTCGATCTGAGTCATTAAGTTGTTTCCAGTGTACAATTCTCTAGTACACAACTCACTCAGAGACTCGGATCTCAGTTTTCTTTCTTGTTAGTGTTTTGTTTTAGTTTCTGAGAAATAGTCTCAGATCTTAGGATTCTATAGATAGGTTCGTTTCTGGTATTCATAGAATACCCGGGATTTCGTTAGGAGATCCTAAGAGGGCTCTAGGCGTTCGAAGAGTCAGTCCATAGGGCTGGGCTTAAGCTAGGTATTAAGGTAAAGCCCAGTTACTAGGCTGAGGAAGCGTCCTCCGACGGTTCTGGCGAGCAGAGTCGGGTCAAGCAATACGGCATATACAGCAGTACGCTCCATAGGTGAGACTTCGTAAAGGGTGAATTCTTTATGGCATCGGTCCCCCTGTCCCTCTCTTATATGTTGTTATTGTGTTTGTCCAAATAACTGTTTGAATACCAGATTATGTTTTTATGAATATTTGTGATATATGTTGAAGTTATTATGTTTTTCTAGAAATGGCCACCTGCTTAAATATCCATTATGTCTGCATGTCTATCGCCGTTCTTTTAAACTGAAATTAGGGTTATAGACAATTCCTAACCACGGACTATTCATAACCTGTTTAGTTTAACAGGCATCAATTAGTATTGATGTCTGCCATACTAGATAAAATAATCTGCGGAACACCCCGTTGGTTGAAAGTAGTCTAGGTAGGCTGAGTTTAGTATTATGCCGGCGGTTATGAGACGAGCAGTATGATCCTCAAAGTGACATAGGGCGGTCATTGCTGACTTTAGTCCTAGCCGTGAGTAGGGCCGTTACCCTTAACGATGGGGCGGTAGCGTAGAAACTCAGATGTGGTAGCCTTTAGACACAGAACATAGTTGCAATCCAGGCCAAGACATGTCTAAAATACTCGAATATAGGTCAATCAACGTATAATAACAGTATAACATAAAATCAGGATCTCATCTTTAAAACACTTTCAGGTTTGGCTAGACTTAAACCTAGTGGAGAACGAATCATCCTCTCATCAAAGTATTTGATGATGATTGCATAACTGGATCATAAGATAGGAGTTAGGATAAAAGGCTAGTTACTACTAAGCCATTGCCACTTCCCTGGGAGTACGATATTTATTTAATAAAATCGTAGATACTTTCCAACAGATTAGCTACACGATAGGTACTCTGCCTTAGGTTCTAGCTGATTAAGTAACACCATAGAGACTAAATGTGACAATTAGTCAATCACAGTCCTTAATTATTCATAATCAACATAAGGTAAAATAACACCTATTTAGCATATCAACCGGAACGCATCAGATTTTTTGCGCCGTTGCCGGGGAAATATCATAATGAATTTAGGACTCTTGATCAAAATTCTAGACACTGATCAAAATTCTAGATACTTATGATAGGTAGCGGTAGTAACCTAGACCTTAGACCTAACACTTGTTTTATGCTAGTTAGACAATCAGTTTCCGAAATATAGGATTATCATAACTAATTGATTTTAGATAATATCTGAAATTAAGACACTTAGGATAATCAAATTTTAGAAAATTATTCTAAAACCATATTGAGGAAATTTAACTGCTTTCGAAAAAAAAAAGAAAAAAAAATTTTTAAAATTTAAAAATTGAAAAAAATGTATTTTTCTTGCTCAATGGTAAGTTGTTCTTTTCCCCATCTCTTGTTCTTTCTTAATTGTTTTCCTAGTTGCTCTTTTTTTCGTGTTTTTCTTCTATTATTTAATTTCGAATAAAAATGGAAATGAGGATAAAATATATTTTCTTCAGAGTTGTAAAATGTTGGCTTAGATTTTTATCGGGAAGCAACTCTATTTTAGAATTTTCTTAGAGTCATGCCAACCTTATTCGGATGAGTTATGAAATAGTTTTTCCTTAATAGCCAGACCTTTGAATGTTCTATTGAAAAAAGGATGTTCCTTTTGTTTTGCTGATGATTGCATGAGAACTTTTAAACCGAAAGGAATTACTGCACCCATTATGGCATCACCTGATTGAAATTTGTTGTTTGAACAATATGTGATGTAATGATGTAGTACGAATTGTTTTAGGACAGAAACATGATAAGAAAGTTCATGTATGATAAATTCCGATCTTATCTGGTTTTGTCTAAAAACAATAGGTTTCTTGTGAAAATAATTACATCATAGTAGTCATGGAACACTTTTCAAAATGGCCTGAACCACAGGCATTACCTACTAATGATGTTAAAGTCATGTGCAGATTCTATGAAAAGTTGTTTTCCAAATTCAGAATGCCGACGTCTTAGGAAGAAATGTTCAGCATGTGTATCAAATCTGTGAAGTCTGCTAAGTACCACACTTTAGCAGGGATTGCTATGGGAATAACTGACCATTCCAAAAGAGGTAGGAGTAGGTTACTGCAGAATGCTGCTCCAATGGGAAATGCATACAATCCCAACTAGAGGAATCATACGGGATTTAGCTGAGGAATAATTCAGAAGCTGGAAACTTTCAGAAGATACCACCACAGCAAAACCCCTACCCGGAGAATCAAACAAATGAGATACTGGCAACAATTAAAGCCAGACCAGTGCAAACAAGTGATCTACCAAGAGGTAACGAAGGGTCGAAGGATATAGAGGAATTTGGCGTTGTATCAGGAGCATAGCAATGGAGGAGCTTGCATTCCCTACATACCAATCAGCTGTGAGAAACTTCCCCGAGGAAGTCTCAAATACTTGGGCCCAGATCTACACAACTGGAGCCCCCTACCACCACAGCTTCGCCAAAACTTCAGGTATCTTTTCTTCCATTCGAGACTTGCATGCAATACCTTTACTAACATTGGCAGGAAGGTACACAAATCCCAAGAAATCTCATTCCTAGACACGTTCCTCCTGGATACGTTGCTATAATTGTGAGAAATCTTACAACTAATTCGAGGAAACAGTCCGTGGGGCTCGAGCCATTCATCAAATGAATAGGCCACTACCTGGAGCTCGACAATGAAGGATCGGAGGTGACGTCATCCGTTCCAATATCTAGAGCTTACAGAGTCAAGAGCGCCTCAGCAATAGCACATGGCTAAGGTGAAGAGCCAATTGATAGCCTAGAGAAAACCCTTCTGCTCGAGGCAAGAAAGGAGTTTTTCTAACCCTTATCTTCCTTTTATTTTCTACATTTCGTGTTTTGTCATTTGTTATTTCTTTCAATGCTTTATTCTTACCCTTAGTTAGTCAAATAAGTGTGGGGTAAGAGTTTTTCTATTTTGTTTTTGTTTCTTGTTTTCAAATAAGTGTGGGGTAACTTAGATATGCATGAACACTGAGGACAGTGTCAGACTTAAGTGTGGGGTAGCAGTGCACGGTGCACTGTAGCAGTTTGCAAAATTTTTTTGCATGCTTTTGCTTGTTTTCCCCGTATTTTCACACTCTTCCAAAAAATTTTCAAAATGTTTCATTCTTTCAGACTTCAAAATGCAGTATGATTGGTTAAACGTTGCTTATGTCCATGATATGTAGGTAGAATGTTATGGTTAGTAGGAGACAATGTGATGACTATTTTGAACTTATTGATTAGGAATAGGGAATTCCTGATAAATGAGCACAACTTAGTCTGGATTAGAGACCTCAGCCAATTACCTTTTCAAAACTTAACTAGATAAGATTAGACCAGTTGAGGATGTATTGACAATTAGAATGACTAGATGAGACTTTGAGCTAAAAGTGAAAAGAAACAAAAGAGAGTAAATTAAATAAGGGTAGTTTGCCAGCGGCCTTCGCTACTCGAGCGCCACTCCTTCGGGGAACTTAAAGCCTGATGCCCTAAGGTCGTGTAAGATCTGGGAGTCATCGGAGTGGGACTCGCTACATGGGTAGTTGAAGTTGACGTGTTCTAAGCAGACTCAAAATACCCTGAAAGATCTATAAAAGAAAAATCAATAAAATGCTAAATAATTAAAAATCTGATCACCAAGGCTCAGAACTCAGAAAGTTATCTGTTGTTAGTATGTCTAGCGATGGGTCGAAATGTTATCTAGTAGTAGTTAAGATGAGAGTATATTGTGTTGACTATCTGGTCTAGCCTAGTACACACACTACACATCAGGAAAACCTTGTGACTGAGAAAAGAGTTCAATCTAGTTGTTAAGTTGTTAAACCTGCTTGATCATAATAATCTACTAGAGACCTTTGAGACCTTGTCATAGCAACCTAACCAGTCAGACCTGTGTTGTGAATTGTCTGAATAATTTTTAGAGTAAAAACATGACTAGAAAATTTAAGTGACTGCACATATGATTTAAAATCACTAGCTTCAGGTAGAGTTTGCTTGAGGACAAGCAAAAAGCTAAGTGTGGGGTTATCTGATACGCGAAAATCGTATCACCTTTTTAGCATGTTTTTAGGTACGAATTTGGGTGAAAATGAGGCTAACTTGATCTTGATTGTTCATTATTTACTTAATTTCACAGTTTTTATGATTTTGGAAGTGTCAGGTGAAAAGTAGACGAAAACAGCAAATTTTGGGGCAAAAACGCAATTTTTGGAAATATTGACTTAGTCAACGGGTCAGGACGGGCGTCCCGAACCCGGGATGGGCGTCCAGGACTCGGGACGGGCGTCCCGACCTGGTCAACAGATTAGGACAGGCGTCCCAATCCGGGACGGGTGTCCCGAACCCCCAGATCCAGTCCCACATAGAATTTTTGCTGAAAAATCACCCCGGGAAGCTGCTATAAATACCCCAGGCCTCTAGCAATTGAAATCATTCCTCTCCACTCGATCTGAGTCATTAAGTGGTTTCCAGTGTACAATTCTCTAGTACACAACTCACTCAGAGACTCGGGTCTCAGTTTTCTTTCTTGTTAGTGTTTTGTTTTAGTTTCTGAAAAATAGTCTCAGATCTTAGGATTCTATAGATAGGTTCGTTTCTGGTATTCATAGAATACCCGGGATTTCGTTAGGATATCCTAAGAGGGCTCTAGGCGTTCGAAGAGTCAATTCACAAGGCTGGGCTTAAGCTAGGTATTAAGGTAAAGCCCAGTTACTAGGCTGAGGAAGCGTCCTCCGACGGTTCTGGCGAGCAGAGTCGGGTCAAGCAATACGGCATATACAGCAGTACGCTCCATAGGTGAGACTTCGTAAAGGGTGAATTCTTTATGGCATCAGTCCCCCTGTCCCTCTCTTATATGTTGTTATTGTGTTTGTCCAAATAACTGTTTGAATACCAGATTATGTTTTTATGAATATTTGTGATATATGTTGAAGTTATTATGTTTTTCTATAAATGGCCACCTGCTTAAATATCCATTATGTCTGCATGTCTATCGCCGTTCTTTTAAACTGAAATTAGGGTTATAGACAATTCCTAACCACGGTCTATTCATAACCTGTTTAGTTTAACAGGCATCAATTAGTATTGATGTCTGCCATACTAGATAAAATAATCTGCGGAACACCCCGTTGGTTGAAAGTAGTCTAGGTAGGCTGAGTTGAGTGTTATGCTGGCGGTTATGAGACGAGCAGTATGATCCCCAAAGTGACATAGGGCGGTCATTGCTGACTTTAGTCCGAGCCGTGAGTAGGGCCGTTACCCTTAACGATGGGGCGGTAGCGTAGAAACTCATATGTGGTAGCCTTTAGACACAGAACATAGTTACAATCCAGGCCAAGACATGTCTAAAATACTCGAATATAGGTCAATCAACGTATAATAACAGTATAACATAAAATCAGGATCTCATCTTTAAAACACTTTCAAGTTTGGCTAGACTTAAACCTAGTGGAGAACGAATCATCCTCTCATCAAAGTATTTGATGATGATTGCATAACTGGATCATAAGATAGGAGTTAGGATAAAAGGCTAGTTACTACTAAGCCGTTGCCACTTCCTTGGGAGTACGATATTTATTTAATAAAATCGTAGATACCTTCCAACAGACTAGCTACACGATAGGTACTCTGCCTTAGGTTCTGGCTGATTAAGTGACACCATAGAGACTAAATGTGACAATTAGTCAATCACAGTCCTTAATTATTCATAATCAACATAGGGTAAAATAACACCTATTTAGCATATCAACCGGAACGCATCAAAGTCCCACATCGAATGTTTGAGAGAAATTCACCTAGTTCCCCTACTATAAATACCCCAGGCCTTCCTCAGTTGAATTCATTCCTCTCCACTCGATCTGAGTCATTTAGTGACTTCAATTATACAATTTTCCATAGTATACAAGTCACTTAGCGATTTAGGTTTTTAGTATAGGTTTATTTATAGTTTTAGAGAGTGTCTCGTGTTCTTCGTTTCTGAGAGTCTATCTCAGATCTTAGAATACGACTAGATAGGGTCGTTTTCGGTATTCATAGAATACCCAAGATTTCGTTAGGAGATCCTAAGAGAGCACTAGGCGTTCGAAGAGTCAGTCAACAAGGCTGTGCTTAAGCTGGGTATTAAGGTAAAGTACAGCTACTAGGCTAAGGAAGCGTCCTCCGAATGTTTTGCCAAGCAGAGTCGGGTCGAGCAGTCCAACATATACAAGTAGTTGCTCCATCAGCGGACTACGTAAAGGGTGAATACTTTTTGGCATCAGTCCCTTTGTCCCTCTCTTTATATGTCTGTACTGTGTTCTTCCAAATATTTATTTGAATTTTAAACTATGATTTTATGAATATGTGTTTTGCATATTGAAGTTCTTTATATTTTTCCGAAAATAGTCACCAGCTTAACTATCATTATGACTGCATGTCTGCTGTAGTTTCTTTTAAACTAGATGAATGGTTATAGACAACTCATAACCACGGCCTAATCATAACCTGTTTAGTTTAACAAGCATTAATTTAGGATTTCCCCGTCGGGAAGCATTAATGTCTGCCATATTAGATGAAATAACCTATAGATCACCATGTTTGTTAAAGTAATCTAAGTAGGCTGAGTTTGTGCGTTTATGCCGGCGTTAGGGTGAGCAGCATGATCTCCTAAGTGACATAGGACTTTCATGGATGCCTTTAGCTCGAACAGTGAGTAGGGCCGTCATTAAGGTAGGGCGGTTTATCAGGTAACTCAGATGTGGTACACCTTTATACTCAGTACATAATTGCAATCTAGACCAAGATATATCTAAAATACTCGAAGATAGGTCAATCAACATGTAGGAACAGTATAACATACAATCATAACATTATCTGTAAAACACTTTTTAGGCTTAAATAGACTTAAACCTAGTGGAGAATGAATCACCCTCTCATCAAAGATTTTGATGAATGATTGCATAACTGGATCATAACTGTCAGTACTAAGCCGTTACACAAGTAGAATCAGTACAAAATTACAATCTAGACCAAGATATATGATGCGATTCCGGTTGACGTACTAAATAGGTGTTATTTTACCCTATGTCGATTATGATTAATTAAGGACTGTGATTGACTAATTGTCACGTTTAGTCTTATGGTGTCACTTAATCAGCCAGAATCTAAGGCAGAGTACCTATCGTGTAGCTAGTCTATTGGAAAGTATCTACGATTTTACTAAGTTAATTATCGTACTCCCAGGGAAGTGGCAACGGCTTAGTAGTAACTAGCCTCTTATCCTAACTCTTATCTTATGATCCAGTTATGCAATCTTCATCAAATACTTTGATGAGAGGGTGATCCATTCTCCACTAGGTTCAAGTCTAATTAACCCTAGAAGTGTTTTAAAGATAAGTTCTGATTCTATGTTATACTGTTCCTATATGTTGATTGACCTATATTCGAGTGTTTTAGATATATCTTAGCCTGGAATGCAACTATGTTCTGTGTCTAAAGGTGTACCACATCTGAGTCTCTATGCTACCGCCCCCTATCATTAAGGTAAACGACCCTACTCACGGTACGAACAAAGACAGTTATGAAGGCCCTATGTCACTTTCGGGGATCACTCTGAAGGCTCGTAATCGCTGGCATAACGCTCTACTCAGCCTACCTAGACTACTCTAACAAGCCAGGTGTTCAGCATGTTATTTTATCTAGTATGGCAGACACCAATACTAATTGATGCCTGTTAAACTAAACAGGTTATGAATAGACCGTGGTTAGGAATTGTCTATAACCCTATTTTAGTTTAAAAGAAACTACATTAGACATGCAGACATAATGATTATTTAGCAGGTGGCTATTTCCGGAAAAACATAATAACTTCAACATACAAAACAACTATTCATAAAATCATAATCTGATATTCATAATTGATGTTTAGGACAAAGCAATAAAACATATAAGAGAGGGGTATGGGGACTGATGCCATAAAGAAATCACCCTTTACTTAGTCTCGCCTACAGAGCGTACTGCTGTATACGTCGTATTGCCCGCCCTGACTCTGCTCGCCAGAACCTTCGGAGGACGCTTCCTCAGCCTAGTAACTAGACTTTACCTTACGTCCTGGGCTTAAGCCTAGCCCTGTGGACTGACTCTTCGAACGCCTAGAGCTCTCTTAGGGTCTCCTAACGAAACCCCGGGTATTCTATGAATACCAGAAACGAACCTATCTATAGAAACCTAAGATCTGAGACTATTTCTCAGAAACTAAAACAAAACACTAATAAGAAAGAAAACTGAGATCTGAGTCTCTGAGTGAGTTGTGTACTGGAAAATTGTACACTGGAAACCACTTAATGACTCAGATCGAGTGGAGAGGGATAATTTCAACTGCTGGAGGCCTGGGGTATTTATAGCAGCTTCCCGGAGTGAAAAATTCTGAAAAATTCGATGTGGAACAGCTTCTGGCGGCTCGGGACGCCCGTCCTGATTCGTTGACCAGGTTTGGGATGCCCGTCTTGGCGGTTTGACCGGGTCGGGACGCCCGTCCCGGGTTCGGGACGCCCGTCCCGGACCTTTGACCGGGTCAACATTTCCAAAAATTGCGTTTTTGCCCTAGAATTTGCTGTTTTCGTCTACTTTTCACCTGACACTTCCAAAATCATAAAAACCGTGAAATCAAGTAAATAGTAAACAATTAATGTCAATTTACTCTCAATTTCACATTAAAACATATATAAAAACATGCTAAAAATGTGATACGATTTTCGCGTATCAGATAACCCCACACTTAGCTTTTTGCTTGTCCTCAAGCAAAGTCTACATGGAGTTAGTGATTTTAAACCGTAGTGCAGTCACTTAAATTCCTAATCATGTTTTTATTCCAAAAATTCTTCAGACAATTCTTAACACAGGTCTGATTGGTTAGGTTGCTATGACAAGGTCTCACATGTCTCTAGTAGTTTGTTATGATCAGGCAGAAAAAATCAACAACTAGGTTGGACTTTTTTCTTAGTCACAGGGTCTTCCTGATGTGTAGTGTGTGTACTAGTCTAGACCAGATAGTCAACACAATGAACTCTTATCTTAACTGCTACCAGATAATACTTCGACCTATCGCTAGACATACTGACAACAGATAACTTTCTGAGTTCTGAGCTTTGGTGATCAGATTTTTAATGTTTTAGCACTTAGTTATTTTCTTTATAGATTCAGGGTATTTCGAGTTTGCTTAGAACACGTCAACTTCAACTACCCATGTAGCGAGTCCCACTCCGATGACTCCCAGATCTACACGACCTTAGGGCATCAGGCTTTAAGTTCCCCGAAGGAGTGGTGCTCGAGTAGCGAAGGCCGCTGGCAAACTACCCTATTGTAATTAACTTCCTTAAGTTCTTTTCACTTTTAGCTCAGAGTCTCATCTAGTCATTCTAACTGCCAATATATCCACAACTGGTCTAATTTTATCTAGTGGAGTCTCGAATGGGCAATTGGTTGAGGTCTCTAATCCAGACAAGGTTGTGCTCAGTTATCAGGAATTCCCTATTCCTAATCAATTAGTCCAAGATAGCTATCGACTATCTCCTACTAACCATAACATACTACCTACACATCATAGACATAAGCAATTTGTTTAACCAAGTATACTGCATTTAGAAGTCTGAAAGACGGAAAAATTTTGAAATTTTTTTTGGAAGGGTGTGAAAATACAGGGAAAACAAGCAAAAGCATGCGAAAAAATTTTCAAACTGCTTCAAACTGCTACAGTGCACCGTGCACTACTACCCCACACTTAAGTTTGGCACTGTCCTCAGTGTTCATGCATAGCTAATTACCCCACACTTATTTGAAAACAAGAAATAAAACAAGAAAAAAAAACAAAATAATGCAACAATTCTGTATGTCATATAAATCAATTTTGTACAAAGATTCATAGTCATACAGCCCAGACATACACAAAGAACAAGATAAACAAAAGACAAAAGAAAAAGAAAGAAAAGAAGGGGAGAGAGAGACTAAGAACCCGGCGGGTCGCCATCCAGTGGACCGCGGTCTGTTAGGTCAAACTCGAAGTTCTCCGCTATTCGGGCAGTCTGCTGATGTATCTCCTCAATCCTACTGGTGATCATGGCGATCCTGTCATCCATCACCGCCAGTCGTCTGTCAATCCGGTCATCCATCATGGCCAGCCGGCTGTCAATCCGGTCTATGTCTCGACTGTATCGTGCCGATAGTTCTGCCAATCCGTGCGACATGTGTCGTTCGAAGGCAGTACGTGGCACGAACGTCTCGGATGGATGGATATGCGGTGGAGCTGCTTCTGATGCCGAAGCCTGTCCTGGCTGCTCTGTGTGGATGGTGTAGCGGCCGCTCGCATCCCGGACAACCATTCCCATGTTCCGTAGGATGGTAACGTCTGTGGGAATAGTGGTTGGGGCGACCAGAGTAAGCTCCGAGCCCTCTATGTCCAACTCCAGGTAGCGGGCTATCCTGGTGATGAATGGCCCGAGCCCCAGACACTGTTTCCGAGTGTCCGTAGCAAAACCCCGCATGATGACTGTGATAAGTCGAGCCATCTCTACTGTGGATCCCATATGCATGTTGGCCAAGAGGAATGTCTCCATCTGGGTGACATTCCCGGGGGCCGTCCGTCGTCCTGACAAAGTGTGTGCAATAATGGCATGTAAGTAGCGAAGAGCAGGATAGATACCTGTGGCTTTCGCAAAGCCATGCTGGTAGGGAACACCCGTCATACAGATCTGAGCCCAAGCAGTGGAGACCTCTGCAGAAGTGAAGTCCCGAACTGCTGTGGTGTAGGCGGGCGTATCCAGCTCCTCTCTCTGCCAGATACCCAAAGCGATGCCGAACTCGGCCATGCTCATCGACCGATCTATTCCGCCTAAGCGGAATGTGATCTGCTCCTGATGGCATGCAAAGGATGCATAGAACTCACATACCAGCTCCAGGTACGTGGGCTCTGTGACGATGAATACTCGACTGTAGGGTAGTACATCGAGTATGCGTCTGACCTCAGCCTCTACTCCCAGTGTCTGTACTGCTGCCCAATCCAGCGTTCTGCCCGTCAGTATCGTGCGTCCGATGTACCCAGTGCATCTCTCCTGATATGCTGTGCTGGAGGGAAACAGCATAAAAGGATGTCACTGAGGTAACTGTCATGTAGATGGGGTACGAGCACGTTTGGCAGCCATTTGGTTTGAAAGTGTTTGAGAGACTTTTGGGAGTTTTTAGGTAGGAAGGATGTTCGAATTCGAATTCTGGATGTGAATTTGAATTCAAAAGGGTTGGATGAATGAAATTAGGCTAGGGAAAGATTTCGAAATTTTTGGCGGGAAATTCAAATTTGGAGGGAAATTCGATTTGGAAGGAATTTAAAATTTAAATTTTGGAGGGAAATTTGAAATTTTAAATTTGAAAAGTTGCCAAAGGTGAAGAGAGAGATTATTTGAGAGGTGGATTTTTGGAAGTGAATTTTGAGGGAAAAAATGAAAAAAAAAATTGAGATTTTATAGACGGGGGGCTTCGGGACTCCCGCCCGGAGGCAGGACTCCCGTCCCGCTGGACGCCCGTCAGAACCGGGAAGCCCGTCCCGGGTGCCTCGGGACACGTGCCAATTCCAAAAATATTATTATTTTTTTTCTAATTCCTACAAAATCAGTATACCAAAAATAATCATAATTTTTAAAATGCTTCATGTTTATCCAACGAAATTCAGAAGTTGTTAAAAAAAACTCTATGAAAAAAAATTTCTCAGTCTCACTTTTTCGAAAATCATACTGCCCTAATTTTATTCCTATTTAAATTCAGCAAGAAAAACAAAAATTTGAATTTATACAATTTAGTTAATGAAAAATAAACTGTAATTGCAAAATTTTCGTTTTTCATAGAAATAAAATGTATGAAGAAAATTGTTGAAAATAAAGGACCCTTTAAAAATGTTTGAAAAATAGAAAAATATGGGTCAATTATTCAAGTTTCAGTTCAAACTTATTATTTGCTGAAAATAAAAGTAAAAGAATCTTCCCTTTTTAACGAATCCTGCCTCTGATCTCCTGTAGTTCTGTCCGAATGCTTCGCATTTCTATGCGTATTGTTCGCATCTCATCCCTCTGCCTGTTTTGCTCACTGCGTAGATCAGCCATCTCTAGAGTAGTTGTGCACCTTGGTTCTCCTGGAGATTGACCGTGGCTCTGAGTCGGTCTACGTAGTTGTGATGTTCAGACTGAGTTGGTCTAAATGACACAGTCTGCTGGCAATCCCTTGGTCCATCTCATAGACCCTTTGAGTTAGTGTGTCTATCTGCACGGACAACAGTGAATAATAACCGTTAGTACTCCCCGCAGATGAAGGGGTGCGCTCGTGAGGTGTGGGGTGTATGCAGGAGAGGTCGGTGAATTCTGGGTTTGATCAGTAGGGGGTGGATTTAGAGGAACTCTCTGGGTAGGAGGGTGAATTGGAGATCTCTGGGGTACTTCTCTAGGAGGGAAGGTATCCTCAGAAGGATCTTCTTCCGTGGGACTATGCTCACGGGTGTTCAGGAATCGTCTCACTAGTTCACTGGCATCAGGGCTCGAGTTTACTTCTACTGGTTGTGAAGGAAGAGTCCCTCGTGGTACTTCTGGTGCGGGTCTAGAGGGGCCTTCTGGTTTCGTCTTCTTTGGTCCCGTGGAGTGTCAGGGTTTTCTGTTTTCTTTGCCTGGTTAGTAGCTGCTCTTGTTCTCTTCATCTCTGAGTGCAAAGTCTGGTTAGAAATAAAAATAACAAACATAGGAAAGTGAAGACAAACGAGAAAAATATTTTTATGGATTTTAAAATTTATTTAGAAAGCAGGTAAATTTCCTCAATATGGTTCTAGAATAATTTTCTAAAATTTGATTATCCTAAGTCTCTTAATTTCAGATATTATCTAAAATTAATTAGTTATGATAATCCTATATTCAGGAAAGTGATTGTCTAACTGGTATAACATAAGTGTTAATCAAAAGTCTAGGTTACTACCGTTACCTATCATAAGTCTCTAGAATTGTGGCCAATAATCCTAAATTCATTATGATATTCCCCGGCAACGGCGCCAAAAATCTGATGCGATTTCGGTTGACGTACTAAATAGGTGTTATTTTACCCTATGTCGATTATGATTAATTAAGGACTGTGATTGACTAATTGTCACGTTTAGTCTTATGGTGTCACTTAATCAGCCAGAATCTAAGGCAGAGTACCTATCGTGTAGCTAGTCTATTGGAAAGTATCTACGATTTTACTAAGTTAATTATCGTACTCCCAGGGAAGTGGCAACGGCTTAGTAGTAACTAGCCTCTTATCCTAACTCTTATCTTATGATCCAGTTATGCAATCTTCATCAAATACTTTGATGAGAGGGTGATCTATTCTCCACTAGGTTCAAGTCTAATTAACCCTAGAAGTGTTTTAAAGATAAGTTCTGATTCTATGTTATACTGTTCCTATATGTTGATTGACCTATATTCGAGTGTTTTAGATATATCTTAGCCTGGAATGCAACTATGTTCTGTGTCTAAAGGTGTACCACATCTGAGTCTCTATGCTACCGCCCCCTATCATTAAGGTAAATGGCCCTACTCATGGTACGAACAAAGACAGTTATGAAGGCCCTATGTCACTTTCGGGGATCACTCTGAAGGCTCGTAATCGCTGGCATAACGCTCTACTCAGCCTACCTAGACTACTCTAACAAGCCAGGTGTTCAGCATGTTATTTTATCTAGTATGGCAGACACCAATACTAATTGATGCCTGTTAAACTAAACAGGTTATGAATAGACCGTGGTTAGGAATTGTCTATAACCCTATTTTAGTTTAAAAGAAACTACATTAGACATGCAGACATAATGATTATTTAGCAGGTGGCTATTTCCGGAAAAACATAATAACTTCAACATACAAAACAACTATTCATAAAATCATAATCTGATATTCATAATTGATGTTTAGGACAAAGCAATAAAACATATAAGAGAGGGGTATGGGGACTGATGCCATAAAGAAATCACCCTTTACTTACTCTCGCCTACAGAGCGTACTGCTGTATACGTCGTATTGCCCGCCCTGACTCTGCTCGCCAGAACCTTCGGAGGACGCTTCCTCAGCCTAGTAACTAGACTTTACCTTACGTCCTGGGCTTAAGCCTAGCCCTGTGAACTGACTCTTCGAACGCCTAGAGCTCTCTTAGGGTCTCCTAACGAAACCCCGGGTATTCTATGAATACCGGAAACGAACCTATCTATAGAAACCTAAGATCTGAGACTATTTCTCAGAAACTAAAACAAAACACTAATAAGAAAGAAAACTGAGATCTGAGTCTCTGAGTGAGTTGTGTACTGGAAAATTGTACACTGGAAACCACTTAATGACTCAGATCGAGTGGAGAGGGATGATTTCAACTGCTGGAGGCCTGGGGTATTTATAGCAGCTTCCCGGAGTGAAAAATTCTGAAAAATTCGATGTGGGACAGCTTCTGGCGGCTCGGGACGCCCGTCCTGATTCGTTGACCAGGTTCGGGACGCCCGTCCCGGTTCAGGACGCCCGTCCTGGCGGTTTGACCAGGTCGGGACGCCCGTCCCGGGTTCGGGACGCCCGTCCCGGACCTTTGACCGGGTCAACATTTCCAAAAATTGCGTTTTTACCCCAGAATTTGCTGTTTTCGTCTACTTTTCACCTGACACTTCCAAAATCATAAAAACCGTGAAATCAAGTAAATAGTAAACAATTAATGTCAATTTACTCTCAATTTCACATTAAAACATATATAAAAACATGCTAAAAATGTGATACGATTTTCGCGTATCAATATATCTAAAATACTCGAAGATAGGTCAATCAACATGTAGGAACAATATAACATGTATCAAAACACTGTTTGGAAAACACTCTTATAGGCTTAAGTAAACTTGAACCTAGTATAGAATGAATCAACCTCTCATCAAAGATTTTGATGAATGATGGCATAACTGGACAATAAAATGAGAGTTAGGGTAAAAGGATAGTTACTACTAAGCCGTTATCACTTTCCTGGGTGTACGATAAATTATTAAATTAAAATCGTAGGTACTTTCCAACAGGCTAGCTACACGATAGGTATTCTGCCTTAGGTTTTGATTGATTAAGTGACAACATAGATGCTAAATGTGACAATTAGTAATTCTAAGTCCTTGATATGCACACATCATATCACTTTTTAGCATGTTTTTAGGCACAATTTAGGGCGAAATTGGTGTTAAATCGTTCTCAATTGACTATTATTAACTCAATTTTGTAGTTTTTGTGATTTTAGAAGTATCACGTGAAATATGAGAGAAAATGGCAAATTTCGAGGCAAAAACGTGATTTTTAGAAGTTCAGAAGTCGGGATGGGCATCCAGAACCTGGGACGGGCATCCTGACCTGGTCAACAGACCAAGACGGGCGTCCAGGACTCGGGATAGCCGTCCTGACCTGGTCAACAGGCCAGGACGGGCGTCCCAGATCCAGTACGGGCGTCCCGAATGCTTGGTCAAAGTCCCACATCGATTTTTGAAGGGAATTTCACCCAGTTCCACTGCTATAAATACCCTAGGCCTTCCTCAGTTGAAATCATTCCTCTCCACTCGATCTGAGTCATTTAATGACTTCAAGTATACAATTTTCTATAGTATACAAGTCACTTAGTGATTTTAGATATTTTTAGTTTAGGTTTATTTATAGTTTTTGAGAGTGTCTCATGTTCTTCGTTTTTGAGAGTCTGTCTTAGATATTAGAATATGACTAGATAGGTTCATTTTTGGTATTCATAGAATACCTAGGATTTTGTTAGGAGATCCTAAGAGAGCACTAGGCGTTCGAAGAGTCAGTCAACAAGGCTGTGCTTAGGCCGGGTTATAAGGTAAAGCATAGCTACTGGGCTGAGGAATCGTCCTCCGAAAGTTTTGTCGAGCAGAGTCGGGTCGAGCAGTCCTGCATATACAAGCAGTTTCTCCATCAGCGGACCTAATAAAGGATGAATACTTTATGGCGGTGGTCCCCTTGTCCCTCTTTTTATATGTCTGTACTGTGTTCGTCCAAATACTTATTCTGAATATTAAACTATTATTTTATGAATATGTGTTTTGCAAGTTGAAGTCATTTACATTTTTTCGGAAAGGTCACCAGCCTAACTATCATTATGACTGCATGTCTACTTGCTCTTTTAAACTAGATGAATGGTTATAGACAACTCCTAACCACGGTCTAATCATAACTTGTTTAGTTTATCAGGCCTTGATGTAGAACTTCCCGTTAGAAGCATTAAGGTCTGCCATATTAGATGAAATAACATATAGATCACCATGTTTGTTAAAGTAGTCTATGTTGGCTGAGTTTGTGTGTTTATGCCGACGTTAGGGCGAGTGGCATGATCTCCTGAGTGACACAGGACTTTCATGGATGCCTTTAGCTCGAACCGTGAGTAGGGCCGTCAATGGCGATGGGGCGGTTTATTAGGTAACTCAGATGTGGTACACAAGTAGAATCAATATATAATTGCAATCTAGACCAAGATATATCTAAAATACTCGAAGATAGGTCAATCAACATGTAGGAACAATATAATATAAATCAGAATACTATTTGTAAAACACTCTTGTAGGCTTAAATAGACTTGAACCTAGTGGAGAATGAATCAACCTCTCATCAATGAATTTGATGAACGATTGCATAACTGGATCATAAGATAATAGTTAGGGTAAAAGGATAGTTACTACTAAGCCGTTACCACTTCCCTGGGAGTACGATAAATTGATTAAATTAAAATCGTAGATACTTTCCAACAGACTAGCTACACGATAGGTACTCTGCCTTAGGTTCTAATTGATTAAGTGACAACATAGAGACTAAATGTGACAATTAGTCATTCTAAGTCCTTAAGTTATTCATAATCGATATAGGGTAAATAACACCTATTTTAGAATATCAATCGGGAAGCCATCAGATTTTTGGTGCAGTTGTCGGGGAAATATTGTAACAAATTTAGGATTCCTGATCAAAATTCTAGAGAATTATGATAGGTAACGGTAGTAATCTATACCTTAAACATAACACTCACTTTATTCTAGTTAGACAATCAGTTTCCTGAAATATAGGGTTATCATAACTAATTAATTTTAGAAATTATCTAAAATTAAGATATTTAGGATAATCAAATTTTAGAAAATTATTCTAAAACCTTATTAAGGAAATTTACATTGCTTTTGGACAAAACATTTAAAAAAAATTTAAAAATTTTAAATTTAATCTTTTCATTTCAATTCTTCTATAAATTTTATTTTCTGAAAAATATTATTTTCCAGAAAATAAAAGAAATAAAATTTTTCGTGTTCACAGTTTTCCTGTCTGTTTTGTCATTTTTATCTATTTTCGAAAATAAAATGGAAATGAGGAAAGAGTATTTTTCTTCTGAGTTGTCAAATTTTGGCCTAGGTTGTAATTTGGAAAGAATGCCATGTTAGAAGTTTCTTAGGTCATGCTGGCTTTATTCGACAAATTATGAAATAAATTTTTCTTTAGCCAGATATTTGAATATTCTATTAGGAAAGGATGCCCTTTTGTTTTTGATGATAAATGTATGACATCTTTAAAAAAAACCAAAAGGAACTACTGCACCCACTATGACATCACCTGATTGGAATTTGCTTTTTGGATTTATATATTTGATGTGTGTAATGATGCAGTAAGAATTGTTTTAGGAAAAAGGCATGATTAGAAATTTCATGTTATATACTATGCAAGTAAGACCTTTACTGATGCCCAGTAGAACCATACCACTGCTGAAAAGGGGTTACTAGTTGTTGTATATGAGGTTGATAAATTAATATCATACCTAAGTTTCAACTAAAACAATAGTATACACTGATCACTCTGAGATATCTGTTCAATAAAACTATTGATGAACCATAATTGATTGGTTGAGTTTTATTGTTACAAGAATTGGATATAGAATGAAGGGATAAGAAAAAGGATTGAAAATCTAGAAAGCAAACCATTTGTCTAGATTAGAAAACCCCGAGTTAGAGGCTATTGTAATATTGATAAATTTTTGGATGAAAACTTAATTGAATTGTTTGCTATGTATAATAATTCTCATCTGTGGTTTATTGGTGTTGCAAATTATCTAGTCGCTGAATGAGTCCCAAGTGATATGACTTATCAGCAAAGGAAGAAATTCTTTGTTGATTTGAAATATTACTACTAGGCAGATCTCTCTTCTATTTCAAATTTTTGCAGATTAGTTGATCAGAAGATGTGTCTCAAAAGACAAAGGCCACAAAATTTTGGAGCATTGTCATCAAAGATCTACGAGAGGCTATTTGACTGCTAGCAACACTGTTCGGAAAGTGTTGGAAGCATGATATTACTGGCCCACTATTCAAAGATTTTGTATCCTTGATACAGTCCGATGATGCTTGAAAAATAACAGGTAACACGTCTTCCCGAGATCATCTACCCCAGCAAGGTATACAGAATCCTTTGTTAAAGTCATGTGCAGATCCCTTGAGAAACTATTTTTTCATATTCAGATGTGCCAACTTCTTGATAAGCGATAAAGGGTTGTTAACCAGCAAATGCTTCTTCTGATGTGTAATTAGAGGCAGTAAAGGCTAATAACAACAGTTAAATTAATGCCTTTCAACAAGGAAGAAACGTTCAGTCTGTGTATCAAATCTGTGAAGTCTGCCAAGTACCTCACTTTAGCGGGGATTGTTATGGGAATGGAATATTGACCATTCCAAAAGAGGCGGGAGCAGGTTGCTGCAAGCAATGCTGCTCCAATGGGAAAAGCATACAATCCCAACTGGAGAAAATCATAAGGGATTTAGTTGAGGAATAATTCTAAAGCTAAAAACATCCAGAAGATACTACCACAGCAAAGTCCCTACCCGTAGAATCAACAGATGAGATACTGTTATTGGTCAAACCCGTTTACTATTATAGAAGTGTCGCCATACGGAGCATGTGTTATAATGGATTAAGACGACACTTCTCAAAAAGCAAACGGGCAACAATTAAAGTCATACCAGTGCAAGCAAGTGACCTTCCAAGTGATATCGAACGGTCGATGGATATAGAGGAATTTGGCGTTGTATCACGAGCATAGCAATGGAGGAGCTTGCATCCCCTGCATACCAATCAGATGTGAGAAACTTCCCGGAGGAAGTTTCCAATACTTGGGCCCAGATCTACACCACTGGAGCCTCCTACCACCACAGCTTCGCAAAAACTTCAGGTATCTTTTCTGCCATTCGAAACTTGCATGCAATACCTTCACAGACATTGGCAGGTAGGCGCACCACTCCAAAGAAGTCACGTTCCTAGACATGTTCCTCTTGGACATGTTGCTATGTTTGTGAGAAATTTCACAAATGATTCGAGGAAGTAGTCCTTAGGGCTCGAGCCATTCATCACACGAATAGCCCACTACCTGAAGCTCAACATTGAGGGATCAGAGCTGACGAGGATAGCTCCATCTACCAGACCTGACCGTTCTTCAAAACATGGGGATAGTAGTTCGCGACTCAGAGGGTAGATACACTCTCCATACGAAGTCACTTCAGAGTCATCCGCTCCAGTACCCAGAGCTTACAAAGTCGAGAACACTTTAGCAATAGTAGATGGCTAAGGTGGAGAGCCAATTGACAGATCAGAGCAGACCCTTCTAATCGATACATGAAGGGAGTTTTTCTAATCCTCGTCTTCCTCTACTTTTATTTTGTTTTCTTTTTATCCACATTTCGTGTTTTTTGTTTTTTTGTGTTTTTATTTTTAAACTCTTATTTCTCAAATAAGTGTGGGGTAATAATTTTGTTTGTTTGTTTTTCCAGCTTTTGTTTTCAAATAAGTGTGTGGTAGTTAGATATGCATGAACACTGAGGACAGTATCAAACTTAAGTGTGGGGTAGCAGTGCACAGTGCACTATAGCAGTAAAATATTTGCATGTTTTCCCATATTTTCACTAGAATTACGCCCTTCCAAAAACGTTTTTCAAAATTTTTCACTCTTTCAAACTTCAAAATGCAGTTATGATTGGTAAAGAAATGCTTATGTCTATGATATGTATGTAGAGTATTATGATCAGTAGGAGACAACGTGATAACTTTCTTGAATTCATCGATTAGAAATAAGGAATTCTTGATACTTGAGCACAACTTAGTTTGGATTAGACACCTCAACCAAATACCTTTTTAAGACTTAACTAGATAATATTAGACCAGTTGAGGATGTATTAGCAATCTAAATGACTAGATGATGCTCTGAGCTGAAAGTGAAAAAGTTAAACAAATAGGGTAGTTTGCAAGTGGCCATTGCTACTCGAGCACCACTCCTTAAGGGAACATAAAGTTTGATGCCCTAAGGTCGTTTAGGTCTGGGAGTCATTGGAGTGGGACTCGCTACTTGGGTAGTTAAAGTTGACGTGTGAAAGCAAACAAAAATACCTTGAACAATCAATCTAAAAATACATAGCCTAGTGTATTCTTATATTGAAACTCTTAATTGAAAAAAACATTTGTCACCAAAGCTCAGAACTCAGAAGGTTGTTTGTTGCTGGTATGTCTAGCAACCGGTCGAGGTATTATCTGGTAAGAGTCAAGAGAAGACTATATTGTGTTGACAATCTAGTCTGGATTAATACACACACTACACATCAGGAAAACCTCGTGACTAAGAGAATAGTTCAGTCTAGTTATTAAGTTGTTAACCCTGCTTGACCATGTTAATCTACTAGAGACATTTGAGACCTTGTCATGGCAACTTAACCAATCAGACCTGTGTTGTGAATTATCTGACTCAGTGATAAATTTTGGAATAAAAACATTGCTAGGAATTTTAAGTGACTGCACCTATGATTTAAAATCAAAAACTACAGGTAGACTTTGCTTGAGGACAAGCAAAAAGCTAAGTGTGGGGTTATATGATATGCAAAAATCATATCACTTTTTTAGCATGTTTTTAGGCATAATTTAGGGCAAAATTGGTGTTAAATTGTTCTCAATTGACTGTTATTAACTCAATTTTACAATTTTGTGATTTTGGAAGTTAAAGGTGAAATATGCAAGAAAATGGCAAATTTTGGGGCAAAAACGTGATTTTTGGAAGTTCGGAAGTCGGGATGGGCGTCCAAAACCCGAGACGGGCGTCCTAACCTGGTCAACAGATCAGGACGGGCTTCCAAGACTCGGGACGGCTGTCCTGAGCTGGTCAACAGGCAGGGACGGGCGTCCCAGATCCAGGACGGGCATCCCGAATACCTGCTCAAAGTCCCACATTGATTTTTGAAGGGAATTTCACCCAGTTCCACTTCTATAAATACCCCAGGCCTTCCTCAGTTGAAATCATTCCTCTCCACTCGATCTGAGTCATTTAATGTCTTCAAATATATAATTTTCTATAGTATACAAGTCACTTAGTGATTTCAGATATTTTTAGTTTACGTTTATTTATAGTTTTCGAGAGTGTCTCGTGTTCTTCATTTCTGAGAGTCTGTCTCCGATCTTAGAATACGACTAGATAGGTTCATTTTTGGTATTCATAGAATACCCAAGATTTCGTTAGGAGATCCTAAGAGAGCACTAGGTGTTCGAAGAGTCAGTCAACAAGGCTGTGCTTAGGCCGGGTTATAAGGTAAAGCATAGCTACTAGGCTGAGGAAGCGTCCTCCGAAGGTTCTGTCGAGCAGAGTCCGGTCGAGCAGTCCAGCATATACAGCAGTTGCTCCATCAGTGGACCTAATAAAGGGTGAATACTTTATGGCAGTGGTCCCCTTGTCCCTCTCTTTATATGTATGTACTGTGTTCGTCCAAATACTTCTTCTGAATATTAAACTATGATTTTATGAATATGTGTTTTGCATGTTGAAGTCATTTACATTTTTCCGGAAAGGTCACCAGCTTAACTATCATTATGACTGCATGTCTACTTGCTCTTTTAAACTAGATGAATGGTTATAGACAACTCCTAACCACGATTTAATCATAACCTGTTTAGTTTATCAGGCCTTGATTTAGGACTTCCCGTTGGAAGCATTAAGGTCTGCCATTTTAGATGAAATAACCTATAGATCACCATATCTGTTAAAGTAGTCTAAGTAGGCTGAGTTTATGTGTTTATGCTGGCATTAGGGCGAGTGGCATGATCTCCAGAGTGACACAGGACTTTCATGGATGCCTTTAGCTCGAACCATGAGTAGGGCCGTCAATGGCGATGGGGCAGTTTATTAGGTAACTCAGATGTGGTACACAAGTAGAATCAGTACATAATTGCAATCTAGACCAAGATATATCTAAAATACTCTAAGATAGGTCAATCAGCATGTATGAACAACGTAACATAAATCAGAACACTGTCTGTAAAACACTCTTGTAGGCTTAAATAGACTTGAATCTAGTGGAGAATGAATCAACCTCTCATCAATGAATTTGATGAACGATTGCATAACTGGATCATAAGATAAGAGTTAGGGTAAAATGATAGTTACTACTAAGCCGTTTGTTAGAGTAGTCTAGGTAGGATAAAAAAGCAGATTTCAATCAGGTGATGCCATAATGGGTGCAGTAATTCCTTTTGGTTTAAAAGATCTCATGCAATTATCAGCAAAACAAAAGGAACATCCTTTTTTCAATAGAACCTTCAGAGGTCTGGCTATTAAGGAAAAATTATTTCATAACTTGTCCTAATAAAGCCGGTATGACTCTAAGAAAATTCTAAAATGTAATTTCTTCCCGATAGGAATCTAAGCCAAAAATTTTACAACTCAGAAGAAAATATATTTTATCCTCATTTCCATTTTTATTTCTTCAAAATTAAATAACACGAAAAAAATAGAAATTAAGAAAACAACTAAGAAAGAACAAGGGATAGGGAAAAGAACAACTTACCATTGAACAAGAAAAATACATTTTTTTCGGGTTTTAAATTTTTAAAATTGTTTTTTCTTTTTTTTTTTCGAAAGCAGTTAAATTTCCTCAATATGGTTTTAGAATGATTTTCTAAAATTTGATTATCCTAAGTGTTTTAATTTTAGATAATATCTAAAATCAATTAGTTATGATAATCCTATATTTCGGAAAGTGATTGTCTAACTAGTATAAGATAAGTGTAAATCAAAAGTCTAGGTTACTACCGCTACCTATCATAAGTCTCTAGAATAGTGGCCAATAATCCTAAATTTATTATGATATGTCCCCGGTAACGGCGCCAAAAATCTGATGCGTTTCCCGCCGATATGCTAAATAGGTATTATTTTAACCTATGTTGATTATGAGTAATTAAGGACTGTGATTGACTAATTGTCACATTTAGTCTCTAAGGTATCACTTAATCAGCCAGAACCTAAGGCAGAGTACCTATCATGTAGCTAGTCTGTTGGAAAGTATCTACGATTTTATTAAATAATTATCGTACTCCTATCTTATGATCCAGTTATGCAATCTTCATCAATGACTTTGATGAGAGGGTGATCCATTCTCCACTAGGTTTAAGTTTAATTAAGCCTAAAAGTGTTTATAGACAAAGTTCTGATTCTATGTTATATTGTTCCTATATGTTGATTGACCTATATTCGAGTGTTGTAGATATATCTTAGCCTGGAATGCAACTATGTTCTGAGTCTAAAGGTGTACCACATCTAAGTCTCTATGCTACCGCCCCATCGTTAAGGTAAATGGCCCTACTCACGGTTCGGACTCAAGACAGCAGTGAAAGCCCTATGTCACTTCGGGGATCACGCCGCTGGCCTCATAACCGCCGGCATAACACTCTACTCAGCCTACCTAGACTACTCTAACAAACAGGGTGTTCTGCAGGTTATTTTATCTAGTATGACAGACACCAATACTAATTGATGCCTGTTAAACTAAACAGGTTATGAATAGACTGTGGTTAGGAATTGTCTATAACCCTAATTTTAGTTTTAAAGAAACTGCATTAGACATGCAGACATAATGAATATTTAAGCAGGTGGCTATTTCCGGAAAAACATAATAACTTCAACATAATAACAAATATCCATAACAATCATACTCCAGTATCCACAATTACTATTTGGACAAACACAATAACAACATATAAGAGAGGGACAGGGGGACCGATGCCATAAAGAAATCACCCTTTACGAAGTCTCACCGATGGACCGTACTACTGTATATGTCGTATTGCTTGACCCGACTCTACTCGCCAGAACCTTCGGAGGACGCTTCCTCATCCTAGTAACTGGGCTTTACCTGAATACCCAGCTTAAGCCCAGCCCTGTGGACTGACTGTTCGAACGCCTAGAGCCCTTTTAGGATCTCCCAACGAAATCCCGGGTATTCTATGAATACCAGAAACGAACCTATCTATCGAACCCTAGGATCTGAGACTAATTCTCAGAAACTAATAAAAATGAAACACAAAAAGGAAAGAAAGAAAACTTATACTGAAATCTGAGTCTCCGAGTGAGTTGTGTACTCGAGAATTGTACACTGGAAACCACTGAATGACTCAGATCGAGTGGAGAGGGATGATTTCAATTCTTGGAGGCTTGGGGTATTTATAGCAGCTTTATGGAGTGAAAATCTCCAAAAATTTCGATGTGGGACAACTTCTGGTGCTTCGGGACGCCCGTCCTGGTATGGGACGGCCGTCCTGGTGCTTTGACTGGGTCGGGACGCCCGTCCTGACCCGTTGACCAGGTCAGCTTTTCCAAAAATTGCATTTTTGCCCCAAAATTTGCTGTTTTTGCCTACTTTTCACCTGACACTTCCAAAATCATAAAAATTGTGAAATTGAGTAAATAACAACCAATTAAGACCGATTTCCTATCAATTTCACCCTAAATTATATTTAAAAACATGCTAAAAAAGTGATATGATTTATGCATATCAACTAGGATTGACTAATTGTCACATTTAGTCTCTATGGTGTCACTTAATCAGTCAGAACCTAAGGCAGAGTACCTATCGTGTAGCTAGTCTGTTGGAAAGTATCTACGATTTTATTAAATAAATATCGTACTCCCAGGGAAGTGGTAACGGCTTAGTAGTAACTAGCCTTTTATCCTAACTCTTATCTTATGATCTAGTTATGCAATCGTCATCAATAACTTTGATGAGAGGGTGATCCATTCTCCATTAGGTTTAAGTCTAATTAAGCCTAAAAGTGTTTATAGACAAAGTCCGAATTCTATGTTATATTGTTCCTATATGTTGATTGACCTATCTTCGAGTATTTTAGATATATCTTAGCCTAGAATGCAACTATGTTCTGAGTCTAAAGGTGTACCACATCTGAGTAATCTGATATACCGCCCCATCGCCAAGGTAAACGGCCCTACTCATGGTTACTACTAAAGACGGCTATGAAAGCCCTATGTCACTTCAGGGATCATGCCACTTGCCCATAACCGCCGGCATAAACGCTCTACTCAGCCTACTTAGACTACTCTAACAAACAGGGTGTTCCGTAGGTTATTTTATCTAGTATGACAGACACCAATACTAATTGATGCCTGTTAAACTAAACAGGTTATGAATAGACCGTGGTTAGGAATTGCCTATAACCCTAATTTTAGTTTAAAAGAAACTACATTAGATATGCAGACATAATGAATATTAAGCAGGTGGCTATTTCCGGAAAAACATAACAACTTCAACATATATAACAAATATCCATAACAACCATAATCCAGTATTCATAATTGATATTTGGACAAACACAATAACAACATATAAGAGAGGGACATGGGGACTGATACCATAAAGAAATCACCCTTTACTTAGTCTCACCGATGGAGCGTACTACTGTATATGTCGTATTGCTTGACCCGACTCTGCTCGCCAGAACCTTCGGAGGACGCTTCCTCAGCCTAGTAGATGGACTTTACCTTACATCCTTGGCTTAAGCCTAGCTCTGTGGACTGACTCTTCGAACGCCTAGAGCCCTCTTAGGATCTCCTAACGAAATCCCGGGTATTCTATGAATACCAGAAATGAACCTATCTATCGAACCCTAGGATCTGAGACTAATTCTCAGAAACTAAGAAAAACGAAACACTAAAAAGGAAAGAAAGAAAACTTATACTGAAATCTGAGTCTCTGAGTGAGTTGTGTACTCGAGAAATGTACACTGGAAACCATTGAATGACTCAGATCAAGTGGAGAGGGATGAATTCAACTGAGGAAGGACTAGGGTATTTATAGCAGCTTTCTGGAGTGATTTTTCATCAGAAATTCGATGTGGGACTTGAATTTCGTGTTCGGGACGCCCGTCCCGGATTGGGACGCCCATCCCGGTCTGTTGACCAGGTCAGGATGCCCGTCCTGAACTGGGACGCCCTCCCCGAAGTCCGAACTTCTAAAAAATTACATTTTTGCCCCGAAATTTGCCATTTTCTTCCACTTTTCACCTGACACTTCCAAAATCAGAAAAACTGAGAAATTGAGTTAATAATGAACAATTAAGACCAATTTGCCCTCAATTTCACCCTAAATCATACCTAAAAACATGCTAAAAATGTGATATGATTTTTTGCATATCAGTTATTCATAATCGATATAGGGTAAATAACATCTATTTTAGCATATCAGTCGGGGAGCCATTAGTCCTTAGTTATTCATAATCGATATAGGGTAAATAAAAACCTATTTTTAGCATACCAATTAGAATGCATCACCATGTGTGAATGGATACCTAGGTTTAAGGTCAGAATTTTAAACAAAGGTAAGAGACAGGGAAATTATAGTTCAGTTTTTTAAAAGACAGCCTGAGTTCATAATTGAAAAACCTAAGAGTACTGTTGTGATTGAGGAGCTTGAAGTGCAGACCTCATGTAAGACCTCTGTGAAAATACAAAAGAGGAAAGTCAGTGCAAGGAAACCTCTGTTATTGGAGTGGAAAAGGGATGATAATGATGTTCAAGCTGAAGTTGAGCCTACTGATGAACCTGCTGAAGAAATGGATGATGTTGACACTGTTGCTCACCCTGCAATGTCCACTGGTGTGCACAATATTGCTCATGAACCTACTCATGAAATGGCTGATGAACTTGACAAAGAACCTACTCATGAACCTGCTAACGAAAATCACTCAACACAGATGAACCTGCTGCTGATGAACTTGCACAAACCACAGATGATTATCGTGCTGATGAACCTGTAGTAAACACAATAAGTGAACTTAGCACTGAAAATGATTTGCCACAAGTACCTGGTAATACTTACAATGATGTGGATTGGGAAGCTTTGGTTGAAGATGTAATGACACAAGTAGAGGACCGAAGAGTAATAACACAAGAAAACCAAGATGATGCTCAAGCACCTGCTGAAAATGTTGAGGTGCAGGAGGCTGCTAGTAATGATGATGCTAATGATGGTCATAGTGACGGAAGTGATGATGATAATGATGTTGATTATGAAGAAGAACACTTAACTGATCATGATCATGATGATGATGATGCTGGTGATGATGATGCTGATGATGATGCTGATGATAATGCTGATGATAATGTTGATGATGTTGCTGATGGTGTTGCTGATGATGGTCACATGTTTGACAGAACCACTGAACAAACTACAAAAGGAGGATTAGAAACAGAGCATAATTGGGAGAATGAAAATGAGGATGAATATGTTGAGGATATTGATGACACTGTTATGGTAGACAATCTACAAAGCTGTGATGATGAGTCATATAGTGACAGAGATGAACTACGACGTAGGTATGTATACTATGAATTTGAAAAGAATATGGAAAGACTAACATTTGAACTCGGGATGAGATTTACTGGGAAGACTGAGTTCCAAGATGCAGTCAAAAATTACTGCATTAATGAAGGAAAAGTATGTAAGTTTAGGCCTTCAAAGCCCAAGAGAGTAAAGGATGTCTGCAGAACAAAGGAATGCAAGTGGTTCATTTTTGCTTATGTCGAACGTTTGACCAATACCATAGATTTGGTAGTGAAGACAATGAACTTGACACACAATAAATGTAATCATCAATGGAAAAACAAGTTCATTACAGCTAAGTGGGTTGCAAGTCGATATGTGGAAAGAATAAAGGTTAATCCAAGTATGCTTGCAACTTTGATAAGGCAAAATATTGATGAGGAATACAAGGTAGAGACGTCAAGGACAACAGCTTACAATGCAAAGAGAATAGCTCAGAAGTTGATAATTGCGGATATTTCTGAGCAGTACAAACAACTGTGGGGCTACAGGGCTGAGTTACTTCGGACTCACCCAGGTTCCACTGTAGAAATGGAACATGAAAATTTTAGGGAAGAGAGTAGATAACCTTGGTTTAAGAGGTTGTACATTTGTCTGCATCCGTTGAAGAAGGATTTTCTAGACCACTGTGATGTGCACAAATCATATACCCTTTTTAGCATGTTTTTAGACATAAATTAGGGCAATATTTGAATGTATTTGATCTTAATTGAATCAAATTGACATAAAATTGCTTAAATTTTGATTTTGGAAGTTTCAGGAGCAAATTACACAAAAACAGCAAATTTTGGGGTAAAAATGCAATTTTTGGAAATGCTGAGTTTGGAATGGGCGTCCCGACCCAATCAAAGCACCAGGACGGCCGTCCTAAGCTCGGGACGGGTGTCCCGAGCACCAAAAGTAGTCCCACATCGAAATATTTGGAGAAATTCACTCCAAAAAGCTACTATAAATACCCCAGGCCTCCAAGAGTTGAAATCATCCCTCTCCACTCGATCTGAGTCATTTAGTGACTTCAAGTATACAGTTTTCCATAGTATACAAGTCACTTAGCGACTCAGGTTTCAGTATAAGTTTATTTCTATTCTTAGAGAGTTTCTTGTTTTCTTTGCTTTTTGAGAGTCTGTCTCAGAATCTTAGATTACGACTAGATAGGTTCATTTTTGGTATCATAGAATACCGGGATTTCGTTAGGATATCCTAAGAGAGAGATAGGGTGCGTGTTCTTAGTCAGATTAGGGCAATTTGCTTAAGCCCGGGATGTAAGGTAAAACAATTGCTACTAGGTGTGAGGAGCGTTCTCCGAATGCTCTGCCGAGCAGAGTAGGATCGAGCAGTTAGAAGTATACAGGAGCTGCAGCGCCGGCTGGACCTGCATAAAGCGGTGACTACTTTATGATAGTGGGTCCCCTAGACGAGGTTCTATATGTTTATGATTTATTTTATCTGAATATTAATTTGATAGTGAATTTTATATATCATACATGTTTTACAATTTGAGATACTGTTCATTTTCCCGGGAAGATCATAGAGCTAGAATTATCATTATGAATGTTGAACTATCATGTCCTTTTAAATTAAACTAGGGTTATAGACAACTCCTAACCAAGGTCAGAATCATAACCGGTTTAGTTTAACAGACTGTAAAAGGTCTGCCAAATTAGGAAGAAATAACAAAACAGATCACCATGTTTGTTAGAGTACCCTGATAAAGCTGAGTTTGTACGCTAGGCCAATCCTAGGGTTAAGTGGCATGATACCGAAGTGACATAGGGTACCGTTCATGGATACTTTAATCCGACAAATGAGAAGGATCATCCCAAGGTAGGGGTGAATACACCAGGTAACTCGGATATGGTAAACAGATGGTTACATTTCATAATTACCTTAGAGATCAAGATATATCTAAAATATTCGAAGATAAGGTCAAACAAATTGTAATAACTGAGCTTAAACGGATGAATGCCTGTCTAATCTTGAATGCTATTTGCTTGTTATGGGTGATTGGGATCACCAATCAATCTCAAAGTATTGATTATCGATTGTCTGATTAGATAAATAAGATGAATGTTAGGATTAAGGGATAGTTACTACTAAGCCGTTACCAGTTCCCTGGGAGTACGATATTAATAAATTAAAATCGTAGATACTTTCCAAGAACTAGCTACACGATAGGTACTCTGCCTTAGGTTCTGATTGATTAAGTGACAACAATTGAATGCTAAAGTGATAGTTAATAAGACTCAGTCCTTAATTACTCATAATCGACATAGGTAAATAAAGCCTATCTTTTAGCATACCAATCGGAACACATCACACTATAGACCCTTCATAGGGGTAGATAGCTGTCGTGAGACCCTTTGTCCCAAAGGTGCGGGGCAGCTCCGGCAGCAGCTGCACAAGTGTGCGAGCAGCAAATGATTTAGGGTTTGGCTGTGTGCCCCCTTTTATAGAGGACTGGTGTGTGTGGGCCGAGGCACCAGACTAAAAGTGTTGGGAACCCTAAGGATACCCTAGTTGCATGGGCCTTGGTCCATTGGGATGACTCTAAACCCTACCCATCCCTAGGTGGCTATAAATAGGGATAGTTGGGCAAGGGAGAAAGAGACAGACGGAGAGATACAGAGTAATTGAGGGATAGCATGGATAGACTAGGGTTGTTCTATCTTGTAGGCATGTGTGGCCGCGCAGCTTTGTTCATAGTTGCGAACTCTTTGAAATTCCTTCCTCTTGAATGATCTAGAAAGGTTGGGAGAGTTGCTTGTAAATATTATTGCTTACCCCTTTACTTGTGATTGTCTGCCCGTTGCGTGTACTTGCCCTTGTGTCCATGCCACACATAAGTTGTGTTGAGTGTCGTGAATTGGTGGTCGTACTAGGAAGAGGCACTTCGTGACAGCTGCCACCTTAGAGGTTGTTATAAAGGTCAGGTGTTTACAAATATTGGGATGGATGGTAACAATGGGTGGTGGCCATAAAAATCATAAGAACTTCAACATGCATAACAAATACCCATAAAAATTATAATCCAATATACATAATCAATATTTGGACGAACACAATACAAACATATAAAGAGAGGGACATGGGGACAAATGCAATAAAGAATTCACCCTTTACTTAGTCTCACCGATGGAGCAACTGCTTGTATATGTTGTACTGCTCGACCCGACTCTACTTGATAGAACCGTCGGAGGACGCTTCCTCAGCCTAGTAGCTAGACTTTACCTTAATACCCAGCTTAAGCCCAGCCTTGTGGACTGACTCTTCGAACGCCTAGAGCCCTCTTAGGATCTCCTAATGAAATCCTGGGTATTCTATGAATACCAGAAATGAACCTATCTATCGTAGCCTAGGATCTGAGACTAATTCTCAGAAACAAAGAAAACGAGACACTATCTAGAAATAAAAGAAACTTCTACTGAACCCGAGTCTCTAAGTGACTTATGTACTCGAGAAAAATGTACACTTGAAGTCACTAAATGACTAAGATCGAGTGGAGAGGAATGATTTCAACTGAGGAAGGCCTGGGGGTATTTATAGCAGCTTTCTGGAGTGAATGTTTCCAAGAATTTTGATGTGGGACTTTGACCAGGCATCCGGGACGCCCGTCCCGGCCTATTGACCAGGTCAGGACGGCCGTCCTGAGTCCTGGACGCCCGTCCTGGCCTATTGACCAGGTCAGGACGCCTACCCCGACGTCTGAATTCATGAAAATTGTGATTTTTGCCCCGAAATTTGCCATTTTCTTCTACTTTTCACATGACACTTCCAAAATCACAAAAACTATGAAATTGAGTTAATAACAAACAATTAAGACTGATTTCCTATCAATTTCACCCTAAATTATGCCTAAAAACATGCTAAAAATGTTATATGATTTATGCATATCATATAACCCCACACTTAGCTTTTTGCTTGTCCTCAAGCAAAGTCTACCTGAAGTTAGTGATTTTAAATCATATGTGCAATCACTTAAATTTCCTAGTCATGTTTTTATTCCAAAAATTACTCAGACAATTCGCAACATAGGTCTGACTGGTTATGCTGCTATGACAAGGTCTCAAATGTCTCTAGTAGATTGTTATAATCAAGCTAGTTTAACAACTTAACAACTAGGTTGAACTCTTCTCTCAGTCACAAGGTCTTCCTGATGTGTAGTGTGTGTACTAGTCTAGACCAGATAGTCAACACAATATACTCTAGTCTTAACTACTACCAGATAACACTTTGACCCGTCGCTAGACATACTAACAACAGACAACTTTCTGAGTTCTGAGCCTTGGTGATCAGATTTTAATTATTTAGCATTTATTGATTTTTTTATAGATTCAGGGTATTTTGAGTCTGCTTTAACACGTCAACTTTAACTACCCATGTAATGAGTCCCACTCCGATGGCTCCCAGACCTACACGACCTTAGGGCATCAGGCTTTAAGTTCCCCTAAGGAGTGGTGCTCGAGTAGCAAAGGCCACTAGCAAACTACCCTATTTAATTAACTCACTTTTGTTTTTTTCTTTTCACTTTCAGCTCAGAGTCTCATCTAGTCATTCTAATTGTCAATACATCCTCAACTAATCTAATCTTATCTAGTTAAGTTTTGAAAAGGTAATTGGCTGAGGTCTCTAATCCAGACTAAGTTGTGCTCGATTATCAAGAATTCCCTATTCCTAATCAATAAGTTCAAACTAGTTATCACATTATCTCCTACTAATCATAACATTCTACACACATATCATAGACATCAGCAATGTTTTACCAATCATATTGCATTTTGAAGTCTGAAAGAATGAAAAATTTTGAAAAATTTTGGATGGGTGTGAAAATACGGGGAAAACATGCAAATATTATGCAAAAAGTTTTCTACTACAGTGCACCGTGCACTGCTACCCCACACTTAAGTCTGACACTGTCCTCAGTGTTTATGCATATCAAAATTACCCCACACTTATTTGCAAAAATAGAAACAAAACAGATAGCTCATACCCCACACTTATTCGAATAACTATGGGTAAGAAGGAAAATAAAGCAATGAAAGAAATCAAAACAGGAAGGTAATAGAAATAACAAAACATAAAATGAAGATAAAAATTAAAAGAACACAAAATAAAGGTAGAGGAAGATTAAGATTAGAAAAACTCCTATCTTGTCTCGAGCAGAAGGGTTTTCTCTGAGCTGTCAATTGGCTCTTCACCTTAGCCATGTGCTATTGCTGAGGTGCTCTTGACTTTGTAAGCTCTAGATGCTGGAATGGATGACGTCAGCTCCGTTCCTTCATTGTCGAGCTCCAGGTAGTGGCCTATTCGTTTGATGAAGGGCTCAAGTCCCACGGACTGCTTTCTCGAATTATTTGTAAAGTTCCCACAATCATGGCAACGTGTCCAGGAATGAGACTTCTTTGGATTGGTGTGCCTACTGCCAATGTTAGTGAAGGTATTGCATGCAAGTTTTGAATGACAGAAAAGATACCTGAAGCTTTTGCGAAGCCGTGGTGGTAGGAGGCTCCAGTGATGTAGATCTGGGCCCAAGTATTTGAGACTTCCTCGGGGAAGTTTCTCGCAACTGATTGGTATGCAGGGGATGCAAGCTCTTCCATTGCTATGCTCCTGATACAACGCCAAATTCCTCTATATTTGTCGACCGTTTTATACTACTTGGTAGATCACTTGCTTGCACTAGTCTGGCTTTAATTGTTGCCAGTATCTCATCTGTTGATTCTGTGGGTAGGGGTTTTGCTGTGGTGGTATCTTCTGAAAGTTTCCAGATTCCGAATTATTCCTCAGCTAAATCCCGTATGATTTCTGCAGCTAGGATTTTATGCGTCCTCCATTGGAGTAGCATTTTACAGTAACCTACTCCTACCTCTATTGGAATGATCAGTATTCCATTCACATAGCAATTCCCGCTAAAGTGAAGTACTTGGCAGACTTCACAGATTTGATACACAGACTGAACGTTTCTTCCTAAGACATTGGCACTCTGAATCTGAAAAACACTTCTCATAGAATCTGTTATTTGGCAAGCATCGCAGGACTGTATCAAGGATACAAAATTCTTGAATATTGCTTTCAACACTTTCTGAACAGTGTTGATAGGCAGTTAATTGGTCTCACGTAGATTCTTGCAATGCTTCAGAATCGTGTGGCCTTCGCCCTTTCGAGATACATCCTCTGCTTACTTACTCTGCAATAATTCGAAATAGAAAAAAAACGGATCCTCCTAGTAGTAATATTCCAAATCAACAAAGAATTTCTTCTTTTGTTGATAAGTCATATCACTTGGGAATAATTAGCAACTAGATAATTAGTAATATCAGTAAACCAGGGAGGAGAATCATTATTCATAGCAAACAATGAAAATAAATTCTCATTCAGAAATTTATCAAATACTACTGTCTCGTCAATAGCCTCTAACTCGGGGTTTTCTAATCTAGACCAAAGGTTTTCTTTCTAGATTTTTAGCCCTTTCTCTTATCCCGTCTTTCTATATTAAATTCAATAGAACTTAACTAATCAATCTTGGTTCATGATTAGTTTTATTGAACAGATATCTCAGAGTAAAGTAATCAAATAAACCTAGCATGACCTAAGAAAATGATATTTTTTCCAAATTAAAACCTAAGCTAAAAATTGACAGCTCAAAAGAAAAAAAAATATTCTTTCCTCATTTCCAAAATTTTTTTTCGAAAATAGAAATAACACGAAAAAGAGCAGCAAATGTACAATTAAGGAAAAAAACAAATAAGGCAAGAGATAGGGTTGAAGAACAACTTACAGTTGAACGAGAAAAATACATTTTTTTTCGGGTTTTTAAATTTTAAATTTTTTTTTCTTTTTATATTTTATTTCGAAAGCAGTTAAATTCCCTCAATATGGTTTTAGAATAATTTTCTAAAATTTGATTATCCTAAATATCTTAATTTCAGATAATGTCTAAAATTAATTAGTTATGATAACCCTATATTTTGGAAATTGATTGTCTAACTAGCATAAGATAAGTGTAGGTCTAAAGTCTAGGTTACTACCGTTACCTATCATAAGTTTCTAGAATTGTGGCCAATAATCCTAAATTCATTATGATATTTCCCAGGCAACGGCGCCAAAAATCTGATGCTCTTCCGACTGATATGCTAAATAGGTGTTGTTTTACCCTATGTTGATTATGAGTAATTAAGGATTTAGATTCACTAATTGTCACTTTTAGTCTCTATGTTGTCACTTAATCAGCCAGAACATAAGGCAGAGTACATATCGTGTAGCTAGTCTGTTGGAAAGTATCTACGATTTTATTAAATTAAATATCGTACTCCCAGGGAAGTGGTAACGACTTAGTAGCAACTAGCCTTTTACCCTAACTCTTATCTTATGATCCAGTTATGCAATCGTCATCAATAACTTTGATGAGAATGTGATTCATTCTCCACTAGGTTTAAGTCTTTTTAAGCCTAAAAGTGTTTTACAGATAATGTCCTGATTCTATGTTATACTGTTCCTACATGTTGATTGACCTATCTTCGAGTGTTTTAGACATGTCTTGGCCAGGATTGCAACTATGTTCTGAGTTTAAAGGTGTACCACATCTGAGTCACCTAATAAACCGCCCTACCTGAATGACGGCCCTACTCACGGTTCGAGCTAAAGGCATCCAAGAAAGCCCTATGTCACTTCGGGGATCATGCCGCTCGCCCTAACGCCGGCATAAACACACAACTCAGCCAACTTAGACTACTCTAACAAACAGGGTGTTCTGTAGGCTATTTTATCTAATATGGTAGATACCAATGAGTCCTAAATTGATGCCTGTTAAACTAAACAGGTTATGATTAAATCGTGGTTAGGAATTGTCTATAAGCCTAAATTTAGTTTAAAAGAAACTACATTAGACATGCAGACATAATGAATATTAAGCATGTGGCCATTTTCGGAAAATCATAAGAACTTCAACATGCATAACAAATACCCATAAAAATCATAATCCAATATACATAATCAATATTTGGACGAACACAATACAAACATATAAAGAGAGGGACAGGGGGACTGATGCCATAAAGAATTCAACCATTACTTAGTCTCGTCGATGGAGCAACTGCTTGTATATGTTGTACTGCTCGACCCGACTCTGCTTGACAGAACCTTCGGAGGACGCTTCCTCAGCCTAGTAGCTGGACTTTACCTTAATACCCAGCTTAAGCCCAGCCCTGTGGACTGACTCTTCGAATGCCTAGAGCCCTCTTCGGATCTCCTAACGAAATCCCGGGTGATGCGTTCCGATTGGTATGCTAAAAGATAGGCTTTATTTACCTATGTCGATTATGAGTAATTAAGGACTGAGTCTTACTAACTGTCACTTAGCATTCAATTATTGTCACTTAATCAACTAGAACCTAAGGCAGAGTACCTATCGTGTAGCTAGTCTGTTGGAAAGTATCTACGATTTTATTAAGTTAAATATCGTACTCCCAGGGAAGTGGTAACGGCTTAGTAGTAACTAGCCTTTTATCCTAACTCCTATGTTATGATCCACTTATGCAATCTTCATCAATAACTTTGATGAGAGGGTGAACTATTCTCCACTAGGTTTAAGTTTCATTAAGCCCAAAAGTGTTTTATAGATGAGGTCCTGATTCTATGTTATACTGTTCCTATATGTTGATTGACCTATATTCGAGTATTTTAGACATGTCTTGGCCTGGATTGCAACTATGTTCTGTGTCTAAAGGCGTACCACATCCGAGGTCTCTAATAAACCGCCCTACCTTAATGACGGCCCTACTCACAGTTCGGGACGAAGGCATCCATGAAAGCCCTATGTCACTTCGGGGATCATACCGCTTGCCCTAGCCGCTGGCATAATCGGACTCAGCTCGGCCTACCTAGACTACTCTAACAAGCAGGGTGTTCAGCAGGTTATTGTATCTAGCATGGCAGACACCAATACTAATTGATGCCTGTTAAACTAAATAGGTTATGATTAGACCGTGGTTAGGAATTGTCTATAACCCTAACTTTAGTTTAAAAGAGCACATTAGACATGCAGACATAGTGAATATTAAGCAGGTGGCCATTTCCGGAAAAACATAACAACGTCAACATATAAATCAAATATTCATACAAATCGTAATCTCGTATTCATAATCAATTTTTGGAACAACACAATAACAACATATAAGAGAGGGACAGGGGGACTGATGCCATAAAGAAATCACCCTTTACGTAGTCTCGCCGATGGAGCGTACTGTTGTATATGTCGTATTGCTCGCCCTGACTCTACTCGCCAGAACCTTCGGAGGATGCTTCCTCAGCCTAGTAACTGGGCTTTACCTTAATACCCAACTTAAGCCCAGCCATGTGGACTGATTCTTCGAACGCCTAGAGCCCTCTTAGGATCTCCTAACGAAATCCCGGGTATTCTATGAATACCAGAAACGAACCTATCTATCGAACCCTAGGATCTGAGACTATTTCTCATAAACTAGAAAAACGAAAACAAAAAGGAAAGAAAGAAAACTTTTACTGAAATCTAAGTCTCCGAGTGAGTTGTGTACTAGAGAATTATACACTGGAAACCACTGAATGACTCAGATTGAGTGGAGAGGAATGAATTCAACTGCTGGAGGCCTAGGGTATTTATAGCAGCTTCCCGGGGTGATTTTTCATCAAACATTTGATGTGGGACTTAATTTGGGGGTTCGGGACGCCTGTCCTGGTCTGTTGACCAAGTCGGGATGCCCGTCCCGAGTCCTGGATGCCCGTCCAGGTGCTTTGATTGGGTTGGGATGCCCGTCCTGAGCCTTTGACCAAGTCAGCATTTCCAAAAATTGCGTTTCTTCCCCAAAATTTGCTGTTTTCGTCTACTTTTCACCTGACACTTCTAGAATCATAAAAACTGTGAAATTAAGTAAATAATAAACAATTAAGATCAATTTACCCTCAATTTCATCCTAAATCATATATAAAAATATGCTAAAAAGGTGATACGATTTTCGCGTATCAGATAACCCCACACTTAGCTTTTTGCTTGTCCTCAAGCAAAGTCCACTTGAAGTTAGTGATTCTAAATCATGGTACAGTCACTTAAATTCCTAGTCATGTTTTTATTCCAAAAATTTATTCAGACAATTCTTAACACAGGTCTGACTGGTCAGGTTGCTATGACAAGGTCTCAAATGTCTCTAGCAGATTGTTATAGTCAAGCAGAAAACAACTTAACAACTAGGTTGAACTCCTTTCTTAGTCACAAGGTCTTCCTGATGTGTAGTGTGTGTACTAGCCAAGACCAGATAGTCAGCACAATATACTTTTGTCTTGACTGTTACCAGATAACACTTCGAACCGTCGCCAGACATACTGACAACAGACAACTTTTCTGAGTTCTGAGCCTTGGTGATTAGATTTTTACTTATTTAGCGCTTATTGATGATTTTTTTCTTTTATAGCTTTTCTAGGGTATTTTGAGTCTGCTTAGAACACGTCAACTTCAACTACCCATGTAGCAAGTCCCACTCCGATGACTCCCAGATCTACACGACCTTAGGGCATTAGGCTTTAAGTTCCCCGAAGGAGTGGTGCTCGAGTAGCGAAGGCCGCTGGCAAACTACCCTTATTTAATTAACTTTCTTTAATTTCTTTTCAGTTTTAGCTCAGAGTCTCATCTAGTCATTCTAATTATCAAAACATCCACAACTGGTCTAATTTTATCTAGTTTAGTCTTGAAAAGGTAATTGGCTGAGGTCTCTAATCCAGACAAAGTTGTGCTAAGTTATCAGGAATTCCCTATTCCTAATCAATTAGTCCAAGATAGCTATCACATTGCCTCCTACTAACCATAACATTCTACCTACATATCATAGACATAAGCAATGTTTAACCAATCATACTGCATTTAGAAGTATGAAAGAATGAAAAGTTTTGAAAATTGTTTTTGGAAGGGTGTAAAAATATTGGGAAAACGAGCAAAATCATGCAAAATTTTCAAAACTTTTCTCACTACAGTGCACTGTGCACTGCTACCCCACACTTAAGTCTGATACTGTCCTCAATGTTCATGCATATCTAAACTACCCCACACTTATTTGAAAACAAGAAACAAAAAACAAAATAGAAAACTCTTACCCCGCACTTATTTGACTAACTAAGGGTAAGAGAGAAAATAAAACAACCAAAGAAATAACAAAACAGGACACAAAAATGAAGAAAATAAAAGTAAAGGAAGATGAGATTAGAAAAACTCCCTTCTTGCCTCGAGCAGAAGGGTTTTCTCTAGGCTGTCAATTGACTCTTCACCTTAGCCATGTGCTATTGCTGAGGTGTTCTTGATTCTGCAATCTCTAGATATTGGAACGGATGACGTCAGCTCCGATCCTTCATTATCAAGCTCCAGGTAGTGGCATATCCATTTGAGGAATGGCTCAATCCCCAAGGACTATTTCCTCGAATCATTTGTAAGATTTCTCATAATCATAGCAACGTGTCCAGGGGGAACGTGTCTAGGAATGAGACTTCTTGGGATTTGTGTGCCTTCTTGCCAATGTTAGTAAAGGTATTGCATGCAAGTCTCGAATGGAAGAAAAGATACCTGAAGTTTTGGCGAAGCTGTGGGGGTAGGAGGCTCCAGTGGTGTAGATCTGGGCCCAAGTATTTGAAGCTTCCTCGGGGGAAGTTTCTCACAGCTGATTGGTATGCAGGGGATAAGCTCCTCCATTGCTATGCTCCTGATACAACGCCAAATTCTTCTATATCCCTTGACCCTTCGATACCACTTGGTAGATCACTTGCTTGTACTGGTCTGGCTTTAATTGTTGCCAGTATCTCATCTGTTGATTCTGCGGGTAGGGGTTTTGCTGTGGTGGTATCTTCTGAAAGTTTCCAGCTTCCGAATTATTCCTCAACTAAATCCCGTATGATTCCTCTAGTTGGGATTGTATGCATTTCCCATTGGAGCAGCATTCTGCAGTAACCTACTCCTACCTCTTTTGGAATGGTCAGTCATTCCCATAGCAATCCCTGCTAAAGTGTGGTACTTAGCAGACTTCACAGATTTGATACACATGCTGAACATTTCTTCCTAAGACATCGACACTCTGAATCTGGAAAACAACTAGAATCTACACATGACTTTAACATCATTAGTAGGTAATGCCTGTGGTTCAGGCCATTTTGAAAAGTGTTCCACGACTACTATAATGTAATTATGTTCAAAGGAAGAAAGAGAAAAGGATTCGAAATACCCCTGATATCAACGGTTGCAAATTCTGTGTACGTCGCTGGGGTAGATGATCTCTGGAAGATGTGTTACCTGTTATTTGGCAAGCATCGCAGGACTGTATCAGAGATACAAAAGTCCTTGAATATGGTGGGTCAACAAGATCCTGCTTTCAACACTTTCCGGACAGTGTTGATAGCAGTCAATTGGTCTCCAGTAGATCCTTGATGACAATGCTCCAAAATTTTGTGGCCTTCGTCTTTCGAGACACGTCTTCTGATCAACTAATCTGCCAAAAATTTGAAATAGAAGAGAATCTGCCCAGTAGTAATATTTCAAATCAGCAAAGAATTTCTTCTTTTGCTGATAAGTCATATCACTTGGAACTTATTCAGTGACTAGATAATTTGAAATAAACCACAAATGAGAATTATTATACATAGCAAACAATGCAAATAAGTTTTCATCCAAAAATTTATCATTATTACACTAGCCTCAAACTCAGGGTTTGCTAATCTAGACAAATGTTTTGCTTTCTAGATTTTCAACCCTTTTTCTTATCCCTTCATTCTATATCAAATTCAAGTGACAATAAAACCTAACTTAATCAATTATAGTTCAGTATCAGTTTTATTGAACACAGATATCTCAGATTGATCAGTGTAACCTATTATTTTAGACGAGACTAGATAAGATCGGAATTTATCATGCATGAACTTTCTTATCATCAAACAATTCGTACTACATCATTACATCACATATTAATTCAAAAAGTAGATTTCAATCAGGTGATGCCATAATGGGTGCAGTAATTCCTTTCGGTTTACAAGTTCTCATGCAATCATCAGCAAAACAAAAGGAACATCATTTTTTCAATAGAACATTTAAAGGTCTGGCTATTAAGGAAAAACTATTTCATAACTCATCCTAATAAGGCCGACATGATTCTAAGAAAATTCTAAAATAGAGTTTCTTCCCGATAAAAATCTAAGCCAACATTTTACAACTCAGAAGAAATATATTTTCTATCCTCATTTCCATTTTTATTTCTTCGAAATTAAATAAAGGAAGAAAAACACGAAAAAGAGCAACTAAGAAAACAACTAAGAAAGAACAAGAGATGGGGAAAAGAACAACTTACCATTGAGCAAGAAAAATACATTTTTTTTTCGGGTTTTAAATTTTAAATTTTTTTTTCTTTTTTTTCGAAAGCAGTTAAATTTCCTCAATATGGTTTTAGAATGATTTTCTAAAATTTGATTATCCTAAGTGTCTTAATTTCAGATAATATCTAAAATCAATTAGTTATGATAATCCTATATTTCGGAAATTGATTGTCTAACTAGCATAAGACAAGTGTTGGGTCTAAGGTCTAGGTTACTACCTTTACCTATCATAAGCCTCTAGAATTTTGATCAGGAATCCTAAATTCATTATGATATTTCCCCGGCAACGGCGCCAAAAATCTGATGCGTTCCGATTGGTATGCTAAAAGATAGGCTTTATTTACCTATGCCGATTATGAGTAATTAAGGACTGAGTCTTACTAACTGTCACTTAGCATTCAATTATTGTCACTTAATCAACCAGAACCTAAGGCAGAGTACCTATCGTGTAGCTAGTCTGTTGGAAAGTATCTACGATTTTATTAAGTTAAATATCGTACTCCCAAGGAAGTGGTAACGACTTAGTAGTAACTAGCCTTTTATCCTAACTCCTATCTTATGATCCAGTTATGCAATATTCATCAATAACTTTGATGAGAGGGTGATCCATTCTCCACTAGGTTTAAGTTTAATTAAGCCCAAAAGTGTTTTATAGATGAGGTCCTGATTCTATGTTATACTGTTCCTATATGTTGATTGGCCTATATTCGAGTATTTTAGACATGTCTTGGCCTGGATTGCAACTATGTTCTGTGTCTAAAGGCGTACCACATCCGAGGTCTCTAATAAACCGCCCTACCTTAATGACGGCCCTACTCACGGTTCGGGATGAAGGCATCCATGAAAGCCCTATGTCACTTCGGGGATCATACCGCTTGCCCTAGCCGCCGGTATAATCGGACTCAGCTCGGCCTACCTAGACTACTTTAATAAGCTGAGTGTTTAGCAGGTTATTTTATCTAGCATGGCAGACACCAATACTAATTGATGCTTGTTAAACTAAACAGGTTATGATTAGACCGTGGTTAGGAATTGTCTATAACCCTAACTTTAGTTTAAAAGAGCACATTAGACATGCAGACATAGTGAATATTAAGCAGGTGGCCATTTCCGGAAAAACATAACAACGTCAACATATAAATCAAATATTCATACAAATCGTAATCTCGTATTCATAATCAATTTTTGGAACAACACAATAACAACATATAAGAGAGGGACAGGGGGACTAATGCCATAAAGAAATCACCCTTTACGTAGTCTCGCCGATGGAGCGTACTGCTGTATATGTCGTATTGCTCGCCCCGACTCTGCTCGCAAGAACCTTCGGAGGACGCTTCCTCAGCCTAGTAACTGGGCTTTACCTTAATACCCAGCTTAAGCCCAGCCCTGTGGACTGACTCTTCGAAAGCCTAGAGCCCTCTTAGGATCTCCTAACGAAATCCCGGGTATTCTATGAATACCATAAACGAACCTATCTATCGAACCCTAGGATCTGAGACTATTTCTCAGAAACTAGAAAAACGAAAACAAAAAGGAAAGAAAGAAAACTTTTACTGAAATCTGAGTCTCCGAGTGAGTTGTGTACTAGAGAATTGTACACTGGAAACCACTGAATGACTCAGATCGAGCGGAGAGGAATGAATTCAACTGCTGGAGGCCTGGGGTATTTATAGCAGCTTCCCGGGGTGATTTTTCATCAAATATTTAATGTAGGAATTGATTTGGGGGTTCGGGACGCCTGTCCCGAATTGGGAAGCCCGTCCTGGTCTGTTGACAAAGTCGGGATGCACATCCCGGTGCTTTGACTGGGTCGGGATGCCCGTCCCGGATTCGGGACGCCCGTCGTGAGCCTTTGACCAAGTCAGCATTTCCAAAAATTGCATTTTTGCCCCAAAATTTGCTGTTTTAATCTAATTTTCACCTGACACTTCCAAAATCATAAAAACTGTGTAATTAAGTAAATAATAAACAATTAAGATCAATTTACCCCTCAATTTCATCCTAAATCATATATAAAAACATGCTAAAAAGGTGATACGATTTTCGCGTATCACCGGGTATTCCATGAATACCAGAAACGAATCTATCTATCGTAGCCTAGGATCTGAGACTAATTCTCAGAAACAAAGAAAATGAGACACTATCTAGAAATAAATTATACTGAACCCAAGTCTCTAAGTGACTTATGTACTTGAGAAAAATGTACACTTGAAGTCACCAAATGACTCAGATCGAGTGGAGAGGAATGATTTCAACTGAGGAAGGCCTGGGGTATTTATAGCAGCTTTCTGGAGTGAAGTTTTCCAAGAATTTCGATGTGGGACTTTGACCAGGCATCCGGACGCCCGTCCTGGATTGGGACGCCCGTCCCGACTTGTTGACCAGGTCAGGACGGCCGTCTAGAGTCTTGGACGCCCGTCCTGGCCTGTTGACCAGGTCAAGACGCCCATCCTGATTCGGGACGCCCACCCCGACGTCTGAATTCCTAAAAATTGTGTTTTTGCCCCGAAATTTGCCATTTTCTTCTACTTTTCACCTGACACTTCCAAATTCACAAAAACTGTGAAATTGAGTTAATAACAAACAATTAAGACCGATTTCCTATCAATTTCACCCTAAATTATGCCTAAAAACATGCTAAAAATGTGATATGATTTATGCATATCACCAGGATATACAAGTAGTTGCTCCATCAGCGGACCTAATAAAGGGTGAATACTTTATGGTGGTGGTCCCCTTGTCCCTCTCTTTATATTTTTGTACTGCGTTTGTCCAAAGACTCATATGATTATTAAATTATGATAGTATGAATATGTGTTTTGCATGTTGAAGATATTTACATTTTTCCAGAAAGGTCACCAGCTTAATTATCATTATGACTGTATGTCTATTTACTCTTTTAAATTAGATGAACGGTTATAGACAATTCCTAACCACGGTCTAATCATAACCTGTCTAGTTTAACAAGCCTTTATTTAGGGCTTTGTGCGAGGACGGAAGCATTAAGGTCTACCATATTAGATAAAATAACCTATAGATCACCATGTTTGTTTCAGTAGTCTAATGAGGCTGAGTTCGTGCGTTTATGCCGGCGTTAGGGCGAGCGGCATGATCTCCTGAGTGACACAGGACTTTGATGGATGCCTTTAGCTTGAACCGTGAGTAGGGCCGTCAATGGCGATGAGGCAGTTTATCAGATAACTCGGATGTGGTACACAAGTTGAATCAATACATAATTGCAATATAGACCAAGATATATCTAAAATACTCGAAGATAGGTCAATCAACATGTAGGAACAATATAACATATATCAGAACACTGTCTGTAAAATACTCTTGCATGCTTAAGTAAACTTGAATCTTGTGTAGAATGGATCGCCCTCTCATCAAGGATATTGATGAATGATTGCATAACTGGATAATAAAATGAGAGTTAGGGTAAAAAAGGATAGTTGCTACTAAGCCGTTACCACTTCCCTGGGAGTATGATAAATTCTTAAATTAAAATCGTATGTACTTTCCAATAGACTAGCTACACGATAGGTACTCTGCCTTAGGTTCTGATTGATTGAGTGACAACATAGATGCTAAATGTGACAATTAGTAATTCTAAATCCTTAATTATTCATAATCGATATAGGGTAAACAAAACCTATTTTTAGCATATCAATCGGAATCCCATCAGATGTTTTGCACCGTCGCCGGGGAAATATCATAATAAATTTAGGATTCCTGATCAAAATTCTAGAGACTTATGATAGGTAGTGGTAGTAATCTAAACCTTAAATATAACACTCACTTTATTCTAGTTAGACAATCAGTTTCCTGAAATATAGGGTTATCATAACTAATTAATTTTAGAAATCATCTGAAATTAAGAAATTTAGGATAATCAAATTTTAGAAAATTATTCTAAAACTTTATTAAGGAAATTTAAATTGCTTTCGAAAAAATAAAAACACGAAAAAATATTTTCTTGTCTTTAATTTTCTTCATACTTCATTTTACCCTTTTGTTTCTTTTATTTTGTCTTTAATTTATATTATTAGTTTTATTATTGTTTATTATTGTTTTTCATTTTCCATAGTTACTAATTTGTTTTGTTTTTTTTTCCCGATTTCTTTAATCTTCCAATTCTGTTTTACTCCACTAACCAATCTACTCAGACTTAACGTATTTTTCTCTATAGTTGCATGACTCAAACCTTAGAAGCTAACCTTGAAACCCCAGTTGAAAACCCCGAACGTCTCATCCGTACAGCTAACAGACGAACAATAGAGATGGCTGCTGAAAGACCTTCCCTCGAATCCTACATCCAGCCACAGACTGTTCCAGTGTCGTCCGCCATTCAATTCCTTGGAAATCCTCGCTATGATCTCAAACCGAATGTGATCCAGCTGATAATAAATCGGGTCCAGTTTGGAGGAACTGCAGCCGAGAATCCGCTCGAGCACTTGTCCGAATTCTCTTCTCTTTGCGAAAGTCTCCAGGGAGATCACACTACAGAAGTAACCAAGCTGAACCTCTTCCCCTACTCACTTAGGGACAGAGCTAAGAGGTGGCTAGCACAGTTACCTACTAACTCAATCACAACATGGGATGAGTTAAGCAAAGATTTCTTGGAAAAATACTATTCTGCAGCAAGAGTCCTAGAACATCGAAGGGCTCTGTCCAGTTTCACTCAAGCTGCTGATGAGATAGTAATCGAAGCCTGGGATAGATTCAAGGAACTACTTAGGCTCTACCCACCTCATGGACTTATCGAAGCACTACTAATCCAACAATTCTACAGGGGTATGACAGAAATGGGCAAGCAAGTTCTTGATGGACTTAATCCCCAGAGCGGTTTCAATGGACTGAGTGATGTAGATGCTAGAAACACCCTGGAGAGACTCTATAGGAATAGCAAGAACTGGCGCACCAGTAACCGAGCTAAGAAACAACCAGTTAATGAGACACTTGCCTCCACCGATGATCAATTCGAGGTATTCAAGGCCAGTATTACTAACCAACTGAATGCCTTCCAACAGGGAAAGAGCATTCAACCAGTATATCAAGTGTGTGAATTTTACCAAGGACCGTATTTTAGTGGGGATTGTTATGGTAATGGAATACTGACTATTCCAAAGGATATGGAACAAGTGGAAGCTGTTAACTCTGCCCCTATGGGAAATACCTACAATTCCACCTGGAAGAACCACCCAGGATTTAGTTGGAGAAACAATTCCGGGAATGTTAACTGTTGCGTTTCCGACTAATATGCTAAATAGGTGTTATTTTACCGTATGTTGATTATAAGTAATTGAGATTAAGGATTAAGAATAACTAATTGTCACATTTAGTCTCTATGGTGTCACTTAATCAGCCAGAACCTAAGGCAGAGTACCTATCGTGTAGCTAGTCTGTTGGAAAGTATCTACGATTTTATTAAGTTAAATATCGTACTCCCAGGGAAGTGGTAATGGCTTAGTAGTAACTAGCCTTTTATCCTAACTCTTATCTTATGATCCAGTTATGCAATCTTCATCAATAACTTTGATGAGAGAATGATCCATTCTCCACTAGGTTTAAGTCTAATTAAGCCTAAAGGTGTTTTATAGATAACGTCCTGATTCTATGTTATATTGTTCCTACATGTTGATTGACCTATCTTCGAGTATTTTAGATGCATCTTAGCCTGGATTGCAACTATGTTCTCAGTCTAAAGGTGTACCACATCTGAGTAATCTGATAAACCGCCCTACCTTAATGACGGCCCTACTCACGGTTCGAACTAAAGGCATCCATGAAAGCCCTATGTCACTTCGGGGATCATGCCGCTCGCCCTAACGCCGTCATAAACGCTCTACTCAGCCTACCTAGACTATTCTAACAAACAGGGTGTTCCGCAGGTTATTTTATCTAGTATGGCAGACACCAATACTAATTGATGCATGTTAAACTAAACAGGTTATGAATAGACCGTTGTTAGGAATTGTCTATAACCCTAATTTTAGTTTAAAAGAAACTACATCAGACATGCAGACATAATGTATATTAAGCAGGTGGCCATTTTCGGAAAATCATAAGAACTTCAACATATAAAACAAATATTCATAGAAATCATAATCCAGTATTCATAATTGATATTTGGACAAACACAGTACAACATATAAAGAGAGGGGCAGGGGGACTGATGCCATAAAGAAATCACCCTTTACTTAGTCTCGCCGATGGAGCGTACTACTTGTATATGTCGTACTGCTTGACCCAACTCTACTCGATAGAACCTTCGGAGGACGCTTCCTCAGCCTAGTAACTGGGCTTTACCTTAATACCCAGCTTAAGCCCAGTCCTGTGGACTGACTCTTCGAACACCTAGAGCCCTCTTAGGATCTCCTAACGAAATCCCGGGTATTCTATGAATACTAGAAACGAACCTATCTATCGAAGCCTAAGATCTGAGACTATTTCTCAGAATCTAAGAAAACGAAACACTAACTAGAAAAAAAGAAAACTTATACTAAACCCGAGTCTCTTAGTGACTTATGTACTCGAGAAAAGTGTACACTTGAAGTCACTAAATGACTCCGATCAAGTGGAGAGGGATGATTTCAACTGAGGAAGGCCTGGGGTATTTATAGCAGCTTCTTGGAGTGATTGTTCATCAAAAATTCGATGTGGGACTTCAATTTCTGGTTCGGGATGCCCGTCCTGGATTGGGACGCCCGTCCCGGTCTGTTGACCAGGTCAGGACGCCCTCCCCGAAGTCCAAACTTCTGAAAAATTGCGTTTTTGCCTCAAAATTTGCCATTTTCTTCTACGTTTCACCTGACACTTCCAAAATCATAAAAACTATGAAATTGAGTTAATAATGAACAATTAAGACCAATTTGCCCTCAATTTCACCCTAAATCATGCCTAAAAACATCCTAAAAATGTGACATGATTTATGCATATCATTAACTTCCATAAAAGAGCACTGATGGGTTTCCAGCCGATATGCTAAATAGGTGTTATTTTACCCTATGTTGATTATGAGTAATTAAGGACTGAGATTGACTAATTGTCACATTTAGTCTCTATGGTGTCACTTAATCAGCCAGAACCTAAGGCAGAGTACCTATCGTGTAGCTAGTCTGTTGGAAAGTATCTACGATTTTATTAAATAATTATCGTACTCCCAGGGAAGTGGTAACGGCTTAGTAGTAACTAGCCTTTTATCCTAACTCCTATCTTATGATCCAGTTATGCAATCTCCATCAATGACTTTGATGAGAGGGTGATCCATTCTCTACTAGGTTTAAGTTTAATTAAGCCTGAAAGTGTTTATAGACAATGTTCTGATTCTATGTTATACTGTTCCTATATGTTGATTGACCTATCTTCGAGTGTTTTAGATATATGTTAGCTTGGATTGCAACTATGTTCTGAGTCCAAAGGTGTACCACATCTGAGTAATCTGATATACCGCCCCATCGCCAAGGTAAACGGCCCTACTCACGGTTACTACTAAAGACAGCTATGAAAGCCTATGTCACTTCGGGGATCATGCCGCTTGCCCATAACCGCAGGCATAAATGCTCTACTCAGCCTACCTAGACTACTCTAACAAACAGGGTGTTCCGCAGGTTATTTTATCTAGTATGGCAGACACCAATACTAATTGATGTCTGTTAAACTAAACAGGTTATGAATAGACCGTGGTTAGGAATCGTCTATAACCCTAATTTTAGTTTAAAAGAAACTACATTAGACATGCAGACATAATGAATATTTAAGCAGGTGGCTATTTCCGGAAAAACATAATAACTTCAACAAATATAACAAATATTCATAACAATCGTAATCTAGTATTCATAATTGATATTTGGACAACACAATAACAACATATAAGAGAGGGACAGGGGGGACTGATGCCATAAAGAAATCACCCTTTACGTAGTCGCGCCGTTGGAGCATACTGCTGTATATGTCGTATTGGTTGACCCGACTCTGCTCGCCAGAACCTTCGGAGGACGCTTCCTCAGCCTAGTTGCTGGACTTTACCTTATGTCCTGGGCTTAAGCCCAGCCCTGTGGACTGACTCTTCGAACGCCTAGAGCCCTCTTAGGATCTCCTAACGAAATTCCGGGTATTATATGAATACCAGAAACAAACCTATCTATCTCACCCTAGGATCTGAGACTATTTCTTAGAAACTAAGAAAAACGAAACACAAAAAGGAAAGAAAGAAAACTTATACTGAAATCTGAGTCTCCAAGTGAGTTGTGTACTCGAGAACTGTACACTGGAAACCACTAGATGACTCAGATCGAGTGGAGAGGGATGAATTCAACTGAGGAAGGCCTGGGGTATTTATAGCAGCTTTTTGGAGTGATTTTCTCTCAAAACTTTGATGTGGGACTTGAATTTCTCTCAACTGAGGAAGGCCAGGTTCGGGACGCCCGTCCTGGTCTGTTGACCAGGTCAGGACAGCCGTCCCGAGTCCTGGACGCCCGTCCCGACCTGTAGACCAGGTCAGGACGCCCGTTGATGCGATTCCGGTTGACGTACTAAATAGGTGTTATTTTACCCTATGTCGATTATGATTAATTAAGGACTGTGATTGACTAATTGTCACGTTTAGTCTTATGGTGTCACTTAATCAGCCAGAATCTAAGGCAGAGTACCTATCGTGTAGCTAGTCTGTTGGAAAGTATCTACGATTTTTCTAAGTTAATTATCGTACTCCCAGGGAAGTGGCAACGGCTTAGTAGTAACTAGCCTCTTATCCTAACTCTTATCTTATGATCCAGTTATGCAATCTTCATCAAATACTTTGATGAGAGGGTGATCCATTCTCCACTAGGTTCAAGTCTAATTAACCCTAGAAGTGTTTTAAAGATAAGTTCTGATTCTATGTTATACTGTTCCTATATGTTGATTGACCTATATTCGAGTGTTTTAGATATATCTTAGCCTGGAATGCAACTATGTTCTGTGTCTAAAGGTGTACCACATCTGAGTCTCTATGCTCTGCTACTCCCCCTATCATTAAGGTAAACGGCCCTACTCACGGTACGAACAAAGACAGTTATGAAAGCCCTATGTCACTTTCGGGGATCACTCTGAAGGCTCGTAATCGCTGGCATAACGCTCTACTCAGCCTACCTAGACTACTCTAACAAGCCAGGTGTTCAGCATGTTATTTTATCTAGTATGGCAGACACCAATACTAATTGATGCCTGTTAAACTAAACAGGTTATGAATAGACCGTGGTTAGGAATTGTCTATAACCCTATTTTAGTTTAAAAGAAACTACATTAGACATGCAGACATAATGATTATTTAGCAGGTGGCTATTTCTGGAAAAACATAATAACTTCAACATACAAAACAACTATTCATAAAATCATAATCTGATATTCATAATTGATGTTTAGGACAAAGCAATAAAACATATAAGAGAGGGGTATGGGGACTGATGCCATAAAGAAATCACCCTTTACTTAGTCTCGCCTATAGAGCATACTGCTGTATACGTCGTATTGCCCGCCCTGACTCTGCTCGCCAGAACCTTCGGAGGACGCTTTCTCAGCCTAGTAGCTAGACTTTACCTTACGTCCTGGGCTTAAGCCTAGCCCTGTGGACTGACTCTTCGAACGCCTAGAGCTCTCTTAGGGTCTCCTAACGAAACCCCGGGTATTCTATGAATACCGGAAACGAACCTATCTATAGAAACCTAAGATCTGAGACTATTTCTCAGAAACTAAAACAAAACACTAATAAGAAAGAAAACTGAGATCCGAGTCTCTGAGTGAGTTGTGTACTGGAAAACTGTACACTGGAAACCACTTAATGACTCAGATCGAGTGGAGAGGGATGATTTCAACTGCTGAAGGCCTGGGGGGGTATTTATAGCAGCTTCCCGGAGTGAAAAATTCTGAAAAATTCGATGTGGGACAGCTTCTGGCGGCTCGGGACGCCCGTCCTGATTCGTTGACCAGGTTCGGGACGCCCGTCCCGGTTCAGGACGCCCGTCCTGGCAGTTTGACCGGGTCGGGATGCCCGTCCCGGGTTCGGGACGCCCGTCCCGGACCTTTGACCGGGTCAACATTCCCAAAAATTGCGTTTTTGCCCCAGAATTTGCTTTTTTCGTCTACTTTTCACCTGACACTTCTAAAATCATAAAAACCGTGAAATCAAGTAAATAGTAAACAATTAATGTCAATTTACTCTCAATTTCACATTAAAACATATATAAAAACATGCTAAAAATGTGATATGATTTTCGCGTATCACCCGTCCTGAACCGAAGTCCGAACTTCTGAAAAATTGCGTTTTGCCTCAAAATTTGCCATTTTCTTCCACTTTTCACATGACACTTCCAAAATCATAAAAACTGTGAAATTGAGTTAATAATGAACAATTAAGACCAATTTACCCTCAATTTCACCCTAAATCATGCCTAAAAACATGCTAAAAATGTGATATGATTTATGCATATCATATAACCCCACACTTAGCTTTTTGCTTGTCCTCAAACAAAGTCTACTTGAAGTTAGTGATTCTAAATCATAGCGCAGTCACTTAAATTCCTAGTCATGTTTTTATTCCAAAAATTTATTCAGACAATTCTTAACACATGTCTGACTGGTCAGGTTGCTATGACAAGGTCTCAAATGTCTCTAGCAGATTGTTATCGTCAAGCAGAAAACAACTTAACAACTAGGTTGAACTCCTTTCTTAGTCACAAGGTCTTCCTGATGTGTAGTGTGTGTACTAGTCTAGACCAGATAGTCAACACAATATACTCTCGTCTTAACTACTACCAGATAATATTTCGACCCTGTTGCTAGACATAATAACAATGGACAACTTTCTAAGTTCTGAGCCTTGGTGATCATATTTTTAATGATTTAGCATTTATTGATTTTCTTTATAGATGTAGGGTATTTTGAGTCTTCTTAGAACACGTCAACTTCACCTACCCCTGTAGCGAGTCCCACTCCGATGACTCCCAGACCTACACGACCTTAGGGCATAATGCTTTAAGTTCCCCGAAGGAGTGGTGCTCGAGTAGCGAAGGCCGCTGGCAAACTACCCTTATTTAATTAACTTTCTTTTATTTCTTTTCACTTTTAGCTCAGAGTCTCATCTAGTCATTCTAATTGTCAAAACATTCAGAACTGGTCTAATTTTATCTAGTTAAGTCTTGAAAAGGTAATTGGCTGAGGTATCTAATCCAGACTAAGTTGTGCTCAGTTATCAGGAATTCCCTATTCCTAATCAATTAGTTCAAGATAGCTATCATATTGCTTCCTACTAACCATAACATTCTACCTACATATCATAGACATAAGCAATGTGTAACCAATCATACTGCATTTTGAAGTCTGAAAGAATGAGAATTTTGAAAAAAATTTGGAAGGGTGTGAAAATATGAAAATATGGGGAAAACAAGCAAAATCATGCAAACAGTTTCTCACTACAGTGCACTGTGCACTGCTACCCCACACTTAAGTCTGACACTGTCCTCAGTGTTCATGCATTTCTAAGCTACCCCACACTTATTTGAAAACAAGAAACAAAACAGAAAAAATTATTACCCCACACTTATTCGAAGAACTATGGGTAAGCAATAACAGGGATAACAAGATATAAAAGAAACAATGTTGTGATGTCATATCAATCAATGTTATACATAGATTCATATTTCATACAGCCCAGACATGATCACATACATAGAATGAAAACAACAAAAGGAAAAGAAAAGGAAAGAAAAACTAAGAACCCGGCTCGCCGTCATTAGGTGGACCGAAGGCTGCCGGAAAGTCTACCAGAAAGTCTGTCGAAAAGTGGACCTCGGAGTTTTCCACCAGGTGGGAGGTATGCTGATGAATCTCATCGATCCTGTTGGTGTTCATAGCGACTCTGTCCTCTATCAACGTCAGCCGTCTCTCGATCCTATCCATATCTCAGCTATATCGGGCTGAGAGTTCTGCCAATCCGTGTGACATGTGTCGTTCGAAGGCAGTGCGTGGAACAAACGTCTCGGACGGAGGTATGTGCGCTGGAACAGCTCCTGGTGCTGATACGCGAAAATCGTATCACCTTTTTAGCATGTTTTTATGTATGATTTCGGGTGAAATTGAGGGCAAATTGATCTTAATTGTTTGTTATTTACTCAATTTCACGGTTTTTATGATTTTGCAAGTGTCAAGTGAAAAGTAGATGAAAACAGCAAATTTTGGGGTAAAAACGCAATTTTTGGAAATGTTAACTTGCTCAAAGGGTCAGGACGGGCGTCCCGAACCCGGGACGGGCGTCCCGACCCAGTCAAACTGCCGGGACGGGCGTCCAGGACTCGGGATGGGCGTCCCGACCTGGTCAACAGATCAGGACGGGCGTCCCGAACCCCCAGAACCAGTCCCACATCGAATTTTTGATGAAAAATCACCCCGGGAAGCTGCTATAAATACCCCAGGCCTCCAGCAGTTGAATTCATTCCTCTCCACTCGATCTGAGTCATTTAGTGGTTTCCAGTGTACACTTCTCTAGTACACAACTCACTCAGAGACTCGTATCTCAGTTTTCTTTCTTATTAGTGTTTTGTTTTAGTTTCTGAGAAATAGTCTCAGATCTTAGGCTTCTATAGATAGGTTCATTTCTGGTATTCATAGAATACCCGGGATTTCGTTAGGAGATCCTAAGAGGGCTCTAGACGTTCGAAGAGTCAGTCCACAGGGCTAGGCTTAAGCTGGGTATTAAGGTAAAGCCCAGTTACTAGGCTGAGGAAGCGTCCTCGGAAGGTTCTAGCTAGCAGAGTCAGGGCGAGCAGTACGACATATACAGCAGTACGCTCCGTCGGCGAGACTACGTAAAGGGTGATTTCTTTATGGCATCAGTCCCCATGTCCCTCTCTTATATGTTGTTATTGTTTTGTTCTAAATACCTATTATGAATACGAGATTACGATTTTTTATGAATAGTTGTTTTATATGATGACGTTATTATATTTTCTGGAAATAGCCACCTGCTTAACATTCACTATGTCTGCATGTCTAATGTTCTCTTTTAAACTAAAGCTAGAGTTATAGACAATTCCTAACCACGGTCTAATCATAACCTGTTTAGTTTAACAGGCATCAATTAGTATTGGTATCTGCCATGCTAGATAAAATAACCTGCTGAACACCCTGTTTGTTAGAGTAGTCTAGGGTAAGCCGGGCCGAGTCCGATTATGCCGGTGGCTAGGGCAAGCGGTATGACATAGGGCCGTCATTTAAGTGACATAGGGCTCTCATGGATGCCTTCGTCCTAAACCGTGAGTAGGGCCGTCATTAAGGTAGGGCGGTTTATTAGAAACCTCGGATGTGGTACTCCTTTAGACACAGAACATAGTTGCAATCCAGGCTAAGACATATTTAAAATATTCGAATTTAGGTCATTCAACATATAGGAAGAGTATAACATAGAATCAGAACTCATCTATAAAACACTTCTAGGATTAATTAGACTTAAACCTAGTGGAGAATGAATCCCCCTCTCATCAAAGTATTTGATGAAGATTGCATAACTGGACCATAAGATAGGAGTTAGGATAAAAGGCTAGTTACTACTAAGCCGTTGCCACTTCCCTGGGAGTACGATATTTAACTTAATAAAATCGTAGATACTTTCCAACATACTAGCTACACGATAGGTACTCTGCCTTATGTTCTGGCTGATTAAGTGACACCATAGAGACTAAATGTGACAATTAGTCAATCACAGTCCTTAATTATTCATAATCAACATAGGGTAAAATAACACCTATTTAGCACGTCAACCGGAATCGCATCAGATTTTTGGCGCCGTTGCCGGGGAAATATCATAATGAATTTAGGACTCTGATCAAAATTCTAGACACTGATCAAAATTCTAGATACTTATGATAGGTAGCGGTAGTAACCTAGACCTTAAACCTAACACTTGTTTTATGCTAGTTAGACAATCAGATTCTGAAATATAGGATTATCATAACTAATTAATTTTAGACATTATCTAAAATTAAGACATTTAGGATAATCAAATCTTAGAAAATCATTCTAGAACCATATTGAGGAAATTTACTTGCTTTCTAAATTAAACATAAAAAGAAAAAAAATGTTAAAAATTTAAAATCCCAAAAAGAATGTATCTTTCTTGCTCAACGGTGAGTTGTTCCTTTTCCCTATCTCTTGTTTTTTTAGTTGTTTTCCTAGTTGCTCTTTTTCGTGTTTTTCTTCTATTATTTAATTTCAAATAAAAATGGAAATGAGGATAAAATATATTTTCTTCTGAGTTGTAAAATTTTGGCTTAGATTTTTATTGGGAAGAAACTCCATTTTAGAATTTTCTTAGAGTCATACCGGCTTTATTAGGACGAGTTATGAAATAATTTTTCCTTAATAGCTAGACCTTTGAATGTTCTATTGAAAAAAAGGATGTTCCTTTTGTTATGTTGATAATTGCATGAGATCTTTTAAACCAAAAGGAATTGCTGCACCCATTAGGGCATCACCTGATTGAAATCTGCTTTTTGAATGAATATGTGATGTAATGATGTAGTAAGAATTGTTTTAGGACAGAAAGATGATAAGAAAGTTCATGCATGATAAATTCCGATCTTATCTAGTCTTGTCTAGAAACAATAGGTGACACTGATCACTCCAAGATATCTGTGTTCAATAAAACTAATGCTGAACCATATTTGATTAAGTTAAGTTTTATTGTTACTTGAACTTGATATAGAATAAAGGGATAAGAAAAAGGGTTGAAAATCTAGAAAGAAAACCATTGGTCTAGATTAGAAAACCCCGAGTTAGAGGCTAGTGTAATACTGATAAATTTTTGGATGAAAACTTATTTGCATTGTTTGCTATGTATAATAATTCTCATCTGTGATTTATTTCAAATTATCTACTCACTGAATAAGTTCCAAGTGATATGGCTTATCAGCAAAAGAAGAAATTCTTTGCTGATTTGAAATATTACTACTGGGCAGTTTCTCTTCTTTTTCAAATTTTTGGCAGATCAGTTGATCAGAAGACGTGTCTCGAAAGACGAAGGCCACAAAATTTTGGAGCATTGTCATCAAGGATCTACATGAGACCAATTGACTGCTATCAACACTGTCCGAAAAGTGTTGAAAGCAGGATCTTGTTGACCCACCATATTTAAGGACTTTTGTATCTCTGATACAGTCCTGCGATGCTTGCCAAATAAACAGGTAACACATCTTCCAGAGCTCATCTACCCCAGCGACGTACACAGAATGTTGCAACCATTGATATCAGGGGTATTTCGAATCCTTTTCTCTTTCTTCCTTTGAACATAATTGCATCATAGTAGTTGTGGAACACTTTTCGAAAATAGCCTGAACCACAGGCATTACCTACTAATGATGTTAAAGTCATGTGCAGATTCTAGTTGTTTTCCAGATTCAGAGTGCCGATGTCTTAGGAAGAAATGTTCAGCCTGTGTATCAAATCTATGAAGTCTGCTAAGTACCACGCTTTAGCAGGGCTATGGGAATGACTGACCATTCCAAAAGAGGTAGGAGTAGGTTACTGCAGAATGCTGCTCCAATGGGAAATGCATACAATTCCAACTAGAGGAATCATACGGGATTTAGCTGAGGAGTAATTCGGAAGCTGGAAACTTTCAGAAGACACCACCACAGCAAAACCCCTACTCGCAGAAGCAATAGATGAGATACTGGCAACAATTAAAGCCAGACCAGTGCAAGCAAGTGATATACCAAGTGGTATCGAACGGTCGAAGGATATAGAGGAATTTAGCATTGTATCAGGAGCATAGCAATGGAGGAGCTTGCATTCCCTGCATACCAATCAGCTGTGAGAAACTTCCCCGAGGAAGTCTCAAATACTTGGGCCCAGATCTATACAACTGGAGCCCCTACCACCACAGCTTTGCCAAAACTTCAGGTATCGTTTCTTCCATTCGAGACTTGCATGCCATACCTTCACTAACATTGGCAGGTAGGCACACCAATCCAAAGAAGTCTCATTCCTAGACACGTTCCTTCCGGACACGTTGCTACGATTACGAGAAACTTTGCAGATGATTCGAGGAAACAGTCCTTGGGGCTTGAGTCATTCATCAAATGGATATGCCACTACCTAGAGCTCGACAATGAAGGATCGGAGCTGGTGTCATCCGTTCCAATATCTAGAGCTTGCAGAGTCAAGAACACCTCAGCAATAGCACATGGCTAAGGTGAAGAGCCAATTGACAGATCAGAGAAAACCCTTCTGCTCGCGACATGAAGGGAGTTTTTCTAATCCTCATGATCCTTTACTTTTGTTTTCTTTGTTTTGTGTTCTGTTTTGTTATTTCCATTATCCTTCTTGTTTTATTTTCTCTCTTACCCTTAATTAGTCAAATAAGTGTGGGGTAAGAGTTCTTTGTTTTGTTTTCATTTCTTCTTGTTTGCAAATAAGTGTGGGGTAGTTTAGCTATGCATGAACACTGAGGACAATGTCAGACTTAAGTGTGGGGTAGCAGTGCACGGTGCACTGTAGCAGTTTGCAAAATTTTTCACATGCTTTTGCTTGTTTTCCCAGTATTTTCACACCCTTCCAAAAAAATTTCAAAATGTTTTTCGTCTTTCAGACTTCTAAATGCAGTATGCTTGGTTAAACAATTGCTTATGTCTATGATATGTAGGTAGTATGTTATGGTTAGTAGGAGATAATTGATGACTACTGCTGAACTAATTGATTAGGAATAGGGAATTCCTGATAACTGAGCACAACTTTATCTGGATTAGAGACCTCAACCAATTGCCTGTTCGAGACTTAACTAGATAAAATTAGACCAATTGTGGATATATTGGCAGTTAGAATGACTAGATGAGACTCTGAGCTAAAAGTGAAAAGAAATAAAAGGAAGTTAATCAAATAAGGGTAGTTTGCCAGCGGCCTTCGCTACTCGAGCACCACTCCTTCGGGGAATTTAAAGCCTGATGCCCTAAGGTCGTGTAGATCTGGGAGTCATCGGAGTGGGACTCGCTACATGGGTAGTTGAAGTTGACGTGTCCTAAGCAGACTCAAAATACCCTGAATCTATAAAGAAAATAACTGAATGCTAAAACATTAAAAATCTGATCACCAAAGCTCAGAACTCAAAAAGTTGTCTGTTGTTAATATGTCTAGCGATGGGTCGAAGTGTTATCTGGTAGTAGTTAAGACAAGAGTACATTGTGTTGACTATCTGGTCTAGACTAGTACACACACTACACATCAGGAAGACCCTGTGACTAAGAAAAAACAAAGTTCAACCTAGTTGTTGATTTGTTTTCTGCCTGATCATAACAAGCTACTAAAAACATCTGAGACCTTGTCATAGCAACCTAACCAGTCAAACATGTGTTAAGACTTGTCTGAAGAATTTTTGGAATAAAAACATGACTAGGAATTTAAGTGACTGCACTACGGTTTAGAATCACTAACTTCAGGTAGACTTTGCTTGAGGACAAGCAAAAAGCTAAGTGTGGGGTTATCTGATACGCGAAAATCGTATCACCTTTTTAGCATGTTTTTATGTATGATTTCGGGTGAAATTGAAGGCAAATTGATCTTAATTGTTTGTTATTTACTCAATTTCACGGTTTTTATGATTTTGGAAGTGTCAGGTGAAAAGTAGACGAAAACAGCATATTTTGGGGCAAAACCACAATTTTTGGAAATGTTGACTTGGTCAAAGGGTCAGGACGGGCGTCCCGACCTGGTCAACAGATCAGGACGGGCGTCCCAATCCGGGACGGGGGTCCCGAACCCCCAGAACCAGTCCCACATCGAATTTTTGATGAAAAATCACCCCGGGAAGCTGCTATAAATACCCCAGGCCTCTAGCAGTTGAATTCATTCCTCTCCACTCGATCTGAGTCATTTAGTGGTTTCCAGTGTACACTTCTCTAGTACACAACTCACTCAGAGACTCGGATCTCAGTTTTCTTTCTTATTAGTGTTTTGTTTTAGTTTCTGAGAAATAGTCTCAGATCTTAGGCTTCTATAGATAGGTTCGTTTCTGGTATTCATAGAATACCCGGGATTTCTCTAGGAGATCCTAAGAGAGCTCTAGGCATTCGAAGAGTCAGTCCACAGGGCTGGGCTTAAGCTGGGTATTAAGGTAAAGCCCAGTTACTAGGCTGAGGAAGCGTCCTCCGAAGGTTCTAGCGAGCAGAGTCAGGGCGAGCAATACGACATATGCAGCAGTACGCTCCGTCGGCGAGACTACGTAAAGGGTGATTTCTTTATGGCATTAGTCCCCATGTCCCTCTCTTATATGTTGTTATTGTTTTGTTCTAAATACCTATTATGAATATGAGATTACGATTTTTTATGAATAGTTATTTTATATGTTGACGTTATTATATTTTCCGGAAATAGCCACCTGCTTAACATTCACTATGTCTGCATGTCTAATGTGCTCTTTTAAACTAAAGTTAGAGTTATAGACAATTCCTAACCACGGTCTAATCATAACCTGTTTAGTTTAACAGGCATCAATTAGTATTTGAGTCTGCCATGCTAGATAAAATAACCTGTTGAACACCCTGTTTATTAGAGTAGTCTAGGGTAAGCCGGGCCGAGTCCGATTATGCCGGCGGCTAGGGCAAGCGGTATGATCCCCGAAGTGACATAGGGCTTTCATGGATGCCTTCGTCCCGAACCGTGAGTAGGGCCGTCATTAAGGTAGGGCGGTTTATTAGAAACCTCGGATGTGGTACGCCTTTAGACACAGAACATAGTTGCAATCCAGGCTAAGACATGTCTAAAATATTCGAATTTAGGTCATTCAACATATAGGAACAGTATAACATAGAATCAGAACTCATCTATAAACACTTCTAGGATTAATTAGACTTAAACCTAGTGGAGAATGAATCCCCCTCTCATCAAAGTATTTGATGAAGATTGCATAACTGGACCATAAGATAGGAGTTAGGATAAAAGGCTAGTTACTACTAAGTCGTTGCCACTTCTCTGGGAGTACGATATTTAACTTAATAAAATCGTAGATACTTTCCAACAGACTAGCTACACGATAGGTACTCTGCCTTAGGTTCTGGCTGATTAAGTGACACCATAGAGACTAAATGTGACAATTTGTCAATCACAGTCCTTAATTATTCATAATCAACATAGGGTAAAATAACACCTATTTAGCACGTCAACCGGAATCGCATCAGGTGCCGATGCTTGTCCTGGCTGCTCCGTGTGGATGGAGTAGCGCCCATTTGCATCCCGTACGACCATTCCCATGTTCCGTAGGATGGTGAGATCTGTAGGAGTGGTGGTCGGGGCAATTTGGGTCAGCTCTGAGCCCTCGATGTCCAACTCCAGGTATTGGGCTATCCTGGTGATGAATGGCCCGAGCCCCAAACACTGTTTCCGAGTATCCGTAGCGAAACCCCGCATGATGACCGTGATAAGTCGAGCCATCTCTACTGTGGATCCCATGTGCATGTTGGCCCAGAGGAATATCTCCATTTGGGTGACATTCCTGGGGGCCGTCCGTCGTCTTGACAAAGTGTGTGCAATAATAGCATGCAAGTATCGAAGAGCAGGATAGATACCTGTGGCTTTCGCAAAGCCATGCTGGTATGGGACACCCGTCATACAGATATGAGCCCAAGCAGTGGAGACGTCTGCAGACGTGAAGTCTCGAACTGCCGTGGTGTAGGCGGGCGTATCCAGCTCGTCTCTCTGCCAGATACCCAGGGCAATGCCGAACTCGGCCATGCTCATCGACCGATCTATTCCGCCCAAGCGGAATGTGATCTGCTCCTGATGGTACGTAAATGACGCATAGAACTCACATACCAGCTCTAGGTATGTCGGCTCAGTGACGATGAATACTCGACTGTAGGGTAGTACGTCAAGCATGCGTCTGACTTCCTGCTCCACCTCTAGCGTCTGTACTGTTGCCCAGTCAAGTGTTCTGCCCGTCAGTATGGTGCGTCCGATGTATCCGTGACATCTCTCCTGGTATGCTGGGCTGGAGTGAAACAGCATGAAAGGATGTGCCACCGATGTGACGGTCATGGTAGATGTGATACGGGCGCGTTTGGGAGCCATTTGGGTTGAGAGCGTTTCGGAGGTTTTGAGAATTTGGGCAGGAAGGAAGATTCGAATTCGAATTCTGGATGTGAATTTGAATTCGGGAGGATGGATTTTGGTTAGGGAATGATTTTGAATTTTTGGCGGGAAATTCGAATTTTGGAGGGAAATTCGAATTTGGAAGGAAATTCAAATTTTGGAGGGAAATTTGAATTTTTAAATTTGGGAAGTTTGCCAAAAATTTGTAGAGAGAAGATAGAGAGAATTAGTTGAGAGAGGTGAATTTTTGGAAGTTGATTTGAGGGGAAATGAAAAAAAATGGATTATTTATGGGAGGGGCGGCATTTGGGACACCCGTCCCGGAGGCAGGACTCCCGTCCAGCTGGACTCCCGTCCAGAATAGGGACGCCCGTCCTGGGTTGCTTCGGGACGCATGCCAATTCCGAAAATTTTTTTTTCATAATTCCCTGCAAATCTCACGATACCAAAAATAATCATAATTTTTAACAAGTCTTCATGTTTATCCAATCAAATTCAGAAGCTGTTAAAAACTCTATGCAAAAATTCCTCAATCTTTTTTGAAAATCATGACTACCCTAATTTTATCCCAACTTGAATTCAGCAAGAATTTCAGAAAAACAAAAACTGAGTTTATACATTTTAATTAGTGAAAAATAAACTGCATTTGCAAAACTTTTGTTTTTCATAGAAATTTGAAAATAAAATGTCTGAAGAAAATTGTTGAATATAAAGGACCCTTTAAAACGTTTGAAATTAGAAAATAGGGGTCAATTATTCAGGTTTAGTTCAAACAATTTATTTGCTGAGAATAAAAGTAAAAGAATCTTCCCTTTTTCAGCGACCCTTATCTCTGATCTCACGTAGCTCTGCCTGAATGTTTCGCATCTCTTCCTGATGGTTCCTCTGTTCCTTTAAGATTTCCATCACCTCTCGGAGTATTTGCACATTTTGGCGTTCTATTGTGGTTCTGAGTTGGGTTACTTCAGAACTTACGGCTAGAACAGCCTGATATGATCGTCTTAGTCTGCCTGGTATTGTCCGAGTCATGGCGCTTATCCTGTGAGATATATCATCTACCTGGGCAGCCAAGGCTGATTGAGAACTGTTAGTGCTATCCTCTAATGAAGGTGGTTGGTTGTTAGGTGCTGGGGATGCAGGAGTATACTCAGGAGATTTCGGAGTGTATTCGGGGGATTCTGGAGTATATTCGGGAGATGCAGGAGTATATTCAGGAGATGCAGGAGTATATTCGGGAGAAGCAGGAGTATATTCGGGAAAAGCAGGAGTTGTTTGGATCTCTGGGAAAGGGTTGATGTTATTTTCTAATTCGTCCAGAATATCCTGGGCTCTTGTTCCCTTCATCTATGAGTGCAAAGTCTGGTTAGAAATAACAAATAACAAGAATAGGAGGAAAAGTAAAATAGAAAAGCAAGAGACATATTTTTAGGGATTTTAAATTTTTATTCAGAAAGCAGATAAATTTCCTCAATATGGTTTTAGAATAATTTTCTAAAATTTGATTATCCTAAATGTCTTAATTTCAGATAATATCTAAAATTAGTTAGTTATGATAATCCTATATTTCGGAAGGTGATTGTCTAACTAGTATAAGATAAGTGTAAATCAAAAGTCTAGGTTACTACCGCTACCTATCATAAGTCTCTAGAATTGTGGCCAATAATCCTAAATTCATTATGATATTTCCCCGGCAACAGCGCCAAAAATCTGATGGGTTTCCAGCCGATATGCTAAATAGGTGTTATTTTACCCTATGTTGATTATGAGTAATTAAGGACTGAGATTGACTAATTGTCACATTTAGTCTCTATGGTGTCACTTAATCAACCAGAACCTAAGGCAGAGTACCTATCGTGTAGCTAGTCTGTTGGAAAGTATCTACGATTTTATTAAATAATTATCGTACTCTTAGGGAAGTGGTAACGGCTTAGTAGTAACTAGCCTTTTATCCTAACTCCTATCTTATGATCCAGTTATGCAATCTTCATCAATGACTTTGATGAGAGGGTGATCCATTCTCCACTAGGTTTAAATTTAATTAAGCCTAAAAGTGTTTATAGACAAAGTTCTGATTCTATGTTATACTGTTCCTATATGTTGATTGACCTATCTTCGAGTGTTTTAGATATATCTTAGCCTGGATTGCAACTATGTTCTGAGTCCAAAGGTGTACCACATCTGAGTAATCTGATATACCGCCCCATCGCCAAGGTAAACGGCCCTACTCACGGTTACTACTAAAGACAGCTATGAAAGCCTATGTCACTTCGGGGATCATGCCGCTTGCCCATAACCGCAGGCATAAACGCTCTACTCAGCCTACCTAGACTACTCTAACAAACATGGTGTTCCGCAGGTTATTTTATCTAGTATGGCAGACACCAATACTAATTGATGTCTGTTAAACTAAACCGGTTATGAATAGACTGTGGTTAGGAATTATCTATAACCCTAATTTTAGTTTAAAAGAAACTACATTAGACATGCAGACATAATGAATATTTAAGTAGATGGTTATTTCCGAAAAAACATAATAACTTCAACAAATATAACAAATATTCATAACAATCGTAATCTAGTATTCATAACAATAACAACATATAAGAGAGGGACAGGGGGGACTGATGCCATAAAGAAATCACCCTTTATGTAGTCGCGCCGTTGGAGCGTACTGATGTATATGTCGTATTGCTTGACCCGACTCTTCCTCAGCTTAGTAGCTGGACTTTACTTTACGTCCTGGGCTTAAGCCCAGCCGTGTGGACTGACTCTTCGAATGCCTAGAGCCCTCTTAGGATCTCCTAACGAAATCCCAGGTATTATATGAATACCAGAAACGAACCTATCTATCTCACCCTAGGATCTGAGACTATTTCTCAGAAACTAAGAAAAACGAAACACAAAAAGGAAAGAAAGAAAACTTATACTGAAATCTGAGTCTCCGAGTGAATTCTGTACTCGAGAATTGTACACTGGAAACCACTGAATGACTCAGATCGAGTGGAGAGGGATGAATTCAACTGATGAAGGCCCGGGGTATTTATAGCAGCTTTCTGGAGTGATTTTCTCTCAAAAGTTCGATGTGGGACTTGAATTTCTGGTTCGGGATGCCCGTCCCGGATTGGGACGCCCGTCCCGGTCTATTGACCAGGTCAGGACGGCCGTCTCGAGTCCTGGACGCCCGTCCTGACCTATTGACCAGGTCAGGACGCCCGTCCTGAACCGGGACGCCCTCCCCGAAGTCCGAACTTCTGAAAAATTGCGTTTTTGCCCCAAAATTTGCCATTTTCTTCCACTTTTCACCTGACACTTCCAAAATCATAAAAACTGTGAAATTGAGTTAATAATGAACAATTAAGACCAATTTACCCTCAATTTCACCCTAAATCATGCCTAAAAACATGCTAAAAATGTGATATGATTTATGCATATCAAGCACCTCAGCAATTACCTTATCCGGAGAATCAGCAAGTCACTCTGCCCGCACCAAGGAACTACATCGTTCCAGTCGACCCCCCATGCAAGAATTCTGAGACATACTAAAAAGCATTGCTGACTCTAACAAGGAAATGATAGTGTCAAATAGGAAGGTCCAGGAAGCTCATGCAGAGAGAATCCAGCAGAATGAGAATAGACAAAAGTAGACCGAGCAAACAGTCAGAAATATACAAGTTGCTCTGCAAACTTTGGAGAGACAAATGGGTCAGCTATCCACCCATCTCTCTCACATGTCACAGGGAACGCTACCAAGCAACACTGAGACCAACCCCCAAACCGAATGCAAGACCATTACTCTAAGATCTGGTAAAATTCTATCTCCATCTCCTTCCAAACCTTCTGACCCTCTATTCTTGTGTAGGAACCAGAAGAAGGCTCCCAGGACCCAACGCCGACGAATGTCGAAACTGAAGTAACAAGGAAAGGGAAGACGGAGTTCATTCCTGAGTACCGACCAAAAGTACCTTACCCTGCCAGACTTATGCAGTATAAAGATAAGGAGCTGTTTGAAAAGTTTTTTTTTAGAATTTTAGTCAGATTCATGTTAATTTACCTTTGCTTGATGTTATATATGAAATGCCAAAGTATGCTAAGTTTTTAAAAGAAGTTATTAGTAATAAAAGAAAATTTGACATGGACAAGGTGGTTCTTAATGAAGAATGCTCGGCAGTTCTACTGAATAAACTGCCTTCCAAATAGAAAGATCTAGGCTGCATTACCTTGCCATGTACAATTGGAAATATTACTAATATGCATGCATTAGCATAGTTAGGAGCTAGATAATCTCATGCCCTCTAGTTTATTTCATAAATAAGGATTGCATGATTTGAAAGCGACTAGAATGTGCATACAACATGCAGACATGACAGTCAAAATCCCCAGGGGAATAATCGAAGACCTCTTAGTAATGGTCGGAAAATTTGTTTTCCCGGTAGACTTTGTTGTCATGGACATGAATGGAGAAGGAGTGCCTCTGATTCTAGGTCTACCCTTTCTAGCTACCTCAAAGGCATTAATAGACGTCAGTAATGGTCAAATCAAACTAAGGGTAGGCAATGAGGATATCACATTTGATCTAAATGAAACCCTTAAGTATCCCATGCATTTAGATGATATTTGTTTTTGTGTAGATGCTATTGAACACTTGATTGAAGTTAACATGATAGACCTATGCTCAAACTATCAAATCTTGAGGGAAGACTCTCTAGACCTAGAGGAGACTGAACTCAGCTCCTCCAATTATGAAATTAACTCTGATAGTTTCACTGAGATAGGTGTGAATGAGATGAAGAAAGAGCAAACTTCATTCGCAGATCCACCGGACTTAGAGCTAAAGGAATTCCCCACTCATTTGTGCTATGAATTCATAGATGACAACAGGAAACTTCCCATTATTCTCGTAGCTGATCTGACTGCAGAACAATGGAAGTTAACTGTGGACATGTGCAAAAAGTACAAAAGAGCCTTTGCCTACAAAATTGCAGATATCCCAGATCAGATGATCAGGAGATGCGTCTCTCAAGAAGAAGGTTTCCAAATTCTGGAACATTGTCACCGCAGACCCGCAGGCGGTCACTTAGCTTCAACTAATACCACCCGGAAAGTACTAGAAGCAGGCTTTTATTGGCCTACGATATTCAAAGATGCCGCAACATTTGTAGGATCTTGAGATGCTTGTCAGAAAACAAGAAACATATCTTCCCGAGGCGGTCTACCCCAACAGGTAATTCAAAGTGTAGAGATATTTGACATGTAAGGTATAGACTTTATGGGTCCATTTCCTTCTTCCTATGGTAAGAAGTACATCATAGTAGCTGTAGAATATTTCTCAAAGTGGCATGAGGCACAGGCACTACCTGCTAATGATGCTAGAGTCGTGTGTAGATTTCTTAGATAGCTATTCGCTAGATTCAAATGCCCGAAAGCCCTAATCAATGACCGAGGTACACACTTTTGCAACTCTCAAATGCAGAAGGTATTCAGCAATATGGAGTTCAACATCGCCTTTCCACAGTGATGGGTTTCCGACTGATATGCTAAAAATAGGTGTTATTTACCCTATATCAATTATGAATAACTAAGGACTTAGACTTACTAATTGTCACATTTAGTATCTATGTTGTCACTTAATCAATCAGAACCTAAGGTAGAGTACCTATCGTGTAGCTAGTCTGTTGGAAAGTATCTACGATTTTAATTTAATAATTTTATCGTACTCCCAGGGAAGTGGTAACGACTTAGTAGTAACTATCCTTTTACCCTAACTCTTATCTTATTATCCAGTTAAGCAATCGTTCATCAAAATCTTTGATGAGAGGTTGATTCCTTCTACACTAGGTTCAAGTCTATTTAAGCCTACAAGAGTACTTTACAGACAGTGTTCTAATATATGTTATATTGTTCCTACATGTTGATTGACCTATCTTCGAGTATTTTAGATATATCTTGGTCTAGATTGCAATTATGTACTGATTCTACTTGTGTACCACATCTGAGTTATCTAATAAACCGCCCCATCGCCATTGACGACTGATACGCGAAAATCGTATCACCTTTTTAGCATGTTTTTATGTATGAATTTGGGTGAAATTGAGGGTAATTTGATCTTGATTGTTCATTATTTACTTAATTTCACAGTTTTTATGATTTTGGAAGTGTCAGGTGAAAAGTAGACGAAAACAGCAAATTTTGGGGCAAAAATGCAATTTTTGGAAATATTGACTTAGTCAACGGGTCAGAACGGGCGTCCCGACCCAGTCAAACCGCCGGGACGGGCGTCCCGACCTGGTCAACAGATCAGGACGGGCGCCCCAATCTGGGACGGGCGTCCCGAACCCCCAGATCCAGTCCCACATCGAATTTTTGCTGAAAAATCACACCGGGAAGCTACTATAAATACCCCAGGCCTCCAGTAGTTGAAATCATTCATCTCCACTCAATCTGAGTCATTAAGTGGTTTCCAGTGTACAATTCTCTAGTACACAACTCACTCAGAGACTCGGATCTCAGTTTTCTTTCTTGTTAGTGTTTTGTTTTAGTTTCTAAGAAATAGTCTCAGATCTTAGGATTCTATAGATAGGTTCGTTTCTGGTATTCATAGAATACCCGGGATTTCGTTAGGAGATCCTAAGAGGGCTCTAGGCGTTCGAAGAGTCAGTCCACAGGGCTGGGCTTAAGCTGGGTATTAAGGTAAAGCCCAGTTACAAGGCTGAGGAAGCGTCCTCCGACGGTTCTGGCGAGCAGAGTCGGGTCAAGCAATACGGCATATACAGCAGTACGCTCCATCGGCGAGACTTCGTAAAGGGTGAATTCTTTATGGCATCGGTCCCCCTGTCCCTCTCTTAATGTTTTATTGTGTTTGTCCAAATAACTGTTTTGAATACCAGATTATGTTTTTATGAATATTTGTGATATATTTGAAGTTATTATGTTTTTCTAGAAATGGCCACCTGCTTAAATATCCATTATGTCTGCATGTCTATCGCCGTTCTTTTAAACTGAAATTAGGGTTATAGACAATTTCTAACCACGGTCTATTCATAACCAGTTTTGTTTAACAGGCATCAATTAGTATTGATGTCTGCCATACTAGATAAAATAATCTGCGAAACACCCCGTTGGTTGAAAGTAGTCTAGGTAGGCTGAGTTGAGTGTTTTACCGGCGGTTATGAGACGAGCAGTATGATCCCCAAAGTGACATAGGGCGGTCATTGCTGACTTTAGTCTGAGCCGTGAGTAGGGCCGTTACCGTTAACGATGGGGCGGCGTAGAAACTCAAATGTGGTAGCCTTTAGACACAGAACATAGTTGCAATCCAGGCTAAGATATATCTAAAATACTCGAATATAGGTCAATCAACGTATAATAACAGTATAACATAAAATCAGGATCTCATCTTTAAAACACTTTCAGGTTTGGCTAGACTTAAACCTAGTGGAGAACGAATCATCCTCTCATCAAAGTATTTGATGATGATTGCATAACTGGATCATAAGATAGGAGTTAGGATAAAAGGCTAGTTACTACTAAGTCGTTGCCACTTCCCTGGGAGTACGATATTTATTTAATAAAATCGTAGATACTTTCCAACAGACTAGCTACACGATAGGTACTCTGCCTTAGGTTCTGGCTGATTAAGTGAGACCATAGAGACTAAATGTGATAATTAGTCAATCACAGTCCTTAATTATTCATAATCAACATAGGGTAAAATAACACCTATTTAGCATATCAACCGGAACGCATCAGATTTTTGGCACCTGATACGCGAAAATCATATACCTATTTTAGCATGTTTTTATGTATGATTTAGGGTGAAATTGATAGGAAATCGATCTTAATTGATTGTTATTTACTCAATTTCACAGTTTTTATGATTTTGGAAGTGTTAGGTGCAAAGTAGACGAAAACAGCAAATTTTGGGGCAAAAACGCAATTTTTGGAAATGTTGACTCGGTCAAAGGTCCGGGACGGGCGTCCCAACCCAGGGACGGGCGTCCCGACCAAGCCAAGCTAGAGGGACGGGCGTCCAGCACCAGGGACGGGCGTCCCGACCTGGTCAACAGACCAGGACGGGCGTCCCAATCCGGGATGGGCGTCCCGAGCCGCCAGAAGCTGTCCCACATCGAATTTTTCAGAGATTTTCACTCCGGGAAGCTGCTATAAATACCCCAGCCTCCCAGTTGACATTCCTCTCCTCTCCACCGATCTGAGTCATTTAGTGGTGTCTAGTGTACAATTCTCTCGTACACAACTCACTCAGAGACTCGGATCTCAGTTTCTTTCTTATTACTGTTTTGTTTTAGTTTCTGAGAAATAGTCTCAGATCTTATGTTTCTATAGATAGGTTCGTTTACGGTGTTCATAGAATACCCGGGATTTCGTTAGGAGATCCTAAGAGGGCTCTAGGCGTTCGAAGAGTCAGTCCACAGGTGATACGCTAAAATCGTATCACATTTTTAGCATGTTTTTATGTATGTTTTAATGTTAAATTGAGAGTAAATTGACATTAATTGTTTACTATTTACTTGATTTCACGGTTTTTATGATTTTGAAAGTGTCAGGTGAAAAGTAGACGAAAACAGCAAATTCTGGGGCAAAAACGCAATTTTTGGAAATGTTGACCCGGTCAAAGGTCCGGGACGGGCGTCCCGAACCCGGTCAAACTGCCGGGAAGGACGGCGTCCTGAACCGGACGGGCGTCCAGAACCTGGTCAACGAATCAGGACGGGCGTCCCGAACCGGGACGGGCGTCCCGAGCCGCCAGAACTGTCCCACATCGATTTTCAGAATTTTCACTCCGGGAAGCTGCTATAAAATACCCCAGGCCTCCAGCAGTTGAAATCATCCCTCTCTCCACTCGATCTGAGTCATTATTGGTTTCCAGTGTACAGTTTTCCAGTACACAACTCACTCAGAACTCGGATCTCAGTTTTCTTTCTTATTAGTGTTTTGTTTTAGTTTCTGAAAATAGTCTCAGATCTTAGGTTTCTATAGATAGGTTCGTTTCCGGTATTCATAGAATACCCGGGGTTTTCGTTAGGAGACCCTAAGAGAGCTCTAGGCGTTCGAAGAGTCCAGTCCACAGGGCTAGGCTTAAGCCCAGGACGTAAGGTAAAGTCTAGCTACTAGGCTGAGGAAGCGTCCTCCGAAGGTTCTGGCGAGCAGAGTCAGGGCGGGCAATACGACGTATACAGCAGTACGCTCTGTAGGCGAGACTAAGTAAAGGGTGATTTCTTTATGGCATCAGTCCCCATACCCCTCTCTTATATGTTTTATTTTGCTTTGTCCTAACCATCAATTATGATATCAGATTATGATTTTATGAATAGTTGTTTTGTATGTTGAAGTTATTATGTTTTTCCGGAAATAGCCACCTGCTAAATATTCATTATGTCTGCATGTCTAATGTAAGTCTCTTTTAAACTAAAACTAGGGTTATAGACAATTCCTAACCACGGTCCTATTCATAACCTGTTTAGTTTAACAGGCATCAATTAGTATTGGTGTCTGCCATACTAGATAAAATAACCAACGGAACACCCTGTTTGTAGAGTAGTCTAGGTAGGCTGAGTAGAGAGTTATGCCGGCGGTTTTGCGACGAGCAGCATGACCCCGAAGTGACATAGGGTACTGTTCATTGCTGACTTTAGTCCGGGCCGTGAGTAGGGCCGTTTACCTTAACGATGGGGCGGTAGTGTAGAGACCTCAGATGTGGTACACCTTTAGACACAGAACATAGTTGCATTCCAGGCTAAGATGCATCTAAAATACTCGAAGACAGGTCAATCAACATATAGGAACAGTATAGCATAGAATCAGAACTCATCTTTAAAACACTTTTAGGATTAATTAGACTTGAACCTAGTGGAGAATGGATCACCCTCTCATCAAAGTATTTGATGAAGATTGCATAACTAGATCATAAGATAAGAGTTAGGATAAGAGGCTAGTTACTACTAAGCCGTTGCCACTTCCCTGGGAGTACGATAATTTATTTAATAAAATCGTAGATACTTTCCAATAGACTAGCTACACGATAGGTACTCTGCCTTTGGTTCTGGCTGATTAAGTGACACCTTAGAGACTAAATGTGACAATTAGTCAATCACAGTCCTTAATTATTCATAATCAACATATGGTAAAATAACACCTATTTAGCATGTCAACCGGAATCGCATCAGATTTTTGGCGCCGTTGCCGGGGAAATATCATAATGAATTTAGGATTATTGGCCACAATTCTAGATACTTATGATAGGTAGCAGTAGTAACCTAGACCTTAGACCTAACACTTGTTTTATGCTAGTTAGACAATCAGTTTCCGAAATATAGGATTATCATAACTAATTAATTTTAGATGTTATCTAGAATTAAGACACTTAGGATAATCAAATTTTAGAAAATTATTCTAAAACCGTATTGAGGAAATTTAATTGCTTTCGAAATATAAAAAGAAAAAAAAATGTTAAAAATTTAAAATCCAAAAAGAATGTATTTTTCTTGCTCAATGGTAAGTTGTTCTTTTCCCTATCTCTTGTTCTTTCTTAGTTGTTTTCTTAGTTGTACATTTGTTGCTCTTTTTCGAAAAAATAAAAATGGAAATGAGGATAGAATATTTTTTCTGAGTTGTCAATTTTTAGCTAAGGTTTTAATCTGGAAGAAATCTCATTGTGGAGTTTTCTTAGGTCATGCTTAGTCTATTAGACAGAATCATGAAAAAAATTTTCTTTAATAGACAGACCTCTGAGTATTCTAATGAGAAGGATGTTCCTTTTGTTTGATGATAAATGCATGAGATTGTTTAAACCGAAAGGAATTACTGCAACCATTATGGCATCACCTGATTGAAATATGCTTTTTGAATGAATATGTGATGTAGTAAGATTGTTTTAGACAGAAACATGATAAGAAAGTTCATGTATGATAATCCTAATCTTATCTAGTCTTGTCTAAAAACAATAGGTTACACTGATCACTCTGAGATGTCTGTGTTCAATAAAACTGATACTGAACCATAATTGATTAAGTTAGGTTTTATTGTTACCTGAGTTTGATATAGAGGGATAAGAAAGGGTTGAAAATCTAGAAAGCAAACCACTGGTCTAGATTAGAAAACCCCGAATTAGAGGCTAGTGTAACACTGATAAAATTTTTGGATGATAACTTATTTGCATTGTTTGCTATGTATAATAATTCTCATCTGTGGTTTGTTTCAAATTATCTAGTCACTGAATAAGTTCCAAGTGATATGACTTATCAGCAAAAGAAGAAATTCTTTGCTGATTTGAAATATTACTACTGGGCAGTTTCTCTTCTATTTCAAAATTTTTGCAGATTAGTTGATCAGAAGATGTGTCTCAGAAGATGAAGGACACAAGATTTTGGAGCATTGCCCTAAAGAATCTACGGGAGACCAATTGACTACTATCAACACTGTCCGGAAAGTGTTGAAAGCAGGATCTTGTTGACCCACCATATTCAAGGATTTTGTATCTCTGATACAGTCCTGCGATGCTTGCCAAATAGCAGATTCTAGTTGTTTTCCAGATTCAGAGTGCCAATGTTTTAGGAAGAAATGTTCAGCCTGTGTATCAAATCTGTGAAGTTTGCTAAGTACCACACTTTAGTAGGGATTGCTATGGGAATGACTGACCATTCCAAAAGAGGTAGGAGTAGGTTACTGCAGAATGCTGCTCCAATGGGAACGCATACAATCCCAACTAGAGGAATCGTACGGGATTTAGCTGAGGAGTAATTCGGAAGCTGGAGACTTTCAGAAGATACCACCACAGCAAAACCCCTACCCGCATGATCAACAGATGAGATACTGGCAACAATTAAAGCCAGACCAGTGCAAGCAAGTGATCTACCAAGTGATATCGAACGGTTGAAGGATATAGAGGAATTTGGCGTTGTATTAGGAAGCATAGCAATGGAGGAGCTTGCATTCCCTGCATACCAATCAGCTGTGAGAAACTTCCTCGAGGAAGTCTCAAATACTTGGGCCCAGATCTACACAACTGGAGCCCCCTACCACCACAGCTTCGCCAAAACTTCAGGCACACCAATCCAAAGAAGTCTTATTCCTAGACACGTTCCTTCTGGACACGTTGCTACGATTACGAGAAACTTTGTAGATGATTCGAGGAAACAGTCCTTGGGGCTTGAGTCATTCATCAAATGGATATGCCACTACCTGGAGCTCGACAATGAAGGATCGGAGGTGACGTCATCCGTTCCAATATCTAGAGCTTATAGAGTCAAGAGCGCCTCAGCAATAGCACATGGCTAAGGTAAAGAGCCAATTGACAGATCAGAGAAGACCCTTCTGCTCGCGACATGAAGGGAGTTTTTCTAATCCTCATGATCCTTTACTTTTATTTTCTTCATTTTTGTGTCCTGTTTTGTTATTTCTTTGGTTGTTTTATTTTCTCTCTTACCCTTAGTTAGTCAAATAAGTGTGGGGTAAGAGTTCTTTGTTTTGTTTTTGTTTCTTGTTTTCAAATAAGTGTGGGGTAATTAGATATGCATGAACACTGAGGACAGTGCCAAACTTAAGTGTGGGGTAGCAGTGCACGGTGCACTGTAGCAGTTTGAAAAAATTTTCGCATGCTTTTGCTTGTTTTCCCTGTATTTTCACACCCTTCCAAAAAAATTTCAAAATTTTTCCGTCTTTCAAACTTCTAAATGCAATATGCTTGGTTAAACAATTGCTTATGTCTATGATATGTAGGTAGTATGTTATGGTTAGTAGGAGATAGTCGATAGCTATCTTGGACTAATTGATTAGGAATAGGGAATTCCTGATAACTGAGCACAACCTTGTCTGGATTAGAGACCTCAACCAATTACCTATTCGAGACTTAACTAGATAAAATTAGACCAGTTGTGGATATATTGGCAGTTAGAATGACTAGATGAGACTCTGAGCTAAAAGTGAAAAGAACTTAAGGAAGTTAATTACAATAGGGTAGTTTACCAGCGGCCTTCGCTACTCGAGCACCACTCCTTCGGGGAACTTAAAACCTGATGCCCTAAGGTCGTGTAGATCTGGGAGTCATCGGAGTGGGACTCGCTACATGGGTAGTTGAAGTTGACGTGTTCTAAGCAAACTCGAAATACCCTGAATCTATAAAGAAAATAACTAAGTGCTTAAACATTAAAAATCTAATCACCAAAGCTCAGAACTCAGAAAGTTATCTGTTGTCAGTATGTCTAGCGATAGGTCGAAGTATTATCCGGTAGCAGTTAAGATAATAGTTCATTGTGCTGACTATCTGGTCTAGACTAGTACACACACTACACATCAGGAAGACCCTGTGACTAAGAAAAATGTCCAACCTAGTTGTTGATTTGTTTTCTGCCTGATCATAACAAACTACTAGAGACATTTGAGACCTTGTCATAGCAACCTAACCAATCAGACCTGTGTTAAGAATTGTCTGAAGAATTTTTGGAATAAAAACATGATTAGGAATTTAAGTGACTGCACTACGGTTTAAAATCACTAACTCCATGTAGACTTTGCTTGAGGACAAGCAAAAAGCTAAGTGTGGGGTTATCTGATACGCTAAAATCGTATCACATTTTTAGCATGTTTTTATGTATGTTTTAATGTGAAATTGAGAGTAAATTGACATTAATTGTTTACTATTTACTTGATTTCACGGTTTTTATGATTTTGAAAGTGTCAGGTGAAAAGTAGACGAAAACAGCAAATTCTGGGGCAAAAACGCACTTTTTGGAAATGTTGACCCGGTCAAAGGTCCGGGACGGGCGTCCCGACCCGGTCAAACTGCCAGGACGGGCGTCCTGAACCGGGACGGGCATCCCGAACCTGGTCAACGAATCAGGACGGGCGTCCCGAGCCACCAGAAGCTGTCCCACATCGAATTTTTCAGAATTTTTCACTCCCGGAAGCTGCTATAAATACTCCAGGCCTCCAGCAGTTGAAATCATCCCTCTCCACTCGATCTGAGTCATTAAGTGGTTTCCAGTGTACAGTTTTCCAGTACACAACTCACTCAGAGACTCGGATCTCAGTTTTCTTTCTTATTAGTGTTTTGTTTTAGTTTCTGAGAAATAGTCTCAGATCTTAGGTTTCTATAGATAGGTTCGTTTCCGGTATTCATAGAATACCCGGGGTTTCGTTAGGAGACCCTAAGAGAGCTCTAGGCATTCGAAGAGTCAGTCCACAGGGCTAGGCTTAAGCCCAGGACGTAAGGTAAAGTCTAGCTACTAGGCTGAGGAAGCGTCCTCCGAAGGTTCTGGCGAGCAGAGTCAGGGCGGGCAATACGACGTATACAGCAGTACGCTCTGTAGGCGAGACTAAGTAAAGGGTGATTTCTTTATGGCATCAGTCCCCATACCCCTCTCTTATATGTTTTATTGCTTTGTCCTAAACATCAATTATGAATATCAGATTATGATTTTATGAATAGTTGTTTTGTATGTTTTGAAGTTAGTTTATGTTTTCCGGAAATAGCACCTGCTAAATATTCATTATGTCTGCATGTCTAATGTAAGTCTCTTTTAAACTAAAACTAGGGTTATAGACAATTCCTAACCACGGTCTATTCATACCTGTTAGTTTAACAGCATCAATTAGTATTGGTGTCTGCCATACTAGATAAAATAACGAACGGAACACCCTGTTTGTTAGAGTAGTCTAGGTAGGCTGAGTAGAGAGTTATGCCGACGGTTTTGCGACGAGCAGCATGACCCCGAAGTGACATAGGGTACCGTTCATTGCTGACTTTGGTCCGGGCCGTGAGTAGGGCCGTTTACCTTAACGATGGGGCGGTAGTGTAGAGACCTCAGATGTGGTACACCTTTAGACACAGAACATAGTTGCATTCCAGGCTAAGATGCATCTAAAATACTCGAAGACAGGTCAATCAACATATAGGAACAGTATAGCATAGAATCAGAACTCATCTTTAAAACACTTTTAGGATTAATTAGACTTGAACCTAGTGGAGAATGGATCACCCTCTCATCAAAGTATTTGATGAAGATTGCATAACTAGATCATAAGATAAGAGTTAGGATAAGAGGCTAGTTACTACTAAGCCGTTGCCACTTCCCTGGGAGTACGATAATTTATTTAATAAAATCATAGATACTTTCCAATAGACTAGCTACACGATAGGTACTCTGCCTTAGGTTCTGGCTGATTAAGTGACACCTTAGACACTAAATGTGACAATTAGTCAATCACAGTCCTTAATTATTCATAATCAACATAGGGTAAAATAACACCTATTTAGCATGTCAACCGGAATCGCATCAACAGGGCTGGGCTTAAGCTGGGTATTAAGGTAAAGCCCAGTTACTAGGCTGAGGAAGTGTCCTCCGAAGGTTCTGGTGAGCAGAGTCAGAGGAAGCAATACGACATATACAGCAGTACGCTCTGTGGCGAGACTACGTAAAGGGTGATTTCTTTATGGCATCAGTCCCCATACCCCTCTCTTATATGTTGTTTTTGTTTTTACTCTAAATACTTATTATGAACATCAGATTACGATTTTTATGAATAGTTGTTTTATATGTTGAAGTTGTTATGTGTTTCCAGAAATAGCCACCTGCTAAATATTCACTATGTCTGCATGTTTAATGTGCTCTTTTAAACTAAAGTTAGGGTTATAAATAATTCCTAACCACGGTCTAATCATAACCTATTTAGTTTAACAGGCATCAATTAGTATTGGTGTCTGCCATGCTAGATAAAATAACATGTTGAACACCCTGCCTGTTAAAGTAGTCTAGGTAGGGGCCGAGCTGAGTCTGATTATGCCGGCGGCTAGGGTAAGCGGTATGATCCCCGAAGTGACATAGGGCTTTCATGGATGCCTTCGTCCCGAACCGTGAGTAGGGCCGTCATTAAGGTAGGGCGGTTTATTAGAGACCTCAGATGTGGTACGCCTTTAGACACAAAACATAGTTGCAATCCAGGCTAAGATATATCTAAAATACTCGAGTATAGGTCAATCAACATATAGGAACAGTATAACATAGAATCAGAACTCATCTATAAATCACTTCTAGGATTAATGAGACTGAAACATAGTGGAGAATGAATCACCCTCTCATCAAAGTATTTGATGAAGATTGCATAACTGGATCATAAGATAGGAGTTAGGATAAAAGGCTAGTTACTACTAAGCCGTTGCCACTTCCCTGGGAGTACGATAATTATTTAATAAAATCGTAGATACTTTCCAACAGACTAGCTACACGATAGGTACTCTGCCTTAGGTTCTGGCTGATTAAGTGACACCATAGACTAAATGTGACAATTAGTCAATCACAGTCCTTAATTATTCATAATCAACATAGGGTAAAATAATACCTATTTAGCACGTCAACCGGAATCGCATCAGATTTTTGGCGCCGTTGCCGGGGAAATATCATAATGAATTTAGGATTCCTGATCAAAATTCTAGAGGCTTATGATAGGTAACTGTAGTATCTTAGACTTTAGACCCAACACTTATGTTATACCAGTTAGACAATCAATTTCTGAAATATAGGATTATCATAACTAATTGATTTTAGATATCATCTGAAATTAAGACACTTAGGATAATGAAATTTTAGAAAATTATTCTAAAACCATATTGAGGAAATTTAATTGCTTTCGAAATATAAAAAGAAAAAAAATGTTAAAAATTTAAAATCCCAAAAAGAATGTATCTTTCTTGCTCAACGGTGAGTCGTTCCTTTTCCATATCTCTTGTTTTTTCTAGTTGTTTTCTTAGTTGCTCTTTTTCGTGTTTTTCTTCTTTTATTTAATTTCGAATAAAAATGGAATTGAGGATAAAATATGTTTTCTTCTGAGTTGTAAAATTTTGGCTTAGATTTTTATTGGGAAGAAATTCCATTTTAGAATTTTCTTAGAGTCATACCGGTTTTATTAGGATGAGTTATGAAATAATTTTTTTTCTTAATAGCCAGACCTTTGAATGTTCTATTGAAAAAGGATGTTCCTTTTGTTTTGCTGATAATTGCATGAGATCTTTTAAACCAAAAGGAACTACTGCACCCATTATAACATCACCTGATTGAAATCTACTTTTTGAATGAATATGTGATGTAATGATGTAGTAAGACTTGTTTTAGGACAGAAACATGATAAGAAAGTTCATGTATGATAAATTCCGATCTCATCTGGTTTTATCTAAAAACAATAGGTTTCCTGTGAAAATAATTACATCATAGTAGTCGTGGAACACTTTTCGAAAATAGCCTGAACCACAGGCATTACCTACTAATGATGTTAGAGTCATGTGCAGATTCTAGTTGTTTTCCAAATTCAGAGTGCCGATGTCTTAGGAAGAATTGTTTAGCCTGTGTATCAAATCTGTGAAGTCTGCTAAGTACCACACTCTAGCAGGGATTGCTATGGGAATGAAATACGAACCATTCCAAAAGAGGTAGGAGTAGGTTACTGCAGAATGCTGCTCCAATGGGAAATACATACAATTCCAACTAGAGGAATCATACGGGATTTAGCTGAGGAGTAATTCGGAAGCTGGAAACATTCAGAAGACACCACCACAGCAAAACCCCTACTCGCAGAAGCAATAGATGAGATACTGGCAACAATTAAAGCCAGACCAGTGCAAGCAAGTGATCTACCAAGAGGTAACAACGATCAACAGATATAGAGGAATTTGGTATTGTGTCAGGAGCATAGCAATGGAGGAGCTTGCATTCCCTGCATACCAATCAGCTGTGAGAAACTTCCCCAAGGAAGTCTCAAATACTTGGGCTCAGATCTATACAACTGGAGCCCCTACCACCACAGCTTTGCCAAAACTTCAGGTATCTTTTCTTCCATTCGAGACTTGCATGCCATACCTTCACTAACATTGGCAGGTAGGCACACCAATCCAAAAGTCTCATTCCTAGACACGTTCCTTCTGGACACGTTGCTACGATTACGAGAAACTTTGCAGATGATTCGAGGAAACAGTCCTTGGGGCTTGAGTCATTCCTCACATGGATATGCCACTACCTGGAGCTCGACAATAAAGGATCGGAGTTGACGTCATCCGTTCCAATATCTAGAGCTTGCAGAGTCAAGAACACCTCAGCAATAGCACATGGCTAAGGTGAAGAGCCAATTGACAGATCAAAGAAGACCCTTCTGCTCGCGACATGAAGGGAGTTTTTCTAATCCTCATGATCCTTTACTTTTGTTTTCTTTGTTTTGTGTTCTGTTTTGTTATTTCCATTATCCTTCTTGTTTTATTTTCTCTCTTACCCTTAATTAGTCAAATAAGTGTGGGGTAAGAGTTCTTTATTTTGTTTTCATTTCTTCTCGTTTGCAAATAAGTGTGGGGTAGTAGTTTAGCTATGCATGAACACTGAGGACAGTGTCAGACTTAAGTGTGGGGTAGCAGTGCACGGTGCACTGTAGCAGTTGGCAAAATTTTTGCATGATTTTGCTTGTTTTCCCCGTATTTTCACACTCTTCCAAAAAAAATTTCAAACTTTTTCCGTCTTTCTGACTTCTAAATGCAGTATGATTGGTTAAACAATTGCTTATGTCTATGATATGTAGGTAGTATGTTGTGGTTAGTAGGAGATAATTGATAACTATTGCTGAACCCATTGATTAGAAGTAGGTAATTCCTGATAATTGAGCACAACTTAGTCTGGATTAGAGACCTCAACCAATTACCTTTTCAAAACTTAACTAGATAAAATTAGACCAGTTGCAGGATGCATTGACAATTGGAATGACTAGATGAGACTCTGAGCCAAAAGTGAAAAAGAAAATGAGCTAATTAAAATAGGGTAGTTTTCCAGCGGCCTTCGCTACTCGAGCACCACTCCTTCGGGGAACTTAAAGCCTGATGCCCTAAGGTCGGGTAGATCTAGGAGTCATCGGAGTGGGACTCGCTACATGGGTAGTTGAAGTTGACATGTTCTAAGCAGACTCAAAATACCCTATAAAATCTATAAACGAAAGGAATCAATAAATGCTAAATGATAGAATCTGATCACCAAAGCTCAGAACTCCGAAAGTTATCTGTTGTCAGTATGTCTAGCGATAGGTCGAAGTGTTATCTGGTAATAGTTAAGACAAGAGTTTATTGTGTTGACTATCTAGTCTTGACTAGTACACACACTACACATCAGGAAGACCTTATGACTAAGAGAAGAGTTCAACCTAGTTGTTAAATTATTTTCTGCTCAATCCTAACAATCTACTAGAGACATTTGAGACCTTGTCATAGCAACCTAACCAGTCAGACCTGTGTTAAGAATTATCTGAATAATTTTTGGAATAAAAACATGACTAGAAATTTAACTAACTGCACATATGATTTAGAATCACTAACTTCAGGTAGACTTTGCTTGAGGACAAGCAAAAAGCTAAGTGTGGGGTTATCTGATACGCGAAAACCATATACCTTTTTTAGCATGTTTTTATGTATGATTTAGGGTGAAATTGATAGGAAATCGATCTTAATTGATTGTTATTTACTCAATTTCACAGTTTTTATGATTTTGGAAGTGTTAGGTGCAAAGTAGACGAAAACAGCAAATTTTGGGGCAAAAACGCAATTTTTGGAAATGTTGACTCGGTCAAAGGTCCGGGACGGGCGTCCCGACCTGGTCAATAGACCAGGACGGGCGTCCCAATCCGGGACGGGTGTCCCGAGCCGCCAGAAGCTGTCCCACATCGAATTTTTCAGAGATTTTCACTCCGGGAAGCTGCTATAAATACCCCAGGCCTCCAGCAGTTGAATTCATTCCTCTCCACTCGATCTGAGTCATTTAGTGGTGTCTAGTGTACAATTCTCTCGTACACAACTCACTCAGAGACTCGGATCTCAGTTTCTTTCTTATTAGTGTTTTGTTTTAGTTTCTGAGAAATAGTCTCAGATCTTAGGTTTCTATAGATAGGTTCGTTTCCGGTGTTCATAGAATACCCAGGATTTCGTTAGGAGATCCTAAGAGGGCTCTAGGCGTTCGAAGAGTCAGTCCACAAGGCTGGGCTTAAGCTAGGTATTAAGGTAAAGCCCAGTTACTAGGCTGAGGAAGCGTCCTCCGAAGGTTCTGGTGAGCAGAGTCAGAGGAAGCAGTACGACATATACAGCAGTACGCTCTGCGGCGAGACTACGTAAAGGGTGATTTCTTTATGACATCAGTCCCCATACCCCTCTCTTATATGTTGTTATTGTTTTTACTCTAAATACTTATTATGAACATCAGATTACGATTTTTATGAATAGTTGTTTTATATGTTGAAGTTGTTATGTTTTTCCGGAAATAGCCACCTGCTAAATATTCACTATGTCTGCATGTTTAATGTGCTCTTTTAAACTAAAGTTAGGGTTATAGACAATTCCTAACCACGGTCTAATCATAACCTGTTTAGTTTAACAGGCATCAATTAGTATTGGTGTCTGCCATGCTAGATAAAATAACATGTTGAACACCCTGCCTGTTAAAGTAGTCTAGGTAGGGGCCGAGCTGAGTCCGATTATGCCGGCGGCTAGGGCAAGCGGTATGATCCCCGAAGTGACATAGGGCTTTCATGGATGCCTTCGTCCCGAACCGTGAGTAGGGCCGTCATTAAGGTAGGGCGGTTTATTAGAGACCTCGGATGTGGTACGCCTTTAGACACAGAACATAGTTGCAATCCAGGCTAAGATATATCTAAAATACTCGAATATAGGTCAATCAACATATAGGAACAGTATAACATAGAATCAGAACTCATCTATAAAGCACTTCTAGGATTAATGAGACTGAAACCTAGTGGAGAATGAATCACCCTCTCATCAAAGTATTTGATGAAGATTGCATAACTGGATCATAAGATAGGAGTTAGGATAAAAGGCTAGTTACTACTAAGCCGTTGCCACTTTCCTGGGAGTACGATAATTATTTAATAAAATCGTAGATACTTTCCAACAGACTAGCTACACGATAGGTACTCTGCCTTAGGTTCTGGCTGATTAAGTGACACCATAGACTAAATGTGACAATTAGTCAATCACAGTCCTTAATTATTCATAATCAACATAGGGTAAAATAATACCTATTTAGCACGTCAACCGGAATCGCATCAGCACCGTTGCCGGGGACATATCATAATGAATTTAGGATTCCTGATCAAAATTCTAGAGGCTTATGATAGGTAACGTAGTAACCTAGACTTTAGACCCAACACTTATGTTATACCAGTTAGACAATCAATTTCCGAACTATAGGGTTATCATAACTAATTAATTTTAGATGTTATCTGGAATTAAGACATTTAGGATAATCAAAGTTTAGAAAATTATTCTAGAACCATATTGAGGGAATTTAATTGCTTTCAAAATATTAAAAGAAATTTTTTTTTTAAATTCAAAAATCCGAAAAAATTGTACTTTTTCTTGTTTAATGGTAAGTTATTCTCTTTTCCCTATCTTTTGTGTTTTCTCCTTGTGAGTGTTTGTTTTGTTTTCTCTTCTTCCAAGTTTTAAGTTTTCACTTTCCCTGTAACCCACTAACCAGTTTGCTCAGGCTAAAACGTGTTCTTCTCTGTAGTTGCATGACTCGATCTTCAGAAGCTAACCTTGAAACACCAGTTGAGAATCCTGAACGAATCATTCTCACAGCTAATAGACGAAGAACAGAAATGGCTGTTGAAAGACCTACCCTTGAATCCTACATCCAGCCACAGACTATCCTAGTCTCATCTGCCATCCGAATCCCTGGGAACCCTCGCTATGATCTTAAACCAAATGTGATCCAGCTAATTATAAATCGAGTTCAGTTTGGAGGAACTGCAGCCGAGAATCCGCTGGAACACCTATCTGATTTCTCTTCTCTCTGCGAAGGCCTCAAGGGAGATCATACTGCAGAAATAACTAAACTCAACCTTTTTCCCTACTCACTTAGGGACAGAGCTAAGAGATGGTTGGCCCAGCTACCTACTAACTCCATCACCTCTTGGGACGAGTTAAGCAAAGCCTTCCTAGAAGAGTACTACTCTGCAGCAAGAGTCCTAGAATATCGAAGGGCTCTGTCTAGTTTCACTCAAGCTGCTGATGAGACAGTGATCGAAGCTTGGGACAGATTCAAGGAGCTACTCAGGCTCTGCCCCCAACATGGACTTACCGAGGCATTGCTGATTCAGCAATTTTACGGGGGTATGTCAGACATGGGTAAGCAAATTCTTGATGGACTCAATCCCCAGAGCGGTTTCAATGGAATGAGTGATGTAGATGCTAGAAACGCTCTGGAGAGACTCTACAGGAACAGCAAGAATTGGCGCACAAGTGGCCGAGCTAAGAAGCAACCAGTAAATGCGGTCGTTGCCTCCACTGATGATCAATTTGAGGCACTGAAGGCCAGCATTACTAATCAGCTGAATGCTTTCCAACAAGGGAAAAGCATTCAGTCAGTATACCAAGTCTGCGAATTTTGCCAAGGACCACATTTCAGTGGGGATTGTTATGGTAATGGGATATTAACTATCCAGAAGATATGGAACAAGTGGACGCAGTGAATTCTGCTCCTATAGGAAATACCTACAATCCCACTTGGAAGAACCATCCGGGATTTAGCTGGAGAAACAATCCCGGGACTACTAACTTCCAGAAAAGAGTACCTCAGCAACTGCCATATCCGCAGAACCAGCAAGTCGCTCTGCCTGCACCAAGGAACTACATCGTTCCAGCTGACCCCATGCAAGAATTCAGAGACATGCTGAAGAGCATTTCCGACTCCAACAAGGAAATGATAGAGTCCAACAGAAAGATTCAGGAAGCTCACGCAGAAAGAATCCAGCAGAACGAGAATAGACAGAAGCAGACCGAGCAAACAATCAGAAACACACAAGCTGCTATACAAACTTTAGAGAGGCAAATGGGTCACTATCCACCCATTTCTCTCACAGGTCCCAGGGAACGCTACCAAGCAACACTGAGACCAACCCTCAAACTGAATGCAAGACCATCACTCTAAGATCTGGTAAAATTCTATCTCCATCTCCACCCAAACCATCTGACCCTCCTATTCTTGTGCAGGAACCAGAAGAAGGCTCCAAGGACCCAACGCCGACGGATGTCGAATCGAAGTAGCAAGGAAAGGGAAGACGGAGTTTATTCCTGAGTACCGGCCAAAAGTACCTTACCCTGCCAGACTTATGCACAATAAAGATAAGGAGCAATTTGAAAAGTTTCTTAGAATTTTAGTCAGATTCATGTTAATTTACCTTTACTTGATGTTATTTCTGAAATGCCAAAGTATGCTAAGTTTTTAAAAGAAGTTGTTAGTAATAAAAGAAAATTTGACATGGACAAGGTGGTTCTTAATGAAGAATGTTCGGCGGTTCTGTTGAATAAACTACCGTCTAAACAGAAAGATCCTGGTTGTTTTACCTTGCCATGTACAATTGGAAATATTACTAACATGCATGCATTAGCAGACTTAGGAGCTAGTATTAATCTTATGCCATCTAGTTTATTTGATAAATTAGGATTGCATGATTTGAAAACGACTAGGATGTGCATACAACTTGCAGATAGGACAGTCAAAATCCCCAAGGGAATAATTGAAGATCTCTTAGTAAAGGTCGGAAAATTTGTATTTCCTGTGGATTTCGTTGTCATGGACATGAATGGGGAAGGAGGAGTGCCCCTGATCCTAGGTCGACCATTTCTAGCTACCTCAAAAGCATTAATAGACGTCAGTAATGGTCAAATCAAGTTAAGGGTAGGAAATGATGACATCACTTTTGATCTAAATGAGACCCTTAGGTATCCCATGCATTTAGATGATACTTGTTTTTGTGTGGATGCCATGGAACACTTGATTGCAATTAACGTGACAGACCTATGCTCAAACTATCAAGTTCTAAGTGAGGACTCCCTAGAATTAGAGGAGCCTGAACTTAGCTCTTCTGAAAATGAAATTACTTCTGATAGTTTCACTGAGATAGGTGATGAGAGAAAGAAAACGAACCTCGTTTGAAGATCCACCAGACTTGGAGCTGAAGGAACTGCCCACTCATCTGTGCTACGAATTCCTAGATGACAACAAGAAACTTCCCATTATTCTTGCAGCTGATCTGACTGCAGAACAAAGGAAGCTGACTGTGGACATGTGCAGAAAGCATAGAAGAGCCTTTGCCTACAAAATTGCAGATACCAGGTATTAATCCAAGCTTTTGTTCGCATAAGATTCTTCTAGAAAATGAGTATAAGCCATGTGTGCAACCTCAAAGGAGGTTGAATCCTAATGTGTGTGATGTTGTTAAGAAAGAAGTCATTAAACTGTTAGATGCAGGACTTATCTACCCTATCTCAGATAGTGAGTGGGTAAGCCCGGTGCAGGTAGTACCTAAGAAAGGCGGTATAACAGTTGTTAGGAATGAGCATAATGAACTAATCCCTACAAGAACTGTAACTGGTCATCGTGTATGCATAGACTATAGAAAACTAAATACGGCCACACGAAAAGATCACTTTCCCCTTCCTTTTATTGACCAAATGTTAGAAAGATTATCTGGACACATGTTTTATTGCTTTCTTGATGGGTTTTCTGGTTATTTTCAAATTCCTATTTCCCCTGAGGACCAGCATAAAACTACTTCACATGCCCTTTTGGAACATTTGCATATAGAAGGATGCCTTTTGGTTTGTGTAATGCACCTGCTACATTTCAACGTTGTATGACTGCTATCTTTGAGGACATGTTAGGAAAATCTATGGAAGTTTATGGATGACTTTTCTGTTTTTGGTAATTCATTTGAGGTTTGTCTAAAGAACTTGGAGTTAATGTTGAAACGTTGTATAAAATCTAACCTGGTTTTAAATTGGGAAAAATGCCACTTCATGGTAAAAGAGGGAATCGTTTTAGGACATAAGATCTCACACCTAGGTATGGAAGTAGACAAGGCAAAAATTGAAGTTATTTCAAAACTACCTCCTCCCAAAAATGTGAGAGCCGTTAGGAGTTTTTTGGGACACGCTGGCTTTTATCGTAGGTTTATAAAAGATTTTTCATTAATAGCCAGGCCGTTGACCAATTTACTCGGAAAAGATGTTCCATTTGTCTTTGATGAGAAATGTCTAAAAGCTTTTAATAGACTTAAGGAACTCTTAACTACTGCACCTATCATGACGTCACCAGACTGGAGTCTACCTTTTGAGCTTATGTGTGATGCTAGTGACTATGCAGTAGGAGTAGTTTTAGGACAAAGACATGATAAGAAATTTCATGTAATATATTATGCTAGTAAAACCTTAACTGATGCTCAGGAAAATTACACTACGACAGAAAAGGAATTATTAGCAGTAGTATATGCATTTGATAAGTTTCGATCTTATCTAGTCCTGTCTAAAACTATTGTTTATACTGATCATTCTGCACTAAAATACTTGTTCAATAAAACCGACGCAAAACCAAGATTGATTAGATGGGTTTTATTGCTTCAAGAATTTGACATAGAAATTCGGGATAAGAAAGGGGCAGAAAACTTAGCCGCAGACCACTTGTCTAGGCTAGAAAATCCGACCCTAGAAAGCCATTGATGAGACAATCATATCTGATAAATTCCGGATGAGAATTTATGTTTTTGCTTTCTCACCCCCTTGGTTTGCAGATATAGCAAATTACTTGGCAGCCCGGACTCTACCTAGTGATATCACTGCTCAACAAAGAAAAAAGTTCTTTGCTGACCTGAAATATTACTATTGGGAAGATCCTTTTCTATTTCGAATATGTGCAGATCAGATGATCAGAAGGTGTGTATCTCAAGAAGAAGGTTTCCAAATTCTGGAACATTGTCACTGCGGACCAACATGCGGTCACTTAGCTGCAGCTAATACCGCCCGAAAAGTATTAGAAGCAGGCTTTTACTGGCCTACCATATTCAAAGACAACGCAGCATTTATAGGATCGTGCGACGCCTGTCAGAAAGCGGGAACCATATCTTCTCGAGACAGTCTACCCCAACAGGTACTCCAAAGTGTAGAAATATTTGATATATGGGGTATAGACTTCATGGGTCTGTTTCCTCCTTTTGGTATGAAGTACATCATAGTAGCTGTAGAATATTTTTCAAAATGGCCTGAGGCACAGGCCCTACCTACTAATGATTCTAGAGCCGTATGCAGATTCCTCAAGCAGATTTTTGCCAGATTTGGATGCCCGAAAACCTTAATCAGTTATCGAGGTACGCACTTCTGCAACTCTCAACTGCAGAATGTGCTCCATCATTACGGAGTTCAGCATCGCGTTTCCACAGCCTACCACCCCTAAACCAATGGGCAGGCTAAGGTAACCAATAGGGGAATAAAAAGAATCTTAGAAAAGACTGTGGGTGTTAACCGTAAGGATTGGGCCAATAAGCTGGAGGATGCATTATGGGCCTTCCGTATAGCATACAAGACCACTACGGGATTCTCACCTTATCGACTTGTCTATGGAAAAGCATGCCAACTTCCAGTTGAACTCGAACATAGAGCTTACTGGGCATTACAAAAATGCAATCTCAATGAAAACTTAACTAAGGAATACCGGATTCTACAACTGAATGAATTGGATGAGTGGAGGCTCAAAGCCTATGAAAATTCACATCAGTTCAAGATGACAAGTAAACTCCGGCATGACAGACGACTCAGAGCCTAGAAAAATTTTGAACCAGGAGACAAGGTATTATTGTACAACTCACGTTTAAAATTTTTCCCAGGAAAGCTGCGTAGCTGTTGGTCAAGACCATTCACAATCACGAAAGTGTCACCTTTCGGAGCATGTGACATCATGGATTCTGATGGCATTATTCAAAAAGTAAACAGACAACGCCTGAAGATTTACAGAGAGTCGTTTGACTCGTCCGAGCAGACTGTGTACTTCACAAAATAAGGGAGTATCTCTTTCATTTTATTTCATGTTTTGTTATTTCTTTCAGTACTCTATGTTCTTTCTTACCCGTAGTTAGTTGAATAAGTGTGGGGTAAGAATTCTTTGTGTTAGTTTGTTTTATTTCTTATTTTCAAATAAGTGTGGGGTAGCTAGATATGCATGAACACTGAGGACAGTGCCAGACTTAAGTGTGGGGTAGCAGTGCACGGTGTACTATAGCAGTTTGCAAAATTTTTTCATGTTTTTGCTTGTTTTCCCCGTATTTTCACACCCTTCCAAAAGTTTTTCAAAATTTTTCCATCTTTCAGACTTCTAAATGCAGTATGCTTGGTTAAACAATTGCTTATGTCTATGATATGTAGGTAGTATGTTATGGTTAGTAGGAGATAATTGATAGCTATCTTGGACTAATTGATTAGGAATAGGGAATTCCTGATAACTGAGCACAACCTTGTCTGGATTAGAGACCTCAGCCAATTGCCTGTACGAGACTTAACTAGATAAAATTAGACTAGTTGTGGATATATTGGCAGTTAGAATGACTAGATGAGACTCTGAGCTAGAAGTGAAAAGAAATTAAAGGAAGTTAATCAAATAAGGGTAGTTTGCCAGCGGCCTTCGCTATTCGAGCACCACTCCTTCGGGGAACTTAAAGCCCGATGCCCTAAGGTCGTGTAGATCTGGGAGTCATCGGAGTGGGACTCGCTACGTGTCCTAAGCAGACTCAAAATACCCTGAATCTATAAAGAAAACAACTAAATGCTAAAACATTAAAAATCTGATCACCAAAGCTCAGAACTCAAAAAGTTGTTTGTTGTTAATATGTCTAGCGATAGGTCGAAGTGTTATCTGGTAGTAGTTAATACAACAGTACATTGTGTTGACTATCTGGTCTGGACTAGTACACACACTACACATCAGGAAGACCCTGTGACTAAGAAAAAAAGTTCAACCTAGTTGTTGATTTGCTTTCTGCCTAATCATAACAAGCTACTAAAAACATCTGAGACCTTGTCATATCAACCTAACCAGTCAGACCTGTATTAAGACTTGTCTGAAGAATTTTTGGAATAAAAACATGACTAGGAATTTAAGTAACTTCAGGTAGACTTTGCTTGAGGACAAGCAAAAAGCTAAGTGTGGGGTTATCTGATACGTGAAAATCGTATCACCTTTTTAGCATGTTTTTATGTATGAATTTGGGTGAAATTGAGGGTAATTTGATCTTGATTGTTCATTATTTACTTAATTTCACAGTTTTTATGATTTTGGAAGTGTCAGGTGAAAAGTAGACGAAAACAGCAAATTTTGGGGCAAAAAAGAAATTTTTGGAAATATTGACTTAGTCAACGGGCCAGGACGGGCGTCCCGAACCCGGGACGGGCATCCAGGACTCGGGACGGGCGTCTTGACCTGGTCAACAGATCAGGACGGGAATCCCGAACCCCCAGATCCAGTCCCACATAGAATTTTTGCTGAAAATTCACCCCGGGAAGCTACTATAAATACCCCAGGCCTCCAGCAGTTGAAATCATTCCTCTCCACTCGATCTGAGTCATTAAGTGGTTTCTAGTGTACAATTCTCTATTACACAACTCACTCAGAGACTCGGATCTCAGTTTTATTTCTTGTTAGTGTTTTGTTTTAGTTTATTGAGAAATAGTCTCAGATCTTAGGATTCTATAGATAGGTTCGTTTCTGGTATTCATAGAATACCCGGGATTTCGTTAGGAGATCCTAAGAGGGCTCTAGGCGTTCGAAGAGTCAGTCCACAGGGCTGTGCTTAAGCTGGGTATTAAGGTAAAGCCCAGTTACTAGGCTGAGGAAGCGTCCTCCGACGGTTCTGGCGAGCAGAGTCGGGTCAAGCAATACGACATATACAGCAGTACGCTCCATCGGCGAGACTTCATAAAGGGTGAATTTTTTATGGCATCGGTCCCCCTGTTCCTCTCTTATATGTTGATATTGTGTTTGTCCAAATAACTGTTTGAATACCAGATTATGTTTTTATGAATATTTGTGATATATGTTGAAGTTATTATGTTTTTCTAGAAATGGCCACCTGCTTAAATATCCATTATGTCTGCATGTCTATCGCCGTTCTTTTAAACTGAAATTAGGGTTATAGACAATTTCTAACCACGGTCTATTGATAACCTATTTAGTTTAACAGGCATCAATTAGTATTGATGTCTGTCATACTAGATAAAATAATTTGCGGAACACCCCGTTGGTTGAAAGTAGTCTAGGTAGGCTGAGTTGAGTGTTATGCCAGCGGTTATGAGACGAGCAGTATGATCCCCAAAGTGACATAGGGCGGTCATTGCTGACTTTAGTCCGAGCCGTGAGTAGGGCCGTTACCCTTAACGATGGGGCGGTAGCGTAGAAACTCAGATGTGGTAGCCTTTAGACACAGAACATAGTTGCAATCCAGCCCAAGACATGTCTAAAATACTCGAATATAGGTCAATCAACGTATAATAACAGTATAACATAAAATCAGGATCTCATCTTTAAAACACTTTCAGGTTTGGCTAGACTTAAACCTAGTGATGCGGTTTCTGACCGATATGCTAAATAGGTGTTATTTTACCCTATGTTGATTATGAATAATTAAGGACTGTGATTGACTAATTGTCACATTTAGTCTTTATGGTGTCACTTAATCAGCCAGAACCTAAGGCAGAGTACCTATCGTGTAGCAAGTCTATTGGAAAGTATCTACGATTTTATTAATTTAATTATCGTACTCCCAGGGAAGTGGCAACGGCTTAGTAGTAATGATGCGGTTTCCGACCGATGCGCTAAATAGGTGTTATTTTACCCTATGTTGATTATGAATAATTAAGGACTGTGATTGACTAATTGTCACATTTAGTCTCTATGGTGTCACTTAATCAGCCAGAACCTAAGGCAGAGTACCTATCGTGTAGCTAGTCTGTTGGAAAGTATCTACGATTTTATTAAATAAATATCGTACTCCCAGGGAAGTGGCAACGGCTTAGTAGTAACTAGCCTTTCTTCCTAACTCTTATCTTATAATCCAGTTATGCAATCTTCATCAATAATTTTGATGAGAGGGTGATTCATTCTCCACTAGGTTTAAGTCTAGCTAAACCTGAAAGTGTTTGAAAGATTAGATCCTGATTTTATGTTATACTGTTACTATACGTTGATTGACCTATATTCGAGTGTTTTAGACATGTCTTGGCCTGGATTGCAATTATGCTCTGTGTCTAAAGGCTACCACATCTGAGTTTCTACGCTACCGCCCCACCGTTAAGGGTAACGGCCCTACTCACGGCTGGGACTAAAGTCAGCAATGACCGCCCTATGTCACTTTGGGGATCATACTGCTCGTCGCATAACCGCCGGCATAAAACTCTACTCAGCCTACCTAGACTACTTTCAACCAACGGGGTGTTTCGCAGATTATTTTATCTGGTATGGCAGACACCAATACTAATTGATGTCTGTTAAACTAAACAGGTTATGAATAGACCGTGGTTAGGAATTGTCTATAAACCTAATTTCAGTTTAAAAGAACGGCAATAAACATGCAGACATAATGGATATTTAAGCAGGTGGCCATTTCTAGAAAAACATAATACTTCAACATAAATAACAAATATTCATAAAAACATAATCTGGTATTCAAACAGTTATTTGGACAAACACAATAACAACATATAAGAGAGGGACAGGGGGACCGATGCCATAAAGAATTCACCCTTCACGAAGTCTCGCCGATGGAGCGTACTGCTGTATATGCCGTATTGTTTGACCCGACTCTGCTCGCCAGAACCGTCGGAGGACGCTTCTTCAGCCTAGTAGCTAGACTTTACCTTACATCCTGGGCTTAAGCCTAGCCCTGTGGACTGACTCTTCGAACGCCTAGAGCCATCTTAGGATCTCCTAACGAAATCCCGGGTGTTCTATGAACACTAGAAACGAACCTATCTATAGAAACCTAAGATCTGAGACTATTTCTCAGAAACTAAAACAAAACACTAACAAGAAAGAAAACTGAGATCCGAGTCTCTGAGTGAGTTGTGTACTAGAGAATTGTACACTGGACACCACTAAATGACTCAGATCGAGTGGAGAGGAATGAATTCAACTGCTGGAGGCCTGGGGTATTTATAGCAGCTTCCCGGAGTGAAAATCTCTGAAAAATTCGATGTGGGACAGCTTCTGGCGGGTCGGGACGCCCGTCCCTGGTTCGGGACGCCCGTCCCGGACCTTTGATCGAGTCAACATTTCCAAAAATTGCGTTTTTGCCCCAAAATTTGCTGTTTTCGTCTACTTTGCACCTGAAACTTCCAAAATCATAAAAACTGTGAAATCAAGTAAATAATAAACAATTAATGTCAATTTACTCTCGATTTGACATTAAAACATACATAAAAACATGCTAAAAATGTGATACGATTTTCGCGTATCAGATAACCCCACACTTAGCTTTTTGCTTGTCCTCAAGCAAAGTCTACATGGAGTTAGTGATTCTAAACCGTAGTGCAGTCACTTAAATTCCTAGTCATGTTTTTATTCCAAAAATTCTTCAGACAATTCTTAACACAGGTCTGATTGGTTAGGTTGCTACGACAAGGTCTCAAATGTCTCTAGTAGCTTGTTATGATCAGGCAGAAAACAAATCAACAACTAGGTTGGACTTTTTTCTTAGTCACAGGGTCTTCCTGATGTGTAGTGTGTGTACTAGTCTAGACCAGATAGTCAACACAATGAACTCTTATCTTAACTGCTACCAGATAATACTTCGACCTATCGCTAGACACACTGACAACAGATAACTTTCTGAGTTCTGAGCTTTGGTGATAAGATTTTTAATGTTTTAGCACTTAGTTATTTTCTTTATGGATTCAGGGTATTTTGAGTCTGCTTAGAACACGTCAACTTCAACTACCCATGTAGCGAGTCCCACTCCGATGACTCCTAGATCTATACGACCTTAGGGCATCAGGCTTTAAGTTCCCCGAAGGAGTGGTGCTCGAGTAGCGAAGGCCGCTGGCAAACTACCCTTATTTGATTAACTTCTTTTGTTTCCTTTCACTTTTAGCTCAGAGTCTCATCCAGTTATTCTAATTGTCAAAACGTCCACAACTGGTCTAATTTCATCTAGTTCAGTCTTGAAAAGGTAATTGGTTGAGGTCTCTAATCCAGACAAAGCTGTGCTCAGTTATCAGGAATTCCCTATTCCTAATCAATTAGTCCAAGATAGCTATCAACTATCTCCTACTAACCATAGCATACTACCTACATATCATAGACATAAGCAATTGTTTAACCAAGCATACTGCATTTAGAAGTCTGAAAGACGGAAAAAGTTTGAAAAACATTTTGGAAGGGTGTGAAAATACGTGAAAATAAGCAAAATCATGCGAAAAAATTTTCACTCTGCTACAGTGCACCGTGCACTGCTACCCCACACTTAAGTCTGGCACTGTCCTCAGTGTTCATGCATATCTAATTACCCCACACTTATTTGAAAAATAAGAAACAAGAACAAAACAAAGAACTCTTACCCCACACTTATTCGACTAACTAAGGGTAAGAGAGAAAATAAAACAACCAAAGAAATAACAAAACAGGACACCACACAAAGAAAATAAAAGTAAAGGAACATGAGGATTAGAAAAACTCCCTTCATGTCGCGAGCAGAAGGGTCTTCTCTGGTCTGTCAATTGGCTCTTCACCTTAGCCATGTGCTATTGATGAGGCATTCTTGACTCTGTAAGCACTAGATATTGTAACGGATGATGTCAGCTTCGATCCTTCATTGTCGAGCTCCAGGTAGTGGCCTATTCATTTGATGAATGGCTCGAGCCCTACGGTCTACTTCCTCGAATCATTTGTAAGATTTCTCACAATCATAGCACCGTGGCCAGGAGTAACGTGTCTAGGAATGAGACTTCTTGGGATTTGTGTGCCTTCTTGCCACTGTTAGTAAAGGTATGGCATGCAAGTCTCGACTGGAAGAAAAGATACCTGAAGTTTTGGCGAAGCTGTGGTGGTAGGGGGCTCCAGTTGTGTAGATCTGGGCCCAAGTATTTGAGACTTCCTCGGGGAAGTTTCTCACAGCTGATTGGTATGCATGGAATGCAAGCTCCTCCATTGCTATGCTCCCGACGCAATGCCAAATTCCTCTATATCTGTCGTCCTTTCGTTACCTCTTGGTAGATCACTTGCTTGCACTGGTCTGGCTTTAATTGTTGCCAGTATCTCATCTATTGATTCTGCGAGTGTAGGTTTTGCTGTGGTGGTGTCTTCTGAAAGTTTCCAGCTTCCGAATTACTCCTCAGCTAAATCCCATATGATTCCTCCAACTGGGATTGTATGCATTTCCCATTGGAGCAGCATTCTGCAGTAACCTACTCCTACCTCTTTTGGAATGGTCAGTCATTCCCATAGCAATCCCTACTAAAGTGTGGTACTTAGCAGACTTCACAGGTTTGATACACAGGCTGAACATTTCTTCCTAAGACATCGGCACACTGAATCTGGAAAACAACTAGAATCTGCACATGACTTTAACAGCATTAGTAGGTAATGCTTGTGGTTCAGGCCATTTTGAAAAATGTTCCACGACTACTATGATGTAATTATGTTCAAAAGAAGAAAGAGAAAAGGATTCGAAATACCCCTGATATCAACGGTTGCAACATTCTGTGTACGTCGCTGGGGTAGATGATCTCTGGAAGATGTGTTACCTGTTATTTGGCAAGCATCGCAGGACTGTATCAGAGATACAAAATCCTTGAATATGGTGGGTCAACAAGATCCTGCTTTCAACACTCTCCGGACAGTGTTGATAGCCATCAATTGGTCTCCCGTAGATTCTTTAGGGCAATGCTCTAAAATCTTGTGTCCTTCGTCTTCTGAGACACATCTTCTGATCAACTGATCTGCAAAAATTTGAAATAGAAGAGAAACTGCCCAATAGTAATATTTCAAATCAGCAAAGAATTTCTTCTTTTGCTGATAAGTCATATCACTTGGAACTTATTCAGTGACTAGATAATTTGCAATAAACCACAGATGAGAATTATTATACATAGCAAACAATGCAAATAAGTTTTCATCCAAAACTTTATCAGTATTATACTAGCCTCTACCTCGGGGTTTTCTAATCTAGACCAATGGTTTGCTTTCTAGATTTTCAACCCTTTTTCTTACCCCTTCATTCTATATCAAACTCAAGTAACAATAAAATCTAACTTAATCAATTATGGTTCAGTATCAGTTTTATTGAACACAGACATCTCAGAGTGATCAGTGTAACCTATTGTTTTTAGACAAGACTAGATAAGATTAGGATTTATCATACATGAACTTTCTTATCATGTTTATGTCTAAAACAATTCTTACTACATCACATATTCATTCAAAAAGCAGATATCAATCAGGTGATGTCATAATGGGTGCAATAATTCCTTTTGGTTTTAAAAATTCTCATGCAATCATCAGCAAAACAAAAGGAACATCCTTTTTCCAATAGAACATTCAAAGGTCTGGCTATTAAGGAAAAACTATTTCATAACTCATCCTAATAAGGCCGGCATGACTCTAAGAAAATAAAGTTTCTTCCCGATAAAAATCTAAGCCAACATTTTACAACTCAGAAGAAAATATATTTTATCCTCATTTCCATTTTTATTTCTTCGAAATTAAATAAAGGAAAAAAACACGAAAAAGAGCAACTAAGAAAACAACTAGAAAAACAAGAGATATGGAAAAGGAACAACTCACCGTTGAGCATGAAAGGTACATTCTTTTTGGGATTTTAAATTTTTGACATTTTTTTTCTTTTTATGTTGAAAGCAGGTAAATTTCCTTAATATGGTTTTAGAATAATTTTCTAAAATTTGATTATCCTAAGTGTCTTAATTCCAGATAACATCTAAAATTAATTAGTTATGATAATCCTATATTTCGGAAACTGATTGTCTAACTAGCATAAAACAAGTGTTAGGTCTAAAGTCTAGGTTACTACCGTTACCGATCATAAGTATCTAGAATTTTGATCAGTGTCTAGAATTTTGATCAGGAGTCCTAAATTCATTATGATATTTCCCCGGCAACGGCGCCAAAAATCTGATGGGGTTTCCGACCGATGCGCTAAATAGGTGTTATTTTACCCTATGTTGATTATGAATAATTAAGGACTGTGATTGACTAATTGTCACATTTAGTCTCTATGGTGTCACTTAATCAGCCAGAACCTAAGGCAGAGTACCTATCGTTTAGCTAGTCTGTTGGAAAGTATCTACGATTTTATTAAATAAATATCGTACTCCCAGGGAAGTGGCAACGGCTTAGTAGTAACTAGCCTTTCTTCCTAACTCTTATCTTATAATCCAGTTATGCAATCTTCATCAATAATTTTGATGAGAGGGTGATTCATTCTCCACTAGGTTTAAGTCTAGCTAAACCTGAAAGTGTTTTAAAGATTAGATCCTGATTTTATGTTATACTGTTACTATACGTTGATTGACCTATATTCGAGTGTTTTAGACATGTCTTGGCCTGGATTGCAATTATGCTCTGTGTCTAAAGGCTACCACATCTGAGTTTCTACGCTACCTACCGCCCCGTTAAGGGTAACGGCCCTACTCACGGCTCGGACTAAAGTCAGCAATGACCGCCCTATGTCACTTTGGGGATCATACTGCTCGTCGCATAACCGCCGGCATAAAACTCTACTCAGCCTACCTAGACTACTTTCAACCAACGGGGTGTTCCGCAGATTATTTTATCTAGTATGGCAGACACCAATACTAATTGATGTTGTTAAACTAAACAGGTTATGAATAGACCGTGGTTAGGAATTGTCTATAACCCTAATTTCAGTTTAAAAGAACGGCAATAAACATGCAGACATAATGGATATTTAAGCAGGTGGCCATTTCTAGAAAAACATAATACTTCAACATAAATAACAAATATTCATAAAAACATAATCTGGTATTCAAACAGTTATTTGGACAAACACAATAACAACATATAAGAGAGGGACAGGGGGACCGATGCCATAAAGAATTCACCCTTCACGAAGTCTCGCCGATGGAGCGTACTGCTGTATATGCCGTATTGTTTGACCCGACTCTGCTTGCCAGAACCGTCGGAGGACGCTTCCTCAGCCTAGTAGCTAGACTTTACCTTACATCCTGGGCTTAAGCCTAGCCCTGTGGACTGACTCTTCGAACGCCTAGAGCCCTCTTAGGATCTCCTAACGAAATCCCGGGTGTTCTATGAACACTAGAAACGAACCTATCTATAGAAACCTAAGATCTGAGACTATTTCTCAGAAACTAAAACAAAACACTAACAAGAAAGAAAACTGAGATCCGAGTCTCTGAGTGAGTTGTGTACTAGAGAATTGTACACTGGACACCACTAAATGACTCAGATCGAGTGGAGAGGAATGAATTCAACTGCTGGAGGCCTGGGGTATTTATAGCAGCTTCCCGGAGTGAAAATCTCTGAAAAATTCGATGTGGGACAGCTTCTGGCGGCTCGGGACGCCCGTCCTGGTCTGTTGACGCCCATCCCTGGTTCGGGACGCCCGTCCCGGACCTTTGACTGAGTCAACTTTTCCAAAAATTGCGTTTTTGCCCCAAAATTTGCTGTTTTCATCTACTTTGCACCTGAAACTTCTAAAATCATAAAAACTGTGAAATCAAGTAAATAATAAACAATTAATGTCAATTTACTCTCGATTTCACATTAAAACATACATAAAAACATGCTAAAAATGTGATACGATTTTCGCGTATCAAGTAACTAGCCTTTTATCCTAACTCCTATCTTATAATCCAGTTATGCAATCTTCATCAAATACTTTGATGAGAGGGTGATCCATTCTCCACTAGGTTTAAGTCTAATTAATCCTAAAAGTGTTTTAAAGATGAGTTCTGATTCTATGTTATACTGTTCCTATATGTTGATTGACCTATATTCGAGTGTTTTAGATATATCTTAGCCTGGAATGCAACTATGTTCTGTGTCTAAAGGTGTACCACATCTGAGGTCTCTACGCTACCGCCCCATCGTTAAGGTAAACGACCCTACTCACGGCCCGGACTAAAGTCAGCAATGAACGGTACCCTATGTCACTTCGGGGTCATGCTGCTCGTCGCAAAACCGCCGGCATAACTCTCTACTCAGCCTACCTAGACTACTCTAACAAACAAGGTGTTCCGTTGGTTATTTTATCTAGTATGGTAGACAACAATACTAATTGATGCCTGTTAAACTAAACAGGTTATGGATAGACCGTGGTTAGGAATTGTCTATAACCCTAGTTTTAGTTTAAAAGAGACTTACATTAGACATGCAGACATAATGAATATTTAGCAGGTGGCTATTTCCAGAAAAACATAAAAACTTCAACATATAACACAACTATTCATAAAATCGTAATCTGATATTCATAATTCATATTTAGAACAAAGCAATAACACATATAAGAGAGGGACATGGGGACCGATGCCATAAAGAAATCACCCTTTACGAAGTCTCACCTACGGAGCGTACTGTTGTATATGTCGTATTGCTCGCCCTGACTCTGCTCACCAGAACCTTCGGAGGACGCTTCCTCAGCCTAGTAGCTAGACTTTACCTTACGTCCTGGGCTTAAGCCTAGCCCTGTGGATTGACTCTTCGAACGCCTAGAGCTCTCTTAGGATCTCCTAACGAAATCCCGGGTATTCTATGAATACCAGAAACGAACCTATCTATAGAAACCTAAGATGTGAGACTATTTCTCAGAAACTAAAACAAACACTAATAAGAAAGAAAACTGAGATCCGAGTCTCTGAGTGAGTTGTGTACTGGAAAATTGTACACTGGAAACCACTTAATGACTCAGATCGAGTGGAGAGGGATGAATTCAACTGCTGGAGGCCTCGGGTATTTATAGCAGCTTCCCGGAGTGAAAATCTCTGAAAAATTCGATGTGGGACAGCTTCTGGCGGCTCGGGACGCCCGTCCTGGTCTGTTGACCAGGTCGGGACGCCCGTCCCTGGTTCTGGATGCCCGTCCCTCTGGCTTGGCTTGGTCGAGACACCCGTCCCTGGTTCGGGACGCCCGTCCCGGACCTTTGACCGAGTCAACATTTCCAAAAATTACGTTTTTGCCCCAAAATTTGCTGTTTTCATCTACTTTGCACCTGACACTTCCAAAATCATAAAAACTGTGAAATTAAGTGAATAATGCACAATCAAGATCAAATTGCCCTTGATTTCACCCAAATTCATACGTAAAAACATGCTAAAAAGGTGATACGATTTTCGCGTATCACCTAGTGGAGAACGAATCATCCTCTCATCAAAGTATTTGATGATGATTGCATAACTGGATCATAAGATAGGAGTTTGGATAAAAGGCTAGTTACTACTAAGCCGTTGCCACTTCCCTGGGAGTACGATATTTATTTAATAAAATCGTAGATACTTTCCAACATACTAGCTACACGATAGGTACTCTACCTTAGGTTCTGGCTGATTAAGTGACACCATAGAGACTAAATGTGACAATTAGTCAATCACAGTCCTTAATTATTCATAATCAACATAGGGTAAAATAACACCTATTTAGCATATCAACCGGAACGCATCAACGACCCTACTCACGGTTCGAGCTAAAGGCATCCATGAAAGTCCTGTGTCACTCAGGAGATCATGTCGCTCGCCCTAACACCGGCATAAACACACGAACTCAGCCTACTTAGACTACTTTAACAAACATGGTGATCTATAGGTTATTTCATCTAATATGGCAGATCTTAATGTTTCCAATGGGAAGTCCTAAATTATGGCCTGATAAACTAGATAGGTTATGATTAGACCGTGGTTAGGAGTTGTCTATAACCATTCATCTAGTTTAAAAGAGCAAGTAGACATGCAGTCATAATGATAGTTAAGATGGTGACCTTTTCGGAAAAATGTAAATGACTTCAACATGCATAACACATATTCATAACATCATAATTTAATATTCAAAATGGGTCTTTGGACAAACACAGTACAGACATATAATGAGAGGGACAAGGGGACCACCGCCATAAAGTAGTCACCCTTTATTAGGTCCGCTGATGGAGCAACTACTTGTATATCCTAGACTGCTTGACCCGACTCTGCTCGACAGAACCTTCGAAGGACGCTTCCTCAGCCTAGTAGCTATTGCTTTACCTTACGTCCCGGGCTTAAGTAAAGCCTTGTTGACTAACTCTTCGAACACCTAGTGCTCTCTTAGGATCTCCTAATGAAATCTCGGGTATTCTATGAATAATAAAAATGAACCTATCTAGTCATATTCTAAGATCTGAGACAGATTCTCAGAAATGAAGAACACGAGACACTCTCGAAAACTATAAATCTACTTAAACGAAAAACACCTGAAATCACTGAGTGACTTGTATACTATAGAAAAATGTATACTTGAAGTCACTGAATGACTCAGATCAAGTGGAGAGGAGTGATTTCAATTGTGGAAGGCCTGAGGTATTTATAGCAGGGGAACTGAGTGAATTTCTCTTCAAAAATTGATGTGGGAATCTGAACAGGGGCTCGGGATACCCGTCCCGGCCTGTTGACCAGGTCAGGACGGTCATCCCGAGTCCTGGACGCCCGTCCTGGTCTATTGACCAGGTCAGGACGCCGGTCACGACTTCTAAACTTCCAAAAATCACGTTTTTGCCCCAAAATTTGCCATTTTCTTGCATATTTCACCTGACACTTCCAAAATCACAAAAACTGTGAAATTATGTTAATAACAGTTAATTGAGAACGATTTAACACCAATTTCTCCCTAAATTGTACCTAAAAACATGCTAAAAAGTGATATGATTTGTGCATATCATATAACCCCATACTTAGCTTTTTGCTTGTCCTCAAGGAAAGTCTACATGAAATTATTGATTTGAAATCATAGGTGCAGTCACTTAAAATTCATAGCAATGTTTTTATTCCAAAATTGATCACTGAGTTAGATGATTCACAACACAGGTCTGACTGGTTATGTTGCCATGACAAGGTCTCAAATGTCTCTAGTAGATTATCACGGTTAGGCAGGGTTAACAATTTAATAACTAGATTGAACTCTTCTCTTAGTCACAAGGTCTTCCTGATGTGTAGTGTGTGTATTAGTCCAGACTAGATTGCCAACACAATATAGTCTTCTCTTGACTCTTACAAGATAATACCTCAACCGGTCGCTAGACATACCAGCAACAAACAACCTTCTGAGTTCTGAGCTTTGGTGACAAGGTTTTTTTTCAATTAAAAATTTCAATATAAGAACACACTGGGCTATGTATTTTTAGATTGATTGTTCAGGGTATTTTTGTGTTCGCTTCCACACATCAACTTTAACTACCCATGTAGCGAGTCCCACTCCGATGACTCCCAAATCTACATGACCTTAGGGCATCAGGCTTTAAGTTCCCTTAATAGTGGTGCTCGAGTAGCAAAGGACGCTTGCAAACTACCCTATTTATTTAACATTTTTCACTTCCAGCTCAGAGCTTCATCTAGTCATTTAAATTGCTAATACATCCTCAACTGGTCTAATATTATTTAGCTAAGTCTTGAAAAGGTATTTGGTTGAGGTCTCTAATCCAAACTAAGTTGTGCTCAAGTATCAAGAATTCCTTATTTCTAATCGATGAATTCAATAAAGTTATCAGGTTGTTTCCTACTAATCATAATGCTCTACATACATATCCTAGACATAAGAATTTCTTTACCAATCATAACTGCATTTTGAAGTCTTATGATATGCATAAATCATATCACATTTTTAGCATGTTTTTAGGCATAATTTAGGGTGAAATTGATAGGAAATCGTTCTTAATTGTTTGTTATTAACTCAATTTCACAGTTTTTGTGATTTTGGAAGTGTGAGGTGAAAAGTAGAAGAAAATGGCAAATTTCGGGGCAAAAATGCAATATTCAGGAATTCAGACGTCGGGGTGGGCATCCCGAATCAGGATGGGCGTCCTGACCTGGTCAACAGGCCGGGACGGGCGTCCCAATCTAGGACGGGCGTCCCGGATGCCTGGTCAAAGTCCCACATCGAAATTCTTGGAAGAATTCACTCCAGAAAGCTGCTATAAATACCCCAGGCCTTCCTCAGTTGAAATAATTCCTCTCCACTCGATCTGAGTCATTTAGTGACTTCAAATGTACATTTTTCTCGAGTACATAAGTCACTTAGAGACTCGGGTTCACTAGAAGTTTCTTTTATTTCTAGATAGTGTCTTGTTTTCTTTGTTTCTGAGAATTAGTCTCAGATCCTAGGCTACGATAGATAGGTTCGTTTCTGGTATTCATAGAATACCCGGGATTTCGTTAGGAGATCCTAAGAGGGCTCTAGACGTTCGAAGAGTCAGTCCACAGGGCTGGGCTTAAGCTGGGTATTAAGGTAAAGTCCAGCTACTAGGCTGAGGAAGCATCCTCCGAAGGTTCTGTCGGGTAGAGCAGTTACTCCATCGGCGAGACTAAGTAAAAGGTGAATTCTTTATGGCATCAGTCCCCCTGTCCCTCTCTTTATATGTTTGTATTGTGTTCGTCCAAATATTGATTATGTATATTGGATTATGATTTTTAAGAGTATTTGTTATGCATGTTGAAGTTCTTATGATTTTCCGGAAATGGCCACCTGCTTAATATTCATTATGTCTGCATGTCTAATGTAGTATCTTTTAAACTAAATTTAGGGTTATAGACAATTCCTAACCACAGTCTATTCATAACCTGTTTAGTTTAACATGCATCAATTACTATTGGTGTCTGCCATATTAGATAAAATAACCTACAGAACACCCTGTTTCTTAGAGTAGTCTAAGTAGGCTGAGTTGTGTGTTTATGCTGGCGTTAGGGCGAGCGGCATGATCCCCGAAGTGACATAGGGCTTTCTTGGATGCTTTTAGCTCGAACCGTGAGTAGGGCCGTCATTAAGGTAGGGCGGTTTATTAGGTGACTCAGATGTGGTACACCTTTAGACTCAGAACATAGTAGCAATCCAGGCTAAGACATGTCTAAAACACTCGAAGATAGGTCAATCAACATGTAGGAATAGTATAACATAGAATCAGGACATAGTCGTGGTACAACTTTAGACTCAGAACATAGTTGCAATCCAGGCCAAGACATGTCTAAAACACTCGAAGATTTGTCAATCAACATGTAGGAACATTATAACATAGAATCAGGACATTATCTGTAAAACACTTTTAGGCTTAAATAGACTTAAACCTAGTGGATAATGAATCACTCTCTCATCAAAGTTATTGATGACGATTGCATAACTGGATCATAAGATAAGAGTTAGGGTAAAAGGCTAGTTACTACTAAGCCGTTACCACTTCCCTGGGAGTACGATATTTAATTTAATAAAATGGTAGATACTTTCCAACAGACTAGCTACACGATAGGTACTCTGCCTTAGGTTCTGGCTGATTAAGTGACAGCATAGAGACTAAAAGTGACAATTAGTCAATCTAAGTCCTTAATTACTCATAATCAACATAGGGTAAAACAACACCTATTTAGCATATCAGTCGGGAGCAGCATCAGATTTTTGGCGCCGTTGTTGGGGAAATATCATAATGAATTTAGGATTATTGGCCACAATTCTAGAAACTTATGATAGGTAACGGTAGTAACATAGACTGTAGACCTACACTTATCTTATGCTAGTTAGACATTCACTTTCCGAAATATAGGGTTATCATAACTAACTAATTTTAGATATTATCTTAAATTAAGACATTTAGGATAATCAAATTTTAGAAAATTATTCTAAAACCATATTGAGGAAATTTATCTGCTTTCTAAATAAAATATAAAAGAAAAAAAATGTTAAAAAATTAAAAAAACCGAAAAATATCTTTCTTACTTTGTTATTTGTTATTCCTAACCAGACTTTGCACTCATAGATGAAGAGAACAAGAGCAGCTACAAATCAAGCAAAGAAAACAGAAAACCCTGACACTGCAGGACCAAAGAAGACAAAACCAGAAGGACCATCTAGGCCTGAACCAGAAATACCTCGGGAGAACCCTCCTTCACAACCTATAGAAATAATGTCAAGCCTAGATACCAGTGACTTAGTGAGAAGATTACTGAACGCCCGTGAGCCTAGTCCCACGGAAGAAGATCCTTCTGAAGATACCTTTCCTCGGAGAGAAGAACCTCAAAGATCTCCAGTTCACACTCCTGCCCAGAGAGTTCCTATAAATCCACCACCCCTTGACCAAACCTAATACTCACCAACATCTCTTGAGTTCACTCCAACGCCTAACGAGCACACCCCTTCATCCGGGGGAAGTACTAACGGTTCTCATTCAGTGTTGTCCGTGCAGATAGATACTTTGGCTCAAAGGATCTATGAGATGGATCAAGGAATTGCACGCAGATTGTGTCATTCAGACCAATGTATTGTGAATATTACAACCAACATGGACCAACTCAGAGCCACAGTAAGTCTCTAGGAAAACCAAGGTGCACAAATACTCCGGGAGTTAGCTGACTTACCAAGTGAGCAGGGTAGGCAAAGGGATGAGATGAGAGCCATGCACATACAAATGTGAACCATACAAGCAGAGATACGAGATATCAGAAATAAGGGCCATTGAAAAAGGGAAGATTCTTTTCACTATTCTTTTCAGCAAATAAATTGTTTGAACTAAAATTAAATAATTGACCCCTACTTTTTTCAAACTTTTTAAAAGGGTCTCTTATTTTATTCAGCAATTTTTCTTCAGACATTTTATTTCTCAAATTTTTATGAAAAATAAAGGTGTTTCAAATGCAGTTTATTTTTCACTAATTAAATTGTATAAACTCAGTTTTTGTTTTTTTTGAAATTCTTACTGAACAAAAGTTAGGATAAGATTAGGGTAGTCATGATTTTCGAAAAAGAAGTTGAGAAATTTTTGTATAGAGTTTTTGACAGCTTCTGAATTTGATAGGAAAACATGAAGACCTGTTATATATTATTTTTGGTGTGCTAAGATTTGCAGGGATTTATGAAAAAATAATCCTGAAGTGGCACACATCCCGAAGCAACCCGGGACGGGCGTCCCGAAGGCCGCCCCTCCTACAAATATTCCATTTTTTTTCATTTTCTCTCAAACCAACCACCAAAAATTCATCTCTCTAAAACACTTCTCTCTACCTTCTCTCTACAAATTTTTGGCAACTCCCCAAAGTTTCAAACTTCGAATTTCCCTCCAAAATTTGAATTTTAAATTTCCCTCCAAAATTCGAATTTCCCGCCAAAAATTCAAAATCCTTCCCTAACCAAAATCCATCCTTCCAAATTCAAATCTTCCTTTCCGCCTAAATTCTCAAAGTCTCTCGAACGTTCTCAACCAAATGGCTCCCAAACGCACTCGTATCACGTCTACCATGACCGTCACATCGGTGGCACATCCTTTCATGCTGTTTCCCTCCAGTCCATCATACCAGGAGAGATGTCATGGATATATCGGACGCACCATACTGATTGGCAGAACGCTTGACTGGGCAGCAGTATAGACACTAGAGGTTGAGCAGGAAGTTCGACGCATACTCGACGTACTACCCTACAGTCGAGTCTTCATCGTCACTGAGCCGACGTACCTAGAGCTGGTATGTGAGTTCTATGCTTCATTTACTTTCCATCAGGAGCATATCACATTCCGCTTGGGCGGAATAGATCGATCGATGAGCATGGCCGAGTTCGGCATCGCCTTGGGTATCTGGCAGAGAGACGAGCTGGAGACGCCCGCCTATACCACAATAGTTCGAGACTTCACTTCTGCAGACGTCTCCACCGCTTAGGCTCAGATCTGTACGACGAGTGTTCCCTACCAGCATGGCTTTGTGAAAGCCACAGGTATTTATCCTGCTCTTCGCTATTTACATGCCATTATAGCACACACTCTGTCAGGACGTCGGACGGCCCCCGGGAATGTCACCCAAATGGAGATATTCCTCTTGGCCAACATGCACATGGGTTCTACGGTGGAGATGGCTCGACTCATCACTGTCATCATGCGGGGTTTTGCTACGGACACTCGGAAACAGTGCCTGGGGCTCGGACCGTTCATCACCAGGATAGCCCATTACTTGGAGTTGGACATCGAGGGCTCGGAGCTGACCCAGGTTACCCCGACCGCCATTCCTACGGACCTTACCATTCTACAGAACATGGGGATGGTCATACGGGATGCAAATGGGTGCTACTCCATCCACACGGAGCAGCCATGATAGGCATCGACACCAAGAGTAGTTCCAACACACATACCTCTGACCGAGACATTCGTTCCATGCACTGCCTTTGAACGACATATGTCGCACAGATTGGCAGAACTTTCAGCCCGATATAGCCGGTATATGGAAAGAATCGAGAGACGGATGTCGATGATGGATGACAGAATTGTTATGAACACCAGCAGGATCGAGGAGATTTATCAGCATACCTCCCAACTGGTGGAAAACACAGAGGTCTACTTTCCAGTAGACTTCGGTCCACCTAACGACGACGAGCCGGGTTCTTAGCTTTTCTTTTCCTTTTCTTTTTCTTTTGTTGTTTTTGTTCTATGTGTGTGATCATGTCTGGGCTGTATGAAAATGAATCTCTGTATAACGTTGATTGATATGACATAACATCATTGTTTCCTCTATGATATCTTGTTATTTCATTTATTGCTCTATTTTCCTTCTTACCTATAGTTATTCGAATAAGTGTGGGGTAAATTAGAAATGCATGAACACTGAGGACAGTGTCAGACTTAAGTGTGTGGTAGCAGTGCACGGTGCACTGTAGTAGTTTGAGAATTTTTTGCACGATTTTGCTTGTTTTCCCCATATTTTCACACCCTTCCGAAAGTTTTTCAAAATTTTTCATTCTTTCAGACTTCAAAATGCAGTATGATTGGTAAAACATTGCTGATGTCTATGATATGTGTGTAGAATGTTATGATTAGTAGGAGACGATGTGATGAATAGTTTGAACTTATTGATTAGGAATAGGGAATTCCTGATAATCAAGCACAACTTAGTCTGGATTAGAGACCTCAACCAATTACCTTTTCAAAACTTAACTAGATAAGATTAGATCAGTTGAGGATGTATTGACAATTAGAATGACTAGATGAGACTCTGAGCTGAAAGTGAAAAAAAAACAAAAGAGAGTTAATTAAATAGGGTAGTTTGCTAGCGGCCTTTGCTACTCGAGCACCACTCCTTTGGGGAACTTAAAGCCTGATGCCCTAAGGTCGTGTAGGTTTAGGAGTTATCGGAGTGGGACTCGCTACATGGGTAGTTAAAGTTGACGTGTTAAAGCAGACTCAAAATACCCTGAATCTATAAAAGAAAAAAATCAATAAATGCTAAATAATTAAAATCTGATCACCACGGCTCATAACTCAGAAAGTTGTCTGTTGTTAGTATGTCTAGCGACGGGTCGAAGTGTTATCTGGTAGTAGTTAAGACGAGAGTATATTGTGTTGACGATCTGGTCTAGACTAGTACGCATACTACACATCAGGGAGACCTTGTGACTGAGGGAAGAGTTCAATCTAGTTGTTAAGTTGTTAAACCTGCTTGATTATAACAATCTACTAGAGACATTTGAGACCTTGTCATAGCAGCCAAACTAGTCAGACCTGTGTTGTGAATTGTTTGAGTAATTTTTGGAATAAAAACATGATTAGGAAATTTAAGTGACTGCACATATGATTTAAAATCACTAACTTCAGTTAGACTTTGCTTGAGGACAAGCAAAAAGCTAAGTGTGGGGTTATATAATATGCATAAATCATATCACATTTTTACCATGTTTTTAGGCATAATTTATGGTGAAATTGATAGGAAATCGGTCTTAATTGTTTGTTATTAACTCAATTTCATAGTTTTTGTGATTTTGGAAGTGTCATGTGAAAAGTAGAAGAAAATGGCAAATTTTAGGGCAAAAACATAATTTTCAGGAATTCAGACGTCGGGGTGGGCGTCCCGAATCAGGATGGGCGTCCTGACCTGGTCAACAGGCCGGGATGGGCGTCCCAATCCAGGACGGGCGTCCCGGATGCCTGGTCAAAGTCCCACATTGAAATTCTTGGAAGAATTCACTCCAGAAAGCTGCTATAAATACCCCAGGCCTTCCTCAGTTGAAATCAGTCCTCTCCACTCGATCTGAGTCATTTAGTGACTTCAAATGTACATTTTTCTCGAGTACATAAGTCACTTAGAGACTCGGGTTCAGTAGAAGTTTCTTTTATTTCTAGATAGTGTCTCGTTTTCTTTATTTCTGAGAATTAGTCACAGATCCTAGGCTACGATAGATAGGTTTGTTTCTGGTATTCATAGAATACCCGGGATTTCGTTAGGAGATCCTAAGAGGGCTCTAGGTGTTCGAAGAGTCAGTCCACAAGGCTTAAATAGACTTAAACCTAGTGGAGAATGAATCACTCTCTCATCAAAGTTATTGATGACGATTGCATAACTGGATCTTAAGATAAGAGTTAGGGTAAAAGGCTAGTTACTACTAAGTCGTTACCACTTCCCTAGGAGTACGATATTTAATTTAATAAAATCGTAGATACTTTCCAACAGACTAGCTACACGATAGGTTCTCTGCCTTAGGTTCTGGCTGATTAAGTGACAGCATAGAGACTAAAAGTGACAATTAGTCAATCTAAGTCCTTAATTACTCATAATCAACATAGGGTAAAACAACACCTATTTAGCATATAAGTCAGAAGCACATCATCTGAAAGAGTTAAAAATGTAGAAATGTTTTTGGGAATGGTGTAATTTTATTTAAAATATGGGAAAACATGCAAAAAATTTATTACTACAGTGCACTGTGCACTGCTACCCCACACTTAAGTTTATCACTGTCCTCAGTGTTCATGCATATCTAAACACCCCACACTTATTTGAAAAACAAGAATAAATAAAAACAAAACATAAAATTCTTACCCCACACTTATTTGACTAACTAAGGGGAAGAGAACAACAAAAGAAATAACAAAATATGATAGAAGAAATAATGTTGTTATGTCATATAAATCAACGTCATACAAAGATTCATATTTCATACAGCCCAGACATAGTCACACACATAAAGCAGAAAAAAGAATGAAAGAAAGAAAAAGAAAAGGAAAAGAAAAACTAGGAACCGGGCTCATCGTCATCAGGTGTACAGAAGTAGACCTCGGGGTCTTCAGTCATCCTAGAAGTATGCTAAAAAACCTCCTCGACCCTACTGATGGTCATGCTGATCCGATCCTCCATCATCGACAACCACCTCTTAATGTTTGCCATATCCTGGCTATGTCGGGCAGTAAGGTCTGCTAATCCCTGCGACATATGTCGCTCAAATGCGGTGCGAGGAATGAATGTCTGGGTCGGTGGTATGTGCTCTGTGGCTGATCCTGGTACTGATAACCCTCCCTGCTGCTCCGTGTGGATGGAGTAGTGCCTAGTTGCGTCCTGTACGACCATTCCCATGTTTCGTAGAATGGTAAGGTCTGTAAGAATGGTGATCAGTGTAACTTGGGTCAACTCTGAGCCCTCGATGTCCAGCTCCAAGTAGTGGGCTATCTTGGTGATGAACGGACCGAGCCCCAAACATTATTTCCGAGCATCTGTGGCGAAGCCCCGCATGATGACGGTGATGACTCGAGCCATCTCTACTGTAACACCCCTGTGCATCTTGGCCAGGAGGAATATCTCCATTTGGGTGACATTCTCGGGGGCCGCCCGACTTCTTGATAGAGTATGCGCTATAATAGCATGTAAATAGCGAAGAGCGGGATGAATACATGTGGCTTTCGCGAAGCCATGCTGGTAGGGAATGCCAGTCGTACAAATCTGAGCCCAAACGGTGGAGACGTCCGCAGAAGTGAAGTTATATGCATAAATCATATCACTTTTTAGCATGTTTTTAGGCACAATTTAGGGTGAAATTTGTGGTAAATCACTCTTAATTGATTGTTATTAACTCAATTTCACAGTTTTTGTGATTTTGGAAGTGTCAGGTGAAAAGTACAAGAAAATGGTAAATTTCGGGGTAAAAACGTGATTTTCAGAAGTTCGGAAGTCGGGATGGGCGTCCAGAACCCAGGACGGGCGTCTTGACCTTGGTCAACAGACCAGGACGGGCGTCCCGGATGCCTGGTCAAAGTCCCACATTGAAATTTTGAGATAAATTCACCCAGTTCCCCTACCATAAATACCCCAGGCATTCCTCAGTTGAAATCATTCCTCTCTACTCGATCTGAGTCATTTAGTGACTTCAAGTATACAGTTTTCCATATTATACAAGTCACTTAGTGTTCTCAGGTTTTAGTAAACGTTTATTTATATTCTTATAGAGTGTCTCGTGTTCTTTGTTTCTGAGAGTCTGTCTCAGATCCTAGAATACAACTAGATAGGTTCGTTTTCGGTATTCATAGAATACCCGGGATTTCATTAGGAGATCAAAAGAGGGCACTAGGCTTTCAAAGAGTCAGTCAACAAGGCTGTGCTTAAGCTGGGTATTAAGGTAAAGTACAGCTACTAGGCTGAGGAAGCGTCCTCCGAAGGTTCTGTCAAGCAGAGTCGGGTTGAGCAGTCCAACATATACAAGGAGTTGCTCCATCAGCGGACTACGTAAAGGGTGAATACTTTATGGCATCCGTCCCCTTGTCCCTCTCTTTATATGTCTGTACTGTGTTCGTCCAAATACTAATTATGAATATTGGATTATGATTATATGAATATGTGTTATGCATGTTGAAGTACTTTATGATTTTCCAGAAATGGTCACCAGCTTAACTTTCATTATGTCTGCATGTCTAATGTAGTTTCTTTTAAACTAAATGTAGGGTTATAGATAACTCCTAACCACGGTCTAATCATAACCTGTTTAGTTTAACATGCATTAATTTAGGACATTCCCGTCGGAAAGCATTAATGTCTGCCATATTAGATTAAATAACCTATAGATCACCATGTTTGTTAGAGTAGTCTAAGTAGGCTGAGTTTGTGTGTTTATGTCGGCGTTAGGGCGAGCGGCATGATCTCCTAAGTGACGTAGGACTTTCATGGATGCCTTTAGCTTGAACCGTGAGTAGGGCCGTCAATGGTGATGGGGTGGTTTATCAGGTAACTCAGATGTGGTACACCTTTAGACTCAGTACATAATTGTAATCTAGGCCAAGATATATCTAAAATACTCGAAGATAGGTCAATCAACATGTAGGAACAGTATAATATAGGATCAGAACATTATTTGTAAAACACTTCTTAGGCTTAGATAGACTTAAACCTAGTGGAGAATGAATCACCCTCTCATCAAATATTTTGATGAATTATTGCATAACTGGATCATAAGATAAGAGTTAGGGTAAGAGGATAGTTACTACTAAGCCGTTACCACTTCCCTGGGAGTACGATATTTAATTTAAATAAAATCGTAGATACTTTCCAACAGACTAGCTACACGATAGGTACTCTGCCTTAGGTTCTGATTGATTAAGTGACAGTATAGAGACTAAATGTGACAATTAGTTAGGCTAAGTCCTTAATTACTCATAATCAACATAGGGTAAAACAACACCTATTTTAGTATGTAAGTCGGAAGCCATCAGATTTTTGGCACCGTTGCCAGGGAAATATCATAATGAATTTAGGATTCCTGATCAAAATTCTAGAGGCTTATGATAGGTAACGGTAGTAACCTAGACCTTAGACCTAACACTTATTTTATGCTAGTTAGATAATCAATTTTCGAAATATAGGGTTATCATAACTAATTAATTTTAGACATTATCTGAAATTAAGACATTTAGGATAATCAAATTTTAGAAAATTATTCTAAAACCATATTGAGGAAATTTAACTGCTTTCGAAATAAAATATAAAAAGAGAAAAAAAATGTTAAAAATTTAAACCCCGAAAAAAATGTATTTTTCTTGTTCAACAGTAAGTTGTTCTTCAACCCTATTGCTTGTCTTATTTGTTCTTTCTTAGTTGTACATTTGCTGCTTTTTTTTCGTGTTATTTAATTTCGAAAAAATAAAATAAAAATGGAAATGAGGAAAGAATATTTTTCTTTTGGGCTGTCAATTTTGGCTTAGGTTTTAATTAGGAAGAAATGTATTCTATGCTAGGATTTTCTTAAGTCATGCTAGCTTTATTAGACAAGCTATGAAATAATTTTTCCTTAATAGCCAGACTTTTGAAATTTCTATTGAGAAGGGATGTTCCTTTTTTATGATAAATGCATAATATCTTTTTACTGAAGGAACTGTTTATTACTGCACCCATTATGACATCACTTGATTGGATTTTTCTTTCTGAATTGATATGTGATGCTAGTGACCATGTAGTAATGATTGTTTTAGGAAATAGGCATGATTAGAACCTTCATGTTATACACTATGCAAGTAAGACCTTTTACTGATGCCCAGTAGAACCATACCACTACTGAAAAGGGATTACTAGTCATTGTATATGATGATAGATTCATACCATATCTAGTTTCATCTAAAACAATAGTATGCACTGATCACTCTGAGATATATGTTCAATAAAACTGTTGATGAACCATAATTGATTAAGTTAAGTTTTATTGTTACTTGAATTTGATGTAGAAGTAAGGGGAAAAGACAAGGGGATCAATATCTAGAAAAGCAAACCATTGGTCTAGATTAGAAAACCCTAAGTTAGAGGCTATTGATGAAACAGTATATTTGATAAATTATTTTTAGATGAGAATTTAATTTCATTGCTTGCTATGCATAATATTTCTCCTCCTTGGTTTATCGATATTGTAAATTATCTAGCTGCTAAGATATTCCCGAGTGATATGACCTATCAGCAAAAGAAGAGATTCTTTGTTGATTTAAAATATTACTACTGGGAAGATCCCTCTTCTATTTCAAATTTTTGCAGATTAGTTGATCAGAAGATGTGTCTCAGAAGACGAAGGCCATAAGATTCTAGAGCAATGCCATCAAGGATCTATGGGAGACCAATTGACTGCTATCAACACTGTCCCGAAAGAGTTGGAAGCAGGATCTTATTGTCCCATAATATTCAAGGATTCTAAATTATTGATACAGTCCCACAATGCTCGCCAACTAAAGGTAACACATCTTCCAAAGATCATCTACCCCAGCGACGTATACAGAGTGTTGCAACCTTTGATATATGGGGTATTGATTGAATCCTTTTCTCTTTCTTCCTGTGAAAACAATTAAATCATAGTAGTCGTGGAACACATTTCAAAAATGGCCTAAACCACAGGCATTACCTACTAATGATGTTAAAGTCATGTGCAGATTCTGTGAGAAACTGTTTTCTAGATTCAGATGTGCCTATGTATCAAATCTGCGAAGTCTGCCAAGTACTACACTTTAGCCGGGATTGCTATGGGAATAAAATACTGACCATTCCCAAAAGAGGTAGGAGTAGGTTACTACAGAATGCTACTCCATTGGGAAACACATACAATCCCTACCGAAGAAATCATTTGGGATTTAGTGGAGGAATAACTCTGGAGCTAAAAACTTCTAGAAAATACCACCACAACAAAGTCCCTAGCCACAGAATCAACAGATGAGATGCTGTTAATGGTCAAACCCGTTTACTATGACAGAAGTGTCGTCATAGGAAGCTTGTGTTATAATGGATCAAGACAACACTACTAAAAAAGGTAAATGTGCAACAATTTGAGCTATCCAAGTGCGAGCAAATGACCTACAGACCAAGCGGTATCAACCGGTCAATAGATATACACGAGTTTGGCGTTGTATCAGGAGCATAGTAATGGAGGAGCTTGCATCCCCTGCATACCAATCAGCTGTGAGAAACTTCCCCGGGGAAGTCTTAAATACTTAGGCCTAGATCTACACCACTGGAGCCTCCTACCACTACGGCTTCGCCAAAGCTTCAGGCACAGGAATCCAAAGAAGTCTCATTCCTAGACACGTTCCTCTTGGACACGTTGCTATGATTGTGCAAAACCTTACAAATGATTCGAGGAAGCAGTCCGTGGGGCTCGAGCCATTCATCAAACGGATAGGCCACTACCTGGAGCTCAACAATGAAGGATCAGAGCTGACGTCATCTGTTCCAGTATCTAGAGCTTACAAAGTCAAGAGCGCCTCAGCAATAGCACATGGCTAAGGTGAAGAGCCAATTGACAGCTTAGAGAAAATCCTTCTGCTCGAGACAAGAAGGGAGTTTTTCTAATCCTCATCTTCCTCTACTTTTATTTTGTGTTCTTTTAATTTTTATCTTCATTTTGTGTTATGTTTTGTTATTTCTATTACCTTCCTGTTTTGTTATTTCTATTACCTTCCTGTTTTGTTATTTCTTTTGTTGTTTTATTTTCTCTCTTACCCTTAGTTAGTCAAATAAGTGTGGGGTAAGAAGTTTCTGTTTTATTTTTCTTACTTCTTGTTTGCAAATAAGTGTGGGGTAAGTTAGATATGCATGAAAACTGAGGACAGTGTCAGACTTAAGTGTGGGGTAGCAGTGCACAACATTGTAGTAGAAAAAGTGTTTGCATGATTTTTGCATGTTTTTCCCGTATTTTCACACCCTTCCAATTTTTTTTATAAAATTTTTCACTCTTTCAGACTTCAAAATGCAGTATGATTGGTAAAACAATTGATGATGTCTATGATATGTAGGTAGAATGTTATGATTAGTAAGAGACAACGTGATGACTTTCTTGAATTTATCGATTAGAAATAGGGAATTCTTGATACTTGAGCACAACTTAGTTTGGATTAGAGACCTCAACCAAATACCTTTTCAAAACCTAACTAGATAAGATTAGACCAGTTGAGGATGTATTGGCAATTAAAATGACTAGATGATGCTCTGAGCTGAAAGTGAAAAGGAAAATAAAGAGAGTTAACTAAATAGGGTAGTTTGCAAGCGGCCTTTGCTACTCGAGCACCACTCCTTAGGGGAACTTAAAGCTTGATGCCCTAAGGTCGTGTAGGTCTGGGAGTCATCGGAGTGGGACTCGCTACATAGGTAGTTAAAGTTGACGTGTGAAAGCAAACACAAAATACCCTGAAAAATCAATAAAAAAATCAATAAATGCTTAATTAAAAATCTTGTCACCAAGGCTCAGAACTTAGAAAGTTGTTTATTGTTGGTATGTCTAGCGACGGGTCGAAGTATTATCAGGTAAGAGTCGAGATGAGAGTATATTGTGTTGATAATCTAGTCTGGACTAGTACACACACTACACATCAGGAAGACCTTGTGACTGAGAGAAGAGTTCAATCTAGTTATTAAGTTGTTAAACCTGCTTGATCATGATAGTCTACTAGAGACATTTGAGACCTTGTCATGGCAACTTAACCAGTCAGACCTGTGTTGTGAAGTATCTGATTCAACGATAAATTTTGGAGTAAAAACATGGCTAGAAATTTTAAGTGACTGCATCTATGATTTAAAATCACTAACTTCAGGTAGACTTTGCTTGAGGACAAGCAAAAAGCTAAGTGTGGGGTTATATGATATGCATAAATCATATCACTTTTTTAGCATGTTTTTAGTCACAATTTAGGGTGAAATTGGTGTTAAATAGCTCTTACTTGATTGTTATTAACTCAATTTCACAGTTTTTGTGATTTTGGAAGTGTAAGGTGAAACGTACAAGAAAATGGTAAATTTCTGGGTAAAAACGTGATTTTCAGAAGTTCGAAAGTCGGGATGGGCGTCCAGAACCCAGGACGGGCGTCCTGACCTTGTCAACAGACCAGGACGGGCGTCCAGGACTTGGGACGGCCGTCCTGACCTGGTCAATAGGCCGGGATGGGCGTCCCGGATGCCTGGTCAAAGTCCCACATCGAAATTTTGAGAGAAATTCACCCAGTTCCCCTACTATAAATACCCAGGCATTCCTTAGTTGAAATCATTCCTCTCCACTCGATCTGAGTCATTTAGTGACTTCAAGTATACAGTTTTCCACAGTATACAAGTCACTTAGTGTTCTCAAGTTTTAGTATAGGTTTATTTATATTCTTAGAGAGTGTCTCGTGTTTTTTGTTTCTGAGAGTCTGTCTCAGATCCTATAATACGACTAGATAGGTTCATTTTCGGTATTCATAGAATACCTGGGATTTCGTTAGGAGATCCTAAGAGGGCGCTAGGCATTCGAAGAGTCAGTCAACATGGTTGTGCTTAAGTTGGGTATTAAGGTAAAGTACAGCTACTAGGATGAGGAAGTGTCCTCCGAAGGTTCTGTCGAGCAGAGTTGGGTCGAGTAGTCCAACATATACAAGCAGTTGCTCCATCAGCCGACTACGTAAAGGGTGAATACTTTATGGCATCGGTACCCTTGTCCCTCTCTTTATATGTCTGTACTGTGTTCGTCCAAATACTAATTATGAATATTGGATTATGATTATATGAATATGTGTTATGCATGTTGAAGTACTTTATGATTTTCCAGAAATGGTCACCAGCTTAACTTTCATTATGTCTGCATATCTAATGTAGTTTCTTTTAAACTAAATGTAGGGTTATAGATAACTCCTAACCACGTTCTAATCATAACCTGTTTAGTTTAACAGGCATTAATTTAGGACTTTCCCGTCGGAAAGCATTTGTTCAATTGTGTACGGTCCGGTCCATCTCGACTTCAATTTTCCTGGAAATAGTCTCAATCTTGAATCGAAAATCAAAACTTGCTGTCCAACTTCAAAATTTCTTGGCTGGATGTGTTTGTCATGCCACCTTTTAGTCTTCTCCTTGTATAGCTTGGCATTTTCATAAGAAAATAATCTCAGCTCGTCTAGTTCAGAAAGCTGCAGCATTCTCTTGTTTCCAGCAGCATTCATGTCCATGTTGAGATGTTGTAGCGCCCAGTATGCTTTGTGCTCTAGCTCAACGGGTAAGTGACAAGCTTTTCCAAAAACGAGTCTGTACGGAGACATACCTATTGAGGTCTTGAAAGCTGTCCGGTAGGCCCATAGAGCATCATCTAACAGTCTTGACCAATCTTTTCGGTTTGGGTTAACCACCTTCTCAAGGATACCTTTGATGATTCGGTTGGACAATTCAACTTGCCCATTTGTTTGAGGATGGTATGGCAAGGCAACTCGGTGATGAACATGGTACTTGGCTAGCAAGGCTCCTAGCCATTTGTTGACAAAATGAGAACCTTCATCACTGATGATTGCTCTAGGTGTTCCAAAAAGTGAGAAAATGTTCTTTCGAAGGAAATTTATCACCACTTTGGAATCATTAGTGGGGAATGCTACAGCTTCCACCCATTTGGACACGTAATCCACTGCCATTAAAATGTATGAGTTCCCAAATGAAGGTGGGAAAGGTCCCATAAAATCAATGCCCCATACATCAAAGAGTTCCACTTCCAAAATGTTGGTGAGAGGCATTTCGTTTCTTCTTGAGATGTTTCCTACTCTTTGGCAGCGATCACACCTTGCCACAAACTCATAACAATCTTTAAATAATGAAGGCTAAAAGAAACCAGATTACAGTACCTTTGCTGTAGTTCTTGACCCTCCAAAATGTCCTCCACATGGTGAGTTGTGACATTGAAAAATGATGTCCTCAATTTCATAATCGTTTACACATCTCTGAATCACTTGGTCTTTGCATTGCTTGAACAAAAAGGGTTCCTCCCAAAAATAACTTTTGACATCATGGAGAAACTTCTTTCGTTCATGGTATGAGAAATTCGGCGGAATTGCACCACTGGCCAGAAAGTTAGCAAAATCTGCATACCACAGCATCTTCATGTCTTCTGAAATTTCCATCAATTGTTCATCAGGAAAATGTTCAGTAATTGGGATCTGAAATCCCCCTTGTTGCTCCAATTGAGATAAATGATCAGCCACTTGATTCTCCACTCCTTTCTTGTCCTTGATTTCCACATCAAATTCTTGTAGGAGTAGAATCCATCTAATGAGCCTTGGTTTTGAGTCCTTCTTTGCAAGTAGGTATTTGATGGCAGAATGGTCGGTGTAGACTATCACTTTCGTGCCCACCAAATAGGACCTAAATTTATCAAAGGCAAACCCAACAGCAAGTAACTCTTTTTCAGTAATAGTGTAATTTACTTGAGCCTCAGTGGAGTATCTTGCTAGCGTAATAGATGGAATGAAAAATTTTGTTATGCCGCTGCCCCAAAACAGCACCTACTGCATAGTCACTTGTGTCACACATTAGCTCAAATGGTAAACTCCAATAAGGTGCTATGATAACGGGGGCTGAAATAAGCTTTTGTTTGATCTCCTCAAATGCTGCGGCACAGGCTGCATCAAAAGAAAACACATTATCTTTTTCTAATAATTGACATAAAGGCTTAGATACCTTAGAAAAGTCCTTGATGAATCTCCGGTAGAAGCCCGCATGTCCCAAGAAGCTTCGAATATGTTTCACGGTTGTTGGGGTTGGTAGCTTTTCAATCACTTCTATCTTTGCTCGGTCTACTTCAAGACCTTTCTTTGAAATCCTGGTCCCCTGGTGCTACAGCAATCTGGTTGTAACCTGAATAACCATCCAGAAAACAATAATACTCATGTCCAGCTAACCTGTCCAACATTTGGTCAATGAAAGGCAATGGAAAGTGGTCCTTCCTCGTGGCTTTGTTGAGTTTCCTATAATCAATGCATATGAGCCATCCCGTGACTGTTCTAGTAGGAATCAACTCGTTGTCTTCATTTGTTACCACTGTGATTCCTCCTTTCTTGGGCACACATTGTATAGGACTTACCCAAGAACTGTCAGAGATGGGGTAGATGATGCCAAAATCCAGCCACTTGATGATTTGTTCCTTCACCACTTCCTTCATAATTGGATTCAATCTTCGCTGCCCTTCTATGGAATTTTTGGAAGCTTCTTCCAAACTGATTTTATGCATGCATAAGGTTGGACTTATACCTTTAATGTCAGCTATGGTCCAGCCCATAGCTCTCTTATGCTGCCTTAGTACTCCAAGCAATTTCTCCTCCTGTTCAACATCAAGGAAGGCTGAAATGATCACTGGCAGCGTTGAGTCTGCCCCTAGGAACCCATACTTCAAATGCCGCGGCAATTGCTTCAATTCCAGCTGTGGTGGTTCTTCAACTGAAGGTTTTGTTAACTTGAAATCTCTAGAAGACAGCTCCAAGGATTCATATTGAGCTCGAAATCTGAACCTTTGGGGGCTTCCTTCTACCCAAGCTGAATGTTCTTTGGTCTCCATATTGCCATCATCATGTACATTTTCCTCCATCAATGCATCCGTGGCATCCTCACCTTGCTCTTCATCTTTTTCTTCCCAAGAACCACGGGTGGTGATCTGAAAACACTCCTCACCTTCATCATGGAATTTCATGGCTTTGAATACGTTGAATGTGACTTTTTCGTTCTGGAATCTCATGGTTAGCTCCCCTTTCTGCACATCAATAAGAGTCCTTCCCATTGCTAGGAAAGGTCTTCCTAAAATAATGGGAACTTCCCTGTCTGCTTCATAATCAAGAACAATAAAGTCAGTTGGAAAAATAAACTTATCAACTCTTACCAGGACATCTTCAATTTTCCCATCGGGGTGAGCTAGAGACCTATCCGCCAATTGCAATGTTACCGTCGTAGGTCTTACCTTCCCCATGCCCAACTGTTTGAAAACTGACATAGGCATCAAGTTGATGCTAGCACCAAGATCACACAAGGTCATACCACAATATGAGTCTCCAATGGAACAAAGAAATTTTAAAGCTCCCCGGATCTTTCATTTTTGGGGGCAACTTATCCTGCAAAAAGAAACTGCATTCTTTGGTTAGTGCAACAATTTCATATTCTCCCAACTTTCTCTTCTTTGTAAGGATATCCTTCATGAATTTCGCATAGTTGGGCATTTGTTCTATGGCTTCCACCAATGGAATGTTGATGTGAAGCTGCTTCAATATGTCCAAAAACTTCTTGAACTGCTCATCTTGCTTCTTTTTGGCAAACCTCTGTGGAAAAGGCATTCTTTGCTATACTGGTTTGCTCTCTGGAATATTGCATTGATGAGACATTGGTGATGCTGATGCTGCAGCATCCGGATGTTCTGGAATAGTGCTTTGCTGCGGCATTGGAGATGCTGCAGCATTTGGCTCCACTAGTTCTGGCTCAGCTACTGGAATTTCTGCATTCTTGCTGGACTCACTGGTCTTCTCAGCTGCTCCAGACTTCATTTTTGGCTCGTCCAGTATTCTGCCACTTTGTAATGTTACAGCCTTGCAATGTTCTTTTCCTTCCCTTCTTGGATTTTCTGTATCGCTCGGAAGTGATCCTTGTGGTCTGCTCCTCATCTCTTGGGGTAACTACCCCACCTGGTTTTCCAAGTTGCGATCAGTAGATGATAGTCCTTGCATGGTTGTTTCTGTCCTTGCCATAAAATCTCTCATCATGTTCTCTAAAGCATTTGAAGGTGGTTGTTGTTGTAGAGGTCTTTGTTTATTTTGGAGTTGTTGTTGCTGCTGCTAGGGGTACTGTTGTTGCTGCTGGAGCAGTGGTCTTGGGTTCATACCTTGAGTGGGGTGCATCCCTTGATTGCTCCAAGAAAAATTTGGATGCTGCCTCCAAGTAGGGTTGTAAGTGTTTGATTGAAGACCATTACCCCGGTTTTGATTCCCCAAGTAGCAGATTGATGCGGGATTGTGAGCACAATCCTCAAATAAATGACCCTCTCCACAATAAACACAGCACACAGCTTGTACCTGGCTTACATTGGACGGGTTTGGTTGCTTAGCCGTCTGCCCGCTTTGTTGCGGCATAGTCAGTGTCTTCAGCATATTAGACATGGATGATACTTGGGCTGAAAGCGAAGTTATTGGGTCTAATTCCAGCACTCCAGCCACTCTTCTTCCGCTTGGCAGTCTTGTTGTAGGCCATTGATAGTTGTTGTTGGAAATCCTCTCAATTAGTTCATAGGCTTTATTGTATGTCTTTGCCAAAAGTGCTCCATTTGCTGAAGCATCAACTATCATTCTGGTGTGTGCATTCAGCCCGTTGTAAAACGTCTCCATTTGAATACAATGTGGGATTCCGTGATGTGGACATCTCCTTAACAACTCTTTGAATCTTTCCCATGCCTCATACAATGATTCATCTTCTAATTGTTGAAAAGAGGTGATTTCATTTCTCAACCTAGCATTCTTCGTTGGAGGAAAATATTTCATCAAGAATTTCTCGGTAAGCTGCTCCCATGAAGTCACAGTACCAGAGGGTAGAGAGTTAAGCCATTCTCTAGCTTTGTCTCTCAGAGAATATAGAAACAATTTCAGCCTCAAAGCCTCGTCCGTCACCCTTGTTAGATTAAAACCATCGCTTACCTCCAAAAATAACCGTAGATGCATGTGTGGATCTTCAGCAGGTAATCCACTAAACTGCCCCACTGTTTGCAACATTTGAAACATCACTGGTTTCAGCTCAAACTGTGCTGCAGCAATCTCTGGTTGCACAATACTTGGTTTCAATGCATTAAACATAGGGACTGCATACTGCCGAATGGCATGATCCCTATCATCCGCCATCACCACTGGATTATGGACAGGTTCAGGTTGAATTTCCCGATGTTCCTCCATGACTGCCCTTTCCGTGGTTTGCTTCTTCTTCTTTAACGCCTTGGCTGTTTTTTCAATTTCTGGATCAAGTGGCAGCAATGAAGCTTGAGAGCCCTTGCGCGTTTTACTCATGCAAAACAGCACACGTTAAGGAAGGAATGAGACACAAGCTAAAAATTAGCAAATAATTCAAGTTAATAAATCCACAAAACAGTTCAGCTCATGCATAATTTATTTGTTCCTCATACAATCATTTCAATAATCTCATAAGCTCAGGAATGAGTATAAAAGTAAACTGAAAAATAAAAGTAACCACATGCAAACAATCAATATTTACAAACAATTGACTCCAAAGTCCCCGGCAACGGTGCCAAAAACTTGTTGCGTTATGTGCGTGTGTCACAATTTGTAAAGATAAAGAAAATAGAATAAATCAACGCAATCTTAACAAGTGCAAGTATACACCGGCCAACAAGTAATATATGTACCTAAGTACAAGATTATCGATCCCACAGGGACTACGTATGCCAATTACAAATGCAAATATGATAGTACAAATGGTTAAAAGAATTAAAGAATAATGAATAATGAATCATGAAAGAATAAAGGAATAAAGAATGATAAATCATGAATCAGAGATTGATCTAATGCTACGGCATTCCTACTCCTAACTAACAGTCAAAGGTTAGCCTACTGGAAATAACCACAAGAGTACTGCAGGTAATACAATGCTGCGGCATTGACGCAAAAAATGTAAGTACAAACCAGAGATGAATCTAAGTATACAAAGCATGCTTTCAGTTCCATATCAATGCTACAGCATGTCTGGTTTCACCCAGACTACTTGATCTACTAGTCTAGATCCCCGATAACATCGTCTCATGGAGTACGAAGTACTGCGGACCTAGCGCAACGCTAGGCAGTGGATTCACCGCTGGTCACGCAGTTTTCAGGAGTCCACTGCAATATTGAGTGCACTTTCATGTTTTTACCGCTGGTTACGCAGTTCTCAAATCTAGCACCACATAATTATCACGTCCACTAGTTCCCCTCCGCTAGAAGGCCAAACACTAGCTCGATTCATACATTGGACAGTCGTAACCGCAAGTGATGTTAAATGAATTTAATGTAATTACATGAATAAACCAAGCATCGCCCCATACAAGCATTAAACATAAAAATAGAAAGCAATGCTGCAGCATACTCGTCATCATAATCAAAATAGTGTATTCAACATGTTCATACTTAACTACACCACAACATCTTCAGGTTAAAAATATATATTATGCTGAAACGAATCATGGAAAACAAGGATCAACGTAATAGGAAAGATAGTCCCTAGGTCCGTAGTGACACCAATTAACGGAGTCAAGCCAAAGATGGAAAACAAATCACTCCCAAAACATTTTTAATCAACCCTTGAACCAAGAATCGTGAAAGACAAGGACTAACGTAATAGGAAAAACAGTCCCTAGGTCCGTAGTGACACCAATCAACGGAGTCAAGCCTAAGACTGAAAACATATTACTCCCAAAACATTTTTAATCAATCCTTGAACCCATGTAAACATTCTCATATTACAAAGAACATTTAGTTACAAAAACAGTAGTAAATTGAGGAAATGGAGAGAGGATTACTCTGGCCGGAGATCACCCTACTGCCCGAATCAGTTTAATCAATCTGCTGCCCTTCGTTTCCTTTACTTGATGCTGCTGCGTCTCTACTGCTCAGCTGATGAATGCTTCAGCAAGTCACCCTGCCCACTCTTGGGTTCTTCCCTCCAAAAAGTTAGTCTAAAACTAAGAAGAAAAACTAAACTATCCTAAGAAAAACTAAGAAGAAAAACCAATCTCTCTATCTCAGCCAAAACCCAAACTTAAACTACAAAGACTAGCTCTCAAACTCTCCAAGACTAGCCAAACACCTTCCTCTCGGTTCTTCACATACATATAGCCTCTTTGTGTATCGAAAGCCATTACCACGCTGCCATGTGTCCAAAATTCTGGAATTGTTTCCTAAAATTCCAGCAAATAGTCAAAATAAATCACAGCTGCCTTATGGAGTTTTTGTCATCTTCCTCTGAATGCTGCAGCATTTGCAGCCGGTCTCCCGCTGCTTTCTGTGATCTTTTGTCGTTTTCCTCTGATGCTGCAAAATTTTCAGCAAACTTTTTATCTTGTTCTTCTGACAGCCGCAGGATTTGCAGCAGACTTTCAGAACTTTCTGCAGGAGTTTTGTCCTTTTCCTCTGAAGCCTGCTGAGTCAACAACAATATTTCAGCTGCTTCCCTGAAACTCTTGTCTTTTGTTTCGACTTTCTTGTCCACCCTTTGACCTGAAATTTCACAAACAACATATATATTATATATATATATATTATCTATATATATATATATGTGTGTGTGTGTGTGTGTGGTGTGTAAATGGATAGGACAAAGGAATAAATGCATTACCCACCGCAAGTTCAGCTTTAATTAATTGCCCAGCTAGCTTTTTAAGTGACAATAGTGTGTGGGTGTTATTATATATACTATATATAGATATTATAGATATATGATACATATATATATATATATATATATATATATGTATAGATGCGAATTGTCCACACATATTTCACGTTCTTCACGGTCAACCTTCATCCAACATTCTTTCACCAATTTCACCCATCAAAATTCCCTTTTTACCCTTGTCACAACAAGTCAATTCAAATTAATTCCCAACTAACATGAATCATGAATCAGAGATTGGTCTAATGCTACGGCATTCCTACTCCTAACTAACAGTCAAAGGTTAACCTACTGGAAATAACCACAAGAGTACTGCAGGTAATACAATGCTGCGGCATTGACGCAAAAAATGTAAGTACAAACCAGAGATGAATCTAAGTATACAAAGCATGCTTTCAGTTCCATATCAATGCTACAGCATGTCTGGTTTCACCCAGACTACTTGATCTACTAGTCTAGATCCCCGATAACATCGTCTCATGGAGTACGAAGTACTGCGGACCTAGCGCAACGCTAGGTAGTGGATTTACCGCTGGTCACGCAGTTTTCAGGAGTCCAATGCAATATTGAGTGCACTTTCGTGTTTTTACCACTGGTTACGCAGTTCTCAAATCTAGAGCCACATAATTATCACGTCCACTAGTTCCCCTCCACTAGAAGGCCAGACACTAGCTCGATTCATACATTGGACAGTCGTAACTGCAACTGATGTTAAATCAATTTAATGTAATTACATGAATAAACCAAGCATCGCCCCATACAAGCATTAAACATAAAAATAGAAAGCAATGCTGCAGCATACTCGTCATCATAATCAAAACAGTGTATTCAACATGCTCATACTTAACTACACCACAACATCTGCAGGTTAAAAATATATATTATGCTAAAACGAATCATGGAAAACAAGGATCAACGTAATAGGAAAGATAGTCCCTAGGTCCGTAGTGACACTAATCAACGGAGTCAAGCCTAAGACGGAAAACAAATCACTCCCAAAACATTTTTAATCAACCCTTGAACCAAGAATCATGAAAGACAAGGACTAACGTAATAGGAAAAACAGTCCCTAGGTCCGTAGTGACACCAATCAACGGAGTTAAGCCTAAGACGGAAAACATATTACTCCCAAAACATTTTTAATCGATCCTTGAACCCATGTAAACATTCTCATATTACAAAGAACATTTAGTTACAAAAACAGTAGCAAAATTGAGGAAATGGAGAGAGGATTACTCTGGCCGGAGATCACCCTACTGCCCGAATCGGTTTAATCAATCTGCTGCCCTTCGTTTCCTCTGCTTGATGCTGCTGCGTCTCTACTGCTCAGCTGATGAATGCTTCAGCAAGTAACCCTGCTCACTCTTGGGTTCTTCCCTCCTAAAATTTAGTCTAAAACTAAGAAGAAAAACTAAACTATCCTAAGAAAAACTAAGAAGAAAAACCAATCTCTCTATCTCGGCCAAAAGCCAAACTAAAACTACAAAGACTAGCTCTCAAACTCTCCAAGACTAGCCAAACTCCTTCATCTCGGTTCTTCACATACATATAGCCTCTTTGTGTACTGAGAGCCATTACCAAGCTGCCATGTGTCCAAAATTCTGGAATTGTTTTAAAAAATTCCAGCAAATAGTCAAAATAAATCCCAGCTGCCTTCTGGAGTTTTTGTCATCTTCCTCTGAATGTTGCAGCATTTGCAGCCGGTCTCCCGCTGCTTTTTGTGATCTTTTATCGATTTCCTCTGATGCTGCAGCATTTTCAGCAGAGTTTTTGTCTTGTTCTTCTGACAGCCGCAGGATTTGCAGCAGACTTTCAGAACTTTCTGCATGAGTTTTGTCCTTTTCCTCTGAAGGCTGCAGAGTCAGCAACAACATTTCAGCTGCTTCCCTGAAACTCTTGTCTTTTGTTTCGACTTTCTTGTCCACCCTTTGACCTGAAATTTCACAAACAAACATATATATATATATATGTGTGTGTGTGTGTGTGTGTGTGTGTGTGTGTGTGTGTGTGTAAAATGGATAGGACAAAGGAATAAATGCATAGTACCGCAAGTTCAGCTTTAATTAATATGCCCAGCTGGATTTTTAAGTGACAAATAGTGTGTGGGTATATATTATATATATATATATATAGATACATATATATATATATATATATATATATGTATAGATGCAAATTGTCCACACATATTTTACGTTCTTCACGGTCAACCTTCATCCAACATTCTTTCACCAATTTCACTCATCAAAATTCCCTTGTTACCTTGTCACAACAAGTCAATTCAAATTAATTCCCAAATAATAACAAATAATACAGCTCATCCATATTTTGAGAAATTAATTCAATTAAATTGACTTTCAACAATAAATCCACATTTTTAGGTAAAAAGAGAGAAAATATCAAATCAACACATTTTTATTCTATTTTCCAAATAAAGTCAATTAATTCCCGAATAAAATGTGGAAATTAGATGTGAATAACTCTATTATTTTAGAGTTATCAGTTCTCTGCCTTAGGTTCTGATTAATTAAGTGACAACATAGATACTAAATGTGACAATTAATAATTCTAAGCCCTTAGTTATTCATAATCGACATAGGGTAAATAACACATATTTTTAGCATATCGATAGGAAACGCATCATTCATAAAATTCAAGTCAAATTTCTTTTTAATTTTTAGCACAAATGCATTCAATCAACAACATTTTATCCTAAAATAACAATTTATTTGATTACGTTTTTCGACATTTAGGGCACAAAAGTAGTTAAGTTACAATAAAAGGAATCAAATATAACGAATGTAACATTTCAAAGTTCATCAAATTCATGTCAAATTTCTTTTGAACTTTTAGCACAAGTGCATTCGATCAACAACATTTTATCCTGAAATAAAAAGTTATTTGATTACTTTTTCAACATTTAAATCACAAAATTAGTTAAATAACATTAAAATGAATTAAATATAACGTTTTAAAGTTCATCAAATTTAAGTTAAATTTTGTTTAAATTTTAGCACAAGTATATTCGATCAACTAAACTTTATCCTAATATAACAAGTTTTTTTATTACTTTTTCGACATTTAGGGCACAAAAGTAGTTAAATAACACTAAAATGAATCAAATATAACGAATGTAACTTTTTAAAGTTCATCAAATGTAAGTTAAATTACGTTTGAATATAAGCACAAGTACATTTGATCAACTACACATTATCCTGAAATAAAAAGTTATTTTATTACTTTTTCGATATTTAGGGCACAAAATTAGTTAAATAACAATGTAATGAATCAAATATAACGAATTTAACGTCTCAAAGCTCATCAAATTAAGGTCAAATTGCTTTTGAATTTCAGCATAAGTACATTCGATCAACTACACTTTATCGTGAAATAACAAGTTATTTGACTAATTTTTCGTCATTTAAGACACAAAATTAGTTCAATAACATTAAAATGGATCAAATATAATGAATGTAACGTTTCAAAGTTCATCAAATTTAAGTCAAATTTCTTTTGAATTTCAGCACAATTACATTCAATCAATTACACTTTATCTCGAAATAACAAGTTATTTTGATTACTTTTTCGACATTTAGGGCACAAAAGTAGTTAAATAACATTAATAAGAATCAAATCTAATGTATGTAAAGTTTCATGTTGATCATATTTAAGTCAAATTTCGTTTAAATTTAAGCACAAGTATATTCGATCAACTATACTTTATCTTGGAATAACAAGTTATTTGATCACTTTTTCGACAATTAAAACACAAAAGTAGTTAAATAACATTAAAATAAATCCAATATAATGAATGTAAAGTTTCAAAGTTCATTAAATTCAAGTCAAATTTCTTTTGAATTTTCAGCACAAGTACATTCGATCAACTCACTTTATCTTGAAATAACAAGTTTTTGATTACTTTTTAGACATTTAAGGCACAAAAGTAGTTAAATAACATTAAAATGAATCAAATAACAATTGTAACGTTTCAAAGTTCATCATGTTTAAGTCAAATTTCGTTTCAATTTCTGCACAAGTACATTCGATCAACAACATTTTATCAAGAAATAACAAGTTATTAGATTACGTTTTCGACATTTAGGGCACAAAAGTAGTTAAATAACATTAAAATGAATCAAATATAACGAATATAATGTTTCAAAGTTCATCATGTTTATGTCAAATTTTGTTTGAATTTTTGCACAAGTACATTCGATCAACTACACTCTATACTGAAATAAGAAGTTATTTGACTATTGTTTCGTCATTTAAGGCACAAAAGTTGTTAAATTACATTAAAATGAATCAAATATAACGAATGTAACGTTTCAAAATTCATTAAAATCAAGTCAAATTTCTTTTGAATTTTTAACACAAGTACATTCGATCAACTACACTTTATCCTGAAATAACAAGTTCTTTGATTACTTTTAAACATTTAGGGCATGATATGCACAAATCATATCACCTTTTAGTATATTTTTAGGCACAAATTAAGGAAAAATGGGAACCAAATTGATCTTAATTGATTGTATTAACATATTTTTGCATAATTTGTGATTTTGGAAGTTTCAGGTGAAATGTGCAAGAAAACAGCAAATATTGGGGTAAAAATGCAATTTTTGGAACTTCTAAGTTAGGGAGGGGCGTCCCAAGCACCAGAATTTGTCCCACATCGAAAAGTTTGGAGAAATTCACTCCAAAAACCGGCTATAAATACCCAGACCTTCCTCAGTTGAAATCATCCCTCAACACTCAATACAAGTCATTTAGCAACTTCGAGTGCATCTTTTTCTCTTATCTCTTAGTGTTTATCTCAGTATTTGAGAATTCGATTAGATTAGTATTCAGTTTTCGGTATCACAGAATACGGGATTTCGTTAGGAGATCCTAAGAGAGAGGTAGGGTGCGTTTTCTTAGTCAGATTAGGGTAATTTGCTTAAGCTCGGGATGTAAGGTAAAGAAATTGCTACTAGGTCTAAGAAGCGTTCTCTGAAGGCTCTACCGAGCAGAGTAGGATCGAGCAATCAGAAGCATACAAGAGCTGCAGCACCGGCTGGACCTGAATAAAGTGGTGACTACTTTATGATATTGGGTCCCCTAGACGAGTTTCTATATGTTTATGAATTATTTTATCTGGATATTAATTTGATACTGAATTCATATATCATACATGTTTTACAATTTGAGATGCTATCCATTTTCCTGCGAAGATCATAGAGCTAGAATTATCATTATGAATGTTGAACTATCGTGTCCTTTTAAATTAAACTAGGGTTATAGACAACTCCTAATCAAGGTCTGAATCATAACCAATTTAGTTTAATAGACTGTAAAAGGTCTGCCATATTAGGAAGAAATAACAAAACAGATCACCATGTTTGTTAGAGTACTCTAATAACGCCGAGTTTGTACGCTATGCCAATCCTAGGGTTAAGTGGCATGATATCGAAGTGACATAGGGGACTGTTCATGGATACTTTAATCCGACAGATGAGAAGGATCATCCCAAGGTAGGGGTGAATACACTAGGTAACTCAAATATGGTAAACAGATGGTTACATTTCAGAATTTCCTTAGAGATCAAGATATATCTAAAATATACGAAGATAAGGTCAAACAAGTTGTAATAACTGAGCTTAAATTGATGAATGCATGTCTACTCTTGAATGCTTATTACTTGTTATGTGTGATTGGGATCACCAACTCATCAAGATTATTGATGAATGATTGATTAATTGCATGATAAGATAAATGTTAGGGTTCAGAGATAGTTACTAATAAGCTGTTACCAATTCCCTGGGAGTATGATATTAATAAATTAAAATCTTAGATACTTTCCAAAGAACTAGCTACACGATAGGTACTCTGCCTTAGGTTCTGATTGATTAAGTGACAACAATTATTGCCAAAAGTGACAATTAGTAAGACCCGGTCCTTAATTATTCATAATTAATATAGGTAAATAAATCCTATCTTTTAGCATACCAATCGGAACGCATCAAGGCACAAAAGTAGTTAAATAACATTAAAATGAATCAAATATAACGAATGTAACGTTTCAAAGTTCATCATGTTTAAGTCAAATTTCATTTGAATTTCAGCACAAGTACATTCGATCAACAACATTTTATCCAAAAATAACAAGTTATTAGATTACATTTTCGACATTTAGGGCACAAAAATACTTAAACAACATTAAAATGAATCAAATACATTTAGGAGACATATGTAGTTTAATAACATTAAAATGAATCAAATACACCGAATGTCAGGTTTCAACATTTCATCATGTTTAAGTCAAATTATGTCGGAATTTCAGCCGAAGTACATTCGATCAACTACACTTTATCCTAAAATAACAAGTTATTTGATTACTTTTTTGACATTTAGGGCACAAAAGTAGTTAAATAACATTAAAATGAATATAATGAATGTAACGTTTCAAAGTTCATCAGAATTAAGTCAAATTTCGTTTGAATTTCTGGACAATTACATTCGATCAACTATACTCTATACTGAAATAAGAAGTTATTTGACTATTACTTTATCATTTAAGGCACTAAAGTAGTTCAATTACATTAAAATGAATCAAATATAAGGAATGTAATGTTTCAAAGTTCATCTAATTTTAGTCAAATTTAGTTTGAATTTCAGCACAAGTACATTCGATCAACTACACTTTATCCTTAAAAAACAAGTTATTTGATTACTTTTTATATATTTACGGCACAAAAGCAGTTAAATAACATTAAAATTAATCAAATATAACGAGTGTAACGCTTCAAAGTTCATCAAATTCAAGTAAAAGTTTTGTTTGAATTTTAGCACAAGTACATTAGATCAACTATATTTTTGATGGGATTCCGATTGACATGCTAAATAGGTGTTATTTTACCCTATGTTGATTATGAATAATTAAGGACTGTGATTGACTAATTGTCACATTTAGTCTCTGTGGTGTCACTTAATCAGCCAGAACCTAAGGTAGAGTACCTATAGTGTAGCTAGTCTGTTGGAAAGTATCTATGATTTTATTACATAATTATCGTACTCCCAGGGAAGTGGTAACGACTTAGTAGTAACTAGCCTTTATTCCTAACTCTTATCTTATAATCCAGTTATGCAATCTTCATCAATAACTTTGATGAGATGGTGATTCGTTCTCCACTAGGTTAAGTCTAATTAATCCTAGAAGTGTTTTATAGATGAGTCCTGATTCTATGTTATATTGTTCCTATATGTTGATTGACCTATATTCGAGTGTTTTAGATATATCTTAGCCTGGATTGCAACTATGTTCTGTGTCTAAAGGTGTACCACATCTGAGTCTCTATGCTACCGCCCCATCGCCAAGGTAAACGGCTACTACTAAAGACAGCTATGAAAGCCCTATGTCACTTCGGGAAACATGCCGCTTGCCCATAACCGCCGGCATAACGCTCTACTCAGCCTACCTAGACTACTCTAACAAACAGGATGTTCCGCAGGTTATTTTATCTAGTATGGCAGACACCAATACTAATTGATGCCTGTTAAACTAAACAGGTTATGAATAGACCATGGTTAGGAATTGTCTATAACCTTAATTTCAGTTTAAAAGAACGGCAATAGACATGCAGACATAATGGATATTTAAGTAGGTGGTTATTTCCGGAAAAACATAATAACTTCAACAAATATAACAAATATTCATAGTAATCATAATCTTGTATTCAAATCAGTATTTGGACAAACACAGTAACAACATATAAAGAGAGGGACATGGGGGACTGATGCCATAAAGAAATCACCCTTTACGTAGTCACGCCGTTGGAGCGTACTGATATATATGTCGTACTGCTTGACCCGACTCTGCTCGTCAGAACCTTCGGAGGACGCTTCCTCAGCCTAGTAGCTGGGCTTTACTTAACAACCCGGCTTAAGCCCAGCCCTGTGGATTGACTCTTCGAACGCCTTGAGCCCTCTTAGGATCTCCTAACGAAATCCCGGGTATTCTATGAATACCAGAAACCAACCTATCTATATAAGCCTAAGATCTGAGACTATTTCTCAGAAACTAAAACAAAACACTAACAAGAAAGAAAACTGAGATCCGAGTCTCTGAGTGAGTTGTGTACTAGAGAAGTGTACACTGGAAACCACTTAATGACTCAGATCGAGTGGAGAGGAATGAATTCAACTGCTGGAGGCCTGGGGTATTTATAGCAGCTTCCCGGGGTGATTTTTCATCAAACATTCGATGTAGGATTGGATCTGGGGGTTCGGGATGCCCGTCCCGGATTGGGACGCCCGTCCTGATCTGTTGACCAAGTCGGGACGCCCGTCCTGACCCTTTGACCAAGTCAACATTTCCAAAAATTGCGTTTTTCCCCAAAATTTGCTATTTTCGTCTACTTTTCACCTGACACTTCCAAAATCAGAAAAACTGTGAAATTAAGTAAATAATGAACAATTAAGATCATTTTACCCTCAATTTCACCCTAAATCATATATAAAAACTTGCTAAAAAAGTGATACGATTTTCGCGTATCATATAACCCCACACTTAGCTTTTTGCTTGTCCTCAAGCAAAGTCTACTTGAAGTTAGTGATTTTTAACCATATGTGCATTCCTAGTCATGTTTTTATTCCAAAAATTCTTCAGACAATTCTTAACACAGGTCTGACTAGTTAGGTTGCTATGACAAGGTCTCAAATGTCTCTAGTAGTTTGTTAGGGTCAGGCAGAAAACAAATCAACAACTAGGTTGAACGTTTTCTTAGTCACAGGGTCTTTCTTATGTGTAGTGTGTGTACTATTCTAGACTAGATAGTCAACACAATGTACTATTGTCTTAACTACTACCAGATAACACTTCGACCCATCGCTAGACATACTAACAACAGACAACGTTTTGAGTTCTGAGCTTCGGTGATCAGATTTTTAATGTTTTAGCATTTAGTTATTTTCTTTATAGATTCAGGGTATTTTGAGTCTTCTTAGAACACGTCAACTTCAACTACCCATGTAGCGAGTCCCACTCCGATGACTCTCAGATCTACACGACCTTAGGACATCAGGCTTTAAGTTCCCCGAAGGAGTGGTGCTCGAGTAGCGAAGGCCGCTGGCAAACTACCCTCATTTGATTAACTTTCTTTTGTTTCTTTTCACTTTTAGCTCAGAGTCTCATCTAGTCATTCTAACTGCCAATATATCCACAACTGGTCTAATTTTATCTAGTTAAGTCTCGAACAGGCAATTGGCTGAGGTCTCTAATCCAGACAAAGTTGTGCTCAGTTATCAGGAATTCCATATTCCTAATCAATTAGTTCAGCAGTAGTCATCAATTATCTCATACTAGCCATAACATACTACCTACATATCATAGACATAAGCAATTGTTTAACCAAGCATACTGCATTTAGAAGTTTGAAAGACGGAAAAATTTTGAAAATTTTTTGGAAGGGTGTGAAAATATGGGGAAAACAAGCAAAAGCATGCGAAAAGTTTTGCAAACTGCTACAGTGCACCGTGCACTGCTACCCCACACTTAATTCTGACACTGTCCTTAGTGTTCATGCATAGCTAAACTACCCCACACTTATTTGAAAACAAGAAACAAAAATAAAACAAAGAACTCTTACCCCACACTTATTCGACTAACTAAGGGTAAGAGAGAAAATAAGGCAACAAAACAAGAAGGATAGCAAAAAAGAACACAAAACAAATAAAATAAAAGGAATATGAGGATTAGAAAAACTCCCTTCATGTCGCGAGCAGAAGGGTCTTCTCTGATCTGTCAATTGGCTCTTCACCTTAGCCATGTGCTATTGCTGAGGTGTTTCTGACTCTGCAAGCTCTAGATACTGGAACAGATGACGTCAGCTCCGACCCTTCATTGTCGAGCTCCAGGTAGTGGCATATCCATGTGAGGAATGACTCAAGCCCCAAGGACTGTTTTCTCGAATCATTCGCAAAGTTTCTCGTAATCTTAGCAACGTGTCCAGAAGGAATGTGTCTAGGAATGAGACTTATTTTGATTGGTGTGCCTACCTGCCAATGTCAGTGAAGGTATTGCATGCAAGTTTTGAATGGTAGAAGAGATACCTGAAGTTTTGGCGAAGCTGTGGTGGTAGGGGGCTCCAGTTGTGTAGATCTGGGCCCAAGTATTTGAGACTTCCTTGGAGAAGTTTCTCACAGCTGATTGGTATGCAGGGAATGCAAGCTCCTCCATTGCTATGCTCCCGACACAATGCCAAATTCCTCTATATCTGTCGACCGTTTGTTACCTCTTGGTAGATCACTTGCTTGCACTGGTCTGGCTTTAATTGTTGCCAGTATCTCATCTATTGATTCTGCGAGTGTGGGTTTTGCTGTGGTGGTGTCTTCTGAAAGTTTCCAGCTTCCGAATTACTCCTCAGCTAAATCCCGTATGATTCCTCTAGCGGGGATTGTATGCGTCTCCCATTGGAGCAGCATTCTGCAGTAACCTACTCCTACCTCTTTTGGAATGGTCAGTCATTCCCATAGCAATCCCTGCTAAAGTGTGGTACTTAGCAGACTTCACAGATTTGATACACAGGCTGAACATTTCTTCCTAAGACATCGGCACTCTGAATCTGGAAAACAACTAGAATCTGCACATGACTTTAACATCATTAGTAGGTAATGCCTGTGGTTCAGACTATTTTTTTAAGTGTTCCACGACTACTATGATGTAATTATTTTCAAAGGAAGAAGGGAAAAGGATTCGAAATACCCCTGATATTAACGGTTGCAACATTCTGTGTATGTCGCTGGGGTAGATGATCTCTGGAAGATGTGTTACCTGTTATTTGGCAAGCATCGCAGGACTGTATCAGAGATACAAAAGTCTTTGAATATGGTGGGTCAACAAGATCATGCTTTCAACACTTTCCGGACAGTGTTGATAGCAGTCAATTTGTCTCATGTAGATCCTTGATGACAATGCTCCAAAATTTTGTGGCCTTCGTCTTTCAAGACACATCTTCTGATCAACTGATCTGCCAAAAATTTGAAATAGAAGAGAAACTGCCCAGTAGTAATATTTCAAATCAGCAAAGAATTTCTTCTTTTGCTGATAAGTCATATCACTTGGAACTTATTCAGTGACTAGATAATTTGAAATAAACCACATATGAGAATTATTATACATAGCAAACAATGCAAATAAGTTTTCATCCAAAAATTTATCAGTATTACACTAGCCTCTAACTCGGGGTTTTCTAATCTAGACCAATGGTTTGCTTTCTAGATTTTCAACCCTTTTTCTTATCCCTTTATTCTATATCAAGTTCAAGTAACAATAAAACTTAACTTAATCAAGTATGGTTCAACATTAGTTTAATTGAACACAGATATCTTGGAGTGATCAATGTCACCTATTGTTTCTGACAAGACTAGATAAGATCGGAATTTATCATGCATGAACTTTCTTATCATGTTTCTGTCCTAAGACAATTCGTACTACATCATTACATCACATATTATTCAAAAAGCAGATTTCAATCAGGTGATGCCATAATGGGTGCAGTAATTCCTTTTTGTTTAAAAGTTCTCATGCAATTACCAGCAAAACAAAAGGAACATCCTTTTTTTCAATAGAACATTCAGAGGTCTGGCTATTAAGGAAAAAATAACTCGTCCTAATAAAGCCGGTATGACTCTAAGAAAATTCTAAAATGGAGTTTCTTCCCAATAAAAATCTAAGCCAAAGTTTTACAACTCAGAAGGAAATATATTTTATCCTCATTTCCATTTTTATTTATTCGAAATAATAGAAAAAAATACGAAAAAGAGCAACTAAGAAAACCAATTAAGAAAGAACAAGAGATAGGGAAAAGAACAACTTACCATTGAGCAAGAAAAATACAATTTTTTTTTTCGGGTTTTTAAATTTTAACATTTTTTTTCTTTTTATATATTTCGAAAGCACTTAAGTTCCCTCAATATGGTTTTAGAATGATTTTCTAAAATTTGATTATCCTAAGTGTCTTAATTCTAGATAACCTCTAAAATTAATTAGTTATGATAATCCTATATTTCGGAAAGTGATTATCTAACTAGTGTAAGATAAGTGTAAGTCTAAGGTCTAGGTTACTACCGTTACCTATCATAAGCGTCTAGAATTTTGATAAGGAATCCTAAATTCATTATGATATTTCCCCGGCAACGGCGCCAAAAATCTGATGGGATTCTGGTTGACATGCTAAATAGGTGTTATTTTACCCTATGTTGATTATGAATAATTAAGGACTGTGATTGACTAATTGTCACATTTAGTCTCTATGTTGTCACTTAATCAGCCAGAACCTAAGGCAGAGTACCTATCGTGTAGCTAGTTTGTTGGAAAGTATCTACGATTTTATTACATAATTATCGTACTCCCAGGGAAGTGGTAACGGCTTAGTAGTAATGGCTTAGTAGTAACTAGCCTTTATTCCTAACTCTTATCTTATAATCCAGTTATGCAATCTTCATCAATAACTTTGATGAGATGGTGATTCGTTCTCCACTAGGTTTAAGTCTAATTAATCCTAGAACTGTTTTATAGATGAGTCCTGATTCTATGTTATATTGTTCCTATATGTTGATTGACCTATATTCGAGTGTTTTAGATATATCCTAGCCTGGATTGCAACCATGTTCTGTGTCTAAAGGTGTACCACATCTGAGTCTCTATGCTACCGCCCCATCGCCAAGGTAAACGGCCCTACTCACGGCTACTACTAAAGACAGCTATGAAAGCCCTATGTCACTTCGGGAATCATGCCGCTTGCTAATAAACAGGGTGTTCCGCAGGTTATTTTATCTAGTATGGCAGACACCAATACTAATTGATGCCTGTTAAACTAAACAAGTTATGAATAGACCGTGGTTAGGAATTGTCTATAACCTTAATTTCAGGTTAAAAGAACGGCAATAGACATGCAGACATAATGGATATTTAAGCAGGTGGCTATTTCCGGAAAAACATAATAACTTCAACAAATATAACAAATATTCATAGTAATCATAATCTTGTATTCAAATCAGTATTTGGACAAACACAGTAACAACATATAATGAGAGGGACAGGGGGGACTGATGCCATAAAGAAATCACCCTTTACGTAGTCACGCCGTTGGAGAGTGCTGCTATATATGTCGTACTGCTTGACCCGACTCTGCTCGTCAGAACCTTCGGAGGGCGCTTCCTCAGCCTAGTAGCTGGGCTTTACTTAACAACCCGGCTTAAGCCCAGCCCTATGGACTGACTCTTCGAACGCCTCGAGTCCTCTTAGGATCTCTTAACAAAATCCCGGGTATTCTATGAATACCAGAAACGAACCTATCTATATAAGCCTAAGATCTGAGACTATTTCTCAAAAACTAAAACAAAACACTAACAAGAAAGAAAACTGAGATCCGAGTCTCTGAGTGAGTTGTGTACTAGAGAAGTGTACACTGGAAACCACTTAATGACTCAGATCGAGTGGAGAGAAATGAATTCAACTGCTGGAGGCCTGGGGTATTTATAGCAGCTTCCCGGGGTGATTTTTCATCAAAAATTCGATGTGGGACTAGATCTGGGGGTTCGGGACGCCCATCCTGATCTGTTGACCAGGTCAGGACGCCCGTCCCGAGTCCTGGACGCCCGTCCCGAGTCCTGGACGCCCGTCCCGGTGCTTTGACTGGGTCGGGACACCCGTCCTGACCCTTTGACCATGTCAACATTTCCAAAAATAGCGTTTTTGCCCCAAAATTTGCTGTTTTCGTCTACTTTTCACCTGACACATCCAAAATCAGAAAAACTGTGAAATTAAGTAAATAATGAACAATTAAGATCATTTTACCCTCAATTTCACCCTAAATCATATATAAAAACATGCTAAAAAGTGATACGATTTTCGCGTATCAATTTTACATTGAAATAATAAGTTATTTGATTTATTTTTCGATATTTAGGGCGTAAAAGTAGTAAAATAACATTAAAATAAATCAAATATAATGAATGTAACATTTTTCAAAGTTCATCAAATTTAAGTCAAATTTCGTTTGAATTTCAGCACAAGTACATTCTTTCAACTACTCTCTATCCTGAAATAACAAGTTTTTTTATTATTTTTTTGAGATTTATGGCACAAAAGCACTTAAATACCATTAAAGTGAATCAAATAAAACAAATGTAACGTTACAAAGTTCATCAAATTTAAGTCAAACTTCGTTTGAATTTAAGAAAAATTACATTCGATCGACTACATTTTATCTTGAAATAACAAGTTATTTGATTACTTTTTCGATATTTAGGGCATAAACGTGGTTAAATAAAATTAAAATGAATTAAATCTACCAAATGTAACACCTCAAAGTTCATCAAATTTAAGTCAAATTATGTTTTAATTTTAGCACAAATACATTCGATCAACTACACTTTATCTTGAAATAACAAGGTATTTGATTACTTATTAGATATTTAGGGCACAAAAGAAGTTAAATAACATTAAAATAAATCAAATATAATGAATGTAATGTTTCAAAGTTCATCTTGTTAAAGTCAAATTTCGTTTGAATTTCAGCACAAGTACATTCGATCAACTACACTTCATCATAAAATAACAAGATATTATTTTACTATTTAGACATTTAGGGCAAAAAATTAGTTAAATAATATTAAAATGAATCAAATATAACGAATGTAACGTTTCAATGATCATAAAATTTAAGTCAAATTTCGTTTGAATTTCAACACAAGTACATTCGATCGACTATACTATACTTTATCCTTAAATAACAAGTTATTTGATTACTTTTTTGACATTTAGGGGAAAAAATTAGTTAAATAACATTTAAAAGAATCAAATATAACAAATGTAACATTTCCAAGTTCATCAAATTCAAATCAAATTTCTTTTGAATTTCAACACAACTACATTCAACCAACTACACTTTATCCTTAAATAAAAAGTTATTTGATTACTTTTTCGACATTTAGGGCACAAAAGTAGTAAAATAACATTAAAATGAATCAAATATAACGAATGTAATGTTTCAAAGTTCATCAAATTTAGGTCAAATTTTGTATGAATTTCAACACAATTACATACGAATAACTACACTTTATCTTGAAATAACAAGTTATTTGAATTGTTTTTGACATTTAGGGCACAAAAGTCGTTAAATAACATAAAATGAATCAAATATAAGGAATGAATTTTCAAATTTAATCAAATTTATGTCAAATTTCGTTTGAATTTCAACGCAAGTACATTCGATCAACTATGAAATAACAAGTTATTTGACTACTTTTTCATCATTTAACACACAAAATTAGTTAAATAACTTTAAAATAAATCAAATATAATGATTGTAACGTTTCAAAGTTAATCCAATTTAAGTCAAAGTTTCTTTGAATTTAAGCACAGTACATTTGATCAACTACACTTTATCCTAAAATAACAAGTTATTTGGTTACGTTTTCGATATTTAGGGCACAAATATATTTAAATAACATTAAAATTAATCAAATATAATAAATGTAACGTTTCAAAGTTCATCAAATTAAAGTCAAATTTAGTTTAAATTTTTAGCACAAGTGCATAGATCAACTACACTTCATCTTGAAATAAAAAGTTATTTCATTACTTTTCGACATTTAGAGTGCAAAAGTAGTTAAAAATCATTAAAATGAATCAAATATAATGAATTTTACGTTTTAAAGTTCATCAAATTGAAGTCAAATTTCTTTTGAATTTTTAGCACAAGTACATTCGATCAACTACACTTCATCCTGAAATAACAAGTTATTTGATTACGTTTTCTATATTTAGGGCACAAAATTAGTTCAATAACATTAAAATGGATCAAATATAACGAATGTATCGTTTCAAAGTTCATCAAATTTAAGTCAAATTTTGTTTGAATTTTAGAACAAATATATTCGATCAACTAACATTATCCTGAAATAACATGTTATTTGATTATATTTTAAATATTTAGGGCACAAAAATATACAACGAATGTAATGTTTCAAACTTCATCAAATTAAAGTCAAATTTCTTTTGAATTTTTAGGACAAGTACATTCAATCAACTATACTTCATCCTGAAATAAAAAGTTATTTGATAATGTTTTGATATTTAGGGCCCAAAAGTAGTTAAAAATCATTAAAATGAATCAAATATAACGAATGTAACATTTAAAAGTTCATCAAATTGAAGTCAAATTTCTTTTGAATTTTTAGCAAAAGTGCATTCGATCAACTACACTTCATCCTCAAATAACAAGTCATTTGATTACTTTTTCGACATTTAGGACGCAAAAGAAGTTAAATAACATTAAAATGAATCACATATAATGAATATAACGTTTCCAAGTTCATCAAATTTAAGTTAAATTTCGTTTAAATTTCAACACAAGTAATTCGATCAATTACACTTTATCTTTAAATATCAAGTTATTTGATTACTATTTTGACATTTAGGGCACAAAAGTAGTTAAATAACATTAAAATGAATCAAATATAACGAATGTAATGTTTTAAAGTTCATCAAATTGAAGTCAAATTTCTTTTGAATTTTTAGCACAAGTACATTCGATCAACTACACTTCATCTTGAAATAACAAGTTATTTGATTACTTTTTCGATATTTAGGGCACAAAATTAGTTCAATAACATTAAAATGGATAAAATATAACGAATGTATCGTTTCAAAGTTCATCAAATTTAAGTCAAATTTTGTTTGAATTTCAGAACAAATATATTCGATCAACTAACATTATCCTGAAATAACAAGTTATTTGATTATATTTTAAATATTTAGGGTACAAAAATAGTTAAATAACATTAAAATGAATGAAATATAACGAATGTAATGTTTCAAACTTCATCAAATTAAAGTCAAATTTCTTTTGAATTTTTAGGACAAGTACATTTCGATCAACTATACTTCATCCTGAAATAAAAGGTTATTTGATTACTTTTCAACATTTAGAGCCCAAAAGTAGTTGAAAATCATTAAAATGAATCAAATATAACGAATGTAACATTTAAAAGTTCATCAAATTGAAGTCAAATTTCTTTTGAATTTTTAGCAGAAGTACATTCGATCAACTACACTTCTTCCTCAAATAACAAGTTATTTGATTACTTTTTCGACATTTAGGGCACAAAAGAAGTTAAATAACATTAAAATGAATCACATATAACAAATATAACGTTTCCAAGTTAAATTTCGTTTAAATTTCAACACAAGTAATTCGATGAATAACACTTTATCCTTAAATAACAAGTTATTTGATTACTATTTCAACATTTAGGGCACAAAATTAGTTAAATAACATTAAAATAAATCAAATATAATGAATGTAATGTTTCAAACTTCATCAAATTTAAGTCAAATTTTGTTTGAATTTCAGCACAAGTACATTCGATCAACTAAAATTTATCTTGAAATGACAAGTTATTTGATTATGTAGACATTTAGGGCACAAAAAAGTTAAATAACATTAAAACGAATCAAATATAACGAATGCAACGTTTCAAAGTTCACCAAATTGAAGTAAAATTTCTTTTGAATTTTTAGCACAAGTATATTCGATCAACTAAACTTTATCTTGAAATAATAAGTTATTTGATTATATTTTCGACATTTAGGGCTCAAAAGTAGTTAAATAACTTTAAAATGAATCAAATATAACGAATATAACTTTTGCAAGTCATCAAATTTAAGTCAAATTTCGTTTGAATTTTAACACAAGTACATTAGATCAACTGCACTTGATCCTGAAACAACAAGTTATTTGATTCCTTTTTCGACATTTAGGGAACAAAAGTAGTTAAATAACATTAAAATGAATCAAATATAACGAATGTAACCTTCAAAGTCCATCTTGTTTAAGTCAAATTTTGTTTGAATTTAAGCACAAATACATTCGATCAACTACACTTCATTGTAAAAAAAACAAGTTATTTGATTACTTTTTCGACATTTAGGCGCAAAAGTAGTTAAATGACATTAAAATGAATCAAATATAACGAATGTAACGTTTCAATGTTCATAAAATTTAAGTCAAATTTCGTTTGAATTTCAGCAGAAGTACATTCGATCAACTATACTTTATATTTAAATAAAAAGTTATTTGATTACTTTTCTGACATTTAGGGGGAAAAATTATTTAAATAACATTTAAATGAATCAACTATAGAGAATGTAACATTTCAAAGTGATAAACATAAATCATATCACATTTTTAGCATGTTTTTAGGCATGATTTAGGGTGAAATTGAGGGTAAATCGATCTTAATTATTCATTATTAACTCAATTTCACAGTTTTTCTGATTTTGGAAGTGTCAGGTGAAAAGTGGAAGAAAATGGCAAATTTCGGGGCAAAAACGCAAATTTTCAGAAGTTCGGACTTCGGGGAGGGCGTCCCGGTTCAGGACGGGCGTCCTGACCTGGTCAACAGACCGGGACGGGCGTCTCGAACAAGAAAGTCAAGTCCCACATCGAATGTTTGAGAGAAAATCACTCCAGAAAGCTGCTATAAATACCCCAGGCCTTCCTCAGTTGAAATCATCCCTCTCCACTCGATCTGAGTCATTCAGTGGTTTCTAGTGTACAATTCTCGAGTACACAACTCACTCGGAGACTCAGATTTCAGTATAAGTTTTCTTTCTTTCCTTTTTGTGTTTCATTTTTCTTAGTTTCTGAGAATTAGTCTCAGATCCTAGGGTTCGATAGATAGGTTCATTTCTGGTATTCATAGAATACCCGGGATTTCGTTAGCAGATCCTAAGAGGGCTCTAGGCGTTCGAAGAGTCAGTCCACATGGCTGGGCTTAAGTTGGGTATTAAGGTAAAGCCCAGTTACTAGGCTGAGGAAGCATCCTCCGAAGGTTCTGGTGAGCAGAGTCGGGTCAAGCAATACGACATATACAGCAATACGCTCCATCGGCGAGACTAAGTAAATGGTGATTTCTTTATGGCATCAGTCCTCCTGTCCCTCTCTTATATATTGTTATTGTGTTTGTCCAAATAGCAATTATGAATACTGGATTTTGATTGTTATGAATAGTTGTTATATATGTTGAAGTTATTATGTTTTTCCGGAAATAGCCACCTGCTTAAATATTCATTATGTCTGCATGTCTAATGTAGTTTCTTTTAAACTAAAATTAGGGTTATAGACAATTCCTAACTACGGTCTATTCATAACCTGTTTAGTTTAATAGGCATCAATTAGTATTGGTGTCTGCCATACTAGATAAAATAACCTGTGGAACACCCTGTTTGTTAGAGTAGTCTAGGTAGGCTGAGTAGAGCGTTTATGCCTGCGGTTATGGGCAAGCGGCATGATCCCCGAAGTGACATAGGGCTTTCATAGCTGTCTTTAGTAGTAACCGTGAGTAGGGCCGTTTACCTTGGCGATGGGGCGGTATATCAGATTACTCAGATGTGGTACACCTTTAGACTCAGAACATAGTTGCATACCAGGCTAAGATATATCTAAAACACTCGAAGATAGGTCAATCAACATATAGGAACAGTATAACATAGAATCAGAACTTTGTCTATAAACACTTTTAGGCCTGATTAGACTTAAACCTAGTGAAGAATGGATCACCCTCTCATCAAGATTATTGATGACGATTGCATAACTGGATCGTAAGATAAGAGTTAGTATAAAAGGCTAGTTACTACTAAGCCGTTACCACTTTCCTGGGAGTACGATATTTATTTAATAAAATCGTAGATACTTTCCAACAGACTAGCTACACGATAGGTACTCTGCCTTAGGTTCTGGCTGATTAAGTGACACCATAGAGACTAAATGTGACAATTAGTCAATCTCAGTCCTTAATTACTCATAATCAACATAGGGTAAAATAACACCTATTTAGCATATCGGCTGGAAACCCATCAGATTTTTGGAGCCGTTGCCGGGGAAATATCATAATGAATTTAGGATTATTGGCCACAATTCTAGAAACTTATAATAGGTAGCGGTAGTAACCTAGACTTTTGATTTACACTTATCTTATGCTAGTTAGACAATCACCTTCCGAAATTTAGGATTATCATAATTAATTAATTTTAGATATTATCTGAAATTAAGACATTTAGGATAATCAAATTTTAGAAAATTATTCTAAAACCATATTGAGGAAATTTATCTGCTTTCTAAATAAAATATAAAAGAAAAAAATATCTCTTGCTTTTCTATTTCACTTTTCTTCCTATTCTTGTTATTTGTTATTTCTAACCAGACTTTGCACTCAGATATGAATAGAACAAGAGCAGCTACTAACCAAGCAAAGAAAACAGAAATCCCTGACACTCCAGGACCAAAGAAGACAAAGCCAGAAGGACCATCTAGGCCTGAACCAGAAATACCACGAGGGACTCTTCCTTCGCAACCGGTAGAAGTAAACTCAAGCCTAGATGCCAGTGACCTAGTGTGAAGATTTCTGAACGTCCGTGAGCCTAGTCCCACGGAAGAAGATCCTTCTGAAGATACCTTCCCTCCTAGAGAAGAACCCCAGAGATCTCCAGTTCACACTCCTGCCCAGAGAGTTCCTATAAATCCACCACCCATTGACCAAACCCAGAATTCACCAACATCTTCTGCATACACCCCAACACCTAACGAGCACACCCCTTCATCCGGGGGAAGTACTAACGGTTATCATTCAATGTTGTCCGTGCAGATAGATACTTTGGCTCAAAGGGTCTATGAGATAGATCAAGGAATTGCAAGCAGATTGTGTCATTTAGACCAACTCAGTCTAAATATCACAACCAACATGGACCGACTCAGAGCCACGGCCAGTCTTCAGGAGAACCAAGGTGCACAACTACTCCGGGAGATGGCTGACTTACGAAGTGAGCAGGGCAGGCAAAGGGATGAGATGAGAGCCATACGCATAGAAATGCAAAACATTCGAGCAGAGTTACAGGAGATCAGAAATAAGGGTCGTTGAAAAAGGGAAGATTCTTTTACTTTTATTCTCAGCAAATAAATTGTTTGAACTAAACCTGAATAACTGACCCCTATTTTCTAATTTCAAACGTTTTAAAGGGTCCTTTGTATTCAACAATTTTCTTCAGACATTTTATTTTCAAATTTCTATGAAAAACAAAAGTTTTGCAAATGCAGTTTATTTTTCACTATTAAATTGTACAAACACGATTTTTGTTTTTCTGAAATTCTTGCTGAATTTAAGTTGGGATAAAATTAGGGTAGTCATGATTTTCGAAAAAGATTGAGGAATTTTTTCATAGAGTTTTTAACAGCTTCTGAATTTGATTGGATAAACATGAAGACTTGTTAAAAATTCTGATTATTTTTGGCATCCTGAGATTTGTAGGGAATTACGAAAAAAAAAAAATTTCCGGAATTGGCACGCGTCCCGAAGCAACCCGGGACGGGCATCTCGAAGGCCGCCCCTCCTACAAATAATCCATTTTTTTTTCATTTCCCCTCAAATCAACTTCCAAAAATTCACCTATCTCAAATAATTCTCTCTATCTTCTCTCTACAATTTTTTGGAAAACTTCCCAAAGTTAAAAAAAATTCAAATTTCCCTCCAAAATTCGAATTTCCCGCCAAAAAAATTCAAAATCATTCCCTATACAAAATCCATCCTCCCGAATTCAGATTCACCTCCAGAATTCGAATTCGAATCTTCCTTCCTGCCTAAATTCTAAAAATCTCTCAAACGCTCTCAACCCAAATGGCTCCCAAACGCGCCCGTATCACATCCACCATGACTGTCACTTCAGTGGCCCATCCTTTTATGCTGTTTCACTCCAGCCCAGCATACCAGGAGAGATGCCACGGATACATCGGACGCACCATACTGACGGGCAGAACACTTGACTGGGCAGCAGTACAGACGCTAGAGGTGGAGCAGGAAGTCAGACGCATGCTCGACGTACTACCCTACAGTCGAGTATTCATCGTCACTGAACCAACATACCTAGAGTTGGTATGTGAGTTCTATGCGTCATTTACGTACCATCAGGAGCAGATCACATTCCTCTTGGGCGGAATAGATCGGTCGATGAGCATGGCCGAGTTCGGCATTGCCCTGGGTATCTGGCAGAGAGACGAGCTGGATACGCCCGCCTACACCACGGCAGTTCGAGACTTCACGTCTGCAAACGTCTCCACTACTTGGGCTCAGATCTGTATGACGGGTGTTCCATGCCAGCATGGCTTTGCGAAAGCCACATGTATTTATCCTGCTCTTCGATACTTGCATGCTATTATTGCACACACTTTGTCAGGACGATGGATGGCCCCCGGGAATGTCACCCAAATGGAGACATTCCTCTTGGCCAACATGCACATGGGATCCACAGTAGAGATGGCTCGACTTATCACGATCATCATGCGGGGTTTCGCTACGGACACTCGGAAACAGTGTCTGGGGCTCGGGCCATTCATCACCAGGATAGCTCACTACCTGGAGTTGGACATCGAGGGCTCGGAGCTGACCCAAATTGCCCCGACCACCACTCCTACAGATCTCACCATTCTACGGAACATGGGAATAGTCGTATGGGATGCAAATGGACGCTACTCCATCCACACGGAGCAGCCAGGACAAGCTTCGGCACCAGGAGCAGTTCCAGCGCACATACCTCTGTCCGAGACGTTTGTTCCATGCACTGCCTTCGAACGACACATGTCGCACGGATTGGCAGAACTCTCAGCCCGATACAGCCGAGATATGGATAGGATCGAGAGACGGCTGACGTTGATAGAGGACAGAGTCGCTATGAACACCAGCAGGATCGATGAGATTCATCAGCATACCTCCCACCTAGTGGAAAACTCCGAGGTCCACTTTCCGGCAGACTTTCTGGTAGACTTTCTGGCAGCCTTCGGTCCACCTAATTACGGCGAGCCGGGTTCTTAGTTTTTCTTTCCTTTTCTTTTCCTTTGTTGTTTTCATTCTATGTGTGTGATCATGTCTGGACTGTATGAAATATGAATCTATGTATGACATTGATTGATATGACATAACAGCATTGTTTCTTTTATATCTTGTTATCCTTGCTATTGCTTACCCATAGTTCTTCAAATAAGTGTGGGGTAATTAGAAATGCATGAACACTGAGGACAGTGTCAGACTTAAGAAAATTTTTGCATGATTTTGTTTGTTTTCCCCATATTTTCACACCCTTCCAAAATTTTTTTCAATATTCTCATTCTTTCAGACTTCTAAATGCAGTATGATTGGTTAAAACATTGCTTATGTCTATGATATGTAAGTAGAATGTTATGGTTAGTAGGAGGCAATGTGATAGCTATCTTGAACTAATTGATTAGGAATAGGGAATTCTTGATAACTGAGCACAACTTAGTTTGGATTAGAGACCTCAGCCAATTACCTTTTCAAGACTTAACTAGATAAAATTAGACCAGTTGTGGATGTTTTGACAATTAGAATGACTAGATGAGACTCTGAGCTAAAAGTGAAAAGAAATAAAAGAAAGTTAAATAACGGTAGTTTACCAGCGGCCTTCGCTACTCGAGCACCACTCCTTCGGGGAACTTAAAGCCTGATGCCCTAAGGTCGTGTAGGTCTGGGAGTCATCGGAGTGGGACTCGCTACATGGGTAGTTGAAGTTGACGTGTTCTAAGCAGACTCAAAATACCCTACATCTATAAAGAAAATCCATAAATGCTAAATCATTAAAAATCTGATGACCAAGGCTCAGAACTCAGAAAGTTGTCTATTGTTATTATGTCTAACAACAGGGTCAAAATATTATCCGGTAATAATTAAGATGAGAGTATATTGTGTTGACTATCTGGTCTAGACTAGTACACACACTACACATCAGGAAGACCTTGTGACTAAGAAAGGAGTTCAACCTAGTTGTTAAGTTGTTTTCTGCTTGACTATAACAATCTGCTAGAGACATTTGAGACCTTGTCATAGCAACTTGACCAGTCAGACCTGTGTTAAGAATTTTCTGAATAAATTTTTGGAATAAAAACATGACTAGGAATTTAAGTGACCGCACTATGATTTAGAATCACTAACTTCGAGTAGACTTTGCTTGAGGACAAGCAAAAAGCTAAGTGTGGGGTTATATGATAAACATAAATCATATCACATTTTTAGCATGTTTTTAGGCATGATTTAGGGTGAAATTGAAGGTAAATCGATCTTAATTGTTCATTATTAACTCAATTTCACAGTTTTTCTGATTTTGGAAGTGTGAGGTGAAAAGTGGAAGAAAATGGAAAATTTCGGGGCAAAAAAACAAATTTTCAGAAGTTCAGACTTCGGGGAGGGCGTCCCGGTCCAGGACGGGCCTCCTGACCTGGTCAACAGGTCGGGACGGGCGTCCAGGACTCGGGACGGCCGTCCTGACCTGGTCAACAGACTGGGACGGGCGTCTGATACGCGAAAATCGTATCACATTTTCAGCATGTTTTTATATATGATTTAGGGTGAAATTGAGGGTAAAATGGTCTTAATTGTTCATTATTTACTTAATTTCACAGTTTTTCTTATTTTGGAAGTGTCAGGTGAAAAGTAGACGAAAACAGCAAATTTTGGGCAAAAAAGCAATTTTTGGAAATGTTGACTTGGTCAAAGGGTCAGGACGGGCGTCCAGAACCCGGGACGGGCATCCCGACTTGGTCAACAGATCAGGACGGGCGTCTCGAACCCCCAGATCCAGTCCCACATCGAATGTTTGATGAAAAATCACCCCGGGAAGCTGCTATAAATACCCCAGGCCTCCAGTAGTTGAAATCATTCCTCTCCACTCGATCTGAGACATTTAGTGGTTTCCAGTGTACACTTCTCCAGTACACAACTCACTCAGAGACTCGGATCTCAGTTTTCTTTCTTATTAGTGTTTTGTTTTAGTTTCTGAGAAATAGTCTCAGATCTTAGGCTTCTATAGATAGGTTCGTTTCTGGTATTCATAGAATACCCGGGATTTCGTTAGGAGATCCTAAGAGGGCTCTAGGCGTTCGAAGAGTCAGTCCACAGGGCTGGGCTTAAGTTGGGTATTAAGGTAAAGCCCAATTACTAGGCTGAGGAAGCGTCCTCCGAAGGTTCTGGCGAGCAGAGTCAGGGCGAGCAATATGACATATACAGCAGTACGCTCCGTCGGCGAGACTACATTAAGGGTGATTTCTTTATGGCATCAGTCCCCATGTCCCTCTCTTATATGTTGTTATTGTGTTGTTCTAAATATTTATTATGAATACGAGATTACGATTTTTATGAATAGTTGTTTTATATGTTGACGTTATTATATTTTTCCGGAAATAGCCACCTGCTTAACATTCACTATGTCTGCATGTCTAATGTGCTCTTTTAAACTAAAGTTAGGGTTATAGACAATTCCTAACCACGGTCTAATCATAACCTGTTTAGTTTAATAGGCATCAATTAGTATTGGTGTCTGCCATGCTAGATAAAATAACCTGCTGAACACCCTGTTTGTTAGAGTATTCTATGGTAAGCCGGGTCGAGTCCGATTATGCCGGCGGCTAGGGCAAGCGGTATGATCCCCGAAGTGACATAGGGCTTTCATGGATGCCTTCGTCCCGAACCATGAGTAGGGCCATCATTAAGGTAGGGCGGTTTATTAGAAACCTCGGATGTGGTACGCCTTTAGTCACAGAACATAGTTGCAATCCAGGCTAAGACATGTCTAAAATACTCGAATATAGGTCAATCAACATATAGGAACAGTATAACATAGAATCAGGTCTCATCTATAAAACACTTTTGGGATTAATTAGACTTAAACCTAGTGGAGAATGGATCACCCTCTCATCAAAGTTATTGATGAAGATTGCATAATTGGATCATAAGATAGGAGTTAGGATAAAAGGCTAGTTACTACTAAGCCGTTGCCACTTCCCTGGGAGTACGATAATTAACTTAATAAAATCGTAGATACTTTCCAACAGACTAGCTACACGATAGGTACTCTGCCTTAGGTTCTGGTTGATTAAGTGACAATAATTGAATGCTACGTGACAGTTAGTAAGACTCAGTCCTTAATTACTCATAATCGACATAGGTAAATAAAACATATCTTTTAGCATACCAATCGGAACGTCATCAGATTTTTGGCACCGTTGCCGGGGAAATATCATAATAAATTTAGGATTCCTGATCAAAATTCTAGAGGCTTATGATAGGTAACGGTAGTAACCTAGACTTTAGACCCAACACTTATGTTATACCAGTTAGACAATCAATTTCCGAAATATAGGATTATCATAACTAATTAATTTTAGATGTTATCTGGAATTAAGACACTTAGGATAATCCAATTTTAGAAAATCATTCTAAAACCATATTGAGGGAATTTAATTGCTTTCGAAATATTAAAAAGAAAAAAATGTTAAAATTTTAAAATCCAAAAAGAATGTATTTTTCTTGCTCAACGATAAGTTGTTCTTCTTCCCTATCTCTTGTTCTTCCTTAGTTGTTTTTTTTCGTACATTTGTTTCTCTTTTTCATTTTTTTCCCTATTACTTAATTTCGAAATAAATAAAAATGGAAATGAGGATAAAATATGTTTTCTTCTGAGTTGTAAAATTTTGGCTTAGATTTTTATTGGGAAGAAACTCCATTTTAGAATTTTCTTAGAGTCATACCGGCTTTATTAGGACGAGTTATGAAATAATTTTTCCTTAATAGCTAGACCTTTGAATGTTCTATTGAAAAAAAAGGATGTTCCTTTTGTTTAATGATAAATGCATGAGATTGTTTAAACCAAAAGGAATTACTACACCCATTATGACATCACCTAATTGGAATTTGCTTTGTGAATTAATATGTGATGCCAGTGACCATGTAGTAATGATTGTTTTAGGAAATAGGCATCATTAGAACTTCATATTATACACTATGCAAGTAAGACCTTTTACTGATGCCTAGTAGAACCTTACCACCACTGAAAAGGGATTACTATGATACATTCATGCCATGCCTAGTCTAAACAATAGTATACACTGATTACTTTACTCTAAGATATCTGTTCAATAAAACTAATGATGAACCAAGATTGATTAGTTAAGTTCTATTGAATTTGATATAGAAAGACGGGATAAGAAAAAGGGCTAAAAATCTAGAAAGCAAACCTTTGGTCTAGATTAGAAAACCCCGAGTTAGAAGCTATTGACGAGACAGTAGTATCTGATAAACTTCTGAATAAGAAATTATTTTCTATGAATAATGATTCTCCTCCGTAGTTTACTGATATTACTAATTATCTAGTTGCTAATTATTCCCAAGTGATATGACTTATCAACAAAAGAAGAAATTCTTTGTTGATTTGGAATGTTACTACTAGGGAGATCCATTTTTCTATTTTGAATCATTGCAGGGTAAGTGATCAGAAGACGTATCTCAGAAGACGAAGGACACAAGATTTTGGAGCATTGCCCTAAAGAATCTACGGGAGACCAATTGACTACTATCAACACTGTCCGGAAAGTGTTGAAAGCAGGATCTTGTTGACCCACCATATTCAAGGACTTTTGTATCTCTAATACAGTCCTGCGATGCTTGCCAAATAACATGTAACACATCTTCCAGAGATCATCTACCCCATCGACGTACACAGAATGTTGCAACCGTTGATATCAGGGGTATTTCAAATCCTTTTCTATTTCTTCCTTTGAACATAATTACATCATAGTAGTCGTGGAACACTTTTCAAAAATGGCCTGAACCACAGGCATTACCTACTAATGATGTTAAAGTCATGTGCAGATTCTAGTTGTTTTCCAGATTCAGAGTACCAATGTTTTAGGAAGAAATGTTCAGCCTGTGTATCAAATCTGTGAAGTCTGCTAAGTACCACACTTTAGCAGGGATTGCTATGGGAATGACTGACCATTCCAAAAGTGGTTGGAGCAGGTTACTGCAGAATGCTGCTCCAATGGGAAATGCATACAATCCTAGTTGGAGAAATCATACGGGATTTAGCTGAGGAATAATTCAGAAGCTGGAAACATTCAAAAAGACACCACCACAACAAAACCCCTACTCGCAGAATCAATAGATGAGATACTGGCAATAATTAAAGCCAGACCAGTGCAAGCAAGTGATCTACCAAGTGGTATCGAAGGGTCAAGGGATATAGAAGAATTTAGCATTGTATCAGGAGCATAGCAATGGAGGAGCTTGCATTCCCTGCATACCAATCAGCTGTGAGAAACTTCCCCGAGGAAGTCTCAAATACTTGGGCCCAGATCTATACAACTGGAGCCCCTACCACCACAGCTTTGCCAAAACTTCAGGTATCTTTTCTTCCATTCGAGACTTGCATGCCATACCTTCACTAACATTGGCAGGTAGGCACACCAATCCAAAGAAGTCTCATTCCTAGACATGTTCCTTCTGGACACGTTGTTACGATTACGAGAAACTTTGCAGATGATTCGAGGAAACAATCCTTGGGGCTTGAGTCATTCATCAAATGGTTATGCCACTACCTAGAGCTCGGCAATGAAGGATCGGAGCTGGCGTCATCCGTTCCAATATCTAGAGCTTGCAGAGTCAAGAACACCTCAGCAATAGCACATGGCTAAGGTGAAGAGCCAATTGACAGATCAGAGAAGACCCTTCTGCTCACGACATGGAGGGAGTTTTTCTAATCCTCATGATCCTTTACTTTTGTTTTCTTTGTTTTGTGTTCTGTTTTGTTATTTCCATTATCCTTCTTGTTTTATTTTCTCTCTTACCCTTAATTAGTCAAATAAGTGTGGGGTAAGAGTTCTTTGTTTTGTTTTCATTTCTTCTTGTTTGCAAATAAGTGTGGGGTAGTTTAGCTATGCATGAACAGTGAGGACAGTGCCAGACATAAGTGTGGGGTAGCAGTGCACGGTGCACTGTAGCAGTTTGCAAAATTTTTCGCATGCTTTTGCTTGTTTTCCCCGTATTTTCACACCCTTCCAAAAAATTTTCAAAATTTTTCCGTCTTTCAGACTTCTAAATGCAGAATGCTTGGTTAAACAATTGCTTATGTCTATGATATGTAGGTAGTATGTTATGGTTAGTAGGAGATAATTGATGACTATTGCTGAACTAATTGATTAGGAATAGGGAATTCTTGATAACTGAGCACAACTTTGTCTGGATTAGAGACCTCAGCCAATTGCCTGTTCGAGACTTAACTAGATAAAATTAGACCAGTTGTGGATATATTGGCAGTTAGAATGACTAGATGAGACTCTGAGCTAAAAGTGAAAAGAAATAAAAGGAAGTTAATCAAATAAGGGTAGTTTGCCAGCGGCCTTCGCTACTCGAGCACCACTCCTTCCTGGAATTTAAAGCCTGATGCCCTAAGGTCGTGTAGATCTGGGAGTCATCGGAGTGGGACTCGCTACATGGGTAGTTGAAGTTGACGTGTTCTAAGCAGACTCAAAATACCCTGAATATATAAAGAAAATAACTAAATGCTAAAACATTAAAAATCTGATCACCAAAGCTCAGAACTCAAAAAGTTGTCTATTGTTAATATGTCTAGCGATGGGTCGAAGTGTTATCTGGTAGTAGTTAAGACAAGAGTACATTGTGTTGACTATCTGGTCTAGACTAGTACACACACTACACATCAGGAAGACCCTGTGACTAAGAAAAAAGTTCAACCTAGTTGTTGATTTGTTTTCTGCCTGATCATAACAAGCTACTAAAAACATCTGAGACCTTGTCATAGCAACCTAAACAATCAGACCTGTGTTAAGACTTGTCTGAAGAATTTTTGGAATAAAAACATGACTAGGAATTTAAGTGACTGCACTACGGTTTAGAATCACTAACTTCAGGTAGACTTTGCTTGAGGACAAGCAAAAAGCTAAGTGTGGGGTTATCTGATACGCGAAAATCGTATCACATTTTCAGCATGTTTTTATATATGATTTAGGGTGAAATTGAGGGTAAAATGGTCTTAATTGTTCATTATTTACTTAATTTCACACATTTTCTGATTTTGGAAGTGTGAGGTGAAAAGTAGACGAAAATAGCAAATTTTGGGGCAAAAACGCAATTTTTGGAAATGTTGACTTGGTCAAAGGGTCAGGACGGGCGTCCCGAACCCGGGACGGGCGTCCAAGACTCGGGACAAGCGTCCAAGACTCGGGACGGGCGTCCCGACCTGGTCAACAGATCAGGACGGGCGTCCCTAACCCCCAGATCCAGTCCCACATCGAATATTTGATGAAAAATCACCCCGGGAAGCTGCTATAAATACCCTAGGCCTCAAGCAGTTGAAATCATTCCTCTCCACTCGATCTGAGTCATTTAGTGGTTTCCAGTGTACACTTCTCCAGTACACAACTCACTCAGAGACTCGGATCTCAGTTTCCTTTCTTATTAGTGTTTTGTTTTAGTTTCTGAGAAATAGTCTCAGATCTTAGGCTTCTATAGATAGGTTCGTTTCTGGTATTCATAGAATACCCGGGATTTCGTTAGGAGATCCTAAGAGGGCTCTAGGCGTTCGAAGAGTCAGTCCACAGGGCTGGGCTTAAGCTGGGTATTAAGGTAAAGCCCAGTTACTAGGCTGAGGAAGCGTCCTCCGAAGGTCCTGGCGAGCAGAGTCAGGGCGAGCAATACGACATATACAGTAGTACACTCCGTCGGCGAGACTACGTAAAGGTTGATTTCTTTATGGCATCAGTCCCCATGTCCCTCTCTTATATGTTGTTATTGTGTTTGTCCAAATAGCAATTATGAATACTGGATTTTGATTGTTATGAATAGTTGTTATATATGTTGAAGTTATTATGTTTTTCTGGAAATAGCCACCTGCTTAAATATTCATTATTTCTGCATGTCTAATGTAGTTTCTTTTAAACTAAAATTAGGGTTATAGACAATTCCTAACCATGGTCTATTCATAACCTGTTTAGTTTAACAAGCATCAATTGGTATTGGTGTCTGCCATACTAGATAAAATAACCTGCGGAACACCCTGTTTGTTAGAGTAGTCTAGGTAGGTTGAGTAGAGCGTTTATACCTGCGGTTATGGGCAAGCGGCATGATCCCCGAAGTGACATTGGGCTTTCATAGCTGTCTTTAGTAGTAACCGTGAGTAGGGCCGTTTACCTTAGCGATGGGGCGGTATATCAGATTACTCAGATGTGGTACACCTTTAGACTCAGAACATAGTTGCATTCCAGGCTAAGATATATCTAAAACACTCGAAGATAGGTCAATCAACATATAGGAACAGTATAACATAGAATCAGAACTTTGTCTATAAACACTTTTAGGCATGATTAGACTTAAACCTAGTGAAGAATGGATCACCCTCTCATCAAGATTATTGATGACGATTGCATAACTGGATCGTAAGATAAGAGTTAGGATAAAAGGCTAGTTACTACTAAGCTGTTACCACTTTCCTGGGAGTACGATATTTATTTAATAAAATCGTAGATACTTTCCAACAGACTAGCTACACGATAGGTACTCTGCCTTAGGTTCTGGCTGATTAAGTGACACCATAGAGACTAAATGTGACAATTAGTCAATCTCAGTCCTTAATTACTCATAATCAACATAGGGTAAAATAACACCTATTTAGCATATCGGTTGGAAACCCATCACAAAGTTCATCAAATTCAAGTCAATTTATTTTTAAAGAACAAACAGATAATCAGCCATAATGTTAATTTAGCAGGTGACCTTTCCGAAAAAATGAGTAGAACCTCAACGTGCAAAACATGTATAATACAGCAATCATAATTTAGTATTCAAATTTATCTTTAGATAAACACAACACAAAGATATACATAAAGGATCTAGGGAACCACCACTATAAAGTATTCATCCTTTATCAGGTCCGCCGGTATTGCCACTACTTGTATACTTCGGGTTGCTCGACCTGACTTTGATCGGCAGAACCTTCGGAGAACGCTTCCTTAGACTAGTAGCAATTGTTTTACCTTACATCCTAGGCTTAAGCAATGCCATGTTGACTAGCTATTCGCTCACCTAATGCTCTCTTAGGTTCTCCTAACGAAATCCCGCGTATTCTATGAATACCAAAAACAAACACTATCTAATTGAATTCTCACAATCTGAGATGAATACTCAAAAAATAGAGAAAACGAGACACTCTTTATTGCCAAATGGCTTGTGTTGAGTGCTGAGGGATGATTTCAACTACTGAAGGCTTAGGGTATTTATAGTAGGTGAAAGGAGTTAATTTCTGTTCGAAATTTGATGTGTGATGCGTTCCGACTGATATGCTAAAAATAGGTTTTATTTACCCTATATCGATTATGAATAATTAAGGACTTAGAATTACTAATTGTCACATTTAGCATCTATGTTGTCACCTAATCAATCAGAACCTAAGGCAAAGTACCTATCGTGTAGCTAGTCTGATGGAAAGTACCTACGATTTTAATTTAAGGAATTATCGTACTCCCAGGGAAGTGGTAACGTCTTAGTAATAACTATCCCTTTACCCTAACTCTCATTTTATTATCCAGTTATGCAATCATTCATCAATATCTTTGATGAGAGGTTAATCCATTCTACACTAGGTTCAAGTTCATTAAGCATGTAAGAGTGTTTTACAAACAGTGTTCTGATATATGTTATATTATTTCTACACATATTGATTGACCTATCTTCGAGTATTTTAGATATATCTTGGTCTAGATTCCAATTATATACTAATTCTACTTGTGTACCACATCTGAGTTATCTAATAAACTGCCCCATCGCCATTGACGACCCTACTCATTGTTCGAGCTAAATGCATCCATGAAAGTCCTGTGTCACTCAAGAGATCATGCTGATATGCACAAATCATATCACTTTTTTAAGCATATTTTAGGCATAATTTAGGGCGAAATTGGAGTTAAATCGTTCTCAATTGATTGTTATTAACAAAATTTCACAGTTTTTGTGATTTTGGAAGTGTCAGGTGAAATATGCAAGAATTTCGGGGCAAAAACGTGATTTTTTGAAGTTCAGAAGTCAGGACGAGCGTCCTGACCTGGTCAACAGGCCTGGACGACCATCCCAGATTCAGGACGGGTGTCCCAAACCCCTGTTCAGACTCCCACATCGATTTTTGAAGAGAAATCCACTCAGTTCCCCTGCTATAAATACCCCAGGCCTTTCACAGTTGAAATCATTCCTCTCCACTTGATTTGAGTCATTCAGTGACTTCAAGTAGACATTTTTCTATAGTATACAAGTCACTCAGTGATTTCAGGTGTTTTTCGTTTAAGTAGATTTCTAGTTTTCGAGAGTGTCTCGTGTTCTTTATTTTCTAAGAGTTTGTCTCAGCTCTTAAAATACGACTAGATAGGGTTTGTTTTTAATATTCATAGAATACCCGGGATTTCATTAGGAGATCCTAAGAGAGTACTAGGCATTCGAAGAGTTAGTCAACAAGGCTTTGCTTAAGCCCGGGACGTAAGGTAAAGTAATAGCTACTAGGCTAAGGAAGTGTCCTCCGAAGGTTCTATCGAGCAGAGTCGGGTTAAGCAGTCCAGGATATACAAGCAGTTGCTCCATCAGCGGACCTAATAAAGGGTGAATACTTTATGGCAGTGGTCCCCTTGTCCCTCTCTTTATATGTCTGTACTGTGTTTGTCCAAAGACCCATTTTGAATACTAAACTATGATATTATGAATATGTGTTATGCATGTTGAAATTATTTACATGTTTCCGGAAAGGTCACCAGCTTAACTATCATTATGACTGCATGTCTATTTGCTCTTTTAAACTAGATTTACGATTATAGACAACTCCTAACCACTGTCTAATCATAACCTGTCTAGTTTATCAGGCCTTAATTTAGGGCTTCGTGTGCGGACAGAAGCATTAAGGTCTGCCATATTAGATGAAATAACCTATAGATCACCTTGTTTGTTAAAGTAGTCTAAGTAGGCTGAGTTCGTGTGTTTATGCCAGCATTAGGGCGAGCGGCATGATCTCCTGAGTGACACAGGACTTTCATGGATGCCTTTAGCTCGAACCGTGAGTAGGGCCATCAATGGCGATGGGGCAGTTTAGTAGATAACTCAGATGCGGTACACAAGTAGAATCAGTACATAATTGCAATCTAGACCAAGATATATCTAAAATACTCGAAGATAGGTCAATCAACATGTAGGAACAATATAACATAAATCTGAACACTGTCTGTAAAACACTCTTGTAGGCTTAAATAGACTTGAACCTAGTGTAGAATGAATCAACCTCTCATCAAAGATTTTGATGAACGATTGCATAACTGGATAATAAGATAAGAGTTAAGGTAAAAGGATAGTTACTACTAAGCCATTACCACTTCCCTGGGTGTACGATAAAATTCTTAAATTAAAATCGTAGGTACTTTCCAACAGACTAGCTACACGATAGGTATTCTACCTTAGGTTCTGATTGATTAAGTGAGAAGATAGATTCTAAATGTAACAATTAGTAATTAATTCTATGTCCTTAGTTATTCATAATCGATATAGGGTAAACAACACCTATTTTTAGCATATCAATCAGAAACCCATCATATTTTTGGCGCCGTTGCCAGGGAAATATCATAACGAATTTAGGATTCCTGATGAAAATTCGAGAGACTTATGATAGGTAACGGTAGTAATCTATACCTTAGACATAACACTCATTTTATGCTAGTTAGACAATCAATTTCCGAAATATAAGGTTATCATAACTAATTAATTTTAGATATTATCTGAAATTAAGACATTTAGGATAATCAAATTTTAGAAAATTATTCTAAAACCGTAATAAGGAAATTTAACTGGTTTCGAAAAAATTATTAAAACTCAAAAATATTTTTCTTGCTTTTAAATTTATCTGTATTTTGTTTTTCCCTTTTTGGTTGTTTTATTTTTTGTTATTATTATCCTAACCAGACTCTACACTAATAGATGAAGAGAACAAGAGCAGCTACAAACTAAGCAAAGAAAATAGAAAATCTCGATGCTCTAGGTCGAAAGAAGACGAAACCAGAAGGACCATCTAGGCCTGAACCAGAAATACCACGGGAGAACAATCCTCCACAACCTATAGACATAAACTCAAGCCTAGACACCAGTGATTTAGTGAGAAGATTACTGAACACTCGTGAACCTAGTCCCACGGAAGAGGACCATTCTGAAGAAACATTTCCTCCAAGAGAAGAACCTCAAAAATCTCCAGTTCACACTCATGCCCAAAGAGTTCCTAGAAATCCACAACCCCTTGACCAAACCCAAAACTCACCAACATCTCCTGAGTATACTCCAACGCCTAACGAGCACACCTCTTCATCTGGAGGAAGTACTAATGGTTTTCAGTCAGTTTTGTCCATGCAAATAGATACTTTGACTCACGGGATCTACCAAATGGATCAAGCGATCACAAGCAGACTGTCACTCGGAACAGAGCATTCTGAATATCACAGCCAACATGGACCAACTCAGGGCCACAGTAAGCCTCCAGGAAAGCCAAGGTGCACAGATACTACGGGAGTTAGTTGAAATACGAAGTGAGCAAGGTAGGCAAAGGGATGAGATGAGAGCTATGCGAGTACAGATGCGAGAGATGAAGAATAAAGGCCATTAAAAAGGGAAGATTCTTTTTATTTTTCAGCAAATAAACTGTTTGAACTAAAGTTTAATAATTGACCCCTACTTTTTATTTTCAAACTTTAAAAAGGGTCTTTTATTTTATTCAGAAATTTTTCTTCAGACATTTTATTTTTCAATTCTTTACGAAAAAGAAATGTGTTAAAAATACAATTTATTTTTCATTAATTAAATTGTATGAATTTAGTCTTTTCTTTTTCTAGAATTTTTGCTGAATAGAAGTTAGGATATGATTAGGGTAGTTATAGTTTTTGAAAAGAGACTGAGAATTTTTGCAAGGGTTTTAAACAACTTCTGTGAAGACTTGTTAAAGATTATAATTGTTTTTTGTGTATTAAGATTTGTAGGGAATTTCGAAAAAGAAAAAAATCCAGAAGTGGCACGCATCCCGAGGTAGCCAGGACGAGCGCCCCGAGGGCAGCCCCTTTCTATAAAAACCCAAAATTTTCCCATTTCCTCCCAAATCAACTTCCAAAAATCATCTCTACAAAATTCTCTCCACCTTCTCTCTACAATTTTTTGGCAAACTCTTGAAATTTCAAAATTTAAATTTCCCTCCAAAATTTTGAACTTTTGAATTTCCTTCCAAAATTTGAATATGCCTCCAAATTTGAATTTCCAGCCAAAAACTCAAAATCCTTCCCTAACCAAAATCCATCCTTCTGAATTCGAATTTACCTCCAGAATTCGAATTCAAATTTTCTTTCCCACCAGAATTCTCAAACTCTCTCGAACGTTTTCAAATAGGTGGCTCCAAAACGCGCTCGTATTACTTCTTCTATGACCGTCACATCTGTGGCACATCCGTTTATGCTCTTTCCTTCCATTTCGGCATATTAGGAGAGGTGTCATGGACACATCGGACGCAGGGTACTGGTTGGTAGAACGCTTGACTGGGCAGTAGTCCAGACACTGGGAGTTGAGCAGGAGGTCCGACGCATACTCGACACTGGGAGTCGAGTCTTCATCGTCACTGAGCCGACCTACCTCGAGCTGGTATGTGAGTTCTACACTTTATTTATATTCCCACAGGAGCATATCACATTCCGATTAGGTGAAATGGATCGATCGATGGGCATGGCTGAGTTCGGCATCGCCTTGGGTATCTGGCAGAGGGAGGAGCTGGATACGCCCGCCTACACCACAGCAGTTAGAGACTTCACTTCTGCGGACGTCTCCACCTCTTGGGCTCAGATCTGTACGATTGGCGTCCCCTACCAGCATGGCTTCACAAAAGCCATAGGTATTCATCCGGCCCTTCGCTACTTACATGCTATTATAGCACACACTTTGTTAGCACGACAGACGGCCCCCGGGAATGTCACCCAGATGGAGACATTCCTCCTGGCCAACATGCACAGGGGTGCTACAGTAGAGATGGCCTGACTTATCACCAGCATCATGCGGGGCTTCGCCACAGACGCTCGGAAACAGTGTTGGGGATTGGGTCATTCATCACCGAGATAGCCCACTACCTGGAGCTGGACATCGAGGGCTCAGAGTTGACCCAGGTTGCCCCGACCACCATTCCTACGGACCTGACCATTCTACGGAACATGGGAATAGTTGTACGGGATGCAACTAGGCGCTACTCTATCCACACGGGGCAGCATAGAGGGTCATCGGTACCAGGATCGGCCACAGAGCACAAACCACCGACCCAGACATTCGTTCCTTGCACCGCTTTTGAGCGACATATGTCGCAGAGATTAGCAGACCTTACCGCCTAACATAGCCGGGATATGGCAAACATTGAGAGGCGGTTGTCGATGATGGAGGACCGAATCAACATGACCAATAGTAGGGTCGAGGAGGTTTTTCAGCAAACTTCCAGGATGACTGAAGACATTGAGGTCTATTTCTGTGCACCTGATGACGATGAGCCCGGTTCTTAGTTTCTCTTTTCCTTTTCTTTTTCTTTCTTTCGTTTGTTTTCTCTGCTTTATATGTGTGATTATGTCTGGGCTGTATAAAATATGAATCTTTGTATGACATTGATTTATATGACATAACAACATTGTTTCCTCTATCATATTTTGTTATTTCTTTTGTTGTTTTATTTTTCTTCTCTTTCCATTAATTAGTCAAATAAGTGTGGGGTAAGAATTTTATGTCTTGTTTTTAATTATTCTTGTTTTTCAAATAAGTGTGGGGTGTTTAGATATACATGAACACTGAGGACAGTGTCAAACTTAAGTGTGGGTAGCAGTGCACAGTGCACTGTAGCAGTAAAATTTTTGCATGTTTTCCCATTTTTTCATTAAAATTGCACCCTTCCAAAAAAAAATTCAAAATTTTTTTCACTCTTTCAGACTTCAAAATGCAGTTATGATTGGTAAAGAAATGCTTATGTCTATGATATGTATGTAGAGCATTATGATCAATAGGAGACAACGTGATAACTTTATTGAATTCATCGATTAGAAATAAAGAATTTCTTATACTTGAGCACAACTTAGTTTGGATTAGAGACCTCAACCAAATACCTTTTCAAGACTTAGCTAAATAATATTAGACCAGTTGAGGATGTATTCGCAATTTAAATGACTAGATGAAGCTCTGAGCTAGAAGTGAAAAATGTTAAATAAATAGGGTAGTTTGCAAGGGTCCTTTGCTACTCGAGCACCACTCCTTAAGGGAACTTAAAGTCTGATGCCCTAAGGTCATGTAGATTTGGGAATCATCGGAGTGGGACTCGCTACATGGGTAGTTAAAGCTGATGTGTGAAAGGGAACACAAAAATACCCTGAACAATCAATCTAAAAATACATAGCCCGGTGTGTTCTTATATTGAAATTTTTATCAGAACTCAGAAGGTTGTTTATTGCTCGTGTGTCTAGCGATCGGTCAAGGTATTATCTGGTAAGAGTCAAGAGAAGACTATATTGTGTTGACAATCTAGTCTGGACTAATACACACACTACACATCAGGAAGACCTCGTGACTAAGAGAAGAGTTCAATCTGGTTATTAAGTTGTTAATCCTACATGACCGTGATAATCTACTAGAGACATTTGAGACCTTGACATGGCAACTTAACCAGTCAAACCTGTGTTGTGAATCATCTGACTCAATGATTAATTTTGGAATAAAAACATTGCTAGGAATTTTAAGTGACTGCACATATGATTTAAAATCAATAATTTCATGTAGACTTTGCTTGAGGACAAGTAAAAAGCTAAGTGTGGGGTTATATGATATGCACAAATCATATCGCTTTTTAGCATGTTTTTAGGCACAATTTAGGGTGAATTTGGAGTTAAATCGTTCTCAATTGACTGTTATTAACACAATTTCGCAGTTTTTGTGATTTTGGAAGTGTCAGGTGAAATATGCAAGAAAATGGCAAATTTCGGGGCAAAAACGTGATTTTCATAAGTTCAGAAGTCAGGACGGGCGTCCCAGACCCAGGACGGGCGTCCTGATCTGGTCAACAGGCTGGGACGGGCATCCCAAATTTGGGACGGGCGTCCCGAACCCCTGTTCAGACTCCCACATTGATTTTTGAAGAGAAATTCACTCAGTTCCCCTGATATAAATACCTCAGGCCTTTCACAGTTGAAATCATTCCTCTCCACTTGATCTGAGTCATTCAGTGACTTCAAGTATACATTATTCTATAGTATACAAGTCACTCAGTGATTTCAGGTGTTTTTCGTTTAAGTAGATTTCTAGTTTTCGAGAGTGTCTCATGTTCTTCATTTCTGAGAGTCTGTCTCAAATCTTAGAATACGACTAGATAGGTTCGTTTTTATTATTCATAGAATACCCGGGATTTCGTTAGGAGATCCTAAGAGAGCACTAGGTATTCGAAGAGTTAGTCAATAAGGCTTTGCTTAAACCCGGGACGTAAGGTAAAGCAATAGCTACTAGGCTGAGGAAGCGTCCTCCGAAGGTTCTGTCAAGTAGAGTCGGGTTAAGCAGTCCAGGATATATAAGCAGTTGCTCCATCAGTGGACCTAATAAAGGGTGAATACTTTATGGCGGTGGTCCCCTTGTCCCTCTCTTTATATATCTGTACTGTGTTTGTCCAAAGACCCATTTTGAATACTAAACTATGATATTATGAATATGTGTTATACATGTTGAAATTATTTATATTTTTCCGAAAAGGTCACCAGCTTAACTATCATTATGACTGCATGTCTATTTGCTCATTTAAACAAGATGAATGGTTATAGACAACTCCTAACCACGGTCTAATCATAACCTGTCTAGTTTATCAGGCCTTAATTTAGGGCTTCGTGTGCGGACGGAAGCATTAAGGTCTGCCATATTAGATCAAATAACCTATAGATCACCATGTTTGTTAAAGTAGTCTAAGTAGGCTGAGTTCGTGTGTTTATGTCGGCGTTAGGGTGAGCGGCATGATCTCCTGAGTGACACAAGACTTTCATGGATTCCTTTAGCTCGAACCGTGAGTAGGGCCGTCAATGGCGATGGGGCAGTTTATTAGATAATTCAGATGTAGTACACAAGTAGAATCAGTACATAATTGCAATCTAGACCAAAATATATCTAAAATACTCGAAGATAGGTCAATCAACATGTATGAACAATATAACATAAATCAGAACACTGTTTGTAAAACACTCTTGTAGGCTTAAATAGACTTGAACCTAGTGTAGAATGAATCAACCTCTCATCAAATATTTTGATGAACAATTGCATAACTGGATAATAAGATAAGACTTAAGGTAAAAGGATAGTTACTACTAAGCCGTTACCACTTCCCTGGGAGTACGATAAAATTCTTAAATTAAAATCGTAGGTACTTTCCAACAGACAAGCTACAAGATAGGTACTTTGCCTTAGGTTCTGATTGATTAAGTGACAACATAGATACTAAATGTGACAATTAGTAATTCTAAGTCCTTAGTTATTCATAATCGATATAGGGTAAACAACACCTATTTTTAGCATATCAATCAGAAACCCATCACATGCCGCTCGCCCTAATGCCGGCATAAACATACGAACTCAGCCTACTTGGACTACTTTAACAAACATGGTGATCTAATAGTTATTTCATTTAATATGGTAGACCTTAATACTTCCGTCCTCACACAAAGCCCTAAATTAAGGCCTGATAAACTAGATAGGTTATGATTAGACCATGGTTAGGAGTTGTCTATAATCATTCATCTAATTTAAAAGAGCAAGTGGATATACAGTCATAATGATAATTAAGCTCGTTACCTTTCCAGAAAAATATAAATACCTTCAACATGCAAAACACATATTCATAATATCATAATTTAGTATTCAAACGGGTCTTTGGACAACCACAGTACAAACATATAAAGAGAGGGACAAGGGGACCACCACCATAAAGTATTCACCCTTTATTAGGTCTGTTGATAGAGCAACTGCTTGTATATCCTGGATTGCTTGACCCGAATCTACTCGACAGAACCTTCGGAGGATGCTTTCTCAGCCTAGTAGCTATTGCTTTACCATACGTCCTAGGCTTAAGCAAAGCCTTGTTGACTAGCTCTTCGGACGCCTAATGCTCTCTTAGGATCTCCTAACGAAATCTCGGGTATTCTATGAATATGAAAAACAAACCCTATCTAGTCGTATTCTAAGATCTAAGACAGACTCTCAGAAAACAAAGAACACGAGACACTCTCGAATACTAGAAATCTACTTGAACAAAAACACCTGAAATCACTGAATGACTCGTAAACAGTAGAAAACTATGTACTAGAAGCCACTGATGATTCAGATCAAGTGGAGAGGGATGATTTCAACTGTGGAAGACCTAGGGTATTTATAGCAGGGAAGCTAAGTGATTTTTATGTAGAAAACGATGTGGGAGTTTGTACAGGGGTTCAAGACGCTCGTCCCGATCTATTGACTGGGCCAGGACGCCCGTCCCGAGTCTTTGACCGGGTCGAGATGCTCGTCTCGAGTCTTTAACCGGGTCAGGATGCCCTTCCCGAGTCTTTGACTTGGTCAGGATGCTCGTCTCGAGTCTTTGACCGGGTCGGGACACCCGTCCTAGTCTTGTGATGCCCGTCCTGACTTCTGAACTTTTGAAAATCAAGTTTTTGCCTCAAAATTTGCCATTTTCTTGCATATTTCACCTGAAGCTTCCAAAATCACAAAAACTATGAAATTGTGTTAATAACAATCAATTGAGAACGATTTAACTCCAATTCTGCCCTAAATTATGCCTAAAAACATGCTAAAAATGTTATATGATTTATGCATATCATATAACCCCACACTTAGCTTTTTGCTTGTCCTCAAGCAAAGTCTACATGAAATTATTGAATTTTAAATCATAGGTGCAGTCACTTAAAATTCCTAGCAATGTTTTTATGCCAAAATTGATCACTGAATCAAATGATTCACAAAACAGGCCTGACTGGTTAAGTTACTATGACAAGGTCTCAAATGTCTTTAGTAGATTATCATGGTCATGCAGGGTTAACAATTTAATAACTAGACTGAACTCCACTGTTAGTCACGAGGTCTTCCTGATGTGTAGTGTGTGTATTAGTCCAGGCTAGATTGTTAACACAATATAGTCTTCTCTTAACTCTTACCAGATAATACTTCGACTAGTCGCTAGACATAATAGCAACAAACAACCTTCTGAGTTCTGAGCTTTGGTGTCAAGGTTTTTTCAATTAAGAATTTCAATATAAGAACACACTAGGCTATGTATTTTTAGATTGATTGTTCAGGGTATTTTTGTGTTCGCTTTCACACATAAACTTTAACTACCCATGTAGCGAGTCCCACTCCGATGATTCCCAAATCTACACGACCTTAGGGCATCAGACTTTAAGTTCCCTTAAGGAGTGGTGCTCGAGTAGCAAAGGACCCTTGCAAACTACCCTATTTATTTAACATTTTTCACTTCTAGCTCAGAGCTTCATCTAGTCATTTAAATTGCGAATACATCCTCAACTGGTCTAATATTATTTAGCTAAGTCTTGAAAAGGTATTTGGTTGAGGTCTCTAATCCAAACTAAGTTGTGCTCAAGTATAAGAAATTCTTTATTTCTAATCGATGAATTCAATAAAGTTATCACGTTGTCTCCTACTGATCATAATGCTCTACTCACATATCATAGACATAAGCATTTCTTTACAAATCATAACTGCATTTTGAAGTCTGAAAGAGTGAAAAATTTAGAAATATTTTTTGGAAGGGTACAATTTTAGTGAAAAATATGGGAAAACATGCCAAAACGTTTACTGCTACTACAGTGCACAGTGCACTGCTACCACACACTTAAGGTTTACACTGTCTGCAGTGTTCATGCATATCTAATCACCCCACACTTATTTGAAAAACAAAAATCAAAACGAACATAAAACTCTTACCCCACACTAATTTGACTAACTAAAGGGAAGAGAAAGAAAATAGAACAGCAAAACAAGTAGGTAATAGAAATAATAAAATATAATAAAAGAAACAATGTTGTTATGTCATATAAATCAATGTTTTGCATACAAAGATTCATATTTCATACAGCCCAGACTTATCACATAATCACACATAAAGCAGAAAAAATGAAAGAAAGAAAAAGGAAAAAGAGAAACTAAGAATCGAGCTCATCATCATTAGGTGGCCAGAAGTTGGCCTCAGTTTCTTCATTAAACTGAGAGGTCTACTGATAGATCTCCTCGACCCTACTGCTGGTCGTGCTGATTCTATCTTCCATCATCGTCATCCTCCTCTCAATGTTTGCCATATCCCGGCTATGTCGGGCGGTGAGTTCCGCCAATCCTTGCAACATATGTCGCTCAAAAGCGGTGCGTGGTATATGTCTGGGTCAGTGGTGTATGCTCTGTGGCCGGTCCCGATACCAATGACTCTCCCTGCTACTTCGTGTGGATGGAGTAGCGCCCAGTTGCATCTCGTACCACCATTCCCATGTTCCGTAGAATGGTCAAGTCCTTAGGAATGGTGGTTAGGGTAACTGGGTCAACTCTGAGCCCTCGATGTCTAGCTCCAGGTAATGGGCTATCCGAGTGATGAACAGCCCGAGCCCTAAACACTGCTTATGAGTGTCCGTGACAAAACTCCGCATGATGATGGTAATGAGTCGTGCCATCTCTACAGTAGTACCCCTGTGCATGTTGGCCAGGAGGAATGTCTCCATCTGGGTGACATTCCCAGGGGCAATCCAACGCCCTGACAGAGTATATGCTATAATAGCATGTAAATAGCGAAGGGCAAGATGAATACCTGTGGCTTTCGCGAAGCCATGCTGGTAGGGGACACCTGTCGTACAGATCTGGGCCCAAGAGGTAGAGACATCCGCAGATGTGAAATCTCGCACTACTATAGTGTAGGTAGGCGTATCTAGTTCCTCTCTCCGCCAGATACCCAAGGCGATGCCGAACTCGACCATGCTCATCGATCGGTCCATTCCGCCCAGTCGAAATGTGATATGCCTTGCTGGAATGTAAAGGTAGCGTAGAACTCACATACCAGATCGAGGTAGGTCAGCTCGGTGACGATGAAAACTCGACTGTAGGGTAGTACGTCGAGTATGCGCTGGACCTCCTGCTCGACTCCCAGTGTCCGGACTGCTGCCCAGTCGAGCATTCTGCCAACCAATACGTTGAGTCTGATGTGTCCATGGCACCTCTCCTGATACGTTGGCATGGAAGGAAAAAGCATAAAAGGGTGTGCCACAGATGTGACAGTCACGAAAGAAGCAATATGAGCGCATTTTAAAGCTATTTGTTTGAAGGCGTTTGAGAAAATTTTGAGAATTTCGTGGGAAAGAAAATTCAAATTCGAGTTCTGGAGGTAAATTCGAATTCAGAAGGGTGGATTTTGTTTAGGGAAGAATTTTAAGTTTTTGGAGGGAAATTCGAATTTTGAAAGGAAATTCAAAATTGAAATTTCAAGGGGTTGCCAAAAATTTTTTAGAGAGAAGTTGGAGAGAATTTTTGTAGAGAGATAATTTTTGGTGGTTGATTTGGGAGGAAATGGGAAAAAGTTGAATATTTATAGAGAGGGGCCACCCTCGGGACGCCCGTCCCGACTGCTTCGGGATGCGTGCTGCTTCCAGAATTTTTTTTTCTTCTTCTTTTTTCGAAATTCCCTGCAAATCTTTATACACCAAAAATAATTATAATTTTTAACAAATCTTCATGGTTAGCCTATGTGATACCGAAGTTGTTAAAAGCCTTTGCAAAAATTCTCAGCTATTCTCTTTTAAAAAACCATAACTACCCTAATCATATCCTTACTTCCTATTCAGCAAAAATTCTAGAAAAATAAAAGACTAAATTCACACAATTTAATTAATGAAAAATAAATTGTATTTTTAACACATTTGTTTTTCGCAAAGAATTGAAAAATAAAATGTCTGAAGAAAAATTTCTGACTAAAATAAAAGACCCATTTAAATTTTGAAAATAGAACGTAGGGGTCAGTTATTAAACTTTAGTTCAAACAATTTATTTGCTAAAAAATAAAAAGAATCTTCCCTTTTTAATGGCCTTTATTTCTCATATCTCGCAGTTCAGCTCATATGGCTCTCATCTCTTCCTGCTGTTTCCTTTGCTCCTCTAGGATTTCGGTTACCTCCTGGAGTATACGTGCACATTGACTCTCTTGGAGATCTATTGTGGTTCTGAGTTGGTTCACGTTAGTACTTACGGCTCGAACATTCTAATATGAGCGACTAAATTTGCTTGCTATTGTCTGAGCCATGGGGCATATCTTGTGAGTCATATCATCTACCTGGGCAGACAAGGCTGATTGGAAACCGTTAGTGGTATCCCCTGACGAAGGTGTTTGATTGTTAGGTGCTGGGGACGCAGGAGTGTACTCAAGAGATTTTGGAGTATACTCAGGGGATTTTGGAGTATACTCAGTGGATTTTGGAGTATACTCCGGAGATGCAGGAGTATATTCAGGAGATTTTGGAGTATACTCCGGAGATGCAAGAGTGTACTCAGGTGATGCAGGAGTTATTTGAATCTCTACGAAAGGGTTAATATTGTTTTCTAATTTGTCCAGAATATTCTGGGCTCTTGTTCTAATGGTCTCCAAGAATGTAAGTGTTTTTATTCCGACTTCACCATCAGAACTTCCTATTGGATCGGGGCATCTTTTTAATCTTTTAGCTCTACGGAAGAAGGTTTGTGGCTTACTCAATCTCTCTCTCTTCATCTGAGTGTAAGGTCTGGTTAGAATAAAAATAATAAAACAAATAATGAAAAATAATAAAAGCAAAATAAAACAAACAAAAGGGAAAAACAAAATACGGAAAAATTTTAAAAACAAGAAAATATTTTTCGGGTTTTTTTTCTCGAAAGTAATTAAAGTTCCTTAATAGGGTTTTAGAATAATTTTCTAAAATTTGACTATCCTAAATGTCTTATTTTTAGATTATTTCTAAAATTAATTAGTTACGATAACCCTATATTTCAGGAAACTGATTGTCTAACTAGTATAAAATGAGTGTTATGTCTAAGGTATAGATTACTGCCATTACCTATCATAAGTCTCTAGAATTTTGATCAGGAATCCTAAATGTGTTATGATATTTCCTCGGCAACGGCGCAAAAAATCTGATGCGTTCCGATTGATATGCTAAAAATAGGTTTTATTTATCCTATATCGATTATGAATAATTAAGGACTTAGAATTACTAATTGTCACATTTAGCATCTATGTTGTCACCTAATCAATCAGAACCTAAGGCAGAGTACCTATCGTGTAGCTAGTCTGTTGGAAAGAACCTACGATTTTAATTTAAGAAATTATCGTACTCCCAGGGAAGTGGTAACGACTTTGTAGTAACTATCCTTTTACCCTAACATTCATTTTATTATCGAGTTATGGAATCATTCATCAATATCTTTGATGAGAGGTTGATCCATTCTACACTAGGTTCAAGTTCATTAAGCATGTAAGAGTGTTTTACAGACAGTGTTGTGATATATGTTATATTGTTTCTACGTGTTGATTGACCTATCTTCGAGTATCTTAGATATATCTTGGTCTAGATTGCAATTATATACTGATTCTACTTGTGTACCACGCCTGAGTTATCTAATAAACCGCCCCATCACCATTGACGGCTCTACTCACAGTTCGAGCTAAAGGAATCCATGAAAGTCCTGTGTCACTCAGGAGATCATGCTGCTAGCCCTAACGCCAGCATAAACACACGAACTCGGCCTACTTAGACTACTTTAACAAACATGGTCATCTATAGGTTATTTCATCTAATATGGCAGACCTTAATGCTTCCGTTCTCACACAAAGCCCTAAATTAAGGCCTTATAAACTAGACAGGTTATGATTAGACCGTGGTTAGGAGTTGTCTATAACCGTTCATCTAATTTAAAAGAGCAAGTAGATATACAGTCATAATGATAATTAAGTTGGTGACCTTTTCGGAAAAATGTAAATACCTTCAACATGCAAAACACATATCATAATTTAGTATTCAAATGGGTCTTTGGACAAACACAATACAAACATATAAAGAGAGGGACAAGGGGACCACCACCATAAAGTATTCACCCTTTATTAGGTCCACTGATGGAGAAACTGCTTGTATATCCTAGACTGCTTGACCTGACTCTGCTCGACAGAACCTTCGGAGGACGCTTCCTCAGCCTAGTAGCTATTGCTTTACCTTACGTCCCGGGCTTAAGCAAAGCCTTGTTGACTAACTCTTTGAACGCCTAGTGCTCTCTTAGGATCTCTTAACGAAATCCTGGGTATTCTATGAATATTAAAAACAAACCCTATCTAGTCGTATTCTAATATCTGAGACAGACTCTCAGAAAACAAAGAACACGAGACACTCTCGAATACTAGAAATCTACTTGAACAAAAACATCTGAAATCACTAAATGACTCGTAAATAGTAGAAAACTATGTACTAGAAGCCACTGACAGATTCAAATCAAGTGGAGAGGGATGATTTCCACTGTCGAAGACCTAGGGTATTTATAACAGGGAAGCTGAGTGGTTTTTTATTCAGAAATTATGTGGGAGTATGTACAGGGGTTTAGGATGCCTGTCCTGGTGCTTTGACCGGGTCAGGATGCCCGTCTCGGGTCTTGGACGCCTGTCCCAGGTCCTGGACGCTCGTCCCGAGTTTTTGACAGGGTCGAGATGCCCATCCTGGTCTTGGGACACCCGTCCTGACTTCTGAACTTTCGAAAATCACGTTTTTTCACTGAAATTTGCCATTTTCTTGCATATTTCACCTGAAACTTCCAAAATCACAAAAATTGCGAAATTGTGTTAATAACAGTCAATTGAGAACGATTTAACTCCAATTTCGCCCTAAATTGAGCCTAAAAACATGCTAAAAAAGTGATATGATTTATGCATATCAATGTGGGACACAAATCATCTGCTCGGGATGCCCATCCTGAGGCTTTGACCATGTCAGGGTGCTCGTCCAGGCTTGGGGACACCTGCCCCGAACTCAGAACTTCCAAAAATTACACTTTTTCCCCGATATTTGCTGTTTTCTTACAATTTTCTCCTAAAACTTCCAAAATCATAAATTATAAAAAAACGATGTCAATTTCAATCAGTTAAGATCAATTTGGTTCCAATTATACCCTAATTTGTGTCTAAAAACATGTTAAATAGTGATATTATTTGTGCAAATCCGTAACATTTCAAAGTTCATCAAATTAGAGTCAAATTTCTTTTGAATTTTCAGAACAAGTATGATATGCATAAATTATATCACATTTTTAGCCTGTTTTAGGCATAATTTAGTGTGAAATTGATGGTAAATCGCTCTTAATTGATTGTTATTAACTCAATTTCATAGTTTTTGTGATTTTGGAAGTGTTAGGTGAAAAGTAGAAGAAAATGGCAAATTTTGGGGCAAAAACGTGATTTTCAGAAGTTCGGAAGTCGGGATGGGCGTCCTGACCTGGTCAACAAGCCAGGATGGGCATCCAAGACTTGGGACGGCCGTCCTGACCTGGCCAACAGGCCGGGACTGGCGTCCCGAGCCCCAGTTCAGAATCCCACATCGAAATTTTGAGAGAAAATCGCCCAGCTCCCCTACTATAAATACCCCAGGCATTCCTCGGTTGAAATCATTCCTCTCCACTCGATCTGAGTCATTTAGTGACTTCAAGTATACAGGTTTCCATAGTATACAAGTCACTTAGTGTTATCAGGTTTTAGTATAGGTTTATTTATATTCTTAGATAGTGTCTCGTGTTCTTTATTTCTAAGAGTCTGTCTCAGATCCTAGGATACGACTAGATAGGTTCGTCTCTGGTATTCATAGAAAACCCGGGGTTTCGTTAGGAGATCCTAAGAGGGCTCTAGGCATTCGAAGAGTTAGTCAACAGGCATGTGCTTAAGCTGGGTATTAAGGTAAAGTCCAGCTACTAGGCTGAGGAAGCATCCTCGGAAGGTTCTGTCGAGCAGTGTCGGGTCGAGCAGTCCAACATATACAAGAAGTTCCTCCATCAGCGTGACTACGTAAAGGGTGAATACTTTATGGCATCGGACCCCTGTCCCTCTCTTTATATGTCTGTACTGTGTTCGTCCAAACATTTATTATGACTATTTGATTATGAATTTATGAATATTTGTTATGCATGTCGAAGTACTTTATTATTTTCCGGAAATGGCCACCAACTTAACTTTCATTATGTTTGCATGTCTAATGTAGTTTCTTTTAAACTAAATGTAGGGTTATATACAATTCCTAACCATGGTCTAATCATAACCAATTTTGTTTAACATGCATTAATTTAGGACTTCCCCATCGGGATGCATTAATGTCTGCCATATTATATGAAATAACCTATAGATCACCATGTTTGTTAGAGTAGTCTAAGTAGGCTGAGTTTGTGTGTTTATGCCATCGTTAGGGCGAGCGGCATGATCTCCTAAGTGACATAGGAATTTCATGGATGCCTTTAGCTCGAACCATGAGTAGGGTCGTCATTAAGGTAGGGCGGTTTATCTGGTAACTCAGATGTGGTACACCTTTAGACTCAGTACATAGTTGCAATCTAAGCCAAGATATATCTAAAATACTCGAAGATAGGTCAATCAACATGTAGGAACAGTATAACATAGAATCAGGACATTATCTGTAAAACACTCTTAGGTTTAAATAGACTTAAACCTAGTGGAGAATGAATCACCCTCTCATCAAAGATATTGATGAACGATTGCATAACTGGATCATAAGATAAGAGTTAGGGTAAGAGGATAGTTACTACTAAGCCGTTACCACTTCCGTGGGAGTACGATATTTGATTTAATTAAAATCGTAGATACTTTCCAACAGACTAGCTACATGATAGGTACTCTGTCTTAGGTTCTGATTAATTAAGTGACAGTATAGAGACTAAATGTGACAACTAGTCAGACTAAGTCCTTAATTACTCATAATCAACATAGGGTAAAACAACACCTATTTTAGTATATCAGTCGGAATCCCATCAGTTGATCAGAAGATGAAGGCCACAAGATTCTGGAGCAATGCCATCAAGGATCTACAGGAGACCAATTGATTGCTATCAACACTGTCCGGAAAGAGTTTGAAGCAGGATCTTATTGGCCCATAATATTCAAGGATTCTATATCCTTGATACAGTCCCGCAATGCTCTCCAACTAAAGGTAACACGTCTTCCAGAGATCGTCTACCCCAGCGACGTATACAGAGTGTTGCAACCTTTGATATATGGGGTATTAATTGAATCCTTTTCTCTTTCTTCCTGTGAAAACAATTACATCATAGTAGTCGTGGAACACTTTTCAAAAATATCCTGAAGCACAGGCATTACCTACTAATGATGTTAAAGTCATGTACAAATTCTATGAGAAACTGTCTTCTAGATTCATATGTGCCTATGTATCAAATCTGTGAAGTCTGCCAAGTACCACACTTTAGCAGGGATTGCAATGGGAATGAAATATGGACCATTCCAAAAAGAGGTATGAGTAGGTTACTGCAGAATGCTACTACAATGGGAAACACATACAATCCCTACCGAAGAAATCATCCGGGATTTAGTGGAGGATGACTCTGGAGCTAAAAACTTCCAGAAAATACCACCACTACAAAGTCCCTAGCCGCAGAATCAACATATGAGATGCTGTTAATAGTCAAACCCATTTACTATGACAGAAGTGTCGTCATAGGAGCTTGTGTTATAATGGATCAAGACAACACTACTAAAAAGCTAAACGGGCAACAATTTGAGCTATCCAAGTGCAAGCAAGTGACCTACAGACCAAGCGGTATCAACCAGTCGATAGATATAGAGGAGCTTGGCATTGTATCAGGAGTATAGCTGTGGAGGAGCTTGTATCCCCTGCATACTAGTCAGCTGTGTGAAACTTCCCTGAGGAAGTCTCAATTATTTGGGCCCAGATCTGCACCACTGGAGCCCCCTACCACCACGGCTTCGCCAAATCTTCAGTCCATGGGGCTCGAGTCATTCATCACACTGATAGCCACTACCTGGAGCTCGACATTGAAGGATCGGAGCTGACAAGGATAGCTCCATCGACCAGACCCACCGACCTGAATATCCTTTAGAAAATGGGGATGGCAATTCACAACCCAGAAGGGAGACACACCCTCCATACGAGGCACACTGCAGAGTTAGCAGCTCTAGCATTCTGAGCTTACAGAATCGAGGACATTTTAGCGACAACACATGGCTGAGGTGACTAGCCAATTGACATAGCAGAGCAGACCATTCTACTCGATACATGAAGGGAGTTCTTCTAACCCTCATCTTTCGCTACTTTATTTAAAGTTTTGTTTTCTTTCTATTTTACTTTCATTTCATGGTTTGTTTGTCTTTCCTATTTTTTTAAAACTCTTATTTCTCAAATAAGTGTGGGGTAAGAGTTTAGTTTGACTTGTTTTATTTCCTATCTTCCCCTTAGTCAAATAAGTGTGGGGTAAGAAGTTTCTATTTTGTTTTTATTTCTTCTTGTTTTCAAATAAGTGTGGGGTAATTTAGATATGCATGAACACTGAGGACAGTGTCAGACTTAAGTGTGGGGTAGCAGTGCACAATGCACTGTAGTAGGAAAATCATTTTGCATGTTTTTCCCTTATTTTCACACCCTTCCAAATTTTTTTCAAAATGTTTCACTCTTTCAGACTTCAAAATGCAGTATGATTGGTAAAACATTGTTGATGTCTATGATATGTAGGTAGAATGTTATGATCAATAGGAGACAACTTGATGACTTTCTTGAACTTATCGATTAGAAATAGGGAATTCCTGATAATTGAGCACAACTTAGTTTGGATTAGAGACCTCAGCCAAATACCTTTTCAAAACTTAACTAGATAAGATTAGACCAGTTGAGGATGTATTGGCAATCAAAATGACTAGATGATGCTCTAAGCTGAAAGTGAAAAGAAAAAAAGAGTTAACTAAATAGGGTAGTTTGCAAGCGGCCTTTGCTACTCGAGCACCACTCCTTAGGGGAACTTAAAGCTTGATGCCCTAAGGTCGTGTAGGTCTGGGAGTCATCGGAGTGGGACTCGCTACATGGGTAGTTAAAGTTGACCTGTGAAAGCAGACACAAAATACCTTGAAAAATCAATAAAAGAGAAAAATCAATGAATGCTTAATTAAAAATTTGGTCACCAAGGCTGAGAACTCAAAAAGTTGTTTGTTGTTAGTATGTCTAGCGACGGGTCGAAGTATTATCTGGTAATAGTCGAGATGAGAGTATATTGTGTTGACTATCTAGTCTAGATTAGTACACACACTATACATCAGGAAGACCTTGTGACTGAGAGAAGAGTTCAATCTAGTTATTAAGTTGTTAAACCTGCTTGACCATGATAATCTACTAGAGACATTTTAGACCTTATCATAGCAACTTAACCCGTCAGACATGTGTTGTGAATTATCTGATTCAGTGAAGAATTTGGGAGTAAAAACATGGCTAGAAATTTTAAGTGACTGCACCTATGATTTAAAATCACTAACTTCAGGTAGACTTTGCTTGAGGACAAGCAAAAAGCTAAGTGTGGGGTTATATGATATGCATAAATCATATCACATTTTTAGCATGTTTTAGGCATAATTTAGGGTGAAATTAATGGTAAATCGCTCTTAATTGATTGTTATTAACTTAATTTCACAGTTTTTGTGATTTTGCAAGTGTCAGGTGAAAAGTAGAAGAAAATGGCAAATTTTGGGGCAAAAACGTGCTTTTTCAGAAGTTCGGAAGTCGGGATGGGCGTCCCGAACCCAGGATGGGCGTCCTGACCTGGTCAACAAGCCAGGACGGGCGTCCAGGACTTCGGACGAGCGTCCGGACCTGGTTAACAGGCCGGGACGGGCGTCCCGAGCCCCAATTTAGAATCCCACATCGAAATTTTGAGAGAAAATCACCCAGCTCCCCTACTATAAATACCCCAGGCATTCCTCAGTTGAAATCATTCCTCTCCACTCGATCTGAGTCATTTAGTGACTTCAAGTATACAGTTTTCCATAGTTGATACGCGAAAATCATATCACATTTTTAGCATGTTTTTATATATGTTTTAATGTGAAATTGAGAGTAAATTGACATTAATTGTTTACTATTTACTTGATTTCACGGTTTTTATGATTTTGGAAGTGTCAGGTGAAAAGTAGACGAAAACAGCAAATTCTGGGGCAAAAACGCAATTTTTGGAAATGTTGACCCGGTCAAAGGTCCGGGACGGGCGTCCCGACCCGGTCAAACCGCCAGGACGGGCGTCCTGAACCGGGATGGGCGTCCCGAACCTGGTCAACGAATCAGGACGGGTGTCCCGAGCCGCCAGAAGCTGTCCCACATCGAATTTTTCAGAATTTTTCACTCCGGGAAGCTGCTATAAATACCCCAGGCCTCCAGCAGTTGAAATCATCCCTCTCCACTCGATCTGAGTCATTAAGTGGTTTCCAGTGTACAGTTTTCCAGTACACAACTCACTCAGAGACTCAGATCTCAGTTTTCTTTCTTATTAGTGTTTTGTTTTAGTTTTTGAGAAATAGTCTCAGATCTTAGGTTTCTATAGATAGGTTCGTTTCCGGTATTCATAGAATACCCGGGGTTTCGTTAGGAGACCCTAAGAGAGCTCTAGGCGTTCGAAGAGTCAGTCCACAGGGCTAGGCTTAAGCCCAGGACGTAAGGTAAAGTCTAGCTACTAGGCTGAGGAAGCGTCCTCCGAAGGTTCTGGCGAGCAGAGTCAGGGCGGGCAATACGACGTATACAGCAGTACGCTCTGTAGGCGAGACTAAGTAAAGGGTGATTTCTTTATGGCATCAGTCCCCATACCCATCTCTTATATGTTTTATTGCTTTGTCCTAAACATCAATTATGAATATCAGATTATGATTTTATGAATAGTTGTTTTGTATGTTGAAGTTATGTTTTTCCGGAATAGCCACCTGCTAAATAGCCACCTGCTAAATAATCATTATGTCTGCATGTCTAATGTAGTTTCTTTTAAACTAAAATAGGGTTATAGACAATTCCTAACCACGGTCTATTCATAACCTGTTTAGTTTAACAGGCATCAATTAGTATTGGTGTCTGCCATACTAGATAAAATAACATGCTGAACACCTGGCTTGTTAGAGTAGTCTAGGTAGGCTGAGTAGAGCGTTATGCCAGCGATTACGAGCCTTCAGAGTGATCCCCGAAAGTGACATAGGGCTTTCATAACTGTCTTTGTTCGTACCGTGAGTAGGGCCGTTTACCTTAATGATAGGGGGCGGTAGCATAGAGACTCAGATGTGGTACACCTTTAGACACAGAACATAGTTGCATTCCAGGCTAAGATATATCTAAAACACTCGAATATAGGTCAATCAACATATAGGAACAGTATAACATAGAATCAGAACTTATCTTTAAAACACTTCTAGGGTTAATTAGACTTGAACCTAGTGGAGAATGGATCACCCTCTCATCAAAGTATTTGATGAAGATTGCATAACTGGATCATAAGATAAGAGTTAGGATAAGAGGCTAGTTACTACTAAGCCGTTGCCACTTCCCTGGGAGTACGATAATTAACTTAGTAAAATCGTAGATACTTTCCAATAGACTAGCTACACGATAGGTACTCTGCCTTAGATTCTGGCTGATTAAGTGACACCATAAGACTAAACGTGACAATTAGTCAATCACAGTCCTTAATTAATCATAATCGACATAGGGTAAAATAACACCTATTTAGTACGTCAACCGGAATCGCATCAGATTTTTGGCGCCGTTGCCGGGGAAATATCATAATGAATTTAGGATTATTGGCCACAATTCTAGAGACTTATGATAGGTAACGGTAGTAACCTAGACTTTTGATTAACACTTATGTTATACCAGTTAGACAATCACTTTCCTGAATATAGGATTATCATAACTAATTAATTTTAGATGTCATCTGGAATTAAGAGACTTAGGATAATCAAATTTTAGAAAATTATTCTAGAACCATATTGAGGAAATTTACCTGCTTTCTAAATAAATTTTAAAATCCATAAAAATATTTTTCTCGTTTGTCTTCACTTTCCTATGTTTGTTATTTGTTATTTCTAACCAGACTTTGCACTCAGAGATGAAGAGAACAAGAGCAGCTACTAACCAGGCAAAGAAAACAGAAAACCCTGACACTCCAGGACCAAAGAAGACGAAACCAGAAGGCCCCTCTAGACCCGCACCAGAAGTACCACGAGGGACTCTTCCTTCACAACCAGTAGAAGTAAACTCGAGCCCTGATGCCAGTGAACTAGTGAGACGATTCCTGAACACCCGTGAGCATAGTCCCACGGAAGAAGATCCTTCTGAGGATACCTTCCCTCCTAGAGAAGTACCCCAGAGATCTCCAATTCACCCTCCTACCCAGAGAGTTCCTCTAAATCCACCCCCTACTGATCAAACCCAGAATTCACCGACCTCTCCTGCATACACCCCAACACCTCACGAGCGCACCCCTTCATCTGCGGGGAGTACTAACGGTTATTATTCACTGTTGTCCGTGCAGATAGACACACTAACTCAAAGGGTCTATGAGATGGACCAAGGGATTGCCAGCAGACTGTGTCATTTAGACCAACTCAGTCTGAACATCACAACTAACGTAGACCGACTCAGAGCCACGGTCAATCTCCAGGAGAACCAAGGTGCACAACTACTCCGAGAGATGGCTGATCTACGCAGTGAGCAAAACAGGCAGAGGGATGAGATGCGAACAATACGCATAGAAATGCGAAGCATTCGGACAGAACTACAGGAGATCAGAGACAGGATTCGTTAAAAAGGGAAGATTCTTTTACTTTTATTTTCAGCAAATAATTCGTTTGAACTGAAACTTGAATAATTGACCCATATTTTCTATTTTTCAAACATTTTTAAAGGGTCCTTTATTTTCAACAATTTTCTTCAGACATTTTATTTCTATGAAAAACGAAAATTTTGCAATTCAGTTTATTTTTCATTAACTAAATTGTATAAATTCAAATTTTTGTTTTTCTTGCTGAATTTAAATAGGAATAAAATTAGGGTAGTATGATTTTCGAAAAAGTGAGACTGAGGAATTTTTGCATAGAGTTTTTTTTAACAACTTCTGAATTTCATTGGATAAACATGAAGCATTGTTAAAAATTATGATTATTTTTGGTATACTGAGATTTGCAGGAATTAGAAAAAAAAAAATAATATTTTCGGAATTGGCACGCGTCCCGAGGCAACCCGGGACGGGAGTCCTACCTCCGGGACGGGCGTCCCGAAGGCCTCCCCGTCTATAAAATCTCAATTTTTTCATTTTTCCCTCAAAATTCACTTCCAAAAATCCACCTCTCTCAAATAACTCTCTCTCTTTACCTTTGGCAAACTTTTCAAATTTAAAATTTCAAATTTCCCTCCAAAATTTAAAATTTAAATTTCCTTCCAAATTCGAATTTCCCGCCAAAAATTTCGAAATCTTTCCCTAGCCTAATTTCACCCTTTTGAATTCAAATTCACCTCCAGAATTCGAATTCGAACCTTCCTTCCTACCTAAAACTCCCAAAAGTCTCTCAAACACTTTCAAACCAAATGGCTGCCAAACGTGCTCGTACCCATCCCATGACAGTTACCTCAGTGACACATCCTTTTATGCTGTTTCCCTCCAGCACAGCATATCAGGAGAGATGCACTGGGTACATCGGACGCACGATCTGACGGGCAGAACGCTGGATTGGGCAGCAGTACAGACACTGGGAGTAGAGGCTGAGGTCAGACGCATACTCGATGTACTACCCTACAGTCGAGTATTCATCGTCACAGAGCCCACGTACCTGGAGCTGGTATGTGAGTTCTATGCATCCTTTGCATGCCATCAGGAGCAGATCACATTCCGCTTAGGCGGAATAGATCGGTCGATGAGCATGGCCGAGTTCGGCATCGCTTTGGGTATCTGGCAGAGAGAGGAGCTGGATACGCCCGCCTACACCACAGCAGTTCGGGACTTCACTTCTGCAGAGGTCTCCACTGCTTGGGCTCAGATCTGTATGACGGTGTTCCCTACCAGCATGGCTTGCGAAAGCCACAGGTATCTATCCTGCTCTTCGCTACTTACATGCCATTTTGCACACACTTTGTCAGGACGACGGACGCCCCCGGGAATGTCACCCAATGGAGACATTCCTCTTGGCCACATGCTATGGGATCCCAGTAGAGATGGCTCGACTTATCACAGTCATCATGCGGGGTTTTGCTACGGACACTCGAAACATGTCTGGGGCTCGGGCCATTCATCACTAGGATGCCCGCTACCTGGAGTTGGACATAGAGGGCTCGGAGCTTACTCTGGTCGCCCCACCACTATTCCCATAGACGTTACCATCCTACGGAACATGGGAATTGTTGTCCGGGATGCGGCGGCCGCTACACAACAACCATCCACACAGAGCAGCCAGGACAGGCCTCGACATCAAAGCAGCTCCCCGCATATCCCTCCATCCGAGACGTTCGTGCATGTACTGCCTTCGAACGACACATGTCGCACGTTGGCAGAACTATCGGCACGATACAGTCGAGACATGGACCGGATTGACAGCCGGCTGGCCATGATGGATGACCGGATTGACAGACGACTGGCGCTGATGGATGACAGGATCGCCATGATCACCAGTAGGATTGAGGAGATACATCAGCAGACTGCCCGAGTAGCGGAGAACTTCGAGTTTGACCTAACAGACCTCGGTCCACTGGATGGCGACCCGCCGGGTTCTTAGTCTCTCTCTCCCCTTCTTTTCTTTCTTTTTCTTTTGTCTTTTGTTTATCTTGTTCTTTGTGTATGTCTGGGCTATATGACTATGAATCTTTGTACAAAATTGATTTATATGACATACAGAATTGTTGCATTATTTTGTTTTTTTTTCTTGTTTTATTATGTTTTATTTCTTGTTTTCAAATAAGTGTGGGGTAATTAGCTATGCATGAACACTGAGGACAGTGCCAAACTTAAGTGTGGGGTAGCAGTGCACGGTGCACTGTAGCAGTTTGAAGCAGTTTGAAAAAATTTTCGCATGCTTTTGCTTGTTTTCCCTGTATTTTCACACACTTCTAAAAAAAAATTCAAAATTTTTCCGTCTTTCAGACTTCTAAATGCAGTATGCTTGGTTAAACAAATTGCTTATGTCTATGATATGTAGGTAGTATGTTATAGTTAGTAGGAGATAGTCGATAGCTATCTTGGACTAATTGATTAGGAATAGGGAATTCCTGATAACTGAGCACAACCTTGTCTGGATTAGAGACCTCAACCAATTGCCCATTCGAGACTCCACTAGATAAAATTAGACCAGTTGTGGATATATTGGCAGTTAGAATGACTAGATGAGACTCTGAGCTAAAAGTGAAAAGAACTTAAGGAAGTTAATTACAATAGGGTAGTTTGCCAGCGGCCTTCGCTACTCGAGCACCACTCCTTCGGGAAACTTAAAGCCTGATGCCCTAAGGTCGTGTAGATCTGGGAGTCATCGGAGTGGGACTCGCTACATGGGTAGTTGAAGTTGACGTGTTCTAAGCAAACTCGAAATACCCTGAATCTATAAAGAAAATAACTAAGTGCTAAAACATTAAAAATCTGATCACCAAAGCTCAGAACTCAGAAAGTTATCTGTTGTCAGTATGTCTAGCGATAGGTCGAAGTATTATCTGGTAGCAGTTAAGATAAGAGTTCATTGTGTTGACTATCTGGTCTAGACTAATACACATACTACACATCAGGAAGACCCTCTGACTAAGAAAAAAGTCCAACCTAGTTGTTGATTTATTTTCTGCCTGATCATAACAAACTACTAGAGACATGTGAGACCTTGTCATAGCAACCTAACCAATCAGACCTGTGTTAAGAATTGTCTGAAGAATTTTTGGAATAAAAACATGATTAGGAATTTAAGTGACTGCACTACGGTTTAAAATCACTAACTCCATGTAGACTTTGCTTGAGGACAAGCAAAAAGCTAAGTGTGGGGTTATCTGATACGCGAAAATCGTATCACATTTTTAGCATGTTTTTATATATGTTTTAATGTGAAATTGAGAGTAATTTGACATTAATTGTTTACTATTTACTTGATTTCACGGTTTTTATGATTTTGGAAGTGTCAGGTGAAAAGTAGACGAAAACAGCAAATTCTGGGGCAAAAACGCAATTTTTGGAAATGTTGACCCGGTCAAAGGTCCGGGATGGGCGTCCCGACCCGGTCAAACCGCCAGGACGGGCATCCTGAACCGGGACGGGCGTCCCGAACCTGGTCAACGAATCAGGACGGGCGTCCCGAACCGGGACGGGCGTCCCAAGCCGCCAGAAGCTGTCCCACATCGAATTTTTCAGAATTTTTCACTCCGGGAAGCTGCTATAAATACCCCAGGCCTCCAGCAGTTGAAATCATCCCTCTCCACTCGATCTGAGTCATTAAGTGGTTTCCAGTGTACAGTTTTCCAGTACACAACTTACTCAGAGACTCAGATCTCAGTTTTCTTTCTTATTAGTGTTTTGTTTTAGTTTCTGAGAAATAGTCTCAGATCTTAGGTTTCTATAGATAGGTTCGTTTCCGGTATTCATAGAATACCCGGGGTTTCGTTAGGAGACCCTAAGAGAGCTCTAGGCGTTCGAAGAGTCAGTCCACAGGGCTAGGCTTAAGCCCAGGACGTAAGGTAAAGTCTAGCTACTAGGCTGAGGAAGCGTCCTCCGAAGGTTCTGGCGAGCAGAGTCAGGGCGGGCAATACGACGTATACAGCAGTACGCTCTGTAGGCGAGACTAAGTAAAGGGTGATTTCTTTATGGCATCAGTCCCCATACCCCTCTCTTATATGTTTTATTGCTTTGTCCTAAACATCAATTATGAATATCAGATTATGATTTTATGAATAGTTGTTTTGTATGTTGAAGTTATTATGTTTTTCCGGAAATAGCCACGTGTTAAATAATCATTATGTCTGCATGTCTAATGTAGTTTCTTTTAAACTAAAATAGGGTTATAGACAATTCCTAACCACGGTCTATTCCTAACCACGGTCTATTCATAACCTGTTTAGTTTAACAGGCATCAATTAGTATTGGTGTCTGCCATACTAGATAAAATAACATGCTGAACACCTGGCTTGTTAGAGTAGTCTAGGTAGGCTGAGTAGAGCGTTATGCCAGCGATTACGAGCCTTCAGAGTGATCCCCGAAAGTGACATAGGGCCTTCATAACTGTCTTTGTTCGTACCGTGAGTAGGGCCGTTTACCTTAATGATAGGGGGCGGTAGCATAGAGACTCAGATGTGGTACACCTTTAGACACAGAACATAGTTGCATTCTAGGCTAAGATATATCTAAAACACTCGAATATAGGTCAATCAACATATAGGAACAGTATAACATAGAATCAGAACTTATCTTTAAAACACTTCTAGGGTTAATTAGACTTGAACCTAGTGGAGAATGGATCACCCTCTCATCAAAGTATTTGATGAAGATTGCATAACTGGATCATAAGATAAGAGTTAGGATAAGAGGCTAGTTACTACTAAGCCGTTGCCACTTCCCTGGGAGTACGATAATTAACTTAGTAAAATCGTAGATACTTTCCAATAGACTAGCTACACGATAGGTACTCTGCCTTAGATTCTGGCTGATTAAGTGACACCATAAGACTAAACGTGACAATTAGTCAATCACAGTCCTTAATTAATCATAATCGACATAGGGTAAAATAACACCTATTTAGTACGTCAACCGGAATCGCATCAATAGTATACAAAGCACTTAGTGTTCTCAGGTTTTAGTATAGGTTTATTTATATTCTTAGATAGTGTCTCGTGTTCTTTGTTTCTGAGAGTCTGTCTCAGATCCTAGGATACGACTAGATAGGTTCTTCTCTGGTATTCATAGAATACCCGGGGTTTCGTTAGGAGATCCTAAGAGGGCTCTAGGAGTTCGAAGAGTCAGTCAACAGGGTTGTGTTTAAGCTGGGTATTAAGGTAAAGTCTAGCTACTAGGCTGAGGAAGCATCCTCCGAAGGTTCTGTCGAGCAGAGTCGGGTTGAGCAGTCCAACATATACAAGCAGTTGCTCCATCGGCGTGACTACGTAAAGCGTGAATACTTTATAGCATCGGTCCCCCTGTCCCTCTCTTTATTTGTCTGTACTGTGTTCGTCCAAATATTTATTATGACTATTGGATTATGATTTTATGAATATTTGTTATGCATGTCGAAGTACTTTATTATTTTCCGGAAATGGCCACCAACTTAACTTTCATTATGTCTGCATGTCTAATGTAGTTTCTTTTAAACTAAATGTAGGGTTATAGACAATTCCTAACCATGGTCTAATCATAACCTGTTTAGTTTAACATGCATTAATTTAGGACTTCCCCGTCGGGATGCATTAATGTCTGCCATATTAGATGAAATAACCGATAGATCACCATGTTTGTTAGAGTAGTTTAAGTAAGCTGAGTTTGTGTGTTTATGCCGGCATTAGGGCGAGTGGCATGATCTCCTAAGTGACATAGGACTTTCATGGATGCCTTTAGCTCGAACCGTGAGTATGGCCGTCATTAAGGTAGGGTGGTTTATCATGTAACTCAGATGTGGTACACCTTTAGACTCAGTACATAGTTGCAATCTAGGCCAAGATATATCTAAAATACTCAAAGATCGGTCAATCAACATGTAGGAACAGAATAACATAGAATCAGGACATTACCTGTAAAACACTCTTAGCCTTAAATAGACTTAAACCTAGTGGAGAATGAATCACCCTCTCATCAAAGATATTAATGAACGATTGCATAACTGGATCATAAGATAAGAGTTAGGGTAAGAGGATAGTTACTACTAAGCCGTTACCACTTCCCTGGGAGTACGATATTTGATTTAATTAAAATCGTAGATACTTTCCAACAGACTAGCTACACGATAGGTACTCTGCCTTCGGTTCTAATTGATTAAGTGACTGTATAGAGACTAAATGTGACAATTAGTCAGGCTAACTCCTTAATTACTCATAATCAACATAGGGTAAAACAACACCTATTTTAGTATATCAGTCGGAATCCCATCAAAGTACATTCGATCAACTACACTTTATCATGAAATAACAAAATTTTGACTACTTTTTTGTTTTTAAGACACAAAATTAGTTAAATAAATTTAAAATGGATCAAATATAACGAATGTAACGTTTCAAAGTTCATCAAATTAAAGTCAAATTTATTTTGAATTTCAACACAATTACATTTGATCAACTACACTTTATCTTGAAATAACAAGTTATTTGATTACTTTTTTTGACATTTTGGGCACACAAGTAGTTAAATAACATTAAAAAGAATCAAATATAAGGAATGAAACGTTTCAAAGTTCATCAAATTTAAGTCAAATATTATTTGAATTTCAGCACAAGTACATTTGATCAACTACACTTTATCTTGAAATAACAAGTTATTTTATCACTTTTTCGACATTTAATGCACAAAAGTAGTTAAATAACATTAAATTGAATCAGATATAACGAATATAACATTTCAAAGTTCATCAAATTCAAATCAAATTTCTTTTGAATTTTCAGCACAAGGATTTTCGATCAACTACACTTTATCCTTAAATAACTAGTTATATGATTACCTTTTCGATGTTTAGTGCATTAAAGTAGTTAATTAACATTAAAATGAATCAAATATAACGAATGAAATGTTTCAAAGGGATGAGGTGTTTTTAAACACCTCACACTCTTTGAATTTATTGTTCGATTTTTCAATTTGGTCAAGGTTCAATTATTATGGATTAAGGATTATAAAAGTCACTTTGTTTTATTCAAAGAGAGGGCTAAGTTCCCATCGTTGATGATTTTAAATTTCAATTATCGTTTCCCCAAGGGAAGATATGAATCATTATTTAATTGATCACTTAGACAAACTCCAAGCATTAGGTTCCAAAATCAAGTATAGGAAAGGTAGTTCTAATTTAAAATGCAATAGAAAAGATCAAGGAAAAGTAAAACAAACATAGGATCTTTTAGAATTAAAGCAAGCACACATGATTTTATGAGAGGTTCTGATGTACATAAATCATATAACTTTTTTAGCATGTTTTTAAGCACAAATTAGGGCAAAATTGGAGAATAATCATCCTTAATTGATTGATATTAATACAATTTTGCAAGAAAATAACAAATATTGAGGCAAAAACATGACTTTTGGAACTTTTCAATTCAGGACGGGCGTCCCAACCCGGTCAAAACACCGGGACGGACGTCCTGACCTGGTCAAAGCACCGGGACGGGCATCTTGACCCGGTCAACAGACTCGGGATTGGTGTCCCGAGCTCCCAGGCAGAATCCCACATCGAATTTCACAGAGAAAAATGCTCAGTTTCCCTGCTATAAATACCCCAGGCCTTCCTCAGTTGAAATCATCCCTCTTCACTCGATCTGAATCATCTAGTGACTTCATGTGGACATTTCTACACTCGATACAAGTCATTTAGTGATCTCAGGTGCATCACACGAGTAGTTTAGTATACGAGAGTTTCTCGTTTTCTTTGCTTTCTGAGTGTTTATCTCAGAATCTTAGAATTCAACTAGATAGGGTTCATCTTTGGTATTCATAGAATACCCGGGATTTCGTTAGGAGATCCTAATAGGGCATTAAGTGAGTGAAGAGCTAGTCAACAAGGCTTTGCTTAAGCCTAGGATGTAAGGTAAAGCAATTGCTACTAGGCTAAGGAAGCATTCTCCGAAGGTTCTGTCAAGCAGAGTCAGGTCAAGCAATCCAGAATATACAAGTAGTCGCTCCATCAGCGGACCTGATAAAGGGTGAATACTTTATGGTGGTGGTTCCCTAGATCCTCTATGTATATTCTGTATTGTGTTTGTCTAAAAACTTATTTGAATATTAAATTATGATGATAGGTTATATATGTTTTGCATGTTGAAGTATAGTCATTTTTCGGAAAGGTCACCTTCTTAATTAAAAATTATGACTGCATATCTACTTGCTCTTTTAAAGTAGATGAACGGTTATAGACAACTCCTAACCACGGTCTAATCATAACCTATCTAGTTTAACAGACCTTAATTTAGAACTTTAAGAAAAAGCATTAAGGTCTGCCATATTATATGAAATAACCTATAGATCATCATGTTTGTTAGAGTAGTCTAATGAGGCTGAATTCGCGTGTTTATGCCGGCGTTAGGGCGAGTGGCATGATTTTCTGAGTGACACAGGCTTTCATTGATACCTTTAGCTCGAACCGTGAGTAAGGCCATCAATGGCGATGGGGCGGTTTATCAGATAACTCAAATGTGGTACATAAGATACAGTCTGTAATTGCATTCTAGACCAAGATATATCTAAAATACTCGAAGATAGGTCAATCAACATGTAGGGACAATAGAACATACATCAGAACACTTGTCTATAAAATACTCTTGCATGTTAAATGAACTCAAGTCTTGTGTAGTAAGGATCACCAACTCATCAAAGATATTGATGACTGATTGAATAACTAGGTAATAAAATGAATGTTAGGGTAAAAGGATAGTTGCTACTAAGCCGTTACCACTTCCCTGGGAGTACGATAATTCTTAATTTAAAATCGTAGGCACTTTCCAATAGACTAGCTACACGATAGGTACTCTCCTTTAGGTTCTGATTTATTAAGTGACAAATATGAATGCTAAAAGTGACAATTAGTAAATCATGGTCCTTAATTATTCATAATCAATATAGGGTAATAAAACATGTCTTTTAGCATACCAATCGGAACGCATCAGATTTTTGGCACCGTTGCCGGGGAAATATCATAAAATTTTAGGATTCGTGCTCAAAACTCTAGAGGCTTATGATAGGTAGTGGTAGTAATCTATACCATAGACAAACATTCATTTTATTCTAGTTAGACAATCAGTTTCCTGAAATATAGGGTTATCATAACTAATTAATTTTAGAAATTATCTAAAATTAAGAAATTTAGGATAATCAAATTTTAAAAAATAATTCTAAAACCATACTAAGGAAATCAAATTAAAAAACAAAACAGAAAAATAGAAAAATTTAAAAACAAAATAATTTCTTTTCTTTTATAAAATTTATTTTCTGAAAAATATTATTTTCCAAAAAATACAAAATAAATTTTTTTTTCCTGTTTACTGTTTTTCCTTTTCTGCTTGTTTTTAATTTTTGAATTTTTTTTATTTCCCTGAATTATTCTCTTTGAATTGTTTTAACTACACTAACTTTTTGCTCAAATTATCCAATCTTGAGAGATGACTCTTTGGAATTTGAGAAAACGGATCTCAGTTTTTCCAATTACGAAATTAGCTCTGACAATTTCGCTTAGATAGGTACTCATGAGATGAATAAAGAACAAACATCATTCAAAGATCCACCAGACTTGGAGCTAAAGGAATTGCCCACTCATCTATGCTGTGAATTCCTAGACGACAACAGAAAACTTCCCATCATTCTCGCAGCTGATCTGCCGACAGAACAACTGAAGTTGACTATGGACATGTGCAAAAAAATAAAAATACAAAAGTGACTTTGCATACAAAATCACAGATATTTCAGGTATCAATCCAAACTTTTAGATTCTTTTAGAAAATGAGTATAAGCTATGTGTGCAACCTCAAAGAAGGTTGAATCCTAATGTATATGCCAGTGATTATGCAGTAGGAGTTGTTTTAGGATAGAGACAAAATAAGAAATTTCATGTAATATACTATGCTAGCAAAACCTTGACTGACGCTCAGGAAAATTACACTACAACAGAAAAGGAATTACTAGCAGTAGTATACGTGTTTGATAAATTTTGATCTTATCTAGTCTTGTCTAAAATAATAGTTTATACTGATCATTCTGCATTAAAATACTTGTTCAATAAAACTGACACAAAACCAAGACAAATCAGATGGGTTTTATTGCTTCAAGAATTCGACATAGAAATTAGGGATAAGAAGGGGGCAGAAAACCTAGTTGCAGATCACCTGTCAAGATTAGAAAATCCTGCCCTAGAAGCTATAGATGAATCTATCATATCCGACAAATTTCTGGATGAGAATTTATGCACTTTGTTTGCTATTTTCTCACCTCCATGGTTTGCTGATATAGCTAATTACTTGGTAGCTCAGACTCTTCCTAGTGATATCACAGCCTAACAGAGAAGGAAATTCTTTGCTGAGCTAAAATATTACTATTGGGAGGACCCTTTTTGTATCAAATATGTGCAGATCAGATGATCAGGAGATGCGTCTCTCAAGAAGAAGGTTTCCAAATCCTAGAACACTGTCACTGCAGACCCACGGGTGGTCACTTAGCTGCAACTAATACCGCCAGGAAAGTATTGGAAGCAAGCTTCTACTGGCCTACGATATTCAAAGACGTCACAACATATGCAGGATCCTGCGATGCCTATCAGAAAATAGGAAACATGTCTTCTCGAGACTATCTACCCCAATAGGTAATTCAAAGTGTAGAAATATTTGACATGTGGGGTATAGACTTCATGGGTCCATTTCCTTCTTCCTATGGTAAGAAATACATCATAGTGGTTGTAGAATATTTTTCAAAGCGGCCTGAGGCACATGCATTACCTACTAATGATGCTAGAGTTATGTGCAGGTTTCTTAGATAGCTATTCTCTAGATTCGGATGCCCAAAAGCCCTATTCAGTGACCGGGGTACACATTTTTGCAACTCTCAAATGCAGAAGGTACTTCAGCAATATGGAGTTCAACATCGCCTTTCCACAACATACCACCCTCAAACTAATGGGCAAGTTGAGGTAACCAATAGAGGAATAAAAAGGATATTAGAAAAGACTGTAGGTGTTAACCGTAAGAATTGGGCCATAAAACTTGATGATGCCTTATGGGCCTCTCATACGGCATATAAAACCTCTACAGGATTTTCACCTTATAGATTGGTCTATGGAAAAGCATGTCATCTGCCTAATGAAATTGAACATAGAGCTTGCTGGGCAGTGCAAAAATGCAATCTAGATAATACCTTGACTAAGGAAAATCGGATTTTACAACTCAACGAATTGGATGAATGGAGGCTCAAAGCCTATGAAAATTCACATCAATTCAAGATGACAACTAAACTCCGGCATGACAGGCGACTCAAATCCCAAAAGAATTTTGAACCAGGAGATAAAATACTATTATACAACTCTCGGTTGAAATTATTTTCAGGGAAGTTGCTAGCTATTGGTCAGACCCGTTCACTATCACAAAAGTATCGCCCTTTGGAGCATGTGTCATAATGGATTCTGACGGTACTACTCAAAACGTGAACAGGCAACGCTTAAAATTCTACAAAGAACCACTCGATTTGTCCGAGCAGATTGTTGAATTTTTAGAATAAGGGAGTATTATTTTCATTCTATTTATCTTCATTATTTCTTTTATTCTATTTTTGTTTCTTCTATTACCCTTGTTGTTTTCTTGTTTCTTTTCTTTCTCTTCCTCTTATTTAGTCAAATAAGTGTGGGTAAGAGTTTTGTTTTGTTTGTCTTTCTAGCTTTTGTTTTTCAAATAAGTGTGGGGTAATAGGAAATGTATGAACACTGAGGACAGTGTAAACCTTAAGTGTGGGGTAGCAGTGCACAGTGTACTGTAGTAGTCAAAATTTGCATGTTTTCCCATATTTCTCACTAAAATTGCACCCTTCCAAAAAAATATATATTTTCAAATTTTTTCACTCTTTCAGACTTCAAAATCAGTACTGATTGGTTAAAGAAATGCTTATGTCTATGATATATGTTGAGTAGAGCATTATGATCAGTAGGAAACAAGTTGATAACTTTACTGAATTCCTCACTTAGAAATAGGGAATTCCTGAGATTATTGAGCGCAACCTAGTTTGGATTAGAAACATCAACCAAATACCTTTTCGAGACTTAAATTGAATAATATTAGACTGGTTGAGAATGTGTTAGCAATTTGAATGACTAGATGATGCTCTGAGCTGAAAGTGAAAAAGGTTAAAAAATAAGGGTAGTTTGCAAGTGTCTTTTGCTACTCGAGCACCACTTCTGAAGGGAATTCAATGCCCGATGCCCTAAAGTCGTGTAGATCTGGGAGTCATCGGAGTGGGGCTCGATACCTGGGTAGTTAAAGTTGATGTGTGAAAGCAAGCACAAAAATACCCTAAACAATCAATTTAAAAATACATTGCCCAATGTATTCTTTTATTGAAAATTATAAATGAAAAGCCTTGACACCAAAGCTTAGAACTTGAAAGGTTGTTTGTTGCTATTATATTCGACGATTGGTCAAATTATTATCTGGTAAAGGTTTAGAGAAGACTATATTGAGTTGACAATCTAGTCTAGATTAGTTCACACACTACATATCAGGAATACCTCGTGACTAAGAGTAGAATTCAATCGAGTTATTGAATTGTTGCATCTACATGACCGTGATAATTTACCCGACATTTGAGACCTTTCCATAGCAACTTGATCAGTCAGGCCTATTTTGTCAATCATCTGACTCAGTGACGAATTTTGGCTAAAAAACATTGCTAGACCTTTGAGTGATTGCACCTATGATTTACAATTTTCAATAATTTCATATAGACTTTGCTTGAGGACAAGCAAAAAGCTAAGTGTGGGGTTATATGATGTGCATAAATCATATAACTTTTTTAGCATGTTTTTAGGCATAAATTAGGGATAACTTGGAGATAAATCATCCTTAATTGATTGATATTAACACAATTTTGCAGTATTTGTGATTTTGGAAGTTTCAGGTGAAATGTGCAAGAAAATAGAAAATATTAAGGTAAAAACGTGATTTTTGGAACTTTTCAATTCAGGACGAGCGTCCCGACCCGATCAAAGCACCGGGGCATGCATCCCGGACTCGGGACAGGCGTCCCGAGCTCCCAAGCAGAATCCCACATCGAATTTCACAGAGAAAAATGCTTAGTTTCCCTGCTATAAATACCCCAGGCCTTCCTCAGTTGAAATCATCCCTCTTCACTAGATCTGAATCATCTAGTGACTTCAAGTGTACATTTCTACACTCGATACAAGTTATTTAGTGATCTCAGGTGCATCACACGAGTAGTTTAGTATACGAGAGTTTATCATTTTCTTTGCTTTCTGAGTGTTTATCTCAGAATCTAAGAATTCGACTAGATAGTGTCCGTCTTTAGTATTCATAGAATACTAGGGATTTTGTTAGGAGATCCTAAGAGAGCATTAGGTGAGCGAAGAGCTAGTCAACATGGCTTTGCCTAAGCCCAGGATGTAAGGTAAAGCAATTGCTACTAGGCTAAGGAAGCATTCTCTGAAGGTTCTGTCAAGTAGAGTCAAGTCAAGCAATCCAGGATATACAAGTAGTCGCACCATCGGCGGACCTGATAAAGGGTGAATACTTTATGGTGGTGGTTCCCTAGATCCTCTCTGTATATTCTGTATTGTGTTTGTCCAAAGACCCATTTTGAATACTAAACTATGATATTATGAATATGTGTTATGCATGTTGAAATTATTTACATTTTTTCCGGAAAGGTCACCAGCTTAACTATCATTATGACTGCATGTCTATTTGCTCTTTTAAACTAGATGAACGATTATAGACAACTCCTAACCACGGTCTAATCATAACCTATCTAGTTTAAGAGGCCTTAATTTATGACTTTAAGAAAAAGCATTAAGGTCTGCCATATTAGATGAAATAACCTATAGATCACCATGTTTGTTAGAGTAGACAAATGAGGCTGAGTTCGCATGTTTATGCTGGCGTTAGGGCGAGTGGCATGATTTCCTGAGTGACACAGGCTTTCATGGATACCTTTAGCTCGAACCGTGAGTAGGGTCGTCAATGGTGATGTGGCGATTTATCAGATAACTCAGATGTGGTACACAAGTAAGATACAGTCTATAATTGCAATCTAGACATAGATATATCTAAAATATTCGAAGATAGGTCAATCAACATGTAGGGACAATAGAACATACATCAGAACACTTGTCTATAAAATACTCTTGCATGCTAAATGAACTCGAGTCTTGTGTAGTAAGGATCACCAACTCGTCAAAGATATTGATGAATGATTGAATAACTAGGTAATAAAATGAATGTTAGGGTAAAAGGATAATTGCTACTAAATCGTTACCACTTCCTTGGGAGTATGATAATTCTTAATTTAAAATCGCAGGTACTTTCCTATAGACTAGCTACACGATAGGTATTCTGCCTTAGGTTCTGATTGATTAAGTGACAAATATGAATGCTAAAAGTGACAATTAGTAAATCACCGTCCTTAATTATTCATAATCAATATAGGGTAATAAAACCTGTCTTTTAGCATACCAATCGGAACGCATCAGATCTTATCACAACACTCATGATTTGAGAGTCCTCATGCTTAGGTCTAATGGTTGAATCGAACATCAATGTTGTTATTGGCCTCTCCCCTTAAAGCTCAATCCAATTGCCCTTTAGGATATGGTAGCCTACATCAACTATCTTAGGGCATTCACATCCATAAGATGGAATCCTTAGAATCATAATGCAAAAATCTAAGAACAAATGATATAGATCAACATAAGGACAAACAACCATAATACATAAAAGAATTCCCAAAAATCATTCCTAAAGTAATGTAGAATATTTAGATATCCTAAGAGGGAATTGATGTTATATTCATACATACAAGAACAATGAAGAGTAAGGAGGGAAAGTATACAAATGAAGCTAGGAACTCCTTGGATCTTTAAGCTCTTGTAGAAGTTTTCTACTCAACTTCTTCAATACATCAAAGAACTCCACCAAAGGAAATTAACAATTTGAAGCCCTTATGGTTGAGGATCACTGTTGCGATGTGTGCGTGTGTCACAAATTGTAAAGATGAGAAAATTATGTAATTCAACGCAATCTTAACAAGTGCAAGTATACACCGGTCAACAAGTAATATATGTACCTAAGTACAAGATTATCGATCCCACAGGGACTAAGTATGCCAATTAAGAGTGCAAATGTGATTGTACAAATGGTTATCAAAACCAAACATAATAATGATGATAGGGTGATCTAATGCTGTGACAAAAGTAAATCTAAGCTAAATGTTAGATGTTAGCCTAATAGAGATAACCACAAGAGCAGTATGGATAATAAAATGCTGGAGGAATGCAAGCCTAAACTATAAGTACAAACCAGAAGTGAATAAGAACAAACCAGAAAATGTCCCTAGTTTTTAGGTTAATGCTACAACAATTACCCGACGTACTAGTTTAGAGCACAAATACCATCGTCTCATGAGTACGACGTAGAGCAACACTAGGCAGAGGATTTGGTCATGTCTCCTTGTAATATTGAGCACAAGGTCTTGCAACTCAAGCTAATGCCACTCAATTATCTTGTCAACTAGCTCCCTTTCTCTCAAATGATAAACACTAGTTCGATGTGCAATTTGAACAGTCGTAACTGCAAATAACACTAAGCTATTAAGTAATTAAGTGAGTAAATCAAGCATGCCCCATACAAGTATTGATCATAAAAACTAAGTTCATTGTCATAGCAAATTCATCAACATTTATAGCAATGTAAAAACATTTGTTCATACTTAACTAAACTACAGCATATTCAGATTGTAAAATGCACATTACAGAACTAGAAATTTGAAGTGCAAAGGTTAAAGTAATGGGTAAGATACCCCTAATGTCTTAGCGAGTGATCTAATCCAAAACAGTTTTAATTAACCCAAGTGCTTCTCAAATTCATACATCAAAATTAAAGTATAAATTCATACACACAAGAGATATAATGAGGAAAATGGAGAGAGAGTTACAATGGCCTTAGATCGCTCTCTGCCTAAATCACTTTAATCATCAAACCTACTGGTTTTTCCTCTTCCAAATGTCACTGCGGCTTCTCTTCTGCTCAGCCCGCGATCCTTGCAGCAAATTCCTCTTCTTCCTCTTGGGTTTTCTCTCTAAAATGTTAGCCTAGCATTAGTCTACTTCCTATTGTCTACTATCTACTGCCTGAGACTCTCTTGTGTATTCTCCTCCGAATTCTATGTGTCGCCCTGCTCTCCCCGATTCTATATATTTCCCTCATTCCGAATTGCTTCTCTTTGCTTCCAGAATTTTCCAAAATAACCTACAGCTGTCCAAAATTTTTGTTGTTTTCTCTTGCTGCAGAATATTCCTTTGGTGAGTCATAGTGCCAGCTGGATTTTCTTGATTATTTCTGGGTTTTATAAGAGTAAAATCCAAAGATTTCAATTTAATTTCTTTTCTCTTTGCTTGATTCCCGACTGAATGTAATCCTCCTTTCTTCTCTTTGATTCTTGAATATCAGCTGTCCAAAATTTGTTTTATCATTTTCCTCTGTGCAGCAGGATTCTACCCGAGTATTGGGCTGCCAATTCAGAATGAATTTTTGTTTTGTCTCCTTCTTCCGTACTGCCGAATTCTACCTGATCAACCAGCTGAGTATCCAGCTGGGTTTTCTTTGATTTATCAAATAATGAATATTCTGGAATTTATGAGAATAAATTCCAGAAATTCAATTTCAATTCTTTACAACTCTGGATTCCCGTAGCTTATTTGGAATTTTGATTTGGTGCTAAATTCCGATTTCTTCTAATGATTTTCCAGCTGAAATTACCATGTTTACCCTCAATCAATTATCCAAAAATTTCATTCTTTCCAATGCGCTGCAGTAGAATTGAAGTCAAAGAAAGTCAAAATTTAATTTTAATAAAATATGTAATTTTATCCGATAAATCGGGTCTTTTGGCACTAAATCGATAGAGTTAAATTTGGAAAAGGAATTAAGCAAATTAAAGCATTTAACCTTAAAATCAAAAGAGAAATTATGCAAATCAAGCTAGAAAATAGGCAAAACCTGTGTAAATTACCCTACTATCGTAATCACACCCCCAAACTTAAACCATTTCTCATCCCGAGCAATGCTATAGCAAAAGATTAGATCAATAAAACTCAATCAAACAGTACAGTAATTCATGTCTAGAATCATCCAACAATCATAGGCAAATTTGGGTTCATATTTTCAGATCAAAGATGTGAAACAAAACTCTAGAATGTTCATGACCCAAGTTCCTCAAATATCAGAACATTAACTAAATCAAGCTCAAAAATCTGCTCCCGTGTGTGTGAATAGTCTTCCATTTTTAATCTCTCATTCATTAGTCAGCATTTGGTAATCCTAAGACTCATTTTGCATCTTTAAACTCAATCTATTACACCACTCTCCACTAATGTAGCGAATTTGGCAATAAAGATCAAAGAGGTCTTAGTTTGGTTGTAATGTAGGCTAGGGCTAAGGTGTAAAAAATATAGATATAAAGTAGGCTCAAAACGTATTCCTAGTCTGCCTTGGACTAACCAGATGCTATCACTTTTCTCATTTTTTCATTTTCCACAACTCAAGGAACATAAACATTTACACCCTGCTTCAGTAATAAATGCAGTTTTTAACCACAGATCAGTATATAACATTTAACATTTAACCACAAAGAAGCATAATATGTATTTCTTTTTGCTCTTTTGTTCTTTTTTTTAATACGCATACCCTCAATACATAGAGCATACATAACACAATGTCGCAGCATTTTGCTACAACATTTTGATGTTCCTCATTTCAGCATTCCCAACATACCCCCAAACTTATGTTTAACCGTGTTCATAGCAGACTAAGATCAAGTTTAAAAGCAAAGAATGGATACATGCAAAACATTTAGGATAAGTGGCTATCATTCAATAAGGGTGTCAAGAAAATAGGCTAGGCTCAACTTGGTTTAATTAAGGAAAAATAATGCATAAAGGTAGGCTAGAAAGGCTCAAACAATTCAAGAACATGCCTTAATCATTTCCAAATTACCAAATCTACTAGGATTTTCGCCTCAAGGGGTATAATAGACGAGTCTAAAAATTCTAAACCTTCATACCAAAGTTAACTTTTTTTTTACAAACAAGAAATCTCCAAGTAAGACTATGTGCAAAAATTAACTTTTTTTTTACAAACAAGAAATCTCCAAGTAAGACTATGTGCAAAACTTTTGGTGGGAGCAAACATTTTCACCTAAATCTAGTTAATATCAACATATTCTAATTACTAAAGGCTCACTACCATACAAGAGTTATGAAATCACATCAACATGAATTATCATCATAAATAATCTTCCCAAATTTACACAATCATGCTAAAATGATTCACTAGAATACAATCATGCTAGAGAGATTCAATAGATATTATAGGAGCAATAAACTCATTCATTCAATGCATTCATGAAAAACTACAGCAGTAAACACATTCATTCAGCTTACAAGAAATGTTGGACTTGCAAAAGGACATCCTCCCCCAAAACATAAAGAGGAGCAATGTCCCCATTGCAACAAGAAAGGGACCACAAAAAAAAACCGGCACAAAAATTAAACAAACAGAGGAGAAAAGGAAAAAGTTCAATCCCGCATGATGGGACAATAATAGCAGTACAATCCAACCAGAATGGAACCAACATAAAGAAAATAAATCAGTTCAGCAGATAAAAAGTCAGAAAGATGAAACCACTCCCGATGTGCAGGGAGTGCCTTAAACATTGTCGTCGTCGTCCTCCATGGTATGAGGACCGTCCGACAGAATCTGATGCGGAAATGTTGGCCATGGGCTACCAGCCTGCTGGCGTTGTCGCAGGAAGGAGCGGAAGTGTGCAGCATCTCTATCTCAGGCATACTCCCAGAATAGCTGCTGGTGTTCATGCAACTGTGCAAGAGTGATTGTCGATGCAGTAGCAGGGGCGGAGGATGCGTGAATGGGGTTTCAGCTGAGGGCGTCTGTGAGCTGGCATGCAGAGGATGTGTCGGTGGAGTAGGTAGAATTCTGCTCAGGTCGTAAGCAGAAATGGTGCCTTGTGAGTAGTAATTATCGTCAATCATGGCCACTACCACTCTTGAGGCCCTACACAACATGCAAATTAATGTAGGGAAGAACATTTCCCCGCTTTTCTTACTCGCGCACGCTCGAATCTGTTAACAGATTATTTTACCCACATTGATGGACCTGCCTTTCACAATGCAGGCTAAAAGAAACACCATTTCCATATTCAGAGTGGAGATGTGCCCCGTGGGCATCAGAGAATGGTGGAGGAAATAGAACCACACCTTGGCTTCCGTAGTCATTGTTAGAATTCAAACTCGAGTTTGAAGAAGAAGCCGGCGCCTCCATTGTTGAAGAAGAAGTTGGCGCCTCCATTGTTGAAGAAGAAACCGGCGCCACCATTGTTGAAGAAGAAGTCGGCGCCACCATCGTTGAAGAAGAAGGCGCCACTATTCCTTCCTATATCTATATATATATATATATACATATATATATATATATATACATGTATGTAAAGAGAGAGCGTAAGGAAGTGCAAAAAGAAAAAAGAAAAAGAAAGTGGAGAGAGCAATAGAGGAGAAAGAAATAAGAAAAAAGAGAAAGCAAAAAGGAGAGAGCAATAAGTGAGGTAGAGAGAAACGAGGAGCAAAAGAAAAAAGGGAAAAGCAGAGAGAAAAGGTGTGTATATATATATATATATATATATATATGTAACTATATATATATATATATATAGTTATACATAATTAGTTGTAAAAAAGGAGCAAGAAAGAGCCGAAGCTCTAGAAGAAAAAAAAATCAGTTGCATTGTTTGTTTTTAATTCAAATATATATTTTTTGAATTTGTTCACGTTTCCAACAAGTGGTATCAGAGCTAAGGTTCTGTCCGATAAAAATGGCGAATACAATGCAACTGCAAATCCCGAAATTGACGGCAACAAATTATGGAAACTGGAGTATCCAAATGAAGGTATTACTCGGTTCCTACGATAACTGGGATATTGTCGAAAGTGGATACAACGAGCCCAAAGACGCTACCGCAGAAGCAGCTCTTCCTAATGCCGAGAAGACGATGTTAAAGGAGTCTCGAAAAAAAGATAAAAAGGCGTTGTTCACTATTTTTCAAGGTATTGACGAATCAACCTTTGAAAAAATTTCTGAAGCCAAAACAACAAAAGAGGCGTGGGAGATTTTACAGAAATCTTTCCAAGGAGTCGAAAAAGTTAAAAAGGTGCGGCTCCAGGTACTACGCGGCGAGTTCGAAAATTTAAAAATGAAAAATTCAGAAAATATTGGAGAATTTGTTACGCGTTTGAAAACGGTGACAAATGAAATGAAAAGGAACGGCGAAAGTCTCGATGATGTTCGGGTGATGGAAAAACTTTTACGCTCGTTAATACGAAAATTTGATTATGTTGTTACATCTATCGAGGAGTCAAAAGATTTGTCTGAAATTTCAATTGATGAGCTCGTAGGCTCTCTTCAAGCTCACGAGTCCCGGATGAACCAGTATGATGATACAAGTCATTTGGAAAAGCGTTGCAAAGTAAGGTTTCCATAGGTGAAAGTTCAAGCAGTAGCAGTTATGTTCGTGGAAGAGGTGGTTTTAGAGGAGGCTACCGAGGTGGACGAGGACGTGGAAGACAACCGTTCAACAGAGGTCAGAATTTCAACAGAGTCAACAACGGTCAAAATTTCAGAGGCCGAGGAAGAGGTGGATTCCAACAACGAGGTGGATTCCAACAACGAGGTGATAAGTCTCAATTTCAATGTTATAACTGTAATAGATATGGTCATTTCAGTTATGAGTGTAGATCCCCAAAGGTGGAAGAAAGCAGTCATTTTGCAACAGCAAAAGAAGATAAAGATGTGGGTTCTGCTATGTTTCTCACATACAAAGGAGACGAAGAAGACAAGAAAAATATTTGGTATCTTGATTCAGGTGCCAGCAATCATATGTGCGGTCACAAGGAATTTTTTACAGAGATAGATGAGAATGTCAATGGGGAAGTTACTTTTGGCGACTCATCAAAAATTCCGGTGAAAGGCAAAGGTACAATTTCGATTGTATTAAAAAATGGTGAAAAGAAATATATCAATGATGTGTATTTTATACCTGCTTTGAAAAATAACATCATTAGTCTTGGCCAACTCGTGGAGAAAGGATATAATATACAGATGCAGGATAATTCTCTCATTATCAGAAATCAAGTTCGAGAATTAATCGCAAATGTGGAGATGTCACGGAATCGTCTGTTCACTCTTGACATGCAGACGAAGGTGCAAAAATGCTTAAAGTCAGTCATTAAAAATGATTCGTGGTTATGGCATTTGAGATTTGGTCATCTTGGTTTTTCTGGCTTGAAATTATTGTCAAAGACAAATATGGTGAATGGTTTGCCAATAATCAATGAACCAAATAAATTGTGTGAAGCATGTGTCAAAGGGAAGCAACATCGACAAAGTTTTCCTGTTGGAAAATCATGGAGAGCCAGGAGGCCATTAGAGATTGTTCACACTGATATAGCTGGTCCATTTGATGTTGCATCACTTGGCGGAAACAGGTATTACCTAACATTTATTGATGATTTTAGCAGGAAAAGTTGGGTATACATTCTGAAAGAAAAGGCGGAGGCTCTTGATAAATTCAAAGAGTTCAAAGTAATGGCGGAGAAACAGAGTGGTCATTATGTGAAGATACTCAGATCAGACAGAGGAGGCGAGTATACTTCAAATCTATTCAAAAGCTTCTGCATAGCACATGGAATCAATCATCAGTTGACAACGGCGTATACTCCTCAACAAAATGGCGTTGCAGAAAGGAAAAATCGCACTATTCTTGACATGGCAAGGAGTATGGTGAAAGCAAAGCACATGCCAAGAACTTTTTGGGCAGAAGCCGTGCTGTGTGCTGTTTATTTACTGAATCGGTGTCCAACAAAAAGTGTCAGAAACAAAACTCCAAATGAAGCATGGAGTGGTAGCAAACCATCAGTTGGACATCTCAGAATTTTCGGGTGCATTGCATATGCACATGTTCCTGATCAGAAAAGAAAGAAGCTGGATGATAAAGGTGAGAAATGCATCTTTACCATATGACAAAAGGAGCAAGGCGTACAGACTCTATAATCCTCTCACAAAGAAGTTAATCATTTCGCGTGATGTTGAGTTCGATGAATCAGAGTACTGGAGATGGAGCGAGGAAGAAAGAAAAGTTGCAGGTCTGTTCTTTAATGATGATGATGACGGTGATGACTCCAACATTGAAAATGAAGAAGATGATGATCCAACTCCTCCACAAAGTCCAACTCAAAGAACTCCTGCCTCAACACCATCGAGTTCAGGAAGCAGTAGTAGCAACAATTCAGGGGGAGAGCCAAGAAAATGAGAAGTCTGAATGACATTTATGATGCAACAAATCCGGTACAAACCTCATTTGATTATTCTTTATTTTGTTTAATGGCTGAATGTGATCCAGTGACATTTGAAGAAGCTTCTAAAGAAAGCAAATGGAATAAGGCCATGGATGAAGAAATTGGTGCAATTAAAAAGAATGATACTTGGAAGCTCACAGAACTTCCAGAAGGACACAAGGCAATTGGTGTCAAATGGGTCTACAAGACAAACAAACAAGACGGGAAAGTGGAAAAATACAAGGCAAGGCTAGTTGCTAAAGGCTACAAGCAAAGATACGGGATTGACTATGATGAGGTTTTTGCTCCAGTTGCAAGAGTTGATACCATAAGACTTCTTACAGCAATTGCGGCTCAAAAACAGTGGAAGATTTATCAGATGGACGTGAAGTCAGCATTTCTAAATGGTTATCTCGAAGAAGAAGTTTACATCGAGCAACCTCCTGGATATGTTCAAAAAGGTCAGGAAGATAAAGTCTATCGTCTAAAGAAAGCACTGTACGGATTGAAGCAAGCCCCTCGAGCTTGGAACACAAGAGTTGATGAATATTTTCAAAAGAATGTTTTTGTGAAAAGTCCATACGAGCATGCTCTCTACACAAAAACAAATTCAGAGGGAGATATTATGATCGTGTGCTTGTACGTGGATGACATGATCTTTACTGGCAACAATCCTGGTATGTTCAATGATTTTAAGAAAGCTATGACTAACGAATTTGAGATGACAGATATTGGTCAAATGTCATACTTTCTTGGAGTTGAAGTCAAACAAAGCAAAGATGGGATTTTTATGTCACAGAAAAAATATGCTGAGCAAATTCTTAAAAAATTCAGAATGGAAGAATGCAAGCCGGTGAGTACACCAATAGAAGTAAGCTTAAAGCTCAGAATTGATTCAACAAGAGAGTCGGTAAATCCGACATTGTTCAAAAGTTTGGTAGGAAGTCTGAGGTACCTAACTTTCACTCGTCCAGATATTATGTATGCAGTTGGACTGGTTAGTAGGTACATGGAGAATCCAAAGCAAGATCACTTCATGGCAGCTAAAAGAATTTTGAGATACATTAAAGGTACGCTTGATCATGGATTATTTTATACACATTCTCAAGATTCAAAATTAGTTGGCTACTCAGACAGTGATTATGGTGGTGACTTGGATGATGGAAAAAGCACGTCAGGATATGCTTTTCATATCGGTTCAGCGATATTTTCGTGGTCATCGAAAAAGCAACAAACAGTTGCTCTCTCAACATGTGAGGCAGAATACATCGCAGCAGCAGCGTGCGCGTGTCAAGCAATGTGGCTAGGCTACATATTGGGGATTTAAACCTTGCAAAGAAAAATCCGATTACTATCTATGTTGATAATAATTCTGCTATTTCACTCGCGAAGAATCCGGTATCACACAGTAGCAAGCACATCAATATAAAATATCATTTTATTCGAAAACAGGTAAACGATAAAATCGTGGAGTGGTGCATTGCAGGACCGAAGAAAATTTAGCGGATATTTTTACGAAGCCATTGAAGCCGGAAGTGTTTCAAAAAATGAAAGAAAAGCTTGGAATGGAAAGTCGAGTTTGAGGGGGAGTGTTAGAATTCAAACTCGAGTTTGAAGAAGAAGTCGGCGCCTCCATTGTTGAAGAAGAAGTCGGCGCCTCCATTGTTGAAGAAGAAGTCGGCGCCTCCATTGTTGAAGAAGAAGTCGGCGCCTCCATTGTTGAAGAAGAAACCGGCGCCACCATTGTTGAAGAAGAAGTCGGCGCCACCATCGTTGAAGAAGAAGGCGCCACTATTCCTTCCTATATCTATATATATATATATATATATATATATATATATATATATATACATGTATGTAAAGAGAGAGCGTAAGGAAGTGCAAAAAGAAAAAAGAAAAAGAAAGTGGAGAGAGCAATAGAGGAGAAAGAAATAAGAAAAAAGAGAAAGCAAAAAGGAGAGAGCAATAAGTGAGGTAGAGAGAAACGAGGAGCAAAAGAAAAAAGGGAAAAGCAGAGAGAAAAGGTGTGTATATATATATATATATATATATATATATATATATATGTAACTATATATATATATATAGTTATACATAATTAGTTGTAAAAAAGGAGCAAGAAAGAGCCGAAGCTCTAGAAGAAAAAAAAATCAGTTGCATTGTTTGTTTTTAATTCAAATATATATTTTTTGAATTTGTTCACGTTTCCAACAGTCATAAACTCTCTACGGCATGTCTTATTTCCTTGCTTGGAACAGATCCATTTTGTACCAGGCACTGTGACTTCTTACAGCAACTTGTCACTTAGCTCGTCAGTAAGGTTGGGAAATAGAGAGAAATAATCATCAGCGTCATTGTTGTAGTGGTGCAGATCGAACAGTTGGTTGATGGCTCTGGGGTTTAAGGGGATTTGCCTCTCCCTTACAAAGACGGTATACACATTGTTGGGCCATAGATTGGCATAAAACTCTCGAACAATAGAGGGGTCATGCTCTATTTGTTGGTTGCAAAACTTCTCCCAATTTAGTGCCCTTATCATATCCCGACACTCAGAAGGCAAAGGGTATGGAGCTTCATCATTTAGGATGAACCCCAAGTCAAATAGATACTGCTTTTCATAGTATAACTCCACAAATCAGGTCTCAGCGTCCAGAGAGGTAAACTTTTCCATCGTACACTTCTATGCTACATGTTTAGTTCGTGGCATCTTAAGAAACTTGACATTTGTACAAGAAAGAAACAAGTCATTATGAGCAAAATATGCACAACCATATTTAGGAAAAATAGGAAAACAAAGTTTCACTAAAGGGAGGCATTCATAACATATCTGAGCCCACACGACTCTTACTCCCGGATTTAAAAGTGTAATACTCATGACTTGTCATCAAGAATAATAGCAATAGTATTCACATGATGAAGCAGCAGGGCAGACATAGTACCCATATTGTTTTATTCTTGTGGAGCTCCTAACAGTCGCACATAGTTATTTCTAAAAACTTGTTTTAATATCATGCTCAATCGATAGTATACATATACTTTTCAAACTAAACCCAACTGATGACCCTAGCCTGTTAGTCCTCATATACTGACCACAACAACGTAAATTTCCATAACAGTGATTGCGTGTGAGTTTAAGAAAATTATATAACTGAGTTTAGTCATTAACAAATCTTAAACATGCAACCCAGAAGCAACTAAAAGTTAAGCATATATTTTCCAAACATAAAATAAATGTTAACCAAGGAGAAAGAGAACTAACCGTCTGTCTTTAAGTTTTCAGAAAGGGTTCCTGAGAGATAGTGTTGTTTTTCTCTTCTGTCTGGTTTTTTGAAAGCATAATAAGAATATGAAAGATGGGGGAAAGATTTGGGCAAAAACAGAAGTTATTAAAAAAAGGGGGGGGATCAATAGTTCGCAACAGTTATCCTCAATGACTTATAACTCCTAATTACATAAATGTAATTAAAGTCGTGACCCTTTGGTTAGTTTCTTTCTTCGCAACCTTTTGTCTACCCAGTGTAATTAAATTCGAATTTAAAGAAATTGAGTTACTCACCTTTTTGGGCTTCCCCAATGTGTTGACTTTACTTGAAAAGGCTGTGTCTGCAGACTGAAGTGGCGTCTTATTCCTGTCGCTTCCTCTTCCCCAGATCTGCTGCCACGCCACTGCCCTAGGTACATAAATGCCTTGTCTTTTCCTCTCTTACTTCTCTTCTATTCTGGTTGTTCCGAAAGTATTCCAGCTATATTATTAACAAATAAATGGTAATAGCATACAAACAAAAGAAATCAGATCAAAGATAAAATAACTGAAAATAACCAGAGCATAAAGTAAACACCCGATAGCAAAAACGAAATAGGAAATAAAAGGAAATAGCAAAAGATCGGGTATTAAGTCAACCCGAACACGAAATCGAAGAACAGAAAAATAAAACCCAAAATAAAATGATAAAAGTAAGACAAAAATTAAGAAGTGTTCACTTTTAGATTGTGTTTATGTTGGGTCCAATTAGCTCCTTGGCATCAACAAGTGCTATAGGTGAAGAATTTTGCACAGTGTCACCTCCCCAATAGTGCTTCAACCTATGACCATTTATTTTGAATGCAGCACCATTCTTTCCTTTAATTAAAACCACTCCATAAGGCAGTACTTGTTCAACCGTGAATGGTCCTAACCATCTGGACTTCAATTTTCCTGGAAATAATCTTAACCTCGAATTGAATAGAGGCACTTGTTGCCCAGCTTCAAAATTCTTTTCTTGGATGTGCCTATCATGCCATCTTTTAGTTTTTTATTTGTATAACTTGGCATTTTCATATGAGAACAATCTCAATTCATCTAATTCTGAGAGCTACAATATTCTTATTTCCCTAGTAGCATTCATATCCAGATTAAGCTGCTACAATGCCCAGTATGCTTTATGCTCCAATTCCACCAGAAGATAGCAAGCTTTTCCAAAAACAAGTTTGTAAGGAGACATTCCAATTGAAGTCTTAAATGTTGTTCTGTAAGCCCACAAAGCATCGTCCAGTCTCCTTGACCAATCCTTTCTGCTAGGATTCACCACTTTTTCAAGCACACTCTTGATGATTCGATTGGACAATTCAACTTGTCCATTTGTTTGAGGATGATATGGTAGAACAACTTTGTGATGGACATTGTATTTGGCCAGCACATCACCAAGCCATTTGTTGACAAAATGAGAACCCTCATCACTAATGATTGCTCTAGGAGTTCCAAAGCGTGTGAAAATATTCTTTCTAAGGAAATTTAGTAGCACTTTGGAATCATTTGTGGGAAATGATGCAGCTTCTACCCACTTTGATAAGTAATCTACTGCTACTAAAATGTATGTGACGCATTCCAATTGTATGCTAAAAGATAGGATTTATTTACCTATATTGATTATGAATAATTAAGGACCGAGTTTCACTAATTGTCACTTTTAGCAATAATGGTTGTCACTTAATCAATGAAGACCTAAGGCAGAGTACCTATCGTGTAGCTAGTTATTTGGAAAGTACCTATGATTTTAAATTATTATCATCGTATTCCCAAGGAACTAGTAACGGCTTAATAGTAACTAACCTTTAACCCTAACATTTAGTTTATCCTGCAATTAACCAATTTGTCATCAATAACGTTGATGGAGTTGTGATCCAATTCACATATAGCACACAAGTAATTCAACATGCAAGAGTATCAAATACACATGAGTTCTGATGTATGTTGTATTGTTTATACATGTTGATGGACCTATCTTCGAGTATTTTAGATATATCTTGGTCTAGAATGCAATTCTGTACTGTATCTTACCTGTGTACCACATCTGAGTTACCTGATAAACCACCTTACCTTAATGATGGCCATACTCATGGTTTGAGTTAACGGTATCCATGAAAACATGTCACTCAGGAAATCATGCCACTCACCTAACGCCCGCATAGAGAACAAACTCAGCCTCATTAGACTACTCTAACAAACATGGTGATCTGTAGGTTATTTTACCTAATATGGCAGACCTTAAAGCTTTTTTATCCTAAATTAAGGTCTCTTAAACTAAACAGGTTATGATTAGACAATGGTTAGGAATTGTATGTAACTGTTCATTCAGTTTAATAGAGCAAGCAGATAATCAGTCATAATGTATTTTTAGCTGGTGACCTTTCCTGAAAAATGACAATAACTTCAACATGCACAGCATATATAACATATCAATCACAATTTGGTATTCAAATAGTTTTTTAGACAAACATAACATAGAATATACAAAGAGGATCTAGGGGACCACCACCATAAAGTATTCACCCTTTATCAGGTCCGCCGGTAGAGCAACTACTTATATACTCTGGGTTGCTTGACCTGACTCTAATCAATAGAATCGTCGGAGAATGCTTCCTTAGACTAGTAGCGATTGCTTTACCTTAGATCCCAGGCTTAAGCAATGCCCTGTTGACTAGCTCTTCGCTCACCTAATGCCCCTCTTAGGTTCTCCTAACAAAATCCCGGGTATTCTATGAATAACAAAAACGAACCCTATCAAATCGAATTCTAAGAATCTGAGAGGAATGCTCAGGAAATAAAGAAAACGAGACACTAATTCTCTTTTATTGCTAATATACTCGAGTGACTACAAAAAGATGCACTTGAAGTCACTAAATGACTCAGATCGAGTGGAAAGTGATGATTACAACTGAGGAAGGCCTGGAGTATTTATAGTAGGGGAAATGAGGAAAAATCTCTTCAATTTTCGATGTGGGACTTGTATCTGCCGCTCGGGACGCCCGTCATGAACTCAGAAGTTCCAAAAATTGTGTTTATGCCCCAATATTTGCTATTCTCTTGCATATTTCACCTGAAACTTCCAAAATCACAAATTATGCAAAATTATGTTAATATCAATCAATTAAGATCAATTTGATTCCAATTTTGCCCTAATTTGTGTCTAAAAACATGCTAAAAAGGTGATATGATTTGTGCATATCAAAACCCCACACTTAGCTTTTTGTTTGTCCTCAAGCAAAACCTATATGAAATTATTGAATGTTAAATCATAGGTGCAATCACATAAAGGTCTTAGCTATGTTTTTAGCAAAATTTATCACTGAGTTAGATGATTCACAAAACAGACATGACTGAACGAGTTGCTATGTAAAGGTCTCAAATGTTTGGTAAATGTGTCATGACCATGTAGATAAACTGTTCAATAACCTGATTGAGTTCTACACTTAGTCACAAGGTCTCCCTGATGTGTAGTATGTGAACTGGTCTAGACTAGATTATCAGCTCAAAATAAGATTTCCTAAACCTTTACCAAATAATACTTCGACCAATTCTCAAATATAATAGAAAAATAAATGACCTTCCGGTTTCTGAGCTTTGGTGCCAATGCTTTCTAGTTACGCTCCTCAATAAAAGAATACACTAGGTGTATTTTCAAATTGATTTTCTATGGTATTTTTGTGTTTTCTTTCACACATCAACTTTGACTACCCAGGTATCGAGCCCCACTCTGATGACTCCCAGATCTACACGACCTTAGGGCATCAGGCATTAAATTCCCTTCAGAAGGGGTGCTCGAGTAGTAAAGGATGCTTGCAAACTACCCTTTTTTACTTTTAAGCTTTTTCACTTTCAGCTCAGAATCTCATCTAGTCATTCAAATTGCTAACATATTTTCTATCGATCTGATATTATTCAGTTTTACTTTGAAAATATATCGGGTTGATTTTTCTAGTCCAAACTTTGTTGTGCTCAATAATATCAGGAATTCCCTACTTCTAAGTGATGAATCCAATAAAGTCATCAACTTATTTCCTAATGGTCATAACACTCTACTAAACACATATCATAGACATAAGCATGTCTTCAATCAATCAATACTGATTTTGAAGTCTGAAAGAGTGAAAATTTTTGAAATTTTTTTGGAATGGTGCAATTTCAGTGAAAAGTATGGAAAAACATGTAAAAGTCTTCACTATAGTGCACTGTGCACTACTACCCCACACTTATGATTAACATTATTCTCAGTGTTCATGCGTGTCCTATCACCCCACACTTATTTGAAAAATAAGAGTTTAAAAACAAAAGCAGGAAAAACAACAAACAAAACTCTTACCCACACTTATTTGAGAAATAAGAGTTTAAAAAAAACAAACAAACCACGAAATGACAATAACAAAAAGAAAAGATAGAACAAAATAAAAGAAAAGAATATGAGGATTAGAAAAACTCCCTTCATGTCTCGAGCAGAAAGGTCTGCTCTGATCTGTCAATTTGCTCTTTACCTCGGTCATGTGCTATTGCTAAAGTGCCCTCGACTCTATAAGCTCTTGATTTGATGATTCTGTAGTGAGCTCAGTATGGAGGGTGTATCTACCCTGTCATTCCCATGTTCCGAAGAACAGTTAGGTCGGCGGGAACGGTAGGTGGAGCTATCTTCATGAACTCTGATTCCTCAATGTCGAACTCCAGATAGTGGCCTATCCGTGTGACGAATGGCTGGAGCCCCAAGGACTGCTTCCTCGAATCATTTGCGAAGTTTCTCACAATCATAGCAACATGTCCAGGAGGAACGTGACCTCTCTAGAGTAGTGCGCCTACCTGCCAATATCTGTGAAGGTATTGCATGCAAGTTTCGAATGGCAGAAAATATACTTGAAGCTTTGGTGAAGCCGTGGTGGTAGGAGGCTCCAGTGGTGTAGATCGGGGCCCAAGTATTTGAGACTTCCTCTGGAAAGTTTCTCACAACTGATTGGTATGCAAGCTCCTCCACTGCTATACTCCTTATACAATGCCAAATTCCTCTATATCCATCGATCGGTCAATACCACTTGGTCGGTAAGTCACTTGCTCGCACTGGTATGACTTTAATTGTCGTATGTTTACCTTTTGAGTAGTGTCGTTTTGATCCATTATAACCCCTACTTCATCTGGCGACACTTCTGTAACAGTAAAAGGGTTTGACCAATAACAGTATCTCATATGTTGATTCTGCGGATAGGGACTTTGCTGTGGTGGTATCTTTTAGAAGTTTTCAACTCCAGAATTATTCCTCAAACTAAATCCCAAATGATTTCTTCAATAGGGATTGTATGTGTTTCCCATTGGAGCAGCATTAACTGCAGCAACCTGCTCCTGCCTCTTTTGGAATGGTCAATATTCCACTCCCATAGTAATCCCGGCTAAAGTGAGGTACTTGGCAGACTTCAAAGATTTGATACATAGGCTGAACATTTCTTCCTTGTTGAAAGGTATTAATTTTACTGTTGTTATTAGCTTTTAATGCCTCCAATTGCTCATCAAAAGACGTTAGTTGTTTTAACTGGTTGACAACCCTTTATTGCTTATCAAGACATTGGTAAATCTGCTGGAAAACAATTTCTCAGAGACTCTGCACATTACTTTAACATCATTAGTAGGTAATGCCTGTGCTTCAGGCTATTTTGAAAAGTGTGCTACATCTACTATGATGTAATTATTTTCAAAGGAAGAAGGGAAAAGGATTCAATCAATACTAAGATATTAAAGATTGCAACGCTCTGTATACCTTGTTGGGGTAGACGATCTTTGGAAGGTGTGTTACCTGTTATTTGGCAAGCATCGCAGGACTATATAAAAGATATAGAATCATTGAATATTGTGAGCCAATAAGATCCTGCTTCCAACACTTTTCGGACAGTGTTGATAGCAGTCAATTGGTCTCCCGTAGATTCTTTATGGCAATGCTCCAGAATCTTGTGGCCTTCATTTTTCAAGACACATCTTCTGGTCATCTACTCTACACACATTCGAAATAGAAAAGGGATCTTCCTAGTAGTAATATTTTAAATCAGCAAAGAATTTCTTCTTTTGTTGATAAGTCATATCACTTGGGAACATTTCAGTGACTAGGTAGTTGGTAATATCGGTAAACCACGAAGGAGATTTATCATACCTAGCAAACAATGCAAATAAATTTTCATCCAAAAATAATTTATCAGATATACTGTCTCATCTGTAGCCTCTAACTCAAGGTATTTTAATTTAGACCAATAGTTTGCTTTCTAGATATTCATCCCCTTTTCTTTTCCCTGATTTCTATATCAAATTCTTGTAACAATAAACTCAACTTAATCAATCTTGGTTTCACATCAGTTTTATTGAACAGATATCTCAGAGTGATCAATGTATACTATTGTTTTAGATGAAACTAGGTACGATATGAATTTATTAACAGCATATACAACAACTAGTAATCCTTTTTCAGTAGTGGTATGGTTCTACTGGGCATCAGTAAAGGTTTGACTTGCATAGTATATAACATGAAATTTCTAATCATGCCTTTTTCCTAAAACAATCATTACTCACATCACATATTAATTTAAAAAGCAAATTCCAATCAGGTGATGTTATAATGGGTGCAATAATTCCTTTTGGTTTGTTAAAAGATGTGATGCATTTATCATCAAAAACAAAAGGAACATCCTTTCTCAATAGAATATTCAGAGGCCTGACTATAAAAGAAAAATTATTTCATGATTCGTCTAATAAAGCCAGCATGACCTAAGAAAATTCTAAAATGGCATTCCTTCCAAATTAAACCCTAGGCCAAAATTTGACAACTTAGAATTCTTTTTTCTCCTCACTTCCATACTTTCTTTTTTTTCTCGAATTTAACATGCAATTAGAAAACAAATAACAAACAAAAAAAATTGTTAAACAAGAAAATTTTATTTCTTTTATTTTTTGGAAAATAATATTTTTCTGAAAACAATATTTTTAAAAGAAAAATGGCAAACAAGAAAAGATTTTATTTTGTTTTTAAATTTTTCTATTTTTAAAATTTTATTTTTAAATTTGATTTGCTTAGTATGGTTTTAGAATTATTTTCTAAAATTTGATTAACCTAGATTTCTTAATTTTAGATAATTTCTAAAATTAATTATTTAAGATAACCCTATAGTTCAGGAAATGGATTGATTAATTAGAATAAATAGACATTGATTAGAGTATAGATTACTACTGTTACCTATCATAAGCCTCTAGAATTTTGATGAGGAATCCTAAAATTTTATGATATGTTCCCCGACAACGGTGCCAAAAATTTGATGCGTTCTGATTGTATGCTAAAAGGTAGTATTTATTTACCTATGTTGATTTTGAATAATTAAGGACCGAGTTTCACTAATTGTCACTTTTAGCAATAATGGTTGTCACTTAATCAATCAGAACCTAAGGCAGAGTACCTATTGTGTAGCTAGTTATTTGGAAAGTACCTACGATTTTAAATTATTATTATCGTAATCCCAAGGAACTGGTAACATCCTAGTAGTAACTATCCTTTAACCCTAACATTTAGTTTATCCTGCAATTAACCAATTTGTCATCAATAACTTTGATGGAGTTTTGATCCAATTCAAACATAGCACACAAGTAATTCAGCATGCAAGAGTATCAAATAGACACGAGTTCTGATGTATATTGTATTGTTTATACATGTTGATTGACCTATCTTCGAGTATTTTAGATATATCTTGGTCTAGAATGCAATTATGTATTGTATCTTTCCTGTGTAGCACATCTGAGTTACCTGATAAACTACTCTACCTTAATGATGGCCCTACTCACAGTTTGAGTTAAAGGTATCCATGAAAACCTGTGTCACTCAGGAAATCATGTCACTCACCCTAATGCCGGCATAGAGAACAAACTCAGCCTCATTAGACTACTCTAACAAATATGGTGATCTGTAGGTTATTTTATCTAATATGGCAGACCTTAATGCTTTTTTATCCTAAATTAAGGTCTGTTAAACTAAACAGATTTTGATTAGACCATGGTTCGGAACTATCTATAACCGTTCATTCAGTTTAAAAGAGCAAGAAGATAGTCAGTCATAATGTATGTTTAGCTGGTGACCTTTCCGGAAAAATGACAATAACTTCAACATGCAAAGCATATATAACATATCAATCAGAATTTGGTATTCATATAGGTTTTTAGAAAAACACAACATAGAATATACAGAGAGGATCTAGGGGACCACCACCATAAAGTATTCACCCTTTATTAGGTCCACCGACGGAGCGACTACTTGAATACTCTGGGTTGCTTGACCAGACTCTGATCAATAGAACCGTCGGAGAACGCTTCCTTAGACTAGTAGTGATTGCTTTACCTTACATCCAGGGCTTAAGCAATGCCCAGTTGACTAGCTCTTCGCTCTCCTAATGCCCTCTTAGGATCTCCTAACGAAATCTCGGGTATTCTATGAATAACAAAAACGAACCCTATCTAATCGAATTCTAAGAACCTGAGAGGAATACTCAGGAAACAAAGAAAACGAGATACTAACTCTCTTTTATTGCTAATATACTCGAGTGAGTGCAAAAAGATGCACTTGAAGTCACTAAATGATTCAGATCGAGTGGAAAAGGGATGATTACAACTGAAGAAGGCCTGAGGTATTTATAGTAGGGGAAATGAGGAAAAATCTCTTCAATTTCTAATGTGGGACTTGTATCTGTCGCTTGGGATGCCCGTCCCGAGTTCAGGACGCCCGTCCCGAACTCAGAAGTTCCAAAAATTGCGTTTTGCCCCGATATTTGCTCTTTTCTTGCACATTTCACCTTAAACTTCCAAAATCACAAATTATGCAAAATTATGTTAATATCAATCAATTAAGAATGATTTGATTCCAATTTTGCCCTAATTTATGCCTAAAAACATGCTAAAAAGGTGATATGATTTGTGCATATCAGTATGAATTGCCATAGGAAGGATGGAAGGGTCCCATAAAGTCAATACCCTATACATCAAATAATTCAACCTCTAGGATATTGGTAAGAGGCATTTCTTTTCTCCTAGATAGGTTTCCAACCCTCTGGCAGTGGTCACACCTTGCCACAAACTCGTGACAATCCTTAAATAGAGAAGGCCAAAAGAATCCAAATTGTAATACCTTTGCTGCAGTTCTGGACCCTCCGAAATGACCACCACAGGAAGAAGTGTGACATTGAAATATTACATCCTCAATTTCATCATCATTTATGCATCTTTTTATCATTTGATCCGCACATTACTTGAATAAGAATGGTTCCTCCTAGAAATAACTCTTAACATCAGGGAAAAACCTCTTTCTTTCTCGGTAGGACAAATCTGGCAGCATTGCACCACTAGCTAAATAGTTTGCAAAATCAGCCCACGGCACACTCATGTTTACTTGGACTTCCAGCAGTTGCTCATCTAGAAAATGTTCATTGATGAGAATTTGAAATTCTCCTTGTTGCTCTAGCCGAGACAGATGATCAGCTACTGGGTTTTCTACTCCTTTCTTGTCTTTTATCTCCACATCAAACTCTTGTAGGAGTAGAATCCATCTAATAAGCCTTTGCTTTGAATCCTTCTTTGAGATCAAGTATTTGATGGCAGAATGATCTGTATACACTATCACTTTTGTGCCCACCAAATACGACCTAAATTTGTCAAAGGCAAATACAACAGCAAGAACTTCTTTTTCTGTCAAAGGCAAATACGACCTAAATGTGCTCGAGTGAGTGTCCTACTGGCGTAATAGATGGAATGAAAGACTTTGTTTATTCGCTGCCCCAAAACTGCACTAACTGCGTAGTCACTCGCATCACACATCAGCTCAAATGGTAGACTCCAGACTTCAGCTTCAGCTCATCAAATGCTGCAGCACATGCTGCATCAAAAGAAAACACATTATCTTTTTCTAACAATGTACACAAGGGTTTTGATACCTTTGAAAAGTCTTTGATAAATCTTCTATAGAAGCCTGCATGCCCTAAAAAACTCCTAATGTGTTTTACTGTAGTAGGGGTTGGCTACTTTTCAATAATCTCAATCTTTGCTCTGTCAACTTCAAGGCCTTTCTTTGAAATTCGATGACCTAATACAATACCTTCTCTAACCATGAAGTGACACTTTTTCCTGATATGCACAAATCATATCACTTTTTTAGCATATTTTTAGACACAAATTAGGGCAATATTTGAATGTATTTGATCTTAATTGAATCAAATTGACATAAAATTACGTAAATTGTGATTTTGGAAGTTTCAGGAGTAAATTGCATGAAAACAGCAAATTTTGGGGCAAAAGTGCAATTTTTGGAATAGCAGGATTCGAAATGGGCGTCCCAAGCTCTTGACGACCGTCAACAATAAGGTGTTGACGGGCGTCAAGGCGCGACGTGTAAAATATCTTCAAAGTTGCAATTGAGTCCCTGAATTTGCAATTCTTTACAATTTTGCCCCCAAAAACTTCCTAAAATCAATTTAAGCAAAGAATTAGCAAAATTGAACTAAAATTGATTGTTTTTCAACATTTAGATCAATAATTAAGCACAAAATGTCACTAAAATACCTTAATATTTTAGTGTTATCAAATATCCCACACTTAAACTTTTGCTTGTCCCCAAGCAAATAACAAGCATGGAAGAAAGAAAGAACAAACAACACTAAAATATTTTTGAAAATAAATAGATCAAAAAGTGACAAATTTTAAAATCTCTAACTCTCTCAAACCATCCGAATTACTCCTCAAGATTTTCTCCATCAATCCTAGGAAATTAACATTCGTCTACTAGTGCCTCATTGACTATTCTCACATAACTCCCAAAGATGTAACTAACAAATTTCTAAATCCATCAAAGACTCGTGAAGCTCATAGAATTTCCTTAAATGCGTGTGTGTCTACTCATAGTTCATCGCTTAACCAACAAGTTTTCTCTCCAAACAGTCCAATAGTCAAGAAATTCGATCAATTCTGTAAATTGCAACAATCGTTCCTAAACACTTTTTCTGAGCTAAATAACAAATGACCCCTTTTTCTTTTATTTTTTTTCGTAGCCTTGATTACATTCACGTACACATGTCAACCTCAACTACTCATGTAATGAATCTCACTCTGATGACTCCCAAATCTCGGGGACCTTAGGACATCAGGCATTAAATTTCCTTCAAGAGTGATTTTCAAGTAGCGAAGGATACTTATGAAATACCCTTTTATTGATTGATTTTATTAACGGTGGTCACCGTCCCTCAAACTCCTATAAGCACGTCGGACAATCATCACAAAAAACGAAAGATCAGAACACCAATAATCAAGAAAGTTCAAGAGTACATCCATCGATCAAACAACTAGTACAAGTAGTGTGCTAAAAACTTGTTAGGAATTTCCTATAATAGTGCCCGTCTCAGATTTCAATAGTCCGATTGAGTTTATATCAACAAGAATCATGCAATAGCAGTCATTTCTATCATTGGCGGACAAAAAATCAAAATCTAAGAAATTAAGAAAAATTACCTTTTTGGAATAAAACGAACAAGTTTGAAAAAGTCAAAAAATTTTGAAAATTTTTGGAAGTTTTGAAACATTTAGGCAAAATTGTTCATCTTATGAATAAAAGGTACTATGATAAATCCTCACCCCACACTTAAGATTCACAATGTCTTCATTGTGAAAAAAAACCCACACTTTATTAAGAACAAAATTAAATAAAAGAGAGGAGAGAAAGTAAGGGAAATAATTAACAAATAGATATGCAAAATAAATAATAAAGACATAAATACAATAAATAGGCCAAATAAAATAATAAAGAAATAAATTAAAATAAATAAGCCAAATAAATAATAAATAAATAGATTAAAATAAATATGTCACGTAAATAATAAAGAAAGTGATTAAAATAAATAGGTCACGTAAATAATAAAAAGATACATTAAAATAAATAGGCCATATAAATAATAAACAGATACATTAAAATAAATAGGCCACATAAATAATGAAAAGATAGATTAAAATAAATAAGCTAAATAAATAATAAAAAGATAGATTAAAATAAATAGGCCAAATAAATAATAAAAAGATAGATTAAATAAATAGGTCAAATAAATAAAAATAAGTTTATAAAAATAACCTTAATAGAATAAAATATTTTAAGAAAAAATTAAACAATTAAAGAAAAATAATTAAAAATTTATTACAATAAATAGGCAACATAAATAAAATAAAAGAATTAAATTTATTAATTTTTTAAAAAAAGAACAAATAAATATGAAAATTTTATTTAAAATAAGTAGGAAAATAAAGAATTAATTAATAGAATAGAAAAAAAATAATTTTAGAAAATATTATTAAAAATATTTAATTAAACAATTAGATAATTAAATAGAATAAAGACAGCATAAATAAAAGAAAAATAATTAACAAAAACGAAAAAGGAGTTAATTATATTAAAATAGAATAAAGATTCTACTGATAAAAATAAAACTACAAATAAAAACAAAAGACAAAGCTAAACTAATCATATCTAATCGAAATCATTTTTGGAAGATTCCTTAGGAATATTAAGGTGCCCATAAATTCGGTTGACCTGGCGCTCAGATCGTTGAAATCGAGTGGAAAGTTAGGAAAAGTCAGCTTGAAGTTGAGAAACATTGTTGCTAAGTTGAGAAATGTTCTCGGACAGTTAGGTCATCCCTGTGACATAAAACGCTCAAATACATTTCGTGGTTGATAAAAAGGTAAGGAAGAAGAAGAAGAAGCAGGAGGCTCGGAAAGATTATTCGGTGTAAAGCGTGGGCAAGTGCGGCGAATAGGTTGTGGCTGTTCTTCTGGCACCTCAAAGTTCGATACATGTGGCTCCTCAATAGGCATCTCTTGTACAACATAGTGGTTTCCAATTCGTTGGAGCATATGCATGTTCCGGAGGATTATTTGATCTAATGGAATCGTGGAAGCACTACATTGGCGTACCATGGATGTGTCAACTCTCAAATACCTCGCAACTAGTGTAATGAAAGGACCGAGGCCAAAACTCTTCTTCCTTGTAGATGAGGCATAGTCTCGTGCTTGTCGAGCAAAAATGTATGTCAAATCTATGGAGATGCCTCTATAAAGATGAGATAAGATTCTGACATCCGTAGTTGTGATGACGGTTTGACTGTTGGATCTCCCCGTGATAGTGTATGTAATAATAGTATGAAGATAATGCAAAATAGGAAGTAGACCAGTACCTTTAGCTTTGAATTGAATGAATGGCGTGTTGTCTTGAGAAATGTACATCCAAAAAACCAAGATATCCTCCGTGAAATCACGAACAACAGTATCGTAGACGTTGGTGGATTGTTCTTCAACAGTCCATAGTCCCAAGTGCAATACCAAATTCTTGCATCGTGAGACGTCGCATCATTCCACCAAGTTGGAACATAACATCATTCCCGTGAAACTTGAATGATGCATAAAACTCAGTGATGAGTTCTTCATAACATGGTTCGTCGATGGTGAAAACTCGCTGATAGGGTAGTGCAGAGAGCATCTGCTCAATTTCATCAGCAAAACCAAGCAAACGAATAGATTCCAAGTGAATTCGACGACCATGAAGGATAGTACGGCCTATATGAGTATAGACACGACTGCCAAAATCTGGATGATCAGCGATTGAAAGGAAAAAATGGCTAGAAATGTCAATGACAGAGTGTTGTCAAGCCATCTCGAGTGAGGATAATGAAGATTTGAAATAGGAATTACAAGAATATTTGAAGAAATTCAGAAGATAGAGATTGATTTGTGAAACATTGGTTGAAAATGGAGGATTTATAGCCACTAACGGGTCTTGACGGCCGTCAAGATAGCCATTACACGATTCGAATTCAAGAATTAGGTTCCAAAAGCAAGTGAAGGAAGGAGAAATCTAATTTAAAAAGCAATAGTAAAACCAAGGAAATTCATAACAACATAGGACCTTTTAAAATTAAGCAAGCACACATGATTTTATGAGAGGTTCTTATCACAACTCACTCTCATTATTTGAGAGCCCTTATGCTTAGGTCTAAGGTTTGATATCCAACATCAAGGTTGTTATTGACCTCTCTCCTTAAAGCCTATCATAGTACCTAATGTTAGCCTACATCAAATATCTTAGGACATTCACATCTATAAGATGGAATCCTTAGAATCAAGATGAAAAACATCCAAGAACACATGATGTAGATAACATAAGAACAAACAAAACATAAGACATAAAAGAATTCTCAAAAATCATTCCTAAAGCAATGTAGAATATTAAGATATCCTAAAAGAGATTTGGTGTTAAAATCATACATACAAGATCAATAAAGAACAAGGGAATGTGTACAAGATGAAGCTAAGAACTCGTTGAAGTCTTCAATCTCTTGTAGATGTTTTCTTCTCACTTTTTTCAATACATCAATGCGCTTCTCCAAGGGAAATCAACAACTCGAAGTCCTTGTGGGTTGGGGATCATTCAACTTTGCTAATCTTTAGGAGGAGGATTGATACTGATAACTAATCTCACTCCAATGATGTGAGAATTCAACTCCTTGGTTTGTGAATCTTGAAAACTCACACACTAAAGAGAAAATTGGATTTCACTCTCAACTAAAGCACTCTCTAATTTCCTTTCTTGGTTTTAGAATAAGAATTGAAAGAGAAGTAAAAGAAGAGAATGACAATGAACAAAAATAAAAATCTTGTATTGAGAAAAATAATGTATAAAGGATACAAAGAACAACCTACAATTCTGTCAATAATTTGGTTCTACATATTACATTAATATGTGGTAAAAAACTACTATTTATAGATACAAAACATGGGGGTAAATTAGGAAATTCAACATAAAAAAATCTAATGGGTGTTGACGGGCGTCAAGGCGCGACGTGTAAAATATTTTCAAATTTTGCAATTAAGTCCATGAATTTGCAATTTGTTTTGTAATTTTGCCCCAAAAAACTTTCTGAAATCAATTTAAACAATGAATTAGAAAAATTAAACCAAAATTGATTATTTCTTAACATTTAGATCAAGAATTAAGTAAAAAGTATCACTAAAATACCTGAATATTTTAGTGTTATTAGCATTCAGAAATTGGAAAGAATTTATTGAAAAAAAAAATAAGTGGGAAGAATTTTTTTGTGCTTAAATTTTTTTGTGGGGTAAATATTTAATATTTAGAAAATATATGGGTGTGTTAATAAATATATATAAAATTATTTCAATTAAAATATTTTTTTATCAATATTTATACAATTTATATTATGCAAATTGGTGATTTGCAAAAGATAAGAATATTTGTTTATTTTAATGCAAGCATAGTTATTTTCCAGATAAATTATAATTGATACACTTTTTAGAGTTCAAAATTTAAGTTTAGCACCTCAAGATATTTTTGCTTTTATAGTGCACCTCAAATTCTAAAACGTCTCATGGAATGCACCTTAGTTATTTTTGGTCATTCGGTAAAAAATTTTACTGTTAGTCAACCCTTTTTACTAGACAAGGGTATTTTTGTCCATTAATAAAACATCCTAATTTTTATAATAGGTAATTTTGTAATTTTAATTAAAAAATATTAATTTTTCCTAATTTCTTTCTCCCTCTCTTCTTCATCTTTTTTTTCTTTCTCTCTCTTTCTCCAACTTCTTTCTCCCTCTTTCTTTCTTCTTTGTCTTTCTCTTTAGGTAAAGATTTTAAAATTTTTCATTTTTAGTTTAATTAGGGAAGAACGATCGATTCCCAGTTTAAGTTGTCTAATCTCATCTCTTTGTTCTCGGCAAAATTTGTTTTCTTTTGCCCAATGTACATCTCTTGCGCTCGGAAAGCGTTGTGTGTTCCATGGAACTTCCTCTTCTTCTTGTACTTTCTTTCATTTTTCATCTTCATCTTTTTCTTTTTCCTTGCTTTGAAAAATAAATGAAATTGCTTTGTACTTTTCTTTTTGTAATGTAATTAAAAATTAAATAAATAAATAAAAAGAGTGAAAAGGGAAGGAAATCTAAAGGAAAAAAGAGTTGAATAGAGAGACAAGAAGAATTGTTGAAGGAGAAGAAGAAAGGGAAAGAAAAACAAGAAGAAGAAATGTTCAAAGAATGATAGGTGGAAGAAGAGACGAAAGGGAGAGAAAAACAAGAAGAAGTAAGATACAGAAAAATAAAAAGAAGAAATTTTAGAAGAAGATGAAAGGGACATAAAAACCAGAAGAATAAATGATAGAAGATGAAATGGTGAGATAAAAAAAGAAGAAGAATGAGTGAGAGAAGGACGATGAGTGAAAAAGAAGAAAGAGAGAAAGAAGGAAGAAGAAGAGAGAAAATGAAGTTGCAGAAGAAAGAGAAAAAAAAGTTACAGAAGAAAGATAGAGAAAGAAGGAAGGAGAAGAAAGAAAGAAAAAATTAATATTTTTAATTAAAAATAATAAAATTATTCTTTATAAAAATTAAAATTTATTTTTTAAATAATAGACAAAAATAGCCTTGGTCAGTAAAAATAGTTAACTAAGAGTCAAAATTTTGAAACAGCAAAAATGAATAGAAGTGCATTTCATCGGATGTTTTAGAATTCGAGATACACTATAAGAAAACAAATTAGATTTTAAACTCTAAGAAATGTATCATTATAATTTACCCTTCTTTTTTTCTTTCATACAATCCTTTGAAACAAAATAGGTGAAATATTTGTGGGTATCAATACTTGAAAAGGTCTGCATATATTCTTAATTTTGATTATTCTTAAATATTTTTATTGCTTTGAATCTCACCTTTTAAATATGCAATTATTTTCTTTTGCATTTTCCTTTAAAAAATAAAATCTCTTTTATCTTTTAAAGTTACTTGAATTTAGAAACATACACAAGAAGGAGGTCTGAGGGAACAGAAATGATGCTAAATCTCTGTATTTATTCTAGGCTCTTCTCCTCTTTTCATTCTAATTTTTTCAAAAAATTTTAAAGCTTTGACTCTTCTCTCTACCAAGTTTAAAGTTTTTAGGTTAGATTCCATCTACTATTATTGATGCTATTTTTAAATTGGTGATTTGCAAAGATAATAATATTTGTTTATTTTAATGAAGCATAGTTTTTTTTTCATTCCATATTTTTATTGATATTTACACAAATCTATCTTAGTTCTTTTTACTACTTCTCCGCCTCTCAATTCTAGGGTATTCTCTCCTTTTCATGTTAGCTTTTTCAAGCTTTTTTAAAGCTTCTCTCTATCAAGTTTAAAATATTTAAGTTTCATTCCATCTTCTTACTTTTTTACCTTTTCAATAACTGTTGTTATTTTTTCTTCTACTTTTTCTTCTTTTTTTAAAAAAAAAGAAAAATGTATTCATGACATTCAGTAAATAACAAGAATTTTTGTTGTGCTTAATTTTTCTTTTGAGGGGTAAATATTTAATATTTAAAAAATATATGGGCATGTTAATAAATATATGTTATAATATGAAAACTTTCAAATAATATCTTATCCTTGTATTTCAAATAATATAACTTTTATTTAATGACCTTTTCTACTTATTGTTATTTAACTAATATCTTAAGGTCCACAGTTCATAAATAATTGAAATTTTACTTTTATTGCTTCAAATTTATAACTACAATATTTAAATTAGTTATGTCCCATAAAATTTAAAATTCTTTTCTCTCAAAGATTTAAAATTTGTGTGTGTATATATATATATATATATTTCCTCCTATTTTCTTTAAAATAAATAGAAATTCTTCTTGACTTCAATTTTTTATCCAAATTATTTTTATTTGTATTTGTAAACAATTTTTTTAAATAAAAAATTATAGATAAAATATATTACGTGTAAGTAAATTACAATACTTTCCTTTACATGGTCCTATTTCTATTGATCCACTAATTCGATCTATAATGCGCTCAAGGGTCTTTTTGGGCTTGAACTCGATCTAATGGGTTTTAATTTATTCGAGGGACGTTTTGCGCTAATCTCGGACTGGATTTAACTTCTAGGGTCGTTGGTTTAATCTCGATCCGTTGAACAACTAAAGATTTCTTCTGAGGGCTTGGATTTCTTTTGAGGGCTTGAGGGCTTCTAGACTTTCCTTAAGAGGCCTTTGATTTTCTCAGAATGGACTTTGTTGAGAAGAAGAGCCAAAACGACAGAGTTTTGATATTCTTCGCATTTCTCTCAGCTTCTATAAATCTTTTTGTCCATCTTTTTCATTTCAATCTTTTTGTCTATCTTTTTCAAAGCTTCTACATTTTAACTCTCTGTTCATCTTTTTTTTCAAAGAAATTTGGTCTTCTATTTATAGATGAAGAGGATAACAATCAATGACTATTATGATATCATGTCTCACTGATCTTAGAGGTAAATCTCTAAATATCTTAATATATAAATATTTAAAATATTCAAATAATATTTAGTTACTAATTTAAATATATAATTAAATTTAAATGTCTACAAATTTCCTCTTTGAAATTTGTTCTCAAGGCTAAAGACTTTGCAACGGGAATAAATTTCAAAATTTTTTTAAATTCCCTCAAGTTATTTTCTTTTTATTTTTTTTCGTAATTTTTTAATTCCTACAACTTCTGTTTTTTTTTTCCGTAAATTTTTTTTTTGTATAAAAAAAAATTTACCTTTTTTTTTAAATTCCCGCAACTTCTTTTTTTTTAATTCCCGCAGCTTCCTTTTTTTTAATTCTCGCAACCTCTTTTTTTAATTACCGCAACTTCCTTTTTTTTAATTACCACCGTTTTTCCTGATTTTTTTTGTTATGACAAACTTAGAATTTATCTAAGTTGCCTGCGTATCCTACGAAGGAATCAAGTCGAACGTAGTTCAAAGTTTTAGTTTGAACTCATGCATTAAAGGAGCCTTCATTTCAGCATGGCAAACAGTTTACACTTGTGCCACTGAACCTTTATTTCAGTAGTACAGACAATTTACTCTTGTGCCAATGATCCTTCATTTCAGCATTGCAGATAGTTTATACTCGTATTAAGGAGTAACATGCACAGTTTGACCTCGTACGTATAGGAGGATTTTGCATCTATACCATGGAGATAGTTTATACTCGTATCAAGGAGTAACAATGCAATTTAACCTCGTGCGTCTTGGAGGATTTTGTTGATTTGATTTCAAGAATTGTCAAAGGTTGACGTTGACTCTTCATCTTTAGAGGGAATGTTGCCCTTAGTTTGTTTATGATTGACAATGATATTTTGCTTGCCCCCTTGATTTGTTTTAGATCTATCAACACCTTGAGATTGTGTCTTACCAATATTGGCTGCTCCAAGATCATTGGATTCTTCTTTTTGATTGAAGGTGACATCTTTATTTGCCTCCTTCGCTTGTTTTTGTGCAAGTTGACTTGACTTACCATTGTTGTTCATCAATTGATCGAGGATGTAATCTTACTTTGCTAACTGCATTGCGAAGCCTTTCACCAACTTTGTCAAATTTGTCAACTTATCTTTTATCATTGAAAAATTTTTCATTGTCGCAGGTATGACATGAATATTTGCAAAAGACTCTTTATTATCATTATCGCTACTCCTTTGATCTTGAGGGTGATTGACTACAACAACTTTCTTTGAATCAAATTTGTTAATGTCATTATCTGCAACAACGTTTTTTTACTCCATTGATGATCTTTGAGGGGAAATGATGAGCGGTAGAAATTATTCCACTTGGCGTGCCAATTTGTAAACAAATTGTTTCTTGCATATGTCCTATAAATCGAAAATTACAAATAAATATATTACGTGTAAGTAAATTACAATACTTTCCTTTACAGGGGCTTATTTCTATAATATGTTGATTCGGTCCATCATGGGTTCAAGGGTCTTTCTGGGCTTGAACTCGATCTAATAGATTTTAATTTATCCGAGGGATGTTTTGGACTGATCTCGGATTAGATTCAACTTCGAGGATTGTTGGTTTGATCTCGATCCGTTGAACAACTGTGGATTTCTTCTGAGGGTTTGAGGGCTTCTAGAATTTCCTTCAGAGGACTTTGATTTTTTTTGGAATGGACTTTGTTGAGAAGAAAAGCCAAAACGACAGAGTTTTGATATTCTTTGCATTTTTTCTCAGCTTCAAAGCTTCTATATCTCAGCTTCTATCAATCTGTTTGTCCATCCTTTGCAGAGCTTCTACATCTCAACTCTCTGTTCATTTTTTTTGAAGGGAATTTGGTCATCTATTTATAGATGAAGAGAATGACAATCAATGGCTATTATGATGCCACATATCACTAATATGAGAGGTAAATGTCTCAATATCTTAATATATAAATATTTATATATTAAAATATTTAAATAACATTCAATTATATAATTTAAATATATAATTAAATTTAAATGCCAAAAGTATTTTATAAATTTATTATATTTTATTTTAACATGTTCAAGATTATTTTAAATTTGTTAATCATTTAATTTTAAAAATTAAATATCACTTGTGACATGAATCACAAGATAATTAAAACTATCCCAAATATGTAACTCTTCTAAATAAATACACATAAAATGATAAGATATATCCATGAAAGAACACAATTCAAACATTAATAACCAAAGATATCAAAATACATTTTTTGTCCATCAGTACCAACAACCACAATCAATAACACAAACAAAACATAAAAACAAAAATACTAAAATATATATATTGTCTGCAAGATAGATTGATAAATAGATAGATAGTCCCGCCACATCATATAAGATTTTCATAAATACCCCTAATATTCTGACAAGTCTTCAATGTCATTCATATCTAGCAAATCCATTGGAAAACCCTGCAACCAATCAGCGTAGCTGTAGCTGTAGCGTAACTACTCCCTCCTTCTTATGGAACTGTAGCTGCAGTAGGAAGAAGAAAATGCAGCTCTTGGTTATCACTTGCTTCCAAGGCTCCATCACCCTGCACAAACATTGACAATGATGATGATCCATCATCCTGTTCGGGTGCATTTTCAGTTGACGTCCTCATCCCTATTGCCTAAATTTATGCATTAATTATTAAACTAAATTTTTGCTCCAACAGCCAAGTATATATATTGATTCGACGAAAATCGGTCTGACGCCACGTGTCGATTAACCGGCATCGTCTGATGGTCTTTGTCAAAATATCTCCTCCTAGGTGGCTGTTTCGCTGGTACTTTGATGAAGATTTCCTCCATGAATATCTGCAAAACAAAGAAGTTCGAAGCGGAGGGTGAGGATCTCCGATGAACCCTCTGAAGCTTAAATCAGTATTCTGAATATCTGACTAGAGATGTATGAAATTGACAAAGAGTTTGTTGAGTTATTTGGTCTTACCTTTAATTCTCACGAGGGGGTATTTATAGGAATAAACAACCCTGAGAAATAGGTACGTAATGAAGAATCTGATAGTTGTCAGATTCTGAAATGTCCCATTGCTTCCGCGATATCCCACTGTTTAGGGACATTCTGTGAGATATTTTTAACCGAATGATCTTTAGTCAATAGATATTCTTTGGGAAATATTTTTGAAGAACTTTGACTAGCTGGTAGTGAGGATATCGCCGAAGTAGATAACCCAAGGTGATACCCCAGGTTTCAGAGCTTTGCGTAGATTGCATGGACGGACACGTCAGATTTCTCACTCCACGTTACCATAGGACATTTTTGTACTTCTCAGTGGCCCCTCGTCGAAGTGGAAGAGTGACTTTTCTTTTACTTCGACGTAACTGAAAATCCATTGTTCTTCGGGTTGTTTGTCTTGTCATTAACTCGAAGTGAGCGTAGATTGCATGAGTGACTCTGAAATTCGCAAGTTCCATGATTAACTCCGGAATCCAATTTCGAGGTTGGCTCAAAGTGATGATGGGCTTCTATGGTTAACTCTGGAATCCAATTTCGAGGTTGGCTCGAAGTGAGGATGAATTCCATTAATAACTGAAATCCAATTTCGAAGTTGGCTCGAAGTGAGTATGGACTCCCTGAGTAATTGGAATCCAATTTTGAGGTTGGCTCGAAGTGAGTATGGACTCCCTAAATAATTGAAATCCAATTTCGAGGTTGGCTCAAAGTGAGTATGGACTCCCTGAATAATTGAAATCTAATTTCGAGGTTTGCTCGAAGTGAGTATGGACTCCCTGAATAATTAAAACCCAATTTTGAGGTTGGCTCGAAGTGAGTATGGATTTCCTGAATAATTGAAGTCCAATTTTGAGGTTGGCTCGAAGTGAGTATGGACTCCTTGAATAATTGAAATCCAATTTCGAGGTGGGCTCGAAGTGAACATGGATTCCCTGAACGATTGAAGCCCAATTTCGATGTTAGCTCGAAGTGAGGATGGGCTCCTTGAATAATCCAATTTCAAGGTTGGCTCGAAGTAAACATGGATTCGATGAGTAACTCCGAGACTTCAGAACCACGAGATTAGCTCAGTGGTAATTTACATAAATTTCCCAAATTTTAACTCGGCACTTCGGAACCACAAGATTAACTCAGTGGTAATCTTCATAAATTTTCCAAGTTTAACTCGGCACTTCGGAACCACGAGATTAACTCAGTGGTAATCTTCATAGATTTCCCAAGTTTTAACTCGGTACTCCTGCCGGAGTGACGCAGTGCATACCCAGAGGAGTTATTTGACGGGGCAAATACGGAGCGTCAGAAAATTCAAAATCCTCTGGTAAATCGACTTTGAAAATGCTCTACTATCCATCATCATCTTGTTGAAAATAAATGGTGAAGCTGTCGGAAAAAATGCTCTCTCAACAATTGCGTGTATAGCCGCTCTGATGTTAGAACTATTTGCATAGATCAATAGATCTGCAGAGCTGTGTCACCGACCAAATCTATCAAACATAGGACCCTCAATTTTGATACCCAATTTGTGATCAAGAGAGAACCCACTGTAAGGAGCCCTATTAGCCTACGTAATATGTGATTGCCATTACCATTATTTTTATTTTCTGCAGTTTGGAGAAGATGTTGCCGCCACCTGGTTCCATTCCTGCTGCTGTTTGATCAGGAGGAGAGATACTTGTTTGATTCGGCGGAGGAGAGTTGATGCCGATGTCGCAAGAATGAAGAGGTTGTTGTTATCCATATATTAATTATTGCATTTTTCTCCCAAAAATGAAAGTATAGAAATTGCTGCATACAGTTTCACTTTTCCATTCCAAGAGAAACAACAGTACTTTCATAATAGCTAACTGTTCATGTTCAACTCTCGATTGCATAGAGGCATAAACAGGGACAAAATAACTGCCGATAACTCGGGTACATATCTCAAGCCCATCTCTTTCTGGACAACCAATAAACGCCTAGCCATTCCCAAAATATTCTCAACTCCACCAAAGTGCATAAGGTCATCAAGAAAAGAAAAGATAACCCTCAAAAGTTCCACACCGCATAGTGAACCTCATGAAATAGCTAATAAATTGATAAATCCAGTTAGAGTTCACAAGTAGAGGAGATGTCGTTTACTGTTTACTTGAACTAAAAAAATTACAATCACATGAGAAGAATGTAATTATTTAGAGTTCTGAGTCTGACAAAATACCAATCTCATTTCTGCTAACTGCCTCAGTACCACCACATAGGCTTCAGAAATGCATTATGCGCAAAGACAAGCACTGCAAGATCCTCTGCATCCCAACATGAAAAGTATTTGATGCATCCCATCAGCAGTTTAATTAGATGCACTGCCTCTTTGGGAAAAGAACAACTCAGGGATGATAAGAACGACACTAAATTTCTTATAAAGGAAGAAAATGTCGCAGAAACCTGCATTCTGATGATTGTGTAATTCAAGAACAAACTTCCACCATTCCTATATGTTTATTCTGCACCAGAAATATAACCACTTGCTGCAAAAGCTCACTTTGAACCTCAGTTCGACAGGAGAGAATCTTAACGTATGGGTGTGTATCTATGGACTGAAACAGGGAATGGTTCTTTTGAAACCCAATGTTAATAAGTAACCCCAGTGCTTTAATAAAGAGGGTAACGTAACGATAATCACAAGCTTCAAGGGTGGACTAAAGCTCTAGTAATCCGCTTGAGATATCCATTTTCGAGTCCTTCACTAGACGGCATAGTTCTCCTACTGCTTGGTCGACATCGGCAGGAGAAGTGGAATTGAGACAATATGTAATGGCGTACCTCCCTGGATCAGAATCCGGACCAAGGTTCGGAGGGGCTGATCGAAGCTTCTTGAAAATTGAGATTACTGCAAATTTCTGGAACGATGGTTGAGGAACCTGCGTTCTTTCCAACTGAGCGTAATACGAATCCATTCTTGCGTGAATGAAAACCTCAGCGAACGTACCACCGACCGGAGTAATTAGCTGGGAAGAGCCAAGTAGAAGAAAAACGTGACCCGGGAGTAACGGGCCGTGACGTTGAAGTGAGGAGGATGTTGGAATGAAGAGGGTCTTTCTACCGATGGTAAATTACAAAGAGATTTATTTATTTATTTATTTTTGTAATTGAAGCATTATTACTTACGAAACTGTCAGAAGAGACTCCTTGAAAACGTCAGTTCTGTCGGCAATGCTAACGTCTGATCTCAGAAATAGGAGAAACTGTTCTGTTTCGTTGGAGCGACCTGTAAGAAAATTAAAAATGATTTCAGAGGAATACTAATGAATTACAGCAAGAGAGAATCTGGATCGTGTGGAGTAGTCGATTGCCCGGAAACCCATTGCTACAACGGCTCGCCAGCGATTCTCGATGCTTTTCTAGATTTCTGAATTTCTGTCTTCAACCTAAAGGCGATGGTTGTCATTCTTCGATTGTATGTTAGCTGGGTCTATTCCTGTGTATTCCTTTTTTGTGGTAGAGAAGAAATGGATGGGAAGAGATTGTGAAAATCGGGTTGTGGCGAAACGAATCGGTGGTCGAGTTGACTTCGCCAGATAGTTTAGACGAAGTACTTTTTCAAGTGATCGATGTGGCCTCTTCGCGCCTGCTTTAGACTTCGCTCGTGCCTGTTTCTCTTCGGGTGGAGTCTGTCGTAGCGGCTTCTTTCCCTTGACTGTATGCTCGATGGTTGACTCTCGTCTACTTCGCTGATGGGGCGATGTGTCTTCTTGTAGGGAGTGTTTCGGCCCCTGGTGTGTTTGCTCGCCACGGCGGTCTCGTGGTGAAATGTGAGAAACGTGGTATCAAGTTGATGTCCATGTTCGCCGGATCGTCCTAACATGTTCTATTCTGAGGAGAGAGAGATAAAAAATTTTGTTCCCGGTAACGGAACCAAACTAATTAGACAAAAATCAGTCTGATGCCACGTGTCGATTAACTGGCGTCGTCTGATGGTCTCTGTCAAAATATCGCTGCCTAGGTGGCTATTTCGCTGGTACTTTGATGAAGATTTTCTCCGTGAATATATGCAAAATAGAGAAGTTCGAAGCGGAGGGTGAGGGATCTCCGATGAACCCTCCGAAGCTTAAATCAGTATTCTGAATATCTGACTAGAGATATGTATGAAATTGACAGAGAGTTTGTTGAGTTATCTGGCCTTACCTTTAATCCTCACGATGGGATATTTATAGGAATAAAAAACTCTAAGAAATAGGTACGTAATGAAGAATTTGATAGTTATCAGATTCTGAAATATCTCACTGCTTCCGCGATATCCCGCTGTTGTAGGGATATTCTGTGAGATATTTTTAACCGAATGATCTTTGGTCAATAGATATTCTTTGGGGAATATTCTTGAAGAACTTTGACTAGCTGGTAGTGAGGATATCGGCGAAGTAGATAACCCGAGGTGATACCCCAGGTTTCGGAGTTTTGTGTAGCGAAGTCGTGGACCCTACCATGGACGGACACGTTAGATTTCTCACTCCACATTACCATAGGACATTTTTGTACTTCTCAATATATATATATATATATATATAAGTGTATGTTTCATGAGATGCATCAATATAATTAGATAGAAATTTGATGAAAAGTGTATGTATACAAATCTTTGTGTATGATCATCCTTGTAAATCATCACAAAGTCTCCAGTCCTCAATTGGTGAGATTTCACAAATTCACCTGCAAAAACAATAATGTTATACAATTGGTAAGAAAATTATTTTTATTTTCATTATCTTGAATCACTATAGTGGATTATATGACTCTTACTTTCTAGGGAATGCCTTTACACCTTACCTTTTTAACACTATCACAACAAGACTCAAATTAGGTATTTTGGGTTACTTATAGATTATATGCGAGAAAGCTTCTTCATTGTTGTGTATGTGGTAATGGATCTATAGGAACTTAGCTAACTCCAATACAATGTTGCAAATGTTCCCAACTTGAATCTATGTGTTCCGACAAACCATTCATGTAATTTGAATTAATCACACGGTTGGCATACATTATGTAAATACTTTTTGGAACAATTCTTATGTCATCGCTAAAAGAAGTCTTAGGATTGTGTTAGAACTTCTTTTAGCCTACAATAGGAAATCCAATTACATAGATATTTTTAATGTATACTTCTAATCTATTTAATATATAAAAAATCTAGTTTTTACCAAAATAATAAAGGAGCATAAATCTTCACTTACCTGTTTTCTCAATAACATACATTCTGCTAGTATTATTTGGCCAAAACCTATAATATTACATTACATTAATTAATACACAAATTTCCATATATATATATATATATATATATATATATATATATATATATATATATATATATATATATATATAATTAAAAACTTAGAATCAATATTTGTTCCTAATTAATTACTTGTATCTAAATCTCCAAATTTTAACTTCAATTATGTCATCCATGAACATGAAAACCCCTTCTTTTGCTTCCAAAGGAGGCATGTATTTTTCTACAAAGCTCTATGGAAAGGGACAAGAAAAATTAGAACCTTTTATGTTTTTCCCCTCATTATATGTAACTAGGAATGACAAATTAAGAATCAAACCTTGGGGATAATAATGCGACCCTCATCTTTGATATCACTGTATTTTAGTCTTTTTTCAAAAAGGAAAGTGAGTGTTGATAGATTCACCTCCCGTAACATTAATAATTAAAAAGTAAGGAAATATTAAAAAGTAAAATGTAAAAAAACATTAATAATTAATAGTATTATACAAAAAAAAGTAAATAAAACTAATCTAAAATTAAACATTAAATTTTTTTTTTTAAAAAAAAACCCCAAAATCAAAAGTGACAAACTCTTCATTTTTATTACAATCTTGTCTTGATTGAAAAATAAAAATAAACAACAACTTTGATTTATGTAAAACAATTTTTGTTTCTTAAGAAATCTAAAATTAAACTCATCAAATCTAATTTATCATTTTATTTTGAAAAATCAACCTTTCTTTCTGTTCTCATAGAATAGTAGATCTAACATTTGATAAATTTATTTAACTATTTCTATTACATATCTGACTCAAAAAAATTAGTAAAGCATAAAAAATGTCAATTTTATTTTATTTTACACTAAACAATTATAAATCTAACATAAGATAAATTTATTTAACCATTGGCTCAAAAAATTAATAAAATATAAAATATACCAATTTTATTTTATTTTACACTAAAAAATAGTAGATCTAACATAAGATAAATTTATTCAATGGTTTCTATCACATATCTAACCAAAAAATTAGTAAAATAAAATAACGCGCCAATTAATTTTATTTTACACTAAAAAAATAGTAGATGTTCATTTAATAAATTTTTTTAAATTTTTTTTACCATTGATTTGACTCAAAAAATTATCAACAAATTATAACCATACATATATGAATTGTTTTTTTAATAAATTCAAGTTTATTTTCACATATGCATCAATTGTATGTTCCAAAAATACAAAAAACGATAAAAAATTATAAAAACAACGAATAGAATTAAAAGAAATAAAACATACACGAGGAAGAGGTGTCGGAGAACATAAATGGTACTAGATCTTCGTCTCCTTGTTCTAGGCTCTTCTCTCATTTTCGTCCTAATTTTCTCAAATTTTTTTAAAGCTTTGTCTCTTCTCTCTACCAAGCTTAATTTTGATCCCATCATTTTTTACCCTAATAAATATGTTATAATTATTGTAATTAAAATATTCTTTTATCAATATTTATCTAAGTGTATATATCATGTAATTTAGTAATTTGTAAAAATAATAATATTTGTTTATTTTGATGGGAGCATAATTTATTTTTTCATTCGATATTTGAAGAATATATAGTAATTATTGTAAACTAAAATACATTTTTATTGATATTCACACAAATATATCTTAGTTCTTATTATCATGTAATTAAAAATATTAAAAACACAACAAATTAAATAAATCCTTCATATATTTCAAAATTAAAAAGATTTTGAATTTTACACTAGTCATTTGCAAATATAAGAATAGGTGTCTTTGTTTTTCTCTCTTTTTCATTCAATAATTATAAAATATATATAAAACAAATCTCTACTTAGGAAAGAAAATTTTAAGTATAAATCTTTAAAATACTTTATTTTGGAAATTTTTAAATTATTTATTATCTATATAATTTTAATTTAATTTCCCTCCCAAAATTTAAAATTTGAAAATAAAAAATCATTTTCTCACTTAATTTGAAGTGTTACCTAAGGTTCACATTTAATAAATAACTGAAATTTTTACCTTTATTAACTCAAATATATAACTACAATATTAAATTAGTTATGTCTTGTATAATTTTAAATTATTTTCTCGCAAAAAAAATTAAAATTGTATATATTATATATATATATATATATATATATATATGTTTTTTCCTCTTATTTTTTATTTTTTAAAAAAAAACAAAAAAATTCCACATGAGTTCAATTTTTTAGTTCTATTTTATAAATTTATTACACTTTTTTATGTTAAATATTATTTTTAATTTATTAATCATTTAATTTTAAAAATTTTGCATATACATATATCGTATTCTTATAAAATATAATCAATCATAGTTTAAAAATAATATCAAAAATATTATAAGAAAAACAAGAAATGGAATAGAATTAAGGAGATACTGCCTAGATGAACGGGACACACATAAAATATGTGTGCAATAATACTTAAAAATATGTGTATAAGTTGTCATTATTTATTAATGTATTTTCTAAAGATCCTACCTAAATATGATGGGACACGCATAAAATGTGTGTGATAATGCTTTAAAATGTGTGCATAAATTTTTTTTTATTATTATATTTTTTTGCAAAGATCCTACATGGGAGAGGACACATGTGAAATATGTGAGTTCTACTATGCTAAAAAAATGTGTTCATATATTATCATTTATTATTATTGTATTTATTGTGATGACCCCACCTAAACATAATGGGACATACATGAAATGTGGGTGTCCTAATGTTAAAAAATGTGTGCATATGTTATTATTTTTTATTATTGTATTTATTGCAAAGACCCTACATAAATATATTGGGACACACATAAAATACATGTGTCCTATTACAAGGATCCTACCTACACATATGTTGTCATTTTTATCATTTTATTTTAAAAATCAACACTTTTTTTCTCAGAAAATACTACTCACTAATTCATTTCTTGGAAAAATTGAAAAAACAAATTTTATTTTCAAAAGGATTCTAAAAAACTAATAAAAATATAAGAAATTGTCAATTTAATTTTATTTTAAACTAAAAAAATAGTAGATTTAACATTTGATAAATTTATTTAATGATTTTTATTATTAATTTGACTCAAAAAATTATTAAAATATAAGAAAGTACCAATTTAATTTATTTTACACTAAAAAAATTAAATTTAACATTTGATAAATTTATTTAATGATTTCTATCACTGATTTTGACTCAAAAAATTAGCAAAATATTAGAAAGTATCTTCTCAAAAGAAAAAAAAGAAAAAAAAAAGATGTGCATACGTTGTCATTTTTAATTATAGTATTTATTGCAAAGATCCTACCTAAATAGAATAGCACACACATATTTTATGTGTCCTATTGCTTAAAAATATGTGCATATGTTGTTATTTTTAATTATTGTATTTATTGCAAGAATTAAATAATTCTTTAAGAAAGACTTTATTATTTTCTAAAAAAAAAAAGTTTGGGACTTTAAAAGTTAAAAAAAATATTTTGGGACTAAGCTTGTCAAAACTAAATTTGTTTGGGACCAAACTCGCCAATTATTCTTAAAAATATATACATATGTTGTTATTTTTAATTACTGTATTTATTGCAAAAATTTTGCCTAAACAAAATGGATATGTGGGTTCTAATACTTAAAAATATGTGCATATATTGTTATTTTTAATTATTGTATTTATTGCAAAAATTCTGTCCAAACAGAATGGGACACACAGCTTAAAAATATGTACATATATTGTCTTTTTTAATTATTATATTTATTACAAGAATTCTACGTAAACAGAATAGGACACAAGAAATATGTGTGTATGTGTGTTCTACTACTTAAAAATATGTGCATAGGTTGTCATTTTTAATTATTATATTTATTATAAGCACCCTACCTAAAAAGAACCGGATACACATGAAATATAAAAGAAAATGTAAGTGTTGTTTCTCGTGAGTGAGATTAAGCAACAAATATTTTATTTATTTACTAGGGATGAGACACACATGAAATATGTGTACTAGTGTTTAAAAGTGTGTGCATATGTTGTAATTATTTACTATTATATTTTCTCTACCTAAACGGGAAGGGACTCCTGAAATATGTGTGTATTATACTTAAAAATGTGTGCATATGTTGTCATTATTTATTATTGTATTTTATGCAAATATTCTACCTAAACGGGACGAGACAAACATGAATAATGTTGTCCTTTTTTATTAATATATGTCTTGCAATGACCCTACCTAAACACACATGAAAAGTGTGTGCATATATTATTATTTTTGATTATGGTATTTATTGCGGGGCCCTATCTAAATAGAACGAGGCACACATGAAATATGTGTCATAGTGCTTAAAATGTGTGCATATGTTGTCATTTTTATTTGTATTTCTTGCAAAGACCTACCTAAATAGTGATACACATGAAATATATCTTCTAATACTTATAAATTTATGCATATGTTGTCAATTATTATTATTATTAAATACCAAGATATAGCTTCTTATTGCAAAGTAGAAAGCAACATAAAATTCAACCTTATAGCTCTGAACTTATAGAGAAGGGCTTTGATAAACTTGAAGAAAACTAGGGTTGAAAAGAAGAGAAGATGAGATGCCTAGAAGTGGGAGTGGACAGAAGTTTGCTATAATTCTAATTCATCTAACTCCCGTGTACGTTTCATTTCCTTTCCTTTCATTCTATTTTCCTTTTTTATTATATTTTTTTCTACTTCTTTTAAATTGTGATTACTTACATTTTATGAGCATACAATAGATGTATAGATAAAAATTTTAAAATTAAATGATTAATAAATTTAAAATAAGCTTGAACATGTTAAAAGAAATAATAAATGTATCCTTATGATTTGATGAAATTTTTCTTGGGAAAATCAGTCATATAAAATATTAAATAAATTTATCAAATATTAAAAAAATACAAATTTTAAAACATTTTCATGAAAAATCACATTTCAAACATTAATAACAAAATATATCAAGATCTCTTTTTTTTTATTCATTAATATCAACAACCTCAATCAAGAACACAAAAACACACAGACAAAACATAAAAACAAAAGTACTTATACATAAGGATATCTTGCAAGTCACTCGCATGACTGGAACTACTACTCCCTCCTATTTCTGGAACTATAGCTGCATGAGGAGGAAGAAAAGGCAGCTTCTGGTCATCACTTGCTTCTAAGGCTCTATCCCCCTTCTCAACCACCGACAATGATGATGATGATCCACTAGCATGTTTGGGTGCATCGTCAGTTGACTTCATCATCCCTATTTTCTGAATTTATACATTAATTATTAAACAAAAGTTTTGCTCCAACAACCAAGCATATATATATATACACACACATATATGTGTGTGTGTATTTCATGAGATGCAACAATATTAGATATAGATTTGCTAAAAACATATTTCTTGCAGTACAATTTTGAAGGAACAAATATGAATTCAAATTCTAGATTTATAAATAGAGATGAAATGCATCTATATAATTAGATAGAGATTTATGAGAAGTGTATGCATACAAATCTTTGTGTCTGATCCTTGTAAATCATCATGAAGTCTCCAATCCTTAATTGGTAAGATTTCACAAATTCACCTTAAAAACCCCAAAAACCAATAATGTTTTACAATTCATAAGAAAATTATTTTTATTTTCATTACCATGAATCACTATAGTGGACTATATGACTCTTGCTCTCTAAAGAAAGCCTTTACACCCTATCTTATTAACACTATCACAACGAGAGTCAAATAAGGTGTTTCATATTATATTTACAAATTACGTATCGTAGTTGTGTCCTTTCCTTTTACAAGGATCAAGATCAAATGAGCACATATTCTCCTTCTATCAAGCAAAGATATACTTCTAACCTTTCAAAAACTAAGAGAGAAAAATGCTTCAGTTCAGATTTTTTTTTGGTAATAAAAGGTAGTATTCCTGATTATTCACAACTTAATCAAGCCATATGTATTGCTCATTGTAATCTCATATATCCTGCTACTCTATGCAAGAATTCAGAATTATTGTCACATATGTGAAGAAATAGATTTTATATTCCACTCCAATCGTGCGAGAACGAACTAATGTCCCCTCTGGGTATCTTGACTGAACTTCCAATAAATAGTATTTTTCGTAAAAATTGTATTCTTTCTTATTTCGACAATCCTTGATATCTAAAATATGGGACTATAGGTTTGCATTCAATCCTTAAAAGGAAGATTTGATTGAGTATCGGTGAGTCAAGGAATTTAGGCCAAAATACCAAAGTAAAACAAAATTTTTTTCATTCGTGAAAAAGTTTATTTCTTACTTGGATATTCTTCAATAATGGTATGAAACAATAGTCTTATTGGGACAGATATACAAATCACTTTATATCTAAGGAGCCGGGTAGGCGGGTTGGCCCAAGTGGAGAGAAAAAAGTTTAAACTTTCAATTTTTTTCTCGAGATATACCTAGAGAAATAGATATGATATCCTGGCATAGCGGCCTTATGATACCACAAGGGAGGGGAAATGGAAATTCCAAGGAATTAAAAGAAAAAGGATCTTTGTCCAATGGATTACACCTAACAGAAAAAAGTATTTTGTTTTGGTTCATCCTATCATCACATATGAAATAATAGACTGTCTAAATTTATCAACACTTTTCTGTCCCGATATGTTGCAAGGAAGGGATATTGTGCAACTTCAAGTTATTATTTATATGTTTTATGGAAAGGAAAAACTAATTTGAGGGATTTATTGACACAACTCTTCAATTAGTTTGGATTTGTTTAGTATTTAATTCAAACCAAGCCAAAAAACGTTTTCTTGGTGAAGAAGTTCGTGCTTCTTTTATTCAAATAAGGATAAAGGTTCACCTTATTTTTTACATGCTCACGACGAGAGTCAATTTAGGTATTTTGTATAATTTTTTACAAGTTATTTACCACATTTGTATGAAGTTTTATCGGAAAAGATACACCTTATGTCTTACACACCCATGACAAGAGTTGAAATAGGTTTTTCATGTTACATTTATAAGTTACTTATCACAATTGTACAAAGCGTTTTTAGGGAAATATTCATCTAATTTTTAACGTAACTCTAGCTTACGACAAAATTCGAATTAGATATTTTGTGTTATATTTATAAGTTACTTATCACAATTGTACAAAATGCTCGCCTTATTTGTTACGTAAATCTATCTTATGACGAGAGTTGAATTACGAATTTTGTGTTACATTTATATGTTATTTACCAAAATCATACAAAGAGATCTTAGAGGAAGATTTTTTTTTATTTCTTACTTAACTCTAGCTACAATAAGAGTTGAATTAGGTATTTTCTGTTACTTTTTTTCCCTTTGATGAATGGTGTTTTGTGTTATATTTCTAAGTTAAAAAGAGCTCTTAGGGAAGAGGTTCACCTTATTTCTTACTAACTTTAACTTAGAGAGTTGAATTAAAAATTGTATTACACTTAGAAGCTACTTGCCATAATTGTGTCAAATACTCTGAGAAAGTTTTATCCATATTTCTTACGTGATTCTAACTTATGACGAGAATTGAATTAGAAAATTTGTATAACATCTATAAAATATTTACCACAATTATGTAAAGTACTTTCGAGAAGGTGTTTCACCCTATTTTGTGTATGTGCCACTTTTCTTGGAGGTTTGGAGAAAGATGCAATCAGTAGGGTTGCAACACCCATCAACGTATTTGTTCCCCTGCTTTCCAATGGTATGTCCACAATTTATTTAGCTTATGATGATAAGTTAAATAAGCAATATCGTATATCACTCATTAGTAGTTTACCAATATTTCTTATGTAACTCTAATTATGATAACTTACGATGAGAGTTAAATGAGCAATATTATATATTATTTACTAGTAGTTTACTGCACTTGTGCCAATTGAAGGGCTTGCAAGAAAACTTTTATACCAAACTAATAAAAGGACCATACATCTTGATACGATGTGGACTTGCCTTCACCAGGCACTGCCAACAGCCTCTTTTCTTTGGGAAAATGTGGAATCTTAGACTCCCCAGTTTGTTTGTGGGGTGGAAGAGCAAAACAGGTTTGTCTGGGATATTATACTTATAGATGGTATGCAAGAGAACTTCTTCATTGCTACGTATGAGATACGATGGATTTTTAGGAAATTGGCTAACTCCAATACAATGTTTCCATCTTGGATTTGTAGGAACTTGGCTAACTTTGCTACATATGAAGTTAAAACCATTCATGTAATTTGGATTAATCACATGGGTGGCACACGTTGTGCAAATACTTTTTAAAATAATTCTTATGTTGTCTCTAAAGGAAGTCTTAGGATTGTGTTAGAACTTCTTTTAGCTTGAAATAGGGAATCTAATAAGATAGATGTTTCTATATATACTTTTAATCTATTTAATATATAAAAAATTCAGTTTTGACCAAAAAAATAAAAGATCATAAATCATCACTTACTTGTTTTCTCAAGAACATACACTCTCATAGTATTGGTTGGCCAGAATCTATAATATTATATTACATTAATTAATACGCAAAGTATCATCTATATATATATATATGTATATATAATTAGAAACTTATAATTAATATTTATTCTTAATTATTATATTTAAATCTTTAAATTTTAACTTCAGTTTTGTCATCCATGAACATGAAAACCTTCTTTTGCTTTCAAAGGAGGCATGTATTTTTCTGCAAAGCTCTGTGGAAAGGGACATGAAAAATTAGAACTTTTTATGATTTTCCCCCTCATTATATGTAACTGTGAACAACAAATTATGAATCAAACCTTGGGGATAACAATGTGGCCTTCATCCTTAATATCACTGTATTTTAGCCCTTTTTCAAAAAGAAAAGTGAGGATGGATAGATTCACCTCTTGTAATATTAAAATATTATACAAAAAAAGTAAAGAAAAATAATCTAAAATTAAACATTAATAAATTTTTTTAAAAAACCCCAAAAATCAAAGGTAACAAACTCTTCACTGTAAATAATCTAAAATTAAACATTAATAAATTAAAAATAAACCCCAAAAATAAAATGTAACAAACTCTTTATTTTTATTACAATCTTGCAGCGATTGAAAAAAAAAACAAACAACTTTAATTCATGTAAAAATAAATTTTCTTGCTTAAGAAATTCAAAATTAAATTCATCATTTTCTTTTGAAAAATCAACCCTTATGTTTTAAAAGAATAGTAGATATAACATTTCATAAATTTATTTAACGGTTTCTATCACACATCTGACTCAAAAAATTAGTAAAATATACAAAAAATATCAATTTTATTTTATTTTACACTATAAGATTGTAAATCTAATATATGATAAATTTATTTAATGATTTCTATCGCAGATGTGGCTCAAAGCATTAATACAATATAAAAAAATGTCAATTAATTTTATTTTAGCCTAAAAATAGTAGATCTAACCTTTGATAAAAATATTTAACTATTTATATCACATATCTGACACAAAAACAAATTAGTAAAATATAAGAAAGTGCCAATTAATTTTATTTTACACTGAAAAAATAGTGGATGTAATATAAGATAAATTTATTTAACGATTTTTATTACAAATCTAACTCAAAATAATAAACAAATAATAATGATACATGTCTGATTTTTTTTAAAATAAATTCAACCTTATTTTAATTTTTTTTCATATATATATATATATATATCAATTGTATGTTGAAAAAGTATAAGAAATAAATAAAAAATGTAAGAAAAAATTAGAATAGAATTAAAGGAAATAAAACATATACGAGGATGAGGTGTTGGGGAACAGGAATGGTTTAATTTTATGTTTCTTTATAGAGTGCTATTGCAGTCTTTTTTGCTTTTTGTAATTGGTGTTTCTAAAAGACGTGTCTTTTAGTTTAAGGGTAATTAGTTTTTCATTTTTTTCTAATTAATATTTATAAAATATATAATTTTCTTTAATAAATCGTATATAATAATTGTAAATAATTTTAAAATTTTAAATAATATTTTATTCTTGTATTTCAAATAATATAACTTTCATTTAATGAACTTTTCTTCTCATTTTTAGACTGTTATTTAACTATGCATTAATGTCCACATTTAATAAATAACTGAAATTTTATCTTTATTAACTCAAATTTATAACCATAATATTTAAATTAGTTGTCCCATAAAATTTTAAATTATTTTTTCTCAAACATTTAAGAATTGTATATATATATTTCTTTTTATTTTGTTTTTTCTTAAAAAATGGAAAAATTACTCTTATTTTATAAATTGATTATATATATTTTTAACATGTTCAAGAATATTTTAAATTTGTTAAAAAAGATTGAATGTAGAATTAATTTTTTTTTCTTGTGGAGATATACATTTTTCTAGAGAAATAGATATGATATCCTAGCATAGCGCGTTTTGATACTACATGAGAGGGGAAAAAGATTCCAAGGAATTCAAAAAAGAATTGAATATTTGTCCGACATATTACACACTTAGCAAAAAAATAAAATAAAATAAAATATAAAACATTTTATTTTAGTTCTTCTTATGGTCACATATGAAATAACATACCGTCTAAATTTAGCAGTACTTTTTCCTTCAGTTATGTTGCAAGAAAGGGATATTGTGCAACTTCAAGTTATTAATTATATGATTTATAGAAACGAAAAACTGATTCGAGAGATTTATGGCACAACTCTTCAATTAGTTCGGACTTGTTTAGTATTGAATTGAGACCAAAACAAAAAATTTCTTTTGCCGAAGAAGCTTGTGCTTCTTTTGTTGAAATAAGGATAAAGGTTCACTTTATTTCTTACATGCTCATGACGAGAGTCGATTTAGGTATTTGGTATAATTTTTTACAAGTTATTTACTATATATATATATATATATATATTATATATATATATATATATATATATGTATGTATGTATGTATGTATGTATGTATGTATGTATGTATGTATGTTTCATGAGATACATCAATATAATTAGATGAGGATTTGATGAAAAGCGCATGCGTATAAATCTTTATGTCTAATCGTTTTTGTAAATCATCACGACGTCTCCAATCCACAATTGGTAAGATTTCACAAATTTACCTTAAAAAAAATAACAATATTTTACAATTTGTCACAAAATTATTTTTATTTTCATTACCCTGAATCACAATAGTAGACTATATGACTCTTGCTCTCTAGGGGAAGGCCTTACACCCTATCTTCTTAACTCTATCACAACAAGAACCAAATAAGATATTTCGTGTTATATTTACAAATTACTTATAATAGTTGTGTCATTTTCTTTCACAAGGATCAAAATCAAACGAGCACAGATTCTCTTTCTATCAAGCAAAGATACACTTCAAATATCTTAGAAACCAAGGGAGAAAAACTTTTTAGTTCAAATTTTTTTGGTTAAAAAAAGAAGAAGGTAGCATTCCTGATTATTCATAACTTAATCCAATTATATGTATTGCTCATTGTAATCTCATATATCTAACCATTCTACGCCAGAATTAAATTTCTTGTCAAATATATGAATATTAGATTTTACATTCCACTCCAATCGTGCGAGAACAAACTAATGTCTCGGTAGACAATTAAATTTAATTATATATTTAAAATATATAATTAAATCTTATTTAAAACTTTTTAATATATAAATATTTATATATTAAGATATTGAGATATTTATCTCTCAAATCAGTGACACATTTGCCATCATAATAGTCATTGATTGTCATCCTCTCCAACTATAAAAAGAGGAAAGAGAGCTGAGATGTAGAAGCTCCGAAAAAGAGACACGGAAAAGAGGAAAAAGGAAGCTGAGAAGAAGCTGACAGAAGTATACAGAAACTTTGTCAAAATCCATTTCGAGAAGATCAAAGGACTATGAAGAAAAGTCCAAAAGTCCTCGGAAGAAATCCGTATATGTTCAACGAATTGAAATCAAGCCAACGACTCTCGAAGTTTGATCCAGTCCGAGATCAGCCCAAAACATCTCTCGGATAAATCAAAATCTATTAGATGGAGATGAAGCCCAAAAAGACCCTCAAGCCCACGACGGATTGATAGAAATAGAACCCTGAAAAAAAGTATTGTAATTATATTACGTGTAAGTTATTTTCTTGTAATTTTTAATTTTTAAGAAATACACGAAAAAGAAAATTTATTCACAAATTGACACTCCTAGTGGGACCATTTCTACCGCTCATCTCTTTCCGTTAAAATCAGCAAAGTCGTAGATGATGACATAAAAAAAGTCGCAGACAACGATGGTGATGACATCAGAATCAGAAAAGTTACAGACGATGGTGATGGTCGCAGACGATGGCGATGAAGTCAGCATCAGAAAAGTCACAGACGACGGCGATGATGTCAGCATAAGAAAAGTCGCAAACAATGGAAATGACGTCAGCATAAAAAAAGTTGCAGACGACAGAAATGGTGTCAACATCAGAAAAGTCGTAGAAGACGACGATGACATTAACATCAGAAAAATCAAACACAACGACAATGGCATCAACATCAGAAAAGTCACAAACGACAGCGATGACATCAACATCAGTCACATAAGAAAAGTTGATGACGACGATAATGTCAACATTAGAAAAGTCACAGATGACGGTGATGACATCAGCATAAAAAAAGTCGCAGACGACGACAATGACATCAACATCAGAAAAGTCACAGATAACATCAATGTCATCAACATAAAAAAAGTCACGATGACGGCAATGACAGCAACATCAACAACATCAGAAAAGTCGATGACGATGGTAATGACATCAGCATAAGAAAAGTCAACATTAGAAAAGTTGCAGACGACAACATCAGCATTAGAAAAGTTGCAGACGATAGCGATTGCATCAGCATTAGAAAAGTCGATGACGACGGCAATGGTATCAGAAAAGTCAATGACAGAGGCGATGGTATCAAAAAAATCAATGACGACGACGATGACATCAGCATACGAAAAGTCAGAAACCACGACGATGACATTAACATCATCAGTATCAAAAACGTCGTTGACGACAGTAATGACATCAACATAAGGAAAGTCAACATTAGAAAAGTCGCAGACGACAACATCAGCATCAGAAAAGTCACAGACGATGACGATGACATCAACATTAGAAAAGTCACAGACAACGATGATGGCATCAACATCAGAAAAGTCACAGACGACGGTAATGACATCAACATTAACAACATCAGAAAAGTCGATGACGACGGTAATGACATCAACATAAGAAAAGTCAACATTAGAAAAGTTGCAGACGACAACATTAGCATCAGAAAAGTTGCAGACGATAGCGATTGCATTAGCATCAGAAAAGTTGCAGACATTGATTGCATCAGCATCAGAAAAGTCGATGACGGCAGCAATGGTATCAAAAAGTCGATGACAGCGGCGATGGTATCAAAAATTGATGACAACGACGATGACATCAACATCATCAGTATCAAAAAGTCTATGACGACAGTAATGACATCAGCATAAGAAAAGTCAACATTAGAAAAGTCGCAGACGACAACATCATCATCAGAAAAGTCGTAGACGACAGTGATTGCATAAACATCAGAAAGGTCGATGACGACAGCGATGGTATTAGAAAAGTCAATGACGACGGTGATTGTTTTAGAAAAGTTGATGACAATGGCGATGACATCAGCATACGAAAAGTCAGCATCAGAAAAATCACAAACGACGACATCAACATCAGCAAAGTTGCAAATTACAGCGATGACATCAACATAAGAAAAGTCATAGACAATGACATCAGCATCAGAAAAATTAATTCAAAGAACGTTGTTATCACTGCACATAAAAAACAAACTAGGGGCAACATTTCCCTGAAGATGAAGAGTCAACCTCAACTATTGACAATACTTGAAATCAAAGAATAAAAATCCTCCAAGTCGCATGAGGTTAAACTGCATTGTTAATCTTTGGTACGAGTATAAACTATCTCCAAGGTATGGATGCAAAATCCTCCTAGGCGCAGGAGGTTAAACTACACGGTACTCCTTGATAAGAGTATAAATTATCTACAATGTTAAAAGAAGGCTTCTTGACACGAGTGTAAACTGTCTGCATTATTGAAAAGAAGGTTATTTGATACGAGTGTAAACTGTCTGAAACGCTGAAAAGAAGGTTCTTTGACATGAGTGTAAACTGTTTGCAATATTGAAAAGAAGGCTCTTTGATACGAGTGTAAACTGTCTGAAACGCTGAAAAGAAGGCTCCTTAGCACGAGTGTAAACTGTCTGCAATGCTGAAAAGAATGCTCCTTGGCACGAGTGTAAACTGTCTACAACGCTGAAAAGAAGGCTCCTTGGCACGAGTGTAAATTGTCTGCAACGCTGAACAGAAAGCTCCTTGTCACGAGTGTAAACTGTCTGCAATATTGAAAAGAATCCTCCTTGGCACGAGCGTAAATTATTTGTAATGCTAAAATGAAGGCTCTTTTGATGCACGAGTTTAAACTACAACTTTGAATTACGTTCGACTTGATTCCTTCGCAGGATACGTAGGCAACTTAGATAAATTCTATGTTCAGTCATAAGAAGAAAAAAAATCAAGAACAAAAGTTGTGAGAATTCAAAAAAAAAACTACGGGAATTTAAAAAAAAAGGAGCTACCAAAATTTATTTATTTTTAAAAAAAAAATATGCGCAAAAAAATATAAAAAGCTAAAAAAAATTTACAGAAGTAAAATAAAATCAAAAGTTGTGAGAATTAAAAAAAATTGAAATTTATTCCCGATGCAAAGTCTTTAGTCTCGAGAACAAATTTCAAAGGGGCAATTTGTAGACACTTAAATTTAATTATATATTTAAAATATATTATTAAATCTTAATTAAAATTTTAATATATAAATATTTATATATTAAGATATTGAAAGATTTATCTTTCATATCAGTGACACTTGGTATCATAATAGCCATTGATTGTCATCCTCTCCAACTATAAATAGAGGGTCAAATTTCCTTATGAAAAAGAGAAATGAGAGCTGAGATGTAGAAGCTTTGAAAAAGAGACACGAAAAAGAGGAAAAATAAAGTTGAGAAGAAGCTGACAAAAGTCTATAGAAACTCTGTCAAAATCTATTTCGACAAAATCCATTCCGAGGAGATCAAAGGCTTTTGAAGAAAAGTCCAGAAGCCCTCAACCTTCGAAGTTGGATCCAGTCAGAGATCAGCCCAAAACGCCCCTCGAATAAATAATAATCTATGGATCGATATCAAGCCCAAAAAGGCTCTCGAGCCCACGACAGATTGAATCAGCGGATTGATAGAAATAGAACCCAAAAAGAAAGTATTGTAATTATATTACGTGTGTAACTTATTTTGTTGTAATTTTTAATTTTTAGGAAATATACAAAAAACAAATTGTTCATAGTCCCCTCTCGGTATCTCGACTGAACTCCCAATAAATGGTATTTTTCATAGAAATTATATTTTTTCTTTTTTTGACGATCCTTAGTATCGAAAAAAGAGTTCAGAAATTACTAAATATGGGACTATAGAAATGCATTTAATTCTTAAAAAGGAAGATTTGATTAGTTTGGACTTGTTTAGTATTGAATTGAGACCAAGTTAAAAAAAAATTGGCAAAGAAGCCCGTGCTTCTTTCGTTGAAATAACACCTTATTACTTACATGCTCATGACAACGAGAGTCAATTTAGGTATTTGGTATAATTTTTTACAAGTTATTTACCACAATTGCATAAAGTGTTGTTGGGAAAAGATTCACCTTATTTCTTATACACCCATGACAAGAGTTGAAATAAGTATTTCATGTTATATTTACAAGTTACTTATCACAGTTGTACAAAGAGCTTTTAGGGCTTTATTCATCTTATTTTTAACGTAATTCTAGCTTACGAGGAAAGTCAAATTAGATATTTTGTGTTACATTTATAAGTTACTTACCACAATTGTATAAAGCATTTTTGGGAAATAGGTTCTCCTTATTTGTTACATAAATCTATCTTATGACGAGAGTTGAATTACGAATTTTGTGTTACATGTATATGTTATTTACCATACTTGTACAAAAAGCTCTTAGAGGAAGATTTGTCTTATTTCTTACTTAACTCTAGCTTACAAAAAAGAGTTGAATTAGGTATTTTGTAAAGTACTTTCGAGATGGTGTTTCACCCTATTTTGTGCATGTGCCGCTTTTCCGGAGTTATGGAGAAAGCTGCAATCAATAGAGTTGCAACACCTATCAAAACAGATTTTTCGATTAAGAAATTGAAAATAAAATTTGGCAAATCTAATTTATCATTTTCTTTTGAAAAATCAACCTTCATGTTCTCATAAAATATAGTGGATCTAACATTTTGATAAATTTATTTATTGATTTCTATCATTAATTTTACTCAAAAAATTAGTAATATATATATATATATATAAATAAAGTCAATTTAATTTTATTTTACATTTAAAAATAGTAGATCTAGCATTCGAAAAATTTATTTAACAATTTCTATCATTTATTTGACTCAAAATTTTTTGGTAAAGTATTAAAAATGCCAATTTTATTTTATTTTACACTAAAAATTTATAGATTTAACATATAATAAATTTATTTAATGATTTCTGTTACTGATCCGACTCAAAAAACAATTAGTAAAAGATCAAAAAAAATGCAAATTTAGTTTTATTTTTCATTAACATATTGTAGATCTAACATTTGATAAATTTATTTAACGATTTATTTGACTGATCAGACTCAAAACATTAGTAAAGTATAAAAAATATCAATTTTATTTTATTTTACACTAAAAAATAATAGATCTAACATTTAATAAATTTACTTAGTGTTTTTTATCATTGATTTAACTCAAAACATTTACCAACAAATTATAAGGATACATGTACGAATTTGTTTTAACAAATTTAAGCTTATTTTAAATTTGTTAGTCATTTCATTTTAAATTTTTATATACATCAATTGTATGTTAAAAAATATAAGTAATTAGAGTTAATAAAAAAATGTAAGAAAAAACAAGAACATAATAGAATTTAATGAAATAAAACCTACATGAGGAGGACCTACATGAGGAGGTGGCATTAGGAGAACATGAATCATACTAGATCTTTGTCTCCTCGTTATAGACTCTTCTCTCTTTTCTATCCTGATTTTTTCAAATTGTTTTAGAGCTTTGGCTCTTCTCTCTTTGAAGCTTAAAATCTTTAAATTTAATTCCATCTCCTTTTAACGTTACGATAGTTGTTGTTGTTTTTTTTTTTTTAATGTAGAGGTACTTAATTATTTTTGGAGTAAATACGTAATATTTAGAAAATGTATGAACATGTTAATAAATATATGTTATAATTATTGTAATTAAAATATTCTTTTACTAATATTTATATAAGTGTATATCATGTAAATTGGTAATTTGTAAAGATAATAATATTTATTTATTTTAAAACAAACATAATTTTATTTATTTATTTATTTTGATTCCATATTTGTAGAATATATAATAATTAATTGTAAATTAAAATATATTTTTATAAATATTTACCGTTCTTATTATTTAATTAAAATATTAAAAATTTAATAAATTAAATAAATCATTCATATATTTCAAAGTTAAAAATATTTTGGATATATAAGAATATATATATTTCAGTCTAAGAAAAGGTGGTTTTTTTTTATTCAATAATCATTAAAAAAAAATCTCTTTCAACTGTTAAGGTTATTTTAATTTAGATAACCACTATTTTGAAATTTGATTCAAATTAAAAAAGAAAAATTTAGGTAGAAAGTTTTAAAATAATTTATTAGGACAATATTTAAATTATTTATATAATTTAAATTTAATTTTCCTCTCAAGATTTAAAATTTGAAGACAAACATTTTGAATTTTTTATTTTTTCACTTAATTTGGAGTGTTATTTAAATAATATTTTAATGTTCACATTTAATAAATAATTGAAACTTTATCTTTATTATCTCAAATTTATAATCACAATATTTAAATTGATTGTCCCATAAAATTTAAAATTATTTTCTTTAAAAATTTAAAATTTGTGTATATATATATTTATCTATATTTGTTTATTTATTTATTTATTTATATTTATATTTATATTTTTTTTCTTATTTTTTATTATTGTATTTTTTTAAGGATTTTACGAGGGACAAGACACACGTGAAATATGTGATTTCTGTTTGAGCTTAAAAATGTGTGCATGTATGTTATTTATTATTATTATATTTATTATAAATATTCTATTAAAACATAATGGGAAACACATGAAATAGTCGTATCCTAATATTTAAAAAATGTATTCATATATATTGTTATTTATTATTATTATATTTATTGTGTGGACCATACCTAAACAAAATAACATACACATAAATGTGCGTAGTTATCTCATAAAATTTCAAATTATTTTATCTCAAAAATGTAAATTATATATATATATATATATATTGAGAAGTCCAAATTTATTCAATACGGATATAGAAAAGGGCAATGTGTTTTCCCGAATGAGTTCGACTTCACATCTGTGACCGACGAAGTTCGAAGTCCTACTTCGCCTCCGAATAAAGAGTAACTTCCAGTATGGGACTTTTCAAAATATTCTCCTCCATAATATCTATTAACTAAAACATTCTTTAAGAAATATCTAAAAGAAATATCCCTACAATAGTGGGATATTTCGAGGTCTGACAAATATCAGACTCCTCATCACTAGGTCATTCACCTCTATAAATACCGCTCCTCAAGAGGCAGAAGGTAAGTTCAGATATCCCTATAACAGTCTCTGTTCGTTCCTGTATTTCATTCACCTGATTCTGAGTCACTGACTTGACCGTCAGAGGGTTCGTCGGAGGTCCCTCACCCTCCGATTGAACTTCTCTCTCGCTTGCAGGTCATCTCGTCCACCTTTGCCCACATAATTGACAGAGACTTACCACCACATCCACGCTTTCTCGACATTCAATATCAGACCAAATTCCGACTAATCAGTTTGGTTCCGCTACCGGGAAACGAAGATATTTCTTTCATCTCCCAAGATCACGAATGGCTGGACCGTCGACGGAACGTGGACTTCGCTTCGACACTCCTACCCTAGAACCTCGCCCAGAAGAGTATCGGGTTATGTCGGCTCCCGCAAAACCCCGATACCACTCTGTTATCGAACACGTTGATCCCCAGGCGGCCTCGCGCGAAGTCCTCACACCTCGGGGAACAGCACATGGCAGAGCATACAGTCATGCTGAGTATGGGAGAGAAATAGACGATCTACGGAAGGAGGTCGAACAACTTCGTAGAGAACGGGATCTCTCACGGCTACAGACGAGACACCAGATCGAGCTCGGACGACCGGATTTGGTTCCACAGGCTATCCCAGCCATAGACGGAGGACGTTACCAACCATTATCGACCAAGTCCCCCTCGGCGACAAGCAGACATCCGGGAAAACAAGACCCCCACTCCAGGAAGACACCGCCCCAACTCGCCAGCGAAGTTGCGGAGAGTCAGCAGAAAGATAAACAGGCGAAAAACAAAAATCAGTCTAAGCATCACTCCAAGAGACCCAGAAAGGAGCACAGTATGGATAAAGCGCCAGAGAACCGAAGTCGGGAAGACCACTTGATGGAGACTGGTCCTTTCACCGGATGGATCCACGCTACTATCCCAGATCCGGCACTGAAACTCCCACAGCTGGTCTTGTACTTAGGGACAACTAAGCCTCAGGAGCACATCTGTCGCTTTAGATACGCTATGGCCTTAGTGACCAATAGCGAAGCTGTCCTTTGCAAAGCCTTCCCTAGTACCTTATCAGACAAAGCCTTGACCTGGTTTTCATCACTCAAACCCGGCACCATCAACTCATGGCGCGACTTAGAAAAATCCTTCCTGGACAAATTCAACATAGCCGGCAAAATTCCGAAGACAAGGGGAGACCTCGCCAACATCAAACAAAGGGAAAATGAACCCCTCCTCGCTTACTTAGAACGATCCAAGCGCACATATGATGAGATCGAAGACATCAGCCAGGACACAGCGATCACGTGTTTCGAGGGGGGATTCTACTCCAAGATGTTGTGCACAGAATTACAGCTCAGAAAGCCAGACACTATTGGCGAAGTATTCAACGTAGCTCGGAAGGTGGCACTGGCCGAAGACAGTGCTAGTTTATCATGGAACGCGAGAAGAGAAAGGTACCGTGAAGACTCTCCGCGAGACCAAAAGGGAAAAGGCAGGGCTAGAAAGACTGAGTTGTCTACATCGAACACTCCCAAGGAAAATTTCGTCGTTGTTGTTAAGCAGAAGTACGGGACCCAGAGTGCCCCGCCTACGCAGACACAGAACACCTCCACTAAAGATAAGTCGAAGTACTGCGACTTCCACAAAGACTGCGACCACACAACCGAAAATTGTTATCAGCTGAAACGTACAATTGAGAAATTGGCGCGGGAAGGACACCTGAAGGAGTATCTCGCGGAACCGCCCAAGGAGAAAGGAGAAAGGAGAAAGGGTGATCGAAGTGATAACACCTCAGTTCGCCTCTATCAAGCAAATAAAGCAGAAAATCCATAACTGAACAAACTAGTGCCGATGTGTAACCTCGACAGGCTCTCCTTAGAGCCCATAACATTCTCCAACCAGGACAAAGAACTAAATGAAGAAGCACGAGTAACCCCTATCATATTGGAAGTTCGCATGACAGCGAAGGGTATCGATAAATGCCGTGTGAGAAGAGTGTTGATCGACACCGACGCAACTAAAAATATATTATACTACAAGTGCTTCAGAGAAATGGGCATGGAAGATACGATTTTGAAACCTAGCAACATGGTGCTAGAGGGATTCACGACACACAAAATCGGAGTAAAGGGAACAATTAAAATTAATGTAACTTTAGGGTCTGATCTCTGTTCCCGCTGTGAGGAAATCAAGTTCTACGTGGTAGATGTCGATTCTCCGTACAACGCCATTTTGGGCACTCCGGCACACTCCACTTTTGAGTTAATAATATCGACATCACATCAACAAGTACAGTTCGCCACCAAGAATGGGATCGGCCACGTAAGAAGCAACCCTAAAAGCCTTCTTGCTCACGTCTTCAAATCTCGACAGCAACAGTCCACTTCGACGACTGCTTCGGTGCCTATATCGGCCATAACAGAAGCAAGGCCGAAAGTCACTTCGACACGGATGCATTGTGTTAACAAGATAAAGCCTGAGTTGGAGGAGTACGATGAGGTTTCGATCAATCCCGACTACCCTGAGTAGAGGGTACGAGTAGGAAGACATTTACCTACACCTGTGAGGGAACAGGTGGTACAATTCCTCTTGGAGCACCTCACCAACTTGGCTTGGATAGTTGAGGACATGCAGGGAGTATCGCCAGACATCGCAAAGCATAAGCTTAACATCGATCCTAAGGCTAAACCCATTAGACAGAAAGTAAGACAGTTCGGCGAAGAGAAGGTCAACAGCATGCGAGACGAAGTGCAGAAGTTGTTATCATCCAACTTCATAAGGGAAGTAGAGTACCCCTCCTGGTTAGCAAATGTGGTCATGGTGAAGAAATCGAATGGGAAGTGGAGAATGTGTGTAGATTACACGGATCTGAATAGGGCATGCCCAAAAGACTGTTACCCCCTTCCCCGCATTGATTCCCTCGTAGATTCAACTTCGGGGTATGAATTCCTCAACCTTATGGACGCTTTCTCGGGGTATCACCAGATTAGAATGAGGCCGCAAGACCAAATCCACACTTCGTTCCGAGCTGCTGGAGGAACCTATTGTTACAACGTGATGCCTTTCGGACTTAAAAATGCCGGAGCAACGTACCAAAGGATGATGAATAAGGTTCTACAACAACAAATAGGTAGGAACGTGGAAACATATGTGGATGACATGGTTGTCAAGACCAAACATGGGCACTCCCACCTCGAGGATTTGAAGGAAACATTCACCACCTTGTCAAAGTACAGGTTAATGCTTAACCCTACGAAGTGTAACTTCGGAGTAAAGACCGGCAAATTCCATGGCTTTATGATGTTAGAACGGGGTATTGAAGCGAACCCGCGCAAAGTGGAAGCCGTATTAGCACTTACCGAACCTCGATGCATCAAGGATATTCAACGCTTGAACGGGTGTATAGCCGCCTTGGGACGATTCATTTCTAAATCCGCTGAAAAGTGTATACCCTTCTTCAAAACCCTCAAAACCGCAGGAAGGATGTTTGTATGGACCGAAGAGTGTGCTAAAGCCTGGGAAGATTTGAGGAATTACCTGGCGAAGTTACCCCTGCTAAGTGCACCTGTAACGGGTGAGGTATTATATATGTACCTCTCCGTCTCACAGCTAGCGGTAGCATCGGTTTTGGTAAGAAATGCGGAGGGTAAGCAAACGCAAGTCTACTTCGTCAGTCAAATCCTGCGGGACGCCGATGTACGCTATTCACACATCGAAAAACTTGCTTTCACTTTAGTGATCAGTACTCGCAAACTTTGCGCTTATTTTGAATCCCACACCGTGGTTGTCGATACCAACCACCTGCTAAAATATGTTTTTCACAAATTAGACCAATCCGGGAGACTATTGCGGTGGTCCATTGAGCTATGCGGATATGATCTTGAGTTCAAGCTGAGAACAACAATTAAGGCACAGGCTTTATCAGACTTCTTGACCGAACTCTCCTTCACAGAGTCATCACCCCATCAGAAAATCACACCGACATCCGCGTTAGAGAACACTTGGACCATGATGGTAGACGGAGCAGTCAATTCTCAAGGGGCCAGAGTCGGTATTATATTAAAGTCACCTTCAAGACAATACGAAGAAGTCCGAAGCATAAGACTCGGTTATGTGTTATCTAACAATCAAGCCGAAGATAGCATCAGGGGAAACTCCCAATACTCTGGGAGTAATGATAGAGCTTGTCACGACTCCGGAAGTTGCCTTTCCTTTGAGACAGTCAACCAAAGCACCCACTTGGATCGACGAATTACGCGATTATATAACTTCAGACATTTTGCCCGAAGACAAGAATAAGGCTAGACAAATACGGCAATGAGCTGCCCGATACACGGTAATCAACGGTATCCTATATCGTCTTTCATTCACCAGGCCCTTACTTCATTGTATCCCGCTAAATCTCACTCAGTCCATACTAGAGGAAATGCATGAAGGCATATGTGGCGGGCATCTCGGGTTCAGACCTCTTTCAGAAAAGATCTTAAACTAGGGATTTTATTGGGTAACGTTGCGAAAAGACGCGGAGAACTTCGTCAGAAGGTGCGAAGTATGTCAGAAGTTCGGCAAGATACCTCGACTACCTTCCATACCTCAAACCCCGGTTTTGGTGGAGTGGCCTTTTGACATGTGGGGAGTTGACCTAATGGGCAAATTTCCGAAATCCAGAGGAAGCGAATACCTGGTGGTGGTCGTAGACTATTTCTCTAGATGGATAGAGGTGAAGGCCCTAGCAGCTCCCACTGAGGAAAATGTTCTAAAATTCTTGCATGACTTTGTGCTGTGCAAGTACGGAGCACCTCGCGCTATGGTAACCGACCACGGTACTCAGTTCACGGCGAAGTTCACAGCAGAATGTAATCGCCTGGGAATCAAGCACTGGAAGTCGTCAGTCGCACATCCCCAATGCAATGGTCAAGCAGAGGCATCAAACAAATTAGTGCTGACGGCGTTAAAAAAGAACCTAGAAGAAAAATCCAACAAATGGGTTGACGAACTCCCAGCAACTCTTTGGGCAGTCCAGACTTCGGCTAGGAGCCCCACGGGTGAAACACCGTATGCCTTACTATTCGAATCAGAAGCCACATCTCCAGCCGAACTCGCACTCCCATCATACAGAGTTTTCGTCTACAATACTGAAAGTAACAAGGGACAACGATGCCTAGCTTTAGATCTAATGGAAGAAAGGAGGATAGCAGCACGGTTAAAAATGAAAGTTTTTAAACAGAAAACCAAGCAATCTCATGACAACAGTCTAGCAAAAAGACCACTTTGTGTTGGCGACTGGGTGTTAAGAAAGATCGAGGGGACAACTAGGCAAATTACCGCAAATAAACTGTCACCAAACTGGGAGGGCCCCTACCTAATCAAAGACGAAGTGCGCCCAGGAACATACCATCTCATGGATCAAGAAGGGAAAAATACTACCCCATCCATGGCATGCTAATCATTTGAAGAAGTACTTCGTATAAATACTTAGGAAGTTAAAAACAATACTATATTTCAAGTCTATTAAACGCATCTTGTTGATTTTAGGATTCATCATAGCTACTTCAAGCTCACCTCGAAATTGAAATTTAGACAAGTCCATCTTACCTTCGAACTCACCTCGAAGGTGGACTTTACAGAATCTATAACTACTTCGAGCCCACCTAGAAATTGGGTAACCAAGTTTAAAAGTCCATCCTCACTTCGAGCTCACCTCAAAATTGGACTTCATAAAATCCATAATTACTTCGAGCTCACCTCGAAATTGGATTTCAAAATATTCAGTTCTTCTCACTTCGAGCTCACCTCGAAACTGGATTTCACAGAATCCATAGATACTTCGAGTTCACCTCGAAATTGGATTTTTAGCGAACAAGCCCCATTCACTTCGAATTAAACTTGGAATCGAACTCCAAATCATCCAAGGTTTATCTTGACTAAGTGGATTAAGATCACAGAAATAATTCAAGTGTTACCAGTTGATCTATTAAATTATACTTGGAAAAGTTTCAAAGGAAAACGAAGTTCTTTCATTAATCAAAAGGAAAAACTATTCTATTACAGATGGAGGGGCCTCGGACACCGGAGGGGCCTCAGACACCGGAATGGCCTCGACAGGAGCACCCTCACCTCCTAAAGTACTACCTACTACCGGAGTAGGCCCACTCTCCTCCATATCTTCAGTTTCAGGATAACTGTTGACAAAGGCTCCGCAAGAATGGCTTCAGACTCCTCTGGTTGATCGCGAAGTTTATCACAAAGCTCCATCAAGTCCGGATGCACGGGCGCAGACGGAGACCATTGCCTTCCCGCCTTCCGATCGACAGCAGCTATCTCCTCCAGTTCACTTGCGGTGAAGGGGATGAAGTCACAGCCATTCCGGAATTTGGGATTTGCATAAGACCCCTCAAACACCCTACACACCCTCTGTCATAAAAGCTACTACATCTCGTGTAGAGTTCGTTTCCGAACTCCGGAGAGGCACGATATTCAGCCACCACCTTTTTCGTGTAATCAATTGACTCGTAATAGGCCACCTTGGAGTCCGAAGCCCTGCATCTCGACTCCGCTTCTTTGAGCCGTTTGTCGAAGTCTTTCAGCTTGGCCTTCAGGTCTTCATTTGCCCTTTAAAAACTTGTTAAGTCTGAGGACTGCTTGTCCTTTTCAGCAATGACCAAGGCCACATTTTCTTCGGCAGTCCGAAGTTTCTCCTCGGCAGAGTCCAGCTCCTTGTCTTTCGCCAACAGTTGACCCTCCATATCAGTGCATTTCTTCTCTAGGCCTGCGAACTGTGCCCGAGAAGCACTCGCCGAAGCAGCCTGAAGACCGAGGTGCCCAATGTATGCACCAACCTAAAAAAATAATAAAAAGGTAATAGAAGGTTAGGATCGAAAGAGACGAGGAAAGAAGCGTACGAGCGAGGTCTACCTGGGATAAGTGGGCTCCTAAATGACCCAAAGTGTTATCTATCCCCATCGAAGCGTCACGGACGCTCTGGAACATGTCATGATCCATCATCCGATGTAGCACGACCTTCCCGAAATTCCTCCCTATTCGGTGGTCGTTCAGCTGCAAGTTTTTTAGGGGCGGAGTAGCCCGTTGAATTTCCTGGGCTAAGTCGTCCCTTTCTTTCCTGGACTCTGGAAGAATGTACCCTTCTCGTGCCTAAGGGTGAGATGAAGATCCTTGGGAGCCCCACCAAAGTGCTGCAGCACGAGCGGTAAGAGGGACCTCGTCCGACAGTTCCGAGGGATATGACGGCCGAGGAACTAAAGTCTTCTTTCTTGGAGGCTCACCCTCCCCACTGTCGCGAGTCCGCTTCGCTTGCGAGCCAGTTGTTTCCTTCCCCTTTTGGCGGTCTGTACGACTAGGAGGCGGGGAATTTTTAGTTGTCTGTGGGGTAGAGGGAGAAGCAGTGGCTTCCGACGAAGCACCCGGCGTAGCAGGAATGGACGCACGATCAACTGCCTTGGCCGGAGTCAGGCCCGCCTTTTTGAAAGTCCCACCTCGGGCAAGCCTATGCATTTCACACCTTTCCGCGAAATCCATGGGCAAATCTAAATAAGAAGAAAAAAGGCAAAGATTAGTATCGAAGTGGCAATAAGAAGAGTAAATTATTTTCAGGTCCTAAGTCTACCCTTCTCCGCAGAACAGCCTGCTTTGGTTAGATCCACGCACTTCGGACACTCATCAAGAAATACCCTCCCTGGGTGCAGTTTCCAGAACGGGTATTCGTTGCTATCCTCTAAACCCAATTCCCGCCTACGAGCATCTATCGAATGTCTGCCGACTCCGCAGAGATGACGGCTGGCATCGGCTATGAGCTCGCTGGACAGGAACACTTTAGTCTGGGTTCGAGGGTCGTCACCCAATTCACTCCGGACATAATTCAGAAATTTCATATCAGACTCTGAGTAACGAGTGCTCTTCTTAATTGGGTCCCAAGTGCGAAGTGCCTTGCACTTCGGAAAGAACGGGAAGCCTAGTATGGACTCAACGCATACCCACCGTTCTCTCCATTGGTTAACCTTGTTTGGCGGGGGTTTGAAAAGGGTAACCTGACTTGGTCGAGGTCTCAATGACAACGTTAGGTTATTAATTCTAAGGACAGTAAAAAGTATCCTAAGGATTAGCTCTGATATTTCCACTCCTAATCTTCTACACAGGATGGTCAAAGCAAAGAAATATCTAACTCCATTAGGGTGTACGTGAGCTGGCTGACACTTGACTAGATTCAAAAACTCACAAAAAGCTGGATCTAAGGGTAAAGAAAGACCAGAGGCGAAGTGATAATAGGGAATGTGGATATATGCGTCGGCCATGAGTCCGCACAACCTTACTACAAAGGGTTTAAAACGACTTAGGTCAATATCAAGAGAAGATAGACAATGGTCGAGACTAAGGGTGTTGGTTTTCAAGGCGAAGTCGCTAGATAATTGTTTCTTGGTTAACGGTAGCTCCTCTACACTATCGGAGTCCGATTCAGCTAAATTTCCAGGAGCCGGAGTAGCAACAGGGGGATCCTCAGTGGCGTCGGTTGGGGTTTGAACAGCCGGAACCCTGAAGATACCGTCGTTCATCTCCAACCATGAGGAATTTTGCTCTTGACCAGCACTCGAACTACTCGAAGCACTGGAGGTAAGACCTACTTCAACTAAAGGGCTTCATGGGCGCGACATTTTCTGACCTGAACATTAAAAACCCTATCAGTGCTAACCTACCAAAGTCCGCCCTCGATAAAAACCCCGAAAACCTAGATAAAACCTCCAGTGATACAAAAAATCTCCCATCCTTAAAATCGGTCGATTCAAAATAGAAGAACAACAACCCCAGAACAGAGCCTAACACCCATTCCTCTCCCCGAACAGAAAATACATATAAACCGAAAAAAAGAAGAAAGAAGAAGAAACCATTACCTGATTGAGAGGGTTGCAGAGGAAGACAGTTGACACAAACGAAGGTCAAGCACTTAGAGACAGGAGAAGATGGAAGACCGAGTGTTCGGAAGCAGATGGAAGCTTGAATATTCAAAAGATCAGAGAAGGTAAAAGGTATTTTTGGATTATAAGGTTGAGTATTTATAAGAGGAGAGATAAGAAGGGTAAGGGTTGAGGAAGAGTCTTGAAGACGCTTCGTAGGTAAAAACAAAATGAATGGAAAGGTCGCGTCGGGGGTCACATTCTCTCTGGGGTGTGGAAAGGCCATCATTGCGCCGACCTCAAAAAACGAAAACAGTGTCATCATGACTGACGCTTTGAAAATCTCGTCAACATTTAAACGGCACAAGTAAAAACCGAGGGAACTCTTTTCACTTCGGTAAATCTAGCGTCGCAAGCTCGCGAGAGATTGTAACCTTCTACGCCGAAATCAAAGAGAGACTCTTCCACTTCGGTGAGGGGCCACTAAGAAGTCCAAATTTATTCAATACGGATATAGAAAAGGGCAATGTGTTTTCCTGAATGAGTTCGACTTCACATCTGTGACCGACGAAGTACGAAGTCCCACTTCGCCTTCGAATAAAGAGTAACTTCCAGTATGGGACTTTTCAGAATATTCTCGTCCATAATATCTTTTAACTAAAACATTCTTTAAGAAATATCTAAACGAAATATCCCTACAATAGTGGGATATTTCGAGGTCTGACAAATATCAGACTCCTCATCACTGGGTCATTCACCTCTATAAATACTGCTCCTCAAGAGGAAGAAGGTAAGTTCAGATATTCCTACAACAGTTTCTGTTCGTTCTTGTATTTCATTCACCTGATTCTGAGTCACTGACTTGACCGTCGGAGGGTTAGCCGGAGGTCCCTCACCCTCCGATTGAACTTCTCTCTCTCTTGCAGGTCATCTCGTCCACCTTTGTCCACATAATTGACAGAGACTTACCACCACATCCACGCTTTCTCGACATTCAATATCAGACCAAATTCTGACTAATCATATATATATATATATATATATATATATATATATTTATTTATTTATATATTTCCTCTTATTTTCTTTAAAAGAAAACAAAGGAAAAATTCCTCTTGATTTCAATTTTTTCCAATTTTTTTAATTATATTTATAAATTTATTATATATTTTTAACATGTTAAAGATTATTTTAAGTTTATTAATAATTAATTTTAAAAATTTTATATATACTTTTACTGTATTCTCATAAAATAAAATTTAAATAAATAGAAAAATATTATAACATATATATATATATATATATATATATATATAATATTAATATACAGTAATTATTGTAAAATAAAAAAAAAGATTTTATTGATATTTATATAAGCAAATCTCCACTTTGAATTTTACAATTTAGTCATTGATAGTTTCTTTTGGTTTAATATTTATTAATATATTATTTTTTAAAAATAAATATATGTATTAATTACTCTAAATTAAAAAAAATTATTGACATTTATAATGTTATTTTTCGTTGCTTGCATAAATCAATCGATTAAGTAATTTATTTATATTTGACCATAATTTTATTTCTTATAGATGTTATAAAATTTGGTGAATATTTTAAAAAATAATATAAGACTTAATAATAATCGAAATCATAACCTCTCAAATTCATAAATTAAGTGATGTTACTACCAATTTAATTATATCTTTTTAATAAAAGTGTATATTTGTTTTTTAAAAAATTATCATTTTTATTTTTCTTATTTTAAAAATTTATTGTGCACAAATTAATTATATTTTTGAATAATTGTGACTATATAAGTTGTTCTTTATTACAATTATAGGTAACAAATTTATAATTTTTATTATAATTTTGTCTCAATTGAAAAAAGAAAAGAAAAAAATAACAACAACTTCGATTCATGTAGAAACACATTTTTTGATTAACAAATCTAAAATTAAATTCATCAAATCTAATTTATCTTTTTTATTTGAAAAATCAACCCTTACATTCTAATAGAATAGTAGATCTAACATTTGATAAATTTATTTAAAAATTTATATCACACATTTGACTCAAAAAATTAGTAAAATAAAAAAAAATGGTAATTTAATTTTATTTTACACTAAAAAATAGTAGATCTAACATTTATAAATTTATTTAATAGTTTTTTATTATTGATTTGACTAAAAACATCACCAAATAATAATCATACATGTACGAATGTTTTGAATAAATTCAAGCTATTTTAAATTTTTAAATGATTTCTTTTTAAAACATTTCATATATACATGAATTTTATGTTTAAAAATACAATAAATGAAAAACATATATAAGAAAAAAAGAGAACAAAATAGGATAAGGAAATAAAACATACACGAGGAGGATATGTTGGAAGAACAAGAATCTTTGTCTCCTAGTAACTGTTATTGTTTTATTTTCTTCTTCTTCTTTTTAAAAAATATATATATATTTTTAAAATGTATTTTGGCATTCAGTATGTAGGAAGAATTGATTGAAAGAAAAAAAAAACTAACTGGGAAGAATTTTTTTTATGCTTAATGTTTTTGGGGTAAATGTTTAATATTTAGAAAATATATGGGCATGTTAATAAATAACCAACAATATTTTATAATTTGTAAGAAAATTGTTTTAATTTCATTACCTTGAATCACAATAGTAGACTATATGATCCTTGCTCTCTAAGGAAAGCCCTTACACCCTATCTTCTTAACATTATCACAACGAGAGCCAAATAAGATGTATCGTGTTATATTTACAAATATCTTATAATAGTTGTGTCTTTTGCCTTCACATGGATCATGATTAAACGAGCACTCATTCTCTTTCTATCAAGCAAAAATAAACTTCTAACCTCTCAGAAACTAAGGGAGAAAAATGCTTAAGTTCGGATTTCTTTTGGTAAAAAAAAAAAGGTAGCATTTCGATTATTCATAACTTAATCCAGTCCTATGTATTGCTCATTATAATCTCATATTTCCAACAATTCTACACGAGAATTCAGATTTATTGTCAAAGATGTAAATAAATAGATTTTACATTCCATTTCAATCGTGCGACAACGAACTAATGTCCACTTTGGGTATCTCGACTGAACTCTCAATAAATGGTATTTTTCATAAAAATTATATTCTTTCTTATTTTGACAATTCTCAATATCTCAAAAAGAGTTTGAAAATTACGAAATATGGGACTATAGAAATGCATTCAATCCTTAAAAAAGAAGATTTGACTGAGTATCGAGGAGTCAAGGAATTTAGGACAAAATATCAAATAAAAATAAAACAATTTTTTTCATTCTCGAAGAATTTTATATTTTAACTGGATCTTCTTCCATAATGGTATGAAACAATAGTCTCATTGGGATAGATATACAAATCACTTTATATCTAACAAGCTCAGTAGGCGGGTTGGTCCAGGTGGAGAGAAAAAAAAAATTGAACTTACAAATTTTTTTTTGGAGATATATATTTTCTTAGAGAAATAGATGTGATATCCTAGCATAGTGGCATATTGATACCATAAAGGAGGGAAAAATAAAATTCCAAGGAATTCAATAAAAAAAATATAAATTAGATCTTTGTCCAAGGGATTACACCTAGCAAAAAAAAGGTATTTTATTTTAGTTCATTCTATCGTCACATATAAAATAACAGATAGTCTAAATTTAGCAACACTTTTCCCTTCCGATATGTTGCAAGAAAGGGATATTGTGCAACTTCAAGTTATTAATTATATGTTTTATGGAAAGGAAAAACTTATTCAAGTGATTTATAACACAACTCTTCAATTAGTTCGAATTTGTTTAGTATTGATTTGAGACCAAGTCAAAAAAAGTTTTTATGGTGAAGAAGCCCATGCTTCTTCCACGTCCATGACATAGTTGAAATAGGTATTTCATGTTACATTTACAAATTCTTATCACAGTTGTACAAAGTCCTTTCAGGAAAAGATTCATCTTATTATCACAGTTGTACAAAGTCCTTTTAGGGAAAGATTAATCTTATTTTTAATGTAACTCTAGCATACAATGAAAGTCGAATTAGGTATTTCGTGTTACATTTATAAGTTACTTATCAAAATTGTACAAAGCATTCTTGGGAAAGAGGTTAGATCTAAAATTTATAAATTTATTTAATGGTTTCTATCACAAATGGGACTCAAAAAAAAAAAAAACTAAAATATAAGAAAGTATCAATTAATTTTATTTTACACTAAAAAAAAGTAGATCTAGCATTTACTAAATTTATTTAATATTTTTTAACATTGATTTGACTCAAAAAATCATCTAATAATAACCATACATTTTGAATAAATTCAAGCTATTTAAAATTAGTTAATCAATTCGTTATAAAAATTTTCATATATACATCAATTGTATGTTCAAAAAGTATAAGAAATGAATAAAAAATGTAAGAAAAAAACGAGAACAAAATAGAATTAAAGGAAATAAAACATACACGAGGAGGAGGTGTTGGAGAAACAAGAATCCTACTAGATCTTTGCCTTCGAGTTCTAGAATCTTCACTCCTTTTTATCCTAATTTTTTCAATTTTTTTTAAAGTTTCAACTCTTTTATTTGCCAACTATTGTTGTTCTTTTCCTCTTTTTCTTCTTCTTTTTTTAATTTTTTTAAAGAAAAATATATTGACATTCAGTAAGTGGGAAGAATTGATTGAAAGAAAGAAAAAAGTGGGAAGAATTTTTTTTTGTGCTTAATGTTTAAGGGGTAAATGTTTAATATTTAGGAACTATATGAGCATGTTAATAAATATATGTTATAATCTCAAAACTTTCAAATAATATCTTATTCTTATATTTCAAATATTATAACTTTCATTTAATGAACTTTTCTACTTATGGTTGAAGTGTTATTCAACTAATACCTTAAGGTCCACATTTAATAAATAACTGAAATTTTAACTTTATTAACTCAAATTTATAACCAAAATATTTAAATTAGTTGTCCCATAAAATTTTAAATTATTTTCTCTCAAAAATTTAAAATTTCTGTATATATATTTCCTCTTATTTTCTTTTTCTTTTTTTTAAGAAGAAAAATTCAAAAGTTATTTTTTCCAAATTTTTTAGTTATATTTTATAAATTTATTATATATATTTTTTAACATATTCAAGATTATTTTAAATTTGTTAATCATTTAATTTTAAAAATTTTATATATACATCTACGGTATTCCCATAAAATGTAAAAAGAAATATAAAAAAATATTGTAACAAAAAAAAAATGGAATAGAATTAAAGGAAATTAAACCTACACAAGCATGTGATTATGGAGGGATTGGAATTCTAGTAAACGTCTATTAACTCCCACTTCTCTCCTTTTAATCCTTAGTTTTTCAATCATTCAATAATTTGATAATAAATAGCAAAGAATTTACTTCTTTCTAGAATATGAATTAAACTCTCAAACAAAATAATATTAGGAGAGTTTGCACAAAATCTATATCTAATCTCCATTTTTAATATCCATTTTCTGCTTAAATGACATTGCCTTTGTCCCTTTCTTTATATACACATATGTATTAATTGGTATGCGAAGTTTAATAATTTGTTAGACATAATTTAGCTAGTATGTTTGTGTTTTAATCCCAACAATTGCTATAAGAATGTCAAATAAGTTATTTGAGCATTTCTAATATATATTCAAAGAGAGAATAATGCAATCTCAAAAATTTCCAATCAAATATAACACACTTCTCCAAAACAATTTAAATTTAATGAAGTAAGATTCCATTTTTAAACAAAATATCACTTTTCACATGAATCACAAGATAATTAAAATCATCCCAAATATGCAATTCTTCTAAATAAATAAACATACAAATTATAAAGATATTTCCATGAAAGAACACAATTCAAACATTAATAACGAAACATATCAAAATACCTTTTTTGTTCATTAGTATCAACAACCACAATCAATAACACAACATACACAAACAAAACATAAAAACAAAAGTACTAACACACACACACACACACACACACACACACACATATATATATATATATATTGTTTGCAAGATAGATTGATAAATAGATAGATAGTGTCTTCCCATCATATAAGATTTTCATAAATATCCCAAATATTTTGGCAAGTCTTCAATGTCGCCCATATCTAGCAAATCCATTGGAAAACCCTGCAAGCAATCAGCGTACCTAGAACTACTACTCCCTCTTGCTTCTGGAACTGTAGCTACAGTAGGAGGAAGAAAAGACAGCTTTTGGTTATCACTTACTTCCAAGGCTCCATCACCTTGCACAGCCACCGACAATGATGATGATGATCTACCATCCTGTTCGAGTGCATCATCGGTTGACTTCCTCATCCCTATTGCCTGAATTTGTGCATTAATTATTAAACTAATTTTTTGCTCCAACAACTAAACACACACACACACACACACACACACACACACACACACACACACATATATATATATATATATATATATGTTTAGTTTTATGAGATGCATCAATATAATTAGATAGAAATTTGATGAAAAGCATAAGCATACAAATCTTTGTGTCTGATCATCCTTGTAAATCATCACGAAGTCTCCAATCATCAATTGGTGAGATTTAACAAATTCACCTGAAAAATCCAATAATGTTTTACAATTTGTAAGAAATTTATTTTTATTTTCATTACTTGAATCAATATAGTGGACTATATGACTCTTGCTCTCTAAGGAATACCTTTACACCTTACCTTCTTAACACTTTCACAACGAAACTCGAATTAGGTATTATGTGTTACTTATAGATTATATGCGAGAAAGCTTCTTTACTGTTGCGTATGTGGTAATGGATCTGTAGGAACTTAGCTAACTCTATTCAATGTTGCAGATGTTCCGATCTTGGAACTATGTCTTCCGACAAACCATTCATATAATTTGGATTAATCACACTATTGGTACATATTGTGCAAATAATTTTTTGAATAATTCGTATGTCATCGCTAAAAGAAGTCTTAGGACTGTGTTAGAACTTCTTTTAGCCTACAGTAGGAAATCCAATTAAATAGACATTTTTATGTATACTTCTAATCTATTTAATATAGAAAAAATCCAGTTTTGACAAAAAAAAAAATTAAAGGAGCATAAATCTTCACTTACCTGTTTTCTCAAGAACATACACTCTGTTAGTATTGTTTGGCCAAAACCTGTAATATTATATTACATTAATTAATACACAAAGTCTCATATATATATATATATATATATATATATATATATATATATATATATATTAAAAACTTAAAATTAATATTTGTTCATAATTAATTACCTATATTTAAATCTCCAAATTTTAACTTCAGTTATGTCATCCATGAGCATGAAAAAACCTTCTTTTGCTTCCAAAGGAGGCATGTATTTTTCTGCAAAGGTCTATGGAAAGGGACAAGAAGAATTAGAACTTTTCATGTTTTTTCCCCTCATTATATGTAACTGTGAACAACAAATTATGAATCAAACCTTGGGGATAACAATGCGGCCTTCATCCTTGATATCAATATATTTTAGTTTTTTTAAAAAAAGAAAAGTGAGTGTTGAACATTAATACACAAATTAAACATTAATAATTTAAAAAACCCAAAAATAAAAGGTAACAAACTCTTCACTTTAAATAATCTAAAATTAAACACTAATAATTAAAAAAAACCCAAAATAAAATATAACAAACTCTTTATTTTTATTACAATCTTGCCTCCATTGAAAAAAAAGACAACTTTGATTTATGTAAAATAAAAAAAAAATGTCAATTTTATTTTACACTATAAGATTGCATATCTAAGATATGATAAATTTATTTCACAATTTCTATCACAGATCTAGCTCAAAAAATTAGTAAAATATAAAACAATACCAATTTAATTTAATTTTACACTAAAAAATTGTAGATCTAATATTTGATAAATTTATTAAAGGATTTCTATCACAGATCTGACAAAAACAAAATTAGTAAAATATAAGAAAGTGCTAATTAATTTTATTTTACACTAAAAATAGTGGATCTAATATAATATAAATTTATTTAACGATTTTTATCACATATCTGACTCAAAAATATTATCAACAAATGATAACGGTACATGTATGATTTTTTTTTGAATAAATTTAACGTTATTTTAAATTTGTTTCATATATACATCAATTGTATGTTCAAAAAGTACAAGAAATGAATAAAAAATGTAAGAAAAAATTTCTACTGCCCACAACTAGAATTTTTCTCACACTCACTTCTTGTTTCTAACGTGAATATGTGTATTCACATATTTGCATTCACACAAACCCTACAATCTTGACCATTGATGCTTTTAATGAAAGTTCAATCTCCACCCTTGATCTTGACCCTTGATTCTTTAATGAAAGTGTAATCTCCACCATTGAACTATATCATATATATATATATATATATTTCAAAATGCTCACATGACAACACCAAAATTACCATCATTAATCATATATACCATTTCACGGAAGTATTTCACTTCATCCACTCCATGTCATTAGTAAAAATACCAATATATCACAAATGCATTAGGTTCCAATAATTACAACACAAGCATTAACCAAAAGGACTCAACAATCTCCCCCTTTGGAATTGTTGGCAACCATAACGAGAAGCTAATGACATTAACAGAAAACTAAATTAAGATTCAAAATCAAATTCAGATTCAGTGTACGGCTCCCCCTAAAGATATACTCTCCCCTTTCCATGATATTGATATTCATCCCCTATTAGTTTTTCATGTGTCATTCTCCCCCTTTGACAATAATTCCAAAAGCAAGAGTGGGAGAGAAGAGACTTACCATTTCAAAGTGAAGGAGCAGGTTGCACACCCAGGTGCATTCTATGAATCTCAAATACACCATGAGAGAGTGGTTTGGTAATCAGCCACTTGCTCATTACTAGGCACAAACTCAAGTTTTACTTCACCTTTTTCAACTTTTATATTTGATGAAATGATAACGAAGCTCAATGTGTTTGGCTTTAGATTGTTGAACTGAGTTCTTGGTAAGATCAATGGCACTCTTATTATCACAAAAGATAGAGATAGGAAGTGACACTTCATCAACTAAATTTAGTAATTGACATCTCATCCACAAAACATGAGTACAAGCTAAAGTTGCAGCAATATACTCTGCCTCAGCAGTGCTTAGTGCAATGCATTCTTGTTTCTTACTTATCCATGATACACATTTGCTGCCCAAAAAGAAAACTCCCCCTGGAGTAGATTTTCAATCATCAATATTTCTAGCCCAATCTACTTCTGTGAATGCCCTCAAAACAATACTATCTAATCTCGGATACCACAACCCAAAATCTGTTGTCCCCTTAAGATATCTTAGATTTCTTTTCACTTGAATTAGATGTGATTCCTTAGGATCAGATTGATATTTGGAGGCTTGACAAACTGAACGCATAATAACTGGTCGTGGCTGTCAAATATAGGAGACTACCAATCATGCTTCAATATCCTTTGACTCACACTTTTACCTTTCTCATCTTTACATAATTTGAAATTTACTGTCATAGGAGTACTTACTGGTTTGCAATCAAACACACCAAACTTCTTCAATATTTCCTAGGTATATTTGGTTTGTGACACAAATAAACCATCTTTCCTTTGTCAAACTTGCAACCCTAGGAAGTAAGATAACTCCCCAATCATGGACATCTCAAAATCACTTTGCATTTTTGAGGCAAAGTCTTGACAAAGGCTTAATTTGTTACCACAAAAAATGATGTCATCAACATACACTACAGTCACAAGTTGTCCATCTTTTCCATTCAGTACATATAGATTACTGTCCACACTGCCCTTCTTGAAATTCAACTTCTTCAAATAAGCATCCAGTCTTGAATACCATGCTCTAGGTGCTTGTTTCAATCCATAAAGTGCTTTCTTTAAATGACACACCTTGTTATCATCATTTCCAAGTACAAAATCATCAGGTTGCTCTATGTAGACTTCTTCATTCAAGTTACCATTCAAAAATGCTGATTTGACATCCATTTGAAAAATAGTGTAATCTCTGGAAATTGCAACAACAAGAAAGATTCTGATCGCTTCCAATCTAGCCACTGGGGAAAAAGTTTCATCTACATCAATTCCTTCAATTTGTGAGTACCCCTTGCATACTAACCTTGCTTTATTTTGAACAACTTTTCCATCCTCATTTAACTTGTTTATGAAAACCCACTTGGTACCAATGATGTTTTTGTTAGATGGCCTCTCTACCGATTCCCAAATGTTATTCTTTTCAATATGATCCAACTCTTCATTCATAGCATCTATCCATGCTGCATCATTTTGAGCATCCTCAACAGTGAGTGGCTCTATTTGTGAAATTAAGGAAGTTGCACACATATTCTGCAATTGCCTTAGTGTTCTCACTGGTGCTTTGGGATCTCCAATAATGTTAAAATCACCAATTTCACACCATTTGGAGTTTGCCAACTGTTCACTAGTCCAATTGTTTTTGTTGGAGTTCTTTGTGCTTCTCATATTTTGAGAAAGTGACTCATCACTACTAATTTCAGAATCTTCAACAACTTGCTCACTTTTGTTTTCTTCTTCTTCTTCATCAAGTTCCATGTCACTATATCATTGACATCAAATTTCTTCAAGTATTCACTTACTTTTGAAGCATTAGGTTCTTCCACAACTTTCACATCACAACTTTCAATAACTTTTTGAAGCCTTTTATTGTAGACACGATATGTTTTACTTTTACTAGAATAGCCAAGAAAGATACCTTCATCAGCTCTAAGCTTGATCTTTGTTCTTGATAAAACACTTGCTGCCAAAACTCTAGAATACTTTACATTTGGCTTTCTTCCATACCAAAGCTCAAAAGGTGTCTTCATGGAGTGTGGTCTCAATAGTGCTCTGTTTTGCACATGTACAGCTGCAATGGTTGTCTCTTTCCAGAATTTGTGTAAGATTTTATTTTCAATCATCATTGAACGAGCTATTTCTACTACTATTCTATTTTTCCTTTCTACCACTCCATTCTGTTGAGGAGTTTGAACACTTGAAACTTGATGTTTAACACCATGCTTCTCAAGATAGGCTTCAAACTCATGTGAGGTAAACTCCTTGCCATTATCAATTCTTAACACCTTGATCTTTTTGTCATGCTGATTTTGTGTTAATCTCAAGTACCTTTTGAAATAGCCAAGAGCTTCATTCTTGTGTTTAACGTGCATGATGCACATCATTCTAGTGAAGTCATCTACAAACAATATGAAAAACGTTTCTCCATTTGTGCCCTTATGTCTCATTGGACCACAAATATCTGAATGAATTAAATCAAGTACTCCTTTTGAATTGTGCTCTTTCATGTTGTGAGAAATGTTGGCCATTTTTCCTTTCTGACATGTAGAGTAAATTGAATCTTTGTCTCTCTTTAATTCAAGCAAATTTCTAACAGCTTTGTTCTTCACAAGTTCTCTCATGCTTTTCTGATTGATGTGTCCCAATCTCTTGTGTCACAGTGTATTTTCATCTGAACTAGACAACAAGCAAGTATTTTCTTTCTCATCAATGAGATACAAGTCCTTCTTGTTCCTTGGTCCTTTTGCAACAATCTCACCATTCTTGGAACTCTTCACAATGTAGTCTTGTTGTGTAAATAATACTTCATGTCCACAATCACAAAGTTGATTCACACTCATCAAATTGTACTTAATTCCATCAACAAATAAAACTTCTTTAGAACATAGCTTTTCACTTCCAAAAGTAGCTTCACCCAAGCCTTTAATCTTTAGACAACTTTTATCAGTAAATTTCACAAAGCCTTTATCAACATCTTGAGTGTTCTTCAAAAGCTTTTTATCTCCTGTCATATGAGAAGTGCAACCAGTATCCATGACCCATGATGCTCCTTTTGTTTTGGTCTTCAAAGCAATTTCTACAATATTTGCTTGTTCAGTCCTTTCCACTTTTCTTTACACTTTCTTTCCCTTAAAATATCCTCTCCTTTCTTGATTATTCAGATTGACTTGTCTTGGAATTTGGTTGGGCAGAATGGTCATGCATTCTACAGCACAATGACCTATCAAGTTGCATCTTTCACACTTAATAACATTTTCATCCAAAATTTGGAAACTGCTGTTCAAAGGACAAGAAAATGATGTAGCAGATTTCATTCTTCTCATGTGTGGGTGAATCCTTCGTGTAGTAAAAGATCTTGAATCTTATTTTACATGCTGAAAAAATTGATTTCCCCATCTTCCTCTGTTTTGATAATTATACCCAAACCAATTACCAAACTGCCTCAAAAATGGATATGAACCAACCTCTGATCTGTTCTTGTTTCTACAAACAATTGCTCGATGTCCATATTGACCACAACTGAAACAATACCCATTGAACCTCATAAAACTGACATGTCTTCCAAACTAAAATTTAAGAGCCTGATTTCCATTAATTTTTTGTTGTACCTCTCTATTTTCTTCCTTTGTAGTATTGGAATCACATATATCAAATGTTGGATGAACCACTTTTGTCTTCCCACTGTTTTCATCCATTAATGGTATGATGTTTTCTTTAAACCCCAAACCTTGTTTTCCCATTGAATGTGGCCTTTGCATTTCAATTCACTTATTTAGCTTCATTGAACACTCATTTCTAACTTCATCATTTGACATATTAGAACTTTCTCCACAAGGTGAAACAAATGATGTTTCCAAAAATGTTTTCATTTTGTTCTTTGCTTTCTGTTCAAGAGTTTCCACTTGTTTTGCTTTTGCAACCAATTCAATGGCCATGTCATCATTGATCATCACTTGTTCTTCAAGTTTGAAAGTTAGCTCTTCAACTTTCTCTAGCAAGATCTTGTTTTCTTGTTCAAGCATTTGCCTTAGAGTAAGTTTTCTCCTTACTCCTCGAATCAAACCTCTTTTCAGCTCTCTTAAAAGAATGGTCATCATTTTCATCTTCAATTTTCTTAAGGCACTTAAATGCAAAGTGTCCTATGCCACCACAATTGAAACACTTCAAAGGTAGTTTTCCTTTGTATTTTCCTCTTTTACATTTAAAGTTTCTTGAGATAAAATCCATTGCTCTTTCAAACTCATCATCATCATCAACATCAGGATCATTCTCTTTAATTTTAAGAGACTTCATAGTCTTGAAAGCAGCCTCTTTTGGTGACTTGGTTGTTTGTTCTCTTTTGCTATTTGTTCTCATTTCATATGCAATGAGAGTACTTTGTAGATAATCCATGGACACAAAATCAAGGTCTCTTTCTTCAATTGCTGAAACTTTAGCATCATATCTATCAGGAAGTGATCTCAAAATCTTCTTCACAACTGTAGAGTCCTCAACCTTCTATCCAAGTCCAGTCATGGAACTTACAATGTCAATAACACTGTTAAAATATTCTTCAATGTTCTCATCATTTGACATACTTAGAGCCTCAAACTTACTTCTGTAAATTTGCAGTTTAGCTTCCTTTATCTTTGAGTCTCCTTCATAAATATTCCTCAGCTTTTCCCATATATCATGTGTTGTCTTGCAATTTATAACTTTGGCAAGCTCTTTTTGAGTCAAGGCAGCATATAAGGCCATTGCCTTCCCATCAAGCTCAAGATTTTTAATATCAGCTGCTGCCATAGAACCATCTTCTTCAACTTTTATATAGCCATCTTTAACAAATTTTTGAACAGCAAGACCCATGGATAGAAGATATGCATTCATTCTTGCTTTCCAACGCTAAAAATTCTGACCATCAAAGATGGGAACTCCTTTGCTGTTTACCACACTTGAATCCATACTCCAATAGAGAGAATTTGCACAATAAACACTCAAATAATGTTGTTCAAATTCAGGACAAATAGCAGCAATATAATATCAACAATTGCTTCAAGAACAATGAGAATAAACCAGCTAGCAGTCAAGATAAATCTCAGCATGCACATGATAGGTGTTTAAACCAAATCACAATCAAACCAAGCTCGAATACCAATTGTTATGCCCAAGGAATGCACTGAGAGGGGGGTGAATCAGTGCTTAACTCTTTTCAAAAATTCAGCACACTGATTTTGTAGATTTTAGCAACCCAAAAAAGATTAATACCAAATTTCAACAACACAAGCAATTATTTGTGTGTAATTCAACTATTGTGATCCATTTCTTGAGAGATGTCCTTTTAGTTCATATATCAATGTTAACACACACACTTGCATAAAAGTGAAGAGACAATCAATTTATGTGGTTCACCACCAACAAGGTAGGCTACATCCAAGGTGATAGGGTTCACTACCCTTTCACTTCAACTTCACTAGTTACTTGTTTATCACAATGCTCTCCACTAGAGCTACAAAGAAGGCTCACTTCCTTACTCACACAATCACAATTTCTTAAGATAAAGAGTAGAATCACTTCCTACTCTACCCAATAGAAAAGATGCCTTCCCTATCACTTAGGTTAGGCAAATACAAAACATACCCCAAAGATATGACCAAAATTAATGTCCAACATGATATTTCAAACTAAGTCAAGAGACCCATAGCTTCCTTACATGGTATAATACATCAAAGAAAAATGAGGAATGATATGTCACCTCCAAGTTGATGAATAAACTTTCTTTGATGTATTCTCCAAAATTGTTCTTCAAAAACTTTAAAAATGAGTGATAAGAATAGACCTTCTCTCCATGAAAGTAAGATTTGAGAGGATTGTCTATTTGGTACTCTTGCTTGCTAATTACTTATGTGCTATGTGTGGGTGGGATCACCAACTCATCAAAATTATTGATGAAAGATTGATTAACTGCATGATAAAATGAATGATAGGGTTAAAGGATAGTTGCTATTAAGCCGTTACCAGTTCCTTGGGATTACGATAATAATAAATTAAAATCGTAGGTACTTTCCAAATAGCTAGCTACACAATAGGTACTCTACCTTAGGTTCTGATTGATTAAGTAACAACCATTATTGCTAAAACTGAAAATGAGTAAAAGTCAATCCTTAATTATTCATAATCAACATAGGTAAATAAATCCTATCTTTTAGTATGTCTAATCAGAACACACCATTATATTTACAAATTACTTATAATAGTTGTTCCCTTTCCTTTCACAAGGATCAAGATCAAACGAGCAGAGATTCTCTTTCTATCAGACAAAGATATACTTGTAACCTCTCAATAACTAAGAAAGAAAAATGCTTGAGTTGAGATATTTTTTTGTAAAAGGAAAAGGTAGCATTCCTGATTGATCAAAACTTAATCCAATCATATGTATTGCTCATTGTAATCTCATATATCCGACCATTCTATGCAAAAATTCAAATTTATTGTCAAAGATGTGAATAAATAGGTTTTACATTCCACTCCAATCGTGTGAAAACGAACTAATGTCCCTTCTGAGTATCTTGACTGAACTCCCAATAAATGGTATTTTTCATAGAAATTGTATTCTTTCTTATTTCGACGATCCTCAGTATCGGAAAAAGAGTTCAAAAATTACTAAATATGGGATGATAGAAATGCATACAATCCTTAAAAAAAGAAGATTTGATTTAGTATTAAGGAGTCAAGGAATTTAGGCCAAAATACCAAATGAAAGTAGAACAATTTTTTTCTTTCCCGAGGAAGTTTATCTTACCTGGATCTTCTTTCATAATGGTATGAAATAATAGTCTTATTAGGATAGATATACAAATCACTTTATAATCTAACAAGCTAGGTAGGCGAGTTGGTCTAGGTGGAGAGAAACAAAAATTGAACTTACAAATATTTTTTCCTGGAGAGATGCATTTTCCTAGAGAAATTGATATGATATCTTGACATAGTGGCGTTTTGATACCACATGGGATGGGAAAAGAAAAATCCAAGGAATTTATAAAGAAAAAAAAATTAGATCTTCCTCCAACGAATTACACTTAGAAAAAAAAGCATTGTGTTTTAGTTCATCCTGTCGTCACATATGAAATAACAATTGTCTAAATTTATCAACACTTTTCCCTCTTGATATGCGGCAAGAAAGGGATATTGTGCAACTTCAAGTTTTTAATCATATGTTTTATAAAAAGAAACAACTGATTTTGAGGGATTTATGACACAACTCTTCAATTAGTTTGGACTTGTTTAGTATTGAATTGAGACCAAATAAAAAAAACGTTTTTTGATAAATAAGCACATGCTTATTTTGTTGAAATAACACCTTATTACTTACATGCTCAAGACAAGAGTCAATTTAGGCATTTTCTATAACATTTTACAAGTTATTTACTACAATTGTATAAACTGTTGTTGGGAAAAGATTCACCTTATTTCATACACACCTATGACAAGAGTTGAAATAGGCATTTTATGTAACACTTATAAGTTACTTATCACCGTCGTACAAAGAGCTTTCAGGGAAAGATTCATCTTATTTTTAAGATAACTCTAGCTTATGACGAAAGTCAATTTAGGTAGTTTGTGTTACATTTATAAGTTATTTACCACAATTGTACAAAGCATTCCCGAGGAAGAGGTTCGCCTTATTTGTTACATAAATCTATCTTATGACCAGAGTTGAACGTCCATGAATGAAAATTTATAGATCGAACTACCGAATCAGAAAAATTGGGTGCTATCATATAGCTTTGTATCAGCTAAGTTAATTAGTTGGAGATAAGAGGACACGAACCGCTGACATCCATAAAGGAATCCTTAATCATAATTTCCAATATGAATACTGCGTCCAACGCGAAACTTGTGATTGGTAGTAAAACACTTATTCGCTTGTTGAGACCTAATTCTATCTTCATAGATTTCTCGAGATATTTTCTTACAAAGTTTTGTTATAGCATCTATAACTGCTTCCGTTGAAATTTGTGTTATATTTATATATTATTTACCACAATTGTACAAAGTGCTCTTAGAAGAAGATTTGTCTTATTTTTTTACTTAACTCTAACTTACAAAAAGAGTTGAATTTGATATTTTTTTAAAGTACTTTCGAGAGAGTGCTTCATCATATTTTGTGCATGTGCCACTTTTCGCGGCGATTTGGAGAAAGTTGCAATCAATATGGTTGCAACATCCATCAAAAAAAGATTTTTTGCTTAAGAAATTTAAAATTAAATTCATCACATCTAATTTATCATTTTCTTTTGAAAAATCAACCCTTCTGTTCTCATAAAATAGTAGATCTAATATTTGATAAAAAATTTTAACGATTTTTATAACTGATTAGACTAAATTTTTTTAGTAAAGTATAAAAAAATACCTATTTTATTTTATTTTACACTAAACAATTATAGATGTAACATATGATAAATTTATTTAACTATTTCTATTGACTCAAAAAATTAGTAATGTATAAAAAAATTTCAATTTAATTTAATTTTACACTAAAAATTTGTAGATCTAACATAAGATAAATCTATTTAGAGATTTCTATCACATATCGGACTTAAAAAATTAGTAAAATATAAGAAAGTGCCATTTAATTTTATTTTACACTAAAAATTTGTAGATCTAACATAAGATAAATCTATTTAGAGATTTCTATCACATATCGGACTTAAAAAATTAGTAAAATATAAGAAAGTGTCATTTAATTTTATTTTACACAAAAAAAAGTAGATCTAACATTTAATAAATTTACTTAGTATTTATTTATCATTGATTTGACTCAAAACATTATCAACAAATTATAACGGTACATAAATGAATTTTTTAACAAATTCAATCTTATTTTAAATTGTTTAGTCATTTCATTTTAAAATTTTCATATATACATCAATTATATGTTCAAAAAATACAAGTAATTATAGTTAATAAAAAATGTAAGAAAAAACGAGAACATAATAAAATTGAAGGAAATAAAACTTATACGAGGAGGAGGTGTTGGGGAACAGGAATCGTAATAGATATGTGTCTCCTTGTTCTAGGCTCTTCTCTTCTTTTCACCTTAAGTTTTTCAAGTTTTTTTTAAAATATTCTTTTATCAATATTTATATAAATGTTAATTGGTGATTTGTAACATAATAATATTTTTTATTTTAATGGAATCATAATTTTTTTTATTCGATATTTGTAAATATATAGTAATTATTGTAAACTAAAATTGATTTTTATTTATATTTCAAGTTCTTATAATTTAATTAAAACTATTAAAAATATTAAAAATGCAAGAAATTAAACAAACCATTCATATATTTCAAAGTTTAAAAAGTTTTTGAAATTTACACTACTCATTTGCAAATATAAGAATATATGTATTTCAGTCTAAGAATAGGTGGCTTCTCTTTCTTTTCTTTTTTTTTATTCAATAATTATAAAATATATAAAAATAAAAAAATGACCTTTCATCTTTTAAGGTTATTTTAATTTAGATAACATTATTTTGAAATTTGATTCAAATTAGGAAGAAAAATTTAAGTAAAAAATATTTAAAATAATTTATTTGGACAATATTTAAATTATTTATTATTATGTAATTTTAATATAATTTCCCTCTTAATATTTAAAATTTGAAAACAAAAATTTTGAATTTTTTATTTTCGCGCTTAATTTGGAGTGTAATTTAATTAATACTTTAAGGTCCACATTTAATAAATAATTAAGATTTTTATTTTTATTAGCTCAAATTTATAACCACAATATTTAAATTTTTATGTCCCATTAAATTTTAAATTATTTTCTCTCAATGGTTTAAAATTTGTATATATTTTATATATATTTCCTCTTATTTTCTTTTCGTTTTTAAAAAAAGGAAAATTTCCTCTTTATTTTAAAATTTATTTCCAAATTTTTTCAAATATATTTTATAAATTTATTACATTTTTTTAAGGTGTTGATGATTATTTAAAAAATTTTAATCATTCAATTTTAAAAATTTTGTATATAAACATATCATATTCTTATGAAATGTAAGTAATCATAGTTTAAAAGAAAATAAAAAAATATTGTAAGAAAAAAAAAATTAGATAGAATTAAGGAGAAGGTGGTTTTGAAAGGATTGCAATTCTAGTAAACATCTTTAAATATTTTATTTTTGTTTATATTTTCTGCAAAGATACTACTTAAATGAGACGGAGTACACATGAAATATGTGTGCAATAATACTTCCAAATATGTGTAAGTTGTCATTATTTATTATTGTATTTATGCAAAGATACTACCTAAATGAAATGGGACACACATAAAAGGTGTGTGATAATGCTTAAAAATATATGCACACATTATTATTTTTTTATTGTATTTTTTGTAACGATCCTACAAGTACGGGACATATAAAATATGTGATTTCTATTAGTGCTTAAAAATGTGTTCATATGTTATTTGTTATTCTTGTATTTATTCTAAGGATTCTATTTAAATAAAATAGGACACACATGGAATATGTGTGTCATAGAGTTTAAAATGTGTGCATATATTGTCATTTATTATTATTGTATTTATTGCAATGACTTTATCTCAACCGGGACACACATAAAATACGTGTATCCTAGTACTTAAAAATGCGTGCATATATTATCATTTATTATTATTGTATTTATTGCGAGAATTCTATCTCAATAGAATAGAACACACATGAAATACGAGTGCTCTAATACTTAAAAATGTGTGCATGTGATATTATTTATTATTATTATATTTATTGTAAAGATTCTAGTTAAATAAAATGGGACATACATATACGTGTTCTATATTGCAAGGACACTACCTAAACACATGTAATTGTTTTATCATTTTATTTTAAAAATCAACACTTTTGTTCTCAAAAAATACTACTCACTAATTCATTACTTAGAAAAATTAGAAAAATAAATTCATTTCTAAATGAATTCTAGAAAACTAATAAAAATATAAGAAAGTGTCAATTTAATTTTATTATACACTATAAAATATTAGATCTAACATTTGATAGATTTATTTAATGATTTATATCACTAATTTACAAAATAAATTAGTAAAATTTATTTAATGATTTGTATCATTGATTTGACTTTAAAAATTAGGAAAATATAAGAAAGTGTCTTCTAAAAAAATGTCAATTTTATTTTATTTAACACACAAAAAAAAAATAAATAAATAAAATCTAACATTTGATAAATCTATTTAATAATTTCTATCACAAATTTGATTCAAAAATTAGTACAATATAAGAAAGTGTCAATTTAATTTTACTTGACACTAAAAAATAGTAGATCTAACATTTGATAAATTTATTTCATATTTTTTATCATTAATTTTTTAATCAGTTAATTTTAAAAAATTTTAAAAAATCATTTAATCATTTAATTTTGTATAAATTTTGTAAAAAAATATGTTTATAAAAGGTAAGCAATAACAATTTAAAAGAAAAGAATAAAACATGTAAAAAAAAAATACTTTGGCTCTTCTCTTTGCTTTTTCTTTTTTTTGAAAAAGAAATGCATTCGTGTCATTGGAATTCTTTTTGTGCTTAATATATATTATATATATTTGTTATGTTAATTGAAATTCTTGTGCAACTTTCGTCTTTACTATATTTCGAATTCATGATCTTTCATTCATCTCAAATTCAAGCTTTTAGTCATAAGAGGGTACATAACATACAAGCAATGCCTTCTTGACTTTTATGCTTAATATTTTTTAAAAATATATGTTATAATTATTACAACTAAAATATTATTTTATCAATATTTTTATAAATGTGTATCATGTACATTGGTGATTTGGAAAGATTAAATATTTCGTCTCTATCCGAGAAAAGCCTTCTTGACGAATATTTGTTTATTTTAATGCAACCATAAATTTTTTTCTTTTTCATTCAATATTTGTAGAATATATTATTTTCTCTAATAATGTATGTAATAATTATTATAATTTAAAATAAATTTTTATTGATATTTACACAATTATAAATATCAACAAATTAAGTAAATTATTATATTTCAAAGTTAAAAAAAGTTTTAGATTTTATAGTATTTTTTTTAGATCAAATATAAATCAGATTATAATAGATGCAACCAATCCACATGTAAACAATCCGTTACATGATGATGTGATGTAAACATCCAAACAACCTTTTGATCTAACGAACTCCCAATTCTCTCTAGCCTGTGTGCAACCACATTTCCTTCCCTATAACAAAAAGTAATTTTATCCATAGGAATAGAAAGCAACATTTCCTTGAGCCTTGCTATGATACCTCCCAACACTAACAGATTTAGTTCTGAAGACAAGAGCTGAGTAGTCACCCGCCGGCAGTCCGAAGTAATAACAATTGGTTGATGCCTGAATTCAGATATGACTATAATACTTTCCCATACAACAATCCTTTCCGCGTGCTCTGCAAAGAACATCTGGTATAAAGGATCTATCCCTCAACACAAATCCATAGCTTGACTTAGTAATGCAATAGGAGGCATCAACATTTAACATTAACCATCCTTCATCTGGTGGTAACCATCTAGATGGATGATCCACAATACGTCAAGAAGGAGCCCCCATTGCTCTGCCAATATCTTGGAATGACTTAAGATAAGTTAAAGCAGTATCGATCAACTCTTTCTCATGCGCCAGTTTCCCTCTAAAAAGTAATGCATTTCTTGCCTTCCATATAAACCAAAGGCACATCATAAATTGACAAAGAGTTTCTAGAATCTAGATTTAATATTTTAATATTTTAATATTTTAATATTTTAATATTTTAATTTACATAATTTTTATATTGATAGATTATTTCTCAGAGAGTGATACTTGACACCATAGTAGCCAAGTGATAGTTGGTGGGAGTATTTTAGATTACATTTTCTTAGGTTAATTTGAGGTTAAACATGTCTTGATTATCATTTCAAGAGAAGAATTAAATACAATCGTTTTAAAAATTTATAAATTGTTCCCAAGGAAGTTAGGATTCCTCTACTAAAAATGGACTTAGAGAAAACTACAGTTTAGATTCCAACAATAAAGATAGGAAAGAGATCTAATCTAGAAAGTAAGTAAATAAATCAAGTTAAAGGAAAGCAATAAAATAAAGCAATAGATGAAAAACAATTTTAGGACCTTTAATAAATCAAACAAGCACACATAACTATTGAGAGATTCTTAGCATAATAAACTCTCATTAATTGAGAGTCTCCAAGCTTAGGTCTAAGGCATAGATATCCAACCTCAAGGTTGTATTGACCTCTACCCTTAGAGCTCACTAAATTACCCTCATAGGGATATGGTAGCCCATATAAAAATTTCTAAGGAAGTTCACATCTATTAAGATGGAATCCTTTATACACATAGATGTAAAAAATCAAAGAACAATTGATATAGATTAACATGAAAATACTCAAACATGAAACATCAAAGAGTTCTCAACAATTATTTCTAAAATAATGTATCACAAGAAGAGATCCTAAATGAGAATTAATGTTGAAACACATACATACAAGATCAAAAGAAAATCAAAGAGGTAAGAGATGTGTGCAAGTAAAACTAGGACTCTTTGAAATCTCCAAGCTCTTGTATATGTTCATCTTCCACTTTTTGTTCAACACATCAACACACTCCTCCAAGGGAAATTAGCTCCTTGAACTCCGTACGGTCGTGGACTATACAACTCACTAATCTTTAGGAGGAGGTTTGATATTGATTACCAACCTCACTTCAAGAACTTGAATGTTAAAACCTCTTGGTGTATGAGTGTCAAACACTCAAATTCTCAAGAGAAGATTGGACTCTCACTCTCAACTTGAAGCACTCCCTAAACTCTTTCTTGGTGTATGAACAAGAATTTAAAGAGAAATAGAAGAAGAGAATGGCTATGAAAGCAAAATTTATCTTGTATTGAGAAAATTTCAAAGTACAAAGAATACAATGAAACAAAACCTATAATTCTCTCTATGATTTGTGGTTCTACACATATTACATATGTGGAAAAATTTCACTATTTATAGATACAAAATGTGGGGGTAAATTAGGAAATTCACAAATAAAAAAAAATCTGATGATGAGATCTTGACGGCCGTCAACAGATCGTTCTTGACGGCCGTCAAGAACAAACGGGTGTCAAGACGCGACCTGTAAAATATCTTCAGATTTTGTAATTAAGTCCTTAATTTTGTAATTGCTCGCATTTTTGCCCCAAAAACTTTTTGAAATCAATTTAATCAAAGAATTAGTAAAATTAAACCAAAATTGATTATTTATCAATAATTAAGCACAAATTGTCACAAAAATACCTAAATATTTTAGTGTTATCAAATACCCCACACTTAGACTTTTGCTTGTCCCCAAGCAAATAACAAGTACAGAAGAAAAGAAAGAACAATCAACACAAAAATATTTTTGAGAAACAATTAAATAAAAAAGTGACAAGTTGTTTTTTTAAATCTCTAACTCTCTCAAACTATCCAAATTACTCCTCAAGATTTTCTCCCTCAATCCTCGGAAATTAATAATCGTCCCCTAGTGCCTCACTTGACTATTCTCACACAACTCCGAAGATGTGACTCACAAATTTCTAAATCCATCCAAGACTCGCGAAGGTCATATAATTTCCCTAAATGTGTGTGTGTCTACTCATAGTTCATCACTCAACCTACAAATTTCCTCTCAAAACAGTCCAATAGTCAATAAATTCGATCAATTCTATAAATCGCAACAATCGTTCCTAAACACTTTTTCAGAGCTAAAGAACAGATGACCACTTCTTATTGTTTTTGTTTTTTTTTCGTACGATTGATTACATTCACGTACACATGTCAACCTCAACTACTCATGTAGCGAATCTCACTCAAATGACTCTCAAATCTCAAGGAATCTCACTTATGAAATACCCTTTTATTGATTGATTTTATTAACAGTGGTCACCGACCTTCAAACTCCTATAAGCACGTTGGACAATCATCCCAAAAAGAAACGAAAGATCAGAACACCAACACTTGAGAAAGTCCAAGAGTCCATCCATCGATCAAACAATTTAGTACAAGTAGTGTGCTCAAATATTGTTAGGAATTTCCTATAATAGTGCCCGTCTCAGATTTCAATAGTCTGATTGAGTTTATATCAAAAGAATCATGCAATAGCAGTCATTACTATCATTGGCGGGACAAACGTCAAAATCTAAGAAATCAAGAAAAATTATCTGTTTGGAATAAAACGAACAAGTTCGAAAAAGTTTTGAATTTTTTTTAGAAGTTTTGAAAAATTTGGGCAAAAATTGATCATCATGAGAATGAAAAGTACTAAGATAAATCTCCACCCCACACTTAAGATTTACAATGTCCTCATTGTGGAAATACCCCACACTTAAATAAAAATAAAGGTAAAAAAAGAGAAGAGAGAAAGTAAGGCAAATAAATAATAAATAATAAATATGCAAAATAAATAATAAAGACATAAATACAATAAATATGCCAAATAAATAAAAATAAATAAAACAAATAAAGAATAGATTGAAATAAATTGGCCACATAATTAAAATGAATAGGCAACATAAAAAAAAATAAAATAAATAGGCCAAATAAATAATAAAGAAAGTAAATTAAAATAAATATGCAACATAAATAATAAAGAGAATAAAATAGAATAAATAGGCCACATAATTAATAAAAATAAAAATTAGAATAAATAGGCCAAATAAATAATAAAAATAAAAATAAAAATAAATATGAAACATACATAATAAATAGAATAAAATAGAATAAATAGGCCACATAAATAATAAAAAGATGAGTTAGAATAATTTTAAGGATGTGGACGAGCGTGGCGAAGAGGGAGTGGCTGCTCTTCCGGTACATCAAAGTCTGGTACTTGTGGCTTCTCAATAGGTATATCTTGTACAACATAGTGGTTGCTAACTCGTCGGAGCATATGCATGTTTCGGAGAATCGTTTGATTTCAAGGAATCGTGGAAGCACTACACTGACGCACCATGGATGTATCAAATCTAAAAATATCTCACAACTCGTGTAATAAAAGCTCTGAGATCAAACTCTTCTTCCTTGTCGAGGAAGCGTAGTCTCGTGCTTGGCGAGCAAAAATATAAGTCAAGTCAATAGAAATGCCTCGATAAAGATGTGAAAGAATTCCGACATTCGTAGCTGTGATGACAGACTGACTATCGAATCTCCCCGTGATAGTATACGTAATGATAGCATGAAGATAACGTAATACAGGAAGAAGACCGGTACCTTTAGCTTTAAACTGAATGAACAACGTGTTGTCTCGAGAGATGTGCATCCAATATACGAAGACATCCTCCGTAAAGTCAAAGATAGCAGTAGCATAGACATTGGTGGTTTGCTCCTCAACCGTCCAAAGTCCGAGTGCAATACCAAGTTCTTGCATTGTGAGACGTCGCATCACTCCACCAAGTTGGAACATAACATCGTTCCCAAGAAATTCAAAAGATGCATAAAAATCAGTAATGAGTTCTTCATAACATGGCTCACCGATGTTAAAAACTCACTGATATGGTGGTGTAGATAGCATTCACTCAATCTCATCCGCAAAACCCAGCAAACGAGTAGATTCTAAGTGAATCCGACGACCATGAAGGATAGTACAACCTAAAAGAGTATAAGCACGACCGCCAAAATCGGGATGATCTGGGAAAGAAAGGAAAGGATGGCTAGACATCTCGATGATGGATTATTATCAGGCCATTTCTAAAGAGTTAAATGAAGAAACAAGCTAGAAATTGCAAGAATTATGGGTAGAAATGAAGAAAATAGAGATTGATTTGTGAAAATTTGGTTGAAAGTTGGAAGATTTATAGCCACTGTCGGGTCTTGACGGCCGTCAAGATCGTATCCGTTACGATCTTAATGGTCGGGAGGTCAAGAATGCGTTCTTGATGGGCGTCAAGGTAGTCATTACAATTTTTGAATTCAAATTTTGACGGGCGTCAAGCTCTTAGAATTTGTTTTTTGAAAAAATCAAAATTCTTTTATTCTGAAAAAATAAAGAAAAAGGATTTTAAACAAAAATTTAATTTCGAATTTCTTCGAGAGTAAATTTGAATTTCTCGGTAAACAACCGAGAATGTTGAGGATCAACATTATTGAATTAAATTCGATTTTTTTCGAAATAAAGAATAGAAAATTCGAATATCATCGAATCTAGGAAATGTTCCAGAAAATAAAACTTCCTTAACTGAAAAGCTCGAGAATTTATTTCAGGGCTCCAAACAGCCCAAACTCAACCGAGTATCAGATTCTAAGCATAATTCTAAGGTAGTACTTCAACGACGAAACAAATTTATTCAAGAAGGAAATAAAAATAAGAAATAAGTAAATTGATACCGTGTACTTGAAGCGCTTGATGAAGATTCTGTTCCTGATAGAATAATTTCATTAGAAATATCAAGAATTTAAAGAACAAGTAATTCCTTCATCATTAACCCTTAACGTAATACTATACTTGGAAACATCAATAATTGCCTGGGAATTTGTTAGAAATGGTCTTCCTAGGATAATAGGTATAGAACTATCTCCAATCATGTCCATAACAACAAAGTCAACAGGGAATACAAATTTTCCTATCTTAATGAGCAAATTTTCTAAAACTCCCTTTGGTAATTTGATAGTTCTATCAGCAAGTTGAATACACATCCTAATGGGTTTCACTTTATATACACCTAATTTTTCAAAAATATTAAATCGCATCAAATTAATACTGGCTCCTAAATCGGCTAAGACATTAATATTTGAAAAGGGGCCAAAGGTGCATGGTAGTGTGAATGAACCGGGATCATGCTTCTTAGGGGGTAGTTTATTTGAAACAAAAGTAGAACAAACTTCACTCAATACTACTTTATCTAAATCTAGCTTTATTTTATTCCCTATAACATGATGTAAAAATTTAGCATACTTAGGCATAGAGATGATTTCAAAAAAAGCTAATTCAATGTGAGTCTTCTTCAAAATATTAAGGAAATTATAGAAGTCTTCTTTTTCTTTTGGTACTTTTAAATGCTCGGGAAAAGGAATCTTAAGCTTTGGTGCTGACGAGCTCGGAGGTATCTTTTGATGATTTTTTCTGATTTAGCTAATTCTTCTGATTTATCTTTTTTTCTTCTCTAGTTGCTATTCCGGCATCTTCATCTTCCTGCAACAGAGTACTAGGATTAGTAGCTTTAGGAATTGAAGGTTCGAGAATTTTACCAGAGCAAAGAGTTATGTTCTTGCATTTTTTATTGTTTTGTTCGGCTGTGCTGGGTAAGGTTCCTGGTGCTCTTTCCGTGAGGTGCTTCGAGATTTATCCTATCTGCCTCTCCATGTTCTGTAACGAGACTTGTTGATTTTTCACTGACATTTCGATTTTCTTTAAGCATGTCTAGTGCTGCTTCATTCGTTCTTCATTCGAGTCTTGTATCTTCTTATTTGACTCAAGCATTTCTCTTTGTGACTCCATCATTCCCTTCATCATTTCCATCATTCCCTTCATCATTTCCTTCATTTCTTTCATCGAATCTGTAGTTGATGGATAATTGCGAGGCCCCGAAAGCGTGAGTTGTTGTCCCTGTTGGTAAGAAGGAAGCAGAGGGCCTAAAAATTTCTTTAATACCATTGATTTCTGAAAGAAAATTGATTCCAACTGAAATTCGGGTGGTTCTGCCAATTAGGGTTGTAGGTGTTTCCCATAGGTGTGAAGTTGGCAGCTTCCACTTGCTCGATTTCTTCTGGAATTGCTGAAATTCCTCCCCCATAACATTCTCCTCTAAAGTGCGGGCCTTGGCAAAATTCACAAATGTAATTTGCTTCTTGTACGCTTCTACCCTGGAGGAAATTAATCTGATTATTCATGTTGAACCTTAGAGCTTCAAGCGGATCTTTGATAGGAGTTGAATGTGCTGCTTGAACAGTTGCTCGTGCGGGTTTTGATCGGGCACTTGTCCTCCAATTTCTGTTGGCTCTGTACATTCTTTTCAAGGCATTCTTAGCATCGTCCTCGGTCATCCCGTTGAATCCGCCTTGAGGGTTCAATCCATCTAGCACTTGCCTTACAAGCTCGTTCATCCCTCCGTAAAATTGTTGTATGATGAGGGGCTCGGACAAACCGTGGTGCGGATATAATCTTAGCAATTCCTTCAACCGATCCCAAGATTCAAAAACGGTTTCTCCTTCAAGTTGATTAAAACTTGAAATTGCATTTTGGGACTCAAGGATCTTTGCAGCCGAATAATATTCCACGAGAAAAGCTCGAGTGAGTTCTTCCCATGATGTAATCGATCCCGCCGGAAGTTGTGCTAGCCATCTCTTAGCTCTATCCCTCAAAGTGTATGGAAAGATGTTCAACTTGGTTATTTCTTGCGTACTTGTTCCACTAAGCCCTTCGCATAGCGATGCGAAATCCTCAAGATGCTCCGTGGGGTTTTCGAAGGTAGCCCTCCAAATTGGAGTCTTGTGGTGAGCAGTTGGAGGACGCTAGGTTTAAACTCAAACTTAGCTCCGGTAGGTAAACGTATAGCTTTACATAAGGGAGTAAGTTGAGGTTGAATATAAGAATCGAGGGTAGGTTTAATTGCTTCCATTTTTCTTTGATTTCTTCTGGCTTCACGTATTAGGGCTTCAGGGTTATCGACAAAAGGTGTTAGCTCTCTCGAAGACAATCTAGTCATGCACCCTAAAATAGGACGATCTCAAGATAAAATTAAGAAAGAAAGAAAGAAAACGAGAAACAAAAGAAATTAAAAAAAATAAGATTAAAATTAAAACAAAGTCCAATGTTACAATGGCTAACACTAGCCAAAGAAAAGAAAACTAGGTTACAAAGAACTAGGCAAAGTCTAAGAACAAATTAGAATAAGAATTAAAATACTAACTATTACAAGACAATTTAAAAAAAAAATTATAAAACAATTAATTAAATTAGAAAATTATAAAAACATTAATTAAATTATAAAATTATAAAAAAATTAATTAAATTAGAAAATTAAAAAAATATAGAAGAAAAAGAGTAAAAAAATAAAATTAAAATTAATTCATGGAAGAAAAAAAAGAAACGAAGTTAAAAGAAATAAAGAAGGATAAAAAGAAAAGGCTCTCGGGTAAGTCCCGAGAGTTTTGCCCCTTTTTTTTAAAATAATAATAATAATAAGTTTAAAAGGAAGGGAATAATAAAAAACATTGTTATTAGATTAAGGATTAAAAATAATTTTAGAAAAAGGGAGATACAAAAAAAAAATTAAGTTAAAATAGAGTTAAGAATAAGAAGAGAACAAAAACACAATTAATACAACTAAAAAAAAATTAATTAAAGTACAAAAATAAAATGAATAAAATTTAATAAGTTATGAAGTTAAATAAACAAAAAGGTTAAAGTAGGAAAGATTGTTTGTATAAGAGTTGAAAATATTTCTTGCAAAATGGTTTAATCAAAAATTTTATAAAATTTTGAGTTTTAGCAAAGAAATGATTTTTTTTATAAAAAAAAAAAATTATTTTTGCAAGAATTGAAAAACATTAGGTACTGAAAATAATGTCCAAATATAAGCAATTGAACACATAAAACTTAGTCCAAAGTCCAACAATTAAAGTTGTAATAAAAAAGGAACAATACAAGATATGGTCTTCTTCATCACACTTCCATGATAAGAAATTGTTGGTCTTCCTCTTAGGTATTTAAAACAGTACCTTAACCACTCTTAGGTCTCTTAAACCTGCAAGAAATTGTACTAAACATGCAATTGCAGCCCTTACAAATGATGCAAACAAATGGTAAAAAGAATGAACAAAAACTCATACTTAAAACATAAGTTATGCACTAAATAAGGAGGCTTCTAAAAATGACCAAAATGCAATCTAAATAGGCATATGTTAAAGTGCAAAAAGGTACCAAACAAAAGATGGCATAAAAGAGGCATAAATATGATTAAGATCAAGCATAAATACAGATTGGAATTATGGCAGAAAATAGTAAATTGTATAGGCCTAGATAAGGAAATTTGCTTCAAAGTTGGCATTAAAGCTTAATGGCAATAAAACAAGTTGAAAATTACATTAAAAAGATGCTTAAAAATGTAAGAAACACTACTGGAAATTAGATAACATTAAGTATGCTAAGAAGAAAGGAAAAACTAATTAAAACAAACTAAACAAGCATACAAAGAAAACTAACCAAAACAGTGGGCAAAAACAAGTAAGATGCATGCTAGTGACTTCTAACAAAACTAAAAGATCATGCAATCTAAAAGAAATTAATTAAGGAATTCTAAAAGTAAGATTAAATATCAACATTTCCAGAATGCATAAAAGGTAGGATATATTAAAAACAAATCAAAGCCAAATGAATATCAACAAGTTAAGAAACAAAGGTAACTAGGCAGAAGTTGTTTCAAAACTGTCAGTGATTTTCATAAATATCATAACAAATTCGTTTTAAGGCCAAATAGAATGAAACTTATTCCATCTCGATCCTAAGAGCAATAGGTTTCTGTAGTTAAAATATCTTATGGAAATTCAAAAAGATAAAAAATCAGTAGCAAAAATAAAACATGATGCATGCTGTCCAAAATCACAGTGAGATGCTTGAATGTATACTTACATTATTATGATGAACTAGATGCTATATACCTTAATAATTAAGTACTAAACATAAATAAGAACAGTATACTAATAAACAATAAACATAAGGAATTAAACTTGACCAATTGAATCAATATGTGCACTGTTTTAGGTACTAAGAACATGTAGAACATGCACATCAACCAAGTGAAGGACTGATGTCTAGTCTATAGGGCAATTGAACAATATCTTATACTATAGACATGAAACTTAGAGCAAAGACTTCACAATTGAACTAACTTATAAGAGAAAAACATATTACAAAATCTTAAAATTGAACTGAAGGCAATTAATCAAACACTTAATGTGCAATGTCAACATTAAGGATATTTTAGCATAAAGAGATTTAGCTTAATCCAAAATTTTTGAAAGCTCAAAATTGAACATAAATTATCTCAATATCAATCTAAACAAATCTTAAAGAACAAAAGCACAAATAAATCAAAACAATCAAATATTGACAATAAATTTGTAAAAGATTTTTAGAGAAGTGTACCGTATGCTCTTGAATGCAATCACGTGCAAATGGTAAAACAATAGTTAATTAATATATAAAAATAAAGACAAAAATAAGTACTATAATTATAGATACATATATACTAAATATAATTCAATTATATTAATAAATTATACATCAAACAAAACATACATATATTCATATAAAACAAAAGTACTGCAGCAGAAGTTTTTGAACAACCACTCTAAACTAATTAAATTTAAAAACTAATCAAACAATATCCAAATTAAACATATAATATATCAAAATAAAGCTAAAAGGCAGTAGAATATAAAACCATGAATTTTTTTAAAAAAAATCAGACAGAAGATGTCTGGAGAACAGAGGAGAAACAGAGCAAAGCAGAGGAAGCTTGCTGGAATTGTTTTTACAACTTTGAAAAATGAACATCTAACATTAATAAAGCAATCTAAAATCAATCAAAACAAAATAAGAACAAAACAAAAGAAGTTAAGAAGGTAAATTCTACATATAAAGACCTAATTAACACTAGGTTAAGAGTTATGTTAAATGCAAGTTCAATTATTCCTAAGGTTAAAGTAAGAAATTAAACTACTCTAGATTAGAACTAGTTAAGAATTAGTTGAAGTTAGATTAAAGCTATTTAAACTAAACAAGATTAACCTATTCTAAGGCTAAACTCTACATCTAAGCTAACCTAAACTAACCAAAACCTAACGAAACAAGAAAGGAAGAAAGCAAGTAAAGGAAACCTAAACTTAAAAAATCCTAAGTTCCATTAAATCCATTCAATTCATCCTAAACCAATTATTAGATTATCTAGAACCCTAGAAATTCTAGATTCCTAATTCAATTATGATTGGCATCCCCAGCAACGGCGCCAAAAACGTAATGGGAGTATTTTAGCCTACATTTTCTTAGATTACTTTGAGGCTTAAACATGTCTTGATTATCATTCTAAGAGAAGGATTAAACACCATCGTTTTTAAAATTTATAAATTGTTTCCCAAGAAAGTTAGGATTCCTCTACTAAAAATGAACTTAAAAAAACTAAAGTTTTAGGTTTCAACAAATGAAGATAGGAAAGAGATCTAATCTAGAAAGCAAGTAAACAAAGCAAGTAAAAGGAAAGCAATAAAAGAAAGCAATAGATGAAAAACAATCTTAGGACTTTTAAGAAATCATACAAGCACACATAACTATTGAGAAATTCTTAGTATAATAAACTCTCATGAATTGAGAGTCTCCAAGCATAGGTGTAAGACATAGATATCCAACCTCAAGGTTGTATTGACCAATACCCTTAGAGCTCACCAAATTGCCCTCATAGGGATATGGTAGCCTATATCAAAATTTCTAAGGAAGTTCACATCTATTAAGATGGAATCCTTTAATCACATAGATGCAATAATAAAAGAACAATTGATATATATTAGCATTAAAATACTCAAACATGAAACATCAAAGAGTTCTCAACAATTATTACTAAAGTAATGTAGAACAAGAAGAGATCCTAAATGAGAATTAATGTTGAAACACATACATACAAGATCAATAGGAAATCAAAGAGGTAAGAGATGTGTACAAGTAAAACTAGGACTCTTTGAAAACTCCAAGCTCTTGTTATGTTCTTCTTCCACCTTTTCTTCAACACATCAACACACTCCTCCAAGGGAAATTAGCTCCTTGAACTTTGTATGGTCGCAGACTATCCAACCCACTAATCTTTAAGAGGAGGTTTGATATTGATTACCAACCTCACTCCAAGAACTTGAATGTTAAAACCTCTTGGTGTATGAGTGTCAAACACTCGACTTCTCAAGAGAAGATTGGACTCTCACTCTCAACTTGAAGCACTCTCTAAACTCTTTCCTTGGTGTATGAACAAGAATTTAAAGAGAAATAGAAGAAGAGAATGGCTATGAAAGCAAAATTTATCTTGTATTGAGAAATTTTCAAAGTACAAAGAATACAATGAAACAAAACCTATAATTCTCTCTATGATTTTGTGGTTCTACACATATTACATCTGTGGAAACATTTCACTATTTATACATTCAAAACGTGGGGGTAAATTAAGAAATTCACAAAAAAAATTCTGATGATGAGATCTTGACGTTCGTCAAGCTTGGCGGCCGTCAAGAACAAGGTGTTGATGAGCATCAAGACGCGACGTGTAAAATATCTTCAGATTTTGCAGTTGAGTCCCTGATTTTGTAATTCCTTGCGTTTTTGCATAAAAAAACATCCTGAAATCATTTTAATCAAAGAATTAGTCAAATTAAACCGAAATTGATTATTTATCAACAATTGGATCAACAATTAAGCACAAATTGTCTCCAAAATACCTGAATATTTTAGTGTTATCAACTTCATCTTCAAATAATAAGTTATTTGATAACTTTTTCAACATTTAGGGCACAAAAGTAGTTGCATAACGTTAAAATGAATCAAATATAACGAATGTAACGTTTCAAAGTTCATCAAATTTAAGTCAAATTTCCTTTAAATTTCAGCAAAAGTACATTCAATCAACTACTATTTATCTTGAAATAACAAGTTATTTGATTACTTTTTCAACATTTATGACACAAAAGTAGTTAAAAAATTAAAGTGAATCAAATATAACATATGTAACGTTTCAAATTTCATCAAATTTAAGTCAAATTTTGTTTGAATTTCAGCACAAATGCATTCAATAAACTACACTTTATCTTGAAATTACAAGGTATTTGATTACTTTTTCGACATTTAGGGCATAAAAGTAATTAAATAACATTAAAATGAATCAAATATAATGAATGTAATGTTTCAAAGTTCATCAAATTCAAGTCAAATTTATTTTGAAATTCAACACACTTACATTCGATCAATTACACTTTATCTTGAAATAACAATTTATTTCATTACTTTTTCAAAATGTAAGGCACAAAAGTAGATAAATAACATTAAAATGAATAAAATATAACCAATGTTACGTTTCAAAGTTCATCAAATTCAAGTAAAATTTTGTTTGAATTTCAGCACAAGTACATTCGATGAACTACAATTTATCTTGAAATAACAAGTTATTTGATTGCTTTTTCAACATTTAGGGCACAAAAGTAGTTAAATAACATTTAAATAAATCAAATATAATGAATGTAACTTTTTAAAGTTCATTAAATTTAAGTCAAATTTTATTTGAATTTTAGCACAAGTATAATCGATCAACTACACTTTATAATGATATAACAAGTTATTTGATTACTTTTTTGACGTTTAGGGCACATAAATAGTTAAATAACATTAAAATAAATCAAATGTAACAAATGTAAGGTTTCAAGGTTTATCAAATTTAAGTAAAATTTTGTTTGAATTTCATCACAAGTACATTCGATCAACTACACTTTATCATTAAATAACAAATATTTGATTACTTTTTCGACATATAAGGCACAAAAATAGTTAAATAACATTAAAATGAATAAAATATAACAAATTTTACATTTCAAAGTTCATCAAATTAAAGTAAAATTTTGTTTGAATTTAAGGACAAGTATGATATGCACAAATCATATCACATTTTTAGCATGTTTTTAGAAAAAAAATTAGGGCATTATTGGAACTGATTTGATCATAATTGATTGAAATTAACATCATTTTGGGTATTTTGTGATTTTGGAAGTCTCAGGAGTAAATTGCAAAAGAATAGCAAATATTGGGGCAAAAGTGTGATTTTTTGAAGAGCTAAGCTCGGGACACCCACCCTGACCGAGTCAAGGCTCGAGGTGATTAATGTGTGGTGCTAGTGATTATGCAGTAGGGGTTGTTTTGGGACAGCGACATGATAAGAAATTTCATGTGATATACTATGCTAGTAAAACCTTGACTGATGCTCAAGAGAATTACACTACCACTGAAAAGGAATTTACTAGCCGTAGTATATGCTTTTGACAAATTTTGATCTTATCTAGTTCTGTCTAAAACAATAGTTTACACTGATCACTCTGCACTGAAATACTTGTTCAAAAAAACTTATGCAAAACCGAGACTTATCAGATGGGTTATATTGTTACAAGAATTTGACATAGAAATTAGAGATAAGAAAGGGGCGGAAAATCTAGCTACAGATCATCTATCTAGATTAGAAAACCCTACCTTAGAAGCTATAGATGAATCGATAATATCAGACAAATTTCTGAATGAGAACTTGTGTGCTGTATTTGCTATCTATTCTCCTCCGTGGTTTGCTGACGTTGCAAATTATTTGCTTGCTCAAACCCTTCCAAGTGATATCACAGTCCAGCAAAAGAAGAAATTCTTTGCTGATCTGAAATATTACTACTGGGAGGACCCTTTTTTGTTTCGAATTTGTGCATATCAAATGATCAAGAGATGCGTCTCTCAAGAAGAAGGTTTCCAGATCATTGAGCATTGACACTGTGGACCTACTGGTGGCCATTTGGCTGCAGCTAACACTGCCAGGAAGGTGTTAGAAGTAGGATTCTACTGGCCTACCATATTCAAAGATGCAACATCTTACGTAAGGTCTTGCTATGCTTGTTAGAGAGCAGGTAACATTTCTTCTCGAGACGGTCTACCCCAACAAGTGATACAAAGTGTTGAAATATTCGACATATGGAGTATAGATTTTATTGGTCAGTTTCCTTCTTCCTTTGGCAATAAATACATCATAGTAGCTGTAGAATATTTTTCAAAATGGCTTGAGGCACATGCATTACCTACTAATGATGCTAGAGTCGTGCGCAAATTTCTTAGACAATTGTTCTCTATTTTCGGGTGTCCTAAGGCCCTAATAAGTGACAGAGGTACACATTTCTGCAACTCACAATTGTAAAAGGTGCTCAAGCAATATGGAGTTCAACATCACTTTTCCACCGCATACCACCCATAAACCAATGGGCAGGTTAAGGTAACCAATAGAGGTATTAAGAGAATATTAGAAAAGACTGTATGTGTTAACTGTAAGGATTGGGCTATAAAACTTGATGATGCCTTATGGGCCTTCCATACGGCATATAGAACATCTACAGGTTTTTCACCTTATAGATTGGTTTATAGAAAAGTAAGTCATTTGCCTGTCGAACTTGAACATAGAGCATACTGGGCAGTACAGAAATGCAATCTAGATAATACTTTATCTAAGGAAAATCGAATTTTACAACTCAATGAATTGGACGAATGGAGGGTCAAGGCCTATGAAAATTTGTATCAATTAAAAATGACTAGTAAACTCTGGCATGATAGGTGACTTAGATCCCAGAAAAATTTTGAACCAGGACATAAAGTGTTGTTATACAATTCACGTTTGAAATTGTTTACAAGAAAGTTATGAAGCTACTGGTCAGGCCCGTTCACTATCACAGAAGTGTCGCCCTTTGGTGCATGTGTGATAATGGATTCCGACAACACTACCCATAAAGTGAACGGGCAACATCTGAAATTCTACAAAGAGCCGATCGACTGGTCTAAGTGTACTCTTTTGCTCGACGAATAAGGGATTAAATCCTTTTTTTGTTTTGATTCTTATTTTATTTTGTTTTATTTTTGTTTCAATTTTGTGTGTTTTAGTTGAAATATTTCATGTTATTTTTTATTTTAATTCTTATTTTTCAAATAAGAGTGGGGTGATATGACCTGCATGAACACTGAGGATAGTGTAAATCTTAAGTGTGGGGTTGTAATGCTTAGTGTACCCATTTAAAATATTCACCTTGTTTTCATCTATTCTTCACTGAGATTGCGCCCTTCAAAAAAAAATTCAAAATTTTTTACTCTTTTAGACTTCAAAAACTGTGTTGAGTGATTGAAAAAATTACTTCTGTTTGTGATATGTATTCAGTAGAATGTTATGACCATTAGGAACATTTCGTCTGCTTTACTGAATTCATCACTTAAAAGTAGGGAATTCCTGATTTTTTAGCACAATATAGTTTGGATTAGAAAATCAACCAAGTACCTTTTTGAGTTTAACTAAATAATATTAGACCGCTTTAGAATATGATAGCAACATGAATGACTAGATGGAATTCTGAGCTAAAGTGCCATAACTTAAATGTCATAAGGGTAGTTTGCAAGTATCCTTTGCTACTCGAGCACTCCTTCTGAAGGGAACTTAATGCCGAGTGCCCTAAGGTCATGTAGATCTGAAAGTCATTAGAGTGGGGCTCGATACCTGGGTAGTTAAAGTTGATATGTGAAAACAAACACAAAATACCCTAAAAATCAAATAAAGCATACACTCAGTGTATTTTTCTTTGAAAATTGTAAAAATAAAGAGCTGGCACCAAATCTCAGAACCTAGAAAGTTGTTTATCATGTTATTTATGTTCGAAATAACTAGTCGAACTATTATTTGGTGACTACTTGATAAGTATATTATGAGTTGATGATCTAATCAAGACTAGTTCACACACTACACATCAGGAAAACTCTATGACTAAAGTATAGCTAGAACTCAGTAAAGCCTTTGAATTGTTTTCGAGCCTATACGGTCATAACACATCTACTGAATGTTGAGACCTTTACATAGCAGCTTGATCAGTCTATGCATGTTATCTGAACCATCTGAATTTGTGAGGAATTTTGCTAAAAATATTGCTGAAAACCATTTTGTGATTGCACCTATGATTTAGCCTTTTGTTAATCTCATATATGTTTGCTTGAGGAAAAGCAAAAAGCTAAGTGTGAGGTTATATGAGATGCACAAATCATATCACATTTTTAGCATGCTTTTAGACACAAATTAGGGTATTATTGGAACTGATTAGATGATAATTGATTCAAATTAACATCATTTTGCATAATTTGTGATTTTGGATGTCTTAGGAGTAAATTGCATAAAAACAGCAAATATTAGGGAAAAAGTATGATTTTTGGAAGAGCTGAGCTCAGGGTGGCCGTCCCAGAGGGCAGGATACCCACTCTGACCCAGTCAAAGCTCGTGACAGGCATCCCGAGCAGCATATGAAAGTCCCACATCAGTTTCTCAAGCAAAAATTACTCCTTTCAACCCCTATAAATACCCCGGGCCTCCATCAGTTCAAATGATCCCTTAGCACTCAACACAAGTCATCTAGCAACAAAGAGTGTCTCGTTTTCTCTATTTTCTGAGTGTTTATCTCAGATTTAGAATATGATTGGATAGTGTTCGTCTTTAGTATTCATAGAATATTGGGATTTCTTTAGGAGATCCTAAGAGAGCAATAGGTGAGTGAAGAATTAGTCAACATGGCATTGCTTAAGCTCAAGACGTAAGGTAAAGCAATTTCTACTAGGCCAAAGAGGCGTTCTCCAAATGTTCTACCGATCAGAGTAGGATTGAGCAACACAAAGGATACAAGTTTGGCAACACCAGCAGACCTCATAAAATGGTGACTACTCTATGGACATGGTTCCTTAGATCCTTTTTGTATATATTTGAGTTGTGTTCATCTAGATATATATTTGAATACTGAATTAGTATTGCTATATTATTCATGTTTTGCAAGTTGAAGTTCTATTCATTTTTCAGGAAAGGTCACCTGCTAAATTATTATTATGCTTGATTATCTATTTGCTCTTTTAAACTAAATGAAAAGTTATAGACAACTCCTAACCATGGTCTACATCATAACCTATTTAGTTTAACAAACCTTAAGGTCTGCCAAATTAAGTAAAATAAAATACAGAACACCATGTTTGTTAGAGTAACCTAATGAGGTTGAGTTTGTGAGCTATTCCAACATTAGGGTGTGTGGTATGATTTCTTGAGTGACACAGGCTTTCATGGATACTTTAACCCGAAAAGTGAGAATGGTCATCATTAAGGTAGGGTGAATACACTAGGTGACTCAGATATGGTACACAAACAGATACAGTTCATAATTACATTTCAGACCAAGAAATATCTAAAATATTCGAAGATTGGTCAACCAAATTGTAGAAACATGAGTATATATACATTAGAATACATGTCTATGTGATATCTTTTACATCGGCAGACTTAATAAAGCGTGAATACTTTATGGTGGTGGTCCCCTAGATTCTCTCTATATACTTTATGTTGTGTTCTTCTAAATACTTATTTGAATACCAAATTATGATTGCCCTGTTATATATGTTGTGGATGTTGAAGTAATGTTCATTTTTTCAGAAAGGCCACTTGCTGAATTTACAATATGACTGAATTATTTGCTTGCTCTTTTAAACTAAATGAACGTTTATAGGAAATTCCTAACCATGGTCTAATCATAACCTGTTTAGTTTAACAGACCTTAATTTAGGATAAAAAAGCATTAAGGTCTGCCATATTATGTGAAATAACTTATAGATCACCATGTTTGTTAGAGTAATCTAATGAGGTTGAGTTTGTTCTCTATGCCGACATTAGGGTCAGCGGCATGAATTCTTGAGTGACACAAGCTTTAATGGATACCTTTAACTCAAACCGTGAGTAGGGTCATCATTAAGGTAGGGTGATTTATCAGGTAACTCAGATGTGGTACACAGGCAAGATACAGTACATAATTGCATTCTAGACCAAGATATATCTAAAATACTCGAAGATAGGTCAATCAACATGTAGGAACAATAAAACATACATAAGAACTTATGTATATTTGATACTCTTGCAAGTTAAATACTTATGTGCTATGTGTGGTTGGGATCACCAATCAATCTCAAAGAAATTGATTAATGATGCGTTTCCGACTGATATGCTAAATAGGTGTTATTTACCCTATGTTGATTATGAATAATTAAGGACTGAGATTGACTAATTGTCACATTTAGTCTCTATGGTGTCACTTAATCAGCCAGAACCTAAGGCAGAGTACCTATCGTGTAGCTAGTCTGTTGGAAAGTATCTACGATTTTATTAAATAAATATCGTACTCCCAGGAAAGTGGTTACGGCTTAGTAGTAACTAGCCTTTTATCCTAACTCTTATCTTATGATTCTGTTATGCAATCGTCATCAATAACTTTGATGAGAGGGTGATCCATTCTCCACTAGGTTTAAGTCTAATTAAGCCTAAAAGTGATTTATAGATAACGTTCTGATTCTATGTTATACTGTTCCTACATGTTGATTGACCTATCTTCGAGTATTTTAGATGCATCTTAGCCTGGATTGCAACTATGTTCTGAGTCTAAAGGTGTACCATATCTGAGTCTCTATTCTACCGCCCCATCATTAAGGTAAACGACCCTACTCACGGTTCGAACAAAAGACAGCTATGAAAGCCCTATGTCACTTCGGGGATCACGCCGCTGGCCCATAACGCTCTACTCAGCCTACCTAGACTACTCTAACAAATAGGGTATTCCGCAGGTTATTTTATCTAGTATGGAAGACACCAATACTAATTGATACCTGTTAAACTAAATAGGTTATGAATAGATTGTGGTTAGGAATTGTCTATAACCCTACATTTAGTTTAAAAGAAACTACATTAGACATGCAGACATAATGAATATTAAGCAGGCGGCCATTTCCGGAAAATCATAACAACTTCAACATATAAAACAAATATTCATAGAAATCACAATCCAGTATTCATAATTGATATTTGGACAAACACAGTAACAACATATAAGAGAGGGACAGGGGGACTGATGCCATAAAGAAATCACCCTTTACTTAGTCTCGCCGATGGAGCGTACTGCTTGACTCGACTCTGCTCGACAGAACCTTCGGAGGATGCTTCCTCAGCCTAGTAGCTGGACTTTGCCTTATGTCCTGGGCTTAAGCCCAGCCCTGTGGACTGACTCTTCGAACGGCTCGAGCCCTCTTAGGATCTCCTAACGAAATCCCGGGTATTCTATGAATACCAGAAATGAACCTATCTATCGAAGCCTAAGATCTGAGACTAATTCTTAGAAACTAAGAAACGAAACACTAACTAGAAAGAAAGAGAACTTATACTAAACCCGAGTCTCTCAGTGACTTATGTACTCGAGAAAAGTGTACACTTGAAGTCACTAAATGACTCAGATCAAGTGGAGAGGGATGATTTCAACTGAGGAAGGCCTGGGGATTTATAGCAGCTTCCTGGAGTGATTGTTCATCAGAAATTCGATGTGGGACTTTGAATTCGGGTTCGGGATGCCCGTCCCGGATTGGGACTCCCGTCCCGGTCTGTTGACAAGGTCAGGACGGCCGTCCCGAGTCCTGGACGCCCGTCCTGAACTGGGACGCCCTCCCCGAAGTCCGAACTTCTGAAAAATTGCGTTTTTGCCCCGAAATTTGCCATTTTCTTCTACTTTTCACCTGACACTTCCAAAATCATAAAAAATGTGAAATTGAGTTAATAATAACCAATTAAGACCGATTTACCCTCAATTTCACCCTAAATCATGCCTAAAAATGTGATATGATCTATGCATATCAATTAACTGATTGATTAATTGCATGATAAGATAAGTGTTAGGGTTAAGGGATAGTTACTACTAAGCCGTTACCAGTTCCCTGGGAGTACGATATTAATAAATTAAAATCGTAGATACTTTCCAAGAGCTAGCTACATGATAGGTACTCTGCCTTAGGTTCTGATTGATTAAGTGACAACAAATATTACTAAAAGTGAGAATTAGTAAGACTCGGTCCTTAATTATTCATAATCAAAATAGGTACATAAATCCTATCTTTTAGCATACCAATCAGAACGCATTAGATTTTTGGCGCGGTTGTCGGGGAACATATCATAAAATTTTAGGATTCCTGATCAAAATTCTAGAGGCTTATGACATGTAACGGTAGTAATCTATAAATTAGTTAACAATTATGCTTATTCTAATTAGTCAATCAAATTTCCTGAAATATAGGGTTATCTTAAATAATTAATTTTAGAAATTATCTAAAATTAAGAAATTTAGGATAATCATATTTTAGAAAATCATTCTAAAATCATACTAGGAAATTCAAATTGGAAAACGAAATATAAAATAGAAAAAGTTAAAAACAAAATAATTTCTTTTCGCAATTTTCCTTTCTTCTATAAAACCTATTTTCTGAAAAATATAATTTTCCAGAAAATACAAAAAAAAGAAGAAAAAAAATTCATCGTTACAGTTTTTCCTTTTTCTCTCTCTGCTTATTTGTTATTCAATTTTTTAAAAATGTTTTCCCAAAGTTATTTTCTTTGAATTGTTTTAACTCCCCTAACTTTTTGCTCAGACTTAACGTGTGCTTTTGGAGTTTTATGACTCGAACCTCAGAAGCTGACCTTGAACCCCCCAGTTGAAAACCCCGAAAACCTCATCTGCACAGCTAACTGAAGAAGAGCATAAATGGCTGTCGAAAGACCTCCACTTGAATCTTACATCCAACCACAAACCTTTCCGATGTCCTTCGCTATCAGGATTCCCGGAAATCCTCGTTATGACCTTAAGCCAAACGTGCTTCAGCTGATAATAAATCGGGTTCAGTTTGGAGGAACTGCTGCCGAGAATCCTCTAGAGCACTTGACCAAATTTTCGGCTCTCTACGAAGGTCTTAAAGGAGACAACACTGCTGAGGTAACAAAGTTAAACCTCTTTCCCTATTCACTTAGGGATAGAGCTAAAAGATGGCTGGCTCAGTTACCTACTAACTCAATTACAACTTGGGATGAGTTAAGTAAGGCATTCTTGGAGGAATACTATTCTGCAACAAGAGTTTTAAAATATCGCAAAGCTCTTTCTAGTTTTACTCAAGCTCTAGACGAGACAGTAATCGAGGTCTGGGACAAATTCAAGAAACTCCTCAGACTCTGTCCTTAGCACGGACTTACTGAAGCTTTGCTAATCCAACAATTCTATGGGGGTATGACAGAAATAGGCAAGCAGGTTCTTCATGGACTTAACCCTTAGTGCGGTTTCAATGGCCTTAACGAAGTAGACGCTAGGAACACCCTAGAGAGACTCTACAAAAATAGCAAGAATTGGCACACAAGTGGTCGCACCAAGAAATAGACGGTCAATGCGGCTAATGCTTCTATCGATGAACATTTCGAGGCATTCAAAGCTAGTGTCACTAACCAGCTTAATGCCTTCCAACAAGGAAAGAACATTCAACCCGTATACCAAATCTGCAAGGACCGCACTTCAGTGGGGATTGTTATGGAAATGGAATATTAACTATTCCAGAAGAAATGGAATAAGTTGAGGCAATTAACTCTGCCTCTATAGGAAATACATACAACCCCAGCTGGAAGAACCATCCAGGGTTTAGTTGAAGAAATAACTCTGGAAATGCGAATTTCCAGAAGCGAGCACCTCAGCAAATGCCCTATCCGTAGAACCAGCAAGTCACTTTGCCTGCTCCAAGAAACTATGTTCCAATCGGCCATATGCAAGAATTTTGAGACATACTGAAGAGCATCGTGGACTCCAACAAGGAAATGATGGAGTCAAATAAAAAGATTCAAGAGTTTCATGCAGAAAGGATTCAGCAAAATGAGAATAGGCAAAAGGAGACTGAGCAGACAGTCAAAAACACACAAGCCCCCTTAGAAACCTTGGAAAGGCAGATGGGGCAGCTCTCGACCCATTTATCTCACAGGTCTCAAGGAACGCTACCAAGCAACATTGAGACCAACCCGCAAAATTAATGCAAGACCATTACTCTCAGATATGGTAAAGTTCTACCTTCTTCTCCTTCAAAATCTTCTGATCCTCCTATTCTTGTGCAGGAAGAAGAAGAAAGCTCCAAAGAACCAACGCCGACGGTAGTCGAAACTGAAGTAGCAAGGGAAGGAAAGATGGAGTCCATCCCTGAGTACAGACCAAGAGTACCTTACTTGCAAGACTAATGCAGAATAAAGATAAGGAGCAATTTGAAAAGTTTTTCAAAAATTTTAGTCAGATTCATGTTAATTTACCTTTGTTCGATGAAATTCCTAAATATGCTAAGTTTTTAAAAGAAATTATTACTAATAAAAGAAAATTTGACATGGACAAGGTGGTTCTTAATGAAGAATGCTCGGCAGTTCTACTGAACAAACTGCCCTCCAAATAGAAAGATCCAGGTTGCTTTACCTTGCCATGTACGATTAGAAATATTACTAATATGCATGCACTAGCAGATTTAGGAGCTAGTATCAATTTGATGCCATCTAGTTTATTTGATAAATTAGGATTGCATGAATTGAAAATGACTAGAATGGGCATACAACTTGCTGATAGGACAGTTAAGATTCCCAGGGGATAGTTGAAGACCTCTTAGTAAAGGTTGGAAAATTTGTCTTTCCTATGGATTTTGTTGTCATGGATATGATTGGCGAAAGTGGTGTACCCTTGATTCTAGCCCGACCTTTTCTAGCTACCTCTAAGGCATTGATAGATGTCAACAATGGTCAAATCAAACGAAGGGTAGAAAATGAAGATATCACATTCGATCTAAATGAAAACCTTAAGTATCCCATGCATTTAGATGATATATGTTTTTGTGTGGATGCTATTGACCAGCTAATTGAAGTTAACATGACAGTTCTATGCTCAAACTATCCAGTCTTGAGAGAAGACTCTTTGGCATTGGAAAAAACTTACCTCAGTTCTTCAAATTACAAAATTAGCTCTGACAATTTCACTGAGATAGGTACTCATGAGATGAATAAAGAACAAACATCATTTCAAGACCCACCGGACTTGGAACTAAAGGAATTGCCAACTCATCTATGTTACGAATTCCTAGACGACAACAGAAAACTTCCCATCATTCTCGCAGCTGATTTGACTGCAGAACAACGGAAGTTGACTATGGACATGCTCAAAAAGTACAAAAGAGCCTTTGCATACAAAATTGCGGATATCCCAGGTATAAATCCAAGCTTTTGTTTGCACAAGATTCTTTTAGAAAATGAGTATAAGCCATGTGTGCAACCTCAAAGGAGGTTAAATCCTAATGTGTGTGATGTTGTTAAAAAGGAAGTAATCAAACTGTTGGACGCTGGACTTATCTATCCTATCTCTGATAGTGAATGGGTAAGCCTGGTACATGTAGTACCTAAGAAAGGTGGGATAACAGTTGTTAGAAATGAACAAAACGAATTAATTCCTACTAAAACTGTTATTGGTCATCGTGTTTGCATTGATTATAGAAAATTAAACACTGCTACACTAAAAGACCATTTCCCTCTCCCTTTTATTGACCAAATGTTAGAAAGGTTATCTGGACATATGTTTTACTGTTTTCTTTATGGTTTTTTTGGATATTTTCAAATCCCAATTTCTCTGGAAGACCAGCATAAAACTACTTTCACATGCCCTTTTGGAACATTTGCATATAGAAGAATGCTTTTCGGTTTGTGTAATGCACCTGCAACTTTCCAACGTTGCATGACTGCTATTTTTTAAGACATGTTAGGAGAATCTATGGAAGTGTTCATGGATGATTTTTTAGTCTTTGGAAATTCATTTGGGAGTTGTCTAAAGAACTTGGAATCAATGTTAAAACGTTGTATAAAATCTAATTTGGTTTTAAACTAGGGAAAATGTCATTTCATGGTGAAAGAAGGAATTGTGTTAGGACATAAGATCTCACAGCATGGTATGGAAGTAGATAAAGCTAAGATTGAAGTTATTTCAAAACTACCTCCACCAAACTCTGTAAGATCTATTAGAAGTTTTGTGGGACACGCTAGTTTTTACCGTAGATTTATAAAATATTTTTCTCTAATAGCCAGACCGTTGACCAATCTACTTAGCAAAGATGTTCCTTTCATTTTTAATGAAAAATGTTTGAAATCTTTCAACAAACTTAAGGAATTATTAACCACTGCACCTATCATGACATCACCTGACTGGAATTTTCCTTTTGAATTGATGTGTGATGCTAGTGATTATGCAATAGGAGTTGTTTTGGGACAACGACATGATAAGAAATTTCATGTGATATACTATGCTAGTAAAACTTTGACTGATGCCCAAGAGAACTACACTACCACATAAAAAGAATTACTAGTTGTAGTATATGCTTTTGACAAATTTCGATCTTATTTAGTTCTGTCCAAAACAATAGTTTATACTGATAACTCTGCATTGAAATATTAGTTCAATAAAACTGATACGAAACCAAGACTTATCAGATGGGTTTTATTCTTACAAGAACTTGACATAGAAATAAGAGATAAGAAAGGGACATAAAATCTAGATGTAGATCACCTATCTAGATTAGAAAATCCGGCACTAGAAGCTATAAATGAATCAGTAATATCATATAAGTTTCCGGATGAGAGTTTATGCACCTTATTTGCTATTTTTTCTCCCCAGTAGTTTGTTGATATTGCAAATTATTTGGTAGCTCAAACTCTTCCCCAGGATATTACCGCCCAGCAAAGAAGAAAATTCTTTGCTGAGCTGAAATATTAATATTGGGAGGACCCTTTCTTGTTTCAAATTTGTGCAGATCAAATGATCAGGAGATGCATTTCTCAAGAAGAAGGTTTCCAAATTTTGGAACATTGCCAGTGCGGGCCTACTGGAGGCCATTTAGCTACAACTAACACTGCTAGGAAGGTGTTAGAGGTAAGATTCTACTAGCCCACAGTATTCAAAGATGCTACATCTTATGTAAGGTCCTGCAATGCCTGTCAAAGAGCAGGAAATATATCTTCTAGAGACGGTCTACCCCAACAGGTGATCCAAAGCGTCGAAATATTCGACATATGAGGTATAGACTTCATGGGTCTGTTTCCTTCTTCCTACGGAAATAATTACATCATAGTAGCTGTAGAATATTTTTCCAAATGGCCTGAGGCACATGCATTACCTACTAATGATGCTAGAGTCGTGTGCAGATTTCTTAGACAGTTATTTTCTAGATTCGGATGTCCTAAATCCCTAATCAGTGACAGGGGTACACACTTCTGCAACTCACAATTGCAGAAAGTACTTCAGTAATATGGAGTTCAGCATCGCTTTTCCACAACATACCACCCACAGACCAATGGGCAGGTTGAGGTAACCAATAGAGGAATTAAACGGATATTAGAAAAGACTGTAGGCGTTAACCGTAAGGATTAGGCTATAAAACTTGATAATGCCTTATGGGCCTTTCGTACAGCATATAGAACATCTACAGGATTTTCACCATATAGATTGGTTTATGGAAAAGCATTCCATTTACCTGTCGAACTTGAACATAGAGCATACTGGGCAGTATAAAAATGTAATCTAGATAATACCTTGACTAAGGAAAACCGAATTTTACAGCTCAATGAATTGGATGAATGGAGGCTCAAAGCCTATGAAAATTCACACCAATTTAAAATGATAAGTAAACTCTGGCATGAGAGGCAACTTAGATCCCAAAAAAATTTCAAACCGGGAGATAAAGTATTGTTATACAATTCACGTGTGAAGTTGTTTCCAAGAATGTTGCGAAGCTACTGGTCAGGCCCGTTCACTATCGCAAAAGTATCACCCTTTGGTGCGTGTGTCATAATGGATTCAGATGGAACCACTAAAAAAGTGAACAGACAATGCTTGAAACTTTACAAAGAGCCATTCGACCAGTCCGAGCAGACTGTTGAATTTTCCGAATAAGGGAGTTTTTCAAGTTTTCTTTTCTCTTTGTTTCTTTCCTTTAGTTTGTTTTCTTTGATTTTATTATTTTGTTTTCTTTGTTTTTCAATCTTTTCATTATTTTTCAAATAAATGTGGGGTGATAAGATATGCATGAACACTGAGGACAGTGTTAATCTTAAGTGTGGGGTAGTAGTGCACAATGCACTCAAGTAAAAATTTACATGTTTTTCCATACTTTTCACTAGAATTGCACTCTTCCAAAAATTTTCACTTTTTCATACTTCAAAACCAGTATTGATTGATTGAAGAACTGCTTATGTCCGTGATATATGTTTAGTAAAGTGTTAAGATCATTAGGAAACTAGTTGATAACTTTATTGAATTCATCATTTAGAAGTAGGGAATTCCTGATATTCTTGAGCACAACTTAGTTTGGATTTGAAAAATCAACCCAATATTATTTTCAAACCAAGGCTTTCAACCTAATATTAGGTCGGTCGAGAATGTGTTAGCAACATGAATGACTAGATGATATTCTTAGCTGAAAGTGTAAAAGCTTAAAAGTCAACAAAAGAGTAGTTGCAAGCGTCCTTTACTACTCGAGCACCCCTTCTGAAGGGAATTTAATACCTGATGCCCTAAGGTCGTGTAGATCTGGGAGCCATCGGAGTGGGGCTCGATACTTGGGTAGTCAAAGTTGATGTGTGAAAGCAAACACAAAAATACTCTGAAAAATCAATTAAAAAATACACTTAGTGTATTCTTTTATCGGGAATCATAACTAGAAAGCATTGGCACCAAAGCTCAAAATCTGGAAGGTCGTTTGTTTTGCTATTATATTTGAAAACGGGTCGAATTATTATGTGGTAAAGGTTTAGCAAGTTTATTTTGAGTTGACACTAGTCTAGACCAGTTCACACACTACACATCAGGAATTAGGTTATTGAAATGTTTTAGCTACATGGTCGTGACATATTTACCAGGACATTTGAGACCTTTCCATAGAAACTCGATCAATCATGTCTGTTTTCTTAATCATCTGACTCAGTGAGAAATTTTTCTAAAAATATTGCTAAGACCCTTGTGTGATTGCACCTATGATTGAGCTTTCATTAATTCCAGATAGGTTTTGCTTGAGGACAAGCAAAAAGCTAAGTGTGGGATTATATGATATGCACAAATCATATCACTTTTTTAGCATGTTTTTATGCACAAATTAGGGAAAACTTGGAACCAAATTGATCTAAACTGATTGATATTAACATATTTTTACAGAATTTGTGATTTTGTAAGTTTCATGTGAAATGTGCAAGAAAATAGTAAATATTGGGGCAAAAATGCAATTTTTGGAACTTCTGAGTTCGGGAAGGGCGTCCCAAGCTCGGGACGGGCATCCTGACCCAGTCAAACCACACTGGGACGGGCATCCTGAGCGTGATGAAGTAGTCCCACATTGGAAATGGAAGAGAAAAACCCTAATTTTCCCTACTATAAATACCCCAGGCCTTCCTCAGTTGTAATCATCCCTCATCACTCGATCTGAGTCATCTAGTGACTTCAAGTGTATATTCTTACACTCGATATAAGTCATTTAGTGACTCAAGTGCATTTTTCTGCACTCACAAGAGTAGATAGCAATATAAGAGTATCTCGTTTTCTTTGCTCCCTGAGTGTTTATCTCAGGTTCTTAGAATTTGATTAGATAGGGTTCATCTTTGGTATTCATAGAATACTCAGAATTTCATTAGGAGATCCTAAGAGGGTATTAGGTGAGCGAAGAGCGAGTCAACATGGCATTGCTTAAGCCCATGATGTAAGGTAAAACAATCGGTACTAGTCTAAGGAAGCGTTCTCTGAAGGTTATGTTGTTCAGAGTCAGGTCGAGCAACTCAGGGTATACAAGTAGTCGCTCCGTCGGTGGACCTGATAAAGGGTGAATACTTTATGGTGGCGGTCCCCTAGATCCTCTATGTATACTTTATGTTGTGTTCGTCTAAATACTTATTTGAATACCAAATTATGATTGCTCTGTTATATATGTTGTGTATGTTGAAGTAATGTTCATTTTTCTGGAAAGGTCACCTGCTGAATTTACATTATGACTTAATTATATGCTTGCTCTTTTAAACTAAGTGAACGGTTATAGGAAATTCCTAACCATGGTCTAATCATAACCTGTTTAGTTTAACAAACCTTAATTTAGGATAAAAAAGCATTAAGGTCTGTCGACTTTGCCAATCGTGTATCTTTTGCGTTGCTCGATCCTACTCTAGACGACAGAACCTTCGGAGAACGCTTCCTTGGCCTAGTAGCAATTGTTTTACCTTACGTCATGGGCTTAAGTAATGCCCTATGGACTAAGTCTACGCTAACCTATTGCTCTTAGGATCTCCTAATGAAATCCCAGTATTCTATGAATACCAAAAACGAATACTTATCTAATTGAATTCTCGGAATTTGAGATAAACATTCAAAGAACAGAGGAAAAGAGACACTCGATGTTGCTAGATGACTTGTATTGAGTGTTGAGGGATGTTTTCAATACTCTAGACCCGGAGTATTTATAGGGGGTGAAAGAAGTGATTTTTTCTTGAAGAATCGATGTGGAACACCAATCTGCTGCTTGGGACGCCTGTCTTGAGCCTTGACCAGGTCATGGTGGGCGTCCTGACCTCTAGGACAGCCACCCCGAGCACAGCTCTTCCAAAATTTACACTTTTGCCCCATTATTTACTGCTTTTATGCAATTTACTCCTGAAATTTCCAAAAGCACAAATTACGCAATTTAATATCAATTTTATTCAATTATGATCAAATAAGTTCTAATATTGCCCTAATTTGTGTCCAAAACATACTAAAAATGTGATATGATTTGTGTATATCACAAAACAACCAAGTTATTTAAGAATCTTTATGGTTGGTTGATGCTTCATTTCATTTATAGAAAATTATGAATTTTTTTAAAAAACAATTTATTATAATATGATTAAGGTAAGTTATATTAATATTTTTTCTAATGAAATTTAGATTTCATATTCATTGAACTATTTATTATTATAAGAAAAAAATGAAAAAAAGAGAACTAGAAATATATTTTACTTTTTAACGTAAAAGACCAATAAATAATGTAAATAGTTTAATAAGGAATTAATTTTTTTTAAAAAAGGAAAAAAGTATTTGAAAAAAATTAAAAACGTAATTTATTATTATTATAAAAAAGAAAAGAAAAATAGAAGTAAAAATATATTTTAGTTTTTAATGTAAAAGACAAATAAATAATGTAAATAGTTTGTTTCTACTAGTCAACAAATGAGGGTTGGAATGTACGTAGTTTGTGTAGCTTATTTCCTGTACAAGTATTAGATCTATTGCAGTTGGTAATTATCAGAGAGGATGGCTAGCAGGAGGATGTCCACATTGGGCTGCGTGGGCTTCACGTCAGTTCTCTACCCAATCTGCTCGAGTGTTAGCTATGACTACTGTTCAACGAGAACATACGTTTAATTGGAAGGTTTTATGGAAATTCAAAGGACCCTTAAAGCTCGTCCTTCACTATCTAGGCAGGCTTGCATAATGCACTACCCATGTTTCAGCTTTTGTGAGTGAGGAATTGCCAATTCCCTTCGATGTGACCAAAGTTGAACCAGACTGTTCTACATGTTCTCTGGGATTGTCCTATAGTGAAAGCAACTGGAAAAATATTTTCCTAGTCCGCTACTAGGATCTATTTTGAAGGCCTACATTTGTGCAGTGGGTTCGAATTAACTTTAACCCGCAACAGTGTAGTAGGCTCGGTTTACTTATTGGCATTATATTTTTAAGCAAGTTATTCATGTTTTGTGGGTGAACCACATCCATAGGATTCACAATTCTCAATGTTTACTCAATTCACAAGCACTTGCAGTAAGAGGCTTCCAAACTTCTTTGGAATTTCTTACTACATCGGCTAGGGAATTGTAAGTAGATATCCTGGTATGTTTTTGTATTTATTTGTACAGCTAGTTTGGTCTCAAGTTTTGTTGAATTTTGATCTTATATTTATATAAAGATTTGGTTTCAAACAAAAAAAAAAATGTAAATAGTTTAGTAAGGAAAAAAGACTATTAGAATATTTTTGGATTGAAATAAGTTGGTTATGATATTAATATCAATTATTTGTGCATATTGAGATGGTATTTAATTATTATTGGATCGTTGACATTGTTTTTGAAGTTCAAGACATATATCCCGGGTCTAGCTAGTTTTGTGCACATAACTACGCATTGAAACACAAACCAAAACCATGCCAATCGCACGGTTACATTACATACAGAAAACGTATAGAGTGTACGCTACGAAATCTCATTTATAACCCACCAAACAAGCCCCTCAATTAACGATGGAAACTCTCCCCCATATTTGTATTTTATATATATATATATATATATATGCATGCTTCCCCATTTTAGGCACCCATACACCTACTTTTTTCTCTTTTTTTTTAGACTATTTCATGACCTAGCCATAATAGTTTTTTATTTTTACACACAAAATTGGAATTCAAAATCTAATTTCCTCTATTTGAATGGTTAAAAAATGATAAAGTGTATACTCATTTTGGCTGGTCTAACCTATTAAATTACGGAGGTACAATTTGGAGCTTTTTGGATTCTATCATAAAACTATGTAGAATATAACATATAAATATATTTGTAAAGTGTATGCATATGTAAAATGACCCACTTTTACCTCACTAACTTAGGAGACTTTGTAAGCAAACTTTTAAATGTTTCATCTACGACAGATGATCGAATGTTCGAATTTCCCTTGGAATGATTAACTCTATGTTAAAAGTTCTGGACAGATCCTCATTTTTGAGTAAGAAGTAAAAGTTGAATTTTGTGAACGATTCGCAGGCCAAGTTCACATTAATCTCACCAAAGGTGAGGATATCGAACGCCCTAAGTGGATAGCAAAAAAATGACTCACTTCTTTAAATACATACTCTCAAATCATTGAGTTTTTTTCACTTTCAATTTATATTGTTAAATTGATGCTAAAGTGGGTAGAATGTTATTTATTATTTATGCTCAATGGTAAAAATGATTAAACTCCATTTTCTTTTTTAAATATTAAAATTAAAGTCTTTGTATTATACAATTCTAAGCATTTCAAGATTGTCTTCTAATTTCAATTAAGTTTAGAAGAGTAAAATAAAAATTCACATCATCGGTTATTATCAAAATACAATATATATATATAATATATATATAATATATATATAATATATATATATGGTTTCCTACTCTAAATCTTTACATTTTGTAATATCTACTTAACCCAATGAAATTGCCATTGAAAGTAATTTTAAAATTTGGGATCAAAGTTATCTTCTTAACGGATCAATTCGTCTCGAACGAAAATTATTTTAGATGTGAATTTGAGTTAAAAGTTACTTTTTATAGTTGAGATTCATGTAAGACACCTTATATTTAAGAAAACAAATTAATAATTTCTTGTTCTGAGTCAAAATAAAAATTAAAACTCTTCTCTATTTTTTGAAAAAAAAAATCTTCTCAAAAGATCAAATGGTATTGTTTTAAAACTATATTTTTTAAAATTTTTATTTTTATCATGTCTCAAACTCATGACCTCTTACAATCAATCATGAGTGAAGTACTAAACTACACTTCTTAACCAAATATTATATTTAACATGTTATTTTTTAAAATAATAATAATCATAATTTATGACATGAATTTTTTTATTTAGTTCTTAGAAACTTGACTAAAATAATAAGATAACGTTGAAATACTCATAAATGTGCAATTTTCATCAACGAGGACCTATTTCATACTTTAGTGACCTAAAAAGTTAAAATTGAAGTTGGAGAGCCTAATGTTTACTCAACAAGATGTTGACATTTCGCTTCCTTTATTTTGTTGTAAATTTTTCTTTAAATGTTACATTCCTATTTAAACTCCTCCGAAACTATATACATAAATTTATGGAACATAAAATACAAGTTAGGAAAGATAATCGGAAGCCTACAATGTATTCTCTGAGACAAAAAATTGTATATAATTATTAGTCTCTAATCAAACTTTTGTAATATTATCAGAAAAAAAAAATTTCAAGAAACATTACAGTGAAACGAATTGAATCAAGAAACATTATATATATATATATATTATATATATATATATATATGAAAACTCAAAATATATTTGTCTTTCATATACTTCTATGCGCTTACACAGTTACATGCCAATAATAGGAAAAATAAGGAAAGAAAAATAAGGAAAGAAGGAAACACCATGTGCATGTATTTATGTATACTTCTATGCGCTTTAATTATTTCTCAACTTCTAATGTACTTTACAAGATTACTAATAATATGCAATATATTGTTTTTGATGCATTGATCTTTTATTGTATTAATTAAGGTGATGATTTTTCATTGGAAATTAGATGGCAAAAGAAGGTGACCGAACTTGGGTACTCATTATGACATGGTGACGAACCAGAAGGAGGCACAAAACCCTTGGGAAGCATCGCAGAGAATGTCCTCGTGTCAAAATTCTTGGACTTGAATCTCTTCTTTCTTCTATACCCGTTCTTGATGACCCTTTCTTGATCGTTCACTAACGAATCTTTCGTTTTCTTGATGCTATACAGTGAGCGAGGAAGAGCGGCGGCGGGTGGCGGCAATATTGGCGGTGGAGATATTGAAGAAACGCGGAGGATGTTCATGACGAAGAGGAGGAGGAGGAGAAACAAGAGAGAAATGAAAATTTCACAAAAGGAATGATTGTGACCCATGGTGATTATTCTTCAAGAGTGGGGACTTTTGTATGTATTTAGTTATGATGATTGATGATCTCGAGAAGCAGCAGAGAGAGAAGAATACGATGACTGAAGGGTTTTTTCTTCTTTTGGTTTGGCGAACGGGCATGCAACTTTATATTTTGCACATATATATATATATATTTGTTTTAAAGGAATTTTGCACATATATATATATATTTCTTTTAAAGGAATTTTGCACATATATATATGCACACTTATTGGTGGTTAATTTATGTAGATTTAGTACTTCTCCTCGTGGTTATGTCAACATTCCGTGGAACATCCACCCACCAAGATCCGAATTGTATGACTTCAGAAACCAAAGAACTATCCCTTCAATTAATCACAAGTATCAAATTAGAGTGGAAGATTGAAAGATAGTATAGTTAATATACATCTTTGTGTGTATATATATAAATATATATATGTATATTAAAATAATGTTTTTTAACTAATAATAATTATATATGTTTATAAAAAAAAACATTATATATGCATGATCAAATTAGAGTGGAAGTTTGAAAGTTAGTATAGTTTGTATATAGATTTAAAGTTAATATATATATATATATTTGTGTAATATATATATATATATATATATATATATGTATATTAAAATAATGTTTTTTAACTAATAATAATTATATATGTATGAGAATAACCAAAGTTTCAAAAAGTACTATGTAGCTCAAGGAGTTTATGGTGGATGTCACAAAAAGTCAATTTCGTCTCGAATAGGCTTCATTAGAGATCCAACTGATGACTATAAGTATCACGCAATAAGTATCACGCAGAAGATATGACCTCTAACACAGAAAGGTGTACATGGTACTAAACATTAAATAAGCCTCATCCAACATGTACATAATTTATGTGTCACTTCCTCATTGGATTTCTCTCAAGATATAAACAATTACTTACACACAACAAAATGAACGCATCAAGGGTTTTGTTATCCTGTTATTTCACCACTCTCAAAGAGAATTACTGATAATATCTCTTTGTTCTCTGGTTCTCCGAGAACCTTTTAGATTCAATCATTAACTTAGTCATCGGAGAATGTCACCTTGGTTTTTGTAGGACACTTGATAGGAATTGGACCTCACACATCTCACATGGCAGGACCAGAGAATCTTTCTCCATCAGTTGGTTCTGTTACCAAGAAGAAAATAATCCATAACCACATTTCTCTTAAAATCTCTATGGAAAATGCCGTCCCACACACAATTTTACGTTTCTACTCAGTGATAAAAGGACTCTATGGTCCAAACTCTGGTGAAACTTACTCAACATTAACTTATCCTGTTATTTCACCACTCTCAAAGAGAATTACTGATAATATCTCTTTGTTCTCTGGTTCTCCGAGAACCTTTTAGATTCAATCATTAACTTAGTCATCGGAGAATGTCACCTTGGTTTTTGTAGGACACTTGATAGGAATTGGACCTCACACATCTCACGTGGCAGGACCAGAGAATCTTTCTCCATCAGTTGGTTCTGTTACCAAGAAGAAAATAATCCATAACGACATTTCTCTTCAAATCTCTATGGAAAATGCCATCTCACACACAATTTTACGTTTCTACTCAGTTACAAAAGGACTCTAAGGTCCAAACTCTGGTGAAACTTACTCAACACCCTGTCACCTCCACATGGAGGTTAGTCAAGAGGTCTAACATGGCCTAGTGGAACAGGCAGCTTCGATGATAAGAGATGTAGGGAGGCAAACCACTTACCAAACTCATTCTCGCCATGTGGTAAAAAACTGGAGGAATGACCCCTGATGGGTTTCCAGCCGATATGCTAAATAGGTGTTATTTTACCCTATGTTGATTATGAGTAATTAAGGACTGTGATTGACTAATTGTCACATTTAGTCTCTAAGGTGTCACTTAATCAGCCAGAACCTAAGACAGAGTACCTATCGTGTAGCTAGTCTGTTGGAAAGTATCTACGATTTTATTAAATAATTATCGTACTCCTAGGGAAGTGGTAACGACTTAGTAGTAACTAGCCTTTTATCCTAACTCCTATCTTATGATCCAGTTATTCAATCTTCATCAATGACTTTGATGAGAGGGTGATCCATTCTCCACTAGGTTTCACTTTAATTAAGCCTAAAAGTGTTTATAGACAAAGTTCTAATTCTATGTTATATTATTTTATCTAGTATGGCAGACACCAATACTAATTGATGTCTGTTAAACTAAACAGGTTATGAATAGACCGTGGTTAGGAATTGTCTATAACCCTAATTTTAGTTTAAAAGAAACTACATTAGACATGCAGACATAATGAATATTTAAGCAGGTGGCTATTTCCGGAAAAACATAACAACTTCAACAAATATAACAAATATTCATAACAATCGTAATCTAGTATTCATAATCGATATTTGGACAACACAATAACAACATATAAGAGAGGGACAAATCACCCTTTACGTAGTCGCGTCGTTGGAGCGTACTGCTGTATATGTCGTATTGCTTGACCCGACTCTACTCGCCAGAACCTTCGGAGGACGCTTCCTCAGCCTAGTAGCTGGACTTTACCTTACGTCCTGGGCTTAAGCCCAGCCTTGTGGACTGACTCTTCGAATGCCTAGAGCCCTCTTAGGATCTCCTAACGAAATCCCGGGTATTCTATGAATATCAGAAATGAACCTATCTATCTCACCCTAGGATCTGAGACTATTTCTCAGAAACTAAGAAAAACGAAACACAAAAAGGAAAGAAAGAAAACTTATTCTAAAAACTGAGTCTCCGAGTGAGTTGTGTACTCAAGAATTGTACATTGGAAACCACTGAATGACTCAGATCGAGTGGAGAGTGATGAATTCAACTGAGGAAGGCCTGGGGTATTTATACCAGCTTTCTGGAGTGATTTTCTCTCAAAAATTCGATGTGAGACTTGACTTTCTGGTTCGGGACGCCCGTCCCGGTCTGTTAACTAGGTCAGGACGGCCGTCCCGAGTCCTGGACGCCCGTCCCGACCTATTGACCAGGTCAGGACGCCCGTCCTGAACCGGGACACCCTCCCCGAAGTCCGAACTTCTGAAAATTTGCGTTTTTGCCCCAAAATTTGCCATTTTCTTCCACTTTTCACTTGACACTTCCAAAATCATAAAAACTGTGAAATTGAGTTAATAATGAACAATTAAGACCAATTTACCCTCAATTTCACCCTAAATCATGTCTAAAAACATGCTAAAAATGTGATATGATTTATGCTTATCATATAACCCCACACTTAGCTTTTTGCTTGTCCTCAAGCAAAGTCTACTCGAAGTTAGTGATTCTAAATCATAGTGCAGTCACTTAAATTCCTAGTCATGTTTTTATTCCAAAAATTTATTCAGACAATTCTTAACACAGGTCTGACTGGTCAGGTTGCTATGACAAGGTGTCAAATATTTCTAGCAGATTGTTATAGTCAAGCAGAAAACAACTTAACAACTAGGGTGAACTCCTTTCTTAGTCACAAGGTCTTCCTGATGTGTAGTGTGTGTACTAGTCTAGACTAGATAATCAACACAATATACTCTCGTCTTAACTACTGCCAGATAATATCTCGACCCTGTTGCTAGACATAATAACAATAGACAACATTCTGAGTTCTGAGCCTTGGTGATCAGATTTTTAATGATTTAGCATTTATGGATTTTCTTTATAGATGTAGGGTATTTTGAGTCTGCTTAGAACACGTCAACTTCAACTACCCATGTAGCGAGTCCCACTCCGATGACTCCCAGACCTACACGACGTTAGGGCATCAGGCTTTAAGTTCCCCGAAGGAGTAGTGCTCGAGTAGCGAAGGCCGCTGGCAAACTACCCTTATTTAATTAACTTTCTTTTATTTCTTTTCACTTTTAGCTCAGAGTCTCATCTAGTCATTCTAATTGTCAAAACATCCACAACTGGTCTAATTTTATCTAGTTAAGTCTTGAAAAGGTAATTGGCTGAGGTCTCCAATCCAGACTAAGTTGCGCTCAGTTATCAGGAATTCCCTATTCCTAATCAATTAGTTCAAGATAGCTATCACATTGCTTCCTACTAACCATAACATTCTACCTACATATCATAGACATAAGCAATGTTTAACCAATCATACTGCATTTAGAAGTCTGAAAGAATGAGAATTTTGAAAAAAAATTTGGAAGGGTGTGAAAATATTGGGAAAACAAGCAAAATCACGCAAAACTTTTCTCACTACAGTGCACTGTGAACTGCTACCCCACACTTAAGTCTGACACTGTCCTCAGTGTTCATGCATTTCTAAGCTACCCCACACTTATTTGAAAACAAGAAATAAAACAAAACAACACAAAAAATTCTTACCCCACACTTATTCAACTGACTACGGGTAAGAAGAAACATAGAGTACTGAAAGAAATAACAAAACATGAAATAGAATGAAAGAGATACTCCCTTATTCTGTGAAGTCCACAGTCTGCTCAAACGAGTCAAACGGTTCTTTGTAAATCTTCAGACGTTGTCCGTTTACTTTTTGAATAATGCCGTCAGAATCCATGATGTCACATGCTCCGAAAGGTGATACTTTCGTGATTGTGAATGGTCCTGACCAATAGCTACGCAGCTTTCCTGGGAAAAAATTTAAACGTGAGTTGTATAGCAATACCTTATCTCCTAGTTCAAAATTATTCTGGGTTCTCAGTCGCCTGTCGTGCCGGAGTTTACTTGTCATCTTGAATTGGTGTGCGTTTTCATAGGCTTTGAGCCTCCACTCATCCAATTCATTGAGTTGTAGAATCCGGCGTTCCTTAGTTAAATTATCGTCGATGTTGCATTTTTGTACTGCCCAATAAGCTCTGTGTTCAAGTTCAACTGGAAGGTGACATGCTTTTCCATAGACTAATCGATAGGGTGAGAATCCCGTAGTGGTCTTGTATGCTGTACGGAAGGCCCATAATGCGTCCTCCAGCTTATTGGCTCAATCCTTACGGTTAACACCCACAGTCTTTTCTAGGATTCTCTTTATACCCCTATTGGTTACCTCAGCCTGCCCATTGGTTTGGGGATGGTAGGCTGTGGAAATGCGATGCTGAACTCCGTACTGCTGAAGTACCTTCTGTAATTGAGAGTTGCAGAAGTGCGTACCTCGATCACTGATTAGGGCTTTTGGACATCCAAATCTGGCGAAAATCTGCTTAAGGAATTTGCATACGACTCTAGCATCATTAGTAGGTAGGGTCTGTGCCTCAGGCCATTTTGAAAAATATTCCACAGCTACTATGATGTACTGCTTACCAAAAGAGAGAGGGAATGGACCCATGAAGTCTATACCCCATATGTCAAATTTTTCTACACTTTGAATTACCTGTTGGGGTAGACTATCTCGAGAAGAAATGGTTCCAGTTTTCTGACAGGCATCGCACGATCCTGTGAATGCTGCGGCATCCTTGAATATGGTAGGCCAGTAGAAGCCTGCTTCTAATACTTTTCAGGCGGTATTAGCTGCAGCTAAGTGACCGCCTGTTGGTCCGCAGTGACAATATTCCAGTATTTGGAAGCCTTCTTCTTGAGAGACACATCTCCTGATCATCTGATCTGCACATATTTGAAATAGAAAAGGATCTTCCCAATAGTAACATTTCAGGTCAGCAAAGAATTTTTTCTTTGTTGAGCAGTGATATCACTAGGGAGAGTCCGGGCTGTCAAATAATTTGCTATATCTGCAAACCAAGGGGGTGAGAAAATAGCAAACAATGCACATAGATTCTCATCCGGAAATTTATCAGATATGATTGTTTCATCAATGGCTTCTAGGGTCGGATTCTCTAGCCTGACAGTGGTCTGCGGCTAAGTTTTCTGCCCCTTTCTTATCCCGAATTTCTATGTCGAATTCTTGAAGCAATAAAACCCATCTAATTAATCTTGGTTTGCGTCGGTTTTATTGAAAAGTATTTTAGTGCAGAATGATCAGTATAAACAATAGTTTTAGACAGGACTAGATAAGATCGAAACTTATCAAATGCATATACTACTGCTAATAATTCCTTTTCTGTCGTAGTGTAATTTTCCTGAGCATCAGTTAAGGTTTTACTAGCATAATATATTACGAAATTTCTTATCATGTCTTTGTCCTAAAACTACTCCTACTGCATAGTCACTAGCATCACACATAAGCTCAAAAGGTAGACTCCAGTCGTGGTGTCATGATAGGTGCAGTTTAAAGTTCCTTAAGTCTATTAAAAGCTTTTAGACATTTTCATCAAAGACAAATGGAACATTTCCGAGTAAATTGGTCAACGGCCTGGCTATTAATGAAAAATCTTTTATAAACCTACGATAAAAGCCAGCGTGTCCCAAAAAACTCTAACGGCTCTCACATTTTTGGGAGGAATTTCGAAATAACTTCAATTTTGCCTTATCTACTTCCATACCTAGGTGTGAGATCTTATGTCCTAAAACGATTCCCTCTTTTACCATGAAGTGGCATTTTTCCCAATTTAAAACCAGGTTAGATTTTATACAACGTTTCAACATTAACTCCAAGTTCTTTAGACAAACCTCAAATGAATTACCAAAAACAGAAAAGTCATCCATAAATACTTCCATAGATTTTCCTAACATGTCCTCAAAGATAGCAGTCATACAACGTTGAAATGTAGCAGGTGCATTACACAAACCAAAAGGCATCCTTCTATATGCAAATTTCCAAAAGGGCATGTGAAGTAGTTTTATGCTGGTCCTCAGGGGAAATAGGAATTTGAAAATAACCAGAAAACCCATCAAGAAAGCAATAAAACATGTGTCCAATAATCTTTCTAACATTTGGTCAATAAAAGGAAGGGGAAGTGATCTTTTCGTGTGGCCGTATTTATTTTCTATAGTCTATGCATACACGATGACCAGTTACAGTTCTGTAGGGATTAGTTCATTATGCTCATTCCTAACAACTGTTATACCGCCTTTCTTAGGTACTACCTGCACCGGGCTTACCCACTCACTATCTGAGATAGGGTAGATAAGTCCTGCATCTAATAGTTTAATGACTTCTTTCTTAACAACATCACACACATTAGGATTCAACCTCCTTTGAGGTTGCACACATGGCTTATACTCATTTTCTAGAAGAATCTTATGCGAACAAAAGCTTGGATTAATACCTGGGATGTCTAATTTTGTAGGCAAAGGCTCTTCTATACTTTCTGCACATGTCCACAGTCACTTCCTTTGTTCTGCAGTCAGATCAGCTGCAAGAATAATGGGAAGTTTCTTGTTGTCATCTAGGAATTCGTAGCACAGATGAGTGGGTAGTTCCTTCAGTCCAAGTCTGGTGGATCTTCAAACGAGGTTCGTTCTTTCTTCATCTCATCATCACCTATCTCAGTGAAACTATCAGAAGTATTTCATTTTCAGAAGAGCTAAGTTCAGGCTCCTCTAATTCTAGGGAGTCCTCACTTAGGACTTGATAGTTTGAGCATAGGTCTGTCACGTTAATTGCAATCAAGTGTTCCATGGCATCCACACAAAACAAGTATCATCTAAATGCATGGGATACCTAAGGGTTCATTTAGATCAAAAGTGATGTCATCATTTCCTACCCTTAACTTGATTTGACCATTACTGACGTCTATTAATGCTTTTGAGGTAGCTAGAAATGGTCGACCTAGGATCAGGGGCACTCCTCCTTCCCCATTCATATCCATGACAACAAATCCACAGGAAACACAAATTTTCCGACCTTTACTAAGAGATCTTCAATTATTCCTTGGGGATTTTGACTGTCCTATCTGCAAGTTGTATGCACATCCTAGTCGTTTTCAAATCATGCAATCCTAATTTATCAAATAAACTAGATGGCATAAGATTTACTAGCTCCTAAGTCTGCTAATGCATGCATGTTAGTAATATTTCCAATTGTACATGGCAAGGTAAAACAACCAGGATCTTTCTGTTTAGACGGTAGTTTATTCAACAGGACTGCCGAACATTCTTCATTAAGAACCACCTTGTCCATGTCAAATTTTCTTTTATTACTAACAACTTCTTTTAAAAACTTAGCATACTTTGGCATTTCAGAAATAACATCAAGTAAAGGTAAATTAACATGAATCTGACTAAAATTCTTAAGAAATTTTTCAAATTGCTCCTTATCTTTATTGTGCATAAGTCTGGTAGGGTAAGGTACTTTTGGCCGGTACTTAGGAATAAACTTCGTCTTCCCTTTCCTTGCTACTTCAATTTCGACATCCGTCTGCGTTGGGTCCTTGGAGCCTTCTTCTGGTTCCTGCACAAGAATAGGAGGGTCAGATGGTTTGGGTGGAGATGGAGATAGAATTTTACCAGATCTTAGAGTGATAGTCTTGCATTCAGTTTGAGGGTTGGTCTCAGTGTTTCTTGGTAGCGTTCCCTGGGACCTGTGAGAGAAATGGGTGGATAGCTGACCCATTTGTCTCTCTAAAGTTTGTATAGCAGCTTGTGTGTTTCTGATTGTTTGCTCGGTCTGCTTCTGTCTGTTCTCGTTCTGCTGGATTCTTTCTGCGTGAGCTTCTTGGATTTTCCTATTAGACTCTATCATTTCCTTGTTAGAGTCAGAAATACTCTTCAGCATGTCTCTGAATTCTTGCATGGGGTCAGTTGGAACGATGTAGTTCCTTGGTGCAGTGATGCAGTTTCCGACCGATATGCTAAATAGGTGTTATTTTACCCTATGTTGATTATGAATAATTAAGGACTGTGATTGACTAATTGTCACATTTAGTCTTTATGGTGTCACTTAATCAGCCAGAACCTAAGGCAGAGTACCTATCGTGTAGCTAGTCTATTGGAAAGTATCTACGATTTTATTAATTTAATTATCGTACTCCCAGGGAAGTGGCAACGGCTTAGTAGTAACTAGCCTTTTATCCTAACTCCTATCTTATAATCCAGTTATGCAATCTTCATCAAATACTTTGATGAGAGGGTGATCCATTCTCCACTAGGTTTAAGTCTAATTAATCCTAAAAGTGTTTTAAAGATGAGTTCTGATTCTATGTTATACCGTTCCTATATGTTGATTGACCTATATTCGAGTGTTTTAGAAATATCTTAGCCTGGAATGCAACTATGTTCTGTGTCTAAAGGTGTACCACATCTGAGGTCTCTACGCTACCGCCCCATCGTTAAGGTAAACGGCCCTACTCACGGCCCGGACTAAAGTCAGCAATGAACGGTACCCTATGTCACTTCGGGGTCATGCTGCTCGTCACAAAACCGCCGGCATAACTCTCTACTCAGCCTACCTAGACTACTCTAACAAACAAGGTGTTCCGTTGGTTATTTTATCTAGTATGGCAGACACCAATACTAATTGATGCCTGTTAAACTAAACAGGTTATGGATAGACCGTGGTTAGGAATTGTCTATAACCCTAGTTTTAGTTTAAAAGAGACTTACATTAGACATGCAGACATAATGAATATTTAGCAGGTGGCTATTTCCGGAAAAACATAAAAACTTCAACATATAACACAACTATTCATAAAATCGTAATCTGATATTCATAATTCATATTTAGAACAAAGCAATAACACATATAAGAGAGGGACATGGGGACCGATGCCATAAAGAAATCACCCTTTACGAAGTCTCGCCTACGGAGCGTACTGCTGTATATGTCGTATTGCTTGCCCTGACTCTGCTCACCAGAACCTTCGGAGGACGCTTCCTCAGCCTAGTAGCTAGACTTTACCTTACGTCCTGGGCTTAAGCCTAGCCCTGTGGACTGACTCTTCGAACGCCTAGAGCTCTCTTAGGATCTCCTAACGAAATCCCGGGTATTCTATGAATACCAGAAACGAACCTATCTATAGAAACCTAAGATCTGAGATTATTTCTCAGAAACTAAAACAAACACTAATAATAAAGAAAACTGAGATCCGAGTCTCCGAGTGAGTTGTGTACTGGAAAATTGTACACTGGAAACCACTTAATGACTCAGATCGAGTGGAGAGGGATGATTTCAACCGCTGGAGGCCTGGGGTATTTATAGTAGCTTCCCGGAGTGAAAATCTCTGAAAAATTCGATGTGGGACAACTTCTGGCGGCTCGGGACGCCCGTCCCGGATTGGGACGCCCGTCCTGGTCTGTTGACCAGGTCGGGACGCCCGTCCAGGTGCCTTGACTTGGTCGGGACGCCCGTCCCGGACCTTTGACCGAGTTAACATTTCCAAAAATTGCGTTTTTGCCCCAAAATTTGCTGTTTTCGTCTACTTTGCACCTGACACTTCCAAAATCATAAAAACTGTGAAATTAAGTGAATAATGCACAATCAAGATCAAATTGCCCTTGATTTCACCCAAATTCATACGTAAAAACATGCTAAAAAGGTGATACAATTTTCGCGTATCAGATAACCCCACACTTAGCCTTTTGCTTGTCCTCAAGCAAAGTCTACCTGAAGTTACTTAAATTCCTAGTCATGTTTTTATTCCAAAAATTCTTCAGACAAGTCTTAATACAGGTCTGTCTGGTTAGGTTGCTATGACAAGGTCTCAGATGTTTTTAGTAGCTTGTTATGATCAGGCAGAAAACAAATCAACAACTAGGTTGGTCTTTTTTCTTAGTCACAAGGTCTTCCTGATGTGTAGTGTGTGTACTAGTCCAGACCAAATAGTCAACACAATGTACTCTTGTCTTAACTACTACCAGATAACACTTCGACCTATCGTTAGACATATTAACAACAGACAACTTTTTGAGTTCTAAGCTTTGGTGATCAGATTCTATCATTTAGCATTTATTGATTCCTTTCGTTTATAGATTTTCTTGAGTATTTTGAGTCTGCTTAGAACACGTCAACTTCAACTACCCATGTAGCGAGTCCCACTCCGATGACTCTCAGATCTGTACGACCTTAGGGCATCAGGCTTTAAATTCCCCGAAGGAGTAGTGCTCGAGTAGCGAAGGCCGCTGGCAAACTACCCTTATTTGATTAACTTCTTTTAATTTCTTTTCACTTCTAGCTCAGAGTCTCATCTAGTCATCCTAACTGCCAATATATTCACAACTGGTCTAATTTTATCTAGTTAAGTCTCGAACAGGTAATTGGTTGAGGTCTCTACTCCAGACAAAGTTGTGCTCAGTTATCAGGAATTCCCTATTCCTAATCAATTAGTCCAAGATAGCTATCAAGTATCTCCTACTAACCATAACATACTACTTACATATCATAGACATAAGCAATTGTTTAACCAAGCATACTGCATTTAGAAGTCTGAAAGGCGGAAAAAAAAATTTGAAATTTTTTTTTTGGAAGGGTGTGAAAGTACGTGAAAACAAGCAAAATCATGCGAAAAATTTTGCAAACTGCTACAGTGCACAGTGCACTGCTACCCCACACTTAAGTCTGGCACTGTCCTCAGTGGTCATGCATATCTAATTACCCCACACTTATTTGAAAACAAGAAACAAAAACAAAATAGAAAACTCTTACCCCACACTTATTTGACTAACTAAGGGTAAGAGAGAAAATAAAACAACCAAAGAAATAACAAAACAGGACACCAAACAAAGAAAATAAAAGTAAAGGAACATGAGGATTAGAAAAACTCCCTTCATGTCGCGAGCAGAAGGGTCTTCTCTGATCTGTCAATTGGCTCTTCACCTTAGCCATGTGCTATTAATGAGGCATTCTTGACTCTGTAAGCACTAGATACTGTAACGGATGCTGTCAGCTTCGATCCTTCATTGTCGAGCTCCATGTAGTGGCCTATTCATTTGATGAATGGCTCGAGCCCTACGGTTTGCTTCCTCGAATCATTTGTAAGATTTCTCACAATCATAGCACCGTGTCCAGGAGTAACGTGTCTAGGAATGAGACTTCTTGGGATTTGTGTGCCTTCTTGCCACTGTTAGTAAAGGTATGGCATGCAAGTCTCGACTGGAAGAAAAGATACCTGAAGTTTTGGCGAAGTTGTGGTGGTAGGGGGCTCCAGTTGTGTAGATCTGGGCCCAAGTATTTTGAGACTTCCTCGGGGAAGTTTCTCACAGCTGATTGGTATGCAGGGAATGCAAGCTCCTCCATTGCTATGCTCCCGACACAATGCCAAATTCCTCTATATCTGTCGTCCGTTCGTTACCTCTTGGTAGATCACTTGCTTGCACTGGTCTGGCTTTAATTGTTGCCAGTATCTCATCTATTGATTCTACGAGTGTGGGTTTTGCTGTGGTGGTGTCTTCTGAAAGTTTCCAGCTTCCGAATTACTCCTCAGCTAAATCCCGTATGATTCCTCCAGCTGGGATTGTATGCATTTCCCATTGGAGCAGCATTCTGCAGTAACCTGCTCCAACCACTTTTGGAATGGTTCGTATTTCATTCCCATAGCAATCCCTGCTAAAGTGTGGTACTTAGCAGACTTCACAGATTTGATACACAGGCTGAACATTTCTTCCTAAAACATTGGCACTCTGAATCTGGAAAACAACTAGAATCTGCACATGACTTTAACATCATTAGTAGGTAATGCCTGTGGTTCAGGCTATTTTCGAAAAGTGTTCCACGACTACTATGATGTAATTATGTTCAAAGGAAGAAAGAGAAAAGGATTCGAAATACCCTTGATATCAACGGTTGCAACATTCTGTGTACGTCGCTGGGGTAGATGATCTCTGGAAGATGTGTTACCTGTTATTTGGCAAGCATCGCAGGACTGTATCAGAGATACAAAAGTCCTTGACTATGGTGGGTCAACAAGATCCTGCTTTCAACACTTTCCGGACAGTGTTGATAGTAGTCAATTGGTCTCCCGTAGATTCTTTAGGGAAATGCTCCAAACTCTTGTGGCCTTCGTCTTCTGAGACACATCTTCTGATCAACCGATCTGCAAAAATTTGAAATAGAAGAGAAACTGCCCGGTAGTAATATTTCAAATCAGCAAAGAATTTCTTCTTTTGCTGATAAGTCATATCACTTGGAACTTATTCAGTGACTAGATAATTTGCAATAAACCACAGATGAGAATTATTATACATAGCAAACAATGCAAATAAGTTTTCATCTAAAAATTTATCAGTATTACACTAGCCTCTAACTCGGGGTTTTCTAATATAGACCAATGGTTTGCTTTCTAGATTTTCAACCCTTTTTCTTACCCCTTCTTTCTATATCAAACTCAGGTAACAATAAAACCTAACTTAATCAATTATGGTTCAGTATCAGTTTTATTGAACACAGACATCTCAGAGTGATCAGTGTAACCTATTGTTTTTAGACAAGACTAGATAAGATTAGGATTTATCATACATGAACTTTCTTATCATGTTTCTGTCTAAAACAATTCGTACTACATCATTACATCACATATTCATTCACAAAGCAAATTCCAATTAGGTGATGTCATAATGGGTGAAGTAGTTCCTTTTGGTTTAAACAATCTCATGCATTTATCATCAAACAAAAGGAACATCCTTTCTCATTAGAGTACTCAGAGGTCTGTCTATTAAAGAAAATTTTATTTCATGATTCCGTCTAATAAACTAAGCATGACCTAAGAAAATTCCATAATGATATGTCTTCCAGATTAAAATCTGAGCCAAAATTTGACAAATCGGAAAAATATTCTATCCTCATTTCCATTTTTATTTCTTTGAAATTAAATAAAGGAAGAAAAACACGAAAAAAAAGGGCAACTAAGAAAACAAAAAACAAGAGATAGGGAAAAGGAACAACTCACCGTTGAGCAAGAAAGATACATTCTTTTTGGGATTTTAAATTTTAAATTTTTTTTTTCTATTTTTTTTTTCCGAAAGCAGTTAAATTTCCTCAATATGGTTTTAGAATGATTTTCTAAAATTTGATTATCCTAAGTGTCTTAATTTCAGATACTATCTAAAATTAATTAGTTATGATAATCCTATATTTAGGAAAGTGATTGTCTAACTAACATAAGATAAGTCAAAAGTCTAGGTTACTACCGTTACCTATCATAAGTCTCTAGAATTTTGATCAGTGTCTAGAATTTTGATCAGGAGTCCTAAATTCATTATGATATTTCCCCGGCAACGGCGCCAAAAATCTGATGCGGTTTCCGACCGATATGCTAAATAGGTGTTATTTTACCCTATGTTGATTATGAATAATTAAGGACTGTGATTGACTAATTGTCACATTTAGTCTTTATGGTGTCACTTAATCAGCCAGACCCTAAGGCAGAGTACCTATCGTGTAGCTAGTCTATTGGAAAGTATCTACGATTTTATTAATTTAATTATCGTACTCCTAGGGAAGTGGCAACGGCTTAGTAGTAACTAGCCTTTTATCCTAACTCCTATCTTATAATCCAGTTATGCAATCTTCATCAAATACTTTGATGAGAGGGTGATCCATTCTCCACTAGGTTTAAGTCTAATTAATCCTAAAAGTGTTTTAAAGATGAGTTCTGATTCTATGTTATACCGTTCCTATATGTTGATTGACCTATATTCGAGTGTTTTAGATATATCTTAGCCTGGAATGCAACTATGTTCTGTGTCTAAAGGTGTACCACATCTGAGGTCTCTACGCTACCGCCCCATCGTTAAGGTAAACGGCCTTACTCACGGCCCGGACTAAAGTCAGCAATGAACGGTACCCTATGTCACTTCGGGGTCATGCTGCTCGTCGCAAAACCGCCGGCATAACTCTCTACTCAGCCTACCTAGACTACTCTAACAAACAAGGTGTTCCGTTGGTTATTTTATCTAGTATGGCAGACACCAATACTAATTGATGCCTGTTAAACTAAACAGGTTATGGATAGACCGTGGTTAGGAATTGTCTATAACCCTAGTTTTAGTTTAAAAGAGACTTACATTAGACATGCAGACATAATGAATATTTAGCAGGTGGCTATTTCCGGAAAAACATAAAAACTTCAACATATAACACAACTATTCATAAAATCGTAATCTGATATTCATAATTCATATTTAGAACAAAGCAATAACACATATAAGAGAGGGACATGGGGACCGATGCCATAAAGAAATCACCCTTTACGAAGTCTCGCCTACGGAGCGTACTGCTGTATATGTCGTATTGCTCGCCCTGACTCTGCTCTGAGATCCGAGTCTCCGAGTGAGTTGTGTACTGGAAAATTGTACACTGGAAACCACTTAATGACTCAGATCGAGTGGAGAGGGATGATTTCAACTGCTGGAGGCCTGGGGTATTTATAGCAGCTTCCCGGAGTGAAAATCTCTAAAAAATTCGATGTGGGACAGCTTCTGGCAGCTCGGGACGCCCGTCTTGGTCTGTTGACCAGGTCGGGATGCCCGTCCCGAGTCCTGGACGCCCGTCCAGGTGCCTTGACTTGGTCGGGACGCCCGTCCCGGACCTTTGACCGAGTCAACATTTCTAAAAATTGCGTTTTTGCCCCAAAATTTGCTGTTTTCGTCTACTTTGCACCTGACACTTCCAAAATCATAAAAACTGTGAAATTAAGTGAATAATGCACAATCAAGATCAAATTGCCCTTGATTTCACCCAAATTCATACGTAAAAACATGCTAAAAAGGTGATACGATTTTCGCGTATCATGCAGGCAGAGCGACTTGCTGATTCTGCGGATATGGCAGTTGATGAGGTACTCTTTTCTGGAAGTTAGTAGTCCCGGAATTGTTTCTCCAGCCAAATCCCGGATGGTTCTTCCAAGTGGGATTGTAGGTATTTCCTATAGGAGCAGAATTCACTGCGTCCACTTGTTCCATATCCTCTGGAATAGTTAATATCCTATTACCATAACAATCTCCACTGAAATGTGGTCCTTGGCAAAATTCGCAGACTTGGTATACTGACTGAACACTTTTCCCCTGTTGGAAGGCATTCAGCTGATTTGTAATGCTGGCCTTCAGTGCCTCAAATTGATCATCAATGGAGGCAACGACCGCATTTACTGGTTGCTTCTTAGCTCGGCAACTTGTGCGCCAGTTCTTGCTATTCCTGTAGAGTCTCTCCAGAGCGTTTCTAGCATCTACATCACTCATTCCATTGAAACCGCTCTGGGGATTGAGTCCATCAAGAATTTGCTTACCCTTGTCTGACATACCCCCGTAAAATTGCTGAATCAGTAATGCCTCGGTAAGTCCATGTTGGGGGTAGAGCCTGAGTAGCTCCTTGAATCTGTCCCAAGCTTCGATCACTGTCTCATCAGCAGCTTGAGTAAAACTAGACAGAGCCCTTCGATATTCTAGGACTCTTGCTGTAGAGTAGTACTTCTTCTAGGAAGGCTTTGCTTAACTCATCCCAAGAGGTGATGGAGTTAGTAGGTAGCTGGGCCAACCAAGTCTTAGCTCTGTCCCTCAGTGAGTAGGGAAAGAGATTGAGTTTAGTTACTTCTACAGTATGATCTCCCTTGAGGCCTTCACAGAGAGAAGAGAAATCAGATAAGTGTTCCAGCGGATTCTCGGCTGCAGTTCCTCCAAACTGAACCCGATTTATAATCAGTTGGATCATATTCGGTTTAAGATCATAGCGAGGGTTCCCAAGGATTTGGATGGCAGATGATACTGGAACAGTCTGAGGCTGGATGTAGGATTCGAGGGTAGGTCTTTCAGCAGCCATCTCTGTTCTTCGCCTATTAGCTGTACGAATGAGACGTTCAGGATTCTCAACTGGTGTTTCAAGGTTAGCTTCTGAAGTTCGAGTCATGCAACTACAGAGAAGAATACGTTTTAGCCTGAGCAAACTGGTTAGTGGGGTTACAGGGAAAGTGAAAAATTAAGAATTTGGAAAAAAAAACAACTATTCAATTACGAAAGGGAAATAACACAAAAGGTAGGGAAAAGGACAACTTACCATTGAACAAGAAACCACTTAAATTCCCTCAATATGGTTTTAGAATGATTTTCTAAAATTTGATTATCTTAAGTGTCTTAATTCCAGATAACATCTAAAATTAATTAGTTATGATAACCCTATATTTCGGAAAGTGATTGTCTAACTAGTGTAAGATAAGTGTAGATCTAAGGTCTAGTTTACTACCATTACCTATCATAACCCTCTAGAATTTTGATCAGGAATCCTAAATTCATTATGATATTTCCCTGGCAATGGCGCCAAAAATCTGATGGGTTTCCAGCCGATATGCTAAATAGGTGTTATTTTACCCTATGTTGATTATGAGTAATTAAGGACTGTGATTGACTAATTGTCACATTTAGTCTCTAAGGTGTCACTTAATCAGCCAGAACCTAAGGTAGAGTACCTATCGTGTAGCTAGTCTGTTGGAAAGTATCTACGATTTTATTAAATAATTATCGTACTCCCAGGGAAGTGGTAACGGCTTAGTAGTAACTAGCCTTTCATCCTAACTCCTATCTTATGATCCAGTTATGCAATCTTCATCAATGACTTTGATGAGAGGGTGATCCATTCTCCACTAGGTTTCAGTTTAATTAAGCCTAAAAGTGTTTATAGACAATGTTCTGATTCTATGTTATATTGTTCCTATATGTTGATTGACCTATCTTCGAGTATTTTAGATATATCTTAGCCTGGATTGCAACTCTGTTCTGAGTCCAAAGGTGTACCACATCTGAGTAATCTGATATACCGCCCCATCGCCAAGGTAAACGGCCCTACTCACGGTTACTACTAAAGACAACTATGAAAGCCTATGTCACTTCAGGGATCATGCCGCTTCCCCATAACCACAGGCATAAACGCTCTACTCAGCCTACCTAGACTACTCTAACAAACAGGGTGTTCCGCAGGTTATTTTATCTAGTATGGCAGACACCAATACTAATTGATGCTTGTTAAACTAAACAGGTTATGAATAGACCGTGGTTAGGAATTGTCTATAACCCTAATTTTAGTTTAAAAGAAACTACATTAGACATGCAGACATAATGAATATTTAAGCAGGTGGCTATTTCTGAAAAAAACATAACAACTTCAACAAATATAACAAACATTCATAACAATCGTAATCTAGTATTCATAATCGATATTTGGACAACACAATAACAACATATAAGAGAGGGACAGGGGGGACTGATGCCATAAAGAAATCACCCTTTACGTAGTCGCGCCGTTGGAGCGTACTGCTGTATATGTCGTATTGCTTGACCCGACTCTGCTCGCCAGAACCTTCGGAGGACGCTTCCTCAGCCTAGTAGCTGGACTTTACCTTACGTCCTGGGCTTAAGCCCAGCCCTGTGGACTGACTCTTCGAACGCCTAGAGCCCTCTTAGGATCTCCTAACGAAATACCGGGTATTCTATGAATACCAGAAACGAACCTATCTATCTCACCCTAGGATCTGAGACTATTTCTCAGAAACTAAGAAAAATGAAACACAAAAAGGAAAGAAAGAAAACTTATACTGAAATCTGAGTCTCCGAGTGAGTTGTGTACTCGAGAATTGTACACTGGAAACCACTAAATGACTCAGATCGAGTGGAGAGGGATGAATTCAACTGAGGAAGGCATGGGGTATATATAGCAGCTTTCTGGAGTGATTTTCTCTCAAACATTTGATGTGGGACTTGACTTTCTGGTTCGGGACGCCCGTCCCGGTCTGTTGACCAGGTCAGGACGCCCGTCCTAAACCGGGACGCCCTCCCAGAAGTCCGAACTTTTGAAAAATTGCGTTTTTGCCCCGAAATTTGCCATTTTCTTCCACTTTTCACCTGACACTTCCAAAATCATAAAAACTGTGAAATTGAGTTAATAATGCACAATTAAGACCAATTTACCCTCAATTTCACCCTAAATCATGCCTAAAAACATGCTAAAAATGTGATATGATTTATGCTTATCAACCCCACAATAGCGCCCAATACCACAAGAAGCCCTCTGGAAACTCAATGGTATGCAACCCCTCTAAGTTGTCCACACATGCATGATAACGCTAAATTATATCATATTTTTAGCAAGTATTTACATTTGATTTATGTTCAATTTGAAATTATTTGCATCTAATTGCATTAAATTAACACTTAATTGCTTAATTTTGGTTCTGAAAAGTTTCAGGGTTCAATTGCACAAAATAGTAAAATGTGGGCAAATTTTTAATTTTTGAAGAGTCTGAAATGACCACCGCGAGGCCACAGTGGTCGTCCCACCAAGACAGCCATTATGACCTCTGGAACGGCTGTCCCGAAACCCTAGTGCAAGTCCCACATCAAATTTTTTTGTATTTTTGCTCCAGTTTACTCCTATAAATAGCTCAAGCCTCTGTACTCCATCATTATCCCTTCCTACTCAAACAGAGCATCCTTGAAGTCCGAATCACTTGATTCTCTCGTTGAGTCTCAATCTCATGTTCAGGAAATCCTACAATGAAATATTCTCAGTTCGGTTTTCATGGAATTTCGAGATTTCGCTAGAAAATTCCCAAGAACACTAGGTTTTCGTTGTCTTAGTTCATAGGGTAATGCTTGAGCCCTGACCGGAAGGTGAAGTACTGCTACTAGCTCGAGGAGATGTGCCCCGAAGGTTCTGATGTCCAAATTAAGGTCAATTCCCAGAAGCTGAGGAGATCGCAGGAAGGAGGATATCGTAAAGTAGTGACAACCTTACACCAAATATTCTTTAAACACATTCTTTTATGTTCCTAGTAATTTACCTGAATTATTTGAATTCTGAACTCTTCACATTTTTAGCATGTATTTAAGCTTGATTTATGTTCAATTGGAAAGTATTTGGACCAAATTGCATTAAATTAACACTTAATTGCTTAATTTTGGTTCTGAGAAAGTTTCATGGGCTAAATTACACAGAATGGTAAAATATGGGGCAAATATACAATTTTTGAAAACTTGGAATGGCCACCGTGAGGCCACAGTGGTTGTACCACCAGGACGGTTGTTGTGACCTCCGGGACAGCCGTCCCAAAACCCTAGCCTTTGTTCGACATCAAAAAGTTTATGAATTTTGGCTCCAATTCACTCCTATAAATAACTCAGCCCTCTGTACTACTTCAGCATCCCTTCCTACTCAATACAGAGCATCCATTAGCTCATAATCACTCAATTCTCTCAATCTCATAATTCAGGAAATTATTTGATGATATATTCTGAGTATGAGATTCTTAGATTTTCAGAATTTTGTTAGGAAATCCCCAAAAACACTGGGTTCTAATTGTTCTTTGTTATAAGGTAGTACTTGAGCCTCAAATTGTAAAGGAGAGTGCTGCTACTAGTTCGAGGAGGCAAGATTAGAAGGTTCTATCGGTTCGAGCGGGGAATATCCTGGGAGTGGAGGAGATTACATGAACGGAGCATATCGTGAAGTAGTAACAACTTTACGGCAAATATATCTTTTTCTTTTTCTTTTAATTTCTCTGTTTATTTTCTACATATTTGTTAGAATACTGGAACTTGAGGGTTTTATCATATATGTTTAATAATTGGGATTTTGAATTATATTTTTTCCAAGAAGATTCCAAATTAAATTATCATTGTGTTTTAATTGTTCGGTGGTGCTTTTGAATTGAACTACTGTCTGATCCTTGCCATGAGCATGTCACGTATATATAATTCAATAGTTAATTACTTTAGGTCAGCCCTAAAAATTATAATTAATTGCCAAATTAGGATAATTAACATGATCAACCCAGATATTTTAAAAGTTCTAATAACTCTGAGTTAGGTCCTTATGTCAATCTTAGAGTGAGGTAGTAACATGATGCTTACGAATCAACTCGAAAGATGATTAGGGTTACTTGCAACAAATCGTATTGAGGTAGTCACCTTAGGTAACTCAGTTGTAGTAACAATTAAACAATAATTCATAATTGCCTTAGATCCACTAGCTAGTAAATCTTCGAACATAGGTGAAGCAAATTGACCAAAATGAGGTTAAGAAACCTCTTCATGAATATCTTATTTGGAAAGTAATTCTAGCTTATGATTATTTGTTTTGTTTAGGGATGTGATAAAACATTTCCTACAAATTAAGGAAACCCTTGATTAATTCTGGATATATTAATTATGAAATAAATAATAGATGCTACACAAGTCATTGCCACGTTCTTGGGACAAATGATATTACAAATGTAAAATCATTGATGCTACCACATGACTAGCTACACGATAGGTACTCTGCCTTAGGTTTTGTTTGATTAAGTGACAACTCTATTAGCTATGTGTTTAACTGAAAGTCCTTAACCTACATAATCTACATAGGTTGTAAACCTTATCTTTAGTACAGTACGAACAAAACATATCAGATTTTGTGTCGTTGTCGGGGAAAGAAATCTTAAAATTTTAGAATTTCTAATCAAAATTCTAAAACATTATGATAGGTAATGGTAGTCATCTAGTACTTATGAAATAATTGTCTGAAAGAATTAATCAATATTTCTGATTCGGCAAAAATCGGTCAAAATAATTTGAGGGAGAAAAAAGTAATCTCGAATGATTTGGATCTAAAAGATATTGGAATAGAATGGACTTCGGGAGATGAAGGATCGGTCAAGCCATTTGTTAGAGTGACACTTCGGTATTCCGAAGTACCGAATACCTGCAAAACCCAAAAAGGTTTGATGGGGAGATTTATTTCCCGTGAACTCTCTGATGATTAAGTCAATAGAGTATAATATCAGTATTTTGGATATCTGCAACTTGTTCCTTACCTTTTGCTTTGATTCCCCTTTTATAGGAATCTACTTGAGGGTTTTTCACTCATTAATGAATTTCCCGTTGTGTTTGGACCGTTTCTTTCTGTTGTCATAAACGGACTTTAAATCAGGGCGTTAAAGAGAGAGAAAGAGAGGGAGTTACGATATAAGCGGTAACGTCTGCTCTTTATGAAGTCCATAAATTTGGATTTATGACTTTCGGCGGAGTAAGGGGCAATTATTTTGTGGTTTAAGTACTGTTTTACCCCTGAGGTGTTTTATTGGCTATTCAGTAGTCCCTCAGCGAAGTATCATTTGGCGAGATATGGTAACTTCGCTAGAAGGTTGGTGATGCTCCTTAGTGGAATTTAGAAAGGCCTTGGGGTTTCTGCCAGTGACCGCTGTCTCTTCAACTTTTGTATCTGTCATAAATGGCAGAATGCCAGTGGACAGGGAGCTCTTTTCGCCATCCCCGATGCGTTGATCTTGGGAAGTAATCATGACGCTGGTCAGTATGGCTTCCTTATAACTGTTTTACATCTTCTTTGCATTTCACTTCCAGTATCTTTCTCATTTTCCTCTCCAAACTTTTTCGCCATTACTGACTCTGCAACCTTCTGAAGATTCCTCTACCTTTACGTTCTATCGCCAGTTCGATCCCGCTTCAACTTTTTAGACGTTTATTCCAGCGATTTTCGAAAAAGGTGCGTTTTGTCTTCTTTTGGATGGTAGATTTTTGTTTCCCGCCATTGTGGTTCATGTGTGTGGGTTTGAACTTCCTTTTTACGTTTCTCTGGTTTCTGGTTATGAGGAAAAAATGTGATAACTTTGCTTTTTTTTATCTTGATATGAGGTTGTTTAGACTTTAGGATTTGTTTTAGGTTTCTTTTCTGGGTGGCTTTTTGAATGGGGTTCTGAATGTTGAACTTCCATTCGCAGGTAGGAAATGGCTACCCAAGAAGGAAATATTAGAGAGGTTGAGGATCTTATAGCTGAAGGGTTCGGGGATCCTCAACCTAACCCTCAACAACCAGAAGACGATGTTACAATTGCAGTGAGGGATGGTCGAACTGGGTTACCTGTGGGTGTTCCTTTCCAGCCCTCTATGCCTGAGCCTCTAGCTAGTGATTTTCCTTTCTGGCAAAGTAGGGTTACTCGGGAGCAAGTTGAGTCTTTTTTCCGTAATTACAATATCAATCCTCAGGTATATAGGATTTTTGTAGCTCCTGAGGTGGGTAGGATGTCACTTCGGCATATCCCACTTCTCTTAGAACATTTTGAGGTAGGTCTTAGGCCTCCTATGGACCCTGTATTTACGGATTTTTTGGTTTTTGCTCGGGTTCAACCCAGGCAAATACACCCCAATGCAGTTCGTACTCTGTTTTTCTTAATCTGCCTTTGTCGTAGGTTAGGTTTTGAACTCACAATGAATATTATTAGGATGTTTTTCTCTTCACTTTGGATGTCGGACAATACTCATTTGATCCGTCTGCGCCGGAATAAAATATAACTTTTTGATTCCCCACCCAATAAAATAGACTTCAAATGTCGATGGGTAATGGTAGAGTCCAGGGTAGGCTTCTCCTTCCGCCCGAGTGTAAGTGAGGATTATCAGTGGTCTCAGATCCAACACTCTTCCTCCCTTAGCCACTCAGAGAAATCCTTCTTAGAAACCATTACTCAGGACATGGGAGATAGCCGCCAGCATCAGTCCCGAGTGTATTCCTCCGCCGATTTGTTGAGCGAAGCTAGCTTGAAGTGGTGCGGTATAGGGGCTGGTTTGGATACCAGGAAAAGGGAATTGGGTTTTAAGGAAGAAAGCCCGAACCGCGATTGGACTATACACTCCGGGGGTGTTTTTTCGACACAATGCGAGTTGTACGTTTCTACTGCTCGGGGTTGTCGCAACGGCTAGGGTAACTTGTTTTGAGTGTGTTTTTTTTAACACACGTTCCTTCCAGGGCCTACTATGTTCAGAAAAGCCTGGGGACATCGTGAGGAGGGCCGAAACGTAAGGCAACCCCATCTGGATTCCCTACCTCGCTTTCCTCCGAAGTTGATAGACCGGGGAGCAGCAGGTGACACGCCTTTGACTTACTCCTCCTCCGCTGGTCGGACTTAACTTTGGGGTGGGAACCCCCGACGTCCAAGAGATAGGGGTTCCAGAGTTAGGACTCCTTCGTCTGCTCCCACCGAACTTCAAGGGGAGGCCGCCTCTGGGTCAGTGGATGTTGTTGCCTCAGATGGTGATGAAGAGGAGCAACTTCATCCCCGCCAAAGGAGGAGGACTTCGCCCCGTTGCTCTTCCACTTCTACGGAGGTGTTAGCTCCCGATTCTCTCACTATCCCAGGTGAAGCTCCCATGGAGAACCTCGCGTTGGAAGTTCGAGAGGAAACACCGCCAACTCCTGCTACTGAAGTTGGTGACGAAGCTCCTGCAGAGGAGTCAGGTCCTTCATGGTTTCGTCCGGGGTTTGAAATGCCTGAGGAGGAGGGGGCTCTAAGAGAGTTGGCATCAGAAATTTCATCAAGGACTCCTCCTCTCAAAACATTCGCTTCAATAACCGATATGTGGCATCGTTTATTGGTGGTGCAATTTTGAATAGGGCAATTGATGAGGAGTCCTTATCTTCGATGGGCGAGATGGGGGTAGATGAAGCTACTAACAGAGTGGGGGCCCTTATCGCTCGGGTAAGTATTATGCTTTTTCCTTTACCGCCTTGTTCGTAAGCGTTCTCTTCTGTAATTTAACTTTTCTTTTTCGCAGCTCTCCTCTTATATCCTTTATATTTCCAACTCTCGTTCTGCTGAGATGGATGAGCGAGCTGCCGCCAATGTAGAGTGGCGAGCTACTAATGAACCTCGCATCATTGCCTTAGAAGCTTCAATCGTTGATCAGGCCATTCGTTTGGAGTTAGCAGCGGGCGAGAAATCCCAGATGCTCAGTGAGGCAGCTGATCTGAGGGAGAAGCTGCTTAAGGCAGAAGCGAAGATAGGGAAGTTGGAGGCGACAAACTTGGTTTTGAACACAGCTCGGGACTAGGCTATTGCGAGCCGGATCTCTACTCAGGAAGAATTGAATTTTTGTAAGTCGGATACATTTAAGAAGAACATTATTAATGACTTCAAAAGTTCAACTGAGTACAACGAAGAGATAGGACGTGAAGCGGGGTTGTTTTTGGACAAGGGCTGCGTTCACATCATCCGCCAGCTTCATCCGCATTTTCAGGACAAGTTTGTTCTTTTGCGGGCTTTCTCGTCCAATTTCGACAACGAAGCGTGTAGAAGAGGTGTTAACTTAGTTCCTTTCACCTCAGAAGAGATGGATGTGTTGAGGGAGCGGGATGAGAAAAGACGTCCGTTCTGGAAACCTCCAACTCCTACCAAGCCAACTTTTTGGGACATGCTCAATGGCTCGAGCTCTGTTGCTCCTTAATCTTTTTTGTATTTACTTTCGCTGTACTTTGTAATTTTGATACTTAAGGTTTAAACAATGGATTTAGGCCTTTCTTAACTTGGTCGTTTGATTTAATATTTTCCCAAGTTTGACCCCGCACTTCGTAACTATTAAATGTTAAAGAACTTTTCCAAGTTTTAACTCGGAACCTTTAACTTCGTAAACATTAAGAATATTTTCCCAAGTTTAACTTGGTACTTTCAATTTTATAACCATTCACTTACTGGTAATGTTAGATTATTTTCCCAAGCTTAACTCGGTACTTTTAACTTCGCAACCATTATCCTAATGGTATTTATTCCAGAGATTGAACTTGGTACTTTGTAACCACAAGATTTCCCTTAATGGTAATTTATTTACTCCCAAGATTGATCTCGGTACTTCATAACCACAAGATTTCACTTAATGGTAATTTATTTACTCCCGAGATTGATCTCGGTACTTTATAACCACAAGATTTCACTTAATGGTAATTTATTTATTCCCGAGGTTGAACTCGGTACTTCGTAACCACAAGATTTCACTTAATGGTGACAAACATTTCCCAAGTCTTAGCTCGGTACTTTTATTTTGAGATTAAAACCAGATACTTTCTGAAGCTGTTTTGGTACTTGACTTTGCAACAAAATTTTCCCCAAGATGACTTGGTACTTAGGAAAATGCTCTCTAGGTGTTATTTATACATAGTACCTTTTCAAGTGGTTTGTATGCCATGGGTTTAGTAGGAGAATGTCGTCTTTGTTCATGAGCCTATAAGTGTCGGGTCTTACTTCGTGTTTAACGAGGTATGGTCCTTCCCAGTTCGGTGTTAGCTTATTTGCTTTTATATGCCTCGCAGTGCCTTCTATCTTTCGAAGTACCCAATTCCCAATCTTTATTGGTCGTTTGAATACTTTCTTATCATGGGTGTTTTTGGCTTTTTACTTGAACGACTGTGATCTTAGGCGGCTTGCAATTCTTCTTTCTTCTAGCAAATCTAGTTCCATGCCTCTTCTTTCCTTGTTGATATCTTCATTGTACATTGACACTCTTGCTGTGGGTAGTGCGACTTCGGCTGGTGCTACTGCTTCAGAACCTTGCACCAGTGCGTATGTCGTTTCTCCTGTGGGGCCCCTAGTCGAAGTCCAAATTGCCCACAGAGCTGGATTCAACTCGTCAGCCCATTTGTTGGACTTTCTTTCCATATTTTTCCTTAGGGCTAGTAATACCAATTTATTAGGGGCCTCTGCTTGACCATTCCCCTGAGGGTGTGCTACTGACAATTTCCAGTGTTTGATGTACAACTTTTGACACTCTGCGGTGAATTTGGTTGAAAATTGAACTCCATGGTCAATAACCAATGCTCTAGGTATTCCAAAACGACATTAGAGATATTTTCCCGGAAGAACTTAGAGATATTTTCCTCTGTGGGATGTGTGAGAGCTTTTGCTTCTATCCATTTTGAGAAATAATCCACCGCCACTACTAAATACTCATAGTCGTTCCTTGTTTTTGGGAACTTTCTCATCAAGTATATTCCCCACATATCGAATGGCCAGGCCGCTACCACTGGGGTTTGTTCCACTGAAGGCAATTGTGGTATACTCCTAAAAATTTGGCAAGTATCATATCTCTTAACAGACCTTTTAGCGTCTTCTCTTAGCGTCGTCCAATTGTATCCTTGGTTGATTAATCTTTCGGCCAGTGCTCGGGCTCCGGGGTGTCCTCCGCATACCCCCTCATGTATCTTAGCGAGCAACTCGTTTATTTGGGATGACGGGATGCAGCAAAGTAAAGGTTTTGAGAAAGAGCGTCTGTACAAAACATCATTATGGATTGTATACCTGGCAAACTGTAGTCGTATTTGCTTAGCACATATAGCATCATTCGGGAGGTTCCCTTGCTGAATAAAATTCCTTATCTCATCATCTCAATTCTCCAAAGTGGAATGTAGGTATTGAATTAGGTGAGTTTCTTTTGAGATTGATGTTGCCCTCTCCACTGGGATGCCCTCTTCGTTTTGGGTTTCTCCGGAGGCAATTTTTGCAAGTCTGTCCGCTTGCTGATTTTCTCTTCTGCTGATCAAAGAGAGCGTGAAAGGGCAGAATTTTTCTCTCTATTGTCTGGCTTTATCCACATATGGTTGCAGACCCTCTGATTGTACCGCATAGGTACCTTGGACTTGATTCACCACCAACTGTGAGACGCTATAGACCTTTAAAGCTGTTATATTTGCCCCATGGGCCCATTCTACTCTGATCAGCAACGCTTCGTACTCCGCTTGATTATTTGAAAGATTGGGCTTCAATTTGATAGCCCGCATTTCAGTATATTATTTGTTGGACGAAGTTAAGACAACGCCTGCTCCGACTCTGTTGGAGTTGACCGCATCATCTACCTTTAGTTCCCAAGGTTCCTTCGTTGGCTCATTTATCCCCACGTTCAATTCTGTGAAGGATCCTTCTGCGAGGAAATCTGCGAGAGCCTGCGCTTTGATAGTCGTTCGTGGTTTAAAGGTGATTTCTTGCCCATACAATTCGATAGACCATCGAAGCATTCTTCCTGATTGATCTAGTTTATGAAAAATTTGCTTTAATGGGGATTAGTGTAGACAACAATAGGATGGGATTCAAAGTAAGGTCTGAGCTTCCGTGTTGAAATTACTAATGCGTACGCTAGTTTTTCGATGTTTGAATATCAGGACTCAGCGTCGTTTAGGGCTTTACTGACTAAGTATACAGGATACTGCTTCGCTCCCTCCTCCTTTATCAACACCGATGCTACGACCAAATCAGAGAAGGATAAGTATAGGAAAAGTGTTTCTCCTACGTTCGGAGGTCGTAGTAGAGGGAGACTTAATAGATGACTTTTCAAATTCTTCCAAGAGTGGTTGCATTCCTGAGTCCATACAAAATCATTTTTTGAGTCTTTTAAAGCTTTGAAGAATGGAAGGCATTTCTCCGCTGATTTTGAAATAAAGCGTCCCAATGCAGCGATACACCCTTGGATATCCTTGATACATCGGGGCTCGATGAGTCGAGCTATGGCCTCCAATTTTTCGGACGTCATAAAGCCTAGGAATTTTCTAGATTTTACCCCAAACATGCACTGCGTTGGATTCAACTTGAGATTGAACTTCACCAGGTTGGAGAAGGTTTCCTCTAGATCGTCTACATGTGATGCTCCATGTTTGGTTTTAACAACCATATCATCGATATAAGCCTCTATGTTCCTTCCGATTTGATTCCGGAGGATGTGATTCATCATTCGTTGGTATGTGGCCCCTGCATTCTTTAGGCCAAACGGCATAACATTATAGCAATATATGGCCCCTGCAGCTCGGAACGAAGTGTATACCTGATCACTTAGCCTCATTTTTATTTGATGATATCCCGAAAAAGCATCCATAAAACTTAGAAATTCGTATCCCGCGGTCGAATCTACCAGTGCATCAATTCGAGGTAGCAGATAATAGTCTTTGGGACAAGCCTTGTTGAGGTCAGTGTAATCAACACACATCCTCCATTTTCCAGTGGACTTTTTGACCATCACAATGTTGGCCAGCCATGTGGGGTACTTAACTTCGCGTATGAATCTCTCTTTCAGCAGTTTCTCTACTTCTTCCTTCATGCCTTGTATTTTTTCTTCTCCGAACTATCTAGACTTCTATTTTACTGGGTGGCATGTCGGGCTTATATTTAACGCGTGTTCGGCTATAGAGGTGTCGATACTTGGCATGTCCTCCGTACACCAGTCGAAACTACGTTGGTGATCTTTCAAGAACTTGATGATGTCTTGCTGGAGTCTATCCGGCATTTCCCTTCCGATTTTGACACACTGCTGAGGATAATTTGGATTTATGACTACTTCGTCAAACTCGCTTTCCCCGCGATACTTCGATGACTAGGTCACATATTTGCTATTCTAGTATCCTTTGTATCCTCAAGTCGTTGTCAACTGTTACGAAATTAATGTACCCAACTTCGGTGGAGGAGTCCCTTTTCCTTTTTATCTTCATAAGTTGTCCCAACTAACTCTGGGGACTGCTTTTCACAAAACTAACACCTCGCGAAGTGTTGAACTTCACTTGTTGGTGAGATGTGGAAATTACCAAGTCAAAGGCTGCGTGAAAAGATATCCCTACTATGACGTTATAGGGGGATTCCAAATCCACAACGTAAAATTTTATCTCTTCCGTTCTTGCTTTGTCTCCTTCGCCGAGGGTGACTTGCATCTTCACCGTTCCTTTAACTGGCACTTTGTGTGGCGTGAACCCCTCCAGTATCATTTTACTTGGCTTGAGGTGCTCATCCTTCAAGCCCATTTCATCGAAACATCGAAAGTACATAATATTTTTCATGGCTCCAGTGTCAACTAGAACCCTTTTCATCGTGTACTTGTCGATTCCTTCTCTGGTCATGCGAATTTTGAGTACAATAGGAGTGATTTTGGCTTCCTCATTGTTCTCTAATTCTTCGTTTGTGTAGGTAATGACCTCCGACTGTTCGAATTCATACTTCGGAATGAGGTATGATTTTGTAAGGTTGTATATTCTCTTTTTTATTTTTTTGACGGAGGTCAACTCAAGGTTTATCATGTAGATTACCTTTTCACCTTTATCCTTCTATTGTTGCATATCAGCAACATACTCTTTCAAACACCCTTCTCGGATGAGTTTCTCAATGGCTCTTTTCAGTTGGATGCAATCATCTGTGGTGTGTCCATAGTCTCTGTGGAATCTATAGAACTTTGTTTTATCCCGTGTAGGGAACGAGTGCGATCTCATTGGAGCAGGATCCCTTACTCTGTATCTATCCTTTATCACTGCTATCAAATTTTCTTTTGGGACGTTCAGGGGTGTGAAGGTCTCGAATTTCTTACCTCGACTTTTGTCTCTTCGTTCTGGGAAATTCGAGGAGACATCCTTCTGATGTTCGTGTTGTTTATCCTTCCTTTTTGTGGTGGACTCCAGTGCGCTGCTTTCAGCTAGTGCCACTTTTCGGGCAACACTGAACATTTCATCGATGGTCTCTGCCTTCCTTAGTTGAAGCTCGGTGTATAGCATCCTGGATCGAAATCCTCCTTCGAAGCAGGTGAAGAACGTGTCTTGGCTGATCCCCTCGATGTCATCATAAGTTTTCTTGAATCGTTCCAAGAAGGATAGCAGAGTCTCGTTCTCTCGCTGTTTGATGTTTGCTAGATCTCCTCTTGTCTTTGGTATGGTTCCTGTCGTGCTGAATTTATCTAGGAACACCTTTTCCAGGGTGTACCAGGAATCAATAGTACATGCTCTGAGAGATGTAAACCAGGTTAGGGCTTTGTCGGATAGAGTGCTCAGAAATGCTTTGCATAAAATGGCCTCGTCATTTGTGACTAGTCCCATGGCCGATTTGTAGCCGCACACATGCTCGAGAGGTCGAGTTAGTCCGAAATAGAGGACGAACTACTGGATCTTGAGGCTTGGATCAGGGGAGACACTTTGGATCCAGTTGGCAAAATGACCTAACTCAATGGATCTTGTTCTTTGAACTTTAGTCGTGCTTTTTCTTTTTTCGGGGTTGTACTCGGGGTATTGCTTTGTGATCCCCCGCTTTGGGATAGGTTTCGAAGAGTGGTGACTCTCTCCTACTTCGCTGACTGTTTGTTTTCCACCTGTTTGCGTACCTCGTTTTTCATCTTTTTTAGTGGCTGTCTGCGTTCGTTGCGGAAGTTGTTCAGAAGGATCATCTAAGAATCTCGAGGGTGGTAGTTCGGCTCCTGCTTTCCGAAACTCAGCCCTTAACTTCAACTATTATCGTGAAAGCTCTTGATCTTTCTTTAATTGCTCATTTTCTTTTTGCAACCTTTGTAACTCTTTTTCTACGTCATCTATTCTTTTGGAGTTGAGTTGTTCTCTTAAATTTCGAGAACGTCTGGAAGTCTCCAGTTGCGATCCTAGTCTTTCCGCAGCTGGACGGCGACTGGAAATGGGGGAGGCCGAAGACTGTGACACTCTTGTTGCAGTTTCACGAAGTGACGCCTGTCGCACAGTGCGACCATCTCCTGAATGTCGGGACATGGTGATCGTTTCGAAGAGTTTTTTTCTTCTTTCCTAGTAATGGAACCAAACTGATTCGGCAAAATCGGTCAAAATAATTTGAGGGAGAAAAAAGTAATCTCGAATGATTTGGATCTAAAAGATATTGGAATAGAATGGACTTTGGGAGATGAAGGATTGGTGTTAGAGCGACACTTCGGGTACTCCGAAGTACCGAATACCTGCAAAACCCAAAATGGTTCGATGGGGAGATTTATTCCCCGTGAACTCTCCGATGATTAAGTTAGTAGAGTATAATATCAGTATTTTGGATATTCGGAACTTGTTCCTTACATTTTGCTTTGATTCCCCTTTTACAGGAATCTGCTTGAGGGTTTTTCACTCATTAATGAATTTCCCGTTGTGTTTGGACCGTTTTTGTCCATTGTCATAAACGAACTTTAAATCAAGGCGTTAAAGAGAGAGAAAGAGAGGGAGTTACGACATAAGTGGTAACGTCTGCTCTTTATGAAGTCCATAAATTTGAATTTATGACGTTCCGCAGAGTAAGGGGAATTACTTTTGTGTTTCAAGTACTGTTTTACCCATAAGGTGTTTTATTGACTGTTCAATTTCCCTAGGATTTCCTTGAATAATTAATTTTAAAAATTATTTAAAATTTTAAAAAATTAAGTTATATTAGGAAAATCAAATAAAAAACCCATAAAAATTTTAAAACAAAAAATCAAAAACTTGAAAAAATATATAATAAAAAAATCGAAAAAAGGTTTTTTTTTTTGGAAAATTCTAAAATTTTCCTTTGATCTCTCCATGTTTCTAAATGTGATGTTATTTATTTTTGCTATCATGTTTAAATCATTTATCTAATTACTTTTTTCTTTCTGAGAACTCAACGCTAACGAATGTAAAAAAGGAATAAGTAGCTAAGGAATAAACGAGGCTCATGAAAGAATATCATTCAGAATTCTGTACCCCACAAGTCTGAAGTAAAATAAAGAGAAGGATCAATTCATGAAGTTCTACAAGACCTTTAGTTAAATTCATGTTAATTTAATCACCTTTGCTTCGAGTTAATTTTTGAAAATCCTAAATATGAAAACTTTTTCTAAATGACATTATTAGTAATAAATGGAACTTGACATGGATAAAGTAATTTTAAATGAGCGCTGTTATGTTAATAAGCTACTTCTGAAACAGAAAGACCCTTTACTTTTCCATGTACTATATGAAATATTATTAATATGCATGCCTTAGTTGATTTAACAGCTAGTATTAATTTGATGTCATCTAGTTTATTTGATAAATTAGGATTGCATGATTTAAAGTCCACTAGAATGTGTATACAACTTGTTGATAGGACAATCAAAACTCCTAGGGGAATCATGGAGGACATACTTGTAAAAATTGATAAATTTGTTTCCCCCATTAATTTTGTTGTAATGGACATGAGTGGTGAAAGGATACTAGATAGAGTTTTTCTAGTTACCTCTAAAACATTAATAGATGTGAGTAGTAGAGAAATTAATATTAGGGTAAATAATGAGGATATTACTTTCAATTGGAATACTGCACTTAAGCATTAACATGATGGAACTACTATCTGATGATTCTATCTTACCTGCTTCATCTGTGAATTCTTTGGTTGTGAATGAAAATGATATTGAGCATGTTTATGTATTTGATTCTGAAACGAATGATTTTATTGAAATAGATACTGATGAGATTCAACAGGAGAGAACTTTAGAGGATCCACCTGAGTTGGTATTGAAGGATTTACAAAACCATCTTTACTATGGTTTCCTCTATAAAGGTAAGAAACTTCATGCTATTATGGTTACAAATCTGATTGCGAAACAACGGAAGTTGATAGTGGATACATTGCAAAAAAAATACAAGAAAGTTTTTACTTACAAACTTTCTAATATTCTAGGTTTCATCTCTAATTTCTTCATATGTTGAAAATATTTCCGGTAGCTAGGTCTTGGAATAATTTGTTGAGGAAAGATATTCCCTTATTTATTTATTTTTATTTTCTTTATTATTATTTTTTTTTTATTAAGGGAACTTTTTAACTGCTAAACTGTATCTACACGATCTTATCCTCATAAACTTATTTATGGAAAAGTATCTGACTGACCTGTTGAGCATATACTAGGCATTTAGAAAGATAAAATCTTACAAGTGAATGAATTAGATAAATGGAAATATTATGGATATGAAATTTCAATGAGCTTTAAAATGAAAGTAGGATTTGTCATGATAAACAGTTTAGAACTTCTAAGGACTTTCAGTCCAATTATAAAATGTTATTATTTAACTCTTGTTTGAGATTGTTTTCACGAAAATTGAAAAAATTATTGGACCCGATCCGTTTATTATTAAAAAAAGTATCGCCCTATGGAGCTTGTGAACTCCTCAATAAAGATAGCACAACTTTCAAAGAAAACGGGCACAGATTGAAGTTCTACCGAGAACCGTTTCATAAAGTCAAGCACAAGATCCTACTCGACATGTGGGAGGATATTTTCTTTTATTCTCTTTTTATTTTCTTTTGTTTATTTTTGTTTAATTGAATGTTTTCTTTCTTTTTCTTGTTTGTGTGAATAAAAAACATTTGGGACTTTCTCTTACGATAGGTTCATTTTATTTTTCCTTTATTTTTATTTTTACTTTTAAATAAGTGTAGAGTAGATATTATGCAAAACATTAAAGATAATATTCATCTTTAAGTGTGGGGGTGATTGTGTAGTGCACTTATTTGTTACTTTTATATATTATTTTTTCAAATGTTACACACTTTTCGAAAAAATCATAAAATTTCTTAAAATTTTTCACTTTTTCAAATTTTTAGATTGTTTGAGAAAACATGATTTACTGTATTATGAATCTTGAATTGTCTTGTCATGATATAAAATAATTGGCTAAGTGCTAAAACCCTGAGAAACCCACTTCTTCTATCTTACTGAAGTTTGATATAAGTCTAGGCATAGGAAATTCTTGATATCTGAGTACATTAGTTTTTGCTAGCTTGTTTGACAGATAAAACATTTTTAAGCCTTTAGTTAAATAATGTTAGACCTTTTGAATTTCGTATAGACCATTATGATAACTTGATAGGATTTTGTAGAGAGTGCCACAAAATTAATAAATTTTTCTTTATTTATGTTTAAATAAGGGTAGTCTGCAAGTATTCTTTGTTACATGAGTACTCCTCCCTCAAAGAAATTAAATATCGTATAGATTTAGAAGTCATTAAAGTGGAGCTTGTTAAATGGATAATTAAAGTTGATATGTAAAAGTAGATAATAACATTGTGTATCAAAATAAAAATTTAATTTTGTCAAATAAATAAATTTTGTGGTATTTGACTTGAATTCTTTAAAAGTTGCTTACCTGGCTAATATGAAGTTTTTGATTGGTTGACACATTATTCTCTTACTTGCTTAAAAGGAAATCTATGAGTTGAGTAATTAATCAAAGTTAATTCACACATTACATAAGGAATTTTTTGTGGATGGATGCATGTTGGACACAGTAAATAGATTAAATTGTTTTTGCTTGGTCTATGCATAAAATCATTAGTTAATGAGACACTTAGAGGCAATTCATTTATCTTAACACATATAGCTGAGCTTTTGCATCTCAATCTGGATGTTTGAATGAGTAGAAAAATTAGTTGAACACTTGCTGAAAATTTGCTTCTGTGATTGCACTTATAGCTTATCATAATTATATCTCATCTGGTGATTTACTTGAGAACAAGCAAAAAGTTAAGATTTCGCAATATGATTTCCTTAAACCTGAGATTGAGACTCAGAACGAAAGAATCGAGTGATTCTGAACTACTAATTGCTCTATGTTGAGTAGGAAGGGATGATTGAGTAGTGTAGAAGTTTGTGGATTAAATAAGAGTGAACTTGAGCAGAAGGTGGAACAATTCTCGATATGGGAGCTTCGGACAACCATCCCGAAGCCACGGTGGTCGTCCTGACGGGACACCCACCGTGGTTTCATGGTGGTTGTTCCGAGCTTCTGAAATTACATATTTGTCCCACATTTTGTTAAGTTATGCAATTCAGTCTCTGAAATTTTTCTAAAACCAAAATCAATCAATTATCAATTTAAAGCAATTAAGTCTAAATATTTTCAATTCAATAATAAATTAAGCACAATAGGTGATCAAAATGTGATACAATTTGGTGTTATTAAATACCCCACACTTAGCTTTTTTTCTTGTCCCCGTGCAAAACACTAATTATGAGACAAAAGATAAAAATTTAAGGGTAATTATCCTACTAACACCTGAACTTTTCAAAAATTTAATTTTTGCACATGTATTTATTTTTACTTTAAATGGACACCCGAACTACAAAAAATCACCTCATTTACCCTTCTATTAAAAAATTTCATAAAACCTCAGATTTCATACAATTCACAGGGGTATTTTCATCTATTTTTAAATTATTAGGGTTTTATTTCAAAGGGTAATTTTGTCTTTTCACATAATTATAAAAATTAGAAAAATTATTTGTAATGATAGGGATTCAATCCCACCACCACACGCATTGTCACACCACCTTTACTCATTGAGCAACTATAAACATATTTTTTAATTGAAACTTATATTTTTAAATTGCATACTAGAGGATGCCAAAATAAATTTAACATAATTATTTGTGTGGCTCTTAGATTTGAACCACAACTATATAAATAATATTTATGCATTTACACAAGTACAAATATTTTATATTAAATATAAACATTTTCAAAAAATATTATCCAAATGGCACAATTTAAACCATATGTCTTCTTGGTCATCCCCTTCTTCAAACCTTGAAGTGAAGCTCTTTTTCAATTCTTTTGCTTCTTCAACCTTTTTTTTTACAATGGCATTGTTACATGTACGGTCCTTATAATCTTTTAAGGATACCTGTTGTGTAAGTATACACGTGTCACAAGTAATAATAAGTACCTAAGTACTAGATATCGTTCCCACATAGACTAGAGTAGAAGTAGGTTCCAAAAGTTGATTATGTGTTCAGTATATACCGAAACCAAATAATAGGTGAAAAAGAATCTAATCTAAGACATAAAAAGGAAATCTAAGTTAGAAGAAAACTTAAGATTTCATACTAAGTCTCAAGAACAAAGGAAAACCAGCCAATTGTATCTATAATGGATCAATGGGAAATCAAGAAAACCAGTAGTGCAATTGTTAACCAAGACTGGAATAAACCAATGTTGCAGCAATGCAATAATTTGGAACAATATCCAAACAACCTGCAATGAGTAGCTAAGTCACGAAAATTCAGAACCTATAAACCTAGCAAGCGTAAAAAACTTGATCGAAAGTTCAGTTTAAAGCTCAAATTAAGCCTGAATACGTCCACTCAAAATAGTGCAAAGACCTATGACAATTATTAAGGAACTATCAATCACTACATAGTGTTAATATTCAGTTTTAGAGAACAATTTGCATACTAAATCTAAATGATTTACTTCTTATTACATGTATAGTATATATCGAAATAGGTTTCCATTCCATAATCACATTGATTGAAGATTTTACAAGATGACCTTACAAGAGAAACCAGAATTTAGAGTTGAAGAAATGAGAAGAAACCATATCCATTCCAGGGAGACCTCCGATAGAATTAGCTTGACTCTTACATGAATCGGTTTAATCACTCTCTAATCTTTACTCTTATTGCCAACAATGATGATCTTTTTGAATTGCTTTGAAATTCAAATGATCTTTCTAAACTTTTATCTTTAATCTTCTTCTCTCAAAATTTCTTATCTTAATCTATGTTAGCATATAGAGAAATCAGAGAATGAATCTTCTTTCTCTAAATGTAAAAACTGTAAAAACTAATATTCAAAACTCAACAATTTTCAACTATCAACAACTACCCTTAAACAAGACTAAAGTTGTCGGATTAAAGATTTTCCAATTATTTTCCTCTGTTCTTAAGACTTTTAAATTCCAACACCTGTTCCCCCTCTTCTATCAAAGGAGGGGTATTTATAATTTAAGAATTAGCATGATCTTAAATTTTAATTTTCTTTTTGATATAATTATCTGTTTTAAATAATAAATAAGTAATAGAATAATATAAATTTTCTAAATTATTCTTAAGTAAAAGAATGTACATTACATATATATATACCAAAGACAACACGCACTCTATTTATAGGATTGCACGTTATTATGTCCGAGATGATATTTTTGTAGTTGCTAGATCCTTTCATTCATCTTTTCAGTAAACCTTTTCTTAAATTCTTGATATCTCTTCAGGCATTCTTGATTGCATTCTTGATCTTTTCATGTACTTGCATTTTATTTGAAAGTAGAACTTAACCGAATTAGTTGTAGGTAGTTAAGCCTCCGTAAATATCTCTTTCAAATCTTGAATTTAGTTGAATGACTTTCACCTTCTTGATTTTATCACTGAAACAGTTTTATCACTTGACTTCTTCTTTTATTCAGAATATTCCTTCACTTAAGCTCCTTTTTACATACTGACAATACGCCCTTGAACCATAATCGCAGCATTACTGAGATATCTTCAAAGCTCCAGCATTTGTAGTGTACTTTTATCTTCAGATTCTGAACTTAATTCATCAAAGACATCTACAAATAGTCAGTCTTTTTATAATCAAGTTAACATTATACCGAAATCATTCAAATATAAGCATTTTTAAGCAAATAATGCAAAATTGACTTAGACCCAAACAAAGATAATATATTTCATAAAAACATAGATTCACCTAGTATTTCAGCAAGTATTATATCATTTAAAGCACAAATATAGATGGAATTCTGTGTAGATAACACTATTTTCGTAGAGTTATTATTGCATTATTAGCATTAGCAATAACATTAAATAAAAAAGCATTTGAGAATTTATATTCTATGACGAATTCGACTCGAAAGAGTTGAAGAAGAGGTTTGAGGAAGGAGTCAACAACGAAAACCTATGGTTTGAAGGGGATAACAACGAAAACCTATGGTTTGAACTGTGTCATGTGGATAATTTTTTAAAAAAATATTTATATTTAATATAATTTACATTTAAAATATACAATTTATGTACTTGTCCTAATGAGGATGTGTATTTATTATTTGTCTAATTACAAAATAAAATATAAGTTTCATTTAAAATAAATGTTTATAGTTGTTCTCGTGGGTAAAGGTAGTGCGGCTATGCGTGTGGTGGTTATAGGAATCGAAACCCTATAACTACAAATAATTTTTCAGATTTTTTATAATTGTCTGAAAAAACAAAATTACAATTTAAAATAAAACTCTAATAATTTTAAAATACTCATAATTGAAAATGACCAATACCCCTGGGAATTGGATGGAATATGAGGTTTAACGGAAAATTTTAACAGAAGGACAAAAGAGGTGATTTTTTGTAGTTCGAGTGTCGGTTTAAAGTAAAAATAAATACAAATACAAAAACTTGATTTTTGAAAAGTTCAAGTGTTAGTATGATAATTTACCTAAAATCTAATAACCCAAATTGCAGGTGCAATCACGAAATTTTAACATGTACTTAATATCTTTCCAATGTTAAGACTATTTAGATTGGGATCTGAAAGCTACTAAACATGTGTTACAAGAAATAAAATCACTCCCAAATTGCCTCATTAACGAGTTTCATGCATAAATCAAGCAGAAAACAATTTAATCTATCTACTTCTAGCTAATATACATCTATTCACATAATTTTCCTGATGTGTAGTGTGTGTATCAATCCTAACTATGCATTCAACTCACATATTTCTTTTTAAAAAATTTAAGAAAATAGTAACTCAACGAATCAAAATTCATACTAGCCAGAAATAGCAAACCTTCAAGAACTCAAGTCAAATGCCACAAAAATTATTTATTATTATAAATTTTTATTTGATACACATTTGTGTATATTTATGATTTAGTGGGCATTTCTGTTTACTTACACATATCAAGTTTAATTACCCATTTAACGAATCCTGCTCTGATAACTCTGAAATTTCTACAACCTTAAAGCATCGGACATTCAATTCTCTTCAGAAAAAGCACTTGAGAACAAAAGATACTTGTAAACTACTCTTATTCAAACATGAATTAAAAGGGTTTATTAGATTGTGGCACTTTCCTCAAAATCCTGTGAAGTCATCGTAATGGCTCATATAAAAATCAAAGGTCTAATACTATTTAACTAAAGGCTAAAAAATAATCTATTCATCAAATAACTAGCCAAACATCAATGTGCTCAAAAATTGGAATTTCCTATGTCTAAGACTAATATAGAATTTTAGTAAGATAAAAGAAATAGAATTCTCGAGATTTTAGCAGTCAACCGTTTATTTATATCATAGGCGAAGCAATTCAAATATCATATCACAGTCAACCTACTTTCTCAAACAATCTAAAAGAATGAAAAAGTAGAAAAATTCGAAAAAATTTATGATTCTTTTAAAATGTGCAAATATTTTGAAAATATCACACAAAATTGACAAATAATTTGAAAATATTACACAAATTGACAAATAAGTGCATGCACTCTACCCCCACTTAAGAGACACACTATCCTGAGTGTCGGCATCTCAATTATTACAATTACCCCCACATGATAAGATTAAAATATTCTAATATTTTAGTGATAATATTTTAGTGATAATTTGTATTTAATTGTGTTTGAATTTTATGAGAATTAATCATTTTTTGTTTGATTTGATTTAATTTGTGACAAAAGTAATTTTAAGAAGTTTTTATGGTAAATTCGTGTGAAATTACAACTCCAAGGACTTAATTGTAAAATATGAAAATATTTAGACACATCGAGTTTGATGCCCGTCAAAACATTGCTCTTGACGGCCGTCAAGCACTATTCATTAGATTTTTTATTTATAAATTTCTATTTTTACGCCATGTAATTCACCTATAAATATGTGTAATTTTCCATAAATGTATATGGAATTGTTAAGGTAGTAAAACTCTATCATTTTTTATATTCATCTTATATTTTCTCTTAAATTGCTCTCATCCCTTCTCAAATTCTCTTAGAGACTTGTCTAAACCGAAAAGGATTTTAGGAGAGTATTTGTTGTTGTGTGTTGAGTGATTTTCATAATTTTCTTTGAGTGTTGTGAGTTTGAAGAGTTGTCTAAACCAAGAAACTTTTTGAATTCCTTCACTTGGAGAGAGTTCTGATCCACTGATATCATTACTCCTCCAAGGTTTTCGATATAGTAAGTTGCCTCAACCATAAGGAAGTTGCTATATCAAGTTTTTGGAGAAAAATTGGTGGTTATTGAAGATTTCATTACATCTACAAAAGATCTTGAAGATCAAGAGCTTATTGCTATTGTTGTACATCTTCTTACCCTTAATTTTCTTTAGATTTTGTATTGATGTTATTAAGCACAATTTTCATCATAGGATCTCTACTCTACATTTCTTTTAGGATTGAGTATAGGAAGTTTAATTTGAATCATCTATTTGAAATTCATGTGTGTTCTATGTTTATGTTTATTAGTTGCTTGCATCATTCTCCTTTGTGATTTCATCTTATGGATGTGAGTTTCAAGGAGATATAAACATAGCTATCATGTATCTTTGACCATAAGGAAGTTGTCTAAACCAAGAAACTTTTTGAATTCCTTCACTTGGAGAGAGTTTTGATCCACTGATATTCTCCTCCAAGGTTTTCGATATAGTAAGTTGCCTCAACCATAAGGAAGTTTCTGTATCAAGGTTTTGGAGAAAAATTGGTGGTTATTGAAGATTTCATTACATCTACAAAAGATCTTGAAGATCAAGAGCTTGTTACTATTGTTGTACATCTTCTTACCCTTAATTTTCTTTAGATTTTGTATTGATGTTATTAAGCATAATTTCCATCATAGGATCTCTACTTTCTACATCTCTTTTAGGATTGAGTATAGGAAGTTTAATTTGAATCATCTATTTGAAATTCAAGTGTGTTCTATGTTTATGTTTAGTTGCTTGCATCATTCTCCTTTGTGATTCAATCTTATGGATGTGAGTTTCAAGGCAATATAAATATAGCTATCATGTATCTTTGACCATAGATATGTGATAGGATTTAAGGATTACATGTCAGGGCCAACCATAATTATTCATGTTTTTCTTTGGATCAAACACTTGAGTTCTCAATTGATGAGGATCTCTTTGTTTAGAACCACTCATAACTCATATGAGATTAAGGAGATCCTAAACATTTACTACATGCTTTTTACTTGCTTGCTTAGATGTAGTTTAGATCTCAAAATTGAATCAATTTCTTGGAACTTAAATCTACATTTCATAGTTTAAAACAATTTCCATAAGAATTAAACAATCTACTTAAATCGTTAAGAAAGCAGGTCGTCACTCAATGATGGGTACTCTGCCCAACTCTTTGATGTTCTTAAGTGACGACTTGCTTTCTTAATTGAAATCAATATTAATCAAAGAGTTAAATCACGTCTTAAAAGTGATCAACACCACTTATTTGAAAGCAATAAAATTAAAATAAAGGCAAAGAAAATAAACACTCAATAAGAACTGATATTTCATATATGAAAATTTGTATTAATACAATATATCACATGAATACAACCCTTACTTATTCAAATAACAAAAATAAAGCAACAAAAACAACTAAATAAAAAGACAAGAAAAGCAAGATAAAAAGAGTAAAGGGATCAGACTTAGAACTAGGGATCCTCCGAAGGTGGAAATTGGCTCTGAGGTGAAAAGATGGGCAAGAACAGGTCATTCATCAGAAACTGAAATGGATAGTGCATACTGCTTGACGGATCTCAGCTACCTGTCTCCGTACATCTTGTCTCTCAATCCTGGTTGCCTCCTAGTTTGCAAGGATCTGGATGTTTTGCCAAGAATGCTCATCCAATCGCTCTAATATATGCCTCTCAAAAGCACTCCTTGGAATGAATGTGGATGGAGCTGATGGCGGTGTCGGCTAACTCTATCTCAACTTCTCCTGCTGCCTGAGGATGTAATGACTCTCCTCGTCACACTATACCATTTCCATGTTTCGAAAAATTGTGAGGTCAACGGGAATGGTAGAGGTAGATACCTCAGTCAGATCTACCCTAACTAGGTCAATCTCTAAATAATTCGCAGGACCTTACGTAAGATGTTGCCTCTTTGAATATGGTGGGCTAGTAGAATTCTGTTTCTAACACCTTCCTAGCAGTGTTAGCTGCAACCAAATGGCCACTAGTAGGTCCACAGTGGCAATGCTCCAAGATCTGGAAACTTTCTTCTTGAGAGATGCATCTCCTGATCATTTGATCTACATAAATTCGAAATAGAAAAGGATCCTCCCAGTAGTAATATTTCATATCAGCAAAGAATTTATTCTTTTGCTGGATTGTGATATCATTTGGAAAAGTTTGAGCTACCACATAATTCGCAACATCAGCAAACCACGGAGGAGATTAGATAGAAAATAAAGCACACAAGCTATCATCAGAATTTGTCTGATATTATCGATTCATCTATAGCTTCTAAAGCAGGATTTTCTAATCTAGACAGATGATCTGTAGCTAGATTTTCTGCCCCTTTCTTATCCCTTATTTCTATGTCAAATTCCTGTAACAATAAAACCCATCTAATAATTCCCGGTTTTGCATCAGTTTTATTGAACAAGTATTTCAGTGCAGAGTGATCAGTGTATACCATTTGTTTAGACAAAACCAAATAAGATCGAAATTTATCGAAAGCATATACTACGTCTAGTAATTCCTTTTCGATGGTAGTGTAATTCTCTTGAGCATCAGTCAAAATTTTACTAGCATAGTATATCACATGAAATTTCTTATCATGCCGCTGTCCCAAAACAACCCGTACTACATAATCACTATCATCGCACATTAATTCAAAGGGTAAGCTCCAATCAGGTGATGTCATAATGGTTGCAGTAGTCAATAGTTCATTAACTTTGTTAAAAGATTTCATGCACTTTTCATCAAAAACAAAAGGTATATCTTTACTTAACAAATTGGTCAAAGGTTTGGTTATTAAAGAGAAATCTTCTATAAAGCGCCTGTAAAAACCAGCATGACCCAAATAAACTTCTAATGGATCTTACAGAGTTAGGTGGGGGTAGTTTTGAAATCACTTCAATCTTTGGTTTATCTACCTCCATACATTTCTGTGAGATCTTATGTCCTAAAACAATTCCTTCTTTTACCATAAAATGGCATTTTTCTCAGTTCAAAACCAAATTAGTCCAAAAATTGAAAAATCATCCATGAACACTTCCATAGATTCTCCTAACATGTCATAAAAAATAGAGGTCATGCAGTGTTGAAAAGTTGCAAGTACATTACACAAACCGAAAGGCATCCTTCTATATGCAATGTTCCAAAAGGGCATGTAAATGTAGTTTTATGTCCAGATAACCTTCTAACATTTGATCAATAAAAGGAAGAGGGAAATGTTCTTTTTGTGTAACCGTATTTAATTTCCTATAATGAATGCAAACACGATGACCAGTAATTGTTCTCGTAGGAATCAATTCATTGTTCTCATTTCTAATAACTATTATTCTACCTTTCTTAGGTACCACCTGTACTGGGCTTACCCATTCACTATCAGAGATAGGATAAATAATTCCAACATCTAGCAATTTGATTACCTCCTTTTTAACTACATCACACACATTAGGATTCAACCTCCTTTGAGGTTGCACACATGCATGGCTTATACTCATTTTCTAAAAGAATCTTATGTGAGCAAAAGCTTGGATTTATACCTGGGATATCTGCAATTTTGTATGCAAAGAATCTTTTGTACCTTTTGAGTATGTCCAATGTTAACTTCCGTTGTTCTGCAATTAGGTTTGCTGCAAGAATGATGGGAAGCTTCTTATTGTTGTCTAGGAATCCATAGCACAAATGTTTTGGCAATTCCTTTAGCTCCAAATCTAGGGGATCCTCGAAGGATGTCTGTTCCTTTTTCAGCTCATGAGCACCTATATCAACGAAACAGTCAGAGCTAGTTTCGTAGTTGAAAAAATCAAAGTTAGATTTTTCCAAGCCCAAAGAGTCCTTTTTCAAGACTGGATAATAGGAGATCAGATCTGTCATGTTAACTTCAATTAAATGGTCAATAGCATCCATAGAAAAATAGTTATCATCTAGATGCATGGGATACTTAAGGGTTTCATTTAGATCAAAAGTAATATCCTCATTCTCTACCCTTAGTTATATTTGACCCCCGCTGACATCAATCAATGCCTTAGAGGTAGCTAGAAAAGGTCGACCTAGAATCAAGGGCACACCACTTTCACCATTCATATCAATGACAACAAAATCCACAAGAAAGATAAAATTTCCAACCTTTACTAATAGGTCTTCAATTATCCCCCTAGGGATTTTCACTGTCCTATCAGCAAGTTGTCTGCTGATAAACTAGATGACATCAAATTGATACTAGCTCCTAAGTCTGCTAATGCAGGCATATTAGTAATATTTCCAATCGTACATGACAAAGTAAAACAATCTGGATCATTCTGTTTGGAAGGCGGTTTGTTCAATAGAACAGCCAAACATTCTTCATTAAGAACTACTTTATCCATGTCAAATTTTCTTTTATTACTAATAATTTCCTTCAAAAGCTTAGCATATTTAGGCATTTCAGAAATAACATCAAGCAAAGGCAAATTAACATGAATCTGACTAAAGGTTTTTAAAAACTTTTCAAATTGCTCCTTATCTTTATTCTGCATTAGTCTTGTAGGGTAAGGTACTCTTGGTCAGTACTCAAGGTGGACTCCTTCTTCTCTGCCCCCGCTACATTGTTTTCGACCACCATTGGCGTTGTTTTCGACCACTGTTGGTAAAGTTCTAACTCCTTCAAAATATTCTAACACTCCTATTCTTGTGTAGGAAAAAGAAGATAGCTCCGAGGAACAAACACCGATGGTGGTCGAAAACAAAGTAGCAGGGGAAGGGAAAAAGGAGTCCGTCCCTGAGTACCGACCAAGAGTACCTTACCCTACAAGCCTAATGCAGAATAAAGATAAGGAGATATTTGAGAAGTTTTTCAAAATATTTAGTCAGATTCATGTTAATTTGCCTTTGCTTGATGTTATTTTTGAAATACCTAAATACGCTAAGCTTTTGAAGGAAATTAATAGTAATAAAAGAAAATTTGACATGGACAAAGTGGTTCTTAATAAAGAATGCTCGACAGTTCAATTGAACAAAATACCTTCCAAACAGAAAGATCCAGGTTATTTTACTTTGCCATGTACGATTGGAAATATTACTAATATGCATGCATTAGCAGACCTAGGAGCTAGTATCAATTTGATGTCATCTAGTTTATTTGATAAATTAGGTTTGCATGATTTGAAAATGACTAGAATGTGCATACAACTTGCTAATAGGATAGTGAAAATTCCTAGGGGGATAATTGAAGACCTATTAGTAAAGGTTGGAAAATTTGTCTTTCCTGTGGATTTTGTTGTCATGGATATGAATGGTGAAAGTGGTGTGCCCTTGATTCTAGGTTGACCTTTTCTAGCTACCTCTAAGGCATTGATCGATATCAGCAATGGTCAAATAAAGGGTAGAAAATTAGGATATTACGTTTGATCTAAATGAAACCCTTAAGTATCCCATGCATCTAGATGATAATTGCTTTTGTGTGCATGCTATTGACCATTTGATTGAAGTTAACATGACAGATCTGATCTCTAATTATCCAGTCTTGAAACATGACTCTTTGGAATTGGAAAATCTGACTTTAGTCTTTCCAACTATGAAACTAGCTCTGACCATTTCGTTGAGATAGGTGCTCATAAGCTAAAGAAGGAACATACATCTTTTGAGGATCCCCCAGATTTGGAGCTAAAGGACTTTCCAAAACATTTATGGATTCCTAGAAGACGGCAAGAAGCTTCCCATCATTCTTGCAGCCGACCTAACTACAGAACAACAAAAGTTGACTTTGGACATACTAAAAAAGTACAAAAGAGCCTTTGCATACAAAATTGTGGATATTCCAGGTATAAATCCAAGCTTTTGCTTGCATAAGCCATGTGTGCAACCTCAAAGGAGGTTGAATCCTACTGTGTTTGATGTAGTTCAAAAGGAGGTAATCAAATTGCTAGATGCTAGACTTATCTACCCTATCTCTGATAGTGAATGGGTAAGCCCAGTACAGGTGGTACCTAAGAAATACGGAATAACAGTTGTTAGATATGAGAATAATGAATTGATTCCTACTAGAACTGTTACTGGTCATCGGGTTTGCATTGATTATAGGAAACTAAACACTGCTACACGAAAAGATCATTCCCCTCTCCCTTTTATTGATCAAATGTTAGAAAAATTATTTGGACATATGTTTTATTGCTTTCTTGATGGATTTTCTGGGTATTTCCAAATCTCAATCTCTCCAGAAGATCAGCATAAAACTACATTCACATGCCCTTTTGGAACATTTGCATATAGAAGGATGCCTTTCGGTTTGTGTAATGCACCTGCTACTTTCCAACGCTACATGACCTCTATTTTTTATGACATGTTAGGAGAGTCTATGGAAGTATTCATGGATGGTTTTTTAGTTTTTGGTCATTTGTGGTCTGCCTGAAAAGCTTGGAATCAATGCTTAAAAGTCGTATAAAATCTAACTTTGTTTTGAACGGGAAAAAATGTCATTTCATGGTGAAAGGAAGATTTGTTCTAGGACATAAAATCTCACAGAAAGGTATGGAGGTAGATAAAGCAAAGATTGAAGTGATTTTAAAACTACCTCCACCTAACTCTGTAAGATCCATTAAAAACGTTTTGGGTCATGCTGGTTTTTACACGCACTTTATAGAAGATTTTTCTCTAATAGCCAGACCTTTGACCAATTTGTTGAGTAAAGACGTTCCTTTTATTTTTGATGAAAAATTCATGAAATCTTTTGACAAACTTAAGGATCTATTGACTACTGCAACCATTATGACATCACCTTATTGGAGCTTACACTTTGAATTGATGTGTGATGCTAGTGATTATGCAGTAGGGGTTGTTTTGGGACAGCGGTAATAAGAAATTTCATGTGATATACTATGCTATTAAAACTTTGACTGATGCTCAAGAGAATTACACTACCACCAAAAATAAATTACTAGTCGCAGTATATGCTTTCGATAAATTTCGATCTTATCTGGTTTTGTCTAAAACAATAGTATACACTGATGACTCTACACTGAAATACTTGTTCAATAAAACTGATGCAAAATTGAGACTTATTAGATGGGTTTTATTGTTACAGGAATTTAACATAGAAATAAGGGGTAAGAAAGGGGCAGAAAATTTAGCTACAGATCATCTGTCTAGATTAGAAAACCCTACTTTAGAAGCTATAGATGAATCGATAATATTAGACAAATTTTCGGATGAGAGCTTATGTGCTTTATTTTCTATCTATTTTCCTCCGTGGGTTGCTGACATTGCAAATTATTTGGTAGCTCAAACCCTTCCATGTGATATCACAGTCCAGCAAAAGAAGAAATTCTTTGCTGAACTAAAAAATTACTACTGAGAGGACCCTTTTCTGTTTCGAATTTGTGCAGATCAAATGATCAGGAGATGCATCTCACAATAAGAAGGTTTCCAGATCCTAGAGCATTGCCACTGTGGACCCACTAGTGGCCATTTAGCTGTAGCTAACATTTCCAGGAAGGTGTCAAAAGCAAGATTCTTCTGGCCCACTATATTTAAAGATGCAATATGTTCCGTAAATTCCTGCAATGCTTGTTAGAGAGCATGTAACATTTCTTCTCGAGACAGTCTACCCCAACAAGTGATACAAAGTGTTGAAATATTCGACATATCGGGTATAGACTTTATGGGTACTTTTCCTTCTTCCTTTGGCAATAATTACATCATAGTAGCTGTGGGATACTTTTCAAAATGGCATGAGGCATAGGCATTACCTACTAATGATGCTAAAGTCGTGTGCAGATTCCTTAGACAATAATTCTCTAGATTCGAGTGTCCAAAGGCCCTAATAAGTGACAGAGGTACACATTTTTGCAACTCACAATTGCAGAAGGTGCTTAAGCAATATGGAGTTCAATATCGCTTTTCCACAACATACCACCCATAGGCCAATGGGCAGGTTGAGGTAACCAATAGGGTTTTTAAGAGAATCTTAGAAAAGACTGTAGGTGTTAACCGTAAGGATTGGGCTATAAAACTTGATGATGCTTTGTGGGCCTTCTGTACGGCATATATAATATCTATAGGTTTCTCACCTTATAGATTGGTTTACGAAAAAACATGTCATTTGCATGTCGAACTTGAACATAGAGCATACTGGGTGATACAAAAATGCAATCTAGATAACACTTTATCTAAGGAAAATTGGATTTTACAACTTAATGAATTGGACGAATGGAGGCTTAAAGCCTATGAAAACTCATATCAATTCAAAATGACGAGTAAACTCCAACATGATAGGTGACTTAGATCCCAGAAAAATTTTGAAACAGGAGATAAAGTCTTGTTATACAACTCATGTTTGAAATTGTTTCCAGGAAAGTTACGAAGCTATTGGTCAGGCCCCATTCACTATCACAGAAGTGTCACCCTTTGGCGCATGTGTGATAATGGAGTCCGACGGCACTACTCAAAAAGTGAACGGGTAACGTCTAAAATTTTACAAAGAGTCGACAACAGATCTGAGCATACTCTTTTGCTCGACGAATAAGGGAGTATATTTTTCTTTGTCTTTGTTTCTTGTTTTGTTTTGTCAGTACTGTTGTTTCCATTTTGTGTGTTTAGTTTGAATTATTCTTGTTGTTTTTGTTTTTGTTTTCAAATTCTTATTTTTCAAATAAGTGTGGGGTTACATGACTTGCAGGAACACTAAGGACAGTATTACTCTTAAGTGTGGGGTAGTAGTGCACAGTGCACTCAATTTTGAAATATTTGTCATGCTTTCCTTTGTTTTTCACTTAGATTGCACCCTTCCAAAAAATTTTAAAATTTTTCACTCTTTCAAATTTCAAAAACTGTGTTGATTGATTTAAAATTTGCTTCTGTCTGTGATATGTATTTAGTAGAGTGTTGTGACCATTATGAACATTTCTTCTTCTTTATTGAATTCATCACTTAGAAGTAGGGAATTCTTGATTCTTGAGCACAGTCTAGTTTTGACTAGAAAAGTCAGCCAAGTATAATTTTGAGTTGAGCTAAATAATATTAGACCGTTTGAGAATATGATAGCAACATGAATGACTAGATGGAATTCTAAGCTAAAGTGCCACAATTTAAATGTCATAAGGGTAGTTTGCAAGTATCCTTTGCTACTCAAGCACCCCTTTTGAAGGGAACTTAATGCTTGGTGCCCTAAAGATGTGTAGATCTGGAAGTCATCGGAGTGGAGCTCGATACCTGGGTAGTTAAAGTTGATATGTGAAAGCAAACACAAAAATACTCCCAAAGTCAAATAAAACATACACTTAGTGTATTTTTCATTGAAAATCTCAAAAGTAAAGTGTTGGAACCAAAGCTCAGAACCTAGAAAAGTTGTTTATTATGATGTTTGTGTTCATCATAACTGGTTGAATTATTATTCGGTGACTGCTTGAGAAGCTTATTTTGAGTTGATGATCTAATCAGAACTATTTCACACACTACATATCAGGAAGATCATGTGACTAAGGTAGAGCTAGAACTCACGGTCATGGCACCTTTGCTGAATTTTGAGAGCTTTACATAGCAGCTTGATCAATCTACGCATGTTTTCTAAACCATCTGAATCAGTGAGGAATTTTTCTAAAAACATTCCTGAAAGCTATTTTGTGATTGCACCTATGATTTAGTCGTTCCTTAATCTCATTTAGGTTTGCTTGAGGACAAGCAAAAAGCTAAGTGTGGGGTTATATGATATGCACAAATCATATCACATTTTTAGCATATTCTTAGACACAATTAGGGTAATATTGGAACCGATTTGATCATAATTGATTCAAATTAACATCATTTGCGTAATTTGTGATTTTAGAAGTCTCACGAGTAAATTGCATAAAAATAGTAAATATTGGGGCAAAAGTGCAATTTTTGGAAGAGATGAGCTCGGGGTGGCCACCCTAGAGCTAGAGACACCCACCCTGACCGAGTCAAGGCTCAAGGTGGCCATCCTAGAGGTCAAGACAACTAATCTGACCTAGTCAAAGCTCAGGGCGGGCATCCCAAGCCTCGGGACGGGCGTCCCAAGCAGTAGAACAGTGTTCCACATCGGTTTTCCAAGAGAAATTCACTCCTTTCACCCCCTATAAAAACCTCAGGGTTCAGAAGGTTAAAATCATCCCTTAACACTCAATATAAGTCATCCAGAAACATTGAGTGTCTCGTTTTCTTTGTTCTCTGAGTGCTTATCTCAGATTCTAGGAATTCGATTAGATTAGTGTTCGTTTTTTGTATTCATAGAATACCATAATTTTGTTAGGAGATCCAAAGAGGGCAATAGGTTAGCGTAGACTTAGTCCACAAGGCATTGCTTAAGCCCAGGACGTAAGGTAAAGCAATTGCTACTAGGCCAAGGAAGCGTTCTTAGAAGGTTCTGCCGTAGAGTATGATCGAGCAATGAAAAGGATACAAGTTTGGCAATGCCGGCGGACCTCATAAAGTGGTGACTACTCTATGGACATGATTCTCTAGATCCTTTCTGTATATCTTTGAGTTGTGTTCATCTAGATACATATTTGAATACTTAATTATGATTGCTATATTATGCATGTTTTGCAAGTTGATGTTCTGTTCATTTTTCTAGAAAGGTCACCTGCTTAATTAACATTATGTCTGATTATCTGTTTGCTCTTTTAAACTAAATGCATGGTTATAGATAACTCCTAAATCATAACCTGTTTAGTTTAACAGACCTTAAGGTCTGCCAGATTAGGTACAATAACATACAGATCACCATGTTTGTTAGAGTAACCTAATGAGGCTGAGTTTGTGCGCTAGGCCAACCCTAGAGTGAGTGGTATGATTTCCTATGCGACATAGGCTTTCATGGATACTTTAACTTGAAATATGAGAAGGATCATCCTACAGTAGGGATGAATATACCAGGTAACTCAGATATGGTACACAAACAAATATAGTTCATAATTGTATTCCAAATCAAGATATATCTGAAATATTCGAAGATAGGTCAACCAAATTGTAGAAACATGAGTATACATAAGAATACATGTCTATGTGATATCTCTTGCATGCTTGATACTTGCTTGTGCTGTTTTGATAAAACAACTCTCCAACTATTGATAATCGATTGATTGATTCGATAATAAGATGATTGTTATGATTAAGTGATAGTTACTACTAAGTCATTGCTAGTATTATTTTAAAAATCGTAGATACATTCCAACAACTAGCTACACGATAGGTACTCTTCCTTAGGTTCTATTGATTATGTGACAACTAATAAATGCTAAAGTGACAGTTAGTAATGCTACCATCCTTAATTATTCATAATCAATATAGGTTAATAAATCTTATCTTTTAGCATACCAATCGAAACGCATCAAGGATATTGAATTGAATCTTCTTCTTTTAATAGTTGTGTTATGAAAGAAAGAGGTATTAGAATCTCCAAAGTTAATCCAATTAACACGTGATTTTAAAGCCCATAATTTTTTTCTTTGATAAGGATGTCATTCAATTCATTTTGAAGTGTTTTTTTCAAGATTTAATAGGAATATATTTTGATTAGCATGTAGATTGGATTGGATTCCTTTTCATCTTGCTAAAATTTTCTTATTTAGTCCAAAAATGTTGTCAAAAACATTGTATTTCCATGATTGTATGGCAGTGGTTAGTTGATTATTTAATTGAGGATAGTTTTGGGAGTTTGATGGCCAGTGATTAGATACAATTGAATTGAACGATGGATGATTGAGCCACATTGACTCAATTCTAAACGGCTTAGGCTTAGTTTTGATTGTTGGTAATAGATTGAGAGTTAAAGGACAGTGGTCCGAGTAAACTCTCGGTAAGTGAGTAACAACAACATTTGAAAAATGTTCAAGCCATACTGAATTTGTCATACAACAATCTAGTCTTTCTAGTATTAGGTTTTTTTCCTACAGTTAGACCACGTGAATTTAGGTCCAGTACACCCTACCTAGATCCAATAACTTACTATTATGTATCATTCTATTGAACTCATGCATGTGATTAATATTAGGTCTATTTCCTCCAAATTTTTCCTTTCCAGAGATTTTGGAATTGAAGTCACTAAGTTTATCCACGGTCCATCATAAACCCCACAAAAAGATTCAAAATTTTTCCTTAAAGAATGCTTAAACACAGAATATACTCAACCTAATAGGTGAGTAAAATAAAAACAGTTAAAAGCATTAACAATACATTAAATAAAAAAAACAATAAAAAATCTTATCTAAATGTTCGATTTTCAAGCTGCGAATTGCAAATTTCATATAAAAAAAAATTCAATTTTTGTCTACTTTCTTCAACAATAGTCTATTTCATCATGAGCGCATCAAAAACTTCATAGAATGCCTAAAAGAAGATAAAATACGAACAAAGGACCCAAATCTAGTCCGAGTTTAAAAGATTTTCTTCTACAAGAAGAAAAATGAACTGATATAATATATCATTTTGCATATGAGATGTAAAAGAAAACAAAAATTTCAAAAAAAAAATATATCGAAAACAATAGAGGAGAATGAAAAAACAAATAAGAAAACACAGATCAAATCGAACATTTAGATAAGATTTTTTATTGTTTCCTTTGGCCGGGAGAATGGTATTAAATAAAGGGAAGCAGCAAAGAGAATAAGGAGAGCAGAGGAGGAGGGAAGAAAAGAGGTGACGACAATAGCAAATATGAAGGAAAAGAGGAGTTATTTGTTATTTGTTATGGCTTTGTAGTTGATAGGAAAGAAGGATCAAACATAAAGGCAATCAAGGAAATACGATACATATGAAGTAATTAAAGAAGAAATTAAAGGACTCTTGTTCAAGGTAATTCCATATGAGATGATACAATTGCATATATATATATATATATATATATATATATATATATATAAAGAACCAAAACAAAAGTGAATAATGCAGTAAAAGAAGAAAAAGTGGAAAACTTTTATAAATCATATTTTGTATATTCATAACTCTCACTACTTCCACTATCTTCATATAACTTCCAATATTTCCATATAACTTCCATTATATCCATATAACCTCCATATAACCTCCATGAAGTTAGATTTGTAATATATGTATATATTTATAGTATTAGTATGTATATAGTATGTAGGTTACACATATGTATACCTATAATTTTGTATGTTGTGTTACAAGTAAAATATATACACATTTTTACACTATTTTAATTTCTATTTTTTTAATATTATTTTATTATTGTTATAAATATTTTATAATAAAAACAAGTTTTTTTTTCAAGTACCCATGACTAAATTCAACCACATTAAATAAAATTATAGTCATCCTTTTTTATATCACTCATCCAACATTATTAAGACGTTATTTACTATGAAGTCATTATTGATTTGCACTATCGCAAAAAAAAGATTTACATAATTTTTAATAATCAAACTCTTTCTTGAAAATTTTTAGTCATTTATATATCAAATATATAAATATTACAATGTCAAATCTAACTTATAATATTTACTTCACTTATAACTCATAAAGTTTATAAATTCTAGACATAAAATAAATTTTAAAATTATTTGTAACAAATAAACATGTTTTATATATAATATTTTAAATTTTAAAAATATATTAAATATTTTTTAAAAAAATATTTAAATGACTTTCATCTTTATACCTCTCAACTTATCATTAGATCAACTCTTTCTTGATATATATTATATTAAAATTATTCATTATCTATTTTAATTTTTATAAAAAATGATGTTTGAATAAATAATAAATATCTAAATATATACTTATATTTTATTTCAATATGAATCTTAAATTTAAATTAAAAAAAAAATAGTTTAGTAGGTAATAAATAACTTGGGTTTGATAAACTTAATGTTGTCCTTTCTTCCTCCCCTAAATCCTACACAGCCTAACTAAAGTAGAAGCGAGATTGCAGAATGATATTATTATATTAAAGATTTTTAAACTCGCTTTGAAGAAACCGACCCATCTTCGAAGTTGCTCAACGTTCTTTTCTTTGGAAGGTCAGACTCAAAAGAAAGGGTCCCCCATATCTACAACTCCCTTAAAAAGAGTTTTCTTTTGTCTTTCCTCCTCTGTTTTAATGGAATCCAAAATTATTTATTTATTTGTTTTTGTTGTTGCTCCCTTACTGTTTCTGCCGACTTTTTGATCAAATTACAATAAATGCAACAAGTGTTTTTGTGCAAATTGATCAAGAATTGATGGAGTTAGGAACGAAGACAGTTTTCTTCGTTATATAGGATGTATCTGGCCATGCTTTGATTTTATTAAAAAAAAAGTCTTCTAGACAAATCATGTTTGACTAGATTTTTTTATTCTATGAAAGTGAATTGATAAAACAGTTTTTTATTATTTAAGTGATCATTAAAGTTTATATCGGTATTAATCTAAATTTTACGTCTGAAAATCATGTTAGAATTGTCTAACATATAAGGATTACACATATATGAAGTATTTTGAGAAGATACTAAAAATAAAATTGTGAAGCTTTAGACATAAAACGGACAATATTAGTAATTTGACAGCTCAATTTTATGGGATTATTGGAGCCCAACACCAATTATATACTAAAGTTTCATATTGATTCAAACAAAAATTAAATTGGATATAAATTTAGTTTATGTGGGAATTATTTGACCCAACATAAACTATATACTAAAATTTAGATTAAAATTTTAAATTAATTCTAATAAAAATTAATTTGAATATAAATTTAACTTGTAAACTGTTTTTTATGTGGTTTGAAAATGATTTATAACATCATTATCAAATTTTATTCTATTAATAATTATTTTTACATTTATATTGAAAATACTTAAAATGAGGGTACATACAAATCCTAAAGAAGAACGCGTTGTACACGCGGTGTCACATAATGGTACCATAACGTTCATTACTGTTTCGTCCAAAGTCGTGCTTCAAATATGTAACCGTAATAATATTTTGATGGATTTCAATGATTAATTGATCCTGCAAAACAGGTTTTCAGATGCAACTCATATCCTAGGAGTGATTTCCTGTTTTTCTTTTTGGATAAGGTGGGCCTATTTTATTTTATTTTTCTTTCATGTTTTTCTTCTTCAATTATCTCCTTTGCATTATTATTATTTTTAATTGCGCGTTTTTAGTTAATAAGTCTTAATCTTTGAAAATTACACACTTTAATTCATAATTGGAGGAAATTAAAGAAAGTATAGATCAAGGAAAGGATCGTTTGGCATTGCCATTATCAATCTCGTTTTTGTTAATTAATCATATAATTATACGAAATCAAACTAGAGATTAGCCAGCAGAAGTTTACCAGCAATTGCTTTCTTAAAAACAAATTCTTAAATTTTCTATATATATATATATATATATATTTAATATTTATGCCCATAAAATCACAAATGAAATGACTATCTAATTCCTCCTTTAAAAAGTTTCTACTCAAAAGAAGTTATTTGAGCTATAAAATAATTCATAAGTTTACACCATTGAACTTTTACAACGTAGTGTAGTAAATTAATGCAAAATATTCATGTGAAAATTGTAATTTATTTTCCTATGCAAATTTATGAGGGACACCTAATATATTGTATCATTATTAAAGTGCATAAAAGTAATTATTTTTAGCTTTTGGATTCTTAATTTTGTGGCTCAATTTATTTAGCTTTTTCTTGAAAATATAAATAAAAAAATTTGATAAATTCTTTTTTTAAGAAAAATATATTATACAAGTATGTATATATATTTAACTAATTCAATATTTACTTAAACTCTTACTCGATGGAGAGTCTAATTCAAAACTTTTAGTATGAAATTAACCGTTTTAGAGATATTTGAACCATCGATTATCAATTCTAAAAAAAATATTTAAGAGTATGCTTATCAACTCTCTCAAACTATTAGGTTAATTTACAACAATTTTAATATATGTAGGTTCTTTTTATTTATTTTTTTAAATGAAATAAACGGGGGAAAGTGAAGGAAATTTGTAAGCTTATATGCAGGTAAAATTTGCCTACTTTGTGGGTACCGTGGGGGTGGTAGCCCCTACTAAGAGAAGGGGAAAAAGTTGATAAATGACGGGGGAAAGAGAGAGGTGGGGAGGGAGAAGGTATATATGGCTTGAAAGCACATGCATCATGTGCCTTTTGTCTTGGTTTGCTTTCTTCAGTTATCATTTATTACCATATTTATGTCCATCTAATTTCAGATTGAGCTAAAGCTAATTTCACATGATCGCAATTTAAGAGCAACACCAGAAATCTGTGGATAAGGTAACTAACTTTTTCCATTTTCATCCCACAGTTTAAGGTTTAAAGATGTACATGTTCAAATGATAATGTTTTTTTTTTTTCTAAATCTTTTTTTATATTTGATAATTATTTTAAACATTAATTAATTTAAAATTTAATTGTGTCAGATATTTTCTGAAGAAAGCATTCAAATATTTATTTATTCATATACAAGATTCTAACTTTAAACTTTGTTTAAAAAAATCAAAAATTTTCAACTTGAACTTAAAATAATTGTTAGTGACGAGTTAAATGAGTTGGAGTTATATAAATATATACGTTGAATTACCTAAGACGATTCTAATAAATCTGTAAAATAAAATAAATAAATAAATAAATAAATAAAAAGAATAGAAAACCATTAATTGAAAGATTTTATATATATTTTATACTTTTATTGCTTCAGAATCTCGATATGTAAATATTATTCAATCAAATTTTGCAAATTGTAATTGCATTTATTATTTTTGTCTAAAAGTTTTGGTGAGTATTATAAATATATAATAAGAATAGTGAATTTGATTTTAAATAAATTTATTTTTAACAAATTTAATCATTTCTATATATATATATATATATATATATAATTTTAAAGTCTTAAATTTGTATACTTCAATAAAAATAAAATCCTTCACTAATTTTCTTAGATTTTTATAAACTTTAAGTTTTTTAAATAAAAACTTTGGGACTGAAAAAATTATATATTAAAATTTAACTTGCCAAAATAAATTTCTTCCGGATTACATTCACTCACATCTCTATACAATCATTTTAGTAATTTTTTTTGAAATTAAATACTTTATTTAGAAAATTAGTATAAACAGTCTTCGAACTATAAAAAATTGTGATATTGGTCATTCCATTAATAATTCAGTTAAATTATCCATTAAGTAAAAAAATTCCAAGAGTATTTATGTCATTACATTATTTAAATATTATTTTATAATAAGTGACATAAATAGTCCACAATTTTTATTGAGATTGTATATTGATATTATTGAGATATTACTAAATTAGATGTAGTTGTAACTACCCAAAGGAATATCCAAGAGAATATCTAAAGGAATATCCAAAGTAATATCGAAAGGAATATCCAAAGTAATATCCAATATATTATATATATATATATATATATAGTGTACATGTAGATCATATATGAGATATAGAGATCATATATGATACGTAGATAAAAATTCAAAAAGTATACATTGTAAATGAAACAAAAACCTTTTCAATTATATTCTTCATCCAAAACCTTTCGAAATATTTTATTTTCTACATGGTATCAGAGCACTGATCCAAACCCGAATCCACCGTACTCCTGTCGGTAATGATCCGCGTCGGTATGCATATAACGGTGCTCACGTTAGACGGAAAAGAAATTTCGTTGGAAGTCGAAGAGTACCAATACCGTCGACGACGTGAAGAAAAAGATAAAGAAAAAATCAATTCTCCGGTTAATATGCAGAGGCTATTGTTTGAATAGAAATATCTATCAAACGACACCGCAAATATGGCTAGGACTGCGTTCGAGGAAATTGATTGGGGTAGGTAGGTGCAAAGATGGTCTATAAAGAAAGAAAAAAAAAGAAAGAGGAAGCAAAAGCCATGGTGGCAATCGTTGTTGATCTCTGGCACAACCATGGAGGCAATCATTCTTGATCTCTAGCATAGCCATGGAGGCAATCGTTGTTGATCTCCGGCATAGCCATGGAGGCAATCGTTGTTGATCTCCGGCACAGCCATGGGGACAATCATTCTTGATCTCTAGCATAGCCATGGGGGCAATCGTTCTTGATCTCCGGCACAGCCATGAGGACAATCGTTCTCCGGCACAGCCATGGGGGCAACTAAAAAAAATGTTTTAGGTGGATTTGGACCAATTTTTCTGGGGAAACTTGAAGATGGGATGTTGATAGCCATGAAGCAACAGTCGCTCGATAAATCACAGCAAGGAGAATCAGAATTTCTTGCAGAAGTGAGGATGATCACTAGCATACAACACAAGAACTTAGTCCGCCTTGTGGGATGTTCCTCCAATGAAGCTCAACAACTTCTTGTTTATGAATACATGAAGAATAGGAGCTTGGATCTCATCTTATATGGGAAAAGTGACATATTCCTGAATTGGAACACTCGTTTCCAAATCATTCTTGGAATTGCTCGTGGATTGCAGTCCTTGCACGAGGATTCACATGTCAGAATTGTTCATAGGGATATTAAAGCTAGTAACATTCTTCTTGATAAAAAAAATTTAACCAAAGACGGGATAGTGCTAAGTCAACGAAAATACACCCTTGACATCCTTGAAGATAGAGGAATGCTAGGATGTAGACCATGCACCTTCCCAATGGATAAAGGAGAAGAGGACGTTCGTGTCGATGCTAGCAAATATCAAAGAGTAATTGGATGATTACTCTATCTCCAAGCCACGAGACCAGCCTACTCGATAAACGTCCTAAGAACACATGGACGCAGCCATGAGAATCCTTCACTACCTAAAAGCAACTCTGGGACAAGATATTTTGTTCCCGAAAGGAGGAATTGTTTTGGTAGCATGTTGTGATGTGGACTGGATGGGATGCTCACTCACTCGGAGGTCTAGGACAAGATATGTTCTTCTTTTGGGGGGAGCTCCTATCTCGTGGAAAATCAAAGAAGCAATCAGTCGTTTCTTGCTCCTCGGCATGCGGAATATCGCACCATGGCCAATGCCACTAGTGAAGTCCTGTGGATGCATTGGTTGTTAGAGGGACTAGAAGCAAGACAACATAGGCCTATGATGCGTTTCTGACTGATATGCTAAATAGGTGTTGTTTTACCCTATGTTGATTATGAGTAATTAAGGACTGGGATTGACTAATTGTCACGTTTAGTCTTTATAGTGTCACTTAATCAGTCAGAACCTAAGGCAGAGTACCTATCGTGTAGCTAGTCTGTTGGAAAGTATCTACGATTTTACTAAATAAATATCGTACTCCCAGGGAAGTGGTAACGGCTTAGTAGTAGCTAGCCTTTTATCCTAACTCTTATCTTATGATCCAGTTATGCAATCTTCATCAATAACTTTGATGAGAGGGTGATCCATTCTCCACTAGGTTTAAGTCTAATTAAGCCTAAAAGTGTTTTATATATAACGTCCTGATTCTATGTTATACTGTTCCTACTTGTTGATTGACCTATCTTCGAGTATTTTAGATGCATCTTAGCCTGGATTGCAACTATGTTCTGAGTCTAAAGGTGTACCACATCTGAGTAATCTGATAAACCGCCCTACCTTAATGACGGCCCTACTCACGGTTCGAGCTAAAGGCATCCATGAAAGCCCTATGTCACTTCGGGGATCATGCCGCTCCCCCTAACGCTGGCATAAACGCTCTACTCAGCCTACCTAGACTACTCTAACAAATAGGGTGTTCCGCGTGTTGTTTTATCTAGTATGGCAGACACCAATACTAATTGATGCCTGTTAAACTAAACAGGTTATGAATAGACCGTGGTTAGGAATTGTCTATAACCCTAATTTTAGTTTAAAAGAGACTACATTAGACATGCAGACATAATGTATATTAAGCAGGTGGCCATTTCCTGAAAAACATAACAACTTCAACATATAAAACAAATATTCATAGAAATCATAATCCAGTATTCATAATTGATATTTGGACAAACACAGTAACAACATATAAGAGATGGACAGGGGGACTGATGACCCTATTCATATCTACAGAGATCCCTCTATAGATATGAGATAGTAGGGGAGCATCCAATATAGTAATGTTCCTAGGAGTCATCCTCCTGCTTGCTAATGTGTGCAAAGAAATGCAATGTAAATAGCGAAGGGTAGGATAAATATATATGGTTTTTTATGTGCCATTCTAATACAAGGCTCTCGTGCAGATATGCTACCAGTAAGTGGATGTGTCCTCAGTGAAAGTCCGAACATGCCCTGATAGACCCTCTAGTAGCCAAACTCCTAGAGCAACCCCGAACTCGGCCCTATGACTCGATCAATGCCACCAAGTCTAAAAGATATTGTATCACACTAGAGCTCGAAGGTGGCGTAGAACCCACAGACAAGCTCCTCGTATGTCAGCTCCGTGATAATAAATATCCGACTGTATGGTGGAGCGTGCAGTAGCTATCGGATATCATCCCCGACTCCTAATGTCTGGATAGTTGCCTAGTTAAGGGTTCTACCTGCTAAGATGCCTCTTCCGACAAGCTTCAAATACCACTGTCGGGCTGCTTTATGCTCGGGAAAAGAAACGAAGGGGTGTTTCGAGAAGACTCCTTGTATGGAGTGATTCTAGCACGTTTTACGGCCATCTTCTACAAAGGAAATTTAAAAATGAGAGAAATTGAAATATAAAATGAATATATATGTAGAGAGTGAATATATGAAGAGGTGTGAGAGAGAAAATGAAATTTTGGGGTATATATTTAAAGAATATAGTTCAAAAGGTTTTGTTTATTTACAATGTATATTTCCGGGATATAATGAACAAAGAAGATACAGGCCTAAATAGGCTATCGCTAAAATATATGGTTGCCAAAATACAAGAAATGCAAAATTAAAAACATAATATATAATTGCCAAAATGCATGGCTCTAAATGAGCATGGAAATATGCATGGATATTTGATTAAAATAAATAAATGGAGAGAAATATGCAATCTCAACAATATTAAGGTGTGACCAGCCCCGAGACTAGCATTCTAGGTGCCTCAATTTACGTATCTCAGTCTTTGGGTGTAATCTTTCAGCTCGGGATGACCTCTAAACTATTTTTCGAGCATAAAATGATTCGAAAACTTAGCTTGATTAAGAATATGCACTACCGAATCCTGTTATGTCGAAGGTCATGTTAAAATTTTCTCAAGATGAGGTATCCTTGGAAAATTAATCTTTCTATTTTTATTCGAAATCTTTAATAATTTATGCCTTTAAGATTTAAAAAAATCCCTAAGATAAATTAAGCAAATGAATTCAAAATTGGAATACCTAATTTTCATTTTTTTCATTTCCTAGAGAATTTAGTTAAAGGAATGAGGATAATGAAATTTGGAATGAGTAAGAAATATTTATCTCGATTGATGAGCCAGGCTATCAACAGTGTACAATTTCCTTTTGTCGAAGTTTGATTTGAAAAGGTAAATTCCTGAGAAATCTGCAAACTTCGTCAAAAATCATAGCTAAAAACTTCTATACTTACCCAATATTTATTTAATAAAATCCAATTGAAAAATCTTGAATATTAGAAATAGGATTTATAAATAATAGTTCTAAACTGAATTCGACTAAAAGAAATTATTGTAAATTTAAAGAAAATAATTAGTCTGAATTCAAAGAACAAAAGAGAAATAATGTTTCGAAAATATTGTCACTTCTCCTTATCACTTCTTGGGTGGTACTTCCTCCTTTTCTTCACTTACTCTTGCTAGTTCTCGAGTGAGTTGCTCTACTCTATGTTATATAAGATGTGTGTACCTTTGATACTGTTCCACAGTATCGCTAGTTATAGCCAATGCAAGTTCATATCGTCGTATACTATTTTTCAGATTTTGAATCTGATTATTTAAATGCTCCATTTATTGGGCTCTGATATTGTATGAATCTCCATCATTATTGGAACCTGTTGGTGAAGCTAGTGTATAATAGTGAGACCTTTTGGATTCATCAACTATTGGCAAAGGACTTTTAGCTCTAGTTGGCTCATTATGCTCTAAAGGATCAGTTTCCTCATTCTGATTTTGTGATTTTCTTGGAGTTCCTTCTGGAGTGTCATCTAGAATATATTTTACCATTGAAAGTAATTCTGAGATTGTGGGCAACCATTCTTCAAGGTTTGGCCTAGGTTCTAGCATAGGATTTGGTTCAGGTATTGGCTCAAGTTGATTCTCATTAGGAGTTGGTTCTTCTTCTGAGTTATCGAGTATCCCTAACTCCGCTGGTGAGTTGTTTCCACGTCTTCTTTTTTGGATTAGGGATTCTAGATCTTCTAGATATACACAGTGAATAAAAGAACTTTAGAACCATATTCTTTATGGTATCAGAGCTATTAGCATCGGTCTTGGCAAGATCTTTGTTTGCATCTTCTGCCATATCGGTGAGATGGTGAGAAAGACTTTAGGATTCGGGTTTGGATCGAGAGTAATGATTACTGCTCTGATACCACTAAATCAATCCCATTTTTGGGAAATGCATACCGTCTCGTTGCCGAGGATGAGCAGCAAAGATCCATAGCCGGCGGGAAGAAACCTGTGAATGAAACAATGGCTTTCCAAGCCTCCGCAAAACGGGCGGGACACCAAACCGAGTCGGCCAGAAAGAAAACAAAGGCCATTGTGATCACTGTGGCAGAGACAAACATACACAAGACAGTTGTTTCAAGATAGTTGGCTACCCAGAATGGTGGAACATGAAGAATAAACGAGAAATATGCAATCTCAATGATAAATGGATAGTCGATTCTAGATGTACAGAACATATAACACACAGGTCCGATGCTCTCGAAAATTGAATCGAATCGAGAGACGAACCACCTGTAATCATACCGAATGGAGAAAGCATACCAGTCGAATGAAAGGGCAACTATACTTTACAAAATGGGACAAAAGTGCAAGATGTGTTGCATGTTCCACAATTCACTTTTAATCTCTTGTCAGTAAGCAAACTCACAAAGGATCTAAGTTGTGCCACAACCTATTTTCCAAATTTCTTTGCTATGTAGGGACTGCGTTCGAGGAAATTGATTGGAGCGGGTAGGTGCAAAGATGGTCTATATCAAATGGGGATGCTTGGGACTAGGAGGAAGGCAATGATGGTGACTAGTGATTTATGGCATAAACGGCTCAGACATGCGGGTGATGAGAAGTTATTCCAAATAAAGTTTCTTAGTAATATTTCTTTTAAGAACAGTAACAATGTTTGTGATTCTTGCATGAAGTCTAAGTTTACTAGATTACCTTTTCCCACTAACATGACCAAAACAAATGCTTGTTTCGAACTCATTCATTGTGATTTATGGGGTAAGTACCGCACGCCTTCGTTTATAAAGGCCAACTATTCTCTAACAATAGTTGATGACTATAGTAGGAACGTATGGGTCTACCTTCTCAAACATAAACATGAAGCAAGCACGTGCATAACGCATTTTTACGAGATGGTCAAAACATAATTTGAAAAAGAAAATAAAAAGAATAAGGTGCGACAACAGTGGGGAATTCATTTCCAACCGAATGATGAACTTCTATGAAGAACGATGAATCATGTTGGAAACAATGTGTCCACATACTCCGCAACAAAACAGAATCGTAGAAAGAAAACATAGGCACTTCCTTGATACGGCGTGTGCCCTCATGTTCGAAGCAAGTCTCTCGAAAAGATTTTGGGGGGAATGCGTCTTGACCGCAACATACATTATAAATAGGTTACCCTCAAAAGTCATTGAAGACAAAACTCCATACGAGTTGCTACACGGCGAGAAACCAAATTACGACCACATGAGGGTCCTAGGTTGTTTGGCATACTATCGAAGCATTGAAATAAATGGAGAAAAATTTGAGATAAGAGGGAGACCGGGTGTATTCATGGGGTATCCTATTGCTGAAAAGACTTTTCCATTTGCCACAAAAATTGAACTGGTTAAATATGAAGAGGAGGATGTTTTTACCACGTTCATATATGAAGAAGATGGGCCCAGCAGGCCCAACGAAGCAAGCACCGAAAATTTGGGTTTAGGCAATCCAGAAGACCAACATGATGAAGAAGAAGAACTAGAAGTGCCAAACCAATTCAGCCCAAGTGATGGTGATACTGGGCCGATGTTTGATGGGCCGAGTAATGACACTCCTCAAACAGAAACAACAAATGAGCCTTCTGTTGGTGAAACCCAAAATGAAAATGGTGAAAATGTCACACAAGGAAGGGAGAGACGAACTCGAAATAGACCTGCACGACTTAAAGACTAAGATGTGAAGCTTTAGCCATCTATAGACCATCCGCCCCCTGCCTCTAATCAAGAACCCTCAACGGTATGTTCCTTTGCCAACTTTGTTTCTTATAAAATTTTTTCGAAATCTCATAAAGCCTTCCTAGCGGCCATCACTGAAAAAGATGAGCCAAAAAGTTTTAAACAAGCCGTACATGACCAACATTGGAGGAATGCCATGCAAAGTGAGATAAAGGCCCTTGAAGAAAATGGTACTTGGACCATCGAAGATCTGCCCGATGGTAAACGAGTTATAGACTCGAAGTGGGTGTACAAAACGAAATTTAAACCGACTGGTGAAGTTGAAAGGTATAAGGCAAGACTCATCGCCAAAGGTTACACACAAATGGAAGGTGATGTGCATAAATCATATAACTTTTTTAGCATGTTTTAGGCACAATTTAGGGTAAAATTGGAGTTAAATCATTCTTAATTGATTGTTATTAACAAAATTTTATAGTTTTTGTGATTTTGGAAGTTTCAGGTGAAATATGCAAGAAAATGGAAAATTTCGGGGAAAAAATGTGATTTTCGGAAGTTTGGGAATCAAGACGGGTGTCCCGACCCGGTCAAAGCACTGGGACAGGCGTCCTGACCCGGTCAACAAATCGGGATGGGCGTCTCGGACTTAGGACGGGCATCCCGAACCCCCTGCCAGAATCCCACATCAATTTCTGCATCAAAAATTACTCAGCTTACCTACTATAAATACCCAAGGCCTTCCTCAGTTAAAATCATCCCTCTCCACTTGATCTGAATCATTCAGTGACTTCAAGTATACATTTTTCTACTGTATACGAGTTATTTAGTGATCTCATGTGTTTTCTTTCATATAGTTTAGTATACGAGAGTTTCTCGTGTTCTCTACTTTCTAAGAGTCTGTCTCAGAATCTTAGAATACGACTAGATAAGGTTCATTTTTGGTATTTATAGAATACCAGAGATTTCGTTAGGAGATCCTAAGAGGGCATTAGGTGAGCAAAAAGTTAGTCAACAGGGTTTTGCTTAAGCTCGGGACGTAAGGTAAAGCAATAGCTGCTAGGCTGAGGAAGCGTTCTCCGAAGGTTCTGTCGAGCAGAGTCAGGTCAAGCAGTTCAGGATATACTAGTAGTTGCTCCATCAGCCGACCTAATAAAAGGTGAATACTTTATGGGGGTGGTCCCCTTGTCTCTCTCTATATATTTTGTACTGTGTTTGTCCAAAAACTCATTTGAATATTAAACTATGATGTTATGAATATGTGTTTTGCATGCTGAAGCTATTTACATTTTCCTAGAAAGGTCACCATCTTAATTATCATTATGACTGTATGTCTACTTTCTCTTTTAAATTAGATGAACGGTTATAGACAATTTCTAACCACGGCCTAATCATAACCTGTCTAATTTAACAAGCCTTAATTTAGGGCTTTGTCTAAGGACGGAAGCATTAAGGTCTGCCATATTAGATAAAATAACCTATAGATCACCCTGTTTGCTAGAGTAGTCTAATGAGGCTGAGTTCATGTGTTTATGCCGGCATTAGGGCAAGCGACATGATCTCCTGAGTGACACAGGACTTTCATGGATGCCTTTAGCTCGAACCGTGAGTAGGGCCGTCAATGGCGATGGAGCGGTTTATCAGATAACTCAGATGTGGTACACAAGTAGAATCAGTACATAATTGCAATCCAGACCAAGATATATCTAAAATACTCGAAGATAGGTTATTCAACATGTAGAAACAATATAACATACATCAGAACACTGTCTGTAAAGTACTCTTGCATGCTTAATGAACTTGAATCTTGTGTAGAAAGGATCACCCTCTCATCAAAGGATTGATGAACGATTGCGTAACTCGGTAATAAAATGAGAGTTAGGGTAAAAGGATAGTTGCTACTAAGTCGTTACCACTTCCCTGTGAGTACGATAAATTCTTTAATTAAAATCGTAGATACTTTCCAACAGACTAGCTACACAATAGGTACTCTGCCTTAGGTTCTGATTGATTAACTGACAACATAGATGCTAAATGTGACAATTAGTAAGTCTCAACCCTTAATTATTCATAATCGATATAGGGTAAATAAAACCTATTTTTAGCATATCAATCGGAAACCCATCTGATTTTTGGCGCCGTTGCCTGGGAAATATCATAACAAATTTAGGATTCCTGATCAAAATTCTAGAGGCTTATGATAGGTAGCGGTAGTAATCTATACCTTAGACATAACACTCATATTATTCTAGTTAGACAATCAGTTTCTAGAAATATAGGGTTATCATAACTAATTAATTTTAGAAATTATCTAAAATTAAGAAATTTAGGATAATCAAATTTTAGAAAATTATTCTAAAACTTTATTAAGGAAATTTAAATTGCTTTTGAAAAAAATCCCGAAAAATATTTTCTTGTTTATAATTTTCTCCGTATTTTATTTTACTCTTTTGTTTGTTTTATTTTTGTTATTTTTTTATTATTTGTTTTATCGTTTTTATTCTAACCAAACTCTAAACTTATAGATGAAGAGAGAAAGATTGAGTAAGCCACAAACCTTCTCCCGTAGAGCCAAAAGATTAAAAAGATGTCCCAGCCCAATAGAATGTTCTGATGAGGAAGGAGAAAAAAAAACACTCACATTTCTGGAAACCATTAGAATGAGAGCCCAAAATATTCTAGACAAATTAGAAAACAACCTTGTTCCTTCCTCAGAGTTCCAAACAGCTCCTGCATCACCTGAGTACACTCCTGCATCTCCTGAGTATACTCCAAAATCTCCTGAGTACACTCCTGCATCTCATGAGTGTACTCCAAAATCTCCTGAGTACACTCCTGCGTCCCCAGTACCTAACGATCAAACACCTTCATCAAGGGACAGCAATAACGGTTTCCAATCAGCCTTGTCTGCCCAGGTAGATGATATGACTCACAGGATCTGCGCGATGGCTCAAACAATAGCGAGCAGATTCAGTTGCTCAGATCAGAATGTTTGAGCCGTAAGTTCTGACGTAAACCAACTCAGAACCACAGTAAATCTCCAAGAGAGTCAAGGTGCACGTATACTCCGGGAGCTAACCGAAATCCTAGAGGAATAAAGGAAGCATCAGGAATAGATGAGAGCTATACGAGCTTAACTGCGATAGATGAGAAATAAAGGCAATTAAAAAGGGAAGATTTTTTTTTTAATTTTCAGCAAATAAATTGTTTGAACAAAAGTTTAATAATTGACCCCTTCTTTTTATTTTCAAAATTTAAATGGGTCTTTTATTTTGTTCAGAAATTTTTCTTCAGACAATTCTTCAATCCTTTTGCAAAAAATAAATGTGTTAAAAATACAATTTATTTTTCGTTGATTAAATTGTGTAAATTTAGTCTTTTGTTTTTCTAGAATTTTTGCTTAATAGAAAGTAAGGATATGATTAGAGCAATTATGATTTTTGAAAAGAGAATAGATTGAGAATTTTTGCAAAGGTTTTTAACAACTTCTGTATTACATAGGCTAACCATGATGATTTGTTGCAAACTATAATTGTTTTTTGTGTATAAAGATTTGTAGGATATTTTGAAAAAAAAAAATCCCGGAAGCGGCACGCATCCCGAGGCAATCGAGACGGGCGTCCCGAGGGCGGCCTATCTCAATAAATACCCCATTTTTCCCATTTTCCTCCAAAACCAAACACAAAAAATCCTCTCTCTACAAAAATTCTCTCCAAAAATTTGACAAACTCTTGAATTTTCAAAAATTTCAACTTTTCCCTCCAAAAATTTGAACTTTTGAATTTCACTCCAAAATTTGAATTTCCCGCCAAAAACTCAAAATCCTTTTCTAAGCAAATTCCCTCCTTCTGAATTCAAATTTGCCTCCAGAATTTGAATTTGAATTCTCTTTCCCCCCAAATTTTCAAACTTTCTCGAATCCTTTCAGTCAAATGGCTCCGAAACGCGTATGTATCACCTCCTCCATGACTGTCACAGCTGTGGCACACCCTTTCATGCTTTTCCCTTCCATTCTAGCGTATCAGGAGAGGTGCCACTGACACATGGGAAGCAGCATACTGGTAGGCAGAACGCTCGACTAGATAGCAGTTCGGACACTAGGAGTCGAGCAGGAGATTCAGCGCATACTCGACGTACTACCATACAGTCGAGTATTCATCATCACCGAGCCAACCTACCTCGAGCTGGTGTGTGAGTTTTACGCTTCCTTCACATTCCAGCGAGAGCATATCACATTCCGACTGGGTGGAATAGACCGGTCGATGAGCATGGTCGAGTTCGGCATTGCTTTGGGCATCTGGCACCCCCTACCAGCATGGCTTCACGAAGGCCACAGTATCCATCCAACCCTTCGTTATTTGCATACCATAGTAGGTCATACTCTGGCAGGAAGACGTACTGCCCCAGGGAATATCACCCAGATGGAGACATTCCTCCTGGCTAATATGCACAGAGGCACTACTGTGGAGATGGCCAGGCTCATTACCATCATCATGCGGGGTTTTGCTACAGACACCCGGAAATAGTATCTAGGGCTCAGGCCGTTCATCACCCGGATAGCCCACTACCTGGAGATGGACATCGAGGGCTCGGAGTTGACCCAGATTGCTCCGACCACCATTCCCACGGACTTGACTATTCTACGGAACATGGGAATGGTCATACGGGATGCAGCTGGGTGATACTCTATCCACATGGAGCAGCAAGGAGAGTCATCGATACCAGGACCGGCAGTAGAGCAAGCACCACCGATTCAGACATTCGTACCATGCACTGTCTTCGAGCGGCATATGTTGCAGGGATTGGCGCACTCACTGCCAGACATAGCCAGGATATGGAGAACATCCAGAGGCAGATGGCGATGATGGATGACAAAATCAACATGACCAGCAGTCGGGTCAAGGAGATTTATCAGCAGACCACCCGATTTACTGAAGACCCCGAGGTCTACTTCTGGCCACCTCATGATGATGATCCCGGTTCTTAGTTTTTCTTTCTCTTTCTTTCATTTTCCGCTTTATGTGTGATTTTGTGATAAGTTTGGGTTGTATGAAATATGAATCTTTGTATGCAAAATTTTGATTTGTATGACATAACAACATTGTTCTTTTATTCTATTTTGTTATTTCTATTACCTTTTTGTTTTGATGCTTTGTCTTCTTTCTCTTCCTCTTAGTTAGTCAAATAAGTGTGGGGTAAGAGTTTTATATGTTTTTCCAGCTTTTGTTTTTCAAATAAGTGTGGGGTGATAGAATATGCATGAACACTGAGGACAGTGTAAACCTTAAGTGTGGGGTAGCAGTGCACAGTGCACTATAGTAAACTTTTGCATGTTTTCCCATATTTCTCACTAAAATTACACCCGTCCAAAAAAAAATTCAAAATTTTTCACTCTTTCAGACTTCAAAATGCAGTATTGATTGGGTAAAGAAATGCGTATGTCTATGATATATGTGAGTAGAGCATTATGATCAATAAGAAACAAGTTGATAACTTTACTGAATTCCTCGATTAAAAATAGGGAATTCCTGATAATTGAGCACAAGCTAGTTTGGATTAGAGACATCAACCAAATACCTTTTCGAGACTTAACTGAATAATATTAGACCAATTAAGGATGTATTAGCAATTTGAATGACTAGATGATACTCTGAGCTGGAAGTGAAAAAGTTAAATAAATAGGGTAGTTTGCAAGCGTCCTTTGCTACTCGAGCACCACTTCTTAAGGGAACTTAAAGCCTGATGCCCTAAGGTCATGTAGATCTGGGAGTCATCGGAGTGGGACTCGCTACCTGGGTAGTTAAAGTTGATGTGTGAAAGCGAACATAAAAATACCCTGAACAATCAATCTAAAAATACATAGCCCAATGTGTTCTTTTATTGAAAATATAATTGAGAAGCCTTGACACCAAAGCTCAGAACTCAGAAGGTTGTTTGTTGCTATTATATTCAATGACTGGTCGAAGTATTATCTGGTAAGAGTTAAGGGAAGACTATATTATGTTGACAATCTAGTTTGGACTAATACACACACTACACATCAGGAAGACCTCGTGACTAAGAGTAGAGTATAGTCTAGTTATTGAATTGTTATACCTGCATGACCATGATAATTTACTAAGACATTTGAGACCTTGTCATAGCAACTTGACCAGTTAGGCCTGTTTTGTGAATCATCTGACTCAGTGATTAATTTTGGCTAAAAACATTACTAGGAATTTTAAGTGACTGCACATATGATTTAGAATTCAATAATTTCATATAGACTTTGCTTGAGAATAAGCAAAAAGCTATGTGTAGGGTTATATGATGTGCATAAATCATATAACTTTTTTAGCATGTTTTTAGGCATAATTTAGGGCAAAATTGGAGTTAAATCGTTCTTAATTGACTGTTATTAATACAATTTTGTAGTTTTTGTGATTTTGGAAGTTTCAGGTGAAATATGCAAGAAAATGGCAAATTTCGGGGCAAAATATGATTTTCAGAAGTTTGAGAATCAGGACGGGCGTCCCGACCCGCTCAAAGCACCGGGACGGGCGTCCCAAGCCCCCTGCCAGAATCTCACATCAATTTCTGCATCAAAAATCACTCAGCTTACCTGCTATAAATAACCAAGGCCTTCCTCAGTTGAAATCATCTCTCTCCACTTGATCTGAATCATTCAGTGACTTCAAGTATACATTTTTCTACAGTATACGAGTCATTTAGTGATCTTAGTTGTTTTCTTTCAAGTAGTTTAACATAGGAGAGTTTCTCATGTTCTCTACTTTCTAAGAGTCTGTCTCAGAATCTTAGAATACGACTAGATAGGATTCATTTTTGGTATTCATAGAATACCCGAGATTTTGTTAGGATATCCTAAGAGGGCATTAGGTGAGCGAAGAGTTAGTCAACAGGGCTTTGCTTAAGCCCGGGACGTAAGGTAAAACAATAGCTGCTAGGCTAAGGAAGCGTTCTCCGAAGGTTCTGTCAAGCAAAGTCAGGTCAAGCAGTCGAGGATATACTAGTAGTTGCTCCATCAGCGGGCCTAATAAAGGGTGAATACATTATGGTGGTGGTTCCCTTGTCCCTCTCTATATATTTTGTACTGTGTTTGTCCAAAAACCCATTTGAATATTAAACTATGATGTTATGAATATGTGTTTTGCATGCTGAAGCTATTTACATTTTTTCGGAAAGGTCACCAACTTAATTATCATTATGACTGTATGTCTACTTGCTCTTTTAAATTAGATGAATGGTTATAGACAATTCCTAACTACGGTCTAATCATAACCTGTCTAGTTTAACAGACCTTAATTTAGGGCTTTGTGTGAGGACGGGAGCATTAAGGTCTGCCATATTGGATAAAATAACCTATATATCACCATGTTTGTTAGAGTAGTCTAATGAGGCTGAGTTCGTGTGTTTATGTCGGTGTTAGGGCAAGCGGCATGATCTCCTGAATGACACATGACTTTCATGGATGCCTTTAGCTCGAACCGTGAGTAGGGTCGTCAATGGCAATGGGGCAGTTTATCAGATAACTCAGATGTGGTACACAAGTAGAATCAGTATATAATTGCAATCTAGACCAAGATATATCTAAAATACTCGAAGATAGGCCAATCAACAAATAGAAATAATATAACATACATCAGAACACTGTCTGTAAAGTACTCTTGCATGCTCAATGAACTTGAATCTTGTGTAGAAAGGATCACCCTCTCATCAAAGGATTGATGAACGATTGCATAACTCGGTAATAAAATGAGAGTTAGGGTAAAAGGATAGTTGCTACTAAGCCGTTACCACTCTCCTGGGAGTACGATAAATTCTTTAATTAAAATCATAGATACTTTCCAACAGACTAGCTACACGATAGGTACTCTGCCTTAGGTTCTGATTGATTAAGTGACAACATAGATGCTAAATGTGACAATTAGTAAGTCTCAGTCCTTAATTATTCATAATTGATATAGGGTAAATAAAACCTATTTTTAGCATATTAATTGAAAACCCATCAGAAGGTGTCGATTACCACGACATGTTTGCCCCTGTAGCAAAGTTGGTGACCGCAAGAAGCCTCATTGTCGTCGCCATAGAAAAGGATTGAAGTATTCATCAATTTGACGTGAACAATGTGTTCTTGCACGGTGACTTACATGAAGAGGTATACATGCGAATACCACAAGGTTACGTTAAAAGGGGCGGAACAAAGGTGTGTAGGCTAAGGAAATCACTATATGGGTTGAAGCAGGCCTCAAGAAATTAGTATAAAAAATTTACATTGGCCCTTTTGGAACTCAATTACAAGCAATCCGCTGCGGACCACTCGCTCTTTATATACAAGGAAGGAAGCATCTTTGTCACTGCCCTCATATATGTAGACGACGTCATTATGGCAGGAAATGATGAACACAAAATCAAAGAAACAAAGAAGTTCCTGAATGACAAGTTTAGCATCAAAGATCTCGGGCCACTGAAGTATTTTCTCGGGATAGAAGCCGCTCGAACCAAAGACGGGATAGTGCTAAGTCAACGAAAATACACCCTTGACATCCTTGAAGATAGTGGAATGCTAGGATGTAGACCATGCACCTTCCCAATGGAACGGAATGTGAAGCTGGATAAAGGAGAAGAGGACGTTCGTGTCGATGCTAGCAAATATCGAAGACTAGTTGGCTGATTGCTCTACCTCCAAGCCACGAGACCAGATCTTGCCTACTCAACAGAAACACATGGACGCAACCATGAGAGTTCTTCGCTACTAAAAGCAACTCTGGGACAATGTATTTTCTTCCCGAAGGAAGGAGGAATAGATTTGGTAGCATACTGTGATGCAAACTGGATGGGATGCTCACTCACTCGAAGGTCTAGGACATGATATGTTCTTCTTTTGAGGGGAGCTCCTATCTCGTGGAAATCAAAGAAGCAATCAGTAGTTTCTCGCTCCTCGGCTGAAGCGGAATATCGCGCCATGGCCAACGCCACTAGTGAAATCCTGTGGATGCGTTGGTTGTTAGAAGAACTAGAAACAAGACAACATAGCCCTGCACCTCTCTTCTGTGACAACAATGCGGCACGACATATTGCTAATAACCCGGTCTTTCACGAACGAACAAAGCACGTGGAAATGGACTGTTACTTTGTCAGGGAACGGGTCGAGTCACAGGAAATCAAGCCGCTTCACATTGACACGAAGACACAAATAGCCGATCTTCTCACAAAGGCTTTGGGGGCTAAACAACTCAAGTTTCTTCTAGTCAAGATGGGCATGCGGAATCTGCACGCTCCACCTTGAGGGGGAGTATTGAGATTGCATATTTCTCTCCCCTTATTTTTCTCTCAAATATCCATGGTATTTTATTTACAATCTTGATTATTGTGCAAGAAACAAACACGAAAATATCTCGAATGTTTCTTTATAAAAAGAAAGTATACACGGTGAATAAAAAAAACCTTTAGAACCATATTCTTTACTAGATACTCAACTACTTTTTTGTATGGAGGCTCATGTTCTTTTCATCTATTAGACAGTTTAAATATATTTAGGAAGTTAGTTCATAATAGGAGGAATAATTCCATAAAAGAATATTTTCTGAAATTACTAGATTTAAGTTTTTTGTAATTTAAAGTTTTTAGGGATTTGTTTTTTATAAAAGTTTTATGGGGTTTTTAATTGATTTCCCTAATATGATTTTAGAATAAATATTCTAAAATTTGATTAATCTAAATTTTTTAATTTCAAATAATGTCTAAAATTAATTATTCAAGATAAATCTTATATTTTGAGAATTTTTGATTAATTCTACTAAGCAATTAATTTATAAGGAATAGATTAATACGGTTATCTATCATAAATTTTTTAGAATTTTGATCAGGAATCTTAAAATTTTATAAAATTAGTTCTCCGACAATGGCGCAAAAAATCTATGAAGATTATAAAGAATTAAGGACTGCATTTGAAGCACATAACATATAAGGGTGTTACTTAATTAAACAAAACTTAAAGTAGAGTATCTATTGGGTAGATAGCAATATGGTAGCTAGTATTAACGATTTTACATTTATAAAAATCATTTGTCCCTTTGACAACATATTGTTTAACATCCATTAGTTAATTCTTAATTAACCTAGCCAAAACTAATTAAGGCTTTTAAATTGTTGGAAAGGGGGGTTGATTCTATCTCGAGCAAACAGATAAATTCATACACAAATTTCAACAAATAGAGAGAATATACATGAAAAGTTTTTATTAACTTCAGTTTAAGGAATTTGTTTGACATATATTTGAAGATTAAATAGTTAGTAGAGATATAAGACAATTATGAATTCTTATTATTTATTACCATATATGAGTTACCTAAATTGATTACCTCAATACGGTTTGTTGCAAGTAACCTTAAAATATTTTGAGTTTATTAATAAGCATCATGTTATTAATTCTCTCTAGGATCGGCATAAAGACCTAACTCAGTGTTATTAGAATTTTTTTTACATATCTAGACTGATCTAGTTAATTATCTTAATTTGATAATTAATTATAATTTTTTGGGTCTGGCTTAAAGTAATTAACTATTAAATTAAATCTAGGTGACATGCTCTTGGCAAAGATTAGACAATAGTTTAATTCAAAAGCATAAATAAACAAGTAAAACATAATGAGAATTTAACTTTGGGATCTTCTCGGGATGATATAAATTAAAACTTCAAATTGTCAAACATATATGATAAAACACTTGAGTTCCAGTATTCTAACAAATATTTGAAAAATAAATAAAAAGATTAACAAAAAAAGGAAAGAAGATATTTGTAGTAAAGTTGTCACTGCTTCACGATATGCTCCGCTCTTGCAATCTCTTGGCTCTCGAGATATTCCCTTGCTCTGATCAACAGAACCTTTTAATCTCGCCTCTTCAAACTAGTAATAATACTCTCCCTACTACCCTATGAACCACGAACAATGAGAACCTAGTGTTCTCAGGGATTTCCTAATGAAATCCCAGAATTTTAAAAAAATCAGACCTAGAATATCTCACCATATTTGATTTCTCGAATCTGAGATTGAGACTCAGACTGAGAGAATTGAGTGATTCTAAGCTAATAGATGCTTTGTGTTGAATAGGAAAGGATGATTGTGTAGTACAAAGGTATGTGCATTAAATAGGAGTGAACGGGAGCATAAAGTGAAATGATTCTCGATGTGGGAGAGCTCCAGGATGGTCGTCTTGGAGCCACAGTGGCAATTACGGCGAGACGCCCACTATAACTTCACGGTGGCCATTAAGAGCTTTTGAAATTGTAAATTTGTCTCACACTTTGTTAAATTATACAATTCAATTCTTAAAACTTTTCTAAAAACAAAATCAAGTAATTAAATGTGAATTTAATGCAATTAATTTCAAATATTTTAATTCAATTATAAATTAAATACAAATTGGTGATAAACATGTGATACAATTTGTTGGCATTATCAGTGAATATGGAAGGATTCGTCTGTGGAGTTGTCGTGACATTCCCAAGCTTGGACGTAGGAAAATCTGGATGAAGCGGTTGTGGATGTGGAACCAACCATGGGTTGCATGAGGGAGTGTTAGAGGATCCTTCACCTTTAGGCGTAGGTGGAGGGCAAATAATGCCTTGGGTTTTGAGGAAATCCTAAAAGGCACTATAATGAGTGTAATTAAGTTGAAGATCTAGAGGGTTACCTAGACCTACTATCGGCGGTGGTTGAATACCCAAACGTTGAACAATAGCTTAAGGTGTACTTGCAAGAGGGATAGCATGATTAGGTGTTGGAAGACTATCCATGGTATCAATATATCATAGAAGGGGACTTAGGTTGATTTGGGGTTCAGACTAGGACCTGGTCCTAGAACTGTACTCAAATTGGGCTCAGAAGGATTTGATTGTGCAAGAGCACCTTGATTAGAGTGTTCGGCCTAGGTATTCTGCCTTGCTCATATAGTCATCATTGATAGAAAAAAAAAATGATTGAGTCTCTTATCGTGTAAAAACGAGAGAGGTATTCTTCCAAAAGAAGTTTTAATGCTTAAGGAAATAAATAATTTATGTATAAAAATTAAAAAAATTAAATATAAGAAAGTGATACTTTTGATACGAAACAAAAATAAGAAGACAATTATGCCTCCAACTTAGTCTGTTAAGTAATACAATAGATTCAATATTATACCTAGTGTAAGTTCTTGTTTAACTCTTTTTTCTCAATAGACAAAATTCCAACAAGACTTGAGAAAACTAAAATCTTTTGGTAGATTGCCACCAAATTGTATTATTATTATTATTATTATTATTATTATTATTATTGATCAAACAAGAAGTAGAAACCCAAATACACGCACGAACTACGCTGAATCTAAAGTCTTGTTAGAACCCAAAGAAAGTCTTCACCTTCCATTCTCGTCATTGGTGGTGGATTTCCTCTATATTTTCTCGCTCTATCTCTTTGTCGACAGACACGCTTATCATATATAATGGTCGATTCTTGATTGTTAATAGTCATTGGATCTTGGCTTTTTATTTATTTAGTTATTTTTTTTATTATTATTTTTATAAATAAAAAAGGGAAAACAAGGAGAAACTTGTTTTCAAGAAGGTCTTCTGATATGTTGCCCCGTTCGATGAAAGATGCACACTATGACAACGCCAAGTTCCGCCACCGATCCTTACATAAGGTTTCGTTCTGAACATCCTCACAATGTAGGAAGAGGAAATGTTTTATCATCTTCTGAGATCTCTGAGCTTTCTTGTTATTTTAGATGGCTTTGCTGCTGTAATATGTGAATTATTTTGGACCTTCTCTGATGAATGCAATTGAATTTTTTCTCCGTTTCGGTTTTTAATGCTATGCATATTTGTGGGTTTTGTTTTTGGCGATTTAGATGGAAATTTGTTCAAATGCAGATATGCATATTGAATTCTGAAAAAAAAAAAAAAAATATGTAAACTTCGTGATCCAACTCTATTTTGCAGAGGATGCCTTGTTTTTAGTCTTGCGAAAGGTATATTTGTGTGGAATAGAATAGAGAAAGATTCCGGTTACATTTAGGTCAATTAATTTTCGGGAAATTTCTGTATAACATGCTTCCAAGGTTAAAAGGTCCAGCTGGAATCGATTGAACTATTTTGCAGATAGGTTGGGACTTATTAAACTTTGGGATACAATGGCAAATATCTAAAACCATTTTAAGTTCTTAGAAGGGGTGAGATGTGCTTATCCTGTGTTACTTTCAATACTTTGGACATTCATGATAGCCCCCAGTTTTGTTTATGAGTGATGGAAAATGTATATTTAATTTTCTTTTCCACTGGACAGTGACTGTGAATGAAGTTTTGTGATCTTAGTTTGTATTTTGAAGTTTCTGCTAAAGTCTATACATTGAAGTTAAAACTACTCATGGGTGAATTAATCTTGTAATGCAGTCAAGACATAGGGTGGCAACAGTCATGTGAAATGCACTGAAAGGCATATTCCATAACCCTAAATGTGGTTCATACATGTTAAGAAGTGGTCTAAAATTGAAGTGCATTTCTTAATCAATTCTACCATTTCTTTCTCTTAGGCTTGCTTGGATTCTACATTCATACTTATCTCCATTTCATTTCTCATTTCCTTATCATCTGTCTTCTATCCCCTCCCTTTTCTACAGGCCGTTAGTCAAGCTTTTCTCTCAAGTAATATGAGACAAGAATGTACAAAATGTAGTACAGGGAAGTTTCTAGTATTATTGATGATTGGGGGTCTAATATATCTTATGCTGACACACACAAATGCTGAATCTAAAAATATACTGAAAGTTGGGTCAAGGGAAGGAGTAAAACTTTTTAATGATGAAAGCAAATTAAGAAAATTTTGGAGAAAACTACCCAGACTTCCACCGCAATTATCACCAGATGAAATGGCTGGTAGGAATAAGTCTACCCTTCCGTCTGTCACCATTAACACTGGATCCCTATGGAAAGATAGGCAACAAAAGGTTAAGGAGGCCTTTCTCCATGCATGGTCTGGCTACAAGCAGTATGCTATGGGACATGATGAACTTATGCCTCTAAGCCATAGAGGAGTTGATGGTTTAGGAGGTTTGGGAGCAACTGTTGCGGATGCTTTAGATACAGCTATGATAATGGGAATTGATGAAGTAGTTGCTGAAGCCGGTACATGGATCGAAAATCATCTTCCTGAGAGGATTTCTACGAAAGGTCAAGTCAATTTGTTTGAAACAACAATTCGTGTTTTAGGTGGTCTCTTAAGTGCTTATCATTTAAGTGGACAAAGCGGGAATCACTTTAATAAGGGACCTAAACCTGAGATCTATCTAGAAAATGCTAGGAATTTGGCTGATCGTCTGCTTACTGCATTTACATCAAGTCCCTCAGATATTCCCTTTAGTGACGTTGTTCTACATGAACGCTCAGCACACCCTGCTCCTGATGGCACAAGCAGCACTTCAGAAGTTTCAACTTTACAGCTAGAATTCAACTATCTTAGTTCTCTTACTGGTGATCCCAAGTATAGTATTGAATCAATGAAGGTTTTGAAGCATATCAAAACTCTGCCAAAGGTTGATGGATTGGTTCCTATATACATAAGGTATAATCTTCATTTTTCCTTTTTCTTTTATTTATTTATTTTTACCTTTTTCCCCTGGTGTGTGTTTAGCTTTGCGCATTAGAAACTTCCCATATAATGTTCTCTCTCTGTCTATCTCTCTCTCATTTCTTAGTTCTACAAGTGATCAGTTGAAATTCTTGTTGTGAAGACCTTTGGCCCTGAATAATTTTTTACTGGTTGTTTCCTTGTTATTATGTTCATTATTTTTTAGAGTAAACTATTCTTTAGTAGCAGTAGAATTGATTTATAATACGTTGAAGGGTCAAATGTTCTAGTTTAATTCACGTTACCAGTTTGAAGTTTAGATTGCATCTGAATAATTTAAACAACTCTTCATATGATGCTTCTGAATTTGGGAAAGAGATAATTTAAAAAAAGGATAAATTGGATTATGTACAATGAATGATGGAAAGATATTTCTAATATGTGCTATGTTCCATTACTTCTTCTACTGAAAATGTAAAGAATGTAAAAATGAGAAAAGGAAATATGTAAAATATATTTATATATCTCTATCTCTCACGATTCAAAGTGGGTTTGGTGTTCTTACAATTTTGTTTAATGCTTCCCTTACCGATCACCTCATAAAAACTGATGCTGAATGTATCCTATTGCTCCTATGCTTTCCTCAGATGGATAATAATTATCTCTGACACTTAAAGGCAGATGGTATTGCTTTTGAATCATCCTGCCTGAACCAATCTCTAACCTGAAATCAGTTTTCCATGAAACAGTTACCTAGCAACTAACCAATCATTAACATGAACTTGAGCAGGTTTTAGGATTTGAAAGCAATTTTTTTTTGGTTTCCCTTTCCTGAAGTCCTAGTTTATTTGCATTAATTGAAAGACATTATTTTCCCTTTGTATTCCTAATTTTGGAATGCTGTCATGGCCAGTGATTTTGTCCTGCTTTTACTCTACTTCTTTATCTGAAGTTATTTTTATCCACTTTTTTTTGCCTCAGTTGTGTCTTTCTATTCCCTAGATAGTCATTGCTTTTTCCCTTAATTATTTTTTGGATGTGGAACAAGTGTAAAGGTTTTTAAGTTTTGTTACATGCCCATGGTTGGAAGAATATTTAGCTTATCATGTCTATTTCTGTTTCTACCTTTTTTGACTGCAGCCCTCAGTCAGGTGAATTTAGTGGAGAGACCATTAGACTTGGGTCTCGTGGGGACAGTTACTATGAATACCTGATTAAAGTCTGGCTTCAACTGCAAGGAAGTAACTCAACTTACTTGCACGATATGTACCAGGAAGCAATGAAGGGTGTCAGGCATCTTCTTGTGAGGAAATCTGTCCCGAATGAACTAGTTTTTATTGGTGAATTGCCTTATGGGCCTCGAGGTGCTTTCAGTCCGAAGATGGATCACCTGGTATGTATTTTCTATCTATGCAGTTTCCTTTTTGTACCATAAATTCATAGAAGGATATAGAAATATGGGATCAGCTTTGTTAGTTTTGTACCTTGTTCACCTGATAAATGAAGGTTCTCTCCTCACTATATCTAGAGTTATAGAGTTGAAGCAGGTATGTAATTTGGTTATTGAGGGTAATTGGTTTTCTCAATTGTAAAATTGTGGCAGTAATTCCAGTTCCTTGCTCTTCATCCCTCTTTCCTGATCAGATTTACAACGAAGGACAGAAGAGTATTGTAACTTTAATGGTAATCAGTACATGGTCTGATTAGTTGTTCTTGGGTTCTGATTCCAAGATAAAGAAATGGCAGAAACATTTTACGTTAATATATACCTACAAGATCTCACAACGAGCCAACCTATCAGCTACATAGGGATGGAAGAGACTCCCACCCTTTCCCTTTTTTTTTTCTCATCCGGAAAAGAGGGAAGAAAGAGAAAATAAAAAGTGAAAAAAAAAAATTATATGGATATAAAATAGGTTTTTCTTGAAGCACTGTGCTGTATTTGGGTTATATTTACTCATCATTAGGAATACTCGTTCGAAGATGTTGGTGTCATCATTTGCTTGATAATTCTTGCTAATGGTGTAAAATATTATTGTTTATCCTTGCATTCTCACTTGAATGATAGCAACATAATTCCACCCAAAATCACTGCCCTAATAAAAATGTTAACTATAATACAAATTAAAAACATGAAAGAAAGAAAATTATCTTAATTCTGCAATATAGAATTCTGAAAATATTTATTACAAAAATTGTTTTAGGTGTGCTTCCTCCCTGGTACACTTGCCCTTGGTGCCACTAAAGGTATCACTAAGCAGAAGGCAATGCGAGAAAGTAGCCTAACCTTTGATGATTTAGAAAATTTGAAGCTTGCTGAAGCTTTGGCTAAGACATGTGTAGAAATGTATGCAGTAACTTCTACTGGTCTTGCCCCAGAGATAGCCTACTTTAATGTTGAGGTAAGTTGATTCAGTGTTTCACTCATTTCTACTGCTTATTATGCAATGGAATGATGTAGTAAAGCAATAAATAGGTATTTATTTACTTTTAGTAGCATTGATAAACAAATTCTTTCTGCTAGTAATAGAGATAACAGAATTTTCTTTATTTATTAAAAATAATATAAATTTGACTTTTAACCTTGAAATTATATACACGTCTCGGTCTGACACTTCCTGCTTATTTTGAATGAATAAATTTCTTCAGTATGAAACAATTGTCTTAATACACATTCTTTGACTGAATGAAATATACTAGACCAACGTTTAAATGGCTAAACAATCACATCTTAAAGTATTTTAGTATTTAGAATTCCCAGATTGATATGTGAACTAAAAAGCAAACTTTTGCAACCTCTTAATTAAGCAGACTTTTGAGAAGAAAGATAAAAGGTAAATAGGAATGCCTTTTAGGAGTACGTTGTTATAGTATGAAATGGGAAAACCAAGGAAAGTGGACTTGCTAAAAGCAATTTTAGTTCTGATCTAAAACTATGAAATTATGTTCAGATTAATGATTTGATCCATAGCTCTCTGAATTTAAGATTTTTAGCTGGAAACAGAAGAATCCGTAGTTTTGGTTCAACTTTTTATAAACTTCAGCTTGTTTCTGTCTCTGTCATTCGATCTGAAAGCCAATCAAACCTAAATATTGAACAGACCAAACCAAATTAAATGATTAGTTACTCTAGAGAGATATTTTTGGTTGTTAAGTCAATGAAATAAGTTCTCTGCCTTTCCTGGTCTTTTTTCCCCTTCCAATAAAATAAGAAAGAGTCCCTGCCTCGAGTAACGAATAAAAGAAGATAAATCCCATATAAAAATGTTGCAATTGGCCAAAGTTAATTTTTCATCAGAAAAAGATTATTGCAAGCTAAGACCTATCCCCCTTTATTCCCATTGTTCTTTTGATAACCATCCAAAATTTATTATGAGATGCACCTGTAACTGTAGTGCTAATGTAGATTATTATACTAAAGAAACTATTTTCTCTGTTGTTTATTTATACAATAAGCAGGTAAGTTCTGAAGGTGGTCCTGATGGCGGAAATAAGAACAATAAATATGTTAAGGACATAATCATTAAACCTGCTGATCGGCACAATCTTTTGCGCCCTGAAACTGTTGAATCATTGTTTGTTTTGTACCGAATTACAGAAGATCCAAAGTGAGCTTTGATAATTTTCTCAATTAACTTTTATGCTCACCTTACTTTTTTATTGTTTGTAGTATTTACTATTGAGCTAATAGAATATTTCTGAACTCTTTGTCCTTTCCCTGCAGATACCGTGAATGGGGCTGGGAGATTTTCGAGGCATTTGAAAAGCATACAAAAGTTAGTACTGGTGGGTATACCTCCCTGGATGATGTTACTGTGATTCCTCCACCGAGAAGAGACAAGATGGAGACATTTTTCCTGGGTGAAACCCTGAAGTATTTATACTTGTTATTTGGAGAGAATGATATTTTCCCGCTTGATGAGTTTATATTTAACACAGAAGCTCATCCTTTACCGATTATAGGCAATAGTAGAAAACAATAATGTAACAACTCCAAAGTCTATAATAGTCGATAGGATACCTTCAAATCATACTTAGCTGTGGCTGACTTGAGAGTTCACATGAAACCTTGTGGTTTATGTTGTTGGCACATCTAACCTGAAAGTTGTACTCATCATGAAGTGGAAAACTTTGCTCTCTGCTTTATTTGCTCATTGGTAATTCCTTTTGTATCCAAATACTCTATTTTTATATTATATATATATTTTTTTCTTTTCTTAAATTTCTTTTATATAGGCTTCAGCAATACTAGTTGACAATGCATTCTGATACTGTAAAATGTTGTATAAGAGTGCATATTGTATTTTCTGGTGGAATTCCAAGATGTTGTGGTTTTTCTGCTGACCAATTAGTTGGCTCTTGTAAGCTGAACTTTATAAGATTAAATTGATATACAATTCCTCAAATGCTGGGCATTCTCTTTGTGTAAGTTTACAGTTAAGCATTTAACATATTTTAGGTCCCATCATGTTCTGTGTTTTCACACTGGTCTTGAAGAAGAAACAAATGATCACCATCACGGATGACACTTAAGTCATCTATTTCTGCATCTTCTGCATTTACAGCCTTTGTAAATTTGTGATCTCCAAATTTTTGACCTGCAGGGACACAGGTTGCTTGTGACTACCAACCAAACAAAGCAGCTAGGAGTTAAACATGCATGCATTACTTGCCCAATATAGCCACTTACTAATCCAGGTTAGAAATATACTTCTATTACTTAATGAAATGAATTATGAATGTAATCTTCATTTCTGGTGTTGTTATTAAAATCTGCATCTCAAGCTTTTCTAAACCTGATTTCAGGTCTAAGAGAGGGAAAAGAAAAAAAAAGAATTACCTGCAATCTGAAATAGCTCTCCTAGTGAATCAGGTAAGATGATTAACTTTGGCAGTGGCTTCTTGGATGTCCTATGCTTTTGAACCTTCATGTGAATGGTGACACGCTTCGTGGGAAAATTTGTATCTTGTCTATTAGTGAGACAGTTAGAATTGTTTGAACTGACTTCTGTTGGCTTTCTGTGGCAATAATGAGAACACTTTGGGACGTCATTTATGGTTGGTTTTGCAACACGTTCCCTGGATTCTTTGGCTGTTTCTAGTCCAAGGAACTCTATTCTGTGCTCGTCTTTTCCTCTTCTGTTTTTATAACTCAGCAAAAGATCGTATATGCTTTTATTTGACTGTTTTTCTGCTAGTGCTATTGGCGTCCACCCTCTTGCATCTGGTTTATTTGCACTTGCCCCTCTTTCTAGCAAAATTTTGACCATTTCTAGGTGCCCTTCACAAACAGCAACATGAAGGGCAGTTTGGCCATCTTCATTTAATGATGATTTCGTCTCCGCATTGCACCTAGTACTGTTGTAACAATTTCTTATTTGATTCTTCAGCTTGACTTCTGAACTGGAAATCTGGTCATCCTCCAGATTTGTCTGCATATCAACGTGAAAATTCTCCTGAGAATTGCTGTCTCGTCTGTGCCATTCACCAGGTATCAAGCTGTATTCACTCTGTTGTTGGTTCACATAACCTGAGCTTCCAGATCCTTTGAGTCTCTGTGTATGAAAAAGGTGTACACAAATCAAAACTATGCTTTGTGTCATTCAGGAATGAGTGGTAAAATGTATAGATATACATATAAAGTGGTTGTTTGCTAATTTCACCTGGAAAAGATTATTCATAATAATATGTTCGTCCTCTGAATTTACTTTAAGACTGTCCATCAATGCAGTTCTGTTTAGTCTTAGTAATTGAGAAACTTCAGTGGTTCTAAAAGTGAATGGCTGAGGCCTTCCATATAAAACTCCAATCTCTCCAAAAATTTCACCTGTTAAAGTTTTCCCTATTACCCGGTCACAGCCATCAGTATGGGCTACTATCTCCTGCATTCATGAAATTCTGTGTTAGGAAATCTTTAGGACACAAATCAATACACACACACACACACACACACACACACACACATATATATATATATATATACATACGTTATTTTGTTTTACTTTTATAATTTTGAGTAGCCTCTAATATGTATCTAAACTATGACCTGTTGGAACTTCTGTTAACTAAGAATATTTATATATTTAACCAACCAAAATGAGGAAAGAAAAAGGGCTTACCACTGCACCTGAGACCAATATGTACATTTCAGTTGGAGTCTCGTTCTGCAGAATTACATCTTCTTTGGGAGGAAAATATTCAGCTTCCATTTGAGGAACCTTTCAAATGGCAGAATACGTAAGAAAAGTTTCATCCCTGAAGTGCAAGGAGATTAATAAAAATTTCATACGGTTTTTGACAATTGTATTACTCATTTTTATGTTTCCATTCCTGGACACACTCAGAACAGGAAAGAGAAGAGAAAATATTGAAAGGAGGAAGTGGAAAATTTACGTACCAATTGGAAGAGGAAGTCATAGGAAACGCCTTGGAAAAGAGAGAGATTTTGGACAATGGGAAAAAATAAGTAGTGTGATATGCTGGATCTGATGGCTTTTGGTAAGGCATTCAAAACTTGTTGATGCTTTAACCCTTCAGTTTTGAACTTGAGACAAACATGGGACAACATCTGATCTTGTATGCGTCCCGGTAACTGATTCCTCTTTGCGAACTCTAAAGCTGCTTGGACTGTGTCCCTCTGCAAAAGAATAATGATTTTTTTTTTCCATTTCACTCAGTTACTTACTATATGACTTTCTGATGAAAAAGATAACTTTTTCAAAAAAATAAAAATAAAATTCCTATCCATTTATCAGAAAAAACCTTTCAACTAATCGATATGCAGGAGTTTGGGAACTGACTTTAGAAAGCACTCTATCAAGCTATACTTGTGTGCATGGTACATGTTTCAAACGTTTGTGGAGTTGGGTGCTTCTATTTTGTGGGTCATTGTGTCAAAGTAGGCGGAAACCGGGCTCATGGAAAAAGATTCTAAGTATAAAGCAACTTTTCGAATAAAATGCTAAAAGTATACTCCAAATATATATATATATTTAAAAAAAAAAAATTCAAACGGAAGAAAGGAGTGGTATAGAAACATGCATTACTCTTGTGGGAGAACTTGAGTAAATGATTGAAGCTTAAACTTGATTTGTGGGACTTTTATGTTTTATTTATTCTTTTATAATTTGTTGCGGAGAAAAAAGAAAAAGAAAAGGCACGTACGAAAGTTCTGGTGCGGCTGGTCCAGTGAACAACAAGGTTGGTCATGTTTCCAATAATGTAAGATGTCAATCCCAAATTGAATAACATGTAGAAAATATCGAAGAGCATTTCCCTGGGATTCTCAGCATGCAAATCACCGTAGCCAGTAGTGGTTAGCGTGACGATGGACCAATACATTGAAGTAATGTACCTGTCCCATAGGCTTTCTTTCTTAAAAGTCGGATTCACTGCCCCTATCCACGTTCTTTCCGGATCCGGATATCTCTCTGCAATCACATAGTTAAAGCATCCAGCACAATGTACTGCAAACAACGTCACCTGTGTTCATCCATCACAAAATTCATTTCCTTTTACTTACCATGTACATGTAATTGTTTTTTCATTAATTGAAATTCTGAATATATATTTCTCACTGATATAAGCTTTGTGCAGCGAGTCCAAAAATAGTTGAACCGGATGTCTTTCTCCAGTCTGTGGAAATTACATATTAAAAGGGGGTCAGACGTCAGAGAGAAGCATTTAGTATTGTTAAAATTGAAATCTGGTGTGTGAATAGCAAGTAACTAATTAATGCGTTTTTACCTGGCGAATAGGGAGCTGACTCTTCTGAGACGCCAAAGCCTAAGCATGCTGACAACCTTAAATCCAAGACCACCACAATGATTACTGAAAAGAAGGCTTATGGATTGAAACGGCAGCGTGGAGCAGACGTCAAATATGAACCAGGTCGATATGTACCTGTCCTCCTCATTTTTAGTTGAGTTGACTTTTTAATTTATTCAAATAATTATCTAAAAGATTATTATTATACCCAAAAAAAAAATAAAAAAATAGTTGTTTCGTGTCTCACCTAATTGCTATCCTTTTGGGATGATCAATGAGCAAATAGGATTGGCTATCAAGATATGCGACGAAGAAGGTGAGAATGATGTCAATGCCGAAGAAGCTGTTAACAATATTGTCAATTATGGACAATGCATTATTTTGCTTGCAAGGTAGAAATGCAAACTCAAATGGTGAAATCCAGGCCGAATATACTACCAGAACAACCAGAAACATTTCCCATGCCCTGAAATTAGTAACAGAAAAAATATTTGTATTAACATAATTAAGAAGAAAAAAAATTAAAATAAAATAAAGAAGGGTTCATATATCATCATGAATATCAGTACCTATAGCGCGGATTGAAGGGAGAAATGATGTACGGTCGGAGTTTAGTGGTTCTATTAATTCTAGCACCAAGCGATGGAAGGAGATCAGAAGAAAAGAAACCGCTGTGGCTTCTTGTATTATGGTGGTACTCCTCCACACAAAACCGTTGGAAGAAGTTTTTTGGGTTAGAAAACGACATTTTCCTTTCTAGCTAGCAAGAGTCTATCTAGAGAGATAGATAGATAGAGAGAGAGAGAGAGAGAGAGAGAGAGAGAGAGAGAGAGAGAGAGAGGGGTAAAAGATCCAGATGGAAAGCAGACTATATATATAGGCAATTAAGCAAGTAAGTCATAAGCACGGGTAAAAGAAAGAAGACTCTGCTTTTCTTCTCTCTTTAAATAAGCTTCTTGTGATACACTACTGTGCACAAAAATATGCAAGAGAAAATAAAAAAGATATAAAGTATTGAACATATTTTAGAGATTTAACAAAAAAAAAAAAAAAAAAATACAAGTGGCAGACATAATAAAGTCCTTTCTCTCTCTCTCTCTCTCTGTGTAACGCAGAAGAATATTGAAGAATCGTTGAAGAAGAAGAAGTAGTAGTAGAGGTACTATAACATGGTGGGAAGAGAGAAACCTGATTGTACTGGTTTTTGGTTAATGGTGGGAGGTCCATCAACATCAATAAATGTGGGGGGTTTTGAATCATTTATTTATTACATAAATTCAAAGGACAGATTTGATGGAAATATTTCTTTTCAGATTCTACAAAATTGTAGTAGGAAGGAACTGGCGTGGGGTATGTATGGATGGACAGACACACTTGGACTAATAACTTCAACTAATTTTTTTTAGACCTACCATCAAATTTTACTACTCCGTTTTCTTTTTGTTAATCACTCACTAATGCATTGTTTATAAAATGGATTCATTAATATATAATTTTGGAAAAGACTATTGAGAAGGGGGGAATTGTTTGTTTATGGAATGCAATAAGAACCATATATATGTGGGGGGGAAATGTATTATTCTCTCCATATATCCTCGCAGCCGACCCTTTTCTGTATTCCTCTGTTTAATTCTCTCCCTTCTTTTCCTTTTTGTGATAAGCTCAGATTCACTTTTGTTAAGACATCTTGCAAAACCTGCTTTTCATGGCATTCATGTGATTATTTCCCCCTTTCTTTCTTTCTTTCTTTCTTTATATATATATATCATGATACTTTTGTCTTTTCTTCAATTTTGATCACTTAATTTTGTGTATATATATATACATATATATTAATCCTAATTGTTTTGAGTAATTTGTTGATGAGTAATATATATGGATGGATGGAGGGATGTGTGTGCTAGTTTCTGGATTACAACGGAATGGAATTTAATAATTAATATTATAATAATAAAATAATAATAAAAAAAAGAGTTAATGTTGGTGTGGGGCTGATCCTTGGAGACAATCTCTCATAAATTGACAAATGGAAGAGAGGTAGTAGGTCAATTGAGTTGAGAGAACAAAAGGCATTTTTAAAAGCGCTTTGGGCTATCTTTTGAATGAAGGAATTTAAAGGCAACGAATATTTATTTTTATTTTTTTTTAAAAAGAAAAATAGGAAGAGGGTCGGGGAAAAATGGAATAAATTAGTTTTAAACGCTTGACTTTATTTTTCAAAAAATATCCGAATTTATATATATTGATAGGGGAAATTTTGGTATGGTTGTACTTCTCTTTAGAATTATCTGAAAGTGGGTTGAAATCAACTATTTACAAAATAAAAGAAGTCACACAACGGTGGGGTATCGAAGATGACCATCCGATGATTTTGTTAAAAAAGTGTAGGAGAAGTAAATGTATATATTATGTAAGTATGTGTGAAGATGTAAAATTGGGCCCCGGAGATTATTCTCCTCCCTTCTTACTTATATTTATAGTAAGTATATTTACCTGATTTACAGTTGAAGGTAAAAATAATTTTACTACTAGTTAAAGAGTCATCATAAATAACTGTTGGTGATAATGCTTCAATGATTAACATTTCTAAATTGTTAAAGGACACAAATTTTGGTTAAATTAATAGCTTAACACTCGTCATTAAGTAATCATTACTTATAAGGAAATTCAAGATCCTTTATTAGAGTAATGATTATTGAGGTGTGAAGTACTTCGATATTTCAGATCCGAGTATGGAGTACCAAATTAAGGTAAAGTCAAAGTACGGTTCCCGATTAGTGATTTTTCTGTAGTTCATCATATCAGAGTGTAATGTAACGATATAACGATATACACTCTAATATTAAAGTGATGACGTGGCTAGCTGTAGAACTTCTTTCGTCTTTAATATATATATATATATATATATATATGTATGAAACTTAATCTATTTTTCAGATTCTCACCAATTTTTAGGATATTATTATAAATATATCATTCTTTCAAGAGTTTTGTTTTTTAAAGTATGAATTCTTATAAACAATTATCATTTTGTTTACTTTAATACAATTTAGATATATCTCAAAAATTTAATAATAATTTATTAAATAAAGAATTTTATTTAATAACAATTTTTATGTGCCGAGTTATGTGAATAGTTTTATTCACAATAACCTTTGATTTCTTTATGTTGAAATATTTTAAAATGAATGAAAATAGGCAAAAGAAAAAACAAATAAATTAATTTAAAATTCTACCTTAACTCTTCTTTTCCTCTATATTAAATTAATTTGATCATATTAATATTATACTAATATTATTTTGCTAAAGGACATTATGATAGAAATATATTATCCTGAATTTATTAATTTTTATATTTTGAAAGATATTATGTGAAATATAATATTTAAAAGATAATAAAATACTCTCTGAACAAAAAAAGTCTCCTATTAAAATTTTGTCAATTCTGATATAATATAGTAAGAATATTTTTTCATGTTATAATTTTAACTTTTTGTTAATCTTATATAATTTATTATTTTTTATAAATCATATTTTGTATGTCCATAACTCTCACTACTTTCACTATTTTCATATAACTTTTATCACCTCCATATAACTTTCACTACTTCCATGTAACCTCTATGAAGTTTTATTTGTAACATATGTATACATTTATGGGTATGTAGGTTACACATATGTATACCTATAAATATGTGGTAGTTTTGTATGTTTTGTTACAAGAACAATATATACACAAATTTACAATATTTTCATTTCTATTTCTTTAGTATTGTTTCATTATTGTTATAAATATTTTATAATACGTTATCAACATGAGATTCCTCTTTGGAAAAGAATCATTTCGTGATTTTTTTTCTATTAAGGTAAGTTTTTATCTATCATGTCGAATCTCTCAAAACTCGAATTTGTTGCTCTTGATATTTTTGGAAAGAATTATTTGTCATAGATACTAGATGTTGAAATTCATCTTGATGCTATGGGTCTTGGAGACACCATAAAAGAAGGAAATATAGCATAAATGCAAGATCGCGCTAAGGCAATGATATTCCTCCGTCACCATCTTCATGAAGACTAAAGTCCGAATACCTAAGGGTAAAAGATCCACTTGTTCTTTGGAAAAATCTAAAAGAAATGTATAACCACAAAAACTATTATTCTTCCAAAAGCTCGTTATGAATGGCTGCATTTGCGGTTACAAGATTTTAAATTTGTTAGTGAGTATAACTCCGCTATATTTCGTATAAGTTCTAAACTAAAGTTATGCTGAGAAAATAAATGTAAGTGAAAATGATATGTTAGAGAAAATATTTTCTACTTTTCATGCCTCAAATGTGCTCTTGTAGTAGCAGTATCGAGAATTTTGTTTTATAAAATACTCACAATTAATCTCATGCCTTCTTGTGACTGAACAAAATAACGAATTATTGTTAAAAAATCATGAAGCTCGTCCCACTGGTTCGGTTCCATTCCCTGAAGTGAATGTGATTATGATGAATAATAATGGAAGAGGATGAGGACATGGCTATGGTTGAGGCCGAAGCTGTAGTCGTGGTCATAATAATAAATATGTGTCTACTTATCACCAGAAGTGATATAATAAAGAGGACAAACAAGAACACAAAAGTGGACAGAAAAAAGTTGTAAAAAATTTTGAAAATTTATGTTTCCGTTATGGAATGAAAGGACATTGGGCATGTACCTGTCATACTGCAAAACACCTTGTTGATCTTTATGAAACCTTTGTAAAAGAAAGAGGAAAAGGTGTGGAAACAAATTTTGCAAATTTTTTTTATGATATTGACAATGATCCTATTGACACCACACACTTGGATGTGTCAGATCTTTTTACTAACCCGTAAGAAAATAATGAGATCATTGGTGACGGGGGAATATATAAATCAATTGCTCTAGTATGATTTTTCAAGAATTGTTGTTTAATTTCTAAGTATTGTTATTATTGTTCAAGAATAAATATTGTTTAGCTTTTTTTAAGAATTGTAATTTTGTTATTTTTATGAATTGTACTTTTGTTCTCCTATTAAATTTTACATTTTATATGAAGATTTACTTATAATATATAAATATATGTAATATATATGCATAATATATATTTAATTAATAATTAAATAGTACATAATATAACATGTATAACCTCTATGTACTAAAATATATATTAAATGCTCTTAAAATAATTGTTATATTTTATTTATTAGAGACATAATATATATACAATGAATATAAATTTTGTTAAATAGGTCATCATGTGTGTAGTACATTTAATGATATATATAATATGTATGTATATATATTTGTTTTGGATAGAAAGAATATAAATAATATTGTTTTGGATACACATATATGTATGTACGTACATATGAATACATATATATTTTGGCCATTGTCTTACTGTTTATATATATATTGAGCTGACATAAAATTCCCAAGTTAAGTAACCGTTTTGGGAGGATCGGAAAACCCCCCGGCGGTATAAATACCACTTTATGGACTCCATAAATGGGAGACGTTACACAATTACTCCCCCCATTGATAATCCGTTACACATAAAACGGTTAAAACGGTAAAATCATTACTCACAACAGTCCGTAACAGCTGAATACCATAATAACACAATCAATAATCAAGTCCCATAAAAGGGAGGTCCAAACAAAAGGTAAGGACAATTCCTATTTTCCAGATATCCATAATACACACTCTATTGACTTAAGCATCGGAGAGTTCACGGGGCACAAACTCCCCATTGAACTTATTTGTTTTGCAGGTTGAACAAAGGCTAAGTACGTAACTCCGAAGTATCACATAGGCCCAGCGAAGTATCTTACCACACTTCGACTTCTCAGAAAAGCCTTCCTAACAAACCCAACTACAAAACTCTCCGAGTTCCTGGCACCCTAAATTACTTTTTTACCCTTTGACAGATTCGTGCAGAATCACTTTGGTTCCGTTACCGGGAATGTTTTATTCATTCATAATCTGTCTTCATTAATTTCTTATTATCATGTCTCGATCTGAAGGACACACTGTTCGTCAATCTTCTCACCGACAAGAGAAGACGAGGACAAGAATGTCCGTATCTTCGGCTTCAAGTTCTGGTCGCCGTCCAATCTCGGAAAGGTTGGGGCCACAGCCAGGGACTTCCAGGCGTTCATCTGATTTGCGAGACCAACTCAACTCCAAACGGATAGAAGAAACGGAGAAAGAATTGAGGAGGTTGCGGCAACTCCAACAAGATGAAGAAGCCAAATGAGATCAGGAACTCTCTTAGAAATGGCTACAGCTGAGAGCTGAATTCCGACAGGCTGGGGTAGAGCTTCCCCCACCGAGATTGCCCGAAGGATCAGAGCTTCCACAACGGACTCACACAGCAACTAAGAAAGATGATAGGCGTGGACCACGCACGAACAGAAAACCAGTAGCTAGTGAAGTAGGGGAAAGTCACCATTCCTCTAAACTGGTGCACAAAAAGACTGCTAAGAAGCGATCACTAGAAGGTAGCCCGGAGACTGCCAAAAACCCCACCAAAGTTCACAAGTCCAGATCAATTGAACTGGGGCCTTTCGTCAAATGGATCCGAGATGTTACTCCCGATTCAAATCTTAATCTTAAGCTCCCTCAGTTTGTCCTATATTTCGGCTCCACAAAACCCATCGAACACATTTGCCGGTACAAGTCTGCCATGGGACTAGTTTCCAGCGACGAAGCTATCCTATGCAGGGCTTTTCTGACTACTTTGTTAGATAAGGCGGTTACCTGGTTTACGTCCCTGAAAAAGGATTCTATCGATTCATGGGACACATTGGAGAAAATGTTCTTGGATAAGTTCAGCACTGCTGGAACAATTCCAAAAACTCGGGGAGATCTGGCTAACATCAAGCAGCGTGAAGGTGAGTCGTTGCTCTCATTTTTGGATAGGTTCAAGAAAACCTATGAAGAGATCGAAGGGATCAGCCAAGACACGGTGATAACATGTTTTGAAGGAGGGTTCAGGTCGCGGATGTTATACACTGAGCTCCAACTCCGCAGGCCGGAGACGATTGGAGAAATGTTCAACGTAGCCAGGAAAGTAGCCCTGGCTGAAGGCAGTGCGACTGAGCTGAATTGGCGAAGAAATGATAAACAGCCTGAACAACCAAAGCAGGTGACCTCGAATTTCCCACAGCGAAAGGACAATAATCGAGGTAAGAAACCTGAGACGTTTACACCTTTAAATGTCTCAAAGGAAAGTTTAATTGCAGTCTTGAAGGAGAAACATGGAGTTCGGGACCCCGCACCAATGAAGGCACATACATATGCTTCGCGGGACAAGACCAAGTTCTGTGGATTCCACAGAGACTATGGTCATACAACAGAGGAATGTTTCCAATTGAAGCGAGCCATCGAAAAATTCATTCAGGAAGGATGTCTAAAGGAGTACATTGCGGGTGTACAACAACAGAAGGATAAGGGAGAATGGGTAATCAACATGATTAACCCAGAGATAGGCTCGACAAGAAAAATAAAGAAAAGAATCTACAATCTCACTAAATCATACCTTGTCCCGAAGTATGAATTCGAGCATCAGGAAGTCATTACTTTCACCAACGAACAGTTAGAAAGTAATGAGGAGGCTAAAATCAGTCCCATAGTCATAGAAGCGGGGATGACACGGGAAGGAATTGACAAATGTACAGTAAAGAGGATTTTAGTCGACACTGGAGCCACAAGAAACATCATGTACCGGCGATGTTTCGAAGAAATGGGATTGAAAGATAAACACCTCAAAACAAGCAGGATGATATTGGAGGGATTTACACCTCAGAAAGTACCGGTGAGAGGAACAATAAGCAACATGTTACCCTCGGCGAAGGGGAAAAAGCTCGAACTGAAGAGGTCAAGTTCTACGTAGTAGACTTAGAATCTCCTTACAATGTTATAGTGGGAACACCTTTCCACGCGGCTTTCGATCTTGTTATCTCTACCTCTCATCAACAAGTGAAATTCAACACCTCACGAGGTGTCGGATGTGTAAGAAGTAGCCCGCGGAGTTTATTAGGGCATATAATGAGAATAAAAAGAAAGCGAGATGATCCTGGAAGGATTAAAAGAATCAACATGGTGACAGAAGAGCGCAACTATGGAATGACTGATGATCCTGAAAGGATTAAAAGAGTCAACCATGAAATGACTAATAATTGCGGTCCAGAAGCACAAAGGGATGCAGAAAGCCAAGGTTCCAAACTTAATCCCGAAGTATCTCGGGATAAAGAATACGACGAGGTAGAAATAAATTCCGCTCATCCCAAACAACTCGTCAAAATCGGGAAAGATATGCCGGATCAACTCAGGCAAGACCTCATCAAATTCCTCAAAGAACATCAACAAAGCTTCGCATGGTGTACAGAGGATATGCCTGGAATCGACCCCTCAATCTCGGAACATGCCTTAAATATTGACCCGACGTATCGCCCAATTAAACAAAAGTCCAGACGATATGGCGACGATAAAATACAAGGCATAAAGGAAGAGGTGAACAAGCTTTTACAGGCGAAGTTCATTCGCGAAGTAAAATATCCCACTTGGCTGGCCAATGTAGTCATGGTTAAAAAATCTAACGGAAAATGGAGAATGTGCGTAGACTACACCGACCTCAACAAGGCCTGTCCCAAGGATTGCTATCCTCTACCTCGGATCGACGCACTGGTGGACTCGACCGCAATATTTGAATATCTGAGCTTCATGGATGCATTCTCGGGATACCATCAAATTAAAATGAAGCCCAGTGATCAAATACATACTTCGTTCCGAGCAGCAGAAGTCGTTTACTGCTATAACGTCATGCCCTTCGGCTTGAAGAATGCAGGGGCGACATACCAGCGGATGATGAACCATATCTTCCAAAGTCAAATCGGAAGAAATATGGAAGTGTACGTTGATGACATGGTAGTGAAAACGAAACACGGCACTTCACACTTGGAAAATTTAGAAGAAACATTCTCCAACCTGGCGAAGTACAACCTCAAACTCAATCCCACAAAGTGCACATTTGGGGTAAAATCCGGTAAGTTTTTGGGCTTCATGGCATCGGAGCGAGGGATTGAAGCGAACCCGGAGAAGCTGGAGGCAATAGCTCGACTCACTGAGCCTAAATGCGTCAAAGACATCCAAAGGTTGAATGGATGCATCGCAGCTTTGGGGAGATTTGTCTCGAAGTCAGCAGAGAGGTGCCTCCCATTCTTCCAAGCTTTAAAAAATTCAAAGAATGGTTTCGTATGGACTTCGGAGTGCAGCCAAGCTTGGAAAGATCTTAAAGGTTATTTGACGAAACTTCCTTTGTTATGGCCTCCGAAGTACGGAGAAATACTCTTCTTGTATCTATCATTTTCAAATGTGATTATAGCATCAGTTTTAATAAAAGAAGAAGAGACGAAACAGCTTCCCGTGTACTTCGTTAGCAAAGTCTTAAATGAAGCAGAATCCAGATACTCTAACATTGAAAAACTGGCATATGCCTTGGTCATTTCCGCACGGAAACTGAGGCCTTATTTTGAATCTCACCCCATTGTGGTCTACACTAACGCTCCTTTGAAACAAGTTTTTCATAAGCTGGACCAATCTGGAAGGATGCTGTGCTGGTCCATCGAGCTGTGCGGACAGGACATTACATTCAAACCTCGCACAACAATCAAAGCACAAGCTCTGGCAGATTTCCTCGCAGAAGGCTCATTTACAGAGAATGGCTTGGAGAAAGCTGAATCTGCCAAAGAACCGTGGGAGCTGAAAGTTGATGGGGTAGTAAATTCCAGCGGAGTCGGGGCTGAACTGGTGTTAACATCACCAAATAAAGAATACTCGGAAGTGCGAGCTATCAAACTTAGGCCCGATATCTCAAATAACCAAGCAGAATATGAAGCACTGCTAAAAGGAATGGAATGGGCACATAAGGCGAACATCAAAGCCCTAAAAGTTTACAGCGATTCACAGCTGGTGGTGAATCAAGTTCAAGGAACTTACATAGTACATTCGGAAGGATTGCAGCCCTATGTGGACAAGGCCAGAAATTGGAGGAATAAGTTTTCCCCTTTCTCGCTATCCTTGATCAGCAGAAAAGATAATCAACAAGAAGACAGGTTAGCGAAGATTGCTTCAGGAGAAACAACCAATGAAGAAGACATTCCCGTCGAGGATACATCCGAGGAACCTGAAGTTATTCAGTGTCTACATTCAACTTCGGCTAGCTGGGATGAAGAAATAAAAAGCTTCATCCAACATGGAACTCTTCCAAACGACACTACCCGGGCATGACAGATCAAAAGACAGTCTGCGAGGTATACTATTCATGATAATATATTATACAGATGATCTTTCACAAGACCTCTACTTCGCTGTGTGCCACCATCTCAAGTAGAAGATTTGTTAGCCGAAGTACATGAAGGAGTATGCGGAGGTCATCCAGGGGCCCGGGCTCTAGCCGAACGGGTAATTAACCAAGGATACTATTGGCCGACGCTCAGGGAGGATGCCAAAAGGTATGTTAAAAAGTGCGATACTTGTCAAATTTTTGGCACTGTACCTCATCTACCCTCAGTCGAACAAACTCCGGTTGTGGCGGCCTGGCCATTCGACATGTGGGGTATGGATTTAATGGGAAAATTCCCAAAAACAAGAAATGGCTGTGAATATTTGGTGGTAGCAGTAGATTATTTTTCAAAATGGATCGAAGCGAGAGCGCTCACAAGTCCCACAGAAGAAAATGTATCCAAATTCTTCCGAGAACAGGTGTTGTGTCACTTCGGAATACCCCGAGCGGTTATCACAGATCACGGAGTACAATTCTCCGCCAAATTCACGACAAAATGTCAGCGATTGCACGTCAAGCATTGGAAATCGTCAGTAGCACATCCTCAGGGGAACTGACAAGCCGAGGCTGCCAATAAGTTGGTATTAGCAGCACTAAAGAAAAATTTGGAAGGAAAATCTAACAAATGGGCGGATGAATTGAACTCTGCTCTATGGGCAGTACGCACTTCGACTAGGGGCCCCACCGGAGAAACAGCTTACACTTTGGTATATGGATCAGAAGCAGTAGCACCAGCCGAAGTAGCACTGCCCATAGCCAGAGTGGCCATGTACAGCGAAGATGCTAACAAAGAAAGAAGAAATCTGGAGCTAGACTTACTGGAGGAAAGGAGAATAGCAAGCCGTCTAAGGTCACAATCATTCAAGGAAAAGACCAAGAAAATTCATGACAAAAGACTATTCAAATATCCTATAAAGGTCGGAGACTGGGTACTTCGAAAAATTGAAGGTACAACACGGCATATACAGGCAAATAAACTGACTCCGAATTGGGAAGGTCCATACCTCGTAAAGCACGAAGTACGACCAGGCACTTACAAGCTCATGAACAAAGACGACATTCTTCTCCCAAATCCATGGCATGTAAATCACTTAAAGAGGTACTTTGTATGAAATACATTTGGACAAACTGTCCCGAATAACAAATTATCTAAGGCAAGTCCTTAAAATCCAAAAGTAAAGTTGTACTTTTTTACTTTGAGCATGGTCTCAGCACGATCTCGAGAAGACACTAAAACCTGCGAGTACGGTCGCAGTAAGAAAATCAGGCTAAGGCTTGAAGGAAATCCACACGAAATGTCGTGATTGCAAAGTGCCAAGTCAAGGCTTGGAAAGGCGCACATGAGCGCTAAGTTAAAAGCACACTCGGAGTACTGAAGTACACGAACACCGAACACCACGGTAAGTACTTAAAATAAATGTACTAGTACTGGATCTCTTACGAAGTGTTGAGTTTGAAATTTTACTTGATTCTTATAACACGGTTTGATATATCGTTCAAACCTATTACTTAATGGATTCTATTACTATGAAATTATCAAAAACAAGAAGTCAAAATAAACAACACTTAGAAAAATTCATAATATTATAAAACCAATCTTGGTTACAAAAAATGATTACAAGATCAAGGGGCAGCAGAGCTGGAGCCCGGGGCATCATAGTTAAGCCATTCACCCAACAAGTCTGAAAAGGTAGGAGTAGAAGGCTGCGGCGGGATCCAAATAGGTTTACCTTTTTTCTCATCCCTCTCCCGAAGTGCTTCTAACTCATCAGAGGTGAAGGGAACAATGTCAGCTCCCTCGCGGCAGAAGCTATTGTCAAAATTGGACTTAAAGGCCTGAAGAAGAATCGACTTATCTTCAAAGAATGGATGCAGCTGCTTGATGACATGGACACACCCCTTGTCCAGGATAGAGCGGGCTTTTGCTTGATACTCAGAGGAGTTACGGAAATCCTCAATAGTCTTCTTTTTAAACTCCTCTGAGCGGCAGTGATCAAGTTCCTTCATCCTCCCCCTCCGGAGTAACCTCCCTGCGGGGTTCAGGGGCCGGATGAGTCTTTTCCCGCGACTCCTCCCTGGTCCTACGCACTCCTCTGCTCTGCTTGGGAACCTCTGCAGAGGAAGTGTAGGTCAGCGGGGTATCACCTGAAGCACCCCGATCTATGAGCCTAGGAGGAAAATGGGGCAGAGAATTCAGATGGGTCTGACGGACATCCCTCTCCTCCTCCCGTTCTCCCCATATGGTCTTGAACATGGTTGGACCTGCAAGCAAAACAAAAGGTCAACACCGAGGTAAAACAAAAACAAGGAAAACAAGTATGCGAAGTATACCCTTTCCAGTCCGACAACCCTGACCAAGAGAACATGCATCACATTGAAATGAAAAAATACCCCCGGGGTGTATTATCCAATCTTCATTTGGCTCCTCCTTCAGAAAGCCTAACTCCTTTTTCCTCTCCGACAGGCCAGGTCCTATCCCACACCACCTTAGACTCGACTCACTAAGCAAATCGGCGGAGGAATACACCCGGGTTTGTTTTTGCCTATCATCTCCTAAGTCCTGGGTAATGATTTCTAAAAAGGATTTCTCAGAATGACTAAGTGTAGAGGGATACTGGATTTGGGGCCATTGAAAGTTTTCATTTACACATGGGCGAAAAGGAAAGCCAATGCGGGATTCTACCATCATCCATCTCTCCTTAAATTCAACCTTATTGGGAGGAGCATCAAAAAGTAAAATTCTATTCTTACGAGGACGAATAGAAAGAATGTTATCTCCCATCCGAAGAGAACAAAAGAACATACTAAGGATGTTGTCTGTCAATTCAAAGCCTAGACGACGACAGAGGCAAATCAAGCAAAACATTGTTCGGACAATGTTTGGATGAACCTGCCCAGGTTGGACACGAGCAAAAATAAGAAAATCTGCAAAAGCAGGGTCCATAGGAAGATGGAACCCCAATTCAAAATGGGCTAGAGGAATGGGAATACGATGAAGAGACATTTTTCCAACTAAAGGTTCAACGAAAACTCTATAAACCCTAGGGTCGATACTATACTTGCGAGCAAAAGATTCGGCTTGTTCCCTAGTAATCCTATTTCTATTTAAGGGAAAATCAGACTGAGGAGGACCAGGCATGGGTGGTTGAAAAGGAACCCCTTCCGAAACTTCACCCCGGGGTGCCCTCCTTGCTACTGTGACTTTTAGTCGAACATGTCGAGGGCTCCCGAAACCTTCTTCCATCAAGTCCTCCACCTCCCTATTATTTCCCTTTCGAGCAGCATATTCTACCTGCGAATGGAAGCCCAATACTTAGAACTCCATGCAAGTACAGAGCCACCCGAAACTAACAACCTAAAATCCCTCCAATCTTACAAAAACACATAGCCAATCCCAAAAACAGAAAATAAACAGTTCAAATCTTTACAATATTAAAACCATCACCATAAGCAGACAAAGCTTACCTTTTTAAAATTTCTGAAGCCGAGAAGAAAAGCCGAAGGAAAGTGAAGATACCAGAAAAATAGAAGATTCTTTAGAGCGATAATGGCGGAAAAAGTTAGGCGAGTAAGAGTAAATGAAAAATATAGGAGAATGAGGAGATCAAAACACTTTGGGGAAGGTCTTTACAATGATTACTCACCAGGATCAAGGCATGGGGAAGACAAAACGTTTCCTGCCAGCTGACATTCTGACATTTATTACTGGGTATAGACGAAAAGACAGCAGAATCCAAAAGACGGTCGATCCACGTCAGAAGCCCTAGCTTTTTCAACATTCGAAAATTGCTAAGTGTCGACATAGCGCCGAAGCATCTTTCCCTCAGTTCCTCGACACTTCGACGAGGGGCCACTGAGCCAACATAAAATTCCCAAGTTAAGTAACCGTTTTGGGAGGATCGGAAAACCCCCCGGCGGTATAAATACCACTTTATGGACTCCATAAATGGGAGGCGTTACACAATTACTCCCCCCCATTGATAATCCGTTACACCTAAAACGGTTAAAACGGTAAAATCATTACTCATAACAATCCGTAACAGCTGAATACCATAATAGCACAATCAATAATCAAGTCCCATAAAAGGGAGGTCCAAACAAAAGGTAAGGACAATTCCTATTTTCCAGATATCCATAATACACACTCTACTGACTTAAGCATCGGGGAGTTCACGGGGCACAAACTCCCCATTGAACTTATTTGTTTTGCAGGTTGATCAAAGGCTAAGTACGTAACTCCGAAGTATCACATAGGCCCAGCGAAGTATCTTACCACACTTCGACTTCTCAGAAAAGCCTTCCTAACAAACCCAACTACAAAACTCTTCGAGTTCCCGGCACCCGAAATTACTTTTTTACCCTTTGACAGATTTGTGCAGAATCAATATATATATGTTATAGGAATACATATATATTTGACAAATTGGTTTACTGATTTTTTATGAATATTATATTTGGCCACTAGTTTACTGGTTTTATATATATATATATATATATATATGAATGTTTTATGTAGTTTTTGGATATATATAGTGCATCTTCCTTATATATTTTAGTATTCTTTTTAGTATCCTTTATTTTTTAGGACTTACTTAGATAAAAATAAATGATATAGGGGCTTTTGAGCATATGACTTATATAAGTTTGAAAAAAATAAATTATTCCACAATACCACTTAAACAAGATGTATATTTTTGTTCAATGAAAGTCATTATTATTATTATTTCATTTTTTAAAATTATAATATTTATTTATTTATTTTTTATTTTCTTGAAGAATATAGATGAACATATATGTCTTGTCGATAGTGTAACTACTCACACTATTCTTAAAAATAAAAAATATTTCATTGCAATAAAGATGAATGAGACATATGTTACTACAATTTCGAGTAATACATAAATAATTGAAGGCTCTGGAAGAGCCATTATAATGTTACCTAATGGAACAAAATTGAATATAAACAATGCTTTATTTTCATCTAAGTCTCAAAGGAATTTGTTAAGTTTCAAAGATATTCGTCTTAACGAATGTCACGTGGAGACTGTAAGTGAAAGAAATGATGAGTACCTTCATATTACAAGCATTGCTTCGAATAAGAAAATTGTATTAGAAAAATTGAATATGATTTCTTCGGGCTTGCACTACACAAGAATAAATGCAATTGAAATACATTCAATAAACCAGAAGTTTGTTGATTAAAAAACGTTCACTATTTGGCATGACCAATTGAGGTATCCCCGGTTCAAGCATGATGCGAAATATTATTGAAAATTTGCATGGGCACTCATTGAAAAACCTGAAGATTGTTCAATCAAAAGAATTTTCTTGTGCTGCTTGTTCTCAAGGAAAATTAATTATTAAGCCATCACCAGCTAAAGTTGGAATTAAATCTCTAACATTTTTAGAAAAAATTCAGGGTGACATGTGGACCAATTCACCCTTCATGTGGACCATTTCGATATTTTATGGTTCTAATACACGCATCTAGCAGATGGTCTCATGTTAGCTTACTATCAACTCGCAACTTGCCGTTTACAAGATTGTTTGCTCAGATTGTTAGATTACGAGCACAATTTCCAAATTATACAATTAAATCTATACGTCTGGATAATGCTGGTGAGTTCTCATCTCAAGCCTTCAATGATTATTGTAAGTCTGTTGGTATAAGTGTTGAACATCCTATAGCTCATGTCCATACACAAAATGGGTAAGCTGAATCTTTCATTAAAAGACTTCAATTGATAGCTAGACCTATACTTATGAGAACTAAATTACCCATTTCAGCTTGGGGTCATGCTGTAGCATTTGTACGTGTTAGACCAACAAGTTATCATAAATATTCCCCATTGCAATTGACTTATGGTCGGGAGCCAAATATTTCCCATTTTATAATTTTCGAATGTGCGGTATATGTTCCTATTACTTCACCTCAACGCAGAAAAATGGGTCCTTAAAGAAGATTATGGATATATGTTGGTTTTGATTCTCCTTGTATTATAAGATATCTTGAACCTATGATAGGAGATCTTTTTACGACACAATTTTCCGATTGTCATTTTGATGAATCAATGTTCCCGGGATTAGGGGGAGAAAAAGAAAAATAGTTTGTTAAAAATATTGCATGGAATACTTTGCAACATCTTGATACTCGTACAAATTAGTGTGAACTTGAAGTTCAAAAGATAATACATTTGAAAAGTATAGGAAATCAACTGCCAGATGCATTTACCGACCTAAAAAGAGTGACTAAGTCACATATACCAGCTGAAAATGCTCCTATACGGATTGATATCCTAGAAGAATAATTTGTAAATGAAATAGCAAATCAGTCTATAGCACGCCAGAAGCGTGGTAGACCAATTAGTTCAAAAGATAAAAATCCCCGTAAAAAGAAGAGAGCAAATGTTAATAATGAACTCGGGCTTAATACTCCAGAAGAGTCAAGAGACATAATAAACGAAATAACTCTGGAAGAAGTTTAGGTACCTAAAGATATTGAAAATATTGGAAAAATAGATAATGATGAGATCTCAATAAATTATGTCTCAACCGCGAAACGATTGAACCGAGAAGAAATAACTATCGATAGTGTTTTTGTATATAATATAACATCAACTATTATAAATGAAAATAATTATAATGAGCATACATTCGTTGATGAATGTCAACGTAGAAGTGATTGGCTGAAATGGAAAGCTGCAATTCAAGCAGAATTAAACTCACTCGCAAAACGTGATGTTTTTGGACCCATAGCCAGGACACCTGAAGATGTCATACCTGTAGGGTACAAATGGGTATTTGTACGGAAAATAAATGAAAAAAATGAAATTGTGAGATATAAAGCAGGTCTTGTAGGTTTTTCTCAAAAACTGGGAATTGACTATAAGGTCACTTATTCTCCTGTGGTGGATGTAATTATTTTTCGTTATCTCCTTAGTCTAGCAGCTAATGAGAAACTTGATATGCGTCCTATGGACGTAGTTACAACCTATTTATATAGCTCACTTGATAGTGATATCTATATAAAAACCCTTGAAGGATTTAAAATTCCTGAAGCATATAAATTAGATTCTCGAGAATTATATTCAATAAAATTACAAAGATCTTTGTATAGTTTAAAAAAGTCTGGACGGATATCGTCTTAGTGAATATTTATTGAAAGAAGGTTATCAAAATAACCAAATTTGTCCATGTGTATTTATCAAGGAAAAAAATTCAAGGTTAGCTATAGTAGTTGTATATGTTGATGATTTAAATATCATTGGAACCCTTGAAGAAATTTTATAAGCAGTAGATTCTTTGAAGAAAGAATTTGAGATGAAAGATCTCGGAAAAACAAAGTTTTGTCTTGGCTTGCAGATCGAGCATTTAAAAGATGAAATTAGAATTTTTGTTCATCAATCAAATTATACTGAAAAGGTCCTTAAAAAATTCTACGTTAACAAGGCATATCTATTGAGTACCCCAATGGTTGTTCGATCACTTGATGTGAAAAAGGACATTATAATGAAAACGTTCTTGGTCCAGAAGTACCATATCTTAGTGCAATAGGTGCACTAATGTATCTGGCTAATAATACAAAACCTAATATAGCTTTTGCTGCTATTCTGTTAGCAAGGTTTAGTTCATGTCCAACTAGAAGACATTGGAATGAAATTAAACATATCTTCCGATACTTTCGAGGAATAATTGATATGAGATTGTTATATCCTCATAGTTCTAAACCACAACTTGTTGGTTATGCTGATGCTGTTACTTGTCTGATCCACATAAAGTTAGATCTCAAATAGGCTATGTTTTTACATGTGGAGGAACTGCTGTTTCATGGCGTTCTACAAAGCAAACATTAGCTACTACTTCTTCGAATCATGCAGAAATTATAGCAATCCATAAAGCAAGTCGTGAATGTGTTTGGTTAAGATCCATGTTTCAACACATTCGAGAGACATGTGGTTTATCTTTAGGCAAAGAACTACCAACAATAATTTATGAAGATAACACTGCATGTATAGCTCAATTACATGAAGGATATATCAAACAAGATCGCACAAAGAATATTTCACTAAAATTTTTCTTTACACATGATCTTCAGAAAAATGGTGATATTGATGTACAACAGATCTGTTCAACCGATAATTTGGTAGACTTGTTCACAAAAGCATTACCAACTTCAATATTTGAAAGACTAATCTATAATATTGGAATGCGACGATACAAAGATATTATATAATGATCAGGGGGATTGTACAAGGAACTAAGTACTTTTTTTCCTTCACTAGGGTTTTTTATCCCACTGAATTTTTCTCTTGTAAGGTTTTAATGAAGCATATTCCTTGTACAATGGACATCCAAAAGGGGGAGTTTTATAAATCATATTTTGTATGTCCATAACTCTCTTTACTTCCACTATCTCCATATAACTTCCACCACCTCCATATAACTTCGACTACCTCCATATAATTTCCACTACCTCCATATAACCTCCATGTAACCTCCATGTAACCTCCATGAAGTTATATTTGTAACATATATATACATTTATATTAGTATGTATTTGGGTATGTAGGTTACACATATGTATACCTATAAATATGTGGTAGTTTTGTATGTTTTGTTACAAGAAAAATATATACACAAGTTTACAATATTTTCATTTCTATTTCTTTAGTATTGTTTAATTATTGTTATAGATATTTTATAATATTAACTTAATTATTTGAGAAGTTTTTAAAGAATATTTGTTATCGTTTTTTTTAAAGTAGATTTGTATTAAAATAAAAAATCACATAAATGAATAACTAAAAGTCTTCCACGTAATACAACAAACACCAACCTAAAACTAACTAGTGCGAATATACTCAACCTAATAAGTGAGTAAAATAAAAACAGTAAAAAACATTAACAATACATAAAATAAAAAAACAACAAAAAATCTTATATAAATCTTCAGTCTTCAAGCTGCCATTTGTAAATTTCATATGAAAAAAAGTTCGATTTTGTCTACTTTCTTTAATAATAGTCTTCTTCAACAATAGTCTACTCCGTCACGAGTGCATAAAAAACTTCATAGAATATACTCAACCTAATAGGTGAGTAAAATAAAAATAGTAAAAAACATTAACAATACATAAAATAAAAAAACAACAAAAAAATCCTATATAAATCTTCGATCTTCAAGCTGCTATTTGCAAATTTCATTAAGAAAAAGTTCAATTTTGTCTACTTTCTTTAATAATAGTCTTCTTCAAAAATAGTCCCGTTATGAGCACATCAAAAACTTCATAGAATAATTAAAAGGAAGACAAAATACGAACAAAGGGCCTAAATATAGTCCGGATTTTTTTAAAAAAAGGTTTTATAGGAAAAAATGGACTAATATTTAAATATCAGTATAACATTTTGCATATGAGATGTAAAAGAAAACAAAAATTAAAGGGAAGCAACAAAGAGAATAAGGAGAGAAGAAAAAAATGAAGTAGAAAAGGAGTTGTTTGTTATTTGTTATGGCTTTGTTGTTGATAGGAAAGAAGGATCAAACATAAAGGCAAGCAAGGAAATAAGATACATATGAAGAAATTAAAGAATAAATTAAAGGACTCTTCTTCAAGTTTTTTTTTATACAAAGGAAATTTCATTAATTAAAAGAAGTTACACAAAGGTCCTCAAAGAGAGCAAAGTAGTTTGTAGTTACATTACGTTGACACACATTGCCAATTACATCATTTTTTGAAAGCATTAAAGGTGAAATTAGGGGGATTGTGGTAAGCTTTTGCCAATAGATCAACTACTAAATTAGCCTCTTGGAAGATGTGGCGAATTTTGTAGTTCTGCAATTGCATGAGAAGTCATCTGCAATCATGTAAAATAGGAAGTAGATAAGTAGGTGCATTGTTTTTGGTAAGAGATTATATCAATACCTTTGAGTCTAAGTTAATCTCCAAATCCTGTATTCCAATGGCGATAGCCAATTCTAGTCCCTTTTTTAGAGCATGGTGTGATTCCGATTGATATGCTAAAAATAGGTTTTATTTACCCTATATCGATTATGAATAATTAAGGACTTAGAATTACTAATTATCACATTTAGCATCTATGTTGTCACCTAATCAATCAGAACCTAAGACAGAGTACCTATCGTGTAGCTAGTCTATTGGAAAGTACCTACGATTTTAATTTAAGAAATTATTGTACTCCTAGGGAAGTGGTAACAGCTTAGTAGTAACTATCCTTTTACCCTAACTCTCATTTTATTATCCAGTTATGCAATCATTCATCAATATCTTTGATGAGAGGTTGATCCATTCTACACTAGGTTCAAGTTCATTAAGCATGTAAGAGTGTTTTACAGACAGTGTTCTGATATATGTTATATTGTTTCTACGTGTTGATTGACCTATCTTCGAGTATTTTAGATATATCTTGGTCTAGATTACAATTATATATTGGTTCTACTTGTGTACCACATCTGAGTTATCTAATAAACCGCCTCATCGCCATTGACGGCCCTACTCACGATTCGAGCTAAAGGTATCCATGAAAGTCCTGTGTCACTCAGGAGATCATATCGCTCGCCCTAACGCCAGCATAAACACACGAACTCAACGTACTTAGACTACTTTAACAAACATGTTGATCTATAGGTTATTTCATCTAATATGGCAGACCTTAATGCTTCTGTCCTCACATAAAGCCCTAAATTAAGGCCTGATAAACTAGACAGGTTATGATTAGACCGTGGTTAGGAGTTGTCTATAACCGTTCATCTAATTTAAAAGAGCAAGTAGATATACAATCATAATGATAATTAAGCTGGTGACCTTTTCAAAAAATGTAAATACCTTCAACATGCAAAACACATATTCATAATATCATAATTTAGTATTCAAATGGGTCCTTGGACAAACACAGTACAAACATATAAAGAGAGGGACAAGGGGACCACCACCATAAAGTATTCACCCTTTATTAGGTCCGCTGATGGAGCAACAACTTGTATATCCTGGATTGCTTGACCCGACTCTGCTCGACAGAACCTTCAGAGGATACTTCCTCAGCCTAGTAGCTATTGCTTTACCTTACGTCCCGGGCTTAAGCAAAGCCCTGTTGACTAACTCTTCGAATGCCTAGTGCTCTCTTAGGATCTCCTAATGAAATCCCGGGTATTCTATGAATATTAAAAACAAACCCTATCTAGTCGTATTCTAAGAGCTGAGACAAACTCTCAGAAAATAAAGAACACGAGACACTCTCGAATACTAGAAATCTACTTGAACGAAAACACTTGAAATCACTAAATGACTTGTATACAGTGGAAAACTGTGTATTGGAAGCCACTGAATGATTCAGATCAAGTGGAGAGGGATGATTTCAACTGTGGAAGACCTGTGGTATTTATAGCAGGGAAGTTGAGTGATTTTTTATGCAGAAAATGATGTGGGAGTTTGTGCAGGGGTTCGGGACACCCGTCCCCACTTGTTGACCGGGTCAGGATGCCCGTCCTGGGTTCGGGACGCCTGTCCCGTGTCTTTGATCGGGCCGGGACGCTCGTCTTGGTCTTGGGACGCCCGTCCTAACTTCTGAACTTTTGAAAATCACATTTTTGCCCCGAAATTTTCCATTTTCTTGCATATTTCACCTGAAACTTCCAAAATCACAAAAACTGCGAAATTGTGTTAATAACAATCAATTAAGAATGATTTACCTCCAATTTTACCCTAAATTGTACCTAAAAACATGCTAAAAAAGTGATATGATTTGTGCATATCAGAGCCATAAACTTAACTTGATTGCTTGAGAAATAATAAGAAACCCTGTGAGAAGCCCATAAGCCAATTTCTAGTGTAGTCTCTGAATACGCCTCCTACTCCTCCATGCATGTTGGATCTTGAGAAGGCTCCATCAATATTTAGTTTTATAAAAGGTAGTGTAGGTGGATACCATATGATATGATGTGTTACCGAGACTTGTGGAGCAATCTTATGGATCTTTCTTATGTTGATAAATTCAGTAGCTACACTAATGAGATGGTGAAGTGCGGGTGGACGTTGTTTAGCTAGTTGGATGACATTTTTGTTGCATTTTTTCCATAATAGCCAACAACAGAAGGCAAAGATGGTGCTCTAGGGAATATTTAATAGGATAGGGGTATGGTTGCTAAGGTTATCCTTTAGCCATGTTTGAAGATGGGAATTGTCCACTAGTTTTGATAAGGATGTTGTTGGTAGAAATTTGGAGATCGTGTACCATATTGATTTGGCTATAGTACAATTTCTTAGAATGTGGTCCGTCTCTTCAACAATTATATGAAAAATGTAGCAATGTTTAGAAATTTATGTACCTCTATTATTCAGAAGAGAATTACTTTTAATTTTGTTATGCCAACAAATCCAAAGAAAAAGAATGACTTTTTTAGGCTTGGATTTGCCATAACCAATTGAGGTTTATATCCGAATTATCCATAGTTGAGTTTAAGGAATTATAACAAGAAGATGTTGTAAAATTCCCATTAGATGACATTGTCCAAATGATTGAATCTGTTAAGGTTGCTGTGTTTGGCGTTGTGGGAATAATAGTGTTAGTGATGATCTTTTGTAGATTATTTGGAAGATGGAATGAGAGTTGTGGTGATTCCAATGCTTATTTTGAATAAAAGAATCTAAGGTCAGTAAGTGATCATTTTTATTTGAAGGACCCTAGATTAAGTTAGTGAGTGGGGTGTTGATTGTTGAAGCCCAAGGATCTAACCAAAACCTAATTAATTTCTCATTCCCTACTATCCATTTAGAGAATCGAGTGACAATGGTCCAGCCTAACAATAACCCTTTCTAGATAAATGAGTTGCCATTTTTCTTAATTTGGTATTTGGAAAGGGTTTTTGGTTTGTTGCTTAAGGTATTTAGAAGACAGCATGAAGATCCATGGAGTGTTTTGTTTAGAAGTTAGAAATTTCCAGGCTAGGCTGGTTAGAAGAGCTTGATTTTGGATTTTTGCATCCTTTATTTGTAGTCCACCATTTTTTTGTTTGAGTGATTGTTTGTCAATAGACAAGATGTGATTTCCTTTTATCCTAACAAGATCCCCAAATGAAGTCCCTAAAATTTTATTGATTGCTTGAGTGGTTTTAGATGGTAAATTGAAGCACTGCATGGTATTAGTTGGGATTGCAGAGAGCACTGATTTTACAAGGGTGACTCTTCCTGCCATTGTTAGGAACTTAGCTTTCCAATTACATAGTTTTGATTCAAGTTTTGTAATAAGCTGATTGAAATCTGAATGTTTTGGTGAGTTGGTTTGTATTGGAAACCCTAAATATTTTCCAAGATTATTAACTCTCTTGATTGTGAGAATATTAGATATTTGATTGCACAGATTATCATCACAATTATTAGAGAAGAAAGTTTTTGATTTACTTGTGTTCATGCTGACACCACTTGAAGAAAAAAATTTATTAAGAATGTTTGAAATTGTGGATGCATTTTTTTGTAGCAAACAAGAACACATCATCAGCAAACAAAGTGTGTGAGATGCGAGGACCTTTTCTTGTGATTGAAATAGGTGACCAATTGGATTGTGTGATTTGTTGATTAATGAGTCTGGATAGGTGTTCCATACCTAAAATGAAGAGGTAAGGTCATAACAGATCACCTTGTCTTACCCCACGATTAGGCTTGAAGAATTGTGTTGGATTTCCATTAATCAGGATTGCAAGTTCAGATGTTGAAATACATGACATGATTATGTTGATTAGTTTAGTGGGAATTTGGATTGAGTTTAACATGTCTCTAATAAATTGCCAATTGATTTTGTCAAAGGCTTTCTCAAGGTCAATTTTGATGGCCATTAGTTTTGTTTGTCCAGTGGATCTATTTTTAAAACACTCGAGAGTTTCTTGTACAATTATGAAATTATCAGAGGCTCGTCTTTGAGGAAGAAAGCTATTTTGAAGGGGATCTATGACTTTCTTTAGAATGGGCCTAAGCCTTGCAACTATTATCTTTGTTAGGATTTTATATACTATGTTGCAAATGCTTATGGGTCTGAATTGATCAATTGTTTCGGGGCAATTTGTTTTGGGTATCAAACAGATGTATGTTTGATTTAGATACGTGGGAACAACCTCATTCTAAAAATTGTTTTGTAGTAATTCTCTAATGGCTAGCATTGTGTTACGAAGGTATTCTTGAAATTTTTGGTTACGTTTATGATTTCTTGCGAAGAGAGTAGGAGTTGGAGTTTTCAATTTTCATCTTCTGAAATTAGGTAATGATGATTATTTTGGGAGGTAGGGTTATGTGTAACAATTGAGCCAGCTTTATAGGTGAGTTGAAAGTAGTTAAGGATGTGTGTTGTAATAAGATCAGCTTCATTGATCCAATTTTCAGATTTAGTTCAAATTGAGGCCTAGTAACAATTGCTTTATCTTACGTCATGGGCTTAAGCAATGCCCTGTGGACTAAGTCTAGACTAACCTATTGCTCTCTTAGAATCCCTCAGCACTTAATACAAGTCATCTAGCAACATTGATATGCACAAATAATATCACATTTTTAGCATGCTTTTAGATACAAATTAGGGCAATATTAGAACCGATTTGATCACAATTGATTCAAATTAACATCATTTTGCGTAATTTGTGATTTTGGAAGTCTCATGAGTAAATTGCAAAAATAAACAGCAAATATTGGAGCAAAAGTGCAATTTTTGAAAGAGCTGAGCCTGGGGTGGCCGTTCTAGAGGTCAGGACGCCCACCCTGACCTGGTCAAAGCTCAGGACAGGCGTCCCAAGCCCCAAGACGGGTGTCTTGAGTAGCAAAACAGTGTCCCACATCGGTTTTCCAAGAGAAATACACTCCTTTCACCCCCTATAAATACCCAGGGTCTAGAAGGTTGAAATCATCCCTCAGCACTCAATACAAGTCATCCAGCAACATCGAGTGTCTCGTTTTCTCCATTATCTGAGTGTTTATCTCAGATTCTGGGATTCAATTAGATTAGTATTCATTTTTTGTATTCATAGAATACTGGGATTTCGTTAGGAGATCCTAAGAGAGCAATAGGTTAGCGTAGACTTAGTCCATAGGGTATTGCCTAAGCCTAGGACGTAAGGTAAAGCAATTGCTACTAGGCCAAGGAAGTGTTCTCCGAAGGTTCTGCCGATTAGAGTAGGATCGACCAACACAAAGGATACAAGTTTGGCAATGCCGGCGGACCTCATAAAGTAGTGACTACTCTATGGACATGGTTCCCTAGATCCTTTATGTGTATCTTTGAGTTGTGTTCATTTAGAGACATATTTGAATACTGAATTATGATTGCTATATTATGCATGTTTTGCAAGTTGAGGCTCTGTTCATTTTTTCAGAGAGGTCACTTGCTTAATTAACATTATGCCTGATTATTTGTTTGCTCTTTTATACTAAATGTATGGTTATAGACAACTTCTAAACACGGTCTAAATCATAACCTGTTTAGTTTAATAGACCTTAAGGTATGCCAAATTAGGTAAAATAACATACAGATCACCATGTTTGTTAGAGTAACCTAATGAGGCTGAGTGTGTGCACTAGGCCAGCCCTAGGGTGAGTGGTATGATTTCCTAAGTAACATAGACTCTCATGGATACTTTAACCCGAAATTTGAGACAGATCATCCTACAGTAGGGATGAATACACCAGGTAACTCAGAGATAGTATACAAACAGATATAGTTCATAATTTCATTTCAGACCAAGATATATCTAAAATATTCGAAGATAGGTCAATCAAATTGTAGAATCATGAGTATACATAAGAATACATGTCTATGTGATATCTCTTGCATGCTTGATACTTTCTTGTGTTGTTGTGATAAAACAACTCTCCAACTATTGATAATCGATTGATTGATTCGATAATAAGATGATTGTTAGGATTAAGTGATAGTTACTACTAAGTCGTTGCCAGTTCCTTGGGAGTACGATATTATTATTTTAAAATCGTAGACACTTTCCAACAACTAGCTACACGATAGGTACTCTGCCTTTGGTTCTGATTGATTAAGTGACAACCAGTAAATGCTAAAATGACAGTTAGTAATGCTACATTCCTTAATTATTCATAATCAATATAGGTTAATAAACCCTATCTTTTAGCATATCAATCGGAATGCATCATATGTTTGGCGCCGTTGCCAAGGAACATTCATAAAATTTTAGGATTCCTGATCAAAATTCTAGAAAATTATGATAGGTAACGGTAGTAATCTATACATTAGTAAACAATCATGCTTATATGAATTAGTCAATCAATTTCCTAAACTATAGGGTTACCTTAAATAATTAATTTTAGAAATTATGTGAAATTAAGATTTGGGTAATCAAATTTTAAAAAATTATTTTAAAACCATATTAAGGAAATTTATCTACTTTTGGAAAAAAAAATTTAATTTTCGTTTTGAACTTTCCTTGTGAATTTTGCTTTTTCGCCTTTTTATTACTCCTTTTATGCTGAATATATTATTTCTGGCTCAGACTTAATGTCTGCTTTTGTAGTTTTATGACTCAAACCTCAAAAGCTGACCTTGAACCTCCAATCGAAAAGCCCGAAAACCTTATCTGAATAGCTAACCGAAGAAGAGCAGAAATGGCTGTTGAGAGACCTTCGCTAGAAGCCTACATCCAGCCACAAACCATCCCGATGTCCTCTGCTATCAGAATCCCTAGAAATCCTTGTTATGACCTAAAGCCGAATGTGCTGCAGTTGATCATAAGTAGGGTATAGTTTGGAGAAACTGCTACCGAGAATCCTGATGGGTTCCGATTGGTATGCTAAAAGATAGGGTTTATTAACCTATTTTGATTATGAATAATTAAGGACCTAGTATTACTAACTGTCACTTTAGCCTTTATTGGTTGTCACTTAATCGATCAGAACCTAAGACAGAGTACTTATCTTGTAGCTAATTGTTGGAAAGTATCTACGATTCTAAATTAATAATATCATACTCCCAGGGAACTGATAATGGTTTAATAGTAACTATCACTTAATCCTAACAATCATCTTATCATCGAATAAATCAATCGATTATCATATGTTCGAGAGTTGTTGCATCACAACAGCACAAGCAAGTATCAAGCATGTATGAGATATCACATAGACATGTATTCTGATGTATACTCATGTTTCTACAATTTGGTTGACCTATCTTCGAATATTTTAGATATACTTGGTCTGTAATGCAATTACAACTGTATCTATTTGTGTACCATATCTGAGTTACCTAGTGTATTCACCCTACCTTATGATGACCTTTCTCACGTTTAGGGTTAAAGTATCCATGAAAGCCTATGTCACATAGGAAATCATACCACTCACCCTAGGGTTGGCCTAGCGCACAAACTCAGCCTCATTAGGTTACTCTAACAAACATGGTGATTTGTATGTTATTTTACCTAATCTGGCAGACTTTAAGGTCGGTTAAACTAAACAGGTTATGATGTAGATCATGGTTAGAAATTGTCTATAACCATTCATTTAGTTTAAAAGAGCAAACAGATAATCAACATAATGTCAATTTAGCAAGTGACCTTTTCGGAAAAATGAACAGAACCTCAACTTACAAAACATGCATAATATAGCAATCATAATTCAGTATTCGAATAGGTATCTAGATGAAGACAACTCAAAGATATACAGAGAGGATCTAGGGAACAATGTCCATAGAGTAGTCACCACTTTATGAGGTCTGCCGGTGTTGCCAAACTTGTATCCTTTGCATTGCTTGATCATACTCTGATAGGCAGAACTTCGGAGAATGCTTCCTTGGTTTAGTAGCAATTGCTTTACCTTACATCTGGAGGTTAAGCAATGCCCTGTTGACTAATTTTTCGCTAACCTATTGCTCTATTAGGAACTCCTAACAAAATTCCGGTATTCTATGAATACTAAAGACGAACACTATCTAATCGAATTCCCAAAATCTAAGATAAACACTCAAAGAATAGAGAAAACAAGACACTCTTTGTTACTAGATGACTTGTGTTGAGTGTTGAGGGATGTTTTCAACCTTTTGTACCCTGGGGTATTTATAGGGAGTGAAAGGAGTGATTTTTGCTTGAGAAATCGATGTGGGAGTCCATTCTGCTACTCAGGACGCCTATCCCGAGCTTTGACTAGATCAGGGTAGGCGTCCTGACCTCTGGCACGGCCACCTCGAGTCCAGCTCTTCCAAAAATCACACCTTTACCCCAATATTTGTTGTTTTATGCAATTTACTCCTAAGACTTCCAAAATCACAAATTACACAAAATGATATTAATTTAAATCAATTATGATCAAATCAGTTCCAATATTGCCCTATTTTGTGTCTAAAAATATGTTTAAAATGTGATATGATTTGTGCATATCATATAACCCCACACTTAGCTTTTTGCTTGTCCTCAAGCAAACCTATATGAGATTAAAGAAGTGCTAAATCATAGGTGCAATCACAAAATAGTTTCCAGCAATGTTTTTAGAAAATTCCTCACTGATCCAGATGGTTCAGAAAACATGCGTAAACTTATCAAGCTGCTATGTAAAGGTCTCAAAATTCAGCAGATGTGTCATGACCGTATAAGCTGGAAAAAATTTCAAAAGCTTTACTGAGTTCTAGCCCTACTTTAGTTACATGGTCTTCCTGATTTGTAGTGTGTGAAATAGTCTTGATTAGATCATCAATTCAGAATAAACTTCTCAAGCAGTCACCAACTAATATTTTGACCAGTTATTATGAACATAAACAACATAATAAACAACTTTCTAGGTTCTGAGCTTTGGTGCCAATACTTTTACTTTTGAGATTTTCAAAGAAAAATACACTAAGTGTATGTTTTATTTGACTTTTGGGGTATTTTTGTGTTTGCTTTCACATATCAACTTTAACTACCCAGGTATCGAGCCCCGATGATTCCCAGATCTACACGACCTTAGGGCACCAGGCATTAAGTTCCCTTCAGAAGGGGTGCTCGAGTAGCAAATGATACTTGCAAACGACCCTTATGACATTTAAGTTATGGCACTTTAGCTCAGAATTCCATCTAGTCATTCATCATATTCTCAAACGGTCTGATATTATTTAACTCAACTAAAAAAGGTAGACAGTTGATTTTTCTAATCAAAACTTGATTGTGCTAAAAAATCAGGAATTCCCTACTTCTAAGTAATGAATTCAGTAAAGTAGAAGAAATGTTCCTAATGGTCATAACACTCTACTGAATATATATCACAGACAAAAGCACTTTTTCATTCAGTCAACCCAGTTTTTGAAGTCTGAAAGAGTGAAAATTTTTGAATTTTTTTTGAAGGGTGCAATCTCATGAAACACAGAGGAAAACATGGCAAATATTCTAAATATGAGTGCACTATGCACTACTACCCCACACTTAAGATTAACACTGTCCTTAGTGTTCATGCAAGTCATATCACCCCACACTTATTTGAAAAATAAGAATTAAAAAAAATAACATTAAATTTTTTAACTAAGACACAAAATTGAAACAAAAAACAAAACAAAACAAAACAAGAAACAAAACAGAAGAAGAATTTACTCCCTTATTCGTCGAGCAAAAGAGTATGCTCGGACCGGTTACAAGAAATATTACTAATTTGAACAAAACAAGAAACAAAACAAAAAATAACAGTATGCTCGGACCGGTCGATTGACTCTTTGTAGAATTTCAGACATTTCCCATTCAGTTTTTGGGTAGTGCAGTCGAAATCCATTATCACACATGCGCCAAAGGGTGACACTTCTGTGATAGTGAACCGGCATGACCAGTAGCTTCGTAACTTTTCTGGAAACAATTTCAAACGTGAATTGTATAACAAAACTTTATCTCCTGGTTTGAAATTTTTATGGGATCTAAGTCGCTTGTCATGCCGGAGTTTACTCGTCATTTTGAATTGATACGAGTTTTCATAGGCCTTGATCCTCCATTCGTCCAACTCATTGAGTTGTAAAATTTGATTTTCCTTAGATAAAGTATTATCTAGATTACATTTTTGTATCGCCAGTATGCTCTATGTTCAAGTTTGACAGGTAAATGGCATGCTTTTCCATAAACCAATCTATACAGTGAAAACCCTGTAGATGTTCTATATGCCGTACGGAAGGCCCATAAGGCATCATCAAGTTTTATAGCCCAATCCTTACGGTTAACACCTACAGTTTTTTCTAAGATTCTCTTAATACCCTTATTGGTTACCTCAACTTGCCCATTGGTCTATGGGTGGTATGTTGTGAAAACGCGATGTTGACCTCCATATTGCTTGAGCACCTTCTGCAATTGTGAGTTGCATAAATGTGTACATCTGTCACTTATTAGGGCCTTAGGACACCCGAATCTAGAGAACAATTGTCTAAGGAATCTACACACGATTCTAGCATCATTAGTAGGTAATGCTTGTGCCTTAAGCCATTTTGAAAAATACTCTGAAGCTACTATGATGTAATTATTGCCAAAGGAAGAAGGAAAAGGACCCATAAAGTCTATACCCCATATGTCGAATATTTCAACACTTTGTATCACTTGTAGGGGTAGACCGTCTCGAGGAGAAATGTTACCTGCTCTTTGACAAGCATCGCAGGACCTTACGTAAGATGTTGACTCTTTGAATATGGTGGGCTAGTAGAATTCGGTTTCTAACACCTTCCTAGCAGTGTTAGCTGCAACCAAATGGCCACCAGTAGGTCCACAGTGGCAATGCTCCAAGATCTGGAAACTTTCTTCTTGAGAGATGCATCTCCTGATCATTTGATCTACATAAATTCGAAATAGAAAAGGATCCTCCCAGTAGTAATATTTCAAATTAGCAAAGAATTTATTCTTTTGCTGGATTGTGATATCATTTGGAAAAGTTTACCACGGAGGAGATTAGATAGAAAATAAAGCACACAAGCTCTCATCAGAATTTGTCCGATATTATCGATTCATCTATAGCTTCTAAAGCAGGATTTTCTAATCTAGACAGATGATCTGTAGCTAGATTTTCTGCCCCTTTCTTATCCCTTATTTCTATGTCAAATTCCTGTAACAATAAAACCCATCTAATAATTCTCGGTTTTGCATCAGTTTTATTGAACAAGTATTTCAGTGCAGAGTGATCAGTGTATACCATTTGTTTAGACAAAACCAAATAAGATCGAAATTTATCGAAAGCATATACTACGTCTAGTAATTCCTTTTTGATGGTAGTGTAATTCTCTTGAGCATCAGTCAAAATTTTACTAGCATAGTATATCACATGAAATTTCTTATCATGCCGCTGTCCTAAAACAACCCGTACTACATAATCACTATCATCGCACATTAATTCAAAGGGTAAGCTCCAATCAGGTGATGTCATAATGGTTGCAGTAGTCAATAGTTCATTAACTTTGTTAAAAGAATTCATGCACTTTTCATAAAAAACAAAAGGAATATCTTTACTTAACAAATTGGTCAAAGGTTTGGTTATTAAAGAGAAATCTTCTATAAAGCGCCTGTAAAAACCAGCATGACCCAAATAAACTTCTAATGGATCTTACAGAGTTAGGTGGGGGTAGTTTTGAAATCACTTCAATCTTTGCTTTATCTACCTCCATACATTTCTGTGAGATCTTATGTCCTAAAACAATTCCTTCTTTTACCATAAAATGGCATTTTTCTCAGTTCAAAACCAAATTAGTCCAAAAATTGAAAAATCATCCATGAACACTTCCATAGATTCTCCTAACATGTCATAAAAAATAGAGGTCATGCAGTGTTGAAAAGTTGCAAGTGCATTACACAAACCGAAAGGCATCCTTCTATATGCAATGTTCCAAAAGGGCATGTAAATGTAGTTTTATGTCCAGATAACCTTCTAACATTTGATCAATAAAAGGAAGAGGGAAATGTTCTTTTTGTGTAACCGTATTTAATTTCCTATAATGAATGCAAACACGATGACCAGTAACTGTTCTCGTAGGAATCAATTCATTGTTCTCATTTCTAATAACTATTATTCTACCTTTCTTAGGTACCACCTGTACTGGGCTTACCCATTCACTATCAGAGATAGGATAAATAATTCCAACATCTAGCAATTTGATTACCTCCTTTTTAACTACATCACACACATTAGGATTCAACCTCCTTTGAGGTTGCACACATGCATGGCTTATACTCATTTTCTAAAAGAATCTTATGTGAGCAAAAGCTTGGATTTATACCTGGGATATCCGCAATTTTGTATGCAAAGAATCTTTTGTACCTTTTGAGTATGTCCAATGTTAACTTCCGTTGTTCTGCAATTAGGTTTGTTGCAAGAATGATGGGAAGCTTCTTATTGTTGTCTAGGAATCCATAGCACAAATGTTTTGGCAATTCCTTCAGCTCCAAATCTGGGGGATCCTCGAAGGATGTCTGTTCCTTTTTCAGCTCATGAGCACCTATATCAACGAAACGGTCAGAGCTAGTTTCGTAGTTGAAAAAATCAAAGTTAGATTTTTCCAAGGCCAAAGAGTCCTTTTTCAAGACTGGATAATAGGAGATCAGATCTGTCATGTTAACTTCAATTAAATGGTCAATAGCATCCACAGAAAAACAATTATCATCTAGATGCATGGGATACTTAAGGGTTTCATTTAGATCAAAAGTAATATCCTCATTCTCTACCCTTAGTTATATTTGACCACCGCTGACATCAATCAATGCCTTAGAGGTAGCTAGAAAAGGTCGACCTAGAATCAAGGGCACACCACTTTCACCATTCATATCAATGACAACAAAATCCACAAGAAAGATAAAATTTCCAACCTTTACTAATAGGTCTTCAATTATCCCCCTAGGGATTTTCACTATCCTATCAGCAAGTTGTCTGCTGATAAACTAGATGACATCAAATTGATACTAGCTCCTAAGTCTGCTAATGCAGGCATATTAGTAATATTTCCAATCGTACATGACAAAGTAAAACAACCTGGATCATTCTATTTGGAAGGCGGTTTGTTCAATAGAACAGCCAAACATTCTTCATTAAGAACTACTTTATCCATGTCAAATTTTCTTTTATTACTAATAATTTCCTTCAAAAGCTTAGCATATTTAGGCATTTCAGAAATAACATCAAGCAAAGGCAAATTAACATGAATCTGACTAAAGGTTTTAAAAAACTTTTCAAATTGCTCCTTATCTTTATTCTGCATTAGTCTTGTAGGGTAAGGTACTCTTGGTCAGTACTCAAGGTGGACTCCTTCTTCTCTGCCCCCGCTACTTTGTTTTCGACCACCAGTGGCGTTGTTTTCGACCACTGTTGGTAAAGTTCTAACTCCTTCTTCAAAATCTTCTAACACTCCTATTCTTGTGTAGGAAAAAGAAGATAGCTCTGAGGAACAAACACCGATGGTGGTCGAAAACAAAGTAGCAGGGGAAGGGAAAAAGGAGTCCGTCCCTGAGTACCGACCAAGAGTACCTTACCCTACAAGCCTAATGCAGAATAAAGATAAGGAGATATTTGAGAAGTTTTTCAAAATATTTAGTCAGATTCATGTTAATTTGCCTTTGCTTGATGTTATTTTTGAAATACCTAAATATGCTAAGCTTTTGAAGGAAATTAATATTAATAAAAGAAAATTTGACATGGACAAAGTGGTTCTTAATAAAGAATGCTCGGCAATTCAATTGAACAAACTACCTTCCAAACAGAAAGATCCAGGTTGTTTTACTTTGCCATGTACGATTGGAAATATTACTAATATGCATGCATTAGCAGACCTAGGAGCTAGTATCAATTTGATGTCATCTAGTTTATTTGATAAATTAGGTTTGCATGATTTGAAAATGACTAGAATGTGCATACAACTTGCTAATAGGACAGTGAAAATTCCTAGGGGGATAATTGAAGACCTATTAGTAAAGGTTGGAAAATTTGTCTTTCCTGTGGATTTTGTTGTCATGGATATGAATGGTGAAAGTGGTGTGCCCTTGATTCTAGGTTGACCTTTTCTAGCTACCTCTAAGGCATTGATCGATATCAGCAATGGTCAAATAAAGGGTAGAAAATTAGGATATTACATTTGATCTAAATGAATCCCTTAAGTATCCCATGCATCTAGATGATAATTGCTTTTGTGTGGATGCTATTGACCATTTGATTGAAGTTAACATGACAGATCTGATCTCTAATTATCCAGTCTTGAAACAGGACTCTTTGGAATTGGAAAATCTGACTTTAGTCCTTCCAACTATGAAACTAGCTCTGACCATTTCGTTGAGATAGGTGCTCATAAGCTAAAGAAGGAGCATACATCTTTTGAGGATCCCCCAGATTTGGAGCTAAAGGACTTACCAAAACATTTATGGATTCCTAGAAGACGGCAAGAAGCTTCCCATCATTCTTGCAACCGACCTAACTACAGAACAACAAAAGTTGACTTTGGACATACTCAAAAAGTACAAAAGAGCCTTTGCATACAAAATTGTGGATATTCCAGGTATAAATCCAAGCTTTTTCTTGCATAAGATGCTTTTAGAAAATGAGTATAAGCCATGTGTGCAACCTCAAAGGAGTTTGAATCCTACTGTGTTTGATGTAGTTAAAAAGGAGGTAATCAAATTGCTAGATGCTAGACTTATCTACCCTATCTCTGATAGTGAATGGGTAAGCCCAGTACAGGTGGTACCTAAGAAAGATGGAATAACAGTTGTTAGAAATGAGAATAATGAATTGATTCCTACTAGAACTGTTACTGGTCATCGGGTTTGCATTGATTATAGGAAACTAAACATTGCTACACGAAAAGATCATTCCCCTCTCCCTTGATAATCGATTGATTGATTCGATAATAAGATGATTGTTAGGATTAAGTGATAGTTACTACTAAGTCATTGCTAGTATTATTTTAAAAATCGTAGATACATTCTAACAACTAGCTACACGATAGGTACTCTTCCTTAGGTTCTATTGATTATGTGACAACTAATAAATGCTAAAGTGACAGTTAGCAATGCTACCATCCTTAATTATTCATAATCAATATAGGTTAATAAATCTTATCTTTTAGCATACCAATCGAAACGCATCAAGGATATTGAATTGAATCTTCTTCTTTTAATAGTTGTGTTATGAAAGAAAGAGGTATTAGAATCTCCAAAGTTAATCCAATTAACACGTGATTTTAAAGCCCATAATTTTTTTCTTTGATAAGGATGTCATTCAATTCATTTTGAAGTGTTTTTTTCAAGATTTAATAGGAATATATTTTGATTAGCATGTAGATTGGATTGGATTCCTTTTCATCTTGCTAAAATTTTCTTATTTAGTCCAAAAATGTTGTCAAAAACATTGTATTTCCATGATTGTATGGCAGTGGTTAGTTGATTATTTGATTGAGGATAGTTTTGGGAGTTTGATGGCCAGTGATTAGATACAATTGAATTGAACGATGGATGATTGAGCCACATTGACTCAATTCTAAACGGCTTAGGCTTAGTTTTGATTGTTGGTAATAGATTGAGAGTTAAAGGACAGTGGTCCGAGTAAACTCTCGGTAAGTGAGTAACAACAACATTTGAAAAATGTTCAAGCCATACTGAATTTGTCATACAACAATCTAGTCTTTCTAGTATTAGGTTTTTTCCTACAGTTAGACCACGTGAATTTAGGTCCAGTACACCCTACCTAGATCCAATAACTTACTATTATGTATCATTCTATTGAACTCATGCATGTGATTAATATTAGGTCTATTTCCTCCAAATTTTTCCTTTCCAGAGATTTTGGAATTGAAGTCACTAAGTTTATCCACGGTCCATCATAAACCCCACAAAAAGATTCAAAATTTTTCCTTAAAGAATGCTTAAACACAGAATATACTCAACCTAATAGGTGAGTAAAATAAAAACAGTTAAAAGCATTAACAATACATTAAATAAAAAAAACAATAAAAAATCTTATCTAAATGTTCGATTTTCAAGATGCCATTTGCAAATTTCATATAAAAAAAAATCAATTTTTGTCTACTTTCTTCAACAATAGTCTATTTCATCATGAGCGCATCAAAAACTTTATAGAATACCTAAAAGAAGATAAAATACGAACAAAGGACCCAAATCTAGTCCGAGTTTAAAAGATTTTCTTCTACAAGAAGAAAAATGAACTGATATAATATAACATTTTGCATATGAGATGTAAAAGAAAACAAAAATTTCAAAAAAAAAACATATCGAAAACAATAGAGGAGAATGAAAAAACAAATAAGAAAACACAGATCAAATCAAAGGAAAATATTTAGCCGAAGCTAAATATTTTCCTTTGGCCGGGAGAATGGTATTAAATAAAGGGAAGCAGCAAAGAGAATAAGGAGAGCAGAGGAGGAGGGAAGAAAAGAGGTGACGACAATAGCAAATATGAAGGAAAAGAGGAGTTATTTGTTATTTGTTATGGCTTTGTAGTTGATAGGAAAGAAGGATCAAACATAAAGGCAATCAAGGAAATACGATACATATGAAGTAATTAAAGAAGAAATTAAAGGACTCTTGTTCAAGGTTATTCCATATGAGATGATACAATTGCAAATATATTAATATATATATATATATATATATATATTATATATATATATATAAAGAACCAAAACAAAAGAGAATAATGCAGTAAAAGAAGAAAAAGTGGAAAACTTTTATAAATTATATTTTGTATATTCATAACTCTCACTACTTCCACTATCTTCATATAACTTCCATTATATCCATATAACCTCCATATAACCTCCATGAAGTTAGATTTGTAATATATGTATACATTTATAGTATTAGTATGTATATAGTATGTAGGTTACACATATGTATACCTATAATTTTGTATGTTGTGTTACAAGTAAAATATATACACATTTTTACACTATTTTAATTTCTATTTCTTTAATATTATTTTATTATTGTTATAAATATTTTATAATAAAAACAAGTTTTTTTTCAAGTACCCATGACTAAATTCAACCACATTAATTAAAATTATAGTCATCCTTTTTTATATCACTCATCCAACATTATTAAGACGTTATTTACTATGAAGTCATTATTGATTTGCACTATCGCAAAAAAGAGATTTACATAATTTTTAATAATCAAACTCTTTCTTGAAAATTTTTAGTCATTTATATATCAAATATATAAATATTACAATGTCAAATCTAACTTATAATATTTACTTCACTTATAACGAAGTTTATAAATTTGAGACATAAAATAAATTTTAAAATTACTTGTAACAAATAAACATGTTTTATATATATTATTTTAAATTTTAAAAATATATTATATATTTTTTAAAAAAATATTTAAATAACTTTCATCTCTATACCTCTCAACTTATCATTAGATCAACTCTTTCTTGATATATATTATATTAAAATTATTCATTATCTATTTTAATTTTTATAAAAAATGATGTTTGAATAAATAATAAATATCTAAATATATACTTATATTTTATTTCAATATGAATCTTAAATTTAAATTTTAAAAAAAAATAGTTTAGTAGGTAATAAATAACTTGGGTTTGATAAACTTAATGTTGTCCTTTCTTCCTCCCCTAAATCCTACACAGCCTAACTAAAGTAGAAGCGAGATTGCAGAATGATATTATTATATTAAAGATTTTTAAACTCGCTTTGAAGAAACCGACCCATCTTCGAAGTTGCTCAACGTTCTTTTCTTTGGAAGGTCAGACTCAAAAGAAAGGGTCCCCCATATCTACAACTCCCTTAAAAAGAGTTTTCTTTTGTCTTTCCTCCTCTGTTTTAATGGAATCCAAAATTATTTATTTATTTGTTTTTGTTGTTGCTCCCTTACTGTTTCTGCCGACTTTTTGATCAAATTACAATAAATGCAACAAGTGTTTTTGTGCAAATTGATCAAGAATTGATGGAGTTAGGAACGAAGACAGTTTTCTTCGTTATATAGGATGTATCTGGCCATGCTTTGATTTTATTAAAAAAAAAGTCTTCTAGACAAATCATGTTTGACTATATTTTTTTATTCTATGAAAGTGAACTGATAAAACAGTTTTTTATTATTTAAGTGATCATTAAAGTTTAAGTCGGTATTAATCTAAATATCACGTCTGAAAATCATGTTAGAATTGTATAACATATAAGGATTACACCTATATGAAGTATTTTGGGAAGATACTAAAAATAAAATTGTGAAATTTTAGACCTAAAACGGATAATATTAGTAATTTGACAGCTCAATTTTATGGGATTATTGAAGCCCAACACCAATTATATACTAAAGTTTCATATTGATTCGAACAAAAATTAAATTGGATATAAATTTAGTTTATGTGGGAATTATTTGACCCAACATAAACTATATACTAAAATTTAGATTAAAATTTCAAATTGATTCGAATAAAAATTAATTTGAATATAAATTTAACTTGTAAACTGTTTTTTATGTGGTTTGAAAATGATTTATAACATCATTATCAAATTTTATTCTATTAATAATTATTTTTACATTTATATTGAAAATACTTAAAATGAGGGTACATACAAATCCTAAAGAAGAACGCGTTGTACACGCGGTGTCACATAATGGAACCATAACGTTCATTACTGTTTCGTCCAAAGTCGTGCTTCAAATATGTAACCGTAATAATATTTTGATGGATTTCAATGATTAATTGATCCTGCAAAACAGGTTTTCAGATGCAACTCATATCCTAGGAGAGATTTCCTGTTTTTCTTTTTGGATAAGGTGGGCCTATTTTATTTTTTTTTTCTTTCATGTTTTTCTTCTTCAAATATCTCCTTTGCATTATTATTATTTTTAATTGCGCGTTTTTAGTTAATAAGTCTTAATCTTTGAAAATTACATACTTTAATCCATAATTGGAGGAAATTAAAGAAACTATAGATCAAGGAAAGGATCGTTTGGCATTGCCATTATCAATCTCGTTTTTGTTAATTAATCATATAATTATACGAAATCAAACTAGAGATTAGCCAGCAGAAGTTTACCAGCAATTGCTTTCTTAAAAAAAAAAATTCTTAAATTTTCTATATATATATATATATATATATATATTTAATATTTATGCCCATAAAATCACAAATGAAATGACTATCTAATTCCTCTTTTAAAAAGTTTCTACTCAAAAGAAGTTATTTGAGCTATAAAATAATTCAAAAGTTTACACCATTGAACTTTTACAACGTAGTGTAGTAAATTAATGCAAAATATTCATGTGAAAATTGTAATTTATTTTCCTATGCAAATTTATGAGGGACACCTAATATATTGTATCATTATTAAAGTGCATAAAAGTAATTATTTTTAGCTTTTGGATTCTTAATTTTGTGGCTCAATTTATTTAGCTTTTTCTTGAAAATATAAATAAAAAAATTTGATAAATTCTTTTTTTAAGAAAAATATATTATACAAGTATGTATATATATTTAACTAATTCAATATTTACTTAAACTCTTACTCGAGGGTGAGAGTGATAGTCTGATTCAAAACTTTTAGTATGAAATTAACCGCTTTAGAGATATTTGAACCCTCGATCATCGATTATGAAAAAAATATTTAGAAGTATGCTTATCAACTTTCTTAAGCTATTAGATTAATTTACAACAATTTTAATATATGTAGGTTCTTTTTATTTATTTTTTTAAATGAAATAAACGGGGGAAAGTGAAGGAAATTTGTAAGCTTATATGCAGGTAAAATTTGCCTACTTTGTGGGTACCGTGGGGGTGGTAGCCCCTACTAAGAGAAGGAGAAAAAGTTGATAAATGACGGGGGAAAGAGAGGTGGGGAGGGAGAAGGTATATATGGCTTGAAAGCACATGCATCATGTGCCTTTTGTCTTGGTTTGCTTTCTTCAGTTATCATTTATTACCATATTTATGTCCATCTAATTTCAGATTGAGCTAAAGCTAATTTCACATGATCGCAATTTAAGAGCAACACCAGAAATCTTTGGATAAGGTAACTAACTTTTTCCATTTTCATCCCACAGTTTAAGGTTTAAAGATGTACATGTTCAAATGATAATGTTTTTTTTTTTTTTTCTAAATCTTTTTTTATATTTGATAATTATTTTAAACATTAATTAATTTAAAATTTAATTGTGTCAGATGTTTTCTAAAGAAAGCACTCCAAATATTTATTTATTCATATACAAGATTCTAACTTTAAACTTTGTTTAAAAAAATCAAAAATTTTCAACTTGAATTTAAAATAATTGTTAGTGACGAGTTAAATGAGTTGGAGTTATATAAATATATACGTTGAATTACCTAAGACGATTCTAAAAAATCTGTAAAATAAATAAATAAATAAATAAATAAAAAGAATAGAAAACCATTAATTGAAAGATTTTATATATATTTTATACTTTTATTGCTTCAGAATCTCGATATGTAAATATTATTCAATCAAATTTTGCAAATTGTAATTGCATTTATTATTTTTGTCTACAATTTTTGGTGAGTATTATAAATATATAATAAGAATAGTGAATTTGATTTCAAATAAATTTATTTTTAATAAATTTAATCTCCTTTCTCTCTCTCTCTCTATATATATATATATATAATTTTAAAGTCTTAAATTTGTATACTTCAATAAAAATAAAGTCCTTCACTAATTTTCTTAAATTTTTATAAACTTTAAGTTTTTTAAATAAATAATTTGGGACTGAAAAAATTATATATTAAAATTTAACTTGCCAAAATAAATTTCTTCCAGATTACATTCACTCACATCTCTATACAATCATTTTAATAAATTTTTTTAAATTAAATACTTTATTTAAAAAATTAGTATAAATAGTCTTCGAACTATAAAAAATTGTGATATTGGTCATTCCATTAACAATTCGGTTAAATTATCCATTAAGTAAAAAAATTCTAAGACTATTTATGTCATTACATTATTTAAATATTATTTTATAATAAGTGACATAAATAGTCCCCAATTTTTATTGAGATTGTATATTGATATTATTGAGATATTACTAAATTAGAGGTAGTTGTAACTACCAAAGGAATATCCAAGAGAATATCTAAAGGAATATCCAAAGTAATATCGAAAGGAATATCCAAAGTAATATCCAATATACTATATATATATATATATAGAGTACATGTAGATCATATATGAGATGTAGATCATATATGATACGTACATAAAAATTCAAAAAGTATACGTTGTAAATGAAACAAAAACCTTTTCAACTATATTCTTCATCCAAAACCTTTCGAAATATTTTATTTTCTACATGGTATCAGAGCACTGATCCAAACCCGAATCCACTGTACTCCTGTCGGTAATGATCCGCGTCGGTATGCATATAACGGTGCTCACGTTAGACGGAAAAGAAATTCCGTTGGAAGTCGAAGAGTACCAATACCGTCGACGACGTGAAGAAAAAGATAAAGAAAAAATCAGTTCTCCGGTTAATATGCAGAGGCTATTGTTTGAATAGAAATATCTAGCAAACGACACCGCAAATATGGCTAGGACTGCGTTCGAGGAAATTGATTGGGGTAGGTAGGTGCGAAGATGGTCTATAAAGAAAGAAAAAAAAAAAGAAAGAGGAAGCAAAAGCCATGGTGGCAATCGTTGTTGATCTCTGGCACAGCCATGGAGGCAATCATTCTTGATCTCTAGCATAGCCATGGAGGCAATCGTTGTTGATCTCCGGCATAGCCATGGAGGCAATCGTTCTTGATCTCCGGCACAGCCATGGGGACAATCGTTCTCCGGCACAGCCATGGGGGCAACTAAAAAAAATGTTTTAGGTGGATTTGGACCAATTTTTCTGGGGAAACTTGAAGATGGGATGTTGATAGCCATGAAGCAACTGTCGCTCGATAAATCACAGCAAGGAGAATCAGAATTTCTTGCAGAAGTGAGGATGATCACTAGCATACAACACAAGAACTTAGTCCGCCTTGTGGGATGTTCCTCCAATGAAGCTCAACACTTCTTTGTTTATGAATACATGAAGAATAGGAGCTTGGATCTCATCTTATATGGGAAAGTGACATATTCCTGAATTGGAACACTCGTTTCCAAATCATTCTTGGAATTGCTCGTGGATTGCAGTCCTTGCACGAGTTCACATGTCAAATTGTTCATAGGATATTAAAGCTAGTAACATTCTTCTTGATAAAAAAATTTAACCAAAGACGGGATAGTGCTAGTCAAACGAAAATACACCTTTGACATCCTTGAAGATAGAGGAATGCTAGGATGTAGACCATGCACCTTCCCAATGGATAAAGGAGAAGAGGACGTTCATGTCGATGCTAGCAAATATCAAAGACTAATTGGATGATTGCTCTATCTCCAAGCCACGAGACCAGCCTACTCGATAAACGTCCTAAGAACACATGGACGCAGCCATGAGAATCCTTCACTACCTAAAAGCACTCTGGGACAAGATATTTTGTTCCCGAAGGAGGAATTGTTTTGTAGCATGTTTGTGATGTGGACTGGATGGGATGCTCACTCACTCGGAGTCTAGGACAAGATATGTTCTTCTTTTGGGGGGAGCTCCTATCTCGTGGAAAATCAAAGAAGCAATTAGTCGTTTCTTGCTCCTCGGCATGCGGAATATCGCACCATGGCCAATGCCACTAGTGAAGTCCTGTGGATACATTGGTTGTTAGAGGGACTAGAAGCAAGACAACATAGGCCTATGATGCGTTTCCGACTAATATGCTAAATAAGTGTTGTTTTACCCTATGTTGATTATGAGTAATTAAGGACTGGGATTGACTAATTGTCACGTTTAGTCTTTATAGTGTCACTTAATCAGTCAGAACCTAAGGCAGAGTACCTATCGTGTAGCTGGTCTGTTGGAAAGTATCTACGATTTTACTAAATAAATATCGGACTCCCAGGAAAGTGGTAACGGCTTAGTAGTAGCTAGCCTTTTATCCTAACTCTTATCTTATGATCCAGTTATGCAATCTTCATCAATAACTTTGATGAGAGGGTGATCCATTCTCCACTAGGTTTAAGTCTAATTAAGCCTAAAGTTTTTTATGATAACGTCCTGATTCTATGTTATACTGTTCCTACCGTGATTGACCTATCTTCGAGTATTTTAGATGCATCTTAGCCTGGATTGCAACTATGTTCTGAGTCTAAAGGTGTACCACATCTGAGTAATCTGATAAACCGCCCTACCTTAATGACGACCTGATACGCGAAAATCGTATCACATTTTTAGCATGTTTTTATATATGTTTTAATGTGAAATTGAGAGTAAATTGACATTAATTGTTTACTATTTACTTGATTTCACGGTTTTTATGATTTTGGAAGTGTCAGGTGAAAAGTAGACGAAAACAGCAAATTCTGGGGCAAAAATGCAATTTTTGGAAATGTTGACCCGGTCAAAGGTCCGGGACGGGCGTCCCGACCCGGTCAAACCGCCAGGACGGGCGTCCCGAACCTGGTCAACGAATCAGGACGGGTGTCCCGAGCCGCCAGAAGCTGTCCCACATCGATTTTTTCAGAATTTTTCACTCCGGGAAGCTGCTATAAATACCCCAGGCCTCCAGCAGTTGAATTCATCCCTCTCCACTCAATCTGAGTCATTAAGTGGTTTCCAGTGTACAATTTTCCAGTACACAACTCACTCAGAGACTCAGATCTCAGTTTTCTTTCTTATTAGTTTTTGTTTTAGTTTCTTCTGAGAAAGTCTCAGATCTTAGGTTTCTATAGATAGGTTCGTTTCCGGTATTCATAGAATACCCGGGTTTCGTTAGGAGACCCTAAGAGAGCTCTAGGCGTTTCGAAGAGTCAGTCACAGGGCTAGGCTTAAGCCCAGGACGTAAGGTAAAGTCTAGTTACTAGGCTGAGGAAGCGTCCTCCGAAGGTTCTGGCGAGCAGAGTCAGGGCGGGCAATACGACGTATACAGCAGTACGCTCTGTAGGCGAGACTAAGTAAAGGGTGATTTCTTTATGGCATCAGTCCCCCTACCCTCTCTTATATGTTTTTTGCTTTGTCCTAAACATCAATTATGAATATCAGATTATGATTTTATGAATAGTTGTTTTGTATGTTGAAGTTATTATGTTTTTCCGGAAATAGCCACCTGCTAAATAATCATTATGTCTGCATGTCTAATGTAGTTTCTTTTAAACTAAAATAGGGTTATAGACAATTCCTAACCACGGTCTATTCATAACCTGTTTAGTTTAACAGGCATCAATTAGTATTGGTGTCTGCCATACTAGATAAAATAACATGCTGAACACCTGGCTTGTTAGAGTAGTCTAGGTAGGCTGAGTAGAGCGTTATGCCAGCGATTACGAGCCTTCAGAGTGATCCCCGAAAGTGACATAGGGCTTTCATAACTGTCTTTGTTCGTACCGTGAGTAGGGCCGTTTACCTTAATGATAGGGGGCGGTAGCATAGAGACTCAGATGTGGTACACCTTTAGACACAGAACATAGTTGCATTCCAGGCTAAGATATATCTAAAACACTCGAATATAGGTCAATCAACATATAGGAACAGTATAACATAGAATCAGAACTTATCTTTAAAACACTTCTAGGGTTAATTAGACTTGAACCTAGTGGAGAATGGATCACCCTCTCATCAAAGTATTTGATGAAGATTGCATAACTGGATCATAAGATAAGAGTTAGGATAAGAGGCTAGTTACTACTAAGCCGTTGCCACTTCCCTGGGAGTACGATAATTAACTTAGTAAAATCGTAGATACTTTCCAATAGACTAGCTACACGATAGGTACTCTGCCTTAGATTCTGGCTGATTAAGTGACACCATAAGACTAAACGTGACAATTAGTCAATCACAGTCCTTAATTAATCATAATCGACATAGGGTAAAATAACACCTATTTAGTACGTCAACCGGAATCGCATCAGATTTTTGGCGCCGTTGCCGGGGAATATCATAATGAATTTAGGATTCCTGATCAAAATTCTAGAGACTTATGATAGGTAACGGTAGTAACCTAGACCTTAGACTACACTTATCTTATACCAGTTAGACAATCAGTTTCCGAAATATAGGATTATCATAACTAATTAATTTTAGATGTTATCTGGAATTAAGACATTTAGGATAATCAAATTTTAGAAAATCTAAAACCATATTGAGGGAATTTAATTGCTTTCAAAATATTAAAAAATTTTAAAAAAAATCCGAAAAAATTGTACTTTTTCTTGTTTAAATGGTAAGTTATTCTCTTTTCCCTATCTTTGTGTTTTCTTGTGAATAGTTGTTTTGTTTTGTTTTCTCTTTCTTCCAAGTTTTTCTTTAGTTTTCACTCTCCCTGTAACCTCACTAACCAGTTTGCTCAGGCTAAAACGTGTTCTTCTCTGTAGTTGCATGACTCGATCTTCAGAAGCTAACCTTGAAACACCAGTTGAAAATCCTGAACGAATCATTCGCACAGCTAATAGGCGAAGAACAGAAATGGCTGCTGAAAGACCTACCCTTGAATCCTACATCCAGCCACAGACGATCCCAGTCTCATCTGCCATCCGAATCCCTGGGAACCCTCGCTATGATCTGAAACCGAATGTGATCCAGCTGATTATAAATCGAGTTCAGTTTGGAGGAACTGCAGCCGAGAATCCGCTGGAACACCTATCTGATTTCTCTTCTCTCTGCGAAGGCCTCAAGGGAGATCATACTGCAGAAATAACTAAACTCAACCTGTTTCCCTACTCACTTAGGGACAGAGCTAAGAGATGGTTGGCCCAGCTACCTACTAACTCCATCACCTCATGGGACGAGTTAAGCAAAGCCTTCCTAGAAGAGTACTACTCTGCAGCAAGAGTCCTAGAATATCGAAGGGCTCTGTCTAGTTTCACTCAAGCTGCTGATGAGACAGTGATCGAAGCTTGGGACAGATTCAAGGAGCTACTCAGGCTCTGCCCCCAACATGGACTTACCGAGGCATTGCTGATTCAGCAATTTTACGGGGGTATGTCAGACATGGGTAAGCAAATTCTCGATGGACTCAATCCTCAGAGCGGTTTCAATGGAATGAGTGATGTAGATGCTAGAAACGCTCTGGAGAGACTCTACAGGAACAGCAAGAATTGGCGCACAAGTGGCCGAGCTAAGAAGCAACCAGTAAATGCGGTCGTTGCCTCCACTGATGATCAATTTGAGGCACTGAAGGCCAGCATTACTAATCAGCTGAATGCTTTCCAACAAGGGAAAAGCATTCAGTCAGTATACCAAGTCTGCGAGTTTTGCCAAGGACCACATTTCAGTGGGGATTGTTATGGTAATGGGATATTAACTGTCCCAGAAGAGATGGAACAAGTGGACGCAGTAAATTCTGCTCCTATAGGAAATACCTACAATCCCACTTGGAAGAACCATCCGGGATTTAGCTGGAGAAACAATCCCGGGGCTACTAACTTCCAGAAAAGAGTACCTCAGCAGCTGCCATATCCGCAGAATCAGCAAGTTGCTCTGCCTGCACCAAGGAACTACATCGTTCCAGCTGATCCCATGCAAGAATTTAGAGACATGCTGAAGAGCATTTCCGACTCCAACAAGGAAATGATAGAGTCCAACAGAAAGATTCAGGAAGCTCACGCAGAAAGAATCCAGCAGAACGAGAATAGACAGAAGCAGACCGAGCAAACAATCAGAAACACACAAGCTGCTATACAAACTTTAGAGAGGCAGATGGGTCAACTATCCACCCATTTCTCTCACAGGTCCCAGGGAACGCTACCAAGCAACACTGAGACCAACCCTCAAACTGAATGCAAGACCATCACTCTAAGATCTGGTAAAATTCTATCTCCATCTCCACCCAAACCATCTGACCCTCCTATTCTTGTGCAGGAACCAGAAGAAGGCTCCAAGGACCCAACGCCGACGGAGGTCGAAATCGAAGTAGCAAGGAAAGGGAAGACGGAGTTTATTCCTGAGTACCGGCCAAAAGTACCTTACCCTGCCAGACTTATGCACAATAAAGATAAGGAGCAATTTGAAAAGTTTCTTAGGAATTTTAGTCAGATTCATGTTAATTTACCTTTACTTGATGTTATTTCTGAAATGCCAAAGTATGCTAAGTTTTTAAAAGAAGTTGTTAGTAATAAAAGAAAATTTGACATGGACAAGGTGGTTCTTAATGAAGAATGTTCGGCGGTTCTGTTGAATAAACTACCGTCTAAACAGAAAGATCCTGGTTGTTTTACCTTGCCATGTACAATTGGAAATATTACTAACATGCATGCATTAGCAGACTTAGGAGCTAGTATTAATCTTATGCCATCTAGTTTATTTGATAAATTAGGATTGCATGATTTGAAAACGACTAGGATGTGCATACAACTTGCAGACAGGACAGTCAAAATCCCCAAGGGAATAATTGAAGACCTCTTAGTAAAGGTCGGAAAATTTGTATTTCCTGTGGATTTCGTTGTCATGGACATGAATGGGGAAGGAGGAGTGCCCCTGATCCTAGGTCGACCATTTCTAGCCACCTCAAAAGCATTAATAGACGTCAGTAATGGTCAAATCAAGTTAAGGGTAGGAAATGATGACATCACTTTTATCTAAATGACCCTTAGGTATCCCATGCATTTAGATGATACTTGTTTTTGTGTGGATGCCATGGAACACTTGATTGCAATTAACGTGACAGACCTATGCTCAAACTATCAAATTCTAAGTGAGGACTCCCTAGAATTAGAGGAGTCTGAACTTAGCTCTTCTGAAAATGAAATTACTTCTGATAGTTTCACTGAGATAGGTGATGATGAGATGAAGAAAGAGCGAACCTCGTTTGAAGATCCACCAGACTTGGAACTGAAGGAACTACCCACTCATCTGTGCTACGAATTCCTAGATGACAACAAGAAACTTCCCATTATTCTTGCAGCTGATCTGACTGCAGAACAAAGGAAGCTGACTGTGGACATGTGCAGAAAGCATAGAAGAGCCTTTGCCTACAAAATTGCGGATATCCCAGGTATTAATCCAAGCTTTTGTTCGCATAAGATTCTTCTAGAAAATGAGTATAAGCCATGTGTGCAACCTCAAAGGAGGTTGAATCCTAATGTGTGTGATGTTGTTAAGAAAGAAGTCATTAAACTGTTAGATGCAGGACTTATCTACCCTATCTCGGATAGTGAGTGGGTAAGCCCGGTGCAGGTAGTACCTAAGAAAGGCGGTATAACAGTTGTTAGGAATGAGCATAATGAACTAATCCCTACAAGAACTGTAACTGGTCATCGTGTATGCATAGACTATAGAAAATTAAATACGGCCACACGAAAAGATCACTTTCCCCTTCCTTTTATTGACCAAATGTTAGAAAGATTATCTGGACATATGTTTTATTGCTTTCTTGATGGGTTTTCTGGTTATTTTCAAATTCCTATTTCCCCTGAGGACCAGCATAAAACTACATTCACATGCCCTTTCGGAACATTTGCATATAGAAGGATGCCTTTTGGTTTGTGTAATGCACCTGCTACATTTCAACGTTGTATGACTGCTATCTTTGAGGACATGTTAGGAAAATCTATGGAAGTATTTATGGATGACTTTTCTGTTTTTGGAAATTCATTTGAGGTTTGTCTAAAGAACTTGGAGTTAATGTTGAAACGTTGTATAAAATCTAACCTGGTTTTAAATTGGGAAAAATGCCACTTCATGGTAAAAGAGGGAATCGTTTTAGGACATAAGATCTCACACCTAGGTATGGAAGTAGATAAGGCAAAAATTGAAGTAATTTCAAAACTACCTCCTCCCAAAAATGTGAGAGCCGTTAGGAGTTTTTTGGGACACGCTGGCTTTTATCGTAGGTTCATAAAAGATTTTTCATTAATAGCCAGGCCGTTGACCAATTTACTCGGAAAAGATGTTCCATTTGTCTTTGATGAGAAATGTCTAAAAGCTTTTAATAGACTTAAGGAACTCTTAACTACTGCACCTATCATGACATCACCTGATTGGAGTCTACCTTTTGAGCTTATGTGTGATGCTAGTGACTATGCAGTAGGAGTAGTTTTAGGACAAAGACATGATAAGAAGTTTCATGTAATATATTATGCTAGTAAAACCTTAACTGATGCTCAGGAAAATTACACTACGACAGAAAAGGAATTATTAGCAGTAGTATATGCATTTGATAAGTTTCGATCCTATCTAGTCCTGTCTAAAACTATTGTTTATACTGATCATTCGGCACTAAAATACTTGTTTAATAAAACCGACGCAAAACCAAGATTGATTAGATGGGTTTTATTGCTTCAAGAATTTGACATAGAAATCCGGGATAAGAAAGGGGCAGAAAACTTAGCCGCAGACCATTTGTCTAGGTTAGAAAATCCGACCCTAGAAGCCATTGATGAAACAATCATATCTGATAAATTTCCGGATGAGAATCTATGTGCATTATTTGCTAGTTTCTCACCCCCTTGGTTTGCAGATATAGCAAATTACTTGGCAGCCCGGACTCTCCCTAGTGATATCACTGCTCAACAAAGAAGAAAATTCTTTGCTGACCTGAAATATTACTATTGGGAAGATCCTTTTCTATTTAAAATATGTGCAGATCAGATGATCAGAAGATGTGTATCTCAAGAAGAGGGTTTCCGAATTCTGGAACACTGTCACTGCGGACCAACAGGCGGTCACTTAGCTGCAACTAATACGGCCCGAAAAGTATTAGAAGCAGGCTTTTACTGGCCCACCATATTCAAAGACGCCGCAGCATTTACAGGATCGTGCGATGCCTGTCAGAAAGCGGGAACCATATCTTCTCGAGATAATCTACCCCAACAGGTAATTCAAAGTGTAGAAATATTTGACATATGGGGTATAGATTTCATGGGTCCGTTTCCTTCCTCTTTTGGTATGAAGTACATCTTAGTAGCTGTAGAATATTTTTCAAAATGGCCTGAGGCACAGGCCCTACCTACTAATGATGCTCGAGCCGTATGCAGATTCCTTAAGCAGATTTTCGCCAGGTTTGGATGTCCAAAAGCCCTAATCAGTGATCGAGGTACGCACTTCTGCAACTCTCAATTGCAGAAAGTACTCCAGCATTACGGAATTCAGCATCGCATTTCCACAGCCTACCATCCTCAAACCAACGGGCAGGCTGAGGTAACCAATAGGGGAATAAAGAGAATCCTAGAAAAGACCGTGGGTGTTAACCGTAAGGATTGGTCCAATAAACTGGAGGATGCATTATGGGCCTTCCGTACAGCGTACAAGACCACCCTATCGACTAGTCTACGGAAAAGCATGCCACCTTCCGGTTGAACTTGAACATAAAGCTTACTGGGCAGTACGAAAATGCAATCTCGACGATAACTTGACTAAGGAACACCGGATTTTACAGCTCAACGAATTGGATGAGTGGAGGCTCAAAGCATATGAGAACTCACATCAGTTCAAAATGACAAGTAAACTCCGGCATGACAGACGACTCAGAGCCCAGAAAAATTTTGAACCAGGTGATAAGGTATTGTTATACAACTCACGTTTAAAATTTTTCCCAGGAAAGCTGCGTAGCTATTGGTCAGGACCGTTCACAATCAAGGAAGTATCACCTTTCGGAGCATGTGACATCATGGGTTCTGACGGTATTGTTCAAAAAGTAAACGGACAACGCCTAAAGATTTACAGAGAGCCGTTTGACTCGTCCGAGCAGATTGTGGACTTCACAAACTAAGGGAGTATCTCTTTCATTTTATTTCTTGTTTTTGTTATTTCTATGTTCCTTCTTACCCGTAGTTAGTTGAATAAGTGTGGGGTAAGGATCTTTTAATTGTGTTTTATTTCTTGTTTTTTTTTATTTCTTATTTTCAAATATGTGTGGGGTAATTAGCTATGCATGAACACTGAGGACAGTGCCAAACTTAAGTGTGGGGTAGCAGTGCACAGTGCACTGTAGCAGTTTGAAACAGTTTGAAAATTTTTTCGCATGCTTTTGCTTGTTTTCCCTGTATTTTCACACCCTTCCAAAAATGTTTTCAAAATTTTTCCGTCTTTCAGACTTCTAAATGCAGTATGCTTGGTTAAACAATTGCTTATGTCTATGATATGTAGGTAGTATGTTATGGTTAGTAGGAGATAGTCGATAGCTATCTTGGACTAATTGATTAGGAATAGGGAATTCCTGATAACTGAGCACAACCTTGTCTGGATTAGAGACCTCAACCAATTGCCTATTCGAGACTTAACTAGATAAAATTAGACCAGTTGTGGATATATTGGCAGTTAGAATGACTAGATGAGACTCTGAGCTAAAAGTGAAAAGAACTTAAGGAAGTTAATTACAATAGGGTAGTTTGCCAGCGGCCTTCGCTACTCGAGCACCACTCCTTCGGGGAACTTAAAGCCCGATGCCCTAAGGTCGTGTAGATCTGGGAGTCATCGGAGTGGGACTCGCTACATGGGTAGTTGAAGTTGACGTGTTCTAAGCAAACTCGAAATACCCTGAATCTATAAAGAAAATAACTAAGTGCTAAAACATTAAAAATCTGATCACCAAAGCTCAGAACTCAGAAAGTTATCTGTTGTCAGTATGTCTAGCGATAGGTCGAAGTATTATCTGGTAGCAGTTAAGATAAGAGTTCATTGTGTTGACTATCTGGTCTAGACTAGTACACACACTACACATCAGGAAGACCCTGTGACTAAGAAAAAAGTCCAACCTAGTTGTTGATTTATTTTCTGCCTGATCATAACAAACTACTAAAGACATGTGAGACCTTGTCATAGCAACCTAACCAATCAGACCTGTGTTAAGAATTGTCTGAAGAATTTTTGGAATAAAAACATGATTAGGAATTTAAGTGACTGCACTACGGTTTAAAATCACTAACTCCATGTAGACTTTGCTTGAGGACAAGCAAAAAGCTAAGTGTGGGGTTATCTGATACGCGAAAATCGTATCACATTTTTAGCATGTTTTTATATATGTTTTAATGTGAAATTGAGAGTAAGTTGACATTAATTGTTTACTATTTACTTGATTTCACGGTTTTTATGATTTTGGAAGTGTCAGGTGAAAAGTAGACGAAAACAGTAAATTCTGGGGCAAAAACGCAATTTTTGGAAATGTTGACCCGATCAAAGGTCCGGGACGGGCGTCCCGACACGGTCAAACCGCCAGGACGGGCGTCCCGAACCTGGTCAACGAATCAGGACGGGCGTCCCGAGCCGCCAGAAGCTGTCCCACATCGAATTTTTCAGAATTTTTCACTCCGGGAAGCTGCTATAAATACCCCAGGCCTCCAGCAGTTGAATTCATCCCTCTCCACTCGATCTGAGTCATTAAGTGGTTTCCAGTGTACAATTTTCCAGTACACAACTCACTCAGAGACTCAGATCTCAGTTTTCTTTCTTATTAGTGTTTTGTTTTAGTTTCTGAGAAATAGTCTCAGATCTTAGGTTTCTATAGATAGGTTCGTTTCCGGTATTCATAGAATACCCGGGGTTTCGTTAGGAGACCCTAAGAGAGCTCTAGGCGTTCGAAGAGTTAGTCCACAGGGCTAGGCTTAAGCCCAGGATGTAAGGTAAAGTCTAGTTACTAGGCTGAGGAAGCGTCCTCCGAAGGTTCTGGCGAGCAGAGTCAGGGCGGGCAATACGACGTATACAGCAGTACGCTCTGTAGGCGAGACTAAGTAAAGGGTGATTTCTTTATGGCATCAGTCCCCATACCCCTCTCTTATATGTTTTATTGCTTTGTCCTAAACATCAATTATGAATATCAGATTATGATTTTATGAATAGTTGTTTTGTATGTTGAAGTTATTATGTTTTTCCGGAAATAGCCACCTGCTAAATAATCATTATGTCTGCATGTCTAATGTAGTTTCTTTTAAACTAAAATAGGGTTATAGACAATTCCTAACCACGGTCTATTCATAACCTGTTTAGTTTAACAGGCATCAATTAGTATTGGTGTCTGCCATACTAGATAAAATAACATGCTGAACACCTGGCTTGTTAGAGTAGTCTAGGTAGGCTGAGTAGAGCGTTATGCCAGCGATTACGAGCCTTCAGAGTGATCCCCGAAAGTGACATAGGGCCTTCATAACTGTCTTTGTTCGTACCGTGAGTAGGGCCGTTTACCTTAATGATAGGGGGAGGTAGCATAGAGACTCAGATGTGGTACACCTTTAGACACAGAACATAGTTGCATTCCAGGCTAAGATATATCTAAAACACTCGAATATAGGTCAATCAACATATAGGAACAGTATAACATAGAATCAGAACTTATCTTTAAAACACTTCTAGGGTTAATTAGACTTGAACCTAGTGGAGAATGGATCACCCTCTCATCAAAGTATTTGATGAAGATTGCATAACTGGATCATAAGATAAGAGTTAGGATAAGAGGCTAGTTACTACTAAGCCGTTGCCACTTCCCTGGGAGTACGATAATTAACTTAGTAAAATCGTAGATACTTTCCAATAGACTAGCTACACGATAGGTACTCTGCCTTAAATTCTGGCTGATTAAGTGACACCATAAGACTAAACGTGACAATTAGTCAATCACAGTCCTTAATTAATCATAATCGACATAGGGTAAAATAACACCTATTTAGTACGTCAACCGGAATCGCATCACGACCCTACTCACGGTTCGAGCTAAAGGCATCCATGAAAGCCCTATGTCACTTCGGGGATCATGTCGCTCGCCCTAACGCCGGCATAAACGCTCTACTCAGCCTACCTAGACTACTCTAACAAATAGGGTGTTCCGCATGTTATTTTATCTAGTATGGCAGACACCAATACTAATTGATGCCTGTTAAACTAAACAGGTTATGAATAAACCGTGGTTAGGAATTGTCTATAACCCTAATTTTAGTTTAAAAGAGACTACATTAGACATGCAGACATAATGTATATTAAGCAGGTGGCCATTTCCGGAAAAACATAACAACTTCAACATATAAAATAAATATTCATAGAAATCATAATCCAGTATTCATAATTGATATTTGGACAAACACAGTAACAACATATAAGAGATGGACAGGGGGACTGATGCCATAAAGAAATCACCCTTTACTTAGTCTCGCCGATGGAGCGTACTGCTGTATATGTCGTACTGCTGACCCGACTCTGCTCGACAGAACCTTCGGAGGACGCTTCCTCAGCCTAGTAGCTGGACTTTACCTTACATCCTGGGCTTAAGCCCAGCCCTGTGGACTGACTCTTCGAACGCCTAGAGCCCTCTTAGGATCTCCTAACGAAATCCTGGGTATTCTATGAATACCAGAAACGAACCTATCTATCGAACCCTAAGATCTGAGACTAATTCTCAAAAACTAAGAAAAATGAAACACTAACAAGAAAGAAAACTAAACCCGAGTCTCTCAGTGACTTATGTACTCGAGAAAAGTGTACACTTGAAGTCACTAAATGACTCAGATCAAGTGGAGAGGGATGATTTCAACTGAGGAAGGCATGGGGTATTTATAGCAGCTTTCTGGAGTGATTTTTCTTCAAAAAATTGATGTGGGACTTGGAATTCTGGTTCGGGACGCCCGTCCCGACCTGTTGACTAGGTCAGGACGCCCGTCCTGAACCGGGACGCCCTCCCCGAAGTTCAAACTTCTGAAAAATTGCGTTTTTGCCCCGAAATTTACCATTTTCTTCCACTTTTCACCTGACGCTTCCAAAATCATAAAAACTGTGAAATTGAGTTAATAATGAACAATTAAGATCAATTTCCTCAATTTTACCCTAAATTATGCCTAAAAACATGCTAAAAACGTGATATGATTTATGCATATCAGCCTACACCTCTCTTCGGTGATAACAATGCGACACGGCATATTGCTGATAACCCAGTCTTTCACGAACGAACAAAGCACGTGGAAATGGATTGTTACTTTGTCAGTGAACAAGAAATCAAGCCGCTTCACGTTGACACAAAGAAACAGATAACCGATCTTCTCACAAAAACTTTGGGGGCTAAAACAACTCGAGTTTCTACTTAGTCAAGATGAGCATGCGAAATCTACACGCTCCCCCTTGTGGGGGAGCATTGAGATTGTATATTGATATTATTGAGATATTACCAAATTAAAGGTAGTTGTAACTACCCAGAGGAATATCCAAGAGAATATCCAAGGGAATATCCAAAGTAATATCCAATATACTATATATATATATATATATATATATATATAGTGTACATGTAGATCATATATGAGATGTAGATCATATATGATACGTAGATAAAAATTCAAAAAGTATACATTGTAAATAAAACAAAAACCTTTTCAACTATATTCTTCATCCAAAACCTTTCGAAATATTTTATTTTCTACAATTTTTAAATATTTGGTGAGTTTCCAAAATTATATTTTTGGTGAAATTGATTTCGGAACTATAAAAGAATTGTGTTATTGCTCATTTCGTTCAAAATTCTCTATTAATTAAAAAATAATTAAAAAGTAAAAATATTTTGGTATAGGTATAAATATACTCCGGTATATGCACAAATATACCCCACATAATAATATTATTTTCTATTTTATTATATCAATTATCATATCTAGAAGATCTCGAAAATCCCGCATATAATATCCCCTAATAAAGAAAATAAAGAAACAAGGCCCAAAAGACAACTATAAAAACCCCCAAGATGAAACATAAGGGGACAAACTAGAAATACGATTTGCAGGAGAATAAAGGGAGAAGAACCAAGAAGCAACAAGGAATTCCTCATCGTTGCAATTCATTATTTCACTAAATGGGTAGAAGCAGGCTTCTATAACAGCACAAACGGTCAAAAACTTCTTTTGGAACGACGTCATCACCAAATTTGGGATACCTCGCATCCTCATAACCGATAATGAAAAACAGTTCTAAGCACAAAAGTTCCAAAATTTTTGCCAAGAATTACAGATAGATCACCGATTCACTTCTGTCGGTTATCCACAAACAAAACATTTAACGGAGGTCACCAACCGCACCATTGTGCAAGGCTTAAAGAAACGCCTAGATTAGGCCAAAACCAAATAGATCGATGAATTACCCAACATATTATGGTCCTACCGCACTACTCCTCATTCTCGTACCTTAAAAAGCTCATTTTCTTTATCTTTTGATACTGAAGCTTTACTCCCAGTCGAAATCGGCTCGCCACCTCCCCGTATGGATAATTTTTCCCTTGAATGGAATGATCTCAAAATCGTCGAAAACTTTGCTTTACTTGACCACATTCGGTCCAACACAACCATTCGCGAATATAATTATAAACATTCCTTGGCCAAACATAAGAATTCCCAGATTCGACCTCACACTTTGATTTTAGGAGATCTCGTCCTTCGCAAAAATTCTGTCAGCCATCAAGAACCCACCCGAAAGCTTGACGCTAATTGGGAAGACCCGTACATCATCACCAAAGTAAACCTGAATGGAAACTTTCATTTGAAAGACAGTAACGACAACATCCTCATCCGAACATGGAACACAACTAATCTCCAAATATGTCACCCCTAAGTTACATATTTTCTCAACACTATATTCTCGTTAGGACAGTTCCAGTTTTTACACTTGTAATATTTTACATTCTCTTCTCCTATTATCTACTATTTACCAATACTGTACGACGGTGTCGGTTACCACACTTGTGTATTATTTATTATTTACGCAGATCCTATGATTCGGTTCTTCACACCATCATAACAATAACTTTATCAAATAATAACAAAAGCCACATAACAAACAAACCATATACAAAAATAGTATCTTATTACACTGATGTGTTCCGATTGGTATGCTAAAGGATAGGATTTATTTACCTATATTGATTATGAGTAATTAAGGACTTAGTCTTAGTAACTGTCACTTTAACATTTAATTGTTGTCACTTAATCAATCAGAACCTAAGGCAGAGTACCCATCGTGTAGCTAGTTCTTGGAAAGTATCTACGATTTTAAAATATAAATATCGTACTCCCAAGGAACTGGTAATGGCTTAGTCGCAACTATCCCTTAATCCTAACAATCATCTTATTATTCAATTAGTCAATCGATTATCAATATCTTTGAGAGTGGTTTTGTATCACAACAACACATAACAAGAAAATAGCATTCAAGAGTAGACATGCATTCATCAAATAAGCTCAGTTATTACAACTTGTTTGACCTTATCTTCGAACATATTAGATATATCTTGATCTCTAAGGCAATTATAAAATGTAACCATCTGTTTACCATATCTGAGTTACTTGGTGTATTCACCCCTACTGTAGGATGATCCTTCTCATATGTCGGATTAAAGTATCCATGAATGGTCCCCTATGTCACTTCGGTATCATGCCACTTAACCCTAGGATTGGCCTAGCATACAAACTCAACTTTATAGGGTACTCTAACAAACATGGTGATCTGTTTTTTTATTTCTTCCTAATCTGGTAGACCTTTTTACATTCTATTAAACTAAACCGGTTATGATTCAGACCTTGGTTAGGAGTTGTCTATAACCCTATTTAATTTAAAAAGACACGACAGTTCAACATTCATAATGATTATTCTAGCTCTATGATCTTCCTGAGAAAATGAACAGCATCTCAAATTGCAAAACATGTATGATATATAAATTCAGTATTAAATTCATATCCAAATAAAATAATTCATAAACATATAGAAACTCGTCTAGGGGGCCCAATATCATAAAGTAGTCACCACTTTATGCAGTCCAGCCAAAACTGTATATCTTGTATGTCTCTGATTGCTCGATCCTACTCTACTCGGCAAAGCCTTCAGAGAACGCTTCTTAGACCTAGTAGCAATTAGGGCAAATTGCCCTAATTGACTAAGAACATGCACCATATCTCTCTCTTAGGATCGCCTAACGAAATCCTGGTATTCTGTGATACCGAAAACTGAATACTAATCTAATTGAATTCTCAAATACTGAGATAAATACTCAGATAAGAGAAAACGATACACTCGAAGTTGCTAAATGACTTGTATTGAGTGTTGAGGGATGATTTCAACTGCTGAAGGCCTGAGGTATTTATAGCAGGTGAAAGGAGTGAATTTCTCTTGGAAATTCAATGTGGGACAAGTTTTGGAACTTGGGATGCCCGTCCTAGCTAAGGACACCCGTCTGCGACGGCCATCCTGAATCTAACTTTTCCAAAAATTACACTTTTGCCCTAAATTTTGCTATTTTCATGCAATTTACTCCTGAAACTTCCAAAATCACAAATTAGGCAATTTTATGTCAATTTGATTCAATTAAGATCAAATAATTTATTACAAGTTACACAACCGATGCTCCTCATCGGTCATCATTTTCTCCCCCCGCCCTTCCCCACCTTTGGGAACTACCCCTTCCGGAGTCCCCTCCACTGGGACATCCTCCTCTAGCCTAGCCTTCTCCCCCGAACCCTCCCCCTCTTGCCCCTCCCCTTCTCCTCCCCCCATCGGCCACCAATTCATCAAAATTGAACGGACCCCCCTCTCAAGGGTACACGTTCCCTTCCGAAACTGTCACCCGACCCTAGAATTCTTTTGACAATTCAAAAGTCAGATTCGTCTACTGAATATGATCCCTTAACATTGCTAAGGTATCACTAGCAACGACAGCCGCCACTCGAGAAAATAACTTGTAACACCGTTGATCTTTAAAAAATGATGTTACAACTGCTTTTTCCATTGCTACATTTATGTAACCTTCAGGGGTTTCATTCCGGTCCCGCAACCGTACAACTTCCTCTTCCCACTTCTTCTTTGCTAGTTCCAACTCTCCAACCCTCAACTTCTTCCGCAGCACCTCTTGTCGCACCCCCCTCCAACTCATCCCCTAGCCCCAGCAACCTCTCCTCTAGTATCTGCACTTTACTTTCGGCCGCCTCCTTAGCGGCCACAGCTTCCTTCTTCTCTTTCAGAGCAGCTTTCTTTTGAGATTCCAAACACTCATAATTATAATGAGTCAGTCAGAATCGTTCAAGGAGCTTCATCTTCGAAATCAACCCCTGCTCAAATCACATAATAATTTTATCAATCTTCAACACCAAGTCAAAATTTACGCACATTATACAATCAAGTTGCATTTGGTTAATACACTTACCTCAATTTTTTGGTGATACACATTACCAATGAGCACTTCCGTTGGCACCTTCTCCACCACCTTCTTTAGCCCCGGTGGAAAGCAATGCTGAAAAAAGGTCATGAAGACCTCCAAACCCCCTACTGACACATTTGAAGGGATGTCCCAGTCTGAAACATATTTTTCTCTCTCTCCATCCCCAGACACCCCCACATCCACCCTCATCCGCTTCTTCGGTGGAGAGATGGCAGCCGAAAACTCCACGACCACCACTTCTTTTCTCTTCCCCTTCACCACCTCCCTTTTAACTACCGGGGCCCCCACTTCCTTTTTCTTTCCCCTAAAACCACCACATCCCCCTTCTTTGGCATCTCAGCAGCTCCCCCTTCCTTCTGCTCTACTTCTCGTAACATCCCTAGACAATAATACTTATGAGTTCCAGTAATAAAACTAAAACTCCCTTTGTCAAGCATAATCGAAAGCATTTTAATTTTACTAGTGGTTTTCTTCTTCCGTTTATCTGGGTTATTTTGGACCATTCCATCACCAAATTCTTTCCTGCAAACATCGAAAATACAAGTAGAACAAAAAATTAGCATTCGGGTAAAACACGTAATTCAAATTATATATATACACAGTTCAAAAGAGAACCCCCTCCCCTTTCGATTCCCTAGGTCCACCCACTCAATTTTCGGATGTCCAATCTGGAGTCAAAATCTAGACCCGCATGCCTCATCAAGGTATCAGACCAATCCTCTCTCACTGACAATTTAAACCGATACTTCTTTAATGTTTCAGCATCATGATAGTCCAGCCCATATGCCTCCGGCACATCATTGCTCAGACTCTTCCGATTGTTCCAAGATAACAAGATGCCACTGTTGGCAAAACTATGAGGCTTCACGTAAAAAAATTCATTCTTCCAAATGAATACTTGAAGGCCCCAAAATTAATGGCTGTGAACTGTGAAGTGCAATATAAAAAAACTCACGCCCTTCAGGTGTCGTACATTTTTTACATAAGTAATACAACCTTCTCCACAATTCCCAACCGACACTCACACCTGAAAGCGCAGCAGGCCATCAGAAACCTATTCGGTATCAACTGCCCCAACTACACCCAATAATACTTACAAATATCCACAAACAACGGATGCAGTGGGAACTGCAAACCTGCCCGAAGGTGCGCTACATACGTCGTCACACAATCCAAAGGTGGGGTATGGATCTGTTGAGTAGCCTCCGGACAAAGAGTCTTGTAGGTAATCGGGAAATTATAATTCTTCTGAATGCCTTCCGGATTCCGAGACTCAGACACGGTTGTTTTATACTACGGAACCTACGAATTTTCCTTTTCTTCACATCCTTTAGTTTTAAGTTCTTTCTTCACTAGAGCTACCTCATCTTTCGGCCTCCGATAGGCCATCACAGAACTAACATCCTTTTTATCTAACAGAGGGAAAAAGAAATCCTCCCCCTCCATCCTATATCTCACACTTGCATCTCGATTCCCAGATGATCCCGCCGGACCCATCCACTCTACCAGTTCCTCAAAACCTAGAGATCTATGGGATGACAATTTTTGCCCACTAACCAAAACTGTTTCTTCAGAAGAACTCATTTTCACACCTCTATTTTAAACTAAATCATTTTATACCCTAAGTCTTAGTCCAGAAAATGCAAAGCAACAAGAATAGTACCTGAAATTTGCCAAGGAACCATGTTTAGTAAAGCAATTCCAAGCAAAGTTTCACACAAAAGAAATAGAACACAAGCACTACATTCAAAATAACAATGTATTCACCAGTCAATAATCATCTTCAAAAATTACTAATAACCGGTCATAAATTATAACACATGCTATTTTTCACTCACAACCCTTAATCAAGAAACCCCCAATCTTGTACGAAATACATACACAAACATCACTGATATGCACAAATCATATCACTTTTTTAGTATGTTTTTAGGCACAAATTAGGGCATAATTGGAACCAAATAGATCTTAATTGATTGAAATTGACATATATTTTCATAATTTGTGATTTTAGAAGTTTCAAGAGAAATGTGCAAGAAAACAGCAAATATCGGGGCAAAAGTATAATTTTTAGAAGTTCTGAGCTCGGGGCGGGCGTCCCGGAGCCAGAACACCCGTCCCGACCGAGTCAAAGGCTCAGGACGGCCGTCCCCAAGCCAGGAAGGGAGTCCTGAGTAGCAAATTGCTGTTTCACATAAAAAAAATCATGTAAAACCTCCTCCTTTCCACCCGTATAAATACCCTAGGGGTTGGAGGGTTAGAATCATCCCCAGCACTCAATAAAAGTCATTTAGCAACTTCGAGTATCTCGTTTTCTCTATTTTTTGAGTGTTAATCTCAAATTATGAGAATTCGATTAGATAGTGTTCATTTTTGGTATTCATAGAATACCCAGAATTTCGTTAGGAGATCCTAAAAGAGCATTAGGTGAGTGAATAGCTAGTCAACAAGGCATTGCTTAAGCCTAGGATGTAAGGTAAAGTAATTGCTACTAGTCTAACGAAGCGTTCTCCGAAGGTTCTGCCGATCAGAGTCAGGTGGAGCAATCCAAAGTATACAAGTAGTCGCTCCACTGACGGACCTGATAAAGAGTGAATACTTTATGGTAGTGGTCCCCTAGATCCTCTCTGTATAGCTTCATGTTGTGTTCGTCTAAAGAGTAATTCGAATACTAAATTATGATTCCTATGTTATACATGTTTTGCATGTTGAAGTTCTATTCATTTTTCCGGAAAGGTCACTTGCTAAATTAACATTATGACTGATTATCTGTTTGCTCTTTTAAACTAAATGAACGGTTATAGACATTTCCTAACCATGGTCTACATCATAACTTGTTTAGTTTAATAGGCCTTAAGTTAGGGTAGAATATATTAAGGTCTGCCATATTAGGTAAAATAACCTACAGATCACCATGTTTGTTAAAGTAACTAATGAGGCTGAGTTTGGGCGCTATGTCGGTATTAGGGTGAGTGACATGATTTTTTGAGTGACACAGGCTTTCATAGATACTTTAACTCGAACCGTGAGTAGGGTCAATATTAAGGTAGGGTGAATACATCAGGTAACTCAGATGTTGTACACAGGAAGATATAGTATATAATTGCATTCCAGACCAAGATATATCTAAAATAGGTCAATCAACTTGTAAAAACAGTAAATATACATCAGAACATATGTCTAAAGGATAACTCTTGCATGCTTAATGAGTACTTGTTATGTGTGATTGGGATCGCCAATCAATCCAAAGTATTGATAAATCGATTGACTGATTAAATAAATAAGATGAATGATTAAGGGATAGTTGCTACTAAGCCGTTACCAGTTTCCTAGGAGTCCGCTATTTATATTTTTTTTTAAATCGTAGATACTTTCTAAGAACTAGCTACACGATAGGTACTCTGCTTAGGTTCTGATTGATTAAGTGACACCAATTAATGCTAAAGTGACAGTTAGTAAGACTAAGTCCTTAATTACTCATAATCAACATAGGTAAATAAATTCTATCTTTTAGCATACCAATCGAAACACATCAAACACCCAAATCAGATATTATATACAAAAAAAACAGCAAAAGCCCACCAACACTAAATAATTAATCTATTCATACAAAACATATATGCTATATATGCTATACATCTTCACACAAAAATAATACCATACGTCAAACACACTTACCAAATATAACAGCGATCGTTGTTCTTCAAAGTTAATGTCACTCCACAAATCTCACAAGTGCACTTTAAAAACCTGAGAAGAATTTCATAGGCAAATGCACAATGAACGTTTCGCACTTACAAGAGGAAGAAAAGGAGAGAGAGCAAAATCAAAACCGCAAAGAAGAAAAATGAAATGACCTTCTATTTTCCCCCTCTTTTTTCTTCTCTTTTCCTTATGTGTTTCACAAGTCTCACATGCCGGACCCCAAATTCATTGCTCAACCACATTTCACTTCGTTTCACGTCTGCATGCGCTTTCACGCGCTCACACATTCCCTACATAGCCAGCAGAACTGTCATCACGCGCTATTTGTTCCATCGAAGCATTAGACGCGTCTTTTCACCTTCGCATAAATATCAAAACTCATCATTACACCCTGATACACCTATTGCACATTTCTCGAAATAACCATTCTCCAAAACCCGCATCTTCTCAACCTACCAACACCACATTTTCTCCTATAACCCGAAGGTTCCCATCGCCTCCATCACCCGAATCCATACCCAGCCCCGAAACCTCACAACTAGAACCATCACGCCTTGGCCACATACACACACCCGCTTTCGGCCACACACTCCTACCAACCCCCTTTTTTTCTTTATCACCTTTCCTCACCGAACCCTCCTTTCAACCTGTACCCCTACACCCCCAATAGCATCCGTTCATTCTCTCTGCACCTCCCTCTTGATTTGTTTCTCCAAAAACAAAAAGATGCTTATGGTATATGTACAAATATACCCCCTCCCCCCCCTCGCATAATAATATCATTTTCTATTTTATTATATCAATTATCATATCTAGAAGATCTCGAGAATCCCGCATATAATATCCCCCTAATAAAGAAAATAAAGAAATAAGGCCCAAGAGACAACTATAAAACCCCCGAGATGAAGCATAAGGGGGCAAGCTAGAAATACGATTTGCAGGAGAATAAAGGGAGAAGAATTAAGAATCCTTAGAGTCAGGCTACATCATATTTAATAATTGATAACGCTAAAATATATCATTATTATAAGAATATATTGTGCTTTATTTCTTATTGATTGATATGAATTTGAATACTTTTGACCTTAATTTGATTTGATGTGTGATATAAGTGTTTTCATGAAGTTTTTGAAGCAAAATTATACAAAAGAACACGTTGAATGGCTGAATTGCAAAGTTTGAATATTTCTGACAATCGCGCCCTTGACGGCTGTCAAGAACAAGGTGTTGACGTCCATCAAGCTCCAGATCACAAATTTTTACTGTGTGAAATTTCATTTTTATCCCTCTGTAATTTACCTATAAATATGTGTAATTTTACATATTATTGGAGGAATTTTTTAGGCTATAAAGAAACTCTACCAAAATCATTTGTCCTCACCATAGGAAGAGTCTTAATCTATGTACATTGTATTGTAGTTTTTGGTTGTTGTAAATCAATTATTCTTTGAGTGTTCGTTTCTAAGAGTTGTCTCCATCATAAGAAGATTGAAGATCTAAGTACTTAAAGTTAGTTTCAATTGATTGTATCATCACTTTTTAAAGAGATTGAAATCTTAAGTTGTCTCCACCATAAGAAGCTTAGGATCCAAATGATTGAGGTTATAGGTGAGCAATCTACAAGATCTACATTGTTCAAGTGCCAAGGAGTTGAAGAGTAAGGTTAAGCACTCATTTGTTGTACATCTTCCTAACTCTTGTTCTACTTTTCCTTTGTATTTGATGTATCTAGCTACAATTTCTAATAGGATTCTCTCTTCTACATTTTTTTTAGTGAATTTATGAGAATTATTTCATTGATCATTCTTTGAGTATTTTGTGTTTATATTACTATTTCCAATGATCTATATCATTCTCTATCTTGATTCCTCTTTATGGGTGTGGATTATAAAGAGATTTAATATGACAATCATAGGTTTAGGCCAAAACTTATAGTTAGATGTGGGGTGCCAAGAGAGAACTCACCAAGGTTAATCTAGCCACCTTGGATCACTCACTTGATTTCTCAATATAATGAGAATTTTAGTTGATGGATCACCAAAATTCATTTGAGTAAATTTAGAGATCCTACATTTCTACTTTTAATATCATTTAAATGGTTTCTTAATTAGATCTACTTTAGAATTACTATATTGAACTTTTATTCATGGAACTTAAAGATTGATTTCTATAGATGAATTTTTATATAATCCATACCAAACGTTACACAATTTATCTTATAAATATAAAATTATTTAATTTTCTTCCCTATTTGTAGTAGTTAAATAGGAGAATATCATTCTCATCTTCTTTCTCTTCTTTTATTAAAGTTAAATTAACAGGAAAATTGATTATATATATGTATATATATAGTCCATAAAAACTGAAGTTTTTATTTTGAAGTAAAAAGAAAGTTTGTACTCTCTATATTATATACATACATAATAAATGTATATCAATAAAGAATAATACTAATTACTTAGAAGATAGAGAGAAATGTTCTTAATTTTATCATCCTATTGTGGGACAGAGGTGTGAAATAGAAGGGAGATTGCTCTTCACATATTCTTTCTCTGTTTTTACCTTTTCTTATTCTTTCTCCTTTTTTTCTTTTTTTTTTCTTTTTTTTAAATAAACAAAAAAATAAAATAAAATAATATAATATTTTTATTATTTGCACCAATTAATTTTCTTCAAATTTTTAATTTGTTGGAAAATTAAAACAAAGAAAGTGGAAGGGGAGAGAAGAGAAGAGAAGCATGAAAATGAAGGAAGTTATATGGAAGGAGGAGGAAGACTGCAGAAGAAAAATATGAATATGATATTATATATATATATAATTAAATATATTTAAATATTGTAATGACATAAATATTTTTGGATTTTTAAAGAAATAATTAATGTCATAATATTTTTTTATAGTTCAGAATTAATTTTTTTAAAAAAAGGAATCAATGTCACTAAACATTTATAATTTAGAGACTATTTATTCCAATATACCTATTCTTAAATATATTTAAATAGTGTAATGACATAAGTATCTTTGATTGTTTTTATTTATTGAATGATTTAACATAATTTTTAACTGAAGAATTAATATCATAATTTTTTATAGTGCGGAACCAATTTCACTGGAACCAATTTCACTATAAATATAATTTGAAACTAGTGTCAACAAAACTTCTATAATTTACCTATTTTATTTTGTTAATAATTATTTGCTTTTGAATGTTTTTTTCATGTAAAAGACTTATTTTTTAAATTTCATAATTTCTTTTATTCTAAAAATCTAAACGAAATAAAGTATTAGATTTAATTATTAACATTGTTTAAATAACTAATTTGATTATTTTGGGTTAACATGCTAATTTAAGATACTCGTAAGTACATTAGTTTGATATCATCATTAAACTGATAAAATTTTATTTAGTTTAGTATATATTTTGGAAACTCGACATAAGTTCAAAATTTTCATTAGAATATGTTAAAATACTGATTTTCTTCACATTTTTTAGGAAATCGTCAAAGTTACTATGCCTATGATATAATAAAATATTAATATATATATTTTTTAGTTCTTAGTATTTTATAAAAAAAGAATTAATATATTAGTTCTAAATAATTAAATAAAGAGTATTGAAGGAAAAAAAACCAAATAAATATATTATTGTAGTAAATTAACATAATAGGAATACAGTTCTAATTCAATTATCATAATTTAAAGCTATGAAATTTAGCTAAAATATATATAGATTTTTATTTTTTAAAAATTAAAATCATAAATAAAAATATTACTAAATGAACTACGTTTTACTTATTAAAAAATTATAAATTTAAGATATAATATCATTATCAAATAAAATGCCTTTTTTGTCTGTAATGATTAATAACTGAAGTTCCCATATTGATAGGTCCTCCTTGTGATCCTATACTCTGGGAGAGAGTCAAATGGACGAGTCTATCCATATCTTAATTATTTTTATTTTTCTACTCTGATTCTTTCTCAACCCCCCTTTTTTTTTTCTTGTTATTAATTAATAGTTTAAAACTTAAAAAGTAAATTGAAAAGTTTCCACACTACACAGCCACAAAAGGAAAATGATACATAAGATCATGAAAGGTCTTCAATGATAATATAATATATAGACCAAATTCAGTTCCCCGTGGCGTTCAAAATAAAATAATAGTAAAAGGTCATGTTCATGTCTTTTGTGATCCAGAATTATCAAGAAAGTATATATATATATATATATATATATATATATTGTTTAATACATACATACATACATGCCTTTGTCCTTTGAGAGATCATGGAGATCCTTAATTATATTCCAAAAAGAAATGCATGCTATAGAATGACAAGAAGCATACAACTTCCTTTTGAAAGTGAAAACTATATAATCAAGATTATAATATTTAGCACCCACAAAAGAACAAAAAGATTCATCTAAACTATTCCTTTCATTCTTCAAAATCATCATTACCTTTGACTAAATAATATTCCTCCCACCAAAGAAAAAAGAAAAAGAAAAAAAAAGTGTATTCCTTTTTTCATTTCCTGCAAATGATTAATATTGGTCTTTTTTCTTTCCTTTATTCTGACTGGAATGCCAATCATTTTAGAGTTACAAGTTGGTGACTATTATTCAAGTTTTAAAAAAAAAAACTTTATTTTTTTAACATATTTTAAATTCATAATTTTTTGCCTTATAAATAATAACTGTTGTTATTATTATTATTATTCCACTGTAGTGCCTTATTAATTATTAGTTTTGAGCATAATGTGGTAATATTAATAAAGGAAGGGCTTCTTCCAAAACTGTAACAAAACGCGTTAATTAGGCAACCGTCAATAACCTGGATCGATCTCCAAGAGAGAGAATGAACTATAACTTTGGGATATCGTGGTCCTCTGAAGATTCAACAACGGTGGTCCTTTATCCATACTTCTGCAGTCCAGTTTTTCTTTTCTTTTTTCTTTTTTTTTTTTCCGGCCATTCGGATGTATTTGTTGCATGTGGTCCTTAATCCGAATAATTTAGAAATTCTTTAGTTTATATATATATATATATATATATATATAGCCTTTTCTTCCTATTGGAGCAGATGCTAGCTAAACCGGCATGTACAGGGTTTGGTTCCCATAGACGGGTCAGATTGAAAAACCAATCTAATAATTAATATCTTCTTTATTTCTAAAATTATCTCAATTTAAAAAAGGATCCTCTAAAAGTAAAATAAATAAATTTTTTTTATTATATACTATTCATCTTATAAATAAATAAAAAATCTTTAAAATCTTTTCATTTTTTTTAGGGTAAATACTATATAAATTTTTATAATAATTTCGTATGTTACCATAAAATTTGTGTTTAAAAAAAAAAAGAAAAAGAAAAAGAAAATAAAAAGAAGACGACCATAAAATTTTGAAATTCTATTACTTTCATTACTTGTCAAATATCTGGTATTTAAACACATTTAACGTTTCAAATATATATTCATATGCCAACCTAATAAATGATTCATCAAAATGTACACATCTTTTGGAGAATTTTGAACTTAACTAAACTAGAGTAAAATACAAATATAATGTCCAGGTGTGCCTTAATCTTAAATAAGATATGTATAAATAAGATTGATTATTTTTTGTTAGTCAAGAATCTAGATTTTGTTCCTTTAAATTGTGTTTATTTTCTTTCTTCTTAGAAAATGAGTAAGTTCCAAGAAAACCAAGAGGAGAATTTATGCACTTTTCTACTTTATTTTAACGTCACGAATGACCAATATATAATAAATTGGAAATATAGAAAACTATGTAAGGGACAAAAGAAAAAGTTTTTTTTTTTTTTTCGTGAGATTTGGATTTTATTTGAAAAAGGAGATTGGTTTAGGGTTTTCTTTTTTACTAGTTTCAAAAGAAAAGAAGAAAGGAACTGATACTAATATACAGTCTGTCACACGGGTTCATTGCCCATATACTCATCTTTTTATAAAAATTCTATGTGAAAAAAAGAGGGGAAGAATCAATCATTAGTACTGAAGCTTATTCCACACGAAGGACTCCTTATCAAAGTTTTCCGAATAATTATCTAACTCTTGAAGATAACATGTAGTAATTAAGTTTCTTAACTTCAAAGAATATATGTCAAGAAAGCGTTGCTCAAATAGTAAACATCCTCACATAAGAGAAACAAAAGTCAGATAGATATTTAAAAACAAAAAAAAAGAAATTTCATAGAGTATATATATATATATATATATATATATATATATATATTGACAACCAATAAAACACCTTAGAGGCAAAACAGTACTTGAACCACAAAAGTAATTGCCCCTTACTCCACCGGACGTCATAAATCCAAATTTATGGACTTCATAAAAAGCAGACGTTACCACTTATTCTCTCTTTAACACCCTATTCAAAGCCCGTTTTTAACAACGGTCAAAACGGTCCAAAACGAGAAACTCATTCATAAGCGAAATACCCTCAAGCAGACTCCTATAAAAGGAGAATCAAAGTAAAAGGTAAGACAAGTTCTAGATATCCAAAATACTTATATAATACTCTACTGACTTGAGCATCGGAGAGTTTACGGGGAATAAATCTCCCCATCGAACCTTTTTCGGTTTTGCAGGTATTCGGTATTTCGGAGTACCCGAAGTGTCGCTCTCAGCTTGACTAATCCTTCGCATCTCGAAGTCCTTTCTATTCCAATATATCCTAGATCCTAGTCATCTTAAATTACTTTTTTCTCCCTATAATTATTTTGACCAATTTTTGTCAAATCAGTTTGGTTCCGTTACCGGGAACGATAAATTCTTTGAAAAACAATTCTCATCTCTCGGCATTCAAGAGATGGTCACATTGTGCGACAAGCATCATTCCGGGGAATCGGGACAAGAATGTCACAATCTTTGGCCTCACCCGGTTCCAGTCGCCGTCTAGCCTCAGAAAGACTAGAACCACAACAAGAGACTTCCAGACGTTCTCGAGATTTAAGAGAACAACTCAACTTGAAAAGAATAGATGACACAGAAAGGAGTTACAAAGATTGCAAAAAGAAAATGAACAATTAAAGTAGAATCAAGAGCTTTCACGACAATGGTTGAAGTTAAGGGCTGAATTTTGAAAGGTCGGTGCATACCTACCCCCCCCCCCCCTCGAGATTCTCAGATGATCCCTTGGAATTTCCGAAATAAACATAGACAGCCACTAAGAGAGATGAAAGGTGAGGTACACGAACAGGCGGAAAGCAAACAGTCAGCGAAGTAGGAGAAAGTCACCATTCCTCGAAACCTATTTCGAAGCGAGGGGCCAGAAAGCGTTACCCCGAGTACAGTCCTGAAAAAGGGAAAAGCACGACTAAAGTCCATAAAACAAGGTCGATTGAGTTAGGTCCTTTCGCCAAATGGATCCAAAATGTCTCCCCCGATCCAAGTCTCAAGATTCCGCAGTTCGTCCTCTATTCAGGACTAACTCAACCTCTCGAGCATGTGTGCCGCTACAAATCGGCCATGGGAATAGTCACAAATGACGAAGTCATTTTGTGCAAAGCATTCCCGAGCACTCTATCTGATAAAGCCCTAACCTGGTTTACATCTCTAAGAGCAGGCACCATTGATTCCTGGCAAACCCTAGAAAAGGTGTTCCTAGACAAATTCAGCACGGCCGGAACCATACCAAAAACAAGAGGAGACCTGACAAAAATCAAACAACAAGAGGACGAGACTCTGCTATCCTTCTTGGAACGATTCAAGAAGACTTATGATGACATCGAAGGGATCAGCCAAGATACAGTCATCACCTGCTTCGAAGGAGGATTCCGGTCCAGGATGCTATACACCGAGCTTCAACTAAGAAAGCCAAAAAACATCGGTGAAATGTTCAGCGTTTCCCGAAAAGTAGCACTAGCATAAAGTAGTGCACTTGAGTCCACCACAAAAAGGAAGGATAAGCAGCATGAGCACCTAAAAGATGTCTCCTCGAGTTTCCTAGAACGAAGAGACAAGGTCGAGGTAAGAAATTCAAAACTTTCACACCCTTGAACGTCCCAAAGGAAAATATGATAGCAGTGATAAAGGAAAAATACGGAGTAAGGGATCCTGCTCCGATGAGGCCACAATCATTCCCTGCAAAGGATAAGAAAAAATTCTGTGGATTCCACCGAGACTATGGACACACTACAGATGAATGCATCCAACTGAAAAGAGCAATTGAAAAGCTTATTCGAGAAGGGTGTTTGAAAGAGTATGTCGCCAATATGAAACAACAGAAGGATAAAGGGGAGAGGGTAATCAACATGATAAACCCCGAGCTGACCTCCGTTAAAAAGATCAAAAAGAGAATTTACAACCTCACCAAATCATACCTTGTTCCAAAGTATGAATTCGAGTAGTCGGAGGTCATTACCTTCACAAACGAGGAGTTAGAGAACAATGAGGAAGCCAAAGTCACCCATATTGTCCCTGAAATTTGTATGACCCGAGATGGAATCAATAAGTGCACAGTAAAAAGAGTTCTGGTTGACACTGCATCCACGAAGAATATTATGTACTTTTGATGTTTTGAGGAAATGGGCTTAAGAGATGAGCATCTCAAACCAAGCAAAATGATACTGGAGGGGTTCACCCCGTATAAAGTACCAGTAAAAGGAATGGTAAAGATGCAAGTCACCCTCGGCGAGGGAGACAAAGCAAGAACGGAAGAGATAAAATTCTACATTGTGGATCTGGAATCCCCCTATAATGTCATAGTAGGGACACCTTTCCACGCAGCCTTTGACTTAGTAATTTCCACATCTCACCAATAGGTAAAGTTCAACACTTCACGGGGTGTCGGGTTTGTAAAAAGTAGCCCCCGGAGTTTGTTGGGGCAGATCATAAAGATAAAAAGAAAAAGGGAATCCTCCACCGAAGTCGGGTATATTAACTCAGTGACAGTTGACAATGATTTGAGGATACAAAAGATACTAGAAAAGCAAATCTACGATCTAGTCATCGAAGTATCGCGGGGAAGCGAGTTTGACGAAGTAGTCATAAATCCCAATTATCCTCAGCAGTGTGTCAAGATCGGAAGGGAAATGCCGGACAGACTCCGGCAAGACATCATCAAGTTCCTGAAAGATCATCAATGTAGTTTTGCTTGGTGTACGGAGGATATGCCAGGTATCGACACCTCCGTGGTTGAACACGCGTTGAATATAAGCCCGACATGTCGCCCAATAAAACAGAAGTCCAGACAGTTCGGAGAAGAAAAAATACAAGGCATGAAGGCAGAAGTAGAGAAACTGCTAAAAGCGGGATTCATACGCGAGGTTCAGTACCCCACATGGCTGGCCAACGTAGTAATGGTCAAAAAGTCCACTGGAAAATGGAGGATGTGTGTTGATTACACTGACCTCAACAAGGCTTGTCCTAAAGACTGTTACCCGCTACCTCGAATTGATGCACTGGTAGATTCAACAGCAGGATACGAATTTCTAAGCTTCATGGACGCTTTTTCAAGATATCATCAAATAAAGATGAGGCCAAGTGATCAAGTACACACTTCGTTCCGAGCTGCAGGGGCCATATATTGCTATAATGCTATGCCATTTGGATTGAAGAATACAGGGGCCACATACCAACGAATGATGAATCACATCCTCTGAAGCCAAATCGGAAGGAACATAGAAGCTTACGTCGATGATATGGTTGTCAAAACTAAACATGGAGCATCACACCTAGATGATTTGGAGGAAACTTTCTCCAACCTGGCGAAGTTCAACCTCAAGCTGAATCCAATGAAGTGCACGTTTGGAGTAAATTCTAGAAAATTTCTGGGTTGTATGACATCCGAGCGAGGAATCGAAGCCAACCTGGAAAAATTGGAAGCCATAGCTTGGCTCACCGAGCCCTAATGTGTCAAAGACATGCAGAGGCTAAACGGGTGTATCGCGGCACTAGGACGCTTTATTTCAAAATCAGCGGAGAAGTGTCTTCCATTCTTTAAAGCCTTGAAAGACTCAAAGAATGACTTTGTTTGGACTCCGGAATGCAGCCACTCCTGGAAGAGTTTGAAGGGTCATCTGTTAAATCTTCCTCTGCTACGACCTCCGAACACGGGAGAAACACTTTTCATATACTTATCCTTCTCCGATTTGGTCATAGCATCGGTGTTGATAAAGGAGGAAGGAGCAAAGAAGTATCCCGTATACTTCGTCAGCAAGGCCCTACATGACGCTGAGTCCCGATATTCAAATATTGAAAAACTAGCGTACGCGTTAGTTATTTTGACACGGAAACTCAGACCATATTTTGAGTCTCATCCTATTGTTGTCTACGCTAATACCCCATTAAAGCATATTTTTCATAAATTCGATCGATCTGGAAGAATGCTTCAATGGTCTATCAAATTATGCAGGCAAGAAATCACCTTCAAGCCCTGAACGGCTATCAAAGCACAGGCCCTCGCAGATTTCCTCGCAGAACGATCCTTCACAGAAGTGAACATGGGGGTAACTGAGACAACAAAGGAACCATGGGAACTAAAAGTAGATGGTGCGGTCAACTCCAGCGGAGTCGGAGCAGGCGTTGTCTTAACTTCGCCCAACAAACAATACACTGAAATGCGGGCTATCGAGTTGAAACCCAACCTTTCAAATAACCAAGCAGAGTATGAAGCGTTGTTGATTGGATTGGAGTGGGCCCATGGAGCAAATATAACAGCCCTGAAGGCCTATAGCGACTCACAGTTGGTAGTGAATCAGGTACAAGGTACCTATGCGGTACATCAGAGGGTCTGCAACCATACGTGGATAAAGCCAGACAATGGAGAGAAAAATTATGCCCTTTCACGCTATCTTGATTAGCAGAAGAGGAAATCAGTAAGCAGACAAACTGGCAAAAATTGCCCCTGGAGAAACCCAAAACGAGGAGGGCATCCCAGTAGAAAGGACAACACCAAAAGCTGACCTAATTCAATGCCTACATTTCACTTCGGAGAGTTGGGATGAGGAGATAAGGAATTTTATTCAACAAGGGAGCCTCCCGAATGACATTATCCGGACTAAGCAAATACGATGACAGTCTGCCAGGTATACAATCCATGACGATATTTTGTACATACGCTCTTTCTCAAAGCCTTTACTTCGCTGCATTCCACCATCTCAAATAAACGAACTGCTCGCAGAGGACACCTCGGAGCCCGAGCACTGGCCGAAAGAGTAATCAACCAAGGGTATTATTGGCTGACGCTAAGAGAGGATGCCAAAATATATGTCAAGAAATGTGATACTTGCCAAATTTTTGGAAGTATACCACAACTGCCCTCCGTTGAACAAACCCCAGTGGTAGTAGCCTGGCCATTCGACATGTGGGGAATAGACTTAATGGGAAAATTCCCAAAAACAAGGAATGGCTATGAGTACTTAGTAGTGGCGGTGGATTATTTCTCAAAATGGGTAGAAGCAAAAGCTCTCACACATCCCACAGAGGAAAACGTCTCTAAGTTCTTCCGGGAAAACATCCTATGTCGCTTTGGAATACCTAGAGCAGTGGTTACTGATCATGGAGTTCAATTTTCAACCAAATTCGCCTCAGAGTGTCAAAGGTTGTACATCAAACACTGGAAATCATCAGTAGCACACCCTCAGGGGAATGGTCAAGCAGAGGCCGCTAACAAATTAGTATTAATGGCCCTAAAGAAAAACTTGGAAGGAAAGTGCAACAAATGGGCTGACGAGTTGAATCTAGCTCTATGGGCAATTCGGACTTCGACTAGGGGCCCCACGGGAGAAATGGCATACGCACTGGTGTACGGTTCCGAAGCAGTAGCACCAGCCGAAGTCGCACTACCTACAACAAGAGTGTCAATGTACAACGAAGATATCAACAAGGTAAGAAGAGGCATGGAACTAGATCTGCTAGAAGAACGGAGAATAGAAAGCCGCCTAAGATCCCAATCGTTCAAGCAAAAGGCCAAAAAGCCCATGATAAGAAAGTATTAAAGCAACCGATAAAGATTGGGACTGTGTACTCCGAAAGATAGAAGGCATGGTGAGGCATATAAAAGCAAACAAGTTAACTCTGAACTGGGAAGGACTGTACCTCGTTAAACAAGAAGTAAGACCCGGCACTTACAGGCTCATGAACAAAGATGACATTCTCTTACCAAACCCATGATATGCAAACCACTTGAAAAGGTACTATGAATGAATAGCACCTAGAAAGCATTTTCATAAGTACCAAGTCATCTTGGAAACAAGTTTGTTAAAACGACTTCAGAAAGCACCTGGTTGAGATCTCAAAATAAAGGAACCAAGCTAAGACTTGGGAAATAAATTTCCATGAGTGAAATCTTGTGGTTACGAAGTACCGAGATCAATCTCAGGAGTAAATAAATTTCCATGAGTGAAATCTTGTGGTTACGAAGTACCGAGATCAATCTCGGGAGTAAATAAATTTCCATGAGTGAAATCTTGTGGTTACGAAGTACCGAGATCAATCTCGGGAGTAAATAAATTTCCATGAGTGAAATCTTGTGGTTTCGAAGTACTAAGTTCAAGCTTGGGAGTAAATAAAATACCATTAGGTGAAATCTTATGGTTTATAAGTACCAAGTTCAATCTTGGAGAATAAAGAGCCATTAAGTGAAGCTTTGTGGTTATAACTACCGAGTCACGTTTGGAAAAAATTAAAATTCATTCATAAATATCCAAAACGAATATCTAAAGAAGATCACAAAAACGATTGAAGGTACATTCATCAAAAAAAAGTTCTAAATACAAAAAATACAAGGACTAAGGAGCAGAGCTATTGTCTAACATATCCCAAAAGGAAGGAGTAGTAGGCTGAGGCGGCTTCCAAAAAGGCTTTCCCCTTTTTTCATCTCGATCGCGGAGTGCCTCCAATTCTTCTGTAGTAAAAGGAACGAAGTCCGCGCTTTGCCTGTAGATTTCGTTGTCGAAGTTAGATTTAAAAGCCTGCAGAAGAGCTGACTTGTCCTCAAAATAAGGATGAAGCTGTCGAATAACATGGATGCATCCTTTATCCAAGAAGGAACCAGCCTCACGACCAATCTCTTCATGGTATGCAGGAGAACTCTTAAAGTTGTCAATTATATTTTTCTTAAACTCCTCCGACCTGCAATACTTCAACTCCTCCTGCACGGAGATCCAACTAGCCACAACCTCATCCCTAGCCGAGTTCAGATCATTATTGGCAACTTGCAACTCTGCAGTCTTCTACTCTACCTTGATCAACCGCTCCTTCAACTCAGCTACCTCGCCAGTCATTTGGATATTTTCAGAATTGGCCAACTCCACACGGGAAGCTTGATCAGCCACTTCTGACTCCAGAGCAGCTAAGCGGGGTTCATTGACCACCAGCCACTCTGCGTTGGCTGCCGCTCACTCAGTTTACTCCGAGGTACGAGAGTTAGAAATATAAAGAATCAAGGAAGAAACCTGTGGGAAAAAGAATCATAAGAGGTGTTTCATAAACACTTAGGGAAAAAGCAAAAAAATGAATGATGATGATACTTACCCGAGCTAACAGAGTACCAACTCGGTTGGTGGCCTCATCCACTCCCATCTCGCCCATCGAAGCTAAAGACTCGGAGTCAGCAACCTAATTCAGAATGGCACCACCAAGGTAGGAAGCAGCATAAAGATTATTGAAACGAAGATTATGCAGAGGAGGAGTTCTGTTTGTGATTTCCAAGGACAAAGCTCGCAAAGCCTCCTCCTCTGTTGGCAATTGGAACCCCGGCTGCAACCAAGATGGACCAGACCTTGTTGGGGCAGCTTCACCACCCGTGGAAGACGGAGTATGGAGCACCTCTCCAGGGGCCTCTAAAAGCAAAGTCTCCTCCGGAGCTTCGGCAGGTACGGATGGCGTGGAATCAGCAAAGGCAACTGTTGTAAGAGGACGGCGAGGTGAAGTCCTCTGCCTCTAACGAGGGTGAAGTTGTTCCTCTTCATCACCCCCGTCAGAGCGAACTGCAGAAGCAGAAGCAGACTCCACTTCCCTTTAAGAATTAGCCGAGGCAGATCGAGGAGTCCTAACTTGGGCCCCTCCTTCCCTTGGCCGCCTAGAATTCATCCTCTGTTGTGATGGTCGGCTAGCCGCAGAGGGATAAGACAGAATGGTATCCCAGGACGCACCCCAATCTATTAGTCTTGGAGGAAATTGGGGCAGAGAATCTAAATGAGATTGCCGAAATTCCTGACCTTCTACACGATTTCCCCAAGCCTTCCCGAACATGGTTGGACCTGCACAAAAAAAAACCCAAGTCAAACTTTACGGGAAAAAATCGATTTTTTTTACCCCGGCCATTACGGCAACCACGGGTAGTCAAGGTACATAATTCACACTGAAAAGAAAAAATACCTGATACGCGAAAATCGTATCACCTTTTTAGCATGTTTTTATGTATGAATTTGGGTGAAATTAAGGGTAAATTGATCTTAAATGTTTGTTATTTACTCAATTTCACAGTTTTTATGATTTTAGAAGTGTCAGGTGAAAAGTAGATGAAAACAGCAAATTTTGGCGCAAAAACGCAATTTTTGGAAATGTTGACTTGGTCAAAGGGTCAGGACAGGCGTCCCGACCCAGTCAAACCGCCAGGACGGGCGTCCCGACCTGGTCAACAGATCAGGACGGGCGTCCCAATCCAGGACGGGCATCCTGAACCCCCAGATCTAGTCCCACATCGAAGTTTTGATGAAAAATCACCCCGGGAAGCTGCTATAAATACCCCAGGCCTCCAGCAGTTGAATTCATTCCTCTCCACTCAATCTGAGTCATTAAGTGGTTTCCAGTGTACTCTTCTCTAGTACACAACTCACTCAGAGACTCGGATCTTAGTTTTCTTTCTTATTAGTGTTTTGTTTTAGTTTTTGAGAAATAGTCTCAGATCTTAGGCTTACATAGATAGGTTCGTTTCTGGTATTCATAGAATACCCGGGATTTCGTTAGGAGATCCTAAGAGGGCTCTAGGCGTTCGAAGAGTCAGTCCACAGGGCTGGGCTTAAGCTGGGTATTAAGTTAAAGCCCAGTTACTAGGCTGAGGAAGCGTCCTCCGAAGGTTCTGGTGAGCAGAGTCAGGGTGAGCAATACGACATATACAGCAGTACGCTCCGTCGGCGAGACTACGTAAAGGGTGATTTCTTTATGGCATCAGTCCCCATGTCCCTCTCTTATATGTTGTTATTGTGTTGTTCTAAATATCTATTATGAATACGAGATTACGACTTTTATGAATAGTTGTTTTATATGTTGACGTTGTTATGTTTTTCCGGAAATAGCCACCTGCTAAATATTCACTATGTCTGCATGTTTAATGTGCTCTTTTAAACTAAAGTTAGGGTTATAGACAATTCCTAACCACGGTCTAATCATAACCTGTTTAGTTTAACAGGCATCAATTAGTATTGGTGTCTGCCATGCTAGATAAAATAACATGTTGAACACCCTGCATGTTAAAATAACCTGCTGAACACCCTGAGTCCGATTATGCCGGCGGCTAGGGCAAGCGGTATGATCCCCGAAGTGACATAGGGCTTTCATGGATGCCTTCGTCCCGAACCGTGAGTAGGGCCATCATTAAGGTATGGTGGTTTATTTGAGACCTCGGATGTGGTACGCCTTTAGACACAGAACATAGTTGCAATCCAGGCTAAGATGCATCTAAAATACTCGAAGATAGGTCAATCAACATGTAGGAACAGTATAACATAAAATCAGGACATTATCTAGAACACACTTTTAGGATTAATTAGACTTAAACCTAGCGGAGAATGAATCACCCTCTCATCAAAGTATTTGATGAAGATTGCATAACTGGATCATAAGATAGGAGTTAGGATAAAAGGCTAGTTACTACTAAGTCGTTGCCACTTCCCTGGGAGTACGATATTTAACTTAATAAAATCGTAGATACTTTCCAACAGACTAGCTACACGATAGGTACTCTGCCTTAGGTTCTGGCTGATTAAGTGACACCATAGAGACTAAATGTGACAATTAATCAATCACAGTCCTTAATTACTCATAATCAACATAGGGTAAAAATAACACCTATTTAGCACGTCGGTCGAAACACCCATCAGATTTTTGGCGCCGTTGCCGGGGAAATATCATAATGAATTTAGGATTCCTGATCAAAATTCTAGAGGCTTATGATAGGTAACGATAGTAACCTAGACTTTAGACCCAACACTTATGTTATACCAGTTAGACAATCAATTTCTAAAATATAGGGTTATCATAACTAATTAATTTTAGATGTTATCTGGAATTAAGACACTTAGGATAATCAAATTTTAGAAAATTATTCTAGAACCATATTGAGGGAATTTAATTGCTTTCGAAATATTAAAAGAAAAAAAATTTTAAATTAAAAATCCGAAAAAAATTGTACTTTTTCTTGTTTAATGGTAAGTTTCTCTTTTCCCTATCTTTGTGTTTTCTCCTTTGAATAGTGTTTTGTTTTGTTTTCTCTTTCTTCCAATTTTTAAGTTTTCACTTTCCCTGTAACCCACTAACCAGTTTGCTCAGGCTAAAACGTGTTCTTCTCTGTAGTTGCATGACTCGATCTTCAGAAGCTAACCTTGAAACACCAGTTGAAAATCCTGAACAAATCATTCGCACAGCTAATAGGCGAAGAACAGAAATGGCTGATGAAAGACCTACCCTTGAATCCTACATCCAGCCACAGACTATCCCAGTCTCATCTGCCATCCGAATCCCTGGGAACCCTCGCTATGATCTTAAACCGAATGTGATCCAGCTGATTATAAATCGAGTTCAGTTTGGAGGAACTGCAGCCGAGAATCCGCTGGAACACCTATCTGATTTCTCTTCTCTCTGCGAAGGCCTCAAGGGAGATCATACTGCAGAATAACTAAACTCAACCTTTTTCCCTACTCACTTAGGGACAGAGCTAAGAGATGGTTGGCCCAGCTACCTACTAACTCCATCACCTCTTGGGACGAGTTAAGCAAAGCCTTCCTAGAAGAGTACTACTCTGCAGCAAGAGTCCTAGAATATCGAAGGGCTCTGTCTAGTTTCACTCAAGCTGCTGATGAGACAGTGATCGAAGCTTGGGACAGATTCAAGAGCTACTCAGGCTCTGCCCCCAACATGGACTTACCGAGGCATTGCTGATTCAGCAATTTTACGGGGGTATGTCAGACATGGGTAAGCAAATTCTTGATGGACTCAATCCCCAGAGCGGTTTCAATGGAATGAGTGATGTAGATGCTAGAAACGCTCTGGAGAGACTCTACAGGAACAGCAAGAATTGGCGCACAAGTGGCCGAGCTAAGAAGCAACCAGTAAATGCGTTGCCTCCACTGATGATCAATTTGAGGCACTGAAGGCCAGCATTACTAATCAGCTGAATGCTTTCCAACAAGGGAAAAGCATTCAGTCAGTATACCAAGTCTGCGAATTTTGCCAAGGACCACATTTCAGTGGGGATTGTTATGGTAATGGGATATTAACTATCCCAGAGATGGAACAAGTGGACGCAGTGAATTCTGCTCCTATAGGAAATACCTACAATCCCACTTGGAAGAACCATCCGGGATTTAGCTGGAGAAACAATCCCGGGACTACTAACTTCCAGAAAAGAGTACCTCAGCAACTGCCATATCCGCAGAACCAGCAAGTCGCTCTGCCTGCACCAAGGAACTACATCGTTCCAGCTGATCCCATGCAAGAATTCAGAGACATGCTGAAGAGCATTTCCGACTCCAACAAGGAAATGATAGAGTCCAACAGAAAGATCAGGAAGCTCACGCAGAAAGAATCCAGCAGAACGAGAATAGACAGAAGCAGACCGAGCAAACAATCAGAAACACACAAGCTGCTATACAAACTTTAGAGAGGCAAATGGGTCAGCTATCCACCCATTTCTCTCACAGGTCCCAGGGAACGCTACCAAGCAACACTGAGACCAACCCTCAAACTGAATGCAAGACCATCACTCTAAGATCTGGTAAAATTCTATCTCCATCTCCACCCAAACCATCTGACCCTCCTATTCTTGTGCAGGAACCAGAAGAAGGCTCCAAGGACCCAACGCCGACGGATGTCGGATCGAAGTAGCAAGGAAAGGGAAGACGGAGTTTATTCCTGAGTACCGGCCAAAAGTACCTTACCCTGCCAGACTTATGCACAATAAAGATAAGGAGCAATTTGAAAAGTTTCTTAGGAATTTTAGTCAGATTCATGTTAATTTACCTTTACTTGATGTTATTTCTGAAATGCCAAAGTATGCTAAGTTTTTAAAAGAAGTTGTTAGTAATAAAAGAAAATTTGACATGGACAAGGTGGTTCTTAATGAAGAATGTTCGGCGGTTCTGTTGAATAAACTACCGTCTAAACAGAAAGATCCTGGTTGTTTTACCTTGCCATGTACAATTGGAAATATTACTAACATGCATGCATTAGCAGACTTAGGAGCTAGTATTAATCTTATGCCATCTAGTTTATTTGATAAATTAGGATTGCATGATTTGAAAACGACTAGGATGTGCATACAACTTGCAGATAGGACAGTCAAAATCCCCAAGGGAATAATTGAAGACCTCTTAGTAAAGGTCGGAAAATTTGTGTTTCCTGTGGATTTGTTGTCATGGACATGAATGGGGAAGGAGGAGTGCCCCTGATCCTAGGTCGACCATTTCTAGCTACCTCAAAAGCATTAATAGACGTCAGTAATGGTCAAATCAAGTTAAGGGTAGGAAATGATGACATCACTTTTGATCTAAATGAGACCCTTAGGTATCCCATGCATTTAGATGATACTTGTTTTTGTGTGGATGCCATGGAACACTTGATTGCAATTAACGTGACAGACCTATGCTCAAACTATCAAGTTCTAAGTGAGGACTCCCTAGAATTAGAGGAGCCTGAACTTAGCTCTTCTGAAAATGAAATTACTTCTGATAGTTTCACTGAGATAGGTGATGATGAGATGAAGAAAGAACGAACCTCGTTTGAAGATCCACCAGACTTGGAACTGAAGGAACTACCCACTCATCTGTGCTACGAATTCCTAGATGACAACAAGAAACTTCCCATTATTCTTGCAGCTGATCTGACTGCAGAACAAAGGAAGCTGACTGTGGACATGTGCAGAAAGCATAGAAGAGCCTTTGCCTACAAAATTGCAGATATCCCAGGTATTAATCCAAGCTTTTGTTCGCATAAGATTCTTCTAGAAAATGAGTATAAGCCATGTGTGCAACCTCAAAGGAGGTTGAATCCTAATGTGTGTGATGTTGTTAAGAAAGAAGTCATTAAACTGTTAGATGCAGGACTTATCTACCCTATCTCAGATAGTGAGTGGGTAAGCCCGGTGCAGGTAGTACCTAAGAAAGGCGGTATAACAGTTGTTAGGAATGAGCATAATGAACTAATCCCTACAAGAACTGTAACTGGTCATCGTGTATGCATAGACTATAGAAAATTAAATACGGCCACACGAAAAGATCACTTTCCCCTTCCTTTTATTGACCAAATGTTAGAAAGATTATCTGGACACATGTTTTATTGCTTTCTTGATGGGTTTTCTGGTTATTTTCAAATTCCTATTTCCCCTGAGGACCAGCATAAAACTACATTCACATGCCCTTTTGGAACATTTGCATATAGAAGGATGCCTTTTGGTTTGTGTAATGCACCTGCTACATTTCAACGTTGTATGACTGCTATCTTTGAGGACATGTTAGGAAAATCTATGGAAGTATTTATGGATGACTTTTCTGTTTTTGGTAATTCATTTGAGGTTTGTCTAAAGAACTTGGAGTTAATGTTGAAACGTTGTATAAAATCTAACCTGGTTTTAAATTGGGAAAAATGCCACTTCATGGTAAAAGAGGGAATTGTTTTAGGACATAAGATATCACACCTAGGTATGGAAGTAGATAAGGCAAAAATTGAAGTTATTTCAAAACTACCTCCTCCCAAAAATGTGAGAGCCGTTAGGAGTTTTTTGGGACACGCTGGCTTTTATCGTAGGTTTATAAAAGATTTTTCATTAATAGCCAGGCCGTTGACCAATTTACTCGGAAAAGATGTTCCATTTGTCTTTGATGAGAAATGTCTAAAAGCTTTTAATAGACTTAAGGAACTCTTAACTACTGCACCTATCATGACGTCACCAGACTGGAGTCTACCTTTTGAGCTTATGTGTGATGCTAGTGACTATGCAGTAGGAGTAGTTTTAGGACAAAGACATGATAAGAAATTCCATGTAATATATTATGCTAGTAAAACCTTAACTGATGCTCAGGAAAATTACACTACGACAGAAAAGGAATTATTAGCAGTAGTATATGCATTTGATAAGTTTCGATCTTATCTAGTCCTGTCTAAAACTATTGTTTATACTGATCATTCGGCACTAAAATACTTGTTCAATAAAACCGACGCAAAACCAAGATTGATTAGATGGGTTTTATTGCTTCAAGAATTTGACATAGAAATTCGGGATAAGAAAGGGGCAGAAAACTTAGCCGCAGACCATTTGTCTAGGTTAGAAAATCCGACCCTAGAAGCCATTGATGAGACAATCATATCTGATAAATTTCCGGATGAGAATCTATGTGCATTATTTGCTATTTTCTCACCCCCTTGGTTTGCAGATATAGCAAATTACTTGGCAGCCCGGACTCTCCCTAGTGATATCACTGCTCAACAAAGAAGAAAATTCTTTGCTGACCTGAAATATTACTATTGGGAAGATCCTTTTCTATTTCGAATATGTGCAGATCAGATGATCAGAAGTGTGTATCTCAAGAAGAAGGTTTCCAAATTCTGGAACATTGTCACTGCGGACCAACAGGCGGTCACTTAGCTGCAGCTAATACCGCCCGAAAAGTATTAGAAGCAGGCTTTTACTGGCCTACCATATTCAAAGACGCCGCAGCATTTACAGGATCGTGCGATGCCTGTCAGAAAGCGGGAACCATATCTTCTCGAGAAGTCTACCCCAACAGGCAATTCAAAGTGTAGAAATATTTGACATGTGGGGTATAGATTTCATGGGTCCGTTTCCTTCCTCTTTTGGTATGAAGTACATCTTAGTAGCCTAGTAGAATATTTTTCAAAATGGCCTGAGGCACAGGCCCTACCTACTAATGATGCTAGAGCCGTATGTAAATTCCTTAAGCAGATTTTCGCCAGGTTTGGATGTCCAAAAGCCCTAATCAGTGATCGAGGTACGCACTTCTGCAACTCTCAATTGCAGAAGGTACTCCAGCAATACGGAATTCAGCATCGCATTTCCACAGCCTACCATCCTCAAACCAACGGGCAGGCTGAGGTAACCAATAGGGGAATAAAGAGAATCCTAGAAAAGACCGTGGGTGTTAACCGTAAGGATTGGGCCAATAAACTGGAGGATGCATTATGGGCCTTCCGTACAGCATACAAGACCACTACGGGGTTCTCACCCTATCGACTAGTCTACGGAAAAGCATGCCACCTTCCGGTTGAACTTGAACATAGAGCTTACTGGGCAGTGCAAAAATGCAATCTCGACGATAATTTAACTAAGGAACACCGGATTCTACAACTCAACGAATTGGATGAGTGGAGGCTCAAAGCCTATGAGAACTCACATCAGTTCAAAATGACAAGTAAACTCCGGCATGACAGACGACTCAGAGCCCAGAAAAATTTTGAACCGGGAGACAAGGTATTGTTGTACAACTCACGTTTCAAATTCTTCCCAGGAAAGCTGCGTAGCTGTTGGTCAGGACCGTTCACGATCACGGAAGTATCACCTTTCGGAGCATGTGACATCATGGATTCTGACGGCATTATTCAAAAAGTAAACGGACAACGCCTGAAGATTTACAAAGAGCCGTTTGACTCGTCCGAGCAGATTGTGGACTTCACAGACTAAGGGAGTATCTCTTTCATTTTATTTCTTGTTTTGTTATTTCTAGATTCCATCTTACCCGTAGTTAGTTGAATAAGTGTGGGGTAAGAATCTTTGTGTTTTATTTCTTGTTTTCAAATAAGTGTGGGGTAATTAGATATGCATGAACACTGAGGACAGTGCCAGATTAAGTGTGGGGTAGCAGTGCACGGTGCACTGTAGCAGTTTGCAAAATTTTTGCATGCTTTTGCTTGTTTTCCCCGTATTTTCACACCCTTCCAAAAATTTTCAAAATTTTTCCGTCTTTCAGACTTCTAAATGCAGTATGCTTGGTTAAACAATTGCTTATGTCTATGATATGTAGGTAGTATGTTATGGTTAGTAGGAGATAATTGATGACTACTGCTGAACTAATTGATTAGGAATAGGGAATTCCTGATAACTGAGCACAACTTGTCTGGATTAGAGACCTAGCCAATTGCCTGTTCGAGACTTAACTAGATAAAATTAGACCAGTTGTGGATATATTGGCAGTTAGAATGACTAGATGAGACTCTGAGCTAAAAGTGAAAAGAAACAAAAGGAAGTTAATCAAATAAGGGTAGTTTGCCAGCGGCCTTCGCTACTCGAGCACCACTCCTTCGGGGAATTTAAAGCCTGATGCCCTAAGGTCGTGTAGATCTGGGAGTCATCGGAGTGGGACTCGCTACATGGGTAGTTGAAGTTGACGTGTTCTAAGCAGACTCAAAATACCCTGAATCTATAAAGAAAATAACTAAATGCTAAAACATTAAAAATCTGATCACCAAAGCTCAGAACTCAAAAAGTTGTCTGCTGTTAATATGTCTAGCGATGGGTCGAAGTGTTATCTGGTAGTAGTTAAGACAAGAGTACATTGTGTTGACTATCTGGTCTAGACTAGTACACACACTACACATCAGGAAGACCCTGTGACTAAGAAAAAAAGTTCAACCTAGTTGTTGATTTGTTTTCTGCCTGATCATAACAAGCTACTAAAAACATTTGAGACCTTGTCATAGCAACCTAACTAGTCAGACCTGTGTTAAGACTTGTCTGAAGAATTTTTGGAATAAAAACGTGACTAGGAATTTAAGTGACTGCACTACGATTTAGAATCACTAACTTCAGGTAGACTTTGCTTGAGGACAAGCAAAAAGCTAAGTGTGGGGTTATCTGATACGCGAAAATCGTATCACCTTGTTAGCATGCTTTTATGTATGAATTTGGGTGAAATTAAGGGTAAATTGATCTTAAATGTTTGTTATTTACTCAATTTCACAGTTTTTATGATTTTGGAAGTGTCAGGTGAAAAGTAAACAAAAACAACAAATTTTGGGGCAAAAACACAATTTTTGGAAATGTTGACTTGGTCAAAGGGTCAGGACGGGCGTCCCAAACCCGGGACGGGTGTCCCGACCCAGTCAAACCGCCAGGACGGGCGTCCAGGACTCGGGACGGGCGTCCCGACCTGGTCAACAGATCAGGACGGGCGTCCCGAACCCCCAGATCCAGTCCCACATCGAATTTTGGATGAAAAATCACCCCGGGAAGCTGTTATAAATACCCCAGGCCTCCAGCAGTTGAATTCATTCCTCTCCACTCGATTTGAGTCATTAAGAGGTTTCCAGTGTACTCTTCTCTAGTACACAACTCACTCAGAGACTCGGATCTCAGTTTTCTTTCTTATTAGTGTTTTGTTTTAGTTTCTGAGAAATAGTCTCAGATCTTAGGCTTACATAGATAGGTTCGTTTCAGGTATTCATAGAATACCCGGGATTTCGTTAGGAGATCCTAAGAGGGCTCTAGGCGTTCGAAGAGTCAGTCCACAGGGCTGGGCTTAAGCTGGGTATTAAGGTAAAACCCAGTTACTAGGCTGAGGAAGCGTCCTCCGATGGTTCTGGTGAGCAGAGTCAGGGCGAGCAATACGACATATACAGCAGTACGCTCCGTTGGCGAGACTACGTAAAGGGTGATTTCTTTATGGCATCAGTCCCCATGTCCCTCTCTTATATGTTGTTATTGTGTTGTTCTAAATATCTATTATGAATACGAGATTACGATTTTTATGAATAGTTGTTTTATATGTTGACGTTGTTATGTTTTTCGGAAATAGCCACCTGCTAAATATTCACTATGTCTGCATGTTTAATGTGCTCTTTTAAACTAAAGTTAGGGTTATAGACAATTCCTAACCACGGTCTAATCATAACTTGTTTAGTTTAACAAGCATCAATTAGTATTGGTGTCTGCCATGCTAGATAAAATAACCTGCTGAACACCCTGCATGTTAAAGTAGTCTAGGTAGGGGCCGAGCTGAGTCCGTTTATGCCGGCGGCTAGGGCAAGCGGTATGATCCCCGAAGTGACATAGGGCTTTCATGGATGCCTTCGTCCCGAACCGTGAGTAGGGCCATCATTAAGGTAGGGCGGTTTATTTGAGACCTCGGATGTGGTACGCCTTTAGACACAGAACATAGTTGCAATCCAAGCTAAGATGCATCTAAAATACTCGAAGATAGGTCAATCAACATGTATGAACAATATAACATAAAATCAGGACATTATCTAGAACACACTTTTAGGATTAATTAGACTTAAACCTAGTGGAGAATGAATCACCCTCTCATCAAAGTATTTGATGAAGATTGCATAACTGGATCATAAGATAGGAGTTAGGATAAAAGGCTAGTTACTACTAAGTCGTTGCCACTTCCCTGGGAGTACGATATTTAACTTAATAAAATCGTAGATACTATCCAACAGACTAGCTACACGATAGGTACTCTGCCTTAGGTTCTGGCTGATTAAGTGACACCATAGAGACTAAATGTGACAATTAGTCAATCACAGTCCTTAATTACTCATAATCAACATAGGGTAAAAATAACACCTATTTAGCACGTCGGTCGGAAAACCCATCAATACCCCCAGGGTGTATGGTCCAGTAGCGGTTAGGCCTCTCTTCCTCAAACCCCAGCTGCTTCTTCCGATCAGCCAAACCATCCCCTATACCGCACCATTCCAAGCTAGACTCACTTAGCAGGTCGGCAGAAGAATATTCCCGGGACTGATGTTCGCGACTATCTCCTAAATCTCGGGTAATAGTTTCTAGGAAAGACTTCTCAGAATGGTTAAGGGAGGAAGAATGTTGGATTTGGGACCATTGGTAATCCTTGCTGACACATGGACGAAATGGGAAGCCTATTCGGGACTCCACCATTACCCACTTCCCATTAAAATGTATTTTATTCGTTGGAGAGTCGAAAAGAAGAACTTTGTTCCGACGCGGACGAAGAGAAAGAGAGTTATCCGACATCCGAAGTGAGGAGAAAAACATTCTAAGGATATTGGGAGTAAGCTCAAAACCTAGTCTACGACAAAGAATAATCAAGCAAAAAATAGTGCGAACTGTGTTCGGGTGAATCTTCCTGGGTTGAACCCGAGCAAAGATAAAACAATTGGCGAACGCATGATCCATAGGAAGCCTAAGACCTACTTCAAAATGAGCCAAAGGAAGAGGGATATGATGAATTGACATCCAACCTACTTAGGGAACTACAAAAACCCTATACACTTGAGGATCTATGTTATACTTACGAACGAAAGAATCCACCTGCTCGCGAGTAACCCTACTTCGCCAAAATGAAAAATCTGAAGCAAGGGGCCCGGGCATAGATGGCGGGAGAGGAACACCCAAAGAAGCCAAGGGTTGACCATCCCTAACTGCCACTGTAACTTCGGCTTCCGGGTGCTCAAGCTGAGGATCCCCAAAACATTCAGCCATGAGACCTTCCACTTCCCTAACATACTCTTCCTGGGTAGCCATTTTCCTATCTACGAATGGAAGTTCGACATTTAGAACCCCATTCAAAAAAGCCACCCAGAAAAGAAATCTAAAACAAACTCCTAATGTCTAAACACCCTCATACCAAGGTTACAAAAAGCAATCACATTTTTTCCCCTCATAAGTAAACAGAAACAGAAGAAGAAAGTTCGAACCCCCACATGAACGACGGAAAAACAAAAACGACGGAAAAACAAAAACCAACCAACCAAAAGAAGACAAAGCATACCTTTTTTGAAAATCGTTGGGGTAAACGTCCGCAATATTGAAGCAAGATCGAACTTTCGATAGAATGGAAAAACAGAGGAATCTTCAGAAGGTTGCACAGTCAATAATGGCGGAAAAAAGTTTGGAGAGGAAAATGAGAAAGATACCAAAAGTGAAATACAAAGATATAAAACGGTGATAAATAAAGCCACACTGACCGGTGTCATGATTATTTCCCAAGATCAACGCATTGGGGACGGCGAAAAGAGCTCCCTGCCCGCTGACATTCTGCCATTTATGACATACAGAAGTTGAAGAGATAGCGGTCACAGTCTTAAACCCTAAAAACCTTTCGAAGTACTACTACCAAGGAACAACACCAATCTTCCAACGAAGGTACCAATACCCATGTGCTACTTCGTTGAGGGGCCACTGAACAGCCAATAAAATACCTCAGGGGCAAAATAGTACTTGAACAAAAAAAGTAACTGCCCCTTACTCAACCGGACGTCATAAATCCAAATTTATGAACTTCATAAAGAGCAGACGTTACCACTTATTCTCTCTTTAACACCCTATTCAAAGCCCATTTTTAACAACAGTCAAAACGGCCCAAAACGGGAAACTCATTAATAAGCGAAATACCCTCAAGCAGACTCCTATAAAAGGAGAATCAAAGCAAAAGGTAAGACAAGTTCCATATATCCAAAATACTGATATAATACTCTACTAATTTGAGCATCAGAGAGTTCACAGGGAATAAATCTCCCCATTGAACCTTTTCGGTTTTGCAGGTATTCGGTACTTCAGAGTACCTGAAGTGTCGCTCTCAGCTTGACTGATCCTTCGCATCCCGAAGTCCGTTCCATTCCAATATCTCCTAGATCCTAGTCATCTTAAATTTCTTTTTTATCCCTATAATTATTTTGACCGATTTTTGCCGAATCAATATATATATATATATATATATAAAAGATTACAATATACCAAAAGCTTTTTATTTTTACTTTAGTTCTTTTTTATTAAATATATTTTTTTGAATTTTATTTTTCTTTAGTTCTTTACAATATATTTAATGTTGTTGTTTATTTAATTTATACCTTTTTTTTCTATGTTATTAGTTATTTATCCTTGTAGCTTCTAAATATTGTCTTTTAACAGAAAAAAAAGGAAAAAAGAAAAAAAGAAAATTTAAAACTTTTCGACTTTTTATTAATTAATTTGTACCTAAATTTATTCTTTCAAAAAAAAATTGTTCGTGTGGTTGTTTTTTTTTAAAAAATAATTTATTAAGGACTTACATATTTTTTTAATCTATGTTGGTCGAAGAATTTGAGGTGGACACCACGAGAGGCTGAATGGGATCCAGATAAATGCTACCTCAAGTTTGGCCAACTGACACATAAGATCACGCAGAGTGTACGATCTCTGATAGACTAAGTACCTGTGATCCCTAACATTAAATGCACTTGATCAGACATACATTGTTTGGTGTCATCGACTCAGACTACCCAAACTGTTGGAGCAGTACAATTTTAGGTGTCAACTCCCTGTTGGACTCTCACCTAACACAAAATGATAATTCACACCATGCACAATGAAGAATGAAAGCCAAATACCCAAATTTACTCTAAATGTTTATTGTCTTTCTCTAAGAGAGAATCATCGGGAATCTCAAGTTCCCTTGTTTCCTAAAACTCCTTATTATCTTTTATTGTTGACTTAAGCATCAGAAAGTAAATGTTGGGAACACACTCTTGGCACTTGACCTCTTTTTGCAGGACATAGAAGTGAAAACCCAACTCGACTCACATGGCAAACCGAAGCCGCTTCTTCCCTTGATCAGTTTGGTTCCGTTGCCAATAAAGAGTGATCCATGGCCACATAACTTCTGAAAAAAATCCTTGTGGAGATGCCTTTTCCCAGTCAGTTTTACACTTTTGCCTAGAGTCAAAAGGACACCACGATCCAGATTCCAAAAAAATAAATTAACTACCTTGTCACTTCCGCCAGAAGATCGGTGGAGAGGTCTGATATGGCTTAGAGTCCGCAGTTGCAGAACAAACCTCTCAACCATGATGACAATACATGTTGGAGCACTTGCAGAACCTCCCTGGTGATGATCTACATTACACATTAAATCGTTGGAGAGAGAAAGAACCGATGACTAGACAAGAAGAGGGAGAATACAACATATTGAAAGAACTAGTGGCCCTCCGAAAGTACAAGCAGGTGTGGCAGATCAAGTTGAAGTCGAATGCATCCTAGCTCATTTAGGTGAGGACCCTGTTCACGTTCCTATTGTAGAGATGCTAAAAAATAAGCTATCTGTTAGACTTGCACTCAATGCGTGGACCAGATTAGCAGGCATCCCCCAACAATAGTAACAAACAGTCAAACGTCCTTCGGAGCCTCAACACTCTGCCACACTGCTAAGCCATCCTCACGTGCACCAAATTGAAAGTGATGTAGGTAAATCTTACCACTATATGCGTAGTAAATCTTGGAACATCACGGTGACTTTGTGCCACAGTTTGCTAATGAAGTGAACTACTTAGACAACCCCTCAAGCAGACTCCTATAAAAGGAGAATCAAAGCAAAAGGTAAGACAAGTTCCATATATCCAAAATACTGATATAATACTCTACTAATTTAAGCATCGGAGAGTTCACGGGGAATAAATCTCCCCATTGAACCTTTTCGGTTTTGCAGGTATTCGGTACTTCGAAGTACCCGAAGTGTCGCTCTCAGCTTGACTTATCCTTCACATCCCGAAAGTCCGTTCCATTCCAATATCTCCTAGATCCTAGTCATCTTAAATTTCTTTTTTCTCCCTATAATTATTTTGACCGATTTTTGCCGAATCAATATATATATATATATATATATATATATATAAAAGATTACAATATACCAAAAGCTTTTTATTTTTTCTTTAGTTCTTTTTTATTATATATATTTTTTTGAATTTTATTTTTCTTTAGTTCTTTACAATATATTTAATGTTGTTGTTTATTTAATTTATACCTTTTTTTTTGTATGTTATTAGTTATTTATCCTTGGAGCTTCTAAATATTGTCTTTTAACAGAAAAAAAAGAAAAAAAGAAAAAAAGAAAGTTTAATACTTTTCGACTTTTTATTAATTAATTTGTACCTAAATTTATTCTTTCAAAAAAAAATGTTCGTTTGGTTGTTTTTTTTTAAATAATTTATTAAGGACTTACATATTTTTTTAATCTATGTTGGTCGAAGAATTTGAGGTGGACACCACGAGAGGCTGAATGGGATCCAGATAAATGCTACCTCAAGTTTTGCCAACTGACACATAAGATCACGCAGAGAGTACGATCTCTGATAGACTAAGTACCTGTGATCCCTAACATTAAATGCACTTGAGACATACATTGTTTGGTGTCATCGACTCAGACTACCCAAACTGTCGGAGCAGTACAATTTTAGGTGTCAACTCCCTGTTGGACTCTCACCTAACACAAAATGATAATTCACACCATGCACAATGAAGAATGAAAGCCAAATACCCAAATTTACTCTAAATGTTTTTTGTCTTTATCTAAGAGAGAATCACCGGGAATCTCAAGTTCCCATGTTTCCTAAAAGTCCTTATTATCTTTTATCGTTGACTTAAGCATCAGAAAGTAAATGTTGGGAACACACTCTTGGCACTTTACCTCTTTTTGTAGGACATAGAAGTGAAAACTCGACTCACATGGCAGACCAAAGCCGCTTCTTCCCTTGATCAGTTTTGTCCCGTTGCCAATAAAAAGTGATCCATGGCCACATAACTTCTAAAAAAATCCTTGTGGAGATGCCTTTTCCCAGTCAGTTTTACACTTTTGCCTAGAGTCAAAAGGACACCACGATCCAGATTCCAAAAAAATAAATTAACTACCTTGTCACTTCCGCCAAATGATCAGTGGAGAGGTCTGATATGGCTTAGAGTCCGCAGTTGCTGAACAAACCTCTCAACCATGATGACAATACATGTTGGAGCACTTGCAGAACCTCCCTGATGATGATCTACATTACACATTAAATCGTTGGAGAGAGAAAGAACCGATGACTAGACGAGAAGAGGGAGAATACAACATATTGAAAGAACTAGTAGCCCTCCGAAAGTACAAGCAGGTGTGGCAGATCAAGTTGAAGTCGAATGCATCATAGCTCATTTAGGTGAGGACCCTGCTCACGTTCCTATGGTAGAGATGCTAAAAAATAAGCTATCTGTTAGACTTGCACTCAATGCGTGGACCAGATTAGCAGGCATCCCCCAACAATAGTAACAAACAGTCAAACGTCCTTCAGAGCCTCAACACTCTGCCACGCTGCTAAGCCATCCTCACGTGCACCAAATTGAAAGTGATGTAGGTAAATCTTACCACTATATGCGTAGTAAATCTTGGAACATCACGGTGACTTTGTGCCACAACGCTAAGCTAGCAAAGACAAAGGGTTTGCTAATGAAGCGAACTATGTAGACAACCCCTCAAGCCCATACCACCATGATCGTCCCCCCCCCCCCCCCCCCCCGCGCCACAACTCTCATTGCATGTCCCACAAGGACACTCAATGTGACCCTCACTAAATGATTCGCGAGATCCCTCTGAATCCATCGAGTTTATACTTATAGTGGAAAAGATCATCTACAGGAGCACATATGCAAGTACAAGTCGACCATATATTTGGTGAAATACAACGAGACTATGCTTTGCAGAGCATTTTTTGAGTACCGTGGCCAATACAACTTTGACTTGGTCCCCATCACTCAAGGCCAACACCATCAACTCGTAAGTCGCACTAGAGAAAACCTTTTCAGACAAGTTTTGCACTGTTGGTGTCCTCCAAAAGACACGAGGTGACCTTTCTAATATTAAACAAAAAGAAGGTGAAACTTTGCTTGCCTACATCGATAGATTAAAATGGTCTTGGATGAAAGCGAGGATTTAAATGATGACACTATCCTCACCTATTTTGAAAAAGGATTCAAGTTTGGAATCTTGGCTATTCAATTGAGGGTGAAGAAACCTTCTAGCCTTGTAGAGATGGTCCATCATTTCATGAAATTAATGCTTTCAAATACATCACACTATTTTTTAAAAGTGATTACCCTTTTTGAAAAGTGAATCTCTGGGCATTATCAATGTGCTTCGCCGGAGTTTGGACCGTGGTGTCCTTTTATCTCTAGGCAGAAGGATAAGACTAGCTTTGGGAAGGAAATTCCACATGAATTTCTTTTAGAATTTATGTGGCGGTAGATCACCTTTTCCGATAACAAAACCAAATTGATTGGGATAAAAGTGTCTCCGACCTACCACATAAGTTCAATTGGGTCTTCCTTGCCAAGTGTTTTGCAAAACAAGGCCAAGAGCAGGGATGTGTTCTCAGCATTGGCTCTTTGATGCATAAGTCAGTGACAAAAGTTTGTATAGTGTCTTAGAGAATTAGAGACTATGAGATTCCTTACGATTCTCTTTGACAGAAAGGCAGAGTAACAGAGTGAATTTAGGTATCTGACTTTCGTTTGTGTGTGCATGGTGTGAATTAATGTTTTATAGTAAGAGAGACACTAACGGAGAGTTGACACATGGAATTGTACTCCGCCTACAGCTTGAGCAGTCTGAATCGATAACGCTAAACAGTATATGTTGGGACAGATGCATTTAATGCTGAGGACCACAAATATTTTTCTATCAGAGGTCATGCTCTCTGTGTGAACTTAAGTATTCGCCGGCCAGACCGGAGATAACACCTATCTAGATCCCTTTTGACCTCCGGTAGTGTCCAATTCAAATTTCACAAGCGGACATAAATTATTTGACTTTTCAATCTTCCTCAAATATTCATTATAGAAAATAGATAAAGGCTGAATATAGGGAATTGGTTTAATCTTAATGGACCATGATCATCATTTCACATATCACAACCCCACTACTGAAAAATCTTCAGTCTCAAGAAGAATGAATTAAAATCAGTACTCCCAAGTTGATCTGACTACCCACTGCATGCACGCCTAGTTATCTCTATCTTCTTAGCTGAGTCTATACGTATACATTACCTATATGGAGGACAATTCCCGTTGTTATAGGTTCCTGCCTTCAACTTATTCAATTTCTTGCCCATTTGCTCGTATAATGCAAGCATGGTTTCTAGAAGCCAAATTGCGATGTGTTAGTTTCACGGTCCATTTTCCTATCTTTCTTTTTTTTTCCGGTTTTGGTTATTAATGTAATAATATTCTTATTAATTTTTTAACGCCTTTTCACTCATTAAAAATTTTAAATTTATTATTTATTAATGACAGATACATTCACATGACATTATGATTCAAGTATTTAGAAATAACATTTAAAAAGTAAGAAGATCAACATTTAGAAATAAGTAGTTATTAACAAAATTGGATTCAAGGGCATTTTAGTAATATTGTATGGCAAAAAGAAAAAATAAAAGGATAAAAAAAAGAGATATAAAAAAGGCCTTTTCTCTTGTTGTCCTTTCCGAAATGGGAAGTGAAGTATGCCAATGTAGACTAGAAAAAGTGAACCACATCGATCTAAATTCTGGTGAAGGCTGTTCAGTGAAATTAAGGACCAGCGAAAGTTGAATGGTCTTTCTCACTCTTAAGTGCCCAAAGCAATCCCGTTGTGGTCTTTTACTCAACTAGCATATATATATATATATATATATATATATATATATATTCACATATATTTCTACCTTCTTTAATAAGCTAATTAAATTATTATTATTATTTTTAATTAATATGTATTCTTTTTAATATTTATGCCACTTCGTTTCTACTAGATCCTAAATTTAAAATTTTACCGTCACAAATAAAAGTACTTACTATCATTTCTTCTTGACAATTGATACATCTTTTAATTAAAAAAAATTAAGTACATCATTTAACTTTTAGTTTTAAAAAATAAATAATTACATGAGAATATCAATAAATTTCACTATAATAGATAACAAAAAGAAAACGAAAAAAAATCTCAGCTTCTCCTATTCAGTAGCTAATTAATTTGCCAAGTGCCCAGTTGGTAGGTAAAGACTATTATCTTGGCAGAAAATACTTTTTTTCCATCTAAATAATTGTCAATCATTTTTATTTTCATATATTAGTTAATAACATATATATTAGTTACTATAAATTTAGGATAATTGTTCAATTTTGTAATGCTGCCAATAAATTTTTTTTCTTCAAAATTTTTGTGAATTAAATTTTTTTTTAAAATGAAATTTTGGCAATAAAACCTACTTTACATTAAATAACCTCAAATTTGTTGATAAAAATTTCAATGTTAGAATGACATTATAGAAGAAACTACTTTTAAAAAGGATAAATTGGACAATTATACCGATATTTATTTATTTATTTTTTGAAAACTATATCAATATTTATTTAAATAAATTTTTTAATTTTTTAATTTTTTTAAATTTTACGTTGACATAAAAATATATTTCTTTTGATATAATGGTGACAAAATGAATGTGAATGCTACCGAACTTATAACTGACACAGATTTACTCATAACTCTTCCATAGAGATTAGCTTATATTTGCATGAGTTAAAAGATGAAATTACTAGGTCAAATGTATATTAATAAATTAGTTTGTAAAGCGTTTAAATTTCATTTCAATGTGTGTGTATATATAAAATTTAAAAATTATATTTATATTTTTTGAACTCGTAATCGTAAAATTTTCTTTCCATTAACAAGAAAAATAAATAAATAAAATAATAAAATAAAATAAAGATTCCAACTTTGGAAAGGTAAAATAATATAATCACTTATGGAATAATGGAGACAGAAGGTTTTTGTTCTAAGTTTATTAGGTGAGTGATGGCAGTCCTTTAATTTGTCGTATTCTTATTTTTCTCCAAATTTAAAGATATTTTGAGATTGAAAAAGTCACTATTTGAGGCACAATTTAGGCTCACTTAGTGTTAGTAGTTGCCAATATTGGATTGGTTAAATATGGACAAAGAAATAAATATAATAAAAATCTTGTTGGTGATGTCCTATTGAATGTTTATTTGATTGTCTCCAGCAACGTCAATCCGCACTACCTATATTCTTTCAATCTTAAACATTACATCAATTTTTTTTTGATGGAAGAATTAAGAGAAAGTAATTTAAAAAATTGATTTTACAAAATAATAATAATAATTTGTTTCAAAACTTATGAAAATAGCTAGATTAAGAAATCAAGTAAATATCCTTTCAATTAAAATTTATTTATTTATTTTTAATTATAATTTTTTATAATATTAAACACGACACAAACTCATAATATTTAAATTATAAATATGATTATTATTAATTAAATTAAATTAAATTATTTTTTTCTCTCTTTATAGCCTTTTGTTTTGGTCAAAATAGAGGAGAGGGTCAGTCCACGTTTAGCCGGATCGTGGGCTCTTTTGACGTTGTCATTACGAGGAAGTCGTTGTGGGAAGACCGTTATGTAAAACGGTTCTGGGTCGTGGGGGGAGGCACCCCATGAACTGTCGTGGAGGTATGAGTCCACTTTTTCCGCTTGTCGTTTGACTTAGTAACTGATACTGCGAAGTTTGAGTGTCATGCGGTTAATCCCGCTGTTTAAATGACATATTTACTCTTGTCGAGTAATATTTACTATTCAGTGGCCCCTCAGCGAAGTGCAACACGACTCCGGGATGTACTTTGGTGAATAACTTGGTTCCTGAAGTCTCCCGCGGGCTACTGGCTTTTGTTGACATGGGATTCAGTATATTTTCGAAGTACCCCTGTGGGTTTCTGAAGGTGACTGTTGTCGCTTCACCTCTTGTATTTTTGCTATTAATGCCAGAATGCTGTAAGCCGATAGGATGCCTTTTCACTTTCTCCGACGCATTTCGAAACCAGCAGGTAATCATTACAGACTTTTCGTGCTCATAGCTTTTTATTTATAACCCTTCAGTTTTCCTTAAGAGGTACTTTTCTTTCCTTTCTTCATACCGTTTTCTCCATTACAGACTATTCCTGCCATTACTGCTTCTGTATTTTCCTGAAGATTCTTCCATCGTTGTTCTCGTCGTGAGTTTAGTCTCGTGATTTTACTTTCAGACTTTCGTTTTAATCAACCGAAAAAGGTATGCTTTGTCCTTTACTCCATAAACAGATTCTTACCATTTTTAGCTTTCTGCCATGGTTGCTCTGCGCGTAAGCTTTTTCTTTAGGACATTTGTTGTTGTTTTTTGAAGTATGCTCCCTCAGCTATTTTATCTTGCCGTTGTGGGAACAATATGGGTTTTAGTTTTGGGTACGTGATACGGGAATGCTGGGTTTTTGTGAACGTCTTTCTAGTTAGGGGTATTTGGTCGTTCAGGAAGACGGGTGTGACCGTCTTTGTTCTGGGTGTAGGCTGGCCTTTCCCGTTGTCTTCTTAGTAAAAAAACTTGCATGACTAAATTGATTTAGTTTCGGTAGGCTAGCTTTTATTTTTCTGGGTAGTTCTTTGAATGGGGTTCTAAAGTTTAAACTTCCATTCGCATGTCATAATGGCTGCCCGGGAAGAGAACATAGCTAGGGAGGAGGTTGATGAACTGATGGCTGAGGGTTTTGGTAACCCTTTGCCTGCTCCTCGGGCCGGTGAAGTGTCAGTGTCAGTAGTTAGGGAGAACCCAGCGGTCGAGGTTCCAACGGGTGTTCCTTTCCAGCCTCCCGTGCCTGCACCTCTGACAATTGACTTTGCTTTATGGCGGAGTATGATTACTAATGATCAAGCCCTTTCTTTTGCTCGTAGCTATAATATAGATCCCAATACGTATAGGGTATTTGTAGTTCCAGAGGCAGGTAGGATGTCCCTTAGTCATATCCCTCTTCCCATAGCTCATTTTGAAGTGGGACTTAGGCTACCTATGGACCCAGCCTTTGTAGATTTCCTTGTGTTTGCCCGAGTACAGCCTGGACAGATTCATCCTAATGTTGTCCGGACTATTTTTGCCTTGATCTGTTTGTGAAGTAGATTAGGTTTTGAGTTGTCTATGAATATTCTTAGGATGTTCTTCTCTTCTTTGAGGATGTCCGATAATACCCTTTCACTTCGGCCTCGTAGGAATAGGGTTTTGCTTTTTTATGCTCCCCCTAACAAAGTAGATTTTAAGGGGAGATAGTTAATGGTTGAATCTAGGATAGGATTCCCTTTCCGTCCTAGTGTGAGTGAAGACTATCAGTGGACTCAAATCGAGCACACTTCCTCCCTTAACCGCTCTGAATGGGCTTTCCTAGAGACCGTCACCCGGGACTTATGAGATAGCCGTCAACACCAAACCCGGGTGTATTCCACATCTGACCTGCTTAGTGAGGAAATTTTGAGGTAGTACGGAGTGGGGTCTGGTCTGGAAGACCGGAAAAAAGAGTTGGGTTTTGAAGTAGAAATCCCTAACTTTGATTGGACTATACACCTTGGTGGTATTTTTTCTTTTCAATGTGACCTTTGTACCTAGACTACACGCGGTTGTCTGTACCGGCCGAGGTATCGTATCTGCCTTTCCTTTTTTTTTTGCTTCTTTTCTTTTCTTCTTTTTTTTAACACCATGCTTTTTTTGTGTAGGCCCGATGATGTTTGGCATAGCTTGGTCGAATTGCGAAGAGAACAGGAACATGCACCAATCGCATCTCGATTCTCTACCCCAGTTTCCTCCAAGATTGGTTGACTGTGGGACCTCAGGTGATGCAGAGCCCTCTTGCCCGCCTCCTTTTGGGTCAACTTCACGTCGGGGCAGGAACCCTCGTCGTCCAAGGGCACCCCGAGTTAGGACACCTCGGTCCGCTCCTGAGCCTCGAAGGGAGCTGATCGCTGAAGTGGTAGAGGTTGCCCTCTCAAAGGGTGGGGAGGACAAAGAAGAAGAACTTCGTCCCCGTCAACGAAGAAGGACTTCCCCACGTCCTCCTATCGAGGTAATACTCGTCTCTCCTTCTCCACCCTCCTCCGAGGGTGAAGTGCCAGAGAAACACTTGTCCCTGGAAGTCCAAGGGGAAGAGCCGCACTCCACTCCTGCTGCTGCTGGTGAGGAGGCACCCACTGAGTACTCCAAGCCTGGTTGCAACCGGGGTTCGAGATGCCTATAGAGGCAGAGGCTCTGAGGGCTTTATCTGCAAAAATTTCACACAAAAATCCTCCTCTAGATAACATTCGGTTCACCAACCGGTTTGCGGCATCTTTCCTTGGGGGCTTGATTTTGGATCGAGCTGCTGATGTAGAGTCTTGGGAACCATGGGTGGTATGGGGGTGGACCAAGCTACGAACTGAGTAGGTGCTCTCTTAGCTCGGGTAAGCACTCCTTTCATAACGATTTATAATGTTTCCCCAAAGTCCTTCTTTCTTTGGTAGAGATTTTTGTTTGTTTTTTATATGTTTTTAACATGTTACTTGGCAGATCTCCTCCTATATTATCTTCATTGCCAATTCCCGTTCTCTTGAAGCCGACCAACGAGCTGAGGCAACTGAAGAGTGGCAGGTTGCCAATGAACCTCGTCTGGCTGCTTTGGAAGCTGAAGTTGCCGAGCAGTCTACTCATCTGGAGTTAGCTGAGGGGGAGAAGTCCCAAATGACCAGCGAGATGGCTAACTTGCGAGAAAGGTTGGCTAAGGCTAAGGGATGAAGCCATTGCCAGTCGTATCTCTGCGCAGGAGGAGCTGAAGTATTGTAAGTCAGATAGGTTCAAAAAGAATATCATTGACAACTTCAAGAGTTCAGCTGAATATAATGAAGAGATAGGGCGCGAGGCTGTCTCCTTTTTGGACAAAGGTTGTATTCACATTATCTGCCAATTTCACCCATACTTTGAAGATAAGTTCATTCTTCTACGAGCGTTTCAGGTGAATTTTGATAACGAAGTCTACAGACGAGGTGCAAATTTTGTTCCTTTTATTGCAGAAGAAATGGATGCTCTTCGGGAGCATGATGAGCAACGGGGGCAGCCTAGTTGGAATCCTCCTCGCCCGACCACACCCACGTTCTGGGAGTTGCTTGATGGCTTCGGTGCTGCCCCTTAATGTATTTTTTGTATGAACTTTATGTATTTTCCTGGATTTTAATGAACTTCTTTTGCCACTTCCTTGCGCTTGTCACTGTGCGTCCTTATCTTGGTGCTTCGAAACCAAGCTTTAACTTAGCATTTTTAATCACAAGATTTTACTTAACTGTAATCTTAGCATCTTCCCAAGTCGTAACTTGGTACTTTTGACCACAAGACTTAATGGTAACGTAATGCCTTCCCAAGTCATAACTCGGTACATTTAACCACAATTTAATGGTGCTTAATTTCTTCCCGAGTCGTAACTCGGTACATTTAACCACAATTTAATGGTACTTAATTTCTTCCCAGGTCGTAACTCGGTAACTTTAACCACTATTTAATGGTACTTAATTTCTTCCCAAGTCGTAACTCAGTAAATTTAACCATAAGATTTCACTTAATGGTGACAAATGTTTCCCAAGTCTTAACTCGGTATTTCTTAACCATAAGATTTCACTTAATGGTGACAAATGTTTCCCGAGTCTTAGCTCGGTACTTTTATTTTGAGATTCGTAAAAATAAAACTAATACTTCCCGAAGCTGTTTCGGTACTTGAAATTGAAATAAAATCTTCCCAAGGTTAACTTGGTACTTAGGGAAATGCCCACCAGGTGCTATTTATACATAGTACCTTTTCAAGTGGTTTATATGCCACGGGTTCGGTAGGAGAATGCCGTCTTTGTTCATGAGTCGGTAAGTGTCGGGTCGTACTTTGTTTTTAATGAGATATGGGCCTTCCCAATTTGGGGTTTACTTGTTCGCTATTATGTGCCTCGCTGTGCCTTCAATTTTTTGAAGTACCTAGTCTCCAATTTTAATTGGTCTCTTGAACACTCTTTTGTCGTGAGATTTTTTTACTCGCTCTTTGAATGACTGCGATTTTAGTTGACTTGCGATTCTTCGTTCTTCCTACTAGATCCATGCTTCTTTTCCCTCTGTTGATATCCTCGTTGTACATTGCGACTCTTGCTGTGGGCAGTGCTACTTTGGTTGCAGCTATGGCTTCCGAATTGTACACAAGTGCGTATGTAGTTTTCCCAGTGCGGCCCCTAGTTAAAGTACGGACTGCCCATAGAGCGGGGTTTAGCTCATCGGTGATATGCACAAATCATATACCCTTTTTAGCATGTTTTTAGACATAAATTAGGGCAATATTTGAATGTATTTGATCTTAATTGAATCAAATTGTCATAAAATTGCTTAAATTTTGATTTTGGAAGTTTCATGAGTAAATTGCACGAAAATAGCAAATTTTGGGGCAAAAGTGCAATTTTTGGAAATGCTGGATTCGGGACGGGCGTCCCGACACCAGAAGTTGTCCCACATCAAAATTTTTGGAGAAATTCACTCTAGAAAGCTGCTATAAATACCCCTGGTCTCCAATAGTTGAAATCATCCCTTTCCACTTGACATGAATCATTTAGTGACTTCAAGTATACATTTTTCTACAATATACAAGTCATTGAGTGGTCTCAGGTGTTTCATTCAAGTAGTTTAGTATATGAGAGTTTCTCGTTTTCTTTGCTTTCTGAGAGTCTATCTCAGAATCTTAGATTACGACTAGATAGGGTTCGTTTTTTGTATCACAGAATACCGGGATTTTGTTTGGAGATCCTAAGAGAGAGATAGGGTGCGTGTTCTTAGTCAAATTAGAGTAATTTGCTTAAGCCCGGGATGTAAGGTAAAGCAATTGCTACTAGGTCTAAGAAGCGTTCTCCGAAGGCTCTACCGAGTAGAGGACGATCGAGTAATCAGAAGCGTACAGGAGCTGCAGCGCCGGCTGGACCTGCATAAAGCGGTGACTAATTTATGATAGTGGGTCCCCTAGACGAGGTTCTGTATGTTTATGAATTGTTTTATCTAGATATTGATTTGATACTAAATTTATATATCATACATGTTTTACGATTTGAGATGCTATCCATTTTCCTAGGAAGATCATTGATGCGATTCCGGTTGACGTACTAAATAGGTGTTATTTTACCCTATGTCGATTATGATTAATTAAGGACTGTGATTGACTAATTGTCACGTTTAGTCTTATGGTGTCACTTAATCAGCCAGAATCTAAGGCAGAGTACCTATCGTGTAGCTAGTCTATTGGAAAGTATCTACGATTTTACTAAGTTAATTATCGTACTCCCAGGGAAGTGGCAACGGCTTAGTAGTAACTAGCCTCTTATCCTAACTCTTATCTTATGATCCAGTTATGCAATCTTCATCAAATACTTTGATGAGAGGGTGATCCATTCTCCACTAGGTTCAAGTCTAATTAACCCTAGAAGTGTTTTAAAGATAAATTCTGATTCTATGTTATACTGTTCCTATATGTTGATTGACCTATATTCGAGTATTTTAGATGCATCTTAGCCTGGATTGCAACTATGTTCTGTGTCTAAAGGCGTACCACATCCGAGGTCTCTAATAAACCGCCCTACCTTAATGACGGCCCTACTCACGGTTCGGGACGAAGGCATCCATGAAAGCCCTATGTCACTTCGGGGATCATACCGCTTGCCCTAGCCGCCGGCATAATCGGACTCAGCTCGGCCCCTACCTAGACTACTTTAACAGGCAGGGTGTTCAACATGTTATTTTATCTAGCATGGCAGACACCAATACTAATTGATGCCTGTTAAACTAAACAGGTTATGATTAGACCGTGGTTAGGAATTGTCTATAACCCTAACTTTAGTTTAAAAGAGCACATTAAACATGCAGACATAGTGAATATTTAGCAGGTGGCTATTTCCGGAAAAATATAACAACTTCAACATATAAAACAACTATTCATAAAAATCATAATCAGATGTTCATAATAAGTATTTAGAGAAAAACAATAACAACATATAAGAGAGGGGTATGGGGACTGATGCCATAAAGAAATCACCCTTTACGTAGTCTCGCCGCAGAGCGTACTGCTGTATATGTTGTACTGCCTCCTCTGACTCTGCTCACCAGAACCTTCGGAGGACGCTTCCTCAGCCTAGTAACTGGGCTTTACCTTAATACCCAGCTTAAGCCCAGCCCTGTGGACTGACTCTTCGAACGCCTAGAGCTCTCTTAGGGTCTCCTAACGAAACCCCGGGTATTCTATGAATACCGGAAACGAACCTATCTATAGAAACCTAAGATCTGAGACTATTTCTCAGAAACTAAAACAAACACTAATAAGAAAGAAAACTGAGATCCGAGTCTCTGAGTGAGTTGTGTACTGGAAAATTGTACACTGGAAACCACTTAATGACTCAGATCGAGTGGAGAGGGATGAATTCAACTGCTGGAGGCCTGGGGTATTTATAGCAGCTTCCCGGAGTGAAAAATTCTGAAAAATTCGATGTGGGACAGCTTCTGGCGGCTCGGGAGCCCGTCCCGGTTCGGGACGCCCGTCCTGATTCGTTGACCAGGTTCGGGACGCCCGTCCCGGTTCAGGACGCCCGTCCTGGCGGTTTGACCGGGTCGGGACGCCCGTCCCGGACCTTTGACCGGGTCAACATTTCCAAAAATTGCGTTTTTGCCCCAGAATTTGCTGTTTTCGTCTACTTTTCACCTGACACTTCCAAAATCATAAAAACCGTGAAATCAAGTAAATAGTAAACAATTAATGTCCATTTACTCTCAATTTCACATTAAAACATACAAAAAACATGCTAAAAATGTGATACGATTTTAGCGTATCAGATAACCCCACACTTAGCTTTTTGCTTGTCCTCAAGCAAAGTCTACATGGAGTTAGTGATTTTAAACCGTAGTGCAGTCACTTAAATTCCTAATCATGTTTTTATTCCAAAAATTCTTCAGACAATTCTTAACACAGGTCTGATTGGTTAGGTTGCTATGACAAGGTCTCACATGTCTCTAGTAGTTTGTTATGATCAGGCAGAAAACAAATCAACAACTAGGCTGGACTTTTTCTTAGTCACAGGGTCTTCCTGATGTGTAGTGTGTGTACTAGTCTAGACCAGATAGTCAACACAATGAACTCTTATCTTAACTGCTACCAGATAATACTTGACCTATCGCTAGACATACACAACAGATAACTTTCTGAGTTCTGAGCTTTGGTGATCAGATTTTTAATGTTTTAGCACTTAGTTATTTTCTTTATAGATTCAGGGTATTTCGAGTTTGCTTAGAACACGTCAACTTCAACTACCCATGTAGCGAGTCCCACTCCGATGACTCCCAGATCTACACGACCTTAGGGCATCAGGCTTTAAGTTCCCCGAAGGAGTGGTGCTCGAGTAGCGAAGGCCGCTGGCAAACTACCCTATTGTAATTAACTTCCTTAAGTTCTTTTCACTTTTAGCTCAGAGTCTCATCTAGTCATTCTAACTGCCAATATATCCACAACTGGTCTAATTTTATCTAGTGGAGTCTCGAATGGGCAATTGGTTGAGGTCTCTAATCCAGACAAGGTTGTGCTCAGTTATCAGGAATTCCCTATTCCTAATCAATTAGTCCAAGATAGCTATCGATTATCTCCTACTAACCATAACATACTACCTACATATCATAGACATAAGCAATTTGTTTAACCAAGCATACTGCATTAGAAGTCTGAAAGACAGAAAAATTTTTGAAAAATTTTGGAAGGGTGTGAAAATACAGGGAAAACAAGCAAAAGCATGCGAAATTTTTTTTTTTCAAACTGCTTCAAACTGCTACAGTGCACGGTGCACTGCTACCCCACACTTAAGTTTGGCACTGTCCTCAGTGTTCATGCATAGCTAATTACCCCACACTTATTTGAAGACAAGAAATAAAACATAATAAAAAACAAGAAAAGACAGAATAATGCAACAATTCTGTATGTCATATAAATCAATTTTGTACAAAGATTCATAGTCATACAGCCCAGACATACACAAAGAACAAGATAAACAAAAGACGAAAGAAAAAGAAAGAAAAGAAGGGGAGAGAGACTAAGAACCCGGCGGGTCGCCATCCAGTGGACCGAGGTCTGTTAAGTCAAACTCGAAGTTCTCCGCTACTCGGGCAGTCTGCTGATGTAACTCCTCAATCCTACTGGTGATCATGGCGATCCTGTCATCCATCACCGCCAGTCGTCTGTCAATCCTGTCATCCATCATTGCCAGCCGTCTGTCGATCCGGTCCATGTCTCGACTGTATCGTGCCGATAGTTCTGCCAATCCGTGCGACATGTGTCGTTCGAAGGCAGTACGTGGCACGAACGTCTCGGATGGATGGATATGCGGTGGAGCTGCTTCTGATGCCGAAGCCTGTCCTGGCTGCTCTGTGTGGATGGTGTAGCGGTCGCTCGCATCCCGGACAACCATTCCCATGTTCCGTAGGATGGTAACGTCTGTGGGAATAGTGGTTGGGGCGACCAGAGTAAGCTCCGAGCCCTCTATGTCCAACTCCAGGTAGCGGGCTATCCTGGTGATGAATGGCCCGAGCCCCAGACACTGTTTCCGAGTGTCCGTAGCAAAACCCCGCATGATGACTGTGATAAGTCGAGCCATCTCTACTGTAGATCCCATATGCATGTTGGCCAAGAGGAATGTCTCCATCTGGGTGACATTCCCGGGGGCCGTCCGTCGTCCTGACAAAGTGTGTGCAATAATGGCATGTAAGTAGCGAAGAGCAGGATAGATACCTGTGGCTTTCGCAAAGCCATGCTGGTAGGGAACACCCGTCATACAGATCTGAGCCCAAGCAGTGGAGACATCTGCAGAAGTGAAGTCCCGAACTGCTGTGGTGTAGGCGGGCGTATCCAGCTCCTCTCTCTGCCAGATACCCAAAGCGATGCCGAACTCGGCCATGCTCATCGACCGATCTATTCCGCCTAAGCGGAATGTGATCTGCTCCTGGTGGCATGCAAAGGATGCATAGAACTCACATACCAGCTCCAGGTACGTGGGCTCTGTGACGATGAATACTCGACTGTAGGGTAGTACATCGAGTATGCGTCTGATCTCAGCCTCTACTCCCAGTGTCTGTACTGCTGCCCAATCCAGCGTTCTGCCCGTCAGAATCGTGCGTCCGATGTACCCAGTGCATCTCTCCTGATATGCTGTGCTGGAGGGAAACAGCATAAAAGGATGTGTCACTGAGGTAACTGTCATAGTGGATGAGGTACGAGCACGTTTGGCAGCCATTTGGTTTGAAAGTGTTTGAGAGACTTTTGGGGAGTTTAGGTAGGAAGGAAGGTTCGAATTCGAATTCTGGAGGTGAATTTGAATTCAAAAGGGTGAAATTAGGCTAGGGAAAGATTTCGAAATTTTTGGCGGGAAATTCGAATTTTGGAGGGAAATTCGAATTTGGAAGGAAATTTAAAATTTAAATTTTGGAGGGAAATTTGAAATTTTAAATTTGAAAAGTTTGCCAAAGGAAAAGAGAGAGAGTTTTTTGAGAGAGGTGGATTTTTGGAAGTGAATTTTGAGGAAAAAAAATGAAAAAATTGAGATTTTATAGAAGGGGAGGCCTTCGGGACGCCCGTCCCGGAGGCAGGACTCCCGTCCCGCTGGACGCCCGTCCAGAACCAGGACGCCCGTCCCGGGTTGCCTCGGGACGCGTGCCAATTCCGAAAATTTATTATTATTTTTTTTTTTAATTCCTGCAAATCTCAGTATACCAAAAAATAATCCTAATTTTTAACAAGGCTTCCTGTTTATCCAATGAAATTCAGAAGTTGTTAAAAACACTCTATGCAAAAATTCCTCAGTCTCACTTTTTCGAAAATCATACCACCCTAATTTTATTCCTATTTAAATTCAGCAAGAAAAACAAAAATTTGAATTTATACAATTTAGTAATGAAAAAAATAAACTGTAATTGCAAAATTTTCGTTTTTCATAGAAATAAAATGTCTGAAGAAAAAATTTGAAAATAAAGGACCCTTTAGAAAATGTTTGAAAAATAGAAAAATATGGGTCAATTATTCAAGTTTCAGTTCAAACGAATTTATTGCTGAAAATAAAAGTAAAAGAATCTTCCCTTTTTAACGAATCCTGTCTCTGATCTCCTGTAGTTCTGTCCGAATGCTTCGCATTTCTATGCGTATTGTTCGCATCTCATCCCTCTGCCTGTTTTGCTCACTGCGTAGATCAGCCATCTCTCGGAGTAGTTGTGCACCTTGGTTCTCCTGGAGATTGACCGTGGCTCTGAGTCGGTCTACGTTAGTTGTGATGTTCAGACTGAGTTGGTCTAAATGACACAGTCTGCTGGCAATCCCTTGGTCCATCTCATAGACCCTTTGAGTTAGTGTGTCTATCTGCACGGACAACAGTGAATAATAACCGTTAGTACTCCCCGCAGATGAAGGGGTGCGCTCGTGAGGTGTTGGGGTGTATGCAGGAGAGGTCGGTGAATTCTGGGTTTGATCAGTAGGGGGTGGATTTAGAGGAACTCTCTGGGTAGGAGGGTGAATTGGAGATCTCTGGGGTACTTCTCTAGGAGGAAAGGTATCCTCAGAAGGATCTTCTTCCGTGGGACTATGCCCACGGGTGTTCAGGAATCGTCTCACTAGTTCACTGGCATCAGGGCTCGAGTTTACTTCTACTGGTTGTGAAGGAAGAGTCCCTCGTGGTACTTCTGGTGCGGGTCTAGAGGGGCCTTCTGGTTTCGTCTTCTTTGGTCCTGGAGTGTCAGGGTTTTCTGTTTTCTTTGCCTGGTTAGTAGCTGCTCTTGTTCTCTTCATCTCTGAGTGCAAAGTCTGGTAAGAAATAACAAATAACAAACATAGGAAAGTGAAGAAAAACGAGAAAAGTATTTTTAGGGGTTTTAAAATTTATTTAGAAAGCAGGTAAATTTCCTCAATACGGTTCTAGAATAATTTTCTAAAATTTGATTATCCTAAGTCTCTTAATTCTAGATATTATCTAAAATTAATTAGTTATGATAATCCTATATTCAGGAAAGTGATTGTCTAGCTGGTATAACATAAGTGTTAATCAAAAGTCTAGGTTACTACCGTTACCTATCATAAGTCTCTAGAATTGTGGCCAATAATCCTAAATTCATTATGATATTTCCCCGGCAACGGCGCCAAAAATCTGATGCGATTCCGGTTGACGTACTAAATAGGTGTTATTTTACCCTATGTCGATTATGATTAATTAAGGACTGTGATTGACTAATTGTCACGTTTAGTCTTATGGTGTCACTTAATCAGCCAGAATCTAAGGCAGAGTACCTATCGTGTAGCTAGTCTATTGGAAAGTATCTACGATTTTACTAAGTTAATTATCGTACTCCTAGGGAAGTGGCAACGGCTTAGTAGTAACTAGCCTCTTATCCTAACTCTTATCTTATGATCCAGTTATGCAATCTTCATCAAATACTTTGATGAGAGGGTGATCCATTCTCCACTAGGTTCAAGTCTAATTAACCCTAGAAGTGTTTTAAAGATAAATTCTGATTCTATGTTATACTGTTCCTATATGTCGATTGACCTATATTCGAGTATTTTAGATGCATCTTAGCCTGGATTGCAACTATGTTCTGTGTCTAAAGGCGTACCACATCCGAGGTCTCTAATAAACCGCCCTACCTTAATGACGGCCCTACTCACGGTTCGGGACGAAGGCATCCATGAAAGCCCTATGTCACTTCGGGGATCATACCGCTTGCCCTAGCCGCCGGCATAATCGGACTCAGCTCGGCCCCTACCTAGACTACTTTAACAGGCAGGGTGTTCAACATGTTATTTTATCTAGCATGGCAGACACCAATACTAATTGATGCCTGTTAGACTAAACAGGTTATGATTAGACCGTGGTTAGGAATTGTCTATAACCCTAACTTTAGTTTAAAAGAGCACATTAAACATGCAGACATAGTGAATATTTAGCAGGTGGCTATTTCCGGAAAAATATAACAACTTCAACATATAAAACAACTATTCATAAAAATCATAATCAGATGTTCATAATAAGTATTTAGAGAAAAACAATAACAACATATAAGAGAGGGGTATGGGGACTGATGCCATAAAGAAATCACCCTTTACGTAGTCTCGCCGCAGAGCGTACTGCTGTATATGTTGTACTGCCTCCTCTGACTCTGCTCACCAGAACCTTCGGAGGACGCTTCCTCAGCCTAGTAACTGGGCTTTACCTTAATACCCAGCTTAAGCCCAGCCCTGTGGACTGACTCTTCGAACGCCTAGAGCTCTCTTAGGGTCTCCTAACGAAACCCCGGGTATTCTATGAATACCGGAAACGAACCTATCTATAGAAACCTAAGATCTGAGACTATTTCTCAGAAACTAAAACAAACACTAATAAGAAAGAAAACTGAGATCCGAGTCTCTGAGTGAGTTGTGTACTGGAAAATTGTACACTGGAAACCACTTAATGACTCAGATCGAGTGGAGAGGGATGAATTCAACTGCTGGAGGCCTGGGGTATTTATAGCAGCTTCCCGGAGTGAAAAATTCTGAAAAATTCGATGTGGGACAGCTTCTGGCGGCTCGGGACGCCCGTCCTGATTCGTTGACCAGGTTCGGGACGCCCGTCCCGGTTCAGGACGCCCGTCCTGGCGGTTTGACCGGGTCGGGACGCCCGTCCTGGGTTCGGGACGCCCGTCCCGGACCTTTGACCGGGTCAACATTTCCAAAAATTGCGTTTTTGCCCCAGAATTTGTTGTTTTCGTCTACTTTTCACCTGACACTTCCAAAATCATAAAAACCGTGAAATCAAGTAAATAGTAAACAATTAATGTCCATTTACTCTCAATTTCACATTAAAACATACATAAAAACATGCTAAAAATGTGATACGATTTTAGCGTATCAATCATAGAGCTAGAATTATCATTATGAATGTTGAACTGTCGTGTCCTTTTAAATTAAACTAGGGTTATAGACAACTCCTAACCAAGGTCTGAATCATAACCGGTTTAGTTTAAAAAACTCTAAAAGGTCTGCCAAAATAGGAAGAAATAACAAAACAAATCACCATGTTTGTTAGAGTACCCTAATACAGCTGAGTTTGTACACTAGGCCAATCCTAGGGTTAAGTGACATGATACCGAAGTGACATAGGGGACCGTTCATGGATACTTTGATCCGACAAATGAGAAGGATCATCCCAAGGTAGGGGTGAATACACCAGATAACTCAAATATGGTAAACATATGATTACATTTCATAATTGCCTTAGAGATCAAGACATATCTAAAATGTTCAAAGATAAGGTCAAACAAATTGTAATAACTGAGCTTAAATTGATGAATGCATGTCTACTCTTGAATGCTATTTGCTTGTTATGTGTGATTGGGATCACCAATCAATCTCAAAGAATTGATTAACTACATAAATAAGATGAATGTTAGGATTAAGGGATAGTTGCTACTAAGCCGTTACCAGTTCCCTGGGAGTACGATATTAATAAATTAAAATCGTAGATACTTTCCAAGAACTAGCTACACAATAGGTACTCTGCCTTATGTTCTGATTGATTAAGTGACAACAATTAATGCTAAAGTGACAGTTAGTAAGACTCAGTCTTTAATTAGTCATAATCAATATAGGTAAATAAATCCTATCTTTTAGCATATCAATCGGAACGCATCAATCGGCCCATTTGTGAGACTTTCCCTCTAGGTTTTTTTGTAGGGCGAGTAATACCCATTTATTCGCGGCCTCTGCCTGGCCATTCCCTTGGGGATGTGCGACCGACGATTTCCAGTGCTTGATTTGTAATCGATGACATTTCGATGTGAATTTTGAAGAGACTTGACTCTGTGGTCAGTGATTACCGCTCTTGGGATGGCGAAACCGCATAAGATATTTTCTCGAAATTTTTTTGAGACATTTTCCTCCGTGGGATTCGCTAAGGCTCTTGCTTTGATCCACATCGAGAAATAGTCAACTACCACTATTAGATACTCATAACCATTTTATGTCTTTGGAAATATCCCCATCAGGTTCATTCCCCACATGTAGAATGGCCATGCTACCACGACCGGGGTTTGCTCTATGGACGGCAACTGTGGTATATTTCCAAAAACTTGGCACGTATCACAATTCTTAACATATCGTCTGGTGTCCTCCCTTAGCGTGGGCCAGTAGTATCCCTGATTGATCATGCGTTCTACCAATGCTTGGGCTCCTAGGTGCCCTCCACATATCCCCTCGTGCATCTCGGCTAGTAAGTCTTTTACTTGAAATGGCGAGATGCATCGAAGGAGTGGTCTAGAGAATGAGCGCCAGTACAAAGTACCACCATGGATCATGTACCTGGTAGACTGTCGTCGTATTTTTTTTGCGCGAATAATATCATTTGGAAATATCCCTTGTTGAATGAACCTCGTTATCTCATCGACCAAATCCTCCGGTGTGGGCTGTATGGGCTGAATTAGGTGTGTCTCCTTTGGGCTTATTACCGTTTCAATCGGGATGCCTTCCTTATTTTGAGTCTCCCCGGAGGCTATCTTTGCTAATCTGTCCGCCATTTGGTTATCTTTTCGGCTAATCAAAGATAGGCTAAAAGGCTTGAACCTTTGTTTCCACTGTCTGGCCTTGTTCACGTAGGACTGGAGACCTTCTGAGTGTACCGCGTATGTGCCATGGACTTTAATGACCACCAGTTGCGAATCGCTAAAGGTTTTCAAAGCTTTTATATTCGCTGCATGAGCCCACTCCATCCCTAGGAGTAATGCTTCATATTCTGTTTGATTGTTCGAGAGGCTTGATTCCAATTTGATGGCTCGTATCTCAGTGTATCATTTATTTAGGGAAATTAAAATAATTCCCACACCTACTCCGTTGGTATTGACCGCTCCGTCTACCCATAATTCCCAAGGATCTATTAATTGCTTGTCCTTGTTTGGATTTGATTATGTGAAGGATCCTTCTGCTAGGAAGTTGGCCAGGGCTTGGGCCTTGATAGGGGTCTGTGGCTTGAAAGCTATATCTTGCCCACATAGTTCTATAGACCACCGGAGCATTCTTCCGGATTGATCCAACTTGTGGAAAACTTGTCTCAGCGGGGAGTCGGTATAAATGACAATCGGATGAGACTCGAGGTAAGGCTTGAGCTTCCGCGATGAGATTACCCGTGCATATGCTAACTTCTCGATATTCGAATATCAAGATTCAACCTCGTTTAGGGTCTTACTCATGAAGTACACGGGATATTGTTTCACCCCTTCTTCCTTTACCAGTACCGAATCTACTACCAGGCCAGAGAAGGAAAGGTAGAGAAAAAGTATTTCTCCCGTGCTCAGAGATCGCAGCAGAGGGAGTTTCCATAGATGGCCTTTTAGGCTTTTCCATGCGAGGCTGCATTTCGGAGTCCATTCGAACCCATTTTTTGAATCCTTCAGTGCTTTGAAGAATGGGAGGCATTTTTCCGCAGACTTCGAGACGAAAAGTCCCAGAGCTGCGATGCACCCGTTCGTGCGCTGAACGTCCTTAATGCACCGAGGTTCGGTAAGTCGGGCTATGGCTTCTAATTTTTCTAGATTTGCTTCAATTTCTTGTTCGGACGTCATGAAACCCAGGAATTTCTTGGATTTCATCCCGAATGCACACTTCATGGGATTTAACTTGAGGTTGAATCTGGCTAGGCTTGAGAATGTTTCCTCCAAGTCGTCTAGATGTGACATTCCGCGCTTAGTTTTGACCACCATGGCCTCCACATAAGCCTCTACGTTTCTTCCAATTTGACTTCAGAGGATGTAATTCATCATCATCCGTTGATATGTTGCCCTTGCATTTTTAGGCCGAATGGCATGATCTTGTAACAGTATATGGCCCCTGAAGCTCGGAATGAGGTATGTATTTGGTCACTAGGTCTCATTTTGATTTGGTGGTATCCTGAGAAGGCTTCCATGAAGCTTAATAACTCATATCTCGAGGTTAAATATACGAGGACGTCGATCCGAGGTAGGGGGTAGCATTCCTTGGGACAAGCTTTGTTGAGGTCAGTATAATCGACACACATCCTCTATTTTATGTTAGCCTTTTTTACCATCACAACATTGGCTAACCACGTGGGATATTTGACTTCGCGGATGAATCCCGCTTTCAGCAACTTTTTTACCTCTTCCTTCATGCCTTGCATTTTTTCCTCTCCGAACTGACTGGACTTCTGATTTACTGGATGGCACAAGGGGCTAATGCTAAGCGCATGCTCTACTGTCGAGGTATCAATGCTGGGTATGTCCTCTGTACACCAGGCGAAGCTATTCTGGTGGGCTTTGAGGAAGTCGAGAATGCCCTTTCGAAGGGTGCTCGACATTTCCCTGCCAATTTTGATGCGTTGTTGGGGATATTTGGAATTGACGATTACTTCATCGAATCCTTTATACTGAGAAACTTCGATGACTAAATCATGAATTTGTTTCTCAAATATCCTCAGTATCCTTTGACCATTGTTGGCGACCACCGAGTTAATGGAGCCAATTTCAACCAGCTCCTCCCTCTTCTTTTTTATCCTCATGATTTGCCCCAGAAGGCTCCGGGGGCTACTTTTGACGAACCCCACGCCTCGAGAATTGTTGAACTTTACTTGCTGGTGGGAAGTGGAAATTACCAAGTTGAAAGCCTCGTGAAAAGGAGTTCCTAATATCGAGTTGTAAGGCGAGTCCAGGTCTACCACGTAAAATTCGATTTCTTCTGTTCGTAATTTCTCCTCGTCTCCCAAGGTTACTTGCATTTTTACCGTTCCTTTGACGAGTATCTTGTAATTGGTAAACCCGTCTAGGACCATCTTGCTAGCTTTGAGGTGATTATCTTTCAATCCCATCTCCTTGAAACACTGGAGATACATGATATTATTAGTGGCTCCAGTGTCGACTAGAACCCTTCTTACTGTGCATTTGTCGATTTCTTCCTAGGTCATGCGTACTTCGAGGACAATGGGGGTGATCTTTGCCTCCTCTTTGTGCTCTAATTCGTCGTTTGAAAAAGAAATGACCTCGCGTTGCACAAGTTTGTACTCGGGGACGTGGTAAGACTTGGTAAGGTTGTAAATTCTTCTTTTGATTTTCTTGATAGATGTTAACTCGGGGTTTATCATATAGATCACTCTCTCCCCATTGTCCCTGTTGCGTTGTGTGAGTGTGTCACAATTTGTAAAGATAAGACAATGAAGTAAATCAATGCAATCTTAACAAGTGCAAGTATACACCGGTCAACAAGTAATATATGTACCTAAGTACAAGATTATCGATCCCACATGGACTAAGTGTCAATACAAATGCAAATACGATTGTACAAATGGTTAAAAGAATAAAGAATAATGAATGATGAATAATGAATAGAGATTGGTCTAATGCTACGGCAATGCTACTCCTAAGGAAAAAACTAAACTAACAGTTAAGGGTCAGCCTACTGGAAATAACCACAAGAGTACTGCAGGTAATACAATGTTGCGGCATTCACGCCCAAAATGTAAATACAAACCAGAGATGAATCTAAATATACAAAACATGCTTTCAGTTTCCAGATTAATGCTACAGCTGATCTGGTGCCACCCAGATTACTTGATCTACTAGTCTAGATCCCCGATAACATCGTCTCATGGAGTACGAAGTACCGTTGACCTAGAGCAACACTAGTCAGTGAATTTGGTCATGTCCCCTACAATGTTGAGTGCACGGTCATGCGTCTCAATCTAGTGCCACATAATTATCATGTCCACTAGCTCCCCTCCGTTAGAAGGCCATATACTAGTTCGATTCATACGTTGGACAGTCGTAACCGCAAGTGATGCTAAATCAATTTAAGTAATTACATGAATAAACCAAGCATGGCCCATACAAGCAGTAATCATAAAAACAGAAAACAATGCTACAACATACTCATCATCGTTTTCCAAACAGTGTACTCAACATGTTCATACCTAACTATGCCACAACATCTTTAGGCTATAAAATATATGTTCAGTACAGAGAATAACGAAATCCATGAATTAAAGTAATGTAACAAAAATACTCCCATCGTCATGGTACATAATTCTATTACAAAACAAGTTTAATTAATTCATAAAAGTCGCCCTCAACTCATGCCCAATATTCAAGCAAGAATCTATACAAGACAATGAATAATAATGAGGAAATAGGCAGAGAATTACTCGGGTCTGAGATCACGCTACTGCCCAGATCAGTTTAATCATGATTGCCCAGTGTTATTCTCCTCTGACTGATGCCGCAGTCTCTTTTCTGCTCAGCTGATGAACACTCAGCAAGTCACCCTGCTCACTCTCGGGGTTTTCCCTACAAAAATTAATCTAAAGCTAAAAGGAACTGCTAAACTATATTACCGAAATACTATTGAGCTATCTAAGAAAGAATAAAAATCACTCTCTCTTCAAAAGTCTAAGAGTCTAATCTTCCCAAAAGCTTTTTCTTCTCTCAGTTTTTCAAGTATATATAGTGTATCATCTTGTACCAAGATTCAGCCTCAATCTGCCATCTGTCCATATTTATGGAATTTTCTTATAATATTCAGCAAATAAATTGAATAATTCAGAAATTAATTCCAGCTGCCTTCTGAGTTCTTTGTCCTTTTCCTCCATGCCGCAGGATTCACTGCGAGATTCCAGCTCCAGCTGCCACGTTTTTAATACATTAAAACAAAATAAATTATGAAAATAGCTGAATAATCAATCTGGAATCTTATTTCCTTTTTACCCTTATTACAATAAATCAATCCAAATTAAATCCCAAATAATAATCCAATAAATACAACTCGTAACAATATTTGGAAATTAATTAAATTAAATTGACATATTGACAATAAAACCATATTTTTAGTAAAAAGAGAATGAATATCAAATAAACGCATTTTAACTCCAATTTTCAAATAAATTCAGTTATTTCAAAAGTAAAACGTGGCAAAGTAAATGTGAATAACTCTATTATTCTAGAGTTATCACACCCCAAACTTAAATCATTGCTCGTCCCGAGTAATCCTGCAGCAATGCGAAAGCAAAATGAAATATGCATACCCACTTAAAACTTTGGCTCAGTAGTTTCAGCTAAACCTGGGACCAGTGATTTCAGAGAGAAAATTTTCAAATTTCAAGCAGACACCATGTTCCATCCTTCGTTGAATAACCAAATATTAACCAACCCAAGCTCAAAGAATTTCTACTCCAGTGTGTGTGTGTGAATAGTCCACCTTATTGGTTTCTTGTATTCATGAATCAGCAGCTGATAATCCCAAGATACATTTGGCATTGTTAGAATGCAATTTATTATACCACTCTCCACTAATGTAGCAAACTCATTAACAAAGATCAAAAAGGTCTTACTTTGGCTGTAATGTGGGTTGGGGCTAAGGTATGATAAATATGGATAAAAAGTGGACTTGAACTCAGTCCCAATCTGCCCAGAATACATTTAATGCAAGTAATTTTAGGTATTTTTCCTGTAGAGGGTCTACCTTTTTCTCACTTTTGCTCCAACAAATTATTTATCATTTGGTCATCTTTTTGATAGGCATCCTCAATAATGAGCTTTGCTCTTTATTTCTTTTTCCCTTCTGTATTCAGAGAGTTTTACTCTCCTTTTCAAGTATTTAAATACATCGGCCTCATCCTTCTGATTTCAAATTTAAACTGCCACAGTTATAGGATGCTGCAATATTTTGCTGCAGTATTTCTATGATTTCTTTGTTTTCCTCAGAAATTCTTTCTTTTTCTCCCTTTCTCGCACCCCAAACTTATTTTTAAACATATTCTAAGCAGACTGACATTAAGTTTTAGGTGGCAAAGAAAGGATATAAACAAATATTTTGGAAAAAATGGCTTCATCTGTTCGATGTGGGTGTCCAAAGAAATTAGGCTAGGCTCGACTTGGTTCACTAGGAAAAATACATGCATCATGGTCAGGCTTGAAAGGCTCAATCGTTTCAAAAAAATGTGCCTTAATCATTTCAATGCTACTGAGTTTACTAGAATTTCGCCTCAAGGGGTACATATAAATGATCCTAAAAATTCTGTGTCTTCATACCAAACTAATTCTTTTTTATGAACAAAGAAATTTGTCTAAGTCGAGACTATTGTACAAAAGATAGGGAGTAAAAATAGGTTTTACTTAGAGTCAACTAATACCTAATTATTCTAAAAAAATGGTACCAAGTCTACAAGAATGTACTTTAGTTTTAAGAATTCATCATTAATCGGGTCCCAAAGTTTGTCCTAATCTTGCTTAAGCCAATGTTCTAATGGGACACATGTAAATGCTGCCGCATTCATGCAATCAGCTCTTTTATGCTAAGTCATTCATTCCATAAAGCACAATCAGACATTCATTCCAATCAGATATTCATTCTAATCAAATATTCATTCATTCAGATCATTTTGAAACAGACATAACATAAAAGAGATATCATTAAAGCTTTAGGACAAAGATATCAGCATTTTTGGCCAGAGGACACCCTCCCCCAAACTCAAGGAGAAGCAATGTCCTCATTGCAAAACAAAAAGAAAACAGGCAGCAAAAAAGTTCAGATAACAAAATAACGCAGGAAAAGAAAGTGTCCAGCTCTGCTCAGCAAGTTAATAAGTACAGACCCAACGCAAAAATAAAAGTTAAGGGTTGAGAGAAAGAACCACTCCCATTGAGCCGAGAGTGCCTTAGAGAATGTTAATGTCACCGTCCATTTTATTTGGATCTTCGTCGGGTAGGAGTCGTTGTGGGAAGGTCGGCCAAGGGTTACCAGATTGTTGCCTTTGCCACGGCAATGCTCGGAAATAGGCAGCATCACGGTCCCTCGCATATTTCCAGTAATGTTGCTAATGTGCAAATAGTTGTGCCACAGTCATGGCCGGAGCATCCATGGAAGCTGTTGCTGGAGCATCCGGTGTGGCAGAAAATGGAGTTTGGGCCGAAGGAGTTTGAGTGCTATCAGGTGGATGTGGTTGCGGTGCTGAGGGGAGGATTCTGCTTAAGTCATATGCTGAGATGGTTCCTTGAGGGTAGAAATTAGTGTCTTCTATGGCTACCGCCACTCCGGAAGCCCTACACAATAAACAAATCAAAGTGGGGAAAAATATTTCCCCACTCTTCTTGTTAGCACATGCACGAATTTGTTCACATATCAGTTTACCAACATTAATTGGACGGGCCTTGACAATACAAGCCAACAGAACAATGCGCTCAACATTTACTGATGAAGTATGTCCAGTAGGCATCAAATAATGCCTAACAAAACAAAACCAAATTTTGGCTTCGTTTGTCAAAAATTCCCTGCGGCATGTCTTGTTGCCTTGCTTAGACAGGGACCACTGTGTTCCAGGAATAGTGACTTCTTGCAGCAATTTATCACAAGTATCATCGGTTAAGTCAGCGAGATAGGAGTAAAAGTCATCAGTGTCATTTATATAGTTCATCAGATTGAAGAGCTGGTTGGCTGCTCTTGGGTTCAAAGCAACGGAGCGTTCTTGGACAAAGACCGAATACACATTGTTCGACCATAAATTTGCGTAAAATTCTCGGATAATGGAAGGATCTGGCTCCACACGTTGAGAGCAAAGTTTTTCCCATCCCAGGATGCGGATGACGTCTCTACACTCCGTCGAAAGAGGGTACGGCGTTTCTCCATCAAGTACAAAACCTAGGTCGGCTAGGTACTGTTTTTCCGAGTACAACTCCTGAAATCTAGACTCAATGTCCAAGGAGGAAAATCGTTCCTTAGTACATTTTTGTGCCACTTGCTTGATTCTCGGCATCTTAAAAAAATAACAAGTGTAAGAATCAATCGCAAAGATAAGCCGTAGCCAAAATAGAAAAAGAAAAATAAATCCCCAATTTAAAAAACAATCATGGACGTCATGACCTTTTCTCAAATAAACATGCTCACAACTCAACTTATCACAGAAGAAATAAAATGAAGAAAAATCTTTAGTAGATTCAAATCATCCCCATTCGTAAAAGTCCGTACTATCCCAGACGCAAATATCTCAAATGATTTCGGAAATAACAAATGGGTAACAGATTTCAAAAAAAAAATCAAGAATAAACAGTGAAAGTACTACACCCATTCTGAAAATAAACCCATTTCTCCGAAAAACAAACTTCATACCAAAAAAATAATTTGATAAAGCAACAGAACCAAAAATAACAACAGATCGGAAAGAACAAACCCTATTAACGAAATAGAAACTTGCATTCCTCAAACCAAGTATACATTAACCTGACCTGAAAATAAGACAACACGTTTTCAAAGAAAAACACCATTTTTCGTACGGACATGTTAAACCCATAAGAAGAAAACAACAAATCCAACAATGTACCTACTCCAAAAGAAAAAGCCCCAAGTTTTCAACTGAAAATTTCAAATCTGAACCAAAAATCGCAACATAGACTCATAAAACAGTGAGCAATAACCCTAGTTTTTTTTTGAAAAAAAAATGGTTAACCCATATTGGGTTACCCATCTTTTGTACTGCAACATATTCTTCAGATTTACCAGAGAAAACATACCTTCAGTCCGTAGAGTGCTTGAAAGCTCGTCTTGAAGAAATTTGGTTGTGTTTACTATCGAGCTTGAGAGGAATGTGGAAGAATAGAAAGAGTTTTGAAAAATGGAAGTTTGAGAGAATATGGAATAACTGCTATAGTCTTTAAAAAATCCTAACTCTTCAGTTGTGCAAATGTGTCCAAAATAAAAGAATGCCTGTGCCTTTTCGGTTTCTTTAACTAGGTAGTACTCATATCTCTGTAAAGACCAAAAAATAAAATAATAATAAAGAGTACTTACCTGTCCCAAGGCATTGGAAGTATATTTGGCAACTGAAAAGTTGCCTTTATTCTTGACAGACGCCCCTTCCCAATATTTTTTACTCTGCCCGAGAGTCATAAAGGTGAGTGGACTTTCCACTTATACATTCTGTTTCTTTAAATGCTTTGTCTCCTTATCCAGATTTTGTGTATATATTTGGCCAAATATATATACAAAATGTGTAAGTCATCCTCCATTCTAAAAAAAGAAAAACAAAGAAAACAACAAAAATAAAAAGAACAAACAGTGATCGGGTACAGGGGTACCCGACACTATTACAGCAACTGACGGAAATAATAAATAAACAAAAAGAAACAGAAATAAAATAAGACAAAAATGGAAAGTGTTCACTTGGAGTTTTTCACTTGTGTCGGGTCTACTTAATTATTCATCATTGACCAATGATAGAGAAGCAAAGTTTTGCTCTAGGTCACCATCTCTGTAGAGTTTCAATCTATGCCCGTTGACTTTAAATTTGACCCCATTTTTGCCTGCGACCAAGACCACTCCATAAGGATATATTTGTTCAATTGTGTATGGCCTGGTCCATCTCGATTTCAATTTTCCTGGAAATAATTTTAATCTTGAATTAAATATCAAAACTTGTTCTCCAATTTCAAAATTCCTTGGTTGGACGTGTTTATCATGCCATCTCTTCGTTTTTCCTTGTACAATTTGGCATTTTCATAACAAAATAGTCTCAGCTCATATAACTCCGAAAGCTGCAGCATTCTCTTGTCTCTGGCAGCATTCATGTCCAGATTAAGATGCTGCAGTGCCTAGTATGCCTTGTGCTCTAATTCTACTGGTAGATGACAAGCTTTCCTGAAACAAGTCTATAAGGAGACATTCCAATTGAAGTTTTGAAAGTTGTTCTATAGGCCCATAAAGCATCATTTAACCTTTTTGACCAATCTTTTCTATTAGGGTTTACCACCTTCTCAAGTATACCTTTAATGATTCGGTTGGACAATTCTACTTGTCTGTTGGTTTGAGGATGATAAGGTAGAGCAATCTTGTGACGGACATTATATTTGGCTAACATGACACGTAGTCACCTATTAATGAAATGAGTTCCTTCATCACTAATAATCGCCCGTGGAGTTCAAAATCGTGTGAAAATATTTTTTCTTAGAAATAATATGCACAAATCATATCACTTTTTTAGCATGTTTTTAAACATAATTTAGGGCAAAATTGGTGTTAAATCATTCTCAATTGATTGTTATTAGCTCAATTTCGTAGTTTTTGTGATTTTGGAAGTGTTAGGTGAAAAGTGCAAGAAAATGGCAAATTTCGGGGGCAAAAACATGATTTTTAGATGTTCGAAAGTTGGGATGGGCGTCCAGAACCCAGGACGGGCATCCAGGACTTAGGACTGATGTGTTCTGATTGGTATGCTAAAAGATAGGCTTTTATTTACCTATGTCGATTATGAGTAATTAAGGACTGAGTCTTACAAACTGTCACTTTAGCATTCAATTGTTGTCACTTAATCAATCAGAACCTAAGGCAGAGTACCTATCGTGTAGCTAGTTCTTGGAAAGTATCTACGATTTTAATTTATTAATATCGTACTCCCAGGGAACTGGTAATGGCTTAGTAGTAACTATCCCTTAATCCTAACATTCATCTTATTATCTAGTCAGTCAATCGATAATCAATACTTTGAGATTGATTGGTGATCCCACTCACCCATAATAAGCAATTAGTATTCAAGATTAGACAGGCATTCATCAGTTTAAGCTCAGTTATTACAATTTATTTGACCTTAACTTCGAACATTTTAGATATATCTTGATCTCTAAGGCAATTATGAAATGTAACTATCTGTTTACCATATCCGAGTTACCTAGTGTATTCACCCCTACCTTGGGATGATCCTTCTCATCTGTCGGATTAAAGTATCCATGAACGGTACCCTATGTCACTTCGGTATCATGCCACTAAACCCTAGGATTGGCCTAGCGTACAAACTCAGCTTTATTAGGGTACTCTAACAAACATGGTGATCTATTTTGTTATTTCTTCATAATCTGGCAGACCTTTTACAGTCTGTTAAACTAAACCGGTTATGATTCAGACCTTGGTTAGGAGTTGTCTATAACCCTAGTTTAATTTAAAAGGACACGACAATTCAACATTCATAATGATAATTCTAGCTCTATGATCTTCCCGGGAAAATGAACAATATCTCAAATTGTAAAACATGTATGATAATAAATTTAGTATCAAATTAATATTCAGATAAAACAATTAGTAAACATACAGAACCTCATCTAGGGGACCCACTATCATAAAGTAGTCACCGCTTTATGCAGGTCCAGCCGACGAGCAGCTCCTGTATGCTTCTGACTGCTCGATCCTACTCTGCTCGGCAGAGCCTTCGGAGAACGCTCCTCAGACCTAGTTGCAATTGCTTTACCTTACATCCCGGGCTTAAGCAAATTGCCCTAATCTGACTAAGAACACGCACCCTATCTCTCTCTTAGGATCTCCTAACGAAATCCTGGTATTCTGTGATACCAAAAATGAACCCTATCTAGTCGTAATCTAAGATTCTGAGACAGACTCTCAGAAAACAAAGAAAACGAGAAACTCTCTAAGAATCGAAATAAACTTATACTGAGCCCGAGTCTCTTAGTGACTTATGTACTCGAGAAAAATGTACAATCGAAGTCACTAAATGACTCAGATCGAGTGCAGAGGGATGAATTCAACTCCTGGAGGCCTGGGGTATTTATAGCAGCTTTTTGGAGTGAAAATCTCCAAAAATTTCGATATGGGACAAATTCTAGTGCTTCGGGACGGCCGTCCTGGATTGGGACGGCCCTCCTGGTGCTTTGACTGGGTCGGGACGCCCGTCCTGAACCGTTGACCAAGTCAGCATTTCCAAATATTGCATTTTTGTCCCAAAATTTGCTGTTTTCGTCCAATTTGCTCCTGAAACTTCCAAAATCAAAATTTAAGCAATTTTATGTCAATTTGATTCAATTAAGATCAAATACATTCAAATATTGCCCTAATTTATGTCTAAAAACATGCTAAAAAGGTATACGATTTGTGCATATCAGGGACGACCGTCCTGACCTAGTCAACAGGCCGGGGCGGGTGTCCCGAATGCCTAGTCAAAGTCCCACATCAATTTTTGCAGAGAAATTCACCCAGTTCCCCTGCTATAAATACCCCAGGCCTTCCTCAGTTGAAATCATTCCTCTCCACTCAATCTGAGTCATTTAGTGACTTCAAGTATACAATTTTATATAATATACAAGTCACTTAGTGATTTCAGGTTTTAGTATAGGTATATTTATAGTTTAGAGAGTGTCTCGTGTTCTTTGTTTCTGAGAGTCTGTATCAGATCTTAGAATACGACTAGATAGGTTCATTTTTGATATTCATAGAATACCCGGAATTTCGTTAGGAGATCCTAAGAGAGCACTAGGCGTTCGAAGAGTCAACCAACAGGGTTGTGCTTAAGCTGGGTATTAAGGTAAAGCATAGCTACTAGGCTGAGGAAGCGTCCTCCGAAGGTTCTGTCGAGCAGAGTCGGGTATATAGTCCAACATATACAAGCAGTTGCTCCATCAGCGGACTACGTAAAGGGTGAATACTTTATGGCATCCATCCCCTTGTCCCTCTCTTTATATGTCTGTATTGCGTTCGTCCAAATAATCATTATGAAAATTAAACTATGATTTTATGAATACGTGTTTTGCATGTTGAAGTCATTTATATTTTTCCGGAAAGGTCACCAGCTTAACTATCATTATGACTGCATGTCTACTTTAGTCTCTTTTAAACTAGATGAATGGTTATAGACAACTCCTAACCACGGTCTAATCATAACCTGTTTAGTTTAACAGGCATTAATTTAGGACTTCCCGTCGGAAGTTTAATGTCTGCCATATTAGATGAAATAACCTATAGATCACCATGTTTGTTAAAGTAGCCTAAGTAGGCTGAGTTTGTGTATTTATGTCGGCGTTAGGGCGAGCGGCATGATCTCTTGAGTGTCACGGGACTTTCATGGATGCCTTTAGCTCGAACCGTGAGTAGGGCCATCATTAAGGTAGGGTTGTTTATTAGGTAACTCAGATGTGGTACACAAGTAGAATCAGTACATAATTGCAATCTAGACCAAGATATATCTAAAATACTCGAAGATAGGTCAATCAATATGTAGGAACAGTATAACATAAATCAGAACATTATCTGTAAAACACTCTTGTAGACTTAAATAGACTTGAACCTAGTGGAGAATGAATCAACCTCTCATCAAAGAATTTGATGAACGATTGCATAACTGGATCATAAATTTCTTTTAGGGTAAAAGGATAGTTACTACTAAGCCGTTACCACTTCCGTGGGAGTACGATAAATTGATTAAATTAAAATCGTAGATACTTTCCAATAGACTAGCTACACGATAGGTACTCTGCCTTAGGTTCTGATTGATTAAGTGACAACATAGAGACTAAATGTGACAATTAGTCATTCTAAGTCCTTAGTTATTCATAATCGACATAGGGTAAAATAACACCTATTTTAGCATATCAGTCGGAACGCATCATATTTTTGGCGCCGTTGCTAGGAAATATCATAAAAATTTAGGATTATTGGCCACAATTCTAGAGACTTATGATAGGTAACGGTAGTAATCTATACCTTAGACCTAAACACTTATTTTATGCCAGTTAGACAATCAGTTTCCGAAATATAGGGTTATCATAACTAATTATTTTTAGACATTAACTGAAATTAAGACATTTAGGATAATCAAATTTTAGAAAATTATTCTAAAACCGTATTGAGGAAATTTAACTGCTTTCGAATTTTTTTTTAAAACTCAAAAATATTTTTTCTTGCGTTTCTTATTTATCCGCATTTTGTTTCTTCTTTCTGTTTTTGTTATTTATTATTATTATCCTAACCAGATTGTACACTCATATTAGAAGAGAAAAAGATTGAGTAAACCACAAGCATCCTTTCGTAGAACTAAAAGAGTGAAAATATGTCCTGATCCAAAAGAATGTTCTGATGAGGAAAACGGGATACAACCATTTGCATTCTTAGAAACCATTAGAGCAAGAGCCTAGGATATTTTGAACAAATTAGAAAACAACATCAATCCTTTCCCAGAGATCCAAACAACTCTTACATCGCCTGAATATACACTTGCATCTCCAGAGTATACTCCCAAATCTCCCGAATATACTCCTGCATCTCCGGAATATACTCCAAAATCTCCTGAGTATACTCCTTCATCCCCAGCACGTAATAGTCAAACACCTTCATCAGGGACTGAGTATACTCCTGAGTATACTCCTGAGTATACTCAGTCGTTCAGATCAGACTGTTCTGACCATAACTTCTGAAGTAAACCAACTCAGAACCACAATAGATCGCCAAAATGAGCATATACTCCGGGAAGTGACTGAAATCATAGAGGAACAAAGGAACCAGCAGGAAGAGATGCGAACCATATGAGCTGAACTGCGAGATATGAGAAATAAAGGCCATTGAAAAAGGGAAGATTCTTTTTACTTTTCAAAAAATAAATTGTTTGAACTAAAGTTAAATAATTGACTCCTACTTTTTATTTTCAAACATTTTTTTAAAAGGATCTTTTATTTTATTAAGTAATTTTTCTTCAGACATTTTATTTTTCAAATTCTTTACGAAAAACAAATGTGTTAAAAATACAGTTTATTTTTCATTAATTAAATTGTATAAATTTAGTCTTTTGTTTTTCTAGAATTTTTGCTGAATAGAATATAGGATATGATTAGGGTAGTTATGATTTTTGAAAAAGAGATTGAGAATTTTTGCAAAGGGTTTTTAACAGCTTCTGAATCTTATAGGCTAAACGTGAAGACTTGTTAAAACTTATAATTGTTTTATGTGTATTGAGATTTGCAGGGAATTATGAAAAAAAAAGAAAAAAAATCCGGAAATGGCACACATCCCGAGGTAGCCCGGGCCAGGCGTCCCGAAGGCCGACCCCTTCTACAAAAATTTCATTTTTTCCCATTTCCTCCCAAATCAACCACCAAAAATCATCTCTCTACAAAATTCTCTCCACCTTCTCTCTACAAATTTTTGGCAACCTCTTGAAATTTCAAGATTCAAATTTCTCTCCAAAATTCGAACTTTTGAATTTCCTTCCAAAATTCGAATTTCCCTCCAAAATTCGAATTTCCCGCCAAAAATTCAAAATCCTCCCCTAACCAAAATCCATCCTTCTGAATACAAATTTACCTCCAGAATTTGAATTCGAATTTTCTTTCCCGCCTAAATTATCAAATTCTCTCGAACGTTCTCAAACAAATGGCTCCCAAACACGCTCGTATTATTTCTTCCATGACCGTCACATCTGTGGCACATCCTTTTATGCTATTTCCTTCCATTCCAGCATATTAAGAGAGATGTCATGGACATATCGGACGCAGCGTACTGGTTGGCAGAACGCTTGACTGGGCAGTTGATGGGTTTCCAGCCGATATGCTAAATAGGTGTTATTTTACCCTATGTTGATTATGAGTAATTAAGGACTGTGATTGACTAATTGTCACATTTAGTCTTTAAGGTGTCACTTAATCAGCCAGAACCTAAGGCAGAGTACCTATCATGTAACTAGTCTGTTGAAAAGTATCTACAATTTTATTAAATAATTATCGTACTCCCAGGAAAGTGGTAACAACTTAGTAGTAGCTAGCCTTTTATCCTAACTCTTATCTTATGATCCAGTTATGCAATCGTCATCAATAATCTTGATGAGAGGGTGATCCATTCTTCACTAGGTTTAAGTCTAATCAGGCCTAAAAGTGTTTATAGACAAAGTTCTAATTCTATGTTATATTGTTCCTATATATTGACTGACCTATATTCAAGTGTTTTAGACATGTCTTGGACTGGATTGCAACTATGTTCTGAGTCTAAAGGTGTACCACATCTGAGTCTCTATGCTACCGCCCCATCTTTAAGGTAAACGGCCCTACTCACGGTTCGGCCTAAAGACAGCTGTGAAAGCCCTATGTCACTTCGGGAATCACGCCGCTGGTCCATAACACTATACTCAGCCTACCTAGACTATTCTAACAAACAGGGCATTCCGCAGGTTATTTTATCTAGCATGACAAACACCAATACTAATTGATGCCTGTTAAACTAAACAAGTTATGAATAGACCGTGGTTAGGAATTGTCTATAACCCTAATTTTAGTTTAAAAGAAACTACATTAGACATGCAGACATAATGAATATTTAAGCAGGTGGCCATTTCTGGAAAAATATAATAACTTCAACATATATAACAACTATTCATAACAATCAAAATCCAGTATTCGCAATTGCTATTTGGACAAACACAATAACAACATATAAGAGAGGGACAGGGGGACCGATGCCATAAAGAAATCACCCTTTACGAAGTCTCGCCGATGGAGCGTACTGCAGTATATGTCGTATTACTTGACCCGACTCTGCTCGCCAGAACCTTCGGAGGACGCTTCCTCGGCCTAGTAACTGGGCTTTACCTTAATACCCAGCTTAAGCCCAGCCCTGTGGACTGACTCTTCGAATGCCTAGAGCCCTCTTAGGATCTCCTAACGAAATCCCGGGTATTCTATGAATACCATAAACGAACCTATCCATGGAACCCTAGGATCTGAGACTATTTCTCAGAAACTAATAAAAACGAAACACAAAAAGGAAAGAAAGAAAACTTATACTGAAATCTGAGTCTCTGAGTGAGTTGTGTACTCGAGAATTGTACACTGGAAACCACTGAATGGCTCAGATCGAGTGGAGAGGGATGATTTCAACTCTTGGAAGTCGGGGGTATTTATAGCAGCTTTCTGGAGTGAAAATCTCGAAAACTTTCGATGTGGGACAACTTCTGGTGCTTCGGGACGCCCGTCCTGGATTGGGACGGCCGTCCTGGTGCTTTGACTGGGTCAGGACGCCCGTCCTGATTCGGGACACCCGTCCTGACCCGTTGACCACGTCAGCATTTCCAAAAATTGCATTTTTACCCCAAAATTTGCTATTTTCGTCTACGTTTCACCTGACACTTCCAAAATCATAAAAATTGTGAAATTGAGTAAATAACAATCAATTAAGACCGATTTCCTATCAATTTCATCCTAAATTATGCCTAAAAACATGCTAAAAAAGTGATATGATTTATGCATATCAGATAACCCCACACTTAGCTCTTTGCTTGTCCTCAAGCAAAATCTACCTGAAGTTAGTGATTCTAAATCATATGTGCAGTCACTTCAATTCCTAGTCATGTTTTTATTCCAAAAATTATTCAGACAATTCATAACACAGGTCTGACTGGTTAGGTTGCTATGACAAGGTCTCAAATGTCTCTAGCAGATTGTTATGATCAAGCAGAAAACAACTTAACAACTAGGTTGAACTTTTTTCTTAGTCACAAGGTTTTCCTGATATGTAGTGTGTGTACTAGTCTAGACCAGATAGTCAACACAATAAACTCTCGTCAACACAATAGACCAGATAGTCAACCAGATAGGCTCAGACATACTGACAACAAACAACCTTCTGAGTTCTGAGCCTTGGTGATCAGATTTTTAATGATTTAGCATTTATTGATTTTTTTCTTTATAGATTCAGGGTATTTTGAGTCTGCTTAGAACACGTCAACTTCAACTACCCGTGTAGCGAGTCCCACTCCGATGACTCCCAGACCTACACGACCTTAGGGCATCAGGCTTTAAGTTCCCCGAAGGAGTGGTGCTCGAGTAGAGAAGGCCGTTGGCAAACTACACTTATTTAATTAACTTTCTTTTATTTCTTTTCACTTTTAGCTCAGATTCTCGTCTAGTCATTCTAATCGTCAATACATCCACAATTGGTCTTAATTTTATCTAGTTAAGTCTTGAAAAGGTAATTGGCTGAGGTCTCTAATCCAGACTAAGTTGTGCTCAGTTATCAGGAATTCCCTATTTCTAATCAATAAGTTCAAGATAGCTATCAATCATCTCCTACTAACCATAACATTCTACCTACATATCATAGACATCAACAAATGTCTACCAATCATACTGCATTTAGAAGTCTAAAAGAATGAAAAATTTTGAAAATTTTTGGAAGGGTGTGAAATTATGGGAAAAACATGCAAAAATTATCTCAAACTACTACAGTGCACAATGCACTGCTACCCCACACTTAAGTCTGACACTGTCCTCAGTGTTCATGCATACCTAAACTACCCCACACTTATTTGCAAACAAGAAGAAATGAAAACAAAACAAAGAACTCTTACCCCACACTTATTTGACTAACTAAGGGTAAGAGAGAAAATAACGCAACAAGACAAGAAGGATAGCAAAATAGAACACAAAACAAATAAAATAAAAGTAAAGGAATATGAGGATTAGAAAAACTCCCTTCATGTCGCGAGCAGAAGGGTCTTCTATGATCTGTCAATTGGCTCTTCACCTTAGCCATGTGCTATTGCTGAGGTGTTCTTGACTCTACAAGCTCTAGATATTGGAACGGATGACGTCAGCTCCGATCCTTCATTGTCGAGCTCCAGGTAGTGGCATATCCATTTTAGGAATGACTCAAGCCCCAAGGACTGTTTCCTCGAATCATTTGCAAAGTTTCTCGTAATCGTAGCAACGTGTCCAGAAGAACGTGTTTAGGAATGAGACTTCTTTGGATTGGTGTGCCTACCTGCCAATGTCAGTGAAGGTATTGCATGCAATTTTTGAATGGCAGAAAAGATACCTGAAAGCTTCGGCAAAGACGTGGTGGTATGAGGCTCCAGTGGTGTAGATCTGGGCCCAAGTATTTGAAGCTTCCTCGGGGAAGTTTCTCACAGCTGATTGTATGTAGGGGATGCAAGCTCCTCCATTGCTATGCTCCCGATACAATGCCAAATTCCTCTATATCCTTCGACACCACTTGGTAGATCACTTGCTTGCACTGGTCTGGCTTTAATTGTTGCAAGTATCTCATCTATTGATTCTGCGGGTAAGGGTTTTGCTGTGGTGGTATCTTCTGAAAGTTTCCAGCTTCTGAATTATTCCTCAGCTAAATCCCGTATGATTCCTCTAGTTGGGATTGTATGCATTTCCCATTGGAGTAGCATTCTGCAGTAACCTACTCCTACCTCTTTTTTGGAATGGGTCGTATTTCAGTCCCATAGCAATCCCTGCTAAAGTGTGGTACTTGGCAGACTTCACAGATTTGATACAAAGGCACATCTGAGTCTAGAAAACAACTTCTCATAGAATCTGCACATGACTTTAACATCATTAGTAGGTAATGCCTGTGGTTCAGGCCATTTTTTTGAAAAGTGTTCCTCGACTACTATGATGTAAATGTTTTCATAGGAAGAAAAAGAAAAGGATTCGATACCCTAGATATCAAAGGTTGCAATACTCTGTATACGTCGCTGGGGTAGACGATCTCTGGAAAGACGTGTTACCTTTTATTTTGCAAGCATCGCAGGACTGTATCAGAGATACAAAATCCTTGAATATGGTGGGTCAACAAGATTCTACTTCCAACGCTTTCTGGACAGTGTTGATAGCAGTTAATTGGTCTCCCATAGATTCTTGCAATGCTTCAGAATCATGTGGCCTTCGCCTTCTAAGATACATCCTCTGATCACTTTACTCTGCAAAAATTTGAAATAGAAGAGAAATCTGCCCATTAGTAATATTTCAAATCAGCAAAGAATTTCTTCTTTTGCTGATAAGTCATATCACTTGGGAATAATTAGTAATATCAGTAAACCACGGAGGAGAACCATTACTCATAGCAAACAATGAAAATAGATCCTCATTCAGAAATTTATCAGATACTACTGTCTCGTCAATAGCCTCTAACTCAGGGTTTCCTAATCTAGATTAAAGGTTTTCTTTCTAGATTCTTAACCCTTTTTCTTATCCCTTCATTCTATATCAAATTCAAGTGACAATAAAACCTAACTTAATCAATTACGGTTCAGCATCAGTTTTATTGAACACAGATATCTCAGAGTGATCAGTGTAACCTATTGTTTTAGACAAGATTAGATAAGATCAGGATTTATCATATGTGAACTTTCTTATCATGTTTCTGTCCTAAAACAATTCTTACTACATCATTACATCACATATTCATTCAAAAAGCAGATTTCAATCAGGTGATGCCATAATGGTTGCAGTAATTCCTTTTGGTTTAAAAGATCTCATGCAATTATCAGTAAAACAAAAGGAACATCCTCTTTTTTTTCAATAGAACATTCAAAGGTCTAGCTATTAAGGAAAAATTATTTCATAACTCGTCCTAATAAAGCAGGCATGACTCTAAGAAAATTCTAACATGGAATTTCTTCCCGATAAAAATCTAAGCCAAAATTTTACAACTCAGAAGAAAATATATTTTATCCTCATTTCCATTTTTATTTCTTCGAAAAAGAGCAACAAATGTACAACTAAGAAAACAACTAAGAAAGAACAAGAGATACGGAAAATAACAACTTACCATTGAGCAAGAAAAATACATTTTTTTAAGGTTTTTAAATTTAAATTTTTTTCTTTTTATATTTAGAAAGCAGTTAAATTTCCTCAATATGGTTTTAGAATAATTTTCTAAAATTTTATTATCCTAAATGTCTTAATTCCAGATAATATCTAAAATCAATTAGTTGTGATAATCCTATATTTCGGAAACTGATTGTCTAACTAGCATAAGATAAGTGTTAGGTCTAAGGTCTAGGTTAATACCGTTACCTATCATAAGTCTCAAGAATTGTGGCCCTTAATCCTAAATTCATTATGATATTTCCTCGGCAACGGCGCCAAAAATCTGATGGGTTTCCAACCGATATTCTAAATAGGTGTTATTTTACCCTATGTTGATTATGAGTAATTAAGGACTGTGATTGACTAATTGTCACATTTAGTCTTTAAGGTGTCACTTAATCAGCCAGAACCTAAGGCAGAGTACCTATCGTGTAGCTAGTCTGTTGGAAAGTATCTACGATTTTATTAAATAATTATCGTACTCCCAGGAAAGTGGTAACGGCTTAATAGTAGCTAGCCTTTTATCCTAACTCTTATCTTATGATCCAGTTATGCAATCGTCATCAATAATCTTGATGAGAGGGTAATCCATTCTTCACTAGGTTTAAGTCTAATCAGGCCTAAAAGTGTTTATAGACAAAGTTCCTATATATTGACTGACCTATATTCGAGTGTTTTAGACATGTCTTGGCCTGGATTACAACTATGTTCTGAGTCTAAAGGTGTACCACATATGAGTCTCTATGCTACCGCCCCATCGTTAAGGTAAACGGCCCTACTCACGGTTAGGCCTAAAGACAACTGTGAAAGCCCTATGTCACTTCGGGAATCACCGGCATAACACTCTACTCAGCCTACCTAGACTACTCTAACAAACAGGGCGTTCCGCAGGTTATTTTATCTAGCATGGCAAACACCAATACTAATTGATGCCTGTTAAACTAAACAGGTTATGAATAGACCGTGGTTAGGAATTGTCTATAACCCTAATTTTAGTTTAAAAGAAACTACATTAGACATGCAGACATAATGAATATTTAAGCAGGTGGCCATTTCTGGAAAAATATAATAACTTCAACATATATAACAACTATTCATAACAATCAAAATCCAGTATTCGCAATTGCTATTTGGACAAACACAATAACAACATATAAGAGAGGGACAGGGGGACCGATGCCATAAAGAAATCACCCTTTACGAAGTCTCGCCGATGGAGCGTACTGCTGTATATGTCTTATTGCTTCACCCTGTATAGTTTCTGAGAAATAGTCTCAGAACCTTCGGAGGACGCTTCCTCAGCCTAGTAACTGGGCTTTACCTTAATACCCAGCTTAAGCCCAGCCCTGTGGACTGACTCTTCGAACGCCTAGAGCCCTCTTAGGATCTCCTAACGAAATCCCGGGTATTCTATGAATACCATAAACTAACCTATCTATCGAACCCTAGGATCTGAGACTATTTCTCAGAAACTAATAAAAACGAAACACAAAAAGGAAAGAAAGAAAACTTATACTGAAATCTGAGTCTCCGAGTGAGTTGTGTACTCGAGAATTGTACACTGGAAACCAATGAATGACTCAAATCGAGTGGAGAGGGATGATTTCAACTCTTGGAGGCCTGGGGTATTTATAGCAGCTTTCTGGAGTGAAAATCTCCAAAAATTTCGATGTGGGACAACTTCTGGTGCTTCGGGACGCCCGTCCTGGATTGGGACGGCCGTCCTGGTGCTTTGACTGGGTTAGGATGCCCGTCCTGATTTGGGACGCCCGTCCTGGCCCGTTGACCAGGTCAGCATTTCCAAAAATTGCATTTTTACCCCAAAATTTGCTGTTTTCGTCTACTTTTCACCTGACACTTCCAAAATCATAAAAATTGTGAAATTGAGTAAATAACAATCAATTAAGACCGATTTCCTATCAATTTCATCCTAAATTATGCCTAAAAACATGCTAAAAAAGTGATATGATTTATGCATATCAGCAGTAGTCCAGACACTGGGAGTTGAGCAGGAGATTCGACGTATACTCGACGTACTACCCTATAGTCGAGTCTTCATCGTCACTGAGCCGACCTACCTAGAGCTGGTATGTGAGTTCTATGCTTCATTTACATTCCAGCAGGAGCATATCACATTCCGACTAGGCAGAATGGATCGATCGATGAGCATGGCCGAGTTCTGCATAGCCTTGGGTATCTGGCAGAGGGACGAGCTGGATACGCCCGCCTACATCACAACAGTTCGAGACTTCACTTCTGCAGACGTCTCCACAGCTTGGGCTCAGATTTGTACGATGGGCACTCCCTACCAGCATGGCTTTGCGAAAGCCACAGGTATTCATCCTGCTCTTCGCTATTTACATGCCATTATAGACATACTCTATCAGGACGTCGGGCGGCCTCCGGGAATGTCACCCAGATGGAGACATTCCTCCTGGCCAACATGCATATGGGTTCTACAGTAGAGATGGCTCGACTCATTACCGTCATCATGCGGGGTTTCGCTACGGACAATAGGAAGCAGTGTCTGGGCTCGGGTCGTTCATCACTAGGATAGCCCACTACTTGGAGTTGGACATCCAGGGCTCAGAGCTGACCCAGGTTGCCCCGACCACTATTCCTACGGACCTTACCATTCTACAGAACATGGGGATGGTCGTACGGGATGCAATTGGCCACTACTCCATCCACACGGAGTAGTAGGGACAAACATAGGCACCGGGATCAGTCCCAGCATATATACCTCAGACCGACATTCATCCCACGCACCGCCTTTGAGCGACATATGTCGCAAGGATTGGCAGAACTCACAGCCCGACATAGCTGGGATATGGAAAACATCGAGAGGCGGATGCCGATGATGGAAGATAGAATCACCATGAACAACAGCAGGGTCGAGGAGATTTTTCAGCAGACTTCCAGATTGGTCGAAGACCCAGAGGTCTACTTTTCAGCAAACTTTAGATGACGATGAGCCTGGTTCTTAGTTTCTTCTTTTCCTTTTCGTTTTCTTTCTTTCGTTGTTTCTGCTTTATGTGTGTGATCATGTCTGTGCTGTATGAAATATGAATCATTGTATGACGTTGATTTATATGACATAACAACATTTGTTTCTTATATTATATTTTGTTTTATTATAGTCAAACAAGTGTGGGGTAAGAATTTTCTGTTTTGTTTTTATTTCTTCTTGTTTTTTAAATAAGTGTGGGGTAATTAGATATGCATGAACACTGAGGATAGTGTCAAACATAAGTGTGGGGTAGCAGTGCACAGTGCACTGTAGCAGTAAACGTTTTTGCATGTTTTTCTCATATTTTCACTAGAATTACACCCTTCCAAAAAAATTCAAAAATTTTCACTCTTTCAGACTTCAAAATGCAGTTATGATTGGTAGAGAGAAATGCTGATGTCTATGATATGTATGTAGAGTATTATGATCAGTAGGAGACAACGTGATAACTTTCTTGAATTCATCGATTAGAAATAAGGAATTCCTGATACTTGAGCACAACTTAGTTTGGATTAGAGACCTCAACCAAATACCTTTTCAAGACTTAGCTAAATAATATTAGACCAGCTGAGGATATATTAGCAGTCTAAATGACTAGATGATGCTCTGAGCTGAAAGTGAAAAAAGTTAAATAAATAGGGTAGTTTGCAAGCGGCCTTTGCTACTCGAGCACCACTCCTTAAGGGAACTTAAAGACGGATGCCCTAAGGTCGTGTAGGTCTGGGAGTCATCGGAGTGGGACTCGCTACATGGGTAATTAAAGTTGACGTGTGAAAGCAAACACAAAATACCCTGAAAAATCAATCTAAAAATACATAGCCCAGTGTATTCTTATATTGAAATGCTTAATTGAAAATTCTTGTCACCAAAGCTCAGAACTCAGAAGGTTGTTTGTTGCTGGTATGTCTAGCGACCAGTCGAAGTATTATCTGGTAAGAGTCAAGATAAGAGTATATTGTGTTGACAATCTAGTTTGGACTAGTACACGCACTACACATCAGGAAGACCTTGTGAATAAGAGAAGAGTTCAATCAAGTTATTAAGTTGTTAACCCTACTTAACTATGATAATCTACTATAGATATTTGAGACCTTGTCATGGCAACTTAACCAGTTAGACATGTGTTGTTAATTATCTGACTCAGTGATCAGTTTTGGAATAAAAACATTGCTAGAAATTTTAAGTGACTGCACCTATGATTTAAAATCAATAACTTCAGGTAGACTTTGCTTGAGGAAAAGAAAAAAGCTAAGTGTGGGGTTATATGATATGCACAAATCATATCACTTTTTAGCATGTTTTTAGGCATAATTTAGGGCAAAATTAGTGTTAAATCGTTCTCAATTGACTGATATTAGCTCGATTTTGCAGTTTTGTGATTTTAGAAGTGTCATGTGAAAAGTGCAAGAAAATGGCAAATTTCGGGGCAAAAACATAATTTTTAGAAGTTCGGAAGTCGGGATGGGCGTCCAGAACCCAAGACCGGCATCCTGACCTGGTCAACAGACCAGGACGGGCGTCCAGGCCTTGGGACGGCCGTCCTGACCTCGTCAATAGGCCGGGACGGGAGTCCCAGATCCAAGACGGGCGTCCCGAATGCCTGGTCAAAGTCCCACATCAATTTTTGCAGAGAAATTCACCTAGTTCCCCTAGTATAAATACCCCAGGCCTTCCTCAGTTGAAATCATTCCTCTCCACTCGATCTGAGTCATTTAGTGACTTCAAGTATACAATTTTATATAGTATACAAGTCACTTAGTGATTTCAGGTTTTAGTATAGGTATATTTATAGTTTTAGAGAGTGTCTCGTGTTCTTTGTTTCTGAGAGTTTGTCTCGGTTCTTAGAATATGACTAGATAGGTTCATTTTTGGTATTCATATAATACCCGGGATTTCGTTAGGAGATCCTAAGAGAGCACAAGGCGTTCGAAGAGTCGGTCAACAAGGCTGTGCTTAAGCTGGGTATTAAGGTAAAGCATAGCACTAGGCTGAGGAAGGTTATGTCGAGCAGAGTCGGGTCGAGCAGTCCAACATATACAAGCAATTGCTCCATCAGCAGACTACGTAAAGGGTGAATACTTTATGGAATCGGTCCCCTTGTCCCTCTCTTTATATGTCTGTATTGCGTTCGTCCAAATAATCATTATGAATATTAAACTATGATTTTATGAATATGTGTTTTGCATGTTGAAGTCATTTATATTTTTCTAGAAAGGTCACCAGCTTAACTATCATTATGACTGCATGTCTACTTTAGTCTCTTTTAAACTAGATGAATGGTTATAGACAACTCCTAACCACGGTCTAATCATAACCTGTTTAGTTTAACAAGCATTAATTTAGGACTTCCCGTCGGAAGTATTAATGTCTGCCATATTAGATGAAATAACCTATAGATCACCATGTTTGTTAAAGTAGTCTAAGTAGGCTGAGTTTGTGTGTTTATGCCAGTGTTAGGGCGAGCGGCATGATCTCCTGAGTGACACAGGACTTTCATGGATGCCTTTAGCTCGAACCGTGAGTAAGGCCATCATTAAGGTAGGGTGGTTTATTAGGTAACTCAGATGTGGTACACAAGTAGAATCAGTACATAATTGCAATCTAGACCAAGATATATCTAAAATACTCGAAGATAGTTCAATCAACATGTAGGAACAGTATAACATATATCAGAACATTATTTGTAAAACACTCTTGTAGACTTAAATTGACTTGAAACTAGTGGAGAATGAATCAACCTCTCAACAAAGAATTTGATGAACGATTGCATAACTGGATCATAAGATAAGAGTTAGGGTAAAAGGATAGTTACTACTAAGCCGTTACCACTTCCCTGGGAGTGCGATAAATTGATTAAATTAAAATCGTAGATACTTTCCAACAGACTAGCTACATGATAGTTACTCTGCCTTAGGTTCTGATTGATTAAGTGACAACATAGAGACTAAATGTGACAATTAGTCATTCTAAGTCCTTAGTTATTCATAATCGACATATGGTAAAATAACACCTATTTTAGCATATCAGTCGGAACGCATCAAGAAAGTTCATCACGACTTTGGAATCATTGGTGGGGAATGTTGCGGCTTCCACCCACTTTGAAACACAGTCTACTGCCATTAAAATGTACAATTTTCCGAAAGAAGGGGGGAAAGGTCCCATGAAGTCAATACCCCATACATCAAAAAGTTCAACTTCCAAAATGTTGGTGAGAGGCATTTCTTTTCTCCGTGAGATGTTTCCTACCCTTTGGCAGCGATCACACTTTGCCACAAACTCATAGCAATCCTAAAATAATGAAGGCCAAAAGAAACTAGATTGTATTACCTTTACTGCGGTTCTTGACCCTCCAAAATGTCCTCCACAAGGTGAGTTGTGACACTGAAATATGATATCCTCAATCTCATCGTCGTTTACACACCTCTGAATCATTTGGTCTTTACATTGTTTGAATAAAAAGGGTTCCTCCCAAAAATAACTTTTTACAACATGGAGGAACATATTTCTTTCTTGGTATGAGAAATTCGGCGGCATTTCACCACTGGCCAAATAATTAGCAAAGTCAGCATACCATGGCATTTTCATATCTTCTTGAATTTCCAGCAATTGTTCATCTGGAAAATGTTCATTAATGGGGATTTGGAATCCCTCTTGTTGTTCCAACCGAGATAGATGGTCGGCTACTTGATTTTCTACTCCTTTCTTGTCCTTGATTTCCACATCAAATGCTTGTAGGAGTAGGATCCATCTAATGAGCCTTGGTTTTGAGTCCTTCTTTGCAATTAAATATTTAATGGCAGAATGATCGGTGTAGACTATCACTTTTGTGCCCACCAAATAGGAACTGAATTTATCAAAGGCAAATACAACATCAAGCAACTCTTTTTCAGTAACAGTGTAATTTACCTGAGCCTCAGTGAGTGTTTTGCTGGCGTAGTAGATGGAATGAAACATCTTGTTTCGCCGCTACCCCAAAACTGCACCAACTGCATAGTCACTAGCATCACACATTAGCTCAAATGGCAGACTCCAGTCTAGTGCTATGATAATGGGGCTGAAATTAGCTTCTGCTTAAGCTCCTCGAATGATGCGGCACAGGCTGCATAAAAAAACACATTATCTTTTTCTAATAACTTACATAAGGGCTTGGATACCTTTGAAAAATCTTTGATGAATCTTCAATAGAAGCCTGCATGTCCCAAAAAACTTCTAATGTACTTCACGGTCGTAGGGGTTGGTAATTTCTCGATCACCTCTATCTTTGCTCGGTCCACTTCAAGGCCTTTCTTCGAAATCCGATGACCCAATACAATACCTTCTCGAACCATGAAGTGACACTTTTCCCAGTTGAGGACTAAATTGATGTCCTCGGAATGTTTAAGCACTTTGGCCAAATTCTCTAAACATTCATCGAAAGAGTCCCCAAATACAGAGAAGTCATGCATAAAAACTTCTAAGTACTGTTCCACCATATCTGTGAAAATTGCCATCATACAACGTTGGAACGTTGCTGGAGCATTGCATAATCCGAATGACATCCTTCTAAATGCAAATGTACCATAAGGACAAGTGAAAGTTGTTTTGTCCTGGTCCCCTTGTGCTACAACAATCTGGTTGTAACCAGAATAACCATCCAGAAAACAATAATAATCACGTCCAGCCAACCTATCCAACATTTGGTCAATGAAGGGCAGTGGGGAGTGGTCTTTCCTTGTGGCTTTGTTTAGCTTTCTGTAGTCAATGCAAATCCTCCATCTCGTGATAGTTCTGGTGGGAATTAATTCATTATCTTCATTCCTCACCACTGTAATTCCCCCTTTCTTGGGCACATATTGTACAGGACTTACCCAAGAACTTTCAGAGATAGGATAAATTATGCCAAAATCCAGCCACTTAATAATTTGCTCCTTTACCACTTCCTTCATAATAGGGTTTAATCTTCTTTGCCCCTCAATCAAATTTTTGGAATCTTCTTCCAGAATGATTTTATGCATGCATAAGGTTGGACTTATACCTTTTATGTCAGCTATGGTCCAGCCCATAGCTCTCTTATGCTGCTTCAGAACTCCAAGTAATTTTTCTTCTTGTTCAACATCCAGTAATGCTGAAATAATCATAGGCAGAGTTGAGTCTGCTTCCAGAAATTCGTAGTTCAAATGCTGCGGCAATGACTTCAGTTCCAGCTCAGGTGGTTCTTCCACGGAAGGTTTTGTTACTTTGATCTCCTGAGAAGACAAGTCCAAGGATTCAAATTGCGCGCTAAATTTGAAACCATGAGAATTTGCTTCTAACCATGCTGAATATTCTTCTTCTTCCTCATTGTCATCATCGTGCAACGTTTCCTCCATCCACACTCTTTCCAATGCATCATCTCCATATTTCTTCCACTCTTCATCTTCCTTTGTCAAAGAATCAATGGTAGATATGTGAAAACAATCCTCACCTTCATCATGAAATTTCATAGCCTTAAATACATTAAACATGACTATCATCTTGAAACCTCATGGTAAGTTCCCCTTTTTGAACATCAATGAGAGTCCTTCCCGTAGCAAGGAAAGGTCTTCCCAAAATAATTTGGAACTTCTCTATCTGCTTCATAATCCAAAACAATAAAGTCAGTTGGAAAAATAAATCTATCCACTCTTACCAGGACATCCTCAATGTTCCCATCTGGATGGGCTATAGACCTGTCCGCTAGTTGCAACGTTATTGTCGTAGGTCTTACCTCACCAATGTCTAACTGTTTAAAGACTGACATGTGCATTAGGTTGATGCTGGTGCCAAGATTGCATAATGCCATGCCACAATAGGAGTCTCCAATAGAGCAAGGAATGTTGAAGCTCCCCGGATCTTTCATTTTGGGGGGTAGCTTGTCCTGCAAAAAGAAACTACATTCTTTGGTTAGTGCAACAATTTCATATTCACCCAACCTTCTTTTCTTTGTAAAAATATCTTTCATGAATTTGGCGTAGTTGGGCATTTGTTCTATGGCTTCTACCAAAGGAATGTTGATGTGCAGTTGTTTCAAAATGTCCAGAAACTTCTTGAGCTGCTCATCCTATTTCGTTTTAGGAAACCTTTGTGGAAAAGGCATCCTTGGTTGTATTGGTTTGCTTTCTGGAACCTTGCTTTACTGCGGCATTGATGATGCTGCAGCATCGTGCTCCACTTTGGCAGGTTCAGCTACTGGAATTTCTTCTTCTTTGTCCTCCTTGCTGGGCTCACTGGATTTCTCCACTGCTCCAGGCTTGATTGTTGGTTCTTCCAGTATTTTCCCACTCCGTAGATTCATCACTTTGCAATGTTCCTTTCCTTCTCTCCTTGGATTCTTGGTGTCACTTGGGAGTGACCCTTGTGGTCTGTTCTTCAATTCTTGGGCCAACTGCCCCATCTGGGTTTCAAGGTTTCGTACAGTGGATGCCAAGCCTTGAATGGTTGTCTTCGTTCTTGCCATAAAATCTCTCATCATATTTTCCAATGAATTTGAATGTGGTGGTGGTTGTTGTTGAGGCCTTTGCTGAAGTTGTTGTTGCTGCTGGGGGTACTGCTGTTGCTGGAACATTGGCCTCTGGTTCATACCTTGGTTGTGTTGCATCCCCTAGTCTCTCCAAGAAAAGTTAGGATGCTGCCGCCAAGTAGGATTGTAAGAATTGGATTGTAAACCATTGCCTCTGTTCTGGTTCCCCATGTAGCATACTGATGCTGGATTGTGAACACAATCCTCAAAAGAGTGTCCTTCACCACAGTAGACACAACACACATCTTGCACCTGGCTTACATTAGACTGGTTTGGTTGCTTAGCCGTCTGCCCGCTATGCTGCTGCATACTCAGTGTTTTCAGCATATTAGACATGAATGATACTTGGGCTGAAAGTGAAGTTATTGGATCTAACTCCAACACTCCAGCCACCCTTCTTCCGCTTGGCAGTCTTGTTGTCGGCCATTGATAGTTGTTATTGGTAATTCTCTCAATTAATTCATAAGCTTCATTGTATGTTTTAGCCAATAATGCACTATTTGCTGAAGCATCAACTATCATTCGTGTGTGTGCATTTAACCCGTTGTAAAATGTTTCCATTTGAATGCAGTGTGGGATTCCGTGATGTGGGCATCTTCTTAACAACTCCTTAAATATTTCCCATGCCTCGTACAATGATTCTTCTTCTAATTGATGAAAATAGGTAATTTCGTTTCTTAACCTAGCATTTTTTGTAGGAGGAAAATATTTCATTAAAAATCTCTCAGTAAGCTGCTGCCATGTAGTTACACTACTAGAGGGTAGAGAGTTAAGCCATGTTCTAGCTTTGTCTCTCAGGGAATATGGAAACAATTTCAACCTCAAAGCATCGTCTGTCACCCCTGGTAACTTAAAACAATCGCTTACTTCCATGAATAAACGTAGGTGCAAGTGTGGATCCTCAGTAGGTAATCCACCAAACTGCCCTACTGTTTGCAATATTTGAAACATTACTGGTTTCAACTCGAACTGTGCTGCGGCAATCTCCGGTCGCACAATACTTGGATTCAGTTCATTGAACATAGGGATAGCATACTGCCGAATGGCATGGTCCCTATATCTGCCATTACCACTGGATTGTAGACAGGTTCAGGTTGAATTTCACGCTGTTCCGCCATAGCTGCCTTATCTGTGGTTTGTTTCTTCTTCCTTAATGGCTTGGTTGTTCTCTCAATTTCTGGATCTAATGGCAGCGATGTAGCTTGAGAGCCCTTGCGCGTTTTACTCATCTGATACGCGAAAATCGTATCACCTTTTTAGCATATTTTTATGTATGATTTCGGGTGAAATTGAGGGCAAATTGATCTTAATTGTTTGTTATTTACTCAATTTCACGGTTTTTATGATTTTGGAAGTGTCAGGTGAAAAGTAGACGAAAACAGCAAATTTTGGGGTAAAAACGCAATTTTTGGAAATGTTGACTTGGTCAAAGGGTCAGGACGGGCGTCCCGACCCAGTCAAACCGCCGGGTCAGGACGGGCGTCCTAACCTGGTCAACAGATCAGGACGGGCGTCCCAAGAGGGCTCTAGACGTTCGAAGAGTCAGTCCACAGGGTTGGGCTTAAGCTGGGTATTAAGGTAAAGCCCAGTTACTAGGCTGAGGAAGCATCCTCCAAAGGTTCTAGCGAGCAGAGTCAGGGCGAGCAATACGACATATACAGCAATACGCTCCGTCGGCGAGACTACGTACAGGGTGATTTCTTTATGGCATCAGTCCCCATGTCCCTCTCTTATATGTTGTTATTTTTTTGTTCTAAATACCTATTATGAATACGAGATTACGATTTTTTATGAATAGTTGTTTTATATGTTGACATTATTATATTTTTCCGGAAATAGCTACCTACTTAACATTCACTATGTCTGCATGTCTAATGTGCTCTTTTAAACTAAAGTTAGAGTTATAGACAATTCCTAACCACGGTCTAATCATAACCTGTTTAGTTTAACAAGCATCAATTAGTATTGGTGTCTGCCATGCTAGATAAAATAACCTGCTGAACACCCTGTTTGTTAGAGTAGTCTAGGGTAAGCCGGGCCGAGTCCGATTATGCCGGCGGCTAGGGCAAGCGGTATGATCCCCGAAGTGACATAGGGCTTTCATGGATGCCTTCGTCCCGAACCGTGAGTAGGGCCATCATTAAGGTAGGGCTGTTTATTAGAAACCTAGGATGTGGTACGCATTTAGACACAAAACATAGTTGCAATCCAGGCTAAGACATGTCTAAAATATTCGAATTTAGGCCATTCAACATATAGGAACAGTATAACATAGAATCAGGACTCATCTATAAAACACTTCTAGGATTAATTAGACTTAAACCTAGTGGAGAATGAATCACCCTCTCATCAAAGTATTTGATGAAGATTGCATAACTGGACCATAAGATAGGAGTTAGGAAAAAAGGCTAGTTACTACTAAGCCGTTGCCACTTCCCTGGGAGTACGATATTTAACTTAATAAAATCGTAGATACTTTCCAACAGACTAGCTACACGATAGGTACTCTGCCTTAGGTTCTGGCTGATTAAGTGACACCATAGAAACTAAATGTGACAATTAGTCAATCACAGTCCTTAATTATTCATAATCAACATAGGGTAAAATAACACCTATTTATCACGTCAACCGGAATCGCATCAGATTTTTGGCGCCGTTGCCAGGGAAATATCATAATGAATTTAGGATTATTGGCCACAATTCTAGAAACTTTTGATAGGTAACGGTAGTAACCTAGACTTTTGAATTACACTTATCTTATACTAGTTAGACAATCACTTTCCTAAATATAGGATTATCATAACTAATTAATTTTAGATAATATCTGAAATTAAGACACTTAGGATAATCAAATTTTAGAAAATTATTCTAAAACCATATTGAGGAAATTTACATGCTTTCTGAATAAAATTCAAAATCCATAAAAATATTTTTCTTGCTTTCTTATTTCACTTTCCTATTTTTGTTATTTGTTATTTCTAACCAGACTGTGCACTCAGAAATGAAGAGAACAAGAGCAGCTACTAACCAGGCAAAGAAAACAGAAAACCCTGACACTCCAGGACCAAAGAAGACAAAGCCGGAAGGCCCATCCAGGCCTGCACCAGAAATACCACGAGGGACTCTTCCTTCACAACCAGTGGAAGTAAACTCAAGCCCTGATGCCAGTGAACTAGTGAGACGATTCCTGAACACCCGTGAGCATAGTCCCACGGAAGAAGATCCTTCTGAGGATACCTTCCCTCCTAGAGAAGAACCCCAGAGATCTCCAGTCCACCCTCCTGCCCAGAGAGTTCCTATAAATCCGCCCCCTACTGACCAAACCCAAAATTCACCAACCTCTCATGCATACACCCCAACACCCAACGAGCACACCCCTTCATCCGGGGGGAGTACTAACGGTTATCATTCAATGTTGTCCGTGCAGATAGACACGTTGGCTCAAAGGGTCTATGAGATGGACCAAGGGATTGCCAGCAGACTGTGTCATTTAGACCAACTCAGTCTGAATATCACAACTAACGTAGACCGACTTAGAGCCACGGTCAGTCTTCAGGAGAACCAAGGTGCACAACTACTCCGAGAGATGGCTGACTTACGCAGTGAGCAGAATAGGCAGAGGGATGAGATGAGAGCCATACGCATAGAAATGCGAAGCATTCGAACGGAGCTACAGGAAATCAGAGATAAGGGTCGTTGAAAAAGGGAAGATTCTTTTACTTTTATTCTCAACAAATAATTCGTTTGAACTAAACCTGAATAATTGACCCATATTTTTCTATTTTTCAAACTTTTTAAAAGGGTCCTTTATATTCAACAATTTTCTTCAGACATTTTATTTTCGAATTTCTATGAAAAACAAGAGTTTTGCAAATACAGTTTATTTTTCACTAATTAAATTGTACAAACTCAGTTTTTTTTAGTTTTTTGAAATTCTTGCTTGATTGGGATAAAATTAGGGTAGTCATGATTTTCGAAAAAGACTAAGGAATTTTTCATAGAGTTTTTAACAACTTCTGAATTTAATTGGATAAACATGAAGCCTTGTTAAAAATTATGATTATTTTTGGTATCTTGAGATTTTTAGGGAATTACGGAAAAAAAATTTTTTTTTTGGAATTGGCACGCGTCCCGAAGCAACCCTGGACGGGCGTCCAGCGGGACGGGAGTCCTGCCTCCGGGACGGGCATCCCGAAGGCCGCCCCTTCTATAAAAATTCAATTTTTTTCATTTTCTCTCAAATCTACAACCAAAAATTCATCTCTCTAAAAATATTTCTCTCTACCTTCTCTCTACAAATTTTTGGCAAACTCTCCAAAGTTTAAAAATTCGAGTTTCCCTCCAAAATTTGAATTTTAAACTTCACCCAAAAAATCGAATTTCCCTCCAAAATTCGATTTTCCCGCCAAAAATTCAAAATCTTTCCCTAACCTAATTTCATCCTTCTGAATTCAAATTCACCTCCAGAATTTGAGTTTAAAGATTCTTTCCCACCTAAACTCTCTCGTACGTTTTCAATGGCTCCCAAACGGGCTCGTACCACATCTACCATGACAGTTACCTCAATGGCGCATCCTTTTATGCTGTTCCCCTCCAGTACAGCATACCAAGAAAGATGCACTGGGTACATCGGGCGTACGATACTGACAGGCAGAACGTTGGATTGGGCAGCAATACAGACGCTAGGAGTAGAGCCGGAAGTCAGACGCATACTCGACGTGCCACCTTATAGTCGAGTATTCATCGTCACAGAGCCCACATACCTGGAGCTGGTATGTGAGTTCTATGCGTCTTTTACATGCCACCAGGAGCAGATCACATTCCGCTTGGGCGGAATAGATCGGTCGATGAGCATGGCCGAGTTTGGCGTCACCCTAGGTATCTGGCAGAGAGATGAGCTGGATACGCCCGCATACACCACAGCGGTTCGAGACTTCACGTCTGCAGACGTCTCCACTGCTTGGGCTCAGATCTGCATGACGGGTGTCCCATACCAGCATGGCTTTGCAAAAGCCACAGGTATTTATCCTACTCTTCGTTACCTGCACGCTATCATTGCACATACATTGTCAGGACGACGGACGGCTCCCGGAACTGTCACCCAGATGGAGACATTCCTTCTGGCCAACATGCACATGGTATCTACGGTAGAGATGGCTAGACTCATCACGGTCGTCATGCGAGGATTCGCTACAGACACCCGGAAACAGTGTCTGGGGCTCGGACCGTACATCACCAGGCTAGCCCGCTACCTGGAGTTGGACATAGAGGGCTCGGAGCTGACTCTGGTCGCCCCGACCACCGTTCCCACTGATATTACCATTCTACGGAACATGGGAATGGTTGTCCGGGATGCGAATGGCCGCGACACCATCCACACGGAGCAGACAGGACAAGCATCTGCATCGGAAGCATTTCCAGTGCATATCCCTCCGTCCGACACGTTCGTGCCACGTACTGCCTTCGAACAACACATGTCGCACGGATTGGTAGAACTATCGGCCCGATACAGTTGAGATATGGACAGAATCGACAGACGGCTGACGATGATGGAGGACAGGATTGACAGACGGTTGGCGATGATGGATGACAGGATCGCCATGAACACCAGCAGGATTGAGGAGATACATCAGCAGACTTCCCGAGTGGCGGAAAACTTCGAGTTTGACTTTACAGCAGAAATCGGTCCACTGGACGACGATCCGTCGGGTTCTTAGTCTCTCTCTCCTTCTTTCCTTTCTTTTGTTTTTGTTTTTCTTGTTCTATGTGTATAAACATGTCTGGGCTGTATGACGTATGAATCTATACAGATTTGTTTGCATTATTTTGTTTTTATGTCTTTCTTACCCATAGTATAGGTAAGCATCTTTTCTTTGTGTTTTATGTCTTGTTTTCAAATAAGTGTGGGGTAATTAGATATGCATGAACACTGAGGACAATGCCAGACTTAAGTGTGGGGTAGCAGTGCACGGTGCACTGTAGTAGTTTGCAAAATTTTTCGCATGCTTTTGCTTGTTTTCCCCGTATTTTCACACCCTTCCAAAAAATTTTCAAAAATTTTCCGTCTTTCAGAATTCTAAATGCAGTATGCTTGGTTAAACAATTGCTTATGTCTATGATATGTAGGTAGTATGTTATGGTTAGTAGGAGATAATTGATGACTACTGCTGAACTAATTGATTAGGAATAGGGAATTCCTGATAACTGAGCACAACCTTGTCTGGATTAGAGACCTCAGCCAATTGCCTGTTCGAGACTTAACTAGATAAAATTAGACCAGTTGTGGATATATTGGCTGTTAGAATGACTAGATGAGACTCTGAGCTAAAAGTGAAAAGAAACAAAAGAAAGTTAATCAAATGAGGGTAGTTTGCCAGCGGCCTTCGCTACTCGAGCACCACTCCTTCGGGGAATTTAAAGCCTGATGCCCTAAGGTCGTGTAGATCTGGGAGTCATCGGAGTGGGACTCGCTACATGGGTAGTTGAAGTTGACGTGTCCTAAGCAGACTCAAAATACCCTGAATCTATAAAGAAAATAACTAAATGCTAAAACATTAAAACTCTGATCACCAAAGCTCAAAACTCAAAAAGTTGTCTGTTGTTAATATGTCTAGCGATGGGTCGAAGTGTTATCTGGTAGTAGTTAAGACAAGAGTACATTGTGTTGACTATCTGGTCTAGACTAGTACGCACACTACACATCAGGAAGACCTTGTGACTAAGAAAAAAGTTCAACCTAGTTGTTGATTTGTTTTTTGCCTAATCATAACAAGCTACTAAAAACATCTGAGACCTTGTCATAGCAACCTAACCAGTCAGACCTGTGTTAAGACTTGTCTGAAGAATTTTTGGAATAAAAACATGACTAGGAATTTAAGTGACTGCACTACGATTTAGAATCACTAACTTCAGGTAGACTTTGCTTCAGGACAAGCAAAAAGCTAAGTGTGGGGTTATCTGATACGCAAAAATCGTATCACCTTTTTAGCATGATTTTATGTATGATTTCGGGTGAAATTGAGGGCAAATTGATCTTAATTGTTTGTTATTTACTCAATTTCACGGTTTTTATGATTTTGGAAGTGTCAGGTGAAAAGTAGACGAAAACAGCAAATTTTGGGGCAAAAACGCAATTTTTGGAAATATTGACTTGGTCAAAGGGTCAGGACGGGTGTCCCGACCCAATCAAACCGCCGGGACGGGCGTCCAGGACTCGGGACGGGCGTCCCGACCTGGTCAACAGATCAGGACGGATGTCCCGAACCCCCAGAACCAGTCCCACATCGAATGTTTGATGAAAAATCACCCCGGGAAGCTGCTATAAATACCCCAGGCCTCCAGCAGTTGAAATCATTCCTCTCCACTCGATCTGAGTCATTAAGTGGTTTTCAGTGTACTCTTCTCTAGTACACAACTCACTCAGAGACTCGGATCTCAGTTTTCTTTCTTGTTAGTGTTTTGTTTTAGTTTATGAGAAATAGTCTCAGATCTTAGGTTTCTATAGATAGGTTCGTTTCTGGTATTCATAGAATACCCGGGATTTCGTTAGGAGATCCTAAGACGGCTCTAGGCGTTCGAAGAGTCAGTCCACAAGGCTGGGCTTAAGCTGGGTATTAAGGTAAAGCCCAGTTACTAGGCTGAGGAAGCGTCCTCCAAAGGTTCTAGCGAGTAGAGTCAGGGCGAGCAATACGACATATACAGCAGTATGCTCCGTCGGCGAGACTACGTAAAGGGTGATTTCTTTATGGCATCAGTCCCCATGTCCCTCTCTTATATGTTGTTATTGTTTTGTTCTAAATACCTATTATGAATACGAGATTACGATTTTTTATGAATAGTTGTTTTATATGTTGACATTATTATATTTTTCCCGAAATAGCAACCTGCTTAACATTCACTATGTCTGCATGTCTAATGTGCTCTTTTAAACTAAAGTTAGAGTTATAGACAATTCCTAACCACGGTCTAATCATAACCTGTTTAGTTTAATAGGCATCAATTAGTATTGGTGTCTGCCATGCTAGATAAATTACCCTCTCATCAAGATTATTGATGACGATTGCATAACTGGATCATAAGATAAGAGTTAGGATAAAAGGCTAGCTACTATTAAGCCGTTACCACTTTCCTGGGAGTACGATAATTATTTAATAAAATCGTAGATACTTTCCAACAGACTAGCTACACGATAGGTACTCTGCCTTAGGTTCTGGTTGATTAAGTGACATCATAGAGACTAAATGTGACAATTAGTCAATCACAGTCCTTAATTATTCATAATCAACATAGGGTAAAATAACACCTATTTAGCACGTCAACCAGAATCGCATCATCATGCAAAACAGCACACGTTAAGGAATGGATGATATACACAAGCTAAAAATTACCAAATGATCAATATCAATAATATTCAAATAAATTTCAGCCTATGCACAAATATTCGTCACTCATACACTAAATCAATAGACTATTAAGCACAAGTATGAGTATAAAAATAAACTGAAAAATAAAGGTAACCAAATGCAAACAATTAATATTTACAAACAATTGACTCCAAAGTCCTCGGCAACGGCGCCAAAACCTTGTTGCGTTGTGTGCGTGTGTCACAATTTGTAAAGATAAGAAAATGAAGTAAATCAACGCAATCTTAACAAGTGCAAGTATACACCGGTCAACAAGTAATATATGTACCTAAGTACAAGATTATCAATCCCACAGGGACTAAGTGTCAATACAAATGCAAATACGATTGTACAAATGGTTAAAAGAATAAAGAATAATGAATGATGAATAATGAATAGAGATTGGTCTAATGCTACAGCAATGCTACTCCTAAGGAAAAAACTAAACTAACAGTTAAGGGTCAGCCTACTGGTAAATAACCACAAGAGTACTGTAGGTAATACAATGCTGCGGCATTCACACCCAAAATGTAAATACAAACCAGAGATTAATCTAAATATACAAAACATGCTTTCAGGTTCCAGATTAATGCTACAGCTGATCTGGTGCCACCCAGATTACTTGATCTACTAGTCTAGATCCCCGATAACATTGTCTCATGGAATACGAAGTACTGTTGACCTAGAGCAACACTAGTCAGTGAATGTGGTCATGTCCCCTGCAATGTTGAGCGCACGGTCATGCGTCTCAATCTAGTGCCACATAATTATCATGTCCACTAGCTCCCCTCTGTTAGAAGGCCAGATACTAGTTCGATTCATACGTTGGACAGTCATAACCGCAAGTGATGCTAAATCAATTTAAGTAATTACATGAATAAACCGAGCATGCCCCATACAAGCAGTAATCATAAAAACAGAAAACAATGCTACAGCATACTCATCATCGTATTCCAAACAGTGTACTCAACATGTTCATAATGAACTATGCCACAGCATCTTCAGGCTATAAAATATATGTTCAGTACAGAGAATAACGAAATCCATGAATTAAAGTAATGTAACAAAAATACTCCCATCGTCATGGTACATAATTCTATTACAAAACAAGTTTAATTAATTCATAAAAGCCGCCCTCAACTCATGCCCAATATTCAAGCAAGAATCTATACAAGAAAATGAACAATAATGAGGAAATGGGTAGAGAATTACTCGGGTCTGAGATCACGCTACTGCCTATATCAGTTTAATCACGTCTTTTCTACTCAGCTGATGAACACTCAACAAGTCACCCTGCTCACTCTCGGGTTTTTCCCTACATAAATTAATCTAAAGCTAAAAGGAACTTCTAAACTATATTACCGAAATACTACTGAGCTATCTAAGAATGAATAAAAACTAATCTCTCTTCAAAAGTCTAAGAGTCTAATCTTCCCAAAAGCTTTTTCTTCTCTCGGTTTTTCAAGTATATATAGTATATCATCTTGTACCGAGATTCAGCCTCAATCTGCCATCTGTCCATATTTCTGGAATTTTCTTATAATATTCAGCAAGTAAATTGAATAATCTAGAAATTAATTCCAACTGCCTTCTAAGTTTTTGTCCTTTTCCTCCATGCTGCAGGATTCTCTGCGAGATTCTAGCTCCAGCTGCCACGTTTTTAATACATTAAAAGAAAATAAATTCTGAAAATAGCTGAATAATCAATTTGAAATCTTATTCCCTTTTTACCCTTATTACAATAAATCAATCCAAATTAAATCCCAAATAATAATCCAATAAATACAACTCGTAACAATATTTGGAAATTAATTAAATTAAATTGACATATTGACAATAAAACCATATTTTTAGTAAAAAGAGAAAGAATATCAAATAAACGCATTTTAACTCCAATTTCCAAATAAATTCAGTTATTTCAAAAGCAAAATGTGGCAAAGTAAATGTGAATAACTCTATTATTCTAGAGTTATCAGTCCCTTTGTTACTGGGTGTCGGCCACGTATTCTTTCAAGCACCCTTCTCGGATGAGTCAGTCAATTGCTCTTTTTAATTGGAAGAAATTCTCTGTAGTGTGCCCGTAATCACTATGGAACCCACAGAACTTCGTTTTATCCCACATGGGGAATGACTGTGGCCTAATAGGTGCGGGGTCTTTGACCCCGTATTTATCTTTTATCACTGCTACAAGGTTTCCAGTGGGGACGTTCAGGTGTGTAAACGTTTTGAATTTATTAGGTTGTCCTTTGTCTCTTCTTTCTGAGAAGTTAGGAGGGCCATCTTTCCTACATTCGGATTGTTTGTCCCTTTTTTTGCTCGCAGACTCTAATGCCTTGCTTTCGGCTAACGCGACCTTCCTGGCGAAGTTGAACATCTCACCTATGGTCTCCGGCTTCCTTAATTGGAGTTCCGTGTACAGCATTTTAGATCAAAATCCACCTTCGAAACAAGTGATAACCGTGTCTTGGCTGATCCCCTCTATATCATCGTAAGTCTTTTTGAACTGCTCCAGGAAGGATAACAGAGTTTCGTCCTCTCTTTGTTTGATGTTTGCCAGATCCCCTCTTGTCTTCGGTTTTGTTCCAACCGTGCTGAATTTGTCTAGAAATAGCTTTTCTAAAGTGTGCCACGAATCTATCGTATTGATTTTAGGGAAGTGAACCACGTTAACGCTTTATCTGATAAGGTGCTCGGAAAAGCCTTGCACAGAATGACTTCGTCGTTAGTGACTAGGCACATTACCGATTTGTAATGACATACGTGCTCGACAGGTCGGGTTTGGCCAGAATAAAGGACGAATTGTGGTATCTTGAGGAAGGGGACGGGAGCGACACCTTGGATCCATTTGGCGAATGGACCGAGTTCAATCGACCTCGTCCTTTGAGCTTTCGTGGAGCTTTTGACCCTTTTGGGGCTATGCTCGGTGCACCACTTCCTTGAATTTCACTTCAGAGTAGGCTTCGAAGTATGGTGGCTTTCCCCTACTTCGCTGATCGTTGGACCCTATTTTCCGATGAAATGCACAAATTATATCCTTTTTAGCATGTTTTTAGGCACAATTTAGGACGAAATTGGTGTTAAATTATTCTCAATCGATTGTTATTAACATAATTTTGTAGTTTTTGTTGTTTTGGAAGTGTCAGGTGAAATATGCATGAAAATGGCAAATTTCGGGGTAAAAACGTGATTTACAGAAGTTTGGAAGTTGGGATGGGCGTCCAGAACCCGGGACGGGCGTCCTGACTTGGTCAACAGACAAGGGCGGGCGTCCAGGACTCGGGACGGCCGTCCTGACCTGGTCAATAGGCCAGGACGGGCGTCCTAGATCCAGGACGGGCGTCCCGAATGCATGGTCAAAGTCCCACATCGATTTTTGAAGAGAATTTCACCCAATTCTCCTGCTATAAACACCCCAGGCCTTCCTCAGTTGAAATCATTCCTCTCCACTCGATCTGAGTCATTTAGTGACTTCAAGTATACAATTTTCTATACTATACAAGTCACTTAGTGATTTCAGGTGTTTTTAGTTTAGGTATATTTATAGTTTTCGAGAGTGTCTTGTGTTCTTCATTTCTGAGAGTCTGTCTAAGATCTTAGAATACGACTAGATAGGTTCGTTATTGGTATTCATAGAATACCCGGGATTTCGTTAGGAGATCCTAAGAGAGCACTAGGCATTCTAAGAGTCAGTCAACAGGGCTGTGCTTAGGCCGGGTTATAAGGTAAAGCATAGCTACTAGGCTGAGGAAGCGTCCTCCGAAGGTTCTATCAAGCAGAGTCAGGTCAAGCAGTCCAACATATAAAAGCAGTTGCTCCATCAGCGGACCTAGTAAAGGGTGAATACTTTATGGCGGTGGTCCCCGTGTCCCTCTCTTTATATGTCTGTACTGTGTTTGTCCAAATACTTATTTTGAATATTAAACTATGATTTTACGAATATGTGTTTTGCATGTTGAAGTCATTTACATTTTTCCGAAAAGGTCACCAGCTTAACTATCATTATGACTGCATGTCTACTTGCTCTTTTAAACTAGATGAATGGTTATAAACAACTCCTAACCACGGTCTAATCATAACCTGTTTAGTTTATCAGGCATTGATTTAGGACTTCCCGTTGGAAGCATTAAGGTCTTCCATATTAGATGAAATAACCTATAGATCACCATGTTTGTTAAAGTAGTCTAAGTAGGTTGAGTTTGTGTGTTTATGCCAGCATTAGGGCGAGCGACATGATCTCTTAAGTGACACAGGACTTTCATGGATGCCTTTAGCTCGAAGCGTGAGTAGGGCCGTCAATGGCGATGGGGCAGTTTATTAGGTAACTCAGATGTGGTACACAAGTAGAATCAGTACATAATTGCAATCTATACAAAGATATATCTAAAATACTCGAAGATAGGTCAATCAACATGTAGGAATAATATAACATAAATCAGAACACTATCTGTAAAACACTCTTGTAGGCTTAAATAGACTTGAACCTAGTGGAGAATGAATCAACCTCTCATCAAAGATTTTGATGAACAATTGCATAACTGGATTATAAGATAAAAGTTAGGGTAAAAGGATAGTTACTACTAAGCCGTTACCACTTCCCTGGGAGTACGATTAATTGATTAAATTAAAATCGTAGATACTTTCCAACAGACTAGCTACACGATAGGTACTCTGCCTTAGGTTCTGATTGATTAAGTGACAACATAGAGACTAAATGTGACAATTAGTCATTCTAAGTCCTTAAGTTATTCATAATCGATATAGGGTAAATAACACCTATTTTAGCATATCAGTCGGAAACGCATTAGATTTTTTGCGCAATTGCCGGGGAAATATCATAACGAATTTAGGATTGCTGATAAAAAAATCTAGAGACTTATGATAGGTAACGGTAGTAATCTATACCTTAGACCTAAACACTTATTTTATGCTAGTTAGACAGTTAGTTTCCGAAATATAGGGTTATCATAACTAATTAATTTTAGACATTATCTGAAATTAAGAAATTTACGATAATCAAATTTTAGAAAATTATTCTAAAACCGTATTGAGGAAATTTAACTGCTTTCGAAAAAAAATATAAAAAAAATTTAAAATTTAAAACCCTAAAAAAATGTTTTTCTTGTTCATCCTTATGTTGTTTTTCTTTCCTGTTTCTTTTATTATTTACTCCTTCCTAATTGTTAATTTGTTGTTCTTTTTCAATTTTCTAATCTTTCACTAATGTTTTACTCCACTAACCAGTCTGCTCAGGCTTAACGTATTTTTCTCTGTAGTTGCATGACTCGAACTTCAGAAGCTAACCTTGAACCCCTAGTTGATGATGTAGTTCCGAATGGTATGCTAAAAGATAGGCTTTATTTACATATGTCGATTATGAGTAATTAAGGACTGAGTCTTACTAACTGTCACTTAACATTCAATTATTGTCACTTAATCAACCAGAACCTAAGGCAGAGTACCTATCGTGTAGCTAGTCTGTTGGACAGTATCTACGATTTTATTAAGTTAAATATCGTACTCCCAGGGAAGTGGTAACGGCTTAGTAGTAACTAGCCTTTTATCCTAACTCCTATCTTATGATCCAGTTATGCAATCTTCATCAAATACTTTGATGAGAGGGTGGTCCATTCTCCACTAGGTTTAAGTTTAATTAATCCTAGAGGTGTTTTATAGATGAGTCCTGATTCTATGTTATACTGTTCCTATATGTTGATTGACCTGTATTCGAGTATTTTAGACATGTCTTGGCCTGGATTGCAACTATGTTCTGTGTCTAAAGGCGTACCACATCCGAGGTTTCTAATAAACCTCCCTACCTTAATGACGGCCCTACTCAAGGTTCGGGATGAAGGCATCATGAAAGCCCTATGTCACTTCGGGGATCATACCGCTTGCCCTAGCCACCGGCATAATTGGACTCGGCTCGACTTACCTAGACTACTCTAACAAAAAAGGTGTTCAGCAGGTTATTTTATCTAGCATGGCAGACACCAATACTAATTGATGCCTGTTAAACTAAACAGGTTATGATTAGACCGTGGTTAGGAATGGTCTATAACCCTAACTTAGTTTAAAAGAGCACATTAGACATGCAGACATAGTGAATGTTAAGCAGGTGGCTATTTCCGGAAAAATATAACAACGTCAACATATAAAACAACTATTCATAAAAATCGTAATCTCGTATTCATAATAAATCTTTAGAACAACACAATAACAACATATAAGAGAGGGACATGGGGACTGATGCCATAAAGAAATCACCCTTTACGTAGTCTCACCGACGGAGCGTACTGCTATATATGTCGTATTGCTCGCACTGACTCTGCTCGCCAGAACCTTCGGAGGACGCTTCCTCAGCCTAGTAACTGGGCTTTACCTTAATACCTAGCTTAAGCCCAGCCTTGTGGACTGACTCTTCGAACGCCTAGAGCCCTCTTAGGATCTCCTAACGAAATCCCGGGTATTCTATGAATACCAAAAACAAACCTATCTATAGAAGCCTAAGATCTGAGACTATTTCTCAAAAACTAAAACAAAACACTAATAAGAAAGAAATCTGAGATCCGAGTCTCTGAGTGAGTTGTGTACTAGAGAAGTGTACACTGGAAACCACTTAATGACTCAGATCGAGTGGAGAGGAATGAATTGAACTGCTGGAGGCTTGGGGTATTTATAGCAGCTTCCCGGGGTGATTTTTCATCAAAAATTCGATGTGGGACTGGATCTGGGGGTTCGGGACGCCCGTCCCAGATTGGGACGCCTGTCCCAGTCTGTTGACCAAGTCGGGACGCCCGTCCCGGTGCTTTGACTGGGTCAGGACGCCCGTCCTGACCTTTTGACCGAGTCAACATTTCCAAAAATTGCGTTTTTGCCCCAAAATTTGCTGTTTTCGTCTACTTTTCACCTGACACTTCCAAAATCATAAAAACTGTGAAATTAAGTAAATAATAAACATTTAAGATCAATTTACTCTCAATTTCACCCTAAATCATATACAAAAACATGCTATAAAGGTGATACGATTTTCGCGTATCAGATAACCCCACACTTAGCTTTTTGCTTGTCCTCAAGCAAAGTCTACCTGAAGTTAGTGATTCTAAACCGTAGGGCAGTCACTTAAATTCCTAGTCATGTTTTTATTCCAAAACTTCTTCAGACAAGTCTTAACACAAGTCTGACTGGTTAGGTTGCTATGACAAGGTCTCAGATGTTTTTAATAGCTTGTTATGATCAGGCAGAAAACAAATCAACAACTAGGTTGAACTTTTTTCTTAGTCACAGGGTCTTCCTGATGTGTAGTGTGTGTACTAGTCTAGACCAGATAGTCAACACAATGTACTCTTGTCTTAACTACTACCAGATAACACTTCGACCCATTGCTAGACATATTAACAACAGACAACTTTTTGAGTTCTGAGCTTTGGTGATCAGATTTTTAATGTTTTAGCATTTAGTTATTTTCTTTATAGATTCAGGGTATTTTGAGTCTGCTTAGAACACGTCAACTTCAACTACCCATGTAGCGAGTCCCACTCCGATGACTCCCAGATCTACACGACCTTAGGGCATCAGGCTTTAAATTCCCGAAGGAGTGGTGCTCGAGTAGCGAAGGCCGCTGGCAAACTACCCTTATTTGATTAACTTCCTTTTGTTTCTTTTCACTTTTAGCTCAGAGTCTCATCTAGTCATTCTAACTGCCATATATCCACAACTGGTCTAATTTATCTAGTTAGTCTCGAACAGGCAATTGGCTGAGGTCTCTAATCCAGACAAAGTTGTGCTCAGTTATCAGGAATTCCCTATTCCTAATCAATTAGTCAGCAATAGTCTCAATTATCTCCTACTAACCATAACATACTACCTACATATCATAGACATAAGCAATTGTTTAACCAAGCATACTGCATTTAGAAGTCTGAAAGACGGAAAATTTTGAAGAATTTTGAAATTTTTTTGGAAGGGTGTGAAAATATGGGGAAAACAAGCAAAAGCATGCAAAAATTTTGCAAACTGCTACAGTGCACCGTGCACTGCTACCCCACACTTAATTCTGGCACTGTCCTCAGTGTTCATGCATATCTAATTACCCCACACTTATTTGAAAACAAGAAATAAACAAAAGAAAGATTCTTACCCCACACTTATTCAACTAACTACGGGTAAGAAGGAACATAGAAATAACAAAATAAGAAATAAAATGAAAGAGATACTCCCTTAGTCTGTGAAGTCCACAGTCTGCTCGGACGAGTCAAACGGCTCTCTGTAAATCTTTAGGCGTTGTCCGTTTACTTTTTGAATAATGCCGTCAGAATCCATGATGTCACATGCTCCGAAAGGTGATACTTCCTTGATTGTGAACGGTCCTGACCAACAGCTACGCAGCTTTCCTGGGAAAGATTTGAAACGTGAGTTGTACAACAATACCTTATCGCCTGGTTCAAAATTTTTCTGGGCTCTGAGTCGTCTGTCATGCCGGAGTTTACTTGTCATTTTGAACTGATGTGAGTTCTCATAGGCTTTGAGCCTCCACTCATCCAATTCGTTGAGTTGTAGAATCCGGTGTTCCTTAGTTAAATTATCGTCGAGATTGCATTTTTGCACTGCCCAGTAAGCTCTATGTTCAAGTTCAACCGGAAGGTGGCATGCTTTTCCGTAGACTAGTCGATAGGGTGAGAACCCCGTAGTGGTCTTGTATGCTGTACGGAAGGCCCATAATGCATCCTCCAGTTTATTGGCCCAATCCTTACGGTTAACACCCACGGTCTTTTCTAGGATTCTCTTTATTCCCCTATTGGTTACCTCAGCCTGCCCGTTGGTTTGAGGATGGTAGGCTGTGGAAATGCGATGCTGAATTCCGTACTGCTGGAGTACCTTCTGCAATTGAGAGTTGCAGAAGTGCGTACCTCGATCACTGATTAGGGCTTTTGGACATCCAAACCTGGCGAAAATCTGCTTAAGGAATTTGCATACGGCTCTAGCATCATTAGTAGGTAGGGCCTGTGCCTCAGGCCATTTTGAAAAATATTCTACGGCTACTAAGATGTACTTCATACCAAAAGGAAGGAAACGGACCCATGAAATCTATACCCCATATGTCAAATATTTCTACACTTTGAATTGCCTGTTGGGGTAGACTGTCTCGAGAAGATATGGTTCCCGCTTTCTGACAGGCATCGCACGATCCTGTAAATGCTGCGGCGTCTTTGAATATGGTAGGCCAGTAAAAGCCTGCTTCTAATACTTTTCAGGCGGTATTAGCTGCAGCTAAGTGACCGCCTGTTGGTCCGCAGTGACAATGTTCCAGAATTTGGAAACCTTCTTCTTGAGATACACATCTTCTGATCATCTGATCTGCACATATTCGAAATAGAAAAGGATCTTCCCAATAGTAATATTTCAGGTCAGCAAAGAATTTCTTCTTTGTTGAGCAGTGATATCACTAGGGAGAGTCCGGGCTGCCAAGTAATTTGCTATATCTGCAAACCAAGGGGGTGAGAAAATAGCAAATAATGCACATAGATTCTCAATGGCTTCTAGGGTCGGATTTTCTAACCTAGACAAGTGGTGTGCGGCTAAGTTTCCTGCCCCTTTCTTATCCCGAATTTCTTTGTCAAATTCTTGAAGCAATAAAACCCATCTAATCAATCTTGGTTTTGCGTCTGTTTTATTGAACAAGTATTTTAGTGCCGAATGATCAGTATAAACAATAGTTTTAGACAGGACTAGATAAGATCGAAACTTATCAAATGCATATACTACTGCTAATAATTCCTTTTCTGTCGTAGTGTAATTTTCCTGAGCATCAGTTAAGGTTTTACTAGCATAATATATTACATGAAATTTCTTATCATGTCTTTGTCCTAAAACTACTCCTACTGCATAGTCACTAGCATCACACATAAGCTCAAAAGGTAGACTCCAGTCTGGTGACATCATGATAGGTGCAGTAGTTAAGAGTTCCTTAAGTCTATTAAAAGCTTTTAGACATTTCTCATCAAAGACAAATGGAACATCTTTTCCGAGTAAATTGGTCAACAGCCTGGCTATTAATGAAAAATCTTTTATAAACCTACGATAAAAGCCAGTGTGTCCCAAAAAACTCCTAACGGCTCTCACATTTTTGGAGGAGGTAGTTTTGAAATAACTTCAATTTTTGCCTTGTCTACTTCCATACCTAGGTGTGAGATCTTATGTCCTAAAACGATTCCCTCTTTTACCATGAAGTGGCATTTTTCCCAATTTAAAACCAGGTTAGATTTTATACAACGTTTCAACATTAACTCCAAGTTCTTTAGACAAACCTCAAATGAATTACCAAAAAGAAAAGTCATCCATAAATACTTCCATAGATTTTCCTAACATGTCCTCAAAGATAGCAGTCATACAACGTTGAAATGTAGCAGGTGCATTACACAAACCAAAAGGCATCCTTCTATATGCAAATGTTCCAAAAGGGCATGTGAATGTAGTTTTATGCTGGTCCTCAGGGGAAATAGGAATTTGAAAATAACCAGAAAACCCATCAAGAAAGCAATAAAACATGTGTCCAGATAATCTTTCTAACATTTGGTCAATAAAAGGAAGGGGAAAGTGATCTTTTCGTGTGGCCGTATTTAATTTTCTATAGTCTATGCATACACGATGACCAGTTACAGTTCTTGTAGGGATTAGTTCATTATGCTCATTCCTAACAACTGTTATACCGCCTTTCTTAGGTACTACCTGCACCGGGCTTACCCACTCACTATCTGAGATAGGGTAGATAAGTCCTGCATCTAACAGTTTAATGACTTCTTTCTTAACAACATCACACACATTAGGATTCAACCTCCTTTGAGGTTGCACACATGGCTTATACTCATTTTCTAGAAGAATCTTATGCGAACAAAAGCTTGGATTAATACCTGGGATATCTGCAATTTTGTAGGCAAAGGCTCTTCTATGCTTTCTGCACATGTCCACAGTCAGCTTCCTTTGTTCTGCAGTCAGATCAGCTGCAAGAATAATGGGAAGTTTCTTGTTGTCATCTAGGAATTCGTAGCACAGATGAGTGGGTAGTTCCTTCAGTTCCAAGTCTGGTGGATCTTCAAACGAGGTTCTTTCTTTCTTCATCTCATCATCACCTATCTCAGTGAAACTATCAGAAGTAATTTCATTTTCAGAAGAGCTAAGTTCAGGCTCCTCTAATTCTAGGGAGTCCTCACTTAGAACTTGATAGTTTGAGCATAGGTCTGTCACGTTAATTGCAATCAAGTGTTCCATGGCATCCACACAAAAACAAGTGTCATCTAAATGCATGGGATACCTAAGGGTTCATTTAGATCAAAGTGATGTCATCATTTCCTACCCTTAACTTGATTTGACCATTACTGACGTCTATTAATGCTTTTGAGGTAGCTAGAAATGGTCGACCTAGGATCAGGGGCACTCCTCCTTCCCCATTCATGTCCATGACAACGAAATCCACAGGAAATACAAATTTTCCGACCTTTACTAAGAGATCTTCAATTATTCCCTTGGGGATTTTGACTGTCCTATCTGCAAGTTGTATGCACATCCTAGTCGTTTTCAAATCATGCAATCCTAATTTATCAAATAAACTAGATGGCATAAGATTAATACTAGCTCCTAAGTCTGCTAATGCATGCATGTTAGTAATATTTCCAATTGTACATGGCAAGGTAAAACAACCAGGATCTTTCTGTTTAGACGGTAGTTTATTCAACAGAACCGCCGAACATTCTTCATTAAGAACCACCTTGTCCATGTCAAATTTTCTTTTATTACTAACAACTTCTTTTAAAAACTTAGCATACTTTGGCATTTCAGAAATAACATCAAGTAAAGGTAAATTAACATGAATCTGACTAAAATTCTTAAGAAACTTTTCAAATTGCTCCTTATCTTTATTGTGCATAAGTCTGGCAGGGTAAGGTACTTTTGGCCGGTACTCAGGAATAAACTCCGTCTTCCCTTTCCTTGCTACTTCGATTTCGACATCCGTCGGCGTTGGGTCCTTGGAGCCTTCTTCTGGTTCCTGCACAAGAATAGGAGGGTCAGATGGTTTGGGTGGAGATGGAGATAGAATTTTACCAGATCTTAGAGTGATGGTCTTGCATTCAGTTTGAGGGTTGGTCTCAGTGTTGCTTGGTAGCGTTCCCTGGGACCTGTGAGAGAAATGGGTGGATAGCTGACCCATTTGCCTCTCTAAAGTTTGTATAGCAGCTTGTGTGTTTCTGATTGTTTGCTCGGTCTGCTTCTGTCTATTCTCGTTCTGCTGGATTCTTTCTGCGTGAGCTTCTGATCTTTCTGTTGGACTCTATCATTTCCTTGTTGAGTCGGAAATGCTCTTCAGCATGTCTCTGAATTCTTGCATGGGATCAGCTGGAACGATGTAGTTCCTTGGTGCAGGCAGAGCGACTTGCTGGTTCTGCGGATATGGCAGTTGCTGAGGTACTCTTTTCTGGAAGTTAGTAGTCCCGGATTGTTTCTCCAGCTAAATCCCGGATGGTTCTTCCAAGTGGGATTGTAGGTATTTCCTATAGGAGCAGAATTCACTGCGTCCACTTGTTCCATATCTTCTGGATAGTTAATATCCCATTACCATAACAATCCCCACTGAAATGTGGTCCTTGGCAAAATTCGCAGACTTGGTATACTGACTGAATGCTTTTCCCCTGTTGGAAAGCATTCAGCTGATTAGTAATGCTGGCCTTCAATGCCTCAAATTGATCATCAGTGGAGGCAACGACCGCATTCACTGGTTTCTTCTTAGCTCGGCCACTTGTGCGCCAATTCTTGCTGTTCCTGTAGAGTCTCTCCAGAGCGTTTCTAGCATCTACATCACTCATTCCATTGAAACCGCTCTGGGGATTAGTCCATCAAGAATTTGCTTACCCATGTCTGACATACCCCCGTAAAATTGCTGAATCAGCAATGCCTCGGTAAGTCCATGTTGGGGGCAGAGCCTGAGTAGCTCCTTGAATCTATCCCAAGCTTCGATCACTGTCTCATCAGCAGTTTGAGTGAAACTAGACAGAGCCCTTCGATATTCTAGGACTCTTGCTGCAGAGTAGTATTCTTCTAGGAAGGCTTTGCTTAACTCGTCCCAAGAGGTGATGGAGTTAGTAGGTAGCTGGGCCAACCATCTCTTAGCTCTGTCCCTCAGTGAGTAGGGAAAAAGGTTGAGTTTAGTTACTTCTGCAGTATGATCTCCCTTGAGGCCTTCGCAGAGAGAAGAGAAATCAGATAGGTGTTCCAACGGATTCTCGGCTGCAGTTCCTCCAAACTGAACCCGTTTATAATCAGCTAGATCACATTCGGTTTAAGATCATAGCAAGGGTTCCCAGGGATTCGGATGGCAGATGAGACTGGGATAGTCTGTGGCTGGATGTAGGATTCAAGGGTAGGTCTTTCAGCAACCATTTATGTTCTTCGCCTATTAGCTGTGCGAATGATTCGTTCAGGATTTTCAACTAGTGTTTCAAGGTTAGCTTCTGAAGATCAAGTCATGCAACTACAGAGAAGAACACGTTTTAGCCTGAGCAAACTGGTTAGTGGGGTTACAGGGAAAGTGAAAACTTAAAAATTTGGAAGGAAAAGAAAACAAATCAAAACAACTATTCAAAAGGAGAAAACACAAAAGATAGGGAAAAGAGAACAACTTACCATTAAACAAGAAAAAGTACAATTTTTTTCGGATTTTTAAATTTAAACAATTTTTTTTTCTTTTAATATTTCGAAAGCAATTAAATTCCCTCAATATGGTTCTAGAATAATTTTTTAAAATTTGATTATCCTAAATGTCTTAATTCCAGATAACATCTAAAATTAATTAGTTATGATAATCCTATATTTCGGAAACTGATTGTCTAACTGGTATAACATAAGTGTTGGGTCTAAAGTCTAGGTTACTACTGTTACCTATCATAAGCCTCTAGAATTTTGATCAGGAATCCTAAATTCATTATGATATTTCCCCGACAACAGCGCCAAAAATCTGATGCAGTTCCGATTGGTATGCTAAAAGATAGGCTTTATTTACCTATGTCGATTATGAGTAATTAATGATTGAGTCTTACTAACTGTCACTTAGCATTCAATTATTGTCACTTAATCAACCAGAACCTAAGGCAGAGTACCTATCGTGTAGCTAGTCTGTTGGAAAGTATCTACGATTTTATTAAGTTAAATATCGTACTCCCAGGGAAGTGGTAACGACTTAGTAGTAACTAGCCTTTTATCCTAACTCCTATCTTATGATCCAATTATGCAATCTTCACCAAATACTTTGATGACAGGGTGATCCATTCTCCACTAGGTTTAAGTTTAATTAATCCTAGAGGTGTTTTATAGATGAGTCCTGATTCTATGTTATACTGTTCCTATATGTTGATTGACCTATATTCGAGTATTTTAGACATGTCTTGGCCTGGATTGCAACAATGTTCTGTGTCTAAAGGCGTACCACATCCGAGGTTTCTAATAAACCGCCCTACCTTAATGACGGCCCTACTCACGGTTCGGGACGAAGGCATCCATGAAAGCCCTATGTCACTTCGGGGATCATACCGCTTGCCCTAGCTGCCGGCATAATCGGACTCGGCTCAACTTACCTAGACTACTCTAACAAACATGGTGTTCAGCAGGTTATTTTATCTAGCATGGCAGACACCAATACTAATTGATGCCTGTTAAACTAAACAGGTTATGATTAGACCGTGGTTAGGAATTGTCTATAACCCTAACTTTAGTTTAAAAGAGCACATTAGACATGCAGACATAGTGAATGTTAAGCAGGTGGCTATTTCCGGAAAAACATAACAACGTCAACATATAAAACAACTATTCATAAAAATCGTAATCTTGTATTCATAATAAATCTTTAGAACAACACAATAACAACATATAAGAGAGGGACATGGGGACTGATGCCATAAAGAAATCACCCTTTACGTAGTCTCGCCGACGGAGCGTACTGCTATATATGTCGTATTGCTTGCCCTGACTCTGCTCGCCAGAACCTTCGGAGGACGCTTCCTCAGCCTAGTAACTGGGCTTTACCTTAATACCCAGCTTAAGCCCAGCCCTGTGGACTGACTCTTCGAACGCCTAGAGCCCTCTTAGGATCTCCTAACGAAATTCCGGGTATTCTATGAATACCAGAAACGAACCTATCTATAGAAGCCTAAGATTTGAGACTATTTCTCAGAAACTAAAACAAAACACTAATAAGAAAGAAAACTGAGATCCGAGTCTCTGAGTGAGTTGTGTACTAGAGAAGTGTACACTGGAAACCACTTAATGACTCAAATCGAGTGGAGAGGAATGAATTCAACTGCTGGATGCCTGGGGTATTTATAGCAGCTTCCCGGGGTGATTTTTCATCAAAAATTCGATGTGGGACTGGATCTGGGGCTTCGGGACGCCCGTCCTAGATTGGGACGCCCGTCCCGACTCCTAGACACCTGTCCCGGTGCTTTGACTGGGTCGGGACGCCCGTCCTGACCCTTTGACTAAGTCAACATTTCCAAAAATTGCATTTTTGCCCCAAAATTTGCTGTTTTCGTCTACTTTTCATCTGACACTTCCAAAATCATAAAAACTGTGAAATTAAGTAAATAATAAACATTTAAGATCAATTTACTCTCAATTCACCCTAAATCATATACAAAAACATGCTAAAAAGGTGATACGATTTTCGCGTATAAGTTGAGAATCCCGAATATCTCATCCGTACAGCTAATAGGCGAAGAGCGGAGATGGCTGCCGAAAGACCTCCCCTCGAATTCTACATCCAGCCACAGACTATTCCAGTGTCGTCCACCATTCAAATCCCTGGAAACCCTCGCTATGATCTCAAACCGAATATGATCCAGTTGATAATAAATCGGGTCCAGTTTTGAGGAACTACAACCGAGAATCTACTCGAACACTTATTCGATTTCTCCTCTCTTTGCGACGGTCTCAAGGGAGATCACACTGCAAAAGTAACCAAGCTAAACCTCTTTCCCTACTCACTCAGGGACAGAACTAAGAGGTAGCTGGCACAGTTACCTACTAACTCAATCACATTATGGGATGAGTTAAGCAAAGCCTTCCTGGAAGAATACTACTCTACAGCAAGAGTCCTAGAATATCGAAGGGCTATGTCTAGTTTTACTCAAGCTACTGATGAGACAGTGATCGAAGCTTGGGACAGATTCAAGGAGCCACTCAGGCTCTGCCCCCAACATGGACTTACCGAAGCACTGCTGATCCAGCAATTCTACGGGGGTATGACAGACATGGGCAAGCATGTTCTTGATGGACTTAATCCCCAGAGCGGTTTCAATGGAATGAGTGATGTAGATTCTAGAAACGCCCTGGAGAGACTCTATAGGAATAGCAAGAACTAGCGCATGAATGACCGAGATAAGAAACAACCAGTAAATGCGGCCCTCGCCTCCACTGATGATCAATTTGAGGCACTGAAGGCCAGCATTACTAATCAACTGAATGCCTTCCAACAAGGGAAAAGCGTTCAGCCAGTATATCAAGTCTGTGAATTTTGCCAAGGACCGCATTTAAGTGGAGATTGTTATGGTAATGGAATATTGACTATTCCAGAAGATATGGAACAAGTGGACGCAGTTAACTTTGCCTCTATGGGAAATACCTACAATCCCACCTGGAAGAACCATCCAGGATTCAGTTGGAGAAACAATTCCGGGACTGCTAACTTCCAGAAAAGAGTGCCTCAGCAATTGCCCTATCCGCAAAACCAGCAAGTCACTCTGCCCGCACCAAGGAACTACATCGTTCTAGTCGACCCCATGCAAGAATTTCGGGACATACTAAAAGGCATTGCTGACTCTAACAAAGAGATGATAGAGTCAAATAGGAAAGTCCAGGAAGCTCATGCAGAGAGAATCCAGCAGAACGAGAACAGACAAAAGCGGACCGAGCAAACAGTCAGAAACACACAAGCTGCTATACAAACTTTGGATAGACAAATGGGCCAGCTATCCACCCATCTCTCTCACAGGTCACAGGGAACACTACCAAGCAACACTGAGACCAACCCCCAAACTGAATGCAAGACCATTACTCTAAGATCTGGTAAAATTCTATCTCCATCTCCTCCCAAACCTTCTAACCCTCCTATTCTTGTGCAGGAACCAGAAGAAGGCTCCCAGGACCCAACGTCGACGGATGTCGAAACCGAAGTAGCAAGGAAATGGAAGACGAAGTTTATTCCTGAGTACCAACCAAAAGTACCTTACCCTGCCAGACTTATGCAGAATAAAGATAAGGAGCAGTTCGAAAAGTTTCTTAAGAATTTTAGTCAGATTCATGTTAATTTACCTTTACTTGATGTTATTTTTTAAATGCCAAAGTATGCTAAGTTTTTAAAAGAAGTCGTTAGTAATAAAAGAAAATTTGACATGGACAAGGTGGTTCTTAATGAAGAATGCTCGGCAGTTTTACTGAATAAACTGCCTTCCAAATAGAATGATCCAGGTTGCTTTACCTTGCCATGTACAATTGGAAATATTACTAACATGCATGCATTAGCAGACTTCGGAGCTAGTATTAATCTCATGCCATCTAGTTTATTTGATAAATTAGGATTGCATGATTTGAAAACGACTAGGATATGCATACAACTTGCAAATAGGACAGTCAAAATCCCCAAGGGAATAATTGATGATCTCTTAGTAAAGGTTAGAAAATTTGTGTTCCCTGTGGACTTTGTTGTCAGGGACATGGATAGGGAAGGAGGAGTGCCCCTGATCCTAGGTCGACCATTTCTAGCTACCTCAAAAGCATTAATTGATGAGCTTCCGACTGATATACTAAAATAGGTATTGTTTTACCCTATGTTGATTACGAGTAATTAAGGACTTATCCTGACTAATTGTCACATTTAGTCTCTATACTGTCACTTAATCAATCAGAACCTAAGGCAGAGTAACTATCGTGTAGCTAGTCTGTTGGAAAGTATCTACGATTTTATTTAAATCAAATATCGTACTCCTAGGGAAGTGGTAACGGCTTAGTAGTAACTATCCTCTTACCCTAACTCTTATCTTATGATCCAGTTATGCAATCGTTCATCAATATCTTTGATGAGAGGGTGATTCATTCTCCACTAGGTTTAAGTTTATTTAAGCCTAAAAGTGTTTTACAGATAATGTCTTGATTCTATGTTATACTGTTCCTACATGTTGATTGACCTATCTTCGAGTATTTTAGATATGTCTTGGCCTGGATTGCAACTATGTACTGAGTCTAAAGGTGTACAACATCTGAGTTACCTGGTAAACCGCCCTACCTTAATGATGGCCCTACTCACGGTTCGAGCGAAAGGCATCCATGAAAGCCCTATGTCACTTTGGGGATCATGCCGCTCACCCTAACGTCGGCATAAACACACAAACTTAGCCTACTTATACTACTCTAACAAACATGGTGTTCTGTAGGTTATTTTATCTAATATGGTAGACATTAATGCATCTCGACGGGGAAGTCCTAAATTAATGCCTGTTAAACTAAACAGGTTATGATTAGACCATAGTTAGGAATTGTCTATAACCCTACATTTAGTTTAAAAGAAACTACATTAGACATGCAGACATAATGAAAGTTAAGCTGGTGGCCATTTCCGGAAAATCATAAAGTACTTCAACATGCATAACAAATATTCATACAATCATAATCCAATAATCATAAAAAATGTTTGGACGAACACAGTACAGACATATAAAGAGAGGGACAGGGGGACTGATGCCATAAAGAATTCACCCTTTACTTAATCTCGCCGATGGAGCAACTGCTTGTATATGCTCGACTGCTCGACCCGACTCTGCTCTACAGAACCATCGGAGGACGCTTCCTCAGCCTAGTAGCTGGACTTTACCTTAATACCCAGCTTAAGCCCAGCCTTGTGGACTGACTCTTCGAACGCCTAGAGCCCTCTTAGGACCTCCTAACGAAATCCCGGGTATTCTATGAATACCAAAAACAAACCTATCTAGTCGTATCCTAGGATCTGAGACTAACTCTCAGAAAAGAAGAACACGAGACACTATCTAGAAATAAAAAGAAACTTATACTGAAACCTGAGTCTCTAAGTGACTTGTATACTATGGAAAACTGTATACTTGAAGTCACTAAATGACTCAGATCGAGTGGAGAGGATTGATTTCAACTAAGGAAGGCCTGTGGTATTTATAGTAGCTTTCTGGAGTGAATTTCTCTCAAAATTCGATGTGGGACTCTGAACTGCAGCTCGGGACGCCCGTCCCGGCCTGTTGACCAGGTCAGGACGCCCATCCTGACTTCGGGACGTCCACCCCGACTTCCAAACTTATGAAAAATCACGTTTTTGCCCTGAAATTTGCCATTTTCTTCTACTTTTCACCTGACACTTCCAAAATCACAAAAACTGTGAAATTGAGTTAATAACAATCAATTAAGACCGATTGACCATCAATTTCACCCTAAATTATGCCTAAAAACATGCTAAAAATGTGATATGATTTATGCATATCATATAACCCCACAGTTAGCTTTTTGCTTGTCCTCAAGCAAAGTCTACCTGAAGTTAGTGATTTTAAATCATAGGTGCAGTCACTTAAATTTTCTAGTCATGTTTTTATTCCAAAAATTACTTCACTGAATCAGACAATTCACAACACAGGATTGACTGGTTAGGTTGCTTTGACAAGGTCTCAAATGTCTCTAGTAGGTTATCATGATCATGCAGGTTTAACAACTTAACAACTAGATTGAACTCTTCTCTCAGTCACAAGGTCTTCCTGATGTGTAGTGTGTGTACTAGTTTAGACCAGATAGTCAACACAATATACTCTCATCTCGACTATTACCAGATAATCCTTCGACCCGTCGCTAGACATACTAACAACAAACAACTTTTTGAGTTATGAGCCTTGGTGACAAGATTTTTAATTAAGCCATTTTATTGATTTTTCTTTTATAGATTTTTCAGGGTATTTTGTGTCTACTTTCACACGTCAACTTCAACTACCCATGTAGCGAGTCCCACTCTGATGACTCCCAGACCTACACGACCTTAGGACATCAGGCTTTAAGTTCCCCTAAGGAGTGGTGCTCGAGTAGCAAAGGCCGCTAGCAAACTACCCTATTTTATTAACTCTCTTTTTTTTCTTTTCACTTTCAGCTCAAAGCATCATCTAGTCATTTTGATTGCCAATACATCCTTAACTGGTCTAATCTTATCTAGTTAAGTTTTGAAAAGGTATTTGGATGAGGTCGCTAATCCAGACTAAGTTGTGCTCAAGTATCAGGAATTCCCTATTTCTAATCGATAAATTCAAGAAAGTCATCACGTTGTCTCCTACTAACCATAACATTCTACCTACATATCATAGGCATCAGCAATGTTTTACCAATCATACTGCATTTTGAAGTCTGAAAGAATGAAAAGTTTGAAATTTTTTTGGAAGGGTGTGAAAATACGGGGAAAACATTCAAAAATCATGCAAAATGTTTTTCTACTACAGTGCACTATGCACTGCTACTCCACACTTAAGTCTGACACTGTCCTCAGTGTTCATGCATATCTAAATTACCCCACACTTATTTGAAAACAAGGAGAAATAAAAACAAAACAAAGAACTCTTACCCACACTTATTTGGCTAATTAAGGGTAAGAAGGAAAATAAAACAATAAACGAAATAACAAAATATAGTAAAAGAAACAAATGTTGTTATGTCATATCAATCAATGTCATACAGAGATTCATATTTCATACAGCCCAGACATGATCACACACATAGAGCAAAAACAATAAAATAAAAAGAAAAGGAAAAGAAAAACTAAGAACCCTACTCATCGTCGTCAGGTGGACAGAAGTCTGTTGTAAAGTAGACCTCTGTGTTTTCAACTAGTTGGGAGGTATGCTGAAAGATCTCCTCGATCCTGCTGATGTTAATGGCGATTCTGTCATCCATCATCGACATCCGTCTCTCAATTCTTTCCATATCCCGGCTATGTCGGGGTGAAAGTTCCACCAATCCGTGCGACATATTTCGTTCAAAGGTAGTGCGTGGAACGAATGTCTCAGTCGGAGGTATATGTGCTGGAACTGCTCCTGGTGTCGATGCCTGTCCTTGCTGCTCCGTGTGGATGGAGTATCGCCCAGTTGCATCCCGTATGACCATCCCCATGTTCCGTAGAATGGTAAGGTCAGTAGGAATGGTGGTCGGGGTAACCTGGGTCAGCTCCGAGCCCTCGATGTCCAACTCCAAGTAGTAGGCTATCCTGGTGATGAACTGCCCGAGCCCCAAACACTGTTTCCGAGTGTCCGTAGCGAAACCCCGCATGATCATAGTGATGAGTCGAGCCATCTCCATTGTAGAACCCATATGCATGTTGGCCAGGAGGAATGTCTCCATCTGGGTGACATTCCCAGGGGCCGCCCGACGTCCTGACAGAGTGTGTGCTATAATAGCATGTAAATAGCGAAGAGCAGGATAAATACATGTGGCTTTCGCAAAGCCATGCTGGTAGGGAACACCCGTCGTACAAATCTGAGCCCAAGCGGTGGAGACATCTGCAGAAGTGAAGTCTCAAACTGCTGTGGTGTAGGCGGGCGTATCCAGCTCGTCCCTCTGCCAGACACCCAAGGCGATGCCGAACTCGGCCATGCTCATCGATCGATTCATCCTGCCCAAACGGAATGTGATATGCTCTTGCTGGAATGTAAATGAAGCATAGAACTCACATACCAGCTCTAGGTAGGTCGGTTCGGTGATGATGAAGACTCGACTGTAGGCCAGTACGTCGAGTATGCATTAGACCTCCTGCTCAACTTCTAGTGTATGTACTGCTGCCCAGTCAAGCGTTCTGCCAATCAGTATGGTGCGTCCGATATATCCATGACATCTCTCCTGGTATGCTGGAGTGGAGGGAAATAGCATAAAAGGGTGTGCCACCGATGTGACGGTCATGGAAGAAGTGATACGAGCGCGTTTGGGAGCCATTTGGTTGAGAACGTTCGAGAGACTTTGAGAATTTAGGCGGGAAAGAAGATTCGAATTCAAATTCTGGAGGTGAATTTGAATTCGGAAGGATGGATTTTGGTTAGGGAAGGATTTTGAATTTTTGGCGGGAAATTCAAATTTTGGAGGGAAATTCGAATTTTGAAACTTTGGGGAGTTGCCAAAAATTTGTAGAGAGAAAGTGGAGAGAATTTTGTAGAGAGATGAATTTTTGGTGGTTGGTTTGAGAGAAAATGAAGAAAAATGGCATATTTGTAGAAGGGCCGGCCTTCGGGATGCCCGTCTTGGAGGCAGGATGCCCGTCCCGGCTGGACGCCCGTCCCAGGTTGCCTCGGGATGTATGCCACTTCCGGATTTTTTTTTCTTCATAATTCCCTGCAAATCTCAGTACACCAAAAACAATCATAATATTTAACAAGTCTTCATGTTTAACCTATCAAATTCAGAAGCTGTTAAAAACTCTTTGCAAAACTTTCTCAATCTCTTTTTCGAAAATCATGACTACCCTAATCTTATCCTAACCTCTATTCAGCAAGAACTATAGAAAAACAAAAGATTAAGTTTATACAACTTATTAATGAAAAATAAACTGTATTCGTAACACATTTGTTTTTCATAGAGAATTTGAAAAAGTCTAAAGAAAAATTGCTGAATAAAATAAGAGACCCTTTTAAAAAGTTTGAAAATAAAAAGTAGGGGTCAATTACTTAATTTTAGTTCAAACAATTTATTTGCTGAAAAGAAGAGTAAGAAGATTCTTCCCTTTTTCAATGGCCCTTATTTCTGATCTCTCGTATTTCTGCTTGTATGGTTCGCATCTCTATGTGCATGGCTCTCATCTCATCCCTTTGCCTGCCCTACTCACTTCGTAAGTCAGCTAACTCCCGGAGTATCTGTGCACCTTGGCTTTCCTGGAGACTTACTGTGGCCCTGAGTTGGTCCATGTTAGTTGTGATATTCAGGATACTTTGGTCTGAATGACACAGTCTGCGTGCAATTCCTTGATCCATCTCATAGATCCTTTGAGCCAAAGTATCTATCTACATGGACAAAACTAAATGAGAACCGTTAGTACTTCCCCCGGATGAAGGGGTGTGCTCGTTAGGCGTTGGAGTGTACTCAGGAGATGTTGGTGAGTTTTGGGTTTGGTCAAGGGGTGGTGGATTTATAGGAACTCTTTGGGCAGGAGTGTGAACTGGAGATCTTTGAGGTTCTTCTCTCGGAGGAAAGGTGTCTTCAGAAGGATCTTCTTCCGTGGGATTAGGCTCACGGGTGTTCAGTAATCTTCTAACTAAGTCACTGGTGTCTAGGCTTGAGTTTATTTCTATAGGTTGTGAAGGACGGTTCTCCCGTGGTATTTCTTGTGCAGGCCTAGATGGTCCTTCTGGTTTTGTCTTCTTTCGTCCTGGAGTGTCAGGGTTTTCTGTTTTCTTTGCTTGATTTGTAGCTGCTCTTGTTCTCTTCATCTATGAGTGCAAAGTCTGGTTAGGAATAACAAATAACAGAGACAGAAATAAAACAAAATAGAAAGTAAGAAAGATATTTTTCGGGTTTTTAAATTTTTTAACATTTTTTTCTTTTTATATTCTATTTCAAAAGCAGTTAAATTTCCTTAATATGGTTTTAGAATAATTTTCTAAAATTTGATTATCCTAAATGTCTTAATTTCATATAATGTCTTAAATTAATTAGTTATGATAACCCTATATTTCGAAAATTGATTGTCTTAACTAGCATAAAATAAGTGTAGGTCTAAGGTCTAGGTTAATACCGTTACCTATCATAAGCTTCTAGAATTGTGGCCAATAATCCTAAATTCATTATGATATTTCCCCGGCAACGGCTCCAAAACTTTGATGAGCTTCCGACTGATATACTAAAATAGGTGTTGTTTTACCCTATGTTGATTACGAGTAATTAAGGACTTATCCTGACTAATTGTCACATTTAGTCTCTATACTGTCACTTAATCAATCAGAACCTAAGGCAGAGTACCTATCGTGTAACTAGTCTGTTGGAAAGTATCTACGATTTTATTTAAATCAAATATCATACTCCCAGGGAAGTGGTAACGGCTTAGTAGTAACTATCCTCTTACCCTAACTCTTATCTTATGATCCAGTTATGCAATCGTTCACCAATATCTTTGATGAGAGGGTGATTCATTCTCCACTAGGTTTAAGTCTATTTAAGCCTAAAAGTGTTTTACAGATAATGTCCTGATTCTATGTTATACTGTTCCTACATGTTGATTGACCTATCTTCGAGTATTTTAGACATGTCTTGGCTTGAATTGCAACTATGTACTGAGTCTAAAGGTGTACCACATCTGAGTTACCTGATAAACCGCCCTACCTTAATGACGGCCCTACTCACGGTTCGAGCTAAAGGCATCCATGAAAGCCCTATGTCACTTTGGGGATCATGCCGCTCGCCCTAACGCTGGCATAAACACACAAACTCAGCCTACTTAGACTACTCTAACAAACATGGTGTTCTGTAGGTTATTTTATCTAATATGACAGACATTAATGCATCCGGACGGGGAAGTCCTAAATTAATGCCTGTTAAACTAAACAGGTTATGATTAGACCATGGTTAGGAATTGTCTATAACCCTACATTTAGTTTAAAAGAAACTACATTAGACATGCAGACATAATGAAAGTTAAGCTGGTGGCCATTTTCGGAAAATCATAAAGTACTTCAACATGCATAACAAATATTCATACAATCATAATCCAATAATCATAACAAATGTTTGGATGAAGACAGTACAGACATATAAAGAGAGGGACAGGGGGACTGATGCCATAAAGAATTCACCCTTTACTTAGTCTCGCCGATAGAGCAACAGCTTGTGTATGCTGGACTGCTCGACCCGACTCTGCTAGACAGAACCTTCAGAGGACGCCTCCTCAGCTTAGTAGCTGGACTTTACCTTAATACCCAGCTTAGGCCCAGCCATGTGGACTGACTCTTCGAACGCCTAGAGCCCTCTTAGGATCTCCTAACGAAATCCCGGGTATTCTATGAATACCATAAACGAACCTATATTGTCGTATCCTAGGATCTGAGACTAACTATCAGAAACAAAGAACACGAGACACTATCTAGAAATAAAAAGAAACTTATACTGAAACCTGAGTCTCTAAGTGACTTGTATACTATGGAAAACTGTATACTTGAAGTCACTAAATGACTCAGATCAAGTGGAGAGGAATGATTTCAACCGAGGAAGGCCTAGGGTATATATAACAGCTTTCTGGAGTGAAATTCTCTCAGAAATTCGATGTGGGACTCTGAACTGTGGCTCGGGATGCTCGTCCTGGATCTGGGACGCCCGTCCCGGCCTATTGACCAGGTCATGATGGCCGTCCCGAGTCCTAGGTGCCCGTCCTGGCCTGTTGACCAGGTCAGGACGCCCATCCTGACTTCGGGACGCCCACCATGACTTTCGAACTTCTAAAAATCACGTTTTTGCCCCGAAATTTGCCATTTTCTTCTACTTTTCACGTGACACTTCCAAAATCACAAAACCTGTGAAATTGAGTTAATAACAATCAATTAAGACCGATTTACCATCAATTTCACCCTAAATTATGCCTAAAAACATGCTAAAAATGTGATATGATTTATGCATATCATTAATAGACATCAGTAATGGTCAAATCAAGTTAAGGGGAGGTAATGAGGACATCACCTTTGATCTAAATGAAACCCTTAGGTATCCCATGTATTTAGATGATGTTTGTTTTTGTGTGGATGCTATTGAACACTTGATTGAAGTTAACATGACAGACCTATGCTCAAACTATCAAGTCTTGAGAGAAGACTCTCTAGAACTGGAGGAGACTGAACACAGCTCCTCCGAGTGTGAAATTAACTCTGATAGTTTCACTGAGATAGGTGATGATGAGATGAAGAAAGAACAAACTTCATTTGAAGATCCACCAGACTTGGAACTGAAGGAATTGCCCACTCATATGTGCTATGAATTCCTAGACGATAACAAGAAACTTCCCATCATTCTCGCAGCTGATTTGACCGCAGAACAACGGAAGTTGACCATGGACATATGCAAAAAGTACAGAAGAGCCTTTGCCTATAAAATTGCAGATATTCCAGGTATTAATCCAAGCTTTTGTTCGCATAAGATTCTTCTGGAAAATGATTATAAGCCATGTGTGCAACCTCAAAGGAGGTTGAATCCTAATGTGTGTGACGTTTTTAAGAAAGAAGTAATCAAACTGTTGGATGCGGGACTTATCTATCTAATCTCATATAGTGAATGGGTAAGCCCGGTGCAGGTAGTACCTAAGAAAGGTGGAATAACAGTTGTCAGAAATGAACATAACGAATTAATTCCTACGAGAACTGTTACTGGTCATCGTGTATGCATAGACTATAGGAAACTAAACACAACCACACGAAAAGACCATTTCCCTCTTCCTTTTATTTACCAAATGTTAGAAAGATTATCTGGACATATGTTTTATTACTTTCTTGATGGGTTTTTCGGATATTTTCAAATTCCCATTTCCCTAGAAGACCAGCATAAAACTACTTTCACATGGCCTTTTGGAACATTTGCATATAGAAGGATGTCTTTTGGTTTGTGTAATGCACCTGCTACCTTCCAACGTTGTATGACTGCTATCTTTGAGGACATGATAGGAAAGTCTATGGAAGTATTCATGGATGATTTCTCTGTTTTTGGAAATTCTTTTGGGATTTGTCTAAAGAACTTGGAATTAATGTTGAAACGTTGTATAAAATCAAATTTGGTTCTAAATTGGGAAAAATGCCACTTCATGGTAAAAGAGGGGATTGTATTAGGACATAAGATCTCAGACCGAGGTATGGAAGTAGATAAGGCTAAAATCGAAGTTATTTCAAAACTACCTCCACCCAAGAATGTGAGAGCCGTTAGAAGTTTTTTAGGACACGCTGGTTTTTATCGTAGATTTATAAAAGATTTCTCACTAATAGCCAGACCGTTGACCAATTTACTTGGAAAGGATGTTCCTTTTGTCTTTGATGAAAAATGTCTAAAAGCCTTTAATAGACTTAAGGAACTTCTAACTACTGCACCTATCATGACGTCACCTGACTGGAGTTTACCTTTTTGAACTAATGTGTGATGCTACTGATTATGCAGTAGGAGTTGTTTTAGGACAAAGACATGATAAGAAATTTCATGTAATATATTACACTAGCAAAACCTTAACTGACGCTCAGGAAAATTACACTACGACAGAAAAGGAATTATTAGCAGTAGTATACGCATTTGATAAATTTCAATCTTATCTAGTTTTGTCTAAAACCATAGTTTATACTGATCATTCTGCATTAAAGTACTTGTTCAATAAAACCGACGCAAAGCCAAGATTAATCAGATGGGTTTTATTGCTTCAAGAATTCGATATAGAAATTTGGGATAAGAAAGGGGCAGAAAACATAGCCGCAGACCACTTGTCAAGGCTAGAGAATCCAACCCTAGAAGCTATAGATGAATCGATCATATCTGACAAAATTTCGGATGAGAATCTATGTGCATTGTTTGCTATTTTCTCACCCCCTTGGTTTGTAGATATAGCAAATTACTTGATAGCTCCGACTCTTCCTAGTGATATCACTGCTCAACAGAGAAGAAAATTCTTTACTGACCTTAAATATTACTATTGGGAAGATCCCTTCTGAGTTATGAGCTTTGGTGACAAGGTTTTTTCAATTAAAAATTTCAATATAAGAACACACTGGGCTATGTATTTTTAGATTGATTGTTCAGGGTATTTTTGTGTTCGCTTTCACACATCAACTTTAACTACCCATGTAGCGAGTCCCACCTTAGGGCATCAGGCTTGAAGTTCCCTTAAGGAGTGGTGCTCGAGTAGCAAAGGCCGCTTGCAAACTACCCTATTTATTTAACGTTCTTCACTTCCAGCTCAGAGCTTCATCTAGTCATTTAAATTGCTAATACATCCTCAACTGGTCTAATATTATTTAGCTAAGTCTTGAAAAGGTATTTGGTTGAGGTCTCTAATCCAAACTAAGTTGTGCTCAAGTATCAGGAATTCCTTATTTCTAATCGATGAATTCAATAAAGTTATCACGTTGTCTCCTACTTATCATAATGTTCTACATACATATCATAGACATAAGCATTTCTTTACCAATCATAACTGCATTTTGAAGTTTGAAAGAGTGAAAATTTTTGATTTTTTTGGAAAGGTGCAATTTTAGTGAAAATATGAGAAAACATGCAAAACTTTTACTGCTACAGTGCACTGTGCACTGCTACCCCACACTTAAGTTTGATGCTGTCCTCAGTGTTCATGCATATCTAAACACCCCACACTTATTTGAAAAACAAGAATAAATAAAAACAAAACATAAAATTCTTACCCCACACTTATTTGACTAATTAAGGGAAAAGGAAGAAAAATAAAATAACAAAAGAAATAACAAAATATGATAGAAGAAACAATGCTATTGATACACGAAAATCGTATCACATTTTTAGCATGTTTTTATATATGTTTTAATGTGAAATTGAGAGTAAATTGACATTAATTGTTTACTATTTACTTGATTTCACGGTTTTTATGATTTTGGAAGTGTCAGGTGAAAAGTAGACGAAAACAGCAAATTCTGGGGCAAAAACGCAATTTTTGGAAATGTTGACCCGGTCAAAGGTCCGGGACGGGCGTCCCGACCCGGTCAAACCGCCAGGACGGGCGTCCTGAACCGGGACGGGCGTCCCGAACCTGGTCAACGAATCAGGACGGGCGTCCCGAGCCGCTAGAAGCTGTCCCACATCGAATTTTTTAGAATTTTTCACTCCGGGAAGCTGCTATAAATACCCCAGGCCTCCAGCAGTTGAAATCATCCCTCTCCACTCGATCTGAGTCATTAAGTGGTTTCCAGTGTACAATTTTCCAGTACACCACTCACTCAGAGACTCGGATCTCAGTTTTCTTTCTTATTAGTGTTTTGTTTTAGTTTCTGAGAAATAGTCTCAGATCTTAGGTTTCCATAGATAGGTTCGTTTCCGGTATTCATAGAATACCCGGGGTTTCGTTAGGAGACCCTAAGAGAGCTCTAGGCGTTCGAAGAGTCAGTCCACAGGGCTAGGCTTAAGCCTAGGACGTAAGGTAAAGTCTAGCTACTAGGCTGAGGAAGCGTCCTCCGAAGGTTCTGGCGAGCAGAGTCAAGGCGGGCAATACGACGTATACAGCAGTACGCTCTGTAGGCGAGACTAAGTAAAGGGTGATTTCTTTATGGCATCAGTCCCCATACCCCTCTCTTATATGTTTTATTGCTTTGTCCTAAACATCAATTATGAATATCAGATTATGATTTTATGAATAGTTGTTGTGTATGTTGAAGTTATTATATTTTTCCGGAAATAGCCACCTGCTAAATAATCATTATGTCTGCATGTCTAATGTAGTTTCTTTTAAACTAAAATAGGGTTATAGACAATTCCTAACCACGGTCTATTCATAACCTGTTTAGTTTAACAGGCATCAATTAGTATTGGTGTCTGCCATACTAGATAAAATAACATGTTGAACACCTGGCTTGTTAGAGTAGTCTAGGTAGGCTGAGTAGAGTGTTATGCCAGCGATTACGAGCCTTCAGAGTGATCACCGAAAGTGACATAGGGCCTTCATAACTGTCTTTGTTCGTACCGTGAGTAGGGCCGTTTACCTTAATGATAGGGGGCGGTAGCATAGAGACTCAGATGTGGTACACCTTTAGACACAGAACATAGTTGCATTCCAGGCTAAGATATATCTAAAACACTCGAATATAGGTCAATCAACATATAGGAACAGTATAACATAGAATCAGAACTTTTCTTTAAAACACTTCTAGGGTCAATTAGACTTGAACCTAGTGGAGAATGGATCACCTTCTCATCAAAGTATTTGATGAAGATTGCATAACTGGATCATAAGATAAGAGTTAGGATAAGAGGCTAGTTACTACTAAGCCGTTGCCACTTCCCTGGGAGTACGATAATTAACTTAGTAAAATCGTAGATACTTTCCAATAGACTAGCTACACGATAGGTACTCTGCCTTAGATTCTGGCTGATTAAGTGACACCATAAGACTAAACGTGACAATTAGTCAATCACAGTCCTTAATTAATCATAATCGACATAGGGTAAAATAAGACCTATTTAGTACGTCAACCGGAATCGCATCAGCTATTATGTCATATAAATCAACGTCATACAAAGATTCATATTTCATACAGCCTAGACATAATCACACACATAAAGCAAAAAAAAAAGAACGAAAGAAAGAAAAAGAAAAGGAAAAGAAAAACTAAGAACCGGGCATATTGTCATCAGGTGCACAGAAGTAGACCTCGGGGTCTTCAATCATCCTGGAAGTTTGCTGAAAAACCTCCTCGACCCTACTGCCGGTCATGCTGATTCGGTCCTTGATATGCATAAATCATATCACGTTTTTAGCATGTTTTTAGGCATAATTTAGGGTGAAATTGATAGGAAATCGGTCTTAATTGATTGTTATTTACTCAATTTCACAATTTTTATGATTTTGGAAGTGTCAGGTGAAAAGTAGACGAAAATAGCAAATTTTGGGGCAAAAATGCAATTTTTGGAAATGCTGACCTGGTCAACGGGTCAGGACGGGCGTCCCGACCCAGTCAAAGCACCAGGACGGCCGTCCCAATCCAGGACGGGCATCCCGAAGAACCAGAAGTTGTCCCACATCGAAATATTTGGAGATTTTCACTCCAGAAAGCTGCTATAAATACCCCAAGCCTCCAAGAGTTGAAATCATCCCTCTCCACTCGATTTGAGTAATTCAGTGGTTCCCAGTGTACAATTCTCGAGTACACAACTCACTCGGAGACTCAAATTTCAGTAAAAGTTTTCTTTCTTTCCTTTTTTGTGTTTTCGTTTTTCTTAGTTTCTGAGAATTAGTCTCAGATCCTAGGGTTCGATAGATAGGTTCGTTTCTGGTATTCATAGAATACCCGGGATTTCGTTAGGAGATCCTAAGAGGGCTCTAAGCGTTCGAAGAGTCAGTCCACAGGGCTGGGCTTAAGCTGGGTATTAAGGTAAAGCCCAGTTACTAGGCTGAGGAAGCGTCCTCCGAAGGTTCTGGCGAGCAGAGTCGGATCAAGCAATACGACATATACAATAGTACGCTCCATCGGCGAGACTTCTTTATGGCATCAGTCCCCCTGTCCCTTTCTTATATGTTGTTATTGTGTTGTTCCAAAAATTAATTATGAATACGAGATTACGATTTTCATGAATATTTGTTTTATATGTTGAAGTTGTTATGTTTTTCTGGAAATAGCCACCTGCTTAATATTCACTATGTCTGCATGTCTACTGTGTTCTTTTAAACTAAAATTAGGGTTATAGACAATTCCTAACCACGATCTAATCATAACCTATTTAGTTTAACAGGCATCAATTAGTATTGGTGTCTGCCATATTAGATAAAATAACCTGCGGAACACCCTGTTTGTTAGAGTAGTCTAGGTAGTGGCCGAGCTGAGCGTTTATGCCGGCGGCTAGGGCGAGCGGCATGATCCCTGAAGTGACATAGGGTTTTCATGGATGCCTTTAGCCCAAACCGTGAGTAGGGCCGTCATTAAGGTAGGGGGGTTTATTAGAGACCTCTGATGTGGTACGCCTTTAGACATAGAACATAGTTGCAATCCAGGCCAAGACATGTCTAAAATACTCGAAGATAGGTTAATCAACATGTAAGAACAGTATAACATAGAATCAGGACATTATCTAACACTTCTAGGATTAATTAGACCTAAACCTAGTGGAGAATGGATCACCCTCAAAGTCATTGATGAAGATTGCATAACTGGATCATGAGATAGGAGTTAGGATGAAAGGCTAGTTACTACTAAGCCGTTACCACTTCCCTGGGAGTACGATATTTAACTTAATAAAATCGTAGATACTTTCCAACAGACTAGCTACACGATAGGTACTCTGCCTTAGGTTCTGATTGATTAAGTGACAATAATTGAATCCTAAGTGACAGTTAGTAAGACTCAGTCCTTAATTACTCATAATCGACATAGGTAAATAAAGCCTATCTTTTAGCATACCAATCGGAACACATCAGATTTTTGGCGTCGTTGTAGTATAGTGGTCAGTATCCCCGGCAACGGCGCCAAAAATCTGATGTGTTCCGATTGGTATGCTAAAAGATAGGCTTTATTTACCTATGTCGATTATGAGTAATTAAGGACTCGGTCTTACTAACTGTCACTTAGCATTCAATTATTGTCACTTAATCAATCAGAACCTAAGGCAGAGTACCTATCGTGTAGCTAGTCTGTTGGAAAGTATCTATGATTTTATTAAGTTAAATATCGTACTCCCAGGGAAGTGGTAACGGCTTAGTAGTAACTAGCCTTTCATCCTAACTCCTATCTTATGATCCAGTTATGCAATCTTCATCAATGACTTTGATGAGAGGGTGATCCATTCTCCACTAGGTTTAGGTCTAATTAATCCTAGAAGTGTTAGATAATGTCCTGATTCTATGTTATACTGTTCTTACATGTTGATTGACCTATCTTCGAGTATTTTAGACATGTCTTGGCCTGGATTGCAACTATGTTCTGTGTCTAAAGGCATACCACATCCGAGGTCTCTAATAAACAGCCCTACCTTAATGACTGCCCTACTCACGGTTCGGGCTAAAGGCATCCATGAAAGCCCTATGTCACTTCGGGGATCATGCAGCTTGCCCTAGCCTCCGGCATAAGTGCTCAGCTCGGCCCCTACCTAGACTACTCTAACAAATAGGGTGTTCCGCAGGTTATTTTATCTAGCATGGCAGACACCAATACTAATTGATGCTTGTTTAACTAAACAGGTTATGATTAGACCGTGGTTAGGAATTGTCTATAACCATAATTTTAGTTTAAAAGAACACAGTAGACATGCAGACATAGTGAATATTAAGCAGGTGGCTATTTCTGGAAAAACATAACACACAATAGAAACATATAAGAGAGGGACAGGGGGACTGATGCCATAAAGAAATCACCCTTTACGTAGTCTCGCCGATGGAGCGTACTGCTGTATATGTTGTATTGCTTGGTCCGACTCTGCTCGCTAGAACCTTCGGAAGACGCTTCCTCAGCCTAGTAACTGGGCTTTACCTTAATACCCAGCTTAAGCCCAGCCCTGTGGACTGACTCTTCGAATGCCTAGAGCCCTCTTAGGATATCCTAACGATATCCTGGGTATTCTATGAATACCAGAAACGAACCTATCTATCGAACCCTAGGATCTAAGACTAATTCTCAGAAACTAAGAAAAACGAAAACACAAAAAAGTAAAGAAAGAAAACTTTTACTGAAATCTGAGTCTCTGAGTGAGTTGTGTACTCGAGAATTGTACACTAGGAACCACTGAATGACTCAGATCGAGTGGAGAGGGATGAATTCAACTGAGGAAGGCCTGGGGTATTTATAGCAGCTTTCTGGAGTGATTTTCTCTCAAAAATTCGATGTGGGACTTGACTTTCTGGTTCGGGAGGCCCGTCCCGGATTGGGACGCCCGTCCCGGTCTATTGACCGGGTCAGGACGGCCGTCCCGAGTCCTGGACGCCCGTCCCGACCTATTGACCAGGTCAGGACGGCCGTCCCGAACCGGGACGCCCTCCCCGAAGTCCAAACTTCTGAAAAATTACGTTTTTGCCCCAAAATTTGCCATTTTCTTCTACTTTTCACCTGATACTTCCAAAATCATGAAAACCGTGAAATTGAGTTAATAATAAACAATTAAGACCGATTTGCCCTCAATTTCTCTCTAAATTATGCCTAAAAACATGCTAAAAACATGATATGATTTATGCATATCAGATAACCCCACACTTAGCTTTTTGCTTGTCCTCAAGCAAAGTCTACTGGAAGTTAGTGATTCTAAATCATAGTGCAGTCACTTAAATTCCTAGTCATGTTTTTATTCCAAAACTTTATTCAGACAATTCTTTAACACAGGTCTAACTGGTCGGCTTGCTATGACAAGGTCTCAAATGTCTCTAGTAGATTGTTATAATTAAGCAGAAAACAACTTAACAACTAGGTTGAACTCCTTTCTTAGTCACAAGGTCTTCCTGATGTGTAGTGTGTGTACTAGTCTAGAACAGATAGTCAACACAATATACTCTCGTCTTAACTACTACCAGATAATATTTCGACCCTGTTGCTAGACATAATAACAAAAGACAACTTTCTGAGTTCTGAGCCTTGGTGATCAGATTTTTAATGATTTAGCATTTATGGATTTTCTTTATAGATGTAGGATATTTTGAATCCGCTTAGAACACGTCAACTTCAACTACCCATGTAGCGAGTCCCACTCCGATGACTCCCAGATCTACACGACCTTAGGGCATCAGGCTTTAAGTTCCCCGAAGGAGTGGTACTCGAGTAGCGAAGGCCGCTGGCAAATTACCCTTATTTAATTAACTTCCTTTTATTTCTTTTCACTTTTAGCTCAGAGTCTCATCTAGTCATTCTAATTGTCAAAACATCCACAACTGGTCTAATTTTATCTAGTTAAGTCTTGAAAAGGTAATTGGCTGAGGTCTCTAATCCAGACAAAGTTGTGCTCAGTTATCAGGAATTCCCTATTCCTAATAAATTAGTTCAAGATAGCTATCACATTTCCTCCTACTAACCATAGCATTCTACCTACATATCATAGACATAAGCAATGTTTAACCAATCACACTGCATTTAGAAGTCTGAAAGAATGAAAAATTCTGAAAAAAAAATAATAAAATAAAATATTTTCTTCTGAGTTGTAAAATTTTGGCTTAGATGTTTATTGGGAAGAAACTCCATTTTATAATTTTCTTAGAGTCATACCGGCTTTATTAGGACGAGTTATGAAATAATTTTTCCTTAATAGCCAGACCTTTGAATGTTCTATTGAAAAAAGGATGTTCCTTTTGTTTTGCCGATAATTGCATGAGATCTTTTAAACCAAAAGGAATTACTGCACTCATTATGGCATCACCTGATTGAAATATGCTTTTTGAATGAATAGGTGATGTAATGATGTAGTAAGAATTGTTTTAGGACAGAAACATGATAAGAAAGTTCATGTATGATAAATCCTGATCTTATCTAATCTTGTCTAAAACAATAGGTTACACTGATCACTCTGAGATATCTGTGTTCAATAAAACTGATGCTGAACCGTAATTGATTAAGTTAGGTTTTATTGTCACTTGAATTTGATATAGAATGAAGAGGTAAGAAAAAGGGTTAAGAATCTAGAAAGCAAACTTTTGGTCTAGATTAGGAAACCCTGAGTTAGAGGCTATTGATGAGACAGTAGTATCTGATAAATTTCTGAATGAGGATCTATTTTCATTGTTTGCTATGAGTAATGATTCTCCTTCGTGGTTTACTGATATTACTAATTATCTAGCTGCTAATTATTCCCAAGTGATATGACTTATCAGCAGAAGAAGAAATTCTTTGCTGATTTGAAATATTACTACTGGGCAGATTTCTCTTCTATTTCAAATTTTTGCAGAGTAAAGTGGTCAGAGGATGTATCTCGGAAAGCGAAGGCCACATGATTCTGAAGCATTGTAGGAATCTATGGGAGACCAATTAACTGCTATCAACACTGTCCGGAAAGTGTTGGAAGTAGAATCTTGTTGACCCAACATATTCAAGGATTTTGTATCTCTGATACAGTCATACGATGCTTGCCAAATAACAGGTAACACCTCTTCCAGAGATCGCCTACCCCAGCAAGGTATATAGAGTCTTGAAATCTTTCATATCTGGGGTATCGAATCCTTTTCCCTTCTTCCTTTGAAAATAAGTACATCATAGTAGTCGTGGAACATTTTTCAAAAATGGCCTGAACCACAGGCATTACCTACTAATGATGTTAAAGTCATGTGCAGATTCTATGAGAAGTTGTTTTTCAGATTCAGAGTGCCAATGTCTTAGGAAGAAACGTTCAGTCCGTGTATCAAATCTGTGAAGTCTGCCAACTACCACACTTTAGCAGGGATTGCTATAGGAATGAAATACGAACCATTCCAAAAAGAGGTAGGAGTAGGTTATTGCAGAATGCTACTCCAATGGGAAATGCATACAATCCCAACTAGAGGAATGATACGGGATTTAGCTGAGGAATAATTCGGAAGCTAGAAACTTTCAGAAGATACCACCACAGCAAAACCCCTACTCGCAGAACCAATAGATGAGATACTGGCAACAATTAATGTCAGACCAGTGCAAGCAAGTGCTCTACCAAGTGATATCGAAGGGTCGAGGGATATAGAGGAATTTGGCATTGTATCAGGAGCATAGCAATGGAGGAGCTTGCATCCCCTGCATACAATCAGCTGTGAGAAACTTCCCCCGAGGAAGTCTCAAATACTTGGGCCCAGTTCTACACCACTGGAGCCTCCTACCACCACGGCTTCGCCAAAGCTTCAGGTATCTTTTCTGCCATTCAAAAAATTGCATGCAATACCTTCACTGACATTGGCAGGTAGGCACACCAATCCAAAGAAGTCTCATTCCTAGACACGTTCCTCTGGATACGTTGCTACGATTACGAGAAACTTTGCAAATGATTAGAGGAATCAGTCCTTGGGGTTTGAGTTATTCATCAAATGGATATGCCACTACCTTGAGCTCGACATTGAAAGATCGGAGCTGACGTCATCCGTTCCAAAATCTAGAGCTTGTAGAGTCAGAAACACCTCAGCAATAGCACATGGCTAAGGTGAAGAGCCAATTGACAGATCAGAGAAGACCCTTCTGCTCGCAACATGAAGGGAGTTTTTCTAATCCTCATATTCCTTTTATTTTATTTGTTTTGTGTTCTGTTTTGCTATCCTTCTTGTTTTGTTGCCTTATTTTCTCTCTTACCCTTAGTTAGTCGAATAAGTGTGGGGTAAGAGTTCTTTGTTTTGTTCTTAAGTTCTTTGTTTTGTTCTTGTTTTCAAATAAGTGTGGGGTAGTTTAGCTATGCATGAACACTGAGGACAGTGTCAGACTTAAGTGTGGGGTAGCATTGCACGGTGCACTGTAGTAGTTTGAGAAAAATTTTGCATGATTTTGCATGTTTTCCCCGTAATTTCACACCCTTCCAAAATTTTTCAAAATTTTTCATTCTTTCAGACTTCTAAATGCAGTATGATTGGTTAAACATTGCTTATGTCTATGATATGTAGGTAGAGTGTTATGATTAGTAGGAGATGATTTATGACTATTTTGAACTTATTGATTAAGAATAGGGAATTCCTGATAACTGAGCACAACTTAGTCTGGATTAGAGACCTCAACCAATTACCTTTTCGAGACTTACCTAGATAAAATTAGACCAGTTATGGATGTGTTGACAATCAGAATGACTAGATGAGACTCTGAGCTAAAAGTGAAAAGAAACAAAAAGAGAATTAATTAAATAAGGGTAGTTTGCCAGCGGCCTTCGCTACTCGAGCACCACTCCTTCGGGGAACTTAAAGCCTGATGCCCTAAGGTCGTGTACTTCTGGGAGTCATCGGAGTAGGACTCGCTACATGGGTAGTTGAAGTTGACGTGTTCTAAGAAGACTCAAAATACCCTGGAAAATCTATAAAAGGAAATCAATAAACGCTAAATAAGTAAAAATCTTATCACCAAGGCTCAGAACTCAGAAAGTTGTCTATTGTTAGTATGTCTAGCGACGGGTCGAAGTATTATCTGGTAATAGTTAAGACAAGAGTTTATTGTGCTGACTATCTAGTCTGGACTAGTACACACACTACACATCAGGAAGACCTTGTGACTAAGAGAAGAGTTCAACCTAGTTGTTAAGTTGTTTTCTACTCAATCATAACAGTCTACTAGAGACATTTGAGACCTTGTCATAGCAACTTGACCAGTCAGACATGTGTTAAGAATTGTCTGAATAATTTTTGGAATAAAAACATGACTAAGAATTTAAGTGACGGCACATATCACTGACATCAGGTAGACTTTGCTTGAGGACAAGCAAAAAGCTAAGTGTGGCGTTATCTGATATGCATAAATCATATCACGTTTTTAGCATGTTTTTAGGCATAATTTAGGGTGAAATTGATAGGAAATCAGTCTTAATTGATTGTTATTTACTCAATTTCACAATGTTTATGATTTTGGAAGTGTCAGGTGAAAAGTAGACGAAAACAGCAAATTTTGGGGCAAAAATGCAATTTTTGGAAATGCTGGCCTGGTCAACGGGTCAGGACGGGCGTCCCGACCCAGTCAAAGCACCAGGACGGCTGTCCCAATCCAGGACGGGCGTCCCGAAGAACCAGAAGTTGTCCCACATCGAAATATTTGGAGATTTTCATTCCAGAAAGCTGCTATAAATACCCCAAGCCTCCAAGAGTTGAAATCATCCCTCTCCACTCGATTTGAGTAATTCAGTGGTTCCCAGTGTACAATTCTCGAGTACACAACTCACTCAGAGACTCAGATTTCAGTAAAAGTTTTCTTTCTTTCCTTTTTTGTGTTTTCGTTTTTCTTAGTTTTTGAGAATTAGTCTCAGATCCTAGGGTTCGATAGATAGGTTCGTTTCTGGTATTCATAGAATACCCGGGATTTCGTTAGGAGATCCTAAGAGGGCTCTACGCGTTCGAAGAGTCAGTCCACAGGGCTGGGCTTAAGCTGGGTATTAAGGTAAAGCCCAGTTACAAAGGAAGCATAAAAAGACAATCAAAAGACAACATATCAACAATGGAGGAATAAACAGAAACCAGGCAGTAAGAAGACAAAACATACCTTTTTAGTGTCTGAATTTGAGACGGAAATCTGAAGAAATGTGACTAAACTCGCGGGGAAAACAAAGACGAAGGAATCTTCAAAAAGAGTTAATGGCAGGAAGCTATAAAGGCAAGGAAGCAAAAGTAAAGAAAAAGGCATATGAAAAGAAGAAGATCACTAAATAGCCGAGAAAAACTTTTTTGAAATGATTACTTGCCAGAATCGATGCATCGGGGAAAGCAAAAAAGTATTTCTGCTGGCTGACATTCTGCAATTAATGACAGAGGAAAAAGACGAAAAGACAGCCAGTCACAATCAAAGACCCTAACTTCATTCACAAGTCAAAGAACTCAACACGCTTATCCCGCCAAAGCCCCCATACTTCGTCAGGCGAAACTTCGACGAACGGCCACTGAACAGTCAGAAAAATACTTCAGGGGCAGAACAGTAATTTCATCACGCCTTAACTGCCCCTGATCTCACCTGACGTCATAAGTACAAATTAATGGGCCTCATAAAGGCTAGACGTTACCTCTTTTAAGGCCACATTTATAGCCCGTTGTCTACAACGATCAAAACGGCCCAAACCTCCAACGGTAAACTTATTAACAGACACCATCAGACAAACTCCTATAAAAGAGAGATCTGAACAAAAGGTAAAGGACTTTTTCCAGAAATCCAAAAATACACAAAAATACTCTACTGACTTAAGCATCGGAGAGTTCACGGGGAACAAACTCCCCATTGAACTTACTTGTTTTGTAGGTACTTGATAGTAGAAGCATAGCATCGCGAAGTACGTTCGCTCTGAATACACATCACGAAGTATCACTTCTAGAATTATAGTTCGTCCAAGAGCCACTACCCGAAGTACCTGCTCCTTTGACTTTGACCAATTCAAAAGCTCTTACAGACGAATCCATCCCAAACATTTCCTGAATTCCTGGCACTTTAATTTACTTTTTTACCCTCGATAGATTCTTGCAGAATCAATATATATATATATATATATATATATATATATATTAATATATATATATATATAAATAAGTTGGAGGTTCACTTTCGGAGAATTCTTTTTAGTAATAAAGGCGCAACCTTTATTTTATGAATATATGTATGTTTCTGAGTAATGTTGAGACTTTCATTTTTTACTAAAGTCGAAAGTTATTTTCGAAGCAGTTTTGAGTAATAATAAAGTTGAGACTTTCATTTTTTACTAAAGTTGAAATTCACTTTCGGGTCATTTTTTACTAAAGCTGGAAGTCGCTTTCGGATCAATTTTGAGTAATAAAGTTGGAGCCTTTATTTCAGGAATGTATGTATATTTCTGAGTAAAGTTGAGACTTTCATCTTTTACTAAAGCCGAAAGTCACTTTCGGAGTAGTTTGGAGTAATAAAGTTGGAGCTTTTATTTTATGAATATATATATATATTTCTAAGTAAAGTTGAGACATTTATTTTTTACTAAAATCGGAAGTTCCTTTTGGGAGTATTTTTTAGTAATAAAGTTTTCCGACTTTCGGGAGCATAAAGCTTTTTTTTTTTGCTTTTTATTTTATTTTAAAGCTCGGAGCTTTTTATTTTTTTTAAAGCTCGGATCTTTTTATTTTGTATGAAAGCATGAAACTTTTTATTTTGCATGAAACATAAAGCTTTTTGTTTATAGGAAAGCGCGATACCAAAGTACGGATGATATGCGAAAATCGTATCACCTTTTTAGCATGTTTTTATGTATGATTTCTGGTGAAATTGAGGGCAAATTGATCTTAATTGTTTGTTATTTATTCAATTTCACAGTTTTTATGATTTTGGAAGTGTCAGGTGAAAAGTAGACGAAAAGAGCAAATTTTGGGGCAAAAACGTAATTTTTGGAAATGCTGACTCGGTCAAAGGCTCGGGACGGGCGTCCCGAACCCCCAGATCAAGTCCCACATCAAATTTTTATGAAAAATCACCCCGGGAAGCTGCTATAAATACCCTAGGCCTCCAGCAGTTGATTTCATTCCTCTCCACTCGATCTGAGTCATTAAGTGCTTTTCAGTGTACACTTCTCTAGTACACAACTCACTCAGAGACTCGGATCTCAGTTTTCTTTCTTGTTAGTGTTTTGTTTTAGTTTCTGAGAAATAGTCTCAGATCTTAGGCTTCGATAGATAGGTTCGTTTCTGGTATTCATAGAATACCCGGGATTTCGTTAGGAGATCCTAAGAGGGCTCTAGGCGTTCGAAGAGTCAGTCCACAGGGCTGGGCTTAAGCTGAGTATTAAGGTAAAGCCCAGTTACTAGGCTGAGGAAGCGTCCTCCGAAGGTTCTGGCGAGCAGAGTCGGGGCGAGCAATACGACATATACAGTAGTACGCTCCGTCGGCGAGACTACGTAAAGGGTGATTTCTTTATGGCATCAGTCCCCATGTCCCTCTCTTATATGTTGTTATTGTGTTGTTCCAAATATTTATTATGAATACGAGATTACGATTTTTATGAATATTTGTTTTATATGTTGACGCTGTTATGTTTTTCTGGAAATAGTCACCTGCTAAATATTCACTATGTCTGCATGTCTAATGTGCTCTTTTAAACTAAAGTTAGGGTTATAGACAATTCCTAACCACGGTCTAATCATAACCTGTTTAGTTTAACAGGCATTGATACTCGAAAATCGTATCACCTTTTTAGCATGTTTTTATGTATGATTTCGGGTGAAATTGAGGGCAAAGTCATCTTAATTGTTTGTTATTTACTCAATTTCACAATTTTTATGATTTTGGAAGTGTCAGGTGAAAAGTGGACGAAAACAGCAAATTTTGGGGCAAAAAAGCAATATTTGGAAATGTTGACTTGGTCAAAGGGTCAGGACGGGCTTCCCGACCCAGTCAAAGCACCGGGACGGGCGTCCCGAACCCCCAGATCCAGTCCCACATCGACTTTTTGATGAAAAATCACACTGGGAAGCTGCTATAAATACCCCAGGCCTCCAGCAGTTGAAATCATTCCTCTCCACTCGATCGGAGTCATTTAGTGGTTTCCAGTGTACACTTCTCCAGTACACAACTCACTCAGAGACTCGGATCTCAGTTTTCTTTCTTGTTAGTGTTTTGTTTTAGTTTCTGAGAAATAGTCTCAGATCTTAGGCTTACATAGATAGGTTCGTTTCTGGTATTCATAGAATACCCAGGATTTCGTTAGGAGATCCTAAGAGGGCTCGAGGCGTTCGAAGAGTCAGTCCACAGGGCTGGGCTTAAGCCGGGTTGTTAAGTAAAGCCTAGCTACTAGGCTGAGGAAGCGTCCTCCGAAGGTTCTGACGAGCAGAGTCGGGTCAAGTAGTACGGCATATATAGCAGTACGCTCTAACGGCGTGACTACGTAAAGGGTGATTTCTTTATGGCATCAGTCCCCCCTGTCCCTCTCTTTATATGTTGTTACTGTGTTTGTCCAAATACTGATTTGAATACCAGATTATGTTTTTATGAATATTTGTGATATATGTTGAAGTTATTATGTTTTTCTAGAAATGGCCACCTGCTTAAATATCCATTATGTCTGCATGTCTATTGCCGTTCTTTTAAACTGAAATTAAGGTTATAGATAATTCCTAACCACGTATAGTAAATACTCGAATATAGGTAAATCAACGTATAGTAACAGTATAACATAAAATCAGGATCTCGTCTATAAAACATTTTCAGGTTTAGTCAGACTTAAACCTAGTGGAGTATGAATCACCTTCTCATCAAAATTATTGATGAAGATTGCATAACTGGATTATAAGATAAGAGTAGGAATAAAGACTAGTTACTACTAAGCCGTTACCACTTCCCTAGGAGTACGATATTTATTTAATAAAATCGTAGATACTTTCCAACAGACTAGCTACACGATAGGTACTCTGCCTTAGGTTCTGGCTGATTAAGTGACACCATAGAGACTAAATGTGACAATTAGTCAATCACAGTCCTTAATTATTCATAATCAACATAGGGTAAAATAACACCTATTTAGCACGTCGACCGGAACTGCATCAGATTTTTGGCGCCGTTGCCGGGGAAATATCATAATGAATTTAGGATTATTGGCCACAATTCTAGAGACGTATGATAGGTAGCGGTAGTAATCTAGACCTTTGAATTACACTTATCTTATGTTAGTTAGACAATCACTTTCCTAAATATAGGATTATCATAACTAATTAATTTCAGATAATATCTAAAATTAAGACACTTAGGATAATCAAATTTTAGAAAATCATTCTAGAACCATATTGAGGAAATTTACCTGCTTTCTAAATTAAACATAAAAAGAAAAAAAATGTTAAAAATTTAAAATCCCAAAAAGAATGTATCTTTCTTGCTCAACGGTGAGTTGTTCCTTTTCCCTATCTCTTGTTTTTTTTAGTTGTTTTCTTAGTTGCTCTTTTTCGTGTTTTTCTTCCTTTATTTAATTTCGAAGAAATAAAAATGGAAATGAGGATAAAATATATTTTCTTCTGAGTTGTAAAATGTTAGCTTAGATTTTTATCGGGAAGAAACTCTATTTTAGAATTTTCTTAGAGTCATGCCGACCTTATTAGGATGAGTTATGAAATAGTTTTTCCTTAATAGCCAGACCTTTGAATGTTCTATTGAAAAAAAGGATGTTCCTTTTGTTTTGATGATGATTGCATGAGAACTTTTAAACCGAAAGGAATTACTGCACCCATTATGGCATCACCTGATTGAAATCTGCTTTTTGAATTAATATGTGATGTAATGATGTAGTACGAATTGTTTGATGATAAGAAAGTTCATGCATGATAAATTCCGATCTTATCTAGTCTTGTCTAAAAACAATAGGTTACACTGATCACTCCGAGATATCTGTGTTCAATAAAACTAATGTTGAACCATACTTGATTAAGTTAAGTTTTATTGTTACTTGAATTTGATATAGAATGAAGAGATAAGAAAAAGGGTTGAAAATCTAGAAAGCAAACCATTTGTCTAGATTAGAAAACCCCGAGTTAGAGGCTAGTGTAATACTGATAAATTTTTGGATGAAAACTTATTTGCATTGTTTGCTATGTATAATAATTCTCATCTGTGGTTTATTGCAAATTATCTAGTCACTGAATAAGTTCCAAGTGATATGACTTATCAGCAAAAGAAGAAATTCTTTGCTGATTTGAAATATTACTACTGGGCAGTTTCTCTTCTATTTCAAATTTTTGCAGATCAGTTGATCAGAAGATGTGTCTCAGAAGATGAAGGACACAAGATTTTGGAGCATTGCCCTAAAGAATCTACGGGAGACCAATTGATGGCTATCAACACTATCCAGAAAATGTTGAAAGCAGGATCTTGTTGACCCACTATATTCAAGGATTTTGTATCTCTGATACAGTCTTGCGATGCTTGCCAAATAACAGGCAACACATCCTTCAGAGATCATCTACCCCAACAAGGTACACAAAGTTTTACAATCTTTTTGATATCTGGGGGTATTCATCAAATCCTTTCTTTTTCCTTTCCTTTGAAAAAAATTACATCATAGTAGTCATGGAATACTTTTCGAAAATAGCCTGAACCACAGGCATTACCTACTAATGATGTTAAAGTCATGTGCAGATTCTAGTTGTTTTCCAGATTCAGAGTGCCAATGTTTTAGGAAGAAATGTTCAGCCTGTGTATCATATCTGTGAAGTCTGCTAAGTACCACACTTTAGCAGGGATTGCTATGGGAATGACTGACCATTCCAAAAGTGGTTGGAGCAGGTTACTGCAGAATGCTGCTCCAATGGGAAACGCATACAATCCCCGCTAGAGGAATCATACGGGATTTGGCTGAGGAGTAATTCTGAAGCTGGAAACTTTCAAAAGACACCACCACAGCAAAACCCACACTCGCAGAATCAATAGATGAGATACTGGCAACAATTAAAGCTAGACCAGTGCAAACAAGTGATCTACCAAGAGGTAACGAACGTCAACAGATATAGAGGAATTTGGCATTGTGTCGGGAGCATAGCAATGGAGGAGCTTGCATTCCCTGCATACCAATCAGCTGTGAGAAACTTCCCCGAGGAAGTCTCAAATACTTGGGCCCAGATCTACACAACTGGAGCCCCCTACCACCACAGCTTCGCCAAAACTTCAGGAAGTCTCATTCCTAGACACGTTCCTTCTAGACACGTTGCTATGATTACGAGGAACTTTGCGAATGATTCGAGGAAACAGTCCTTGGGGCTTGAGTCATTCCTCAAATGAATAGGCCACTACCTAGAGCTGACGTCATCCGTTCCAATATCTAGAGCTTGCAGAGTCAAAACACCTCAGCAATAGCACATGGCTAAGGTGAAGAGCCAATTGACAGATCAAAGAAGACCCTTCTGCTCGCGACATGAAGGGAGTTTTTCTAATCTCATCTTCCTTTACTTTTATTTTCTTCATTTTTGTGTCTTGTTTTATTAGTTATTTTATTTTCTCTCTTACCCTTAGTTAGTCAAATAAGTGTGGGGTAAAGAGTTTTCTATTTTGTTTTCATTTCTTCTTGTCTTCAAATAAGTGTGGGGTAGTTTAGATATGCATGAACACTGAGGACAGTGCCAGAATTAAGTGTGGGGTAGCAGTGCACGGTGCACTGTAGAAGTTTGCAAAATTTTTCGCATGCTCTTGCTTGTTTTCCCCGTATTTTCACACCCTTCCAAAAAAATTTCAAAATTTTTCCGTCTTTCAGACTTCTAAATGCAGTATGCTTGGTTAAACAATTGCTTATGTCTATGATATGTAGGTAGTATGTTATGGTTAGTAGGAGATAATTGATGACTACTACTGAACTAATTGATTAGGAATAGGGAATTCCTGATAACTGAGCACAACTTTGTCTGGATTAGAGACCTCAGCCAATTGCCTGTTCGAGACTTAACTAGATAAAATTAGACCAGTTGTGGATATATTGGCAGTTAGAATGACTAGATGAGACTCTGAGCTAAAAGTGAAAAGAAACAAAAGAAAGTTAATCAAATAAGGGTAGTTTACCAGCGGCCTTCGCTACTCGAGCACCACTCCTTCAGGGAATTTAAAGCCTGATGCCCTAAGGTCGTGTAGATCTGGGAGTCATCGGAGTGGGACTCGCTACATGGGTAGTTGAAGTTGACGTGTTCTAAGCAGACTCAAAATACCCTGAATCTATAAAGAAAATAACTAAATGCTAAAACATTAAAAATCTGATCACCGAAGCTTAGAACTCAAAAAGTTGCCTGTTGTTAGTATGTCTAGCGATGGGTCGAAGTGTTATCTGGTAGTAGTTAAGATAAGAGTACATTGTGTTGACTATCTGGTCTAGACTAGTACACACACTACACATCAGGAAGACCCTGTGACTAAGAAAAAGTTCAACCTAGTTGTTGATTTGTTTTCTGCCTGACCCTAACAAACTACTAGAGACATTTGAGACCTTGTCATAGCAACCTAACCAGTCAGACCTGTGTTAAGAATTGTCTGAAGAATTTTTGGAATAAAAACATGACTAGGAATGCACATATGGTTTAGAATCACTAACTTCAAGTACACTTTGTTTGAGGACAAGCAAAAAGCTAAGTGTGGGGTTATCTGATACGCGAAAATCATATCACCTTTTTAGCATGTTTTTATGTATGATTTCGGGTGAAATTGAGGGCAAATTGATCTTAATTGTTTGTTATTTACTCAATTTCACAGTTTTTATGATTTTGGAAGTGTCAGGTGAAAAGTGGACGAAAACAGCAAATTTTGGGGCAAAAACGCAATTTTTGGAAATGTTGACTCGGTCAAAGGCTCGGGATGGGCGTCCCGACCCAGTCAAAGCACCGAGATGAGCATCCAGGACTCGGGACGGGCGTCCCGACTTGGTCAACAGACCTGGACGGGCGTCCCGAACCCCCAGATCAAGTCCCACATCGAATTTTTGATAAAACATCACCTCGGGAAGCTGCTATAAATACCCCAGGCCTCCAGCAGTTGATTTCATTCCTCTCCACTCGATCTGAGTCATTAAGTGGTTTTCAGTGTACACTTCTCTAGTACGCATCTCACTCAGAGACTCAGATCTCAGTTTTCTTTCTTGTTAGTGTTTTGTTTTAGTTTCTGAGAAATAGTCTCAGATCTTAGGCTTCTATAGATAGGTTCGTTTCTGGTATTCATAGAATACCCGGGATTTCGTTAGGAGATCCTAAGAGGGCTCTAGGCGTTCGAAGAGTCAGTCCACAGGGCAAGGCTTAAGCTGGGTATTAAGGTAAAGCCTAGTTACTAGGCTGAGGAAGCGTCCTCCGAAGGTTCTGGCGAGCAGAGTCGGGGCGAGCAATACGACATATACAGCAGTACACTCCGTCGGCGAGACTACGTAAAGGGTGATTTCTTTATGGCATCAGTCCCATGTCCCTCTCTTATATGTTGTTATTGTGTTGTTCCAAATATTTATAATGAATACGAGATTACGATTTTTATGAATATTTGTTTTATATGTTGACGCTGTTATGTTTTTCCGGAAATAGCCACCTGCTAAATATTCACTATGTCTGCATGTCTAATGTGCTCTTTTAAACTAAAGTTTGGGTTATAGACAATTCCTAACCACGGTCTAATCATAACCTGTTTAGTTTAATAGGCATCAATTAGTATTGGTGTCTGCCATGCTAGATAAAAATAACCTGCTGAACACCCTACTTGTTAAGAGTAGTCTAGGTAAGCCGGACCGAGTCTGATTATGCCGGCGGCTAGGGCAAGCGGTATGATCCCCGAAGTGACATAGGGCTTTCATGGATGCCTTCGTCCCGAACCGTGAGTAGGGCCGTCAATAAGGTAGGGCGGTTTATTAGAAACCTCGGATGTGGTACGCCTTTAGACACAGAACATAGTTGCAATCCAGGCTAAGATATATCTAAAATACTCGAATATAGGTCAATCAACATATAGGAACAGTATAACATAAAATCAGGACCTCCTCTATAAAACACTTTTGGGATTAATTAGACTTAAACCTAGTGGAGAATGAATCACCCTCTCATCAAAGTTATTGATGAAGATTGCATAACTGGATTATAAGATAAGAGTTAGGAATAAAGGCTAGTTACTACTAAGTCGTTGCCACTTCCCTGGGAGTACGATATTTAACTTAGTAAAATCGTAGATACTTTCCAACAGACTAGCTACACGATAGGTACGCTGCCTTAGGTTCTGATTGATTAAGTGACAATAATTGAATGCTAAGTGACAGTTAGTAAGACTCAGTCCTTAATTACTCATAATCGACATAGGTAAATAAAGCCTATCTTTTAGCATACCAATCGGAACTGCATCAACGGAGCTTTGTTGTTTCTACCAAGCATAGAGTTTTTTGTTTATACCAAAGCACAGAGCTTTTTGTTTGTAGGAAAGCACAGAGCTAAAGTCGGAAGTCACTTTCGGGAGTATTTTTTAATAATAAAGTCTTCCGACTTTTGGGAGCATAAAGCTTTTTTTATTTTGCTTTTTGTTTATACCAAAGAGCGGAACTTTTTATTTTGTATGAAAGATGAAAGCGCAGAGCTTTTTGTTTCCAGGTACCAATACACAGAGCTTTTTGTTTGTAGGAAAACACAGAGCTAAAGTCGAAAGTCACTTTCGAGAGCATAAAGTCTTCCGACTTTCGGGAGCATTTTTTTAGTGAGGAAGCATGTTCCTCCCACAATCTACAGACATTGTCAAGGGAATTGAAGAACATTACTATGGACATGAGTATAGTGAGGAGGAAAGGGTATGCATCAAGCCAGCCTGAAATTTGCAGAAAATAGCTGATCAGAGAGGGCAAGCGTGTTGCATCTGTTCAATATATTGAACCATTTTGAGCTGATGTTATGTGCCCGGCATCATTTATTGAGCCTGCCACTTCCATAGAATATTATCACCATTGTTGAAGGAGGATCCCAAGAAAATCAAGGACAACAAGATCACACTACTAAGGAATACTTTGAGAATGCAAAATAAATTCCAGTCAAAAGAAAATAGATAAACAAATTGATGTAAATGAATGATGCAAGATAGCATACCCGAGGGGAGAGGGAATCATTAGGTGATGATACTATCAATGTAACATTATCTCCATTTTTGAAGAATATTTTAAGAATAATACTAATACTGCTTACCAGTGGTGTTAGGTGCAGGAATAATTTATTCAATGAATCTTCCTGAATCTCCACTTTAGAAAAGTATTGCATCATCAGTACCCAGATGGAATTTCTACAGAGGTATATAGATATGTGAGAGTGCAATAATGAATGGTAGCAACCCCTGAAATGTCTCCTGCTGCTAGAACAGAGATATGATACAATCCAATCCATGAATATTAAATTGTTTGTTTCCTATCAAACCCAAGTGCATTACACTATAATGAATAAGTACTACATATTGAAAAACTCCACCTTCAAATTGAATAATGAAGGGGAGCATTGTTCTGTTGGGGTAGATTATTGCCTCAATCCACCCTCCTGAATCCAGTAATGAGGTGGTGTCAAACCTATTCCGGTATTTAAGTTCATTTTTCATGTCTACTCTATCCGTTTCTTATGTTTACAATTACTAGAAATTGCCATGGAACAATTTATGAAGGTGCAAGACCTAATATGAATTTGTTGGCTCCTTCAGATAACTATTAGATCAGATGCATGTGGACAGACAATACAAGAAACACTAGGACCATCTCAATGAATCTAGCCAGTTTTCAACTTTAATTATTTGTCTACATAGATATTTAATAGTATATTGCACAGAAATAGAAGTCCAACATTAGAAGGCATTACCTAGATAATAATATGAGGATCTTCAAGACTCTCCTAACTTGTAGGAGGAGTTCATAAATTTATAAATAAATCATTCATTTATTCACCTAAATACAGATAAGATGAGATTATATATGTCACAATTTCTCTGTATAATGCCAAAAGACCTCAGCATTCAGATATTTATGTTAAGGTCCACTAAGAGTTGAAAAATGAGTAGTATTTCACTAAGGCAGGCTGTATTTATAGTAAATACAACAGAATTTTTTTTTTTTTTTTTTTTTTTTGTGCTCATGCTAAGCGGCGAGCAGCAGCTTCTTTGGGATGCCAACCCTTAGAAATACTATATCATATATTGTCAACATGAAGAGCACTATGCGTTAAAAGGTAGTCAAACAAGATAAAATTATAGACAATTGAATCTAATCCACAGGACATGATCAAGATTTTCATAAAGTGATTCTATGGGTTTTAATTGATACAAAATTATAACGATATCATTCATGATTAGAGCAATTCTTTGACATCCCTATTGTTCCTATAATCAGGAAACTCAAGATCTGAACAATTTGAACTGAAGACTAATCCTAAAGAACAAATCAATTCAATGTTTGATTCTTTAGGGCAATCCAAGGTTCATACACACCAGACCAGGGTGAAATCTCAATCAGAATTCAAGCATTAGATCATATTGTCAAGTACAAATTCTTTGCTGAACATATAAAAAACGAAAAAAGAAAGAAAAAAAAAATCCCTTTCAAGAAATTTTTCATGGATGAATTTTGAAAAAGTTGCAGTATTTTTAAGGAGACGGATTCCCATAATGAATATAATATTCTAACAAATTATAGCCACACCATTTGAACCACAATCCTTCTACCATCCAAACTTTTACTGATTTCTTTTGAAATACTTCAACCAGAAGTACTTAAAAATCCTTGTCCTCCGGTAGATTATTAAATTCTCATCAATTAAGATTATCGATATTCAACGAAGTATTTGATGAACGAATACGGAAACCATATATATCAAATCAACAATCAAAACAAATTCAAAACGTGATCATAAAAAATAATTTTGATCTATCATTAATCAATTTCTGAGAGAGCCTATCCTCTCCTTATCCAAGGGTTTGGCCTTGCTTCGATAGGTTAAGAGATTTCACTCCATAAGAACGGCTCTAAATATTCTAGAATTATTCAAATATCGGCTGGGGTTGTTATCTTTTCGAGAAAAAAATCGAAAAGTCACGGTGGGCGCCAATATGATGTTGTCGAATCAGAGATCTTCCAGATTATTTTCCTCAAAACTGTTCCTAGGTCTTTTGAATCCCAAAAACCTTTCCCCGTATTCTATCAACGGAAAGGGTATTTATAAGTTATATAATAATATGAATTTCCACAATTACCCTTAGGTAAAAGGATGTACACTATATATATATATATCAGGTATAAAAAAACAATTGATGATTGATTAAAGAACAAAAAAGATTATGGAATCTCCAAGTTAATATCTTTTATCCTTTCCTATCTTTTTTAATAATTATGTCATGGTTATGGTTGATTTAATTATCATATTAGGATCCTTGTGTTCTAATAGATTCTGCATTTAAGTTTAATGGAATTGATTAACAATAATGTCCAAAATACATTCTAAATAAATAAAGAAATTCAACCTATGCATTAAGCCATGAGATGTAATGGAAAATTTTACTTTTATAATTTTCCTATTAGATAATTAGGCCCCTTTTGATTTCATGTTTTATGTAAACTTCATATATGTTGGATATGAATATTAATCAAATTTGTAACCTATTCAAAGAAGAGGCTCCAAAGTTAAATGATCTTATTTATTTAATTATGTTTTTTCTTCTTAGAAAGATGTTTAGTTTTAAATGAGGTTAACTTATCATAAAGTAATTTTGATTAAGTTAACATCAATAATAGATATAATGTTAAATGACAATTAATTAATATTTTATAATTTTCCATGTTTAAATTTTAGTATGTTTAGTTTCATTGATATAATATTTCTTATTTAATGATGACTATTATGACTTTGGAATAAAGAGATTGTTAGGTTTATTTATTTAATCAAGGTTGTTTATAAAGAACTTTAGTTTTATGTTTAATGATGTTAACTTATCATAAAATAATTTTGATTAAGTTAACATTAATAATAATGTGGCAATTAAATTTAATTGTATATTTAAAATATAAAATTAAATATTATTTTAATATTTTAATATATATAATTTTTATATATTGAGAGAGAGCGACACATGGCACTATAGTAGCCAAGTGATTGTCATCCTCTCACCTATAAATAGAGGCTAATTTTTTAGAAAAAGAGGAAAAAAAAAGAAACTGAGAAAAACTGAGGAAATTATATAGAGAAACTCTGTCAAAATCCATTACGAGAAAATTAAATGCATTTGAAGAAAAGTCTAGAAGCCCTCGGAAGAAATTCGTAGTTGTTCAACGAATCGAGATCAAGCCAATGACCCCCAAAGTTGGATTCAATCCGATATCAGTCCAAAATAGCTGTTCACAGATCAAGATTAAGCCAACGACCCCTCGAAGTTGAATTCAGTCTGAGATCAACCCATAAAGCTCCTCGGATAAATCAAAATCCATTGGATCGAGATCAAGCCCAAAAAGGCTCTCCAGCCTACAACAGATTGAATCAGCGAATCAATAGAAATAAGACCGGTAAAAATTATTGTAATTTTATGTAACCCATTGTCTAAGTAATTTTCAATTTTCAGGAAATTATATGCAGAAGAAAATTTGTTCACAAATAGCTATATTATGAAAAGTCAATTCATTATTATTAATAATTATTTTATAATTTGATATGTTTAAATTTTAGGATGGTTAATTTAATTAATATAAATATTTCTTGATTAATGATAATCATGACTTTAGAATATAAAGGTTGTAACACTTTTTATATATAATAAAATAGGCTAATGATATTATTTACTTTGATCTCTCGAATTTAAAATGCTTTAGTAATTAAATAGATTGAAATTTCACGAATTTAAAATATGTTATTAATTAAAGAGTTTGAAACCTATTTTTTAATAAGCGTTCAATAATTTTCTACAAGAGCAATATAAGACTTTAAGTGACAAAAACAATTATTTTTATACCATATTACATTTATGCATTCAATGAATGTGACAGTTGATAGTTTTTGAGTCATCAATGTGACCAAACTACTCAAAATTTTATTATAGATGCAATGAATTTGAACATTAAAGTTTGAAAATCCGCAGAGTAGTCAAAATTCTTAATCAATTGTTATGCATGTGATGAATTTGAATGTTACAATACATCCTTGACTAAACTAATTAAAGAATTATGTCTTAAAAGCAATAAATGTAGAAGTTATATATAGTTTGTAAGTTAGTAAAGCGGTAAAATCAATTAATGTATTTTATCTTATAGCATTCATGGTCAGGAACACTCTCCAAAAAAAAAATAAATTCTCTACATTTTTCTAAATCCTCTACTCTAACTTTTCTTTATGTTTCTTCTTGAGGGGGGCCGCCCTCAACTGTTTTCTGTCCTCCCGGAGAGCTAGAATTCTCCCTTAGCCGGATATACTTTTAGTTAATTTTTTTGGGTGTTTTTTCATGTGTATTTGTAGTATTTAGTATGTTATCTTTTTTATTTTCTCTTTTTGTTAAAGTTATATATATATATATATATATATATATATATATATATATATATATTGAAAAGAAAAATATATCCACCAAGGGTAAAAACGTCCACACAGCGGACTTAATCGCACGGTACCGCATGCACCGCGGTTTGACTCAAAGTCAAAATCATTCACGTAAAAAGTGGAACACACAGTCCACTCAACCCAAACGTGGATCCCCACTCTCCCACTAATAAAGACCATTTCCCACAACGACAATCTGGAAAGAGCCCACGAGCTAAACGAATACGATCTCACACCTCCCATGACCTCCCATCGAAGAGGTTATAAAAGGAAGGAAATAAACAAAGGTAGGGACATTCAATCCCAGATATCCTAAACAATTTCTAATTCAATAGCAAATTGACTTGATCGTCGGAGAGTTCACGGGGATCCACGTCCCCACCGAACCTTCTCTATTTTGCTGGTTATCTACACTTCGGGTTTCTCAGAGATTTATGGAGTCAGATTTACCTTTTCACCCTCAAATATATAGTTACCAATTTTTGACGAATCAGTTTGGTTCCGTTACCGGGAACGAAATATTTCATCCCTCACTCTGATTTTCCAAAAAAAGGTACAATGTCCCGACAATCAGGGAATCACGAAAATCATCTTGATGCAACACTCCCAACGTCTCTCCCCGAGACTCACCGAGCCGCCCATTCTTCGGCACCTGTTAATCCCCACCGGCGGTCCATCTTGAGGACCCGATGGGTCACCCCGCCGAACAGCCGATCTGCGCGATCCGCTAAGCGAAAGGTGAGGCACCGATGATGGACGAGCGAAGGAATTAGAGGAGCTGCAAAGAAGGGTCGAAAGGCTTCAAAAGGAGCGAGACCTCGCGGAACAGTGGAAACAACTCCATGCGGAGTATGTTAGAGAGGGCCTAACCCCTCCAATGCTCCCAAATGGAGGAAGAGTCCACTCAGACACTCCGTCGCCGAGGTCCCGCACCCTAGTCAGCAAGCAGACCACGACCCTCAAGAAGACCGAGAAGCACGGCGGACAAGCGAGCAGAAGGCAGCGCCCAGCGGCCAGCGAAGTGGGGGAAAGCCACCATACCTCCAAGCCCACTTCGAAGCTCGGTGAGAGAAAGCGCTATGTTGAGCGCAGTCTAGAGAAGGTTAAGAGCTCAACGAAAATCCAGAGAACGAGGTCGATCGGGCTAGGCCCGTTCACAAAATGGATTCAGGATATAACACCCGACCCCTCCCTCCAACTACCGAAGTTTGTTCCTTACACCGGAGAGACGCGGCCTCACGAGCACATATGCCATTATCAAAAGCTCACGAGCCTAGTTACGAGCGATGAGGTAGTCTTGTGCAAGGCATTCCCAAGCACCTTGACTAGCAAAGCGCTCACGTGGTTTACTTCCTTAAAGTTGGGTACGATAGATTCCTGGAGTACCCTAGAGAAGATCTTCCTGGACAAATTCAGCACAGCGGGAACAATTCCAAAAACAAGAGGGGACCTGGCGAATATTAAGCAGCGAGATGACGAGTCCCTACTGTCATTCCTTGAGCGATTTAAAAAGACTTATGACGAGATAGAGGGAATTAGTCAAGACACGGTCATCACATGCTTTGAAGGAGGGTTCCACTCTAGAATGCTCTATACAGAGCTTCAATTGAGGAGGCCAGCGACCATAGGCGAAATGTTCGACATCGCGCGGAAGGTCGCATTGGCCGAGGGTGGCACGCCCGACTCAACCGGAGCAAAAGATAAGCCAGTCCAAGTTCTGAAAAAGCTCCCCGAACTTCATAGATAAAAAAGAGAAAGGCCATTTTAAGAAGCCCGAGACGTTCGCACCCTTAAACGTCTCGAAGGAAAGCCTCGTCGCCGTCATAAAAGACATGTACGGGGTCCAGGACCCCGCACCGATGAGGCCACAGTCTTATCCCGCTAGGGACAAGTCCAAATTCTGTGGGTTCCACCGTGACTATGGACATACCACAGAAGATTGCTTCCAACTGAAAAGGGCCATAGAACGTCTCATCAAGGAAGGATGCTTGAAGGAGTATGTCGCCAACGCGCAACAACAAAAGGACAAAGGTGAGAGAGTAATTGACATGATCAACCCCAACGTCTCCTTGATCAAGAAAATCAAAAAGAAGATTTATAACCTCACAAAGTCTTACCTCTTTCCTGAATACGAGTTCGAACAACGTGAGGTCATTTCCTTCTCAAACGAGGAGATGGAACACAACGAGGAGGCGAGAATCACACCTATTGTCCTCGAGGTGCGAATGACAAAGGATGGCATCGACAAATGTACGGTAAGGAGAATTCTGATTGATACAGGGGCTGCGAAGAACATCATGTATCTTCAGTGTTTCAAGGAGATGGGTTTAAAGGATGTCGACCTCAAGGCTAGTCAGATGGTCCTCAAGGGGTTCTCCACCCACAAAGTGCCGGTAAAGGGAACTGTTCGAATACAGGTAACTCTCGGGGAAGGGGAACGGCAACGGACTGAGGAGATTAAGCTTTATGTTGTGGATCTAGATTCACCATACAATGCAATATTGGGTACACCCTCCCATGCAGCATTCAACCTTGTGATATCCACCTCTCACCAGCAAGTGAAATTCAACACCCCGCAAGGCGTGGGCTTCGTTAGAAGCAGCCCTCGAAGCCTCTTAGGGCATATCATGAAAATCAAAAGGAAGAGGGAGGGGTTAGACGACACCGCGACAATAAACTCAGTAGCTGCCCCCAACGACCAAAGGATACAGAAAATCCTCGAGAAGCAAATTTACGACCTGGTCATAGAAGCATCAGGTACCCGAGAGTTCGACGAGGAAATCATTAACCCGAAGTATCCACAACAGCCTGTCAAAGTCGGCAGGGAAATACCCAGTGCCCTCCGACGAAGTATCATCGACTTCCTTAAAAATCACCAGGATAGCTTCGCCTGGTGCACGGAGGACATGCCCGGCATCGACGCATCGGTGGCCGAGCATGCACACTGCATAAATGCCAAATGCCCGCCGGTAATATAGAAACCCAGACAGTTTGGGGAAGAAAAAATGCAAGGCATGAAAGAAGAGGTAGAGAAGCTACTCAAAGCGGGCTTCATCCGCGAAGTCAAGTATCCCACGTGGATGGCAAACGTGGTAATGGTTAAGAAAGCCAATGGAAAGTGAGAATGTGCGTCGATTACACCGATCTCAACAAAGCCTGTCCCAAGGATTGTTACCCGCTACCCCGGATCGACGCCCTCGTCGACTCGACTTCGGGGTACGAACTTTTGAGTTTTATGGATGCTTTCTCAGGGTACCACCAGATCCGGATGAAGCTGAGTGATCAACTCCACACTTCATTCCGAGCTGCGGGAGCCATATACTGCTACAATGTTATGCCATTTGGTCTTAAGAATGCAGGGGCCACATACCAACGGATGATGAACCACATCCTTCGGCGGCAAATAGGAAGGAACGTGGAAGCTTATGTAGACGATATGGTGGTCAAAACAAAGCGTGGGGTATCACACCTGGACGATCTAGAGGAGACTTTCTCCAGCTTAGCCGAGTACAACTTGAAGTTGAACCCCACGAAGTGCGCGTTCGGGGTTAAGTCCGGAAAATTCCTTGGGTTCATGACATCCGAGAGGGGGATCGAAGTAAACCCAGAAAAGTTGGCAGCAGTGGCACGACTTACCGAGCCACGATGTGTAAAGGACGTCCAACGCTTAAATGGATGCATCGCCGCCCTTGGCCGCTTTGTCTCAAAGTCGGCAGAAAGGTGTTTGCCGTTTTTTAAAACGCTGAAGAGCTCAAAGAACGGCTTTGAATGGACCCCGGAGTGCAGCAAAGCATGGAAAGACCTTAAGGTCCACCTGCTTTGAATACCTCTGCTGCGGTCACCGAACACGGGAGAGACACTGTTCTTATACCTCTCGTTTTCAGATTGCGTGAGAGCCTCGGTACTAATAAAAGAAGAGGGAGCGGAACAATACCCCGTCTACTTTGTGAGCAAAGCCCTGAACGGCGTCGAATCTCGGTACTCCAACATAGAAAAACTGGCGTACTCACTGGTAATTTCATCCTGGAAGCTGAGACCCTACTTCGAATCCCATCCAATCATCCTTTACATCGATGCTCTGTTAAGGCAGGTCTTTCATAAATTGGATCAATCGGAAAGACTGCTCTGATGGTCTATAGAGCTGTGTGGGCAGGACATCGCTTTTAAACCACGAACAACCATCAAGGCCCAAGCCCTGGCCGACTTCCTTGCAGAGGGGTCATTCATGGAGGAAACGCAAAGCCAACAGACGATGGACCCATGGGAGTTATGGGTGGATGGGGCAGTCAACGCCAGCGGAGTAGGCATTAGCGTAACCTTGATCTCCCTGAACAAGCAATACACCGAAATGCGAGCTGCCAAGCTCGACACCAGTCTATCAAACAACCAAGCGGAGTATGAAGCTCTGCTCCTGGGAATGGAATGGGCTCACGCCGCAAACATAACGGCACTAAAGGTTTTCAGCGACTCACAACTCGTCGTAAAGAAAGTGCAGGGCACGTACGCTATACACTCGGAGAATCTCCGACTCTACGCCGAAAAGGCTAGACAATGGAGGGATAAGTTCAATTCTTATAACCTGTCCTTGGTCGGCCGGAATGATAACAAAACAGCAGACCGCCTGGCAAAAATAGCCTCAGGAGAAGCCCCCAACAAGGAGGGGATCCCAATAGAAACAAGGGCGAACTCCGTAGAAGCACGATTGGTACAACCCATGCTCCGCGCGTCGGAAGACTGGGTGGATGAAATAATGAAGTTCATCCAACACGGAACACTACCCAATGACGCAACCCATGCGCGGCAGATAAAGCGACAGTCCGCCAGGTATGTTCTCTACAATGATGTCCTATACCGACGTTCTTTCTCCAAACCTTTGCTCCATTGCATCCTGTCATCCCAAGCTGGCGACTTGCTCGCCGAGATGCACGAGGGGGTGTGCGGAGGGCACCCAGGGGCCCGAGCCCTGGCGCAGAGAATAATCAATCAAGGATATTATTGGCCAACAATAAGGGATGACGCCAGACGATATGTTAAAAATTGCAACACTTGCCAAATCTTCAAAAACATACCGCAGTTACCCTCCATAGAGCAAACCCCAGTCGTAGCAGCATGGCCGTTCGACATGTGGGGTATGGATCTAATGAGAAAATTCCCAAAAACGCGAAACGGATACGAATACCTAGTGGTGATAGTAGACTACTTTTCAAAATGGATTGAGGCTAAGGCCTTGAGAAATCCCACAGAGGAGAACATCATGAATTTCCTCCACGAGCAAGTTTTATGCAACTTCGGGGTCCCCAGGGCAGTAGTGACCGACCATGGGGTTCAGTTTTCGGCTAAATTTACTTCGGAATGCCATCGGTTACACATCAAACATTGGAAATCCTTAGTCGCGAATCCGCAGAGTAATGGCCAGGCAGAGGCCGCAAACAAGCTGGTGTTACGAGCCCTACGAAGGAACCTAGAGGGGATATCGAATAAATGGGCTGACGAATTGCACCCCACCCTATGGACGGTCCGCACCTCGATCAGGGGCCCCACCGGCGAAACCGAGTTTACACTAGTATACGGTTCGGAGGCCGTCGCACCAGCCGAGGTAGTTGTGCAAATGGCAAGAGTCACGATGTACGACCAAGTCCACAACGAACAAGCGAGAAGTATGGATCTCGACTTGCTAGAGGAGTGGCGAATCGCAAGCCGCCTAAAATCCCAATCCTTCAAGAAAAGAATGAAGTGGATCCACGATAAAAAAGTATATGAACGGCCTATCAGGATCGGAGACTGGGTACTTCGAAAGATTGAAGGAACAACGAGACACATCCAGGCAAATAAGTTAACCCCGAATTGGGAGGGTCCGTACCTCGTCAACAGCGAAGTAAGACCTGACACTTACCGCCTTATGAACAAAGATGGCGTCCTCCTACCGAACCCGTGGCACGCCAATCATCTGAAAAGATATTACGCGTGACGTATTCTTCAGTACCAAGTCAGCCTTGGGAAGCTTTTCTTTTATTTCCTTTCATCACAATGTTAATAAAGTACCGAGCTACGGCTCGGGAAGATTTCTAAATTTCAAAGTACCTGGCTCCGGCTAGGGAATATTTTTAAATTAATAAAGTACCGAGCTACCGCTTGGGAAGATTTCTGAATTTCATAAGTACCGGGCTATGGCTAGGGAAAAATTTTGAATTAATATAATTACCGAGCTACGGTTCGGGAAGATTTCTAAATTTCATAAATACCAGGCTCCGGCTAGGGAAGATTTTTAAATTAATAAAGTACCGAGCTACGGCTGGGGAAGATTTCTGAATTTCATAAGTACCGGGCTACGACTAGGGAAGAATTTTAAATTAATATAAGAACCGAGCTACGGCTCGGGAAGATTTCTGGATTTCATAAGTACCGGGCTACAGCTAGGGAAGAATTTTAAATTAATATAAGTACCGAGCTACAGCTCGGGAAGATTTCTGAATTTCATAAGTACCGAGCTACGGCACGGGAAGATTTCTTACCATAAGTGAAAACTGTGGTTAAATTAACATATGTCTTTAAACCATTGTAAATCATGCTTAAGCATAGCGAAGTACCGAGCTACGCCTCGGGAAACTATGAAGTTATCTTAAGTGAAGACTGTGGGTGAGTTAAGCGAAGTACCCGAGAAAAAGAATTCTAAAGTCACCATATTTCCAAAGTGAAGACTACGAAGTGAAGACTTGCAATTTTTTGAAAAGACGACTATTAGCCCGAAGTGTAGAGACACGACTTAAAACATTCTACGCATTAAGTTATGACTTAGAATATTTTTTGAAGACAATGCCAAACAAAGTAAATTTTCTATTCGTTAAGAAAGGTACAATAGTCTACAAAAAATAATTACAAAGTAGAAGAAGGATCAAGATGAGCCCGAGCTGTCCAACATCTCCCAAAAGGTTGGGACAGAAGGCTGAGGAGCTTCCCAGTGTGGCCTCCCTCTCTCCTCATCACGTTCCCGGAGTGCCTCCAGTTCTTCACCAGTGAATGGCACGAAGTCCGCCCCTTGTCTACAGACTTCGTGGTCGAAGTTCGCTTGGTAGGCCCGCACCAGGACACCCTTGTCTTCAAAATGAGGGTGGAGTTTCCGAATAATGTGAATACAGCCCTTGTCCAAGAAAGAGCCGGCTTCGCGCCCAATCTCTGCATGATATTCGGCGGAGCTCTTGAAGTCGTCAATAATGTGTTTCTTGAACCTTGCCGACATACAAAACTTGAGTTCCTCTTGGACTGAAAGTTTGCTCGCCACCGCCTCATCCCGGGCTGTGTTCAACTGAGTATTGGCAGCCGGCAACTCTGCCATTTCTTCCTCAGCCTTCCGCATTTTCTCCTTCAAGTCAGCAACCTCGCTGGTGAGCTGCAACTTCTCTGACTCTACGAGCTCCACGCGAGCGGCCTGGTCCCTCACCTCGGATTCCAAGGCGACCAAGCGTGGCTCGTGCGTAGCCCGCCACTCTTTAGCAATTGTCCTTCCCTCCTCCGCCGAAGAGTGAGAGCGGGAGATGTAGAGGAGGAAAGCAGTAATCTGCGAAGGCAAGGAAAGAGTTAAAAAAGAAAAAAAAGAAGGGGTGTGAAAAATGCTAAGTCCCTTACCCGAGCTAGGAGAGCACCGATTCTATTGGTAGCTTCGCCGACACTCAACCCACCCATGCCGGCTAGGGATTCCAAGTCAACAGCCCGGTCCAGGATGCCCCCCCCCCCCCGATGTATGACGCCGCATATCGGTTGGTGAAGCGTAGGTTATTGAGGGGAGTAGTCCTGCGGGAGATCTCAACTCCCCCTCCTCCCCGGGCATCACAAACCCCGGTCTGAGCCATGATGGATCGAGGTCCCCCTCAGCCTCCCCACCTTCAGCTGGCGGAGTAGACGACATCTCCTCCCGCACCTCCGTTGGTGGAGTAACAACTGATATGACTTCGGGGGCGGGAGGACTTGGGATGATCTCCATCGAGCGGACAGGTGATGAGTCCGTTGGCGTCGGCGAGGTCTGAGCTGCTCCTCGTCCACCAACTCCACCTTCTCAAGCGGATCAAGGATGACAGGCCGCCGAGTTCCAGTTGGAGCAGATTTGCTGGGCCTCATCCGCAACCCTTCCTCCCTTGGACGTCGGGGGGACCCACCCCGACGTAAAGCCTGGCCTGCTGAGGACGGATACGACAAAGGCGTATCCCCAGCAGCACCCCGGTCAATTAGCCGAGGTGGAAAGCGGGGAAGAGAGTCCAAGTGTAATTGGCACACACTTCTCCCCCCTTCACATTCCCTCCAAGCCGCCTTGAAAGTAGCGGGCTCTGAAAAAAAACGGTTAAGTGTCCCAGCAATACATGAAGTAAAAAAGAAATGACGAAGTAAAGGTTACCCCGGCTTGGTTGACAACCCGGTAACGAAGACGAATGGCACATGCCACACTCGAAGAAGAAGAGTTCCCCGGGGTGTATAGTTCATTCGGCATTAGGCACCGCGGGTCTAAAGCCTAACTCCCTCTTCCTAGGCTCTAACCCCGCCCCCATGCCACACCATTCCAGACTTGGCTCGCTCAACAAATCTTTTGAAGAATATACTCGGGACTGACCATCATGGTTTCCCCCTAAGTCCCGAGTAATGAGGTCAAAGAAGGATTTCTCAGAAGGATTCAAAGAAGAAGGTGGACGGGGAGCAACGACCTACCCTCATTAACACAGGGCTGGAAGGGGAAGCCCACCTTGGACTCCACCATCACCCACCTACTTTTGAAGTCCACCTTATTGGGAGGGGAATCAAAAAGCTGGACCCTATTCCTACTGGGCTGAAGTGAGAGGGTGTTGTCCGACATACGAAGTGCACAAAAGAACATCCCCAAAATGTTCATAGAAAGTTCGAAGCCTAGGCGGCGACCCAGGCAAATAAAAGAAAGAAGGGTTCGAACGGCATTTGGGTGAAGTTGCCCGGGTTGTATACGAGTGAACACAAGAAAGTCAACAAAGGCTGGGTCCAAGGGAAGCCTAAGCCCTACTTCGAAGTGAGCTAGAGGAAAAGGGGTGTTTCGGGTGGACATCTTGCCTAGATCAAAAGGCACACTAATCCTATACAAACTCCTATCTATACTATACTTACGGATGATGAACTTAAGCTGGTCATAGGTTATCTTACTTCGGTGAAGGCAAAAATCCGTACCTAATGGCCCTAACACCACGGGCCCGGAAGAAGTAGCAGCGGGGTCCTCTTCAGTCGTCGGCACTTCACGGGCAGGCTGAGGGTCCCCAAAACCCTCTGCCATCAGTTCAAAAACTTCATCTCCAGTAATGTTTCTTTGTTAATCAGCCATTGTTCAAATTGCAAACAGAAAACACCATTCACAAATCCGGGAAAAACCATTCAAAGACCCAGAAAACACCCCACGATCATATCTAAGCCAACCCCCGGTCATGACAGCCTAGGAAAAAGCAAACTCAAGCGAACCAAATTCTACACCAGTCCTAAAGGACCCCCCGTACATGCGTAAAAAGCCCAGAAAATAAACAAACAGAGACATGAACATTCATTGCCACCCAAAGCAGAGAAGGGAAAAGAGGAACCACATTTTTCAGAAAAACTACACAGACGTAAAGAGAGACGCCGACAAACCAGAAGCTACTTACAGCAAAAGGACAAAGCATACCTTTTTAGGTTATTGTAGACGTGGGACTGAACTCGCGATAGGAACAAATGTAAAGAATCTTCAGAAAGCTTGCACGACAGTAATGGCAGAAGAAGATTCGAGAGAAAACGTTTGTAAAAAAGGGAAGAAGAAAGTAAATATGTGAAGAAAAAGATTTGAAACGGTTATAGAGGGTCTACCTACAAGGCATCATGATTACGTGCAGAGATCAACGCCTCGGGTTTACAAAAAAACGCCCCGGGACTGACAAAATCAGAAGGTGAAGCGACAGCCGTCAACATCAGAAACCTTAAAAGTCGCCCCACGCCATCTCTCACTTGCCGAAGTTCGCCGAAACCGCAGCGGAATTTCTGGAGAGCAACTATCACCATCGGGCACCCGCAGGCAAAGGCTTGGAGCCCGGTGGGGACCCCAGTAATTCGGTCTATCAAGCGAAGTCCACACCAAGTCATGTTGCACTTCGCTGAGGGGCCACTGAAAGGAAAAATATATCCACCGAGGGTAAAAACGTCCACACAGCGGACTTAATCGCACGGTACCGCATGCACCGCGGATCCCCTCAACCCAAATGTGGGACACACAGTCCATTCAACCCTAACGTGGATCCCCACTCTCCCACTAATAAAGACCGTTTCCCACAACGACAATCTGGAAAGAGCCCACGAGCTAAACGAACACAATCCCACACCTCCCATGACCTCCCATCGAAGAGGTTATAAAAGGAAGGAAATAAACAAAGGTAGGGACATTCAATCCCAGATATCCTAAACAATTTCTAATTCAATACCAAACTGACTTGATCGTCGGAGAGTTCACGGGGATCCACGTCCCCACCGAACCTTCTCTGTTTTGCAGGTTATCTACATTTCGGGATTCTCAGAGATTTTTGGAGTCAGATTTACCTTTTCACCCTCAAATATATAGTTACCAATTTTTGAAGAATCAATATATTATATATATATTATATATATATATATATATATTATATATATTATATATATTATATGTTACCTCTTACATTTCATATACAAAAATTTCAACTGATAATTATTTATGAGTTTTTTTTTTCATTTAGAAGAAAAATAATTCTCTCTACATTTTCTAAATCCTCTACTCTAACTTCTGGCCACCCTCTACTGTTTTATTTGGCTAGGATTATCCTTGGCTAGATATTCTTCTGGTTGATTTTTTTTTGGGTGTTTTTTCTTTTGTATTTTTAGTATTTAGCATTTTTATTTTTCCTTACTACCTATTACATTTCATATGTAAAAATTTCACCCGATATAAGTTTTTCTTCTTTATTTAGAAGAAAATTTATTGTTTTATCTTCTATTTAAGTGTTTTATGAAATTTTGATGCGCTCAAGATGGATTACACTATGTTGAAGGAAGAAAATAAGATAAAATCCTCCTTGCATATGAGATTTGTTGTTCGAAGATCGAATATTTAGATAGGTTGTTTGTTATCAAGTTTATTGTTTCTTTTTTTTTTTACTCCTATACATTTTATGTTGAGTTTGTTTATTCCACTTAATTGTAAGTAAGTATTTTATTCTATTATCATAAGTAACTTTAGTCATTTATTTATGTTATATTTTATTTTTAATAAAATTTTAATTATTAGAAAAAAAGAAGAAAGTTGATAGTCATTATTTATGAATTTTAATACCAAATATGTTCCGCAAAAAGTTCCCAAAATTTATTAGGGGTTAAAGACGCAGTCGAAATGTATAGAGGGTCACTATAAACAATATATTTTCGAAAATTTATATGTAAGCTTTTCCTCCACTTCTCTAAATGCTTTTCTCTATTTATAAATTTAAATGAACTCTTATTTTTAAATAAATGAATTCACACAAACGCCTATGTTAATGGTATTGGTTATTCGGTAATCAGATAAGGCTTATCTTCTTGCGATAAATCTTTGGTACCCGTAGGGATGACTCTTGACGGAATTCCTTCGTGGATCTATTAGACCAGTTCATGCTTTTAAAATTATCAAATTTAAATATGAAAAACGATGAGTAAAAGGGAATTCTAAGGGAAGAATAAGAAACAATAGCAGATTACTTGTATATATTTTAAATTATTTTTTTAAAATGATATCATAAGTAGTCTACTCAGCAGTAGGGAGTGATGCATTTAACTGTGGATGGTCCTAAACTTTTAGAATATTTTAATGTATAATGACCAAAATATTTTTAAAAAAAATATTCCTAAAGGAAAAATACTAAAATTTAACTGAAAATGGACGAAATTAGTTCAGTTTTAATTATTGTTGTCATTAGTTACTATGTATAAAGAAGAATTTATTGTATATTATTGATGTATATACCATCAAACAATAATTATATATATATATATATATATATTATATATATATATATATATTATTATATATAATTTTGAGATTAGATTGATATGACGTATTTTATGGATGATAATGTTTATTTTCTAAATTAAGTTATATGAAAGCACATAGTTGACATCTCAATACTCAAAACAAAAAACATATCAATAACGAAAAGAATTAGTTGGAAAAGTGAATATAGTTGGATTCACATTTAAACTAACTAGGAAACTAGTTGTCAAAATTATATAATGTAATATATTTGATTTGCATCTTAAAAAGTTGAGTCGGGGTAGGTGAATCGGAACTACTTTAACAACAGTAGTCGTCCAATAGTAAAATCTCCATTACTGTACCATATAATTTTAGTTTGGATTTTATTTGGGCATGATATGTTAATACAACAAAATCCTAGTCATTTATATGCAACAAAATCATTTTATTCTGTATACTTGAGTATTTCGAGAAAACAGTTCTCTAAAATTCTTGTTTACCGTGTCGTATACCGTAGTTTGAAAAATAAAATATTCATGTAATTATAAATTTTAATTATGAATGTAAGAAAATGTAACATTGAATGTGTCTCTTATTTATATTTATTTTTATTTTTATAATTTGCTGTGTTTGTAATTTTTCTATTATTATTTTTTAAAATGTCAAATGATACATAGCTTATTATTAGTTAGATTTTTCATTTATAATTTGATAAGTTATTTTACGTGTTGAATATCTTGCCTAACTTATGTATAGTTTTTCCATATGAAAAATTAGTGGATTTAATCATTTTCTTTGATTTTCATACGTTTCTTCCTCTTTTTAAATTTTTGTTTATTTATTATTTTTATATTTTTAGATTCACAAATTTTAAATTAATATATAATTTGATCTTATTAGAAAAATTGTGAAAAATCATTAGATGGATCATTATGAAGGAACTTATAACTTGTATGAGAATATAAAACCTTAAATACCAAAATATCATACAAGTCATTATTTTAAAAGTTAAAATGTTATGAAACTTGACTAATTCGACAAATTTTTTAATAGCATTAGATAGTATTCTTCCTCACTTTTCCAATTAAAACAGATGAGATGAAATTAGCTGAAAGAGCAACATAAAAAAAATGTTAATTATTTTATTTGTGTTGTGTATGTATATATTATTTTAATTATATATTTTTCGTATATTTTTCGTTTAGTACATTAAATGAATAATTTTGTACATGTTCCGTACTGACTAATATAAATAGTAGTTTAAGAGAAGTAAATATGAAATAATTTACTTAGAAAATCCAACAATTTCCATATCCCTTTCCTCCTATATATGTTCAGAACCTTCTGACGAAGAAGAACTAGCTAGAGACCTTAGTGCTGTTGCAGATTTTGGTTGGCATTAGAAGGATCATCAACACAACAAAAAAATAAAAAATAAAAAAAAAATCCAATTGGAATCCATGTAAGATTACAGCAATACATGTTTTAAGTACTGAAGTGAAATGATGAGACAAACAATAGTGGTATATACTTAGAAAATGTGTGCTTCTGCCGACTACCAAATATAATATCACAATTCACTCCTAACATGGTTCTTTAACGGTTTGTCACCATATAAATGAGAACCCAATTGGGAGATGAGTAGGAACACGTTTTTCTTTATTTTTTCTTTTCTAAAATATTATAAAATGTATTTGAAATAGAAGAGGATATTCCTCAAGAAATATTCTCTCTCTCTCTCTCTCTCTCTATATATATATATATATATATATATATATATTAATATGATCATCATTTTTTTCTGCTAAAAAAATAAATTTAATTAATAATATAAATATATAGATGTATTTTATATTTCATGATATATTCTTTCATATTTCATATTTCATATATATATATATATATATATATATATATATTTACGTGTTTTATCAAAATAAATGCAGGTCTATCTTAAATATGGAAGTAATTAGGGTTTGCTCTATTGGGTTGACACTCATCTTACACTATGCTATCATTTTTCCCATTTTCACATATAGTCGGCTGCTAATTTGGAAAATAATAAAATAATTTGCCAATGTTATATATATATATATATATATATATATATATATATGTGTGTGTGTGTCCTTCAAATTGGTAATTGTCAATTTCATGTGCGCTTTTCGTCAAACCTTAATAATTCTTCATAGACATTATATTAAAAGAATTTGTGAAGCTCGCAAAAGAGGTTCCATAGACATTCTTAGCGAGAAATAGGAAATATTCGCATTTTATTTCAAAGTTATGGTCCTTTATATGCCTATATAATGTAGCATTTTATTTTTTGTGATCATTTAATCATTTAATAATATTTTAGTTGGTTTCTAATTAAGTTTTAAACTTAAAAAAAAATTTATTTATTTTTTAAAATTTTTAATTTTTTGAATGAAGTTATAATAAATATGCATAAATTGTAAGTGATCATGATAAAAGTGTATTCGGTTTATCACGTAAATCGAGTTGAATTTTTACTATCTAGAGTTCGGTAAAATACGGATAAGAGTCGAGGGGTGTGTTCCAGGTGTTGACTCTTTAATGCATAAATCAATGACAAAAGACAATACAATATCTCAGGAAATTAGGAGTTATGAGATTCTTGATGATTCTCTCTAAGAGAAAGGCATAAGAACACTTTAGATTGAATTTAGCTGTCAAGCTTTCATTCTTATGTGCATGGTGTGAGTTATCAATTTTTAGTAGGAGAGAGACCAATTGGATCATTTTAGAATTACACGATTGTCGTCAAATCGGTTAAGATTAATTTAATTTATTCAATGAGTAATATAGGCGTTCAATGAGCCGTTTTTCTAAAAAACCAAATCAATTAATAAGAATTGAAAATAATAAAAAGGAGAGACTTTTTAGATTACGAGATCTTAAAAAAATTAACAAATAAGAAACACAAGTATGAGAAAATTTTCAATCGAGAACGATTCAATTCATGTTCTTTCTCGTTACTAAATTAATTTTTCAAATTAAAAACTAATTCTTTAATTGAATTCTGACCAAATCATCAGAATTCATATCACCGACTAAAGAAATCCTTAGAATTTGATTAAACGACAAAAATATATTTTAGACAAGCTAAAACTTGTGATTAAATTAAAAAAATTCGTGAAGCCACAAAACTATCTAAAATTGAAATCAATTATAAACAATAAAAACCCAAATCAATTAAATAAAAAAGCTTCAAAACAATCAAGTAGAATCTCTTCAACATTCAATCAAGCTATGAAAACATTGAATTATTAAAGCAATTAAATTCAAAATGAGAAATTAGCCTAGAACTCGGAAATTGTGTCAATAGTGAACTTGGAACTTGTCTTGAAATCATTTTCAAATAGAACTAAACGAAGCTTAACCGGCTATCATGTGAAAAATCTCTCAACTTCTTTTTTTTTTTTTTTTTTTTTCTAATTGTTCTATCTCGGGTAGGAAGATCCCTATTTATAAAGTTTTTCATATTTTTATAAATAAAATTTCTAATAGAATAATAACTTTTTTTAAATGAAAAGGAATTTCTAAATAAATAAAATCCTTCTATAAATCATACTATTGTATTGTATGTCCATAATCTTGTATCTTTCCACTACTTCTACTATCTTCATATAACTTCCATTACCTCTATATAACATCCACTACTTCCATATAATCTCCATGAAATTAAGGTTTTAACATATGTATACATTTATATTTGTATGTATATGTGTATGTAGGTTACACATATTTATCCCTATAAATATGATGTAGTTTGTATGTTTGATACAACATCTAAAGATATACAAGTTTATACTATTTTGATTTCTATAGCTTTAGTCTTGTTATATTATTGTTATAGCTATTTTATAATACGTTATCAGCATGAGTTTGCTCAAACGAATTTGTTAAGCTTCAAGATATTCATCTTAACGGATATCACTGTGAAGATTATAAGTGAAGGAAATGATGAGTACCTTCATATTAAAAGCATTGCTTCGAATAAGAAAAATTGTATTATAAAAAATTGAATATGTTTTTTCAGCCTTGTACTACACAAGAATAAATGTAATTGAAACACATGTAATGAACCAGAAGTTTATTGATTAAAAAACGTTCATTATTTGGCATGACCGATTGGTGCATCCTGGTCCAAGCATGTTGCGAAATATTATTGAAAATTCTCATGGGCACTCATTGAAAAACCTAAAGATTTTTCAATTGAAATAATTTTTTTGCGTTTCTTGTTCTCAAGGAAAATTGATTATTAAGCCTCACCGGCTAAAGTTGGAATTGAATCTCCAACATTTTTAGAAAGAATTCAAGGTGGCATATGTGGACTAATTCACCCTTCATGTGGACTATTTTGATATTTTATGGTTCTAACAGACGCATCTAGCAGATGGTCTCATGTTAGCTTACAACTTGCAATCTAACATTTGTGAGATAGTTTGTTCAGATTATTAGATTATGAGCACGGTTTATAGATTATACAATTGTAAGTCTATTGGTATAAGCGTTTAACATCCTGTAGCTCATGTTCATAGACAAAATGGGTTAGTTGAATCTTTTATTAAAAAACTTCAATTGATAGCTAGCCTATACTTAGGAGAACTAAATTACCTATTTCAGCTTGAGGATATGCAATTTTACATGCAACAATACTTGTCCGTATTAGGCCAACAAGTTATCATAAATATTCCCTATTGCAATTAGCTTATGGTCGGGAGCCAAATATTTTCCATTTTAAAATTTTTTGTTGTGCGGTATATGTTCCTATTGCTCCATCACAACACAGAAAAATGGGTCCTCAAAGAAGATTGAGATATATGTTGGTTTTGATTCTCCTTCTATCATAAGATATCTTGAACCTATGACAGGAGATCTTTTTACGGTACGATTTACCAATTATCATTTTGATAAGTGAATGTTCTCAGGATTATGGGGAGAAAATGAAAAATAACTTAGTAAAAATATTATATGAAATACTTTGCAACATCTTCATACTCGTACAAATCAGTGTGAACTTGAAATTCAAAAGATAATATATGTGCAAAGTATAGCAAATCAACTACGAGATGCATTTACCGACCTAAAGAGAGTGACTAAGTCATATATACCACATGAAAATTCTCCTATACATGTTGATGTCCCAGAAGGACAATCTGTAATGAAATAGCAAATCAGTTTATAGCACATCAGAAGCGTGGTAGACCAATTGATTCAAAAGATAAAAATTCTTGTAAAAAGAAGAGAGGAAATGTTAATAATGAACTCGAGTTTAATACTCCAGAAGAGTTAAAGGACATAATAAATGAAATAACTCCAGAAGAAGTTTAGGTACTTAAAGATATTAAAATTATCGAAAAACTAGATAATGATACGATCTCAATAAATTATCTCTCAACGGAAAAATGATTGAATCGAGAAGAAGTAACTATCGATAATGTTTTTGTATATAATGTAGCATCAACTAGTATAAATGAAAATAATTATAATGAGCCTACATCTATTGAAAAATGTCAACGTAGAAGTGATTGGCTGAAATGAAAAGATGCAATTCATGCAAAATTAAATTCACTTGCAAAACATGAATTTTTTGAACTCATAGCCCGAACACCTGAAGATGTCATACATGTATGGTATAAATGAATATTTGTACGAAAAAGAAATAAGGAAAAGAAATTGTGAGATATAAAGCACGTCTTGTTGCACAAGATTTTTCTCAAAGACTAGGAATTGACTATAAGGTTACTTATTCTCCTGTGGTGGATGCAATTACTTTTCGTTATCTCTTTAGTCTAGTAGCTAATGAGAAACTTAATATGCGTCTTATGGATGTAGTTACCACCTATTTATATGGCTCACTTGATATTGATATCTATATGAAAATCTCTAAATGATTTAAAATGTCTGAAGCATATAAATCAGATTCTCGAGAATTATATTCAATAAAATTACAAAGATCTTTGTATGGTTTAAAACAGTTTAGGCGAATGTGGTACAATTGTCTTAGTGAATATTTATTGAAAGAAGGTTGTCAAAATAACTATATTTGTTCATGTGTACTTATTAAGAAAGAAAATTTAGGATTTGCTATAATAGTTGTATATGTTGATTATTTAAATATTATTGGACCCCTCAAGAAATTTTAAAAGTAGTAGATTCTTTGAAGAAAGCATTTGAGATGAAAGATCTTGAAACAATAAGGTTTTGTCTCGACCTGCAGATCGAGCATTTAAAAGATAAAACTGAAATTTTTGTTCATCAATCAAATTATACTAAAAAGGTCCTTAAAAGATTCTACATGGACAAGGCACATTCATTTAATACCCCAATGGTTGTTCGATCTCTTGATGTAAAAAATGACACTTTTCGACCTCGTGAGGATAATGAAGAAGTTCTTGGTCCTGAAGTACCATATCTTAGTGCAATAGGTGCACTAGTGTATCTTGCTAATAATACAAAGCCTAATATAGCTTTTGTTGTTAATCTGTTAGCAAGGTTTAGTTCTGTCACGACCCAGACCCTCGGGTCCATGCCGCAACTATGGGTCTGGCAACACCCATAATCAACTGCTTGGTATTGTCATCTCTATACCTAAAGGGATACTATGAGTTGACTATGAGTAGACTATGAGTACCTAGGCCCATCTTTACATATCATTACACACTTACTTCACTTATCGATGTGGGACGGGGTATCACATTCACCCCCCTTAAAGCCTAGAGTCCTCGCTAGGGCCCACTCGAACATAATAGGCCTCAGCCCAAGATTAATCAGTGGACATCCAGGATTCTAGAGGTGGCTCCCACCCTCGAGTGTAGCACTTAGTTCCCATAGTCCGGGCTAGTTACCTGCTTTGATACCAATTGTCACGATCCAGACCCTCAGACCCGTGCCGCAACTATGGGTCTGACAGCACTCACAATCAACTACTTGGTATTGTCTTTACTATATCAAAAGGTATACCCCGAGTTGACTATGAGTACCTAGGCCCATTCTTATATACCATTGCATACTTACTTCACTTATCAATGTGGACGGGGTATCACATTCACCCCTTAAGGTTTAAGGTTCTCGCTAGGGCCGGGCCCACTCGAATATAATAGGCCTCGACCCAAGATCAACCAGTGGACGTCCGAGATTATAGAGGTGGCTCTCATCCTCGAGTGTACGACTTAGTTCTCATAGTCCAAACTGGTTACATGCTCGGATACCAATTATCATGACCTAGACCCTCGGGTCTGTGCTGCAACTATGGGTCGGCAATACCCACAATCAACTACTTGGTATTGTCCTCACTATACCAAAAGAGATACCCCGAATTGACTATGAGTACCTAGGCCCATTCTTACATATCAGTGCACACTTATTTCATTATCGACGCGGGACGGGGTATCATATTCACCAATTGTCACGACCTAGACCCTCAGGTCCTTGCCGCAACTATAGGTCTGGCAATACCCATAATTAACTACTTGGTATTATCCTCACTATACCAAAAGAGATACTCCGAGTTGACTATGAGTACTTAGGCCCATTCCTACATATCATTGCACACTTCACTTATCAATGTGGGATGGGGTATAACATTCACCCTCCTTAAGGCCTAGCATTCTCGCTAGGGCCCACTCGAACATAATAAACCTCGGCCTAAGATCAACTAGTGAAAATTTGGGATTCTAGAGTTGGCTCCCTGATATGCACAAATCATATCACATTTTTAGTATATTTTTAGACACAAATTAGGGTATTATTGGAACCGAATTGATCTTAATTAATTAAAATTAACATCTTTTTGCATAATTTGTGATTTTAGAAGTTTCAGGAGTAAATTGCATAAAAATAGAAAATATTGGGGTGAAAGTGCAATTTTTGGAAGTTCTGAACTCGGGACAACCGTCCTGAGCTTGGGGCTGCCACCTTGACCAAGTCAATGCTCAGGGCGGGCATCCCAGAAGCCAAAATGCCTGCCCTGACTCTGGGCGGGCATCCCGAACTCTAGAATTGAGTCCCACATCAGTTTTTCATGTAAAAACCCTTCCAATTCACCCATTGATGCTTTCCGATCGACATGATAAAAGATAAGATTTATTTACCTATATTGATTATGAATAATTAAGGACCGAGTCTTACTAATTATCACTTTTAGTAATAATTGTTGTCACTTAATCAATCAAAACCTAAGGCAGAGCACCTATCGTGTAGCTAGTTCTTGGGAAAGTATCTACGATTTTAATTTATTAATATCGTACTCCCAAGGAACTGGTGACGGCTTAGTAGTAACTATCCCTTAGCCATAACATTTATCTTATCATGCAATTAATCAATCATTCATCAATAATCTTGATGAGTTGGTGATCCCAACCACACATAGCACATAAGTAATTAACATGCAAGAGTATCAAATAGACATGTGTTCTGATGTATGTTTTATAGTTTCTACATTCTAATTGACCTATCTTCGAGTATTTTAGATATATCTTGGTCTAGAATGCAATTATGTACTGTATCTTGCTTGTGTACCACATCTGAGTTACCTGATAAATCACCCTACCTTAATGATGACCCTACTCACGGTTCGAGTTAATGGTATCCATGAAAATTTGTGTAACTCAAGAATTCATGCCACTCACCCTAACGCTGGCATAAAGAACAAACTCAGCCTCATTAGATTACTCTAACAAACATGGTGATCTGTAAGTTATTTTACCTAATATGGCAGACCTTAATGCATTTTTATCCTAAATTAAGGCTTGTTAAACTAAACAGGTTATGATTAGACCATGGTTAGGAATTGTCTACAACCATTCATTTAGTTTAAAAGAGCAAGTAGATAATTCAGTCATAATGTAAATTTAGCACGTGACCTTTCCGGAAAAATGAATATCACTTCAACATGCATAACATATATAATAGAGCAATCATAATTTGGTATTCAAATTAGTATTTAGACAAACACAACATAAAGTATACAAAGAGGATCAAGGGGACCACCACCATAAAGTATTCACCCTTTATCAAGTCCGCTGGCGGAGCGACTACTTGTATACCCTGGGTTGCTCGACCTGACTCTGAGCAGCACAACCTTCGGAGAACGCTTCCTTCGACTAGTAACGATTGCTTTACCTTACATCCTGGGTTTAAGCAATGCCCTGTTGACTAGCTCTTCGCTCACCTAATGCCCTCTTAGGATCTCCTAACGAAATCTCGGGTATTCTATGAATACCAAAGACGAACCCTATCTAATCGAATTCTAAGAACCTGAGATAAACACTCAGGGAACAAAGAAAACAAGACGCTCTTATATTGTTAACTACTCATGTGAGTGCAGAAAGATGCACTTGAGTCACTGAATGACTTATATCGAGTGTAAAAATATACACTTGAAGTCACTAGATGACTCAAATTGAGTGATGTGGGATGATTACAACTGAGGAAGGCCTGGGTATTTATAGTAGGGGAAATGAGTGATTTTCTCTTGAATTTCGAATGTGGGAAAACATCTTGCGGTTCGGGACACCCGTCCCGGAGCTCTAACTAGGTCGGGACGCCCGTCCCAGCTGTTTGACTGGTCGGGACGGCCATCCCGAACTCAGAAAGTTGAAAAATTGTGTTTTTGCCCTAATATTTGCTCTTTTCTTGCACATTTTACCTGAAACTTCCAAAATCACAAATTTTGCAAAAATGTGTTAATATCAATCAATTTAGATCTATTGGGTTTTCATTTTGCCCTAATTTGTGCCTAAAAACATGCTAAAAAGTGATATGATTTGTGCATATCATATAACCCTACACTTAGCGTTTTGCTTGTCCTCAAGCAAAACCTATATGAAATTAGGGAATGCTAAATCATAGGTGCAATCACACAAGGGTCTTAACAATGTTTTTAGAAAAATTTGTCACTAAGTCAGATGATTCGAAAAATAGACATGAACTTATCGAGTTGCTATGGAAAGGTCTCAAATGTCCTGGTAAATGTGTCATGACCATGTAGCTAAAACATTTCAATAACCTGATTGAACTCTATGCTTAGTCATAAGGTTTTTTTTATGTGTAGTGTGTGAACTGGTCTAGACTAGATTGTCAACTCAGAATAAACTTTCCTAAACCATTACCACATAATAATTCGACCAGTTTTCGAATATAATAGCAAAACAAATGACCTTCCGGGTTCTGAGCTTTGGTGCCAATGCTTTCTAGTTACGATTCCCAATAAAAAGAATACATTAGGTGTATTTTTGAATTGATATTCCAAGGTAATTTTGTGTTTGCTTTCACACATCAACTTTGACTACCTAGGTATCAGCCCCACTCTGATGACTCCCAGAACTACACGACCTTAGGGCATCGGGCATTAAATTCCCTTTAGAAGGGGTGCTCTAGTAGTAAAGGACGCTTGCAAACTACCCCTTTTTTACTTTTAAGCTTTTACACTTTCAGCTCAGAATATCATCTAGCCATTCAAGTTGCTAACACATTCTCGACCAGTCTAATATTATTTAGCTTTGGTTTGAAAAGATATTGGGTTGATTTTTCTAATCCAAACTAAGTTGTGCTTAAGAAAATCAGGAATTCCCTACTTCTAAGTGATGAATTCAATAAAGTTATCAAATGGTTTCCTAATGGTCCTAACACTTTACTGAACATATATCACAGACATAAGTAGTTTTTCAATCAATCAATACTGATTTTGAAGTATGAAAGAGTGAAAATTTTTGAAATTTTTTTGGGAGGTTGCAATTTCAGTGAAAAGTATGGAAAAACATGCAAATTTTTACGTGAGTGCACTGTTCACTACTACCCCACACTTAAGATTAACACTGTCCTCAATGTTCATGCATATCCAATCACCCCACACTTATTTGAAAAATAATAAATAAATAATAAAAAAAAAACAACAAGAAATAAAAATAACAATGTTGTTATATCATATACATCAAAGTTTATCATACAAAGAGAGATATATGACATACACCCCAGACTATCATATAATCATGTAAATAACAAGGGAAGTAAAGAAAAGAAAAGAAACTAAGAACCCAGATCATCATCTGGGGCAAAGAAGTAAACATCATTGTTGTCCCGATTGCTGGCATAATGCTGATACATCTCCTCTAGTAGGCTGCTATTTCTGCTGACCTTGTCATCCAACATCATCAGCTGCCTTTGGATATCTGCCATATCCATGCTATGCCTGGCTTGCAGATCTGCCAGCCCCTGTGTCATGTGCCGCTCGAATGCGGTGCGTGGTACATAAGTTGGGGTCGGAGGTATCTGCTACATGGCTGGTCCTGATGTCGATGACTCCTCTGGCTGCTTGGTGTGGATGGAGTATCTTCCCTCTGCATCTCGTATTACCATCCCCATGTTTTGTAGAACAGTTAAATCGGTGGGGATGGTAGTCAGAGCTATCTGGGTCAACTCCGAACCCTAGATATCTAGCTCCAAGTAATGGGCTATCCCGGTGATGAACGGCTCGAGCCCCAGACACTGCTTCTTGGTGTCTATCTTGAAACCTCGCATGATGACGGTAATGAGTCTGGCCATCTCCATAGTGATGCCTCTGTGCATGTGGGCTAGAAGGAATGTCTCCATCTGGGTGACATTCCCTGGAGTAGTCCGCCGCCCTACTCATGTATGAGCTGCGATGGTATGTAAATAGCGAAGGGCTGGAAGAATACTTGTGGCCTTCGTGAAGCCGTGCTGATAGGGGACTCCAATCTTATAGATCTGGGCCCAGGCGGTGGAGACATCAGCGGAAGTGAAGTCTCGTAAGGTCATCATGTAGGTGGAGGTCTCCAGCTCCTCCCGCTGCCAAACACCGAGTGCTATTCCGAACTCGGCCATGCTCATCAACAAGTCTATTCCATCAAGTCGGAATGTAACATGCTCACGCTAGAATGTAAAAGAGGTATAGAACTCACATACTAGCTAGGTGACGATGAAGACTCGGCTGTAGGGTAGGACATCGAGCATGCGCCGAATATCCTGCTCTACTCCAAGTGTCCTGATGATACCTCTAAAATAATAGAGTTATTCACATCTAATTTGCCACATTTTATTCCTGTATTAACTGATTTTATTTGGAAAATGGAATAAAAATGTGTTGATTTGATATTTTCTCTCTTTTTACCTAAAAATGTGGATTTATTGTTAAAAGTCAATATAATTAAATAAATTTCTCAACATGTGGATGATCTGTATTATTTGTTATTATAAGGGAATTTATTTGAATTGATTTATTGTAACAAGGGTAAAAAGGGAATTTGGATGGTTGACATTGTTGAAAGAAAGTTGGATAAAAGTAACCGAGCAGAAAGTGAAGAATGTGTGGATAATTTGCATTTATACATATATGCGTATATATTTATCTATATATATATATATATATATATTATAATATACAACCACACATTATTTGTCACTTAAAATCCAGCTGGGCATATTTAAAGATGGACACTTTCAGTCCTATGTATTTATTTCTTGGGTCCCATCCATTATACATATATATATATATATATTTGTGGGAGTGCAAGTTGGCAAAGTGGACAAAAAGATAGAAGATAGTTGTTGTCCAACAATATATATATATATACATATATATACATACATATGATGAGATTCCTCTCAATTTTCTGGCAGATTTTCAGGAGAAAAGGTGCAGTGGCAGCTGCATTATACAAAAAAGAAGAAGCATATTTCCTAGTGGGTATATATATATATATATATATATATGTATGTACATACACATGATGACAACTCTCAATTGCTGGCTGGTTTTGTGAGAGTAGGTGGAGAAAAGGGGCAGCCTTGGTGTCATTGCTAATATATATATATATATATATATATATATATATATATATATATATATATTTATATTTATATATATGAGAGGGGAGAGAAGAAGTGACGAGAAGAGAGGAGGAGAAATAGAATACTACCATAGCTTTTGTATGTTTTGTGTTTAGTTACGGGCAGCTTAGGACTTAGGCAGTAAGTAGCTTGTTTTGAGTTGTTTTTGAGCTTAGATTAGAGAGGAAAATACCTGAGAAGGCTGGGGTGACATTGCTGGATTCTTGTAAGCTGGACAGAACCGAAGGCAGCAGCATCACGCGAAGGAAACGAAGGACAACAGCAGCTTGATTAAATCCGATTTGGGGCAGTAGGGTGATCTCCGACCTGAGTAACCTTCTTTCCAGTTCTTCAATTTGCTTACTGTTTTGTAATTGAATGTTCTTCAATTTGTTACTGTTTTGTAATTAAAAGATCTTTGTGATATGAGAATGTTTACATGTTTTCAAGTATTAATTAAAAGTGTTTTGGGATTGATATGTTTTCCGTCTTGGGATTGACTGGTGTCACTATGGACCTAGGGACTGTTTTTCCTATTACTTTAATCTTTGTCTTTCATGATTCGTTTCAGCAAAATATATATTCATAACCTGAAGGTGCTGTAGTCTAGTAAATTATAAACATGTGGAAAAACGTAATGTGGCATAAGATGAATAGAATGCATAAGTTTTGTGTATCGTTTTCTTTATTGATGCTTGTATGGGGCATGCTTAGTTTATTCATGCAATTACTTAAACGGATTAGGAATAACTTGCGGTTACGACTGTCCAAGTTATGTATCGAACTAGTATCTGGCTTTCTAACTGGAAGGGGTCTAGTTGACACGTTAATTGCTTGGCAATTGCTTGAGGCGCATGACCGTGCGGTCAATATTGCAGGGGACACGACCAATTTCACTGCCTTGTGTTGTTCTAGGTTCACGGTACTTCGTACTCCATGAGACGATGTTATCGGGGGTTTAGACTAGTAGGCTAAGTAGTCTGGGTAGAACCAGACCGCTGTAGTGTTAATTTGGAAACCGAAAAGCATGCTTAGCATTCTTGAATTCATTACTGGTTTATGTTTGCATTTTTGGCTTGATTGTTACAGCATTGTATTACTTATTGTGTTCTTATGGTGATTTTCCAGTAGGCTGACCTGTAGTAGTAGTTAGGTAGAATTGTTGCGGCATTGGTGATGCTGCAGCATTTCCGTTGCTGCAGCAATATCTTAGCAGTAGCTTAACCTCCGAATCTCCACCCAAATATTCATCATTCTTTATTCTTTTATTCTTTTAACCAAATGTAAATCATGTTTGCATGTATAATTGGTAAACAAAATCTCTGTGAGATCGATAATCTTGTACTTAGGTACATATATTACTTGTTGACCGGTGTATACTAGCACTTGTTAAGATTGCGTTGATTTATTCTATTTTATTATCTTCCCAATTTGTGACACACGCACACAACACAACAAGTTTTTGGCGCCGTTGCTGGGAATTTTGGTGTCAATTGATTGTAAATATTGTTTGCAGTTGGTTATATTTTTGTTGTTTTATTGTTATACTCATGGTGCGGTTCCGATTGGTATGCTAAAAGATAGGCTTTATTTACCTATGTTGATTATGAGTAATTAAGGACTGAGTCTTACTAACTGTCACTTAGCATTCAATTATTGTCACTTAATCAATCAGAACCTAAGGCAGAGTACCTATTGTGTAGCTAGTCTGTTGGAAAGTATCTACGATTTTATTAAGTTAAATATCGTAATCCCAGGGAAGTGGCAACGGCTTAGTAGTAACTAGCCTTTTATCCTAACTCCTATCTTATGATCCAGTTATGCAATCTTCATCAATAACTTTGATGAGAGGGTGATCCATTCTCCACTAGGTTTAAGTTTAATTAAGCCTAAAAGTGTTTTATAGATAATGTCCTGATTCTATGTTATACTGTTCCTACATGTTGATTGACCTATCTTCGAGTATTTTAGATGCATCTTAGCCTGGATTGCAACTATGTTCTGTGTCTAAAGGCGTACCACATCCGAGGTCTCTAATAAACCGCCCTACCTTAATGACGGCCCTACTCACGGTTCGGGATGACGGCATCCATGAACGGTACCCTATGTCACTTCGGTATCATGTCGCTTGCCCTAGCCGCCGGTATAATCGGACTCGGCTCGGCTTACCTAGACTACTCTTAACAAGCAGGGTGTTCAGCAGGTTATTTTATCTAGCATGGCAGACACCAATACTAATTGATGCCTGTTAAACTAAACAGGTTATGATTAGACCATGGTTAGGAATTGTCTATAACCCTAACTTTAGTTTAAAAGAGCACATTAAACATGCAGACATAGTGAATATTTAGCAGGTGGCTATTTCCGGAAAATCACAACAACTTCAACATATAAAACAAATATTCATAAGAATAGTAATCTGATATTCAAATTAATATTTAGATAAAACAATTCGTAAACATACAGAGCCTCGTCTAGGGGAGCCACTGTCATAAAGTAATCACCACTCTATGCAGGTCCAGCCGGCGCTGCAGCTCCTGTATGCTCCTGACTACTCAATCCTACTCTGCTCGGCAGAGCCTTCGGAGAACGCTCCTTAGACCTAGTAGCAATTGCTTTACCTTACATCCCGGGCTTAAGCAAATTGCCCTAATCTGACTAAGAACACGCACCCTATCTCTCTCTTAGGATCTCCTAACGAAATCTCGGTATTCTATGAATACAAAAAACGAACCTATCTATCGAAGCCTAAGATCTGAGACTATTTCTCAGAAACTAAGAAAATGAAACACTAAAGAAAGAAAGAAAACTAAAACTGAAACCCGAGTCTCTCAATGACTTGTGTACTCGAGAATTGTACACTGGAAGTCTCTGAATGACTCAGATCGAGTGGAGAGGAATGATTTCAACTCCTGGTGGCCTGGGTATTTATAGCTGCTTTCTGGAGTGAAAATCTCCAAAAATTTCGATGTGGGACAACTTCTGGTGCTTCGGGACGCCCGTCCTGGATTGGGACGCCCGTCCCGGACCGTTGACCAAGTCAGCATTTCCAAAAATTGCATTTTTACCCCAAAATTTGCTGTTTTCGTCTACTTTTCACATGACACTTCCAAAATAATAAAAACTGTGAAATTGAGTAAATAACAATCAATTAAGATCGATTTCCTATCAATTTCACCCTAAATCATACATAAAAACATGCTAAAAAAGGTATATGATTTTCGCGTATCAGATAACCCAACACTTAGCTTTTTGCTTGTCCTCAAGCAAAGTCTACCTGAAGTTAGTGATTCTAAATCATATGTGCAGTCACTTAAATTTCTAGTCATGTTTTTATTCCAAAAATTATTCAGATAATTCTTAACACAGGTCTGACTGGTTAGGTTGCTATGACAAGGTCTCAAATGTCTCTAGTAGATTGTTGGGGTTGAGCAGAAAGTAACTTAACAACTAGGTTGAACTTTTCTCTTAGTCATAAGGTCTTCCTGATGTGTAGTGTGTGTACTAGTCCAGACCAGATAGTCAACACAATAAACTCTTGTCTTAACTGTTACCAGATAACACTTCGACCTATTGCTAGACACACTGACAACAGATAACTTTCTGAGTTCTGAGCTTTGGTGATCAGATTCTATTTAGCATTTATTGATTTCTTTCGTTTATAGATTTTCTAGGGTATTTTGAGTCTACTTAGAACACGTCAACTTCAACTACCCATGTAGCGAGTCCTACTCCGATGACTCCCAGATCTACACGACCTTAGGGCATCAGGCTTTAAGTTCCCCGAAGGAGTGGTGCTCGAGTAGCGAAGGCCGCTGGCAAACTACCCTTATTTAATTAACTTTCTTTAATTTCTTTTCACTTTTAGCTCAGAGTCTCATCTAGTCATTCTAATTGTCAAAACATCCACAACTGGTCTAATTTTATCTAGTTCAGTCTTGAAAAGGTAATTGGCTGAGGTCTCTAATCCAGACAAAGTTGTGCTCAGTTATAAGGAATTCCCTACTCCTAATCCATAAGTTCAAAAATAGTCATCAATTATCTCCTACTAACCATAACATTCTACCTACATATCATAGACATAAGCAATTGTTTAACCAAGCATACTGCATTTAGAAGTCTGAAAGACAGAAAAATTTTGAAAAACTTTTGGAAGGGTGTGAAAATACGGGGAAAACAAGCAAAATCATGCAAAAGTTTTACCAACTGCTACAGTGCATCGTGCACTGCTACCCCACACTTATTTCTGACACTGTCCTCAGTGTTCATGCATATCTAGACTACTCCACACTTATTTGAAAACAAGGAGAAACAAAAACAAAACAGAAATTTCTTATCCCACACTTATTTGACTGACTAAGGGTAAGAAGGAAAATGAAGTAACGAAGTAAATAACAAATAATAAAACACGAAATGAAGAAAATAAAAGTAAAGGAAGATGAGATTAGAAAAACTCCCTTCTTGCCTCGAGCAGAACGGTTTCTCTGATCTGTCAATTGGCTCTTCACCTTAGCCATGTGCTATTGCTGAGGCATTCTTGACTCTGTAAGCTCTAGATACTGGAACAGATGACGTCAGCTTCGATCCTTCATCGTCGAGCTCTAGGTAGTGGCCTATTCATTTGATGAATGGTTCGAGCCCCACGGACTGCTTCCTCGAATCATTTGTAAGATTTCTCACAATCATAGCAACGTGTCCAGGAGGAACGTGTCTAGGAATGAGATTTCTTGGGATTTGTGTGCCTTCCTGCCAATGTTAGTAAAGGTATTGCATGCAAGTCTCGAATGGAAAAAAAATACCTGAAGTTTTGGCGAAGCTGTGGTGGTAGGGGGCTCCAGTTGTGTAGATCTGGGCCCAAGTATTTGAGACTTCCTCGGGGAAGTTTCTCACAGCTGATTGGTATGCAGGGGATGCAAGCTCCTCCATTGCTATGCTCCTGATACAACGCCAAATTCCTCTATATCCTTCGACCCTTCGTTACCTCTTGGTAGATCACTTGCTTGCACTGGTCTGGCTTTAATTGTTGCCAGTATCTCATCTATTGATTCTGCGAGTGTGGGTTTTGCTGTGGGGGTGTCTTCTGAAAGTTTCCAGCTTCCGAATTACTCCTCAGCTAAATCCCGTATGATTCCTCTAGCGGGGATTGTATGCGTCTCCTATTGGAGTAGCATTCTGCAGTAACCTACTCCTACCTCTTTTGGAATGGTCAGTCATTCCCATAGCAATCCCTGCTAAAGTGTGGTACCTAGCAGACTTCACAGATTTGATACACAGGCTGAACGTTTCTTCCTAAGACATTGGCACTCTGAATCTATTATTTGGCAAGCATCGCAGGACTGTATCAGAGATACAAAATCCTTGAATATGGTGGGTCAACAAGATCCTGCTTTCAACACTTTCCGGATAGTGTTGATAGTAGTCAATTGGTCTCCTGTAGATTCTTTAGGGCAATGCTCCAAAATCTTGTGTCCTTCGTCTTCTGAGATACGTCTTCTGATCACTTACCCTGCAATGATTCAAAATAGAAAAATGGATCTCCCTAGTAGTAACATTCCAAATCAACAAAGAATTTCTTCTTTTGTTGATAAGTCATATCACTTGGGAATAATTAGCAACTAGATAATTAGTAATATCAGTAAACTACGGAGGAGAATCATTATTCATAGCAAATAATTTCTCATTCAGAAGTTTATCAGATACTACTGTCTCGTCAATAGCTTCTAACTCGGGGTTTTCTAATCTAGACCAAAGGTTTGCTTTCTAGATTTTTAGCCCTTTTTCTTATCCCGTCTTTCTATATCAAATTCAATAGAACTTAACTAATCAATCTTGGTTCATCATTAGTTTTATTGAACAGATATCTTAGAGTAAAGTAATCAATGTATACTATTGTTTAGACTAGGCATGGCATGAATGTATCATAGGCATATGCAATAACTAGTAATCCCTTTTCAGTGGTGGTAAGGTTCTACTAGGCATCAGTAAAAGGTCTTACTTGCATAGTGTATAATATGAAGTTCTAATCATGCCTATTTCCTAAAACAATCATTACTACATGGTCACTAGCATCACATATTAATTCACAAAGCAAATTCCAATTAGGTGATGTCATAATGGGTGCAGTAATTCCTTTTGGTTTAAACAATCTCATGCATTTATCATCAAACAAAAGGAACATCCTTTCTCATTAGAATACTCAGAGGTTTTTCTATTAAAGAAAATTTTATTTCATGATTCTGTCTAATAGACTAAGCATGACCTAAGAAAATTCCACAATGATATTTCTTCCAGATTAAAACCTAAGCCAAAAATTGACAACTCAGAAAAATATTCTATCCTCATTTCCATTTTTATTTTTTTCGAAAAAGAGAAACAAATGTACGAAAAAAACAACTAAGAAAGAACAAGAGATAAGGAAGAAGAACAAGTTACCCTTGAGCAAGAAAAATACATTCTTTTTGGATTTTAAAGTTTTAACATTTTTTTTCTTTTTATGTTTAATTTCGAAAGCCATTAAATTCCCTCAATATGGTTTTAGAATAATTTTCTAAAATTGGGTTATCCTAAGTGTCTTAATTCCAGATAATATCTAAAATCAATTAGTTATGATAACCCTATATTTCGGTAATTGATTGTCTAACTAGTATAAGATAAGTGTAGGTCTAAGGTCTAGGTTACTACCGTTACCTATCATAAGTCTCTAGAATTGTGGCCTTTAATCCTAAATTCATTATGATCCCCGGCAACGGCGCCAAATATCTGATGCGGTTCTGATTCGTATGCTAAAACATAGGCTTTATTTACCTATGTCGATTATGAGTAATTAAGGACTGAGTCTTACTAACTGTCACTTAGCATTCAATTATTGTCACTTAATCAATCAGAACCTAAGGCAGAGTACCTATCGTGTAGCTAGTCTGTTGGAAAGTATCTACGATTTTATTAAGTTAAATATCGTAATCCCAGGGAAGTGGCAACGGCTTAGTAGTAACTAGCCTTTTATCCTAACTCCTATCTTATGATCCAGTTATGCAACCTTCATCAATAACTTTGATGAGAGGGTGATCCATTCTCCACTAAGTTTAAGTTTAATTAAGCCTAAAAGTGTTTTATAGATAATGTCCTGATTCTATGTTATACTGTTCCTACATCTTGATTGACCTATCTTCGAGTATTTTAGATGCATCTTAGCCTGGATTGCAACTATGTTCTGTGTCTAAAAGCGTACCACATCCGAGGTCTCTAATAAACCGCCCTACCTTAATGACGGCCCTACTCACGGTTCGGGACGAAGGCATCCATGAACGGTACCCTATGTCACTTCGGTATCATGTCGCTTGCCCTAGCCGCCGGCATAATCGGACTCGGCTCGGCTTACCTAGACTACTCTTAACAAGCAGGGTGTTCAGCAGGTTATTTTATCTAGCATGGCAGACACCAATACTAATTGATGCCTGTTAAACTAAACAGGTTATGATTAGACCGTGGTTAGGAATTGTCTATAACCCTAACTTTAGTTTAAAAGAGCACATTAAACATGCAGACATAGTGAATATTTAGCAGGTGGCTATTTCCGGAAAATCACAACAACTTCAACATATAAAACAAATATTCATAAGAATCGTAATCTGATATTCAAATTAATATTTAGATAAAACAATTCGTAAACATACAGAGCCTCGTCTAGGGGAGCCACTGTCATAAAGTAATCACCACTCTATGCAGGTCCAGCCGGTGCTGCAGCTCCTGTATGCTCCTGACTGCTCGATCCTACTCTGCTCGGCAGAGCCTTCGGAGAACGCTCCTTAGACATAGTAGCAATTGCTTTACCTTACATCCCGGGCTTAAGCAAATTGCCCTAATCTGACAAAGAACACGCACCCTATCTCTCTCTTAGGATCTCCTAACGAAATCCCGGTATTCTATGAATACCAAAAACGAACCTATCTATCGAAGCCTAAGATCTGAGACTATTTCTCAGAAACTAAGAAAACGAAACACTAAAGAAAGAAAGAAAACTGAAACTGAATCCCGAGTCTCTCAGTGACTTGTGTACTCAAGAATTGTACACTGGAAGTCTCTGAATGACTTAGATCGAGTGGAGAGGAATGATTTCAACTCCTGGAGGCCTGGGGTATTTATAGCAGCTTTCTGGAGTGAAAATCTCCAAAACTTTCGATGTGGGACAACTTCTGGTGCTTCGGGACTCCCGTCCTGGATTGGGACGCCCGTCCTGGTGGTTTGACTAGGTCGGGATGCCCGTCCCGGACCGTTGACCAAGTCAGCATTTCCAAAAATTGCATTTTTACCCCAAAATTTGCTGTTTTGGTCTACTTTTCACCTGACACTTCCAAAATCATAAAAACTGTGAAATTGAGTAAATAACAATCAATTAAGATCGATTTCCTATCAATTTCACCCTAAATCATACATAAAAACATGCTAAAAAAGGTATATGATTTTCGCGTATCAACTCATTCTTGAGCTTATGAGATTATTGAAATAATTGTATGAGGGACGAATAAATTATGCATAGGCTGAACTGTTTTTGTTAATTATTGATCTGAATTATTTGTTAAATTTCAGCTTGTGTATCATTCATTCCTTAACGTGTGCTATTTTGCATGAGTAAAACGCGCAAGGGCTCTCAAGCTACAGTGCTGCCACTTGATCCAGAAATTGAGAGAACCACTAAGGCGTTGAGGAAAAAGAAATAAACCAAGGACAAGGTAGACATGGCGGAGCAGCGTGTTGTAGAAAATGAACCTGTCTATAATCCTGTGGTGTTGGCAGACGATGGGGACCATGCTATTCGACAGTATGCGGTCCCTAAGTTTAATGAATTGAATCCAAGCATTGTAAGACCAGAGATTACTGCAGCCCAGTTCGAGCTGAAACCATTGATGTTTCAAATGTTGCAAACGGGATAGCAGATGAAGTGTTGAGGCTGAAATTGTTCCCGTACTCCCTAAAGACCTCTACAACAACCACCACCTTCAACGCTTTAGAAAACATGATGTGAGACTTCATGGCAAGAACAGAAATAACCATACAGGGATTATCCTCTACTGTGCGAAACTTGGAAAGCCAAATGGGGCAGTTAGCTCAGGAGATGAGGAGCAGCCCACAAGGATCACTCCCAAGTGATACAAAAAATCCAAGGAGAGAAGAAACGAACATTGCAAAGCGGTAACACTACGAAGTGGTAGAATACTGGACGAGCCAAAAATGAAGTATGGAGCAGTTGAGAAGACCAGTGAGCCCAGCCAGAATGCAGAAATTCCAGTAGCTGAAAAAAAAATCAATGGAGCCAAATGCTGTAGCATCGCAAATGCTGCAGCAAAATAGCATTCCATAACAGCCGAATGCTGTAGCATCTCCGATGCTGCAGCAATGCAATATTCCAGAGAGCAAACCAGTACAGCCACGAATGCCTTTTCCACAGAGGTTTGCCAAAAAGAAACAGGATGAGCAGTTCAAGAAGTTTTTGGACATTTTAATGCAGCTGCACATCAACATTCCATTGGTGGAAGAAATAGAACATATGCCCAACTATGGCAAAATTTATGAAGGATATCCTTACAAAAAAAAGAAAGTTGGGAGAATATGAAATTATTTCATTAACCAAAGAATGCAGTTTCTTTTTGCAGGACAAGTTGCCCCCTAAAATGAAAGATCTGGGGAGTTTTAATATTCCTTACTCTATTGGAAACTCATATTGTGGTATGGCCTTGTGTGATCTTGGTGCTAGCATCAACTTGATGCATATGTCAGTTTTCAAACAGTTGGGCATAGGTAAGGTAAGACCTACGATGATAACATTGCAATTAGCGGATAGGTCTATATCTCACCCCGATGGAAAAATTGAGGACGTCCTGGTAAGAGTTGATAAGTTTATTTTTTCAGTTGATTTTATTGTTCTTGATTATGAAGCAGACAGGGAAGTTCCCATTATTTTAGGAAGACCTTTCCTAGCTACGGGAAGGACTCTTATTTATGTGCAGAAAGGGGAGCTAACCATGAGATTCCAGGATGATAAAGTCACATTCAACGTATTCAAAGCCATGAAATTCCATGATGAAGGTGAGGAGTGTTTTCAGATCACCACCAATGATTCTTGGGAAGAAAAAGATGAAGAGCAAGATGAGGATGCAGAGGATGCATTGACGGAGGAAAGTCTACATAATGATGGCAATGTGGAGACCGAAGCACATTCAGCTTGGTTAGAAGCAAATTCCCAAAGGTTCAGATTTCGAGCTCAATTTGAATCCTTGGAGTTGTCTTCTCGAGATTTCAAGATAACAAAACCTTCAATTGAAGAACCACCACAGCTGGAATTGAAGCAATTGCCGCAGCATTTGAAGTATGGTTTTGTAGGGGCAGAATCTACACTGCCAGTAATCATTTCAGCACTGCTGAGTGCGAAACAGGAGGAGAATTGCTTGGAGCTTTGCAGCAGCATAAGCGAGCTATGTGCTGGACCATAGCTTACATCAAAGGTATATGACTAACCTTTTGCATGCACAAGATAATTTTGGAAGACAATTCCAAAAATTTAATAGAAGTGCAGAAATGATTAAATCCAATTACGAAGGAAGTGGTAAAGGAACAAAATTATCAATGGCTAGATGTTGGCATTATTTATCCTATATCTAACAGCGCTGGGGATGGAGAATTTGCATGGATTACAAGAAGATAAACAAAGCCACAAGAAACGACCGCTTCCCACTTCCTTTTATTAATCAAATGTTGGATAGGTTGGCTGGACGGGATTCTTATTGCTTTCTGGATGGGTATTCTGGCTACAATCGGATTGCTATAGCACCAGAGGACCAGAACAAAACGACCATCACTTGTCCTTATGGTACTTTAGCATTCAGAAGAATGCCATTCAGACTGTGTAATGCTCCAGCAATGTTCCAACGATATATGATGGCCATTTTCACAGATATGGTGAAGCAATATTTAGAGGTTTTCATGAATGACTTCTCCATATTTGGGGACTCTTTTGAAAAATGCTAAGAGAATGTGGCCAAGGTGCTTAAATGTTGTGACGACACCAACCTAGTCCTCAATTGGAAGAAGTGTCACTTCATGGTTAAAGAAGACATTGTGCAAAACTTTTCACCTATAATACTTGTCGATGCTAAGTAGTTAATTGATGGGGTTTCCGACGGACGTGCTAAATAGGTGTTATTTTACCCTATGTTGATTATGAATAATTAAGGACTGTGAATTAACTAATTGTCACATTTAGTCTATGGTGTCACTTAATCAACCAGAACCTAAGGCAGAGTACCTATCGTGTAGCTAGTCTATTGGAAAGTATCTACGATTTTATTAAATAATTATCGTACTCCCAGGGAAGTGGCAACGGCTTAGTAGTAACTAGCCTTTTATCCTAACTCTTATCTTATGATCCAGTTATGTAATCTTCATCAAATACTTTGATGAGAGGGTGATCCATTCTCCACTAGGTTCAAGTCTAATTAATCCTAAAAGTGTGTTAAAGATGAGTTCTGATTCTATGTTATACTGTTACTATACATTGATTGACCTATATTCGAGTATTTTAGACATGTCTTGGCCTGGATTGCAACTATGTTCTGTGTCTAAAGGTTACCACATCTGAGTTTCTACGCTACCGCCCCATCATTAAGGGTAACGGCCCTACTCACGGCTCGGATTAAAGTCAGCAATGACCGCCCTATGTCACTTTGGGGATCATACTGCTCGTCTCATAACCGCCGGCATAATACTCAACTCAGCCTACCTAGACTACTTTCAACCAACAGGGTGTTCCGCAGATTATTTTATCTAGTATGGCAGACACCAATACTAATTGATGTCTGTTAAACTAAACAGGTTATGAATAGACCGTGGTTAGGAATTGTCTATAACCCTAATTTCAGTTTAAAAGAACGGCAATAGACATGCAGACATAATGGATATTTAAGCAGGTGGCCATTTCTAGAAAAACATAATAACTTCAATATATCACAAATATTCATAAAAACATAATCTGGTATTCCAATCAGTATTTGGACAAACACAATAACAACATATAAGAGAGGGACAGGGGGACCGATGCCATAAAGAATTCACCCTTTACGAAGTCTCGCCGATGGAGCGTACTGCTGTATGCCGTATTGCTTGACCCGACTCTGCTCGTCAGAACCTTCGGAGGACGCTTCCTCAGCCTAGTAGCTGGGCTTTACTTAACAACCCGGCTTAAGCCCAGCCCTGTGGACTGACTCTTCGAACGCCTCGAGCCCTCTTAGGATCTCCTAACGAAATCCCGGGTATTCTAGGAATACCAGAAACGAACCTATCTATAGAAGCCTAAGATCTGAGACTATTTCTCAGAAACTAAAACAAACACTAATAAGAAAGAAAACTGAGATCCGAGTCTCTGAGTGAGTTGTGTACTAGAGAATTGTACACTGGAAACCACTTAATGACTCAGATCGAGTGGAGAGGGATGAATTCAACTGCTGGAGGCCTGGGGTATTTATAGCAGCTTCCCGGAGTGAAAAATTCTGAAAAATTCGATGTGGGACAGCTTCTGGCGGCTCGGGACGCCCGTCCTGATTCGTTGACCAGGTTCGGGACGCCCGTCCCGGTTCAGGACGCCCGTCCTGGCGGTTTGACCGGGTCGGGACGCCCGTCCCGGGTTCGGGACGCCCGTCCCGGACCTTTGACCGGGTCAACATTTCCAAAAATTGCGTTTTTGCCCCAGAATTTGCTGTTTTCGTCTACTTTTCACCTGACACTTCCAAAATCATAAAAACCGTGAAATCAAGTAAATAGTAAACAATTAATGTCAATTTACTCTCAATTTCACATTAAACATACATAAAAACATGCTAAAAATGTGATACGATTTTCGCGTATCAGATAACCCCACACTTAGCTTTTTGCTTGTCCTCAAGCAAAGTCTACATGGAGTTAGTGATTTTAAACCGTAGTGCAGTCACTTAAATTCCTAATCATGTTTTTATTCCAAAAATTCTTCAGACAATTCTTAACACAGGTCTGACTGGTTAGGTTGCTATGACAAGGTCTCAAATGTTTCTAGTAGCTTGTTATGATCAGGCAGAAAACAAATCAACAACTAGGTTGGACTTTTTTCTTAGTCACAGGGTCTTCCTGATGTGTAGTGTGTGTACTAGTCTAGACCAGATAGTCAACACAATGAACTCTTATCTTAACTGCTACCAGATAATACTTCGACCTATCGCTAGACATACTGACAACAGATAACTTTCTGAGTTCTGAGCTTTGGTGATCAGATTTTTAATGTTTTAGCACTTAGTTATTTTCTTTATAGATTCAGGGTATTTCGAGTTTGCTTAGAACACGTCAACTTCAACTACCCATGTAGCGAGTCCCACTCCGATGACTCCCAGATCTACACGACCTTAGGGCATCAGGCTTTAAGTTCCCCGAAGGAGTGGTGCTCGAGTAGCGAAGGCCGCTGGCAAACTACCCTATTGTAATTAACTTCCTTAAGTTCTTTTCACTTTTAGCTCAGAGTCTCATCTAGTCATTCTAACTGCCAATATATCCACAACTGGTCTAATTTTATCTAGTTAAGTCTCGAATAGGCAATTGGTTGAGGTCTCTAATCCAGACAAGGTTGTGCTCAGTTATCAGGAATTCCCTATTCCTAATCAATTAGTCCAAGATAGCTATCAACTATCTCCTACTAACCATAACATACTACCTACATATCATAGACATAAGCAATTGTTTAACCAAGCATACTGCATTTAGAAGTCTGAAAGACGGAAAAATTTTGAAAAATTTTTGGAAGGGTGTGAAAATACGGGAAAACAAGCAAAAGCATGCGAAAATTTTTCAAACTGCTACAGTGCACCGTGCACTGCTACCCCACACTTAAGTTTGGCACTGTCCTCAGTGTTCATGCATATCTAATTACCCCACACTTATTTGAAAACAAGAAATAAAAACAATTAAAAGATCCTTACCCCACACTTATTCATCTAACTACGGGTAAGAAGGAACATAGAAATAACAAAAACAAGAAATAAAATGAAAGAGATACTCCCTTAGTCTGTGAAGTCCACAATCTGCTCGGACGAGTCAAACGGCTCTCTGTAAATCTTTAGGCGTTGTCCGTTTACTTTTTGAATAATGCCGTCGGAATCCATGATGTCACATGCTCCGAAAGGTGATACATTCGTGATTGTGAATGGTCCTGACCAGCAGCTACGCAGCTTTCCTGGGAACAATCTTAACCGTGAGTTGTATAGCAATACCTTATCTCCTGGTTCAAAATTCTTCTGGGTTCTGAGTCGCCTGTCATGCCGGAGTTTACTTGTCATCTTGAATTGGTGTGAGTTTTCATAGGCTTTGAGCCTCCACTCATCCAATTCATTGAGTTGTAGAATCCGGCGTTCCTTAGTTAAATTATCGTCGAGGTTGCATTTTGTACGCCCAATAAGCTCTGTGTTCAAGTTCAACTGGAAGGTGACATGCTTTTCCATAGACTAATCGATAGGGTGAGAATCCTGTAGTGGTCTTGTATGCTGTACGGAAGGCCCATAATGCATCCTCCAGTTTATTGGCCCAATCCTTACGGTTAACACCCCAGTCTTTTCTAAGATTCTCTTTATTCCCCTATTGGTTACCTCAGCCTGCCCATTGGTTTGAGGGTGGTAGGCTGTGGAAACGCGATGCTGAACTCCGTAATGATGAAGTACCTTCTGCAATTGAGAGTTGCAGAAGTGCGTACCTCGATCACTGATTAGGGCTTTTGGACATCCAAACCTGGCGAAAATCTGCTTAAGGAATCTGCATACTCTAGAATCATTAGTAGGTAGGGCCTGTGCCTCAGGCCATTTTGAAAAATATTCTACAGCTACTATGATGTACTTCATACCAAAAGAGGAGGAAACGGACCCATGAAGTCTATACCCCATATGTCAAATATTTCTACACTTTGGATTACCTGTTGGGGTAGACTGTCTCGAGAATATGGTTCCCGCTTTCTGACAGGCATCGCACGATCCTGTAAATGCTGCGGCATCTTTGAATATGGTAGGCCAGTAAAAGCCTGCTTCTAATACTTTTCGGGCGGTATTAGCTGCAGCTAAGTGACCGCCTGTTGGTCCGCAGTGACAATGTTCCAGAATTTGGAAACCTTCTTCTTGAGATACACACCTTCTGATCATCTGATCTGCACATATTTTAAATAGAAAAGGATCTTCCCAATAGTAATATTTCAGGTCAGCAAAGAATTTTTTCTTTGTTGAGCAGTGATATCACTAGGGAGAGTCCGGGCTGCCAAGTAATTTGCTATATCTGCAAACCAAGGGGGTGAGAAACAGCAAACAATGTACATAATTCTCATCCGGAATTTCAGATATGATTGTTTCATCAATGGCTTCTAGGGTCGGATTTTCCAGCCTAGACAAGTGGTCTGCGGCTAAGTTTTCTGCCCCTTTCTTATCCCGAATTTCTATGTCAAATTCTTGAAGCAATAAAACCCATCTAATCAATCTTGGTTTTGCGTCGGTTTTATTGAACAAGTATTTTAGTGCAGAATGATCAGTATAAACAATAGTTTTAGATAGGACTAGATAATCGAAACTTATCAAAGCATATACTACTGCTAATAATTCCTTTTCTGTCGTAGTGTAATTTTCCTGAGCATCAGTTAAGGTTTTACTAGCATAATATATTACATGAAACTTCTCATGTCTTTGTCCTAAAACTACTCCTACTGCATAGTCACTAGCATCACACATAAGCTCAAAAGGTAACTCCAGTCAGGTGACGTCATGATAGGTGCAGTAGTTAAGAGTTCCTTAAGTCTATTAAAAGCTTTTAGACATTTCTCATCAAAGACAAATGGAACATCTTTTCCGAGTAAATTGGTCAACGGCCTGGCTATTAATGAAAAATCTTTTATGAACCTACGATAAAAGCCAGCGTGTCCCAAAAAACTTAACGGCTCTCACATTTTTGGGAGGTAGTTTTGAAATAACTTCAATTTTTGCCTTCTACTTCCATACCTAGGTGTGAGATCTTATGTCCTAAGATTTCCCTCTTTTACCATGAAGTGGCATTTTTCCCAATTTAAAACCAGGTTAGATTTTATACAACGTTTCAACATTAACTCCAAGTTCTTTAGACAAACCTCAAATGAATTACCAAAAACAGAAAAGTCATCCATAATACTTCCATAGATTTTCCTAACATGTCCTCAAAGATGCAGTCATACAACGTTGAAATGTAGCAGGTGCATTACACAAACCAAAAGGCATCCTTCTATATGCAAATGTTCCAAAAGGGCATGTGAATGTAGTTTTATGCTGGTCCTCAGGGGAAATAGGAATTTGAAAATAACCAGAAAACCCATCAAGAAAGCAATAAAACATGTGTCCAGATAATCTTTCTAACATTTGGTCAATAAAAGGAAGGGGAAAGTGATCTTTTCGTGTGGCCGTATTTAATTTTCTATAGTCTATGCATACACGATGACCAGTTACAGTTCTTGTAGGGATTAGTTCATTATGCTCATTCCTAACAACTGTTATACCGCCTTTCTTAGGTACTACCTGCACCGGGCTTACCCACTCACTATCTGAGATAGGGTAGATAAGTCCTGCATCTAACAGTTTAATGACTTCTTTCTTAACAACATCACACACATTAGGATTCAACCTCCTTTGAGGTTGCACACATGGCTTATACTCATTTTCTAGAAGAATCTTATGCGAACAAAAGCTTGGATTAATACCTGGGATATCCGCAATTTTGTAGGCAAAGGCTCTTCTATGCTTTCTGCACATGTCCACAGTCAGCTTCCTTTGTTCTGCAGTCAGATCAGCTGCAAGAATAATGGGAAGTTTCTTGTTGTCATCTAGGAATTCGTAGCACAGATGAGTGGGTAGTTCCTTCAGTTCCAAGTCTGGTGGATCTTCAAACGAGGTTCGCTCTTTCTTCATCTCATCATCACCTATCTCAGTGAAACTATCAGAAGTAATTTCATTTTCAGAAGAGCTAAGTTCAGACTCCTCTAATTCTAGGGAGTCCTCACTTAGAATTGATAGTTTGAGCATAGGTTGTCACGTTAATTGCAATCAAGTGTTCCATGGCATCCACACAAAACAAGTATCATCTAAATGCATGGGATACCTAAGGGTTTCATTTAATCAAAGTGATGTCATCATTTCCTACCCTTAACTTGATTTGACCATTACTGACGTCTATTAATGCTTTTGAGGTAGCTAGAAATGGTCGACCTAGGATCAGGGGCACTCCTCCTTCCCCATTCATGTCCATGACAACGAAATCCACAGGAAATACAAATTTTCCGACCTTTACTAAGAGGTCTTCAATTATTCCCTTGGGGATTTTGACTGTCCTGTCTGCAAGTTGTATGCACATCCTAGTCGTTTTCAAATCATGCAATCCTAATTTATCAAATAAACTAGATGGCATAAGATTAATACTAGCTCCTAAGTCTGCTAATGCATGCATGTTAGTAATATTTCCAATTGTACATGGCAAGGTAAAACAACCAGGATCTTTCTGTTTAGACGGTAGTTTATTCAACAGAACCGCCGAACATTCTTCATTAAGAACCACCTTGTCCATGTCAAATTTTCTTTTATTACTAACAACTTCTTTTAAAAACTTAGCATACTTTGGCATTTCAGAAATAACATCAAGTAAAGGTAAATTAACATGAATCTGACTAAAATTCCTAAGAAACTTTTCAAATTGCTCCTTATCTTTATTGTGCATAAGTCTGGCAGGGTAAGGTACTTTTGGCCGGTACTCAGGAATAAACTCCGTCTTCCCTTTCCTTGCTACTTCGATCGACATCCGTCGGCGTTGGGTCCTTGGAGCCTTCTTCTGGTTCCTGCACAAGAATAGGAGGGTCAGATGGTTTGGGTGGAGATGGAGATAGAATTTTACCAGATCTTAGAGTGATGGTCTTGCATTCAGTTTGAGGGTTGGTCTCAGTGTTGCTTGGTAGCGTTCCCTGGGACCTGTGAGAGAAATGGGTGGATAGTTGACCCATTGCCTCTCTAAAGTTTGTATAGCAGCTTGTGTGTTTCTGATTGTTTGCTCGGTCTGCTTCTGTCTATTCTCGTTCTGCTGGATTCTTTCTGCGTGAGCTTCCTGAATCTTTCTGTTGGACTCTATCATTTCCTTGTTGGAGTCGGAAATGCTCTTCAGCATGTCTCTAATTCTTGCATGGGATCAGCTGGAACGATGTAGTTCCTTGGTGCAGGCAGAGCAACTTGCTGATTCTGCGGATATGGCAGGCTGCTGAGGTACTCTTTTCTGGAAGTTAGTAGCCCCGGGATTGTTTCTCCAGCTAAATCCCGGATGGTTCTTCCAAGTGGGATTGTAGGTATTTCCTATAGGAGCAGAATTTACTGCGTCCACTTGTTCCATCTCTTCTGGGACAGTTAATATCCCATTACCATAACAATCCCCACTGAAATGTGGTCCTTGGCAAAACTCGCAGACTTGGTATACTGACTGAATGCTTTTCCCTTGTTGGAAAGCATTCAGCTGATTAGTAATGCTGGCCTTCAGTGCCTCAAATTGATCATCAGTGGAGGCAACGACCGCATTTACTGGTTGCTTCTTAGCTCGGCCACTTGTGCGCCAATTCTTGCTGTTCCTGTAGAGTCTCTCCAGAGCGTTTCTAGCATCTACATCACTCATTCCATTGAAACCGCTCTGAGGATTGAGTCCATCGAGAATTTGCTTACCCATGTCTGACATACCCCCGTAAAATTGCTGAATCAGCAATGCCTCGGTAAGTCCATGTTGGGGGCAGAGCCTGAGTAGCTCCTTGAATCTGTCCCAAGCTTCGATCACTGTCTCATCAGCAGCTTGAGTGAAACTAGACAGAGCCCTTCGATATTCTAGGACTCTTGCTGCAGAGTAGTACTCTTCTAGGAAGGCTTTGCTTAACTCGTCCCATGAGGTGATGGAGTTAGTAGGTAGCTGGGCCAACCATCTCTTAGCTCTGTCCCTAAGTGAGTAGGGAAAAGGTTGAGTTTAGTTATTTCTGCAGTATGATCTCCCTTGAGGCCTTCGCAGAGAGAAGAGAAATCAGATAGGTGTTCCAGCGGATTCTCGGCTGCAGTTCCTCCAAACTGAACTCGATTTATAATCAGCTGGATCACATTCGGTTTAGATCATAGCGAGGGTTCCCAGGGATTCGGATGGCAGATGAGACTGGGATAGTCTGTGGCTGGATGTAGGATTCAAGGGTAGGTCTTTCAGCAGCCATTTCTGTTCTTCGCCTATTAGCTGTGCGAATGATTCGTTCAGGATTTTCAACTGGTGTTTCAAGGTTAGCTTCTGAAGATCGAGTCATGCAACTACAGAGAAGAACACGTTTTAGCCTGAGCAAACTGGTTAGTGAGGTTACAGGGAGAGTGAAAACTAAAGAAAAACTTGGAAGAAAGAGAAAACAAAACAAACAACTATTCACAAGGAGAAAACACAAAAGATAGGGAAAAGAGAATAACTTACCGTTAAACAAGAAAAGTACAATTTTTTTTCGGATTTTTAGATTTTAAAATTTTCTTTTAATATTTTGAAAGCAATTAAATTCCCTCAATATGGTTTTAGAATGATTTTCTAAAATTTGATTATCCTAAATGTCTTAATTCCAGATAATATCTAAAATTAATTAGTTATGATAATCCTATATTTCGGAAACTGATTGTCTAACTGGTATAACATAAGTGTTAGTCTAAGGTCTAGGTTACTACCGTTACCTATCATAAGTCTCTAGAATTTTGATCAGGAATCCTAAATTCATTATGATATTTCCCCGGCAACGGCGCCAAAAATCTGATGCGGTTTCCGACCGACGTGCTAAATAGGTGTTATTTTACCCTATGTTGATTATGAATAATTAAGGACTGTGATTACTAATTGTCACATTTAGTCTATGGTGTCACTTAATCAGCCAGAACCTAAGGCAGAGTACCTATCGTGTAGCTAGTCTATTGGAAAGTATCTACGATTTTATTAAATAATTATCGTACTCCCAGGGAAGTGGCAACGGCTTAGTAGTAACTAGCCTTTTATCCTAACTCTTATCTTATGATCCAGTTATGCAATCTTCATCAAATACTTTGATGAGAGGGTGATCCATTCTCCACTAGGTTCAAGTCTAATTAATCCTAAAAGTGTTTTAAAGATGAGTTCTGATTCTATGTTATACTGTTACTATACATTGATTGACCTATATTCGAGTATTTTAGACATGTCTTGGCCTGGATTGCAACTATGTTCTGTGTCTAAAGGTTACCACATCTGAGTTTCTACGCTACCGCCCCATCGTTAAGGGTAACGGCCCTACTCACGGCTCGGACTAAAGTCAGCAATGACCGCCCTATGTCACTTTGGGGATCATACTGCTCGTCTCATAACCGCCGGCATAATACTCAACTCAGCCTACCTAGACTACTTTCAACCAACAGGGTGTTCCGCAGATTATTTTATCTAGTATGGCAGACATCAATACTAATTGATGTCTGTTAAACTAAAGGTTATGAATAGACCGTGGTTAGGAATTGTCTATAACCCTAATTTCAGTTTAAAAGAACGGCAATAGACATGCAGACATAATGGATATTTAAGCAGGTGGCCATTTCTAGAAAAACATAATAACTTCAACGTATATCACAAATATTCATAAAAACATAATCTGGTATTCCAATCAGTATTTGGACAAACACAATAACAACATATAAGAGAGGGACAGGGGACCGATGCCATAAAGAATTCACCCTTTACGAAGTCTCGCCGATGGAGCGTACTGCTGTATATGCCGTATTGCTTGACCCGACTCTGCTCGTCAGAACCTTCGGAGGACGCTTCCTCAGCCTAGTAGCTGGGCTTTACTTAACAACCCGGCTTAAGCCCAGCCCTGTGGACTGACTCTTCGAACGCCTCGAGCCCTCTTAGGATCTCCTAACGAAATCCCGGTATTCTAGGAATACCAGAAACGAACCTATCTATAGAAGCCTAAGATCTGAGACTATTTCTCAGAAACTAAAACAAACACTAATAAGAAAGAAAACTGAGATCCGAGTCTCTGAGTGAGTTGTGTACTAGAGAATTGTACACTGGAAACCACTTAATGACTCAGATCGAGTGGAGAGGGATGAATTCAACTGCTGGAGGCCTGGGGTATTTATAGCAGCTTCCCGGAGTGAAAAATTCTGAAAAATTCGATGTGGGACAGCTTCTGGCGGCTCGGGACGCCCGTCCTGAATCGTTGACCAGGTTCGGGACGCCCGTCCCGGTTCAGGACGCCCGTCCTGGCGGTTTGACCGGGTTCGGGACGCCCGTCCCGGACCTTTGACCGGGTCAACATTTCCAAAAATTGCGTTTTTGCCCCAGAATTTGCTGTTTTCGTCTATTTTTCACCTGACACTTCCAAAATCATAAAAACCGTGAAATCAAGTAAATAGTAAACGATTAATGTCAATTTACTCTCGATTTCACATTAAAACATACATAAAAACATGCTAAAAATGTGATACGATTTTAGCGTATCATTAATTGAGCACAATCTATAAGTGAACACTTTCATCTATTATTTATTGCATTTCTTTTTATTTCATTTTTCTTATTTCTTCTTGTTTGTTTTTAAATTTTTTTTCAGCATTCGATTTCTTTTCCTTGTTTCATTTTAATTGTTGTTCTTTTATTTTTAGGTGCCTCAATTCGGAATTAATGGCTGTTTACTCCTAAGTTTCTTTCAGAATTTTCAGAATTGGTTTTGAGACTTCAATTTCATATTGCAATGTCGTTCTCTTTCTCGCTTATCGATACTCTTCTGCTTGTTAATACAGGTATGCCTACGGTCAAAGAGCAAAAGGAGTCAAGGCTGTTTTATTAAAGAAATGGGACTTGCCACTGCCTCTCGGCAGAAATGCTGTGACAACAGGCTGCCACACACCGACAAAGCCATTCATGGCTGCCTTAGTCCAATTTCAATTTCAAAATTCAGGCGGTGCAATTCAACAAGGGACTGCCATGAATTGATTACTTATGCAAGCAGCCCTAGTTCCTTTCAATTTAAAAATTTTCAATGGGTGGCATACAACTAGAACTTGTTGGGAAACCAAAAAGGTTAGTTTGTTTTTTATATTTTATTTGTGGAGAATGTGTGTGAATTGAAAAGACAAAGAGAGAAAGAAGTGGGGAGTTATCTAAAGGACACAAATTTCTCTACACACACGGTCTTCTACTTTCCTTCTCTTCAAACTCACTTTTCAGCCTTCAACAAACCAGAAGATTCAAGGTTAGTACTCACTTTTCTACATTTTTATTTCTTCTTGGTAATGTGAGTTGGTGTATGGTACTTGCAAAAAAAAAATAAAAAACAAATTTCTGGTTCATTTCTCTTATCTTAATGTGAGTATACACTCCTGGAGTAGCATGTATAGAATTTATGGAGTACAATTTTTGCATTACCAATAGATAGAGGATTGTATTGGCTGTATTTAGGGTTCTAGTTATACTTGAGTTCTTGTGTGTGAGCATGCTTGTAGAAATGACAGATCTGCCAGTTGATGTGTATCTCGGTTTATTGTGTTGGGCAAAAGGGTGGTTATGATTCAAAATGAATTTCATGTCTTAATGGTCTTCATGTTTTTACTTAGTAACAATGACCGTCTGAATTGTTGGTATATTTGTGTTCGCTTTCTTCTCACCCGAGAATTGAGAACTTATGTGCCACTAATGCATTTGTTTCCAATGCTTCGTGTTAAACTAGTTTTCCCTTTTTATGATCAGTCCAATGGCTTGTTTTCCCCCTGTTGCTACAACAATGAGGACATTGCTCCTCTTAAGTTTGGGGGAGGGTGTCCTCTTGTGGCAAAAAGTTCAAAATGGTGCTAATTTTAAAATTTTTTCCTGCTATCTTTTAAATGCATAAACATCCTCTTTGCTGAAATTCTGAGTAATCTATTTGAATGCATGGACGCCTTGTCTGAATAACTGTTTTAGGATGCCTTATAAATTGATTGATCTGGCATAGAAGATCTGTTTGCATCAATGTGGCAGCATTTTTCATATGACCCATTAGAACCTTAGTTTTAGCAGGATTAGCGTAGACTTTTGGGACCCGATTTATGATGATATCTTGAAAACAAAAGTACATTCTCGTAGACTTTGTACCTTCTTTCGGAATAATTAGGTATTAGTTGACTCTAAGTGAGAATTATTTCAACTCCCTATCGTTTGCACATAGTCTTACTTTGAAATTTCATGTTTATAAAAAGAGTCACTTTGGTATGAAGGTTCAGAATTTTTAGACTCATCTGTTATAGTCCTTGAGGCGAAATCCTAGTAGATTTGGTACTAAAGAAATTATTGAGGCACGTTCTTGAACCGTTTGAGCCTTTCTAGCTTACCCTAATATATTTTGCTTTCTTAGTTAACCCAAGTTGAGCCTAAGCCTAATTTCTTGACACCCTTATTAAATAGCCACTTATCCTAAATGTTTTGCATGTATCCATTCTTTGTTTTCCCTAAACTTGATCTTAGTCTGCTATAAACACTGTTAAACATAAGTTTGGGGGTATGATGAGAATGCTATGAGGAGGAACCTAGAAATGCTGCAGCACAATGCTGCAGCATTATCAATTTTTTTTGGGGATTAGTGGTATTTAAGGAAAAATTGAATTTCTAATACAAATGCTCTACGTATTGAGGGTATGTATATGAAAACATGTGTAAAAAATGAAAGCACCCTCTTTATTTAAAAAAAAAAGAACAAAAAGAGAGCAAAAAGGAAATATGTGTTATGCTTCTTTGGGGTCAAATGCTAAATACTGATTGTGGTTAAATGTTGCATGTATTTCTAAAGCAGGGTGTAAATATTTATGCTCCTTGAGTTGATTCAAAAAACAAATTTGGAAGTAATAGCATTGGGTAGAAGATCCTGGCAGACTAGGACTAAGTTTTGAGCCTACTTTTTATCCATATTTTCCCTACCTTAGCCCTAGCCTACATTACAACCAATTTAAGACCTCTTTGATCTTTATTGCTAAATTTGCTACATTAGTGGAGAGGGGTGTAATAGATTGAGTTTGAGGATACAAAATGAACCTTAGGATTACCATATGTTGACTTATGAATGAGAGATTGAAAAGGAAAGACTATTCACACACACACTGGAGTGGAAATTCTTTGAACTTGGGTTAGTTAATATTTGGTTATTCACTAAGGATGGAACATTATGTCTACTCGAATTTTGAATTTTCTCTTTCTGAAATCATTGGTCCCAGGTTTGGCTGAAACTGCTGGACAAAGTTATTATGTGGGTATGTATATTTCTGTTGCTTCCGCATTGCTGCAGCATTGCTCGGGACGAGCAATGACCTAAGTTTGGGGGTGTGATAACTCTAAAATAATAGAGTTATTCACATCTAATTTGCCACATTTTATTCCTATATTAACTGATTTTATTTGGAAAATGGAATAAAAATGTGTTGATTTGATATTTTCTCTCTTTTTACCTAAACATGTGGATTTATTGTTAAAAGTCAATTTAATTGAATAAATTTCTCAACATGTGGATGATCTGTATTATTTGTTATTATTTGGGAATTTATTTGAATTGATGTATTGTGACAAGGGTAAAAAGGGAATGTGGATGGTTGACATTGTTGAAAGAATGTTGGATAAAAGTAACCGAGAAGAAAGTGAAGAATGTGTGGATAATTTGCATCTATACATATATATGTATATATCTAACTCTCTCTCTCTATATATATATATATAGGTATATATATATATATATATATATATAATATACAACCACACAATATTTGTCACTTAAAATCCAGCTGGGCATATTTAAAGATGGACACTTTCGGTCCTATGTATTTATTTCTTTGGTCCCATCCATTATACATATATATATATATAAAGTACACATGCTGAAATCTTTGTTATATGTATATATATATATATATTTGTGGGAGTGCAAGTTGGCAAGGTAGACAAAAAGATAGAAGATAGTTGTTGTCCAACAATATATATATATATATATACATATATATACATACATATGATGAGATTCCTCTCAATTTTCTAGCAGATTCTCAGGAGAAAAGGTGCAATGGCAGATGCATTATACAAAAAGAAGAAGCATATTTCCTAGTGGGTATATATATATATATATATATATATATATATATATATATGTATATACATACACATGATGACAACTCTCAATTGCTGGCTGGTTTTGTGAGAGTAGGTGGAGAAAAGGGGCAGCCTTGGTGTCAATTGCTATTATATATATATATATATAATATATATATATATATATATATGTATATATATATGTATATATATGGAGGGGAGAGAAGAAGTGACGAGAAGAGAGGAGGAGAAATAGAATACTACCATAGCTTTTGTATGTTTTGGGTTTAGTTACGGGCAGCTTAGGACTTAGGCAGTAGGTAGCTTGTTTTGAGTTGTTTTTGAGCTTAGATTAGAGAGGAAAACACCTGAGAAGGCTGGGGTGACATTGCTGGATTCTTGTAAGCTGGACAGAACCGAAGGCAGCAGCATCACGCGGAGGAAATGAAGGACAGCAACAGCTTGATTAAATCCGATTTGGGGCAGTAGGGTGATCTCCGACCCGAGTAACCCTCTTTCCATTTCTTCAATTTTCTTACTGTTTTGTAATTGAATGTTCTTCAATTTGTTACTGTTTTGTAATTAAAAGATCTTTGTGATATGAGAATGTTTACATGTTTTCAAGGATTAATTAAAAGTGTTTTGGGATTGATATGTTTTCCGTCTTGGGATTGACTGGTGTCACTATGGACCTAGGGACTGCTTTTCCTATTACTTTAATCCTTGTCTTTCATGATTCGTTTCAGCAAAATATATATTCATAACCTGAAGGTGCTGTAGTCTAGTAAATTATAAACATGTGGAAAAACGTAATGTGGCATAAGATGAATAGAATGCATAAGTTTTGTGTATCGTTTTCTTTATTGATGCTTGTATGGGGCATGCTTAGTTTATTCATGCAATTACTTAAATGGATTAGGAATAACTTGCGGTTACGACTGTCCAAGTTATGTATCTAACTAGTATCTGGCTTTCTAACCGGAAGGGGTCTAGTTGACACGTTAATTGCATGGCACTTGCTTGAGGCGCATGACCGTGCGGTCAATATTGCAGGGGACACGACCAATTTCACTGCCTTGTGTTGTTCTAGGTTCACGGTACTTCGTACTCCATGAGACGATGTTATCGGGGGTTTAGACTAGTAGGCTAAGTAGTCTAGGTAGAACCAGACCGCTGTAGTGTTAATTTGGAAACCGAAAAGCATGCTTAGCATTCTTGGATTCATTACTGGTTTATGTTTGCATTTTTGGCTTGATTTTTACAGCATTGTATTACTTATTGTGTTCTTATGGTGATTTTCCAGTAGGCTGACCTGTAGTAGTAGTTAGGTAGAATTGTTGCGGCATTGGTGATGCTGCAGCATTTCCGTTGCTGCAGCAATATCTTAGCAGTAGCTTAACCTCCGAATCTCCACCCAAATATTCATCATTCTTTATTCTTTTATTCTTTTAACTAAATGTAAATCATGTTTGCATGTATAATTGGCCAACAAAATCTCTGTGGGATCGATAATGTTGTACTTAGGTACATATATTACTTGTTGACCAGTGTATATTTGCACTTGTTAAGATTGCGTTGATTTATTCTATATTATTATCTTCTCGATTTGTGACACACGCACACAACGCAACACCTAACTGCAGTCCAGTCCAGCATCCTGCCTGCCAGAATACGGAGGCCAATCAACCCCTGGCTCCTCTCCTGATAAGCCGAGATAGTAGGGAAAAGTGTGAAAGGATGTGTCACAGTTGTGATAGTCATGAATGGAGTGCCACGTGTACGTTTTGGAGCCATATGAGAAATTTGAAATTTTTATGACAAATTCAAATTTGGCGGAAAAATTCAAGAATTAGCTGGAAATTTTTTTAAAATAAATCTAAAACCTAATTCGAATTCAGATGTGCATAAATCATATCACTTTTTAACATATTTTTAGGCACAAATTAAGATAAAATGGGAACTAAATTGAGACTAATTGAATGATATTAACATATTTTCGCATAATTTGTGATTTTTGAAAGTTTCAGGTGAAATGTATAAGAAAATAGCAAATATTGGGGTAAAAATGCAATTTTCAGAACTTCTCAGTTCAGGACGGGCGTCCCGACCCAGTCAAACAACCAGGACGGGCGTCCTGACCCTGTCAACAGACACAGGACGGGTGTCCCGGACTTGAGACAGGTGTCCTGAGCACCAATGCAGAATCCCACATCGATTTTCACAGAGAAAAATCCTTAAATTCTCTGCTATAAATACCACAGGCCTTCCTCAGTTGAAATCATCCCTCTTTACTCGATCTGAATCATCTAGTGACTTCAAGTGTACATTTTTACACTCGATACAAGTCATTCAGTGATCTCAGGTACATCACACGAGTAGTTTAGCAATACGAGAGTGTCTCATTTTCTTTACTTTTTGAGTATTTATCTCAAAATCTTAGAATTCGACTAGATAGGGTTCATCTTTGGTATTCATAGAATACCCGGGATTTCGTTAGGAGAACCTAAGAGGGCATTAGGTGAGTGAAGAGCTAGTCAACAGGGCTTTGCTTAAGCCCAAGATGTAAGGTAAAGCAATTGCTACTATGCTAAGGAAGTGTTCTCTGAAGGTTCTGTCAAGCAGAGTCAGGTCAAGCAATCTAGGATATACAAGTCCATCAGTGGACATGATAAAGGGTGAATACTTTATGGTGGTGGTTCTCTAGATCATCTCTGTATATTCTGTATTGTGTTTGTCTAAATACCAATTTGGATATTAAATTATGATGATAGGTTATATATGTTTTGCATGTTGAAGTTGTTTTCATTTTTCCGGAAAGGTCACCTGCTAAATTAAAAATTACGACTGAATATCTACTTGCTCTTTGAAACTAGATGAATGGTTATAGACAATCCCTAACTATGATCTAATCATAACCTGTTTAGTTTAACAGGTCTTAATTTAGGATGAAAAAGCATTATGGTCTGCCATATTAGGTGAAATAACTTATAGATCACCATGTTTGTTAGAGTAGTCTAATGAGGCTGAGTTCGGGTGTTTATGCTAGCGTTAGGGTGAGTGGCATGATTTCCTGAGTGACATAGGCTTTCATGGATACCTTTAACTCGAACTGTGAGTAGGGCCGCCAATGGCGATGGGGCAGTTTATCAGATAACTTAGATGTGGTACACAAAGTAAGATACAGTATATAATTGCATTCTAGACCAAGATATATCTAAAATACTCGAAGATATGTCAATCGACATGTAGGAACAATAGAACATACATCAGAATACTTGTCTATAAAATACTCTTTCATGCTAAATAAACTCGAGTCTTGTGTAGTAAGGGTCACCAACTCATCAAAGATTTTGATGAACGATTGCATAACTAGACAATAAAATGAAAGTTAGGGTAAAAGGATAGTTGCTACTAAGCTGTTACCACTTCCCTGGGAGTACGATAATTTCTAAATTAAAATCATAGGTACTTTCCAATAGACTATCTACACAATAGGTACTCTGCCTTAGGTTCTGATTGATTAAGTGACAACATAGATGCTAAAAGTGACAATTAGTAAGTCTCTGTCCTTAATTATTCATAATCGATATGGGGTAATAAATCCTGTCTTTAGCAATACCAATTGGAACACACCAGATTTTTGGCGCCGTTGCCGGAGAAATATCATAAAATTTTAGGATTCCTGATCAAAATTCAAGAGGCTTATGATAGGTAGCGATAGTAATCTATACCTTAGACAAACATTCATTTTATTCTAGTTAGACAATAGTTTCCTGAAATATAGGGTTATCATAACTAATTAATTTTAGAAATTATCTAAAATTAAGGAATTTAGGATAATCAAATTTTAGAAAATTATTTTAAAACCTTATTAAGGAAATTTAAATTGCTTTCGAAAAAAAAACCATAAAAATTTTCTTGTTTCAAATTTTCTTCGTTCTTTGTTTTACTCCTATGTTGTTTATTTTTTATTTTCCCAAAATTTTTTCTTTCATCCAAACTATTTTACTCCACTAACCTTTTTTCTCAAACTTAACGTGTGTTTTTTGTAGTTATATGACTCGAACCTCAGAAGCTGATCTTGAACCCCCAGTTGAAAATCCTGAACATCTCATCCGTACAGCTAACAACGAAGAACAGAAATGGCTGCAGAAAGACCTCTACTCGAATCCTATATCCAGCCACAGACTATTCCAATGTCCTCTGCCATTAAAATCCCTGGAAATCCTCGCTATGATCTTAAACTAAATGTGCTCCAGCTGATAATAAACTGGGTCCAGTTTGGGGGAACTGCAGCCGAAAACCAGCTCGAGCACTTAACTGAATTCTCCACTCTCTGCGAAGGTCTCAAGGGAGATCACACCGCGGAAGTAACCAAGTTAAACCTCTTCCCCTACTCACTTAGGGACATAGCTAAGAGGTGGTTGGCACAGCTACCTACTAACTTAATCACAACCTGGGATGAGTTAAGTAAGGCCTTTTTAGAGGAATACTACTCCGCAATAAGAGTCCTAGAGTATCGCAAGGCTCTTTCCAGTTTCACTCAAGCTACTGATGAGACAGTAATAGAAGCCTAGGACAGATTCAAGGAACTCCTCAGACTCTGCCCATAACATGGACTTACTGAAGCTCTGCTAATCCAGCAATTCTATGGAGGTATGACAAAAATGGGCAAGAAAGTTCTTGATGTACTTAACCCCTAGTGCGGTTTCAATTGACTTAATGAAGTAGATTCTAGAAACACCCTGGAGAGACTCTATAGGAATAGCAAGAACTGGAGCACCAGTGGTCGCGCCAAGTAACAACCAGTTAATGATGCAAATGCCTCCACTGATGAGCAATTCGAGGCATTCAAAGCTAGTATTACTAGTCAACTAAATGCCTTCCAACAGGGAAAGAGCATTCAACCCGTATATCAAGTCTGCGAATTTTACCAAGGACCGCATTTTACTGGGGATTATTGTGGTAATGGAATACTGACTATTCCAGAGGATATAGAACAAGTGGAAGCAGCTAACTCTACCCCCATGGGAAATACCTACAACCCCAACTGGAAGAATCACCCAGGATTTAGTTGGAGAAACAATCCCGGGAATGTCAACTTCCAAAAAAGAGCACCTCAGCAAATTCCTTATCCGCAGAACCAGCAAGTTGCTCTGCCCACACCAAGGAACTATATCGTTCCAGTCGACCTCATGCAAGAATTTTGAGACATATTGAAAAGCACTGCTGACTCTAACAAGGAAATGATAGAGTCAAATAGGAAAGTCCAAGAAGCTCATGCAGAGAGAATTCAGCAAAATGAGAATAGACAGAAGCAGACTGAACAAACAGTCAGGAACACACAAGTCGCCCTGCAAACTTTGGAGAGACAAATGGGACAGCTGTCGACCCATCTATCTCACAGGTCGCCAAGGACGCTGCCAAGCAACACTGAGACCAACCCACAAAATGTATACAAGACCATTACTATAAGATCTGGTAAAATTATGTCTCCTTCTCCTTCAAAACCTTTTGATCCTCCTATTCTTGTGCAGGAAACAGAGGAAGGCTCCCAGGAACCAACGCCGACGGAAGTTGAAACCGAAGTAGCAAGGAAAGGGATGAAGGAGTCCGTCCCTAAGTACCGTCCGAGAGTACCTTACCCTGCAAGACTTATGCAGAATAAAGATAAGGAGCAGTTTGAAAAGTTTTTCAAAAATTTTAGTCAGATTCATGTTCATTTACCTTTGCTTGATGTTATTTCTGAAATGCCAAATTTTAAAAGAGATTATTAGTAATAAAAGAAAATTTGACATGGGCAAGGTGGTTCTTAATGAAGAATGCTCGCAGTTCTACTGAACAAATTGCCCTCCAAACAAAAAGATCCAGGATGCTTTACTTTGCCATGTACGATTGGAAATATTACTAATATGCATGCATTAGCAGACTTAGGAGCTAGTATCAATCTAATGCCATCTAGTTTATTTGATAAATTAGAATTCCATGATTTGAAAGAGACTAGAATGTCCCAGGGGAATAGTTGAAGCCCTCTTAGTAAAGGTCAGAAAATTTGTCTTCCCTGTTGTCATGGACATGAATGGAGAAGGCGTTGTGCTTTTGATTGTAGGTCGACCCTTTCTAGCTCCTTCGAAGGCATTGATAGACGTCAGTAACGGTCAAATCAAACTAAGGGTAGACAATGAAGATATCACATTTGATCTAAATGAAACCCTTAAGTATCCCATGCATTTAGATGATATTTGCTTTTGTGTGGATGCTATTGACCAACTAATTGAAGGTAACATGACAGATCTATGCTCAAACCATCAAGTCTTGAGAGAAGACTCTTTGGAATTAGAAAAAACTTATCTCAGTCTCTCCGATTACGAAATTAACTCTGACAATTTCACTGAGATAGGTACTCATGAGATGAAGAAAGAGCAAACATCATTTGAAGACCCACCAGACATGAAGCTAAAGGAATTACCCACTCATCTGTGCTATGAATTCTTAGACCACAACAGAAAACTCCCCATCATTCTCGCAACTAATCTAACTGCAGAACAACGGAAGTTAACCGTGGACAAGTGCAAAAAGTACAAAAGAGCCTTTGCATACAAAATCACGGATATTCAAGGTATCAATCCAAGCTTTTGTTCGCATAAGATTCTTTTAGAAAATGAGTATAAGCCATATGTGCAACCTCAAAGAAGGTTGAATCCTAATGTGTGTGATGTCGTTAAAAAGGAAGTAATCAAATTGTTGGATGTTGGACTTATCTATCCTATTTCTGATAGTGAATGGGTAAGCCCAGTACAGGTGGTACCTAAGAAAGGTGGGATAACAGTTGTCAGAAATGAGAATAATGAATTAATTCATACAAGAACTATTATTGGTCATCGTGTTTGCATTGATTACAGAAAACTAAACACTGCTACACGAATAAACACTGCTACACGAAAAGACCATTTCCCTCTTCCTTTTATTGACCAAATGTTAGAAAGGTTATTTGGACATATGTTTTATTGCTTTCTTGATGGTTTTTTTGGATATTTTCAAATCCCCATTTCCCCAGAAGACCAGCATAAAACTACCTTCACATGCCCTTTTGGAATATTTGCATACAGAAGAATGCCTTTTGGTTTGTGTAATGCACCTGCTACCTTCCAACGTTGCATGACTGCTATTTTTGAGGACATGTTAGGAGAGTCTATGGAAGTGTTCATGGATGATTTCTCAGTTTTTGGGAATTCATTTGGGAGTTGTCTAAAAAACTTGGAATTGATGTTAAAGCGTTGTATAAAATCAAATTTGGTTCTAAACTGGGAAAAATGCTATTTCATGGTAAAAGAGGGGATTGTGTTAGGACATAAGATCTCACATCGAGGTATGGAAGTAGATAAGGCTAAGATTGAAGTTATTTCAAAACTACCTCCACCTAACTATGTGAGAGCCATTAGAAGTTTTTTGGGATACGCTGGTTTTTATCGCAAGTTTATAAATGATTTTTCACTAATAGCCAGACTATTGACCAATTTACTTAGTAAAGATGTTCCTTTTGCTTTTGATGAAAAATGTTTAAAAGCTTTTAATAGACTTAAGGAACTTCTGACTACTGCACCTATCATGACATCACCTGACTGAAGTTTGTCGTTTGAATTAATGTGTGATGCTAGTGATTATGCAGTAGGAGTTGTTTTAGGACAGAGACATGATAAGAAATTTCATGTAATATACTACGCTAGCAAAACCTTGACTAACGCTCAGGAAAATTACACTACAACAGAAAAGGAATTACTAGCAGTAGTATACGCGTTTGATAAATTCTGATCTTATCTAGTCTTGTCTAAAACAATAGTTTATATTGATCATTCTGCATTAAAATACTTGTTGAATAAAACAGACTCAAAACCAAGACTAATCAGATAGGTTTTATTGCTTCAAAAATTCGACATAAAATCAAGGATAAGAAGGGGGCATAAAACCTAGCTGCAGATCACCTGTAAAGATTAGAAAATCTTGCCCTAGAAGCTATAGATGAATCGATCATATCCGACAAATTCAGGATGAGAATTTATGCACTTTGTTTGCTATTTGCTCACCCCCATGGTTTGCCGATATAGCTAATTACTTGGTAGCTCAGACTCTTCCTAGTGATATCACTGCCCAATAGAAGGAAATTCTTTGCTGAGCTAACATATTACTATTGGGAGGAACCCTTTTCTGTTTCGAATATGTGCAGATCAGATGATCAGGAGATGCGTCTCTCAAGAAGAAGGTTTCTAAATCCTGGAACACTGTCACTGCGGACCCGCGGGTGGTCACTGCAGACCCGCGGGTGGTCACTTAGCTGCAGCTAATACCTCCAGGAAAGTACTGGAAGAAAGCTTCTACTGGCCTACGATATTCAAAGACGCCACAACATATGCAAGATCCTGCGATGCCTATCAGAAAACAAGGAATATGTCTTCTGGAGACGGTCTACCCCAACAGGTAATTCAAAGTGTAGAAATATTTGACATGTGGGGTATAGACTTCATGGGTCCATTTCCTTCTTCCTATGGTAATAAATACATCATAGTAGCCGTAGAATATTTTTTGAAGTAGCCTGAGGCACAAGCATTACCTACTAATGATGCTAGAGTTGTGTGCATATTTCTTAGACAACTATTCTCTAGATTCGTATGCCCAAAAGCCCTCATCAGTGATCGGGGTACACATTTTTGCAACCCTCAAATCCAGAAAGTACTTCAGCAATATGGAGTTCAACATCGCCTTTCCGCAGCATACCACCCTCAAACCAATGGGCAGGTTGAGGTAACCAACAGAGGAATAAAACGGATATTAGAAAAGACTATAGGTGTTAACCGTAGGGATTGGGCCATAAAACTTGATGAAGCCTTATGGGCCTTTCGTACGGCATATAGAATTTCTATAGGATTTTCACCTTATAGATTGGTCTATGGAAAAGCATGTCATCTGCCTGTTGAAATTGAACATAGAGCTTACTGGGCAGTACAAAAATGCAATCTAGATAATACCGTGACTAAGGAAAATCGGATTTTACAACTCAACGAATTGGATTAATGGAGGCTCAATGCCTATGAAAATTCACATCAATTCAAGTGACAAGTAAACTCCGACATGACAGACGATTCAGATCCCAGAAGAATTTTGAACCAGGAGATAAAGTGCAATTATACAACTCTCGTTTGAAATTATTTCCAAGGAAGTTGCGAAGCTATTGGTTAGGCCCGTTCACTATCATGGAAGTATCGCCCTTTGGATCATGTGTCATAATAGATTCTGACGGTACTACTCAAAAAGTGAACGGGCAACGCTTAAAATTCTATAAAGAGCCACTCGACTTGTCCGAGCAGACTGTTGAATTCTCAGAATAATGGAGTATTGTTTTCATTCTATTTATCTTTTTCGTTTCTTTTATTTTATTCTTGTTATTTCAATTTCCTTTGTTTTTTTTCTCTTGTTTCTTTTCTTTTTTCTTCCTCTTATTTAGTCAAATAAGTGTGGGGTAAGAGTTTTGTTTGTTTTTCCTACTTTTATTTTCAAATAAGTGTGGGGTGATAGGACATGCATGCACACTGAGGACAGTGTAAACCTTAAGTGTGGGGTAGTAGTGCACAGAGTGCACTCAATTTTCAAATATTTGCATATTTTTCCTAGCATTTTCACTAAAAATTGCACCCTCCAAAACATTTTCAAAATTTTTCACTCTGTCAGACTTCTAAATTCAGTATTGATTGATTGAGACCAACTTATGTCTGTGATATATGTTCAATAGAATGTTTTACTATTAGGAAATAATTTGATTACTTCGTTGAATTCATCAATTAGAAGTAGGGAATTCCTGACTATCTTGAGCACAACTAAGTCCGAATTAGAAAACTCAACCGAATATCTTTTCAAAGCTGAAATTAAATAGTACTAGACCAGTCAAGAATATGTTAGCGACTTGAATGACTAGACAGTATTCTGAGCTGAAAATGTCATAGCTTAAATTTAAAATAGGGGTAGTTTGCAAGCAGCCTTTGCTACTCGAGCACCCCTTCTGAAGGGAATTTAATGCCTAGTGCCCTAAGGTCATGTAGATTTGGGAGTCATCGGAGTGGGGCTCGATACTTGGGTAGTTAAAGTTGACCTGTGAAAGTAAACACAAAAATACCCCGGAAATCAATTTAAACATACACTTAGTGTATACTTTGTATTGAAAATCATAACTAGAAAGTGTTGACATCAAAGCTCAAAACCCGGAAGGTCGTTTGTTTTGCTATTACGTTCAGAAATTGGTCAAATTACTATTTAATAACAGTGTAGGAAACTTATTTTGAGTTGATAATCTAACCTAGACCAGTTCACACACTACACCTCAGGAAATCCTTATGACTAAGTGAAGAGCTCAGTATGGCCATTAAACTGTTTTATATAAATAGTCATGACATTCTTGCCGGATATTTGAGACCTTTACATAGCAACTCGACCAATGCATGTCTACTTTTTGAATCATCTGACTCAGTGAAGAATTTTGCTAAAAACATTGCTAAAACCCTTTTTGTGATTGCACCTATGATTATCACTGATGCGTTCCGATTGGTATGCTAAAAGATAGGCTTTATTTACCTATGTCGATTATGAGTAATTAAGGACTGAGTCTTACTAACTGTCACTTTAGCATTCAATTATTGTCACTTAATCAATCAGAACCTAAGGCAGAGTACCTATCATGTAGCTAGTTCTTGGAAAGTATCTACGATTTTAATTATTAATATCGTACTCCCAGGGAAGTGGTAACGTCTTAGTAGTAGCTAGCCTATTATCCTAACTTTTATCTTATGATTCAGTTATGCAATCGTCATCAATAACTTTGATGAGAGGGTGATCCATTCTCCACTAGGTTTAAGTCTAATTTAGCCTAAAAGTGCTTTATAGATAATGTCCTGATTCTATGTTATACTGTTCCAACATGTTGATTGACCTATCTTCGAGTATTTAGATGCATCTTAGCCTAGATTGCAACTATGTTCTGAGTCTAAAGGTGTACCACATCCGAGATCTCTGATAAACCGCCCCATCGCCAAGGTTAATGGCCCTACTCACAGTTCGAGCTAAAGACATCCATGAAAGCCCTATGTCACTTCGGGGATCATGCAGCTCGCCCCTAACCGCTGACATAAACGCTCAACTCAACCTACTTAGACTACTCTAACAAACAGGGTGTTCTACAGGTTATTTTATCTAATATGGTAGACACCAATACTAATTGATTCCTGTTAAACTAAACAGGTTATGAATAGACCGTGGTTAGGAATTGTCTGTAACCCTAATTTTAGTTTAAAAGAACACATTAGACATGCAGACATAGTGAATATTAAGCAGGTGGCTATTTTCGGAAAATCATAAAAACTTCAACACATATAACAGATATTCATAAGAAACATAATCTCATATTCATAATAGATCTTTGGACAAACACAATACAAACATATAAAGAGAGGGACAGGGGGACTGATGCCATAAAGAAATCACCCTTTACTTAGTCTCGCCGATGGAGCAGCTGCTTGTATATGTCGTACTGCTCCACCCGACTCTGCTCGACAGAACCTTCGGAGGATGCTTCCTCAGCCTAGTAGCTGGACTTTACCTTAATACCCAGCTTAAGCCCAGCCCTGTGGACTGACTCTTCGAACGCCTAGAGCCCTCTTAGGATCTCCTAACGAAATCCCGAGTATTCTATGAATACCAGAAATGAACCTATCTATCGAAGCCTAAGTTCTGAGACTAATTCTCAGAAACTAAGAAAATGAAACACTAACTAGAAAGAAAGAAAACTTATACTGAACCCGAGTCTCTCAGTGACTTATGTACTCGAGAAAAGTGTACAATTGAAGTCACTAAATGACTCAGATCGAGTGGAGAGGAATGATTTCAACTGAGGAAGGCCTGAGGTGTTTATAGCAGCTTTCTGAAGTGATTTTTCATCAAAAATTTGATGTGGGACTTGGAATTGCAGCTCGGGACGCCCGTCCTAGATTGGGACGCCCGTCCTGGACTGTTGACCAAGTCAGGACGCCCGTCCTAGCCTGTTGACCAGGTCAGGACGCCCTCCCCGAAGTCCGAACTTCTGAAAAATTGTGTTTTTGCCCCGAAATTTGCCATTTTCTTCTACTTTTCACCTGACACTTCCAAAATCACAAAAAGTGTGAAATTGAGTTAATAATAAACAATTAAGACCGATTTTCCCACAATTTCACCCTAAATCATGCCTAAAAACATGCTAAAAATGTGATATGATTTATGCATATTAGATAACCCCACACTTAGCTTTTTGCTTGTCCTCAAGCAAAGTCTACCTGAAGTTAGTGATTCTAAATCATATGTGTAGTCACTTAAATTCCTAGTCATGTTTTTATTCCAAAAATTATTCAGACCATTCTTAACACAGGTCTGATTGGTTAGGTTGCTATGACAAGGTCTCAAATGTCTCTAGTAGATTGTTATAATCAAGAAGTTAACAACTTAACAACCAGATTGAACTCTTCTCTCAGTCACAAGGTCTTCCTGATGTGTAGTGTGTGTACTAGTCTAGACCAGATAGTCAACATAATACACTCTCGTCTTAACTACTACCAGATAACACTTCGACCCGTCGCTAGACATACTAACAACAGACAACTTTCTGAGTTCTGAGCCTTGGTGATCAGATTTTTAAGTGTTTAGCTTTCATTGATTTTCTTTCTTTTATAGATTCATGGTATTTTGAGTCTGCTTTGAACACATCAACTTCAACTACCCATGTAGCGAGTCCCACTCCGATGACTCCCAGACCTACAAGACCTTAGGGCATCAGGCTTTAAGTTCCCCGAAGGAGTGGTGCTCGAGTAGCAAAGGCCGCTGGCAAACTACCCTATTCAATTAACTTTATTTTGTTTCTTTTCACTTTTAGCTCAGAGTCTCATCTAGTCACTCTAATTGTCAATACATCCACAACTGGTCTAATCTTATCTAGATAAGTCTTGAAAAGGTAATTGGTTGAGGTCTCTAATCCAGGCTAAATTGTGCTCAGTTATGAGGAATTCCCTATTCCTAATCAATAAGTTAAAAATAGTTATCACATTGTCTCCTACTAACCATAACATTCTACCTACATATCATAGACATCAGCAATGTTTTACCAATCATACTGCATTTAGAAGTCTGAAAGAATGAAAAATTTTGAAATTTTTTTGGAAGGGTGTGAAAATACGGGGAAAACAAGCAAAATCATGCAAAAATTTTCTCAAACTACTACAGTGCACTGCTACCCCACACTTAAGTCTGACACTGTCCTCAGTGTTCATGCATTTCTAAACTACCCCACACTTATTTGAAAACAAGAAACAACAAAAAAAACAAAGCAAAAAACACTCTTACCCCACACTTATTCGAATAACTATGGGTAAGAAGGAAAATAAAGCAATGAAATAAAATAACAAGATAAAATCGAGGAAACAATGTTGTTATGTCATATCAATCAATGTTACACAGAGATTCATATTTCATACAGCCCAGACATGATCACACATATAGAACAAAACAACAAAAGAAAAAGAAAAGGAAAAGAAAAGCTAAGAACCCGGCTCGTCGTCGTTAGGTGGACCGAAGTCTGCTGGAAAGTAGACCTCTGTGCTTTCCACTAGTTGGGAGGTATGTTGATAAATCTCCTCGATCCTACTAGCGTTCATAGCGATTCTGTCATCCATCATCGTCAGCCGTCTCTCGATTCTTTCCATATCTCGACTATATCGGGCTGAAAGTTCTGCCAATCCATGCAACATATGTCGTTCGAAGGCAGTGCATGGAACGAACATCTCGGTCGGAGGTATATGTGCTGGAACTGCTCCTGGTGCCGATGCCTGTCCTGGTGATGCGATTCCAGCTGACGTGCTAAATAGGTGTTATTTTACCCTATGTTGATTATCAATAATTAAGGACTGTGATTGACTAATTGTCACATTTAGTCTCTATAGTGTCACTTAATGAGCCAGAACCTAAGGCAGAGTACCTATCGTGTAGCTAGTCTGTTGGAAAGTATCTACGATTTTATTAAGTTAATTATCGTACTCCCAGGGAAGTGGCAACGGCTTAGTAGTAACTAGCCTTTCATCCTAACTCCTATCTTATGATCCAGTTATGCAATCTTCATCAAATACTTTGATGAGAGGGTGATTCATTCTCCACAAGGTTTAAGTCTAATTAATCCTAGAAGTGTTTTATAGATGAGTCCTGATTCTATGTTATACTGTTTCTATATGTTGATTGACCTATCTTCGATTATTTTAGATGCATCTTAGCCTGGATTGCAACTATGTTCTGTGTCTAAAGGCGTACCACATCCGAGGTCTCTAATAAACCGCCCTACCTTAATGACGGCCCTACTCACGGTTCGGGATGAAGGCATCCATGAAAGCCCTATGCCACTTCGGGGATCATACCGCTTGCCCTAGTCGCCGGCATAATCGGACTCAGCTCGGCCCCTACCTAGACTACTTTAACAGGCAGGGTGTTCAGCAGGTTATTTTATCTAGCATGGCAGACACCAATACTAATTGATGCCTGTTAAACTAACAGGTTATGATTAGACCGTGGTTAGGAATTGTCTATAACCCTAACTTTAGTTTAAAAGAGCACATTAAACATGCAGACATAGTGAATATTTAGCAGATGGCTATTTCCGGAAAAACATAATAACGTCAACATATAAAACAACTATTCATAAACATCGTAATCTCGTATTCATAATATGTATTTAGAACAAAACAATAACAACATATAAGAGAGGGACATGGGGACTGATGCCATAAAGAAATCACCCTTTACGTAGTCTCACCGACGGAGCGTACTGCTGTATATATCGTATTGCTTGCCCTGACTCTGCTCACCAGAACCTTCAGAGGACGCTTCCTCAGCCTAGTAACTGGGCTTTACCTTAATACTCAACTTAAGCCCAGCCCTGTGGACTAACTCTTCGAACGCCTAGAGCCCTCTTAGGATCTCCTAATGAAATCCCGGGTATTCTATGAATACCAGAAACGAACCTATCTATAGAAACCTAAGATCTGAGACTATTTCTCAGAAACTAAAACAAAACACTAATAAGAAAGAAAACTGAGATCTGAGTCTCTGAGTGAGTTGTGTACTAGAGAAGTGTACACTGGAAACCACTAAATGACTCAGATCGAGTGGAGAGGAATGATTTCAACTGCTGGAGGCCTGGGTATTTATAGCAGGTTCCCAGGGTGATTTTTCAGCAAAAATTCGATGTGGGACTGGATCTGGGGGCTCGGGATGCCCGTCCCGGATTGGGACGCCTGTCCTGATCTGTTGACCAGGTCGGGACGCCCGTCCCGGGTTCGGGACGCCCGTCCTGACCCGTTGACTAAGTCAATATTTCCAAAAATTGCATTTTGCCCCAAAATTTGCTGTTTTCGTCTACTTTTCACCTGACACTTCCAAAATCATAAAAATTGTGAAATTAAGTAAATAATGAACAATCAAGATCAAATTACCTTCAATTTCACCCAAATTCATACATAAAAACATGCTAAAAAGGTGATACGATTTTTGCGTATCAGATAACCCCACACTTAGCTTTTTGCTTGTCCTCAAGCAAAGTCTACCTGAAGTTACTTAAATTCCTAGTCATGTTTTTATTCCAAAAATTCTTCAGACAAGTTTTAACACAGGTCTGACTGGTTAGGTTGCTATGACAAGGTCTCAAATGTTTTTGGTAGCTTGTTATGATCAGGCAGAAAACAAATCAACAACTAGGATGGACATTTTTCTTAGTCACAGGGTCTTCCTGATGTGTAGTGTGTGTACTAGTCTAGACCAGATAGTCAACACAATGTACTCTTGTCTTAACTACCACCAGATAACACTTCGACCCATCGCTAGACATATTAACAATAGACAACTTTTTGAGTTCTGAGCTTTGGTGATCAGATTTTTTTTATGTTCTAGCACTTAGTTATTTTATAGATTCAGGGTATTTTGAGTCTGCTTAGAACACGTCAACTTCAACTACCCATGTAGCGAGTCCCACTCCAATGACTCCCAGATCTACACGACCTTAGGGCATCAGGCTTTAAATTCCCCGAAGGAGTGGTGCTCGAGTAGCGAAGGCCGCTGGCAAACTACCCTTATTTGATTAACTTCCTTTCATTTCTTTTCACTTCTAGCTTAGAGTCTCATCTAGTCATTCTAACTACCAATATATCCACAACTTGTCTAATTTTATCTAGTTAAGTCTCGAACAGGTAATTGGTTGAGGTCTCTACTCCAGACAAAGTTGTGCTCAGTTATCAGGAATTCCCTATTCCAATCAATTAGTCCAAGATAGCTATCAATTATCTCCTACTAACCATAACATACTACCTACATATCATAGACATAAGCAATTGTTTAACCAAGCATACTGCATTTAGAAGTCTGAAAGACGGAAAAATGTTGAAATTTTTTTGGAAGGGTGTGAAAATACGGGGAAAAACTAGCAAAAGCATACAAAAACTGCTACAGTGCACCGTGCACTGCTACCCCACACTTAAGTCTGGCACTGTCCTCAGTGTTCATGCATATCTAGCTACCCCACACTTATTTGAAAATAAGAAGTAAAACAGAAAAGAGAGGATTCTGTATGGGTAAGTAAGACATAAAAAAAATAAAATAATGCAAACAATTCTGTATGTCATATAAATCAATTTTGTACATAGATTCATACGTCATACAGCCCAGACATGTTTATACACATAGAACAAGAAAAACAAAAGCAAAAGGAAGGAAAGGAAAGAAGGGGAGAGAGACTAAGAACCCGGCGGATCGTCGTCCAGTGGACCTAAGTCTGCTAAGTCAAACTCGAAGTTTTCTGCCACTCGGGAAGTCTGCTGATGTATCTCCTCAATCCTGCTGGTGTTCATGGCGATCCTGTCATCCATCATTGCCAGCCGTCTATCAATCATGTCCTCCATCATCGTCAGCCGTCTGTCAATCATGTCCATGTCTCGACTGTATCAGGCCGATAGTTCTGCCAATCCATGCGACATGTGTCGTTCGAAGGCAGTACGTGGCACGAACGTCTCGGACGGAGGGATATGCGCTGGAAATGCTTCTGATGCTGATGTTTGTCCTGGCTGATCCGTGTGGATGGTGTATCGGCCATTCGCATCCCGGACAACCATTCCCATGTTCCGTAGAATAGTAAGATCAGCGGGAATGGTGGTCGGGGCGACCAGGGTCAGCTCCGAGCCCTCTATGTCCAACTCCAGGTAGCGGGCTAGCCTGGTGATGTATGGTCCGAGCCCCAGACACTGTTTCCGGGTGTTTGTAGCGAATCCTCGCATAACGACCGTGATGAGTCTAGCCATCTCTACCGTAGATCCCATGTGCATGTTGGCCAGAAGGAATGTCTCCATCTGAGTGATAGTTCCGGGAGCCGTCCGTCGTCCTAACAATTTATGTGCAATGATAGCGTGCAGGTAACGAAGAGTAGGATAAATACCTGTGGCTTTTGCAAAGCCATGCTGGTATGGGGCACCCGTCATACATATCTGAGCCCAAGCAGTGGAGACGTCTACAGACGTGAAGTCTCGAACTGCTGTGGTGTATGCGGGCGTATCCAGCTCATCTCTCTGCTAGATACCTAGGGCGACGCCAAACTCGGCCATGCTCATCGACCTATCTATTCTGCCTAAACGGAATGTGATATGCTCCTGGTGGCAAGTAAAAGACGCATAGAACTCACATACCAGCTCCAGGTATGTGAGCTCTGTGACGATGAATACTCGACTATAAGGTGGCACGTCGAGTATGCGTCTAACTTCCAGCTCTACTCCTAGCATCTGTACTGCTGCCCAATCCAACGTTTTGCCCGTCAGTATCGTACGCCCGATGTACCCAAGGCATCTCTCTTGGTATGCTGTGCTGGAGGGAAACAGCATAAAAGGATGCGCCATTGAGGTAACTGTCATGGTAGATGTGGTACGAGCACGTTTGGGAGCCATTGAAAACGTACGAGAGAGTTTAGGTGGGAAAGAAAGCTTTAAACTCAAATTCTGGAGGTGAATTTGAATTCAGAAGGATGAAATTAGGTTAGGGAAGGATTTTGAATTTTTGGCGGGAAATTCGAATTTTTGGGTGAAGTTTAAAATTCAAATTTTGGAGGGAAATTCGAATTTTTTAAACTTTGAAGAGTTTGCCAAAAATTTGTAGAGAGAAGGTAGAGAGAAATATTTAGAGAGATGAATTTTTGGTTTTAGATTTGAGAGAAAATGAAAACAATTGAGCTTTTATAGAGGGGGCGGCCTTCAGGACGCTCGTCCCGGAGGCAGGACTCCCTTCCCGGGTTGCATCGGGACGCGTGCCAATTCCAGGAATTTTGTTTTTTCGTAATTCCCTGAAAATCTCAAGATACCAAAAATAATCATAATTCTTAACAAGGCTTCATGTTTATCCAATGAAATTCAGAAGTTGTTAAAAACTCTATGCAAAAATTCCTCAGTCTTTTTTTCGAAAATTGTGACTACCCTAATTTTATCCCAACTTAAATTCAGCAAGAAATTCAGAAAAACAAAAACTGAGTTTGTGCAATGTAATTAGTGGAAAATAAACTGTATTTGCAAAACTCTTGTTTTTCATAGAAAAATAAAATGCCTGAAGAAAATTGTTGAATATAAAGGACCCTTTAAAAATGTTTGAAAATAGAAAAATATGGGTCAATTATTCAAGTTTCAGTTCAAACGAATTATTTATTGAGAGTAAAAGAATCTTCCCTTTTTAACGACTCCTATCTCTGATCTCCTGTAGTTCTGTTTGTATGTTGCGCATCTCCTCCTGCTGGTTCCTTTGTTCCTTCAAGATTTCCATCATCTCTCGGAGTAATTGCACATTTTGGCGTTCTATTGTGGTTCTGAGTTGGGTTACTTCAGAACTTAAGGTTAGAACAACCTGATATGATCGTCTTAGTCCGCCCGGTATTGTCTGAGTCATAGCGCTTATCTTGCGAGATATAGCATCTACCCGGGCAGCCAAGGCTGATTGAGAACTGTCAGTGCTATCCTCTGATGTAGGTGGTTGGTCGTTAGGTGCGGGGGATGCATGAGTATATTCAGGAGATTTCGGGGTGTACTCGGGAGATTTAGGAGTATATTCGGGAGAAGCAGGAGTGTATTCGGGAGAAGCAGGAATTGTTTGGATTTCTGGGGAAGTGTTATGTTCTACTTTGTCCAGAATATCCTGGGCTCTTGTTTCCTTCATCTCTGAGTGCAAAGTTTGGTTAGAAATAACAAATAACAAAAATAGGAAAGTGAAATAAGAAAGCAGGTAAATTTCCTCAATATGGTTTTAGAATAATTTTCTAAAATTTGATTATCCTAAGTGTCTTAATTTCAGATATCATATAAAATTAATTAGTTATGATAATCCTATATTTAGGAAAGTGATTGTCTAACTAGTATAAGATAAGTGTGATTCAAAAGTCTAGGTTACTACCGTTACCTATCATAAGTCTCTAGAATTGTGGCCAATAATCCTAAATTCATTATGATATTTCCCCGACAACTGCGCCAAAAATCTGATGCGATTCCGGCTGACGTGCTAAATAGGTGTTATTTTACCCTATGTTGATTATGAATAATTAAGGATTGTGATTGACTAATTGTCACAATTAGTCTCTATAGTGTCACTTAATCAGCCAGAACCTAAGGCAGAGTACCTATCGTGTAGCTAGTCTGTTGGAAAGTATCTACGATTTTATTAAGTTAATTATCGTACTCCCAGGGAAGTAGCAACGGCTTAGTAGTAACTAGCCTTTCATCCTAACTCCTATCTTATGATCCAGTTATGCAATCTTCATCAAATACTTTGATGAGAGGGTGATTCATTCTCCACTAGGTTTAAGTCTAATTAATCCTAGAAGTGTTTTATAGATGAGTCTTGATTCTATGTTATACTGTTCCTATATGTTGATTGACCTATCTTCGATTATTTTAGATGCATCTTAGCCTGGATTGCAACTATGTTCTGTGTCTAAAGGCGTACCACATCCGAGGTCTCTAATAAACCTCCCTACCTTAATGACGGCCCTACTCACGGTTCGGGACGAAGGCATCCATGAAAGCCCTATGTCACTTCGGGGATCATACCGCTTGCCCTAGCCGCCGGCATAATCGGACTCAGCTCGGCCCCTACCTAGACTACTTTAACAGGCAGGGTGTTCAGCAGATTATTTTATCTAGCATGGCAAACGCCAATACTAATTGATGCTTGTTAAACTAACAGGTTATGATTAGACCGTGGTTAGGAATTGTCTATAACCCAAACTTTAGTTTAAAAGAGCACATTAAACATGCAGACATAGTGAATATTTAGCAGGTGGCTATTTCCGGAAAAACATAATAACGTCAACATATAAAACAACTATTCATAAACATCATAATCTCGTATTCATAATATATATTTAGAACAAAACAATAACAACATATAAGAGAGGGACATGGGGACTGATGCCATAAAGAAATCACCCTTTACGTAGTCTGGCCGACGGAGCGTACTGCTGTATATGTCGTATTGCTTGCCCTGACTCTGCTCACCAGAAACTTCGGAGGACGCTTCCTCAGCTTAATACCCAGCTTAATACCCTGCCTAGTTACTCTGCCTAGTAACTGGGCATTACCTTAATACCCAGCTTAAGCCCAGCCATGTGGACTGACTCTTCGAACGCCTAGAGCCCTCTTAGGATCTCCTAACGAAATCCCGGGTATTCTATGAATACCAGAAACGAACCTATCTATAGAAGTCTAAGATCTGAGACTATTTCTCAGAAACTAAAACAAAACATTAACAAGAAAGAAAACTGAGATCCGAGTCTCTAAGTGAGTTGTGTACTAGAGAATTGTACACTGGAAACCACTAAATGACTCAGATCGAGTGGAGAGGAATGAATTCAACTGCTGGAGGCCTGGGGTATTTATAGCAGCTTCTCGGGGTGATTTTTCAGCAAACATTCGATGTGGGACTGGATCTGGGGGCTCGGGACGCCCGTCATGATCTGTTGACCAGGTCGGAATGCCTGTCCCGAGTCCTGGACGCCCGTCCCGGAGGGTTGACTGGGTCGGGACGCCCGTCCTGGGTTCTGGACGCCCGTCCTGACCCGTTGACTAAGTCAATATTTCAAAAAATTGCGTTTTTGCCCCAAAATTTGCTGTTTCATCTACTTTTCACCTGACACTTCCAAAATCATAAAAACTGTGAAATTAAGTAAATAATGAACAATCAAGATCAAATTACCTTCAATTTCACCCAAATTCATACATAAAAACATGCTAAAAAGGTGATACGATTTTCGCGTATCACCTGACTGCTCCGTGTGGATGGAGTAGTGCCCATTTGCATCCCGTACGACCATCCCCATGTTCCGTAGAATGGTAAGGTCCGTAGGAATGGTGGTCGGGGCAACCTGGGTCAGCTCCGAGCCCTCGATGTCCAACTCCAAGTAGTATGCTATCTTGGTGATGAACGACCCGAGCCCCAGACACTGTTTCCTAGTATCCGTAGCAAAACCCCGCATGATGACAGTGATGAGCCGAGCCATCTCTACTGTAGAACCCATATACATGTTGGCCAAGAGGAATGTCTCCATTTGGGTGACATTCTCGGGGGCCGTCCGCCGTCCTGACAGAGTGTGTGCGATAATGGCACGTAAATAGCGAAGGGCAGGATAAATACCTGTGGCTTTCGCAAAGCCATGCTGGTAGGGAACACCCGTCGTACAGATCTGAGCCCAAGCAGTGGAGACATCTGCAGAAGTGAAGTCTCGAACTACTGTGGTGTAGGCGGGCATATCCAGCTCGTCTCTATGCCAGATACCCAAGGTAATGCCGAACTCGGCCATGCTCATCGACCGATCTATTCCGCCCAAGCGGAATGTGATCTGCTCCTGATGGTACGTAAACGACGCATAAAACTCACATACCAGCTCTAGGTATGTCGGCTCAGTGACTATGAAGACTCGACTGTAAGGTAGTACATCGAGTATGCGTCGGACTTCCTGCTCAACCTCTAGCATCTATACTACTGCCCAGTCAAGCGTTCTGCCAGTCAGTATGGTGCGTCCGATATATCCATGACATCTCTCTTGGTATGCCGGGCTGGAGTGAAACAGCATGAAAGGATGTGCCACTAATGTGACGGTCATGGTAGACGTGATACGAGCGCGTTTGGGAGCCATTTGGTTGAGAATGTTAGAGAGACTTTGAGAATTTAGGCGGGAAAGAAGATTTGAATTCGAATTCTGGAGGTGAATTTGAATCCGGAAGGATGGATTTTGGTTAGGGAAGGATTTTAAGTTTTTGGCGAGAAATTCGAATTTTGGAGGGAAATTCAAATTTTGAAACCTTGGGGAGTTGCCAAAAATTTGAAGAGAGAGGGTAGAGAGATTTATTTTAGAGAGTTGAATGTTTGGAAGTTGATTTGAGGGAAAATGAGAAAAATGGAATATTTGTAGGAGGGGCGGCCTTCGGGACGCCCCTCCCGAGTTGCTTCGGGGTGCGTGCCAATTTCCGGAATTTGTTTTTCGTAATTCCCTGCAAATCTCAGTACACCAAAAACAATATATAACAAATCTTCATGTTTATCCAATCAAATTCAGAAGCTGTTAAAAACTCTGTGCCAAAATTCCTCTATCTCTTTTTTCGAAAATCATGACTACCCTAATCTTATCCTAACTTATATTCAGGAAGAATTTCAGAAAAACAAAAACTGAGTTTATACAATTTAATTAGTGAAAAATAAACTGCATTTGCAAAACCTTTGTTTTTCATAAAAATTTGAGAAATAAAATGTCTGAAGAAAAATTGTTGAATAAAATAAAAGACCCTTTTTAAAAAATTTGAAAACAAAAAATAGGGGTCAATTATTTAATTTTGGTTCAAACAATTTATTTGCTGAGAATAAGAGTAAAAGAATCTTCCCTTTTCAATGGCCCTTATCTCTGATCTCTCGTATCTCTGCTTGTATGTTTCGCATCTCCTCCTGCTGGTTCCTTTGTTCCTCTAAGATTTCCATCACCTCTCGGAGTATTTGCACATTTTGGCGTTCTATTGTGATTCTGAGTTGGGCTACTTCAGAACTCACGGTTAGAACAGCCTGATTTGATTGTCTTAGTCTGCTTGGTATTGTCTGAGCCATGGCGCGTATCCTGTGAGATATATCATCTACCTGGGCAAACAAGGTTGATTGGAAACTGTTAGTGCTATCTCCTGATGAAGGTGGTTGATTGTTAGGTGCTGGGGATGCAAGAGTATACTCAGGAGATTTTGGAGTATACTCCGGAGATGCAGGAGTATATTCGGGAGATGTAGGAGCTGTTTGGATCTCTGGGAAAGGATTGATGTTATTTTCTAATTTGTCCAGAATATCTTGGGCTCTTGCTCTAACGATTTCTAAGAATGCAAATGGTTGTATCCCATTTTCCTCATCAGAACTTTCTTCTGGATCGTGACATCTTTTCACTCTTTTGATTCTATGAAAGGATGCTTGTGGTTTACTCAATATTTTTCTCTTCATCTATGAGTGCAAAGTCTGGTTAGGAATAACAAATAACAGAAATAAAACAAAATAGAAAAGCAAGAAAGATATTTTTCAGGTTTTTTAAATTTTTAACAATTTTTTTTTCTTTTATATTTTATTTAGAAAGCAGATAAATTTCCTCAATATGGTTTTAGAATAATTTTCTAAAATTTGATTATCCTAAATGTCTTAATTTCAGATAATATCTAAAATTAGTTAGTTATGATAACCCTATATTTGGAAAGTGATTGTCTAACTAGCATAAGATAAGTGTAGGTCTAAAGTCTAGGTTACTACCGCTACCTATCATAAGTTTCTAGAATTGTGGCCAATAATCCTAAATTCATTATGATATTTCCCCGGCAACGGCGCCAAAAATCTGATGCGTTCCGATTGGTATGCTAAAAGATAGGCTTTATTTACCTATGTCGATTATGAGTAATTAAGGACTGAGTCTTACTAACTGTCACTTTAGCATTCAATTATTGTCACTTAATCAATCAGAACCTAAGGCAGAGTACCTATCGTGTAGCTAGTTCTTGGAAAGTATCTACGATTTTAATTTATTAATATCGTACTCCCAGGGAAGTGGTAACGACTTAGTAGTAGCTAGCCTTTTATCCTAACTTTTATCTTATGATTCAGTTATGCAATCGTCATCAATAACTTTGATGAGAGGGTGATCCATTCTCCACTAGGTTTAAGTATAATTTAGCCTAAAAGTGCTTTATAGATAATGTCCTGATTCTATGTTATACTGTTCCTACATGTTGATTGACCTATCTTCGAGTATTTTAGATGCATCTTAGCATGGATTACAACTATGTTCTGAGTCTAAAGGTGTACCACATCCGAGATATCTCATAAACCGCCCCATCGCCAAGGTTAACGGCCCTACTCACGGTTTGAGCTAAAGACATCCATGAAAGCCCTATGTCACTTCGGGGATCATGCCGCTCGCCCCTAACCGCCGACATAAACGCTCAACTCAGCCTACTTAGACTACTCTAACAAACAGGGTGTTCTGCAGGTTATTTTATCTAATATGGTAGACACCAATACTAATTGATGCCTGTTAAACTAAACAGGTTATGAATAGACCGTGGTTAGGAATTATCTGTAACCCTAATTTTAGTTTAAAAGAACACATTAGACATGCAGACATAGTGAATATTAAGCTATTTCCGGAAAATCATAAAAACTTCAACACATATAACAAATATTCATAAGAAACATAATCTCATTTTCATAATAGATCTTTGGACAAACACAATACAAACATATAAAGAGAGGGACATGGGGACTGATGCCATAAAGAAATCACCCTTTACTTAGTCTCGCCGATAGAGCAACTGCTTGTATATGTCGTACTGCTCCACCCGACTCTGCTCGACAGAACCTTCGGAGGACGCTTCCTCAGCCTAGTAGTTGGACTTTACCTTAATACCCAGCTTAAGCCTAGCCTTGTGGACTGACTCTTCGAACGCCTAGATCCCTCTTAGGATCTCCTACCGAAATCCTGGGTATTCTATGAATACCAGAAACGAACCTATCTATAGAAGCCTAAGTTCTGAGACTAATTCTTAGAAACTAAGAAAACGAAACACTAACTAGAAAGAAAGAAAACTTATACTGAACCCGAGTCTCTTAGTGACTTATGTACTCGAGAAAAGTGTACAATCGAAGTCACTAAATAACTCAAATCGAGTGGAGAGGAATGATTTCAACTGAGGAAGGCCTAGGGTATTTATAGCAGCTTTCTAAAGTGATTTTTCATCAAAACTTCGATGTGGGACTTGGAATTGTAGCTCGGGACGCCCGTCCTGGATTGGGATTCCCGTCCTGGACTGTTGACCAGGTTAGGACACCCGTCCTAAGTCCTGGACCCCCGTCCTAAGTCCTGGACCCCCGTCCTGATTCGGGACGCCCTCCCCGAAGTCCGAACTTCTGAAAAATTGCGTTTTTGCCCCAAAACTTGCCATTTTCTTGTACTTTTCACCTGACACTTCCAAAATCACAAAAACTGTGAAATTGAGTTAATAATAAACAATTAAGACCGATTTGCCCTCAATTTCACCCTAAATCATGCCTAAAAACATGCTAAAAATGTGATATGATTTATGCATATCAATCACTCATTAAATGTCATATAGACTTTGCTTGAGGACAAGCAAAAAGCTAAGTGTGGGGTTATATGATGTGCATAAATCATATCACTTTTTAGCATGTTTTAAGGCACAAATTAGGACAAAATGGGAACTAAATTGAGCCTAATTGAATGATATTAACACATTTTTGCATAATTTGTGATTTTGGATGTTTCAGGTGTAATGTGTAAGAAAATAGCAAATCTTGGGGTAAAAACGCAATTTTCAAAACTTCTCATTTCAAGACTGGCGTCCCGACTTGGTCAAATAACTAGGATGGGCATCCTAGACACGGGACGGGCATCCTAACCCGCTCAACAGACTCGGGATGGGTGTCCCGAGCACCAATGCAGAATCCCACATCGACTTTCACAGAGAAAAATCCTCAAATTCTCTACTGTAAATACCCCAGGCCTTCCTCAGTTGAAATCATCCATCTTCACTCGATCTAAATCATCTAGTGACTTCAATTGTACATTTCTACACTCGATACAAATCATTCAATGATCTTAGGTACATCACACGAGTAGTTTAGCAATACGAGTGTCTCGTTTTCTTTGCTTTCTGGTATTTATCTCAGAATCTTAGAATTCGACTAGATAGGGTTCATCTTTGGTATTCATAGAATACCCGGGATTTCGTTAGGAGATCCTAAGAGGGCATTAGGTGAGCGAAGAGCTAGTCAACAAGGCTTTGCTTAAGCCCAGGATGTAAGGTAAAGCAATTGTTACTAGGCTAAGGAAGCATTCTCCGAAGGTTCTGTCAAGCAGAGTCAGGTCAAGCAATCCAGGATATACAAGTAGTCACTCCATCGGCGGACCTGATAAAGGGTGAATACTTTATGGTGGTTCCCTTAGATCCTCTCTGTATATTCTGTATTATGTTTGTCTAAATACCAATTTGGATATTAAATTATGATGATAGGTTATATATGTTTTGCATGTCGAAGTTGTTTTCATTTTTCCTAAAAGGTCACTTGCTAAATTAAACATTATGACTAAATATCTACTTGTTCTTTTAAACTAGATGAACGGTTATAGACAATTCCTAACCATTGTCTAATCATAACCTGTTTAGTTTAACAGGCCTTAATTTAGGATGAAAAAGCATTAAGGTCTGTCATATTAGGTGAAATAACTTATAGATCACCATGTTTGTTAGAGTAGTCTAATGAGGCTTAGTTCGGGTGTTTATGCTGGTGCTATGGTGAGTGGCATGATTTCTTAAGTGACACATGCTTTCATGGATACCTTTAACTCGAACCGTGAGTAGGGTCGTCAATCGTGATGGGAGGTTTATCATATAACTTAGATGTGGTACACAAAGTAAGATACATTATGTAATTGCATCCTAGACCAAGATATATCTAAAATACTCGAAGATAGGTCAATCAACTTGTAGGAACAATATAACATACATCAGAATACTTGTCTATAAAATACTCTTGCATGCTAAATAAACTCGAGTCTTGTGTAGTAAGGATCACCAACTCATCAAAGATTTTGATGAACGATTGCATAACTAGATAATAAAATGAAAGTTAGGGTAAAAGGATAGTTGCTACTAAGCTGTTACCACTTCACTGGGAGTACGATAATTTCTAAATTAAAATCGTAGGTACTTTATAGACTAGCTACACAATAGGTACTCTGTCTTAGGTTCTGATTGATTAAGTGACAACATAGATGCTGAAAGTGACAATTAGTAAGTCTTCATCCTTAATTATTCATAATCGATATGGGGTAATAAATCCTGTCTTTAGCAATACCAATCGGAACACACCAAATTCAGAGGGAAAGATTTTCTTTAAGTGAAGATTTTTACTTTTGGAGGGAAAATTTGAATTTTAGAGAGAAATTTGATTTAAATAGAGAAATTCAAAAAATCAAATTTTTGGAGGGAAAATTATAGAGAGAGAATTTTGAGAGAGAGAGAGAATATAATTTTTGGTGTGAAAATTTATGAGGGGGAGTGTTATATTTATAAAAACATTTCTCCCCTCGGGATGCCCATTCTGGTCTGAACAGCCGTCTAGCTGGTGGGACGCTAGTCCCGATTACCACGGGATGTGTGCTACGCCCGTTTTCGATTTCCATCGATTTTCCAAGCTTCTTTTTATTTTGCAATACCCTGCAAACTCTTTTACAAAAATAAATCATATTCCAAGGTCAAACAAATTTTTACATTGGCTCAAATTAACACAGAATTTGTTTGGAATATTCTTGAAAAAGAAATTCTTATTTCTCTATTTTTTTTCGTTCAAATATTTCTTTTGCCATAATCATTCTGCACCTTCCATACAACAAATATTCTTGTATATGAAAAATAAATTTGAAAAATAACTCAAAAATGAAAATTTTTCATATAAAAGTTTCATAAAGAATAAAAATTATTTGAATAGAATTTGGAAATAAAATTAATAAAAACCCAATTATTGATTCTGAAATAACAATTAGGAAAATGAGTAAATTATTAATTCATATCATACTTCTAAACAAATAATTTATTTGCTGAAAAAGAAAAACCTTCCCTTTTAGTTGCCCTTATTCCTCATTTCTCGCATTTCGGCTCTTATCGCTCTCATCTCTTCTCGCTGCCTCCTTTGCTCGTCTCAGATTTCGCTTAACTCCCATAGTATGAGTGCATTTTGATCTTCTTGGATATTCACCACAGCTCTGAGTTGATCTACACTAGCGGTGACATTCAGTACCACTTGATCTGAATGATAGAATCTGCCTGCTATCGTCTGATCCATCGAGTAAATCCTATTAGTTAGGATTTTCTTCCGAACAAGAGTGTCAGGATTTTCTACTTGGTATACTACTTTATTGGTAGTTGCTCTTGTTCTCTTCATCTATAAGTGCAAAGTCTGGATTAGATCAATTTCTAAAATAATATTTTTAGAAATGTAACAAACGAATAAGAAAGCTGTAAATAGGAAAAATATTTTATTTTTAACTTTTTATATTTTTATATTTTGTTTTTCAATTTGATTTCCTTAGTATGATTTTAGAATGATATTCTAAAATTTGATTAACCTAAATTTCTTAATTTTAGATAATTTCTAAAATTATTTATTTAAGGTAACCCTATGTTTCAGGAAATTTGATTGACTAATTAGAATAAGCATAATTGTTTAATTAAAGTATAGATTACTACCGTTACCTATCATAAGCCTCTAGAATTTTGATCAGGAATCCTAAAATTTTATGAAATGTTCACCGGCAACGGCACCAAAAATTTGATGCGTTCCGATTTGCATGCTAAAAGATATGATTTATTTACCTATATTGTTTATGAATAATTAAGGACCGAGTCTTACTAATTATCACTTTTAGCAATAATTGTTGTCACTTAATCAATCAGAACCTAAGGTAGAGTACCTATTGTGTAGCTAGTTCTTTAGAAAGTATCTACGATTTTAATTTATTAATATCGTACTCCCAAGGAACTGGTAACGACTTAGTAGTAACTATCCCTTAACCCTAACATTTATCTTATCATGCAATTAATCAATCATTCATCAATAATCTTGATGAGTTGGTGATCCCAACCATACATAGCACATAAGTAATTAACATGCAAGAGTATCAAATAGACATGCGTTCTGATGTAATGTTTTATAGTTTTTACATGCTGATTGACCTATCTTCGAGTATTTTAGATATATCCTGGTCTAGAATACAATTATGTATTGTATCTTGCTTGTGTACCACATCTAAGTTACTTGATAAATCACCCTACCTAATCATGACCCTACTCACTGTTCGAGTTAAAGGCATCCATGAACACTTGTGTCACTCAAGAAGTCATGCCACTCCCCCTAACGCCGGCATAGAGAACAAACTCAACCTCATTAGATTACTCTAACAATCATGGTGATCTATAAGTTATTTTACCTAATATGGCAGACCTTAATGCATTTTTATCCTAAATTAAGGCATGTTAAACTAAACAGGTTATGATTAGACCATGTTTAGGAATTGTCTATAACCATTCATTTAGTTTAAAAGAGCAAGCAGATAATTCAGTCATAATGTAAATTCAGCAGGTGACCTTTCCAAAAAAAATGAATATCACTTCAACATGCATTACATATATAACAGAACAACCATAATTTGGTATTCAAATTAGTATTTAGAGGAACACAACATAAAGTATATAGAGAGGATCTAGGGGACCACCACCATAAAGTATTCACCCTTTATCAGGTCCGCCGGCGGAGCGACTACTTGTATACCCTAGGTTGCTCGACCTGACTTTGAATAGCAGAACCTTCGGAGAACGCTTCCTTAGACTAGTAGCGATTGCTTTACCTTACATCCTGGGTTTAAGCAATGTCTTGTTTACTAGGTCTTCGCTCACCTAATGCCCTCTTAGGATCTCCTAACGAAATCCTGGGTATTCTATGAATACCAAAGACGAACCCTATCTAATCAAATTCTAAGAACCTGAGATAAACACTCAGGGAACAAAGAAAACGAGATGCTCTTATATTGCTAACTACTCGTGTGAGTGCAGAAAGATGCACTTGAGTTACTGAATGACTTATATCGAGTGTATAAATATACACTTGAAGTCACTAGATGACTCAGATCAAGTGATGAGGGATGATTACAACTGAGGAAGGCCTGGGGTATTTATAGTAGGGGAAATGAGTGATTTTATCTTGAATTTCCGATGTGGGACAACATCTTGTAGTTCAGGATGCCCGTCCCGAACTCAAAAAGTCCAAAAATTGTGTTTTTGCCCCAATATTTGCTGTTTTCTTGCACATTTTACCTGAAACTTCCAAAATCACAAATTTTGCAAAAATATGTTAATATCAATCAATTTAGATCGATTAGGTTCTCATTTTGCCTTAATTTGTGCCTAAAAACATGCTAAAAAACTGATATGATTTGTGCATATCACCCCTATAAATACTCCAGGGGTTGGAAGGTTAGAGATATCCCTCAGCACTCAACATAAGTCACCTATCAACATAGAGTGTCTCGTTTTCTCTATTTTCTAAGTGTTTATCTCAGATTCTGGAAAATCTATTAAATAGTGTTCGTCTTTGGTATTCATAGAATACCCGAGATTTCGTTAGGAGATCCTAAGAGAGCATTAGGTGAGCAAATAATTAGTCAACAGGGTATTGCTTAAGCCTAGGACGTAAGGTAAAGCAATTGCTACTAGGCCAAGGAAGCGTTCTCTGAAGGTTCTGCCAATCGGAGTTAGGTCGAGCAACCCAAAGGATACAAGTTTGGCAAAACCGGCGAACCTAATAAAGTGGTGACTACTTTATAGCTGTGGTTCCCTAGATCCTCTCTGTATATCTTTGTGTTGCGTTCTTCTAAACATCTATTTGAATACTGAATTATGATTGCTATATTATACATATTTTGCAAGTTGAGGTTATGCTCATTTTTCCGGAAAGGTCACTTGCTAAATTAACATTATGCTTGATAATATGTTTGCTCTTTTAAACTAAATGAACAGTTATAGACAATTCCTAACCATGGTGTACATCATAACCTATTTATTTAACAAGCCTTAAGTTAGGGTAGAATATATTAAGGTCTGCCATATTAGGTAAATAACTTACAGATCACCATGTTTGTTAAAGTAGCCTAATGAGGCTGAGTTTGGGCGCTATACCGGCATTAGGGTGAGTGGTATGATTTCCTGAGTGACATAGGCTTTCATGGATACTTTAACCCGAAACATGAGAAGGGTCATCATTAAGGTAGGGTGAATACATAAGGTAACTCAGATGTGGTACACAGACAGATACAGTTCATAATTGCATTCCAAACCAAGATATATCTAAAATATTTGAAGATAGGTCAACCAAATTGTAGAAATAATAATATACATCAAAATACATGTCTAGAGGATAACTCTTGCATGCTTGATAAGTGCTTGTAATGTGTTGTTGGGATACCAAATCAATCTCCAAGATATTTATAATCGATTGACTGATTTGTGAATAAGATGATTGTTAGGATTAAGTGATAGTTGCTACTAAGCCGTTACCAGTTTTCTGGGGGTACGATACTAATAATTTAAAATCGTAGATACTTTCCAAGAGCTAACTACACTATACGTACTCTGCCTTAGGTTCTGATTGATTAAGTGACAACCAATAAATGCTAAAGTGGTAGTTAGTAAGACTAAGTCATTAATTATTCATAATCAATATAGGTTAATAAATCCTATCTTTTAGCATACGAATAGGAATGCATCACTCCCACCCTCGGTGTAGCACTTGGTCCCATAGTCCGAGCTAGTTACCTACTCTGATACCAAGAATCACGACTTGGACCCTCGGGTTTGTGCCGCAACTATGGGCCTGACAATACCTATAATCAACTACTTGGTATTGTCCTCGCTATACCAAAAGAGATACCCTGAGTTGACTATGAGTACCTAGGCCCATTTTTACATATCATTGCACACTTACATTACTTATCCATGTGGGACATGGTATCACATTCACCCCCTTTAAGGCCTAGCCTCCTTGCTAGGGCACACTCAAACATAACAGGCCTCAACCCAAGATCAACTAGTGGACATCCAAGATTCTAGAGGTGGCTCCCACCCTCGGGTGTAGCACTTAGTTCCCATAGTCCAGGCTGGTTACTTGCTCTGATACCAATTATCAAGACTCAAACCCTGGGGTTCGTGCCACAACTATGGGTCTAGCAATACCCACAATCAACTACTTGGTATTGTCCTCACTATACCAAAAGGGATACCTCAAGTTGACTATGAGTACCTAGGCCCATTCTTACATATCATTGCTGATGCGTTCTGACTTATATACTAAAATAGGTGTTATTTTACCCTATGTTGATTATGAGTAATTAAGGACTTAGACTGACTAATTGTCACATTTAGTCTCTATGCTGTCACTTAATCAATTAGAACCTAAGGCAGAGTACCTATCATGTAGCTAGTCTGTTGGAAACTATCTATGATTTTAATTAAATTAATTATCGTACTCCCAGGGAAGTGGTAACGGCTTAGTAGTAACTATCCTCTTACCCTAACTCTTATCTTATGATCCAGTTATGCAATCATTCATCAAAATCTTTGATGAGAGGGTGATTCATTCTCCACTAGGTTTAAGTCTATCTAAGCCTAAGAAGTGTTTTATAGAAAATGTTCTGATTCTATGTTATACTGTTCCTACATGTTAATTAACATATCTTCGAGTATTTTATATATATCTTGGTCTAGATTGCAATTATGTATTGAGTCTAAAGGTGTACCACATCTGAGTTACCTGATAAACCGCCCAATCACCATTGACGGCCTTATTCATGGTTCGAGCTAAAGGCATCCATGAAAGTCCTATGTCATTTAGGAGATCATGCCGCTCGCCCTAACGCCGGCATAAACACACAAACTCAGCCTACTTATACTACTTTAACAAACATGGTGATCTATAGGTTATTTCATCTAATTGGCAGACATTAATGCTTTCCGACGGGAAAGTCCTAAATTAATGCCTGTTAAACTAAACAGGTTATGATTAGACCTTGGTTAGGAGTTGTCTATAACCATACATCTAGTTTAAAAGAAACTAAAGTAGACATGCAGTCATAATGATAGTTAAGCTGGTGACCATTTCCAGAAAAACATAAAGTACTTCAACATGCATAACACATATTCATATAATCAAAGTTCAATATTCATAATACATATTTGGACGAACACAGTACAGACATATAAAGAGAGGGACAAGGGGACCGATGCCATAAAGTATTCATCCTTTACGTAGTCTGCTGATGGAGCAACTGCTTGTATATGTTGGACTGCTCGACCTGACTTTGCTCAATGGAACCTTAGGAGGACGCTTCCTCAGCCTAGTAGCTGTACTTTACCTTAATACCCAACTTAAGCATAACCCTGTTGACTGACTCTTCAAATGCCTAGTGCCCTCTTAGGATCTCCTAACGAAATCCCGGGTATTCTATGAATATCGAAAACGAACCTATCTAGTCGTATTCTAGGATATGAGACAGACTCTTAGAAACAAAGAACACGAGACACTCTCTAAAACTATGATTAAACCTATACTAACACCTGAAATCACTAAGTGACTTGTATACTATGGAAAACTGTATACTTGAAGTCACTAAATGACTCAGATCGAGTGGAGAGGAATGATTTCAACTGAGGAAGGCCTGGGGTATTTATAGTAGTGGAACTGGGTGAATTTTTCTTCAAAGATCTATGTGGGATTCTGAATTGGGGCTCGGGACGCCCGTCCTAGATTTGGGATGCCCGTCTCGGCCTATTGACCAGGTCAGGATAGCCGTCCCAAGTCCTGGACGCCCGTCCTGGGTTCTGGACGCCCATCCCGACTTCTGAACTACTGAAAATCACGTTTTTGCCCCGAAATTTGCCATTTTCTTGTACTTTTTACCCGACACTTCCAAAATCATATAAACTGTGAAATTAAGTTAATAACAATCAATTAAGAGCAATTTAACACCAATTTCACCCTAAATTGTGCCTAAAACATGCTAAAAAAGTGATATGATTTATGCATATCATATAACACCACACTTAGCTTTTTGCTTGTCCTCAAGCAAAGTCTACCTGAAGTTAGTGATTTTAAATCATAGGTGCAGTCACTTAAAATTTCTAGTCATCTTTTTACTCCAAAATTCATCAATGAATCAGATAATTCACAACACAGGTCTGACTGGTTAAGTTGCTATGACAAGGTCTCAAATGTCTCTAGTAGATTATCATGGCCAAGCAGGGTTAACAACTTAATAACTAGATTGAACTCTTCTCTCAGTCACAAGGTCTTCCTGATGTGTAGTGTGTGTACTAGTCCAGACTAGATTATCAACACAATATACTCTCATCTTGACTCTTACCAGATAATACTTCGACCAGTCGCTAGACATACCAACAATAAACCACTTTCTGAGTTCTGAGCCTTAAAATTTTTAATTAAGCATTTATTAATTTTTCTTTTATTGATTTTTAGGGTATTTTGTGTCTGCTTTCACACGTCAACTTTAGCTAGTCCCACTCTGATGACTCCCAGACCTACACGACCTTAGGGCATCAAGCTTTAAGTTCCCCTAAGGAGTAGTGCTTGATACGCGAAAATCGTATCACATTTTTAGCATGTTTTTATGTATGTTTTAATGTGAAATCGAGAGTAAATTGACATTAATTGTTTATTATTTACTTGATTTCACGGTTTTTATGATTTTGGAAGTGTCAGGTGCAAAGTAGACGAAAACAGCAAATTTTGGGGCAAAAACGCAATTTTTGGAAATGTTGACTCGGTCAAAGGTCCGGGACGGGCGTCCCGAACCAGGGACGGGCGTCCTGATACGCGAAAATCGTATCACATTTTTAGCATGTTTTTATGTATGTTTTAATGTGAAATCGAGAGTAAATTGACATTAATCATTTACTATTTACTTGATTTCACGGTTTTTATGATTTTGGAAGTGTCAGGTGAAAAGTAGACGAAAACAGCAAATTCTGGGGCAAAAACGCAATTTTTGGAAATATTTACCCGGTCAAAGGTCCGGGACGGGCGTCCCGAACCTGGTCAACGAATTAGGACGGGCGTCCCGAACCGCCAGAAGCTGTCCCACATCGAATTTTTCAGAATTTTTCACTCCGGGAAGCTGCTATAAATACCCCAGGCCTCCAGCAGTTGAATTCATCCCTCTCCACTCGATCTGAGTCATTAAGTGGTTTACAGTGTACAGTTTTCCAGTACACAACTCACTCAGAGACTCGGATCTCAGTTTTCTTTGTTATTAGTGTTTTGTTTTAGTTTCTGAGAAATAGTCTCAGATCTTAGGTTTCTATAGATAGGTTCGTTTCCGGTATTCATAGAATACCCGGGGTTTCGTTAGGAGACCCTAAGAGAGCTCTAGGCGTTCGAAGAGTCAGTCTACAGGGCTGGGCTTAAGCTGGGTATTAAGGTAAAGCCCAGTTACTAGGCTGAGGAAGCGTCCTCCGAAGGTTCTGGTGAGCAGAGTCAGGGCGAGCAATACGACGTATACAGCAGTACGCTCTGTAGGCGAGACTAAGTAAAGGGTGATTTCTTTATGGCATCAGTCCCCATACCCCTCTCTTATGTTTTATTGCTTTGTCCTAAACATCAATATGAATATCAGATTATGATTTTATGAATAGTTGTTTTGTATGTTGAAGTTATTATGTTTTTCCGGAAATAGCCACCTGCTAAATAATCATTATGTCTGCATGTCTAATGTAGTTTCTTTTAAACTAAAATAGGGTTATAGACAATTCCTAACCACGGTCTATTCATAACCTGTTTAGTTTAACAGGCATCAATTAGTATTGGTGTCTGCCATACTAGATAAAATAACATGCTAAACACCTGGCTTGTTAGAGTAGTCTAGGTAGGCTGAGTAGAGCGTTATGCCAGCGATTACGAGCCTTCAGAGTGATCCCCGAAAGTGACATAGGGCTTTCATAACTGTCTTTGTTCGTACCGTGAGTAGGGCCGTTTACCTTAATGATAGGGGGCGGTAGCATAGAGACTCAGATGTGGTACACCTTTAGACACAGAACATAGTTGCATTCCAGGCTAAGATATATCTAAAACACTCGAATATAGGTCAATCAACATATAGGAACAGTATAACATAGAATCAGAACTTATCTTTAAAACACTTCTAGGGTTAATTAGACTTGAACCTAGTGGAGAATGGATCACCCTCTCATCAAAGTATTTGATGAAGATTGCATAACTGGATCATAAGATAAGAGTTAGGATAAGAGGCTAGTTACTACTAAGCCGTTGCCACTTCCCTGGGAGTACGATAATTAACTTAGTAAAATCGTAGATACTTTCCAATAGACTAGCTACACGATAGGTACTCTGCCTTAGATTCTGGCTGATTAAGTGACACCATAAGACTAAACGTGACAATTAGTCAATCACAGTCCTTAATTAATCATAATCGACATAGGGTAAAATAACACCTATTTAGTACGTCAACCGGAATCGCATCAGATTTTTGGCGCCGTTGCCGGGGAAATATCATAATGAATTTAGGATTATTGGCCACAATTCTAGAGACTTATGATAGGTAACGGTAGTAACCTAGACTTTTGATTAACACTTATGTTATACCAGTTAGGCAATCACTTTCCTGAATATAGGATTATCATAACTAATTAATTTTAGATAATATCTGGAATTAAGACACTTAGGATAATCAAATTTTAGAAAATTATTCTAAAACCATATTAAGGAAATTTACCTGCTTTCAACATAAAAAGAAAAAAAATGTTAAAAATTTAAAATCCCAAAAAGAATGTATCTTTCTTGCTCAACGGTGAGTTGTTCTTTTCCCTATCTCTTGTTTTTTTTTTCTCTTAGTTGCTCTTTTTCGTGTTTTTCTTCCTTTATTTAATTTCGAAGAAATAAAAATGGAAATGAGGATAAAATATATTTTCTTCTGAGTTGTAAAATGTTGGCTTAGATTTTTATCGGGAAGAAACTCTATTTTAGAATTTTCTTAGAGTCATGCCGACCTTATTAGGATGAGTTATGAAATAGTTTTTCCTTAATAGCCAGACCTTTGAATGTTCTATTGGAAAAAGGATGTTCCTTTTGTTTTGATGATGATTACATGAGAATGTTTTAAACCAAAAGGAATTAATGCACCCATTATGACATCACCTAATTAAAATCTGCTTTTTGAATGAATATGTGATGTAATGATGTAGTACGAATTGTTTTAGGACAAAAACATTCATGCATGATAAATTCTGATCTTATCTAGTCTTGTCTAAAAACAATAGGTTACACCGATCACTCTATTTCGAATCCTTTTCTCTTTCTTCCTTTGAACATAATTACATCATAGTAGTCGTGGAACACTTTTCAAAAATGGCCTGAACCACAGGCATTACCTGCTAATGATGTTAAAGTCATGTGCAGATTCTAGTTGTTTTCCAGATTCAGAGTGCCAATGTTTTAGGAAGAATTGTTCAGCCTGTGTATCAAATCTGTGAAGTCTGCTAAGTACCACACTTTAGCAGGGATTGCTATGGGAATGACTGACCATTCCAAAAGAGGTAGGAGTAGGTTACTGTAGAATGCTGCTCCAATGGGAAACGCATACAATCCCAACTAGAGGAATCGTACGGGATTTAGCTAAGGAGTAATTCAGAAGCTGGAAACCTTCAGAAGACACCACCACAGCAAAACCCACACTCGCAGAATCAATAGATGAGATACTGGCAACAATTAAAGCCAGATCAGTGCAAGCAAGTGATCTACCAAGAGGTAACGAACGGTCGGCAGATATAGAGGAATTTGGCATTGTGTCGGGAGCATAGCAATGGAGGAGCTTGCATTCCCTGCATACCAATTAGCTGTGAGAAACTTCCTCGAGGAAGTCTCAAATACTTGGGCCCAGATCTACACAACTGGAGCCCCCTACCACCACAGCTTCGCCAAAACTTCAAGTATCTTTTCTTCCATTCGAGACTTGCATGCAATACCTTTACTAACATTGGCAGGTAGGCACACCAATCCAAAGAAGTCTCATTCCTAGACACGTTCCTTCTGGACACGTTGCTACGATTACGAGAAACTTTGTAGATGATTCGAGGAAACAGTCCTTGGGGCTTGAGTCATTCATCAAATGGATATGCCACTACCTAGAGCTCGACAATGAAGGATTGGAGCTGACGTCATCCGTTCCAATATCTAGAGCTCGCAGAGTCAAGAACACCTCAGAAATAGCACATGGCTAAGGTGAAGAGCCAATTGACAGATCAGAGAAGACCCTTCTGCTCGCGACATGAAGGGAGTTTTTTCTAGCCCTCATATTCCTTTACTTTTATCTTATTTTTGTTTTGTGTTCTGTTTTGCTATCCTTCTTGTTTGTTTTCTCTCTTACCATTAGTTAGTCGAATAAGTGTGGGGTAAGAGTTCTTTGTTTTGTTTTTGTTCTTATTTTCAAATAAGTGTGGGGTAGTTTAGCTATGCATGAACACTGAGGACAGTGCCAGACTTAAGTGTGGGGTAGCAGTGCACTGTGCACGGTGCACTGTAGCAGTTTGAAAATTTTTTTTTCCGCATGCTTTAGCTTGTTTTCCCTGTATTTTCACACCCTTCCAAAATTTTTTCAAAATTTTTCCGTCTTTCAGACTTCTAAATGCAGTATGCTTGGTTAAACAAATTGCTTATGTCTATGATATGTAGGTAGTATGTTATGGTTAGTAGGAGATAATTGATAGCTATCTTGGACTAATTGATTAGGAATAGGGAATTCCTGATAACTGAGCACAACCTTGTCTGGATTAGAGACCTCAACCAATTGCCTATTCGAGACTTAACTAGATAAAATTAGACCAGTTGTGGATATATTGGTAGTTAGAATGACTAGATGAGACTTTGAACTAAAAGTGAAAAGAACTTAAGGAAGTTAATTACAATAGGGTAGTTTGCCAGCGGCCTTCGCTACTCGAGCACCACTCCTTCGGGGAACTTAAAGCCTGATGCCCTAAGGTCGTGTAGATCTGGGAGTCATCGGAGTGGGACTCGCTACATGGGTAGTTGAAGTTGACGTGTTCTAAGCAAACTCGAAATACCCTGAATCTATAAAGAAAATAACTAAGTGCTAAAACATTAAAAATCTGATCACCAAAGCTCAGAACTCAGAAAGTTATCTGTTGTTAGTGTGTCTAGCGATAGGTCGAAGTATTATCTGGTAGCAGTTAAGATAAGAGTTCATTGTGTTGACTATCTGGTCTAGACTAGTACACACACTACACATCAGGAAGACCTTGTGACTAAGAAAAAAAGTCCAACCTAGTTGTTGATTTGTTTTCTGCCTGACCATAACAAGCTACTAGGAACATTTGAGACCTTGTCATAGAAACCTAACCAGTCAGACCTGTGTTAAGAATTGTCTGAAGAATTTTTGGAATAAAAACATGATTAGGAATTTAAGTGACTGCACTACGGTTTAAAATCACTAACTCCATGTAGACTTTGCTTGAGGACAAGCAAAAAGCTAAGTGTGGGGTTATCTGATACGCAAAAATCGTATCACATTTTTAGCATGTTTTTATGTATGTTTTAATGTGAAATCGAGAGTAAATTGACATTAATCATTTACTACTTACTTGATTTCACGGTTTTTATGATTTTGGAAGTGTCAGGTGAAAAGTAGACGAAAACAGCAAATTCTGGGGCAAAAACGCAATTTTTGGAAATATTTACCCGGTCAAAGGTCCGGGATGGGCGTCCCGACCCGGTCAAACCGCCAGGACGGGCGTCCTGAACCAGGACGGGCGTCCCGAACCAGGACGGGCGTCCCGAACCTGGTCAACGAATCAGGACGGGCGTCCCGAACCGCCAGAAGCTGTCCCACATCGAATTTTCAGAATTTTTCACTCCGGGAAGCTGCTATAAATACCCCAGGCCTCCAGCAGTTGAATTCATCCCTCTCCACTCGATCTGAGTCATTAAGTGGTTTCCAGTGTACAGTTTTCCAGTACACAACTCACTCAGAGACTCGGATCTCAGTTTTCTTTCTTATTAGTGTTTTGTTTTAGTTTCTGAGAAATAGTCTCAGATCTTAGGTTTCTATAGATAGGTTCGTTTCCGGTATTCATAGAATACCCGGGGTTTCGTTAGGAGACCCTAAGAGAGCTCTAGGCGTTCGAAGAGTCAGTCTACAGGGCTGGGCTTAAGCTGGGTATTAAGGTAAAGCCCAGTTACTAGGCTGAGGAAGCGTCCTCCGAAGGTTCTGGTGAGCAGAGTCAGGGCGAGCAATACGACGTATACAGCAGTACGCTCTGTAGGCGAGACTAAGTAAAGGGTGATTTCTTTATGGCATCAGTCCCCATACCCCTCTCTTATTTTTTATTTCCTTTGTCCTAAACATCAATTATGAATATCAGATTATGATTTTATGAATAGTTGTTTTGTATGTTGAAGTTATTATGTTTTTCCGGAAATAGCCACCTGCTAAATAATCATTATGTCTGGATGTCTAATGTAGTTCCTTTTAAACTAAAATAGGGTTATAGACAATTCCTAACCACGGTCTATTCATAACTTGTTTAGTTTAACAGGCATCAATTAGTATTGGTGTCTGCCATACTAGATAAAATAACATGTTGAACACCTGGCTTGTTAGAGTAGTCTAGGTAGGCTGAGTAGAGCGTTATGCCAGCGATTACGAGCCTTCAGAGTGATCCCCGAAAGTGACATAGGGCTTTCATAACTGTCTTTGTTCGTACTGTGAGTAGGGCCGTTTACCTTAATGATAGGGGGCGGTAGCATAGAGACTCAGATGTGGTACACCTTTAGACACAGAACATAGTTGCATTCCAGGCTAAGATATATCTAAAACACTCGAATATAGGTCAATCAACATATAGGAACAGTATAACATAGAATCAGAACTTATCTTTAAAACACTTCTAGGGTTAATTAGACTTGAACCTAGTGGAGAATGGATCACCCTCTCATCAAAGTATTTGATGAAGATTGCATAACTGGATCATAAGATAAGAGTTAGGATAAGAGGCTAGTTACTACTAAGCCGTTGCCACTTCCCTAGGAGTACGATAATTAACTTAGTAAAATCGTAGATACTTTCCAATAGACTAGCTACACGATAGGTACTCTGCCTTAGATTCTGGCTGATTAAGTGACACCATAAGACTAAACGTGACAATTAGTCAATCACAGTCCTTAATTAATCATAATCGACATAGGGTAAAATAACACCTATTTAGTACGTCAACCAGAATCGCATCATGTCCCGACCAAGCCAAGCCAAAAGGACGGGCGTCCAGAACCAGGGACGGGCGTCCCGACCTGGTCAACAGACCAGGACGGGCGTCCCAATCCGGGACGGGCGTCCCGAGCCGCCAGAAGCTGTCCCACATCGAATTTTTCAGAGATTTTCACTCCGGGAAGCTGCTATAAATACCCCAGGCCTCCAGCAGTTGAATTCATCCCTCTCCACTCGATCTGAGTCATTAAGTGGTTTCCAGTGTACAATTTTCCAGTACACAACTCACTCAGAGACTCGGATCTCAGTTTTCTTTCTTATTAGTGTTTGTTTTAGTTTCTGAGAAATAGTCTCAGATCTTAGGTTTCTATAGATAGGTTCGTTTCTGGTATTCATAGAATACCCGGGATTTCATTAGGAGATCCTAAGAGAGCTCTAGGCGTTCGAAGAGTCAATCCACAGGGCTAGGCTTAAGCTCAGGACGTAAGGTAAAGTCTAGCTACTAGGCTGAGGAAGCGTCCTCCGAAGGTTCTGGTGAGCAGAGTCAGGGCGAGCAATACGACATATACAGCAGTACGCTCCGTAGGCGAGACTTCGTAAAGGGTGATTTCTTTATGGCATCGGTCCCCATGTCCCTCTCTTATATGTGTTATTGCTTTGTTCTAAATATGAATTATGAATATCAGATTACGATTTTATGAATAGTTGTGTTATATGTTGAAGTTTTTATTTTTTTCCGGAAATAGCCACCTGCTAAATACTCATTATGTCTGCATGTCTAATGTAAGTCTCTTTTAAACTAAAACTAGGGTTATAGACAATTCCTAACCACGGTCTATTCATAACCTGTTTAGTTTAACGGGCATCAATTAGTATTGGTGTCTGCCATACTAGATAAAATAACCAACGGAATACCTTGTTTGTTAGAGTAGTCTAGGTAGGCTGAGTAGAGAGTTATGCCGGCGGTTTTGCGACGAGCAGCATGACCCCGAAGTGACATAGGGTACCGTTCATTGCTGACTTTAGTCCGGGCCGTGAGTAGGGCCGTTTACCTTAACGATGGGGTGGTAGCGTAGAGACCTCAAATGTGGTACACCTTTAGACACAGAACATAGTTGCATTCCAGGCTAAGATATATCTAAAACACTCGAATATAAGTCAATCAACATATAGGAACAGTATAACATAGAATCAGAACTCATCTTTAAAACACTTTTAGGATTAATTAGACTTAAACCTAGTGGAGAATGGATCACCCTCTCATCAAAGTATTTGATGAAGATTGCATAACTGGATTATAAGATAGGAGTTAGGATAAAAGGCTAGTTACTACTAAGCCGTTGCCACTTCCCTGGGAGTACGATAATTAAATTAATAAAATCGTAGATACTTTCCAATAGACTAGCTACACGATAGGTACTCTGCCTTAGGTTCTGGCTGATTAAGTGACACCATAAAGACTAAATGTGACAATTAGTCAATCACAGTCCTTAATTATTCATAATCAACATAGGGTAAAATAACACCTATTTAGCACGTCAACCGGAATCGCATCAGATTTTTGGCGCCGTTGCCGGGGAAATATCATAATGAATATAGGATTATGGGCCACAATTCTAGAAACTTATGATAGGTAACGGTAGTAACATAGACTTTTGATTTACACTTATCTTATACTAGTTAGACAATCACTTTCCGAAATATAGGATTATCATAACTAATTAATTTTAGATGTTATCTGTAATTAAGACACTTAGGATAATCAAATTTTAGAAAATTATTCTAAAACCATATTAAGGAAATTTACCTGCTTTCAACATAAAACGAAAAAAAAAATGTTAAAAATTTAAAATCCCAAAAAGAATGTATCTTTCTTGCTCAACGGTGAGTCGTTCCTTTTCCCTATCTCTTGTTTTTTCTAGTTGTTTTCTTAGTTGCTCTTTTTCGTGTTTTACTTCTTTTATTTAATAAAAATGGAATTGAGGATAAAATATGTTTTCTTCTGAGTTGTAAAATTTTGGCTTAGATTTTTATTGGGAAGAAATTCCATTTTAGAATTTTCTTAGAGTCATACCGGTTTTATTAAGATGAGTTATGAAATAATTTTTTTTTTCTCTTAATAGCCAGACCTTTGAATGTTCTATTGAAAAAGGATGTTCCTTTTGTTTTGCTGATAATTGCATGAGATCTTTTAAACCAAAAGGAACTACTGCACCCATTATAACATCACCTGATTGAAATCTGCTTTTTGAATGAATATGTGATGTAATGATGTAGTAAGATTTGTTTTAGGACAGAAACAAGATAAGAAAGTTCATATATGATAAAATTCCGATCTTATCTGGTCTTGTCTAAAAACAATAGGTTTCCTGTGAAAATAATTACATCATAGTAGTCGTGGAACATTTTTTTTTCAAAATGGCCTGAACCACAGGCATTACCTACTAATGATGTTAGAGTCATGTGCAGATTCTAGTTGTTTTCCAGATTCAGAGTGCCGATGTCTTAGGAAGAATTGTTTAGCCTGTGTATCAAATCTGTGAAGTCTGCTAAGTACCACACTCTAGCAGGGATTGCTATGGGAATGAAATACGAACCATTCCAAAAGTGGTTGGAGCAGGTTACTGCAGAATGCTGCTCCAATGGGAAATGCATACAATCCCAGCTGGAGGAATCATACGGGATTTAGCTGAGGAGTAATTTGGAAGTTGGAAACTTTCAAAAGACACCACCCCAGCAAAACCCACATTCGCAGAATCAATAGATGAGATACTGGCAACAATTAAAGCCAGACCAGTGCAAGCAAGTGATCTACTAAGAGGTAACGAACGGACGACAGATATAGAGGAATTTGGCATTTTGTCGAGAGCATAGCAATGGAGGAGCTTGCATTCCCTGCATACCAATCAGCTGTGAGAAACTTCCCCAAGGAAGTCTCAAATACTTGGGCCCAGATCTACACAACTGGAGCCCCCTACCACCACAGCTTCGCCAAAACTTCAGGTATCTTTTCTTCTATTCGAGACTTGCATGCAATACCTTTACTAACATTGGCAGGAAGGCACACAAATCCCAAGAAATCTCATTCCTAGACACGTTCCTCTTGGACACGTTGCTATGATTGTGAGAAATCTTACAAATGATTCGAGGAAGCAGTCCGTGGGGCTCGAGCCAATCATCAAATGAATAGGCCACTACCTAGAGCTCGACGATGAAGGATCGAAGCTGACGTCATCCGTTCCAGTATCTAGAGCTTACAGAGTCAAGAATACCTCAGCAATAGCACATGGCTAAGGTGAAGAGCCAATTGACAGATCAGAGAAGACCCTTCTGCTCGCGACATGAAGGGAGTTTTTCTAATCCTCATATTCCTTTTATTTTATTTGTTTTGTGTTCTGTTTTGCTATCCTTCTTGTTTTGTTGCCTTATTTTCTCTCTTACCCTTAGTTAGTCAAATAAGTGTGGGGTAAGAGTTTTCTATTTTGTTTTTATTTCTTATTTTCAAATAAGTGTGGGGTAGCTAGATATGCATGAACACTGAGGACAGTGTCAGACTTAAGTGTGGGGTAGCAGTGCACGGTGCACTGTAGCAGTTTGCAAAATTTTTCGCATGAATTTGCTTGTTTTCCCCGTATTTTCACAGCCTTCCAAAAAAAAATTTCAAACTTTTTCCGTCTTTCAGACTTCTAAATGCAGTATGCTTGGTTAAACAATTGCTTATGTCTATGATATGTAGGTAGTATGCTATGGTTAGTAGGAGATAGTTGATAGCTATCTTGGACTAATTGATTAGGAATAGGGAATTCCTGATAACTGAGCACAACTTTGTCTGGATTAGAGACCCCAACCAATTACCTTTTCAAGACTGAACTAGATGAAATTAGACCAGTTGTGGATGTTTTGACAATTAGAATAACTGGATGAGACTCTGAGCTAAAAGTGAAAGGAAACAAAAGATAGTTAATCAAATAAGGGTAGTTTGCCAGCGGCCTTCGCTACTCGAGCACCACTCCTTCGGGGAACTTAAAGCCTGATGCCCTAAGGTCGTATAGATCTGGGAGTCATCGGAGTGGGACTCGCTACATGGGTAGTTGAAGTTGACGTGTTCTAAGCAGACTCAAAATACCCTGAATCCATAAAGAAAATAACTAAGTGCTAAAACATTAAAAATCTTATCACCAAAGCTCAGAACTCAGAAAGTTATCTGTTGTCAGTGTGTCTAGCGATAGGTCGAAGTATTATCTGGTAGCAGTTAAGATAAGAGTTCATTGTGTTGACTATCTGGTCTAGACTAGTACACACACTACACATCAGGAACACCCTGTGACTAAGAAAAAAGTCCAACCTAGTTGTTGATTTGTTTTCTGCCTGATCATAACAAGCTACTAGAGACATTTAAGACCTTGTCGTAGCAACCTAACCAATCAGACCTGTGTTAAGAATTGTCTGAAGAATTTTTGGAATAAAAACATGACTAGGAATTTAAGTGACTGCACTATGGTTTAGAATCACTAACTCCATGTAGACTTTGCTTGAGGACAAGCAAAAAGCTAAGTGTGGGGTTATCTGATACGCGAAAATCGTATCACATTTTTAGCATGTTTTTATGTATGTTTTAATGTGAAATCGAGAGTAAATTGACATTAATTGTTTATTATTTACTTGATTTCACGGTTTTTATGATTTTGGAAGTGTCAGGTGCAAAGTAGACGAAAACAGCAAATTTTGGGGCAAAAACGCAATTTTTGGAAATGTTGACTCGGTCAAAGGTCCAGGACGGGCGTCCCAACCAAGCCAAGCCAGAAGGACGGGCGTCCAGAACCAGGGACGGGCGTCCCGACCTGGTCAACAGACCAGGACGGGCGTCCTAATCCGGGACGGGCGTCCCGAGCCGCCAGAAGCTGTCCCACATCAAATTTTTCAGAGATTTTCACTCCGGGAAGCTGCTATAAATACCCCAGGCCTCCAGCAGTTGAATTCATCCCTCTCCACTCGATCTGAGTCATTAAGTGGTTTCCAGTGTACAATTTTCCAGTACACAACTCACTCAGAGACTCGGATCTCAGTTTTCTTTCTTATTAGTGTTTGTTTTAGTTTCTGAGAAATAGTCTCAGATCTTAGGTTTCTATAGATAGGTTCATTTCTGGTATTCATAGAATACCCGGGATTTCGTTAGGAGATCCTAAGAGAGCTCTAGGCGTTCGAAGAGTCAGTCCACAGGGCTAGGCTTAAGCCCAGGACGTAAGGTAAAGTCTAGCTACTAGGCTGAGGAAGCGTCCTCCGAAGGTTCTGGTGAGCAGAGTCAGGGCGAGCAATACGACATATACAGCAGTACGCTCCGTAGGCGAGACTTCGTAAAGGGTGATTTCTTTATGGCATCGGTCCCCATGTCCCTCTCTTATATGTGTTATTGCTTTGTTCTAAATATGAATTATGACTATCAGATTACGATTTTATGAATAGTTGTGTTATATGTTGAAGTTTTTATATTTTTCCGGAAATAGCCACCTGCTAAATACTCATTATGTCTGCATGTCTAATGTAAGTCTCTTTTAAACTAAAACTAGGGTTATAGACAATTCCTAACCACGGTCTATTCATAACCTGTTTAGTTTAACAGGCATCAATTAGTATTGGTGTCTGCCATACTAGATAAAATAACCAACGAAACACCTTGTTTGTTAGAGTAGTCTAGGTAGGCTGAGTAGAGAGTTATGCCGGCGGTTTTGCGACGAGCAGCATGACCCCGAAGTGACATAGGGTACCGTTCATTGCTGACTTTAGTCCGGGCCGTGAGTAGGGCCGTTTACCTTAACGATGGGGCGGTAGCGTAGAGACCTCAGATGTGGTACACCTTTAGACACAGAACATAGTTGCATTCCAGGCTAAGATATATCTAAAACACTCGAATATAGGTCAATCAACATATAGGAACAGTATAACATAGAATCAGAACTCATCTTTAAAACACTTTTAGGATTAATTAGACTTAAACCTAGTGGAGAATGGATCACCCTCTCATCAAAGTATTTGATGAAGATTGCATAACTGGATTATAAGATAGGAGTTAGGATAAAAGGCTAGTTACTACTAAGCCGTTGCCACTTCCCTGGGAGTACGATAATTAAATTAATAAAATCGTAGATACTTTCCAATAGACTAGCTACACGATAGGTACTCTGCCTTAGGTTCTGGCTGATTAAGTGACACCATAAAGACTAAATGTGACAATTAGTCAATCACAGTCCTTAATTATTCATAATCAACATAGGGTAAAATAACACCTATTTAGCACGTCAACCGGAATCGCATCAGTGCTCGAGTAGCAAAGGTCGCTTGCAAACTACCATATTTAGTTAACTCTCTTTTTTTTCTTTTCACTTTCTACTCAGAGCATCATCTAGTCATTTTGATTGCCAATACATCCTCAACTGGTCTAATCTTATCTAGTTAAGTTTTGAAAAGGTATTTGGTTGAGGTCTCTAATCCAATCTAAGTTGTGCTCAAATATCAGGAATTCCCTGTTTCTAATCGATAAGTTCAAGAAAGTCATCACGTTGTCTCCTACTGATCATAACATTCTACATACATATCATAGACATCAGCAATTCTTTTCCAATCATAACTGCATTTTGATGTCAACAATTTTGGAAAAAAATTTGGAAGAGTGTGAAAATACGGGAAAAACATGCAAAAATCATGCAAAAATATTTCTACTCTACAGTGCACTGTGCACTGCTACCCCACACTTAAGTCTGACACTGTCCTCAGTGTTCATGCATATCTAAATTACCCCACACTTATTTGAAAATAAGAAGAAATAAAAGCAAAATAGAGAACTCTTACCCCACACTTATTTGATTAACTAAAGGTAAGAGGGAAAATAAAACAATAAACGAAATAACAAAATAACAAAACACAAAATAAAGTGAAAGAAATACTCCCTTATTCTGCGAAGTCAACAGTCTGCTTGGACAAGTCAAAAGGTTCTCTGTAGATCTTTAAGCGTTGCCCGTTCACTTTTTGAGTAGTGCCGTCTGAATCCATGATGACACATGCTCCGAAGGGTGATACTTCCGTGATAGTGAACGGGCCTGACTAACAGCTACGCAACTTTCCTGGGAAAAATTTGAAACGTGAGTTGTATAGCTATACCTTATCCCCTGGTTCAAAATTCTTTTGGGTTCTGAGTCGCATGCCATGCCGGAGTTTACTGGTCATCTTGAATTGATGTGAGTTTTCATAGGCTTTGAGCCTCCACTCATCCAATTCATTGAGTTGTAGAATCTGGTGTTCCTTAGTTAAGTTATCGTCTAGATTACATTTTCGCACTGCCCAGTAAGCTCTATGTTCAAGTTCAACCTGAAGGTGACATGCTTTTCCATAGACTAGTCTATAAGGTGAGAATCTCGTAGTGGTTCTGTATGCTGTACGGAAGGCCCATAATGCATCATCCAGCTTTATGGCCCAATCCTTACGGTTAACACCCACTGTCTTTTCTAGGATTCTCATTATTCCTCTATTGGTTACCTCAGCCTGCCCATTGATTTGAGGATGGTATGCTGTGGAAAAGCGATGTTGAACTCGGTGAATTTTTCTTCAAAGATCTATGTGGGATTCTGAATTGGGGCTCGGGACGCCCGTCCTATATCTGGGACGCCCATCTCGGCCTGTTGACCAGGTCAGGACAGCCGTCCCAAGTCCTGGACGCCCGTCCTGGGTTCTGGACGCCCATCCCGACTTCTGAACTACTGAAAATCACGTTTTTGCCCCGAAATTTGCCATTTTCTTGTACTTTTTACCTGACACTTCCAAAATCATATAAACTGTGAAATTAAGTTAATAACAATCAATTAAGAGCAATTTAACACCAATTTCACCCTAAATTGTGCCTAAAACATGCTAAAAAAGTGATATGATTTATGCATATCATATAACACCACACTTAGCTTTTTGCTTGTCCTCAAGCAAAGTCTACCTGAAGTTAGTGATTTTAAATCATAGGTGCAGTCACTTAAAATTTCTAGTCATCTTTTTACTCCAAAATTCATCAATGAATCAGATAATTCACAACACAGGTCTGACTGGTTAAGTTGCTATGACAAGGTCTCAAATGTCTCTAGTAGATTATCATGGCCAAGCAGGGTTAACAACTTAATAACTAGATTGAACTCTTCTCTCAGTCACAAGGTCTTCCTGATGTGTAGTGTGTGTACTAGTCCAGACTAGATTGTCAACACAATATACTCTCATCTTGACTCTTACCAGATAATACTTCGACCAGTCGCTAGACATACCAACAACAAACCACTTTCTGAGTTCTGAGCCTTAAAATTTTTAATTAAGCATTTATTAATTTTTCTTTTATTGATTTTTAGGGTATTTTGTGTCTACTTTCACACGTCAACTTTAACTACCCATGTAGCGAGTCCCACTCTGATGACTCCCAGACCTACACGACCTTAGGGCATCAAGCTTTAAGTTCCCCTAAGGAGTGGTGCTCGAGTAGCAAAGGTCGCTTGCAAACTACCATATTTAGTTAACTCTCTTTTTTTTCTTTTCACTTTCTACTCAGAGCATCATCTAGTCATTTTGATTGCCAATACATCCTCAACTGGTCTAATCTTATCTAGTTAAGTTTTGAAAAGGTATTTGGTTGAGGTCTCTAATCCAATCTAAGTTGTGCTCAAATATCAGGAATTCCCTGTTTCTAATCGATAAGTTCAAGAAAGTCATCACGTTGTCTCCTACTGATCATAACATTCTACATACATATCATAGACATCAGCAATTCTTTTCCAATCATAACTGCATTTTGATGTCAAAAATTTTGGAAAAAATTTTTGGAAGAGTGTGAAAATACGGGAAAAACATGCAAAAATCATGCAAAAATATTTCTACTCTACAGTGCACTGTGCACTGCTACCCCACACTTAAGTCTGACACTGTCCTCAGTGTTCATGCATATCTAAATTACCCCACACTTATTTGAAAATAAGAAGAAATAAAAACAAAATAGAGAACTCTTACCCCACACTTATTTGATTAACTAAAGGTAAGAGGGAAAATAAAACAATAAACGAAATAACAAAATAACAAAACACAAAATAAAGTGAAAGAAATACTCCCTTATTCTGCGAAGTCAACAGTCTGCTTGGACAAGTCAAAAGGTTCTCTGTAGATCTTTAAGCGTTGCCCGTTCACTTTTTGAGTAGTGCCGTCTGAATCCATGATGACACATGCTCCGAAGGGTGATACTTCGGTGATAGTGAACGGGCCTGACCAACAGCTACGCAACTTTCCTGGGAAAAATTTGAAACGTGAGTTGTATAGCTATACCTTATCCCCTGGTTCAAAATTCTTTTGGGTTCTGAGTCGCATGTCATGCCGGAGTTTACTGGTCATCTTGAATTGATGTGAGTTTTCATATGCTTTGAGCCTCCACTCATCCACTTCATTGAGTTGTAGAATCCGGTGTTCCTTAGTTAAGTTATCGTCTAGATTACATTTTCGCACTGCCCAGTAAGCTCTATGTTCAAGTTCAACCTGAAGGTGACATACTTTTCCATAGACTAGTCTATAAGGTGAGAATCCCGTAGTGGTTCTGTATGCTGTACGGAAGGCCCATAATGCATTATCCAGCTTTATGGCCCAATCCTTACGGTTAACACCCACTGTCTTTTCTAGGATTCTCTTTATTCCTCTAGAGTGCTCTAGGCGTTCTAAGAGTCAGTCCACAAGGCTGGGCTTAAGCTGGGTATTAAGGTAAAGCCCAGTTACTACGCTGAGGAAGCGTTCTCCAAAGGTTCTGATGAGTAGAGTCAGGGCGAGCAATACGACATATACAACAGTACGCTCAGTCGGCGAGACTACGTAAAGGGTGATTTCTTTATGGCATCAGTCCCCATGTCCCTCTCTTATATGTTGTTATTGTGTTGTTCTATATATCTATTATGAATACGAGATTACGATTTTTATGAATAGTTGTTTTATATGTTGACGTTGTTATGTTTTTCCGGAAATAGCCACCTGCTAAATATTCACTATGTCTGCATGTTTAATGTGCTCTTTTAAACTAAAGTTAGGGTTATAGACAATTCCTAACCACGGTCTAATCATAACCTGTTCAGTTTAACAGGCATCAATTAGTATTGGTGTCTGCCATGCTAGATAAAATAACCTGCTGAACACCCTGCCTGTTAAAGTAGTCTAGGTAGGGGCCGAGCTGAGTCCGATTATGCCAGCGGCTAGGGCAAGCGGTATGATCCCCGAAGTGACATAGGGCTTTCATGGATGCCTTCGTCCCGAACCATGAGTAGGGCCGTCATTAAGGTAGGGCGGTTTATTAGAGACCTCGGATGTGGTACACCTTTAGACACAGAACATAGTTGCAATCCAGGCTAAGATATATCTAAAATACTCGAATATAGGTCAATCAACATATAGGAACAATATAACATAGAATCATGACCCCCTCTATAAAACACTTTTAGGTTTGGTTAGACTTAAACCTAGTGGAGAATGAATCACCCTCTCATCAAAGTTATTGATGAAGATTGCATAACTGGATTATAAGATAAGAGTTAGGAATAAAGGCTAGTTACTACTAAGCCGTTACCACTTCCCTGGGAGTACGATAATTATGTAATAAAATCGTAGATACTTTCCAACAGACTAGCTACACGATAGGTACTCTGCCTTAGGTTCTGGCTGATTAAGTGACACCATAGAGACTAAATGTGACAATTAGTCAATCACAGTCCTTAATTATTCATAATCAACATAGGGTAAAATAACACCTATTTAGCACATCGGTTGGAAACCCCATCAATAGACATAAGCAATTGTTTAACCAGGCATACTACATTTAGAAGTCTGAAAGACGGAAAAATTTGAAAAATTTTGGAAGGGTGTGAAAATATGGGGAAAACAAGCAAAAGCATGCAAAAAATTTTGCAAACTGCTACAGTGCACGCGCACTGCTACCCCACACTTAATTCTGGCATTGTCCTCAGTGTTCATGCATATCTAATTACCCCACACTTATTTGAAAACAAGAAATAAAGCACAAAGAAAAGATGCTTACCCACACTATGGGTGAGGAAGACATAAAAAAAAACAAAATAATGCAAATAATTCTGTATGTCATATAAATCAACTTTGTACATAGATTCATACCTCATACAGCCCAGACATGTTTATACACATAGGACAAGAAAAACAAAAGCAAAAGAAAGGAAAGGAAGGAAGGGGAGAGAGACTAAGAACCCGACGGGTCATCGTCCAGTGGACCTAAGTCTGCTGTAAAGTCAAACTCGAAGTTTTCCGCCAGTCGGGAAGTATGCTGATGTATCTCCTCAATCCTGCTGGTGTTCATGGCGATCCTGTCATCCATCATCACCAGCCATCTGTCAATCTTGTCCATGTCTCGACTGTATCGGGCCGATAGTTCTGCCAATCCGTGCGACATGTGTCGTTCGAAGGCAGTACGTGGCACGAACGTCTCGGACGGAGGGATATGCGCTAGAAATGCTTCCGATGCCTATGCCTGTCCTGGCTGCTCCGTGTGGATGGTGTAGCGGCCATTCGCATCCCGGACAACCATTCCCATGTTCCGTAGAATAGTAAGATCAGTAGGAACGGTGGTCGGGGCGACGAGGGTCAGCTCCGAGCCCTCTATGTCCAACTCCAGGTAGTGGGCTAGCCTGGTGATGTACGGTCCGAGCCCCAGACACTGTTTCCTTGTGTTTGTAGCGAATCCTCGCATGACGACCGTGATGAGTCTAGCCATCTCTACCGTAGATCCCATGTGCATGTTGGCCAGAAGGAATGTCTCCATCTGGGTGATAGTTCCGGGAGCCGTCCGTCGTCCTGACAATGTATGTGCAATGATAGCGTGCAGGTAACGAAGAGTAGGATAAATACCTGTGGCTTTTGCAAAGCCATGCTGGTATGGGACACCCGTCATGCAGATCTGAGCCCAAGCAGTGGAGACGTCTGCAGATGTGAAGTCTCAAACTGTTGTGGTGTATGCGGGTGTATCCAGCTCATCTCTCTGCCAGATACCTAGGGCGACGCCGAACTCGTCCATGCTCATCGACCGATCTATTCCGCCCAAGCGGAATGTGATCTGCTCCTGTTGGCATGTAAAGGATGCATAGAACTCACATACCAGCTCCAGGTATGTGGGCTCTATGACGATGAATACTCGACTGTAAGGTGGCACGTCGAGAATGCTTTTGACTTCCGGTTCTACTCCTAGCGTTTGTACTACTGCCCAATCCAACGTTCTGCCCGTCAGTATCGTACGCCCGATGTACCCAAGGCATCTTTCTTGGTATGCTGTGCTGGAGGGAAACAGCATAAAGGGGTGTGCCACTGAGGTAACTGTCATGGTAGATGTGGTATGAGCACGTTTGGGAGCCATTAAGAACGTACGAGAGAGGGTGATGAGAGGGAAGTGGCAGCGGCTTAGTAGTAACTAGCCTTTTATCCTAACTCCTATCTTATGATCCAGTTATGCAATCTTCATCAAATACTTTGATGAGAGGGTGATCCATTCTCCACTAGGTTTAAGTCTAATTAATCCCAAAAGTGTTTTATAGATGAGTCCTGATTCTATGTTATATTGTTCCTATATGTTGATTGACCTATATTCGAGTATTTTAGACATGTCTTGGCCTGGATTGCAACTATGTTCTGAGTCTAAAGGTGTACCACATCTGAGTCTCTACGCTACCGCCCCATCGTTAAGGGTAACGGCCCTACTCACGGCTCGGACAAAAGTCAACAATGAACGGTACCCTATGTAACTTCGGTATCATGCTGCTCGTCTCATAACCACCGGCATAACACTCTACTGAGCCTACCTAGACTACTTTCAACCAACAGGGTGTTCCGCAGATTATTTTATCTAGTATGGCAGACACCAATACTAATTGATGCATGTTAAACTAAACAGGTTATGAATAGACTGTGGTTAGGAATTGTCTATAACCCTAATTTCAGTTTAAAAGAACGGCATTAGACATGCAGACATAATGAATATTTAAGCAGGTGGCCATTTCCGGAAAATCATAACAACTTCAACATATAAAACAGATATTCATAAGAATCGTAATCTGATATTCAAATTAATATTTAGATAAAACAATTCGAAAACATACAGAACCTCGTCTAGGAGACCCACTGTCATAACGTAATCACCACTCTATGCAGGTCCAGCCGGCGCTGCAGCTCCTGTATGCTCCTGACTGCTCGATCCTACTCTACTCGGCAAGGCCTTCGGAGAGCGCTCCTCAGACCTAGTAGCAATTGCTTTACCTTACATCCCGGGCTTAAGCAAATTGCCCTAATCTGACTAAGAACACGCACCCTATCTCTCTCTTAGGATCTCCTAACAAAATCCCGATATTCTATGAATACCAAAAACGAACCTATCTATCGAAGCCTAAGCTCTGAGACTATTTCTCAGAAACTAAGAAAACGAAACACTAAAGAAAGAAAGAAAACTGAAACTGAAACACGAGTCTCTCAGTGACTTGTGTACTCGAGAATTGTACGCTGGAAGTCTCTGAATGACTCAGATCGAGTGGAGAGGAATGATTTCAACTGCTGGAGGCCTGGGGCATTTATAGCAGCTTCCCGGGGTGATTTTTCATCAAAAATTCGATGTGGGACTGGATCTGGGGGTTCGGGACGCCCGTTCCGGTGCTTTGACTAGGTCGGGACGCCCGTTCTGACCCTTTGACCAAGTCAACATTTCCAAAAATTGTGTTTTTGCCCCAAAATTTGCTGTTTTCGTCCACTTTTCACCTGACACTTCCAAAATCATAAAAACTGTGAAATTGAGTAAATAACAAACAATTAAGATCACTTTACCCTCAATTTCACCCGAAATCATACATAAAAACATGCTAAAAAGGTGATACGATTTTCACGTATCAATCACCATATTTGTTAAAGCAATATAAGTAGGCTGAGTTTGTACGTTTATGTCGGCGTTAGGGCGAGCGGCATAATCTCCTAAGTGACATAGGACTTTCATGGATGCCTTTAGCTTGAACCGTGAGTAGGGCCGTTGATGCATTCCGATTGGTATGCTAAAACATAGGCTTTATTTACCTATGTCGATTATGAGTAATTAAGGACTGAGTCTTACTAACTGTCACTTTAGCATTCAATTGTTGTCACTTAATCAATCAGAACCTAAGGAAGAGTACCTATCGTGTAGCCAGTGTGTTGGAAAGTATCTACGATTTTATTTAATTAAATATCGTACTCCCAGGGAAGTGGTAACCACTTAGTAGTAGCTAGCCCTTTATCCTAACTCTTATCTTATGATCCAGTTATGCAATCTTCATCAATAACTTTGATGAGAGGGTGATCCATTCTCCACTAAGGTTTAAGTCTAATTTAGCGTAGAAGTGTTTTATAGATAAGGTCATGATTCTATGTTATATTGTTCCTATATGTTGATTGACCTATATTCGAGTGTTTTAGACATGTCTTGGCCTGGATTGCAACTATGTTCTGAGTCTAAAGGTGTACCACATCTGAGTCAACTAATAAACCGCCCTACCTTAATGACGGCCATACTCACAGTTAGAGCTAAAGGCATCCATGAAAGCCCTATGTCACTTCGGGGATCATGCCGCTCGCCCTAACGCCGGCATAAAAACGCAACTTAGCCTACCTAGACTACTCTAACAAAGAGGGTGTTCCATAGGTTATTTTATCTAGTATGATAGACACTAATACTAATTGATGCCTGTTAAACCAAACAGGTTATGAATAGACCGTGGTTAGGAATTGTCTATAACCCTACATTTAGTTTAAAAGAAACTACATTAGACATGCAGACATAATGAATATTTAAGCAGGTGGCCATTTCCGGAAAATCATAAGCACTTCAACATATAAAACAAATATTCATAAAAATCATAATCCAGTATTCATAATTGGTATTTGGAAAAACACAATACAACATATAAAGAGAGGGACATGGGGACTGATGCCATAAAGAAATCACCCTTTACTTAGTCTCGCCGATGGAGCGTACTGCTTGTATATGTCGTCGTACTGCTTAACCTGACTCTGCTCGCTAGAACCTTCGGAGGACGCTTCCTCAGCCTAGTAACTGGGCTTTACCTTATTACCCAACTTAAGCCCAGCCTTGTGGACTGACTCTTCGAACTCCTCAAGCCCTCTTAGGATCTCCTAACGAAATCCCGGGTATTCTATGAATACCAGAAACGAACCTATCTATCAAAGCCTAAGATCTGAGACTATTTCTCAGAAACTAAGAAAACGAAACACTAACTAGAAAGAAAGAAAAACTTATACTGAAATCTGAGTCTTTGAGTGATTTGTGTACTCGGGAATTGTCCACTGGAAGTTACTGAATGACTCAGATCAAGTGGAGAGGGATGAATTCAACTGAGGAAGGCCTGGGGTATTTATAGCAGCATTCTGGAGTGATTTTTCTTCAAAAATTCGATGTGGGACTTGGAATTGCAGCTCGGGACGCCCGTCCTGGATTGGGACGCCCGTCTTGGACTGTTGACTTGGTCAGGAGGCCGTCCTGAGTCCTGGACGCCCGTCCTGGCCTATTGACCAGGTCAGGACGCCCATCCTGATTCTGGACGCCCTCCCCGAGGTCAGAACTTATGAAAAATTGCGTTTTTGCCCCGAAATTTGTCATTTTCTTCTACTTTTCACCAGACACTTCCAAAATCATAAAAACTATGAAATTGAGTTAATAACGAACAATTAAGACCGATTTTCCCTCAATTTCACCCTAAATTATGCCTAAAAACATGCTAAAATTGTGATATGATTTATGCCTATCAGATAACCCCACACTTAGCTTTTTGCTTGTCCTCAAGCAAATTCTACCTGAAGTTAGTGATTATAAATCATATGTGCAGTCACTTAGATTTCCTAGTCATGTTTTTATTCCAAATATTATTCAGACAATTCTTAATACAGGTCTGACTGGTTAGGTTACTATGACAAGGTCTCAAATGTCTCTAGCAGATTATCATAATCAAGCAGGAAATAACTTAACAACTAGATTGAACTTTTTCTCAGTCACAAGGTCTTCCTGATGTGTAGTGTGTGTACTAGTCTAGACCAGATAGTCAACACAATAAACTCTCGTCTTAACTACTACCAGATAATATTTCGACCCGTCGCTAGACATACTGACAACAAACAACTTTCTGAGTTCTGAGCCTTGGTGATCAGATTTTAATTATTTAGCACTTATTGATTTTTTTCTTTTATAGATTCGAGGTATTTTGAGTCTGCTTAGAACACGTCAACTTCAACTACCCATGTAGCGAGTCCCACTCCGATGACTCCCAGACCTACACGACCTTAGGGCATCAGGCTTTAAGTTCCCCGAAGGAGTGGTGCTCGAGTAGCGAAGGCCGTTGGCAAACTACCCTTATTTAATTAACTCTTTTTTGTTTCTTTTCACTTTTAGCTCAGAGTCTCATCTAGTCATTCTAATTGTCAATACATCCACAACTGGTCTAATCTTATCTAGTTAAGTCTTGAAAAGGTAATCGGCTGAGGTTTCTAATCCAGACTAAATTGTGCTCAGTTATCAGGAATTCCCTATTTCTAATCAATAAGTTCAAGATAGTCATCAATCGTCTCCTACTAACCATAATAGTCTACATACATATCATAGACATAAGCAATGTTTAACCTAATCATACTGCATTCATAAGTCTAAAAGAATGGAAAATTTTGAATTTTTTTTGGAAGGGTGTGAAAATATGGGGAAAACAAGCAAAATCAAGCAAAAGGTTTTCTCAACTCTTAGCAAACTACTACAGTGCACCGTGCACTGCTACCCCACACTTAAGTCTGACACTGTCCTCAGTGTTCATGCATAGCTAAACTACCCCACACTTATTTGACTAAGTAAGGGTAAGAGAGAAAATAAAGCAACAAAACAAGAAGGATAATAGAAATAACAAGACAGAACACAAAACAAATAAAAGTAAATGAATATGAGGATTAGAGAAACTCCCTTCATGTCGCGAGCAGAAGGGCCTTCTCTGATCTGTCAATTGGCTTTTCACCTTAGCCATGTGCTATTGCTGAGGTGTTCTTGACTCTGTAAGCTCTAGATATTGGAACGGATGACGTCAGCTCCGATCCTTCATTGTCGAGCTCCAGGTAGTGGCATATCCAATTGAGGAATGACTCAAGCCCCAAGGACTGTTTCCTCGAATCATTTGCAAAGTTCCTCGGAATCGTAGCAACGTGTCCAGAAGGAACATGTCTAGGAATGAGACTTCTTTGGATTGGTGTGCCTACCTGCCAGTGGCAGTAAAGGTATTGCATGCAATTTTCGAATGGCATAAAAGATACCTGAAGCTTTGGCGAAGCCGTGGTAGTAGGAGGCTCCAGTGGTGTAGATCTAGGCCCAAGTATTTGAAACTTCCACGGGGAGGTTTCTCACAGCTGATTGTATGCAGGGGATGCAAGCTCCTCCATTGCTATGCTCCTGATACAATGCCAAATTCCTCTATATCCTTCGACCGTTCGATACCACTAGGTAGATTACTTGCTTGCACTGGTCTGACTTTAATTGTTGCCAGTATCTCATCTGTTGATTCTGTGGGTAAGGGTTTTGCTGTGGTGGTATCTTCTAAAAGTTTCCAGCTTCCAAATTATTCCTTAGCTAAATCCCGTATGATTCCTCCAGCTGGGATTGTATGCGTCTCCCATTGGAGTAGCATTCTGCAGTAACCTACTCCTACCTCTTTTTGGAATAGTTCGTATTTCATTCCCATAGCAATCCCTGCTAAAGTGAAGTACTTGGCCGAATTCACAGATTTGATACACAGACTGAACGTTTCTTTCCTAAGACATTGGCATTCTGAATCTGGAAAACAACTTCTCATAGAATTTGCACATGACTTTAACATCATTAGTAGGTAATGCCTGTGGTTCAGGCCATTTTTGAAAAGTGTTCCATGACTACTATGATGTAATTATTTTCAAAGGAAGAAGGGAATAGGATTCAATCAATACCCCAGATATTAATGATTTCAAGACTCTATATACCTTGCTGGGGTAGGCGATCTCTGGAAGAGGTGTTACCTGTTATTTGGCAAGCATCGCAGGACTGTATCAGAGATACAAAATCCTTGAATATGGTGGATCAATAACATTCTACTTCCAACACTTTCCGGACAGTGTTGATAGCAGTTAATTGGTCTCCCATAGATTCTTGCAATGCTTCAGAATCATGTGGCCTTCGCCTTCCGAGATACATCCTCTGATCACTTACTCTGCAAAAATTTGAAATGGAAGAGAAATCTGCCCAGTAGTAATATATCAAATCAGCAAAGAATATCTTCTTTTACTGATAAGTCTTATCACTTGGAACTCATTTAGTGACTAGATAATTTGCAACAACAATAAACCACAGATGAGACTTATTATACATAGCAAACAATGCAAATAAGTTTTCATCAAAAATTTATCAGTATTACAATAGCCTCTAACTCGGGGTTTTCTAATCTAGACAAATGGTTTGCTTTCTAGATTTTCAACCCTTCTTCTTATCCCTTCATTCTATATCAAATTCAAGTAACAATAAAACCTAACTTAATCAATTATGGTTCAGCATTAGTTTTATTGAACACAGACATCTTAGAGTGATCAGTGTAACCTATTGTTTTTAGAGAAGACTAGATAAGATCGGAATTTATCATACATGAACTTTCTTATCATGTTTCTGTCCTAAAACAATTCTTACTACCTCATTACATCACATATTCATTCAAAAAGCATATTTCAATCAGGTGATGCCATAATGGGTGCTGATACGCGAAAATCTTATCACCTTTTTAGCATGTTTTTATGTATGAATTTGGGTGAAATTAAGGGTAAATTGATCTTAATTGTTCATAATTTACTTAATTTCACAGTTTTTCTGATTTTGGAAGTGTCAGGTGAAAAGTAGACGAAAACAGCAAATTTTGGGGCAAAAACGCAATTTTTGGAAATATTGACTTAGTCAACGGGTCAGGACGGGCATTCCGACCCAGTCAACCCACCGGGACAGGCGTCCCAACCTAGTCAACAGATCAGGACGGGTGTCCCGAGCCCCCAGAACCAGTCCCACATCGAATTTTTGATGAAAAATCACCCCGGGAAGCTACTATAAATACCCCAGGCCTCCAGCAGTTGAATTCATTCCTCTCCACTCGATCTGAGTCATTTAGTGGTTTCCAGTGTACTCTTCTCTAGTACACAACTCACTCAGAGACTCGGATCTCAGTTTTCTTTCTTATTAGTGTTTTGTTTTAGTTTCTGAGAAATAGTCTCAGATCTTAGGTTTCTATAGATAGGTTCATTTCTGGTATTCATAGAATACCCGGGATTTCGTTAGGAGATCCTAAGAGGGCTCTAGGTGTTCGAAGAGTCAGTCCACAGGGCTGGGCTTAAGCTGGGTATTAAGGTAAAGCCCAGTTACTAGGCTGAGGAAGCGTCCTCTGAAGGTTCTGGTGAGCAAAGTCAGGGCGAGCAATACGACATATACAGCAGTACGCTCCGTCGGCGAGACTACGTAAAGGGTGATTTCTTTATGGCATCAGTCCCCATGTCCCTCTCTTATATGTTGTTATTGTTTTGTTCTAAATACTTATTATGAATACAAGATTACGATTTTTATGAATAGTTGTTTTATATGTTGACGTTGTTATGTTTTTCCGGAAATAGCCACCTGCTAAATATTCACTATGTCTGCATGTTTAATGTGCTCTTTTAAACTAAAGTTAGGGTTATAGACAATTCCTAACCACGGTCTAATCATAACCTGTTTAGTTTAACAGGCATCAATTAGTATTGGTATCTGCCATGCTAGATAAAATAACATGTTGAACACCCTGCCTGTTAAAGTAGTCTAGGTAGGGGCCAAGCTGAGTCCGATTATGCCGGCGGCTAGGGCAAGCGGTATGATCCCTGAAGTGACATAGGGCTTTCATGGATGCCTTCATCCCAAACCTTGAGTAGGGCCGTCATTAAGGTAGGGCGGTTTATTAGAGACCTCGGATGTGGTACGCCTTTAGACACAGAACATAGTTGCAATCCAGGCTAAGATGCATCTAAAATATTCGAATTCAGGTCATTCAACATATAGGAACAGTATAACATAGAATCAGGACTCATCTATAAAAAACACTTCTAGGATTAATTAGACTGAAACCTAGTGGAGAATGAATCACCCTCTCATCAAAGTATTTGATGAAGACTGCATAACTGGATCATAAGATAGGAGTTAGGATAAAAGGCTTGTACTACTAAGCCGTTGCCACTTCCCTGGGAGTACGATATTTAACTTAATAAAATCGTAGACACTTTCCAACAGACTAGCTACACGATAGGTACTCTGCCTTAGGTTCTGGCTGATTAAGTGACACCATAGAGACTAAATGTGACAATTAGTCAATCACAGTCCTTAATTATTCATAATCAACATAGGGTAAAATAACACCTATTTAGCACATCGGTCGGAAACCCATCAGATTTTTGGCGCCGTTGCCGGGGAAATATCATAATGAATTTAGGATTATTGGCCACAATTCTAGAAACTTATGATAGGTAACGGTAGTAACCTAGACTTTTGAATTACACTTATCTTATACCAGCTAGACAATCACTTTCCTAAATATAGGATTATCATAACTAATTAATTTTAGATAATATCTGAAATTAAGACACTTAGGATAATCAAATTTTAGAAAATTATTCTAAAACCATATTGAGGAAATTTACCCGCTTTCTAAATAAAAATCAAAATCCATAAAAATATCTCTCTCTTGCTTTATTATTTCACTGTCCTACTTTCTGCTATTTGTTTCCAACCAGACATTGCACTCAAAGATGAAGAGAACAAGAGCAGCTACTAACCAGGCAAAGAAAACCGAAAACCCTGACACTCCAGGACCGAAGAAGACAAAGCCAGAGGGCCCCTCTAGGCCTGCACCAGAAGTACCACGAGGGACTCTTCCTTCACAACCAGTGGAAGTAAACTCAAGCCCTGATGCCAGTGAACTAGTGAGACGATTCCTGAACACCCGTGAGCATAGTCCCACGGAAGAAGATCCTTCTGAGGATACCTTCCCTCCTAGAGAAGAACCCCAGAGATCTCCAGTTCACCCTCTTGCCCAGAGAGTTCCTATAAATCCACCCCCTACTGACCAAACCCAAAATTCACCAACCTCTCCTGCATACACCCCAACACCTAACGAGTGCACCCCTTCATCCGGGGGGAGTACTAATTGTTATCATTCAATGTTGTCCGTGCAGATAGACACGTTGGCTCAAAGGGTCTATGAGATGGACCAAGGGATTGCCAGCAGACTGTGTCATTTAGACCAACTCAGTCTGAATATCACAACTAACGTAGATCGACTCAGAGCCACGGTCAGTCTTCAGGAGAACCAAGGTGCACAACTACTCCGAGAGATGGTTGATTACGCAGTGAGCAAAACAGGCAGAGGGATGAGATGAGAGCCATACGCGTAGAAATGCGAAGCATTCGAACAGAACTACAGGAGATCAGAGATAAGGGTCGTTGAAAAAGGGAAGATTCTTTTACTTTTATTCTCAGCAAATAATTCGTTTGAACTGAACCTGAATAATTGACCCATATTTTTTCTATTTTTCAAATTCTTTTTAAAAGGGTCCTTTATATTCAACAATTTTCTTCAGACATTTTATTTCAAATTTCTATGAAAAACAAAAGTTTTGCAATTACAGTTCATTTTTCACTAATTAAATTGCACAAACTCAGTTTTTGTTTTTCTGAAATTCTTGCTGAATTTATGTTGGGATAAAATTAGGGTAGTCATGATTTTCGAAGAAAAAAAGAGACTGAGGAATTTTTGCATAGAGTTTTTAACAACTTCTGAATTTAATTGGATAAACATGAAGCCTTGTTAAAAATTATGATTATTTTTGGTATCTTGAGATTTTCAGGGAATTACGGAAAAAAAATTTTTTTTTCAGAATTGGAACGCGTCCCGAAGCAACCCGGGACGGGCGTCCCGATTCTGGACGGGCGTCCCGAAGGCCGCCCCTTCTATAAAAATTCAGTTTTTTTTCATTTTCTCTCAAATCTACAACCAAAAATTCATCTCTCTAAAAATATTTCTCTCTCTCTACAAATTTTTGGCAAACTCTCGAAAGTTTAAAAATTCTAGTTTCCCTCCAAAATTTGAATTTTAAACTTCACCCAAAAATTCGAATTTCCCTCCAAAATTCGATTTTCCCGCCAAAAATTCAAAATCTTTCCCTAACCTAATTTCATCCTTCTGAATTCAAATTCACCTCTAGAATTTGAGTTTAAAGCTTTCTTTCCCACCTAAACTCTCTCGTACGTTTTCAATGGCTCCCAAACGTGCTCGTACCACATCTACCATGACAGTTACCCCAATGGCGCATCCTTTTATGCTGTTTCCCTCCAACACAGCATACCAAGAGAGATGCCTTGGGTACATCGGGCGTACGATACTGACGGGCAGAGCGTTGGATTGGGCAGCAGTACAGACGCTAGGAGTAGAGTCGGAAGTTAGACACATACTCGACGTGCCACCTTATAGTCGAGTATTCATCGTCACAGAGCCCACATACCTGGAGCTAGTATGTGAGTTCTATGCGTCTTTTACTTGCCACCAGGAGCATATCACATTCTGTTTAGGCGGAATAGATCGGTCGATGAGCATGGCCGAGTTTGGCGTCGCCCTAGGTATCTGGCAGAGAGATGAGCTGGATACGCCCGTATACACCACAGCAGTTCGAGACTTCACGTCTGCAGACGTCTCCACTGCTTGGGCTCAGATCTGCATGACGGGTGCCCCATACCAGCATGGCTTTGCAAAAGCCACAGGTATTTATCCTACTCTTCGTTACCTGCACGCTATCATTGCACATACATTGTCAGGACGACGGACGGCTCCCGGAACTGTCACTCAGATGGAGACATTCCTTCTGGCCAACATGCACATGGGAGCTACGGTAGAGATGGCTAGACTCATCACGGTCGTCATGCGAGGATTCGCTACAGACACCCGGAAATAGTGTCTGGGGCTCGGACCGTACATCACCAGGCTAGCCCGCTACCTGGAGTTGGACATAGAGGGCTCGGAGCTGACCCTGGTCACCCCGACCACCATTCCCGCTGATCTTACTATTCTACGGAACATGGGAATGGTTGTCTGGGATACGAATGGCCGATACACCATCCACACGGATCAGCCAGGACAAGCATCAGCATCAGAAGCATTTCCAGCGCATATCCCTCCGTCCGAGACGTTCGTGCCACGTACTGCCTTCGAACGACACATGTCGCACGGATTGGCAGAACTATCGGCCCGATACAGTCGAGACATGGACAGGATTGACAGACGGCTGGCAATGATGGATGACAGGATCGCCATGAACACCAGTAGGATTGAGGAGATACATCAGCAGACTTCCCGAGTGGCAGAAAACTTCGAGTTCAACTTAGTAGACTTAGGTCCACTGGACGACGATCCGCCGGGTTCTTAGTCTCTCTCCCTTTCTTTCCTTTCCTTTCCTTCCTTTTGCTTTTGTTTTTCTTGTTCTATGTGTATAAACATGTCTGGGCTGTATGACGTATGAATCTATGTACAAAATTGATTTATATGACATACAGAATTGTTTGCATTATTTTATTTTTTTTTATGTCTTACTCACCCATACAGAATCCTCTCTTTTCTCTTTTACTTCTTATTTTCAAATAAGTGTGGGGTAGCTAGATATGCATGAACACTGAGGACAGTGCCAGACTGAAGTGTGGGGTAGCAGTGCACTGTGCACTGTAGCAGTTTTTGTATGCTTTTGCTTGTTTTTCACGTACTTTCACACCCTTCCAAAAAAAATTCAAAATTTTTTCGTCTTTCAGACTTCTAAATGCAGTATGCTTGGTTAAACAATTGCTTATGTCTATGATATGTAGGTAGTATGTTATGGTTAGTAGGAGATAATTGATAGCTATCTTGGACTAATTGATTAGGAATAGGGAATTCCTGATAACTGAGCACAATTTTGTCTGGAGTAGAGACCTCAACCAATTACCTGTTCGAGACTTAACTAGATAAAATTAGACCAGTTGTGGATATATTGGCAGTTAGAATGACTAGATGAGACTCTGAGCTAGAAGTGAAAAGAAATTAAAGAAAGTTAATCAAATGAGGGTAGTTTGCCAGCGGCCTTCGCTACTCGAGCACCACTCCTTCGGGGAATTTAAAGCCTGATGCCCTAAGGTCGTGTAGATCTGGGAGTCATCGGAGTGGGACTCGCTACATGGGTAGTTGAAGTTGACGTGTTCTAAGCAGACTCAAAATACCCTGAATCTATAAAGAAAATAACTAAATGCTAAAACATTAAAAATCTGATCACCAAATCTCAGAATTCAAAAAGTTGTCTGTTGTTAATATGTCTAGCTATAGGTCGAAGTGTTATCTGGTAGTAGTTAAGACAAGAGTACATTGTGTTGACTATCTGGTCTGGACTAGTACACACACTACACATCAGGAAGACCCTGTGACTAAGGAAAAAAGTTCAACCTAGTTGTTGATTTGTTTTCTGCCTGATCATAACAAGCTACTAGAGACATTTGAGACCTTGTCATAGCAACCTAACCAGACAGACCTGTGTTAAGACTTGTCTGAAAAATTTTTGGAATAAAAACATGGCTAGGAATTTAAGTGACTGCACTACGGTTTAGAATCACTAACTTCAGGTAGACTTTGCTTGAGGACAAGCAAAAAGCTAAGTGTGGGGTTATCTAATACGCGAAAATTGTATCACCTTTTTAGCATGTTTTTATGTATGAATTTGGGTGAAATTAAGGGTAAATTGATCTTAATTGTTCATTATTTACTTAATTTCACAGTTTTTCTGATTTTGGAAGTGTCAGGTGAAAAGTAGACGAAAACAGCAAATTTTGGGGCAAAACGCAATTTTTGGAAATATTGACTTAGTCAACGGGTCAGGACGGGCGTCCCGAACCCGGGATGGGCGTCCAGGACTCAGGACGGGCATCCCGACCTGGTCAACAGATTAGGACGGGCGTCCCGAGCCCCCAGAACCAGTCCCACATCGAATTTTTGATGAAAAATCACCCCAAGAAGCTACTATAAATACCCCAGGCCTCCAGCAGTTGAATTCATTCCTCTCCACTCGATCTGAGTCATTTAGTGGTTTCCAGTGTACTCTTCTCTAGTACACAACTCACTCAGAGACTCGGATCTCAATTTTCTTTCTTATTAGTGTTTTGTTTTAGTTCTGAGAAATAGTCTCAGATCTTAGGTTTCTATAGATAGGTTCGTTTCTGGTATTCATAGAATACCCGGGATTTCATTAGAAGATCCTAAGAGGGCTCTAGGCTTTCGAAGAGTCAGTCCACAGGGCTGGGCTTAAGCTGGGTATTAAGGTAAAGCCCAGTTACTATGCTGAGGAAGCGTCCTCCGAAGGTTCTGGTGAGCAGAGTCAGGGCGAGCAATACGACATATACAGCAGTACGCTCCGTTGGCGAGACTACGTAAAGGGTGATTTCTTTATGGCATCAGTCCCCATGTCCCTCTCTTATATGTTGTTACTGTTTTGTTCTAAATACTTATTATGAATACAAGATTACGATTTTTATGAATAGTTGTTTTATATGTTGACGTTGTTATGTTTTTCCGAAAATAGCCACCTGCTAAATATTCACTATGTCTGCATGTTTAATGTGCTCTTTTAAACTAAAGTTAGGGTTATAGACAATTCCTAACCACGGTCTAATCATAACCTGTTTAGTTTAACATGCATCAATTAGTATTGGTGTCTGCTATGCTAGATAAAATAACATGTTGAACACCCTGCCTGTTAAAGTAGTCTAGGTAGGGGCCGAGCTGAGTCCGATTATGCCGGCGGCTAGGGCAAGCGGTATGATCCCCAAAGTGACATAGGGCTTTCATGGATGCCTTCGTCCCGAACCGTGAGTAGGGCCGTCATTAAGGTAGGGCGGTTTATTAGAGACCTCGGATGTGGTACGCCTTTAGACACAGAACATAGTTGCAATCCAGGCTAAGATGCATCTAAAATATTCGAATTCACGTCATTCAACATATAGGAACAGTATAACATAGAATCAGGACTCATCTATAAAAAACACTTCTAGGATTAATTAGACTGAAACCTAGTGGAGAATGAATCACCCTCTCATCAAAGTATTTGATGAAGACTGCATAACTGGATCATAAGATAGGAGTTAGGATAAAAGGCTAGTTACTACTAAGCCGTTGCCACTTCCCTGGGAGTACGATATTTAACTTAATAAAATCGTAGATACTTTCCAACAGACTAGCTACACGATAGGTACCCTGCCTTAGGTTCTGGCTGATTAAGTGACACCATAGAGACTAAATGTGGGAATTAGTCAATCACAGTCCCTAATTATTCATAATCAACATAGGGTAAAATAACACCTATTTAGCACATCGGTCGGAAACCCATCAGGTGCAGTAATTCCTTTTGGTTTAAAAGATCTCATGCAATTATCAGCAAAACAAAAGGAACATCTTTTTTTCAATAGAACATTCAATGGTCTGGCCATTAAGGAAAAATTATTTCATAACTTGTCCTAATAAAGCCGGCATGACTCTAAGAAAATTCTAAAATGGAATTTCTTCCCGATGAAAATCTAAGCCAAAATTTTACAACTCAGAAGAAAATACATTTTTTCTCACTTCCATTTTTATTTCTTCGAAATTAAATAATAGAAGAAAAACACGAAAAAGAGCAACTAAGAAAACAACTAAGAAAACAACTAAGAAAGAACAAGAGATAGGGAAAAAGAACAACTTACCATCGAGCAAGAAAAATACATTTTATTTTTCGGGTTTTAAAATTTAAATTTTTTTTTTCTTTTTATATTTTATTTCGAATGCAGTTAAATTTCCTCAATATGGTTTTAGAATGATTTTCTAAAATTTGATTATCCAAAGTGTCTTAATTCCAGATAATATCTAAAATCAATTAGTTATGATAACCCTATATTTTGGAAAGTGATTGTCTAACTAGCATAAGATTAAGTGTTAGGTCTAAGGTCTAGGTTACTACCGTTACCTATCATAAGTCTCTAGAATTTTGATAAGGAATCCTAAATTCATTATGATATTTCCCCGGCAACGGTGCCAAAAATCTGATGCGTTTTGATTGGTATGCTAAAAGATAGGCTTTATTTACCTATGTCGATTTTGAGTAATTAAGGACTGAGTCTTACTAACTGTCACTTTAGCATTCAATTGTTGTCACTTAATCAATCAGAACCGAAGGCAGAGTACCTATCGTGTAGCTAGTCTGTTGGAAAGTATCTACAATTTTATTTAATTAAATATCGTACTCCCAGGGAAGTGGTCACGGCTTAGTAGTAGCTAGCCCTTTATCCTAACTCTTATCTTATGATCTAGTTATGCAATCTTCATCAATAACTTTGATGAGAGGGTGATCCATTCTCCACTAAGGTTTAAGTCTAATTTAGCCTAGAAGTGTTTTATAGATAAGGTCATGATTCTATGTTATATTGTTCCTATATGTTGATTGACCTATATTCGAGTGTTTTAGACATGTCTTGGCCTGGATTGCAACTATGTTCTGAGTCTAAAGGTGTACCACATCTGAGTCAACTAATAAACCGCCCTACCTTAATGACGGCCCTACTCACGGTTCGAGCTAAAGGCATCCATGAAAGCCCTATGTCACTTCGAGGATCATGCCGCTCGCCCTAACGCCGGCATAAAAACACAACTCAGCCTACCTAGACTACTCTAACAAACAGGGTGTTCCACAGGTTATTTTATCTAGTATGGCAGACACCAATACTAATTGATGCCTATTAAACTAAACAGGTTATGAATAGACCGTGGTTAGGAATTGTCTATAACCCTACATTTAGTTTAAAAGAAACTACATTAGACATGCAGACATAATGAATATTTAAGCAGGTGGCTATTTCTGGAAAATCATAAGCACTTCAACATATAAAACAAATATTCATAAAAATCATAATCCAGTATTCATAATTGGTATTTGGACAAATACAATACAACATATAAAGAGAGGGACAGTGGGACTGATGCCATAAAGAAATCACCCCTTACGTAGTCTCGCCGATGGAGCGTACTGCTTGTATATGTCGTACTGCTTGACTCGATTCTGCTCGCCAGAACCTTCGGAGGATGCTTCCTCAACATAGTAACTGGGCTTTACCTTAATACCCAGCTTAAGCCCAGCCCTGTGGACTGACTCTTCGAACGCCTTGAGCCCTCATAGGATCTCCTAACGAAATCACGGGTATTCTATGAATACCAGAAACGAACCTATCTATCAAAGCCTAAGATCTGAGACTATTTCTCAGAAACTAAGAAAACGAAACACTAACTAGAAAGAAAGAAAAACTTATATTGAAATCTAAGTCTTTGAGTGATTTGTGTACTCGAGAATTGTACACTGGAAGTCACTGAATGACTCAGATCAAGTGGAGAGGGATGAATTCAACTGAGGAAGGCCTGGGTATTTATAGCAGCTTTCTGGAGTGATTTTTCTTCAAAAATTAGATGTGGGACTTGGAATTGCAGCTTGGGACGCCCGTCCTGGATTGGGACGCTCATCCTGGACTGTTGACCAGGTCAGGACGGCCGTCCTGAGTCCTGGACGCCTGTCCTGATTCGGGACGCCCGTCCTGATTCGGGACGCCCTCCCCGAGGTCGGAACTTCTGAAAAATTGCGTTTTTGCCCCGAAATTTGCCATTTGCTTCTACTTTTCACCTGACACTTCCAAAATCATAAAAACTGGGAAATTGAGTTAATAACAAACAATTAAGACCGATTTGCCCTCAATTTCACCCTAAATTATGCCTAAAAACATGCTAAAAATGTGATATGATTTATGCATATCAGCCGTCATTAAGGTAGGGCGGTTTATCAGGTAACTCAGATGTGGTACACCTTTAGACTCAGTACATAATTGCAATCTATACCAAGATATATCTAAAATACTCGAAGATAGGTCAATCAACATGTTGGAACAGTATAACATATAATCATAACATTATCTGTAAAACACTATTTAGGCTTAAATAGACTTAAACCTAGTGGAGAATGAATCACCCTCTCATCAAAGAACTTGATGAACGATTGCATAATTGGATCATAAGATAAGAGTTAGGATAAGAGGATAGTTACTACTAAGTCGTTACCACTTCCCTGGGAGTACGATAATTAATTTAATTGAAATTGTAGATACTTTCTAACAGACTAGCTATACGATAGGTACTCTGCCTTAGGTTCTGATTGATTAAGTGACAGCATAGAGACTAAATGTGACAATTAGTCATTCTAAGTTCTTAATTATTCATAATGAACATAGGGTAAAATAACACCAATTTTAGTATATCAGTCGGAATGCATCAGATTTTTGGCGCCGTTGCCGGGGATATATCATAATGAATTTAGGATTATTGGCCACAATTCTAGAAGCTTATGATAGGTAAAAGTAGTAAACTAGGCCTTAGACCTAACACTTATTTTATGCTAGTTAGACAATCAATTTCCGAAATATAGGGTTATCATAACTAATTAATTTTAGACATTATCTGAAATTAAGACATTTAGGATAATCAAATTTTAGAAAATTATTCTAAAACCATATTGAGGGAATTTAACTGCTTTCAAAATACAATATAAAAGGAAAAGAAAATGTTAAAAAATTTAAAACCCGAAAAAAATGTATTTTTCTTGCTCATCAGTAAGTTGTTCTTCTTCCCAATCTCTTGTATTATTTGTTCTTTCTTAGTTGAACATTTGTTTTTTTCAATTTTTCTAATCTTTCACTTCCTGTGTTACTCCACTAACCAGTTTGCTCAGGCTTAAACGTATTCTTCTATGTAGTTGCATGACTCGAACTTCAGAAGCTAACCTTGAACCCCCAGTTGAAAATCCCGAACGTCTCATCCGTACAGCTAATAGGCGAAGAACAGAAATGGCTGCTGAAAGACCTCCCCTCGAATCCTACATCCAGCCACAAACTGTTCCAGTATCATCCGCCATTCAAATCCTTGGAAACCCTCGCTATGATCTTAAACCGAATGTGATCCAGTTGATTATCAATCGAGTCCAGTTTGGAGGAACTGCAGCCGAGAATCTGCTAGAACACTTATCCAACTTCTCCTCTCTGTGCGAAGGCCTCAAGGGAGATCACACTGCAGAAGTTACCAAACTAAACCTCTTTTCCTACTCACTCAGGGACAGAGCTAAGAGATGGTTGGCACAACTACCTACTAACTCCATCACCTCGTGAGATGAGTTAAGCAAAGCCTTCCTGGAAGAGTACTACTCTGCAGCAAGAGCCTAGAATATCGAAGGGCTCTATCTAGTTTTACTCAAGCTACTGACGAGACAGTGATCGAAGCTTGGGACAGATTCAAGGAGCTACTCAGGCTCTGCCCTCAACATGGACTTACCGAAGCACTGCTGATCCAGCAATTCTACGGGGGTATAACGGACATGGGCAAGCAAGTTCTTGATGGACTCAATCCCCATAGCGGTTTCAATGGAATGAGTGATGTAGATGCTAGAAACGCTCTGGAGAGACTCTATAGGAATAGCAAGAACTGGCGCACGAGTGACTGAGCTAAGAAACAACCAGAAAATGCGGCCCTCGCCTCCACTGATGATCAATTTGAGGCACTGAAGGCCAGCATTACTAATCAACTGAATGCTTTCCAACAAGGGAAAAATGTTCAGCCAATATATCAAGTCTGCGAATTTTGCCAAGGACCGCATTTTAGTGGAGATTGTTATGGTAATGGAATATTGACTATTCCAGAAGATATGGAACAAGTGGACGCAGTTAACTCTGCCCCTATGGGAAATACCTACAATCCCACCTGGAAGAACCATCCGAGATTTAGTTGGAGAAACAATTCTGGGACTGCTAACTTCCAGAAAAAGGTGCCTCAGCAATTGCCCTATCCGTAGAACCAGCAAGTCGCTCTGCCCGCACCAAGGAACTACATCGTTCCAGTCGACCTCATGCAAGAATTCCGGGACATACTGAAAGGAATTGCCGACTCTAACAAAGAGATGATAGAGTCCAATAGGAAAGTCCAGGAAGCTCATGTAGAGAGAATCCAGCAGAACGAAACAGACAGAAGCAGACCGAGCAAACAGTCATAAATACACAAGCTGCTATACAAACCTTGGAGAGACAAATGGGCCAGCTATCCACCTATCTCTCTCACAGGTCCCAGGGAACGCTACCAAGCAACACTGAGACCAACCCCCAAACTGAATGCAAGACCATCACTCTAAGATCTGGTAAAATTCTATCTCCATCTCCTCCCAAACCATCTGACCCTCCTATTCTTGTGCAGGAACTAGAAGAAGGCTCCAAGGATCCAACACCGACGGATGTCGAAACTGAAGTAGCAAGGAAAGGGAAGACGAAGTTTATTCCTGAGTACCGACCAAAAGTACCTTACCCTGCCAAACTTATTCAGAATAAAGATAAGGAGCAATTTGAAAAGTTTCTTAAGAATTTTAGTCAGATTCATGTTAATTTACCTTTACTTGATGTTATTTCTGAAATGCTAAAGTATGCTAAGTTTTTAAAAGAAGTCGTTAGTAATAAAAGAAAATTTGACATGGACAAGGTGGTTCTTAATGAAGAATGCTCGGTAGTTTTGCTGAATAAACTGCCGTCTAAACAGAAAGATCCTGGTTGCTTTACCTTGCAATGTACAATTGGAAATATTACTAACATGCATGCATTAGCAGACTTAGGAGATAGTATTAATCTCATGCCATCTAGTTTATTTGATAAATTAGGATTGCATGATTTGAAAATGACTAGGATGTGCATACAACTTGCAGATAGGACAGTCAAAATCCCCAAGGGAATAATTAAAGATCTCTTAGTAAAGGTCAAAAAATTTGTGTTCCCCGTGGACTTTGTTGTCATGGATATGAATGGGGAAGGAGGAGTGCCCCTGATCCCAGGTCGACCATTTCTAGCTACCTCAAAAGCATTAATAGACGTCAGTAATGGTCAAATCAAGTTAAGGGTAGATAATGAGGACATCACCTTTGATCTGAATGAAACCCTTAGGTATCCCATACATTTAGATGATGCTTGCTTTTGTGTGGATGCTATTGAACACTTGATTGAAATTAACGTGACAGACCTATGCTCAAACTATCAAGTCTTGAGTGAAGACTCCCTAGAATTAGAGGAGACTGAACTCAACTCCTCCGATTATGAAATTAACTCTGATAGTTTCACTGAGATAGGTGACGATGAGATGAAGAAAGAACAAAATTCATTTGAAGATCCACCAAACTTGGAACTGAAGGAATTTCCCACTCACTTGTGCTATGAATTCCTAGACGACAACAAGAAACTTCCCATCATTCTCGCAGCTGATATGATTGCAGAACAACGGAAGTTGACCGTGGACATGTGCAAAAAGTATAGAAGAGCCTTTGCCTACAAAATTGCAGATATTCCAGGTATTAATCCAAGCGTTTGTTCGCATAAGATTCTTCTAGAAAATGATTATAAGCCATGTGTGCAACCTCAAAGGAGGTTGAATCCTAATGTGTGTGACGTTGTTAAGAAAGAAGTAATCAAACTGTTGGATGCAGGACTTATCTATCCTATCTCAGATAGTGAATGGGTAAGCCCGGTGCAGGTAGTACCTAAGAAAGGCGGTATAACAGTTGTCAAAAATGAACATAATGAACTAATTCCTACGAGAATTGTAACTGGTCATCGTGTATGCATAGACTATAGGAAACTAAATACGGCCACACGAAAAGACCACTTTCCTCTTCCTTTTATTGACCAAATGTTAGAAAGATTATCTGGACATATGTTTTACTGCTTTCTTGATAGGTTTTCTGGATATTTTCAAATTCCTATTTCCCTAGAAGACCAGCATAAAACTACTTTCACATGCCCTTTTGGAACATTTGCATATAGAAGGATGCCTTTTGGTTTGTGTAATGCACCTGCTACATTCCAACGCTGTATGACTGCTATCTTTGAGGACATGTTAGGAAAGTCTATGGAAGTATTCATGGATGACTTCTCTGTTTTTGGAAATTCATTTGGGATTTGTCTAAAGAACTTGGAATTAATGTTGAAACGTTGTATAAAATCTAATTTGGTTCTAGATTGGGAAAAATGCCATTTCATGGTAAAAGAGGGAATTTTATTAGGACATAAGATCTCACACCGATGTATGGAAGTAGATAAGGCCAAAATTGAAGTTATTTCAAAACTGCCTCCACCCAATACTATGAGAGCCGTTAGAAGTTTTTTGGGACACACTGGCTTTTATCGTAGATTTATAAAGGATTTCTCATTAATATCCAAGTCGTTGACTAATTTACTCGGAAAGGATGTTCCATTTGTCTTTGATGAAAAATGTCTAAAAGCCTTTAATAGAGTTAAGGAACTTCTAACTACTGCACCTATCATGACGTCACCTGACTGGAATTTACCTTTTGAACTAATGTGTGATGCTAGTGACTATGCAGTAGGAGTTGTTTTAGGACAAAGACATGATAAGAAATTTCATGTAATATATTACGCTAGTAAAACCTTAACTGATGCTCAGGAAAATTACACTACGACAGAAAAGAAATTATTAGTAGTAGTATATGCATTTGATAAATTTCAATCTTATCTAGTCCTGTCTAAAACCATAGTTTATACTGATCATTCTGCATTAAAGTACTTGTTCAATAAAACCGACCCAAAGCCAAGATTAATCAGATGGGTTTTATTGCTTCAAGAATTCGACATAGAAATTTGGGATAAGAAAGGGGCAGAAAACTTAGCCGCAGACCACTTGTCAAGGCTAGAGAATCGGACCCTAGAAACTATAGATGAATCATTCATATCTGACAAATTTCTAGATGAGAATCTATGTGCACTGTTTGCTATTTTCTCACCCCCTTGGTTTGCAAATATAGCAAATTACTTGGTAGCTCAGACCCTTCCTAGTGATATCATTGTTCAGTAGAGAAGAAAATTCTTTGCTGACCTTAAATATTACTATTAGGAAGATCCCTTTCTGTTTCGAATATGTGCAGATCAGATGATCAGGAGATGTGTCTCTCAAGAAGAAGGTTTCCAAATGCTGGAACATTGTTACTGCGGACCAGCAAGCGGTCACTTAGCTACAGCTAATACCGCCCGAAAAGTATTAGAAGCAGGCTTCTACTGGCCTACCATATTCAAGGACGCCGCAACTTTCACAGGATCGTGTGATGCCTGTCAGAAAGCTGGAAAGATATCTTCTCGAGATAGTCTACCCTAACAGGTAATTCAAAGTGTAGAGATATTTGACATATGGGGTATAGATTTTATGGGTCCATTTCGTCCCTCTTTTGGTAAGAAGTACATCATAGTAGCTGTAGAATATTTTTTGAAATGGCCTGAGGCACAAGCCCTACCTACTAATGATGCTAGAGTCGTGTGCAGATTCCTTAAACAGATATTCGCTAGATTTGGATGCTTGAAAGCCCTAATCAGTGACCGAGGTACGCACTTCTGCAACTCTCAATTGCAGAAGGTACTTCAGCAATATGGAGTTCAACATCGCTTTTCCACAACATACCATCCTCAAACCATTGGGCAGGCTGAGGTAACCAATAGAGGAATAAAGATAATCCTAGAAAAGACTGTGGGTGTTAACTGTAAGGATTGGGCCATAAAGCTGGATGATGCATTATGGGCCTTCCGTACAACATACAGAACCACTACGAGATTCTTACCCTATAGACTAGTCTATGGAAAAGCATGTCACCTTCCGATTGAACTTGAACATAGAGCTTACTGGGCAATGCGAAAATACAATCTAGATGATAACTTAACTAAGGAACACCGGATTCTATAACTCAACGAATTCGATGAGTGGAGGCTCAAAGCCTATGAAAACTCACATCAATTCAAGATGACAAGTAAACTCCGGCATGACAGGTGACTTAGAGCCCAGAAGAATTTTGAACCAGGGGATAAGGTATTGTTATACAACTTACGTTTCAAACTTTTCCCAGGAAAGTTGCGTAGCTGTTGGTCAGGCTCGTTCACTATCACGGAAGTATCACCCTTCAGAGCATGTGTTGATATGCACAAATCATATACCCTTTTTAGCATGTTTTTAGACATAAATTAGGGCAATATTTGAATGTATTTGATCTTAATTGAATCAAATTGACATAAAATTGCTTAAATTTCGATTTTGGAAGTTTCAGGAGCAAATTGCACGAAAATAGCAAATGTTGGGGCAAAAATGCAATTTTTGGAAATGCTGAGTTCGGGACAGGCGTCCTGACCTAGTCAAAGCACCAGGACGGTCGTCCCCAGCTCAGGGCGGGCGTCCCGAGTACCAAAAGTTGTCCCACATCGAAATGTTTGGAGATTTTCACTCCAGAAAGCTGCTATAAATACCCCAGGTCTCCAACAGTTGAAATCATCCCTCTCCACTCGATCTGAGTCATTTAGTGACTTCAAGTGTACATTTTTCTCAAAGTACACAAGTCACTTAGAGACTCGTGCTCAGTATAAGTTTATTTCTATTCTTAGAGAGTTTCTCGTTTTCTTTGTTTTCTGAGAGTCTGTCTTAGAATCTTAGATTATGACTAGATAGGGTTCGTTTTTGGTATCATAGAATACCAGAATTTCGTTAGGAGATCCTAAGAGAGAGATAGGGTACGTGTTCTTAGTCAGATTAGGGCAATTTGCTTAAGCCCGGGATGTAAGGTAAAGCAATTGCTACTAGGTCTGAGGAGCGTTCTCTGAAGGCTCTGCCGAGCAGAGTAGGATCGAGCAGTCAGAAGCATATAGGAGCTGCAGCGCCGGCTGGACCTGCATATACCGGTGACTACTTTATGATAGTGGGTCCCCTAGACGAGGTTTTGTATGTTTATGAATTGTTTATCTGAATATTAATTTGATACTGAATTTGATATTGATGCGTTCCGATTGGTATGCTAAAAGATATGCTTTATTTACCTATGTCGATTATGAGTAATTAAGGACTAAGTCTTACTAACTGTCACTTAGCATTCAATTATTGTCACTTAATCAATCAGAACCTAAGACAGAGTACCTATCGTGTAGCTAGTGTGTTGGAAAGTATCTACGATTTTATTAAGTTAAATATCGTACTCCCAGGGAAGTGGTAACGGCTTAGTAGTAACTAGCCTTTCATCCTAACTCCTATCTTATGATCCAGTTACGCAATCTTCATCAATGACTTTGATGAGAGGGTGATCCATTCTCCACTAGGTTTAGGTCTAATTAATCCTAGAAGTGTTAGATAATGTCCTGATTCTATGTTATACTGTTCTTACATGTTGATCGACCTATCTTCGAGTATTTTAGACATGTCTTGGCCTGGATTGCAACTATGTTCTGTGTATAAAGGCGTACCACATCCGAGGTCTCTAATAAACCGCCCTACCTTAATGACGGCCCTACTCACGGTTCGGGCTAAAGGCATCAATGAAAGCCCTATGTCACTTCGGGGATCATGCCGCTCGCCCTAGCCGCCGGCATAAACGCTCAGCTGCCCCTACCTAAACTACTCTAACAAACAAGGTGTTCCGCAGGTTATTTTATCTAGCATGGCAGACACCAATACTAATTGATGCCTGTTAAACTAAATAGGTTATGATTAGACCGTGGTTAGTGATACGCGAAAATCGTATCACTTTTTTAGCATGTTTTTATGTATGAATTTGGGTGAAATCGAGGGTAATTTGATCTTGATTGTTCATTATTCACTTAATTTCACAGTTTTTATGATTTTGGAAGTGTCAGGTGAAAAGTAGACGAAAACAGCAAATTTTGGGGCATAAACACAATTTTTGGAAATGTTGACCCGGTCAAAGGGTCGGGACGGGCGTCTCGACCAAGTCAAGGCACCTGGACGGGCGTCCCGAACTGGTCAACTGACCAGGACGGGCGTCCCGAGCCACCAGAAGCTGTCCCACATCGAGTTTTTCAGAGATTTTCACTCCGGGAAGCTGCTATAAATACCCCAAGCCTCCAGCAGTTGAATTTATTCCTCTCCACTCGATCTAAGTCATTTAGTGGTGTCCAGTGTACAATTCTCTAGTACACAACTCACTCAGAGACTCGGATCTCAGTTTTCTTTTTTATTAGTGTTTTGTTTTAGTTTTTGAGAAATAGTCTCAGATCTTAGGTTTCTATAGATAGGTTCGTTTCTGGTATTCATAGAATACTCGGGATTTCGTTAGGAGATCCTAAGAGGGCTCTAGGCGTTCGAAGAGTCAGTCCACAGGGCTGGGCTTAAGCTGGGTATTAAGGTAAAGCCCAGTTACTAGGCTAAGGAAGCGTCCTCCGAAGGTTCTAGCGAGCAGAGTCAGGGCGAGCAATACGACATATACAGCAGTACGCTCTGTCGGCGAGACTACGTAAAGGGTGATTTCTTTATGGCATCAGTCCCCATACCCCTCTCTTATATGTTGTTATTGTTTTGTCCTAAATACATATTATGAATACGAGATTACGATGTTTATGAATAGTTGTTTTATATGTTGACGCTATTATGGTTTTCCGGAAATAGCCACCTGCTAAATATTCACTATGTCTGCATGTTTAATGTGCTCTTTTAAACTAAAGTTAGGGTTATAGACAATTCCAAACCACGGTCTAATCATAACCTGTTTAGTTTAACAGGCATCAATTAGTATTGGTGTCTGCCATGCTAGATAAAATAACATGTTGAACACCCTGCCTGTTAAAGTAGTCTAGGTAGGGGCCGAGCTGAGTCCGATTATGCCGGCGGCTAGAGCAAGCGGTATGATCCCCAAAGTGACATAGGGCTTTCATGGATGCCTTCGTCCCGAACCGTGAGTAGGGCCGTCATTAAGGTAGGGCGGTTTATTAGAGACCTCGGATGTGGTACGCCTTTAGACACAGAACATAGTTGCAATCCAGGCTAAGATATATCTAAAATACTCGAATATAGGTCAAACAACATATAGGAACAGTATAACATAGAATCAGGACTCATCTATAAAACACTTCTAGGTTTAATTAGACTGAAACCTAGTGGAGAATGAATCACCCTCTCATCAGATTATTTGATGAAGATTGCATAATTGGATTATAAGATAGGAGTTAGGATAAAAGGCTAGTTACTACTAAGCCGTTGCCACTTCCCTGGGAGTACGATATTTATTTAATAAAATCGTAGATACTTTCCAACAGACTAGCTACACGATAGGTACTCTGCCTTAGGTTCTGGCTGATTAAGTGACACCATAGAGACTAAATGTGACAATTAGTCAATCACAGTCCTTAATTATTCATAATCAACATAGGGTAAAATAACACCTATTTAGCACATCGGTCGGAAATAACCATCAGTTAGGAATTGTCTATAACCTTAATTTTAGTTTAAAAGAACACAATAGACATGCAGACATTGTGAATATTAAGCAGGTGGCTATTTCTGGAAAAATATAACAACTTCAACATATAAAACAAATATTCATGAAAATCGTAATCTCGTATTCATAATTAATTTTTGGAACAACACAATAACAACATATAAGAGAGGGACAAGGGGACTGGTGCCATAAAGAAATCACCCTTTACGTAGTCTCACCGATGGAGCGTACTGCTGTATATGTCGTATTGCTTGATCCGACTCTGCTCGCCAGAACCTTCGGAGGACGCTTCCTCAGCCTAGTAACTGGGCTTTACATTAATACCCAGCTTAAGCCCAGCCATGTGGACTGACTCTGTGAACGCCTAGAGGCCTCTTAGGATCTCCTAACGAAATCCCGGGTATTCTATGAATACCAAAAACGAACCTATCTATCGAACCCTAGGATCTGAGACTAATTCTCATAAACTAAGAAAAATGAAAACACAAAAAAGGAAAGAAAGAAAACTTTTACTGAAATCTGAGTCTCCGAGTGAGTTGTGTACTCGAGAATTGTACACTGGGAACCACTGAATGACTCAGATTGAGAGGAGAGGGATGAATTCAACTAAGGAAGGCATGGGGTATTTATAGCAGCTTTCTGGAGTGAATTTCTCTCAAAAATTCGATGTGGGACTTGACTTTCTGGTTCGGGACGCCCGTCCCGGTCTGTTGATCGGGTCAGGACGGCCGTCCCGAGTCCTGGACACCCATCCCAACTTGTTGACCAAGTCAGGACGGCCGTCCTGAACCGGGACACCCTCCCCGAAGTCTAAACTTTTGAAAAATTGCGTTTTTGCCCCGAAATTTGCCATTTTCTTCTACTTTTCACCTGACACTTCGAAAATCATGAAAACTGTGAAATTGAGTTAATAATAAACAATTAAGACCGATTTCCCCTCAATTTCTCCCTAAATTATGCCATAAAACATGCTAAAAACATGATATGATTTATGCATATCAGATAACCCCACACTTAGCTTTTTGCTTGTCCTCAAGCAAAGTCTACCTGAAGTTAGTGATTCTAAATCATAGTGCAGTCACTTAAATTCCTAGTCATGTTTTTATTCCAAAAATTTATTCAGACAATTCTTAACACAGGTCTGACCGGTCGGGTTGCTATGACAAGGTCTCAAATGTCTCTAGCAGATTGTTATAATTAAGCAGAAAACAACTTAACAACTAGGTTGAACTCCTTTCTTAGTCACAAGGTCTTCCTGATGTGTAGTGTGTGTACTAGTCTAGACCAGATAGTCAACACAATATACTCTCGTCTTAACTACTACCAGATAATATTTCGACCCTGTTGCTAGACATAATAACAAAAGACAACTTTCTGAGTTCTGAGCCCTGGTGATCAGATTTTTAATGATTTAGCATTTATGGATTTTCTTTATAGATGTAGGGTATTTTGAGTCTGCTTAGAACACGTCAACTTCAACTACCCATGTAGCGAGTCCCACTCCGATGACTCCTAGACCTACACGACCTTAGGGCATCAGGCTTTAAGTTCCCCGAAGGAGTGGTGCTCGAGTAGCGAAGGCCGTTGGTAAACTACCCTTATTTAATTAACTTCCTTTTATTTCTTTTCACTTTTAGCTCAGAGTCTCATCTAGTCATTCTAATTGTCAAAACATCCACAACTGGTCAAATTTTATCAAGTTAAGTCTTGAAAAGGTAATTGGCTGAGGTCTCTAATCCAGACAAAGTTGTGCTCACTTATCAGGAATTCCCTATTCCTAATCAATTAGTTCAAGATAGCTATCACATTGACTCCTACTAACCATAACATTCTACCTACATATCATAGACATAAGCAATGTTTAACCAATCATACTGCATTTAGAAGTCTGAAAGAATGACAAATTTTGAAATTTTTTTGGAAGGGTGTGAAAATATGGGGAAAACAAGCAAAATCATGCAAAACGTTTCTCACTACAGTGCACTGTGCACTGCTACCCCACACTTAAGTCTGACATTGTCCTCAGTGTTCATGCATTTCTAAGCTACCCCACACTTATTTGAAAACAAGAAACAAAACAGAAAATATTCTTACCCCACAGTTATTCAACTAACTACGGGTAAGAAGGAACATAGAAATAACAAAACAAGAAATAAAATGAAAGAGATACTCCCTTAGTCTGTGAAGTCCACAGTCTGCTCGGACGAGTCAAATGGCTCTCTGTAAATCTTCAAGCGTTGTCTGTTTACTTTTTGAATAATGTCGTCAGAATCCATAATGTCACATGCTCCGAAAGGTGATACTTCCTTGATTGTGAACGGTCCTGACCAACAGTTAAGTAGCTTTCTTGGGAAAAATTTGAAACGTGAGTTGTATAATAATACCTTATCGCCTGGTTCAAAATTGTTCTGGGCTCTAAGTCGTCTGTCATGCCGGAGTTTACTTGTCATCTTGAACTGATGTGAGTTCTCATAGGCTTTAAGCCTCCACTCATCCAATTCGTTGAGTTGTAGAATCCGGTGTTCCTTAGTTAAATTATCGTCGAGATTGCATTTTTGCATAGTCACTAGCATCACACATAAGCTCAAAAGGTAGACTCCAGTCTGGTGACGTCATGATAGGTGCAGTAGTTAAGAGTTCCTTAAGTCTATTGAAAGCTTTTAGACATTTCTCATCAAAGACAAATGGAACATCTTTTCTGAGTAAATTGGTCAACGGCCTGGCTATTAATGAAAAATCTTTTATAAACCTACGATAAAAGCCAGCGTGTCCCAAAAAACTTCTAACGGCTCTCACATTTTTGGGAGGAGGTAGTTTCGAAATAACTTCAATTTTGGCCTTATCTACTTCCATACCTAGATGTGAGATCTGATACGCTAAAATCGTATCACATTTTTAGCATGTTTTTATGTATGTTTTAATGTGAAATTGAGAGTAAATGGACATTAATTGTTTACTATTTACTTGATTTCACGGTTTTTATGATTTTGGAAGTGTCAGGTGAAAAGTAGACGAAAACAGCAAATTCTGGGGCAAAAACGCAATTTTTGGAAATGTTGACCCGGTCAAAGGTCCGGGACGGGCGTCCCGACCCGGTCAAACCGCCAGGACGGGCGTCCTGAACCGGGATGGGCGTCCCGAACCTGGTCAACGAATCAAGACGGGCGTCCCGAACCGGGACGGGCGTCCCGATCCGCCAAAAGCTGTCCCACATCGAATTTTTCAGAATTTTTCACTCCGGGAAGCTGCTATAAATACCCCAGGCCTCCAGCAGTTGAATTCATCCCTCTCCACTCGATCTGAGTCATTAAGTGGTTTCCAGTGTACAATTTTCCAGTACACAACTCACTCAGAGACTCGGATCTCAGTTTTCTTTCTTATTAGTGTTTTGTTTTAGTTTCTGAGAAATAATCTCAGATCTTAGGTTTCTATAGATAGGTTCGTTTCCGGTATTCATAGAATACCCGGGGTTTCGTTAGGAGACCCTAAGAGAGCTCTAGGCGTTCGAAGAGTCAGTCCACAGGGCTGGGCTTAAGCTGGGTATTAAGGTAAAGCCCAGTTACTAGGCTGAGGAAGCGTCCTCCGAAGGTTCTGGTGAGCAGAGTCAGAGGAGGCAGTACAACATATACAGCAGTACGCTCTGCGGCGAGACTACGTAAAGGGTGATTTCTTTATGGCATCAGTCCCCATACCCCTCTCTTATATGTTGTTATTGTTTTTCTCTAAATACTTATTATGAACATCTGATTATGATTTTTATGAATAGTTGTTTTATATGTTGAAGTTGTTATATTTTTCCGGAAATAGCCACCTGCTAAATATTCACTATGTCTGCATGTTTAATGTGCTCTTTTAAACTAAAGTTAGGGTTATAGACAATTCCTAACCACGGTCTAATCATAACCTGTTTAGTTTAACAGGCATCAATTAGTATTGGTGTCTGCCATGCTAGATAAAATAACATGTTGAACACCCTGCCTGTTAAAGTAGTCTAGGTAGGGGCCGAGCTGAGTCCGATTATGCCGGCGGCTAGGGCAAGCGGTATGATCCCCGAAGTGACATAGGGCTTTCATGGATGCCTTCGTCCCGAACCGTGAGTAGGGCCGTCATTAAGGTAGGGCGGTTTATTAGAGACCTCGGATGTGGTACGCCTTTAGACACAGAACATAGTTGCAATCCAGGCTAAGATGCATCTAAAATACTCGAATATAGGTCAATCAACATATAGGAACAGTATAACATAGAATCAGAATTTATCTTTAAAACACTTCTAGGGTTAATTAGACTTGAACCTAGTGGAGAATGGATCACCCTCTCATCAAAGTATTTGATGAAGATTGCATAACTGGATCATAAGATAAGAGTTAGGATAAGAGGCTAGTTACTACTAAGCCGTTGCCACTTCCCTGGGAGTACGATAATTAACTTAGTAAAATCGTAGATACTTTCCAATAGACTAGCTACACGATAGGTACTCTGCCTTAGATTCTGGCTGATTAAGTGACACCATAAGACTAAACGTGACAATTAGTCAATCACAGTCCTTAATTAATCATAATCGACATAGGGTAAAATAACACCTATTTAGTACGTCAACCGGAATCGCATCAGATTTTTGGCGCCGTTGCCGGGGAAATATCATAATGAATTTAGGATTCCTGATCAAAATTCTAGATACTTATGATAGGTAGCGGTAGTAACCTAGACCTTAGACCTAACACTTGTTTTATGCTAGTTAGACAATCAGTTCCGAAATATAGGATTATCATAACTAATTAATTTTAGATGTTATCTAGAATTAAGACACTTAGGATAATCAAATTTTAGAAAATTATTCTAAAACCGTATTGAGGAAATTTAATTGCTTTCGAAATATAAAAAGAAAAAAAAATGTTAAAAATTTAAAATCCAAAAAGAATGTATTTTTCTTGCTCAATGGTAAGTTGTTTTTTTTCCCTATCTCTTGTTCTTTCTTAGTTGTTTTCTTAGTTGTACATTTGTTGCTCTTTTTCGAAAAAAATAAAAATGGAAATGAGGATAGAATATTTTTCTGAGTTGTCAATTTTTGGCTAAGGTTTTAATCTGGAAGAAATTTCATTGTGGAGTTTTCTTAGGTCATGCTTAGTCTATTAGACAGAATCCTGAAATAAAATTTTCTTTAATAGACAGACCTCTGAGTATTCTAATGAGAAAGGATGTTCCTTTTGTTTGATGATAAATGCATGAGATTGTTTAAACCGAAAGGAATTAATGCACCCATTATGACATCACCTAATTAAAATCTGCTTTTTGAATGAATATGTGATGTAATGATGTAGTACGAATTGTTTTAGGACAAAAACATTCATGCATGATAAATTCCGATCTTATCTAGTCTTGTCTAAAAACAATAGGTTACACCGATCACTCTATTTCGAATCTTTTTCCTTTCTTCCTTTGAACATAATTACATCATAGTAATCGTGGAACACTTTTCGAAAATGGCCTGAACCACAGGCATTACCTACTAATGATGTTGAAGTTATGTGCAGATTCTAGTTGTTTTCCAGATTCAGAGTGCCAATGTTTTAGGAAGAAATGTTCAGCATGTGTATCAAATCTGTGAAGTCTGCTAAGTACCACACTTTAGCAGGGATTGCTATGGGAATGACTGACCATTCCAAAAAGAGGTAGGAGTAGGTTACTGCAGAATGCTGCTCCAATGGGAAATGCATACAATCCCCGCTAGAGGAATCATACGGGATTTAGCTGAGGAGTAATTCGGAAGCTGGAAATTTTCAGAAGACACCACCACAGCAAAACCCTACCTGCAGAACCAACAGATGAGACACTGGCAACAATCAAAGCCAGACCAGTGCAAGCAAGTGATCTACCAAGTGGTATTGAACGGTCGAAGGATATAGAGGAATTTGGCATTGTATCAGGAGCATAGCAATGGAGGAGCTTGCATCCCCTGCATACAATCAGCTGTGAGAAACTTCCCCGAGGAAGTCTCAAATACTTGGGCCCAGATCTACACAACTGGAGCCCCCTACCACCACAGCTTCGCCAAAACTTCAGGTATCATTTCTTCCATTCGAGACTTGCATGCAATTCCTTTACTAACATTGGCAGGAAGGCACACAAATTCCAAGAAATCTCATTCCTAGACACGTTCCTCCTGGACATGTTGCTGTGAGAAATCTTACAAATGATTCGAGGAAACATCCGTGGGGCTCGAGCCATTCATCAAATGAATAGGCCACTACCTGGAGCTCGACAATGAAGGATCGGAGGTGACGTCATCCATTCCAATATCTAGAGCTTGCAGAGTCAAGAACACCTCAGCAATAGCACATGGCTAAGGTGAAGAGCCAATTGACAGATCAGAGAAGACCCTTCTGCTCGCGACATGAAGGGAGTTTTTCTAATCCTCATGATCCTTTACTTTTATTTTCTTCATTTTTGTGTCCTGTTTTGTTATTTCTGTGGTTGTTTTATTTTCTCTCTTACCCTTAGTTAGTCAAATAAGTGTGGGGTAGCAGTGCACGGTGCACTGTAGCAGTTGGCAAAATTTTTGCATGATTTTGCTTGTTTTCACCGTATTTTCACACCCTTCCAAAATTTTTCAAAAATTTTTCTGTCTTTCAGACTTCTAATGCAGTATGCTTGGTTAAACAAATTGCTTATGTCTATGATATGTAGGTAGTATGTTATGGTTAGTAGGAGATAGTCGATAGCTATCTTGGACTAATTGATTAGGAATAGGGAATTCCTGATAACTGAGCACAACCTTGTCTGGATTAGAGACCTCAACCAATTGCCCATTCGAGACTCCACTAGATAAAATTAGACCAGTTGTGGATATATTGGCAGTTAGAATGACTAGATGAGACTCTGAGCTAAAAGTGAAAAGAACTTAAGGAAGTTAATTACAATAGGGTAGTTTGCCAGCGGCCTTCGCTACTCGAGCACCACTCCTTCGGGGAACTTAAAGCCTGATGCCCTAAGGTCGTGTAGATCTGGGAGTCATCGGAGTGGGACTCGCTACATGGGTAGTTGAAGTTGACGTGTTCTAAGCAAACTCGAAATACCCTGAATCTATAAAGAAAATAACTAAGTGCTAAAACATTAAAAATCTGATCACCAAAGCTCAGAACTCAGAGAGTTATCTGTTGTCAGTATGTCTAGCGATAGGTCAAAGTATTATCTGGTAGCAGTTAAGACAAGAGTTCATTGTGTTGACTATCTGGTCTAGACTAGTACACACACTACACATCAGGAAGACCCTATGACTAAGAAAAAGTCCAGCCTAGTTGTTGATTTGTTTTCTGCCTGATCATAACAAACTACTAGAGACATGTGAGACCTTGTCATAGCAGCCTAACCAATCAGACCTGTGTTAAGAATTGTCTGAAGAATTTTTGGAATAAAAACATGATTAGGAATTTAAGTGACTGCACTACGGTTTAAAATCACTAACTCCATGTAGACTTTGCTTGAGGACAAGCAAAAAGCTAAGTGTGGGTTATCTGATACGCTAAAATCGTATCACATTTTTAGCATGTTTTTATGTATGTTTTAATGTGAAATTGAGAGTAAATGGACATTAATTGTTTACTATTTACTTGATTTCACGGTTTTTATGATTTTGGAAGTGTCAGGTGAAAAGTAGACGAAAACAGCAAATTCTGGGGCAAAAACGCAATTTTTGGAAATGTTGACCCGGTCAAAGGTCCGGGACGGGCGTCCCGACCCGGTCAAACCGCCAGGACGGGCGTCCCGAACCTGGTCAACGAATCAGGACGGGCGTCCCGAGCCGCCAGAAGCTGTCCCACATCGAATTTTTCAGAATTTTTCACTCCGGGAAGCTGCTATAAATACCCCAGGCCTCCAGCAGTTGAATTCATCCCTCTCCACTCGATCTGAGTCATTAAGTGGTTTCCAGTGTACAATTTTCCAGTACACAACTCACTCAGAGACTCGGATCTCAGTTTTCTTTCTTATTAGTGTTTTGTTTTAGTTTCTGAGAAATAATCTCAGATCTTAGGTTTCTATAGATAGGTTCGTTTCCGGTATTCATAGAATACCCGGGGTTTCGTTAGGAGACCCTAAGAGAGCTCTAGGCGTTCGAAGAGTCAGTCCACAGGGCTGGGCTTAAGCTGGGTATTAAGGTAAAACCCAGTTACTAGGCTGAGGAAGCGTCCTCCGAAGGTTCTGGTGAGCAGAGTCAGAGGAGGCAGTACAAATATACAGCAGTACGCTCTGCGGCGAGACTACGTAAAGGGTGATTTCTTTATGGCATCAGTCCCCATACCCCTCTCTTATATGTTGTTATTGTTTTTCTCTAAATACTTATTATGAACATCTGATTATGATTTTTATGAATAGTTGTTTTATATGTTGAAGTTGTTATATTTTTCCGGAAATAGCCACCTGCTAAATATTCACTATGTCTGCATGTTTAATGTGCTCTTTTAAACTAAAGTTAGGGTTATAGACAATTCCTAACCACGGTCTAATCATAACCTGTTTAGTTTAACAGGCATCAATTAGTATTGGTGTCTGCCATGCTAGATAAAATAACATGTTGAACACCCTGCCTGTTAAAGTAGTCTAGGTAGGGGCCGAGCTGAGTCCGATTATGCCGGCGGCTAGGGCAAGTGGTATGATCCCCGAAGTGACATAGGGCTTTCATGGATGCCTTCGTCCCGAACCGTGAGTAGGGCGTCATTAAGGTAGGGCGGTTTATTAGAGACCTCGGATGTGGTACGCCTTTAGACACAGAACATAGTTGCAATCCAGGCTAAGATGCATCTAAAATACTCGAATATAGGTCAATCAACATATAGGAACAGTATAACATAGAATCAGAATTTATCTTTAAAACACTTCTAGGGTTAATTAGACTTGAACCTAGTGGAGAATGGATCACCCTCTCATCAAAGTATTTGATGAAGATTGCATAACTGGATCATAAGATAAGAGTTAGGATAAGAGGCTAGTTACTACTAAGCCGTTGCCACTTCCCTGGGAGTACGATAATTAACTTAGTAAAATCGTAGATACTTTCCAATAGACTAGCTACACGATAGGTACTCTGCCTTAGATTCTGGCTGATTAAGTGACACCATAAGACTAAACGTGACAATTAGTCAATCACAGTCCTTAATTAATCATAATCGACATAGGGTAAAATAACACCTATTTAGTACGTCAACCGGAATCGCATCAAGATCTTATGTCCTAAAATGATTCCCTCTCTTACCATGAAGTGGCATTTTTCCCAATTTAAAACCAGGTTAGATTTTATACAACGTTTCAACATTAACTCCAAGTTCTTTAGATATACCTCAAATGAATTACCAAAAACAGAAAAGTCATCCATAAATACTTCCATAGATTTTCCTAACATGTCCTCAAAGATAGCAGTCATACAACGTTGAAATGTAGCAGGTGCATTAGGGACTACTTGCACCGGGCTTACCCACTCACTATCTGAGATAGGGTAGATAAGTCCTGCATCTAACAGTTTAATGACTTCTTTCTTAACAACATCACACACATTAGGATTCGACCTCCTTTGAGGTTGCACACATGGCTTATACTCATTTTCTAGAAGAATCTTATGCGAACAAAATCTTGGATTAATACCTGGAATGTCTTCAATTTTGTAGGCAAAGGCTATTCTATACTTTCTGCACATGTCCACCGTCAACTTCCTTTGTTCTACAGTCAGATCAGCTGCAAGAATAATGGGAAGTTTCTTGTTGTCATCTAGGAATTCGTAGCACAGATGAGTGGGTAGTTCCTTCAGTTCCAAGTCTGGTGGATCTTCAAACAAGGTTCGTTCTTTCTTCATCTCATCATCACCTATCTCAGTGAAACTATCAGAAGTAATTTCATTTTCAGAAGAGCTAAGTTCAGGCTCCTCTAACTCTAGGGAGTCCTCACTTAGGACTTGATAGCTTGAGCATAGGTCGATCACGTTAATTGTAATCATGTGTTCCATGGCATCCACACAAAAACAAGTGTCATCTAAATGCATGGGATACCTAAGTGTTTCATTTAGATCAAAAGTGATGTCGTCATTTCCTACCATTAACTTGATTTGACCATTACTGACGTCTATTAATGCTTTTGAGGTAGCTAGAAATGGTCGACCTAGGATTAGGGGCACTCCTCCTTCCCCATTCATATCCATGACAACAAAATCCACAGGAAATACAAATTTTCTGACCTTTACAAAGAGATCTTCAATTATTCCTTTGGGGATTTTGACTGTCCTATCTGCAAGTTGTATGCACATCCTAGTCGTTTTCAAATCATGCAATCCTAATTTATCAAATAAACTAGATGACATAAGATTGATACTAGCTCCTAAGTCTACTAATGCATGCATGATTGTACATGGCAAGGTAAAACAACCAGGATCTTTCTGTTTAGACGGTAGTTTATTCAAAAGGACCGCCGAACATTCTTCATTAAGAACCACCTTGTCCATGTCAAATTTTCTTTTATTACTAACAACTTCTTTTAAAAACTTAGCATACTTTGGCATTTTAGAAATAACATCAAGTAAAGGTAAATTAACATGAATCTGACTAAATGATGCGATTCCGGTTGACGTACTAAATAGGTGTTATTTTACCCTATGTCGATTATGATTAATTAAGGACTGTGATTGACTAATTGTCACGTTTAGTCTTATGGTGTCACTTAATCAGCCAGAATCTAAGGCAGAGTACCTATCGTGTAGCTAGTCTATTGGAAAGTATCTACGATTTTACTAAGTTAATTATCGTACTCCCAGGGAAGTGGCAACGGCTTAGTAGTAACTAGCCTCTTATCCTAACTCTTATCTTATGATCCAGTTATGCAATCTTCATCAAATACTTTGATGAGAGGGTGATCCATTCTCCACTAGGTTCAAGTCTAATTAACCCTAGAAGTGTTTTAAAGATAAATTCTGATTCTATGTTATACTGTTCCTATATGTTGATTGACCTATATTCGAGTATTTTAGATGCATCTTAGCCTGGATTGCAACTATGTTCTGTGTCTAAAGGCGTACCACATCCGAGGTCTCTAATAAACCGCCCTACCTTAATGACGGCCCTACTCACAGTTCGGGATGAAGGCATCCATGAAAGCCCTATGTCACTTCGGGGATCATACCGCTTGCCCTAGCCGCCGGCATAATCGGACTCAGCTCGGCCCCTACCTAGACTACTTTAACAGGCAGGGTGTTCAACATGTTATTTTATCTAGCATGGCAGACACCAATACTAATTGATGCCTGTTAAACTAAACAGGTTATGATTAGACCGTGGTTAGGAATTGTCTATAACCCTAACTTTAGTTTAAAAGAGCACATTAAACATGCAGACATAGTGAATATTTAGCAGGTGGCTATTTCCGGAAAAATATAACAACTTCAACATATAAAACAACTATTCATAAAAATCATAATCAGATGTTCATAATAAGTATTTAGAGAAAAACAATAACAACATATAAGAGAGGGGTATAGGGACTGATGCCATAAAGAAATCACCCTTTACGTAGTCTCGCCGCAGAGCGTACTGCTGTATATGTTGTACTGCCTCCTCTGACTCTGCTCACCAGAACCTTCGGAGGACGCTTCCTCAGCCTAGTAACTGGGCTTTACCTTAATACCCAGCTTAAGCCCAGCCCTGTGGACTGACTCTTCGAACGCCTAGAGCTCTCTTAGGGTCTCCTAACGAAACCCCGGGTATTCTATGAATACCGGAAACGAACCTATCTATAGAAACCTAAGATCTGAGACTATTTCTCAGAAACTAAAACAAACACTAATAAGAAAGAAAACTGAGATCCGAGTCTCTAAGTGAGTTGTGTACTGGAAAATTGTACACTGGAAACCACTTAATGACTCAGATCGAGTGGAGAGGGATCAATTCAACTGCTGGAGGCCTGGGGTATTTATAGCAGCTTCCCGGAGTGAAAAATTCTGAAACATTCGATGTGGGACAGCTTCTGGCGGCTCGGGACGCCCATCCCGGTTCGGGACGCCCGTCCTGATTCGTTGACCAGGTTCGGGACGCCCGTCCCGGTTCAGGACGCCCGTCCTGGCGGTTTGACCGGGTCGGGACGCCCGTCCCGGACCTTTGACCGGGTCAACATTTCCAAAAATTGCGTTTTTGCCCCAGAATTTGCTGTTTTCGTCTACTTTTCACCTGACACTTCCAAAATCATAAAAACCGTGAAATCAAGTAAATAGTAAACAATTAATGTCCATTTACTCTCAATTTCACATTAAAACATACATAAAAACATGCTAAAAAATGTGATACGATTTTAGCATATCAGATAACCCCACACTTAGCTTTTTGCTTGTCCTCAAGCAAAGTCTACATGGAGTTAGTGATTTTAAACCGTAGTGCAGTCACTTAAATTCCTAATCATGTTTTTATTCCAAAAATTCTTCAGACAATTCTTAACACAGGTCTGATTGGTTAGGTTGCTATGACAAGGTCTCACATGTCTCTAGTAGTTTGTTATGATCAGGCAGAAAACAAATCAACAACTAGGCTGGACTTTTTCTTAGTCACAGGGTCTTCCTGATGTGTAGTGTGTGTACTAGTCTAGACCAGATAGTCAACACAATGAACTCTTGTCTTAACTGCTACCAGATAATACTTCAACCTATCGCTAGACATACTGACAACAGATAACTCTCTGAGTTCTGAGCTTTGGTGATCAGATTTTTAATGTTTTAGCACTTAGTTATTTTCTTTATAGATTCAGGGTATTTCGAGTTTGCTTAGAACACGTCAACTTCAACTACCCATGTAGCGAGTCCCACTCCGATGACTCCCAGATCTACACGACCTTAGGGCATCAGGCTTTAAGTTCCCCGAAGGAGTGGTGCTCGAGTAGCGAAGGCCGCTGGCAAACTACCCTATTGTAATTAACTTCCTTAAGTTCTTTTCACTTTTAGCTCAGAGTCTCATCTAGTCATTCTAACTGCCAATATATCCACAACTGGTCTAATTTTATCTAGTGGAGTCTCGAATGGGCAATTGGTTGAGGTCTCTAATCCAGACAAGGTTGTGCTCAGTTATCAGGAATTCCCTATTCCTAATCAATTAGTCCAAGATAGCTATCGACTATCTCCTACTAACCATAACATACTACCTACATATCATAGACATAAGCAATTTGTTTAACCAAGCATACTGCATTTAGAAGTCTGAAAGACGGAAAAAATTTTGAAAAAATTTTGGAAGGGTGTGAAAATACAGGGAAAACAAGCAAAAGCATGCGAAAATTTTTTCAAACTACTTCAAACTGCTACAGTGCACCGTGCACTGCTACCCCACACTTAAGTTTGGCACTGTCCTCAGTGTTCATGCATAGCTAAACTACCCCACACTTATTTGCAAACAAGAAATAAAACAAAACAAAGAACTCTTACCCCACACTTATTCGACTAACTAAGGGTAAGAGAGAAAATATGGCAACAAAACAAGAAGGATAGCAAAACAGAATACAAAACAAATAAAATAAAAGGAATATGAGGATTAGAAAAACTCCCTTCATGTCGCGAGCAGAAGGGTCTTCTCTGATTTGTCAATTGGCTCTTCACCTTAGCCATGTGCTATTGCTGAGATGTTTCTGACTCTGCAAGCTCTAGATACTGGAACGGATGACGCCAACTCCGGTCCTTCATTGTCAAGCTCTAGGTAGTGGCATATCCATTTGATGAATAACTCAAGCCCCAAGGACTGTTTCCTCGAATCATCTGCAAAGTTTCTCGTAATCGTAGCAACGTGTCCAGAAGGAACGTGTCTAGGAATGAGACTTCTTTGGATTGGTGTGCCTACCTGCCAATGTTAGTGAAGGTATGGCATGCAAGTCTCGAATGGAAGAAAAGATACCTGAAGTTTTGGCAAAACTGTGGTGGTAGGGGCTCCAATTGTATAGATTGGGCCCAAGTATTTGAGACTTCCTCGGGGAAGTTTCTCACAGCTGATTGGTATGCAGGGATGCAAGCTCCTCCATTGCTATGCTCCTGATACAACGCCAAATTCCTCTATATCTGTCGACCGTTCGTTACCCCTTGGTAGATCACTTGCTTGCACTGGTCTGGCTTTAATTGTTGCCAGTATCTCATCTATTGATTCTGCGAGTGTGGGTTTTGCTGTGGTGGTGTCTTCTGAAAGTTTCCAGCTTCCGAATTACTCCTCAGCTAAATCCCGTACGATTCCTCTAGTTGGGATTGTATGCGTTTCCCATTGGAGCAGCATTCTGCAGTAACCTACTCCTACCTCTTTTGGAATGGTCAGTCATTCCCATAGCAATCCCTGCTAAAGTGTGGTACTTAGCAAACTTCACAGATTTGATACACAGGCTGAACATTTCTTCCTAAAACATTGGCACTCTGAATCTGGATAACAACTAGAATCTGCACATGACTTTAACATCATTAGTAGGTAATGCCTGTGGTTCAGGCCATTTTTGAAAAGTGTTCCACAACAACTATGATGTAATTATTTTCATAAGAAACCTATTGTTTTTAGACAAGACCAGATAAGATCGGAATTTTATCATGTTTCTGTCCTAAAACAATTCTTACTACATAATTACATCACATATTCAAAAAGCATATTTCAATCAGGTGATGTCATAATGGGTGCAGTAGTTCCTTTTGGTTTAAAAGATCTCATGCAATTATCAGCAAAATAAAAGGAACATCCTTTTTTCAATAGAACATTCAAAGGTCTGGCTACTAAGGAAAAATTATTTCATAACTCGTCCTAATAAAGCCGGTATGACTCTAAGAAAATTCTAAAATGGAATTTCTTTCCAGATTAAAACCTGAGCCAACATTTTACAACTCAGAAGAAAATATATTTTATCCTCATTTCCATTTTTATTTCTTCGAAATTAAATAAAGGAAGAAAAACACGAAAAAGAACAACTAAGAAAACAACTAAAAAAAAAAAAAGAGGTAGGGAAAAGAACAACTTACCATTGAGCAAAAAAAAAAATACATTCTTTTTGGATTTTAAATTTTTAACATTTTTTTTTCTTTTTATATTTCGAAAGCAATTAAATTTCCTCAATACGGTTTTAGAATAATTTTCTAAAATTTGATTATCCTAAGTGTCTTAATTCTAGATAACATCTAAAATTAATTAGTTATGATAATCCTATATTTCGGAAACTGATTGTCTAACTAGCATAAAACAAGTGTTAGGTCTAAGGTCTAGGTTACTACCGCTACCTATCATAAGTATCTAGAATTTTGATTAGGAATCCTAAATTCATTATGATATTTCCCCGGCAACGGCGCCAAAAATCTGATGCGATTCCGGTTGACGTACTAAATAGGTTATTTTACCCTATGTCGATTATGATTAATTAAGGACTGTGATTGACTAATTGTCACGTTAGTCTTATGGTGTCACTTAATCAGCCAGAATCTAAGGCAGAGTACCTATCGTGTAGCTAGTCTATTGGAAAGTATCTACGATTTTACTAAGTTAATTATCGTACTCCCAGGGAAGTGGCAACGGCTTAGTAGTAACTAGCCTCTTATCCTAACTCTTATCTTATGATCCAGTTATGCAATCTTCATCAAATACTTTGATGAGAGGGTGATCCATTCTCCACTAGGTTCAAGTCTAATTAACCCTAGAAGTGTTTTAAAGATAAATTCTGATTCTATGTTATACTGTTCCTATATGTTGATTGACCTATATTCGAGTATTTTAGATGCATCTTAGCCTGGATTGCAACTATGTTCTGTGTCTAAAGGCGTACCACATCCGAGGTCTCTAATAAACCGCCCTACCTTAATGACGGCCCTACTCACGGTTCGGGACGAAGGCATCCATGAAAGCCCTATGTCACTTCGGGGATCATACCGCTTGCCCTAGCCGCCGGCATAATCGGACTCAGCTCGGCCCCTACCTAGACTACTTTAACAGGCAGGGTGTTCAACATGTTATTTTATCTAGCATGGCAGACACCAATACTAATTGATGCCTGTTAAACTAAACAGGTTTGATTAGACCGTGGTTAGGAATTGTCTATAACCCTAACTTTAGTTTAAAAGAGCACATTAAACATGCAGACATAGTGAATATTTAGCAGGTGGCTATTTCCGGAAAAATATAACAACTTCAACATATAAAACAACTATTCATAAAAATCATAATCAGATGTTCATAATAAGTATTTAGAGAAAAACAATAACAACATATAAGAGAGGGGTATGGGGACTGATGCCATAAAGAAATCACCCTTTACGTAGTCTCGCCGCAGAGCGTACTGCTGTATATGTTGTACTGCATCCTCTGACTCTGCTCACCAGAACCTTCGGAGGACGCTTCCTCAGCCTAGTAACTGGGCTTTACCTTAATACCCAGCTTAAGCCCAGCCCTGTGGACTGACTCTTCGAACGCCTAGAGCTCTCTTAGGGTCTCCTAACGAAACCCCGGGTATTCTATGAATACCGGAAACGAACCTATCTATAGAAACCTAAGATCTGAGACTATTTCTCAGAAACTAAAACAAACACTAATAAGAAAGAAAACTGAGATCCGAGTCTCTGAGTGAGTTGTGTACTGGAAAATTGTACACTGGAAACCACTTAATGACTCAGATCGAGTGGAGAGGGATCAATTCAACTGCTGGAGGCCTGGGGTATTTATAGCAGCTTCCCGGAGTGAAAAATTCTGAAAAATTCGATGTGGGACAGCTTCTGGCGGCTCGGGACGCCCATCCTGATTCGTTGACCAGGTTCGGGACGCCCGTCCCGATTCAGGACGCCCGTCCTGGCGGTTTGACCGGGTCGGGACGCCCGTCCCGGGTTCGGGACGCCCGTCCCGGACCTTTGACCGGGTCAACATTTCCAAAAATTGCGTTTTTGCCCCAGAATTTGCTGTTTTCGTCTACTTTTCACCTGACACTTCCAAAATCATAAAAACCGTGAAATCAAGTAAATAGTAAACAATTAATGTCCATTTACTCTCAATTTCACATTAAAACATACATAAAAACATGCTAAAAAATGTGATACGATTTTAGCGTATCACTAAAATTCTTAAGAAACTTTTCAAATTGCTCCTTATCTTTATTGTGCATAAGTCTGGCAGGGTAAGGTACTTTTGGCCGGTACTCAGGAATAAACTCTGTCTTCCCTTTCCTTGCTACTTCGATTTCGACATCCGTCGGCGTTGGGTCCTTGGAGCCTTCTTCTGGTTCCTGCACAAGAATAGGAGGGTCAGATGGTTTGGGTGAAGATGGAGATAGAATTTTACCAGATCTTAGAGTGATAGTCTTGCATTCAGTTTGAGGGTTGGTCTCAGTGTTGCTTGGTAGCGTTCCCTGGGACCTGTGAGAGAAATGGGTGGATAGCTTACCCATTTGTCTCTCTAAAGTTTGTATAGCAGCTTGTGTGTTTCTGATTGTTTGCTCGGTCTACTTCTGTCTATTCTCGTTTTGCTGGATTCTTTCCGCGTGAGCTTCTTGGATCTTCCTATTGGATTCTATCATTTCCTTGTTAGAGTCGGAAATGCTCTTCAGCATGTCTTTGAATTCTTGCATGGGGTCAGTTGGAACGATGTAGTTCCTGGGTGTAGGCAGAGCGACTTGCTGGTTCTGCGGATATGGCAGTTGTTGAGGTACTTGATACGCGAAAATCGCATCACCTTTTTAGCATGTTTTTATGTATGAATTTGGGTGAAATCGAGGGTAATTTGATCTTGATTGTTCATTATTCACTTAATTTCACAGTTTTTATGATTTTGGAAGTGTTAGGTGAAAAGTAGACGAAAACAGCAAATTTTGGGGCAAAAACGCAATTTTTGGAAATGTTGACTCGGTCAAAGGTTCAGGACGGGCGTCCTGAACCCGGGACGGGCGTCCCAATCCAGGACGGGCGTCCCGAGCCGCCAGAAGCTGTCCCACATCGATTTTTTCAGAGATTTTCACTCCAGGAAGCTGCTATAAATACCCCAGGCCTCCAGCAGTTGAATTCATTCCTCTCCACTCGATCTGAGTCATTTAGTGGTTTCCAGTGTACAATTCTCTAGTACACAACTCACTTAGAGACTCGGATCTCAGTTTTCTTACTTGTTAGTGTTTTGTTTTAGTTTTTGAGAAATAGTCTCAGATCTTAGGTTTCTATAGATAGGTTCGTTTCTAGTATTCATAGAATACCCGGGATTTCGTTAGGAGATCCTAAGAGGGCTCTAGGCGTTCGAAGAGTTAATCCACAGGGCTGGGCTTAAGCTGGGTATTAAGGTAAAGCCCAGTTACTAGGCTGAGGAAGCGTCCTCCGACGGTTCTGGCGAGCAGAGTCGGGTCAAGCAATACGGCATATACAGCAGTACGCCCCATCGGCGAGACTTCGTGAAGGGTGAATTCTTTATGGCATCGGTCCCCCTGTCCCTCTCTTATATGTTGTTATTGTGTTTGTCCAAATAACTGTTTGAATACCAGATTATGTTTTTATGAATATTTGTTATTTATGTTGAAGTATTATGTTTTTCTAGAAATGGCCACCTGCTTAAATATCCATTATGTCTGCATGTCTATTGTCATTCTTTTAACCTGAAATTAGGGTTATAGACAATTCCTAACCACGGTCTATTCATAACCTGTTCAGTTTAACAGGCATCAATTAGTATTGGTGTCTGCCATACTAGATAAAATAATCTGCGGAACACCCCGTTGGTTGAAAGTAGTCTAGGTAGGCTGAGTAGAGTTTTATGCCGGAGGTTATGAGATGAGCAGTATGATCCCCAAAGTGACATAGGGCGGTCATTGCTGACTTTAGTCCGAGCCGTGAGTAGGGCGGTTACCCTTAACGATGGGGCGGTAGCGTAGAAACTCAGATGTGGTAGCCTTTAGACACAGAATATAATTGCAATCCAGGCCAAGACATGTCTAAAACACTCGAATATAGGTCAATCAACGTATAGTAACAGTATAACATAAAATCAGGATCTAATCTTTAAAACACTTTCAAGTTTAGCTAGACTTAAAACTAGTGGAGAATGAATCACCCTCTCATCAAAATTATTGATGAAGATTGCATAACTGGATTATAAGATAAGAGTTAGGAAGAAAGGCTAGTTACTACTAAGCCGTTGCCACTTCCCTGGGAGTACGATATTTATTTAATAAAATCGTAGATACTTTCCAACAGACTAGCTACACGATAGGTACTCTGCCTTAGGTTCTGGCTGATTAAGTGACACCATAGAGACTAAATGTGACAATTAGTCAATTACAGTTCTTAATTATTCATAATCAACATAGGGTAAAATAACACCTATTTAGCACATCGGTCGGAAACCCATCAGATTTTTTGCGTCGTTGCCGGGGAAATATCATAATGAATTTAGGATTATTGGCCACAATTCTAGAAACTTATGATAGGTAGCGGTAGTAACCTAGACTTTTGATTTACACTTATCTTATACTAGTTAGACAATCACTTTCCTAAATATAGGATTATCATAACTAATTAATTTTAGATAATATCTGGAATTAAGACACTTAGGATAATCAAATTTTAGAAAATTATTCTAAAACCATATTGAGGAAATTTACATGCTTTCTAAATAAATCAAAATCCATAAAAATATTTTTCTTGCTTTCTTGTTTCACTTTCCTACTTTTGTTATTTGTTATTTCTAACCAGACTTTGCACTCAAAGATGAAGAGAACAAGAGCAGCTACTAACCAGGCAAAGAAAACCGAAAACCCTGACACTCCAGGACCGAAGAAGACAAAGCCAGAGGGCCCCTCTAGGCCTGCACCAGAAGTACCACGAGGGACTCTTCCTTCACAACCAGTGGAAGTAAACTCAAGCCCTGATGCCAGTGAACTAGTGAGACGATTCCTGAAAACCCGTAAGCATAGTCCCACGGAAGAAGATCCTTCTGAGGATACCTTCCCTCCTAGAGAAGAACCCCAGAGATCTCCAATTCACCCTCCTGCCCAGAGAGTTCCTATAAATCCACCCCCCTACTGACCAAACCCAAAATTCACCAACCTCTCCTGCATACACCCCAACACCTAACGAGCGCACCCCTTCATCTGCGGGGAGTACTAACGGTTATTATTCAATGTTGTCCGTGCAGATAGACACGCTAGCTCAAAGGGTCTATGAGATGGACCAAGGGATCGCCAGCAGACTGTGTCATTTAGACCAACTCAGTCTGAATATCACAACTAACGTGGACCGACGCATAGCCACGGTCAATCTTCAGGAGAACCAAGGTGCACAACTACTCCGAGAGATGGCTGATTTACGCAGTGAGCAGAACAGGCAGAGGGATGAAATGAGAACCATATGCATAGAAATGCGAAGCATTCGAACAGAACTACAGGAGATCAGAGATAGGATTCGTTAAAAAGGGAAGATTCTTTTACTTTCAACAAATAATTCGTTTGAACTGAAACTTGAATAATTGACCCTTATTTTTCTATCTTTCAAACATTTTTAAAGGGTCCTTTATATTCAACAATTTTCTTCGGACATTTTATTTCGAATTTCTATGAAAAACAAGAGTTTTGCAAATACAGTTTATTTTCCACTAATTACATTGCACAAACTCAGTTTTTGTTTTTCTGAAATTCTTGCTGAATTTATGTTAGGATAAAATTAGGGTAGTCACAATTTTTCAAAAAAAGACTGAGGAATTTTTGCATAGAGTTTTTAACAACTTCTGAATTTCATTGGATAAACATGAAGCCTTGTTAAGAATTATGATTATTTTTGGTATCTTGAGATTTTCAGGGAATTACGAAAAAACAAATTCGGAATTGGCACGCGTCCCGATGCAACTCGGGACGGGCGTCCAGCGGGACGAGAGTCCTTCCTCCGGGACGGGCGTCCCGAGGGCCACCCTTCTATAAAAGTTCAATTTTTTCATTCTCTCTCAAATCTACAACCAAAAATTCATCTCTCTAAATATTTCTCTCTACCTTCTCTCTACAAATTTTTGGCAAACTCTTCAAAGTTTAAAAATTCGAATTTCCCTCCAAATTTTGAATTTTCGCAAAAACTCGAATTTCCCTCCAAAATTCGATTTTCCCGCCAAAAACTCAAAATCCTTCCCTAACCTAATTTCATCCTTCTGAATTCAAATTCACCTCCATAATTTAAGTTTAAAGCTTTCTTTCCCACCTAACTTCTCTCGTACGTTTTCAATGGCTCCCAAACGTGCTCGTACCACATCTACCATGGCAGTTACCTCAGTAGCACATCCTTTTATGCCGTTTCCCTCCAGCACAGCATACCAAGAGAGATGCACTGGGTACATCGGGCGTACGATACTGACGGGCAGAACGCTGGATTGGGCAGCGGTACAGACGCTAGGAGTAGAGCCAGAAGTCAGACGCATACTTGACGTGCCACCGTACAGTCGAGTGTTCATCGTCATAGAGCCCACATACCTGGAGTTGGTATGTGAGTTCTATGCGTCTTTTACCTGCCACCAGGAGCAGATCACATTCCGTTTAGGCGGAATAGATCGATCGATGAGCATGGCCGAGTTCGGCATCGCCCTAGGCATCTGGCAGAGAGATGAGCTGGATACGCCCGCATACACCACAGCAGTTCGAGACTTCACGTCTGCAGACGTCTCCACTGCTTGGGCTCAGATCTGCATGACGGGTGTCCCATACCAGCATGGCTTTGCAAAAGCCACATGTATTTATCCTACTCTTCGCTACCTGCATGCTATCATTGCACACACATTGTCAGGACGACTGACAGCGCCCGGAACTATCACCCGGATGGAGACGTTCCTTCTAGCCAACATGCACATGGGATCTACAGTATAGATGACTAGACTCATAGCGGTCGTCATGCGAGGATTCACTACAAACACTAGGAAACAGTGTCTGGAGCTCAGACCATACATCACCAGGCTAGCCCGCTACCTGGAGTTGGACATAGAGGGCTCGGAGCTTACTCTAGTCGCCCCGACCACCATTCCCACAAATGTTACCATTCTACGGAACATGGGAATGGTTGTCCGGGATGCGAATGGCCTCGACACCATCCACACGGAGCAGACAGGATAGGCATCGGCATCGGAAGCATTTCCAGCGCATATCCCTCCGTCCGAGACGTTCGTGCCACGTACTGCCTTCGAACAACACATGTCGCACGGATTGGCAGAACTATCGGCCCGATACAGTCGAGACATGGAGAGGATTGACAGACGGCTGACGATGATGGAAGACAAGATTGACAGACGATTGGCGATGATAGATGACAGGATCGCCATGAACACCAGCAGGATTGAGGAGATATATCAGCAGACTTCCCGAGTGGCAGAAAACTTCGAGTTTGACTTAGCAGACTTAGGTCCACTGGACGACGATCCAGTGGACGACGATCCAGTGGACGACGATCCACCGGGTTCTTAGTCTCTCTCTCCTTCTTTCCTTTGCTTTCCTTTCTTTTGCTTTTGTTTTTCTTGTTCTATGTGTATAAGCATGTCTGGGCTGTATGACGTATGAATCTATGTACAAAATTGATTTATATGAAATACAGAATTGTTTGCATTATTTTATTTTTTATGTCTTACTTACCAATACAGAATCCTTTCTTTTCTGTTTTACTTCTTATTTTCAAATAAGTGTGGGGTAAGACCTTTTTCTGTTTTACTTCTTATTTTCAAATAAGTGTGGGGTAAGACTCTTTTCTGTTTTATTTCTTATTTTCAAATAAGTGTGGGGTAGCTAGATATGCATGAACACTGAGGACAGTGCCAGCCTTAAGTGTGGGGTAGCAGTGCACGGTGCACTGTAGCAGTTTTTGTATGCTTTTGCTTGTTTTTCCCCGTATTTTCACAGCCTTCCAAAATTCTTTCAAAATTTTTCCGTCTTTCAGACTTCTAAATGCAGTATGCTTGGTTAAACAATTGCTTATGTCTATGATATGTAGGTAGTATGCTATGGTTAGTAGGAGATAATTGATAGCTATCTGGACTAATTGATTAGGAATAGGGAATCCCTGATAACTGAGCACAACTTTGTCTGGATTAGAGACCTCAACCAATTACCTGTTCGAGACTTAACTAGATAAAATTAGACCAGTTGTGGACATATTGGCAGTTAGAAAGACTAGATGAGGCTCTGAGCTAAAAGTGAAAGGAAACAAAAGAAAGTTAATCAAATAAGGGTAGTTTGCCAGCGGCCTTCGCTACTCGAGCACCACTCCTTCGGGGAATTTAAAGCCTGATGCCCTAAGGTCGTGTAGATCTGGGAGTGATCGGAGTGGGACTCACTACATGGGTAGTTGAAGTTGACGTGTTCTAAGCAGACTCAAAATACCCTAGAAAATCTATAAACGAAAGGAATCAATAAATGCTAAATGACAGAATCTGATCACCAAAGCTCAGAACTCAGAAAGTTATCTATTGTCAGTATGTCTAGCGATAGGTCGAAGTGTTATCTGGTAATAGTTAAGACAAGAGTTTATTGTGTTGACTATCTGGTCTGGACTAGTACACACACTACACATCAGGAAGACCTTATGACTAAGAGAAGAGTTCAACCTAGTTGTTAAGTTACTTTCTGCTCAACCCTAACAAACTACTAGAGACATTTGAGACCTTGTCATAGCAACCTAACCAGTCAGACCTGTGTTAAGACTTGTCTGAAGAATTTTTGGAATAAAAACATGACTAGGAATTTAAGTAACTTCAGGTAGACTTTGCTTGAGGACAAGCAAAAAGCTAAGTGTGGAGTTATCTGATACGCGAAAATCGTATCACCTTTTTAGCATGTTTTTATGTATGAATTTGGGTGAAATCGAGGGTAATTTGATCTTGATTGTTCATTATTCACTTAATTTCCCAGTTTTTATGATTTTGGAAGTGTCAGGTGAAAAGTAGACGAAAACAGCAAATTTTGGGGCAAAAACGCAATTTTTGGAAATGTTGACTCGGTCAAAGGTTCAGGACGGGCGTCCCGACCAAGTCAAGGCATCGGGACGGGCGTCTAGGACCCGGGACGGGCGTCCCGACCTGGTCAACAGATCAGGACGGGCGTCCCAATCCGGGACGGGCGTCCCAAGCCGCCAGAAGCTGTCCCACATCGAATTTTTCAGAGATTTTCACTCCAGGAAGCTGCTATAAATACCCCAGGCCTCCAGCAGTTGAATTCATTCCTCTCCACTCGATCTGAGTCATATAGTGGTTTCCAGTGTACAATTCTCTAGTACACAACTCACTCAGAGACTCGGATCTCAGTTTTCTTTCTTGTTAGTGTTTTGTTTTAGTTTCTGAGAAATAGTCTCAGATCTTAGGTTTCTATAGATAGGTTCGTTTCTGGTATTCATAGAATACCCAGGATTTCGTTAGGAGATCCTAAGAGGGCTCTAGGCGTTCGAAGAGTCAGTCCACAGGGCTGGGCTTAAGCTGAGTATTAAGGTAAAGCCCAGTTACTAGGCCGAAGAAGCGTCCTCCGACGGTTCTAGCGAGCAGAGTCGGGTCAAGTAATACGGCATATACAGCAGTACGCTCCATCGGTGAGACTTCGTGAAGGGTAATTCTTTATGGCATCGGTCCCCCTGTCCCTCTCTTATATGTTGTTATTGTGTTTGTCCAAATAACTGTTTGAATACCAGATTATGTTTTTATGAATATTTGTTATTTATGTTGAAGTATTATGTTTTTCTAGAAATGGCCACCTGCTTAAATATCCATTATGTCTGCATGTCTATTGCCGTTCTTTTAAACTGAAATTAGGATTATAGACAATTCCTAACCACGGTCTATTCATAACCTGTTTAGTTTAACAGGCATCAATTAGTATTGGTGTCTGCCATACTAGATAAAATAATCTGCGGAACACCCCGTTGGTTGAAAGTAGTCTAGGTAGGCTGAGTAGAGTTTTATGCCGGCGGTTATGAGACGAGCAGTATGATCCCCAAAGTGACATAGGGCGGTCATTTCTGACTTTAGTCCTAGCCGTGAGTAGGGCCGTTACCCTTAACGATGGGGCGGTAGCGTAGAAACTCAGATGTGGTAGCCTTTAGACACAGAACATAATTGCAATCCAGGCCAAGACATGTCTAAAACACTCGAATATAGGTCAATCAACGTATAGTAACAGTATAACATAAAATCAGGATCTAATCTTTAAAACACTTTCAGGTTTAGCTAGACTTAAAACTAGTGGAGAATGAATCACCCTCTCATCAAAATTATTGATGAAGATTGCTTAACTGGATTATAAGATAAGAGTTAGGAAGAAAGGCTAGTTACTACTAAGCCGTTGCCACTTCCCTGGGAGTATGATATTTATTTAATAAAATCGTAGATACTTTCCAACAGACTAGCTATACGATAGGTACTCTGCCTTAGGTTATCGTACTCCCAGGGAAAGTATCTACGATTTTATCTACGATTTTATTAAGTTAAATATCGTACTCCCAGGGAAGTGGTAACGGCTTAGTAGTAACTAGCCTTTCATCCTAACTCCTATCTTATGATCCAGTTATGCAATCTTCATCAATGACTTTGATGAGAGGGTGATCCATTCTCCACTAGGTTTAGGTCTAATTAATCCTAGAAGTGTTAGATAATGTCCTAATTCAATGTTATACTGTTCTTACATGTTTGATTGACCTATCTTCGATTATTTTAGACATGTCTTGGCCTGGATTGCAACTATGTTCTGTGTCTAAAGGCGTACCATATCCGAGGTCTCTAATAAACCGCCCTACCTTAATGACGGCCCTACTCACGGTTCGGGCTAAAGGCATCAATGAAAGCCCTATGTCACTTCGGGGATCATGCCGCTCGCCCTAGCCGCCGGCATAAACGCTCAGCTCGGCCCCTACCTAAACTACTCTAACAAACAGGGTGTTCCGCAGGTTATTTTATCTAGCATGGCAGACACCAATACTAATTGATGCCTGTTAAACTAAACAGGTTATGATTAGACCATGGTTAGGAATTGTCTATAACCCGAATTTTAGATTAAAAGAACACAGTAAACATGCAGACATAGTGAATATTAAGCAGGTGGCTATTTCTGGAAAAACATAACAACTTCAACATATAAAACAAATATTCATGAAAATCGTAATCTCGTATTCATAATTAATTTTTGGAACAACACAATAACAACATATAAGAGAGGGACAGGGGGACTGATGCCATAAAGAAATCACCATTTACGTAGTCTCGCCGATGGAGCGTACTGCTGTATATGTCGTATTACTTGATCCGACTCTGCTCGCCAGAACCTTCGGAGGACGCTTCCTCAGCCTAGTAATTGGGCTTTACCTTAATACCCAGCTTAAGCCCAGCCCTGTGGACTGACTCTGCGAACATCTAGAGGCCTCTTAGGATCTCCTAACGAAATCCCGGGTATTCTATGAATACCAGAAATGAACCTATCTATCGAACCCTAGGATCTGAGACTAATTCTCAGAAACTAAGAAAAACAAAAACACAAAAAAGGAAAGAAAGAAAACTTTTACTGAAATCTGAGTCTCCGAGTGAGTTGTGTACTCGAGAATTGTACACTGGGAACCACTGAATGACTCAGATCGAGTGGAGAGGGATGAATTCAACTCAGGAAGGCCTGGGGTATTTATAGCAGCTTTCTGGAGTGATTTTCTCTCAAAAATTCGATGTGGGACTTGACTTTCTAGTTCGGGACGCCCGCCCCGGATTGGGACACCCGTCCCGGTCTGTTGACAGGGTCAAGACGGCCGTCCTGAGTCCTGGACGCCCGTCCGGACCTGTTGACCAGGCCAGGACGGCCGTCCCGAACCGGGACGCCCTCCCCGAAGTCCAAACTTCTGAAAAATTACATTTTTGCCCTAAAATTTGACATTTTCTTCTACTTTTCACCTGATACTTCCAAAATCATGAAAATTGTGAAATTGAGTTAATAATAAACAATTAAGACCGATTTGCCCTTAATTTCTCCCTAAATTATGCCTAAAAACATGCTAAAACATGATATGATTTATGCATATCAGATATATCATACATGTTTTACAATTTGAGATACTGTTCATTTTCCGGGAAGATTATAGAGCTAGAATTATGATATGCATAAATCATATCACATTTTTAGCATGTTTTTAGGCATGATTTAGGGTGAAATTGACGGTAAATTGGTCTTAATTGTTCATTATTAACTCAATTTCACAGTTTTTCTGATTTTGGAAGTGTCAGGTGAAAAGTAGAAGAAAATGGCAAATTTCGGGGCAAAAACGCAAATTTTCAGAAGTTCGAAAGTCGGGGAGGGCGTCCCGGTTCAGGAAAGGAGTCCTGACCTGGTCAACAGGTCGGGACGGGCGTCCAGGACTCGGGACGACCGTCCTGACCTGGTCAACAGACCGGGACGGGCGTCCCGAACCAGAATTCAGAAGCCCACATCGAAGTTTTGAGAGAAAATCACTCCAGAAAGCTGCTATAAATACCCCAGGCCTTCCTCAGTTGAATTCATCCCTCTCCACTCGATCTGAGTCATTCAGTGGTTTCCAGTGTACAATTCTCGAGTACACAACTCACTCGGAGACTCAGATTTCAGTATAAGTTTTCTTTCTTTCCTTTCTAGTGTTTCGTTTTTCTTAGTTTCTGAGAATTAGTCTCAGATCCTAGGGTTCGATAGATAGGTTCGTTTCTGGTATTCATAGAATACCCGGGATTTCGTTAGGAGATCCTAAGAGGGCTCTAGGCGTTCGAAGAGTCAGTCCACAGGGCTGGGCTTAAGTTGGGTATTAAGGTAAAGCCCAGTTACTAGGCTGAGGAAGCGTCATCCGAAGGTTCTGGTGAGCAGAGTCGGGTCAAGTAATACGACATATACAGCAGTACGCTCCATCGGCGAGACTAAGTAAAGGGTGATTTCTTTATGGCATCAGTCCCCCTGTCCCTCTCTTATATGTTGTTATTGTGTTTGTCCAAATATCAATTATGAATACTGGATTATGATTGTTATGAATATTTGTTATATATGTTGAAGTTGTTATGTTTTTCTGGAAATGGCCACCTGCTAAAATATTCATTATGTCTGCATGTCTAATGTAGTTTCATTTAAACTAAATGTAGGGTTATAGACAATTCCTAACCACGGTCTATTCATAACCTGTTTAGTTTAACATGCATCAATTAGTATTGGTGTCTGCCATATTAGATAAAATAACCTGCGGAACACCCTGTTTGTTAGAGTAGTCTAAGTAGGCTGAGTAGAGCGTTTATGCCGGTGGTTATGGGCAAGCAGCATGATCCCCGAAGTGACATAGGGCTTTCATAGCTGTCTTTAGTAGTAACCGTGAGTAGGGCCGTTTACCTTGGCGATGGGGCGGTATATCAGATTACTCAGATGTGGTACACCTTTAGACTCAGAACATAGTTGCAATCCAGGCCAAGACATGTCTAAAATACTCGAATATAGGTCAATCAACATGTAGGAACAGTTTAACATAGAATCCGGACCTTATCTATAAAACACTTCTAGGCTGAATTAGACTTAAACCTTAGTGGAGAATGGATCACCCTCTCATCAAAGTTATTGATGAAGATTGCATAACTGGATCATAAGATAAGAGTTAGCATAAAAGGCTAGTTACTACTAAGCCGTTACCACTTCCCTGGGAGTACGATATTTATTTAATAAAATCATAGATACTTTCCAATAGACTAGCTACACGATAGGTACTCTACCTTAGGTTCTGACTAATTAAGTGACACCATAGAGACTAAATGTGACAATTAGTCAATCTCAGTCCTTAATTACTCATAATCAACATAGGGTAAAATAACACCTATTTAGCATATCAGTCGGAAACCCATCATTATGAATGTTGAACTATCGTGTCCTTTTAAATTAAACTAGGGTTATAGACAACTCCTAACCAAGGTCTGAATCATAATCAGTTTAGTTTAACAGACTGTAAAAGGTCTGCCATATTAGGAAGAAATAACAAAACAGATCACCATGTTTGTTAGAGTACCCTAATAAAGTTGAGTTTGTACGCTAGGCCAATCCTAGGGTTAAGTGACATGATACCGAAGTGACATAGGGTACCGTTCATGGATACTTTAATCCGACAGATGAGAAGGATCATCCCAAGGTAGGGGTGAATACACCAGGAAACTCAGATATGGTAAACAGATGGTTACATTTCATAATTGCCTTAGAGATCAAGATATATCTAAAATGTTCGAAGATAAGGTCAAACAAATTGTAATAACTAAGCTTAAATTGATGAATGTCTGTCTACTCTTGAATGCTATTTGCTTGTTATGGGTGATTGGGATCACCAATCAATCTCAAAGTATTGATTATCGATTGACTAATTAGATAAATAAGATGAATGTTGGGATTAAGGGATAGTTGCTACTAAGCCGTTACCAGTTCCCTGGGAGTACGATATTAATAAATTAAAATCGTAGATACTTCCCAAGAACTAGCTACACGATAAGTACTCTGCCTTAGGTTCTGATTGATTAAGTGACAACAATTAATTCTAAAGTGACAGTTAGTAAGACACAATCCTTAATTACTCATAATCGACATAGGTAAATAAAGCCTATCTTTTAGCATACCAATCAGAACGCATCAGATTTTTGGCACCGTTACCGGGGAAATATCATAATGAATTTAGGATTCCTGATCAAAATTCTAGAAACTTATGATAGGTAACGGTAGTAAACTAGACCTTAGACCTAACACTTGTTTTATTCTAGTTAGACAATCAATTTCTGAAATATAGTGTTATCATAACTAACTAATTTTAGTTATTATCTAAAATTAAGACACTTAGGATAATCAAATTTTAGAAAATTATTGATGCGATTCCGGTTGATGTGCTAAATAGGTGTTATTTTACCCTATGTTGATTATGAATAATTAAGGACTGTGATTGACTAATTGTCACATTTAGTCTCTATGGTGTCACTTAATCAGCCAGAACCTAAGGCAGAGTACCTATCGTGTAGCTAGTTTGTTGGAAAGTATCTACGATTTTATTAAGTTAATTATCGTACTCCCAGGGAAGTGGTAACGGCTTAGTAGTAACTAGCCTTTTATCCTAACTCCTATCTTATGGTCCAGTTATGCAATCTTCATCAAATACTTTGATGAGAGGGTGATTCATTCTCCACTAGGTTTAAGTCTAATTAATCCTAGAAGTGTTTTATAGATGAGTCCTGATTCTATGTTATATTGTTCCTATATGTTGATTGACCTATATTCGAGTATTTTAGACATGTCTTGGCATGAATTGCAACTATGTTCTGTGTCTAAAGGTTACCACATCTGAGTCTCTATGCTACCGCCCCATCGCCAAGGTAAACGGCCCTACTCACGGCTCGGACTAAAGTCAGCAATGAACGCCCTATGTCACTTTGGAGATCATACCGCTCGTCTCATAACCGCCGGCATAAAACTCTACTCAGCCTACCTAGACTACTTTCAACCAACAGGGTCTTCCGCAGATTATTTTATCTAGTATGGTAGACACCAATACTAATTGATGTCTATTAAACTAAACAGGTTATGAATAGACTGTGGTTAGGAATTGTCTATAACCTTAAATTCAGTTTAAAAGAACGGCAATAGACATGCAGACATAATGGATGTTTAAGCAGGTGGCCATTTCTAGAAAAACATAATATCTTCAACATATATCACAAATATTCATAAAAACATAATCTGGTATTCAAATCAGTATTTGGGCAAACACAGTAACAACATATAAAGAGAGGGACGGGGGGACTGATGCCATAAAGAAATCACCCTTTACGTAGTCACGCCGTTGGAGCGTACTGCTATATATGCCTTACTGCTTGATCCGACTCTGCTCGTCAGAACCTTCGGAGGACGCTTCCTCAGCCTAGTAACTGGGCTTTACTTAACAACCCGGCTTAAGCCCAGCCCTGTGGACTGACTCTTCGAACGCCTCGAGCCGTCTTAGGATCTCCTAACGAAATCCTTGGTATTCTATGAATACAAAAAACGAACCTATCTATGTAATCCTAAGATCTGAGACTATTTCTCAGAAACTAAAACAAAATACTAACAAGAAAGAAAACTGAGATCTGAGTCTCTGAGTGAGTTGTGTACTAGAGAAGTGTACACCGGAAAACACTTAATGACTCAGATCGAGTGGAGATGGAATGATTTCAACTGCTGGAGGCCTGGGGTATTTATAGCAGCTTCCCGGGGTGATTTTTCATCAAACATTCGATGTGGGACTGGTTCTGGGGGTTCGGGATGCCCGTCCCGGATTGGGACGCCCGTCCTGATCTGTTGACCAGGTCGGGACGCCCGTCCCGGTGGGTTGACTGGGTCGAGACACCCTTCCCGGGTTCGGGACGCCCGTCCTGACCCGTTGACTAAGTCAATATTTCCAAAAATTGCGTTTTTGCCCCAAAATTTGTTGTTTTCGTCTACTTTTCACCTGACACTTCCAAAATCATAAAAACCGTGAAATTGAGTAATTAACAAACAATTAAGATCAATTTCCTATCAATTTCCCCCGAAATCATACATAAAAACATGCTAAACATATAACCCCACACTTAGCTTTTTTCTTGTCCTCAAGCAAAGTCTACTTGGAGTTAGTGATTCTAAATCATATGTGCAGTCACTTCAATTTCTAGTCATGTTTTTATTCCAAAAATTATTCAGATAATTCTTAACATAGGTCTGACTGGTTAGGTTGCTATGACAAGGTCTCAAATGTCTCTAGTAGATTGTTAGGATTGAGCATAAAACAATTTAACAACTAGGTTGAACTCTTCTCTTAGTCATAAGGTCTTCCTGATGTGTAGTGTGTGTACTAGTCCAGACCAGATAGTCAACACAATAAACTCTTGTCTTAACTGTTACCAGATAACACTTCGACCTGTCACTAGACACACTGACAACAGATAACTTTCTAAGTTCTGAGCCTTGGTGATCAGATTTTAATTATTTAGCTCTTATGGATTTCTTTCGTTTATAGATTTTCTAGGGTATTTTGAGTCTGCTTAGAACACGTCAACTTCAACTACCCATGTAGCGAGTCCCACTCCGATGACTCCCAGATCTACACGACCTTAGGGCATCAGGCTTTAAGTTCCCCGAAGGAGTGGTGCTCGAGTAGTAAAGGCCGCTGGCAAACTACCCTATTTTAATTAGCTCATTTTTTTGTTCTTTTTCACTTTTGGCTCAGAGTCTCATCTAGTCATTCCAATTGTCAATGCATCCTGCAACTGGTCTAATTTTATCTAGTTAAGTTTTGAAAAGGTAATTGGTTGACGTCTCTAATCCAGACTAAGTTGTGCTCAATTATCAGGAATTCCCTACTTCTAATCAATAGGTTCAGCAATAGTTATCAATTATCTCCTACTAACCATAACATTCTACCTACATATCATAGACATAAGCAATTGTTTAACCAAGCATACTGCATTTAGAAGTCTGAAAGACGGAAAAATTTTGAATTTTTTTTGGAAGGGTGTGAAAATACGGGGAAAACAAGCAAAACCATGCAAAAATTTTGCCAACTGCTACAGTGCACCGTGCACTGCTACCCCACACTTAAGTCTGACACTGTCCTCAGTGTTCATGCATAGCTAAACTACCCCACACATATTTGCAAACAAGAAGAAATGAAAACAAAATAGAAAACTCTTACCCCACACTTATTTGACTAACTAAGGGTAAGAGAGAAAATAAAACAACCAACAAAACAAGACACAAAAAATGAAGAAAATAAAAGTAAAGGAAGATGAGATTAGAAAAACTCCCTTCTTGCCTCGAGCAGAAGGGTTTTCTCTGATCTGTCAATTCACTCTTCACCTTAGCCATGTGCTATTGCTGAGGCATTCTTGATTCTGTAAGCTCTAGATACTGGAACGGATGACGTCAGCTTCGATCCTTCATCGTCGAGCTCTAGGTAGTGGCCTATTCATTTGATGAATGGCTCGAGCCCCACGGACTGCTTCCTCGAATCATTTGTAAGATTTCTCACAATCATAGCAACGTGTCCAGGAGGAACGTGTCTAGGAATGAGATTTCTTGGGATTTGTGTGCATACCTGCCAATGTTAGTAAAGGTATTGCATGCAAGTCTCGAATGGAAGAAAAGATACCTGAAGTTTTAGCGAAGTTGTGGTGGTAGGGGGCTCCAGTTGTGTAGATCTGGGCCCAAGTATTTGAGACTTCCTCCGGGAAGTTTCTCACAGCTGATTGGTATGCAGGGAATGCAAGCTCCTCCATTGCTATGCTCCCAACACAATGCCAAATTCCTCTATATCTGTTGACCGTTCGTTACCTCTTGGTAGATCACTTGCTTGCACTGGTCTGGCTTTAATTGTTGCCAGTATCTCATCTGTTGATTCTGCGGGTAGGTTTTTTGCTGTGGTGGTATCTTCTGAAAGTTTCCAGCTTCCGAATTATTCCTCAGCTAAGTCCCGTATCATTCCTCCAGCTGGAATTGTATGCGTCTCCCATTGGAGCAGCATTTTGCAGTAACCTACTCCTACCTCTTTTGGAATGGTCAGTCATTCCCATAGCAATCCCTGCTAAAGTGTGGTACTTAGCAGACTTCACAGATTTGATACACAGGCTGAACATTTCTTCCTAAGACTTCGGCACTCTGAATCTAGAAAACAACTAGAATCTGCACATGACTTTAACATCATTAGTAGATAATGCCTGTGGTTCAGGCTATTTTCGAAAAGTGTTCCACGACTACTATGATGTAATTATGTTCAAAGGAAGAAAGAGAAAAGGATTCGAAATACCCCTGATATCAATGGTTGCAACATTCTGTGTACGTCGCTAGGGTAGATGATCTCTGGAAGATGTGTTACCTGTTATTTGGCAAGCATCACATGACTGTATCAGAGATACAAAAGTCCTTGAATATGGTGGGTCAACAAGATCCTGCTTTCAACACTTTCCGGATAGTGTTGATAGTAGTCAATTGGTCTCCCGTAGATTTTTTAGGGCAATGCTCCAAACTCTTGTGGCCTTCGTCTTCTGAGACACATCTTCTGATCAACTGATCTGCAAAAATTTGAAATAGAAGAGAAACTGCCCAGTAGTAATATTTTAAATCAGCAAAGAATTTCTTCTTTTGCTGATAAGTCATATCACTTGGAACTTATTCAGTGACTAGATAATTTGAAATAAACCACATATGAGAATTATTATACATAGCAAACAATGCAAATAAGTTTTCATCCAAAAATTTATCAGTATTACACTAGCCTCTAACTCGGAGTTTTTTAATCTAGACCAATGGTTTGCTTTCTAGATTTTCAACCCTTTTTCTTATCCCTTTATTCTATATCAAGTTCAAGTAATAATAAAACTTAACTTAATCACGTATGGTTCAGTATCAGTTTTATTGAACACAGATATCTCAGAGTGATCAGTGTAACCTATTGTTTTTAGACAAGACTAGATAAGATTATGATTTATCATACATGAACTTTCTTATCATGTTTCTGTCTAAAACAATTCTTACTACATCACATATTCATTCAAAAAGCAGATTTCAATCAGGTGATGTCATAATGGGTGCAATAATTCCTTTTGGTTTTAAAAATTCTCATGCAATCATCAGCAAAACAAAAGGAACATCCTTTTTCCAATAGAACATTCAAAGGTCTGGCTATTAAGGAAAAACTATTTCATAACTCATCCTAATAAGGTCGGCATGACTCTAAGAAAATTCTAAAATAGAGTTTCTTCCCGATAAAAATCTAAGCCAACATTTTACAACTCAGAAGAAAAAAAAAATTTTATCCTCATTTCCATTTTTTATTTCTTTGAAATTAAATAAAGGAAGAAAAACACGAAAAAGAGCAACTAAGAAAACAACTAAAAAAACAAGAGATAGGGAAAAGGAACAACTCACCGTTGAGCAAGAAAGATACATTCTTTTTGGGATTTTAAATTTTTAACATTTTTTTTTCTTTTTATGTTTAATTTAGAAAGCAGGTAAATTTCCTTAATATGGTTTAAGAATAATTTTCTAAAATTTGATTATCCTAAGTGTCTTAATTTCAGATATTATCTAAAATTAATTAGTTATGATAACCCTATATTTCGGAAATTCATTGTCTAACTAGTATAAGATAAGTGTAGGTCTAAGGTCTAGGTTACTACCGTTACCTATCATAAGCCTCTAGAATTTTGATCAGGAATCCTAAATTCATTATGATATTTCCCCGGCAACGGCGCCAAAAATCTGATGTGATTCCGGTTGACGTGCTAAATAGGTGTTATTTTACCCTATGTTGATTATGAATAATTAAGGACTGTGATTGACTAATTGTCACATTTAGTCTCTATGGTGTCACTTTGATACGCGAAAATCGTATCACATTTTTAGCATGTTTTTATGTATGTTTTAATGTGAAATCGAGAGTAAATTGACATTAATCATTTACTATTTACTTGATTTCACGGTTTTTATGATTTTGGAAGTGTCAGGTGAAAAGTAGACGAAAACAGCAAATTCTGGGGCAAAAATGCAATTTTTGGAAATATTTACCCAGTCAAAGGTCCGGGACGGGCGTCCCGAACCGCCAGAAGCTGTCCCACATCGAATTTTTCAGAATTTTTCACTCCGGGAAGCTGCTATAAATACCCCAGGCCTCCAGCAGTTGAATTCATCCCTCTCCACTCGATCTGAGTCATTAAGTGGTTTCTAGTGTACAGTTTTCCAGTACACAACTCACTCAGAGACTCGGATCTCAGTTTTCTTTCTTATTAGTGTTTTGTTTTAGTTTCTGAGAAATAGTCTCAGATCTTAGGTTTCTATAGATAGGTTCGTTTCCGGTATTCATAGAATACCCGGGGTTTCGTTAGGAGACCCTAAGAGAGCTCTAGGCATTCGAAGAGTCAGTCTACAGGGCTGGGCTTAAGCTGGGTATTAAGGTAAAGCCCAGTTACTAGGCTGAGGAAGCGTCCTCCGAAGGTTCTGGTGAGCAGAGTCAGGGCGAGCAATACGACGTATACAGCAGTACGCTCTGTAGGCGAGACTAAGTAAAGGGTGATTTCTTTATGGCATCAGTCCCCATACCCCTCTCTTATATGTTTTATTGCTTTGTCCTAAACATCAATTATGAATATCAGATTATGATTTTATGAATAGTTATTTTGTATGTTGAAGTTATTATGTTTTTCCGGAAATAGCCACCTGCTAAATAATCATTATGTCTGCATGTCTAATGTAGTTTCTTTTAAACTAAAATAGGGTTATAGACAATTCCTAACCATGGTCTATTCATAACCTGTTTAGTTTAACAGGCATCAATTAGTATTGGTGTCTGCCATACTAGATAAAATAACATGCTGAACACCTGGCTTGTTAGAGTAGTCTAGGTAGGCTGAGTAGAGCGTTATGCCAGCGATTACGAGCCTTCAGAGTGATCCCCGAAAGTGACATAGGGCTTTCATAACTGTCTTTGTTCGTACCGTGAGTAGGGACGTTTACCTTAATGATAGGGGCGGTAGCGGTAGCATAGAGACTCAGATGTGGTACACCTTTAGACACAGAACATAGTTGCATTCCAGGCTAAGATATATCTAAAACACTCGAATATAGGTCAATCAACATATAGGAACAGTATAACATAGAATCAGAACTTATCTTTAAAACACTTCTAGGGTTAATTAGACTTGAACCTAGTGGAGAATGGATCACCCTCTCATCAAAGTATTTGATGAATATTGCATAACTGGATCATAAGATAAGAGTTAGGATAAGAGGCTAGTTACTACTAAGCCGTTGCCACTTCCCTGGGAGTACGATAATTAACTTAGTAAAATCGTAGATACTTTCCAATAGACTAGCTACACGATAGGTACTCTGCCTTAGATTCTGGCTGATTAAGTGACACCATAAGACTAAACGTGACAATTAGTCAATCACAGTCCTTAATTAATCATAATCTACATAGGGTAAAATAACACCTATTTAGTACGTCAACCGGAATCGCATCAGATTTAATCAGCCAGAACCTAAGGCAGAGTACCTATTGTGTAGCTAGTCTGTTGGAAAGTATCTACAATTTTATTAAGTTAATTATCGTACTCCCAGGGAAGTGGTAACGGCTTAGTAGTAACTAGCCTTTTATCCTAACTCCTATCTTATGGTCCAGTTATGCAATCTTCATCAAATACTTTGATGAGAGGGTGATTCATTCTCCACTAGGTTTAAGTCTAATTAATCCTAGAAGTGTTTTATAGATGAGTCCTGATTCTATGTTATATTGTTCCTATACGTTGATTGACCTATATTCGAGTATTTTAGACATGTCTTGGCCTGAATTGCAACTATGTTCTGTGTCTAAAGGTTACCACATCTGAGTCTCTATGCTACCGCCCCATCGCCAAGGTAAACGGCCCTACTCACGGCTCGGACTAAAGTCAGCAATGAATGCCCTATGTCACTTTGGGGATCATATCGCTCGTCTCTTAACCGCCGGCATAAAACTCTACTCAGCCTACCTAGACTACTTTCAACCAACAGGGTGTTCCGCAGATTATTTTATCTAGTATGGCAGGCACCAATACTAATTGATGTCTGTTAAACTAAACAGGTTATGAATAGACCGTGGTTAGGAATTGTCTATAACCTTAAATTCAGTTTAAAAGAACGGCAATAGACATGCAGACATAATGGATATTTAAGGAGGTGGCTATTTCTAGAAAAACATAATATCTTCAACATATATCACAAATATTCATAAAAACATAATCTGGTATTCAAATAAGTATTTGGACAAACACAGTAACAAGATATAAAGAGAGGGACAGGGGGGACTGATGCCATAAAGAAATCACCCTTTACGTAGTCACGCCGTTGGAGCGTACTGCTATATATGCCTTACTGCTTGATCCGACTCTACTCGTCAGAACCTTCGGAGGACGCTTCCTCAGCCTAGTAACTGGGCTTTACTTAACAACCCGGCTTAAGCCCAGCCCTGTGGACCGACTCTTCGAACGCCTAACGAAATCCCGGGTATTCTATGAATACAAAAAATGAACCTATCTATGTAATCCTAAGATTTGAGACTATTTCTCAAAAACTAAAACAAAATACTAACAAGAAAGAAAACTGAGATCCGAGTCCCTGAGTGAGTTGTGTACTAGAGAAGTGTACACTGGAAACCACTTAATGACTCAAATCGAGTGGAGAAGAATGATTTCAACTACTGGAGGCATGGGGTATTTATAGCAGCTACCCGGGGTGAGTTTTCATCAAAAATTCGATGTGGGACTGGTTCTGGGGGTTCGGGACGTCCGTCCTAATCTGTTGACCAGGTCGGGACGCCCGTCCCGGCGGGTTGACTGGGTCGGGACGCCCGTCCTGACCCGTTGACTAAGTCAATATTTCCAAAAATTGCGTTTTTGCCCCAAAATTTGCTGTTTTTGTCTACTTTTCACCTGACACTTCCAAAATCATAAAAACCGTGAAATTGAGTAATTAACAAACAATTAAGATCAATTTCCTATCAATTTCACCCGAAATCATACATAAAAACATGCTAAAAAAGTGATACGATTTTCGTGTATCAATTATTCTAAAACCATATTGAGGAAATTTAACTGCTTTCGAAATAAAATATAAAAAGGAAAAAAAATTAAAATTTTAAAACCCGAAAAAATGTATTTTTCTTGCTCAATGGTAAGTTGTTCTTTTCCCTATCTCTTGTTCTTTCTTAGTTGTTTTCTTAGTTGCTCTTTTTCGTGTTTTTCTATTATTTAATTTCGAAGAAATAAAAATGGAAATGACGATAAAATATATTTTCTTCTGAGTTTGATACGCGAAAATCGTATCACCTTTTTAGCATGTTTTTATGTATAATTTCGGGTGAAATTGAGTGGAAATTGATCTTAATTGTTTGTTATTTGCTCAATTTCATAGTTTTTATGATTTTTGAAGTGTCAGGTGAAAAGTAGACGAAAACAGCAAATTTTGGGGCAAAAACGGAAATTTTGGAAATGCTGACTCGGTCAAAGGCTTAGGACGGGCATCCCGACCCAGTCAAAGCACCGGGACGGGTGTCCAGGACTCGGGACGGGCGTCCCAAATTGGTCAGTAGGCCAAGACGGGCGTCCCGAACCCCCAGATCAAGTCCCATATCGAATTTTTGATGAAAAATCACCCCGGGAAGCTGCTATAAATACCCCAGGCCTCCAGCAGTTGAATTCATTCCTCTCCACTCGATCTGAGTCATTAAGTGGTTTCCAGTGTACACTTCTCTAGTACACAACTCACTCAGAGACTCGGATCTCAGTTTTCTTTCTTGTTAGTGTTTTGTTTTAGTTTCTGAGAAATAGTCTCAGATCTTTGGCTTCTATAGATAGGTTCGTTTCTGGTATTCATAGAATACTCGGGATTTCGTTAAGAGATCCTAAGAGGGCTCTAGGCGTTCGAAGAGTCAGTCCACAGGGTTGGGCTTAAGCCCAGGACGTAAGGTAAAGTCCACATGGCCGAAGGTTCTGTCGAGCAGAGTCGGGTCAAGCAATACGACATATACAGCAGTACGCTCCATCGGCGAGACTTCGTAAAGGGTGATTTCTTTATGGCATCGGTCCCCCTGTCCCTCTCTTATATGTTGTTATTGTGTTTGTCCAAATAACAATTCTGAATACCAGATTATGATTATTATGAATATTTGTTATATATGCTGAAGTTATTATGTTTTTCTAGAAATGGCCACCTGCTTAAATATTCATTATGTCTGCATGTCTAATGCCGTTCTTTTAAACTGAAATTAGGGTTATAGATAATTCCTTACCACGGTCTATTCATAACCTGTTTAGTTTAACAGGCATCAATTAGTATTGGTGTCTGCCATACTAGATAAAATAATCTGTGGAACACCCTGTTGGTTGAAAGTAGTCTAGGTAGGCTGAGTAGAGTGTTATGCCGGCGGTTATGAGACGAGCAGTATGATCCCCAAAGTGACATAGGGCGTTCATTGCTGACTTTTGTCCGAGCCGTGAGTAGGGCCGTTACCCTTAACGATGGGGCGGTAGCGTAGAGACTCAGATGTGGTACACCTTTAGACTCAGAACATAGTTGCAATGCAGGCCAAGACATGTCTAAAATACTCGAATATAGGTCAATAAACGTATAGTAACAGTATAACATAAAATCAGGATCTCATCTATAAAACACTTTCAGGTTTGGTTAGACTTAAACCTAGTGGAGAAAGAATCACCCTCTCATCAAAGTTATTGATGAAGGTTGCATAACTGAATTATAAGATAAGAGTTAGGAATAAAGGCTAGTTACTACTAAGCCGTTACCACTTCCCTGGGAGTACGATATTTATTTAATAAAATCGTAGATACTTTCCAACAGACTAGCTACACGATAGGTACTCTGCCTTAGGTTCTGGCTGATTAAGTGACACCATAGAGACTAAATGTGACAATTAGTCAATCACATTCCTTAATTATTCATAATCAACATTCGGTAAAATAACACCTATTTAGCATGTCGACCGGAACGCATCAGATTTTTGGCGCCGTTCCCAGGGAAATATCATAATGAATTTAGGATTGCTGATCAAAATTCTAGAAACTTATGATAGGTAACGGTAGTAACCTAGACCTTAACCCAACAGTTATCTTACACTAGTTAGACAATCACTTTCCTAAATATAGGGTTATCATAACTAATTAATTTTAGATGTTATCTGGAATTAAGACATTTAGGATAATCAAATTTTAGAAAATTATTCTAGAACCATATTGAGGGAATTTAATTGCTTTCGAAATAAAAAAAAGAAAAAACAATTTGTTAAAATTTAAAAAACCGAAAACTTTGTACTTTTTCTTGTTTAATGGTAAGTTGTTCTCTTTTCCCTATCTTTTGTGTTATCTCCTTTTCATAATTGAATAGTTGTTTTGTTTTGTTTTCTCTTCTTTTTTCGAATTTTTAATTTTTCACTTTCCCTGTAACCCCACTAACCAGTTTGCTCAGGCTAAAACGTATTCTTCTCTGTAGTTGCATGACTCGATCTTCAGAAGCTAACCTTGAAACACCAGTTGAGAATCCTGAACGAATCATTCGCACATCTAATAGGCGAAGAACAGAGATGGCTGCTGAAAGACCTACCCTTGAATCCTACATCCAGCCACAGACTATCCCAGTCTCATCCGCCATCCGAATCCCTGGGAACCCTCGCTATGATCTTAAACCGAATGTGATCCAGCTGATCATAAATTGGGTTCAGTTTGGAGGAACTGCAGTCGAGAATCCGTTGGAACACCTATCTAATTTCTCTTCTCTCTGCGAAGGCCTCAAGGGAGATCATACTGCAGAAGTAACTAAACTCAACCTTTTTCCCTACTCACTGAGGGACAGAGCTAAGAGATGGTTGGCCCAGCTACCTACTAACTCCATCACCTCTTGGGACGAGTTAAGCAAAGCCTTCCTAGAAGAGTACTACTCTACAGCAAGAGTCCTAGAATATCGAAGGGCTCTGTCTAGTTTCACTCAAGCTGCTGATGAGACATTGATCGAAGCTTGGGACAGATTCAAGGAGCTACTCAGGCTCTGCCCCCAACATGGACTTACCGAGGCATTGCTGATTCAGCAATTTTACGGGGGTATGTCAGACATGGGTAAGCAAATTCTTGATGGACTCAATCCCCAGAGCGGTTTCAATGGAATGAGTGATGTAGATGCTAGAAATGCTCTGGAGAGACTCTACAGGAACAGCAAGAATTGGCGCACAAGTGGCCGAGCTAAGAAGCAACCAGTAAATGCGGTCGTTGCCTCCACTGATGATCAATTTGAGGCACTGAAGGCCAGCATTACTAATCAGCTGAATGCTTTCCAACAAGGGAAAAGCATTCAGTCAGTATACCAAGTCTGCGAATTTTGCCAAGGACCACATTTCAGTGGGGATTGTTATGGTAATGGGATATTAACTATTCCAGAGGATATGGAACAAGTGGACGCAGTGAATTCTGCTCCTATAGGAAATACCTACAATCCCACTTGGAAGAACCATCCGGGATTTAGCTGGAGAAACAATTCCGGGACTACTAACTTCCAGAAAAGAGTACCTCAGCAACTGCCATATCCGCAGAACCAGCAAGTCGCTCTGCCTGCACCGGAACTACATCGTTCCAGCTGACCCCTGCAAGAATTCAGAGACATGCTGAAGAGCATTTCCGACTCTAACAAGGAAATGATAGAGTCCAACAGAAAGATTCAGGAAGCTCACGCTCAAAACGCAAAAGAATCAGCAGACGAGCAAACAATTAGAAACACACAAGCTGCTATACAAACTTTAGAGAGGCAAATGGGTCAGCTATCCACCCATTTCTCTCACAGGTCCCAGGGAACGCTACCAAGCAACACTAAGACCAACCCTCAAACTGAATGCAAGACCATCACTTAAGATCTGGTAAAATTCTACCTCCATCTCCACTCAAACCATCTGACCCTCCTATTCTTGTGCAGGAACCAGAAGAAGGCTCCAAGGACCCAACGCCGACGGATGTCGAAATCGAAGTAGCAAGGAAAGGGAAGACAGAGTTTATTCCTGAGTACCGACCAAAAGTACCTTACCCTGCCAGACTTATGCACAATAAAGATAAGGAGCAATTTGAGAAATTCCTTAAGATTTTAGTCAGATTCATGTTAATTTACCTTTACTTGATGTTATTTCTGAAATGCCAAAGTATGCTAAGTTTTTAAAAGAAGTTGTTAGTAATAAAAGAAAATTTGACATGGACAAGGTGGTTCTTAATGAAGAATGTTCGGCGGTTCTGTTGAATAAACTACCGTCTAAACAGAAAGATCCTGGTTGTTTTACCTTGCCATGTACAATTGGAAATATTACTAACATGCATGCATTAGCAGACTTAGGAGCTAGTATTAATCTTATGCCATCTAGTTTATTTGATAAATTAGGATTGCATGATTTGAAAACGACTAGGATGTGCATACAACTTGCAGATAGGACAGTCAAAATCCCCAAGGGAATAATTGAAGATCTCTTAGTAAAGGTCGGAAAATTTGTGTTTCCTGTGGACTTTGTTGTTATGGATATGAATGGGGAAGGAGGAGTGCCCCTGATCCTAGGTCGACCATTTCTAGCGACCTCAAAAGCATTAATAGACGTCAGTAATGGTCAAATCAAGTTAAGGGTAGGAAATGATGACATCACTTTTGATCTAAATGAGACCCTTAGGTATCCCATGCATTTAGATGATACTTGTTTTTGTGTGGATGCCATGGAACACTTGATTGCAATTAACGTGACAAACCTATGCTCAAACTATCAAGTCCTGAGTGAGGACTCCCTAGAATTAGAGGAGCCTGAACTTAGCCCTTCTGAAAATGAAATACTTCTGATAGTTTCACTGAGATAGGTGATGATGAGATGAAGAAAGAACGAACCTCGTTTGAAGATCCACCAGACTTGGAGCTGAAGGAACTGCCCACTCATCTGTGCTACGAATTCCTAGATGACAACAAGAAACTTCCCATTATTCTTGCAGCTGATCTGACTGCAGAACAAAGGAAGCTGACTGTGGACATGTGTAGAAAGTATAGAAGAGCCTTTGCCTACAAAATTGCAGGCATTCCAAGTATTAATCCAAGCTTTTGTTCGCATAAGATTCTTCTAGAAAATGAGTATAAGCCATGTGTGCAACCTCAAAGGAGGTTGAATCCTAATGTGTGTGATGTTGTTAAGAAAGAAGTCATTAAACTATTAGATGCAGGACTTATCTACCCTATCTCAGATAGTGAGTGGGTAAGCCCGGTGCAGGTAGTACCTAAGAAAGGCGGTATAACAGTTGTTAGGAATGAGCATAATGAACTAATCCCTACAAGAACTGTAACTGGTCATCATGTATGCATAGACTATAGAAAACTAAATACAGCCACACGAAAAGATCACTTCCCCCTTCCTTTTATTGACCAAATGTTAGAAAGATTAGCTGGACATATGTTTTATTGCTTTCTTGATGGGTCTTCTGGTTATTTTCAAATTCCTATTTCCCCTGAGGACCAGCATAAAACTACCTTCACATGCCCTTTTGGAACATTTGCATATAGAAGGATGCCTTTTGGTTTGTGTAATGCACCTGCTACATTTCAACGTTGTATGACTGCTATCTTTGAGGACATGTTAGGAAAATCTATGGAAGTATTTATGGATGACTTTTCTGTTTTTGGTAATTCATTTGAGGTTTGTCTAAAGACCTTGGAGTTAATGTTGAAACGCTGTATAAAATCTAACCTGGTTTTAAATTGGGAAAAATGCCACTTCATGGTAAAAGAGGGAATCGTCTTAGGACATAAGATCTCACACCTAGGTATGGAAGTAGACAAGGCCAAAATTGAAGTTATTTCGAGACTACCTCCTCCCAAAAATGTGAGAGCCATTAGAAGTTTTTTGGGACACGCTGGCTTTTATCGTAGGTTTATAAAAGATTTTTCATTAATAGCCAGGCCGTTGACCAATTTACTCGGAAAAGATGTTCCATTTGTCTTTGATGAAAAATGTCTGAAAGCCTTTAATAGACTTAAGGAACTTTTAACTACTGCAACTATCATGACGTCACCAGACTGGAGTCTACCTTTTGAGCTTATATGTGATGCTAGTGACTATGCAGTAGGAATAGTTTTAGGACAAAGACATGATAAGAAATTTCGAGTAATATATTATGCTAGTAAAACCTTAACTGATGCTCAGGAAAATTACACTACGACAGAAAAGGAATTATTAGCAGTAGTATATGCATTTGATAAGTTTCGATCTTATCTAGTCATGTCTAAAACTATTGTTTATACTAATCATTCTGTACTAAAATACTTGTTCAATAAAACCGATGCAAAACCAAGATTGATTAGATGGGTTTTATTGCTTCAAGAATTTGACATAGAAATTCAGGATAAGAAAGGGGCAGAAAACTTAGCTGCAGACCACTTGTCTAGGCTAGAAAATCAGACCCTAGAAACTATTGGTGAGACAATCATATCTGATAAATTTCTGGATGAGAATTTATGTGCGTTGTTTGCTATCTTCTCACCCCCTTGGTTTGTAGATATAGCAAATTACTTGGCAGCCCGGACTCTCCCTATTGATATCACTACTCAACAAAGAAAAAAGTTCTTTGCTGACCTGAAATATTACTATTGGGAAGATCCTTTTCTATTTCGAATATGTGCAGATCAGAAGGTGAGTATCTCAAGAAGAAGGTTTCCAAATTCTGGAACACTGTCATTGAGGACCAACAGGCGGTCACTTAGCTGCAGCTAATACCGCCCGAAGAGTATTAGAAGCAGACTTTTACTGGCCTACCATATTCAAAGACGCCGCAACATTTACAGGATCGTGCGATGCCTGTCAGAAAGCGGGAACCATATCTTCTTGAGACAGTCTACCCCAACAGGTAATCCAAAGTGTAGAAATATTCGACATATGGGGTATAGACTTCATGGGTCTGTTTCCTCCTTCTTTTGGTATGAAGTACATCATAGTAGCTGTAGAATATTTTTCAAAATGGTCTGAGGCATAGGCCCTACCTACTAATGATTCTAAAGCCGTATGCAGATTCCTTAAGCAGATTATTGCCAGATTTGGATGTCCAAAAGCCCTAATCAGTGATCGAGGTACGCACTTCTGCAACTCTCAATTGCAGAAGGTGCTTCATCAGTACGGAGTTCAGCATCGCGTTTCCACAGCCTACCACCCCCAAGCCAATGGGCAGGCTGAGGTAACCAATAGGGGAATAAAGAGAATCTTAGAAAAGACTGTGGGTGTTAACCGTAGGGATTGGGCCAATAAGCTGGAGGATGCATTATGGTCCTTCCGTACAGCATACAAGACCACTACGGGATTCTCACCTTATCAACTTGTCTATGGAAAAGCATGCCACCTTCCAGTTGAACTCGAACATAGAGCTTACTGGGCAGTACAAAAATGCAATCTCAATGAAAACTTAACTAAGGAACACCAGATTCTACAACTGAACGAATTGGATGAGTGGAGGCTCAAAGCCTATGAAAATTCACATCAGTTCAAGATGACAAGTAAACTCCGGCATGACAAACGACTCAGAGCCCAGAAAAATTTTGAACCAGGAGACAAGGTATTATTGTACAACTCACATTTAAGATTTTTCCCAGGAAAGCTGCGTAGCTGTTGGTCAGGACCATTCACAATCACGAAAGTATCACCTTTCGGAGCATGTGACATCATGGATTCTGATGGCATTATTCAAAAAGTAAACGGACAACGCCTGAAGATTTACAGAGAGCCGTTTGACTCGTCCGAGCAGACTGTGTACTTCACAGAATAAGGGAGTATCTCTTTCATTTTATTTCATGTTTTGTTATTTCTTTCAGTACTCTATGTTCTTTCTTACCTGTAGTTAGTTGAATAAGTGTGGGGTAAGAATTCTTTGTGTTATTTTGTTTTATTTCTTGTTTTCAAATAAGTGTGGGGTAGTTTAGTTATGCATGACCACTGAGGACAGTGTCCGACTTAAGTGTGGGGTAGCAGTGCACGGTGCACTGGAAAATTTTTGGAATTTTTTTTGCATGATTTTGCTTGTTTTCTCCGTATTTCCAAAAAAATTTTCAAAATCTTTCATTCTTTCAGACTTCTAAATGCAGTATGATTGGTTACACATTGCTGGTGTCTATGATATGTATGTAGAATGGTATGATTAGTAGGAGATGATCTATGACTATTTTGAACTTATTGATTAGGAATAGGGAATGCCTGATAACTGAACACAACTTAGTCTGGATTAGAGACCTCAGCCAATTGCATTTTCGAGACTTAACTAGATAAAATTAGACCAGTTGTGGATATATTGGCAGTTAGAATGACTAGATGAGACGCTGAGCTAAAAGTGAAAAGAAACAAAAGAAAGTTAATCAAATAAGGGTAGTTTGCCAGCGGCCTTCGCTACTTGAGCACCACTCCTTCGGGGAATTTAAAGCTTGATGCCCTAAGGTCGTGTAGATCTGGGAGTCATCGTAGTGGGACTCGCTACATGGGTAGTTGAAGTTGACGTGTTCTAAGCAGACTCAAAATACCCTGAATCTATAAAGAAAATAACTAAATGCTAAAACATTAAAAATCTGATCACCGAAGCTCAGAACTCAAAAAGTTGTCTGTTGTTAGTATGTCTAGCGATGGGTCGCAGTATTATCTGGTAGTAGTTAAGACAAGAGTACATTGTGTTGACTATCTGGTCTAGACTAGTACACACACTACACATCAGGAAGACCCTGTGACTAAGAAAAAAGTTCAACCTAGTTGTTGATTTGTTTTCTGCCTGATCATAACAATCTACTAAAAACATTTGAGACCTTGTCATAGCAACCCTACCAGTCAGACCTGTGTTAAGACTTGTCTGAAGAATTTTTGGAATAAAAACATGACTGAGAACTTTAAGGGACTGCACATACGGTTTGGAATCACTAACTTCAGGTAGACTTTGCTTGAGGACAAGCAAAAAGCTAAGTGTGGGGTTATCTGATACGCGAAAATCGTATCACATTTTTAGCATGTTTTTATGTATAATTTCTGGTGAAATTGAGGGGAAATTGATCTTAATTGTTTGTTATTTACTCAATTTCACAGTTTTTATGATTTTGGAAGTGTCAGGTGAAAAGTAGACGAAAACAACAAATTTTGGAGCAAAAATGCAATTTTTGGAAATGCTGACTCGGTCAAAGGCTCAGGGCGGGCGTCCCGAATCCGGGACGGGCGTCCCGACCCAGTCAAAGCACCGGGACGGGCGTCCAAGACTCGGGACGAGCGTCCCCAACCCCCAAATCAAGTCCCACATCGAATGTTTGATGAAAAATCACCCCAGGAAGCTGCTATAAATACCCCAGGCCTCCAGCAGTTGAATTCATTCCTCTCCACTCGATCTGAGTCATTAAGTGGTTTCCAGTGTACACTTCTCTAGTACACAACTCACTCAGAGACTCGGATCTCAGTTTTCTTTCTTGTTAGTGTTTTGTTTTAGTTTCTGAGAAATAGTCTTAGATCTTAGGCTTCTATAGATAGGTTCGTTTCTGGTATTCATAGAATACCCAGGATTTTGTTAGGAGAACCTAAGAGGGCTCTAGGCGTTCGAAGAGTCAGTCCACAGGGCTGGGCTTAAGCCCAGGACGTAAGGTAAAGTCCAGCTACTAGGCTGAGGAAGCATCCTCCGAAGGTTCTGTCGAGCAGAGTCGGGTCAAGCAATACGACATATACAGCAGTACGCTCCATCGACGAGACTTCGTAAAGGGTGATTTCTTTATGGCATCGGTTCCCCTGTCCCTCTCTTATATGTTGTTATTGTGTTTGTCCAAATAACAGTTCTGAATACCAGATTATGATTATTATGAATATTTGTTATATATGCTGAAGTTATTATATTTTTCTAGAAATGGCCACCTGCTTAAATATTCATTATGTCTGCATGTCTAATGCCGTTCTTTTAAACTGAAATTAGGGTTATAGACAATTCCTAACCACGGTCTATTCATAACCTGTTTAGTTTAACAAGCATCAATTAGTATTGGTGTCTACCATACTAGATAAAATAATCTACGGAACACCCTGTTGGTTGAAAGTAGTCTAGGTAAGCTGAGTAGAGTGTTATGCCGGCGGTTATGAGACGAGCAATATGATCCCCAAAGTGACATAGGGCGTTCATTGCTGACTTTTGTCCGAGCCGTGAGTAGGGTCGTTACCCTTAACGATGGGGCGGTAGCGTAGAGACTCAGATGTGGTACACCTTTAGACTCAGAACATAGTTGCAATCTAGGCCAAGACATGTCTAAAATACTCGAATATAGGTCAATCAACGTATAGTAACAGTATAACATAAAATTGGGATCTCATCTATAAAACACTTTCAGGTTTGGTTAGACTTAAACCTAGTGGAGAATGAATCACCCTCTCATCAAAGTTATTGATGAAGATTGCATAATTGGATTATAAGATAAGAGTTAGGAATAAAGGCTAGTTACTACTAAGCCGTTACCACTTCCCTGGGAGTACGATATTTATTTAATAAAATCGTAGATACTTTCCAACATACTAGCTACACGATAGGTACTCTGCCTTAGGTTCTGGCTGATTAAGTGACACCATAGAGACTAAATGTGACAATTAGTCAATCACAGTCCTTAATTATTCATAATCAACATATGGTAAAATAACACCTATATAGCATATCGGCTGGAAACCCATCAGATTTGTAAAATTTTGGCTTAGATTTTTATCGGGAAGAAACTCCATTTTAGAATTTTCTTATAGTCATGCCAACTTTATTAGGACGAGTTATAAAATAATTTTTCCTTAATAGCCAGACCTTTGAATGTTCTATTGAAAAAAAAAGGATGTTCCTTTTGTTTTGTTGATAATTGCATGAGATCTTTTAAACCAAAAGGAATTACTGCACCCATTATGGCATCACCTGGTTGGAATCTGCTTTTTGAATTAATATGTGATGTAATGATGTAGTAAGAATTGTTTTAGGACAGAAACATGATAAGAAAGTTCATGTATGATAAATTCCGATCTTATCTAGTCTTGTCTAAACACAATAGGTTACACTGATCACTCTGAGATATCTGTGTTCAATAAAACTAATGCTGAACCATAATTGATTAAGTTAAGTTTTGTTGTTACTTGAATTTGATATAGAATGAAGGAATAAGAAGAAGGGTTGAAAATCTCGAAAGCAAACCATTGGTCTAGATTAGGAAACCCCGAGTTAGAGGCTTTGTAATACTGATAAATTCTTGATGAAAACTTATTTGCATTGTTTGCTATATATAATAAGTCTCATCTGTGGTTTATTGTTGTTGCAAATTATCTACTCACTGAATGAGTTCCAAGTAATATGACTTATCAGCAAAAGAAGAAATTCTTCGCTGATTTGAAATATTACTACTGGGCAGATTTCTCTTCCATTTCAAATTTTTGCAGAGTAAGTGATCAGAGGATGTATCTCGGAAGGCGAAGGCCACATGATTCTGAAGCATTGCAGGAATCTATGGGAGATCAATTAACTGCTATCAACACTGTCCGAAAAGTGTTGGAAGTAGAATCTTATTGACCCACCATATTCAAGGATTTTGTATCTCTGATACAGTCCTGCGATGCTTGCCAAATAACAGGTAACACCTCTTCGAGAGATCGCCTACCCCATCAAGGTATATAGAGTCCTGAAATGTTTAATATCTGGGGTATTGACTGAATCCTTTTCCCTTCTTCCTTTGAAAAATAATTACATCATAGTAGTCGTGGAACACTTTTCAAAATGGCCTGAACCACAGGCATTACCTACTAATGATGTTAAAGTCATGTGCAGATTCTATGAAAAGTTATTTTCTAGATTCAGATGTGCCTATGTATCAAATCTGTGAAGTCTGCCAACTACCACACTTTAGCAGAGATTGCTATGGGATGGAATACTGACCATTCCAACAGAGGTAGGAGTAGGTTACTGCAGAATGCTACTCCAATGGGAAATGCATACAATCCCAACTAGAGAAATAATACGGGATTTAGCTGAGGAATGATTCGGAAGCTGGAAACTTTCAGAATATACCACCACAGCAAAACCCCTACCCACAGAATCAACAGATGAGATACTGACAACAATTAAAGTCGTGCAAGCAAGTGATCTACCAAGTGGTATCGAAGGGTCGAGGGATATAGAGGAATTTGGCGTCGTATCAGGAGCATAGCAATGGAGGAGCTTGCATCCCCTGCATACCAATCAGCTATGAGAAACTTCCCCTTGGAAGTCTCAAAAACTTGCGCCCAGATCTACACCACTGGAGCCTCCTACCACCACGGCTTCGCCAAAGATTCAGGTATCTTTTCTGCCATTCGGAACTTGCATGCAATACCTTCACTGACATTGGCAGGTAGGCACACCAATCCAAAGAAGTCTCATTCCTAGACACGTTCCTTCTGGACATGTTGCTATGATTACGAGAAACTTTGCAAATGACTCGAGGAAGCAGTTCGTGGGGCTTGAGTCATTCATCAAATGGATAGGCTACTACTTGGAGCTCGACATTGAAGGATCGGAGCTGACGTCATCCGTTCCAATATCTAGAGCTTGCAGAGTCCAGAACACCTCAGCAATAGCACATAGCTAAGGTGAAGAGCCAATTGACAGCTCAGAGAAAACCCTTCTACTCGAGACAAGAAGGGAGTTTTTTGAATCTTAATCTTCCTCTACTTTTATTTTATGTTCTTTTAATTTTTATCTTCATTTTATGTTTTGTTATTTCTATCACTTTCCTGTTTTGATTTCTTTCGTTGCTTTATTTTCCTTCTTACCCATAGTTTTTCGAATAAGTGTGGGGTAAGAGTCTTTTCTGTTTTGTTTTTGTTTCTTGTTTTCAAATAAGTGTGGGGTAAATTAGAAATGCATGAACACTGAGGACAGTGTCAAACTTAAGTGCGGGGTAGCCGTGCACGGTGCACTGTAGTAGTTTGAGAAAACTTTTTGCATGATTTTGCATGTTTTCAAAATTTTTCATTCCTTTAGACTTCAAAATGCAGTATGATGGGTAAAACATTGCTTATGTCGATGATATGTGTGTAGAATGTTATGTTTAGTAGGAGACAATATGATGACTATTTTGAACTTATTGATTAGAAATAGGGACTTCCTAATAATTGAGCACAACTTAGTCTGGATTAGAGACCTCAGCCAATTACCTTTTCAAGACTTAACTAGATAAGATAAGACCAGTTGTGGATGTATTGACAATTAGAATGACTAGATGATACTCTGAGCTAAAAGTGAAAAGAAACAAAAGAGAATTAATTAAATAAGGGTAGTTTGCCAGCTGCCTTTGCTACTCGAGCACCACTCCTTCAGGGAACTTAAAGCCTGATACCCTAAGGTCGTGTAGGTCTGGGAGTCATCGGTGTGGGACTCGCTACATGGGTAGTTGAAGTTGACGTGTTCAAAGCAGACTCAAAATACCCTGAATCCCTAAAAGAAAAGAAAATCAATAAATGCTAAAATCTAATCACCAAGGCTCAAAACTCAGAAAGTTGTCTGTTGTTAGTACGTCTAGCGATGGGTCGAAGTGTTATCTGGTAGTAGTTAAGATGAGAGTATATTGTGTTGAATATCTGGTCTAGACTAGTACACACACTACACATCAGGAAAACCTTGTGACTGAGAAAAGAGTTCAATCTAGTTGTTAAGTTGTTAAACCTGCTTGATCATAATAATCTACTAGAGACATTTGAGACCTTGTCAGAGCAACCTAACTAGTCAGACCTGTGTTGTGAATTGTCTGAATAATTTTTGGAGTAAAAACATGACTAGAAAATTTAAGTGACTGCACATATGATTTAAAATCACTAACTTCAGGTAGACTTTGCTTGAGGACAAGCAAAAAGCTAAGTGTGGGTTTATTTGATATGCACAAATCATATACCCTTTTTAGCATGTTTTAGACATAAATTAGGGAAATATTTGAATGTATTTTATCTTAATTGAATCAAATTGACATAAAATTGCTTAAATTTCGATTTTGGAAGTTTCAGGAGCAAATTGCACGAAAACTGCAAATTTTGGGGCAAAAATGTAATTTTTGGAAATGCTAAGTTCGGGACGGGTGTCCTGACCCAGTCAAAGCACCAGGACGGCATTCCTAAGCTCAGGACGGGCGTACCGAGCACCAGAAGTTGTCCCACATCGAAAGTTTTGGAGATTTTCACTCCAGAAAGCTGCTATAAATACCTCAGGCCTCCAACAGTTGAAATCATCCCTCTCCACTCGATATGAGTCATTTAGTGACTTCAAGTGTACATTTTTCTCAAAGTACACAAGTCACTTAGAGACTCTGGCTCAGTATAAGTTTATTTCTATTCTTAGAGAGTTTCTCGTTTTCTTTGTTTTCTGAGAGTCTGTCTCAGAATCTTAAATTACGACTAGATAGGGTTCGTTTTTGGTATCATAGAATACCGGGATTTCGTTAGGAGATCCTAAGAGAGAGATAGGGTGCATGTTCTTAGTCAGATTATGGCAATTTACTTAAGCCCGGGATGTAAGGTAAAGCAATTGCTACTAGGTCTGAGGAGCGTTCTCCGAAGGCTCTGCCGAGCAGAGTAGGATCGAGCAGTCAGAAGCATACAGGAGCTGCAGCGCCGGCTAGACCTGCATAAAGCGGTGACTACTTTATGATAGTGGGTCCCCTAGATGAGGTTCTGTATGTTTATGAATTGTTTTATCTGAATATTAATTTGATACTGAATTTGATATATCATACATGCTTTACAATTTGAGATACTGTTCATTTTCCCGGGAAGATCATAGAGCTAGAATTATCATTATGAATGTTGAACTATCGTGTCCTTTTAAATTAAACTAGGGTTATAGACAACTCCTAACCAAGGTCTGAATCATAATCGGTTTAGTTTAACAAACTGTAAAAGGTCTGCCAGATTAGGAAGAAATAACAAAACAGATCACCATGTTTGTTAGAGTACCCTAATAAAGCTGAGTTTGTACGCTAGGCCAATCCTAGGGTTAAGTGACATGATACCGAAGTGACATAGGGTACCGTTCATGGATACTTTAATCCGACAGATGAGAAGGATCATCCCAAGGTAGGGGTGAATACACCAGGTAACTCAGATATGGTAAACAGATGGTTACATTTCAGAATTGCCTTAGAGATCAAGATATATCTAAAATATTCGAAGATAAGGTCAAACAAATTGTAATAACTGAGCTTAAATTGATGAATGTCTGTCTACTCTTGAATGCTATTTGCTTGTTATGGGTGATTGGGATCACCAATCAATCTCAAAGGATTGATTATCAATTGACTAATTAGATAAATAAGATGAATGTTGGGATTAAGGGATAGTTGCTACTAAGCCGTTACCAGTTCCCTGGGAGTACGATATTAATAAATTAAAATCGTAGATACTTCCCAAGAACTAGCTACATGATTGGTACTCTGCCTTAGGTTCTGATTGATTAAGTGACAACAATTAATGCTAAAGTGACAGTTAGTAAGACACAATCCTTAATTACTCATAATCGACATAGGTAAATAAAGCCTATCTTTTAGCATACCAATTGGAACGCATCATGTGTCATCATAGATTCTGACGGCACTACTCAAAAAGTGAACGGTCAACGCTTAAAGATCTACAGAGAACCTTTCGACTTGTCCGAGCAGACTATTGACTTCGCAGAATAAGGGAGTATTTCTTTCATTTTATTTTGTGTTTTGTTATTTTGTTATTTCTTTTATTGCTTTATTTTCTCTCTTACCCTTAGTCAGTCAAATAAGTATGGGGTAAGAAGTTTTTATTTTTATTTCTTCTTGTTTTCAAATAAGTGTGGGGTAATTTAGATATGCATGAACACTGAGGACAGTGTCAGACTTAAGTGTGGGGTAGCAGTGCACAATGCACTGTAGTAGAAAATAATTTTTGCATGTTTTTTACGTATTTTCACACCCTTCCAAATTTTTTCAAAATTTTTCCCTCTTTCAGACTTCAAAATGCAGTTATGATTGGTAAATAATTGCTGATGTCTATGATATATGTGTAGAATATTATGATCAATAGGAGACAACGTGATAACTTTCTTGAATTTATCGATTAGAAATAGGGAATTCCTTATACTTGAGCACAACTTAGTTTGGATTAAGAGACCTCAACCAAATACCTTTTCAAAACTTAACTAGATAAGATTAGACCAGTTGAGGATGTATTGGCAATCAAAATGACTAGATGATGCTCTAAGCTGAAAGTGAAAAGAAAAAAAAGAGTTAACTAAATAGGGTAGTTTGCAAGCGACCTTTGCTACTCGAGCACCACTCCTTAGGGGAACTTAAAGCCTGATGCCCTAAGGTCGTGTAGGTCTGGGAGTCATCGGAGTGGGACTCGCTACATGGGTAGTTAAAGTTGACGTGTGAAAGCAGACACAAAATACCCTGAAAAATCAATATAAGAAAAATCAATAAAAGAAAAATCAATAAATTCCTAATTGAAAATCTTGTCACCAGAGCTCAGAACTCAGAAGGTTGTTTGTTGCTGGTATGTCCAGCGATGGGTCGAAGCATTATCTGGTAAGAGTCGAGATGAGAGTATATTGTGTTCACAATCTAGTCTGGACTAGTACACACACTACACATCAGGAAGACCTTGTGACTGAGAGAAGAGTTCAATCTAGTTATTAAGTTGTTAACCTTGCTTGATCATGATAATCTACCAGAGACATTTGAGACCATGTCATGGCAACTCAACCAGTCAGACCTGTGTTGTGAACTATCTGATTCAGTGATGAACTTTGGAGTAAAAACATGACTAGAAATTTTAAGTGACTGCACCTATGATTTAAAATCACTAACTTCAGGTAGACTTTGCTTGAGGACAAGCAAAAAGCTAAGCGTGGGGTTATATGATATGCATAAATCATATCACTTTTTAGCATGTTTTTCGGCACAATTTAGGGTGAAATTGGTGTTAAATCATTCTTAATTGATTGTTATTAACTTAATTTCACAGGTTTTGTGATTTTGGAAGTGTCAGGTGAAAAGTACAAGAAAATGGCAAATTTCGGGGCAAAAACGTGATTTTCAGAAGTTCAGAAGTCGGGATGGGCGTCCAGAACCCAGGACGGGCGTCCTGACTTGGTCAACAGACTAGGACAGGCATCCAAGACTTGGGACGGCTGTCCTGACCTGGTCAACAGGCTGGGATGGGCGTCCCAGATCTAGGACGAGCGTCCCGAGTGCCTGGTCAAAGTCCCACATCGAATTTTTGAGAGAAATTCACCCAGTTCCCCTACTATAAATACCCCAAGCCTTCCTCAGTTGAAATCATTCCTCTCCACTCGATCTGAGTCATTTAGTGACTTCAAGTATACAATTTTCCATAGTATACAAGTCACTTAGCAATTAAGGTTTTTAGTATAGGTTTATTTATAGTTTTAGAGAGTGTCTGGTGTTCTTTGTTTCTGAGAGTCTGTCTCAGATCTTAGAATACGACTAGATAGGTTCATTTTCGGTATTCATAGAATACCCGGGATTTTGTTAGGAGATCCTAAGAGGGCACTAGTCATTTGAAGAGTCAGTCAACAGGGTTGTGCTTAAGCTGGGTATTAAGGTAAAGAACAACTACTAGGCTGAGGAAGCGTCCTCCGAAGGTTCTGTCGAGCACATTCGGGTCGAGCAGTCCAACATATACAAGCAGTTGCTCCATCAGCGGACTACGTAAAGGGTGAATACTTTATGGCATCGGTCCCCTTGTCCCTCTCTTTATATGTCTGTACTGTGTTCATCCAAATATGTATTATGAATATTGAACTATGATTATATGAATATGTGTTATGCATGTTGAAGTACTTTATGTTTTTTCGGAAATGGTCACCAGCTTAACTATCATTATGACTGCATGTCTGCTGTAGTTTCTTTTAAACTAGATGAATGGTTATAGACAATTCCTAACCACGGTCTAATCATAACATGCTTAGTTTAACAGCCTTTAATTTAGGACTTTCCCGTCGGAAAGCATTAATGTCTACCATATTAGATGAAATAACCTATAGATCACCATGTTTGTTAAAGTAATCTAAGTAGGCTGAGTTTGTGCGGTTATGCCGGAGTTAGGGCGGGCGGCATGATCTCCTAAGTGACATAGGTGATGCGGTTTCCGACCGATGTGCTAAATATGTGTTATTTTACCCTATGTTGATTATGAATAATTAAGGACTGTGATTGACTAATTGTCACATTTAGTCTCTATGGTGTCACTTAATCAGCCAGAACCTAAGGCAGAGTACCTATCATGTAGCTAGTCTGTTGGAAAGTATCTACGATTTTATTAAATAAATATCGTACTCCCAGGGAAGTGGCAACGGCTTAGTAGTAACTAGCCTTTCTTCCTAACTCTTATCTTATAATCCAGTTATGCAATCTTCATCAATAATTTTGATGAGAGGGTGATTCATTCTCCACTAGGTTTAAGTCTAGCTAAACCTGAAAGTGTTTTAAAGATTAGATCCTGATTTTATGTTATACTGTTACTATACGTTGATTGACCTATATTCGAGTGTTTTAGACATGTCTTGGCCTGGATTGCAATTATGTTCTGTGTCTAAAGGCTACCACATCTGAGTTTCTACGCTACCGCCCCATCGTTAAGGGTAACGGCCCTACTCACGGCTCGGACTAAAGTCAGCAATGACCGCCCTATGTCACTTTGGGGATCATACTGCTCGTCGCATAACCGCCGGCATAAAACTCTACTCAGCCTACCTAGACTACTTTCAACCAACGGGGTGTTCCGCATAATATTTTATCTAGTATGGCAGACACCAATACTAATTGATGCCTGTTAAACTAAACAGGTTATGAATAGACCGTGGTTAGGAATTGTCTATAACCCTAATTTCAGTTTAAAAGAACGGCAATAGACATGCAGACATAATGGATATTTAAGCAGGTGGCCATTTCTAGAAAAACATAATACTTCAACATAAATAACAAATATTCATAAAAACATAATATGGTATTCAAACAGTTATTTGGACAAACACAATAACAACATATAAGAGAGGGACAGGGGGACTGATGCCATAAAGAATTCACCCTTCATGAAGTCTCGCCGATGGAGCGTACTGCTGTATATGCCGTATTGCTTGACCCGACTCTGCTCGCCAGAACCGTCGGAGGACGCTTCCTCAGCCTAGTAACTGGGCTTTACCTTAATACCCAGCTTAAGCCCAGCCCTGTGGACTGACCCTTCGAACGCCTAGAGCCCTCTTAGGATCTCCTAACGAAATCCCGGGTATTCTATGAATACCAGAAACGAACCTATCTATAGAAACCTAAGATCTGAGACTATTTCTCAGAAACTAAAACAAAACACTAACAAGAAAGAAAACTGAGATCCGAGTCTCTGAGTGAGTTGTGTACTAGAGAATTGTACACTGGACACCACTTAATGACTCAGATCGAGTGGAGAGGAATGACTTCAACTACTGGAGGCTGGGGTATTTATAGCAGCTTCCCGGAGTGAAAATCTCTGAAAAATTCGATGTGGGACAACTTCTGGCGGCTCGGGACGCCCGTCCTGATCTGTTGACCAGGTCGGGACGCCCGTCCCGGGTCCTGGACGCCCGTCCTGAACCTTTGACCGAGTCAACATTTCCAAAAATTGCATTTTTGCCCCAAAATTTGTTGTTTTCGTCTACTTTTCACCTGACACTTCCAAAATCATAAAAACTGTGAAATTAAGTAAATAATGAACAATTAAGATCAAATTACCCTCGATTTCAACCAAATTCATACATAAAAACATGCTAAAAAGGTGATACGATTTTCGCGTATCAGATAACCCCACACTTAGCTTTTTGCTTGTCCTCAAGCAAAGTCTACCTGAAGTTACTTAAATTCCTAGTCATGTTTTTATTCCAAAAATTCTTCAGACAAGTCTTAATACAGGTCTGTCTGGTTAGGTTGCTATGACAAGGTCTCAAATGTCTCTAGTAGCTTGTTATGATCAGGCAGAAAATAAATCAACAACTAGTTTGGACCTTTTTCTTAGTCACAGGGTCTTCCTGATGTGTAGTGTGTGTACTAGTCCAGACCAGATAGTCAACACAATGTACTCTTGTCTTAACTACTACCAGATAACACTTCGACCTATCGCTAGACATATTAACAACAGACAACTTTTTGAGTTCTGAGCTTTGGTGACCAGATTTTTAATGTTTTAGCATTTAGTTATTTTATAGATTCAGGGTATTTTAAGTCTGCTTAGAACACGTCAACTTCAACTACCCATGTAGCAAGTCCCACTCCGATGACTCCCAGATCTACACGACCTTAGGGCATCAGGCTTTAAATTCCCCGAAGGAGTGGTGCTCGAGTAGCGAAGGCCACTGGCAAACTACCCTTATTTGATTAACTTCTTTTAATTTCTTTTTCACTTCTAGCTCAGAGTCTCATCTAGTCATCCTAACTACCAATATATCCACAACTGGTCTAATTTTATCTAGTTAAGTCTCGAACAGGTAATTGATTGAGGTCTCTAATCCAGACAAAGTTGTGCTCAGTTATCAGGAATTCCCTATTCCTAATCAATTAGTCCAAGATAGCTATCAATTATCTTCTACTAACCATAACATACTACCTACATATCATAGACATAAGCAATTGTTTAACCAAGTATAACGGAAAAAATTTTGAAAATTTTTTGGAAAGGTGTGAAAGTACGTGAAAACAAGCAAAATCATGCGAAAAAGTTTGCAAACTGCTACAGTGCACTGTGCACTGCTACCCCACACTTAAGTCTGGCATTGTCCTCAGTGTTCATGCATATCTAGACTACCCCACACTTATTTGAAAACAAGGAGAAACAAAAACAAAACAGAAATTTCTTACCCCACACTTATTTGACTAACTAAGGGTAAGAAAGAAAATAAGGCAGCAAAATAAGAAGGATAGCAAAACAGAACACAAAACAAATAAAATAAAAGGAATATGAGGACTAGAAAAACTCCCTTCCTGTCGCGAGCAGAAGGGTCTTCTCTGATCTGTCAATTGGCTCTTCACCTTAGCCATGTGCTATTGCTGAGGTGTTCTTGACTCTGCAAGCTCTAGATATTGGAACGGATGACGTCAGCTCCGATCCTTCATTGTCGAGCTCCAGGTAGTGGCATATCCATTTGAGGAATGGCTCAATCCCCACGGACTGCTTCCTCGAATCATTTGTAAGATTTCTCACAATCATAGCAACGTGTCCAGAAGGAACGTGTCTAGGAATGAGATTTCTTGGGATTTGTGTGCCTTCCTGCCAATGTTAGTAAAGGTATTGCATGCAAGTCTCGAATGGAAGAAAAGATACCTGAAGTTTTGGCGAAGCTGTGGTGGTAGGGGGCTCCAGTTGTGTAGATCTGGGCCCCAGTATTTGAGACTTCCTCGGGGAAGTTTCTCACAGCTGATTGGTATGCAGGGGATGCAAGCTCCTCCATTGCTATGCTCCTGATACAACGCCAAATTCCTCTATATCCTTCGACCCTTCGTTACCTCTTGGTAGATCACTTGCTTACACTAGTCTGGCTTTAATTGTTGCCAGTATCTCATCTGTTGATTCTACGGGTAGAGGTTTTGCTGTGGTGGTATCTTCTGAAAGTTTCCAGCTTCCGAATTATTCCTCAGCTAAATCCCGTATGATTCCTCTAGCTGGGATTGTATGCATTTCCCATTGGAGCAGCATTCTGCAGTAACCTACTCCTACCTCTTTTGGAATGGTCAGTCATTCCCATAGCAATCCCTGCTAAAGCGTGGTACTTAGCAGACTTCATAGATTTGATACACAGGCTGAACATTTCTTCCTAAAACATTGGCACTCTGAATTTGGAAAACAACTAGAATCTGCACATGACTTTAACATCATTAGTAGGTAATGCCTGTGGTTCAGGCCATTTTGAAAAGTGTTCCACGACTACTATGATGTAATTATGTTTAAAGGAAGAAAGAGAAAAGGATTCGAAATACCCCTGATATCAAAGGTTGCAACATTCTGTGTACGTTGCTGGGGTAGACGATCTCTGGAAGATGTGTTACCTATTATTTAGCAAGCATCGCGGGATTGTATCAGAGATACAAAATCCTTGAATATGGTGGGTCAACAAGATCCTGCTTTCAACACTTTCCGGACAGTGTTGATAGCCATCAATTGGTCTCCCGTAGATTCTTTAGGGCAATGCTCCAAAATCTTGTGTCCTTCATCTTCTGAGACACATCTTCTGATCAACTGATCTGCAAAAATTTGAAATAGAAGAGAAACTGCCCAATAGTAATATTTCAAATCAGCAAAGAATTTCTTCTTTTGCTGATAAGTCAGATCACTTGGAACTCATTCAGTGACTAGATAATTTGCAATAAACTACAGATGAGAATTATTATACATAGCAAACAATGCAAAGAAGTTTTCATCCAAACATTTATCAGTATTACACTAGCCTCTAACTCGGGGTTTTCTAATCTAGACCAATGGTTTGCTTTCTAGATTTTCAACCCTTTTTCTTATCCCTTTATTCTATATCAAGTTCAAGTAACAATAAAACTTAACTTAATCAAGTATGGTTCAGCATTAGTTTTATTGAACACATATATCTTGGAGTGATCAGTGTCACCTATTGTTTCTAGACAAGACTAGATAAGATTGGAATTTATCATGCATGAATTTTCTTACCATCTTTCTGTCCTAAAACAATTCTTACTACATCATTACATCACATATTCATTCAAAAAGCAGATTTCAATTAGGTGATGCCCTAATGGGTGCAGTAATTCCTTTTGGTTTAAAAGATCTCATGCAATTATCAACATAACAAAAGGAAAATCCTCTTTTTTTTCATAGAACATTCAAAGGTCTAGCTATTAAGGAAAAATTATTTCATAACTCGTCCTAATAAAGCCGGTATGACTCTAAGAAAATTCTAAAATGGAATTTCTTCCCGATAAACATCTAAGCCAAAATTTTACAACTCAGAAGAAAATATATTTTATCCTCATTTCTATTTTTATTTCTTCGAAATAATAGAAAAACATGAAAAAGAGCAATTAAGAAAACAACTAAGAAAGAACAAGAGATGGGGAAAAGAACAACTTACCCTTGAGCAAGAAAAATACATTTTGTTTCGATTTTTAAATTTTAAAATTTTTTTCCTTTTAATATTTCGAAAGCAATTAAATTCCCTCAATATGGTTCTAGAATAATTTTCTAAAATTTGATTATCCTAAGTGTCTTAATTCCAGATAACATCTAAAATTAATTAGTTATGATAACCCTATATTTCGGAAACTGATTGTCTAACTGGTATAACATAAGTGTTGGGTCTAAAGTCTAGGTTACTACCGTTACCTACCATAAGCCTCTAGAATTTTGATCAGGAATCCTAAATTCATTATGATATTTCCCCGGCAACGGCGCCAAAAATCTGATGGGGTTTCCGACCGATGTGCTAAATAGGTGTTATTTTACCCTATGTTGATTATGAATAATTAAGGACTGTGATTGACTAATTGTCACATTTAGTCTCTATGGTGTCACTTAATCAGCCAGAACCTAAGGCAGAGTACCTATCATGTAGCTAGTTTGTTGGAAAGTATCTACGATTTTATTAAATAAATATCGTACTCCCAGGGAAGTGGCAACGGCTTAGTAGTAACTAGCCTTTCTTCCTAACTTTATCTTATAATACAGTTATGCAATCTTCATCAATAATTTTGATGAGAGGGTGATTCATTCTCCACTAGGTTTAAGTCTAGTTAAACCTGAAAGTGTTTTAAAGATTAGATCCTGATTTTATGTTATACTGTTACTATACGTTGATTGACCTATATTCGAGTGTTTTAGACATGTCTTGGCCTGGATTGCAATTATGTTCTGTGTCTAAAGGCTACCACATCTGAGTTTCTACGTTACCGCCCCATCGTTAAGGGTAACGGCCCTACTCACGGCTCGGACTAAAGTCAGCAATGACCGCCCTATGTCACTTTGGGGATCATACTGCTCGTCGCATAACCGCCGGCATAAAACTCTACTCAGCCTACCTAGACTACTTTCAACCAACGGGGTGTTCCGCAGAATATTTTATCTAGTATGGCAGACACCAATACTAATTGATGCCTGTTAAACTAAACAGGTTATGAATAGACCGTGGTTAGGAATTGTCTATAACGCTAATTTCAGTTTAAAAGAACGGCAATAGACATGCAGACATAATGGATATTTAAGCAGGTGGCCATTTCTAGAAAAACATAATATCTCAACATAAATAACAAATATTCATAAAAACATAATCTGGTATTCAAACAGTTATTTGGACAAACACAATAACAACATATAAGAGAGGGACAGGGGGACCGATGCCATAAAGAATTCACCCTTCACGAAGTCTCGCCGATGGAGCGTACTGCTGTATATGCCGTATTGCTTGACCCGACAATGCTCGCCAGAACCGTCGGAGGACGCTTCCTCAGCCTAGTAACTGGGCTTTACCTTAATACCCAGCTTAAGCCCGGCCCTGTGGACTGACTCTTCGAACGCCTAGAGCCCTCTTAGGATCTCCTAACGAAATCCCGGGTATTCTATGAATACCAGAAACGAACCTATCTATAGAAACCTAAGATCTGAGACTATTTCTCAGAAACTAAAACAAAACACTAACAAGAAAGAAAACTGAGATCTGAGTCTCTGAGTGAGTTGTGTACTAGAGAATTGTACACTGGACACCACTTAATGACTCAGATCGAGTGGAGAGGAATGATTTCAACTGCTGGAGGCCTGGGGTATTTATAGCAGCTTCCCGGAGTGAAAATCTCTGAAAACTTCGATGTGGGATAGCTTCTGGCGGCTCGGGACGCCCGTCTCGGATTGGGACGCCCGTCCTGATCTGTTGACCAGGTCGGGAAGCCCGTCCTGGTGCTTTGACTTGGTCGGGACGCCCGTCCTGAACCTTTGACCGAGTCAACATTTCCAAAAATTGTGTTTTTGCCCCAAAATTTGCTTTTTTCGTCTACTTTTCACCTGACACTTCCAAAATCATAAAAACTGTGAAATTAAGTAAATAATGAACAATTAAGATCAAATTACCCTCGATTTCACCCAAATTCATACATAAAAACATGCTAAAACGGTGATACAATTTTCGCGTATCAATAGCACTTTCATGGATGCCTTTAGCTCGAACCGTGAGTAGGGCCGTCATTAAGGTAGGGCGGTTTATCAGGTAACTCACATGTGGTACACTTTTAGACTCAGTACATAATTGCAATCTAGACCAAGATATATCTAAAATACTCGAAGATAGGTCAATCAACATGTAGAAACAGTATAACTTATAATCAGAACATTATCTGTAAAACACTTTGTAGGCTTAAATATACTTAAACCTAGTGGAGAATGAATCACCCTCTCATCAAAGAACTTGATGAATGATACGTGAAAATCGTATCACATTTTTAGCATGTTTTTATGTATGTTTTAATGTGAAATCGAAAGTAAATTGACATTAATCATTTACTATTTACTTGATTTCATGGTTTTTATGATTTTGGAAGTGTCAGGTGAAAAGTAGACGAAAACAGCAAATTCTGGGGCAAAAACGTAATTTTTGGAAATATTTACCCGGTCAAAGGTCCGAGACGGGCGTCCCGAACCCGGGACGGGCGTCCCGACCCAGTCAAACCGCCAGGACGGGCGTCCTGAACCGGGACGGGCGTCTCGAACCTGGTCAACGAATCAGGACGGGCGTCCCGAACCGGGACGGGCGTCCCGAACCGCCAGAAGCTGTCCCACATCGAATTTTTCAGAATTTTTCACTCCGGGAAGCTGCTATAAATACCCCAGGCCTCCAGCAGTTGAATTCATCCCTCTCCACTCGATCTGAGTCATTAAGTGGTGTCCAGTGTACAATTCTCTAGTACACAACTCACTCAGAGACTCAGATCTCAGTTTTCTTTCTTGTTAGTGTTTTGTTTTAGTTTCTGAGAAATAGTCTCAGATCTTAGGTTTCTATAGATAGGTTCGTTTCCGGTATTCATAGAATACCCGGGGTTTCGTTAGGAGACCCTAAGAGAGCTCTAGGCGTTCGAAGAGTCAGTCTACAGGGCTGGGCTTAAGCTGGGTATTAAGGTAAAGCCCAGTTACTAGGCTGAGGAAGCGTCCTCCGAAGGTTCTGGTGAGCAGAGTCAGGGCGAGCAATACGACGTATACAGCAGTACGCTCTGTAGGCGAGACTAAGTAAAGGGTGATTTCTTTATGGCATCAATCCCCATACCCCTCTCTTATATGTTTTATTGCTTTGTCCTAAACATCAATTATGAATATCAGATTATGATTTTATGAATAGTTGTTTTGTATGTTGAAGTTATTATGTTTTTCCGGAAATAGCCACCTGCTAAATAATCATTATGTCTGCATGTCTAATGTAGTTTCTTTTAAACTAAAATAGGGTTATAGACAATTCCTAACCACGGTCTATTCATAACCTGTTTAGTTTAATGGTGTCTGCCATACTAGATAAAATAACATGCTGAACACCTGGCTTGTTAGAGTAGTCTAGGTAGGCTGAGTAGAGCGTTATGCCAGCGATTACGAGCCTTCAGAGTGATCCCCGAAAGTGACATAGGGCTTTCATAACTGTCTTTGTTCGTACCGTGAGTAGGGCCGTTTACCTTAATGATAGGGGGCGGTAGCATAGAGACTCAGATGTGGTACACCTTTAGACACAGAACATAGTTGCATTCCAGGCTAAGATATATCTAAAACACTCGAATATAGGTCAATCAACATATAGGAATAGTATAACATAGAATCAGAACTTATCTTTAAAACACTTCTAGGGTTAATTAGACTTGAACCTAGTGGAGAATGGATCACCCTCTCATCAAAGTATTTGATGAAGATTGCATAACTGGATCATAAGATAAGAGTTAGGATAAGAGGCTAGTTACTACTAAGCCGTTGCCACTTCCCTGGGAGTACGATAATTAACTTAGTAAAATCGTAGATACTTTCCAATAGACTAGCTACACGATAGGTACTCTGCCTTAGATTCTGGCTGATTAAGTGACACCATAAGACTAAACGTGACAATTAGTCAATCACAGTCCTTAATTAATCATAATCGACATAGGGTAAAATAACACCTATTTAGTACGTCAACCGGAATCGCATCAATGAATGATTGCATAACTAGATCACAAGATAAAAGTTAGGATAAGAGGATAGTTACTACTAAGCCGTTACCACTTCCCTGGGAGTACGATATTTAATTTAATTAAAATTGTAGATACTTTCCAACAGACTAGCTACACAATAGGTACTCTGTCTTAGGTTCTGATTGATTAAGTAACAGCATAGAGACTAAATGTGACAATTAGTCAGTCTAAGTCCTTAATTACTCATAATCAACATAGGGTAAAATAACACCTATTTTAGCATATCAGTCGGAACGCATCACCACATCAACTTCAGGTTATAAATACATATTCAGTACTGGGAATAATGAAATCCAAGAATTAAAGTAATGGAATAAAATGCTCCTATGGCCATAAAGAGTAATTCTATTACAAAACACGTTTAATTAATCCCGAAATCTCGTCTCCAACTCATACCCAACATTCAAGTAAGAGTTTATACAAGACAATGAACAAAATGAGGAAATGGGTAGAGAATTACTCGGGTTTGAGATCACCCTACTGCCTAAATCGGTTTAATAGAGATTGCCCACTGTTATTTCTCCTCCGGCTGATGCTGCGATGTCTTTTCTGCTCAACTGATGAATCCTCAGCAAGTCACCTTGCTTACTCTCGGGTTTTTCCCTACAAAAATTAATTTAAAGCTAAAAAGAAATGTTAAACTATACTACCGAAATGCTACTGTGCTATCTAAGAATAAAAACCAATCTCTCTTCAAAAGTCTAAGAGTCTAATCCTCTAAAAGTCCTTTCTTCTCTCGGTTTTTCAAGTATATATAGTGTTTCTTCTTACACCAAGATTCATCCTCAATCTGCCATCTGTCCATATTTCTAGAATTTTCTTATAATATTCAGCAAATAAAATGAATAATCCAGAAATTAATTCCAACTGCCTTCTGATTTCTTTGTCTTTTTCCTCCTTGCTGCAGGATTCTCTGTGAATTCCAAGCTCCAGCTGCCACGTATTTAATTAATTAAAACAGAATAAATTCTGAAAATAGCTAAATAATCAATCGATAATCTCATTCCCTTTTTACCTTTGTTACAATAAATCAATCCAAATTAAATCCCAAATAATAATCCAATAAATGCAACTCGTAACAATATTTAGAAATTAATTAAATTAAATTGGCATATTGACAATAAAACCTCATTTTTTGTAAAAAGAGAAAGAATATCAACTAGACGCATTTTAACTCCAATTTCCAAATAAATTCAGTTATTTCAAAAGCAAAACGTGGCAAAGTAAATGTAAATAACTCTATTATTTTAGAGTTATCACACCCCCAAACTTAAATCATTGCTTGTCCCGAGCAATGCTGCAGCAATGCGAAGGCAAAATGAAATATGCATACCCACTAAAAACTTTGGCTCAGCTGTTTCAGCTAAACTTGGGACCAATGATTTCAGAGAGACAAATTTAAAATTCAAGCAGGCATAATGTTCCATCTTTAGTTGAATAACCAAATATTAACCAACCCAAGCTCAAAGAATTTCTACTCCAGTGTGTGTGTGAATAGTCCAGCTTATTGGTTTCTTTTATTCATGAATCAGCAGTTGATAATCCTAAGATACATTTTGTATTGCCAGAATTCAATTTATTATACCACTCTCCACTAATTGTGCAAACTCATTAACTAACATAAAAAAGGTCTTACTTTGGTTGTAATGTGGGTTGGGGCCAAGGTATGATAAATATGGATAAAAAGTGGGCTTGAACTCAGTCCCAATATGCCCAGAACACACTTAATGCAAGTAATTCACTTTTTTCTCCTGTTGAGGATCTACCCTATTTTTTCATCTTTGCTCCAGCAAATAATTTATCATTTAGTCACATTTTTTTGATAGGAATCCTCAATAATGAGCTTTGCTCTTTTTCACTCTTTTTCACTTCTGTATTCAGAGAGTTTTACCCTCTTTTTCAAGCATTTAAATATATCACCCATATCATTCTTAATTTCAGAATTTAACTGCCACAGTTCTAGGATGATGCAGCATTTTGTTGCAATATTTCTATGATTTCTTTTTTTTCTCAAAAATTCTTTCTTTTTCTCTCTTTCTCGCACCCCAAACTTATTTTTAAACATATTCTAAGCAAACTGAGATTAAGTTTTAGGCGGCAAAGAAATATTTTGAAAAAAGTGGCTTCATCTGTTCGATGTGGGTGTCCAAAAAAATTATGCTAGGCTCAACTTGGTTCACTAGGAAAAATACATGCATCATGGTCAGGCTTGAAAGGCTCAATCGTTTCAAAAAAATGTGCCTTAATCATTTCAATGCTACTGAGTTTACTAGAATTTCGCCTCAAGGGGTATATAAATGACCCTAAAAATTCTGTTTCTTCATACCAAGCTAATTCTTTTTTATGAATAAAGAAATTTGTCTAAGTCCAGACTATTGTGTAAAAGATGGGGAGTAAAAATAGGGTTCACTTAGAGTCAACTAATACCTAATTATTCTTAAAAAAATGGTACATAGTCTACAAGAATATACTTTAGTTTTAAGAATTCATCATTAATTGGGTCCCAAAGTCTGTCCTAATCCTGCTTAAGCCAATTTTATAATGGAACACATGCAAATGCTACCGCATTCATGCTATCAGCTCTTTTATGCTAAGTCATTCATTCAATAAAACACAATTAGATATTCACTCATTCAGATCGGAATGCTATAGCATAACACATCATTTCGAAATAGACATAGCAGAAAAGAGATGTCATTAAAGCTTTTGAGACAAAGATGTCAGCACTTTGGCCAGAGGACACCCTCCCCCAAACTTAAGAAGAAGCAATGTCCCCATTGCAAAACAAAAAGGAAACAGGCAGCAGAATAGTTCAGATAACAAAACAACGAAAGAAAAGAAATTGTTCGGCCCTGCTCAGTAGGTTAATAAGTACATACCCAAAGCAAAATTAAAAGTCAAGAGTTGAGAGAAAGAACCATTCCCATTGTGCCGGGAGTGCCTTAGAGAATATTAATGTCATCATCCATTTTGTTTGGATCATCGTCGGGTAGGAGCTGTTGTGGGAAGGTCAGCCAAGGATTACCAAATTGTTGCCTATGCCACGGCAATTCTCGGAAATAGGCAGCATCACGATCCCGAGCATATCGCCAGTAGAGTTGCTATTGTATAAACATTTGTGCCACAATCATTGCCGGAGCATCCATTGAAGACGTTGCTGGATCATTCAGTGTTGCTGAAAATGGAGTTTGAGTCAAAGGAGTCTGGGTGCTGTCAGGTGGATGTTGTTGCGATGCTGAGGGAAGGATCCAGCTTACGTCATACACCGAGATAGTTCCATGTGGGTAGATGTGTCTTCCATGGCTACCACTACACTAGCAGCCCTGCAAAGCATACAAATTAAAGTGGGGAAGAACATTTCCCCACTCCGTTTATTAGCACAAGAACGGATATATTCACACACAAGTTTTCCAACGTTAATTGGACAGGATTTTACAATACAGGCCAATAAAACAATTTGTTCAATGTTCAGAGAAGATGCGTGCCCTGTGGGCATCAGGGAGTGTTTGATAAAATACAACCAGACTTTCGCTTCATCAGTTAAAAATTCCCCACGGCAGGTTTTATTTCCTTGCTTTGAGAGGGTCCATTGGGTGCTTGGAACTATGACTTCTCATAGCATCTTATCGCATGTCTCGTCATTGAGGTCCGCAAGGAAGGAGAAGAAATCATCAACATCATTGACGTAGTCGCTTAACCTGAACAGTTGGTTGATGGCCCTCAGATTTAGCGAGATGTGCCTCTCTCTGACGAACACCGAGTAGACGTTATTTGGCCACAAATTGGCATAGAATTCACGCACAGTGGAGGAATCTGGATCAGGACGTTGACTGCAGAATCTCTCCCAACCAAGGATTTGGATAACATCGTGGCATTCAGAGGAAGGGGATAAGGAGATTCTCCGTCCAGAATAAAACCTAAGTCAGGCAAGGACTATTTCTCGCTGTACAGATCCAAGAATCGAGTTTCTGCATCCATGGATGCAAAGCGTTCCTTGGTGCATTTTTGTGCCACTTGCTTAAGTCGAGGCATCTAAAAAACAAGTGTAAGAACAATCGCGTACATAAGCCATAGCCAAAAAAAAAATAATAATAATAAATCCCCAATGTCAAAAGCAAACATGACCGGCATGACCTTTTCTCAAATGAAAATGTTTGCGACTCAAGTTATCACAACAGAAGAAACAAAACGAAACAAAACTTTCAGTAGATTCAACTCACCCCCATTTCTAATAGAATGTAATGTCCTAGGAACATATTTCACAGATGATTACAGAAATTGCAACTGGGGAACAAATCTCTAAAATAACAAGGTTAAACAGTGAAAGCACTATGATGGGTTTCCAACCGATATGCTAAATAGGTGTTATTTTACCCTATGTTGATTATGAGTAATTAAGGACTGAGATTGACTAATTGTCACATTTAGTCTCTATGGTGTCACTTAATCAGCCAGAACCTAAGGCAGAGTACCTATCATGTAGCTAATCTGTTGGAAAGTATCTACGATTTTATTAAATAAATATCGTACTCCCAGGGAAGTGGTAACGACTTAGTAGTAGCTAGCCTTTTATCCTAACTCTTATCTTATGATCCAGTTATGCAATCGTCATCAATAACTTTGATGAAAGGGTGATCCATTCTCCACTAGGTTTAAGTCTAATTAAGCCTAAAAGTGTTTATAGACAAAGTTCTGATTCTATGTTATATTGTTCCTATATGTTGATTGACTTATCTTCGAGTGTTTTAGATATATCTTAGCCTGGAATGCAACTATGTTCTGAGTCTAAAGGTGTACCACATCTGAGTCTCTATGCTACCACCCCATCAGCAAGGTAAACGGCCCTACTCACGGCTACTACTAAAGACAACTATGAAAGCCCTATGCCACTTCGGGGATCATGCCGCTTGCCCATAACTGCCGGCATAACGCTCTACTCAGCCTACCTAGACTACTCTAACAAATAGGGTGTTCCGCAGGTTATTTTATCTAGTATGGCAGACACCAATACTAATTGATGCCTGTTAAACTAAACAGGTTATGAATAGACCGTGGTTAGGAATTGTCTATAACCCTAATTTTAGTTTAAAAGAAACTGCATTAGATATGCAGACATAATGAATATTTAAGCATGTGGCTATTTCCGGAAAATCATAAGAACTTCAACATATATAACAAATATTCATGAAAATCATAATCTCATATTCATAATTAATATTTGGAACAAACACAGTACAAACATATAAAGAGAGGGACATGGGGGACTGATGCCATAAAGAAATCACCCTTTACGTAGTCACGCCGTTGGAGCAACTTCTTGTATATGTCGTACTGCTCGATCCGACTCTACTCGCCAGAACCTTCGGAGGACGCTTCCTCATCCTAGTAACTGGGCTTTACCTTAATACCCAACTTAAGCCCAGCCCTATGGACTGACTCTTCTAACGCCTAGAGCCCTCTTAGGATCTCCTAACGAAATCCTGGGTATTCTATGAATACCATAAACGAACCTATCTATCGAACCCTAGGATCTGAGACTATTTCTCAGAAACTAAAAAAAACGAAACACAAAAAGGAAAGAAAGAAAACTTATACTGAAATATGAGTCTCCGAGTGAGTTGTGTACTCGAGAATTGTACACTGGAAACCACTGAATGACTCAGATCAAGTGGAGAGGGATGAATTCAATTGAGGAAGGCCTGGGGTATTTATAGCAGCTTTCTGGAGTGATTTTCTCTCAAAAATTCGATGTGGGACTTGAATTTCTGGTTCGGGACGCCTGTCCCGGTCTGTTAACCAGGTCAAGATGGTCGTCCCGAGTCCTGGATGCCTGTCCCGACCTGTTGACCAGGTCAGGACGCCCGTCCTGAACCGGGAGGCCCTCCCCGAAGTTTGAAGTTCTGAAAATTTGTGTTTTTGCCCCGAAATTTGCCATTTTCTTCCACTTTTCACATGACACTTCCAAAATCACAAAAATTGTGAAATTGAGTAAATAACAATCAATTAAGACATATTTCCTATCAATTTCACCCTAAATTATGCCTAAAAACATGCTAAAAACGTGATATGATTTATGCATATCAGATAACCCCACACTTAGCTTTTTGCTTGTCCTCAAGCAAAGTCTACCTGAAGTTAGTGATATGTGTCGTCACTTAAATTTTTAGTCATGTTTTTATTCCAAAAATTATTCAGACAATTCTTAACACAGGTCCGACTGGTCAGGTTGCTATGACAAGGTCTCAAATGTCTCTAGTAGACTGTTATGATTGAGCAGAAAACAACTTAACAACTAGGTTGAACTCTTCTCTTAGTCACAAGGTCTTCCTGATGTGTAGTGTGTGTACTAGTCCAGACTAGATAGTCAGCACAATAAACTCTTGTCTTAACTATTACCGGATAATACTTCGACCTGTCACTAGACATACTAACAATAGACAACTTTCTGAGTTCTGAGCCTTGGTGATAAGATTTTACTTATTTAGCGTTTATTAAGTTTTTTCTTTTATATATTTTTCAGGGTATTTTGAGTCTGCTTAGAACACGTCAACTTCAACTACCCATGTAGCGAGTCCCACTCCGATGATTCCCAGACCTACACGACCTTAGGGCATCAGGCTTTAAGTTCCCCGAAGGAGTGGTGCTCGAGTAGCGAAGGCCGCTGGCAAACTACCCTTATTTGATTAACTTTCTTTTGTTTCTTTTCACTTTTAGCTCAGAGTCTCATCTAGTCATTCTAATTGTCAAAACATCCACAACTGGTTTTAATTTTATCTAGTTAAGTCTCGAAAAGGTAATTGGCTGAAGTTTCTAATCCAGACTAAGTTGTGCTCAGTTATCAGGAATTCCCTATTCCTAATCAATGAGTTCAAAATAGTTCTCAATTGTCTCCTACTAACCATAACTTCTACACACATATCATATACATAAGCAAATGTTTAACCAATCATACTGCATTTGAGAAGTCTGAAAGAATGAAAATTTTGAAAATTTTTTGGAAGGGTGTGAAAATACGGGGAAAACATGCAAAATCAAAAAGTTTCTCAAACTACTACAGTGCATCGTGCACTGCTACCCCACAATTAAGTCTGACACTATCCTCAGTGTTCATGCATACCTAAACTACCCCACACTTATTTGCAAACAAGAAGAAATGAAAACAAAACAAAGAACTCTTACCCCACATTTATTTGACTAACTAAGGGTAAGAGAGAAAATAAAGCAACAAAACGAGAAAGATAATGGGAATAACAAAACAGAACACAAAACAAGGAAAATAAAAGTAAAGGAATATGAGGATTAGAAAAACTCCCTTCATGTCGCGAGCAGAAGGGTCTTCTCTGATCTGTCAATTGGCTCTTCACCTTAGCCATGTGCTATTGCTGAGGTGTTCTTGACTCTGCAAGCTCTAGATATTGGAACGGATGATGTCAGCTCCAATCCTTCAATGTCGAGCTCCAGGTAGTGGCCTATCCATTTGATGAATGACTCGAGCCCCAAAGACTGATTCCTTGAATCATTTGCAAAGTTTCTCGTAATCGTAGTAACGTATCCAGAAGGAACGTGTCTAAGACTGAGACTTATTTAGATTGGTGTGCCTACCTGCCAATGTCAGTGAAGGTATTGCATGCAATTTTCGAATGGCAGAAAAGATACCTGAAGCTTTGGCGAAGCCGTGGTGGTAGGAGGCTCCAGTGGTGTAGATCTGGGCCCAAGTATTTGAAACTTCCTCGGGGATGTTTCTCACAGCTGATTGTATGCAGTGGATGCAAGCTCCTTCATTGCTATGCTCCTGATACAATGCCAAATTCCTCTATATCCTTCGACCGTTCGATATCACTTGGTAGATCACTTGCTTGCACTAGTCTGGCTTTAATTGTTGCCAGTATCTCATTTGTTGATTCTGCGGGTAGGGGTTTTTCTGTGGTGGTATCTTCTGAAAGTTTCCAGCTTCCGAATTATTCCTCAGCTAAATCCCGTACGATTCCTCCAGCTGGGATTGTATGCGTCTCCCATTGGAGTAGCATTATGCAGTAACCTACTCCTACCTCTTTTGGAAAGGTCAGTATTCCATTCCCATAGCAATCCCTGCTAAAGTGAAGTACTTGGCAGACTTCACAGATTTGATACATAGACTGAACATTTTTTTTCCTAAGGCATTGGCATTCTGGAAAACAACTTCTCATAGAATTTGCACATGACTTTAACATCATTAGTAGGTAATGCCTGTGATTCAGGCCATTTTGAAATATGTTCCACGACTATTATGATGTAATTATTTTCACAAGAAGAAAGAGAAAAGGATTCTATACCCCAGATGTCAAAAGGTTGCAATACTCTGTATACCTTGCTGGGGTAGGCGATCTCTGGAAGGGGTGTTACCTGTTATTTGGCAAGCATCGCAGGGCTGTATCAGAGATACAAAATCCTTGAATATGGTGGGTCAACAAGATTCTACTTCCAACACTTTCTGGACAGTGTTGATAGCAGTTAATTGGTCTCCCATAGATTCCTACAATGCTTCAGAATCATATGGCCTTCGCCTTCCGAGATACATCTTCTGATCACCTGATCTGCAAAAATTTGAAATAGAAGAGAAATCTGCCCAGTAGTAATATTTCTAATCAGCAAAGAATTTCTTCTTTTGCTGATAAGTCATATCACTTGGGAATAATTAGCAGCTATATAATTAGTAATATCAGTAAACCACGGAGGAGAATCATTACTCATAGCAAACAATGAAAATAGATCCTCATTCAGAAATTTATCAGATACTACTGTCTCGTCAATAGCCTCTAACTCAGGGTTTCCTAATCTAGACCAAAGGTTTGCTTTCTAGATTCTTAACCCTTTTTCTTATCCCTTCATTCTATATCAAATTCAAGTAACAATAAAACCTAACTTAAACAATTATGGTTCAGCATTAGTTTTATTGAACACAGATATCTCAGAATGATCAGTGTAACCTATTGTTTTTAGACAAGACTATATAAGATCGCAATTTATCATACATGAACTTTCTTATCATGTTTCTGTCCTAAAACAATTCTTACTACATCATTACATCACATATTAATTCAAAAAGCAGATTTCAATCAGGTGATGCCATAATGGGTGCAGTAATTCCTTTTGGTTTAAAAGATCTCATGCAATTATCAGCAAAACAAAAGGAACATCCTTTTTCAATAGAACATTCAAAGGTCTGGCTATTAAGGAGAAAAAAATTATTTCATAATTCGTCTTAACAAGCCGGTATGACTCTAAGAAAATTCTAAAATGGTGTTTCTTCCCAATAAACATCTAAGCCAAAATTTTACAACTCAGAAGAAAATATATTTTATCCTCATTTCCATTTTTTTTTCTTCGAAATAATAGAAAAACAGGAAAAAGAGCAACTAAGAAAATAACTAAGAAAGAACAAGAGATAGGGAAAAGAACAACTTACCATTGAGCAAGAAAACTACATTTGTTTTCGGGTTTTAAATTTTGAAAATTTTTCTTTTTTTTTCGAAAGCAGTTAAATTTCCTCAATATGGTTTTAGAATGATTTTCTAAAATTTGATTATCCTAAGTGTCTTAATTTCAGATAATATCTAAAATCAATTAGTTATGATAATCCTATATTTCGGAAATTGATTGTCTAACTAGCATAAAATAAGTGTTAGGTCTAAGGTCAGGTTACTACCGCTACCTATCATAAGTCTCTAGAATTGTGGCCTTTAATCCTAAATTCATTATGATATTTCCCCAGCAACGGCGCCAAAAATCTGATGGGTTTCCAGCCGATATGCTAAATAGGTATTATTTTACCCTATGTTGATTATGAGTAATTAAGGACTAAGATTGACTAATTGCCACATTTAGTCTCTATGGTGTCACTTAATCAGCCAGAACCTAAGGCAGAGTACCTATCATGTAGCTAGTCTGTTGGAAAGTATCTACGATTTTATTAAATAAATATCGTACTCCCAGGGAAGTGGTAACGACTTAGTAGTAGCTAGCCTTTTATCCTAACTCTTATCTTATGATCCAGTTATGCAATCGTCATCAATAACTTTGATGAAAGGGTGATCCATTCTCCACTAGGTTTAAGTCTAATTAAGCCTAAAAGTATTTATAGACAAAGTTCTAATTCTATGTTATATTGTTCCGATATGTTGATTGACCTATCTTCGAGTGTTTTAGATATATCTTAGCCTGGAATGCAACTATGTTTTGAGTCTAAAGGTGTACCACATCTGAGTCTCTATGCTACCGCCCCATCGCCAAGGTAAACGGCCCTACTCACTGCTACTACTAAAGACAGCTATGAAAGTCATATGTCACTTCGGGGATCATGCCGCTTGCCCATAACCGCAGGCATAACGCTCTACTCAGCCTACCTAGACTACTCTAACAAACAGGGTGTTCCGTAGGTTATTTTATCTAGTATGGCAGACACCAATACTAATTGATGCCTATTAAACTAAACAGGTTATGAATAGACCGTGGTTAGGAATTATCTATAACCCTAATTTTTGTTTAAAAGAAACTGCATTAGATATGCAGACATAATGAATATTTAAGCAGGTGGCTATTTCCGGAAAATCATAAGAACTTCAACATATATAACAAATATTCATGAAAATCATAATATCATATTCATAATTAATATTTGGAACAAACACAGTACAAACATATAAAGAGAGGGACAGGGGGGACTGATGCCATAAAGAAATCACCCTTTACGTAGTCACACCGTTGGAGCAACTGCTTGTATATGTCGTACTGCTCGACCCGACTCTGCTCGCCAGAACCTTCGGAGGACGCTTCCTCATCCTAGTAACTGGGCTTTACCTTAATACCCAGCTTAAGCCCAGTCCTATGGACTGACTCTTCGAACGCCTAGAGCCCTCTTAGGATCTCCTAACGAAATTCTGGGTATTCTATGAATACCAGAAATGAACCTATCTATCGAACCCTAGGATCTGAAACTATTTCTCAAAAACTAAGAAAAACGAAACACAAAAAGGAAAGAAAGAAAACTTATACTGAAATCTGAGTCTCCAAGTGAGTTGTGTACTCGAGAATTGTACACTGGAAACCACTGAATGACTCAGATCGAGTGGAGAGGGATGAATTCAACTGAGGAAGGCCTGGGGTATTTATAGCAGCTTTCTGGAGTTAGTTTCTCTCAAAAATTCGATGTGGGACTTGAATTTCTGGTTCGGGACGCCCTCCCCAAAGTCCGAATTTCTTAAAAATTGCGTTTTTGCCCCGAAATTTGCCATTTTCTTCCACTTTTCACCTGACACTTCCAAAATCACAAACATTGTGAAATTGAGTAAATAACAATCAATTAAGACCGATTTCCTATCAATTTCACCCTAAATTATGCCTAAAAACATGCTAAAAACGTGATATGATTTATGCATATCACACTATACCCATTTTGAAAGAAAAAACCCATTTCTCCAAAAAAACTTCATACCCAAAAATAACTCGACCAAGCAATAGAACCAAAGAGGAAAGTAATATCCGTAAAGAACAAACCCTATTTACCGAACAGAAACTTGCATTCCTTAAACAGGTTGTACATTAACATGACCTGAAAATAGAACATGTCTATAAAGAAAAACTCCATTTTCTGTATGGAAGTGTTATACCCAAAAATAGAAAATAATATAGCCAATAGTGTACCTATTCCAAAAGGAAAATCCCCAAGTTTTCAACTGGAAATTGCAAATCCGAAAAAAAAAATTCAAAACAGACGCACAGAATAGTGAGCGTAACCCTAGTTTTCAAAGAAAAATGTTTAACCCAGATTTGGTTATCCTTCTTTTGAAGTATACTTCAGAATGACCTTCAAATTTTCCCATGAAATGTCGTGTTTTACCAAAGAGAACACATACCTTCAGTCCGTAGAGTGCTTGAAATCGTTACTTGGAAGAATGTTGTTGTGTTCACTGTCGTGCTCGTAGGTTTGAAAAATGGGAGTTGAGATGATAAGAGCAGAATGTAACTGCTGTAGGTTTTAAAAGGTTTTAACTCCTCAGTTGTACAAATGCGTCCAAAATGAAAGAATGTCTGTGTCTTTTCGGTTTCTTTAACTAGGTTGTACTCTTATCTAAGTTAAAACAAAAAAAATAATAAAGAGAACTTACATGTTCCGAAGCATTGGAAATGTCTTTGTCAACTGAAAAGCTTCCTTTATTCCTGACAGATTTCTCTTCCCTATATTTGACTCTGCCCGAGAGTCATAAAGGTGAGTGGACTTTTCTCACCTGCCCAGTCTGCCGTGTTTAATGCTCTGTCCCCTATTTTAATACTTAGCCAAATACATACACAGAACGTGTAAGTCAGTCCCCAGTTTGTAGCTAAAAAAGAAAATCAAAATATAGCAAAAATAATTAGAACAAACAGTGATCAGGTACAGGAATACCCGACACTATTAAAATAAACTGATGGGAATAATAAACAAACAAAAAGAAACATAAGTAAGATAAGACAAAAATGGAAAGTGTTCACTTGGAGTTTTTCACTCGTGTTGGGTGTACTTAATTATTCATCAGTGACCAATGATAGAGGGGCGAAATTTTGCTCGAGATCACCATCTCTATAAAGTTTCAATCTGTGCCCGTTGGCCTTGAATTTGACACCATTTTTACCTGCGACCAAGACCACTCCATAAGGATATATCTGTTTAATTGTGTATGACCTTGTCCATCTTGATTTTAATTTGCCCAGAAATAGTTTTAACCTTGAATTAAATAATAGAACTTGTTGTCCAATTTCAAAGTTTCTTGTTTGGATGTGTTTGTCATGCCATCTCTTAGTTTTTTCCTTGTACAATTTGGTAGTTTCATAAGAAAATAGTCTCAGCTCATCCAATTCCTAAAGCTGCAATATTCTCTTGTCTCTGGCAGCATTCATGTCCATATTAAGATACTGCAATGCCCAGTATGCCTTGTGCTCTAATTCCACTGGTAGATGACAAGCTTTCCTGAAAACAAGTCTATAAGGAGATATTCTAATTGAAGTCTTGAAAGCTGTTCGATAGGCCCATAGAGCATCATCTAACCTTTTTTACCAATCTTTTCTATAAGGGTTAACCACCTTCTCAAGTATACCTTTAATGATCCAGTTGGACAATTCTACTTGTCTGTTGGTTTGAGGATGATAAGGTAGAGCAATCTTGTGATGAACATTATATTTGGCTAACATGACACTGATATGCACAAATCGTATACCTTTTTTAGCATGTTTTTAAACATAAATTAGGGCAATATTTGAATGTATTTGATCTTAATTGAATCAAATTGACATAAAATTGCTTAAATTTCCATTTTGGAAGTTTCATGAGCAAGTTGGACGAAAACAGCAAATTTTGGGCAAAAAATGCAATTTTTGGAAATGCTGACTTGGTCAACGGTCCGGGACGGGCGTCCTGAAGCACTAGAATTTGTCCCAGATCGAATTTTTTGGAGATTTTCACTCCAGAAAGCTACTATAAATACCCTAGGCCTCCAGGAGTTGAATTCATCCCTCTCCACTCGATCTGAGTCATTCAGAGACTTCCAGTGTACAATTCTTGCGTACACAAGTCACTGAGAGACTCAGGTTTCAGTTTCAGTTTTCTTTCTTTCTTTAGTGTTTCGTTTTCTTAGTTTCTGAGAAATAGTCTCAGATCTTAGGCTTCGATAGATAGGTTCGTTTTTGGTATTCATAGAATACTGGGATTTCGTTAGGAGATCCTAAGAGAGAGATAGGGTGCGTATTCTTAGTCAGATTAGGGCAATTTGCTTAAGCCCGGGATGTAAGGTAAAATAATTGCTACTAGGTCTGAGGAGCGTTCTCCGAAGGCTCTGCCGAGCAGAGTAGGATCAAGCAGTCAGGAGCATACAGGAGCTGCAGCGCCGGCTGGACCTGCATAGAGTGGTGATTACTTTATGACAGTGGGTCCCCTAGACGAGGTTCTGTATGTTTACGAATTGTTTTATCTAAATATTAATTTGAATATCAGATTACGATTCTTATGAATATCTGTTTTATATGTTGAAGTCGTTATGATTTTCCAGAAATGGCCACCTGCTTAAATATTCATTATGTCTGCATGTCTATTGCCGTTCTTTTAAACTGAAATTAGGGTTATAGACAATTCCTAACCACGGTCTATTCATAACCTGTTTAGTTTAACAGGCATCAATTAGTATTGGTGTCTGCCATACTAGATAAAATAATCTGCGGAACACCCTGTTGGTTGAAAGTAGTCTAGGTAGGTTGAGTAGAGTGTTATGCCGGCGGTTATGAGATGAGCAGCATGATACCGAAGTGACATAGGGTACCGTTCATTGCTGACTTTAGTCCGAGCCGTGAGTAGGGCCGTTACCCTTAACGATGGGGCGGTAGCGTAGAAACTCAGATGTGGTAACCTTTATACATAGAACATAGTTGCAATCCAGGCCAAGACATGTCTAAAATACTCGAATATAGGTCAATCAACGTATAGTAATAGTATAACATAGAATCAGGACATTATCTATAAAACACTTTTAGGCTTAATTAAACTTAACCTAGTGGAGAATGGATCACCCTCTCATCAAAGTTATTGATGAAGATTGCATAACTAGATCATAAGATAGGAGTTAGGATAAAAGGCTAGTTACTACTAAGTCGTTGCCACTTCCCTGGGAGTACGATATTTAACTTAATAAAATCGTAGATACTTTCCAACAGACTAGCTACACGATAGGTACTCTGCCTTAGGTTCTGATTGATTAAGTGACAATAATTGAATGCTAAGTGACAGTTAGTAAGACTCAGTCCTTAATTACTCATAATCGACATAGGTAAATAAAGCCTATCTTTTAGCATACCAATTGGAACGCATCAGATTTTTGGCGCCGTTGCCGGGGAAATATCATAATGAATTTAGGACTCCTGATCAAAATTCTAGACACTGATCAAAATTCTAGATACTTATCAAAATTCTAGCATAGCAATGGAGGAGCTTGCATTCCCTGCATACCAATCAACTGTGAGAAACTTCCCCGAGGAAGTCTCAAATACTTGGGCCCAGATCTACACAACTGGAGCCCCTACCACCACAGCTTTGCCAAAACTTCAGGTATCTTTTCTTCCATTCGAGACTTGCATGCAATACCTTTACTAACATTGGCAGGAAGGCACACAAATCCCAAGAAATCTCATTCCTAGACACGTTCCTCCTGGACACGTTGCTACAATTACGAGAGACTTTGCAGATGATTCAAGGAAACAGTCCTTGGGGCTTGAGTCATTCATCAAATGGATATGCCACTACCTAGAGCTCGACAATGAAGGATCGGAGCTGGCGTCATCCGTTCCAATATCTAGAGCTTGCAGAGTCAAGAACACCTCAGCAATAGCACATGGCTAAGGTGAAGAGCCAATTGACAGATCAGAGAAGACCCTTCTGCTCGCGACATGAAGGGAGTTTTTCTAACCTCATGATCCTTTACTTTTGTTTTCTCTATTTTGTGTTCTGTTTTGTTATTTCCATTATGCTTCTTGTTTTATTTTCTCTCTTACCCTTAATTAGTCAAATAAGTGTCGGGTAAGAGTTCTTTGTTTTGTTTTCATTTCTTCTTGTTTGCAAATAAGTGTGGGGTAGTTTAGATATGCATGAACACTGAGGACGTGTGTCAGACTTAAGTGTGGGGTAGCAGTGCACGGTGCACTGTAGCAGTTGGCAAAATTTTTGCATGATTTTGCTTGTTTTCCCCGTATTTTCACACCCTTCCAAATTTTTTTCAAAATTTTTCCGTCTTTCAGACTTCTAAATGCAGTATGCTTGGTTAAACAATTGCTTATGTCTATGATATGTAGGTAGAATGTTATGGTTAGTAGGAGATAATTGATGACTATTTTTGAACTTATTGATTAGGAGTAGGGAATTCCTGATAATTGAGCACAACTTAGTCTGGATTAGAGACCTCAACCAATTACTTTTTTAAAACTTAACTAGATAAAATTAGACCAGTTGCAGGATGCATTGACAATTGGAATGACTAGATGAGACTCTGAGCCAAAAGTGAAAAAGAAAAAAAAGTGAGCTAATTAAAATAGGGTAGTTTGCCAGCGGCCTTCGCTACTCGAGCACCACTCCTTCGGGGAACTTAAAACCTGATGCCCTAAGGTCGTGTAGATCTGGGAGTCATCGGAGTGGGACTCGCTACATGGGTAGTTGAAGTTGACGTGTTCTAAGCAGACTCAAAATACCCTGAAAGATCTATAAAAGAAAAATCAATAAAATGCTAAATAATTAAAAATCTGATCACCAAGGCTCAGAACTCAGAAAGTTATCTGTTGTTAGTATGTCTAGCGATGGGTCGAAATGTTATCTGGTAGTAGTTAAGATGAGAGTATATTGTGTTGACTATCTGGTCTAGCCTAGTACACACACTACACATCAGGAAAACCTTGTGACTGAGAAAAGAGTTCAATCTAGTTGTTAAGTTGTTAAACCTGCTTGATCATAATAATTTACTAGAGATATTTGAGACCTTGTCATAGCAACCTAACCAGTCAGACCTGTGTTGTGAATTGTCTGAATAATTTTTGGAGTAAAAACATGACTAGAAAATTTAAGTGACTGCACATATGATTTAAAATCACTAACTTCACGTAGAGTTTGCTTGAGGACAAGCAAAAAGCTAAGTGTGCGGTTATTTGATATGCACAAATCGTATACCTTTTTTAGCATGTTTTAAGACATAAATTAGGGCAATATTTGAATGTATTTGATCTTAATTGAATCAAATTGACATAAAATTGCTTAAATTTCGATTTTGGAAGTTTCAGGAGCAAATTGGACGAAAACAGCAAATTTTGGGGCAAAAATGCAATTTTTGGAAATGCTGACTTGGTCAACGGTCCGGGACGGGCGTCCTGAATTCGGGACGGGCGTCCTGACCCAGTCAAACCACCAGGACGGGCGTCCCGAAGCACCAGAATTTGTCCCACATCGAATGTTTTGGAGATTTTCACTCCAGAAAGCTGCTATAAATACCCCAGGCCTCCAGGAGTTGAATTCATCCCTCTCCACTCGATCTGAGTTATTCAGAGACTTCCAGTGTACAATTCTTGCGTACACAAGTCACTAAGAGACTCGGGTTTCAGTTTCAGTTTTCTTTCTTTCTTTAGTGTCTCGTTTTCTTAGTTTCTGAGAAATAGTCTCAGTTCTTAGGCTTCAATAGATAGGTTCATTTTTGGTATTCATAGAATACTGGGATTTCGTTAGGAGATCCTAAGAGAGAGATAGGGTGCGTATTCTTAGTCAGATTAGGGCAATTTGCTTAAGCCTGGGATGTAAGGTAAAGCAATTGCTACTAGGTCTGAGGAGCGTTCTCCGAAGGCTCTGCCGAGCAGAGTAGGATCGAGCAGTCAGGAGCATACAGGAGCTGCAGCGCCGGCTGGACCTGCATAGAGTGGTGATTACTTTATGACAGTGGGTCCCCTAGACGAGGTTCTGTATGTTTACGAATTGTTTTATCTAAATATTAATTTGAATATCAGATTACGATTCTTATGAATATCTGTTTTATATGTTGAAGTCGTTATGATTTTCCGGAAATGGCCACCTGCTTAAATATTCATTATGTCTGCATGTCTATTGCCGTTCTTTTAAACTGAAATTAGGGTTATAGACAATTCCTAACCACGGTCTATTCATAACCTGTTTAGTTTAACAGGCATCAATTAGTATTGGTGTCTGCCATACTAGATAAAATAATCTGCGGAACACCCTGTTGGTTGAAAGTAGTCTAGGTAGGCTGAGTAGAGTGTTATGCCGGCGGTTATGAGACGAGCAGCATGATACTGAATTGACATAGGGTACCGTTCATTGCTGACTTTAGTCCGAGCCGTGAGTAGGGCCATTACCCTTAACGATGGGGCGGTAGCGTAGAAACTCAGATGTGGTAACCTTTATACACAGAACATAGTTGCAATCCAGGCCAAGACATGTCTAAAATACTCAAATATAGGTCAATCAACGTATAGTAATAGTATAACATAGAATCAGGACATTATCTATAAAACACTTTTAGGCTTAATTAAACTTAACCTAGTGGAGAATGGATCACCCTCTCATCAAAGTTATTGATGAAGATTGCATAACTGGATCATAAGATAGGAGTTAGGATAAAAGGCTAGTTACTACTAAGTCGTTGCCACTTCCCTGGGAGTACGATATTTAACTTAATAAAATCGTAGATACTTTCCAACAGACTAGCTACACGATAGGTACTCTGCCTTAGGTTCTGATTGATTAAGTGACAATAATTGAATGCTAAGTGACAGTTAGTAAGACTCAGTCCTTAATTACTCATAATCGACATAGGTAAATAAAGCCTATCTTTTAGCATACCAATCAGAACGCATCAGACACTTAGCTACCTGTTAACAAAGTGAGTTCCTTCATCACTAATAATCGTCCGTGGAGTTCCAAATCGTGTGAAAATAGTTTTCCTTAGAAAGTTCATCACGACTTTGGAATCATTGGTGGGGAATGTTGCGGCTTCCACCAACTTTGAAACATAGTCTACTGCCATTAAGATGTACGATTTTCCGAAAGAAGGGGGGAAAGGTCCCATGAAGTCAATACCCCATACATCAAAAAGTTCAACTTCCAAAATGTTGGTAAGAGGCATTTCTTTTCTTTGTGAGATGTTTCCTACCCTTTGGCAACGATCACACTTTGCCAAAAACTCATAGCAATCCTTAAATAATGAAGGCCAAAAGAAACCAGATTTTAGTACCTTGGCTGCAGTTCTTGACCCTCCAAAATGTCCTCCACAAGGTGAGTTGTGACATTGAAACATGATATCCTCAATTTCATCGTCGTTTACACACCTCCGAATCATTTGGTCTTTACATTGTTTGAACAAAAAGGGTTCCTCCCAAAAATAACTCTTTACATCATGGAGGAACTTTTTTCTTTCTTGGTATGAGAAATCCGGTGGCATTTCACCACTAGCCAAATAGTTATCAAAGTCAGCATACCATGGTATTTTCATATTTTCTTGAATTTCCAGCAATTGTTCATCTGGAAAATGTTCATTAATGGGGATTTGAAATCCCTCTTGCTGTTCCAATCGAGATAGATGGTCGGCTACTTGATTTTCTACTCCTTTCTTGTCCTTGATTTCTACATCAAATTCTTGTAGGAGTAGGATCCATCTAATGAGCCTTGGTTTTGAGTCCTTTTGCAATTAAATATTTGATGGCAGAATGATCGGTGTAGACTATCACTTTTGTGCCCACCAAATAGGACCTGAATTTATCAAAGGCAAATACAATAACAAGCAACTCTTTTTCAGTAACAATGTAATTTATCTGAGCCTCAGTGAGTGTCTTGTTGGCGTAATAGATGGAATGAAACATTTTATTCCACCGCTGCCCCAAAACTACACCAACTGCATAGTCACTAGCATCGCACATTAGTTCAAATGGCAGACTCCAGTCAGGTGCTATGATAATGGGGGCTGAGATTAGCTTCTGATTAAGCTCCTCGAATGCTGCAGCATAGGCTGCATCAAAAGAAAACACATTATCTTTTTCTAATAACTTACATAAGGGCTTGGATACCTTTGAAAAATCTTTGATGAATCTTCGATAGAAACCCGCATGTCCCAAAAAACTTCTAATGTGCTTCGCAGTCGTAGGGGTTGGTAATTTCTCAATCACCTCTATCTTTGCTCGGTCCACTTCAAGGCCTTTCTTCGAAATCCGATGACCCAATACAATACCTTCTCGAACCATAAAGTGACACTTTTCCCAGTTGAGGACTAAGTTGGTGTCCTCGCATCGTCTAAGCACTTTGGCCAGATTCTATAAACATTCATTGAAAGAATCCCCAAATATGGAGAAGTCATCCATAAAAACTTCTAAGTACTGTTCCACCATATCTGTGAAAATGGCCATCATACAACGTTGGAACGTTGCTGGAGCATTGTATAATCCGAACGGCATTCTTCTAAATGCAAAAGTACCATAAGGACAAGTGAAAGTCGTTTTGTCCTAGTCCCCTAGTACTACAGCAATCTGGTTGTAACCAGAATAACCATCCAGAAAACAATAATAATCACATCCAGCCAACATATCCAACATTTGATAAATGAAAGGTAGTGTGAAGTGATCTTTTCTTGTGGCTTTGTTAAGCTTTCTGTAATCAATGCAAATCCTCCATCCCGTGACGGTTCTAGTGGGAATTAGTTCATTATCTTCATTCTTCACCACTGTAATTCCCCCTTTCTTGGCACACATTGTACATGACTTACCCAAGAACTGTCACAGATAGGATAAATTATGCCAAAATCCAACCACTTAATAATTTGCTCCTTTACCACTTCCTTCATAATAGGGTTTAGTCTTCTCTGCCCCTCAATTGAATTTTTGGAATCTTCTTCCAAAATGATTTTATGCATGCATAAGGTTGGACTTATACCTTTTATGTTAGCTATGGTCCAGCCCATATCTCTCTTATGCTGCTTCAAAACTCCAAGCAATTTTTCTTCTTGTTCAGCATCCAACAATGCTGAAATAATCATAGGCAGAGTTGAGTCTGCTCCTAGAAATCCGTACTTCAAATGCTGCGGCAAAGACTTCAGTTCCAGCTCAGGTGGTTCTTCCACAGAAGGTTTTGTTACTTTGATTTCCCGAGAAGATAAGTCCAAAGATTCAAATTGCGCGCTAAATTTGAAACCATGAGAATTTGCTTCTAACCAGGCTGAATATTCTTCTTCTTCCTCATTGCCATCATCATGCAACATTTCCTCCATTAACACTCTCTCCAATGCATCATCTCCATATTTCTTCCGCTCTTCATCTTCTATTGTCAAAGAATTAATGGTAGATATTTGAAAACAATCCTCACCATCATCATGAAATTTTATGGCCATGAACACATTAAACGTGACTTTATCATCTTGAAACCTCATGGTGAGTTCCCATTCTTGAACATCAATGAGAGTCCTTCCCGTAGCAAGGAAAGGTCTCCCCAAAATAATTGGAACTTCCCTATCTGCTTCATAATCCAAAACAATAAATTCAGCTGGAAAAATAAATCTATCCACTCTTACCAGGACATCCTCAATTTTCCCATCCGGATGGGCTATAGACATGTCCGCTAGTTGCAATCTTACTGTTGTAGGTCATACCTCGCCAATGTCCAACTGTTTAAAGATTGACATGGGCATTAGGTTGATGCTGGCGCCAAGATCGCATAATGCCATGCCACAATACGAGTCTCCAATAGAACAAGGAATATTAAATCTCCCCGGATCTTTCATTTTGGGGGGTAGCTTATCCTGCAAAAAGAAACAACATTCTTTGGTTAGTGCAACAATTTCATATTCACCCAACCTTCTTTTCTTTGTAAGAATATCTTTCATGAATTTCGCATAGTTGGGCATTTGCTCTATAGCTTCGACCAAAGGAATGTTGATATGCAGTTATTTCAAAATGTCCAGAAACTTCTTGAACTGCTCATCCTATTTCTTTTTAGCAAACCTTTGTGGAAAAGGCATCCTTTGTTGTACTGGTTTACTTTCTAGGTGATGGGATTCCGACTGATATGCTAAAATAGGTGTTATTTTACCCTATGTTGATTATGAGTAATTAAGGACTTAGACTGACTAATTGTCACGTTTAGTCTCTATGCTGTCACTTAATCAATCAGAACCTAAGACAGAGTACCTACTGTGTAGCTAGTCTGTTGGAAAGTATCTACGATTTTAATTAAATTAATTATCTTACTCCCAGGGAAGTGGTAACGGCTTAGTAGTAACTATCCTCTTATCCTACCTCTTATCTTATGATCCAGTTATGCAATCGTTCATCAAGTTCTTTGATGAGAGGGTGATTCATTCTCCACTAGGTTTAAGTCTATTTAAACCTAAAAAGTGTTTTACAGATAATGTTTTGGTTATATGTTATAGTGTTCCTACATGTTGATTGACCTATCTTCGAGTATTTTAGATATATCTTAGTCTAGATTGCAATTATGTACTGAGTCTAAAGTGTACCACATCTGAGTTACCTGATAAACCACCCTACCTTAATGATGGCCCTACTCACCGTTCGAGCTAAAGGCATCCATGAAAGTCCTATGTCACTTAGGAGATCATACAGCTTGCCATAACGCCGGCATAAATGCACAAACTCAGCCTACTTAGACTACTTTAACAAACATGGTGATCTATAGGTTATTTCATCTAATATGGCAGACATTAATGCTTTCCGACGGGAAAGTCCTAAATTAATGCATGTTAAACTAAACAGGTTATGATTAGACCGTGGTTAGGAATTATCTATAACTATTCATCTAGTTTAAAAGAAACTACAGCAGACATGCAGTCATAATGATAGTTAAGCTGGTGACCATTTCTAGAAAAACATAAAGTACTTCAACATGCATAACACATATTCGTATAATCATAGTTCAATATTGATAATACATATTTGGACGAACACAGTACAGACATATAAAGAGAGGGACAAGGGGACCGATGCCATAAAGTATTCACCCTTTACGTAGTCCGCTGATGGAGCAACTGCTTGTATATGTTGGACTGCTCGACTTGACTCTGCTCGACAGAACCTTCGGAGGACGCTTCCTCAGCCTAGTAGTTGTGCTTTGCCTTAATACCCAGCTTAAGCACAACCCTGTTGACTGACTCTTCGAACACCTAATGCCCTCTTAGGATCTCCTAACGAAATCTCGGGTATTCTATGAATACAAAAAACGAACCTATCTAGTTGTATTCTAAGATTTGAGACAAACTCTTAGAAACGAAGAACACGAGACACTCTCTAAAACTATGAATAAACCTATACTAAAAACCTGAATTGCTAAGTGACTTGTATACTATGGAAAATTGTATACTTGAAGTCACTAAATGACTCAGATCGAGTGGAGAGGAATGATTTCAACTGAGGAATGCCTGTGGTATTTACAGTAGGGGAACTGGGTGAATTTCTCTCAAAAAGTCGATGTGGGACTTTGACCAGTCATTCGGGACGCCCGTCTCGGCCTATTAACCAGGTCAGGACGGTCGTCCCAAGTCCTGGACGCCCGCCCTGGGTTCTAGACGCCCATCCTGACTTTCGAACTTCTGAAAATCACGTTTTGCCCCGAAATTTGCCATTTTCTTGTACTTTTCACCTGGCACTTCCAAAATCACAAAAATTGTGAAATCGAGTTAATAACAGTCAATTGATAATGATTTAACACCGATTTCGCCCTAAATTGTGCCTAAAACATGCTAAAAAAGTGATATGATTTATGCATATCATATAACCCCACACTTAGCTTTTTGCTTGTCCTCAAGCAAAGTCTACCTGAAGTTAGTGATTTTAAATCATAGGTGCACAGTCACTTAAAATTTCTAGCCATATTTTTACTCCAAAATTCATCACTGAATCAGATAGTTCACAACACAGGTTTGAGTGGTTAAGTTGCTATGACAAGGTCTCAAATGTCTCTAGTAGATTATCATGATTAAGCAAGGTAAACAACTTAATAACTAGATTGAACTCTTCTCTCAGTCACAAGGTCTTCCCGATGTGTAGTGTGTGTATTAGTCCAGACTAGATTGTCAACACAATATACTCTCATCTTGACTCTTACCAGATAATACTTCGACCCGTCGCTAGACATACCAGCAACAAACAACCTTCTGTGTTCTGAGCTTTGGTGACAAGATTTTCAATTAAGCAGTTATTGATTTTTCTTTTATTGATTTTTAGGGTATTTTGTGTCTGCTTTCACACGTCAACTTTAACTACCCATGCAGCGAGTCCTACTCCGATGACTCCCAGACCTACACAACCTTAGGGAGTGGTGCTCGAGTAGAAAAGGCCGCTTGCAAACTACCCTATTTAGTTAACTCTTTTTTTTCTTTTCACTTCAACTCAAAGCATAATCTAGTCATTTTGATTGCCAATACATCCTCAACTAGTCTAATCTTATCTAGTTAAGTTTGAAAAGGTATTTGGTTGAGGTCTCTAATCCAAACTAAGTTGTGCTCAAGTATAAGGAATTCCCTATTTCTAATCGATAAATTCAAGAAAGTCATCACGTTGTCTCCTACTGATCATAATATTCTACACATATATCATAGACATCAGCAATTCTTTACCAATCATAACTGAATTTTGAAGTTTGAAAGAGTGAAAAATTTTGAAAAAACATTTGGAAGGGTGTGAAAATACGGAAAAAACATGCAAAAATTCATGCAAAATTTTATTTCTACTACAGTGCACTGTGCACTGCTACCCCACACTTAAGTCTAACACTGTCCTCAGTGTTCAAGCATATCTAAATTACCCCACACTTATTTGAAAACAAGAAGAAATTAAAACAAAACAGAGACTTCTTACCCCCATACTTATTTGACTAAGGGTAAGAGAGAAAATAAAACAATAAACGAAATAACAAAATAACAAAATAACAAAATAACAAAACACAAAATAAAATGAAAGAAATACTCCCTTATTCTACGAAGTCAACAGTCTGCTCGGACAAGTCGAAAGGTTCTCTATAGATCTTTAAGCGTTGACCGTTCACTTTTTGAGTAGTGTCGTCAGAATCCATGATGACACATGCTCTGAAGGGTGATACTTCCGTGATAGTGAACGGGCCTGACCAACAGCTACACAACTTTCCATAACAATCTCCACTAAAATGCGGTCCTTGGCAAAATTCGCAGACTTGATATACTGGCTGAACGCTTTTCCCTTGTTGGAAAGCATTCAGTTGATTAGTAATGCTGGCCTTCAGTGCCTCAAATTGATCATCAGTGGAGGCGAGGGCCGCATTTACTGGTTGTTTCTTAGCTCGGTCACTCTTGCGCCAGTTCTTGCTATTCCTATAGAGCCTCTCCAGAGCGTTTCTAGCATCTACATCACTCATTCCATTGAAACCGCTCTGGGGATTGAGTCCATCAAGAACTTGCTTACCCATGTCCGTCATACCCCCGTAGAATTACTGGATCAGCAGTGCTTCGGTAAGTCCATATTGGGGGCAGAGCCTGAGTAGCTCCTTGGCGAGCGGCATGATCCCCAAAGTGACATAGGGCTTTCATGGATGCCTTTACCTCAAATCGTGAGTAGTGCCACCATTAAGGTAGGGCGGTTTATCAGGTAACTCAGATGTGGTACACCTTTAGACCTAGTACATAGTTGCAATCCAAGCCAAGACATGTCTAAAATACTCGAAGATAGGTCAATCAACATGTAGGAACAGTATAACGTAGAATTAGGGCATTATCTGTAAAACACTTTTAGGCTTAAATAGACTTAAACCTAGTGGAGAATGAATCACCCTCTCATTAAAGATATTGATGAACGATTGTATAACTTGATCATAAGATAAGAGTTATGGTAAGAGGATAGTTACTACTAAGCCGTTACCACTTCCCTGGGAGTACGATATTTGATTAAATAAAATCGTAGATACTTTCCTACATACTAGCTACACGATAGGTACTCAGCCTTAGGTTCTGATTGATTAAGTGACAGTATATAGACTAAATGTGACAATTAGTTAGGATAAGTCCTTAATTACTCGTAATCAACATAGGGTAAAACAACACCTATTTTAGTATATCAGTCGGAAACCCATCAATCACACGAGTAGTTTAGCAATTCGAGAGTTTCTCATTTTCTTTGTTTTCTGAGGGTTTATCTCAGAATCTTAGAATTCGACTAGACAGGGTTTGTCTTTGGTATTCATAGAATACTCGGGATTTCGTTAGGAGATCCTAAGAGGGTATTAGGTGAGCGAAGAGCTAGTCAACAGGGCTTTGCTTAAGCCTAGGATGTAAGGTAAAGTAATTGCTACTAGGCTAAGGAAGAATTCTCCGAAGGTTCTGTCAAGCAGAGTCAGGTCAAGCAATCCAGGATATACAAGTAGTCGCTCCATCGGCAGACCTAATAAAGGGTGAATACTTTATGGTGGTGGTTCCCTAGATCCTCTTTGTATATTATGTATTGTGTTTGTCTAAATATCTATTTGAATATCTATTTGAATATCAAATTATGATGATAGGTTATATATGTTTTGCATATTGAAGTTATTGTCATTTTTCGGAAAGGTCACCTACTTAATTAAACATTATGACTGTATATCTACTTGCTCTTTTAAACTAGATGAATGGTTATAGCAACTCCTAACCATGGTCTAATCATAACCTGTTTAGTTTAACTGGCCTTAATTTAGGACTTTTAAGAGAAAAGCATTAAGGTCTGCCATATTAGATGAAATAACCTATAGATCACCATGTTTGTTAGAGTAGTCTAATGAGGCTGAGTTAGTGTGTTTATGCCGGTGTTAGGGTGAGTGGCATGATTTCTTGAGTGACACATGCTTTCATGGATACCTTTAGCTAGAATCCTGAGTAGGGCCGTCAATGGCAATGGGGCGATTTATCAAATAACTCAGATGTGGTACACAAGTAAGATACAGTATGTAATTGCATTCTAGACCAAGAAATATCTAAAATACTCGAAAATAGGTCAATCAACATGCAGGAACAATAGAACATACATCAAAACACTTGTCTATAAAATACTCTTGCATGTTAAATGAACCCGAGTCTTGTGTAGTAAGGATCACCAACTCATCAAAGATATTGATGAATGATTGAATAACTAGGTAGTAAAATATATGTTAAGGTAAAAGGATAGTTGCTACTAAGTCGTTACCACTTCCCTGGGAGTACGATAATTCTTAAATTAAAATCATAGGTAGTTTCCAATAGACTAGCTACACGATAGATACTCTGCCTTAGGTTCTGATTGATTAAGTGACAAATATGAATGCTAAAAGTGACAATTAGTAAATTACCGTCCTTAATTATTCATAATCAAATTAGGGTAATAAAAGCCTATCTTTTAGCATACCAATCGGAACACATCAACTTTCTATTCTATTCTCCGCATGAATAATTTAATCTTTTCACTTCGACCCTATCAAAATGTGGTCACCCTTTTTGAGTCAACACCAAATAAAATCGATCTCTGGAGACAGATGGGTTTGTGTGGAGTCCACTTCGGGCTTTCCCTTTTATCCGAAGCGTAGAGCCCTTCAACCTTGGGACCCAGTTAAGAAAAGAACTAAGTATTCTGAGTCAAATAGAAAATTTTAAGATTATGTCCGGAGTGAGCTAGGGAGTGACCCAAAAACCTAAACTAAAGTTTTTCTAACCAGTGAGTTAATAGAGAACCGAAGTTGGTATCCCTGCGGGATAGGAGGGTTGTTAGTAGATGCTCATCAGAGAGAATTGGGCCTCGAAGACAATAAGGAATGTCACATGTGGAGGTTGCACTCAAATTAGGTATTTTCTAATGAATGCCCAGTGTGCACTAACTCACGTAGTCCAGGGTATCTTCCTGCTAAGGGTAGAGATTTAACATCTTTTGATACTTCGATGATATGTGCTTTTATTAACTGGTTCTATTTGTTTTGTAGAAATGTTTTCCAACTTCGCTCAATGTCGTGAAGTTGCTAGATTAGCTCAAGAAGTGGCTCTAAAATATATTGAGCCAAATCCTGCAAGAGCAGTTGAAAGAGCATCACTCGTTGCTGTCCCTGCTTCTTTTGAAGACACCACCACAACTCCATCTGCCAACATACCAGCGGAGTGACCTCCCCCAAAATGCAAAAATCTTGAGAAGTCCAAAGGGAAATAGATTGCTCCCTCAGTCCCGAAGACGAAGAGGGCCTGCGAAGGAAATAGAGTTGATGTTCCAAGGAAGAAAACTTCACAGGGCTCTCGTACACCAATCACTCCAGAGTCTGAGGAAACAATGACTCTTGTTGTTCAAACTCTGAAACTTCGCAAGACAATCGGAGATAGTTCTCAAAGTCTTCCTAGTTATCCATGGACTAGAGATGGTTTCAAATTACCAAAAACTAGGAGGGAGTTGGAACAGTTATCTCAGGAAATCCAAAAGGTGACCCCACTATTGCCAATCTCAACCTTTCTCCACCTAAAATTGGGAGATTCTTCGGTGGGGCTGTATTATCAAGGTCCATGGACTTCGACATATACACCCATGCTAGAAAGAAATCAATCGGAGTCAAGGACAGCCTCCACAGTTCAAAGCATCCCTTCTCCACTTAATACAGTGCATCTAGCAGCTTGAAGTGTCTCATCTTCCCTCGTTTTGAGTGTTTATCTCAGTCTTTGGGGCTCGTGCAGTATAGTGTTCAATTTCAGTTTTCATAGAATATTGAAATCCCCGAGAGCTCTAGGTTCTCATTGTCCTAGTTCATAGAGTAGTGCTTGAGCCCTGACCGAAAGGTGAAGCATTGCTACTAGATCAAAGAAACGTGCCCCGAAGGTTTTGACGTCCACATTAAGGTCAACTCCCATAAATAGAAAAGATCACAACCCCAAGAATATCATAAAGTAGTGACAGTCTTACGAAAATTATTCTCTAAACTCTATCTTTAATATTTCTCGTAGTTTATCTGAATACTTGTTTGATTATTGGAAACTCGAGATGTTTCATTATACATGTTTGTAATTTGAGATTATTGTTTATTTATTTCCTGGAAAGATCATGAAGCTAAATTGTCATTATGCATTGATTAACTGTTTGTGCTTTTAAGTTAAACCTAGGGTTATGAAACATAATATAACAAGTTTAACTTGACAGTTCTACCTTAAGCCCTGACCGAAAGGTGAAGCATTGCTACTAGATCAAAGAAACGTGCCCCGAAGGTTTTGACGTCCACATTAGGGTCAACTCCCAAAAATTGAAGAGATAGCAACGCCGAGAATATGGTAAAGTAGTGACAGCCTTACGACAATTATTCTCTAAACTTTGTCTTTAATATTTCTCGTAGTTTATCTGAATACTTGTTTGATTATTGAAAACTCGAGATGTTTCATTATACATGTTTGTAATTTGAGATTATAGTTTATTTATTTCCGGGAAAGATCATGAAGCTAAATTGTCATTATGCTTTGATTAACTGTTTGTGCTTTTAAGTTAAACCTAGGGTTATGAAACATAATATAACAAGTTTACCTTGACAGTTCTACCTTAAGCCCTGACCGAAAGGTAATTTTAGATACTGCTAGATTAGGATGATTAACATGACATACACCATATATGTTAAAAGCCTAATATGCTGAGTTAGGTCCTTATGTCAGTCCTAGAGTAAGGTAGTAACACGATGCTAACTAAGTAACTCAAAAGATGATTAAGATTATTACTGTTGACCAATATCAGGATAATTAACTTAGGTAACTAAGAAATGGTAACAAATAGATAACAATTCATAATTGTCTTAGATCAAGACATGACAATTTTTCGAACATTAGGTCAAGCAAATTGTCTAAAGTGTGGTTATGAATGCTTAACTATCAAAGTGCTCTTTGCCTGTTATTTATCTATTGAGTATGATTGTGATTGAACCACTATATGAATTAACTAAAATCAATTGATTAATTCCTGATAGATAAATTATAAGACTAAGTAATAGATGCTACTAAGTCATTGTCACGTTCTTGGGACATACCATAATTACAAATGTAAAATCGTTTATGCTACCAATGCACTAGCTACATGATAGGTACTCTGTCTTAGGTTCTATTTGATTAATTGACAACAATGTGTTGAACTAAATCCTTATTACTCGTAATCAACATAGGTTATAAATCCTATTTTTATCATTCTATCAAAAGAACAAATCAATAACATAATTCCATAAGTTTCTACCAACAATGCAAACTTATAGAGGTGGGAAAGGTATTCTTCAAAAGTTTCGAAGAAGATGAGTATATCATCGATGTAAATCAAGGAAAAAAGAAGTATGGGTTCAAAAATTCAAACCATAGCCTTTTGAAACAAAGATGGGCTGTTTTGAGGCAAAAGGCAAAAGAGTCCAATGATAATGGTAGTTAGGAATGCAAAAACCTTTTTTGGACTAGTTTGTTGGGTCAATTCCCAACTACCAAAATCCTTATTTTAGGTCAAATTTTGAAAATCATTGGGCCTTTGAAAGCTTTGAGAACAATGTTGGCTTGGTTGGTAATGGAAACTTGTCATCAATTAAAAGTTGATAATTGATGAGAAGTCTCACTTTACCTCTTGCTTGTTCAAATCTCTTGTTCACATAGAAGGCTTTACATGCCCATTGTGAGTTTGAGGGAACAATGAGACCTCAGAGAAGTAAATCACAACATTCTCCTTCTACTTGAAGAGCTAAATCGGAAAATCGGGACTCATTCCAGAGTGGCTAGCTTTGGTAGAATAGATGACCACACTTTTTCAAAAATTCCATATAATTTTCTGCAGAGAACGTGTGAATTAGTTGTGTCTTGAAGGTTGTCAGTTTTTCATCTCTATTCACATAGAATAGTCGAGGTATATCAATGTATTCCTGAAAATGTTGTTTGAACTGGAAACCGTGAGTAAGAAGTTTACACTTCTTAAGTTGACTGTATATATCAAAACCTACCGATGATCCTTGCTTGGTAGCTCTAATCTTATCAGTTTTGTTTGGATTGAGCGTCCTGGGAAGAATTGTATTGTAGCTGGATGTTTAGTAATAAGATGTGTATTAAAGATGGTTCCAGTCGTTGTCTTGAATTTGGTTTCAAATGATACCCAATATTCTTCAGAGAGGATGCTAGGATTAAGAAAGGATTGTCTTGCTTCTGTATCAAAAAAAGCCACCACCGAAATAGGTTTGTAATATTTGGTGGGGTAAATTTGAGCATATACCTAAGGGAATGTATGTATGATACCACACTCTTCGATCTCTAGTAGAATTGTTTCTGGCAATGGTGATTGTTCTGGGGGAGATGTACAATCAACTCCAAGATCTTGTATCTGGCAATGATGGACAATGTAGTTGATATAAGAGATGATTATCCATAACATTGCCTCATCACCACATCTACCTTATTTCACTTTATCAACATGAAATTCCACTATATTATTGTACTTTTGTTTGTCTACATGTGTATTAATAATGCTATGAATCTAGTCTTGTATGATGAATATATTAAATAATTGAAGTTACTATTAATAGATAGTAACTCAAGTCCGTGTTTTAAATCCTATTAATAGCTAGACTTTATAGTATGAGAGGCAAGGAGTGAAAAGAGAGTCTGTAACATATTGAGTCTATAACATATCTTCTGGGATCATAATAAAAATTTGAGTTTGTTATATATCCAAGCTTTTAGCAATTTTCTTCTTCTTTATCCGGTCAGTTAACTAAGATCATTAGAATCTTCTTCCTTGATGCGTTTCCGACTGTTATGCTAAAATAGGTGTTATTTACCTATATCGATTATGAATAACTTAAGGACTTAGAATGACTAATTGTCACATTTAGTCTCTATGTTGTCACTTAGGTGTTATTTACCTAAACTGGTTATGATTAGACCGTGGTTAGGAGTTTTCTATAACCATTCATCTACTTTAAAAGAGCAAGTAGACATGCAGTCATAATGATAGTTAAGCTGGTGACCTTTCCGGAAAAATGCAAATGACTTCAACATGCAAAACACATATCATAAAATCATAGTTTAATATTCAAATAAGTATTTGGACGAACACAGTACAAACATATAAAGAGAGGGACAAGGGGACCTCCGCCATAAAGTATTCACCCTTTATGTAGTCCACTGATGGAGCAACTGCTTGTATATGCTAGACTGCTCGACCCGACTCTGCTTGACAGAACCTTCGGAGGACGCTTCCTCAGCCTAGTAGCTATGCTTTACCTTATAGCCCGGCCTAAGCACAGCCCTGTTGACTGACTCTTCAAACGCCTAGTGCTCTCTTAGGATCTCCTAACGAAATCTCAGGTATTCTATGAATACCAAAAACAAACCTATCTAGTCGGATTCTAAGATCTGAGACAGACTCTCAAAAACAAAGAACACGAGACTCTCTCAAAAACTATAAATATACCTAAACTAAAAACCTGAAATCACTAAGTGACTTGTATACTATAGAAAATTGTATACTTGAAGTCACTAAATGACTCAGATCGAGTGGAGAGGAATGATTTCAACTGAGGAAGGCCTGGGGTATTTATAGTAGGGGAACTGGGTGAAATTCTCTACAAAAATCAATGTGGGACTTTGACCAGGCATTCGGGACACCCGTCCTAGATCTGGGACGCCCGTCCTAGCCTATTGACCAGGTCAGGACGGCCGTCCAGAGTCCTGGATGCCCGTCCTGGTCTGTTGACCAGGTTAGGATGCCCTTCTCAGGTTCTGGACACCCATCCCGACTTCCAATCTTTTGAAAATCATGTTTTTGCCCTGAAATTTGCCATTTTCTTGCATTTTTCACCTGACACTTCCAAAATCACAAAAACTACGAAATTGTGTTAATAACAGTCAATTGATAATGATTTAACACTGATTTCGCACTAAATTGTGCCTAAAACATGCTAAAAAGTGATATGATTTGTGCATATCATATAACCCCACACTTAGCTTTTTGCTTGTCCTCAAGCAAAGTCTACCTGAAGTTATTGATTTTAAATCATAGGTGCAGTCACTTAAAATTTCTAGCAATATTTTTATTCCAAAATTTATCACTGAGTCAGATAATTCACAACACATGTCTGACTGGTTATGTTCCCATGACAAGGTCTCAAATGTCTCTAGTAGATTATCATGGTCAAGCATGGTTAACAACTTAATAACTAGATTGAACTCTTCTCTCAGTCACAAGGTCTTCCCGATGTGTAGTGTGTGTACTAGTCCAGACTAGATTGTTAACACAATATACTCTTATCTTGATTCTTACCAAATAATACTTCGACCGGTCGCTAGACATACCAGCAACAAACAACCTTCTGAGTTCTGAGCTATGTATTTTTAGATTGATTGTTCAGGGTATTTTGTGTTTGCTTTCACACGTCAACTTTAACTACCCATGTAGTAAGTCCCACTCCGATGACTCCCAGACCTACAAGACCTTAGGGCATCAGGCTTTAAGTTCCCTTAAGGAGTGGTGCTCGAGTAGCAAAGGCCGCTTGCAAACTACCCTATTCATTTAACTTTTTTCACTTTCAGCTCAGAGCATCATCTAGTCATTTAGACTGCTAATATATCCTCAACTAGTCTAATATTATTTAGCTAAGTCTTGAAAAGGTATTTGGTTGAGGTCTCTAATCCAAACTAAGTTGTGCTCAAGTATCAGGAATTCCTTATTTCTAATCGATGAATTCAAGAAAGTTATCACGTTGTCTCCTACTGATCATAATACTCTACATACATATCATAGACATCAGCATTTCTTTACCAATCATAACTGCATTTTGAAGTCTGAAAGAGTGAAAATTTTTGAAATTTTTTTTGGAAGGGTGTAATTCCAGTGAAAATATGGGAAAACATGCAAAACTTTTACTGCTACAGTGTACTGTGCACTGCTACCCCACACTTAAGTTTGACACTGTCCTCAGTGTTCATGCATACTAATGACCCCACACTTATTTGAAAAACAAGAAGAAATAAAAACAAAACAGAAAATTCTTACCCCACACTTATTTCACTAACTAAGGGGAAGAGAGAAAATAAAAGAAAGCAGATAATAGAAATAACAAAATGTAATAAAAGAAACAAATGTTGTTATGTCATATAAATCAACGTCATACAAAGATTCATATTTCATACAGTCCAAACATGATCACACATAAAGCAGAAAAAACGAAAGAAAGAAAAAGAAAAGGAAAAGAAAAACTAAGAATCAGGCTCATCGTCATCGGGTGCATGAAAGTCTGATGAAAAGTAGACCTCTAGGTCTTCGACCAATCGGGAAGTCTGCTGAAAAATCTCCTCGACCCTGCTGTTGGTCATGGTGACTCTATCTTCCATCATCGACATCCGCCTCTCGATGCTTTCCATATCCCGGCTATGTCGGGCTGTGAGTTTCACCAATCCTTGTGACATATGTCGTTCAAAGGCGGTGCGTGGGACAAATGTCTGGGTCGGAGGTATATATGCTGGGGCCGATCCCGGTGTCGATGCCTCTCCCTGCTGCTCCGTGTGGATGGAGTAGTGCCCGGTTGCATCTCGTACGACCATCCCCATGTTCCGTAGAATGGTGATGCGATTCCGGTTGACGTACTAAATAGGTGTTATTTTACCCTATGTCGATTATGATTAATTAAGGACTGTGATTGACTAATTGTCACGTTTAGTCTTATGGTGTCACTTAATCAACCAGAATCTAAGGCAGAGTACCTATCGTGTAGCTAGTCTATTGGAAAGTATCTACGATTTTACTAAGTTAATTATCGTACTCCCAGGGAAGTGGCAACGGCTTAGTAGTAACTAGCCTCTTATCCTAACTCTTATCTTATGATCCAGTTATGCAATCTTCATCAAATACTTTGATGAGAGGGTGATCCATTCTCCACTAGGTTCAAGTCTAATTAACCCTAGAAGTGTTTTAAAGATAAGTTCTGATTCTATGTTATACTGTTCCTATATGTTGATTGACCTATATTCGAGTGTTTTAGATATATCTTAGCCTGGAATGCAACTATGTTCTGTGTCTAAAGGTGTACCACATCTGAGTCTCTATGCTACCGCCCCCTATCATTAAGGTAAACGGCCCTACTCACGGTACGAACAAAGACAGTTATGAAAGCCCTATGTCACTTTCGGGGATCACTCTGAAGGCTCGTAATCGCTGGCATAACGCTCTACTCAGCCTACCTAGACTACTCTAACAAGCCAGGTGTTCAGCATGTTATTTTATCTAGTATGGCAGACACCAATACTAATTGATGCCTATTAAACTAAACAGGTTATGAATAGACCGTGGTTAGGAATTGTCTATAACCCTATTTTAGTTTAAAAGAAACTACATTAGACATGCAGACATAATGATATTTTAGCAGGTGGCTATTTCCGGAAAAACATAATAACTTCAACATACAAAACAACTATTCATAAAATCATAATCTGATATTCATAATTGATGTTTAGGACAAAGCAATAAAACATATAAGAGAGGGGTATGGGGACTGATGCCATAAAGAAATCACCTTTTACTTAGTCTCGCCTACAGAGCGTACTGTTGTATACGTCGTATTGCCCGCCCTGACTCTGCTCGCCAGAACCTTCGGAGGACGCTTCCTCAGCCTAGTAGCTAGACTTTACCTTACGTCCTGGGCTTAAGCCTAGCCCTGTGGACTGACTCTTCGAACGCCTAGAGCTCTCTTAGGGTCTCCTAACGAAACCCCGGGTATTCTATGAATACCGGAAACGAACCTATCTATAGAAACCTAAGATCTGAGACTATTTCTCAGAAACTAAAACAAAACACTAATAAGAAAGAAAACTGAGATCTGAGTCTCTGAGTGAGTTGTGTACTGGAAAACTGTACACTGGAAACCACTTAATGACTCAGATCGAGTGGAGAGGGATTCAACTGCTGGAGGCCTGGGGTATTTATAGCAGCTTCCCGGAGTGAAAAATTCTGAAAAATTTGATGTGGGACAGCTTCTGGCGGCTCGGGATGCCCGTCCCGGTTCGGGACGCCCGTCCTGATTCGTTGACCAGGTTCGGGACGCCCGTCCCGGTTCAGGACGCCCGTCCCGGTTCAGGACGCCCGTCCTGGCGGTTTGACCGGGTTCGGGACGCCCGTCCCGGACCTTTGACCGGGTCAACATTTCCAAAAATTGCATTTTTGCCCCAGAATTTGCTGTTTTCGTCTACTTTTCACCTGACACTTTCAAAATCATAAAACCGTGAAATCAAGTAAATAGTAAACAATTAATGTCCATTTACTCTCAATTTCACATTAAAACATACATAAAAACATGCTAAAAATGTGATACGATTTTACCGTATCAGATAACCCCACACTTAGCTTTTTGCTTGTCCTCAAGCAAAGTCTACATGGAGTTAGTGATTTTAAACCGTAGTGCAGTCACTTAAATTCCTAATCATGTTTTTATTCCAAAAATTCTTCAGACAATTCTTAACACAGGTCTGATTGGTTAGGTTGCTATGACAAGGTCTCACATGTCTCTAGTAGTTTGTTATGATCAGGCAGAAAATAAATCAACAACTAGGTTGGACTTTTTTCTTAGTCACAGGGTCTTCCTGATGTGTAGTGTGTGTACTAGTCTAGACCAGATAGTCAACACAATGAACTTATCTTAACTGCTACCAGATAATACTTCGACCTATCGCTAGACATACTGACAACAGATAACTTTCTGAGTTCTGAGCTTTGGTGATCAGATTTTTAATGTTTTAGCACTTAGTTATTTTCTTTATAGATTCATGGTATTTCGAGTTTGCTTAGAACACGTCAACTTCAACTACCCATGTAGCGAGTCCCACTCCGATGACTCCCAGATCTACACGACCTTAGGGCATCAGGCTTTAAGTTCCCCGAAGGAGTGGTGCTCGAGTAGCGAAGGCCGCTGGCAAACTACCCTAGTGTAATTAACTTCCTTAAGTTCTTTTCACTTTTAGCTCAGAGTCTCATCTAGTCATTCTAACTGCCAATATATCCACAACTGGTCTAATTTTATCTAGTAAGTCTCGAATAGGCAATTGGTTGAGGTCTCTAATCCAGACAAGGTTGTGCTCAGTTATCAGGAATTCCCTATTCCTAATCAATTAGTCCAAGATAGCTATCAACTATCTCCTACTAACCATAACATACTACCTACATATCATAGACATAAGCAATTTGTTTAACCAAGCATACTGCATTTAGAAGTCTGAAAGACGGAAAAGTTTTGAAAATTTTTTGGAAGGGTGTGAAAATACAGGGAAAACAAGCAAAAGCATGCGAAAATTTTTTGAAACTGCTTCAAACTGCTACAGTGCACTGTGCACTGCTACCCCACACTTAAGTTTGGCACTGTCCTCAGTGTTCATGCATAGCTAATTACCCCACACTTATTTGAAGACAAGAAATAAAACATAATAAAAAAAAACAAGAAAAGACAGAATAATGCAACAATTATGTATGTCATATAAATCAATTTTGTACAAAGATTCATAGTCATACAGCCCAGACATACACAAAGAACAAGATAAACAAAAGACAAGAAAAAGAAAGAAAAGAAGGGGAGAGAGAGACTAAGAACCCGGTGGGTCGCCATCCAGTGGACCGAGGTCTGTTAGGTCAAACTCGAAGTTCTCCGCTACTCGGGCAGTCTGCTGATGTATCTCCTCAATCCTACTGGTGATCATGGCGATCCTGTTATCCATCACCGCCAGTCGTCTGTCAATCCGGTCATCCATCATGGCCAGCCGGCTGTCAATCCGGTCCATGTCTCGACTGTATCGTGCCGATAGTTCTGCCAATCCGTGCGACATGTGTCGTTCGAAGGCAGTACGTGGCACGAACGTCTCGGATGGAGGGATATGCGGTGGAGCTACTTCTGATGCCGAAGCCTGTCCTGGCTGCTCTGTGTGTGGATGGTGTAGCGGCCGCTCGCATCCCGGACAACCATTCCCATGTTCCGTAGGATGGTAACGTCTGTGGGAATAGTGGTTGGGGCGACCAGAGTAAGCTCCGAGCCCTCTATGTCTAACTCCAGGTAGCGGGCTATCCTGGTGATGAATGGCCCGAGCCCCAGACACTGTTTCCGAGTGTCCGTAGCAAAACCCCGCATGATGACTGTGATAAGTCGAGCCATCTCTACTGTGGATCCCATATGCATGTTGGCCAAGAGGAATGTCTCCATCTGGGTGACATTCCCGGGGGCCGTCCGTCGTCCTGACAAAGTGTGTGCAATAATGGCATGTAAGTAGCGAAGAGCAGGATAGATACCTGTGGCTTTCGCAAAGCCATGCTGGTAGGGAACACCCGTCATACAGATCTGAGCCCAAGCAGTGGAGACCTCTGCAGAAGTGAAGTCCCGAACTGCTGTGGTGTAGGCGGGCGTATCCAGCTCCTCTCTCTGCCAGATACCCAAAGCGATGCCGAACTCGGCCATGCTCATCGACCGATCTATTCCGCCTAAGCGGAATGTGATCTGCTCCTGATGGCATGCAAAGGATGCATAGAACTCACATACCAGCTCCAGGTACGTGGGCTCTGTGACGATGAATACTCGACTGTAGGGTAGTACATCGAGTATGCGTCTGACCTCAGCCTCTACTCCCAGTGTCTGTACTGCTGCCCAATCCAGCGTTCTGCCCGTCAGTATCGTGCGTCCGATGTACCCAGTGCATCTCTCCTGATATGCTGTGCTGGAGGGAAACAGCATAAAAGGATGTGTCACTGAGGTAACTGTCATGGTAGATGGGTACGAGCACGTTTGGCAGCCATTTGGTTTGAAAGTGTTTGAGAGATTTTGGGAGTTTTAGGTAGGAAGGAAGGTTCGAATTCGAATTCTGGAGGTGAATTTGAATTCAAAAAAAGGTGTGAAATTAGGCTAGGGAAAGTTTTCGAAATTTTTGGCGGGAAATTTGAATTTTGGAGGGAAATTCGAATTTGGAAGGAAATTTAAAATTTAAATTTTGGAGGGAAATTTGAAATTTTAAATTTGAAAAGTTTGCCAAAGGTAAGAGAGAGAGTTATTTGAGAGAGGTGGATTTTTGGAAGTGAATTTTGAGGGAAAAATGAAAAAATTGAGATTTTATAGAAGGGGAAGCCTTCGGGACGCCCGTCCCGGAGGAAGGACTCCCGTCCCGCTGGACGCCCGTCCCGGGTTGCCTCGGGACGCGTGCCAATTCCGAAAATATTATTATTTTTTTTCTAATTCCTGCAAATCTCAGTATACCAAAAATAATCATAATTTTTAACAAGGTTTCATGTCTATCCAATGAAATTCAGAAGTTGTTAAAAAAAACTCTATGCAAAAATTCCTCAGTCTCACTTTTTCGAAAATCATACTACCCTAATTTTATTCCTATTTAAATTCAGCAAGAAAAAACAAAAATTTGAATTTATACAATTTAGTTAATGAAAAATAAACTGTAATTGCAAAATTTTCGTTTTTCATAGAAATAAAATGTCTGAAGAAAATTGTTGAAAATAAAGGACCCTTTAAAAATGTTTGAAAAATAGAAAAATATGGGTCAATTATTCAAGTTTCAGTTCAAACGAATTATTTGCTGAAAATAAAAGTAAAAGAATCTTCCCTTTTTAACGAATCCTGTCTCTGATCTCCTGTAGTTCTGTCCGAATGCTTCGCATTTCTATGCGTATTGTTCGCATCTCATCCCTCTGCCTGTTTTGCTCACTGCGTAGATCAGCCATCTCTCGGAGTAGTTGTGCACCTTGGTTCTCCTGGAGATTGACCGTGGCTCTGAGTCGGTCTACGTTAGTTGTGATGTTCAGACTGAGTTGGTCTAAATGACACAGTCTGCTGGCAATCCCTTGGTCCATCTCATAGACCCTTTGAGTTAGTGTGTCTATCTGCACGGACAACAGTGAATAATAACCGTTAGTACTCCCCGCAGATGAAGGGGTGCGCTCGTGAGGTGTTGGGGTGTATGCAGGAGAGGTCGGTGAATTCTGGGTTTGATCAGTAGGGGGTGGATTTAGAGGAACTCTCTGGGTAGGAGGGTGAATTGGAGATCTCTGGGGTACTTCTCTAGGAGGGAAGGTATCCTCAGAAGGATCTTCTTCCGTGGGACTATGCTCACGGGTGTTCAGGAATCGTCTCACTAGTTCACTGGCATCAGGGCTCGAGTTTACTTCTACTGGTTGTGAAGGAAGAGTCCCTCGTGGTACTTCTGGTGCGGGTCTAGAGGGGCCTTCTGGTTTCGTCTTCTTTGGTCCTGGAGTGTCAGGGTTTTCTGTTTTCTTTGCCTGGTTAGTAGCTGCTCTTGTTCTCTTCATCTCTGAGTGCAAAGTCTGGTTAAAAATAACAAATAACAAACATAGGAAAGTGAAACAAGAAAGTAAGAAAAATATTTTTATGGATTTTGATTTATTAAGAAAGCAGGTAAATTTCCTCAATATGGTTCTAGAATAATTTTCTAAAATTTGATTATCCTAAGTCTCTTAATTCCAGATATTATCTAAAATTAATTAGTTATGATAATCCTATATTCAGGAAAGTGATTGTCTAACTGGTATAACTTAAGTGTTAATCAAAAGTCTAGGTTACTACCGTTACCTATCATAAGTCTCTAGAATTGTGGCCAATAATCCTAAATTCATTATGATATTTCCCCGGCAACGGCGCCAAAAATCTGATGCGATTCCGGTTGACGTACTAAATAGGTGTTATTTTACCCTATGTCGATTATGATTAATTAAGGACTGTGATTGACTAATTGTCACGTTTAGTCTTATGGTGTCACTTAATCAGCCAGAATCTAAGGCAGAGTACCTATCGTGTAGCTAGTCTATTGGAAAGTATCTACGATTTTACTAAGTTAATTATCGTACTCCCAGGGAAGTGGCAACGGCTTAGTAGTAACTAGCCTCTTATCCTAACTCTTATCTTATGATCCAGTTATGCAATCTTCATCAAATACTTTGATGAGAGGGTGATCCATTCTCCACTAGGTTCAAGTCTAATTAACCCTAGAAGTGTTTTAAAGATAAGTTCTGATTCTATGTTATACTGTTCCTATATGTTGATTGACCTATATTCGAGTGTTTTAGATATATCTTAGCCTGGAATGCAACTATGTTCTGTGTCTAAAGGTGTACCACATCTAAGTCTCTATGCTACCGCCCCCTATCATTAAGGTAAACGGCCCTACTCACGGTACGAACAAAGACAGTTATGAAAGCCCTATGTCACTTTCGGGGATCACTCTGAAGGCTCGTAATCGCTGGCATAACGCTCTACTCAGCCTACCTAGACTACTCTAACAGCCAGGTGTTCAGCATGTTATTTTATCTAGTATGGCAGACACCAATACTAATTGATGCCTGTTAAACTAAACAGGTTATGAATAGACCGTGGTTAGGAATTGTCTATAACCCTATTTTAGTTTAAAAGAAACTACATTAGACATGCAGACATAATGATTATTTAGCAGGTGGCTATTTCCGGAAAAACATAATAACTTCAACATACAAAACAACTATTCATAAAATCATAATCTGATATTCATAATTGATGTTTAGGACAAAGCAATAAAACATATAAGAGAGGGGTATGGGGACTGATGCCATAAAGAAATCACCCTTTACTTAGTCTCGCCTACAGAGCGTACTGTTGTATACGTCGTATTGCCCGCCCTGACTCTGCTCGCCAGAACCTTCGGAGGACGCTTCCTCAGCCTAGTAGCTAGACTTTACCTTACGTCCTGGGCTTAAGCCTAGCCCTGTGGACTGACTCTTCGAACGCCTAGAGCTCTCTTAGGGTCTCCTAACGAAACCCCGGGTATTCTATGAATACCGGAAACGAACCTATCTATAGAAACCTAAGATCTGAGACTATTTCTCAGAAACTAAAACAAAACACTAATAAGAAAGAAAACTGAGATCTGAGTCTCTAAGTGAGTTGTGTACTGGAAAACTGTACACTGGAAACCACTTAATGACTCAGATCGAGTGGAGAGGGATGCATTCAACTGCTGGAGGCCTGGGGTATTTATAGCAGCTTCCCGGAGTGAAAAATTCTGAAAACTTTGATGTGGGACAGCTTCTGGCGGCTCGGGACGCCCGTCCTGATTCGTTGACCAGGTTCGGGACGCCCGTCCCGGACCTTTGAACCGGTCAACATTTCCAAAAATTGCGTTTTTGCCCCAAAATTTGTTGTTTTCGTCTACTTTTCACCTGACACTTTCAAAATCATAAAAACCGTGAAATCAAGTAAATAGTAAACAATTAATGTCAATTTACTCTCAATTTCACATTAAAACATACATAAAAACATGCTAAAAATGTGATACGATTTTAGCGTATCAAATGGTAAGGTCGGTAGGAATGGTGGTCGGGGCAACCTGGGTCAACTCTGATCCTTCGATGTCTAACTCCAAGTAGTGAGCTATCCTAGTGATGAACGGCCCGAGCCCCAGACACTGTTTCTGAGTGTCCGTAGCGAAACCCCGCATGATGACGGTGATGAGTCGAGCCATCTCTACTGTAGTACCCATATGCATGTTGGCCAGGAGGAATGTCTCCATCTGGGTGACATTCTCGAGGGCCGCCCTACGTCTTGACAGAGTATGTGCTATGATAGCATGTAAATAGCAAAGAGTAGGATGAATACCTGTGGCTTTCGCGAAGCCATGCTGGTAGGGAGTGCCCGTCGTACAAATTTGTGCCCAAGTGGTGGAGATGTGTGCAGAAGTGAAGTCTCGAACTGCTGTGGTGTAGGAGGGCGTATCCAGCTCTTCCCTTTGCCAGATACCCAAGGCGATGCCGAACTCGGCCATGCTCATCGATCGATCCATTCCGCCTAGTCAGAATGTGATATGCTCCTGCTGGAATGTAAATGAAGCATAGAACTCACATACCAGCTCAAGGTAGGTTGGCTCAGTGACGATGAAGACTCGACTGTAGGGTAGTACGTCGAGTATGCGTCGGATCTCCTGCTCAACTCCCAGTGTCTGGACTACTGCCCAGTCAAACGTTCTGCCAACCAGTACGCCGCATCCGATGTGTCCATGACACCTCTCCTGATATGCCAGAATGGAAGGAAAGAGCATAAAAGGATGTGCCACAGATGTGACGGTCATGGAGGAAGTAATACGAGCGCGTTTTGGAGCCATCTGTTTGAGAACGTTCGAGAACGTTCGAGAGAATTTGAGAATTTTGTCGGGAAAGAAAATTTGAATTCAAATTTTGGAGGCAAATTCGAATTCAGAAGGATGGATTTTGGATAGGGAAGGATTTTGAGTTTTTGGCGGGAAATTTGAATTTTGGAAGGAATTTCAAAAGTTCAAATTTTGGAGGGAAATTTGAATTTTGAAATTTCAAGGGTTTGCCAAAAATTTGTAGAGAGATGGTGGAGAGAAATTTGTAGAGAGATTATTTTTGGTGGTTGATTTGGGAGGAAATGGGAAAACATGAAGTTTTTGTAGGAGGGGTCGGCCTTCGGGACGCCCGTCCTGGGCTACCTCAGGATGCGTGCCACTTCTGGATTTTTTTTCCATTATTCCCTGCAAATCTCAATACACAAAAAACAATTATAATATTTAACAAGTCTTCACGTTTATCCTATAAATTTCAGAAGTTGTTAAAAACCCTTTGATATGCGTAAATCATATCACATTTTTAGCATATTTTTAGGCATAATTTAGGGTGAAATTGATAGGAAATCAGTCTTAATTGATTGTTATTAACTCAATTTCACAGTTTTTGTGATTTTAGAAGTGTCAGGTGAAAAGTAGAAGAAAATGGCAAATTTCGGGGCAAAAACGCAATATTTTAGAAGTTTAGATGTCCGGGTGGGCGTCCCGAATCAGGATGGGCGTCCTGACCTGGTCAACAGGCCAGGACGGGCGTCCCAATCCAGGACGGGCGTCCCGGATGCCTGGTCATAGTCCCACATCGAAATTCTTGGAAAAATTCACTCCAGAAAGCTGCTATAAATACCTCAGGCCTTCCTCAGTTGAAATCATTCCTCTCCACTCGATCTGAGTCATTTAGTGACTTCAAATGTACATTTTTCTCAAGTACATAAGTCACTTAGAGACTCAGGTTCAGTAGAAGTTTATTTTTCTTAGATAGTGTCTCGTTTTCTTTGTTTCTGATAATTATTCTCAGATCCTAGGATACGATAGATAGGTTCGTTTCTGGTATTCATAGAATACTCGGGATTTCGTTAGGAGATCCTAAGAGGGCTCTAGGCATTCGAAGAGTCAGTCCATAGAGCTGGGCTTAAGCTGGGTATTAAGGTAAAGTCCAGCTACTAGGCTGAGGAAGCATCCTCCGAAGGTTCTGTCGTGCAGAGTCGGGTCGAGCAGTACAACATATACAAGTAGTTGCTCCATCGGCGAGACTAAGTAAAGGGTGAATTCTTTATGGCATCAGTCCCCCTGTCCCTCTCATTATATGTTTGTATTGTGATCGTCCAAGAATTAATTATGTTTATTGGATTATGATTCTATGAGTATTTGTTATGCATATTGAAGTTCTTATGATTTTCCGGAAATGGCCACCTGCTTAATATTCATTATGTCTGCATGTCTAATGTAGTTTCTTTTAAACTAAATTTAGGGTTATAGACAATTCCTAACCACGGTCTATTCATAACCTGTTTAGTTTAACATGCATCAATTAGCAATAGTGTCTGCCATATTAGATAAAATAACCTACAGAACACCTTGTTTGTTAGAGTAGTCTAAGTAGGCTGAGTTGAGTTTTCATGCATGCGTTAGGGCGAGCGGCATGATCCCCTAAGTGACATAGGGCTTTCATGGATGCCTTTAGCTCGAACCGTGAGTAGGGCCGTCAATGGCGATGGGGTGGTTTATCAGATAACTCAGATGTGGTACACCTTTAGACTCAGTACATAGTTGTAATCCAGGCTAAGATATATCTAAAATACTCGAAGATAGGTCAATCAACATGTAGGAACAGTATAACATAGAATCAGGACATTATCTGTAAAACACTTTTAAATAGACTTAAACCTAGTGGAGAATGAATCACCCTCTCATCAAAGATATTGATGAACGATTGCATAACTGGATCATAAGATAAGAGTTAGGGTAAGAGGATAGTTACTACTAAGCCGTTACCACTTCCCTGGGTAAATAATCGACATAGGTAAATAAAGCCTATCTTTTAGCATACCAATCGGAACGCATCACCCTTTGCAAAAATTCTCAATCTCTTTTCAAAAATCATAACTACCCTAATCATATCCTAACTTCTATTCAGCAAAGATTCTAGAAAAACAAAAGACTAACTCCATACAATTTAATTAATGAAAAATAAACTGTATTTTTAACACATTTGTTTTTCGTAAAGAATTTGAAAAATAAAATGTTTGAAGAAAAATTACTGAATAAAATAAAAGACCCCTTTTAAAAGTTTGAAAAATAAAAGTAGGGGTCAATTATTAAACTTTATTTCAAACAATTTATTCGCTGAAAAGTAAAAAGAATCTTCCCTTTTCAATGGCCTTTATTCCTCGTATCTCGCAGTTCAGCTCGTATGGTTCGCATCTCTTCTTGCTGGTTCCTTTGTTCCTCTATGATTTCAGTCACCTCTAGGAGTATATGCGCATTTTGGCGATCTATTGTGGTTCTGAGTTGGTTTACTTCAGAACTTATGGTCAGAACAGTCTGATCTGAACGACTGAGTCTGCTTGCTATTGTCTGAGCCATGGCGCATATCCTGTGAGTCATATCATCTACCTGGGTAGACAAGGCTAATTGGAAACCGTTAGTGCTATCCCCTGATGAAGGTGTTTGATTGTTAAGTGCTGGGGATGCAGAGTATACTCAGGAGATTTTGGAGTATACTCAGGGGATTTTGAAGTATTCTCCGGAAATGTAGGAGTATATTCGGGAGATGCGAGAGCTGTTTGGATCTCTGGGAAAGGATTGATGTTGTTTTCTAATTTGTCCAGAATATCCTGGGCTCTTGCTATAATGGTTTCCAAGAATGTAAATGGTTGTATCCCGTTTTCCTCATCAGAACTTTCTTTTGGATCGGGACGTCTTTTTACTCTTTTGGTTCTACGAAAGGATGCTTGTGGTCTACTCAATCTTTCTCTCTTCATCTATGAGTGTAAAGTCTGGTTAGGATAATAATAATAAATAACAAAAATAGAAAGAAAAAACTAAAATACAAGAAAAATACATTTTTTTCGGGTTTTAAATTTTTAAATTTTTTTATATATTTTCTTTTCGAAAGCAGTTAAATTTCCTTAATATGGTTTTAGAATAATTTTCTAAAATTTGATTATCCTAAATGTCTTAATTTCAGATAATATCTAAAATTAATTAGTTATGATAACCCTATATTTCGGAAACTGATTGTCTAACTAGCATAAAATAAGTGTTAGGTCTAAGATATAGATTACTACCGTTAACTATCATAAATTTCTAGAATTTTGATCAGGAATCCTAAATTCGTTATGATATTTCCCCGACAACGGTGCCAAAAATATGATGCGTTTCTGACTGATATGCTAAAATAGGTGTTATTTACCCTATATCGATTATGAATAACTTAAGGACTTAGAATGATTAATTGTCACATTTAGTCTCTATGTTGTCACTTAATCAATCAGAACCTAAGGCAGAGTACCTATCGTGTAGCTAGTCTTGTTGGAAAGTATCTACGATTTTAATTTAATAAATTATCGTACTCCCAGGGAAGTGGCAACGGCTTAGTAGTAACTATCCTTTTACCGTAACTCTTATCTTATGATCCAGTTATGCAATTGTTCATCAAATTCTTTGATGAGAGGTTGATTCATTCTCCACTAGGTTCAAGTCTATTTAAGCCTACAAGAGTGTTTTACAGATAGTGTTCTGATTTTATGTTATATTGTTCCTACATGTTGATTGACCTATCTTCGAATATTTTAGATATATCTTGTCTAGATTGCAATTATGTACTAATTCTACTTGTGTACCACATTTGAGTTACCTAATAAACCGCCACATCGCCATTGACGGCCCTACTCATAGTCCGAGCTAAAGGCATCCATGAAAGTCCTGTGTCACTCAGGAGACTGCGAAATAAGTATTTAATATTCAAATAAGTATTTGGACGAACACAGTACAAACATATAAAGAGAGGGACAAGGGGACCTCCGCCATAAAGTATTCACCCTTTATGTAGTTCACTGATGGAGCAACTGCTTGTATATGCTACACTGCTCGACCCGACTCTGCTTGACAGAACCTTCGGAGGACGCTTCCTCAGCCTAGAAGCTATGCTTTACCTTATAACCCGGCCTAAGCACAACCATGTTGACTGACTCTTTGAACGCCTAGTGCTCTCTTAGGATCTCCTAACGAAATCCTGGGTATTCTATGAATACCAAAAACGAACCTATCTAGTCGGATTCTAAGATCTGAGACAGACTCTCAGAAACAAAGATCACGAGACACTCTCGAAAACTATAAATATACCTAAACTAAAAACCTGAAATCACTAAGTGACTTGTATACTATAGAAAATTGTATACTTGAAGTCACTAAATGACTTAGATCGAGTGGAGAGGAATGATTTCAACTGAGGAAGGCCTGAGGTATTTATAGCAGGGGAACTGGGTGAAATTCTCTGCAAAAATCGATGTGAGACTTTGACCAGGCATTCGGGACGCCCGTCCTGGATCTGGGATGCCCGTCCCGGCCTGTTGACCAGGTTAGGATGGCCGTCCTGAGTCCTGGATGCCCGTCCTGTTCTGTTGACCAGGTCAGGACGCCCATCCCGACTTCAGAACTTTCGAAAATCATGTTTTGCCCCGAAATTTGCCATTTTCTTGCATTTTTCACTTGACACTTCCAAAATCACAAAAACTGTGAAATTGTGTTAATAACAGTCAATTGATTATGATTTAACACCAATTTCGCCCTAAATTGTGCCTAAAAACATGCTAAAAAGTTGATATGATTTGTTCATATCATTCCTAAACAAACTTTATATCTTGTTTATATATGCCAAGGGAGACTAACATTAAGATTTTGTTTTGTGAATGGTCTTAGTAGCTATTTTGCCCGTTCATATTACAAAATAGCGCAATTCACATGAAATATATACAAAACAGAGAGTAAACTAAAGCTAATATACTGCCCAAATCAAAACTAAAATCTATGACAATATTCTAAGCAAAAGAAACACTACAAACTACACTATGTAAATAAAATCATGCAAGAGTCAAAAAGATGGCAAAATGATATTTTAAACTTCCTAAGATCATGAATACTGATGTGTTCCGGTTGATATGCTAAATAGGTGTTATTTTACCCTATGTTGATTATGAATAATTAAGGACTGTGATTGACTAATTGTCACATTTAGTCTCTATGGTGTCACTTAATCAGCCAGAACCTAAGGCAGAGTACCTATCGTGTAGCTAGTCTGTTGGAAAGTATCTACGATTTTATTAAATAAATATCGTACTCCCAGGGAAGTGGCAACAGCTTAGTAGTAACTAGCCTTTTATCCTAACTCCTATCTTATGATCCAGTTATGCAATCATCATCAAATACTTTGATGAGAGGATGATTCGTTCTCCACTAGGTTTAAGTCTAGCCAAACCTGAAAGTGTTTTAAAGATGAGATCCTGATTTTATGTTATACTGTTATTATACGTTGATTGACCTATATTCAAGTATTTTAGACATGTCTTGGCCTGGATTGCAACTATGTTCTGTGTCTAAAGGCTACCACATCTGAGTTTCTACGCTACCGCCCCATCGTTAAGGGTAACGGCCCTACTCACGGCTTGGACTAAAGTCAGCAATGACCGCCCTATGTCACTTTGGGGATCATACTGCTCGTCTCATAACCGCCGGCATAACACTCAACTCAGCCTACCTAGACTACTTTCAACCAACGGGGTGTTCCGCAGATTATTTTATCTAGTATGGAAGACATCAATACTAATTGATGCCTGTTAAACTAAACAGGTTATGAATAGACCATGGTTAGGAATTGTCTATAACCCTAATTTCAGTTTAAAAGAACGACAATAGACAAGCAGACATAATGGATATTTAAGCAGGTGGCCATTTCTAGAAAAACATAATAACTTCAACATATATCACAAATATTCATAAAAACATAATCTGGTATTCAAACAGTTATTTGGACAAACACAATAACAACATAGAAGAGAGGGACAGGGGGACCGATGCCATAAAGAATTCACCCTTTACGAAGTCTCGCCGATGGAGCGTACTGCTGTATATGTCGTATTGCTTGACCCGACTCTACTCGCCAGAACCGTCGGAGGACGCTTCCTTAGCCTAGTAACTAGGCTTTACCTTAATACCCAACTTAAGCCTAGCCCTGTGGACTGACTCTTCGAACGCCTAGAGCCCTCTTAGGATCTCCTAACGAAATCCCGGGTATTCTATGAATACCAGAAACGAACCTATCTATAGAATCCTAAGATCTGAGACTTTCTCAGAAACTAAAACAAAACACTAACAAGAAAGAAAACTGAGATCCGAGTCTCTGAGTGAGTTGTGTACTAGAGAATTGTACACTAGAAACCACTTAATGACTCAGATCGAGTGGAGAGGAATGATTTCAACTCCTGGAGGCCTGGGTATTTATAGCAGCTTTCTGGAGTGAAAATCTCCAAAACGTTCGATGTGGGACAGCTTCTGGTGCTTCGGGACGCCCGTCCTGGATTGGGACGCCCGTCCTGGTGGTTTGACTGGGTCGGGACGCCCGTCCGGGACCGTTGACCAAGTCAGCATTTCCAAAAATTGCATTTTTACCGCAAAATTTGCTGTTTTCGTCTACTTTTCACCTGACACTTCCAAAATCATAAAAACTATGAAATTGAGTAAATAACAATCAATTAAGATCGATTTCCTATCAATTTCACCCTAAATCATATATAAAACATGCTAAAAAAGTGATACGATTTTTGCGTATCAGATAACCCCACACTTAGCTTTTTGCTTGTCCTCAAGCAAAGTCTACCTGAAGTTAGTGATTCTAAACCATATGTGCATTCCTAGTCATGTTTTTATTCCAAATATTCTTCAGACAATTCTAACACAGGTCTGACTTAGGTGTTGCTATGACAAGGTCTCAAATGTCTCTAGTATTTTGTTAGGGTTGAGCAGAAAGTAACTTAACAACTAGGTTGAACTTTTCTCTTAGTCATAAGGTTTCCTGATGTGTAGTGTGTGTACTAGTCCAGACCAGATCAACACAATAAACTCTTATCTTAACTATTACCAGATAACACTTCGACCTATCGCTAGACACACTGACAACAGATAACTTTCTGAGTTCTGAGCTTTGGTGATCAGATCCTATCATTTAGCATTTATTGATTCCTTTCGTTTATAGATTTTCTAGGGTATTTTGAGTCTGCTTAGAACACGTCAACTTCAACTACCCATGTAGCGAGTCCCACTCCGATGACTCCCAGATCTACACGACCTTAGGGCATCAGGCTTTAAGTTCCCCGAAGGAGTGGTGCTCGAGTAGCGAAGGCCGCTGGCAAACTACCATATTTTAATTAGCTCACTTTTTTTTTCTTTTTCACTTTTGGCTCAGAGTCTCATCTAGTCATTCCAATTGTCAATGCATCCTGCAACTGGTCTAATTTTATCTAGTTAAGTTTTGAAAAGGTAATTGGTTGAGGTCTCTAATCCAGACTAAGTTGTGCTCAATTATCAGGAATTCCCTACTTCTAATCAATAGGTTCAGCAATAGTTATCAATTATCTCATACTAACCACAACATACTACCTACATATCATAAACATAAGCAATTGTTTAACCAAGCATACTGCATTTAGAAGTCTAAAAGACGGAAAAATTTTGAAAATTTTTGGAAGGGTGTGAAAATATGGGAAAAACAAGCAAGAGCATGCAAAAAATTTTGCAAACTGCTACAGTGCACCGTGCACTGCTACCCCACACTTAATTCTAGCACTGTCCTCAGTGTTCATGCATATCTAATTACCCCACACTTATTTGCAAACAAGAAGAAATGAAAACAAAACAAAGAACTCTTACCCCACACTTATTTGACTAATTAAGGGTAAGAGAGAAAATAAAACAAGAAGGATAATGGAAATAACAAAACATAACACAAAACAAAGAAAACAAAAGTAAAGGATCATGAGGATTAGAAAAACTCCCTTCATGTCGCGAGCAGAAGGGTCTTCTCTGATCTGTCAATTGGCTCTTCACCTTAGCCATGTGCTATTGCTGAGGCATTCTTGACTCTGTAAGCTCTAGATACTAGAACGGATGACGTCAGCTTCGATCCTTCATCGTCGAGCTCTAGGTAGTGGCATATTCATTTGATGAATGGCTCGAGCCCCACAGACTGCTTCCTCGAATCATTTGTAAGATTTCTCACAATCATAGCAACGTGTCCAGGAGGACCGTGTCTAGGAATGAGATTTCTTGGGATTTGTGTGCCTTCCTGCCAATGTTAGTAAAGGTATTGCATGCAAGTCTCGAATGGAAGAAAAGATACCTGAAGTTTTGGCGAAGCTGTGTGGTAAGGTGCTCCAGTTGTGTAGATCTGGGCCCAAGTATTTGAGACTTCCTCGGGGAAGTTTCTCACAACTGATTGGTATGCAGGGAATGCAAGCTCCTCCATTGCTATGTTCCTGATACAACGCCAAATTCCTCTATATCCTTCGACCGTTCGATACCACTTGGTATGTCACTTGCTTGCACTGGTCTGGCTTTAATTGTTGCTAGTATCTCATCTATTGCTTCTGCGAGTAGGGGCTTTGCTGCGGTGGTGTCTTCTGAATGTTTCCAGCTTCCGAATTACTCCTCAGCTAAATCCCGTATGATTCCTCTAGTTGGAATTGTATGTATTTTCCATTGGAGCAGTATTCTGCAGTAACCTACTCATACCTCTTTTGGAATGGTCAGTCATTCCCATAGCAATCCCTGCTAAAGTGTGGTACTTAGCAGACTTCACAGATTTGATACACAGGCTGAACATTTCTTCCTAAAACATTAGCACTCTGAATCTGGAAAACAACTAGAATCTGCACATGACTTTAACATCATTAGTAGGTAATGCCTGTGGTTTAGGCTATTTTCGAAAAGTGTTCCACGACTACTATGATGTAATTATTTTCAAAGGAAAGAAAAATAAAGGATTTAATGAATACCCCCAGATATCAAAAAGATTGTAAAACTTTGTGTACCTTATTGGGGTAGATGATCTCTGAAGGATGTGTTACCTGTTATTTGGCAAGCATCGCAAGATTGTATCAGAGATACAAAGTCCTTGAATATAGTGGGTCAACAAGATCCTGCTTTCAACACTTTCCGGATAGTGTTGATAGCCCTCAATTGGTCTCCCGTAGATTCTTTTGGGCAATGCTCCAAAATCTTGTGTCCTTCATCTTTTGAGACACATCTTCTAATCAACTGCTCTGCAAAAATTTGAAATAGAAGAGAAACTGCCCAGTAGTAATATTTCAAATCAGCAAAGAATTTCTTCTTTTGCTGATAAGTCATATCACTTGGAACTTATTTAGTGACTAGATAATTTGAAATAAACCACAGATGAGAATTATTATACATAGCAAACAATGCAAATAAGTTTTCATCCAAAAATTTATCAGTATTACACTAGCCTCTAACTCGGGGTTTTCTAATCTAGACCAATGGTTTGCTTTCTAGATTTTCAACCCTTTTTCTTATCCCTTTATTCTATATCAAGTTCAAGTAATAAAACTTAACTTAATCAAGTATGGTTCAACATTAGTTTTATTGAACACAGATATCTTGGAGTGATCAGTGTCACCTATTGTTTCTAGACAAGACTAGATAAGATCGGAATTTATCATGCATGAACTTTCTTATCATCTTTCTGTCCTAAAAAAATTCTTACTACATCATTACATCACATATTCATTCAAAAAGCAGATTTCAATCAGGTGATGCCATAATGGGTGCAGTAATTCCTTTTGGTTTAAAAGATCTCATGCAATTATCAACATAACAAAAGGAACATCCTTTTTTTCAATAGAACATTCAAAGGTCTAGCTATTAAGGAAAAATTATTTCATAACTCGTCCTAATAAAGCCGGTATGACTCTAAGAAAATTCCAAAATGGAGTTTCTTCCCAATAAAAATCTAAGCCAAAATTTTTCAACTCAGAAGAAAATATATTTTATCCTCATTTCCATTTTTATTCAAAATTAAATAATAGAAGAAAAACACGAAAAAGAGCAACTAAGAAAACAATCAAGAAAGAACAAGAGATGGGGAAAAGAACAACTTACCATTGAGCAAGAAAAATACATTTTTTTCGGTTTTTAAATTTAAAATTTTTTTTTCTTTTTTTTTCGAAAGCAGTTAAATTTCCTCAATATGGTTTTAGAATGATTTTCTAAAATTTGATTATCCTAAGTGTCTTAATTTCAGATATTATCTAAAATCAATTAGTTATGATAATCCTATATTTCGGAAACTGATTATCTAACTAGCATAAAACAAGTGTTAGGTCTAAGGTCTAGGTTACTACCGCTACCTATCATAACTATCTAGAATTTTGATCAGTGTCTAGAATTTTGATCAGGAGTCCTAAATTCATTATGATATTTCCCCGGCAACGGCGCCAAAAATCTGATGCGTTCCGGTTGATATGCTAAATAGGTGTTATTTTACCCTATGTTGATTATGAATAATTAAGGAATGTGATTGACTAATTGTCACATTTAGTCTCTATGGTGTCACTTAATCATCCAGAACCTAAGGCAGAGTACCTATCGTGTAGCTAGTCTGTTGGAAAGTATCTACGATTTTATTAAATAAATATCGTACTCCCAGGGAAGTGGCAACGGCTTAGTAGTAACTAGCATTTTATCCTAACTCCTATCTTATGATCCAGTTATGCAATCATCATCAAATACTTTGATGAGAGGATGATTCGTTCTCTACTAGGTTTAAGTCTAGCCAAACCTGAAAGTGTTTTAAAGATGAGATCCTGATTTTATGTTATACTGTTATTATACGTTGATTGACCTATATTCGAGTATTTTAGACATGTCTTGGCCTGGATTGCAACTATGTTCTGTGTCTAAAGGCTACCACATCTGAGTTTCTACGCTACCGCCCCATCGTTAAGGGTAACGGCCCTACTCACGGCTCGGACTAAAGTCAGCAATGACCGCCCTATGTCACTTTGGGGATCATACTGCTCGTTGATGCGATTCCGGTTGACGTACTAAATAGGTGTTATTTTACCCTATGTCAATTATGATTAATTAAGGACTGTGATTGACTAATTGTCACGTTTAGTCTTATGGTGTCACTTAATCAGCCAGAATCTAAGGCAGAGTACCTATCGTGTAGCTAGTCTATTGGAAAGTATCTACGATTTTACTAAGTTAAGTATCGTACTCCCAGGGAAGTGGCAACGGCTTAGTAGTAACTAGCCTCTTATCCTAACTCTTATCTTATGATCCAGTTATGCAATCTTCATCAAATACTTTGATGAGAGGGTGATCCATTCTCCACTAGGTTCAATTCTAATTAACCCTAGAAGTGTTTTAAAGATAAGTTCTGATTCTATGTTATACTGTTCCTATATGTTGATTGACCTATATTCGAGTGTTTTAGATATATCTTAGCCTGGAATGCAACAATGTTCTGTGTCTAAAGGTGTACCACATCTGAGTCTCTATGCTACCGCCCCCTATCATTAAGGTAAACGGCCCTACTCACGGTACGAACAAAGACAGTTATGAAAGCCCTATGTCACTTTCGGGGATCACTCTGAAGGCTCGTAATCGCTGGCATAACGCTCTACTCAGCCTACCTAGACTACTCTAACAAGCCAGGTGTTCAGCATGTTATTTTATCTAGTATGGCAGACACCAATACTAATTGATGCCTGTTAAACTAAACAGGTTATGAATAGACCGTGGTTAGGAATTGTCTATAACCCTATCTTAGTTTAAAAGAAACTACATTAGACATGCAGACATAATGATTATTTAGCAGGTGGCTATTTCCGGAAAAACATAATAACTTCAACATACAAAACAACTATTCATAAAATCATAATCTGATATTCATAATTGATGTTTAGGACAAAGCAATAAAACATATAAGAGAGGGGTATGGGGACTGATGCCATAAAGAAATCACCCTTTACTTAGTCTCGCCTACAGAGCGTACTACTGTATACGTCGTATTGCCCGCCCTAACTCTGCTCGCCAGAACCTTCGGAGGACGCTTCCTCAGCCTAGTAGCTAGACTTTACCTTACGTCCTGGGCATTCTATGGACTGACTCTTCGAACGCCTAGAGCTCTCTTAGGGTCTCCTAACGAAACCCCGGGTATTCTATGAATACCGGAAATGAACCTATCTATAGAAACCTAAGATCTGAGACTACTTCTCAGAAACTAAAACAAACACTAATAAGAAAGAAAACTGAGATCCGAGTCTCTGAGTGAGTTGTGTACTGGAAAACTGTACACTGGAAACCACTTAATGACTCAGATCGAGTGGAGAGGGATGATTTCAACTGCTGGAGGCCTGGGGTATTTATAGCAGCTTCCCGGAGTGAAACATTCTAAAAATACGATGTGGGACAGCTTCTGGTGGCTCGGGACGCCCGTCCTGATTCGTTGACCAGGTTCGGGACGCCCATCCCGGTTCAGGACGCCCGTCCTGGCGGTTTGACCGGGTCGGGACGCCCGTCCCGGACCTTTGACCTGGTCAATATTTCCAAAAATTGTGTTTTTGCCCCAGAATTTGCTGTTTTCGTCTACTTTTCACCTGACACTTCCAAAATCATAAAAACCGTGAAATCAAGTAAATAGTAAACGATTAATGTCAATTTACTCTCGATTTCACATTAAAACATACATAAAAACATGCTAAAAATGTGATACGATTTTCGCGTATCAGATAACCCCACACTTAGCTTTTTTCTTGTCCTCAAGCAAAGTCTACATGGGGTTAGTGATTTTAAACCGTAGTGCAGTCACTTAAATTCCTAATCATGTTTTTATTCCAAAAATTCTTCAGACAATTCCTAACACAGGTCTGATTGGTTAGGTTGCTATGACAAGGTCTCAAATGTCTCTAGTAGTTTGTTATGATCAGGCAGAAAACAAATCAACAACTAGGTTGGACTTTTTTCTTAGTCACAGGGTCTTCCTGATGTGTAGTGTGTGTACTAGTCTAGACCAGATAGTCAACACAATGAACTCTTATCTTAACTGCTACCAGATAATACTTCGACCTATCGCTAGACATACTGACAACAGATAACTTTCTGAGTTCTGAGCTTTGGTGATCAGATTTTTAATGTTTTAGCACTTAGTTATTTTCTTTATAGATTCAGGGTATTTCGAGTTTGCTTAGAACACGTCAACTTCAACTACCCATGTAGCGAGTCCCACTCCGATGACTCCCAGATCTACACGACCTTAGGGCATCAGGCTTTAAGTTCCCCAAAGGAGTGGTGCTCGAGTAGCGAAGGCCGCTGGCAAACTACCCTATTGTAATTAACTTCCTTAAGTTCTTTTCACTTTTAGCTCAGAGTCTCATCTAGTCATTCTAACTGCCAATATATCCACAACTGGTCTAATTTTATCTAGTTAAGTCTCGAATAGGCAATTGGTTGAGGTCTCTAATCCAGACAAGGTTGTGCTCAGTTATCAGGAATTCCCTATTCCTAATCAATTAGTCCAAGATAGCTATCAATTATCTCCTACTAACCATAACATACTACCTACATATCATAGACATAAGCAATTGTTTAACCAAGCATACTACATTTAGAAGTCTGAAAGACGGAAAAATTTTGAAATTTTTTTGGAAGGGTGTAAAAATACAGGGAAAACAAGCAAAAGCATGCGAAAAAATTTTCAAACTGCTACAGTGCACCGTGCACTGCTACCCCACACTTAAGTTTGGCACTGTCCTCAGTGTTCATGCATAGCTAATTACCCCACACTTATTTGAAAACAAGAAATAAAACATAATAAAACAAGAAAAAACAAAATAATGCAACAATTCTGTATGTCATATAAATCAATTTTGTACAAAGATTCATAGTCATACAGCCCAGACATACACAAAGAACAAGATAAACAAAAGACAAAAGAAAGGAAAGAAGGGGAGAGAGAGACTAAGAACCCGGCGGGTCGCCATCCAGTGGACCGAGGTCTGTTAAGTCAAACTCGAAGTTCTCCGCTACTCGGGCAGTCTGCTGATGTATCTCCTCAATCCTACTGGTGATCATGGCGATCCTGTCATCCACCACCGCCAGTCGTCTGTCAATCCTGTCATCCATCATTGCCAGCCGTCTGTCAATCCGGTCCATGTCTCGACTGTATCGTGCCGATAGTTCTGCCAATCCGTGCGACATGTGTCGTTCGAAGGCAGTACGTGGCACGAACGTCTCGGATGGATGGATATGCGGTGGAGCTGCTTCTGATGCCGAAGCCTGTCCTGGCTGCTCTGTGTGGATGGTGTAGCGGCCGCTCGCATCCCGGACAACCATTCCCATGTTCCGTAGGATGGTAACGTCTGTGGGAATAGTGGTTGGGGCGACCAGAGTAAGCTCCGAGCCCTCTATGTCCAACTCCAGGTAGCGGGCTATCCTGGTGATGAATGGCCCGAGCCCCAGACACTGTTTCCGAGTGTCCGTAGCAAAACCCCGCATGATGACTGTGATAAGTCGAGCCATCTCTACTGTGGATCCCATATGCATGTTGGCCAAGAGGAATGTCTCCATCTGGGTGACATTCCCGGGGGCCGTCCGTCGTCCTGACAAAGTGTGTGCAATAATGGCATGTAAGTAGCGAAGAGCAGGATAGATACCTGTGGCTTTCGCAAAGCCATGCTGGTAGGGAACACCCGTCATACAGATCTGAGCCCAAGCAGTGGAGACATCTGCAGAAGTGAAGTCCCGAACTGCTGTGGTGTAGGCGGGCGTATCCAGCTCCTCTCTCTGCCAGATACCCAAAGCGATGCCGAACTCGGCCATGCTCATCGACCGATCTATTCCGCCTAAGCGGAATGTGATCTGCTCCTGATGGCATGCAAAGGATGCATAGAACTCACATACCAGCTCCAGGTACGTGGGCTCTGTGACGACGAATACTCGACTGTAGGGTAGTACATCGAGTATGCGTCTGACCTCAGCCTCTACTCCCAGTGTCTGTACTGCTGCCCAATCCAGCGTTCTGCCGTCAGTATCGTGCGTCCGATGTACCCAGTGCATCTCTCCTGATATTGTGCTGGAGGGAAAAGCATAAAAGGATGTGTCACTGAGGTAACTGTCATGGTAGATGTGGTACGAGCACGTTTGGCAGCCATTTGGTTGAAAGTGTTTGAGAGATTTTGGGAGTTTTAGGTAGGAAGGAAGGTTCGAATTCGAATTCTGGAGGTGAATTTGAATTCAAAGGGTGAAATTAGGCTAGGGAAAGATTTGAAATTTTTGGCGGGAAATTCGAATTTTGGAGGGAAATTCGAGTTTGGAAGGAAATTTAAAATTTAAATTTTGGAGGGAAATTTGAAATTTTAAATTTGAAAAGTTTGCCAAAGGTAAAGAGAGAGAGTTATTTGAGAGAGGTGGATTTTTGGAAGTGAATTTTGAGGGAAAAATGAAAAAATTGAGATTTTATAGAAGGGGAGGCCTTCGGGACGCCCGTCCCGGGTTGCCTCGGGACGCGTGCCAATTCCGAAAATATTTTTTTTTCTAATTCCTGCAAATCTCAGTATACCAAAAATAATCATAATTTTTAACAAGGCTTCATGTTTATCCAATGAAATTCAGAAGTTGTTAAAAAAAACTCTATGCAAAAATTCCTCAGTCTCACTTTTTCGAAAATCATACTACCCTAATTTTATTCCTATTTAAATTCAGCAAGAAAAACAAAAATTTGAATTTATACAATTTAGTTAATGAAAAATAAACTGTAATTGCAAAATTTTCGTTTTTCATAGAAATAAAATGTCTGAAGAAAATTGTTGAAAATAAAGGACCCTTTAAAAATGTTTGAAAAATAGAAAAATATGGGTCAATTATTCAAGTTTCAGTTCAAACGAATTATTTGCTGAAAATAAAAGTAAAAGAATCTTCCCTTTTTAACGACTCCTGTCTCTGATCTCCTGTAGTTCTGTTCGAATGTTTCGCATCTCTTGCAGTTCTGCTTGTATGTTGCGCATTTCCTCCTGCTGGTTCCTTTGTTCCTTCAAGATTTCCATCATCTCCGAGTAATTGCACATTTTGGCGTTCTATTGTGGTTCTGAGTTGGGTTACTTCAGAACTTAAGGTTAGAACAGCCTGATATGATCGTCTTAGTCCGCCCGGTATTGTCTGAGTCATAGCGCTTATCCTGTGAGATATAGCATCTACCCGGGCAGCCAAGGCTGATTGAGAACTGTCAGTGCTATCCTCTGATGAAGGTGGTTGGTCGTTAGGTGCGGGGGATGCAGGAGTATATTCAGGAGATTTCGGGGTGTACTCGGGAGATTTGGGAGAAGCAGGAGTGTATTCGGGAGAGGCAGGAGTGTATTCGGGAGAAGCAGGAGTGTATTCGGGAGAAGAAGGAATTGTTTGGATTTCTGGGGAAGTGTTATGTTCTACTTCGTCCAGAGTATCCTGGGCTCTTGTTCCCTTCATTTCTGAGTGCAAAGTCTGGTTAAAAATAACAAATAACAAACATAGGAAAGGGAAGAAAAACGAGAAAAATATTTTTATGGATTTTAAAATTTATTTAGAAAGCAGGTAAATTTCCTCAATATGGTTTTAGAATAATTTTCTAAAATTTGATTATCCTAAGTCTCTTAATTTCAGATGACATCTAAAAATTAATTAGTTATGATAATCCTATATTCAGGAAAGTGATTGTCTAACTGGTATAACATAAGTGTTAATCAAAAGTCTAGGTTACTACCGTTACCTATCATAAGTCTCTAGAATTGTGGCCAATAATCCTAAATTCATTATGATATTTCCCCGGCAACGGCGCCAAAAATCTGATGCGATTCCGGTTGACGTACTAAATAGGTGTTATTTTACCCTATGTCGATTATGATTAATTAAGGACTGTGATTGACTAATTGTCACGTTTAGTCTTATGGTGTCACTTAATCAGCCAGAATCTAAGGCAGAGTACCTATCGTGTAGCTAGTCTATTGGAAAGTATCTACGATTTTACTAAGTTAATTATCGTACTCCCAGGGAAGTGGCAACGGCTTAGTAGTAACTAGCCTCTTATCCTAACTCTTATCTTATGATCCAGTTATGCAATCTTCATCAAATACTTTGATGAGAGGGTGATCCATTCTCCACTAGGTTCAAGTCTAATTAACCCTAGAAGTGTTTTAAAGATAAGTTCTGATTCTATGTTATACTGTTCCTATATGTTGATTGACCTATATTCGAGTGTTTTAGATATATCTTAGCCTGGAATGCAACTATGTTCTGTGTCTAAAGGTGTACCACATCTGAGTCTCTATGCTACCGCCCCCTATCATTAAGGTAAACGGCCCTACTCACGGTACGAACAAAGACAGTTATGAAAGCCCTATGTCACTTTCGGGGATCACTCTGAAGGCTCGTAATCGCTGGCATAACGCTCTACTCAGCCTACCTAGACTACTCTAACAAGCCAGGTGTTCAGCATGTTATTTTATCTAGTATGGCAGACACCAATACTAATTGATGCCTGTTAAACTAAACAGGTTATGAATAGACCGTGGTTAGGAATTGTCTATAACCCTATTTAGTTTAAAAGAAACTACATTAGACATGCAGACATAATGATTATTTAGCAGGTGGCTATTTCCGGAAAAACATAATAACTTCAACATACAAAACAACTATTCATAAAATCATAATCTGATATTCATAATTGATGTTTAGGACAAAGCAATAAAACATATAAGAGAGGGGTATGGGGACTGATGCCATAAAGAAATCACCCTTTACTTAGTCTCGCCTACAGAGCGTACTGCTGTATACGTCGTATTGCCCGCCCTGACTCTGCTCGCCAGAACCTTCGGAGGACGCTTCCTCAGCCTAGTAGCTAGACTTTACCTTACGTCCTGGGCTTAAGCCTAGCCCTGTGGACTGACTCTTCGAACGCCTAGAGCTCTCTTAGGGTCTCCTAACGAAACCCCGGGTATTCTATGAATACCGGAAACGAACCTATCTATAGAAACCTAAGATCTGAGACTACTTTCTCAGAAACTAAAACAAAACACTAATAAGAAAGAAAACTGAGATCCGAGTCTCTGAGTGAGTTGTGTACTGGAAAACTGTACACTGGAAACCACTTAATGACTCAGATCGAGTGGAGAGGGATGATTCAACTGCTGGAGGCCTGGGGTATTTATAGCAGCTTCCCGGAGTGAAAATTCTAAAAATTCGATGTGGGACAGCTTCTGGGGCTCGGGACGCCCGTCCTGATTCGTTGACCAGGTTCGGGACGCCCGTCCCGGTTCAGGACGCCCGTCCTGGCGGTTTGACCGGGTCGGGACGCCCGTCCCGGACCTTTGACCGGGTCAACATTTCCAAAAATTGCGTTTTTGCCCCAGAATTTGCTGTTTTCGTCTACTTTTCACCTGACACTTCCAAAATCATAAAAACCGTGAAATCAAGTAAATAGTAAACAATTAATGTCAATTTACTCTCGATTTCACATTAAAATACTATAAAAACATGCTAAAAATGTGATACGATTTTCGCGTATCAGATAACCCCACACTTAGCTTTTTGCTTGTCCTCAAGCAAAGTCTACATGGAGTTAGTGATTTTAAACCGTAGTGCAGTCACTTAAATTCCTAATCATGTTTTTATTCCAAAAATTCTTCAGACAATTCTTAACACAGGTCTGATTGGTTAGGTTGCTATGACAAGGTCTCAATGTCTCTAGTAGTTTGTTATGATCAGGCAGAAAACAAATCAACAACTAGGTTGGACTTTTTTCTTAGTCACAGGGTCTTCCTGATGTGTAGTGTGTGTACTAGTCTAGACCAGATAGTCAACACAATGAACTCTTATCTTAACTGCTACCAGATAATACTTCGACCTATCGCTAGACATACTGACAACAGATAACTTTCTGAGTTCTGAGCTTTGGTGATCAGATTTTTAATGTTTTAGCACTTAGTTATTTTCTTTATAGATTCAGGGTATTTCGAGTTTGCTTAGAACACGTCAACTTCAACTACCCATGTAGCGAGTCCCACTCCGATGACTCCCAGATCTACACGACCTTAGGGCATCAGGCTTTAAGTTCCCCGAAGGAGTGGTGCTCGAGTAGCGAAGGCCGCTGGCAAACTACCCTATTGTAATTAACTTCCTTAAGTTCTTTCACTTTTAGCTCAGAGTCTCATCTAGTCATTCTAACTGCCAATATATCCACAACTGGTCTAATTTTATCTAGTTAAGTCTCGAATAGGCAATTGGTTGAGGTCTCTAATCCAGACAAGGTTGTGCTCAGTTATCAGGAATTCCCTATTCCTAATCAATTAGTCCAAGATAGCTATCAATTATCTCCTACTAACCATAGCATACTACCTACATATCATAGACATAAGCAATTGTTTAACCAAGCATACTGCATTTAGAAGTTTGAAAGACGGAAAAATTTTGAAATTTTTTGGAAGGGTGTAAAATACAGGGAAAACAAGCAAAAGCATGCGAAAAATTTTTCAAACTGCTACAGTGCACTGTGCACTGCTACCCCACACTTAAGTTTGGCACTGTCCTCAGTGTTCATGCATAGCTAATTACCCCACACTTATTTGAAAACAAGAAATAAAACATAATAAAACAAGAAAAAAACAAAATAATGCAACAATTCTGTATGTCATATAAATCAATTTTGTACAAAGATTCATAGTCATACAGCCCAGACATACACAAAGAACAAGATAAACAAAAGACAAAAGAAAGAAAGAAGAGGGGAGAGAGAGACTAAGAACCCGGCGGGTCGCCATCCAGTGGACCGAGGTCTGTTAAGTCAAACTCGAAGTTCTCCGCTACTCGGGCAGTCTGCTGATGTATCTCCTCAATCCTACTGGTGATCATGGCGATCCTGTCATCCATCACCGCCAGTCGTCTGTCAATGTCATCCATCATGCCAGCCGCTGTCAATCCGGTCCATGTCTCGACTGTATCGTGCCGATAGTTCTGCCAATCCGTGCGACATGTGTCGTTCGAAGGCAGTACGTGGCACGAACGTCTCGGATGGATGGATATGCGGTGGAGCTGCTTCTGATGCGCGAAGCCTGTCCTGGCTGCTCTGTGTGGATGGTGTAGCGGCCGCTCGCATCCCGGACAACCATTCCCATGTTCCGTAGGATGGTAACGTCTGTGGGAATAGTGGTTGGGGCGACCAGAGTAAGCTCCGAGCCCTCTATGTCCAACTCCAGGTAGCGGGCTATCCTGGTGATGAATGGCCCGAGCCCCAGACACTGTTTCCGAGTGTCCGTAGCAAAACCCCGCATGATGACTGTGATAAGTCGAGCCATCTCTACTGTGGATCCCATATGCATGTTGGCCAAGAGGAATGTCTCCATCTGGGTGACATTCCCGGGGGCCGTCCGTCGTCCTGACAAAGTGTGTGCAATAATGGCATGTAAGTAGCGAAGAGCAGGATAGATACCTGTGGCTTTCGCAAAGCCATGCTGGTAGGGAACACCCGTCATACAGATCTGAGCCCAAGCAGTGGAGACATCTGCAGAAGTGAAGTCCCGAACTGCTGTGGTGTAGGCGGGCGTATCCAGCTCCTCTCTCTGCCAGATACCCAAAGCGATGCCGAACTCGGCCATGCTCATCGACCGATCTATTCCGCCTAAGCGGAATGTGATCTGCTCCTGATGGCATGCAAAGGATGCATAGAACTCACATACCAGCTCCAGGTACGTGGGCTCTGTGACGAATACTCGACTGTAGGGTAGTACATCGAGTATGCGTCTGACCTCAGCCTCTACTCCCAGTGTCTGTACTGCTGCCCAATCCAGCGTTCTGCCCGTCAGTATCGTGCGTCCGATGTACCCAGTGCATCTCTCCTGATATGCTGTGCTGGAGGGAAACAGCATAAAAGGATGTGTCACTGAGGTAACTGTCATGGTAGATGGTACGAGCACGTTTGGCAGCCATTTGGTTTGAAAGTGTTTGAGAGATTTTGGGAGTTTTAGGTAGGAAGGAAGGTTCGAATTCGAATTCTGGAGGTGAATTTGAATTCAAAAGGGTGAAATTAGGCTAGGGAAAGATTTTGAAATTTTTGGCGGGAAATTCGAATTTTGGAGGGAAATTCGAATTTGGAAGGAAATTTAAAATTTAAATTTTGGAGGGAAATTTGAAATTTTAAATTTGAAAAGTTTGCCAAAGGTAAAGAGAGAGAGTTATTTGAGAGAGGTGGATTTTTGGAAGTGAATTTTGAGGGAAAAATGAAAAAATTGAGATTTTATAGAAGGGGAGGCCTTCGGGACGCCCGTCCCGGGTTGCCTCGGGACGCGTGCCAATTCCGAAAATATTTTTTTTTTCTAATTCCTGCAAATCTCAGTATACCAAAAATAATCATAATTTTTAACAAGGCTTCATGTTTATCCAATGAAATTCAGAAGTTGTTAAAAAAAACACTCTATGCAAAAATTCCTCAGTCTCACTTTTTCGAAAATCATACTACCCTAATTTTATTCCTATTTAAATTCAGCAAGAAAAACAAAAAAAATTTGAATTTATACAATTTAGTTAATGAAAAATAAACTGTAATTGCAAAATTTTCGTTTTTCATAGAAATAAAATGTCTGAAGAAAATTGTTGAAAATAAAGGACCCTTTAAAAATGTTTGAAAAATAGAAAAATATGGGTCAATTATTCAAGTTTCAGTTCAAACGAATTTATTGCTGAAAATAAAAGTAAAAGAATCTTCCCTTTTTAACGACTCCTGTCTCTGATCTCCTGTAGTTCTGTTCGAATGTTTCGCATCTCTTGCAGTTCTGCTTGTATGTTGCGCATTTCCTCCTGCTGGTTCCTTTGTTCCTTCAAGATTTCCATCATCTCTCCGAGTAATTGCACATTTTGGCGTTCTATTGTGGTTCTGAGTTGGGTTACTTCAGAACTTAAGGTTAGAACAGCCTGATATGATCGTCTTAGTCCGCCCGGTATTGTCTGAGTCATAGCGCTTATCCTGTGAGATATAGCATCTACCCGGGCAGCCAAGGCTGATTGAGAACTGTCAGTGCTATCCTCTGATGAAGGTGGTTGGTCGTTAGGTGCGGGGGATGCAGGAGTATATTCAGGAGATTTCGGGGTGTACTCGGGAGATTTGGGAGAAGCAGGAGTGTATTCGGGAGAGGCAGGAGTGTATTCGGGAGAAGCAGGAGTGTATTCGGGAGAAGAAGGAATTGTTTGGATTTCTGGGGAAGTGTTATGTTCTACTTCGTCCAGAGTATCCTGGGCTCTTGTTCCCTTCATTTCTGAGTGCAAAGTCTGGTTAAAAATAACAAATAACAAACATAGGAAAGGGAAGAAAAAACGAGAAAAATATTTTTATGGATTTTAAAATTTATTTAGAAAGCAGGTAAATTTCCTCAATATGGTTTTAGAATAATTTTCTAAAATTTGATTATCCTAAGTCTCTTAATTTCAGATGACATCTAAAAAATTAATTAGTTATGATAATCCTATATTCAGGAAAGTGATTGTCTAACTGGTATAACATAAGTGTTAATCAAAAGTCTAGGTTACTACCGTTACCTATCATAAGTCTCTAGAATTGTGGCCAATAATCCTAAATTCATTATGATATTTCCCCGGCAACGGCGCCAAAAATCTGATGCGATTCCGGTTGACGTACTAAATAGGTGTTATTTTACCCTATGTCGATTATGATTAATTAAGGACTGTGATTGACTAATTGTCACGTTTAGTCTTATGGTGTCACTTAATCAGCCAGAATCTAAGGCAGAGTACCTATCGTGTAGCTAGTCTATTGGAAAGTATCTACGATTTTACTAAGTTAATTATCGTACTCCCAGGGAAGTGGCAACGGCTTAGTAGTAACTAGCCTCTTATCCTAACTCTTATCTTATGATCCAGTTATGCAATCTTCATCAAATACTTTGATGAGAGGGTGATCCATTCTCCACTAGGTTCAAGTCTAATTAACCCTAGAAGTGTTTTAAAGATAAGTTCTGATTCTATGTTATACTGTTCCTAATGTTGATTGACCTATATTCGAGTGTTTTAGATATCTTAGCCTGGAATGCAACAATGTTCTGTGTCTAAAGGTGTACCACATCTGAGTCTCTATGCTACCGCCCCCTATCATTAAGGTAAACGGCCCTACTCACGGTACGAACAAAGACAGTTATGAAAGCCCTATGTCACTTTCGGGGATCACTTTGAAGGCTCGTAATCGCTGGCATAACGCTCTACTCAGCCTACCTAGACTACTCTAACAAGCCAGGTGTTCAGCATATTATTTTATCTAGTATGGCAGACACCAATACTAATTGATGCCTGTTAAACTAAACAGGTTATGAATAGACCGTGGTTAGGAATTGTCTATAACCCTATCTTAGTTTAAAAGAAACTACATTAGACATGCAGACATAATGATTATTTAGCAGGTGGCTATTTCCGGAAAAACATAATAACTTCAACATACAAAACAACTATTCATAAAATCATAATCTGATATTCATAATTGATGTTTAGGACAAAGCAATAAAACATATAAGAGAGGGGTATGGGGACTGATGCCATAAAGAAATCACCCTTTACTTAGTCTCGCCTACAGAGCGTACTGCTGTATACGTCGTATTGCCCGCCCTAACTCTGCTCGCCAGAACCTTCGGAGGACGCTTCCTCAGCCTAGTAGCTAGACTTTACCTTACGTCCTGGGCTTAAGCCTAGCCCTGTGGACTGACTCTTCGAACGCCTAGAGCTCTCTTAGGGTCTCCTAACGAAACCCCGGGTATTCTATGAATACCGGAAATGAACCTATCTATAGAAACCTAAGATCTGAGACTACTTCTCAGAAACTAAAACAAACACTAATAAGAAAGAAAACTGAGATCCGAGTCTCTGAGTGAGTTGTGTACTGGAAAACTGTACACTGGAAACCACTTAATGACTCAGATCGAGTGGAGAGGGATGATTTCAACTACTGGAGGCCTGGGGTATTTATAGCAGCTTCCCGGAGTGAAAAATTCTGAAAAATTCGATGTGGGACAGCTTCTGGCAGCTCGGGACGCCCGTCCTGATTCGTTGACCAGGTTCGGGACGCCCGTCCCGGTTCAGGACGCCCGTCCCGGTTCAGGACGCCCGTCCTGGCGGTTTGACTGGGTCGGGACGCCCGTCCCGGACCTTTGACCGGGTCAATATTTCCAAAAATTACGTTTTTGCCCCAGAATTTGCTGTTTTCGTCTACTTTTCACCTGACACTTCCAAAATCATAAAAACCGTGAAATCAAGTAAATAGTAAACGATTAATGTCAATTTACTCTCGATTTCACATTAAAACATACATAAAAACATGCTAAAAATGTGGTACGATTTTCACGTATCACTCCTCTCCTAACCGCCCGCATAACACTCAACTCAACCTACCTAGACTACTTTCAACCAACGGGGTGTTCCGTAGATTATTTTATCTAGTATGGCAGACATCAATACTAATTGATACCTGTTAAACTAAACAGGTTATGAATAGACCGTGGTTAGGAATTGTCTATAACCCTAATTTCAGTTTAAAAGAATGACAATAGACATGCAAACATAATGGATATTTAAGCAGGTGGCCAATTCTAGAAAAACATAATAACTTCAACATATATCACAAATATTCATAAAAACATAATATGGTATTCAAACAGTTATTTGGACAAACACAATAACAACATATAAGAGAGAGATAGGGGGACCGATGCCATAAAGAATTCACCCTTTACGAAGTCTCGCCGATGGAGCGTACTGCTGTATATGCCGTATTGCTTGACCCGACTCTGCTCGCCAGAACCGTCGGAGGACGCTTCCTCAGCCTAGTAACTGGGCTTTACCTTAATACCCAATTTAAGCCCAGCCCTGTGGACTGACTCTTCGAACGCCTAGAGCCCTCTTAGGATCTCCTAACGAAATCCCGGGTATTCTATGAATACCAGAAACGAACCTATCTATAGAATCCTAAGATCTGAGACTATTTCTCAAAAACTAAAACAAAACACTAACAAGAAAGAAAACTGAGATCCGAGTCTCTGAGTGAGTTGTGTACTAGAGAATTGTACACTGGAAACCACTTAATGACTCAGATCGAGTGGAGAGGAATGATTTCAACTCCTAGAGGCCTGGGTATTTATAGCAGCTTTCTGGAGTGAAAATCTCCAAAAATTTCAATGTGGGACAGCTTCTGGTGCTTCGGGACGCCCGTCCTGGTGGTTTGACTGGGTCGGGACGCCCGTCTCGGACCGTTGACCAAGTCAGCATTTCCAAAAATTGCATTTTTACCCCAAAATTTGCTGTTTTCGTCTACTTTTCACCTGACACTTCCAAAATCATAAAAACTATGAAATTGAGTAAATAACAATCAATTAAGATCGATTTCCTATCAATTTCACCCTAAATCATATATAAAAACATGCTAAAAAAGTGATACGATTTTTGCGTATCAAATACTAAGCCAATCCTATCTCAAAGATGCTGAAAATTACAAAAATTCAGCCACAATTGCTGAAAATATAGTGCTGAAAATTTTTATTATTAATCACAACTTTACTTTTATGATGTGATTTAACTCTTTGATTAAACATTAATATTTTGATTAAATTGATTTGAAACGATAGGTTGTCACTACAGAAGTATCGAAGAGTTGGGCAGAGTACCCATCATTGAGTGGGTTTAGATTTTACATTTATATGGTTAAATCCCAAGAAAGTAAGGCTGAATTCAATAATTGATAAACTATAAAATTTAAAGATATAAGCTCCAAGCAAATGATTAAGAGGTTGAAAACTATCTAGATCTAATCTAAGAAAGCAATAAAAACAAGTAAAAGATGAATAGGATCTTCATTAAGCAACACATGAACATGAGAGGTTTTAAGCAATGGATTCTCATCACTTGAGAACTCATATGCTAGATCCAAGAATCAAAATGATTAACTATGGTTGGCTCTCACATGTCTACCTTAAACCCTACCATATAGCTAAGTACAAAGGTATATGGTAGTCTATACTATATCTCCATAAAAACCACATCCATAAGATGCAATCTCACAAGCAAGACATGATGTAAGTAAGTAAGAAACAATAACATAGATCACACATGAATAATCAAATAGATAATCATATTATTATTCTCATATCCAATCCTATAAGAAATGTAGAAGATAGAGATCCTAAAATGAGAATTATGCACTAAATCATCAATACAAGATTAATGAAAATAAAAGAGGTAGAAGATGCACAACAAAAGCTACAACTCTTGAATCTCCAAGAACTTTGTAGATGTAGTCGTAAACCTTCAATAATCACCCAATTCTCCCAAGACCTTGATGTAGAAAAATTCCTTGTGGTTGAGGCAACTTGTTATTAGTGTTATTAATGATTGATAACTCTACAATATAAGAGTTATTTGCACATGTTTTGCCTATTTTCTAGCTTGATTTGCATAATTTGTTTCTTGATTTTGGGTTAAATGCTTTAATTTTGCACAATTTCCTTTCCAAATTTAATTCTATCAATTTAATGCCAAAAGACTCGATTTATTGGATAAAATTCCACCTTTTATTGAAATTGAATTTTGACTTTCTTTGTCTTTAATTATATTGCAGCGCCTTGGAAAGAATGGAATGTTTTGGATCAATTTATCAAGGGTAAAAGAGGAATTTTGCTAGCTGGAATTGGTGAAAGAAAATTGGAGATTGGAGAAAAGGGAGTTGACCGATTGAGAAATGTGTTATCGGGAGAAATTGGAAATTAATTGGATGATTTATTTGAGGGAAATTAAATTATATGAGTTGGAATTTAGTTCTTATCCGATTATATATATACACACGCAAAGTTCCAATTTAAGTCCAACTGGACAAAAGAGACAAAACTAAAAAGAATGGGCACCTAAATGTTGGGGTGAAGAAAACAACAAAAAAAAGAATTATGGACAGTTGTAGGTTTTTGGGAATATTCTGGTGAAAAGATGAGTAATTCAGGAGAAAAAGAAAAAGGGGGAGAATAGAAAAGGGGAAAGGACCCGAGAGAAAAGTAGGAGTCGGTGATATGCACAAATCATATACCCTTTTTAGCATGTTTTTAGACATAAATTAGGGCAATATTTGAATGTATTTGATCTTAATTGAATCAAATTGACATAAAATTGCTTAAATTTCGATTTTGGAAGTTTCAGGAGCAAATTGCACGAAAACAGCAAATTTTGGGGTAAAAATGCAATTTTTTGAAATACTGAGTTCGGGACGGGCGTCCCGAATTTGGGACGGGTGTCCTGACCTAGTCAAAGCACCAGGACGGTCGTCCCGAGCACCAGAAGTTGTCCCACATCGAAATTTTTGGAGATTTTCACTCCATAAAGCTACTATAAATACCCCATGCCTCCAAGAGTTGAAATCATCCCTCTCCATTCGATTTGAGTCATTTAGTGACTTCAAGTGTACATTTTTCTCAAAGTACACAAGTCACTTAGAGACTCGGGTTCAGTATAAGTTTATCTATATTCTTAGATAGTGTCTCTGATGGGTTTCCAGCCGATATGCTAAATAGGTGTTATTTTACGCTATGCTGATTATGAGTAATTAAGGACTGTGATTGACTAATTGTCACATTTAGTCTCTATGGTGTCACTTAATCAGCCAGAACCTAAGGCAGAGTACCTATCGTGTAGCTAGTCTGTTGGAAAGTATCTACGATTTTATTAAATAATTATCGTACTCCCAGGAAAGTGGTAACGGCTTAGTAGTAGCTAGCCTTTTTATCCTAACTCTTATCTTATGATCCAGTTATGCAATCGTCATCAATAATCTTGATGAGAGGGTGATCCATTCTTCACTAGGTTTAAGTCTAATCAGGCCTAAAAGTGTTTATAGACAAAGTTCTGATTCTATGTTATACTGTTCCTATATGTTGATTGACCTATCTTCGAGTGTTTTAGATATATCTTAGCCTGGAATGCAACTATGTTCTGAGTCTAAAGGTGTACCACATCTGAGTAATCTGATATACCGCCCCATCGCCAAGGTAAACGGCCCTACTCACGGTTACTACTAAAGACAGCTATGAAAGCCCAATGTCACTTCAGGGATCATGCCGCTTGCCCATAATCGCAGGCATAAACGCTCTACTCAGCCTACCTAGACAACTCTAACAAACAGGGTGTTTCGCAGGTTATTTTATCTAGTATGGCAGACACCAATACTAATTGATGCATGTTAAACTAAACAGGTTATGAATAGATCGTGGTTAGGAATTGTCTATAACCCTAATTTTAGTTTAAAAGAAACTGCATTAGACATGCAGACATAATGAATATTTAAGCAGGTGGCTATTTATGGAAAAACATAACAACTTCAACATATTTAACAAATATCCATAACAACCATAATCTGATATTCAAAATCATTCTTTGGACAAACACAATAATAACATATAAGAGAGGGATAGGGGGACTAATGCCATAAAGAAATCACCCTTTACTTAGTCTCGCCGATGGAGAGTACTGCTGTATATGTCATATTGCTTGACCCGACTCTACTCGCCAGAACCTTTGGAGGACGCTTCCTCAGCCTAGTAACTGGGCTTTACCTTAATACCCAGCTTAAGCCCAGCCCTATAGATTGACTCTTCGAACGCCTAGAGCCCTCTTAGGATCTCCTAACGAAATCCTGGGTATTTTATGAATACCAGAAACGAACCTATCTATCGAACCCTAGGATCTGAGACTATTTCTCAGAAACTAAGAAAAACGAAACACAAAAAAAGAAAGAAAGAAAACTTATACTGAAATCTGAGTCTCCGAGTGAGTTGTGTACTCGAGAATTGTACACTGGAAACCACTGAATGACTCAGATCGAGTGGAGAGGGATGAATTCAACTGAGGAAGGCCTGGGGTATTTATAGCAGCTTTTTGGAGTGATTTTCTCTCAAAAATTCGATGTGGGACTTGAATTTCTAGTTTCGGACGCCCGTCCTGGTCTGTTGACCAGGTCAGGACGGTCGTCCTGAGTCCTGGATGCCCGTCCCGACCTGTTGACCAGGTCAGGACGCCCGTCCTAAACCGGGACGCCCTCCCCGAAATTCAAACTTCTGAAAAATTGCATTTTGCCCTGAAATTTGCCATTTTCTTCCACTTTTCACCTGACACTTCCAAAATCATAAAAACTGTGAAATTGAGTTAATAATGAACATATAAGACCAATTTACCCTCAATTTCACCCTAAATCATGCATAAAAACATGCTAAAAATGTGATATGATTTATGCTTATCATATAACCCCACACTTAGCTTTTTGCTTGTCCTCAAGCAAAGTCTACTCAAAGTTAGTGATTCTAAATCATAGTGCAGTCACTTAAATTCCTAGTCATGTTTTTATTCCAAAAATTTATTCAGACAATTCTTAACACTGGTCTGACTGGTCAGGTTGCTATGACAAGGTCTCAAATGTCTCTAGCAGATTGTTATAGTCAAGCAGAAAACAACTTAACAACTAGGTTGAACTCCTTTCTTAGTCACAATGTCTTCCTGATGCGTAGTGTGTGTACCAATCTAGACCAGATAGTCAACACAATATACTCTCGTCTTAACTACTACCAGATAATATTTCGACCCTGTTGCTAGACAAAATAACAATAGACAACTTTCTGAGTTCTGAGCCTTGGTGATCAGATTTTTAATGATTTAGCATGTATTGATTTTCTTTATAGATGTAGGGTATTTTGAGTCTGCTTAGAACACGTCAACTTCAACTACCCATGTAGCGAGTCCCACTCCGATGACTCCCAGACCTACACGACCTTAGGGCATCAGGCTTTAAGTTCCCCGCAGGAGTGGTGCTCGAGTAGCGAAGGCCGCTGGCAAACTACCCTTATTTAATTAACTTTCTTTTATTTCTTTTCACTTTTAGCTCAGAGTCTCATCTAGTCATTCTAATTGTCAGAAGATCCACAACTGGTCTTAATTTTATCTAGTTAAGTCTTGAAAAGGTAATTGGCTGAGGTCTCTAATCCAGACTAAGTTGTGCTCAGTTATCAGGAATTCCCTATTCCTAATCAATGAGTTCAAAATAGTCTTTAATTGTCTCCTACTAACCATAACATTCTACCTACATATCATGGACATCAACAAATGTTCACCAATCATACTGCATTTAGAAGTCTGAAAGAATGAAAAATTTTGAAATTTTTTTGGAAGGGTGTGAAAATATGGGGGAAACAAACAAAATCATGCAAAAAGTTTCTTCCTACAGTGCACTGTGTACTGCTACCCCACACTTAAGTCTGACATTGTCCTCAGTGTTCATGCATACCTAAACTACCCCACACTTATTTGCAAACAAGAAGAAATGAAAACAAAACAAAGAACTCTTACCCCACACTTATTTGACTAACTTATGGTAAGAAGGAAAAATAAGGAAATAACAGAACTAACAAGAAAACATAGAGAAAATAATATTGTTATGTCATATCAATCAATGTTACACAGAGATTCATAATTCATACAGCCCAGACATGATCACACATAGAATGAAAACAACAAAAGGAAAAGAAAAGGAAAGAAAAACTAAGAACCCGGCTCGCCGTCATTAGGTGGACCGAAGGCTGCCGGAAAGTCTACCAGAAAGTCTGCCGGAAAATGGACCTCGGAGTTTTCCACCAGGTGGGAGGTATGCTGATGAATCTCATCGATCCTGCTGGTGTTCATAGCGACTCTGTCCTCTATCAACGTCAGCCATCTCTCGATCCTATCCATATCTCAGCTGTATCGGGCTGAGAGTTCTGCCAATCCGTGCGACATGTGTCGTTCGAAGGCAGTGCATGGAACAAACGTCTCGGACGGAGGTATGTGTGCTGGAACTGCTCCTGGTGCCGAGGCCTGTCCTGGCTACTTCGTGGGGATGGAGTAGCGTCCATTTGCATCCCTTACGACCATTCCCATGTTTCGTAGGATAGTGAGGTCCGTAGGAATGGTGGTCGGGGCGACCTGGGTCAGCTCCGAGCCCTCTATGTCCAACTCCAGGTAGTGAGCTATCCTGGTGATGAATGGCCCGAGTCCCAGACACTGTTTCCGAGTGTCCATAGCGAAACCCCGCATGATGACCGTGATAAGTCGAGCCATCTCTACTGTGGATCCCATGTGCATGTTGGCCAAGAGGAATGTCTCCATTTGGGTGACATTCCCGGGGGCCGTCCGTCGTCCTGACAAAGTGTGTGCAATAATAGCATGCAAGTATCGAAGAGCAGGATAGATACCTGTGGCTTTCACAAAGCCATGCTGGTATGGGACACCCGTCATACATATCTGAGCCCAAGCAGTGGAGACGTCTGCATACGTGAAGTCTCGAACTGCTATGGTGTAGGCGGGCGTATCCAGCTCGTCTCTCTGCCAGATAACCAGGGCAATGCTGAACTCGGCCATGCTCATCGACCGATCTATTCCGCCCAAGCGGAATGTGATATGCTCCTAATGGTACGTAAATGACGCATAGAACTCACATACCAACTCTAGGTATGTTGGTTCAGTGACGATGAATACTCGACTGTAGGGTAGTACGTCGAGCATGCGTCTGACTTCCTGGTCCACCTCTAGCGTCTGGACTGCTGCCCAGTCAAGTGTTCTGCCCGTCAGTATGGTGCGTCCGATGTATCCGTGATATCTCTCCTGGTATGCTGGGCTGGAGTGAAACAACATAAAAGGGTGTGCCACCGATGTGACGGTCATGGTAGATGTGATACGGGCGCGTTTGGGAGCCATTCGGGTTGAGAGCGTTTGAGAGATTTTGAGAATTTAGGCAGGAAGGAAGATTCGAATTCGAATTCTGGAGGTGAATTTGAATTCGGAAGGATGGATTTTGGTTAGGGACGGATTTTGAATTTTTGGCGGGAAATTCGAATTTTGGAAGGAAGTTTAAAATTCAGATTTTGGAGGGAAATTTGAATTTTGAACTTTGGGAAGTTTGCCAAAAATTTGTAGAAAGAAGGTAGAGAGAAAATTTTTAGAGAGATGAATTTTTGGAAGTTGGTCTGAGGGAAAATGAAAAAAAATGGATTATTTGTAGGAGGGGCGGCCTTCAGGACGCCCGTCCCGGGTTGTTTCGGGATGCGTGCCAATTCCGAAAAAAAAAATTCGTAATTCCCTGCAAATCTCAAGATACCAAAAATAATCATAATTTTTAACAAGTCTTCATGTTAATCCAATCAAATTCAGAAGCTTTTAAAATCTCTATGTAAAAATTCCTCAACCTTTTTTCGAAAATCATGACTACCCTAATTTTATCCCAACTTGAATTCAGCAAGAATTTCAGAAAAACAAAAACTGAGTTTATACATTTTAATTAGTGAAAAATAAACTGAATTTGAAAAACTTTTGTTTTTCATAGAAATTTGAAAATAAAATGTCTGAACAAAATTGTTGAATAAAATAGAGGACCCTTTAAAAAGTTTGAAAAATAGAAAATAGGGGTCAATTATACAGGTTTAGTTCAAACAATTTATTTGCTGAGAATAAAAGTAAAAGAATCTTCCCTTTTTCAACGACCCTTATCTCTGATCTCCTGTAACTCTGCTCGAATGTTTCGCATCTCTTGTAGTTCTGCTCGTATGTTTCGCATCTCCTCCTGCTGGTTCCTTTGTTCCTTTAAGATTTCCATCACCTCTCGGAGTATTTGCACATTTTGGCGTTCTATTGTGGTTCTGAGTTGGGTTACTTCAGAACTTACGGTTAGAACAGCCTGATATGACCGTCTTAGTCTGCCTGGTATTGTCTGAGTCATGGCGCTTATCCTGTGAGATATATCATCTACCTGAGCAGCCAAGGCTAATTGAGAACTGTTAGTGCTATCCTCTGATGAAGGTGGTTGGTTGTTAGGTGATGGGGATGCAGGAGTATACTCAGGAGATTTCGGAGTGTATTCGGGGGATTCTAGAGTATATTCGGGAGATGCAGGAGTATATTCGGGAGAAGAAGGAGTATATTCGGGAGATGCAGGAGTTGTTTGGATCTCTGGGAAAGGATTGATGTTATTTTCTAATTCGTCCAGAATATCCTGGGCTCTTGTTCCCTTCATCTCTGAGTGCAAAGTCTGGTTAGAAATAAAAAATAACAAGAAGAGGAGGAAAAGTAAAATAGAAAAGCAAGAAACATTTTTTTTTCTTTTATATTTTATTTAGAAAGCAGATAAATTTCCTCAATATGGTTTTAGAATAATTTTCTAAAATTTGATTATCCTAAGTGTCTTAATTTCAGATATTATCTAAAATCAATTAGTTGTGATAATCCTATATTTTGGAAAGTGATTGTCTAACTAGTATAAGATAAGTGTAGATCAAAAGTCTAGGTTACTACCGCTACCTATCATAAGTCTTTAGAATTGTGGCCAATAATCTTAAATTCATTATGATATTTCCTCGGCAACGGCGCCAAAAATCTGATGGGTTTCCAGTCGATACGCTAAATAGGTGTTATTTTACCTTGTGTTGATTATGAGTAATTAAGGACTGTGATTGACTAATTGTCACATTTAGTCTCTATGGTGTCACTTAATCAGCCAGAACCTAAGGCAGAGTACCTATCGTGTAGCTAGTCTGTTGGAAAGTATCTACGATTTTATTAAATAATTATCGTACTCCCAAGAAAGTGGTAACGGCTTAGTAGTAGCTAGCCTTTTTATCCTAACTCTTATCTTATGATCCAGTTATGCAATCGTCATCAATAATCTTGATGAGAGGGTGATCCATTCTTCACTAGGTTTAAGTCTAATCAGGCCTAAAAGTGTTTATAGACAAAGTTCTGATTCTATGTTATACTGTTCCTATATGTTGATTGACCTATCTTCGAGTGTTTTAGATATATCTTAGCCTGGAATGCAACTATGTTCTGAGTCTAAAGGTGTACCACATCTGAGTAATCTGATATACCGCCTCATCGCCAAGGTAAACGGCCCTACTCACGGTTACTACTAAAGACAGCTATGAAAGCCCTATGTCACTTCGGGGATCATGCCGCTTGCCCATAACCGCAGGCATAAACGCTCTACTCAGCCTACCTAGACTACTCTAACAAACAGGGTGTTCCACAGGTTATTTTATCTAGTATGGCAGACCCCAATACTAATTGATGCCTGTTAAACTAAACAGGTTATGAATAGACCGTGGTTAGGAATTATCTATAACCCTAATTTTAGTTTAAAAGAAACTGCATTAGACATGCAGACATAATGAATATTTAAGCAGGTGGCTATTTCAGGAAAAACATAACAACTTCAACATATATAACAAATATCCATAACAACCATAATCTGATATTCAAAATCATTCTTTGGACAAACACAATAACAACATATAAGAGAGGGACAGGGGGACTGATGCCATAAAGAAATCACCCTTTACTTAGTCTCGCCGATGGAGCGTACTACTGTATATGTCGTATTACTTGACCCGACTCTGCTCGCCAGAACCTTCGGAGGACGCTTCCTCAGCCTAGTAACTAGGCTTTACCTTAATACCCAACTTAAGCCCAGCCCTGTGGACTGACTCTTCGAATGCCTAGAGCCCTCTTAGGATCTCCTAACGAAATCCCGGGTATTCTATGAATACCAGAAACGAACCTATCTATCGAACCCTAGGATCTAAGACTATTTCTCAGAAACTAAGAAAAACGAAACACGAAAAGGAAAGAAAGAAAACTTATACTAAAATTTGAGTCTCCGAGTGAGTTGTGTACTCGAGAATTGTACACTGGAAACCACTGAATGACTCAAATCGAGTGGAGAGGGATGAATTCAACTGAGGAAGGCCTGGGTATTTATAGCAGCTTTTTGGAGTGATTTTCTCTCAAAAATTCGATGTGGGACTTGAATTTCTGGTTCGGGATGCCCGTCCCGGATTTGGACACCCGTCCCGGTCTGTTGACCAGGTCAGGACGGCCGTCCCGAGTCCTGGATGCCCATCCCGACCTGTTGACCAGGTCAGGACGCCCGTCCTGAACCGGGACGCCCTCCCTGAAATCCGAACTTCTAAAAAATTGCATTTTTGCCCCGAAATTTGCCATTTTCTTCCACTTTTCACCTGACACTTCCAAAATCATAAAAACTGTGAAATTGAGTTAATAATGAACAATTAAGACCAATTTACCCTCAATTTCACCCTAAATCATGCCTAAAAACATGCTAAAAATGTGATATGATTTATGCTTATCAGTCTCGTTTTCTTTGTTTCTGAACGTTAGTCTCAGATCCTAGAATACGACTAGATAGGGTTCATTTTTGGTATCACAGAATACCGGGATTTCGTTAGGAGATCCTAAGAGAGAGATAGGGTCGTGTTCTTAGTCAGATTAGGGCATTTTTCTTAAGCCCGGGATGTAAGGTAAAGCAATTGCTACTAGGTCTGAGGAGCGTTCTCTGAAGGCTCTACCGAGCAGAGTAGGATCGAGCAGTCAGAAGCATACAGGAGCTGCAGCGCCGGCTAGACCTGCATAAAGCGGTGACTACTTTATGATAGTGGGTCCCCTAAGACGAGGTTCTGTATGTTTTTGAATTGTTTTTTCTAAATATTAATTTGATACTGAATCTTATATATCATACATGTTTTACAATTTGAGATATAGTAGTACCTATCCGACCTGGGCTTTGTATTTGACGGGGAATCACCTTACTCCCTCCAGACTGAGTGCCAAGATGTAATCTGCATCTTGGGGTGGGAAAAGGTTTGCTCTCAACATGTCAAGCCAGATCCCTCAATTGTCCGTGAATTTTACACCAACTTATGGCCGAATAATGTGTATTCAGTTTTCGTCAGAGAAAGCAATGTTTCATTGAGTCCGAGAGAAATTAACCAGCTATTCGATCTGATTAATTACCAGAATGACACTAATAACTATTACTCGTACCTTACAAATCTCACCGAGGAGACTTGCGACAAACTGCTGAAAGAAGTAACCATCCTGGGGACGCAGTGGTCCACATCCAAACAAGGCAATAAAACTTATCGTCGTGAATTTCTGACCTCTGAAGACAAAGTGTGGTTTTACTTCGTTAGGCACTCTTTGATGCCTACTGGGCATACTTCATCATTGAATGTTGAGCGCATTGTTCTGTTGGCTTGTATTGTAAAAGCCCGGCCTATAAACGTTGGAAAACTTGTGTGTGAGCAGATTCGTGCTTGTGCTAACAAGAGGAGCGGGGAAATGTTTTTCCCCACTTTGATTTGTTTATTGTGTAGGGCTGCCGGAATGGTGGTTGCCATGGAAGACACAGATTTCTACCCACAAGGCACCATCTTAGCGTATGACCTAAGCCGAATCCTCCCCTCAGCACCGCAACAACATCCCCCTGACAGCACCCAGACTCCTTCGGGTCAAACTCCATTTTCAGCAACACCTGATGCTCCAGCAATTGCATCAACAAGTGCTCCGACAATGACTGTGGCACAAATATTTGCACAGCAGCAACTCTACTGGCAATATGCTCGGGACCGTGATGCTGCCTATTTCCAAGCATTGCCGCGGCAAAGGCAACAATCTGGTAACCCTTGACCGACCTTCCCACAACAGCTCCTACCCGACAATGATCCAAACAAAATGGATGATGATATTAACATTCTCTAAGGCACTCCCAGCACAATGGGAGTGGTTCTTTCTCACAACTCTTGACTTTTAATTTTGCTTTGGGTCTGTACTTATTAACCTGCTGAGTAGGGCCGAACAATTTCTTTTCCTTCGTTCTTTTGTTATCTGAACTATTCTATTGCCTGTTTTCTTTTTGTTTACAATGGGGACATTGCTTCTCCTTGAGTTTAGGGGAGGGTGTCCTCTGGCAAAAAATGCTGACATCTTTGTCTTAAAGCTTTAATGACATCTCTTTTCTACTATGTCTATTTGGAAATGATGTGTTATGCTATAGCATTCCGATCTAAATGAGTGAATATCTGATTGTGTTTTATTGAATGAATGACTTAGCATAAAAGAGCTGATAGCATGAATGTGGCAGCATTTGCATGTGTTCCATTAGAAAATTGGCTTAAGCAGGATTAGGACATACTCTAGGACCCAATTAATGATGAATTCTTAAAACTAAAGAATATTCTTGTGGACTATATACCATTGTTTTTAGAATAATTATGTATTAGTTGACTCTAAGTGAAACCTATTTTTACTCCCCATCTTTTACACAATAGTCTAGACTTAGATAAATTTCTTTGTTCATAAAAACGAATTAGCTTGGTATGAAGAAACAGAATTTTTAGGATCATTTATATATACCCCTTGAGGCAAAATTCTAGTAAACTCAGTAGCATTAAAATGATTAAGGTACATTTTTTTGAAATGATTGAGCCTTTCAAGCCTGACCATGATGCATGTATTTTCCTAGTGAACCAAGTTGAGCCTAGCATAATTTTTTGACACCCACATCGAACAGATGAAGCTACTTTTTCCAAAATATTTGTTTATATCCTTTCTTTGCCACCTAAAACTTAATCTCAGTTTGCTTAGAATATGTTTGAAAATAAGTTTGGGGGTGCGAGAAAGAAAGAAAAAGAAAGAATGTCTGAGGAAAAAGAGAAATCACAGAAATATTGCAGCAAAATGCTGCAGCATCCTAGAACTGTGGCAGTTAAATTCTGAAATTAAGAATGATAAGGGTGATGTATTTAAATGCTTGAAAATGAGAGTAAAACTCTCTGAATACAAAGGTGAAAAAGAAATAAAAGAAAAAGAACGAAGCTCATTATTGAGGGTGCCTATCAACAATGTGAACGAATTAATTGTTGGAGCAAAAGTGAGAAAAAGATAGACCCTCTACAGGAAAAATATATAAAATTACTTGCGTTAAGTATGTTCTGGGCAGATTGGGACTGAGTTCAAGCCCACTGTTTATCTATATTTATCATACCTTAGCCCCAGCCCACATTACAACCAAAGTAAGACCTTCTTGATCTTTGTTAATGAGTTTGCTTCATTAGTGGAGAGTGGTATAATAAATTAAATTCTGGCAATACAAAATGTATCTTGGGATTATCAACTACTGATTCATGAATAAAAGAAACCAATAAGCTAGACTATTCACACACACTCGAGTAAAAATTCTTTGAGCTTGGGTTGGTTAATATTTGGTTATTCAACGAAAGATGGAACATTATGCCTGCTTGAATTTTGAATTTATCTATTTGAAATCGTTGGCCCCAAGTTTAGCTGAAACTGCTGAGCCAATGTTTTTTAGTGGGTATGCATATTTCAATTTGCCTTCGCATTGCTACAGCATTGCTCGGGACGAACAATGATTTAAGTTTGGGGGTGTGATAACTCTAGAATAATAGAGTTATTCACATTTACTTTGCCACATTTTGCTTTTGAAATAACTGAATTTATTTGGAAATTGGAGTTAAAATGCGTCTAGTTGATATTCTTTCTCTTTTTACGAAAAATGAGGTTTTATTGTCAATATGCAATTTAACTTAATTAATTTCCAAATATTGTTACGAGTTGCATTTATTGGATTATTATTTGGGATTTAATTTGGATTGATTTATTGTAACAAGGGTAAAAAGGGAATAAGATTGCAGATTGATTATTCAGCTATTTTCATAATTTATTTTGTTTTAATTAATTAAATACGTGGCAGCTGGAGCTTGAAATTCGCAGAGAATCCTGCAGCATGGAGGAAAAGAACAAAGAAACCAGAAGGCAGCTGGAATTAATTTCTAGATTATTCATTTTATTTGCTGAATATTATAAGAAAATTCCAAAAATATGGACAGATGGCAGATTGAGGCTGAATCTCAGTGCAAGAAGAAACACTATATATACTTGAAAAACCAAGAGAAGAAAGGATTTTTAGAGGATTAGACTCTTAGACTTTTGAAGAGAGATTGGTTTTTATTCATTCTTAGATAGCACAGTAGCATTTCAGTAGTATAGTTTAGTAGTTCTTTTTAGCTTTAGATTAACTTCTGTAGGGAAAAACCCGAGAGTAAGCAGGGTAACTTGCTGAGTGTTCATCAGTGGGTGAAAAGATGTTGCGGCATCAGTCAGAGGAGAATATCACTGGGCAATCGTGATTAAACTGATCTGGGCAGTAGCATGATCTCAATCCCGATTAATTCTCTGTCCATTTCCTCATTATTGTTCATTATCTTGTATAGATTCTTGCTTGAGTATTGGGCATGAGTTGAATGTGACTTTTATGAATTGATTAAACTTGTTTTGTAATAGAATTATTTACCATGACGATGGGAGTATTTTTATTACATTACTTTAATTCTTGGATTTCGTTATTCTCTGTGCTGAACATATATTTATATAGCTTGAAGATGCTATGGCATAGTTAAGAATGAACATGTTGAGTACACTATTTGGAATACGATGATGAGTATGTTGTAGCATTGTTTTCTATTTTTATGTTTACTGCTTGTATGGGGTATGCTTGGTTTATTCATGTAATTACTTAAATTGATTTAGCGTCACTTGCGGTTACGACTATCCAAAGTATGAATCGAACTAGTATCTGGCCTTCTAACGGAGGGGAGCTAGTTGACACGATAATTATGTGGCACTAGATTGAGACGCATGACCGTGTGCTCACCATTGCAGGGGACATGACCAAATTCACTGACTAGTGTTGTTCTAGGTCAACGGTACTTCGTACTCCATGAGATGATGTTATCGGGGATCTAGACTAATAGATCAAGTAATCTGGGTAGCACCAGATCACTGTAGCATTAATCTGGAAACTGAGAACATGTTCTGTATATTTAGATTCATCTCTGGTTTGTATTTACATTTTGGGCGTGAATGTCGCAGCATTGTATTACCTATAGTACTCTTGTGGTTATTTCCAGTAGGCTGACCCTTAACTGTTAGTTTAGTCTTTCCTTAGGAGTAGCATTGCCGTAGCATTAGACCAATCTCTATTCATCATTCATCATTCTTTATTCTTTTATTCTTTTAACCAATTGTACAATTTTATTTGCATTTGGAATTGGCACACTTAGTCCCTGTGGGATCAATAATCTTGTACTTAGGTACATATATTACTTGTTGACCGGTGTATACTTGCACTTGTTAAGATTGCGTTGATTTACTTCATTTTCTTATCTTTACAAATTGTGACACACGCACGCAATGCAACACTTCCATAGACTCTCTTAACATGTCCTCAAAAATAGCAGTCATACAACGTTGGAAAGTACCAGGTGCATTACACAAACCAAAAGGTATTCTTCTATATGCAAATGTTCCAAAAGGGCATGTGAAGGTAGTTTTATGCTGGTCTTCTGGGGAAATGGGGATTTGAAAATATCCAGAAAACCCATCAAGAAAGCAGTAAAACATATGTCCAGATAATCTTTCTAACATTTGGCCAATAAAAGGAAGAGGGAAATGGTCTTTTCGTGTAGCAGTATTTAGTTTTCTGAAATCAATGCAGACACAATGACCAGTAACAGTTCTCGTAGGAATTAATTCATTATTTTCATTTCTGACAACTGTTATCCCACCTTTCTTAGGTACTACCTGCACTGGGCTTACCCATTCACTATCCGAAATTGGATAGATAAGTCCAGCATCCAACAATTTGATTACTTCTTTTTTAACAACATCACACACAATAGGATTCAACCTTCTTTGAGGTTGCACACATGGCTTATAATCATTTTCTAAAAGAATCTTATTCGAACAAAAGCTTAGATTGATACTTGGAATATCTGCAATTTTGTATGCAAAGGCTCTTTTATACTTTTTGCACATGTCCACGGTTAACCTCCGTTGTTCTGCAGTCAGATTGGCTGCGAGAATGATGGGAAGTTTCCTGTTGTCGTCTAGGCATTCATAGCACAGATGAGTGGGAAATTCCTTTAGCTCCAAGTCTGGTTGATCTTCTAATGAAGTTTGTTCATTCTTCACTCATTAGTACCTATCTCAGTGAAACTATCAAAATTAATTTCGTAATCAGAGGGGCTGAGATCAGTCTCTTCTATTTCTAGAGAGTCTTCCCCCAAGATTTGATAGTTTGAGCATAGGTCTGTCATGTTAACTTCAATCAATTGTTCAATAGCATCCACACAAAAACAAATATCATCTAAATGCATGGGATACTTAAGGGTTTCATTTAGATCAAACGTGATATCTTCATTGTCTACCCTTAGTTTTATTTGACCATTACTGACGTCTATTAATGCCTTCAAGGTAGCTAGAAAGGGTCGACCTAGAATCAGAGGCACTCCTCCTTCTCCATTCATGTCCATGACAACAAAGTCTACAAGGAAAACAAATTTTCCTATTTGACTCTATCATTTCCTTGTTAGAGTCAGCAATGCTTTTCAGTATGTCTTGGAATTCTTGCATGGGTTCAACTAGAACGATGTAGTTCCTTGTTGCGGGCAAAGAGACTTGCTGATTCTATAGATAAGGCAATTGCTGAGGTGCTCTTTTCTGGAAGTTGACATTCCCAGAATTGTTTCTCCAACTAAATCCTAGGTGGTTCTTCTAGGTGGGGTTGTAGGTATTTCCCATAGGGGCAGATTTAACTGCTTCCACTTGTTCTATATCCTCTGGAATAGTCAATATTCCATTACCATAACAATCCCCACTGAAATGCGGTCCTTGGCAAAATTCGCAGACTTGATATACTGGTTGAATGCTCTTTCCCTCTGTTGATTATGAATAATTAAGGACTGTGATTGACTAATTGTCACATTTAGTCTCTATGGTGTCACTTAATCAGCCAGAACCTAAGGCAGAGTACCTATCGTGTAGCTAGTCTGTTAGAAAGTATCTACGATTTTATTAAGTTAATTATCGTACTCCCAGGGAAGTGGCAATGGCTTAGTAGTAACTAGCCTTTTATCCTAACTCCTATCTTATGATCCAATTATGCAATCTTCATCAAATACTTTGATGAGAGGGTGATTCATTCTCCACTAGGTTTAAGTCTAATTAATCCTAGAAGTGTTTTATAGATGAGTCCTGATTCTATGTTATACTGTTCCTATATGTTGATTGACCTATATTCGAGTATTTTAGACATGTCTTGGCCTGGATTGCAATTATGTTCTGTGTCTAAAGGTTACCACATCTGAGTCTCTATGCTACCGCCCCATCGCCAAGGTAAACGGCCCTACCCACGGCTCTGACTAAAGTCAGCAATGAATGCCCTATGTCACTTTGGGGATCATACCGCTCGTCTCATAACTGCCGGCATAAAACTCTACTCAGCCTACCTAGACTACTCTCAACCAACAAGGTGTTCCGCAGATTATTTTATCTAGTATGGCAGACACCAATACTAATTGATGTCTGTTAAACTAAACAGGTTATGAATAGACCGTGGTTAGGAATTATCTATAACCTTAAATTCAGTTTAAAAGAACGACAATAGACATGCAGACATAATGGATGTTTAAGAAGGTGGTCATTTCTAGAAAAACATAATATCTTCAACATATATCACAAATATTCATAAAAACATAATCTGGTATTCAAATCAGTATTTGGACAAATACAGTAACAACATATAAAGAGAGGGACAGGGGGGACTGATGCCATAAAGAAATCACCCTTTACGTAGTCACGCCGTTGGAGCGTACTGCTATATATGCCTTACTGCTTGATCCGACTCTGCTCGTCAGAACCTTCGGAGGACGCTTCCTCAGCCTAGTAACTGGGCTTTACTTAACAACCCGACTTAAGCCCAGCCCTGTGGACTGACTCTTCGAACGCCTCGAGCCCTCTTAGGATCTCCTAACGAAATCCCGGGTATTCTATGAATACCAAAAATGAACCTATCTATGTAATCCTAAGATCTGAGACTATTTCTCAGAAACTAAAACAAAACACTAATAAGAAAGAAAACTAAGATCCGAGTCTCTAAGTGAGTTGTGTACTAGAGAAGAGTACACTGGAAACCACTAAATGACTCAGATCCAGTGGAGAGGAATGATTTCAACTATTGGAGGCCTGGGGTATTTATAGCAGCTTCCCGGGGTGATTTTTCATCAAATATTCGATGTGAGACTGGTTCTGGGGGTTCGGGACGCCCGTCCTGGCGGGTTGACTAGGTCGGGACACCCGTCCTGACCCGTTGACTAAGTCAATATTTCCAAAAATTGTGTTTTTGCCCCAAAATTTGCTGTTTTCGTCTACTTTTCACCTGACACTTCCAAAATCATAAAAACCGTGAAATTGTGTAATTAACAAACAATTAAGATCAATTTCCTATCAATTTCACCGGAAATCATACATAAAAACATGCTAAAAAGTGATACGATTTTCGCGTATCAAATTATGATCAGGAATCCTAAAATTTTATGATATTTCCAAGACAACGGCGCCAAAAATCTGATGGGTTTCCGATTGATATGCTAAAAATAGGTTTTATTTACCCTATATCGATTATGAATAATTAAGGACTGAGACTTACTAATTGTCACATTTAGTATCTATGTTGTCACTTAATCAGTCAGAACCTAAGGCAGAGTACCTATCATGTAGCTAGTATGTTGGAAAGTATCTACGATTTTAATTAAAGAATTTATCAGACTCCCAGGGAAGTGGTAACAGCTTAGTAGCTACTATCCTTTTACCCTAACTCTCATTTTATTACTTAGTTATGCAATCATTCATCAATATCTTTGATGAGATGGAGATCCTTTCTACACAAGATTCAAGTTTATTAGGCATGCAAGAGTATTTTACAGACAAGTGTTCTGATGTACGTTATATTGTTTCTACATGATGACTGACCTATCTTCGAGTATTTTAGATATATCTTGGTCTAGATTGCAATTATGTACTGATGTGTACCAAATCTGAGTTATCTGATAAACCGCCCCATCGCCATTGACGGGCCCTACTCACGGTTCGAGCTAAAGGCATCCATGAAAGTCCTGTGTCACTCAAGAGATCATGTCGCTCGCCCTAACGCTGGCTACTCTAACAAACATGGTGATCTATAGGTTATTTTATCTAATATGGCAAACCTTAATGCTTATGTCCTCACACAAAGCCCTAAATTAAGGCATGTTAAACTAGACAGGTTATGATTACACCGTAGTTAGGAATTGTCTATAACCGTTCATCTAATTTAAAAGAGCAAGTAGATATACAATCATAATGATAATTAAACTGGTGACCTTTCCGAAAAAATGTAAATAACTTGAGCATGCAAAACTGATGCGATTCCGGTTGACGTACTAAATAGGTGTTATTTTACCCTATGTCGATTATGATTAATTAAGGACTGTGATTGACTAATTGTCACGTTTAGTCTTATGGTGTCACTTAATCAGCCAGAATCTAAGGCAGAGTACCTATCGTGTAGCTAGTCTATTGGAAAGTATCTACGATTTTACTAAGTTAATTATCGTACTCCCAGGGAAGTGGCAACGGCTTAGTAGTAACTAGCCTCTTATCCTAACTCTTATCTTATGATCCAGTTATGCAATCTTCATCAAATACTTTGATGAGAGGGTGATCCATTCTCCACTAGGTTCAGGTCTAATTAACCCTAGAAGTGTTTTAAAGATAAGTTCTGATTATATGTTATACTGTTCCTATATGTTGATTGACCTATATTCGAGTGTTTTAGATATATCTTAGCCTGGAATGCAACTATGTTCTGTGTCTAAAGGTGTACCACATCTGAGTCTCTATGCTACCGCCCCCTATCATTAAGGTAAACGGCCCTACTCACGGTACGAACAAAGACAGTTATGAAGGCCTTATGTCACTTTCGGGGATCACTCTGAAGGCTCGTAATCGCTGGCATAACGCTCTACTCAGCCTACCTAGACTACTCTAACAAGCCAGGTGTTCAGCATGTTATTTTATCTAGTATGGCAGACACCAATACTAATTGATGCCTGTTAAACTAAACAGGTTATGAATAGACCGTGGTTAGGAATTATCTATAACCCTATTTTAGTTTAAAAGAAACTACATTAGACATGCAGACATAATGATTATTTAGCAGGTGGCTATTTCTGGAAAAACATAATAACTTCAACATACAAAACAACTATTCATAAAATCATAATCTGATATTCATAATTGATGTTTAGGACAAAGCAATAAAACATATAAGAGAGGGGTATGGGGACTGATGCCATAAAGAAATCACCCTTTACTTAGTCTCGCCTACAGAGCGTACTGCTGTATACGTCGTATTGCCCGCCCTGACTCTGCTCGCCAGAACCTTCGGAGGACGCTTCCTCAGCCTAGTAGCTAGACTTTACCTTACGTCCTGGGCTTAAGCCTAGCCCTGTGGACTGACTCTTCGAACGCCTAGAGCTCTCTTAGGGTCTCCTAACGAAACCCCAGGTATTCTATGAATACCGGAAACGAACCTATCTATAGAAACCTAAGATCTGAGACTATTTCTCAGAAACTAAAACAAAACACTAATAAGAAAGAAAACTGAGATCTGAGTCTCTGAGTGAGTTGTGTACTGGAAAATTGTACACTGGAAACCACTTAATGACTCAGATCGAGTGGAGAGGGACGATTTCAACTGCTGGAGGCCTGGGGTATTTATAGCAGCTTCCCGGAGTGAAAATCTCTAAAACATTCGATGTGGGACAGCTTCTGGCGGCCCGGGACGCCCGTCCCGGTTCGGGACGCCCGTCCTGATTTGTTGACCAGGTTCGGGATGCCCATCCTGATTCAGGACGCCCGTCCTGGCGGTTTGACCGGGTCGGGACGCCCGTCCCGGGTTCAGGACGCCCGTCCCGGGTTCGGGATGCCCGTCCCGGACCTTTGACCGGGTCAATATTTCCAAAAATTGCGTTTTTGCCCCAGAATTTGCTGTTTTCGTCTACTTTTCACCTGACACTTCCAAAATCATAAAAACCGTGAAATCAAGTAAATAGTAAACAATTAATGTCAATTTACTCTCGATTTCACATTAAAACATACATAAAAACATGCTAAAAATGTGATACGATTTTCGCGTATCAGATAACCCCACACTTAGCTTTTTGCTTGTCCTCAAGCAAAGTCTACATGGAGTTAGTGATTTTAAACCGTAGTGCAGTCACTTAAATTCCTAATCATGTTTTTATTCCAAAAATTCTTCAGACAATTCTTAACACAGGTCTGATTGGTTAGGTTGCTATGACAAGGTCTCACATGTCTCTAGTAGTTTGTTATGATCAGGCAGAAAATAAATCAACAACTAGGTTGGACTTTTTTCTTAGTCACAGGGTCTTCCTGATGTGTAGTGTGTGTACTAGTCTAGACCAGATAGTCAACACAATGAACTCTTATCTTAACTGCTACCAGATAATACTTCGACCTATCGCTAGACATACTGACAACAGATAACTTTCTGAGTTCTGAGCTTTGGTGATCAGATTTTTAATGTTTTAGCACTTAGTTATTTTCTTTATAGATTCAGGGTATTTCGAGTTTGCTTAGAACACGTCAACTTCAACTACCCATGTAGCGAGTCCCACTCCGATGACTCCCAGATCTACACGACCTTAGGGCATCAGGCTTTAAGTTCCCCGAAGGAGTGGTGCTCGAGTAGCGAAGGCCGCTGGCAAACTACCCTATTGTAATTAACTTCCTTAAGTTCTTTTCACTTTTAGCTCAGAGTCTCATCTAGTCATTCTAACTGCCAATATATCCACAACTGGTCTAATTTTATCTAGTTAAGTCTCGAATAGGCAATTGGTTGAGGTCTCTAATCCAGACAAGGTTGTGCTCAGTTATCAGGAATTCCCTATTCCTAATCAATTAGTCCAAGATAGCTATCAATTATCTCCTACTAACCATAACATACTACCTACATATCATAGACATAAGCAATTTGTTTAACCAAGCATACTGCATTTAGAAGTCTGAAAGACGGAATTTTGAAAAATTTTGGAAGGGTGTGAAAATACAGGGAAAACAAGCAAAAGCATGCGAAAAATTTTTCAAACTGCTTCAAACTGCTACAGTGCACTGTGCACTGCTACCCCACACTTAAGTTTGGCACTGTCCTCAGTGTTCATGCATAGCTAATTACCCCACACTTATTTGAAAATAAGAAATAAAAAAACAAGAAATAAACACAATTAAAAGATCCTTACCCCACACTTATTCAACTAACTACGGGTAAGAAGGAACATAGAAATAACAAAAACAAGAAATAAAATGAAAGAGATACTCCCTTAGTCTGTGAAGTCCACAATCTGCTCGGACGAGTCAAACGGCTCTCTGTAAATCTTTAGGCGTTGTCCGTTTACTTTTTGAACAATACCGTCAGAACCGATGTCACATGCTCCGAAAGGTGATACTTCCTTGATTGTGAACGGTCCTGACCAATAGCTACGCAGCTTTCCTGGGAAAAATTTTAAACGTGAGTTGTATAACAATACCTTATCACCTGGTTCAAAATTTTTCTGGGCTCTGAGTCGTCTGTCATGCCGGAGTTTACTTGTCATTTTGAACTGATGTGAGTTCTCATATGCTTTGAGCCTCCACTCATCCAATTCGTTGAGCTGTAAAATCCGGTGTTCCTTAGTCAAGTTATCGTCGAGATTGCATTTTCGTACTGCCCAGTAAGCTTTATGTTCAAGTTCAACCGGAAGGTGGCATGCTTTTCCGTAGACTAGTCGATAGGGTGAGAACCCGTAGTGGTCTTGTACGCTGTACGGAAGGCCCATAATGCATCCTCCAGTTTATTGGACCAATCCTTACGGTTAACACCCACGGTCTTTTCTAGGATTCTCTTTATTCCCCTATTGGTTACCTCAGCCTGCCCGTTGGTTTGAGGATGGTAGGCTGTGGAAATGCGATGCTGAATTCCGTAATGCTGGAGTACTTTCTGCAATTGAGAGTTGCAGAAGTGCGTACCTCGATCACTGATTAGGGCTTTTGGACATCCAAACCTGGCGAAAATCTGCTTAAGGAATCTGCATACGGCTCGAGCATCATTAGTAGGTAGGGCCTGTGCCTCAGGCCATTTTGAAAAATATTCTACAGCTACTAAGATGTACTTCATACCAAAAGAGGAAGGAAACGGACCCATGAAATCTATACCCCATATGTCAAATATTTCTACACTTTGAATTACCTGTTGGGGTAGATTATCTCGAGAAGATATGGTTCCCGCTTTCTGACAGGCATCGCACGATCCTGTAAATGCTGCGGCGTCTTTGAATATGGTGGGCCAGTAAAAGCCTGCTTCTAATACTTTTCGGGCCGTATTAGTTGCAGCTAAGTGACCGCCTGTTGGTCCGCAGTGACAGTGTTCCAGAATTCGGAAACCCTCTTCTTGAGATACACATCTTCTGATCATCTGATCTGCACATATTTTAAATAGAAAAGGATCTTCCCAATAGTAATATTTCAGGTCAGCAAAGAATTTTCTTCTTTGTTGAGCAGTGATATCACTAGGGAGAGTCCGGGCTGCCAAGTAATTTGCTATATCTGCAAACCAAGGGGGTGAGAAACTAGCAAATAATGCACATAGATTCTCATCCGGAAATTTATCAGATATGATTGTTTCATCAATGGCTTCTAGGGTCGGATTTTCTAACCTAGACAAATGGTCTGCGGCTAAGTTTTCTGCCCCTTTCTTATCCCGGATTTCTATGTCAAATTCTTGAAGCAATAAAACCCATCTAATCAATCTTGGTTTTGCGTCGGTTTTATTAAACAAGTATTTTAGTGCCGAATGATCAGTATAAACAATAGTTTTAGACAGGACTAGATAGGATCGAAACTTATCAAATGCATATACTACTGCTAATAATTCCTTTTCTGTCGTAGTGTAATTTTCCTGAGCATCAGTTAAGGTTTTACTAGCATAATATATTACATGAAACTTCTTATCATGTCTTTGTCCTAAAACTACTCCTACTGCATAGTCACTAGCATCACACATAAGCTCAAAAGGTAGACTCCAATCAGGTGATGTCATGATAGGTGCAGTAGTTAAGAGTTCCTTAAGTCTATTAAAAGCTTTTAGACATTTCTCATCAAAGACAAATGGAACATCTTTTCCGAGTAAATTGGTCAACGGCCTGGCTATTAATGAAAAATCTTTTATGAACCTACGATAAAAGCCAGCGTGTCCCAAAAAACTCCTAACGACTCTCACATTTTTGGGAGGAGGTAGTTTTGAAATAACTTCAATTTTGGCCTTATCTACTTCCATACCTAGATGTGAGATCTAATGTCCTAAAACGATTCCCTCTCTTACCAATAGTAATATTTCAGGTCAGCAAAGAATTTTCTTCTTTGTTGAGCAGTGATATCACTAGGGAGAGTCCGGGCTGCCAAGTAATTTGCTATATCTGCAAACCAAGGGGGTGAGAAGATAGGAAATAATGCACATAGATTCTCATCCGGAAATTTATCATATATGATTGTCTCATCAATGGCTTCTAGGGTCGGATTTTCTAACCTAGACAAGTGGTCTGCGGCTAAGTTTTCTGCCCCTTTCTTATCCCGAATTTCTATGTCAAATTCTTGAAGCAATAAAACCCATCTAATCAATCTTGGTTTTGCGTCGGTTTTATTGAACAAGTATTTTAGTGCAGAATGATCAGTATAAACAATAGTTTTGACAGGACTAGATAAGATCGAAACTTTCAAATGCATATACTACTGCTAATAATTCCTTTTCTGTAGTGTGTAATTTTCCTGAGCATCAGTTAAGGTTTTACTAGCATAATATATTACATGAAATTTCTTATCATGTCTTTGTCCTAAAACTACTCCTACTGCATAGTCACTAGCATCACACATAAGCTCAAAAGGTAGACTCCAGTCTGGTGACGTCATGATAGGTGCAGTAGTTAAGAGTTCCTTAAGTCTATTAAAAGCTTTTAGACATTTCTCATCAAAGACAAATGGAACATCTTTTCCGAGTAAATTGGTCAACGGCCTGGCTATTAATGAAAAATCTTTTATAAACCTACGATAAAAGCCAGCGTGTCCCAAAAAACTCTAACGCTCTCACATTTTTGGGAGGAGGTAGTTTTGAAATAACTTCAATTTTTCCTTGTCTACTTCCATACCTAGGTGTAGATCTTATGTCCTAAAACGATTCCCTCTTTTACCATGAAGTGGCATTTTTCCCAATTTAAAACCAGGTTAGATTTTATACAACGTTTCAACATTAACTCCAAGTTCTTTAGACAAACCTCAAATGAATTACCAAAAACAGAAAAGTCATCCATAAATACTTCCATAGATTTTCCTAACATGTCCTCAAAGATAGCAGTCATACAACGTTGAAATGTAGCAGGTGCATTACACAAACCAAAAGGCATCCTTCTATATGCAAATGTTCCAAAAGGGCATGTGAATGTAGTTTTATGCTGGTCCTCAGGGGAGATAGGAATTTGAAAATAACCAGAAAACCCATCAAGAAAGCAATAAAACATGTGTCCAGATAATCTTTCTAACATTTGGTCAATAAAAGGAAGGGGAAAGTGATCTTTTCGTGTGGCTGTATTTAATTTTCTATAGTCTATGCATACACGATGACCAGTTACAGTTCTTGTAGGGATTAGTTCATTATGCTCATTCCTAACAACTGTTATACCGCCTTTTCTTAGGTACTACCTGCACCGGGCTTACCCCACTATCTGAGATAGGGTAGATAAGTCCTGCATCTAACAGTTTAATGACTCTTTCTTAACAACATCACACATTAGGATTCAACCTCCTTTGAGGTTGCACACATGGCTTATACTCATTTTCTAGAAGAATCTTATGCGAACAAAAGCTTGGATTAATACCTGGGATATCCGCAATTTTGTAGGCAAAGGCTCTTCTATGCTTTCTGCACATGTCCACAGTCAGCTTCCTTTGTTCTGCAGTCAGATCAGCTGCAAGAATAATGGGAAGTTTCTTGTTGTCATCTAGGAATTCGTAGCACAGATGAGTGGGTAGTTCCTTCAGTTCCAAGTCTGGTGGATCTTCAAACGAGGTTCGCTCTTTCTTCATCTCATCATCACCTATCTCAGTGAAACTATCAGAAGTAATTTCATTTTCAGAAGAGCTAAGTTTCAGACTCCTCTAATTCTAGGGAGTCCTCACTTAGAATTTGATAGTTTGAGCATAGGTCTGTCACGTTAATTGCAATCAAGTGTTCCATGTCATCCACACAAAAACAAGTATCATCTAAATGCATGGGATACCTAAGGGTCTCATTTAGATCAAAAGTGACGTCATCATTTCCTACCCTTAACTTGATTTGACCATTACTGACGTCTATTAATGCTTTTGAGGTGGCTAAAATGGTCGACCTAGGATCAGGGGCACTCCTCCTTCCCCATTCATGTCCATGACAACGAAATCCACAGGAAATACAAATTTTCCGACCTTTACTAAGAGGTCTTCAATTATTCCCTTGGGGATTTTGACTGTCCTGTCTGCAAGTTGTATGCACATCCTAGTCGTTTTCAAATCATGCAATCCTAATTTATCAAATAAACTAGATGGCATAAGATTAATACTAGCTCCTAAGTCTGCTAATGCATGCATGTTAGTAATATTTCCAATTGTACATGGCAAGGTAAAACAACCAGGATCTTTCTGTTTAGACGGTAGTTTATTCAACAGAACCGCCGAACATTCTTCATTAAGAACCACCTTGTCCATGTCAAATTTTCTTTTATTACTAACAACTTCTTTTAAAAACTTAGCATACTTTGGCATTTCAGAAATAACATCAAGTAAAGGTAAATTAACATGAATCTGACTAAAATTCCTAAGAAACTTTTAAAATTGCTCCTTATCTTTATTGTGCATAAGTCTGGCAGGGTAAGGTACTTTTGGCCGGTACTCAGGAATAAACTCCGTCTTCCCTTACCTTGCTACTTCGATTTCGACCTCCGTCGGCGTTGGGTCCTTGGAGCCTTCTTCTGGTTCCTGCACAAGAATAGGAGGGTCAGATGGTTTCAGTGTTGCTTGGTAGCGTTCCCTGGGACCTGTGAGAGAAATGGGTGGATAGTTGACCCATCTGCCTTTCTAAAGTTTGTATAGCAGCTTGTGTGTTTCTGATTGTTTGCTCGGTCTGCTTCTGTCTATTCTCGTTCTGCTGGATTCTTTCTGCGTGAGCTTCTTGAATCTTTCTGTTGGACTCTATCATTTCCTTGTTGGAGTCGGAAATGCTCTTCAGCATGTCTCTAAATTCTTGCATGGGATCAGCTGGAACGATGTAGTTCCTTGGTGCAGGCAGAGCAACTTGCTGATTCTGCGGATATGGCAGCTGCTGAGGTACTCTTTTCTGGAAGTTAGTAGCCCCGGGATTGTTTCTCCAGCTAAATCCCGGATGGTTCTTCCAAGTGGGATTGTAGGTATTTCCTATAGGAGCAGAATTTACTGCGTCCACTTGTTCCATCTCTTCTGGGACAGTTAATATCCCATTACCATAACAATCCCCACTGAAATGTGGTCCTTGGCAAAACTCGCAGACTTGGTATACTGACTGAATGCTTTTCCCTTGTTGGAAAGCATTCAGCTGATTAGTAATGCTGGCCTTCAGTGCCTCAAATTGATCATCAGTGGAGGCAACGACCGCATTTACTGGTTGCTTCTTAGCTCGGCCACTTGTGCGCCAATTCTTGCTGTTCCTGTAGAGTCTCTCCAGAGCGTTTCTAGCATCTACATCACTCATTCCATTGAAACCGCTCTGAGGATTGAGTCCATCGAGAATTTGCTTACCCATGTCTGACATACCCCCGTAAAATTGTTGAATCAGCAATGCCTCGGTAAGTCCATGTTGGGGGCAGAGCCTGAGTAGCTCCTTGAATCTGTCCCAAGCTTCGATCACTGTCTCATCAGCAGCTTGAGTGAAACTAGACAGAGCCCTTCGATATTCTAGGACTCTTGCTGCAGAGTAGTACTCTTCTAGGAAGGCTTTGCTTAACTCATCCCATGAGGTGATGGAGTTAGTAGGTAGTTGGGCCAACCATCTCTTAGCTCTGTCCCTAAGTGAGTAGGGAAACAGGTTGAGTTTAGTTATTTCTGCAGTATGATCTCCCTTGAGGCCTTCGCAGAGAGAAGAGAAATCAGATAGGTGTTCTAGCGGATTCTCGGCTGCAGTTCCTCCAAACTGAACTCGATTTATAATCAGCTGGATCACATTCGGTTTCAGATCATAGCGAGGGTTCCCAGGGATTCGGATGGCAGATGAGACTGGGATCGTCTGTGGCTGGATGTAGGATTCAAGGGTAGGTCTTTCAGCAGCCATTTCTGTTCTTCGCCTATTAGCTGTGCGAATGATTCGTTCAGGATTTTCAACTGGTGTTTCAAGGTTAGCTTCTGAAGATCGAGTCATGCAACTACAAAGAAGAACACGTTTTAGCCTGAGCAAACTGGTTAGTGAGGTTACAGGGAGAGTGAAAACTAAAGAAAAACTTGGAAGAAAGAGAAAACAAAACAAAACAACTATTCACAGGGAGAAAACACAAAAGATAGGGAAAAGAGAATAACTTACCGTTAAACAAGAAAAAGTACAATTTTTTTCGGATTTTTAGATTTTTAAAAATTTTTTTTTCTTTTAATATTTTGAAAGCAATTAAATTCCCTCAATATGGTTTTAGAATGATTTTCTAAAATTTGATTATCCTAAATGTCTTAATTCCAGATAACATCTAAAATTAATTAGTTATGATAATCCTATATTTCGGAAACTGATTGTCTAACTGGTATAAGATAAGTGTAGATCTAAGGTCTAGGTTACTACCGTTACCTATCATAAGTCTCTAGAATTTTGATCAGGAATCCTAAATTCATTATGATATGTCCCCGGCAACGGCGCCAAAAATCTGATGCGATTCCGGTTGACGTACTAAATAGGTGTTATTTTACCCTATGTCGATTATGATTAATTAAGGACTGTGATTGACTAATTGTCACGTTTAGTCTTATGGTGTCACTTAATCAGCCAGAATCTAAGGCAGAGTACCTATCGTGTAGCTAGTCTATTGGAAAGTATCTACGATTTTACTAAGTTAATTATCGTACTCCCAGGGAAGTGGCAACGGCTTAGTAGTAACTAGCCTCTTATCCTAACTCTTATCTTATGATCCAGTTATGCAATCTTCATCAAATACTTTGATGAGAGGGTGATCCATTCTCTACTAGGTTCAAGTCTAATTAACCCTAGAAGTGTTTTAAAGATAAGTTCTGATTCTATGTTATACTGTTCCTATATGTTGATTGACCTATATTCGAGTGTTTTAGATATATCTTAGCCTGGAATGCAACTATGTTCTGTGTTTAAAGGTGTACCACATCTGAGTCTCTATGCTACCGCCCCCTATCATTAAGGTAAACGGCCCTACTCACGGTACGAACAAAGACAGTTATGAAGGCCCTATGTCACTTTCGGGGATCACTCTGAAGGCTCGTAATCGCTGGCATAACGCTCTACTCAGCCTACCTAGACTACTCTAACAAGCCAGGTGTTCAGCATGTTATTTTATCTAGTATGGCAGACACCAATACTAATTGATGCCTGTTAAACTAAACAGGTTATGAATAGACCGTGGTTAGGAATTGTCTATAACCCTATTTTAGTTTAAAGAAACTACATTAGACATGCAGACATAATGATTATTTAGCAGGTGGCTATTTCCGGAAAAACATAATAACTTCAACATACAAAACAACTATTCATAAAATCATAATCTGATATTCATAATTGATGTTTAGGACAAAGCAATAAAACATATAAGAGAGGGGTATGGGGACTGATGCCATAAAGAAATCACCCTTTACTTAGTCTCGCCTACAGAGCGTACTGCTGTATACGTCGTATTACCCGCCCTGACTCTGCTCGCCAGAACCTTCGGAGGACGCTTCCTCAGCCTAGTAGCTAGACTTTACCTTACGTCCTGGGCTTAAGCCTAGCCCTGTGGACTGACTCTTCGAACGCCTAGAGCTCTCTTAGGGTCTCCTAACGAAACCCCGGGTATTCTATGAATACCGGAAACGAACCTATCTATAGAAACCTAAGATCTGAGACTATTTCTCAGAAACTAAAACAAAACACTAATAAGAAAGAAAACTGAGATCTGAGTCTCTGAGTGAGTTGTGTACTGGAAAATTGTACACTGGAAACCACTTAATGACTCAGATCGAGTGGAGAGGGACGATTTCAACTGCTGGAGGCGTGGGGTATTTATAGCAGCTTCCCGGAGTGAAAATCTCTAAAACATTCGATGTGGGACAGCTTCTGGCGGCTCGGGACGCCCATCCCGGTTCGAGACGCCCGTCCTGATTTGTTGACCAGGTTCGGGACGCCCGTCCCGATTCAGGACGCCCGTCCTGGCGGTTTGACCGGGTCGGGACGCCCGTCCCAGGTTCGGGACGCCCGTCCCGGACCTTTGACCGGGTCAATATTTCCAAAAATTGCGTTTTTGCCCCAGAATTTGCTGTTTTCGTCTACTTTTCACCTGACACTTCCAAAATCATAAAAACCGTGAAATCAAGTAAATAGTAAACAATTATTGTCAATTTACTCTCGATTTCACATTAAAACATACATAAAAACATGCTAAAAATGTGATACGATTTTCGCGTATCAAAAACACATATTCATATCATCATAATTTAATATTCAAATTAATCTTTAGACAAACTGATATGCATAAATCATATCATGTTTTTAGCATGTTTTTAGGCATAATTTTGGGAGAAATTGAGGGCAAATCGGTATGTTGTTATTGTGTTTGTCCAAAGAATAATTTTGAATATCAGATTATGGTTGTTATGGATATTTGTTTTATATGTTGAAGTTGTTATGTTTTTCCAGAAATAGCCACCTGCTTAATATTCACTATGTCTGCATGTCTACTGTGTTCTTTTAAACTAAAATTAGGGTTATAGACAATTCCTAACCACGGTCTAATCATAACCTGTTTAGTTTAACAGGCATCAATTAGTATTGGTGTCTGTCATGCTAGATAAAATAACCTACGGAACACTTTGTTTGTTAGAGTAGTCTAGGTAGGGGCCGAGCTGAGCGTTTATGCCGGCGGCTAGGGCGAGCGGCATGATCCCCGAAGTGACATAGGCCTTTCATGGATGCCTTTAGCCCGAACCGTGAGTAGGGCCGTCATTAAGGTAGGGCGGTTTATTAGAGACCTCGGATGTGGTACGCCTTTAGACACAGAACATAGTTGCAATCCAGGCCAAGACATATCTAAAATACTCGAAGATAGGTCAATCAACATGTAAGAACAGTTTAACATAGAATCAGGACATTATCTAACACTTCTAGGATTAATTAGACCTAAACCTAGTGGAGAATGGATCACCCTCTCATCAAAGTCATTGATGAAGATTGCATAACTGGATCATAAGATAGGAGTTAGGATGAAAGGCTAGTTACTACTAAGCCGTTACCACTTCCCTGGGAGTACGATATTTAACTTAATAAAATCGTAGATACTTTCCAACAGACCAGCTACACGATAGGTACTCTACCTTAGGTTCTGATTGATTAAGTGACAATAATTGAATGCTGATACGCGAAAATCGTATCACCTTTTTAGCATGTTTTTATATATGATTTGGGGTGAAATTAAGGGTAAATTGATCTTATTGTTTATTATTTACTTAATTTCACAGTTTTTATGATTTTGGAAGTGTTAGATGAAAAGTAGACGAAAACAGCAAATCTTGGGGCAAAAACGCAATTTTTGGAAATGCTGACTTGGTCAAAGGGTTAGGACGGGCGTCCCAAATCCATGACGGGCGTCCCGACCCAGTCAAAGCACCGGGACGGGCGTCCAGGACTCGGGATGGGCGTCCCAATCCGGGACGGGCGTCCCGAACCCCCAAATCAAGTCCCACATCGATTGTTTGATGAAAAATCACCCCGGGAAGCTACTATAAATACCCCAGGCCTCCAGCAGTTGAAATCATTCCTCTCCACTCGATCTGAGTCATTAAGTGGTTTCCAGTGTACACTTCTCTAGTACACAACTCACTCAAAGACTCGGATCTCAGTTTTCTTTCTTCTTAGTGTTTTGTTTTAGTTTTTGAGAAATAGTCTCAGATCTTAGGCTTCTATAGATAGGTTCGTTTCTGGTATTCATAGAATACCCGGGATTTCGTTAGGAGATCCTAAGAGGGCTCTAGGCGTTCGAAGAGTCAATTCACAGGGATGGGCTTAAGCTGGGTATTAAGGTAAAGCTCAGTTACTAGGCTGAGGAAGCGTCCTCCGAAGGTTCTGGCGAGCAGAGTCGGGGCGAGCAATACAACATATACAGCAGTACGCTCCGTCGGCGAGACTACGTAAAGGGTGATTTCTTTATGGCATCAGTCCCCATGTCCCTCTCTTATATGTTGTTATTGTGTTGTTCCAAATATTTATTATGAATACGAGATTACAATTTTTATGAATATTTGTTTTATATGTTGACGTTGTTATATTTTTCCGGAAATAGCCACCTACTTAATATTCACTATGTCAGCATGTTTAATGTGCTCTTTTAAACTAAAGTTAGGGTTATAGACAATTCCTAACCACGATCTAATCATAACCTGTTTAGTTTAACAGGCATCAATTAGTATTGGTGTCTGCCATGCTAGATAAAATACTTGCTGAACACCCTATTTGTTAGAGTAGTCTAGGTAAGTCAAGCAGAGTCTGATTATGCCGGCGGCTAGGGCAAACGGTATGATCCCCGAAGTGACATAGGGCTTTCATGGATACCTTCGTCCCGAACCGTGAGTAGGGCCGTCAATAAGGTAGGGCGATTTATTAGAAACCTCGGATGTGGTACTCCTTTAGACACAGAACATAGTTGCAATCCAGGCTAAGATATATCTAAAATACTCGAATATAGGTCAATCAACATATAGGAACAGTATAACATAAAATCAGGACCTCATCTATAAAATACTTTTGGGATTAATTAGACTTAAACCTAGTGGAGAATGGATCACCCTCTCATCAAAGTCATTGATGAAGATTGCATAACTAGATAAAATAACCTACTGAACACCCTGTTTGTTAGAGTAGTCTAGGTAAGTCGAGCCGGGTCCGATTATGCCGGCGGCTAGGGCAAGCGGTATGATCCCCGAAGTGACATAGGGCTTTCATGGATGCCTTCGTCCCGAACCGTGAGTAGGGCCGTCAATAAGGTAGGGCAGTTTATTAGAAACCTCGGATGTGGTACTCCTTTAAACACAGAACATAGTTGCAATCCAGGCTAAGATATATCTAAAATACTCGAATATAGCTCAATCAACATATAGGAACAGTATAACATAAAATTAGGACCTCATCTATAAAATACTTTTGGGATTAATTAGACTTAAACCTAGTGGAGAATGGATCACCCTCTCATCAAAGTCATTGATGAAGATTGCATAACTGGATCATAAGATAGGAGTTAGGATAAAAGGTTAGTTACTACTAAGTCGTTGCCACTTCCCTGGGAGTACGATATTTAACTTAGTAAAATTGTAGATACATTCCAACAGACTAGCTACACGATAGGTACTCTGCCTTAGGTTCTGGTTGATTAAGTGACAATAATTGAATGCTAAGTGACAGTTAGTAAGACTCAGTCCTTAATTACTCATAATCGACATAGGTAAATAAAGCCTATCTTTTAGCATACCAATCAGAACTGCATCAGATTTTTGGCACCGTTGCCGGGGAAATATCATAATAAATTTAGGATTCCTGATCAAAATTCTAGAGGCTTAAGATAGGTAACGGTAGTAACCTAGACTTTAGACCCAACACTTATGTTATACCAGTTAGACAATCAATTTCCGAAATAAAGGGTTATCATAACTAATTAATTTTAGATGTTATCTAGAATTAAGACATTTAGGATAATCAAATTTTAGGAAATTATTCTAGAACCATATTGAGGGAATTTAATTGCTTTCGAAATATTAAAAGAAAAAAATTGTTTAAATTTAAAAATCCGAAAAAATTGTACTTTTTCTTGTTTAATGGTAAGTTGTTCTCTTTTCCCTATCTTTTGTGTTTTCTCCTTTTGAATAGTTGTTTTGTTTTGTTTTCTCTTTCTTCCAAATTTTTAAGTTTTCACTTTCCCTGTAACCCCACTAACCAGTTTGCTCAGGCTAAAACGTGTTCTTCTCTGTAGTTGCATGACTCGATCTTCAGAAGCTAACCTTGAAACACCAGTTGAAAATCCTGAACGAATCATTCGCACAGCTAATAGGCGAAGAACAGAAATGGCTGCTGAAAGACCTACCCTTGAATCCTACATCCAGCCACAGACTATCCCAGTCTCATCTGCCATCCGAATCCCTGGGAACCCTCGCTATGATCTTAAACCGAATGTGATCCAGCTGATTATAAATCCGGTTCAGTTTGGAGGAACTACAGCCGAGAATCCGCTGGAACACCTATCTGATTTCTCTTCTCTCTGCGAAGGCCTCAAGGGAGATCATACTGCAGAAGTAACTAAACTCAACCTTTTTCCCTACTCACTGAGGGACAGAGCGAAGAGATGGTTGGCCTAGCTACCTACTAACTCCATCACCTCTTGGGACGAGTTAAGCAAAGCCTTCCTAGAAGAGTACTACTCTGCAGCAAGAGTCCTAGAATATCTAAGGGCTCTATCTAGTTTCACTCAAACTGCTAATGAGACAGTGATCGAAGCTTGGGACAGATTCAAGGAGCTGCTCAGGCTCTGCCCCCAACATGGACTTACCGAGGTATTGCTGATTCAGCAATTTTACGGGGGTATGTCAGACATGGGTAAGCAAATTCTTGATGGACTTAATCCCCAGAGCGGTTTCAATGGAATGAGTGATGTAGATGCTAGAAACGCTCTGGAGAGACTCTACAGGAATAGCAAGAATTGGTACACAAGTGGCCGAGCTAAGAAGCAACCAGTAAATGCGGTCGTTGCCTCCACTGATGATCAATTTGAGGCACTGAAGGCCAGCATTACTAATCAGCTGAATGCTTTCCAATAAGGGAAAAGCATTCAGTCAGTATACCAAGTCAGCGAATTTTGCAAGGACCACATTTCAGTGGGGATTGTTATGGTAATGGGATATTAACTATTCCAGAGGAAATGGAACAAGTGGACGCAGTGAATTCTGCTCCTATAGGAAATACCTACAATCCCACTTGGAAGAACCATCCGGGATTTAGCTGGAGAAACAATCCCGGGACTACTAACTTCTAGAAAAGAGTACCTCAGCAACTACCATATCCGCAGAACCAGCAAGTCGCTCTGCCTGCACCGAGGAACTACATCGTTCCAGCTGATCCCATGCAAGAATTCAGAGACATGCTGAAGAGCATTTCCGACTCTAACAAGGAAATGATAGAGTCCAACAGAAAGATCCAAGAAGCTCACGCGGAAAGAATTCAGCAGAACGAGAACAGACAGAAGCAGACCGAACAAACAATCAGAAACACACAAGCTGCTATACAAACTTTAGAGAGACAAATAGGTCAGCTATCCACCCATTTCTCTCACAGGTCCCAGGGAACGCTACCAAGCAACACTGAGACCAACCTTCAAACTGAATGCAAGACTATCACTCTAAGATCTGGTAAAATTCTATTTCCATCTCCACCCAAACCATCTGACCCTCCTATTCTTGTGCAGGAACCAGAAGAAGGCTCCAAGGACCCAACGCCGACGGATGTCGAAATCGAAGTAGCAAGGAAAGGGAAGACGGAATTTATTCCTGAGTACCGGCCAAAGTACCTTACCCTACCAGACTTATGCACAATAAAGATAAGGAGCAATTTGAAAAGTTTCTTAAGAATTTTAGTCAGATTCATGTTAATTTACCTTTACTTGATGTTATTTCTGAAATGCCAATGATACGCGAAAATCGTATCACCTTTTTAGCATGTTTTTATGTATGAATTTGGGTAAAATTGAGGGTAATTTGATCTTGATTGTTCATTATTTACTTAATTTCACAGTTTTTATGATTTTGGAAGTGTCAGGTGAAAAGTAGACGAAAACAGCAAATTTTGGGGCAAAAACGCAATTTTTGGAAATATTGACTTAGTCAACGGGTCGGGACGGGCGTCCCGACCCAGTCAAACCACCGGGACGGGCGTCCCGACTGGGTCAACAGATCAGGACGGGCGTCCCAATCCGGGACGGGCGTCCCGAACCCCCAGATCCAGTCCCACATCGAATGTTTGCTGAAAAATCACCCTGGGAAGCTGCTATAAATACCCCAGGCCTCCAGCAGTTGAAATCATTCCTCTCCACTCGATCTGAGTCATTAAGTGGTTTCCAGTGTACAATTCTCTAGTACACAACTCACTTAGAGATTCGGATCTCAGGTTTCTTTCTTGTTAGTGTTTTGTTTTAGTTTCTGAGAAATAGTCTCAGATCCTAGGATTCTATAGATAGGTTCGTTTCTGGTGTTCATAGAATACCCGGGATTTCGTTAGGAGATCCTAAGAGGGCTCTAGGCTTTCGAAGAGTCAGTCCACAGGGCTGGGCTTAAGATGGGTATTAAGGTAAAGCCTAGTTACTAGGCTGAGGAAGCGTCCTCTGACAGTTCTGGCGAGCAGAGTCGGGTCAAGCAATACGGCATATACAGCAGTACGCTCCATCGGCGAGACTTCGTAAAGGGTGAATTCTTTATGGCATCGGTCCCCCTGTCCCTCTCTTATGTTGTTATTGTGTTTGTCCAAATAACTGTTTGAATACCAGATTATGTTTTATGAATATTTGTGATATATGTTGAAGTTATTATATTTTTCTAGAAATGGCCACCTGCTTAAATATCCATTATGTCTGCATGTCTATCACCGTTCTTTTAAACTGAAATTAGGGTTATAGACAATTCTTAACCACGATCTATTCATAACCTGTTTAGTTTAACAGGCATCAATTAGTATTGATGTCTGCCATACTAGATAAAATAATCTACGGAACACCCCGTTTGTTGAAAGTAGTCTAGGTAGGCTGAGTTGAGTGTTATGCCGGCGGTTATGAGACGAGCAGTATGATCCCCAAAGTGACATAGGGCGGTCATTGCTGACTTTAGTCCGAGCCGTGAGTAGGGCCGTTACCCTTAACGATGGGGCGGTAGCGTAGAAACTCAGATGTGGTAGCCTTTAGACACAGAACATAGTTGCAATCCAGGCCAAGATATGTCTAAAATACTCGAATATAGGTCAATCAACGTATAATAACAGTATAACATAAAATCAGGATCTCATCTTTAAAACACTTTCAGGTTTGGATAGACTTAAACCTAGTGGAGAACGAATCATCCTCTCATCAAAGTATTTGATGATGATTGCATAACTGGATCATAAGATAGGAGTTAGGATAAAAGGCTAGTTACTACTAAGCCGTTGCCACTTCCCTGGGAGTACGATATTTATTTAATAAAATCGTAGATATTTTCCAACAGACTAGCTACACGATAGGTACTCTGCCTTAGGTTTTGGCTGATTAAGTGACACCATAGAGACTAAATGTGACAATTAGTCAATCACAGTCCTTAATTATAATCAACATAGGGTAAAATAACACCTATTTAGCATATCAACCGGAACTCATCAGCCAAAGTATGCTAAGTTTTTAAAAGAAGTTGTTAGTAATAAAAGAAAATTTGACATTGACAAGGTGGTTCTTAATGAAGAATGTTCGGCGGTCCTGTTGAATAAACTACCATCTAAACAGAAAGATCCTGGTTGTTTTACCTTGCCATGTACAATTGGAAATATTACTAACATGCATGCATTAGCAGACTTAGGAGCTAGTATTAATCTTATGCCATCTAGTTTATTTGATAAATTAGGATTGCATGATTTGAAAACGACTAGGATGTGCATACAACTTGCAGATAGGACAGTCAAAATCCCCAAGGGAATAATTGAAGATCTCTTAGTAAAGGTCGGAAAATTTGTATTTCCTGTGGATTTCGTTGTCATGGATATAAATGGGGAAGGAGGAGTGCCCCTGATCCTAGGTCGACCATTTGTAGCTACCTCAAAGCATTAATAGACGTCAGTAACGGTCAAATCAAGTTAAGGGTAGGAAAATGATGACATCACCTTTGATCCAAATGAAACCCTTAGGTATCCCATGCATTTAGATGACACTTGTTTTTGTGTGGATGCAATGGAACACTTGATTACAATTAACGTGACCGGCCTATGCTCAAGCTATCAAGTTCTAAGTGAGGACTCCCTAGAATTAGAGGAGCCTGAACTTAGCTCTTCTGAAAATGAAATTACTTCTGATAGTTTCACTGAGATAGTTAATAATGAGATGAAGAAAGAACGAACCTCGTTTGAAGATCCACCAGACTTGGAACTAAAGGAACTACCCACTCATCTGTGCTACGAATTCCTAGATGACAACAAGAAACTTCCCATTATTCTTGCAGCTGATCTGACTGCAGAACAAAGGAGGATGACGGTGGACATGTGCAGGAAGTATAGAAGAGCCTTTGCCTACAAAATTGCAGACATCCCAGGTATTAATCCAAGCTTTTGTTCGCATAAGATTCTTCTAGAAAATGAGTATAAGCCATGTGTGCAACCTCAAAGGAGGTTGAATCCTAATGTGTGTGATGTTGTTAAGAAAGAAGTCATTAAACTGTTAGATGCAGGATTTATCTACCCTATCTCAAATAGTGAGTAGGTAAGCCCAGTGCAGGTAGTAGTACCTAAGAAAGGCGGTTATAACAGTTGTTAGGAATGAGCAGAAAGAACTAATCCCTACAAGAACTGTAACTGGTCATCGTGTATGTATAGACTATAGAAAATTAAATACGGCCACACGAAAAGATCACTTTCCCCTTCCTTTTATTGACCAAATGTTAGAAAGATTATCTGGACACATGTTTTATTGCTTTCTCGATGGGTTTTCTGGTTATTTTCAAATTCCTATTTCCCCTGAGGACCAGCATAAAACTACCTTCACATGCCCTTTTGGAACATTTGCATATAGAAGGATGCCTTTTGGTTTGTGTAATGCACCTGCTACATTTCAATGTTGTATGACTGCTATCTTTGAGGACATGTTAGGAAAATCTATGGAAGTATTTATGGATGACTTTTCTGTTTTTGGTAATTCATTTGAGGTTTGTCTAAAGAACTTGGAGTTAATGTTGAAACGTTGTATAAAATCTAACCTGGTTTTAAATTGGGAAAAATGCCACTTCATGGTAAAAGAGGGAATCGTTTTAGGACATAAGATCTGACACCTAGGTATGGAAGTAGACAAGGAAAAAATTGAAGTTATTTCAAAACTACCTCCTCCCAAAAATGTGAGAGCTGTTAGAAGTTTTTTGGGACACGCTGGCTTTTATCGTAGGTTTATAAAAGATTTTTCATTAATAGCCAGGCCGTTGACCAATTTACTCGGAAAAGATGTTCCATTTGTCTTTGATGAGAAATGTCTAAAAGCTTTTAATAGACTTAAGGAACTCTTAACTACTGCACCTATCATGACGTCACCAGACTGGAGTCTACCTTTTGAGCTTATGTGTGATGCTAGTGACTATGCAATAGGAGTAGTTTTAGGACAAAGACATGATAAGAAATTTCATGTAATATATTATGCTAGTAAAACCTTAACTGATGCTCAGGAAAATTACACCACTACAGAAAAGGAATTATTAGCAGTAGTATATGCATTTGAAAAGTTTCGATCTTATCTAGTCCTGTCCAAAACTATTGTTTATACTGATCATTCTGCACTAAAATACTTGTTCAATAAAACCGACGCAAAACCAAGATTGATTAGATGGGTTTTATTGCTTCAAGAATTTGACATAGAAATTCGGGATAAGAAAGGGGCAGAAAACTTAGCCGCAGACCACTTGTCTAGGTTAGAAAATCCGACCCTAGAAGCCATTGATGAGACAATCATATATGATAAATTTCCGGATGAGAATCTATGTGCATTATTTCCTATCTTCTCACCCCCTTGGTTTGCAGATATAGCAAATTACTTGGCAGCCCGGACTCTCCCTAGTGATATCACTGCTCAACAAAGAAGAAAATTCTTTGCTGACCTGAAATATTACTATTGGGAAGATCCTTTTCTATTTCGAATATGTGCAGGTCAGATGATCAGAAGGTGTGTATCTCAAGAAGAAGGTTTCCAAATTCTGGAACATTGTCACTGCGGACCAACAGGCGGTCACTTAGCTGCAGCTAATACCGCCCGAAAAGTATTAGAAGCAGGCTTTCACTGGCCTACCATATTCAAGGATGCCGCAGCATTTACAGGATCGTGCGATGCCTGTCAGAAAGCGGGAACCATATCTTCTCGAGACAATCTACCCCAACAGGCAATTCAAAGTGTAGAAATATTTGACATATGGGGTATAGATTTCATGGGTCCGTTTCCTTCCTCTTTTGGTATGAAGTACATCTTAGTAGCCGTAGAATATTTTTCAAAATGGCCTGAGGCACAGGCCCTACCTACTAATGATGCTAGAGTCCATTTGTCTTTGATGAGAAATGTCTAAAAGCTTTTAATAGACTTAAGGAACTCTTAACTACTGCACCTATCATGACGTCACCAGACTGGAGTCTACCTTTTGAGCTTATGTGTGATGCTAGTGACTATGCAATAGGAGTAGTTTTAGGACAAAGACATGATAAGAAATTTCATGTAATATATTATGCTAGTAAAACCTTAACTGATGCTCAGGAAAATTACACCACTACATAAAAGGAATTATTAGCAGTAGTATATGCATTTGAAAAGTTTCGATCTTATCTAGTCCTGTCCAAAACTATTGTTTATACTGATCATTCTGCACTAAAATACTTGTTCAATAAAACCGACGCAAAACCAAGATTGATTAGATGGGTTTTATTGCTTCAAGAATTTGACATAGAAATTCGGGATAAGAAAGGGGCAGAAAACTTAGCCGCAGACCACTTGTCTAGGTTAGAAAATCCGACCCTAGAAGCCATTGATGAGACAATCATATATGATAAATTTCCGGATGAGAATCTATGTGCATTATTTCCTATCTTCTCACCCCCTTGGTTTGCAGATATAGCAAATTACTTGGCAGCCCGGACTCTCCCTAGTGATATCACTGCTCAACAAAGAAGAAAATTCTTTGCTGACCTGAAATATTACTATTGGGAAGATCCTTTTCTATTTCGAATATGTGCAGGTCAGATGATCAGAAGGTGTGTATCTCAAGAAGAAGGTTTCCAAATTCTGGAACATTGTCACTGCGGACCAACAGGCGGTCACTTAGCTGCAGCTAATACCGCCCGAAAAGTATTAGAAGCAGGCTTTCACTGGCCTACCATATTCAAGGATGCCGCAGCATTTACAGGATCGTGCGATGCCTGTCAGAAAGCGGGAACCATATCTTCTCGAGACAATCTACCCCAACAGGCAATTCAAAGTGTAGAAATATTTGACATATGGGGTATAGATTTCATGGGTCCGTTTCCTTCCTCTTTTGGTATGAAGTACATCTTAGTAGCCGTAGTAGATATTTTTCAAAATGGCCTGAGGCACAGGCCCTACCTACTAATGATGCTAGAGTCCATTTGTCTTTGATGAGAAATGTCTAAAAGCTTTTAATAGACTTAAGGAACTCTTAACTACTGCACCTATCATGACGTCACCAGACTGGAGTCTACCTTTTGAGCTTATTGTGATGCTAGTGACTATGCAATAGGAGTAGTTTAGGACAAGACATTAGAGAAATTTCATGTAATATATATGCTAAAAAACCTTAACTGATGCTCAGGAAAATTACACCACTACATAAAAGGAATTATTAGCATAGTATATGCATTTGAAAGTTTCGATCTTATCTAGTCCTGTCCAAACTATTGTTATACTGATCATTCTGCACTAAAACTTGTTCAATAACCGACGCAAAACCAAGATTGATTAGATGGTTTTTTTGCTTCAAGAATTTGACATAGAAATTCGGGATAAGAAGGGGCAGAAAACTTAGCCGCAGACCACTTGTCTAGGTTAAAAATCCGACCCTAGAAGCCATTGATGAGACAATCATATATGATAAATTTCCGGATGAGAATCTATGTGCATTATTTCCTATCTTCTCCCCCTTGGTTTTGCAGATATAGCAAATTACTTGGCAGCCCGGACTCTCCCTAGTGATATCACTGCTCAACAAGAAGAAAATTCTTTGCTGACCTGAAATATTACTATTGGGAAGATCCTTTTCTATTTCGAATATGTGCAGGTCAGATGATCAGAAGGGTGTATCTCAAGAAGAAGGTTTCCAAATTCTGGAACATTGTCACTGCGGACCAACAGGCGGTCACTTAGCTGCAGCTAATACCGCCCGAAAAGTATTAGAAGCAGGCTTTCACTGGCCTACCATATTCAAGGATGCCGCAGCATTTACAGGATCGTGCGATGCCTGTCAGAAAGCGGGAACCATATCTTCTCGAGACAATCTACCCCAACAGGCAATTCAAGTGTAGAAATATTTGACATATGGGGTATAGATTCATGGGTCCGTTTCCTTCCTCTTTGGTATGAAGTACATCTTAGTAGCCGTAGAATATTTTTCAAAATGGCCTGAGGCACAGGCCCTACCTACTAATGATGCTAGAGTCGTATGCAAATTCCTTAAGCAGATTTTCGCCATGTTTGGATGTCCAAAAGCCCTAATTAGTGATTGATGTACGCACTTCTGCAACTCTCAATTGCAGAAGTACTCCAGCAGTACGGAATTCAGCATCGCATTTCCACAACCTACCATCCTCAACCAACGGGCAGGCTGAGGTAACCAATAGGGGAATAAAGAGAATCCTAGAAAAGACCGTGGGTGTTAACCATAAGGATTGGGCCAATAAACTGGAGGATGCATTATGGGCCTTCCGTACAGCATACAAGACCACTACGGGGTTTCTCACCCTATCGACTAGTCTACGGAAAGCATGCCACCTTCCGGTTGAACTTGAACATAGAGCTTACTGGGCAGTGCAAAAATGTAATCTCGACGATAATTTAACTAAGGAACACCGGATTCTACAACTCAACGAATTGGATGAGTGGAGGCTCAAATCCTACGAGAACTCACATCAGTTCAAAATGACAAGTAAACTCCGGCATGACAGACGACTCAGAGCCTAGAAAAATTTTGAACCAGGAGATAAGGTATTGTTGTACAACTCACGTTTCAAATCGTTCACGATCACGGAAGTATCACCTTTCGGAGTTGTGACATCATGGATTCTGATGGCATTATTCAAAAAGTAAACGGACAATGCCAGAAGATTTACAGAGAGCCGTTTGACTCGTCCGAGCAGACTGTGGACTTCACAGACTAAGGGAGTATCTCTTTCATTTTATTTCTTGTTTTGTTATTTCTATGTTCCTTCTTACCCGTAGTTAGTTGAGTAAGTGTGGGGTAAGAATCTTTTCTTTGTGTTTTATTTCTTGTTTTCAAATAAGTGTGGGGTAATTAGATATGCATGAACACTGAGGACAGTGCCAGAATTAAGTGTGGGGTAGCAGTGCACGGTGCACTGTAGCAGTTTGCAAAACTTTTTTGCATGCTTTTGCTTGTTTTTCCCGTATTTTCACACCCTTCCAAATTTTTTCACAAGTTTTACGTCTTTCAGACTTCTAAATGAGTATGCTTGGTTAAACAATTGCTTATGTCTATGATATGTAGGTAGTATGTTATTGCTAGTAGGAGATAATTGATGATTATTGCTGAACTAATTGATTAGGATAGGGAATTCCTGATAACTGAGCACAACTTTGTCTGGATTAGACACCTCAGCCAATTGCATGTTCGAGACTTAACTAGATAAAATTAGACCAGTTGTGGATATATTGGTAGTTAGAATGACTAGATGAGACTCTGAGCTAAAAGTGAAAAGAAACAAAAGGAAGTTAATCAAATAAGGGTAGTTTGCCAGCGGCCTTTGCTACTCGAGCACCACTCCTTCGGGGAATTTAAAGCCTGATGCCCTAAGGTCGTGTAGATTTGGGAGTCATCAGAGTGGGACTCGCTACATGGGTAGTTGAAGTTGACGTGTTCTAAGCAGACTCAAAATACCCTACATCTATAAAGAAAATAACTAAATGCTAAAACATTAAAAATCTGATCACCGAAGCTCAGAACTCAAAAAGTTGTCTGTTGTTAATATGTCTAGCGATGGGTCGAAGTGTTATCTGGTAGTAGTTAAGACAAGAGTTCATTGTGTTGACTATCTGGTCTAGACTAGTACACACACTACACGTCAGGGAGACCCTATGACTAAGAAAAAAAGTTCAACCTAGCTGTTGATTTGTTTTCTGCCTGATCATAACAAGCTACTAAAAACATCTGAGACATTGTCATAGCAGCCTAACCAGTCAGACCTGTGTTAAGACTTGTCTGAAGAATTTTTAGAATAAAAACATGACTAGGATTTTAAGTGACTGCACTACGGTTTAGAATCACTAACTTCAGGTAGACTTTGCTTGAGGACAAGCAAAAAGTTAAGTGTGGGTTATCTTATACGCGAAAATCGTATCACCTTTTTAGCATGTTTTTATGTATGATTTCGGGTGAAATTGAGGGCAAATTGATCTTAATTGTTTGTTATTTACTCAATTTCACGGTTTTTATGATTTTGGAAGTGTCAGGTGAAAAGTAGACGAAAACAACAAATTTTGGGGTAAAAACGCAATTTTTGGAAATGTTGACTTGGTCAAAGGGTCAGGACAGGCATCCCGACCCAGTCAAACCGCCGGGACGGGCGTCCCGAACCCCCAGAACCAGTCCCACATCGAAGTTTTGATGAAAAATCACCCCGAGAAGCTGCTATAAATACCATAGGCCTCCAGCAGTTGAAATCATTCCTCTCCACTCGATCTGAGTCATTTAGTGGTTTCCAGTGTACAATTCTCTACTACACAACTCACTCAGAGACTCGGATCTCAGTTTTCTTTCTTATTAATGTTTCGTTTTAGTTTTTGAGAAATAGTCTCAGATCTTAGGCTTCTATAGATAGGTTCATTTCTGGTATTCAAAGAATACCCGGGATTTCGTTAGGAGATCCTAAGAGGGCTCTAGGCGTTCGAAGAGTCAGTCCACAGGGCTGGGCTTAAGCTGGGTATTAAGGTAAAGCCCAGTTACTAGGCTGAGGAAGCGTCCTCCAAAGGTCCTGGTGAGCAGAGTCAGGGCGAGCAATACGACATATACAGCAGTACGCTCCGTCGGTGAGACTACGTAAAGGGTGATTTCTTTATGGCATCAGTCCCCATGTCCCTCTCTTATATGTTGTTATTGTTTTGTTCTAAATACTTATTATGAATACAAGATTACGATTCTTTATGAATAGTTGTTTTATATGTTGACGTTGTTATGTTTTTCCGGAAATAGCCACCTGCTAAATATTCACTATGTTTGCATGTTTAATGTGCTCTTTTAAACTAAAGTTAGGGTTATAGACAATTCCTAACCACGGTCTAATCATAACCTGTTTAGTTTAACAGGCATCAATTAGTATTGGTGTCTGCCATGCTAGATAAAATAACCTGCTGAACACCTGCATGTTAAAGTAGTCTAGGTAGGGGCCGAGCTGAGTCCGATTATGCCGGCGGCTAGGGCAAGCGGTATGATCCCCGAAGTGACATAGGGCTTTAATGGATGCCTTCGTCCCGAACCGTGAGTAGGGCCGTCATTAAGGTAAGGAGGTTTATTAGAGACCTCGGATGTGGTACGCCTTTAGACATAGAACATAGTTGCAATCCAGGCTAAGATGCATCTAAAATATTCGAATTTAGGTCATTCAACATATAGGAACAGTATAACATAGAATCAGAACTCATCTATAAAACACTTCTAGGATTAATTAGACTTAAACCTAGTGGAGAATGAATCACCCTCTCATCAAAGTATTTGATGAAGATTGCATAACTGGATCATAAGATAGGAGTTAGGATAACAGTCTAGTTACTACTAAGCCGTTGCCACTTCCCTGGGAGTACGATAATTAACTTAATAAAATCGTAGATACTTTCCAACAGACTAGCTACACGATAGGTACTCTGCCTTAGGTTCTGGCTGATTAACTGACACCATAGAGACTAAATGTGACAATTAGTCAATCATAGTCCTTAATTATTCATAATCAACATAGGGTAAAATAACACCTATTTAGCACGTCAACCGAAAACCCATCAGGGACGCCCATCTTGGTCTGTTGACTAAGTCGGGACGCCCGTCCCGAGTCCTGGACGCCCGTCCCGGTGCTTTGACTGGGTCGGGACGCCCGTCTCGGATTCAGGACGCCCATCCTAACCCTTTGACCAAGTCAGCATTTCCAAAAATTGCGTTTTTGCCCTAAGATTTGCTATTTTCGTCTACTTTTCACCTGACACTTCCAAAATCATAAAAACTGTGATATTAAGTAAATAATAAACAATTAAGATCAATTTACCTTCAATTTCACCCCAAATCATATATAAAAACATGCTAAAAAGGTGATACGATTTTCGCGTATAAGATAACCCACACTTAACTTTTTGCTTGTCCTCAAGCAAAGTCTACCTGAAGTTAGTGATTCTAAACCGTAGTGCAGTCACTTAAAATCCTAGTCATGTTTTTATTCTAAAAATTCTTCAGACAAGTCTTAACACAGGTCTGACTGGTTAGGCTGCTATGACAATGTCTCAGATGTTTTTAGTAGCTTGTTATGATCAGGCAGAAAACAAATCAACAGCTAGGTTGAACTTTTTTTCTTAGTCATAGGGTCTCCCTGACGTGTAGTGTGTGTACTAGTCTAGACCAGATAGTCAACACAATGAACTCTTGTCTTAACTACTACCAGATAACACTTCGACCCATCGCTAGACATATTAACAACAGACAACTTTTTGAGTTCTGAGCTTCGGTGATCAGATTTTTAATGTTTTAGCATTTAGTTATTTTCTTTATAGATGTAGGGTATTTTGAGTCTGCTTAGAACACGTCAACTTCAACTACCCATGTAGCGAGTCCCACTCTGATGACTCCCAAATCTACACGACCTTAGGGCATCAGGCTTTAAATTCCCCGAAAGTGGTGCTCGAGTAGCAAAGGCCGCTGGCAAACTACCCTTATTTGATTAACTTCCTTTTGTTTCTTTTCACTTTTAGCTCAGAGTCTCATCTAGTCATTCTAACTACCAATATATCCACAACTGGTCTAATTTTATCTAGTTAAGTCTCGAACATGCAATTGGCTGAGGTGTCTAATCCAGACAAAGTTGTGCTCAGTTATCAGGAATTCCCTATTCCTAATCAATTAGTTCAGCAATAATCATCAATTATCTCCTACTAGCAATAACATACTACCTACATATCATAGACATAAGCAATTGTTTAACCAAGCATACTCATTTAGAAGTCTGAAAGACGTAAAACTTGTGAAAAAATTTGGAAGGGTGTGAAAATACGGGAAAAACAAGCAAAAGCATGCAAAAAAGTTTTGCAAACTGCTACAGTGCACCGTGCACTGCTACCCCACACTTAATTCTGGCACTGTCCTCAGTGTTCATGCATATCTAATTACCCCACACTTATTTGAAAACAAGAAATAAAACACAAAGAAAATTCTTACCCCACACTTACTCAACTAACTACGGGTAAGAAGGAACATAGAAATAACAAAACAAGAAATAAAATGAAAGATACTCCCTTAGTCTGTGAAGTCCACAGTCTGCTCGGACGAGTCAAACGGCTCTCTGTAAATCTTCTGGCATTGTCCGTTTACTTTTTGAATAATGCCATCAGAATCCATGATGTCACAAGCTCCGAAAGGTGATACTTCCGTGATCGTGAACGATTTGAAACGTGAGTTGTACAACAATACCTTATCTCCTGGTTCAAAATTTTTCTAGGCTCTGAGTCGTCTGTCATGCCGGAGTTTACTTGTCATTTTGAACTGATGTGAGTTCTCGTAGGATTTGAGCCTCCACTCATCCAATTCGTTGAGTTGTAGAATCCGGTGTTCCTTAGTTAAATTATCGTCGAGATTACATTTTTGCACTGCCCAGTAAGCTCTATGTTCAAGTTCAACCGGAAGGTGGCATGCTTTTCCGTAGACTAGTCGATAGGGTGAGAACCCCGTAGTGGTCTTGTATGCTGTACGGAAGGCCCATAATGCATCCTCCAGTTTATTGGCCCAATCCTTACGGTTAACACCCACGGTCTTTTCTAGGATTCTCTTTATTCCCCTATTGGTTACCTCAGCCTGCCCGTTGGTTTGAGGATGGTAGGTTGTGGAAATGCGGTGCTGAATTCCGTACTGTTGGAGTACCTTCTGCAATTGAGAGTTGCAGAAGTGCGTACCTCGATCATTGATTAGGGCTTTTGGACATCCAAACCTGGCGAAAATTTGCTTAAGGAATTTGCTTACGGTTCTAGCATCATTAGTAGGTAGGGCCTGTGCCTCAGGCCATTTTGAAAAATATTCTACGGCTACTAAGATGTACTTCATACCAAAAGAGGAAGGAAACGGACCCATGAAATCTATACCCCATATGTCAAATATTTCTACACTTTGAATTGCCTGTTGGGGTAGATTGTCTCGAGAAGATATGGTTCCCGCTTTCTGACAGGCATCGCACGATCCTGTAAATGCTGCGGCATCTTTGAATATGGTAGGCCAGTAAAGCCTGCTTCTAATACTTTTCGGGCGGTATTAGCTGCAGCTAAGTGACCGCCTGTTGGTCCGCAGTGACAATGTTCCAGAATTTGGAAACCTTCTTCTTGAGATACACACCTTCTGATCATCTGATCTGCACATATTCGAAATAGAAAAGGATCTTCCCAATAGTAATATTTCAGGTCAGCAAAGAATTTTCTTCTTTGTTGAGCAGTGATATCACTAGGGAGAGTCCGGGCTGCCAAGTAATTTGCTATATCTGCAAACCAAGGGGGTGAGAATAGAAATAATGCACATAGATTCTCATCCGGAAATTTATCAGATATGATTGTCTCATCAATGGCTTCTAGGGTCGGATTTTCTAACCTAGACAAGTGGTCTGCGGCTAAGTTTTCTGCCCCTTTCTTATCCCGAATTTCTATGTCAAATTCTTGAAGCAATAAAACCCATCTAATCAATCTTGGTTTTGCGTCGGTTTTATTGAACAAGTATTTTAGTGCAGAATGATCAGTATAAACAATAGTTTTAGACAGGACTAGATAAGATCGAAACTTATCAAACGCATATACTACTGCTAATAATTCCTTCTCTGTAGTAGTGTAATTCTCCTGAGCATCAGTTAAGGTTTTACTAGCGTAATATATTACATGAAATTTCTTATCATGTCTTTGTCCTAAAACTACTCCTACTGCATAGTCACTAGCATCACACATAAGTTCAAAAGGTAGACTCCAGTCTGGTGACGTCATGATAGGTGCAGTAGTTAAGAGTTCCTTAAGTCTATTAAAGCTTTTAGACATTTCTCATCAAGACAAATGGAACATCCTTTCCGAGTAAATTGGTCAACGGTCTGGCTATTAATGAAAAATCTTTAATGAACCTACGATAAAAGCCAGCGTGTCCCAAAAAACTTCTAACTGCTCTCACATTTTTAGGAGGAGGTAGTTTTGAAATAACTTCAATTTTTCCTTGTCTACTTTCCATACCTAGGTGTCAGATCTTAGTCCTAAAACGATTCCCTCTTTTACCATGAAGTGGCATTTTTCCCAATTTAAAACCAGGTTAGATTTTATACAACGTTTCAACATTAACTCCAAGTTCTTTAGACAAACCTCAAATGAATTACCAAAAACAGAAAAGTCATCCATAAATACTTCCATAGATTTTCCTAACATGTCCTCAAAGATAGCAGTCATACAACATTGAAATGTAGCAGGTGCATTACACAAACCAAAAGGCATCCTTCTATATGCAAATGTTCCAAAAGGGCATGTGAAGGTAGTTTTATGCTGGTCCTCAGGGGAAATAGGAATTTGAAAATAACCAGAAAACCCATCGAGAAAGCAATAAAACATGTGTCCAGATAATCTTTCTAACATTTGGTCAATAAAAGGAAGGGGAAAGTGATCTTTTCGTGTGGCCGTATTTAATTTTCTATAGTCTATACATACACGATGACCAGTTACAGTTCTTGTAGGGATTAGTTCTTTCTGCTCATTCCTAACAACTGTTATACCGCCTTTCTTAGGTACTACCTGCACTGGGCTTACCTACTCACTATTTGAGATAGGGTAGATAAATCCTGCATCTAACAGTTTAATGACTTCTTTCTTAACAACATCACACACATTAGGATTCAACCTCCTTTGAGGTTGCACACATGGCTTATACTCATTTTCTAGAAGAATCTTATGCGAACAAAAGCTTGGATTAATACCTGGGATGTCTGCAATTTTGTAGGCAAAGGCTCTTCTATACTTCCTGCACATGTCCACCGTCATCCTCCTTTGTTCTGCAGTCAGATCAGCTGCAAGAATAATGGGAAGTTTCTTGTTGTCATCTAGGAATTCGTAGCACAGATGAGTGGGTAGTTCCTTTAGTTCCAAGTCTGGTGGATCTTCAAACGAGGTTCGTTCTTTCTTCATCTCATTATTAACTATCTCAGTGAAACTATCAGAAGTAATTTCATTTTCAGAAGAGCTAAGTTCAGGCTCCTCTAATTCTAGGGAGTCCTCACTTAGAACTTGATAGCTTGAGCATAGGCCGGTCACGTTAATTGTAATCAAGTGTTCCATTGCATCCACACAAAAACAAGTGTCATCTAAATGCATGGGATACCTAAGGGTTTCATTTAGATCAAAGGTGATGTCATCATTTCCTACCCTTAACTTGATTTGACCGTTACTGACGTCTATTAATGCTTTTGAGGTAGCTACAAATGGTCGACCTAGGATCAGGGGCACTCCTCCTTCCCCATTTATATCCATGACAACGAAATCCACAGGAAATACAAATTTTCCGACCTTTACTAAGAGATCTTCAATTATTCCCTTGGGGATTTTGACTGTCCTATCTGCAAGTTGTATGCACATCCTAGTCGTTTTCAAATCATGCAATCCTAATTTATCAAATAAACTAGATGGCATAAGATTAATACTAGCTCCTAAGTCTGCTAATGCATGCATGTTAGTAATATTTCCAATTGTACATGGCAAGGTAAAACAACCAGGATCTTTCTGTTTAGATGGTAGTTTATTCAACATGACCGCCGAACATTCTTCATTAAGAACCACCTTGTCAATGTCAAATTTTCTTTTATTACTAACAACTTCTTTTAAAAACTTAGCATACTTTGGCTGATGAGTTCCGGTTGATATGCTAAATAGGTGTTATTTTACCCTATGTTGATTATGAATAATTAAGGACTGTGATTGACTAATTGTCACATTTAGTCTCTATGGTGTCACTTAATCAGCCAAAACCTAAGGCAGAGTACCTATCGTGTAGCTAGTCTGTTGGAAAATATCTACGATTTTATTAAATAAATATCGTACTCCCAGGGAAGTGGCAACGGCTTAGTAGTAACTAGCCTTTTATCCTAACTCCTATCTTATGATCCAGTTATGCAATCATCATCAAATACTTTGATGAGAGGATGATTCGTTCTCCACTAGGTTTAAGTCTATCCAAACCTGAAAGTGTTTTAAAGATGAGATCCTGATTTTATGTTATACTGTTATTATACGTTGATTGACCTATATTCGAGTATTTTAGACATATCTTGGCCTGGATTGCAACTATGTTCTGTGTCTAAAGGCTACCACATCTGAGTTTCTACGCTACCGCCCCATCGTTAAGGGTAACGGCCCTACTCACGGCTCGGACTAAAGTCAGCAATGACCGCCCTATGTCACTTTGGGGATCATACTGCTCGTCTCATAACCGCCGGCATAACACTCAACTCAGCCTACCTAGACTACTTTCAACAACAACGGGGTGTTCCGTAGATTATTTTATCTAGTATGGCAGACATCAATACTAATTGATGCTTGTTAAACTAAACAGGTTATGAATAGATCGTGGTTAAGAATTGTCTATAACCCTAATTTCAGTTTAAAAGAACGGTGATAGACATGCAGACATAATGGATATTTAAGCAGGTGGCCATTTCTAGAAAATATAATAACTTCAACATATATCACAAATATTCATAAAAACATAATCTGGTATTCAAACAGTTATTTGGACAAACACAATAACAACATATAAGAGAGGGACAGGGGGACCGATGCCATAAAGAATTCACCCTTTACGAAGTCTCGCCGATGGAGCGTACTGCTGTATATGCCGTATTGCTTGACCCGACTCTGCTCGCCAGAACTGTCAGAGGACGCTTCCTCAGCCTAGTAACTAGGCTTTACCTTAATACCCATCTTAAGCCCAGCCCTGTGGACTGACTCTTCGAAAGCCTAGAGCCCTCTTAGGATCTCCTAACGAAATCCCGGGTATTCTATGAACACCAGAAACGAACCTATCTATAGAATCCTAGGATCTGAGACTATTTCTCAGAAACTAAAACAAAACACTAACAAGAAAGAAACCTGAGATCCGAATCTCTAAGTGAGTTGTGTACTAGAGAATTGTACACTGGAAACCACTTAATGACTTAGATCGAGTGGAGAGGAATGATTTCAACTGCTGGAGGCCTGGGGTATTTATAGCAGCTTCCCAGGGTGATTTTTCAGCAAACATTCGATGTGGGACTGGATCTGGGGGTTCGGGACGCCCGTCCCGGATTGGGACGCCCGTCCTGATCTGTTGACCCAGTCGGGACGCCCGTCCCGGTGGTTTGACTGGGTCGGGACGCCCGTCCCGACCCGTTGACTAAGTCAATATTTCCAAAAATTGCGTTTTTGCCCCAAAATTTGCTGTTTTCGTCTACTTTTCACCTGACACTTCCAAAATCATAAAAACTGTGAAATTAAGTAAATAATGAACAATCAAGATCAAATTGCCCTCAATTTTACCCAAATTCATACATAAAAACATGCTAAAAAGGTGATACGATTTTCGCGTATCATTGGCATTTCAGAAATAACATCAAGTAAAGGTAAATTAACATGAATCTGACTAAAATTCTTAAGAAACTTTTCAAATTGCTCCTTATCTTTATTGTGCATAAGTCTGGAAGGGTAAGGTACTTTTGGCCGGTACTCAGGAATAAATTCCGTCTTCCCTTTCCTTGCTACTTCGATTTCGACATCCGTCGGCGTTGGGTCCTTGGAGCCTTCTTCTGGTTCCTGCACAAGAATAGGAGGGTCAGATGGTTTGGGTGGAGATGGAAATAGAATTTTACCAGATCTTAGAGTGATAGTCTTGCATTCAGTTTGAAGGTTGGTCTCAGTGTTGCTTGGTAGCGTTCCCTGGGACCTGTGAGAGAAATGGGTGGATAGCTGACCTATTTGTCTCTCTAAAGTTTGTATAGCAGCTTGTGTGTTTCTGATTGTTTGTTCGGTCTGCTTCTGTCTGTTCTCGTTCTGCTGAATTCTTTCCGCGTGAGCTTCTTGGATCTTTCTGTTGGACTCTATCATTTCCTTGTTAGAGTCGGTGATACGCGAAAATCGTATCACATTTTTAGCATGTTTTTATATATGTTTTAATGTGAAATTGAGAGTAAATTGACATTAATTGTTTATTATTTACTTGATTTCACGGTTTTTATGATTTTGGAAGTGTCAGGTGAAAAGTAGACGAAAATAGCAAATTCTGGGGCAAAAACGCAATTTTTGGAAATATTGACCCGGTCAAAGGTCCGGGACGGGCGTCCCGAACTCGGGACGGGCGTCCCGACCCAGTCAAACCGCCAGGACGGGCGTCCTGACCCGGGACGGGCGTCCCGAACCTGGTCAACGAACCAGGACGGGCGTCCCGAACCGGGACGGGCGTCCCGAACCGCCAGAAGCTGTCCCACATCGAATTTTTCAGAGATTTTCACTCCTGGAAGCTGCTATAAATACCCTAGGCCTCCAGCAGTTGAATTCATCCATCTCCACTCGATCTGAGTCATTTAGTGGTCTCCAGTGTACAATTTTCCAGTACACAACTCACTCAGAGACTCAGATCTCAGTTTTCTTTCTTATTAGTGTTTTGTTTAGTTTCTGAGAAATAGTCTCAGATCTTAGGTTTCTATAGATAGGTTCGTTTCCGGTGTTCATAGAATACCCGGGGTATCGTTAGGAAACCCTAAGAGAGCTCTAGGCGTTCGAAGAGTCAGTCCACAGGGCTGGGCTTAAGCCGAGAGTCGAAGGTAAAGCCCAGTTACTAGGCTGAGGAAGCGTCCTCCGAAGGCTCTGTCAAATAGAGTCGGGTCGGCAGTACGACATACAAAGGAGCACAGTCCCACGGCAGTGACTACGTAAAGGGTGATTTCTTTATGGCATTGGTCCCCCCGGTCCCTCTCTTTATATGTTGTTACTGTGTCTGTCCAAATACTTATTTTGAATATCAGATTATGATTTTTATGAATAATTGTTTTATATGTTGAAGTTGTTATATTTTTCCGGAAATAGCCACCTGCTAAATATTCACTATGTCTGCATGTTTAATGTGCTCTTTTAAACTAAAGTTAGGGTTATAGACAATTCCTAACCACGGTCTAATCATAACCTGTTTAGTTTAACAGGCATCAATTAGTATTGGTGTCTGCCATGCTAGATAAAATAACATGTTGAACACCCCGCCTGTTAAAGTAGTCTAGGTAGGAGCCGAGCTGAGTCCGATTATGCCGGCGGCTAGGGCAAGCGGTATGATCCCCGAAGTGACATAGGGCTTTCATGGATGCCTTCGTCCCGAACCGTGAGTAGGGCCGTCATTAAGGTAGGGCGGTTTATTAGAGACCTCGGATGTGGTACGCCTTTAGACACAGAACATAGTTGCAATCCAGGCTAAGATGCATCTAAAATACTCGAACATAGGTCAATCAACATATAGGAACAGTATAACAGAGAATCAGAATTTATCTTTAAAACACTTCTAGGGTTAATTAGACTTGAACCTAGTGGAGAATGGATCACCCTCTCATCAAAAGATTTGATGAAGATTGCATAACTGGATCATAAGATAGAGTTAGGATAAGAGGCTAGTTACTACTAAGCCGTTGCCACTTCCCTGGGAGTACGATAATTAAAATCGTAGATACTTTCCAATAGACTAGCTACACGATAGGTACTCTGCCTTAGATTCTGGCTGATTAAGTGACACCATAAGACTAAACGTGACAATTAGTTAATCACAGTCCTTAATTAATCATAATCATCATAGGGTAAAATAACACCTATTTAGTAAGTCAACCGGAATCCACACATCAAATTTTTGGCGCCGTTGCCGGGGAAATATCATAATGAATTTAGGATTATTGGCCACAATTCTAGAAACTTATGATAGGTAACGGTAGTAACCTAGACTTTTAATTTACACTTATCTTATACTAGTTAGACAATCACTTTCCTGAATATAGGATTATCATAAATAATTAATTTTAGATAATATCTGAAATTAAGACACTTAGGATAATCAAATTTTAGAAAATTATTCTAAAACCATATTAAGGAAATTTACCTGCTTTCTAAATAAAAATTCAAAATCCATAAAAATATTTTTCTTGCTTTCTTCACCTTTCTGTTTTTGTTATTTGTTATTTCTAACCAGACGTTGCACTCAGAAATGAAGGGAAGAAGAACCCAGGATATTCTGGACGAATCTGAGAATAACACCAACCCCTCTCCAGAGGTTCAAACAATTCCTACATCTCCCGAATATACACCTGCATCTCCAGAATATACCCCTGCATCTCCCAAATATACTCTTGCCTCTCCAGAATATACTCCAGATTCCCCTGAATACACTCCGAAATCTCCCGAGTATACTCCTGCATCCCCCGCACCTAACAACCAACCACCTTCATCAGAAGATAGCACTAATACTTCTTACTCAGCCTTGGTCGCCCAGGTAGATAATATATCTCACAGGATAAGCGCTATGGCTCAGACAATACCGGGTGGACTGAGACGATCATATCAGGCTATTCTAACCTTGAGTTCTGAAGTGACCCAACTCAGAACCACAATAGAAAGCCAGAATGTGCAAATACTCCGTGAAATGATGGAAATCTTAAAGGAACAAGGGGACCAGCAGGAGGAGATGCGCAACATACGAGCAGAACTACAAGAGATGCGGAACATTCGGACAGAGCTACAGGAGATCAGAGATAGGATTCGTTAAAAAGGGAAGATTCTTTCACTTTTACTTTTTAGCAAATATTTCGTTTGAACTAAACCTGAATATTTGACCCATATTTTCTATTTTTTTTTTCAAACTTTTTTTTTTATGGGTCCTTTATATTCAACAATTTTCTTCAGACATTTTATGAAAAACGAAAATTTTGCAATTACAATTTATTTTTCATTAACTAAATTGTATAAACTCAATTTTTTGTTTTTCTTGCTAAATTTAAAATTGGAATAAAATTAGGGTAGTCATGATTTTCGAAAAAGTGAGATTGAGGAATTTTTGCATAGAGTTTTTAACAGCTTCCGAAACTGAATGGATGAACATGAAGATTTATAAATTGTGATTATTTTTGGTATCTCGAGGTTTGCAGGGAGTTACGAAAAAAAAAAAAAAAAAAAAAATTTTTTTTCTTTTTCGGAATTGGCACGTGTCCCGAGGCAACCCAGGACGGGCGTCCCGGTTCTGGACGGGCGTCCAGCGGGACGGGCGTCCTGCCTCCGGGACGGGCATCCCGAAGGCAGCTCCTTCTATAAAATCCCAATTTTTTCATTTTTCCCTCAAAATTCACTTCCAAAAATCCACCTCTCTCAAATAACTCTCTCTCTCTTACCTTTGGCAAACTTTTCAAATTTAAAATTTCAAATTTCCCTCCAAAATTTGAATTTTAATTTTCCTTCCAAATTCGAATTTCCCTCCAAAATTCGAATTTCCCGCCAAAAATTTCGAAATCTTCCCCTAACCTAATTTCATCCTTCTGAATTCAAATTCACCTCCAGAATTTGAACTCGAATCCTCCTTCCTACTCCAAAACTCTCAAAATCTCTCGAACACTTTCAACCCAAATGGCTGCCAAACGTGCTCGTACCACATCCACTATGACAGTCACCTCAGTAACGCACCCTTTTATGCTGTTTCCCTCCAGCACAGCATATCAGGAGAGATGCCACGGATTCATCGGACGCACGATACTGACGGGCAGAACCTTGGATTGGGCAGCAGTACAGACACTGGGAGTAGAGGCTGAGATCAGACGCATACTCGACGTACCACCTTACAGTCGAGTATTCATCGTCACAGAGCCCACATACCTGGAGCTGGTATGTGAGTTCTATGCATCCTTTGCATGCCACCAGGAGCAGATCACATTCCGCTTGGGCGGAATAGACCGATCGATGAGCATGGGCGAGTTCGGCGTCGCCCTGGGTATCTGGCAGAGATGAGCTGGATACGCCCGCATACTCCGCAGCAGTTCGAGACTTCACGTCTGCAGACGTCTCCACTGCCTGGGCACATATTTGCATGACGGGTGCCCCATACCAGCACGGCTCCTCAAAGGCCACAGTATTTATCCTACTCTTCGTTACCTGCATGCTATCATTGCACATACACTGTCAGGACGAAGGACGGCCCCTGGAACTGTCACCCAGATGGAGACATTTCTCTTGGCCAACATGCATATGGGAGCCACAGTAGAGATGGCTCGACTTATCACGGTCATCATGAGGGGTTTTGCTACGGACACTCGGAAACAGTGTCTGGGGCTCGGGCCATTCATCACCAGGATAGCTCACTACCTGGAATTGGATATAGAGAGCTCAGAGCTGACCCTGGTCGCCCCGACCACCGTTCCCGCTGACTTTACCATCCTACGGAACATGGGAATGGTTGTCCGGGATGCGAGCGGCCGCTACACCACATCCACACGGATCAGCCAGGACAAGCATCGGCATCAGAAGCAGCTCCAGCACAGATCCCTCCATCCGAGACGTTCGTGCCACGTACTGCCTTCGAACGACACATGTCGCACGGATTGGCAGAATTATCAGCCCGATACAGTCGAGACATGGAGAGGATTGACAGACGGCTGACGATGATGGAAGAGAAGATTGACAGACGTTTGGCGATGATGGATGACAGGATCGCCATGACCACCAGCAGGATCGAGGAGATACATCAGCAGACTTCTCGAGTAGCGGAAAACTTCGAGTTCGACTTAACAGACCTCGGTCCACTGGACGGCGACCCGCCGGGTTCTTAGTCTCTCTCTTTCTCTTTTTTCTTTTCTTTTGTTTTTCTTGTTCTATGTATATAAGCATGTCTGGGCTGTATGACGTATGAATCTGTGTATAAAATTGATTTATATGAAATACAGAATTGTTTGCATCATTTTATTTTATTTTATGTCTTACTTACCAATACAGAATGCTTTCTTTTCTGTTTTACTTATTTTCAAATAAGTGTGGGGTAAGACTCTTTTGTGTTTTATTTCTTGTTTCCAAATAAATGTGGGGTAGATGTGCATGACCACTGAGGACAGTGCCAGCCTTAAGTGTGGGGTAGCAGTGCACGGTGCACTTAGCAGTTTGAAAAATTTTTCGCATGCTTTTGCTTGTTTTCCCTGTATTTTCACACCCTTCCAAAATTTTTTCAAAATCTTTCCGTCTTTCAGACTTCTAAATGCAGTATGCTTGGTTAAACAAATTGCTTATGTCTATGATATGTAGGTAGTATGTTATGGTTAGTAGGAGATAGTTAATAGCTATCTTGGACTGATTGACTAGGAATAGGGAATTCCTGATAACTGAGCACAACCCTGTCTGGATTAGAAACCTCAACCAATTGCCTATTCGAGACTTAACTAGATAAAACTAGACCAGTTGTGGATATATTGGCAGTTAGAACGACTAGATGAGACTCTGAGCTAAAAGTGAAAAGAACTTAAGGAAATTAATTATAATAAGGGTAGTTTGCCAGCGGCCTTCGCTACTCGAGCACCACTCCTTCGGGGAATTTAAAGCCTGATGCCCTAAGGCCGTGTAGGTCTGGGAGTCATCGGAGTGGGACTCGTTACATGGGTAGTTGAAGTTGACGTGTTCTAAGCAGACTCGAAATACCCTGAATCTATAAAGAAAATAACTAAGTGCTAAAACGTTAAAAATCTTATCACCAAAGCTCAGAACTCAGAAAGTTATCTGTTGTCAGCATGTCTAGCGATAGGTCGAAGGGTTATCTGGTAGCAGTTAAGATAGGAGCCATTGTGTTGACTATCTGGTCTGGACTAGTACACACACTACACATCAGGAAGACCCTATGACTAAGAGAAAGGTTCAACCTAGTTGTTGATTTGTTTTCTGCCTGGTCATAACAAACTACTAAAAACATCTGAGACCTTGTCATAGCAACCTAACCAATCAGACTTGTATTAAGAATTGTCTGAAGAATTTTTGGAATAAAAACATGACTAGGAATTTAAGTGACTGCACTACGGTTTAGAATCACTAACTCCATGTAGACTTTGCTTGAGGACAAGCAAAAAGCTAAGTGTGGGGTTATCTGATACGCGAAAATCGTATCACATTTTTAGCATGTTTTTATATATGTTTTAATGTGAAATTGAGAGTAAATTGACATTAATTGTTTATTATTTACTTGATTTCACGGTTTTTATGATTTTGGAAGTGTCAGGTGAAAAGTAGACGAAAATAGCAAATTCTGGGGCAAAAACGCAATTTTTGGAAATATTGACCCGGTCAAAGGTCCGGGACGGGCGTCCCGAACTCGGGACGGGCGTCCCGACCCAGTCAAACCGCCAGGACGGGCGTCCTGACCCGGGACGGGCGTCCCGAACCTGGTCAACGAACCAGGACGGGCGTCCCGAACCGGGACGGGCGTCCCGAACCGCCAGAAGCTGTCCCACATCGAATTTTTCAGAGATTTTCACTCCTGGAAGCTGCTATAAATACCCTAGGCCCTCCAGCAGTTGAATTCATCCCTCTCCACTCGATCTGAGTCATTTAGTGGTCTCCAGTGTACAATTTTCCAGTACACAACTCACTCAGAGACTCAGATCTCAGTTTTCTTTCTTATTAGTGTTTTGTTTAGTTTCTGAGAAATAGTCTCAGATCTTAGGTTTCTATAGATAGGTTCGTTTCCGGTGTTCATAGAATACCCGGGGTATCGTTAGGAAACCCTAAGAGAGCTCTAGGCGTTCGAAGAGTCAGTCCACAGGGCTGGGCTTAAGCCGAGAGTCGAAGGTAAAGCCCAGTTACTAGGCTGAGGAAGCGTCCTCCGAAGGCTCTGTCAAATAGAGTCGGGTCGGCAGTACGACATACAAAGGAGCACAGTCCCACGGCAGTGACTACGTAAAGGGTGATTTCTTTATGGCATTGGTCCCCCCGGTCCCTCTCTTTATATGTTGTTACTGTGTCTGTCCAAATACTTATTTTGAATATCAGATTATGATTTTTATGAATAATTGTTTTATATGTTGAAGTTGTTATATTTTTCCGGAAATAGCCACCTGCTAAATATTCACTATGTCTGCATGTTTAATGTGCTCTTTTAAACTAAAGTTAGGGTTATAGACAATTCCTAACCACGGTCTAATCATAACCTGTTTAGTTTAACAGGCATCAATTAGTATTGGTGTCTGCCATGCTAGATAAAATAACATGTTGAACACCCCGCCTGTTAAAGTAGTCTAGGTAGGAGCCGAGCTGAGTCCGATTATGCCGGCGGCTAGGGCAAGCGGTATGATCCCCGAAGTGACATAGGGCTTTCATGGATGCCTTCGTCCCGAACCGTGAGTAGGGCCGTCATTAAGGTAGGGCGGTTTATTAGAGACCTCGGATGTGGTACGCCTTTAGACACAGAACATAGTTGCAATCCAGGCTAAGATGCATCTAAAATACTCGAACATAGGTCAATCAACATATAGGAACAGTATAACAGAGAATCAGAATTTATCTTTAAAACACTTCTAGGGTTAATTAGACTTGAACCTAGTGGAGAATGGATCACCCTCTCATCAAAAGATTTGATGAAGATTGCATAACTGGATCATAAGATAAGAGTTAGGATAAGAGGCTAGTTACTACTAAGCCGTTGCCACTTCCCTGGGAGTACGATAATTAAAATCGTAGATACTTTCCAATAGACTAGCTACACGATAGGTACTCTGCCTTAGATTCTGGCTGATTAAGTGACACCATAAGACTAAACGTGACAATTAGTTAATCACAGTCCTTAATTAATCATAATCATCATAGGGTAAAATAACACCTATTTAGTAAGTCAACCGGAATCCACACATCAGTCGGAAATGCTCTTCAGCATGTCTCTGAATTCTTGCATGGGATCAGCTGGAACGATGTAGTTCCTCGGTGCAGGCAGAGCGACTTGCTGGTTATGCGGATATGGTAGTTGCTGAGGTACTCTTTTCTAGAAGTTAGTAGTCCCGGGATTGTTTCTCCAGCTAAATCCCGGATGGTTCTTCCAAGTGGGATTGTAGGTATTTCCTATAGGAGCAGAATTCACTGCGTCCACTTGTTCCATTTCCTCTGGAATAGTTAATATCCCATTACCATAACAATCCCCACTGAAATGTGGTCCTTGCAAAATTCGCTGACTTGGTATACTGACTGAATGCTTTTCCCTTATTGGAAAGCATTCAGCTGATTAGTAATGCTGGCCTTCAGTGCCTCAAATTGATCATCAGTGGAGGCAACGACCGCATTTACTGGTTGCTTCTTAGCTCGGCCACTTGTGTACCAATTCTTGCTATTCCTGTAGAGTCTCTCCAGAGCGTTTCTAGCATCTACATCACTCATTCCATTGAAACCGCTCTGGGGATTAAGTCCATCAAGAATTTGCTTACCCATGTCTGACATACCCCCGTAAAATTGCTGAATCAGCAATACCTCGGTAAGTCCATGTTGGGGGCAGAGCCTGAGCAGCTCCTTGAATCTGTCCCAAGCTTCGATCACTGTCTCATTAGCAGTTTGAGTGAAACTAGATAGAGCCCTTAGATATTCTAGGACTCTTGCTGCAGAGTAGTACTCTTCTAGGAAGGCTTTGCTTAACTCGTCCCAAGAGGTGATGGAGTTAGTAGGTAGCTAGGCCAACCATCTCTTCGCTCTGTCCCTCAGTGAGTAGGGAAAAAGGTTGAGTTTAGTTACTTCTGCAGTATGATCTCCCTTGAGGCCTTCGCAGAGAGAAGAGAAATCAGATAGGTGTTCCAGCGGATTCTCGGCTGTAGTTCCTCCAAACTGAACCGGATTTATAATCAGCTGGATCACATTCGGTTTAAGATCATAGCGAGGGTTCCCAGGGATTCGGATGGCAGATGAGACTGGGATAGTCTGTGGCTGGATGTAGGATTCAAGGGTAGGTCTTTCAGCAGCCATTTCTGTTCTTCGCCTATTAGCTGTGCGAATGATTCGTTCAGGATTTTCAACTGGTGTTTCAAGGTTAGCTTCTGAAGATCGAGTCATGCAACTACAGAGAAGAACACGTTTTAGCCTGAGCAAACTGGTTAGTGGGGTTACAGGGAAAGTGAAAACTTAAAAATTTGGAAGAAAGAGAAAACAAAACAAAACAACTATTCAAAAGGAGAAAACACAAAAGATAGGGAAAAGAGAACAACTTACCATTAAACAAGAAAAAGTACAATTTTTTCGGATTTTTAAATTTAAACAATTTTTTCTTTTAATATTTCGAAAGCAATTAAATTCCCTCAATATGGTTCTAGAATAATTTCCTAAAATTTGATTATCCTAAATGTCTTAATTCTAGATAACATCTAAAATTAATTAGTTATGATAACCCTTTATTTCGGAAATTGATTGTCTAACTGGTATAACATAAGTGTTGGGTCTAAAGTCTAGGTTACTACCGTTACCTATCTTAAGCCTCTAGAATTTTGATCAGGAATCCTAAATTTATTATGATATTTCCCCGGCAACGGTGCCAAAAATCTGATGCAGTTCTGATTGGTATGCTAAAAGATAGGCTTTATTTACCTATGTCGATTATGAGTAATTAAGGACTGAGTCTTACTAACTGTCACTTAGCATTCAATAATTGTCACTTAATCAACCAGAACCTAAGGCAGAGTACCTATCGTGTAGCTAGTCTGTTCGAAAGTATCTACAATTTTACTAAGTTAAATATCGTACTCCCAGGGAAGTGGCAACGGCTTAGTAGTAACTAACCTTTTATCCTAACTCCTATCTTATGATCCAGTTATGCAATCTTCATCAATGACTTTGATGAGAGGGTGATCCATTCTCCACTAGGTTTAAGTCTAATTAATCCCAAAAGTATTTTATAGATGAGGTCCTAATTTTATGTTATACTGTTCCTATATGTTGATTGAGCTATATTCGAGTATTTTAGATATATCTTAGCCTGGATTGCAACTATGTTCTGTGTTTAAAGGAGTACCACATCCGAGGTTTCTAATAAACTGCCCTACCTTATTGACGGCCCTACTCACGGTTCGGGACGAAGGCATCCATGAAAGCCCTATGTCACTTCGGGGATCATACCGCTTGCCCTAGCCGCCGGCATAATCGGACCCGGCTCGACTTACCTAGACTACTCTAACAAACAGGGTGTTCAGTAGGTTATTTTATCTAGTTATGCAATCTTCATCAATGACTTTGATGAGAGGGTGATCCATTCTCCACTAGGTTTAAGTCTAATTAATCCCAAAAGTATTTTATAGATGAGGTCCTGATTTTATGTTATACTGTTCCTATATGTTGATTGACCTATATTCGAGTATTTTAGATATATCTTAGCCTGGATTGCAACTATGTTCTGTGTCTAAAGGAGTACCACATCCGAGGTTTCTAATAAATCGCCCTACCTTATTGACGGCCCTACTCACGGTTCGGGACGAAGGTATCCATGAAAGCCCTATGTCACTTCGGGGATCATACCGTTTGCCCTAGCCGCCGGCATAATCGGACTCTGCTTGACTTACCTAGACTACTCTAACAAATAGGGTGTTCAGCAAGTTATTTTATCTAGCATGGCAGACACCAATACTAATTGATGCCTGTTAAACTAAACAGGTTATGATTAGATCGTGGTTAGGAATTGTCTATAACCCTAACTTTAGTTTAAAAGAGCACATTAAACATGCTGACATAGTGAATATTAAGTAGGTGGCTATTTCCGGAAAAATATAACAACGTCAACATATAAAACAAATTCATAAAAATTGTAATCTCGTATTCATAATAAATATTTGGAACAACACAATAACAACATATAAGAGAGGGACATGGGGACTGATGCCATAAAGAAATCACCCTTTACGTAGTCTCGCCGACGGAGCGTACTGCTGTATATGTTGTATTGCTCGCCCCGACTCTGCTCGCCAGAACCTTCGGAGGACGCTTCCTCAGCCTAGTAACTGAGCTTTACCTTAATACCCAGCTTAAGCCCATCCCTGTGAATTGACTCTTCGAACGCCTAGAGCCCTCTTAGGATCTCCTAACGAAATCCCGAGTATTCTATGAATACCAGAAACGAACCTATCTATAGAAGCCTAAGATCTGAGACTATTTCTCAAAACTAAAACAAAACACTAAGAAGAAAGAAAACTGAGATCCGAGTCTTTGAGTGAGTTGTGTACTAGAGAAGTGTACACTGGAAACCACTTAATGACTCAGATCGAGTGGAGAGGAATGATTTCAACTGCTGGAGGCCTGGGGTATTTATAGTAGCTTCCCGGGGTGATTTTTCATCAAACAATCGATGTGGGACTTGATTTGGGGGTTCGGGACGCCCGTCCCGGATTGGGACGCCCATCCCGAGTCCTGGACGCCCGTCCCGGTGCTTTGACTGGGTCGGGACGCCCGTCATGGATTTGGGACGCCCGTCCTAACCCTTTGACCAAGTCAGCATTTCCAAAAATTGCGTTTTTGCCCCAAGATTTGCTGTTTTCGTCTACTTTTCATCTGACACTTCCAAAATCATAAAAACTGTGAAATTAAGTAAATAATAAACAATAAGATCAATTTACCCTTAATTTCACCCCAAATCATATATAAAACATGCTAAAAAGGTGATACCATGCTAAAAACATGGTTTCAGTGTTGCTCTGGAGGCAACGACCGCATTTACTGGTTGCTTCTTAGCTCGGCCACTTGTGCGCCAATTCTTGCTGTTCCTGTAGAGTCTCTCCAGAGCGTTTCTAGCATCTACATCACTCATTCCATTGAAACCGCTCTGAGGATTGAGTCCATCGAGAATTTGCTTACCCATGTCTGACATACCCCCGTAAAATTGTTGAATCAGTAATGCCTCGGTAAGTCCATGTTGGGGGCAGAGCCTGAGTAGCTCCTTGAATCTGTCCCAAGCTTCGATCACTGTCTCATCAGCAGCTTGAGTGAAACTAGACAGAGCCCTTCGATATTCTAGGACTCTTGCTGCAGAGTAGTACTCTTCTAGGAAGGCTTTGCTTAACTCATCCCATGAGGTGATGGAGTTAGTAGGTAGTTGGGCCAACCATCTCTTAGCTCTGTCCCTAAGTGAGTAGGGAAACAGGTTGAGTTTAGTTATTTCTGCAGTATGATCTCCCTTGAGGCCTTCGCAGAGAGAAGAGAAATCAGATAGTTATTTCTGCAGCCGAGAATCCGCTAGAACACCTATCTGATTTCTCTTCTCTCTGCGAAGGCCTCAAGGGAGATCATACTGCAGAAATAACTAAACTCGACCTGTTTCCCTACTCACTTAGGGACAGAGCTAAGAGATGGTTGGCCCAACTACCTACTAACTCCATCACCTCATGGGATGAGTTAAGCAAAGCCTTCCTAGAAGAGTACTACTCTGCAGCAAGAGTCCTAGAATATCGAAGGGCTCTGTCTAGTTTCACTCAAGCTGCTGATGAGACAGTGATCGAAGCTTGGGACAGATTCAAGGAGCTACTCAGGCTCTGCCCCCAACATGGACTTACCGAGGCATTGCTGATTCAACAATTTTACGGGGGTATGTCAGACATGGGTAAGCAAATTCTCGATGGACTCAATCCTCAGAGCGGTTTCAATGGAATGAGTGATGTAGATGCTAGAAACGCTCTGGAGAGACTCTACAGGAACAGCAAGAATTGGCGCACAAGTGGCCGAGCTAAGAAGCAACCAGTAAATGCGGTCGTTGCCTCCAGAGCAACACTGAAACCATGTTTTTAGCATGGTATCACCTTTTTAGCATGTTTTTATATATGATTTGGGGTGAAATTAAGGGTAAATTGATCTTATTGTTTATTATTTACTTAATTTCACAGTTTTTATGATTTTGGAAGTGTCAGATGAAAAGTAGACGAAAACAGCAAATCTTGGGGCAAAAACGCAATTTTTGGAAATGCTGACTTGGTCAAAGGGTTAGGACGGGCGTCCCAAATCCATGACGGGCGTCCCGACCCAGTCAAAGCACCGGGACGGGCGTCCAGGACTCGGGATGGGCGTCCCAATCCGGGACGGGCGTCCCGAACCCCCAAATCAAGTCCCACATCGATTGTTTGATGAAAAATCACCCCGGGAAGCTACTATAAATACCCCAGGCCTCCAGCAGTTGAAATCATTCCTCTCCACTCGATCTGAGTCATTAAGTGGTTTCCAGTGTACACTTCTCTAGTACACAACTCACTCAAAGACTCGGATCTCAGTTTTCTTTCTTCTTAGTGTTTTGTTTTAGTTTTTGAGAAATAGTCTCAGATCTTAGGCTTCTATAGATAGGTTCGTTTCTGGTATTCATAGAATACCCGGGATTTCGTTAGGAGATCCTAAGAGGGCTCTAGGCGTTCGAAGAGTCAATTCACAGGGATGGGCTTAAGCTGGGTATTAAGGTAAAGCTCAGTTACTAGGCTGAGGAAGCGTCCTCCGAAGGTTCTGGCGAGCAGAGTCGGGGCGAGCAATACAACATATACAGCAGTACGCTCCGTCGGCGAGACTACGTAAAGGGTGATTTCTTTATGGCATCAGTCCCCATGTCCCTCTCTTATATGTTGTTATTGTGTTGTTCCAAATATTTATTATGAATACGAGATTACAATTTTTATGAATATTTGTTTTATATGTTGACGTTGTTATATTTTTCCGGAAATAGCCACCTACTTAATATTCACTATGTCAGCATGTTTAATGTGCTCTTTTAAACTAAAGTTAGGGTTATAGACAATTCCTAACCACGATCTAATCATAACCTGTTTAGTTTAACAGGCATCAATTAGTATTGGTGTCTGCCATGCTAGATAAAATAACTTGCTGAACACCCTATTTGTTAGAGTAGTCTAGGTAAGTCAAGCAGAGTCCGATTATGCCGGCGGCTAGGGCAAACGGTATGATCCCCGAAGTGACATAGGGCTTTCATGGATACCTTCGTCCCGAACCGTGAGTAGGGGCCGTCAATAAGGTAGGGCGATTTATTAGAAACCTCGGATGTGGTACTCCTTTAGACACAGAACATAGTTGCAATCCAGGCTAAGATATATCTAAAATACTCGAATATAGGTCAATCAACATATAGGAACAGTATAACATAAAATCAGGACCTCATCTATAAAATACTTTTGGGATTAATTAGACTTAAACCTAGTGGAGAATGGATCACCCTCTCATCAAAGTCATTGATAAGATTGCATAACTAGATAAAATAACCTACTGAACACCCTGTTTGTTAGAGTAGTCTAGGTAAGTCGAGCCGGGTCCGATTATGCCGGTGGCTAGGGCAAGCGGTATGATCCCCGAAGTGACATAGGGCTTTCATGGATGCCTTCGTCCCGAACCGTGAGTAGGGCCGTCAATAAGGTAGGGCAGTTTATTAGAAACCTCGGATGTGGTACTCCTTTAAACACAGAACATAGTTGCAATCCAGGCTAAGATATATCTAAAATACTCGAATATAGCTCAATCAACATATAGGAACAGTATAACATAAAATTAGGACCTCATCTATAAAATACTTTTGGGATTAATTAGACTTAAACCTAGTGGAGAATGGATCACCCTCTCATCAAAGTCATTGATGAAGATTGCATAACTGGATCATAAGATAGGAGTTAGGATAAAAGGTTAGTTACTACTAAGCCGTTGCCACTTCCCTGGGAGTACGATATTTAACTTAGTAAAATTGTAGATACTTTCCAACAGACTAGCTACACGATAGGTACTCTGCCTTAGGTTCTGGTTGATTAAGTGACAAATTGAATGCTAAGTGACAGTTAGTAAGACTCAGTCCTTAATTACTCATAATCGACATAGGTAAATAAAGCCTATCTTTTAGCATACCAAGGCATAACGCTCTACTCAGCCTACCTAGACTACTCTAACAAGCCAGGTGTTCAGCATGTTATTTTATCTAGTATGGCAGACACCAATACTAATTGATGCCTGTTAAACTAAACAGGTTATGAATAGACCGTGGTTAGAAATTGTCTATAACCCTAGTTTTAGTTTAAAAGAAACTACATTAGACATGCAGACATAATGATTATTTAGCAGGTGGCTATTTCCGGAAAAACATAATAACTTCAACATACAAAACAACTATTCATAAAATCATAATCTGATATTCATAATTGATGTTTAGGACAAAGCAATAAAACATATAAGAGAGGGGTATGGGGACTGATGCCATAAAGAAATCACCCTTTACATAGTCTCGCCTACAGAGCGTACTGCTGTATACGTCGTATTGCCCGCCCTGACTCTGCTCGCCAGAACCTTCGGAGGACGCTTCCTCAGCCTAGTAGCTAGACTTTACCTTACGTCCTGGGCTTAAGCCTAGCCCTGTGGACTGACTCTTCGAACGCCTAGAGCTCTCTTAGGGTCTCCTAACGAAACCCCGGGTATTCTATGAATACCGGAAACGAACCTATCTATAGAAACCTAAGATCTGAGACTATTTCTCAGAAACTAAAACAAAAACACTAATAAGAAAGAAAACTGAGATCCGAGTCTCTGAGTGAGTTGTGTACTGGAAAACTGTACACTGGAAACCACTTAATGACTCAGATCGAGTGGAGAGGGATGAATTCAACTGCTGGAGGCCTGGGGTATTTATAGCAGCTTCCCGGAGTGAAAAATTCTGAAAACTTCGATGTGGGACAGCTTCTGGTGGCTCGGGACGCCCGTCCTGATTCGTTGACCAGGTTCGGGATGCCCGTCCCGGACCTTTGACCGGGTCAACATTTCCAAAAATTGCGTTTTTGCCCCAGAATTTGCTGTTTTCGTCTACTTTTCACTTGACACTTCCAAAATCATAAAAACCGTGAAATCAAGTAAATAGTAAACAATTAATGTCCATTTACTCTCAATTTCACATTAAAACATATATAAAAACATGCTAAAAATGTGATACGATTTTCGCGTATCAGATAACCCCACACTTAGCTTTTTGCTTGTCCTCAAACAAAGTCTACATGGAGTTAGTGATTTTAAACCGTAGTGCAGTCACTTAAATTCCTAATCATGTTTTTATTCCAAAAATTCTTCAGACAATTCTTAACACAGGTCTGATTGGTTAGGTTGCTATGACAAGGTCTCACATGTCTCTAGTAGTTTGTTATGATCAGGCAGAAAACAAATCAACAACTAGGTTGGACTTTTTTCGTCACAGGGTCTTCCTGATGTGTAGTGTGTGTACTAGTCTAGACCAGATAGTCAACACAATGAACTCTTATCTTAACTGCTACCAGATAATACTTTGACCTATCGCTAGACATATTGACAACAGATAACTTTCTGAGTTCTGAGCTTTGGTGATTAGATTTTTAATGTTTTAGCACTCAGTTATTTTCTTTATAGATTCAGGGTATTTTGAGTTTGCTTAGAACACGTCAACTTCAACTACCCATGTAGCGAGTCCCACTCCGATGACTCCCAGATCTACACGACCTTAGGGCATCAGGCTTTAAGTTCCCCGAAGGAGTGGTGCTCGAGTAGCGAAGGCCGCTGGCAAACTACCCTATTGTAATTAACTTCCTTAAGTTCTTTTCACTTTTGGCTCAGAGTCTCATCTAGTCATTCTAACTGCCAATATATCCACAACTGGTCTAATTTTATCTAGTTAAGTCTCGAATAGGCAATTGGTTGAGGTCTCTAATCCAGACAAGGTTGTGCTCAGTTATCAGGAATTCCCTATTCCTAATCAATTAGTCCAAGATAGCTATCAACTATCTCCCACTAACCATAACATACTACCTACATATCATAGACATAAGCAATTTGTTTAACCAAGCATACTGCATTTAGAAGTCTGAAAGACAGAAATATTTTGAAAAACTTTGGAAGGGTGTGAAAATACAGGGAAAACAAGCAAAAGTATGCGAAAATTTTTTCAAACTGCTACAGTGCATGGTGCACTGCTACCCCACACTTAAGTTTGGCACTGTCCTCAGTGTTCATGCATAGCTAATTACCCCACACTTATTTGAAGACAAGAAATAAAACATAATAAAAAACAAGAAAAGACAGAATAATGCAACAATTCTGTATGTCATATAAATCAATTTTGTACAAAGATTCATAGTCATACAGCCCAGACATACACAAAGAACAAGATAAACAAAAGACAAAAGAAAAAGAAAGAAAAGAAGGGGATAGAGAGACTAAGAACCCGGCGGGTCGCCATCCAGTGGACCGAGGTCTGTTAAGTCAAACTCGAAGTTCTCCACTACTCGGGCAGTCTGCTGATGTAACTCCTCAATCCTACTGGTGATCATGGCGATCCTGTCATCCATCACCGCCAGTCGTCTGTCAATCCTGTCATCCATCATTGCCAGCCGTCTGCGATCCGGTCCATGTCTCGACTGTATCGTGCCGATAGTTCTGCCAATCCGTGCGACATGTGTCGTTCGAAGGCAGTACGTGGCACGAACGTCTCGGATGGAGGGATATGCGGTGGAGCTGCTTCTGATGCCGAAGCCTGTCCTGGCTGCTCTGTGTGGATGGTGTAGCGGCCGCTCGCATCCCGGACAACCATTCCCATGTTCCGTAGGATGGTAACGTCTGTGGGAATAGTGGTTGGGGCGACCAGAGTAAGCTCCGAGCCCTCTATGTCCAACTCCAGGTAGCGGGTATCCTGGTGATGAATGGCCCGAGCCCCAGACACTGTTTCCGAGTGTCGTAGCAAAACCCCGCATGATGACTGTGATAGTCGAGCCATCTCTACTGTAGATCCCATATGCATGTTAGCCAAGAGGAATGTCTCCATCTGGGTGACATTCCCGGGGGCCGTCCGTCGTCCTGACAAAGTGTGTGCATAATGGCATGTAAGTAGCGAAGAGCAGGATAGATACCTGTGGCTTTCGCAAAGCCATGCTGGTAGGGAACACCCGTCATACAGATCTGAGCCCAAGCAGTGGAGACATCTGCAGAAGTGAAGTCCCGAACTGCTGTGGTGTAGGCGGGCGTATCCAGCTCCTCTCTCTGCCAGATACCCAAGCGATGCCGAACTCGGCCATGCTCATCGACCGATCTATTCCGCCTAAGCGGAATGTGATCTGCTCCTGGTGGCATGCAAAGGATGCAGAACTCACATACCAGCTCCAGGTACGTGGGCTTTGTGACGATGAATACTCGACTGTAGGGTAGTACATTGAGTATGCGTCTGATCTCAGCCTCTACTCCCAGTGTCTGTACTGCTGCCCAATCCAGCTTTCTGCCCGTCAGAATCGTGCGTCCGATGTACCCAGTGCATCTCTCCTGATATGCTGTGCTGGAGGGAAACAGCATAAAAGGATGTGTCACTGAGGTAACTGTCATAGTGGATGGGGTACGAGCACGTTTGGCAGCCATTTGGTTTGAAAGTGTTTGAGAGACTTTTGGGGAGTTTAGGTAGGAAGGAAGGTTCGAATTCGAATTCTGGAGGTGAATTTGAATTCAAAAGGGTGAAATTAGGCTAGGGAAAGATTTCGAAATTTTTGGCGGGAAATTCGAATTTTGGAGGGAAATTCGAATTTGGAAGGAAATTTAAAATTTAAATTTTGGAGGGAAATTTGAAATTTGAAATTTGAAAAGTTTGCCAAAGGAAAAGAGAGAGAGTTATTTGAGAGAGGTGGATTTTTGGAAGTGAATTTTGAGGAAAAAATGAAAAAATTGAGATTTTATAGAAGGGGAGGCCTTCGGGATGCCCGTCCCGGAGGCAGGACTCCCGTCCCGCTGGACGCCCGTCCAGAACCGGGACGCCCGTCCCGGGTTGCCTCGGGACGCGTGCCAATTCCGAAAATTTATTTGTTTTTTTTTCTTAATTCCTGCAAATCTCAGTATACCAAAAATAATCATAATTTTTAACAAGGCTTCCTGTTTATCCAATGAAATTCAGAAGTTGTTAAAAACACTCTATGCAAAAATTCCTCAGTCTCACTTTTTCGAAAATCATACTACCCTAATTTTATTCCTATTTAAATTTAGCAAGAAAAACAAAAATTTGAATTTATACAATTTAGTTAATGAAAAATAAACTGTAATTGCAAAATTTTCGTTTTTCATAGAAATAAAATGTCTGAAGAAAATTGTTGAAAATAAAGGACCCTTTAAAAAATGTTTGAAAATAGAAAAATATGGGTCAATTATTCAAGTTTCAGTTCAAACGAATTTATTGCTGAAAATAAAAGTAAAAGAATCTTCCCTTTTAAACGAATCCTGTCTCTGATCTCCTGTAGTTCTGTCCGAATGTTTCGCATCTCTTGCAGTTCTGCTTGTATGTTGCGCATTTCCTCCTGCTGGTTCCTTTGTTCCTTCAAGATTTCCATCATCTCTCGGAGTAATTGCACATTTTGGCGTTCTATTGTGGTTCTGAGTTGGGTTACTTCAGAACTTAAGGTTAGAACAGCCTGATATGATCGTCTTAGTCCGCCCGGTATTGTCTGAGTCATAGCGCTTATCCTGTGAGATATAGCATCTACCCGGGCAGCCAAGGCTGATTGAGAATGTCAGTGCTATCCTCTGATGAAGTGGTTGGTCATTAGGTGCGGGGATGAGGAGTATTAGGAGATTTCGGGGGTGTACTCGGGAGATTTAGGAGTATATTCGGGAGAAGCAGGAGTGTATTCGGGGGAAGCAGGAGTGTATTCGGGAGAAGAAGGAATTGTTTGGATTTCTGGGGAAGTGTTATGTTCTACTTCGTCCAGAGTATCCTGGGCTCTTGTTCCCTTCATTTCTGAGTGCAAAGTCTGGTTAAAAATAACAAATAACAAACATAGGAAGTGAAGAAAAACGAGAAAAATATTTTTATGGATTTTAAAATTTATTTAGAAAGCAGGTAAATTTCCTCAATATGGTTCTAGAATAATTTTCTAAAATTTGATTATCCTAAGTCTCTTAATTCCAGATATTATCTAAAATTAATTAGTTATGATAATCCTATATTCAGGAAAGTGATTGTCTAACTGGTATAACATAAGTGTTAATCAAAACCCTAGGTTACTACCGTTACCTATCATAAGTCTCTAGAATTGTGGCCAATAATCCTAAATTCATTATGATATTTCCCCGGCAACGGCGCCAAAAATCTGATGCGATTCCGGTTGACGTACTAAATAGGTGTTATTTTACCCTATGTCGATTATGATTAATTAAGGACTGTGATTGACTAATTGTCTGATGTGTGGATTCCGGTTGACTTACTAAATAGGTGTTATTTTACCCTATGTCGATTATGATTAACTAAGGACTGTGATTGACTAATTGTCACGTTTAGTCTTATGGTGTCACTTAATCAGCCAGAATCTAAGGCAGAGTACCTATCGTGTAGCTAGTCTATTGGAAAGTATCTACGATTTTAATTATCGTACTCCCAGGGAAGTGGCAACGGCTTAGTAGTAACTAGCCTCTTATCCTAACTCTTATCTTATGATCCAGTTATGCAATCTTCATCAAATTCTTTGATGAGAGGGTGATCCATTCTCCACTAGGTTCAAGTCTAATTAACCCTAGAAGTGTTTTAAAGATAAATTCTGATTTTATGTTATACTGTTCCTATATGTTGATTGACCTACATTCGAGTGTTTTAGATAATCTTAGCCTGGAATGCAATTATGTTCTGTGTCTAAAGGTTTACCACATCTGAGTTTCTATGTTACCGCCCCCTCACTCATCAAGGGTAAACGGCCCTACTCACGGTACGAACAGAGACAGATATGAAAGCCCTATGTCACTTTCGGGGATCACTCTGAAGGCTCGTAATCGCTGGCATAACGCTCTACTCAGCCTTCCTAGACTACTCTAACATACAAGGTGATCAGCATGTTATTTTATCTAGCATGGCAGACACCAATACTAATTGATGGCTGTTAAACTAAACAGGTTATGAATAGACCGTGGTTAGGAATTGTCTATAACCTCAACTTTAGTTTAAAAGAAACTATTAGACATGCAGACATAATGAATATTTAGCAGGTGGCTATTTCCGGAAAAAACATAACAACTTCAACACATAAAACATATATTCATAACAATCATAGTCTGATATTCAAAATAAGTATTTGGACAGACACAGTAACAACATATAAAGAGAGGGACCGGGGGGACCAATGCCATAAAGAAATCACCCTTTACGTAGTCACTGCCGTGGGACTGTGCTCCTTTGTATGTCGTACTGCCGACCCGACTCTATTTGACAGAGCATTCGGAGGACGCTTCCTCAGCCTAGTAACTGGGCTTTACCTTCGACTCTCGGCTTAAGCCCAGCCCTGTGGACTGACTCTTCGAACGCCTAGAGCCCTCTTAGGATCTCCTAACGAAATCCCGGGTATTCTATGAATACCAGAAACGAACCTATCTATAGAAACCTAGGATCTGAGACTAATTCTCAAAAACTAGAGCAAAACACTAACAAGAAAGAAAACTGAGATCTGAGTCTCTGAGTGAGTTGTGTACGAGAGAATTGTACACTAGACACCACTAAATGACTCAGATCGAGTGGAGAGGGATGAATTCAACTGCTGGAGGCCTAGGGTATTTATAGCAGCTTCCAGGAGTGAAAATCTCTGAAAAATTCGATGTGGGACAGCTTCTGGCGGTTCGGGACGCCCGTCCCGGTTCGGGACGCCCGTCCTGATTCGTTGACCAGGTTCGGGACGCCCGTCCCGGGTCAGGACGCCCGTCCTGGCGGTTTGACTGGCTCGGGACGCCCGTTCCGGGTTCGGGACGCCCGTCCCGGACCTTTGACCGGGTCAATATTTCCAAAAATTGCGTTTTTGCCCCAGAATTTGCTATTTTCGTCTACTTTTCACCTGACACTTCCAAAATCATAAAAACCGTGAAATCAAGTAAATAATAAACAATTAATGTCAATTTACTCTCAATTTCACATTAAAACATATATAAAAACATGCTAAAAATGTGATACGATTTTCGCGTATCAGATAACCCCACACTTAGCTTTTTGCTTGTCCTCAAGCAAAGTCTACATGGAGTTAGTGATTCTAAACCGTAGTGCAGTCACTTAAATTCCTAGTCATGTTTTTATTCCAAAAATTCTTCAGACAATTCTTAACACAAGTCTGACTGGTTAGGTTGCTATGACAAGGTCTCAGATGTTTTTAGTAGCTTGTTATGATCAGGCAGAAAATAAATCAACAACTAGGTTGAACCTTTCTCTTAGTCATAGGGTCTTCCTGATGTGTAGTGTGTGGACTAGTCCAGACCAGATAGTCAACACAATGAACTCTTATCTTAACTGTTACCAGATAACCCTTCGACCTATCGCTAGACATACTGACAACAGATAGCTTTCTGAGTTCTGAGCTTTGGTGATCAGATTTTTAATGTTTCAGCACTTAATTATATTCTTTATAGATTCAGGGTATTTCGAGTCTGCTTAGAACACGTCAACTCCAACTACCCATGTAACGAGTCCCACTCCGATGACTCCCAGACCTACACGGCCTTAGGGCATCAGGCTTTAAATTCCCCGAAGGAGTGGTGCTCGAGTAGCGAAGGCCGCTGGCAAACTACCCTTATTATAATTAATTTCCTTAAGTTCTTTTCACTTTTAGCTCAGAGTCTCATCTAGTCATTCTAACTGCCAATATATCCACAACTGGTCTAGTTTTATCTAGTTAAGTCTCGAATAGGCAATTGGTTGAGGTCTCTAATCCAGACAAGGTTGTGCTCAGTTATCAGGAATTCCCTATTTCTAGTCAATCAGTCCAAGATAGCTATCAACTATCTCCTACTAACCATAACATACTACCTACATATCACAGACATAAGCAATTTGTTTAACCAAGCATATTGCATTTAGAAGTCTGAAAGACGGAAAGATTTTGAAAAAAAATTTTGGAAGGGTGTGAAAATACGGGGAAAACAAGCAAAAGCATGCAAAATTTTTTTTTCAAACTGCTTCAAACTGCCTACAGTGCACCGTGCACTGCTACCCCACACTTAAGTTTGGCACTGTCCTCAGTGTTCATGCATAGCTAATTACCCCACACTTATTTGAAAACAAGAAGAAATGAAAACAAAATAAAGAACTCTTACCCCACACTTATTTGACTAACTAAGGGTAAGAGAGAAAATAACGCAACAAAACAACAATGATAATAAAAATAACAAAACAGACACAAAATAAATAAATAAAGGAATATGAGGATTAGAAAAACTCCCTTCATGTCGCGAGCAGAAGGGTCTTCTATGATCTATCAATTGGCTCTTCACCTTAGCCATGTGCTATTGCTGAGGCATTCTTGACTCTGTAAGCTCTAGATACTGGAAAGGATGATGTCAGCTTCGATCCTTCATCGTCGAGCTCTAGGTAGTGGCCTATTCATTGAATGGCTCGAGCCCCACGGACTGCTTCCTCGACTTATTTGTAAGATTCCTCACAATCATAGCAACGTGTCCAGGAGGAACGTGTCTAGGAATGAAATTTCTTGGGATTTGTGTGCCTTCCTGCCAATGTTAGTAAAGGTATTGCATGCAAGTCTCGAATGGAAGAAAAGATACCTGAAGTTTTGGCGAAGCTGTGGTGGTAGGGGGCTCCAGTTGTGTAGATCTGGGCCCAAGTATTTGAGACTTCCTCGGGGAAGTTTCTCACAGCTGATTGGTATGCGGGGAATGCAAGCTCCTCCATTGCTATGCTCCTGATACAACGCCAAATTCTTCTATATCCTTTTACCCTTCGATACCACTTGGTAGATCACTTGCTTGCACTGGTCTGGCTTTAATTGTTGCCAGTATCTCATCTATTGATTCTGCGAGTAGGGGTTTTGCTGTGGTGGTGTCTTTTTGAATGTTTCCAGCTTCTGAATTATTCCTCAGCTAAATCCCGTATGATTTCTCCAGCTAGGATTGTATGCATTTCCCATTGGAGCAGCATTCTGCAGTAACCTACTCCTACCTCTTTTGGAATGGTCAGTCATTCCCATAGCAATCCCGGCTAGAGTGTGGTACTTGGCAGACTTCACAGATTAGATACATAGACTCAACGGTTCTTCCTAAGACATTGGCACTCTGAATCTGGAAAACAATTCTCATAGAATCTGCACATGACTTTAACATCATTAGTAGGTAATGCCTGTGGCTCAGGCCATTTTGAAAAAAATGTTCCACGACTACTATGATGTAATTATTTTCACAGGAAACCTATTGTTTTTAGATAAGACCAGATAAGATCGGAATTTTATCATATGTGAACTTCCTTATCATGTTTCTGTCCTAAAACAATTCTTACTACATCATTACATCACATATTAATTCAAAAGCAGATTTCAATCAGGTGATGCCATAATGGGTGCAGTAATTCCTTTCGGTTTAAACAATCTCATGCATTTATCATCAATCAAAAGGAACATCCTTTCTCATTAGAATACTCAGAGGTCTGTCTATTAAAGAAAATTTTATTTCATGATTCTGTCTAATAGACTAAGCATGACCTAAGAAACTCCACAATGATATTTCTTCCAGATTAAAACCTTAGCCAAAAATTGACAACTCAGAAAAATATTCTATTCTCATTTCCATTTTTATTTTTTTTTCGAAATTAAATAAAGAAAAAAAAACACGAAACAGAGTAACTAAGAAAACAACTAAAAGGGAAAAGGAACAACTCACCGTTGAGCAAGAAAGATACATTCTTTTTGGGATTTTAAATTTTTAACAATTTTTTTTTTCTTTTATGTTTAATTTAGAAAGCAGGTAAATTTCCTTAATATGGTTCTAGAATGATTTTCTAAAATTTGATTATCCTAAGTGTCTTAATTCCAGATATTATCTAAAATTAATTAGTTATGATAACCCTATATTTCGGAAATTGATTGTCTAACTGGTATAAGACAAGTGTTGGGTCTAAAGTCTAGGTTACTACCGTTACCTATCATAAGTCTCTAGAATTTTGATCAGGAATCCTAAATTCATTATGATATTTCCCCGGCAACGGCGCCAAAAATCTGATGTGTGGATTCCGGTTGACTTACTAAATAGGTGTTATTTTACCCTATGTCGATTATGATTAACTAAGGACTGTGATTGACTAATTGTCACGTTTAGTCTTATGGTGTCACTTAATCAGCCAGAATCTAAGGCAGAGTACCTATCGTGTAGCTAGTCTATTGGAAAGTATCTACGATTTTAATTATCGTACTCCCAGGGAAGTGGCAACGGCTTAGTAGTAACTAGCCTCTTATCCTAACTCTTATCTTATGATCCAGTTATGCAATCTTCATCAAATTCTTTGATGAGAGGGTGATCCATTCTCCACTAGGTTCAAGTCTAATTAACCCTAGAAGTGTTTTAAAGATAAATTCTGATTTTATGTTATACTGTTCCTATATGTTGATTGACCTACATTCGAGTGTTTTAGATATATCTTAGCCTGGAATGCAATTATGTTCTGTGTCTAAAGGTTTACCACATCTGAGTTTCTATGTTACCGCCCCCTCACTCATCAAGGGTAAACGGCCCTACTCACGGTACGAACAGAGACAGATATGAAAGCCCTATGTCACTTTCGGGGATCACTCTGAAGGCTCGTAATCGCTGGCATAACGCTCTACTCAGCCTTCCTAGACTACTCTAACATACAAGGTGATCAGCATGTTATTTTATCTAGCATGGCAGACACCAATACTAATTGATGGCTGTTAAACTAAACAGGTTATGAATAGACCGTGGTTAGGAATTGTCTATAACCTCAACTTTAGTTTAAAAGAAACTATTAGACATGCAGACATAATGAATATTTAGCAGGTGGCTATTTCCGGAAAAACATAACAACTTCAACACATAAAACATATATTCATAACAATCATAGTCTGATATTCAAAATAAGTATTTGGACAGACACAGTAACAACATATAAAGAGAGGGACCGGGGGGACCAATGCCATAAAGAAATCACCTTTACGTAGTCACTGCCGTGGGACTGTGCTCCTTTGTATGTCGTACTGCCGACCCGACTCTATTTGACAGAGCATTCGGAGGACGCTTCCTCAGCTAGTAACTGGGCTTTACCTTCGACTCTCGGCTTAAGCCCAGCCCTGTGGACTGACTCTTCGAACGCCTAGAGCCCTCTTAGGATCTCCTAACGAAATCCCGGGTATTCTATGAATACCAGAAACGAACCTATCTATAGAAACCTAGGATCTGAGACTAATTCTCAAAAACTAGAGCAAAACACTAACAAGAAAGAAAACTGAGATCTGAGTCTCTGAGTGAGTTGTGTACGAGAGAATTGTACACTAGACACCACTAAATGACTCAGATCGAGTGGAGAGGGATGAATTCAACTGCTGGAGGCCTAGGGTATTTATAGCAGCTTCCAGGAGTGAAAATCTCTGAAAAATTCGATGTGGGACAGCTTCTGGCGGTTCGGGACGCCCGTCCTGATTCGTTGACCAGGTTCGGGACGCCCGTCCCGGGTTAGGACGCCCGTCCTGGCGGTTTGACTGGCTCGGGACGCCCGTTCCGGGTTCGGGACGCCCGTCCCGGACCTTTGACCGGGTCAATATTTCCAAAAATTGCGTTTTTGCCCCAGAATTTGCTATTTTCGTCTACTTTTCACCTGACACTTCCAAAATCATAAAAACCGTGAAATCAAGTAAATAATAAACAATTAATGTCAATTTACTCTCAATTTCACATTAAAACATATATAAAAACATGCTAAAAATGTGATACGATTTTCGCGTATCATTGTCACGTTTAGTCTTATGGTGTCACTTAATCAGCCAGAATCTAAGGCAGAGTACCTATCGTGTAGCTAGTCTATTGGAAAGTATCTACGATTTTACTAAGTTAATTATCGTACTCCCAGGGAAGTGGCAACGGCTTAGTAGTAACTAGCCTCTTATCCTAACTCTTATCTTATGATCCAGTTATGCAATCTTCATCAAATACTTTGATGAGAGGGTGATCCATTCTCCACTAGGTTCAAGTCTAATTATACCTAGAAGTGTTTTAAAGATAAGTTCTGATTCTATGTTATACTGTTCCTATATGTTGATTGACCTATATTCGAGTGTTTTAGATATATCTTAGCCTGGAATGCAAGTATGTTCTGTGTCTAAAGGTGTACCACATCTGAGTCTCTATGCTACCGCCCCCTATCATTAAGGTAAACGGCCCTACTCACGGTTCGAACAAAGACAGTTATGAAAGCCCTATGTCACTTTCGGGGATCACTCTGAAGGCTCGTAATCGCTGGCATAACGCTCTACTCAGCCTACCTAGACTACTCTAACAAGCCAGGTGTTCAGCATGTTATTTTATCTAGTATGGCAGACACCAATACTAATTGATGCCTGTTAAACTAAACAGGTTATGAATAGACCGTGGTTAGGAATTGTCTATAACCCTAGTTTTAGTTTAAAAGAAACTACATTAGACATGCAGACATAATGATTATTTAGCAGGTGGCTATTTCCGGAAAAACATAATAACTTCAACATACAAACAACTATTCATAAAATCATAATCTGATATTCATAATTGATGTTTAGGACAAAGCAATAAAACATATAAGAGAGGGGTATGGGGACTGATGCCATAAAGAAATCACCCTTTACTTAGTCTCGCCTACAGAGCGTACTGTTGTATACGTCGTATTGCCCGCCCTGACTCTGCTCGCCAGAACCTTCGGAGGACGCTTCCTCAGCCTAGTAGCTAGACTTTACCTTACGTCCTGTGCTTAAGCCTAGCCCTGTGGACTGACTCTTCGAACGCCTAGAGCTCTCTTAGGGTCTCCTAACGAAACCCCGGGTATTCTATGAATACCGGAAACGAACCTATCTATAGAAACCTAAGATCTGAGACTATTTCTCAGAAACTAAAACAAAAACACTAATAAGAAAGAAAACTGAGATCCGAGTCTCTGAGTGAGTTGTGTACTGGAAAACTGTACACTGGAAACCACTTAATGACTCAGATCGAGTGGAGAGGGATGAATTCAACTGCTGGAGGCCTGGGGTATTTATAGCAGCTTCCCGGAGTGAAAAATTCTGAAAAATTCGATGTGGGACAGCTTCTGGCGGCTCGGGACGCCCGTCCTGATTCGTTGACCAGGTTCGGGACGCCCGTCCCGGTTCAGGACGCCCGTCCTGGCGGTTTGACCGGGTCGGGACGCCCGTCCCGGAACTTTGACCGGGTCAACATTTCCAAAAATTGCGTTTTTGCCCCAGAATTTGCTGTTTTCGTCTACTTTTCACCTGACACTTCCAAAATCATAAAAACCGTGAAATCAAGTAAATAGTAAACAATTAATGTCCATTTACTCTCAATTTCACATTAAAACATATATAAAAACATGCTAAAAATGTGATACGATTTTCGCGTATCACCGATGGAGCAACTGCTTGTATATGTTGGACTGCTCGACCCGACTCTGCTCGACAGAACCTTCGGAGGACGCTTCCTCAGCCTAGTAGCTAGACTTTACCTTAATACCCAGCTTAAGCCCAGCCTTGTGGACTGACTCTTCGAACTCCTAGAGCCCTCTTAGGATCTCCTAACAAAATCCCGGGAATTCTATGAATACCATAAACGAACCTATCTAGTCGTATCCTAGGATCTGAGACTAACTCTCAGAAACAAAGAACACGAGACACTATCTAGAAATAAAAAGAAACTTATACTGAAACCTGAGTCTCTAAGTGACTTGTATACTATGGAAAACTGTATACTTGAAGTCACTAAATGACTTAGATCGAGTTGAGAGGAATGATTTCAACTGAGGAAGGCCTGGGGTATTTATAGCAGCTTTCTGGAGTGAATTTCTCTCAGAAATTCGATGTGGGACTCTGAACTGCGGCTTGGGACGCCCATCCTGGATCTGGGACGCCCGTCCCGGCCTATTGACCAGGTCAGGACGGCCTTCCCGAGTCCTGGACGCCCGTCCTGGCCTGTTGACCAGGTCAGGATGCCCATCCTGACTTCGGGACGCCCACCCCGACTTCCGAACTTCTGAAAATCACGTTTTTGCCCCGAAATTTGCCATTTTCTTCTACTTTTCACCTGACACTTCCAAAATCACAAAAACTATGAAATTGAGTTAATAATAAGCAATTAAGATCGATTTACCATCAATTTCACCCTAAATTATGCCTAAAACCATGCTAAAAATGTGATATGATTTATGCATATCATATAACCCCACACTTAGCTTTTTGCTTGTCCTCAAGCAAAGTCTACCTGAAGTTAGTGATTTTAAATCATATGTGCAGTCACTTAAATTTTCTAGTCATGTTTTTACTCCAAAAAAATTACTTCACTGAATTAGACAATTCACAACACAGGATTGGCTGGTTAGGTTGCTATGACAAGGTCTCAAATGTCTCTAGTAGATTATTATGATCAAGCAAGTTTAACAACTTAACAACTAGATTGAACTCTTCTCTCAGTCACAAGGTCTTCCTAATGTGTAGTGTGTGTACTAGTCTAGACCAGATAGTCAACACAATATACTCTCATCTTAACTATTACCAGATAACACTTCGACCCGTCGCTAGACATACTAACAACAGACAACTTTCTGAGTTCTGAGCCTGGGTGACAAGATTTTTAATTATTTAGCATTTATTGATTTTTTTCTTTTATAGCTTTTTCAGGGTATTTTGAGTCTACTTTAACACGTCAACTTTAACTACCCATGTAGCGAGTCCCACTCCGATGACTCCCAAACTTACACGACCTTAGGGCATCAGGATTTAAGTTCCCCTAAGGAGTGGTGCTCGAGTAGCAAAGGCCACTAGCAAACTACCCTATTTAATTAACTCTCTTTTTTTATTCTTTTCACTTTCAGCTCAGAGCCTCATCTAGTCATTTTAATTGCCAATACATCCTCAACTGGTCTAATCTTATCTAGTTAAGTTTTGAAAAGGTATTTAGCTGAGGTCTCTAATCCAAACTAAGTTGTGCTCAATTATCAGGAATTCCCTATTTCTAATCGATAAATTCAAGAAAGTCATCACGTTGTCTCCTACTAACCATAACATTCTACCTACATATCATAGACATCAGCAATGTTTTACCAATCATACTGTATTTTGAAGTCTGAAAGAATGAAAAAGTTTGAAAAACATTTTGAAGGGTGTGAAAATACGGGGAAAACATGCAAAAATCATGCAAAAAGTTTTCTACTACAGTGCACTGTGCACTGCTACCCCACACTTAAGTCTGACATTGTCCTCAGTGTTCATGCATATCTAAATTACGCCACACTTATTTGAAAACAAGGAGAAATAAAAACAAAACAAAGAACTCTTACCCCACACTTATTTGACTGACTAAGGGGAAGAGAAAGAAAATAAAATAACAAAACAAGAAGGGTAATAGAAATAACAAAATAGAACACAAAATGAGATTAAAAGAAAACAAAATAAAAGTAAAGGAAGATGAGGGTTAGAAAAACTCCCTTCTTGTCTCGAGCAGAAGGGTTTTCTCTGAGCTATCAATTGGCTCTTCACCTTAGCCATGTGCTATTGCTGAGGCGCTCTTGACTCTGTAAGCTCTAGATACTAGAACGGATGACGTCAGCTCCGATCCTTCATTATCGAGCTCCTGGTAGTGGCCTATCCATTTGATGAGTGACTCGAGCCCCAAGGACTGTTTCCTCGAATCATTTGTGAAGTTTCTCGCAATCATAGCAACGTGTCCAGGAGGAACGTGTCTATGAATGAGACTTCTTTGGATTGGTGTGCCTACCTGCCACTGTCAGTGAAGGTATTGCATGCAAGTTTCGAATGGCAAAAAAGATACCTGAAGCTTTGGCGAAGCCGTGGTGGTAGGAGGCTCCAGTGGTGTAGATTTGGGCCCAAGTATTCGAGACTTCCTCGGGGAAGTTTTTCACAGCTGATTGGTATGCAGGGGATGCAAGCTCCTCCATTGCTATGCTCCTGATACAACGCCAAATTCCTCTATATCTGTCGACCGTTCGATACTACTTGGTAGGTCACTTGCTTGCACTGGTATGACTTTAATTGTTATCCGTTTACTTTTTGAAAAGTGACGTCTTGCTCTGTTATAACACAAGCTTCCTATGATGACACTTATGTCATAATGAACAGGTTTGACCATTAACAGCATCTCATCTGTTGATTCTGAGGCTAGGGACTTTGTTGTGGTGGTATTTTCTAGAAGTTTTTAGCTCCAGAGTTATTCCTCCACTAAATCCCGGATGATTTCTTTGGTAGGGATTGTATGTGTTTCCCATTGGAGCAGCATTCTGCAATAACCTACTCCTACCTCTTTTTGGAATGGTCAGTATTTCATTCCCATACCAATCCCTGCTAAAGTGTGGTACTTGGCAGACTTCACAGATTTGATACATAGGCACATCTGAATCTAGAAAACAGTTTCTCACAGAAATTGCACATGACTTTAACATCATTAGTAGGTAATGCCTGTGGTTCAGGCCATTTTGAAAGTGTTCTACAGCTACTATGATGTACTTGTTGCTAGAAGGAAGAAAAAAAAGGATTCAATGAATACCCTAGATATCGAAAGATTGCAACTCTCTGTATACGTTGCTGGGGTAGACGATCTCTGGAAAGACGTGTTACCTGTTATTTTTCAAGCATCATCGGACTGTATCAAGGATACAAAATCTTTGAAAAGTGGGCCAGTAATATCATGCTTCCAACACTTTCCGGACAGTGTTGCTAGCAGTCAAATAGCCTCTCGTAGATCGTCGATGACAATGCTCCAAAATTTTGTGGCCTTTGTCTTTCGAGACACATCTTCTGATCAACTGATCTGCAAAAATTTGAAATAGAAGAGAAATCTGCCCAGTAGTAATATTTCAAATCAGCGAAGAATTTCTTCTTTTGCTGATAAGTCATATCACTTGGAACTCATTCAATGACTAGATAATTTGCAACAACAATAAACCACATATGAGAATTATTATACATAGCAAACAATGCAAATAAGTTTTCATCCAAAAATTTATCAGTATTACAATAGCCTCTAACTCGGGGTTTTCTAATCTAGACAAATGGTTTACTTTCTAGATTTTCAGTCCCTTTTCTTTTCCCTTATTTCTATATCAAATTCTGGTGACAATAAAACTCAATAAATCTTAGTTCGGCATTAGTTTTACTGAACACAGATATCTCAGAGTGATCAGTGTAAACTATTGTTTTTAGACAAGACTAGATAAGATTGAAATTTATCAAACGCGTATACTACTGCTAGTAATTCCTTTTCTGTTGTAATGTAATTTTTCTTGAGCGTCAGTCAAGGTTTTGCTAGCGTAATATATTACATGAAATTTCTTATCATGTCTCTGTCCTAAAACAACTTCTACTGCATAATTACATCACATATTAATTCAGAAAGCAGATTCCAATCAAGTGATGCCATAATAGGTGCAGTAATTCCTTTTGGTTTAAAAGATCTCATGCATTTATCATCAAACAAAAGGAACATCCTTTCTCATTAGAATATTCAGAGGTCTGTCTATTAAAGAAAATTTTATTTCATGATTCGTCTAATAAACCTAGCATGACCTAAGAAAATTCTACAATGATATTTCTTCCAGATTAAAACCTAAGCAAAAAATTGACAGCTCAAAAGAAAAATATTCTATCCTCATTTCCATTTTTATTTTTTCAAAATTAAATAATAGAAAAAACGAACACGAAAATTGTAAACAGGAAAACTTTATTTCTTATATCTTTTGGAAAATAATATTTTTCAGAAAATTTTATAGAAGAAAATAAAAGAAAAGAAAAAAAATTGAAAGAAAACAAATGTTCAACTATGAAAGAACAATAATAAAAGAGATAGGGAAGAAGAACAACTTACTCATGAGCAAGAAAAATACATTTTTTTTTCGGGTTTTAAATTTTAAAATTTTTTTCTTTTCTTCATATTTTATTTCGAAAGCAATTAAATTTCCTCAATATGGTTTTAGAATAATTTTCTAAAATTTGATTATCCTAAATGTCTTAATTTCAGATAATGTCTAAAATTAATTAGTTATGATAACCCTATATTTCAGAAACTGATTGTCTAACTAGCATAAAATAAGTGTTAGGTCTAAGGTCTAGGTTACTAACGTTACCTATCATAAGTCTCTAGAATTCTGGCCAATAATCCTAAGTTCATTATGATATTTCCCCGGCAACGGCGCAAAACATCTGATGGGTTTCCGACTGATATACTAAAATAGGTGTTGTTTTACCCTATGTTGATTACGAGTAATTAAGGACTTATCCTGACTAATTGTCACATTTAGTCTCTATACTATCACTTAATCAATCAGAACCTAAGGCGGAGTACCTATCGTGTAGCTAGTCTGTTGGAAAGTATCTACGATTTTATTTAATCAAATATCATACTCCCAAGGAAGTGGTAACGGCTTAGTAGTAACTATCCTCTTACCCTAACTCTTATCTTATGATACAGTTATGCAATCGTTCATCAATATCTTTGATGAGAGGGTGATTCATTCTCCACTAGGTTTAAGTCTATTTAAGCCTAAAAGTGTTTTACAGATAATGTCCTGATTCTACGTTATACTGTTCCTACATGTTGATTGACATATCTTCGAGTATTTTAGACATGTCTTGGCCTGGATTGCAACTATGTACTGAGTCTAAAGGTGTACCACATCTGAGTTACCTGATAAACCGCCCCACCTTAATGACGGCCCTACTCACGGTTCGAGCTAAAGGCATCCATGAAAGCCCTATGTCACTATGGGGATCATGCCGCTCGCCCTAACGCCGGCATAAACACACAAACTCAGCCTACTTAGACTACTCTAACAAACATGGTGTTCTGTAGCTTATTTTATCTAATATGGCAGACATTAATGCATCCCGACGGGGAAGTCCTAAATTAATGCCTGTTAAACCAAACAAGTTATGATTAGACCATGGTTAGGAATTGTCTATAACCCTATATTTAGTTTAAAAGAAACTACATTAGACATGCAGACATAATGAAAGTTAAGCTGGTGTCCATTTCCGGAAAATCATAAAGTACTTCAACATGCATAACAAATATTCATACAATCATAATCTAATAATCATATCATATGTTTGGACGAACACAGTACAGACATATAGAGAGAGGGACAGGGGGACTGATGCCATAAAGAATTCACCCTTTACTTAGTCTCGCCAATGGAGCAACTGCTTGTATATGCTGGACTGCTCGACCCGACTCTGCTCGATAGAACCTTCGGAGGACGCTTCCTCAGCCTAGTAGCTGGACTTTACCTTAATACCCAGCTTAAGCACAGCCCTGTGGACTGACTCTTCGAACGCCTAGAGCCCTCTTAGGATCTCCTAACAAAATCTCGGGTATTCAATGAATACCAGAAACGAACCTATGTAGTTGTATCCTAGGATCTGAGACTAACTCTCAGAAACAAAGAACACTAGACACAATCTAGAAATAAAAATAAACTTATACTTGATACGCGAAAATCGTATCACATTTTAGCATGTTTTTATGTATGTTTTAATGTGAAATCGAGAGTAAATTGACATTAATTGTTTACTATTTACTTGATTTCACGGTTTTTTTGATTTTGGAAGTGTCAGGTGAAAAGTAGACGAAAACAGCAAATTCTGGGGCAAAACACAATTTTTGGAAATATTGACCCGGTCAAAGGTCCGGGACGGGCGTCCTGACCCGGTCAAACCGCCAGGACGGGCGTCCTGAACCGGGACGGGCATCCCGAACCTGGTCAACGAATCAGGACGGGCGTCCCGAACCGGGACGGGCGTCCCGAGCCGCCAGAACCTGTCCCACATCGAATTTTTCAGAATTTATCACTCCGGGAAGCTACTATAAATACCCCAGGCCTCCAGTAGTTGAATTCATCCCTCTCCACTCGATCTAATTATTGTCACTTAATCAACCAGAACCTAAGGCAGAGTACCTATCGTGTAGCTAGTCTGTTGGAAAGTATCTACGATTTTACTAAGTTAAATATCGTACTCCTAGGGAAGTGGCAACGGCTTAGTAGTAACTAGCCTTTCTTCCTAACTCTTATCTTATAATCCAGTTATGCAATCTTCATCAATAACTTTGATGAGAGGGTGATTCGTTCTCCACTAGGTTTAAGTCTAATTAATCCCAAAAGTGTTTTATAGAGGAGGTCCTGATTTTATGTTATATTGTTCCTATATGTTGATTGACCTATATTCGAGTATTTTAGATATATCTTAGCCTAGATTGCAACTATGTTCTGTGTCTAAAGGCGTACCACATCCGAGGTTTCTAATAAACTGCCCTACCTTATTAACGGCCCTACTCACGGTTCGGGACGAAGGCATCCATGAAAGCCCTATGTCACTTCGGGGATCATACCGCTTGCCCTAGCCGCCGGCATAATTGGACTCGGCCCGGCTTACCTAGACTACTCTTAACAAGCAGGGTGTTCAGCAAGTTATTTTTATCTAGCATGGCAGACACCAATACTAATTGATGCTTGTTAAACTAAACAGGTTATGATTAGACCGTGGTTAGGAATTGTCTATAACCCTAACTTTAGTTTAAAAGAGCACATTAAACATGCAGACATAGTGAATATTTAGCAGGTGGCTATTTCCGGAAAAACATAACAACGTTAACATATAAAACAAATATTCATAAAAATCGTAATCTCGTATTCATAATAAATATTTGGAACAACACAATAACAACATATAAGAGAGGGACATGGGGATTGATGCCATAAAGAAATCACACTTTACGTAGTCTCGCCGACGGAGCGTACTGCTGTATATGTCGTATTGCTCGCCCCGACTCTGCTCGCCAGAACCTTCGGAGGACGCTTCCTCAGCCTAGTAACTGGGCTTTACCTTAATACCCAGCTTAAGCCCAGCCCTGTGGACTGACTCTTCGAACGCCTAGAGCCCTCTTAGGATCTCCTAACGAAATCCCGGGTATTCTATGAATACCAGAAACGAACCTATCTATAGAAGCCTAAGATCTGAGACTATTTCTCAGAAACTAAAACAAAACACTAACAAGAAAGAAAACTGAGATCCGAGTCTCTGAGTGAGTTGTGTACTAGAGAAGTGTACACTGGAAACCACTTAATGATTTAGATCGAGTGGAGAGGAATGATTTCAACTCCTGGAGGCCTGGGGTATTTATAACAGCTTTCTGGAGTGAAAATCTCCAAAAATTTCGATGTGGGACAACTTCTGGTGCTTCGGGATGCCCGTCCTGGTGCTTTGACTGGGTCGGGACGCCCGTCCCGAACCGTTGACCAAGTCAGCATTTCCAAAAATTGCATTTTTGCCCCAAAATTTGCTATTTTCGTCTACGTTTCACCTGATACTTCCAAAATCATAAAAACTGTGAAATTGAGTTAATAACAATCAATTAAGACCGATTTCCTATCAATTTCACCCTAAATTATGTCTAAAAACCTGCCGAAAAAGTGATATGATTTTTGCATATCAGTCTCAGTGTTGCTTGGTAGCGTTCCTTGAGACCTGTGAGATAAATGGGTCGAGAGTTGTCCCATCTGTCTTTCCAAAGTCTGCAAGGCGGCTTGTGTGTTCCTGACTGTCTACTCAATCTGCTTCTACCTATTCTCATTTTGCTGAATCCTTTCTGCATGAGACTCTTGAAACTTTTTATTTGACTCCATCATTTCCTTGTGGGAGTCCGCAATGCTCTTCAGTATGTCTTGAAATTCTTGCATAGGGTCAACTGGAATATAGTTCCTTAGTCCAGGAAAAGCAACTTGCTGGTTCTGCGGATATGGCATTTGCTAAGGCACCCGCTTTTGAAAGTTTGCATTTCCAGAGTTGTTTCTCCAGCTAAACCCTGGATAGTTTTTCCAGATGGGGTTGTATGTATTTCCCATAAGGGCAGAGTTAACCTCCTCAATTTGTGCCATTTCTTCTGGAATAATTAATATTCCACTACCATAACAATCCCCACTGAAATGCGGTCCTTGGCAAAATACGCAGATTTAATAGACGGGCTGAATGTTCCTTCCTTGTTGGAAGGCATTGAGCTGGTTAGTGACACTAGCTTTTAATGCCTCAAACTGTTCATCGATAGAAGCATTAGCCGCATTGACTATTTGTTTCTTGGTGCGGCCACTTGTGCGCCAATTCTTACTATTTTTGTAAAGTCTCTCTAGGCGTTCCTAGCATCTACTTCATTAAGGCCATTAAAATCGCACCGAGGGTTAAGTCCATCAAGAACTTGCTTGCCTATTTCTATCATACCCCCATAAAATTGTTGGATCAGCAAATCCTCAGTAAGTCCATGCTGAGGGTAGAGTCTGAGGAGTTCCTTGAATCTGTCCCAGGCCTTGATTACTGTCTCGTCTGGAGTTTGAGTAAAATTGGAAAGAGCTTTGAGATATTCTAAGACTTTTGATGCAGAATAGTATTCCTCCAAGAATGCCTTACTCAACTCATCCCAAGTTGTGATTGAATTAGTAGGCAACTGAGCCAACAATCTTTTAGCTCTGTCCCTAAGTGAATAAGGGAAGAGGTTTAACTTATTTCCTCCCTCGGTATTGTCTCCCTTAAGACCTTCGCAGAGAGTCGAGAATTCGGTCAAGTGTTCGAGCGGATTTTCGGTGGTAGTTCCTCCAAACTACACCCAATTTATTATCAGTTGGAGTACATTTGGCTTAAGTCGTAGCGAGGATTTCCAGGAATCCAGATAGCGGAAGACATTGGAATGGTCTGTTTCTGGACGTAAGATTCCAGTGGAGGTCTTTCGGCAGCCATTCAGCTCTTCTTTTGTTAACTGTACGAATGAGGTTTTTAGGGTTTTCAATTGGGGGTTCAAGGTCAGCTTTTGAGGTTCGAGTCATATAACTACAAAAGCACACGTTAAGTCTAAACAAAAGGTTAGTGGAGTTAAAACAATTTAAAGAGAATAATTTAGGGAAATAAAAGAAAAGAAAAAAAATTTCAAGCATACAGGGAAAAACTGTACATAGGAAAACGATTTTATAAAAGAAAGGAAATTATTTTGTTTTTAAACTTTTCTATTTTTCTATTTTGTTTTTAAATTTGATTTCCTTAGTATGGTTTTAGAATTATTTTCTAAAATTTGATTAATCTAAATTTCTTGATCTTAGATAATTTCTAAAATTAATTATTTAAGATAACCCTATATTTCAAGAAATTTATAGATTAATTAGAAAAAATAAATGTTGATTAGAGTATAGATTACTACCGTTACCTATCATAAGCCTCTAGATTTTTGATCAGGAATCCTAAAATTTTATGATATGTTCCCTAGCAACAGCTCAAAAAATTTGTTGTGCTCCGATTAGACATGCTAAAAGATAAGATTTATTTACCTATGTTGATTATGAATAATTAAGAACTGAGTTTTACTAATTGTCACTTTTAGTAATAATGGTTGTCACTTAATCAATTAGAACCTAAGGCAGAGTACCTATCGTGTAGCTAGTTATTTGGAAAGTACCTACGATTTTAATTTATTATTATCGTAATCCCAAGGAACTGGTAATGGCTTAGTAGCAAGTATCCTTTAACCCTAACATTCATTTATTCATGCAATTAACCAATCTTGCATCAATAATTTTGATGAAGTTGTGATCCCATCCTCACATAGCACATAAGTAATTAGCATGAAAGAGTATCAAATAGACATGAGTTCTGATGTATGTTGTATTATTTATACATGTTAATTGACCTATCTTCGAGTATTTTAGATATATCTTGGTCTAGAATGCAATTATGTACTGTATCTTGCCTGTGTACCACATCTGAGTTACATGATAAACCACCCTACCTTAATGATGGCCCTACTCACGGTTTGAGTTAAAGGTATCCATGAAAACCTTGTCACTCAAGAATTCATGCCACTCACCCTAACGCCGACATAGAGAACAAACTCAGCCTCATTAGACTACTCTAACAAACATGGTGATCTATAAGTTATTTCACCTAAAATGGCAGACCTTAATGCTTTTTTATCCTAAATTAAGGCATGTTAAACTAAACAAGTTATAATTAGACCATGGTTAGGAATTGTCTATAACCATTCATTTAGTTTAAAAGAGCAAGCAGATAATCAGTCATAATGTATGTTTCTGGTGACCTTTCCAGAAAAATGATTCTAACTTCAACATGCAAAGCATATATAACAAATCAATCATAGTTTGATATTCAAATAAGTGTTTAGACAAACACAACACAAAATATACATAGAGGATCTAGGGGACCACCACCATAAAGTATTCACCCTTTATCAGGTCCACCGGCGGAGCGACTACTTGTATATCATGGATTGCTTGACCTGACTCTGATCAGCAGAACCTTCGGAGAACGCTTCCTTAGACTAGCAGCGATTACTTTACCTTACATCCTGGGCTTAAGCAATGCCCTGTTGACTAGCTCTTCGCTCACCTAATGCCCTCTTAGGATCTCGTAACGAAATCTCGAGTATTCTATGAATATAAAAAATGAACCCTATCTAATTGAATTCTAAGAACTTGAGATAAACACTCAGGAAGCAAAGATAACGAGACACTCTTATAATGCTATCTACTCGTGTGAGTGCAGAATGATGCACTTGAGCCACTGAATGACTCAGATCGAGTGACTATGAATGCACTTGAAGTTGCAAAATGACTAGATTGAGTGGTGAGGGATGATATCAACTAAGGAAGGCTTGGGGTATTTATAGTAGGGGAAATGAGTGAATTTCTCTTCATTTCTCGATGTGGGACTTGCATCTGCCGCTCGGGATGCCCGTCCCTAACTCAGAAGTTCCAAAAATTGTGTTTTTGCCCAATAATTGCTATTTTCTTGCACATTTCAACTGAAACTTCCAAAACCACAAATTCTGCAAAAATGTGTTAATATCAATCAATTAAGATCGATTTGGTTCCAATTTTGCCCTAATTTGTGCCTAAAAACATGCTAAAAAAGTGATATGATTTGTGCATATCAATACCACAATATACAAAAAGGACACTACATCAAACTATACAAGTCAGCTCAGCTAAAAAACTAATAATCATCCTAGCCCCAACGGTAAGATAGTCCAGGTAATTTGGAGACATCTTACTGCCAAGGCTCTGACATTGTGCAAAAAGTTAGATTGGTGGGTTCTACGGGTGTAGTTCCCCCAAATAGTGAGAATAGATTTTTTGGAAATATGAATAAGGGATATGCTTGAAAAGAAGATGATAACTTGATTTATTAAAATGAAAGACTAGTGAGACCTATTTATAGACTTACAAAGTAAAAAATAGATACCCACATAATCACTACATTTAACATTATCTCATTACTCATATTAACTATCCATTAACTATCCATAACTACCCACTAAATAACTAACTATAACTACCCACTAACATTGAGTAGTTACCCACTGACATAGAAGTTTCAGCCTTAAAGCATTATTCTAACACTCCTCCTTGCTTTGTAGGCTTTGGAGGAAGACCTGTAGCCCACAAAGATATGTGGTTCAATCATCTTGTCAAGTTTATCACGCTTGACCTTCTTCATGATGAACCTATTTATCTTGTCACTGACTTCAATTTGTTAAGGAGTATAAGGGTTTGTTAGTTGATGCTTAGTGCTTGCTTTTTCGCAAAACTTGTTGAATTTTTCTGATGTACTCTTTTTCATTGTCAGACTTATTAATTTCAAGACCTGATTTATTTGTGTGAATCAAATTCAGCTTCCTCATTGCTTTGTTGATATGCACAAATCATATAACTTTTTTAGCATGTTTTTAGGCACTATTTAGGGTAAAATGGGAGTTAAATCATTCTCAATAGACTGTTATTAACGCAATTTCACAGTTTTTGTGATTTTGGAAGCTTCAGGTGAATTATGCAAGAAAATGGCAAATTTCGGGGTAAAAACGTGATTTTTGGAAGTTCAAAAGTCAAGACGGGTGTCTCGGACCTAGGACGGGCATCCTGACCTGGTCAACAGGTCGGGGCAGGTGTCCCGAACCCCTGTTCAGACTCCCACATCGTTTTCTGCATAAAAAATCACTCAGTTCCCCTGCTATAAATACCCCAGGCCTTTCACTGTTGATTTCATTCCTCTCCACTTGATCTGAGTCATTTAGTGGCTTCCAGTACACAGTTTTCCACTGTCTACGAGTCATTTAGTGATTTCAGGTGTTTTCGTTTGAGTAGATTTCTAGTTTTTGAGAGTATCTCATGTTCTTCTTTTTTGAGAGTCTGTCTCAGATCTTATAAGACGACTAGATAGGTTAGTTTTTAATATTCATAGAATACCCGAGATTTCGTTAGGAGATCCTAAGAGAGCACTAGGCGTTCGAAGAGTTAGTCAACATGGCTTTGCTTAAGCCTGGGATGTAAGGTAAAGCAATAGCTACTAGGCTGAGGAAGCGTCCTCCGAAGGTTCTGTCGAGCAGAGTCGGGTCAAGCAGTCCAAGATATACAAGCAGTTGCTCCATCAGCGGACCTAATAAAGGGTGAATACTTTATGGTGGTGGTCCCCTTGTCCCTCTCTTTATATGTTGTACTGTGTTTGTCCAAAAATATATTTGAATATTAAATTATAATATTATGAATATGTGTTATGCATGTTGAATATATTTACATTTTTCCGGAAAGGTCACCAACTTAACTAACATTATGACTGCATATCTACTTGCTCTTTTAAATTAGATGAACGGTTATAGATAACTCCTAACCACGGTCTAATCATAAACTGTCTAGTTTATCAAGCCTTAATTTAGGGCTTTGTGTGAGAAAGAAAGCATTAAGGTATGCCATATTAGATGAAATAACCTATAGATCACCATGTTTGTTAAAGTAGTCTAAGTAGGCTGAGTTCGTGTGTTTATGTCGGCGTTAGGGCGAGCGGCATGATCTCCTGAGTGACACTGGACTTTCATGGATGCCTTTAGCTCGAACTGTGAGTAGGGCGGTCAATGGCGATGGGGCGGTTTATTATATAACTCAGATGTGGTACAGAAGTAGAATCAGTACATAATTGCAATCTAGACCAAGATATATCTAAAATACTCGAAGATAGGTCAATCAACATGTAGGAACCAATATAACATATATCAGAACACTGTCTGGAAATTACTCTTATAGGCTTAAGTAAACTTGAACCTAGTGTAGAATGAATAAACCTCTCATCAAAGATTTTGATGAATGATTGCATAACTAGATAATAAAATGAGAGTTAGGGTAAAAGGATAGTTACTACTAAGTCGTTATCACTTCCCTGGGTGTACGATAAATTATTAAATTAAAATTGTAGGTACATTCCAATAGGCTAGCTACACGATATGTACTCTGCCTTAGGTTCTGATTGATTAAGTGACAACATAGATGCTAAATGTGACAATTAGTAATTCTAAGTCCTTAGTTATTCATAATCGATATAGGGTAAATATAAACCTATTTGCTAAAGCATACCAATCGAAACGCATCATTTGCTTTTCATATTTGAGAAATATTTCCCGTTCTGTTTTCCAAACTGACATGCTTTAGAACTTGAAATCTGATCATCCAATTTTGGAAGGTCATTTGTCATCATCTTGAACTTCATTTGCAGCAACCCTTGGTGATGGTAGTACCCTAACGTTTTATGACACACTTCTGTAGTATTTTCTTTAATCGAGAAAGTATTTTGCTCCTCCTCCAATGGATTTAGAGCAAAACGTTTCCCCTTCATTTTCACTTTGAAAATATCCTGATTTGCTGCATATTTAATCAGACAATATTTACCTTAAAAAATAACCTTAAATCCTTTTTCAATCAATTGTCCAACATTTAACAAATTTTGCTAGATTTTAGGGACATAGAGAACATCATAAATTAGTTTTGTACTTGAACAACTTGTTATAGAAATTGTTCCATTTCCTTTAACTGAAATGTATTCACCATTCCCAATTTTAACTTTGGAGATGTTGGTTGACTTTAAATCTCTAAACAGCTTCTTGTCATGAGTCATATGGTTGGTGCAACCACTATCCATTAGCCAACTTTCATTTGATTCACTTCCCACAAAGTATGTAGCCACAAATAGTTGATCTTCCTCCTCTTGATCAACAATTTTAATATTAGTTTTTGTTCCTGCAAATTACAACTTCATGCCCCATTTTGTTATAGTTGGTACACTTGACATCTGGTCTTCTCTAGCATTTGAAAGGAGGATGACCCTTCCTATTGCAATGTTGACATGGAGAGTAAGATCCTTTCTTGACTTCAGCTTTGTTGTTGGTTGAAAATTCACCAGTAGGCAATTGAGTCTTCTTGAAAAACTTCTTCTTCTTGCTGTTTTTTGCATTCTCATAATGCTTGGCTAGCAAAGCGCCTTCAGCAACACCTTCTTGCCTCATGACTCTTCTTTGCTCATGTGCTTGCAAAGCATTTAGAATCTTTGCAAGAGTAATTTTAGTTACATCCTTGATATTTTCCAAGGCTGAAATAGATGCCTCAAATTTTTCAAGCACAATTACAAGAAATTTTTCAACAATTCTTGAATCCATAAACACAGAACCAAGTAACCTGATTTGGTTTGCAATATTTAATAATCTATCAGAATACTCTTTAATTGATCATGTTTCCTTCATCTTCTGAAACTCAAATTCTTGAATCAAGTTTAGCACACACATTCCTTTGATTCTTTCATTTCCTTCCTACTCTACCTTGAGATAATTCCATATCTCATATGTTGATTTCAAAGTCATAATTCGAGTGAGAATGGTAGATGAGACTCCGGCAAATAAACATGTCTTTGCCTTGGATTTCTTTGTCTTTTTCTCCTGCAATTTGATTTGTGCTAGGGTAGGATTATTTGGAAGAGTTAGAATTTCATAATCTTCTTCCATTGCTTCCCAAATATCCAAAGCTTCCATATACGCCTCCATATGAACTGTCCAAACTTGGTAGTTATCTCCATCAAACACTTGTGGAGATATTGAAGAGGAAATTGAAGAGGAGAACTAAAATTTTCCATGGCTTAACAACCTCACACACTCACTCATAGATCCCTTAAGAATAAGGCTCTGATACCTATTGTTGGAAATATGAATAAGGGAGATGCTTGAAAAGAAGATGATAACTTGATTTATTAAAATGAAAGACAAGTGAGATCTATTTATAGACTTTCAAAATAAAAAATAGATACCCACATAACCACTAAATTTAACATTATCTCATTACTCATATTAACTACCCACTAACTATCCATAATTACCCACTAAATAACTAATCATAACTACCCACTAACATTGAGTAGTTATAGGAGTGTTAGCCCTAAAGTATTAATCTAACCAGATTGTTGGAAATATTACTAGAAAATAAAGATTATCTAATGATCAAAACAAACATACCCTTTAGATCGAAGACTTACTTGGAAAGATTTGACATAAATAAGGTAATAGAAACAAATATGATAAAGATAAAGTCTAATACTCAATACTATTCCCTTAAGATAGATTTCGCCCCTCTCCTTGGTGCTTAGAGCTTTCGGGCGTTTGCCTCCCAAGGTAAAATTATCACACTTACTAGAGAAGCACAACAATAGCAAGCCCAATGAACTAGCCTTTTGTTTACAATACTACAAAGTGTAAACTATCCTAAAGACTCTACTAGAGAAGCAAAGAGAATAAAAACCAAAAAAAGAGATAAAAAATATACTTTTCTAATTTTGATTTTCGATAAAAAATATACTTATCTAGTTTTGTTTTTCGATATTTGAAATGGTTGGAGGACCTCCCTTATATAGACCTATAAAAAGCTCTTCATAAATGATGCTACTCTTTGATAATAATTTTTTACTAAGCAAATAGCACCAAAATCATTCATTCATCTTTTATATGAAAGGATGAATTCGTTAATCAAGAGTTACAAATCTTAACTCTAAAATCGAATGAAGAGTTACTAAATGTAATTCACATAAAATATCCAACAATTTTCCACACGAATTACAATTCTGTCTATACCAATTTATTCCACCAATACATATGAAGAATAATAACTTATAGTATTCTAATGGAAGTAACTTCATCGAAATAGGTAGCTTTTGGCTTTGAACCTTTTCTAGTGTATTACAATCGCATATACTCGATGGCTAGTGGACTTGATGCCTTGAACTATTCAGCTTTGAATGTGTACCAAGACAACTGCAAACACACAGTTTCTTTTTAACAAAACTGGTTCTCATTATTGTGTACATTTTGGCCTTGGACACCGCCTGGGTCATGAATGCTTAGATAACTTGATGCATTCCGATTAGACATGCTAAAAGATAGGATTTATTTACCTATGTTGATTATGAATAATTAAGGACTGAGTTTTACTAATTGTCACTTTTAGCAATAATCGTTGTCACTTAATCAATCAAAACCTAAGGCAGAGTACCTATCGTGTAGCTAGTTATTTGGAAGGTACCTACTATTTTAATTTATTATTATCATATTCCCAAGGAACTTGATGTGCATAAATCATATCACTTTTTTTAGCATGTTTTTAGGCACAAATTAGGGCAAAATTGGAGATAAATCGTTCTTAATTGATTGATATTAATACAATTTTGCAGTTTTTGTGATTTTGGGAGTTTAAGGTGAAATATGCAAGAAAATGGCAAATAATGGGGCAAAAATGTGATTTTCGGAAGTTCGCGGATCAAGACGGGCGTCCCAAGGTCATGACGGGTGTCCCGACCCGGTCAAAGCACCGGGACAGGCATCTTGACCAGGTCAACAGATCGGGACGGGCGTCCCGAGCCCCTGCACAATTCCCACATCGATTTCTGCATAAAACATCACTCAGCTAACCTGCTATAAAAACCCCAGGCCTTCCTCAGTTGAAATCATTCCTCTCCACTTGATCTAAATCATTTAGTGACTTCAAGTATACATTTTCCTACAGTATACAAGTCATTTAGTGATCTCAAGTGTTTCATTCAAGTAGTTTTATATGCACAAATCAATTCCCCTTTTTAGCATGTTTTTAGATACGAAATAAAGCAATATTTGAATGTATTTGATCTTAATTGAATCAAATTGACATTAAATTGTGAAAATTGTGATTTTGGAAGTTTTAGGAGTAAATTGCACAAAAATAACAAATTTTGGGGCAAATATGCAATTTTTGGAAATACTGGATTCTGGGACGCCCACCAGAACATGTCCCACATCGAAAATTTTGGAGAAATTCACCCCGTAAACCTGCTATAAGTACCCCAGGCCCCAATAGTTGAAATCATCCCTCTCCACTCTATCTGAATCATTCAGTGACTTCAAGTATACATTTTTCTACAGTATACAAGTCATTGAGTGATCTCAGGTGTTTCATTAAAGTAGGTTAGTATACGAGAGTTTCTCATTTTCTTTGTTTTTTAAGAGTCTGTCTCAGAATCTTAGATTACGACTAGATAGGGTTCATTTTTTGTATCACATAATACTAGGATTTCGTTACGAGATCTTAAGAGAGAGATAGGGTGCATGTTCTTAGTTAGATTAGGGCAATTTGCTTACGCCCGGGATGTAAGGTAAAGCAATTACTACTAGGCCTAAGAAGCTTTCTCCGAAGGCTCTGCCGAGCAGAGTAGGATCGAACAATTAGAAGCGTACATGAGCTGCAATGCTGACTGGACCTGCATAAAGCGGTGACTACTTTATGATAGTGGGCCCCCTAGACGAGTTTCTGTATGTTTATGAATTAATTTATCTGGATATTGATTTGATACTGAATTCATATATCATACTTGTTTTACAATTTGAGACGCTATCCATTTTCACTGGAAGATCATAGAGCTAGAATTATCATTATGAATGTTGAACTGTCGTGTCCTTTTAAATTAAACTAGGGTTATAGACAACTCCTAACCAATGTTTGAATCATAACTGGTTTAGTTTAACAGACTGTAAAAGGTCTGCTAGATTAGGAAGAAATAACAAAACAAATCACCATGTTTGTTAAAGTACCCTAATAAAGCTGAGTTTGTACGCTAGGCCAATCCTAGGGTTAAGTGGCATGATACCGAAGTGACATAGGGGACCGTTCATGGATACTTTAATCCGACTGATGAGAAGGATCGTCCCAAGTTAGGGATGAATACACCAGGTAACTTAGATATGGTAAACAGATGGTTACATTTCATAATTGCCTTAGAGATCAAGATATATCTAAAATGTTCGAAGATAAGGTCAAACAAATTGTAATAACTGAGCTCAAAATTGATGAATGCATGTCTACTCTTGAATGCTATTTGCTTGTTATGTGTGATTGGGATCACCAATCAATCTCAAAAAATTGATTAACTGATTGATTATAGAAAACTAAATACTTCCACACGAAAAGATCGCTTCCCCATTCCTTTTATTGACCAAACGTTAGAAAGGTTATTGGGAGACATGTTTTATTACTTTCTTGACGGATTTTCTGGTTATTTTCAAATTCCCATCTTTCCTGAAGATCAGCATAAAACTACGTTTACTTGCCCTTTTGGAACATTTGCATATAGAAGGATGCCTTTTGGATTATGTAATGCACCGACTACATTTTAGCGTTGCATGACCTCTATTTTTGATGACATGTTAGGAGAGTCTATGGATGTATTTATGGATGATTTCTCAGTGTTTGGTGACTCATTTGTTATCTGTTTGAATAACCTAGTATCCATGCTTAAACGTTGTATAAAATCTAATTTGGTTCTAAACTGGGAGAAATGTCATTTCATGGTTAAAGAAGGAATTGTTTTAGGACATAAGATTTCGCAGAGAGGTATGGAGGTAGATAAAGCTAAAATTGAAGTGATATCAAAACTACCTCCACCCAAATCTGTAAGATCTGTGAGAAGTTTCTTAGGTTATGCTGGCTTTTACAGGTGTTTCATAAAAGATTTTTCATTATTAACCAGACCTTTGACCAACTTATTGAGTAAAGATGTTCCTTTCATTTTTGATGAAAAATGCATGAAATCATTTAATAAACTTAAGGAACTGCTAACTACTGCACCTATTATGACATCACCTGATTGGAGTTTGCCCTTTGAATTGATGTGTGATGCTAGTGATTATGCAGTAGGAGTTGTTTTAGGACAAAGACATGATAAGAAATTTCATGTAATTTACTATGCTAGTAAAACCTTCACTGATACTCAGGAGAATTACACAACTACTGAAAAGGAATTACTAGCTGTAGTATATGCTTTCGATAAATTTAGATCTTATCTGGTCTTGTCTAAAATAATTGTTTACACTGATCATTCTACTTTGAAATACCTGTTCAATAAAACTGATGCAAAACCAAGATTGATTAGATGGGTTTTATTGCTACAGGAATTGGATATAGAAATAAGAGATAAGAAAGGGGTTGAAAATTTAGCTGCAGATCATCTATCTATATTAGAAAACCCTGGATGAGGAGCAATAGATGAAACAATAATATCAAATAAATTTCCGGATGAGAACTTATTTGCATTATCTGCTATCTTTTCACCTCCGTGGTTTGCTGACATTGCCAATTATTTAGGTTCTCAATCTCTCCCGAGTAATATGGATAAGTAGCAAAGAAAAAAATTCTTTGCTGAATTGAAAAATTACTACTGGGAAGATCCTTTTCTATTTCGAATTTGTAAAGATCAAATGATCAGAAGGTGTGTCTCAGAAGAAGAAGATATAAGATCCTGGAGCATTATCATTGTGGACCTACTAGAGGCCATCTGGTTGCCACCAACACTACCAGGAAAGTGTTGGAAGCATGATTCTATTGGCCTACTATTTTCAAGGATGCAGCAGCATACATTAAGTCCTGTGATGCTTGCCAGAGAACAGGTAATATTTCTTCAAGAGACGGTCTACCGCAGCAGGTGATACAAAGTGTCGAAATATTCGATATCTGGGGTATTGACTTCATGGGTCCTTTTCCTTCTTCCTTTGGCAAAAATTACATCATAGTAGCTGTAGACTATTTTTCAAAATGGCCTGAAGCACAGGCATTACCTACTAATGATGCTAAAGCTGTGTGTAGATTCCTTAAGAAATTGTTTTCTAGATTTGGATGTCCCAAAGCCCTCATAAGCGACAGAGGTGTGCACTTCTGCAACTCATAATTGCAGAAAGCACTCAAGCAATATGGAGTTCATCATCACTTTTCCATGGCCTATCACCCACACACCAATGGGTAGGTTGAGGTAACCAATAGAGGTATCAAAATAATTTTAGAAAAAACTGTAGGAGTTAACCGTAAAGATTGGGCCATAAAATTAGATGATGCCTTATGGGCCTTTCGTACGGCGTATAGAACCTCTACAGGATTTTCACCTTACAAATTGGTTTACGGAAAAGCATACCATTTGCCTATTGAACTAGAGCATAAAGCATTTTGGGTTTTACATAAATGTAATCTAGATGATGATTTTTCTAAGGAAAATAGGATGTTACAACTCAATGAATTGGATGAGTGGAGGTTTAATTCATATGAGAATTCTCTCCAATTTTAAATGAAGAGTAAAATTCGACATGATAACAGACTTAGATCCCAGAAAAATTTCGAACCAGGTGATAAAGTGTTATTATACAACTCAGGTTTGAAATTGTTTCCAAGAAAACTAAAAAGTTATTGGTCAGGTCCGTTTACCATTATAGAGGTGTCGTCATTTGGAGCAGTCGTCATCGTTGATCAAGATAACATCTCTCATAAAGTAAACGGGCAACGTTTAAAACCATACCGAGAGCCAATGGACAGATCTGAGCAGGTCCTTCTGCTCAACGAGTAAAGGGAGTATATTTATTTATTTATTTTATTTGTTTCCATTTCATGTTTTGTTTGTTTTTCTTGCTTTTTGTTTTTCTTAAATTCTTATCTTTAAAATAAGTGTGGGGTAATAGGATATGCATGAACACTGAGGACCGTGTAAACTTTAAGTGTGGGGTCGCAGTGCATAGTGCACTATAGTAGTCATAATTTGCATGTTTTCCCATATTTCTCACTAAAATTGCACCCTTCCAAAAGAAATTTCAAAACTTTTCACTCTTTCAGACTTCAAATTCAGTATTGATTGGTTTAAGAAATGCTTATGTCTATGATATATGTTGAGTAGAGCATTATGATTAGTAGGAAACAAGTTGATAACTTTACTGAATTCCTTAATTAGAAATAGGGAATTCCTGATAATTGAGCACAACCTAGTTTGGATTAGAGACATCAACCAAATACCTTTTCGAGACTTAACTAAATAATATTAGACCGATTGAGGATATATTAGCAATTTGAATGACTAGATGATGCTCTGAGCTGGAAGTGAAAAAGTTAAACAAATAGGGTAGTTTGCAAGCATCCTTTGCTACTCGAGCACCACTTCTTAAGGGAACTTAATGCCTGATGCCCTAAGGTCGTACAAATCTGGGAGTCATTAGAGTGGGGCTCGCTACCTGGGTAGTTAAAGTTGATGTGTGAAAGCGAACACTAAAATACCCTGAACAATCAATCTAAAAATACATTTCCCAGTGTGTTCTTTTATTGGAAACTATAATTGAAAAGCCTTGACACCAAAGCTCAGAACTCAGAAGGTTGTTTGTTGCTATTATGTTCAAAGATTGGTCGAAGTATTATCTGGTAAGAGTTAAGAGAAGATTATATTGTGTTGACAATCTAGTCTAGATTAGTTCACACACTACATATCAGGAGGACCTCGTGACTAAGAGTAGAGTTTAGTCTAGTTATTGAGTTGTTACACCTGCATGACCATGATAATTTACTAAGACATTTGAGACCTTGTCATAGCAACTTGACCAGTCATGCATGTTTTGTGAATCATCTGACTCAGTGATTAATTTTGGCTAAAAACATTCTAGGACATTTGAGTGATTGCACCTACGATTTAGAATTTCAATAATTTCATATAGACTTTGCTTGACGACAAGCAAAAAGCTAAGTATGAGGTTATTTGATATGCACAAATCATATCCCCTTTTTAGCATGTTTTTAGACACAAAATAGGGCAATATTTGAATGTATTTGATCTTAATTGAATCAAATTGACATAAAATTGTGATTTTGGAAGTTTCAGGAGTAAATTGCACGAAAACGGCAAATTTTGGGGCAAATATGCAATTTTTGGAAATGCTGGATTCGGGACGGGCGTCTTGACACAATCAAAGCACTGGGACAGGCGTCCTGAGCACTAGAACTTGTCCCACATTGAAAATTTTGGAGAAATTCACCCCAGAAACCTGCTATAAGTACCTCATGCCTCCAATAGTTGAAATCATCCCCCTCCACTTGATCTAAATCATTCAATGACTTCAACTATACATTTTTCTATAGTATACAAGTCATTGAGTGATCTCAAGTGTTTCATTCAAGTAGTTTAGTATACGAGAGTTTCTCTTTTTCTTTGCTTTTTGAGAGTCTGTCTCAAAATCTTAGATTACGACTAGATAGGGTTCTTTTTTGTATCACAGAATACTGGGATTTCGTTAGGAGATCCTAAGAGAGAGATAGTGTGCGTGTTCTTAGTCAGATTAGGGAAAATTGCTTAAGCTCAGGATGTAAGGTAAAGCAATTGCTACTAGGCCTAAAAAGCGTTCTCCGAAGGCTCTACCGAGCAGAGTAGGATCGAGCAATTAAAAGCATACATGAGCTACAGCGTCGGCTGGACCTGCATAAAGCGGTGACTACTTTATGATAGTGGGTCCCCTAGACGAGTTTTTGTATGTTTATGAATTAATTTATCTGGATATTGATTTGATATTGAATTCATATATCATACTTGTTTTACAATTTGAGATGCTATCCATTTTCACTGGAAGATCATAGAGCTAGAATTATCATTATGAATGTTGAACTGTCGTGTGCTTTTAAATTAAACTAGGGTTATAGATAATTCCTAACCAACGTTTGAATCATAACTGGTTTAGTTTAACAGACTGTAAAAGGTCTTCCAGATTAGGAAGAAATAACAAAACAAATCACCATGTTTGTTAAAGTACCCTAATAAAGCTGAGTTTGTACGCTAGGCCAATCCTAGGGTTAAGTGGCATGATATCGAAGTGACATAGGGGACCGTTCATGGTTACTTTAATCCGACTGATGAGAAGGATCGTCCCAAGTTATGGATGAATACACCAGGTAACTCAGATATGGTAAATAGATGGTTACATTTCATAATTGCCTTAGAGATCAAGATATATCTAAAATGTTCGAAGATAAGGTCAAACAAATTGTAATAACTGAGGTCAAAATTAATGAATGCATGTCTACTCTTGAATGCTATTTGCTTGTTATGTGTGATTGGGATCACCAATCAATCTCAAAGAATTGATTAACTCATTGATTAATTGCATGATAAGATAAGTGTTAGGGTTAAAGGATAGTTACTACTAAGCCGTTACCAGTTCCCTGGGAGTACGATATTAATAAATTAAAATCGTAGATACTTTCCAAGAACTAGCTACACGATAGGTATTCTGCCTTAGGTTCTGACTAATTAAGTGACAACAATTAAATGCTAAAGTGACAGTTAGTAAGACTAAGTCCTTAATTACTCATAATCGACATAGGTAAATAAATCCTATCTTTTAGCATACCAATCGGAACACATCATAGTTTAGTATACGAGTGTTTCTCGTGTTCTCTGCTTTCTAAGAGTCTGTCTCAGAATCTTAAAATACGACTAGATAGCGTTCATTTTTGGTATTCATAGAATACCCAGGATTTCGTTAGGAGATCCTAAGAGGGCATTAGGTGAGCGAAGAGCTAGTCAACAGAGCTTTCCTTAAGCCCGGGATGTAAGGTAAAGCAATAGCTGGTAGGCTAAGGAGGTGTTCTCCCAAGGTTCTGTCGAGTAGAGTCGGGTCAAGTAGTCCATGATATACAAGTAGTCGCTCCATCGGCGGACCTGATAAAGGGTGAATACTTTATGATGGTGGTTCCCTAGATCCTCTCTGTATATTCTATAATGTGTTTGTGATGCGTTCGGATTGGTATGCTAAAAGATAGGCTTTATTTACCTATGTCGATTATGAGTAATTAAGGACTGAGTCTTACTAACTGTCACTTAGCATTCAATTATTGTCACTTAATCAATCAGAACCTAAGGCAGAGTACCTATCGTGTAGCTAGTCTGTTGGAAAGTATCTACGATTTTATTAAGTTAAATATCGTACTCCCAGGGAAGTGGTAATGGCTTAGTAGTAACTAGCCTTTCATCCTAACTCCTATCTTATGATCCAGTTATGCAATCTTCATCAATGACTTTGATGAGAGGGTGATCCATTCTCCACTAGGTTTAGGTCTAATAAATCCTAGAAGTGTTAGATATTGTCCTGATTCTATGTTATATTGTTCTTACATGTTGATTGACCTATCTTCGAGTATTTTAGACATGTCTTGGCCTAGATTGCAACTATGTTCTGTGTCTAAAGGCGTACCACATCCGAGGTCTCTAATAAACCACCCTACCTTAATGACGGCCCTACTCACGGTTCGGGCTAAAGGCATCCATGAAAGCCCTATGTCACTTCGGGGATCATGCCGGTCGCCCTAGCCACCGGCATAAACGCTCAACTCGGCCCCTACCTAGACTACTCTAACAAACAGGGCCTTCTGTGGGTTATTTTATCTAGCATGGCAGACACCAATACTAATTGATGCCTGTTAAACTAAACAGGTTATGATTAGACCGTGGTTAGGAATTATCTATAACCCTAATTTTAGTTTAAAAGAACACAGTAGACATGCAGACATAGTGAATATTAAGCAGGTGGCTATTTCTGGAAAAACATAACAACTTCAACATATAAAACAAATATCCATAACAACCATAATCTGATATTCAAAATTATTCTTTGGACAAACACAATAACAACATATAAGAGAGGGACAGGGGGACTGATGCCATAAAGAAATCACCCTTTACTTAGTCTCGCCGATGGAGCGTACTGCTGTACATGTCGTATTGCTTGACCCGACTCTGCTCGCCAGAACCTTCGGAGGACGCTTCCTCAGTCTAGTAACTGGGCTTTACCTTAATACCCAGCTTAAGCCCAGCCCTGTAGACTGACTCTTCGAACGCCTAGAGCCCTCTTAGGATCTCCTAATGAAATCCCGGGTATTCTATGAATACCAGAAACGAACCTATCTATCAAACCCTAGGATCTGGGACTAATTCTCAAAAACTAAGAAAAATGAAACAAAAAAAAGGAAAGAAAGAAAACTTATACTAAAATCTGAGTCTCCGAGTGAGTTGTGTACTCGAGAATTGTACACTGGAAACCACTGAATGACTCAGATCGAGTGGAGAGGGATGAATTCAACTGAGGAAGGCCTGGGGTATTTATAGTAGCTTTCTGGAGTGATTTTCTCTCAAAAATTTGATGTGGGACTTGACTTTTTGGTTCGGGACGCCCGTCCCGAACCGGGACGCCCTCCCCGAAGTCTAAACTTCTGAAAAATTTCATTTTTGCCCCGAAATTTTCCATTTTCTTCTACTTTTCACTTGACACTTCCAAAATCGTGAAAACTGTGAAATTGAGTTAATAATAAACAATTAAGACCGATTTGCCCTCAATTTCTCCCTAAATTATGCCTAAAAACATGCTAAAAACATGATATGATTTATGCATATCAGATAACCCCACACTTAGCTTTTTGCTTGTCCTCAAGCAAAGTCTACTTGAAGTTAGTGATTCTAAATCATAGTGCAGTCACTTAAATTCCTAGTCATGTTTTTATTCCAAAAATTTATTCAGATAATTCTTAACACAGGTTTGACTGGTCGGGTTGCTATGACAAGGTCTCAAATGTCTCTAGCAGATTGTTATAATTAAGCATAAAATAACTTAACAACTAGGTTGAACTCCTTTCTTAGTCACAAGGTCTTCCTGATGTGCAGTGTGTGTACTAGTCTAGACCAGATAGTCAACACAATATACTCTCGTGTAAACTACTACCAGATAATATTTCGACCCTGTTGCTAGACATAATAACAAAAGACAATGATGGGTTTCCGACCGATGTGTTAAATAGGTGTTATTTTACCATATGTTGATTATGAATAATTAAGGACTGTGATTGACTAATTGTCACGTTTAGTCTCTATGATGTCACTTAATCAGCCAGAACCTAAGGCAGAGTACCTATCGTGTAGCTAGTCTGTTGGAAAGTATCTACGATTTTATTAAATAAATATCGTACTCCCAGGGAAGTGGTAATGGCTTAGTAGTAACTAGCCTTTATTCCTAACTCGTATCTTATAATCCAGTTATGCAATCTTCATCAATAACTTTGATGAGAGGGTGATCCATTCTCCACTAGGTCTAAGTCTAATTAATCCTAGAAGTATTTTATAGAGGGGGTCCTAATCCTATGTTATACTGTTCCTATATGTTGATTGACCTATATTCGAGTATTTTAGACATGTCTTAGCCTGGATTGCAACTATGTTCTGTGTCTAAAGGCGTACCACATCCGAGGTTTCTAATAAACCGCCCTACCTTAATGACGGCCCTACTCACGGTTCGGGACGAAGGCATCCATGAAAGCCCTATGCCACTTCGGGGATCATACCGCTTGCCCTAGCCGCCGGCATAATCGGACTCGGCCCGGCTTACCCTAGACTACTCTAACAAACAAGGTGTTCAGCATGTTATTTTATCTAGCATGGCAGATACCAATACTAATTGATGCATGTTAAACTAAACAGGTTATGATTAGACCGTGGTTAGGAATTGTCTATAACCCTAACTTTAGTTTAAAAGAGCACATTAGACATGCAGACATAGTGAATGTTAAGCAGGTGGCTATTTCCGGAAAAACATAACAACGTCAACATATAAAACAACTATTCATAAAAATCGTAATCTCGCATTCATAATAAATATTTAGAACAATACAATAACAACATATAAGAGAGGGACATGGGGACTGATGCCATAAAGAAATCACCCTTTACGTAGTCTCGCCGACGGAGCGTACTGCTGTATATGTCGTATTGCTCGCCCTGACTCTGCTCGCCAGAACCTTCGGAGGACGCTTCCTCAGCCTAGTAACTGGGCTTTACCTTAATACCCAGCTTAAGCCCAGCCCTGTGGACTGACTCTTCGAACGCCTAGAGCCCTCTTAGGATCACCTAACGAAATCCCGGGTATTCTATGAATACCAGAAATGAACCTATCTATAGAAGCCTAAGATCTGAGACTATTTCTCATAAACTAAAACAAAACACTAATACGAAAGAAAACTGAGATCCGAGTCTCTAGTGAGTTGTGTACCAGAGAATTGTACACTGGAAACCACTAAATGACTCAGATCGAGTGGAGAGGAATTAATTCAACTGCTGGAGGCCTAGGGTATTTATAGCAGCTTCCCAGGGTGATTTTTCAGCAAAACTTCGATGTGGGACTGGATCTGGGGGTTCGGGATGCCCGTCCTAATCTGTTGACCAGGTCGGGATGCCCGTCCCGGCGATTTGACTGGGTCGGGACGCCCGTCCCGGGTTATGGACGCCCGTCCTAACCCGTTGACTAAGTCAATATTTTCAAAAATTGCGTTTTTGCCCCAAAATTTGCTGTTTTCATCTACTTTTCACCTGTCACTTCCAAAATCATAAAATCTGTGAAATTAAGTAAATAATGAACAATCAAGATCAAATTACCCTCAATTTCACCCAAATTTATACATAAAAGCATGCTAAAAAGGTGATACGATTTTCGCGTATCAGATAACCCCACACTTAGCTTTTTGCTTGACTTCAAGCAAAGTCTACCTGAAGTTACTTAAAAATTCCTAGTCATGTTTTTATTCCAAAAATTCTTCAGACAAGTCTTAACACAGGTCTGACTGGTTTGGTTGCTATGACAAGGTCTCAAATGTTTTTAGTAGCTTGTTATGATTAGGCAGAAAACAAATCAACAACTAGGTTGAACTTTTTTTCTTAGTCACAGGGTCTTCCTGATGTGTAGTGTGTGTACTAGTCCAGACCAGATAGTCAACACAATGTACTCTTGTCTTAACTACTACCAGATAGCACTTCGACCTATCGCTAGACATATTACACAACAGACAACTTTTTGAGTTCTGAGCTTTGGTGATCAGATTTTTAATGTTTTAGCATTTAGTTATTTTCTTTATAGATTCAGGGTATTTTGAGTCTGCTTAGAACACGTCAACTTCAACTACCCATGTAGCGAGTCTCACTCCGATGACTCCCAGATCTACACGACCTTAGGGCATCAGGCTTTAAGTTCCCCGAAGGAGTGGTGCTCGAATAGCGAAGGCCGCTGGCAGACTACCCTTATTTGATTAACTTCCTTTAATTTCTTTTCACTTCTAGCTCAGAGTCTCATCTAGTCATTCTAACTGCCAATATATCCATAACTGGTCTAATTTTATTTAGTTAAGTCTCGAACAGGTAATTGGTTGAGGTCTCTAATCCAGACAAAGTTGTGCTCAGTTATCAGGAATTCCCTATTCCTAATCAATTAGTCCAAGATAGCTATCAATTATCTCCTACTAACCATAACATACTACCTACATATCATAGACATAAGCAATTGTTTAAACAAGCATACTACATTTAGAAGTCTGAAAGACGGAAAAAATTTTGAAATTTTTTTGGAAGGGTGTGAAAGTACGTGAAAAACAAGCAAAAGCATACAAAAACTGCTACAGTGCACCGTGCACTGCTACCCCACACTTAAGTCTGGCATTGTCCTCAGTGTTCATGCATATCTAGCTACCCCACACTTATTTGAAAATAAGAAATAAAACAGAAAAGATTCTTACCCCACACTTATTTGAAAATAAGAAGTAAAACAGAAATGAAAGGATTCTGTATGGGTAAGTAAGACAAAAAAAAAAAAATAATGCAAACAATTCTGTATGTCATATAAATCAATTATGTACATAGATTCATACGACATACAGCCCAGACATGTTTATATACATAGAACAAGAAAAACAAAAGCAAAAGAAAGGAAAGGAAAGGAAAGAAGGAGAGAGAGACTAAGAACCCGGCGGATCGTCGTCTAGTGGACCTAAGTCTGCTAAGTCAAACTCGAAGTTTTCCGCCACTCGGGAAGTCTGCTGATGTATCTCCTCAATCCTGCTGGTGTTCATGGCGATCCTGTCATCTATCATTGCCAACCGTCTGTCAATCCAGTCCTCCATCATCGTCAGCCGTTTGTCAATCCTGTCCATGTCTCGATTGTATCGGGCCGATAGTTCTGCCAATCCGTGCGACATGTGTCGTTCGAAGGCAGTACGTGGCACGAACGTCTCGGACGGAGGGATATGCGCTGGAAATGCTTCCGATGCCGATGCCTGTCCTGTCTGCTCCGTGTGGATGGTGTCGCGGTCATTCGCATCCCGGACAACCATTCCCATGTTCCGTAGAATGGTAACATCTGTGGGAACGGTGGTCGGGGCGACCAGAATAAGCTCCGAGCCCTCTATATCCAACTCCAGGTAGCGGGCTAGCCTGGTGATGTATGGTCCGAGCCCCAGACACTGTTTCCTGGTGTTTGTAGCAAATCCTCGCATGACGACCGCTATGAGTCTAGCCATCTCTACTGTAGATCCCATGTGCATGTTGGCTAGAAGGAATGTCTCCATCCGGGTGACAGTTCCGGGCGCTGTCAGTCGTCCTGACAATGTGTGTGGAATGATAGCGTGTAGGTAACGAAGAGTAGGATAAATACCTGTGGCTTTTGCAAAGCCATGATGGTATGGGACACCCGTCATGCAGATCTGAGCCCAAGCAGTGGAGACGTCTGTAGACGTGAAGTCTCGAACTGCTGTGGTGTATGCAGGCGTATCCAGCTCATCTCTCTGCTAGATACCTAGGGCGATGCCGAACTTGGCCATGCTCATCGACCGATCTATTCCGCCTAAACGGAATGTGATCTGCTCCTGGTGGCAAGTAAAAGACGCATAGAACTCACATACCAGCTCATGTATGTGGGCTCTGTGACGATGAATACTCGACTGTAAGGTGGCACGTCGAGTATGCGTCTGACTTCCGGCTCTACTCCCAGCGTCTGTACTGCTGCCCAATCCAGCGTTCTGCCCGTCAGTATCGTACGCCCGATGTACCCAGTGCATCTTTCTTGGTATGCTATGCTGGAGGGAAACAGCATAAAAGGATGTGCCACTGAGGTAACTGTCATGGTAGATGTGGTACGAGCACGTTTGGGAGCCATTGAAAACGTACGAGAGAGTTTAGGTGGGAAAGAAAGCTTTAAACTGAAATTCTGGAGGTGAATTTGAATTTAGAAGGATGAAATTAGGTTAGGGAAGGATTTTGAATTGTTGGCTGGAAAATCGAATTTTGGAGGGAAATTTGAATTTTTTAAGTTTAAAATTCAAATTTTGGAGGGAAATTCGAATTTTTAAACTTTGAAGAGTTTGCCAAAAATTTGTAGAGAGAAGGTAGAGAGAAATATTTTTAGAGAGATGAATTTTTGGTTGTAGATTTGAGAGAAATTGAAAAAAATTGAACTTTTATAGAAGGGGTGGTCTTCGGGACGCCCGTCCCGGAGGCAGGACTCCCGTCCCTCTGGTCGCCCGTCCCGGGTTGCATCGGGACGCGTGCCAATTCCGAAAAATTTGTTTTTTTCGTAATTCCCTGAAAATCTCAAGATACCAAAAATAATCATAATTCTTAACAAGGCTTCAGGTTTATCCAATGAAATTCAGAAGTTGTTAAAAACTCTATGCAAAAATTCCTCAGTCTTTTTTCGAAAATTGTGACTACCCTAATTTTATCCCAACTTAAATTCAGCAAGAATTTCAGAAAAACAAAAACTGAGTTTGTGCAATGTAATTAGTGGAAAATAAACTGTATTTGCAAAACTCTTGTTTTTCATAGAAATTCGAAATAAAATGTCTGAAGAAAATTGTTGAATATAAAGGACCCTTTAAAAATGTTTGAAAAATAGAAAAATATGGGTCAATTATTCAAGTTTCAGTTCAAACGAATTATTTGTTGAGAGTAAAAGAATCTTCCCTTTTTAACGACTCCTATCTCTAATCTCCTGTAGTTCTGTCTGAATGTTTCGCATCTCTTTTAGTTCTGCTCGTATGTTGCGCATCTCCTCCTGCTGGTTCCTTTGTTCCTTTAAAATTTCCATCATTTCGCGGAGTAATTGCACATTCTGGCGTTCTATTGTGGTTCTGAGTTTGGTCACTTCAGAACTCAAGGGTAGAACAACCTGATATGATCGTCTCAGTCCACCCGGTATTGTCTGAGTCATAGCGCTTATCCTGTGAGATATATTATCTACCTGGGCAACCAAGGCTGAGTGAGAAATATTAGTTCTATCCTCTGATGAAGGTGGTTGGTTGTTAGGTGCGGGGGATGCAGGAGTATACTCAGGAGATTTCGGAGTGTATTCAGGGGATTCTGGAGTATATTCTGGAGAGGCAGGAGTATATTCTGGAGATGCAGGAGTATATTCGGGAGATGCAGGAATTGTTTGAATCTCTGGAGAAGGATTGGTATTATTTTAAAATTCGTCCAGAATATCCTGGGCTCTTGTTCCCTTCATCTTTGAGTGCAAAGTCTGATTAGAAATAACAAATAGCAAAAGTAGGAAAGTGAAACAAGAAAGCAAGAAAAATATTTTTATGGATTTTGATTTTTATTTAGAAAGCAGGTAAATTTCCTCAATATGGTTTTAGAATAATTTTCTAAAATTTGATTATCCTAAGTGTCTTAATTCCAAATATTATCTAAAATTAATTAGTTATGATAATCCTATATTTAGGAAAGTGATTGTCTAACTAGTATAAGATAAGTGTAATTCAAAAGTCTAGATTACTACCGTTACCTATCATAAGTCTCTAGAATTGTGGCCAATAATCCTAAATTCATTATGATATTTCCCCGGCAACGGCGCCAAAAATCTGATGGGTTTCCGACCGATGTGCTAAATAGGTGTTATTTTACCCTATGTTGATTATGAATAATTAAGGACTGTGATTGACTAATTGTCACGTTTAGTCTCTATGATGTCACTTAATCAGCCAGAACCTAAGGCAGAGTACCTATCGTGTAGCTAGTCTGTTGGAAAGTATCTACGATTTTATTAAATAAATATCATACTCCCAGGGAAGTGGTAACAGCTTAGTAGTAACTAACCTTTATTCCTAACTCTTATCTTATAATCCAGTTATGCAATCTTCATCAATAACTTTGATGAGAGGGTGATCCGTTCTCCACTAGGTCTAAGTCTAATTAATCCTAGAAGTGTTTTATAGAGGGGGTCCTGATCCTATGTTATACTCTTCCTATATGTTGATTGACCTATATTCGAGTATTTTAGACATGTCTTAGCCTGGATTGCAACTATGTTCTGTGTCTAATGGCGTACCACATCCGAGGTTTCTAATAAACCGCCCTACCTTAATGACGGCCCTACTCACGGTTCGGGATGAAGGCATCCATGAAAGCCCTATGTCACTTCGGGGATCATACCGCTTGCCCTAGCCGTTGGCATAATCGGACTCGGCCCGGCTTACCCTAGACTACTCTAACAAACAGGGTGTTCAGCATGTTATTTTATCTAGCATGGCAGACACCAATACTAATTGATGCCTGTTAAACTAAACAGGTTATGATTAGACCGTGGTTAGGAATTGTCTATAACCCTAACTTTAGTTTAAAAGAGCACATTAGACATGCAGACATAGTGAATGTTAAGCAGGTGGCTATTTCCGGAAAAACATAACAACGTCAACATATAAAACAACTATTCATAAAAATCGTAATCTCGCATTCATAATAAATATTTAGAACATTACAATAACAACATATAGGAGAGGGACATGGGGACTGATGCCATAAAGAAATCACCCTTTACGTAGTCTCGCCGACGGAGCGTACTGCTGTATATGTCGTATTACTCGCCCTGACTCTGCTCACCAGAACCTTTGGAGAACGCTTCCTCAGCCTAGTAACTGGGCTTTACCTTAATACCCAGCTTAAGCCCAGCCCTGTGGACTGACTCTTCGAACGCCTAGAGCCCTCTTAGGATCTCCTAATGAAATCCCGGGTATTCTATGAGTACCAGAAACGAACCTATCTATAGAAGCCTAAGATCTGAGACTATTTCTCAGAAACTAAAACAAAACACTAATAAGAAAGAAAACTGAGATCCGAGTCTCTGAGTGAGTTGTATACCACAGAATTGTACACTGGAAACCACTAAATGACTCAGATCGAGTGGAGAAGAATTAATTCAACTGCTGGAGGCCTGTGGTATTTATAGCAACTTCTCGGGGTGATTTTTCAACAAAACTTCGATGTGGGACTGGATCTGGGGGTTCGGGACGCCCGTCCCGGTGGTTTGACTGGGTCGGGAAGCCCGTCCCGGGTTCGGGACGCCCGTCCTGACCCGTTGACTAAGTCAATATTTCCAAAAATTGCGTTTTTGCCCCAAAATTTGCTGTTTTCGTCTACTTTTCACCTGACACTTCCAAAATCATAAAAACTGTGAAATTAAGTAAATAATGAACAATCAAGATCAAATTACCCTCAATTTCACCCAAATTTATACATAAAAACATGCTAAAAAGGTGATACGATTTTTGCTTATCAGATAACCCCACACTTAGCTTTTTGCTTGTCCTCAAGCAAAGTCTACCTGAAGTTACTTAAATTCCTAGTCATGTTTTTATTCCAAAAATTCTTCAGACAAGTCTTAACACAGGTCTGACTGGTTAGGTTGCTATGACAAGGTCTCAGATGTTTTTAGTAGCTTGTTATGATTAGGCAGAAAACAAATCAACAACTAGGTTGAACTTTTATCAGGAATTCCCTATTCCTAATCAATTAGTTCAAGATAGCTATCACATTGCCTCCTACTAACTATAACATTCTACCTATATATCATAGACATAAGCAATGTTTAACCAATCATACTGCATTTAGAAGTATGAAAGAATGAAAAATTTTGAAATTTTTTTTGGAAGGGTGTGAAAATATGGGGAAAACAAGCAAAATCATGCAAAATTTTTCTCACTACAGTGCAATGTGCACTGCTACCCCACACTTAAGTCTGACACTGTCCTCAGTGTTCATGCATTTCTAAGCTACCCCACACTTATTTGAAAACAAGAAACAAAACAGAAAAGATTCTTACCCCACACTTATTCAACTAACTACGGGTAAGAAGGAACATAGAAATAACAAAACAAGAAATAAAATGAAAGAGATACTCCCTTAGTTTGTGAAGTCCACAGTCTGCTCGGACGAGTCAAACGGCTCTCTGTAAATCTTCAGGCGTTGTCCATTTACTTTTTGAATAATGCCGTCAGAATCCATGATGTCACATGCTCTGAAAGGTGATACTTCCTTGATTGTGAACGGTCCTGACCAACAGCTACGCAGCTTTCCTGGGAAAAATTTGAAACGTGAGTTGTATAATAATACCTTATCGCCTGGTTCAAAATTTTTCTAGGCTCTGAGTCGTCTATCATGCCGGAGTTTACTTGTCATCTTGAACTGATGTGAGTTCTCATAGGCTTTGAGCTTCCACTCATCCAATTCGTTGAGTTGTAGAATCCGGTGTTCCTTAGTTAAATTATCGTCGAGATTGCATTTTTGCACTGCCTAGTAAGCTCTATGTTCAAGTTCAACCGAAAGGTGGCATGCTTTTCCGTAGACTAGTCGATAGGGTGAGAACCCCGTAGTGGTCTTGTATGCTGTACGGAAGGCCCATAATGCATCCTCCAGTTTATTGGCCCAATCCTTACGGTTAACACCCACAGTCTTTTCTAGGATTCTCTTTATTCCCCTCTTGGTTATCTCAGCCTGCCCGTTGGTTTGAGGATGGTAGGCTGTGGAAATGTGATGCTGAACTCCGTACTGCCGAAGTACCTTCTGCAATTGAGAGTTACAGAAGTGCGTACTTCGGTCACTAATTAGGGCTCTTGGACATCCAAACCTGGCAAAAATCAGCTTAAGGAATTTGCATACGGCTCTAGCATCATTAGTAGGTAGGGCCTGTGCCTCAAGCCATTTTAAAAAAAATTCTACGGCTACTAAGATGTACTTCATACCAAAAGAGGAAGGAAACGGACCCATGAAGTCTATACCCCATATGTCAAATATTTCTACACTTTGAATTGCCTGTTGGGGTAGACTGTCTCGAGAAGATATGGTTCCAGCTTTCTGACAGGCATCGCACGATCTTGTGAATGCTGCGGCATCTTTGAATATGGTAGGCCAGTAGAAGCCCACTTCTAATACTTTTCGGGTAGTATTAGCTGCAGCTAAGTGACCGCCTGTTGGTCTGCAGTGACAGTGCTCCAGAATTTGGAAGCCTTCTTCTTGAGAGACACATCTCCTGATCATCTGATCTGCACATATTCGAAATAGAAAAGGATCTTCCCAATAGTAACATTTCAAGTCAGCAAAGAATTTTCTTCTTTGTTGAGCAGTGATATCACTAGGGAGAGTCCGGGCTGCCAAGTAAATTGCTATATCTGCAAACCAAGGGGGTGAGAAAATAGCAAACAATGCACGTAGATTCTCATCCGGAAATTTATCAGATATGATTGTTTCATCAATGGCTTCTAGGGTCGGATTCTCTAGCCTGGACAGGTGGTCTGCAGCTAAGTTTTCTACCCCTTTCTTATCCTGAATTTCTATGTCGAATTCTTGGAGCAATAAAACCCATCTAATTAATCTTGGTTTTGCGTCGGTTTTATTGAACAGGTATTTTAATGCAGAATGATCAGTATAAACAATAGTTTTAGACAGGACTAGATAAGATCGAAACTTATCAAATGCATATACTACTGCTAATAATTCCTTTTCTGTCGTAGTGTGATACGCGAAAATCGTATCACCTTTTTAGCATGTTTTTATATATGATTTAGGGTGAAATTGAGGGTAATTGATCTTAATTGTTTATTATTTATTTAATTTCACAGTTTTTATGATTTTGGAAGTGTCAGGTGAAAAGTAGACAAAAACAGCAAATTTTGGGGCAAAAACGCAATTTTTGGAAATGCTGACTTGGTCAAAGGCTCAGGACGGGCGTCCCAAATCCAGGACGGGCGTCCCGACCCAGTCAAAGCACCAGGACGGGAGTCCCGAACCTCCAGATCAAGTCCCACATCGAATTTTTGGTGAAACATCACCCCGGGAAGGTGCTATAAATACCTCAGGCCTCCAGCAGTTGAAAGCATTCAACTCCACTCGATCTGAGTCATTAAGTGGTTTCCAGTGTACACTTCTCTAGTACACAACTCACTCAGAGACTCGGATCTCAGTTTTCTTTCTTGTTAGTGTTTTGTTTTAGTTTCTGAGAAATAGTCTCAGATCTTAGGCTTCTATAGATAGGTTCGTTTCTGGTATTCATAGAATACCCGGGATTTCATTAGGAGATCCTAAGAGGGCTCTAGGCGTTCGAAGAGTCAGTCCACAGGGCTAGGCTTAAGCCCAGGACGTAAGGTAAAGTCCAGATACTAGGCTGAGGAAGCGTCCTCCGAAGGTTCTGTCGAGCAGAGTCGGGTCAAGCAATACGACATATACAGTAGTACGCTCCATCGGCGAGACTTCGTAAAGGGTGATTTCTTTATGGCATCTGTCCCCCTGTCCCTCTCTTATATGTTGTTATTGTGTTTGTCCAAATAACAGTTCTGAATACCAGATTATGATTATTATGAATATTTGTTATATATGCTGAAGTTATTATGTTTTTCTAGAAATGGACACCTGCTTAAATATTCATTATGTCTGCATGTCTAATGCCGTTCTTTTAAACTGAAATTAGGGTTATAGACAATTCCTAACCACGGTCTATTCATAACTTGTTTAGTTTAACATGCATCAATTAGTATTGGTGTCTGCCATACTAGATAAAATAATCTGCGGAACACCCTGTTGGTTGAAAGTAGTCTAGGTAGGTTGAGTAGAGTGTTATGCCGGCGGTTATGAGATGAGCAGTATGATCCCCAAAGTGACATAGGGCGTTCATTGCTGACTTTTTTCCGAGCCGTGAGTAGGGCCGTTACCCTTAACGATGGGGCGGTAGCGTAGAGACTCAGATGTGGTACACCTTTAGACTTAGAACATAGTTGCAATCCAGGCCAAGACATGTCTAAAATACTCGAATATAGGTCAATCAATGTATAGTAACAGTATAACATAAAATCAGGATCTCATCTATAAAACACTTTCAGGTTTGGTTAGACTTAAACCTAGTGGAGAATGAATCACCCTCTCATCAAAGTTATTGATGAAGATTGCATAACTAGATTATAAGATAAGAGTTAGGAATAAAGGCTAGTTACTATTAAGCCGTTACCACTTCCCTGGGAGTACGATATTTATTTAATAAAATCGTAGATACTTTCCAACAGACTAGCTACACGATAGGTACTCTGCCTTAGGTTCTAGCTGATTAAGTGACACCATAGAGACTAAATGTGACAATTAGTCAATCACAGTCCTTAATTATTCATAATCAACATAGGGTAAAATAACACCTATTTAGCATATCGGCTGGAAACCCATCATAGTGTAATTTTCCTGAGCATCAGTTAAGGTTTTACTAGCATAATATATTACCCGAAATTTCTTATCATGTCTTTGTCCTAAAACTACTCCTATTGCATAGTCACTAGCATCACACATAAGCTCAAAAGGTAGACTCCAGTCTGGTGACGTCATGATAGGTGCAGTAGTTAAGAGTTCCTTAAGTCTATCGAAAGCTTTTAGACATTTCTCATCAAAGACAAATGGAACATCTTTTCCGAGTAAATTGGTCAACGGCTGGCTATTAATGAAAAATCTTTTATAAACCTACGATAAAAGCCAGCGTGTCCCAAAAAACTTCTAACAGCTCTCACATTTTTGGGAGGAGGTAGTTTCGAAATAACTTCAATTTTGGCCTTATCTACTTCCATACCTAGATGTGAGATCTAATGTCCTAAAACGATTCCCTCTCTTACCATGAAGTGGCATTTTTCCCAATTTAAAACCAGGTTAGATTTTATACAACGTTTCAACATTAACTCCAAGTTCTTTAGACAAACCTCAAATGAATTACCAAAAACAGAAAAGTCATCCATAAATACTTCTATAGATTTTCCTAACATGTCCTCAAAGATAGCAGTCATACAACGTTGAAATGTAGCAGGTGCAGTAGGTACTACCTGCACCGGGCTTACCCACTCACTATCTGAGATAGGGTAGATAAGTCCTGCATCTAACAGTTTAATGACTTCTTTCTTAACAACATCACACACATTAGGATTCAACCTCCTTTGAGGTTGCCCACATGGCTTATACTCATTTTCTAGAAGAATCTTATGCGAACAAAAGCTTGGATTAATACTTGGAATGTTTGCAATTTTGTAGGCAAAGGCTCTTCTATACTTTCTGCACATGTCCACCGTCAACTTCCTTTGTTCTGTAGTCAGATCAGCAGCAAGAATAATGGGAAGTTTCTTGTTGTCATCTAGGAATTCGTAGCACAGATGAGTGGGTAGTTCCTTCAGTTCCAAGTCTGGTGGATCTTCAAACGAGGTTCGTTCTTTCTTCATCTCATCATCACCAATCTCAGTGAAACTATCATAAGTAATTTCATTTTCAGAAGAGCTAAGTTCAGGCTCCTCTAACTCTAGGGAGTCCTCACTTAGGACTTGATAGCTTGAGCATAGGTTGGTCACGTTAATTGTAATCAAGTGTTCCATGGCATCCACATAAAAACAAGTGTCATCTAAATGCATGGGATACCTAAAGGTTTAATTTAGATCAAAAGTGATGTCGTTATTTCCTACCCTTAACTTGATTTGACCATTACTGACGTCTATTAATGCTTTTGAGGTAGCTAGAAATGGTCGACCTAGGATTAGGGGCACTCCTCCTTCCCCATTCATATCCATGACAACAAAATCCATAGGAAATACAAATTTTCCGACCTTTACTAAGAGATCTTCAATTATTCATTTGGGGATTTTGACTGTCCTATCTGCAAGTTGTATGCACATCCTAGTCGTTTTCAAATCATGAAATCCTAATTTATCAAATAAACTAGATGGCATAAGATTGATACTAGCTCCTAAGTCTGCTAATGCATGCATGTTAGTAATATTTCCAATTGTACATGGCAAGGTAAAACAACCAGGATCTTTCTGTTTAGACGGTAGTTTATTCAACAGGACCGCCGAACATTCTTCATTAAGAACCAATTTGTCCATGTCAAATTTTCTTTTATTACTAACAACTTCTTTTAAAAACTTAGCATACTTTGGCATTTTAGAAATAACATCAAGTAAAGGTAATTTAACATGAATCTGACTAAAATTCTTAAGAAACTTTTCAAATTGCTCCTTATCTTTATTGTGCATAAGTCTGGCAGGGTAAGGTACTTTTGGCCGGTACTCAGGAATAAACTCCGTCTTCCCTTTCCTTGCTACTTCGATTTCGACATCCGTCGGTGTTAGGTCCTTGGAGCCTTCTTCTGGTTCCTGCACAAGAATAGGAGGGTCAGATGGTTTGGGTGAAGATGGAGATAGAATTTTACCAGATCTTAGAGTGATAGTCTTGCATTCAGTTTGAGGGTTGGTCTCAGTGTTGCTTGGTAGCGTTCCCTGGGACCTGTGAGAGAAATGGGTGGATAGCTGACCCATTTGTCTCTCTTAAGTTTGTATAGCAGCTTGTGTGTTTCTGATTGTTTGCTCGGTCTGCTTCTGTCTGTTCTCGTTCTGCTGGATTCTTTCCGCGTGAGCTTCTTGGATCTTCCTGTTGGATTCTATCATTTCCTTGTTAGAGTCGGAAATGCTCTTCAGCATGTCTCTGAATTCTTGCATGGGGTCAGTTGGAACGATGTAGTTCCTTGGTGCTGGCAAAGCGACTTGTTGGTTCTGCGGATATGGCAGTTGCTGAGGTACTCTTTTCTGGAAGTTAGTAGTCCCGGGATTGTTTCTCCAGCTAAATCCCGGATGGTTCTTCCAAGTGGGATTGTAGGTATTTCCTATAGGAGCAGAATTCCCTGCGTCCACTTGTTCCATATCCTCTGGAATAGTTAATATCCCATTACCATAACAATCTCCACTGAAATGTGGTCCTTGGCAAAATTCGCAGATTTGGTATACTGACTGAATGCTTTTCCCTTGTTGGAAAGCATTCAGCTGATTAGTAATGCTGGCCTTGAGTGCATCAAATTGATCATTAGTGGAGGCAATGGCTGCATTTACTGGTTGCTTTTTAGCTCGGCCACTTGTGCGCCAATTCTTGCTATTCTTGTAGAGTCTCTCCAGAGCGTTTCGAGCATCTACATCACTCATTCCATTGAAACCGCTCTGGGGATTGAGTCCATCAAGAATTTGCTTACCCATGTCTGACATACCCCCATAAAATTGCTGAATCAGCAATGCCTCAGTAAGTCCATGTTGGGGGCAGAGTCTGAGTAGCTCCTTGAATCTGTCCCAAGCTTCGATCACTGTCTCATCAGCAGCTTGAGTGAAACTAGACAGAGCCCTTCGATATTCTAGGACTCTTGTTGCAGAGTAGTACTCTTCTAGGAAGGCTTTGCTTAACTCGTCCCAAGAGGTGATGGAGTTAGTAGGTAGCTGGGCCAACCATCTCTTAGCTCTGTCCCTTAGTGAGTAGGGAAAGAGATTGAGTTTAGTTACTTCTGCAGTATGATCTCCCTTGAGGCCTTCGCAGAGAGAAGAGAAATCAGATAAGTGTTCCAGCGGATTCTCAGCTGCAGTTCCTCCAAACTGAACCCGATTTATAATCAGCTGGATCGCATTCGGTTTAAGATCATAGCGAGGGTTCCCAGGGATTTGGATGGCAGATGAGACTGGAACAGTCTGAGACTAGATGTAGGATTCAAGGGTAGGTCTTTCAGCAGCCATCTATGTTCTTCGCCTATTAGCTGTGCGAATGAGACGTTCAGGATTCTCAACTGGTGCTTCAAGGTTAGCTTCTGAAGTTCGAGTCAAGCAACTACAGAGAAGAATATGTTTTAGCCTGAGCAAACTGGTTAGTGGGGTTACAGGGAAAGTGAAAAATTAAAAATTTGGAAGAAAGAAAAAAAACAACTATTCAATTATGAAAAGGAGATAACACAAAAGATAGGGAAAAGAGAACAACTTACCATTAAACAAGAAAAAGTACAATTTTTTTCGGATTTTTAAATTTTAACATTTTTTTTCTTTTAATATTTCGAAAGAAATTAAATTCCCTCAATATGGTTTTAGAATAATTTTCTAAAATTGATTATCCTAAATGTCTTAATTTTAGATAATGTCTAAAATTAATTAGTTGGGATAATCCTATATTTTGGAAAGTGATTGTCTAACTGGCAAAAAACAAGTGTTAGGTTTTAAGGTCTAGGTTACTACCGTTACCTATCACAAGCCTCTAGAATTTTGATCAGGAATCCTAAATTCATTATGATATTTTCCCCGGCAACGGCGCCAAAAATCTGATGTGTTCCGATTGGTATGCTAAAAGATAGGCTTTATTTACCTATGTTGATTATGAGTAATTAAGGACTGAGTCTTACTAACTGTCACTTAGCATTTGATGCAGTTCCGATTGGTATGCTAAAAGATAGGCTTTATTTACCTATGTCGATTATGAGTAATTAAGGACTGAGTCTTACTAACTGTCACTTAGCATTCAATTATTGTCACTTAATCAACCAGAACCTAAGGCAGAGTACCTATCGTGTAGCTAGTCTGTTGGAAAGTATCTACGATTTTACTAAGTTAAATATCGTACTCCCAGGGAAGTGGCAACGGCTTAGTAGTAACTAGCCTTTTATCCTAACTCCTATCTTATGATCCAGTTATGCAATCTTCATCAATGACTTTGATGAGAGGGTGATCCATTCTCCACTAGTTTTATGTTATATTGTTCCTATATGTTGATTGACCAATATTCGAGTATTTTAGATATATCTTAGCCTGGATTGCAACTATGTTCTGTGTCTAAAGGCGTACCACATCCGAGGTTTCTAATAAACCGCACTACCTTATTGACGGCCCTACTGCCGGTTCGGGACGAAGGCATCCATGAAAGCCCTATGTCACTTCGGGGATCATACCGCTTGCCCTAGCCGCCGGCATAATCGGACTCGGCTGGACTTACCTAGACTACTCTAACAAACAGGGTGTTCAGCAGGTTATTTTATCTAGCATGGCAGACACCAATACTAATTGATGGCTGTTAAACTAAACAGGTTATGATTAGACCGTAGTTAGGAATTGTCTATAACCCTAACTTTAGTTTAAAAGAGCACATTAAACATGCAGACATAGTGAATATTAAGCAGGTGGCTATTTCCTGAAAAACATAACAACGTCAACATATAAAACAAATATTCATAAAAATCGTAATCTCGTATTCATAATAAATATTTGGAACAACATAATAACAACATATAAGAGAGGGACATGGGGACTGATGCCATAAAGAAATCACCCTTTACGTAGTCTCACCGACAGAGCGAACTGCTGTATATGTCGTATTGCTCGCCCCGACTCTACTCGCCAGAACCTTCGGAGGACGCTTCCTCAGCCTAGTAACTGGGCTTTACCTTAATACCCAGCTTAAGCCCAGCCATGTGGACTGACTCTTCGAACGCCTAGAGCCCTCTTAGGATCTCCTAACGAAATCCTGGGTATTCTATGAATACCAGAAACGAACCTATCTATAGAAGCCTAAGATCTGAGACTATTTCTCAGAAACTAAAACAAAACACTAACAAGAAAGAAAACTGAGATCCGAGTCTCTGAGTGAGTTGTGTACTAGAGAAGTGTACACTGGAAACCACTTAATGACTCAGATCGAGTGGAGAGGAATGATTTCAACTACTGGAGGCCTGGGGTATTTATAGCTGCTTCCCGGGGTGATTTTTCATCAAAACATCGTTGTGGGACTTGATCTGGGGGTTGAATGCTAGGTGAAAATAATTGAATGCTAAGTGACAGTTAGTAAGACTCAGTCCTTAATTACTCATAATCGACATAGGTAAATAAAGCCTATCTTTTAGCATACCAATCGGAACTACATTAGATTTTTGGTGCCGTTGCCGAGGAAATCCCATAATGAATTTAGGATTCCTGATCAAAATTCTAGAGACTTATGATAGGTAACGGTAGTAACCTAGACCTTAAAACCTAACACTTGTTTTTGCTAGTTAGACAATCAATTTCCGAAATATAGGATTATCACAACTAATTAATTTTAGATATTATTTGGAATTAAGACACTTAGGATAATCAAATTTTAGAAAATTATTCTAAAACCATATTGAGGAAATTTAACTGCTTTCGAAATAAAAAGAAAAAAAAAATTTAAAAATTTAAAAACCGAAAAAATGTATTTTTCTTGCTCAATGGTAAGTTGTTTTTTTCCCTATCTCTTGTTCCGTCTTAGTTGTTTTCTTAGTTCTACATTTGTTGCACTTTTTCGTGTTATTTCTATTTGTTAATTTTGAAAAAATAAAAATGGAAATGAGGATAGAATATTTTTCTGATTTGTCAAATTTTGGCTCAGATTTTAATCTGGAAGAAATATCATTATGGAATTTTCTTAGGTCATGCTTAGTTTATTAGACGGAATCATGAAATAAAATTTTCTTTAATAGACAGACCTCTGAGTATTCTAATGAGAAAGGATGTTCCTTTTGTTTGATGATAAATGCATGAGACTGTCTAAACCAAAAGGAATTACTGCACCCATTATGACATCACCTATTTGGAATTTGCTTGGTGAATTAATATGTGATGCTAGTGACCATGTAGTAATGATTGTTTCAGGAAATAGGCATGATTAGAACTTCATACAAGTAAGACCTTTTACTGATGCCTAGTAGAACCTTACCACCACTGAAAAGGGATTACTAGTTATTGCATATGCCTATGATACATTCATGACATGCCTAGTCTATACAATAGGTTACACTGATCACTCTGAGATATCTGTGTTCAATAAAACTAATGTTGAACCATAGTTGATTAAGTTAGGTTTTATTATTACTTGAATTTGATATAGAATGAAGGGATAAGAAAAAGGGTTGAAAATCTAGGAAGCAAACCATTTGTCTAGATTAGAAAACCCCGAGTTAGAGGCTAGTGTAATACTGATAAATTTTTGGATGAAAACTTATTTGCATTGTTTGCTATGTATAATAATTCTCATCTGTGGTTTATTTCAAATTATCTAGTCACTGAATAAGTTCCAAGTGATATGACTTATCAGCAAAAGAAGAAATTCTTTGCTGATTTGAAATATTACTACTGGGCAGTTTCTCTTCTATTTCAAATTTTTGGCAGATCAGTTGATCAGAAGACTTGTCTCGAAAGACGAAGGCCACAAAATTTTGGAGCATTGTCATCAAGGATCTACAGGAGACCAATTGACTGCTATCAACACTGTCCGGAAAGTGTTGAAAGCAGGATCTTGTTGACCCACCATATTCAAGGACTTTTGTATCTCTGATACAGTCCTGCGATGCTTGCCAAATAACAGGTAACACATCTTCCAAAGATCATCTACCCCAGCGACGTACACAGAATGTTGCAACCGTTGATATCAGGGGTATTTTGAATCCTTTTCTCTTTCTTCCTTTTTTTTTATTACATCATAGTAGTCGTGGAACACTTTTCAAAATGGCCTGAACCACAGGCATTACCTACTAATGATGTTAAAGTCATGTGCAGATTCTAGTTGTTTTCCAGATTCAGAGTGCCAATGTTTTAGGAAGAAATGTTCAGCCTGTGTATCAAATCTGTGAAGTCTGCTAAGTACCACACTTTAGCAGGGATTGCTATGGGAATGACTGACCATTCCAAAAGAGGTAGGAGTAGGTTACTGCAGAATACTGCTCCAATGGGAGACACATACAATCACCGCTAGAGGAATCATACGGGATTTAGCTGAGGAGTAATTCGGAAGCTGGGAACTTTCAAAAGACACCACCACAGCAAAACCCACACTCGCAGAATTAATAGATGAGATACTGGCAACAATTAAAGCCAAACCAGTGCAAGCAAGTGATATCAAATGGTCAAAGGATATAGAGGAATTTGGCATTGTATCAGGAGCATAGCAATGGAGGAGCTTGCATCCTCTGCATACAATCAGCTGTGAGAAACCTCCCCGAGGAAGTTTCAAATACTTGGGCCCAGATCTACACCACTGGAGCCTCCTACCACCACGGCTTAGCCAAAGCTTGAGGTATCTCTTCTACCATTCAAAACTTGCATGCAATACCTTCACTAACATTGGCAGGTAGGCACACCAATCCAAATAAGTCTCATTCCTAGACACATTCCTTCTGGACACGTTGCTACGATTATGAGAAACTTTGCGAATGATTCGAAAAAATAGTCCTTGGGGCTTGAGTCATTCCTCACATGGATATGCCACTACCTGGAGCTCGACAGTGAAGGGTCGGAGCTGCCGTCATCCGTTCCAGTATCTAGAGCTTGTAGAGTCAGAAACACCTCAGCAATAGCACATGGCTAAGGTGAAGAGCCAATTGACAGATCAGAGAAGACCCTTCTGCTCGCGACATGAAGGGAGTTTTTCTAATCCTCATATTCCTTTTATTTTATTTGTTTTGTGTTCTGTTTTGCTATCCTTCTTGTTTTGTTGCTTTATTTTCTCTCTTACCCTTAGTTAGTCGAATAAGTGTGGGGTAAGAGTTCTTTGTTTTGTTTTTGTTTCTTGTTTTCAAATAAGTGTGGGGTAGTTTAGCTATGCATGAACACTGAGGACAGTGTCAGACTTAAGTGTGGGGTAGCAGTGCACAGTGCACTGTAGTAGTTTGAAAATTTTTTGAAATTCTTTTGCATGAGTTTGCTTGTTTTCCCCGTATTTTCACACCCTTCCAAAAGTTTTCATAATTTTTCATTCTTTCAGACTTCTAAATGCAGTATGATTGGTTAAACATTGCTTATGTCTATGATATGTAGGTAGAATGTTATGGTTAGTAGGAGGCAATGTGATAGCTATCTTGGACTAATTGATTAGGAATAGGGAATTCCTGATAACTTAGCACAACTTTGTCTGGATTAGAGACCTCGGCCAATTACATTTTCAAGAATGAACTAGATAAAATTAGACCAGTTGTGGATGTTTTGACAATTAGAATGACTAGATGAGACTCTGAGCTAAAAGTGAAAAGAAATTAAAGAAAGTTAATTAAATAAGGGTAGTTTGCCTGCGGCCTTCTGATGCGATTCCGGTTGACGTACTAAATAGGTGTTATTTTACCCTATGGCGATTATGATTAATTAAGGACTGTGATTGACTAATTGTCACGTTTAGTCTTATGGTGTCACTTAATCAGCCAGAATCTAAGGCAGAGTACCTATCGTGTAGCTAGTCTATTGGAAAGTATCTACGATTTTACTAAGTTAATTATCGTACTCCCAGGGAAGTGGCAACGGCTTAGTAGTAACTAGCCTCTTATCCTAACTCTTATCTTATGATCCAGTTATGCAATCTTCATCAAATACTTTGATGAGAGGGTGATCCATTCTCCACTAGGTTCAAGTCTAATTAACCTTAGAAGTGTTTTAAAGATAAGTTCTGATTCTATGTTATACTGTTCCTATATATTGATTGACCTATATTCGAGTGTTTTAGATATATCTTAGCCTGGAATGCAACTATGTTCTGTGTCTAAAGGTGTACCACATCTGAGTCTCTATGCTACCGCCCCCTATCATTAAGGTAAACGGCCCTACTCACGGTACGAACAAAGACAGTTATGAAAGCCCTATGTTACTTTCGGGGATCACTCTGAAGGCTCGTAATCGCTGGCATAACGCTCTACTCAGCCTACCTAGACTACTCTAACAAGCCAGGTGTTCAGCATGTTATTTTATCTAGTATGGCAGACACCAATACTAATTGATGCCTGTTAAACTAAACAGGTTATGTATAGACCGTGGTTAGGAATTGTCTATAACCCTATTTTAGTTTAAAAGAAACTACATTAGACATGCAGACATAATGATTATTTAGCAGGTGGCTTGATGCGATTCCGGTTGACGTACTAAATAGGTGTTATTTTACCCTATGTCGATTATGATTAATTAAGGACTGTGATTGACTAATTGTCACGTTTAGACCTATGGTGTCACTTAATCAGCCAGAATCTAAGGCAGAGTACCTATCGTGTAGCTAGTCTATTGGAAAGTATCTACGATTTTACTAAGTTAATTATCGTACTCCCAGGGAAGTGGCAACGGCTTAGTAGTAACTAGCCTCTTATCCTAACTCTTATCTTATGATCCAGTTATGCAATCTTCATCAAATACTTTGATGAGAGGGTGATCCATTCTCCACTAGGTTCAATTCTAATTAACCCTAGAAGTGGTTTAAAGATAAGTTCTGATTCTATGTTATACTGTTCCTATATGTTGATTGACCTATATTCGAGTGTTTTAGATATATCTTAGCCTGGAATGCAACTATGTTCTGTGTCTAAAGGTGTACCACATCCGAGTCTCTATGCTACCGCCCCCTATCATTAAGGTAAACGGCCCTAGTCACGGTACGAACAAAGACAGTTATGAAAGCCCTATGTCACTTTCGGGGATCACTCTGAAGGCTCGTAATCGCTGGCATAACGCTCTACTCAGCCTACCTAGACTACTCTAACAAGCCAGGTGTTCAGCATGTTATTTTATCTAGTATGGCAGACACCAATACTAATTGATGCCTGTTAAACTAAACAGGTTATGAATAGACCGTGGTTAGGAATTGTCTATAACCCTATTTTAGTTTAAAAGAAACTACATTGGACATGCAGACATAATGATTATTTAGTAGGTGGCTATTTCCGGAAAAACATAATAACTTCAACATACAAAACAACTATTCATAAAATCATAATCTGATATTCATAATTGATGTTTAGGACAAAGCAATAAAACATATAAGAGAGGGGTATGGGGACTGATGCCATAAAGAAATCACCATTTACTTAGTCTCGCCTACAGAGCGTACTGCTGTATACGTCGTATTGCCCGCCCTGACTCTGCTCGCCAGAACCTTCGGAGGACGCTTCCTCAGCCTAGTAGCTAGACTTTACCTTACGTCCTGGGCTTAAGCCTAGCCCTGTGGACTGACTCTTCGAACGCCTAGAGCTCTCTTAGGGTCTCCTAACGAAACCCCGGGTATTCTATGAATACCGGAAACGAACCTATCTATAGAAACCTAAGATCTGAGACTATTTCTCAGAAACTAAAAAAAACACTAATAAGAAAGAAAACTGAGATCCGAGTCTCTGAGTGAGTTGTGTACTGGAAAACTGTACACTGGAAACCACTTAATGACTCAGATCGAGTGGAGAGGGATGAATTCAACTGCTGGAGGCCTGGGGTATTTATAGCAGCTTCCCGGAGTGAAAAATTCTGAAAAATTCTATGTGGGACAGCTTCTGGCGGCTCAGGACGCCCGTCCCGGACCTTTGACCGGGTCAACATTTCCAAAAATTGCGTTTTTGCCCAGAATTTGCTGTTTTCGTCTACTTTTCACCTGACACTTCCAAAATCATAAAAACCGTGAAATCAAGTAAATAGTAAACGATTAATGTCAATTTACTCTCGATTTCACATTAAAACATACATAAAAACATGCTAAAAATGTGATACGATTTTAGCGTATCAGATAACCCCACACTTAGCTTTTTGCTTGTCCTCAAGCAAAGTCTACATGGAGTTAGTGATTTTAAACCGTAGTGCAGTCACTTAAATTCCTAGTCATGTTTTTATTCCAAAAATTCTTCAGACAATTCTTAACACAGGTCTGATTGGTTAGGTTGCTATGACAAGGTCTCAAATGTCTCTAGTAGTTTGTTATGATCAGGAGAAAACAAATCAACAACTAGGTTGGACTTTTTTCTTAGTCACAGGGTCTTCCTGATGTGTAGTGTGTGTACTAGTCTAGACCAGATAGTCAACACAATGAACTCTTATCTTAACTGCTACCAGATAATACTTCGACCTATCGCTAGACATACTGACAACAGATAACTTTCTGAGTTCTGAGCTTTGGTGATCAGATTTTTAATGTTTTAGCACTTAGTTATTTTCTTTATAGATTCAGGGTATTTCGAGTTTGCTTAGAACACGTCAACTTCAACTACCCATGTAGCGAGTCCCACTCCGATGACTCCCAGATCTACACGACCTTAGGGCATCAGGCTTTAAGTTCCCCGAAGGAGTGGTGCTCGAGTAGCGAAGGCCGCTGGCAAACTACCCTATTGTAATTAACTTCCTTAAGTTCTTTTCACTTTTAGCTCAGAGTCTCATCTAGTCATTCTAACTGCCAATATATCCACAACTGATCTAATTTTATCTAGTTAAGTCTCGAATAGGCAATTGGTTGAGGTCTCTAATCCAGACAAGGTTGTGCTCAGTTATCAGGAATTCCCTATTCCTAATCAATTAGTCCAAGATAGCTATCGACTATCTCCTACTAACCATAACATACTACCTACATATCATAGACATAAGCAATTGTTTAACCAAGCATACTGCATTTAGAAGTCTGAAAGACGGAAAAATTTTGAAAAAATTTTGGAAGGGTGTGAAAATACAGGGAAAACAAGCAAAAGCATGCGAAATTTTTTTTCAAACTACTTCAAACTGCTACAGTGCACTGTGCACTGCTACCCCACACTTAAGTTTGGCACTGTCCTCGGTGTTCATGCATAGCTAATTACCCCACACTTATTTGAAAATAAGAAATAAAACATAAAAAAAAACAAGAAAAGACAGAATAATGCAACAATTCTGTATGTCATATAAATCAATTTTGTACAAAGATTCATAGTCATACAACCCAGACATACACAAAGAACAAGATAAACAAAAGACAAAAGAAAAAGAAAGAAAAGAAGGGGAGAGAGAGACTAAGAACCCGGCGGGTCGCCATCCAGTGGACCGAGGTCTGTTAGGTCAAACTCGAAGTTCTCCGCTACTCGGGCAGTCTGCTGATGTATCTCCTCAATCCTACTGGTGATCATCGCGATCCTGTCATCCATCACCGCCAGTCGTCTGTCAATCCGGTCATCCATCATGGCCAGCCGGCTGTCAATCCGGTCCATGTCTCGACTGTATCGTGCCGATAGTTCTGCCAATCCGTGCGACATGTGTCGTTCGAAGGCAGTACGTGGCACGAACGTCTCGGATGGATGGATATGCGGTGGAGCTGCTTCTGATGCCGAAGTCTGTCCTGGCTGCTCTGTGTGGATGGTGTAGCGGCCGCTCGTATCCCGGACAACCATTCCCATGTTCCGTAGGATGGTAACGTCTGTGGGAATAGTGGTTGGGGCGACCAGAGTAAGCTCCGAGCCCTCTATGTCCAACTCCAGGTAGCGGGCTATCCTGGTGATGAATGGCCCGAGCCCCAGATACTGTTTCCGAGTGTCCGTAGCAAAACCCCGCATGATGACTATGATAAGTCGAGCCATCTCTACTGTGGATCCCATATGCATGTTGGCCAAGAGGAATGTCTCCATCTGGGTGACATTCCCGGGGGCCGTCTGATACGCTAAAATCGTATCACATTTTTAGCATGTTTTTATGTATGTTTTAATGTGAAATTGAGAGTAAATTGACATTAATTGTTTACTATTTACTTGATTTCACGGTTTTTATGATTTTGAAAGTGTCAGGTGAAAAGTAGACGAAAACAGCAAATTCTGGGGCAAAAACGCAATTTTTGGAAATGTTGACCCGGTCAAAGGTCCGGGACGGGCGTCCCGAGCCGCCAGAAGCTGTCCCACATCGAAGTTTTCAGAATTTTTCACTCCGGGAAGCTGCTATAAATACCCCAGGCCTCCAGCAGTTGAATGTATCCCTCTCCACTCGTTCTGAGTCATTAAGTGGTTTCCAGTGTACAGTTTTCCAGTACACAACTCACTCAGAGACTCGGATCTCAGTTTTCTTTCTTATTAGTGTTTTGTTTTAGTTTCTGAGAAATAGTCTCAGATCTTAGGTTTCTATAGATAGGTTCGTTTCCGGTATTCATAGAATACCCGGGGTTTCGTTAGGAGACCCTAAGAGAGCTCTAGGCGTTCGAAGAGTCAGTCCACAGGGCTAGGCTTAAGCCCAGGACGTAAGGTAAAGTCTAGCTACTAGGCTGAGGAAGCGTCCTCCGAAGGTTCTGGCGAGCAGAGTCAGGGCGGGCAATACGACGTATACAGCAGTACGCTCTGTAGGCGAGACTAAGTAAAGGGTGATTTCTTTATGGCATCAGTCCCCATACCCCTCTCTTATATGTTTTATTGCTTTGTCCTAAACATCAATTATGAATATCAGATTATGATTTTATGAATAGTTGTTTTGTATGTTGAAGTTATTATGTTTTTCCGGAAATAGCCACCTGCTAAATAATCATTATGTCTGCATGTCTAATGTAGTTTCTTTTAAACTAAAATAGGGTTATAGACAATTCCTAACCACGGTCTATTCATAACCTGTTTAGTTTAACAGGCATCAATTAGTATTGGTGTCTGCCATACTAGATAAAATAACATGCTGAACACCTGGCTTGTTAGAGTAGTCTAGGTAGGCTGAGTAGAGCGTTATGCCAGCGATTACGAGCCTTCAGAGTGATCCCCGAAAGTGACATAGGGCTTTCATAACTGTCTTTGTTCGTACCGTGAGTAGGGCCGTTTACCTTAATGATAGGGGGCGGTAGCATAGAGACTCAGATGTGGTACACCTTTAGACACAGAACATAGTTGCATTCCAGGCTAAGATATATCTAAAACACTCGAATATAGGTCAATCAACATATAGGAACAGTATAACATAGAATCAGAACTTATCTTTAAAACACTTCTAGGGTTAATTAGACTTGAACCTAGTGGAGAATGGATCACCCTCTCATCAAAGTATTTGATGAAGATTGCATAACTGGATCATAAGATAAGAGTTAGGATAAGAGGCTAGTTACTACTAAGCCGTTGCCACTTCCCTGGGAGTACGATAATTAACTTAGTAAAATCGTAGATACTTTCCAATAGACTAGCTACACGATAGGTACTCTGCCTTAGATTCTGGCTGATTAAGTGACACCATAAGACTAAACGTGACAATTAGTCAATCACAGTCCTTAATTAATCATAATCGACATAGGGTAAAATAACACCTATTTAGTACGTCAACCGGAATCGCATCAGATTTTTGGCGCCGTTGCCGGGGAAATATCATAATGAATTTAGGATTATTGGCCACAATTCTAGAGACTTATGATAGGTAACGGTAGTAACCTAGACTTTTGATTAACACTTAAGTTATACCAGTTAGACAATCACTTTCCTGAATATAGGATTATCATAACTAATTAATTTTAGATAATATCTGGAATTAAGAGACTTAGGATAATCAAATTTTAGAAAATTATTCTAGAACCATATTGAGGAAATTTACCTGCTTTCTAAATAAATTTTAAAATCCATAAAAATATTTTTCTCGTTTGTCTTCACTTTCCTATGTTTGTTATTTGTTATTTCTAACCAGACTTTGCACTCAGAGATGAAGAGAACAAGAGCAGCTACTAACCAGGCAAAGAAAACAGAAAACCCTGACACTCCAGGACCAAAGAAGACGAAACCAGAAGGCCCCTCTAGACCCGCACCAGAAGTACCACGAGGGACTCTTCCTTCACAACCAGTAGAAGTAAACTCGAGCCCTGATGCCAGTGAACTAGTGAGACGATTCCTGAACACCCGTGAGCATAGTCCCACGGAAGAAGATCCTTCTGAGGATACCTTCCCTCCTAGAGAAGTACCCCAGAGATCTCCAATTCACCCTCCTACCCAGAGAGTTCCTCTAAATCCACCCCCTACTGATCAAACCCAGAATTCACCGACCTCTCCTGCATACACCCCAACACCTCACGAGCGCACCCCTTCATCTGCGGGGAGTACTAACGGTTATTATTCACTGTTGTCCGTGCAGATAGACACACTAACTCAAAGGGTCTATGAGATGGACCAAGGGATTGCCAGCAGACTGTGTCATTTAGACCAACTCAGTCTGAACATCACAACTAACGTAGACCGACTCAGAGCCACGGTCAATCTCCAGGAGAACCAAGGTGCACAACTACTCCGAGAGATGGCTGATCTACGCAGTGAGCAAAACAGGCAGAGGGATGAGATGCGAACAATACGCATAGAAATGCGAAGCATTCGGACAGAACTACAGGAGATCAGAGACAGGATTCGTTAAAAAGGGAAGATTCTTTTACTTTTATTTTCAGCAATAAATTCGTTTGAACTGAAACTTGAATAATTGACCCATATTTTTCTATTTTTCAAACATTTTTAAAGGGTCCTTTATTTTCAACAATTTTCTTCAGACATTTTATTTCTATGAAAAATGAAAATTTTGCAATTACAGTTTATTTTTCATTAACTAAATTGTATAAATTCAAATTTTTGTTTTTCTTGCTGAATTTAAATAGGAATAAAATTAGGGTAGTATGATTTTCGAAAAAGTGAGACTGAGGAATTTTTGCATAGAGTGTTTTTTTTAACAACTTCTGAATTTCATTGGATAAACAGGAAGCCTTGTTAAAAATTATGATTATTTTTGGTATACTGAGATTTGCAGGAATTAAGAAAAAAAAAACAAATAAATTTTCGGAATTGGCACGCGTCCCGATGCAACCCGGGACGGGCGTCCCGGTTCTGGACGAGCGTCCAGCGGGACGGGAGTCCTTCCTCCGGGACGGGCGTCCCGAAGGCCTCCCCTTCTATAAAATCTCAATTTTTTCATTTTTCCCTCAAAATTCACTTCCAAAAATCCACCTCTCTCAAATAACTCTCTCTCTTTACCTTTGGCAAACTTTTCAAATTTCAAATTTCGAATTTCCCTCCAAAATTCGAATTTCCCGCCAAAAATTTCAAAATCTTTCCCTAGCCTAATTTCACCCTTTTGAATTCAAATTCACCTCCAGAATTCGAATACGAACCTTCCTTCCTACCTAAAACTCCCAAAATCTCTCAAACACTTTCAACCCAAATGGCTGCCAAACGTGCTCGTACCCCATCCACTATGACAGTTACCTCAGTAACACATCCTTTTATGCTGTTTCCCTCCAGCACAGCATATCAGGAGAGATGTCACGGATACATCGGACGCACGATACTGACGGGCAGAACGCTGGATTGGGCAGCAGTACAGACACTGGGAGTAGAGGCTGAGGTCAGACGCATACTCGATGTACTACCCTACAGTCGAGTATTCATCGTCATAGAGCCCACGTACCTGGAGCTGGTATGTGAGTTCTATGCATCCTCTGCATGCCATCAGGAGCAGATCACATTCCGCTTAGGCGGAATAGATCGGTCGATGAGCATGGCCGAGTTCGGCATCGCTTTGGGTATCTGGCAGAGAGAGGAGCTGGATACGCCCGCCTACACCACAGCAGTTCGGGACTTCACTTCTGCAGAGGTCTCCACTGCTTGGGCTCAGATCTGTATGACAGGTGTTCCCTACCAGCATGGCTTTGCGAAAGCCACAGGTATCTATCCTGCTCTTCGCTACTTACATGCCATTATTGCAAACACTTTGTCAGGACGACGGACGGCCCTCGGGAATGTCACCCAGATGGAGACATTCCTCTTGGCCAACATGCATATGGGATCCACAGTAGAGATGGCTCGACTTATCACAGTCATCATGTGGGGTTTTGCTACGGACACTCGGAAACAGTGTCTGGGGCTCGGGCCATTCATCACCAGGATAGCCCGCTACCTGGAGTTGGACATAGAGGGCTCAGAGCTTACTCTGGTCGCCCCAACCACTATTCCCACAGACGTTACCATCCTACGGAACATGGGAATGGTTGTCCGGGATGCGAGCGGCCGCTACACCATCCACACAGAGCAGCCAGGACAGGCTTCGGCATCAGAAGCAGCTCCACCGCATATCCCTCCATCCGAGACGTTCGTGCCACGTACTGCCTTCGAACGACACATGTCGCACGGATTGGCAGAACTATCGGCACGATACAGTCGAGACATGGACCGGATTGACAGCCGGCTGGCCATGATGGATGACCGGATTGACAGACGACTGGCGGTGATGGATGACAGGATCGCCATGATCACCAGTAGGATTGAGGAGATACATCAGCAGACTGCCCGAGTAGCGGAGAACTTCGAGTTTGACCTAACAGACCTCGGTCCACTGGATGGCGACCCGCCGGGTTCTTAGTCTCTCTCTCCCCTTCTTTTCTTTCTTTTTCTTTTGTCTTTTGTTTATCTTGTTCTTTGTGTATGTCTGGGCTGTATGACTATGAATCTTTGTACAAAATTGATTTATATGACATACAGAATTGTTGCATTATTCTGTCTTTTCTTGTTTTTTTTTATTATGTTTTATTTCTTGTCTTCAAATAAGTGTGGGGTAATTAGCTATGCATGAACACTGAGGACAGTGCCAAACTTAAGTGTGGGGTAGCAGTGCACAGTGCACTGTAGCAGTTTGAAGCAGTTTGAAAATTTTTTCGCATGCTTTTGCTTGTTTTCCCTGTATTTTCACACCCTTCCAAAAAAATTCAAAATTTTTCCGTCTTTCAGACTTCTAAATGCAGTATGCTTGGTTAAACAAATTGCTTATGTCTATGATATGTAGGTAGTATGTTATGGTTAGTAGGAGATAGTCGATAGCTATCTTGGACTAATTGATTAGGAATAGGGAATTCCTGATAACTGAGCACAACCTTGTCTGGATTAGAGACCTCAACCAATTGCCTATTCGAGACTTAACTAGATAAAATTAGACCAGTTGTGGATATATTGGCAGTTAGAATGACTAGATGAGACTCTGAGCTAAAAGTGAAAAGAACTTAAGGAAATTAATTACAATAGGGTAGTTTGCCAGCGGCCTTCGCTACTCGAGCACCACTCCTTCGGGGAACTTAAAGCCTGATGCCCTAAGGTCGTGTAGATCTGGGAGTTATCGGAGTAGGACTCGCTACATGGGTAGTTGAAGTTGACGTGTTCTAAGCAAACTCGAAATACCCTGAATCTATAAAGAAAATAACTAAGTGCTAAAACATTAAAAATGTGATCACCAAAGCTCAGAACTCAGAAAGTTATCTGTTGTAAGTATGTCTAGCGATAGGTCGAAGTATTATCTGGTAGCAGTTAAGATAAAAGTTCATTGTGTTGACTATCTGGTCTAGACTAGTACACACACTACACATCAGGAAGACCCTGTGACTAAGAAAAAAGTCCAACCTAGTTGTTGATTTATTTTCTGCCTGATCATAGCAACCTAACCAATCAGACCTGTGTTAAGAATTGTCTGAAGAATTTTTGGAATAAAAACATGATTAGGAATTTAAGTGACTGCACTACGGTTTAAAATCACTAACTCCATGTAGACTTTGCTTGAGGACAAGCAAAAAGCTAAGTGTGGGGTTATCTGATACGCTAAAATCGTATCACATTTTTAGCATGTTTTTATGTATGTTTTAATGTGAAATTGAGAGTAAATTGACATTAATTGTTTACTATTTACTTGATTTCACGGTTTTTATGATTTTGAAAGTGTCAGGTGAAAAGTAGACGAAAACAGCAAATTCTGGGGCAAAAACACAATTTTTGGAAATGTTGACCCGGTCAAACCGCCAGGACGGGCATCCCGAACCTGGTCAACGAATCAGGACGGGCATCCCGAACCGGGACGGGCCTCCCGAGCCGCCAGAAGCTGTCCCACATCGAATTTTTCAGAATTGTTCACTCCGGGAAGCTGCTATAAATACCCCAGGCCTCCAGCAGCTGAATGTATCCCTCTCCACTCGATCTGAGTCATTAAGTGGTTTCCAGTGTACAGTTTTCCAGTACACAACTCACTTAGAGACTCGGATCTCAGTTTTCTTTCTTATTAGTGTTTTGTTTTAGTTTCTGAGAAATAGTCTCAGATCTTAGGTTTCTATAGATAGGTTCGTTTCCGGTATTCATAGAATACCCGGGGTTTCGTTAGGAGACCCTAAGAGAGCTCTAAGCGTTCGAAGAGTCAGTCCACAGGGCTAGGCTTAAGCCCAGGACGTAAGGTAAAGTCTAGCTACTAGGCTGAGGAAGCGTCCTCCGAAGGTTCTGGCGAGCAGAGTCAGGGCGAGCAATACGACGTATACAGCAGTACGCTCTGTAGGCGAGACTAAGTAAAGGGTGATTTCTTTATGGCATCAGTCCCCATACCCCTCTCTTATATGTTTTATTGCTTTGTCCTAAACATCAATTATGAATGTCAGATTATGATTTTATGAATAGTTGTTTTGTATGTTGAAGTTATTATGTTTTTCCGGAAATAGCCACCTGCTAAATAATCATTATGTCTGCATGTCTAATGTAGTTTCTTTTAAACTAAAATAGGGTTATAGACAATTCCTAACCACGGTCTATTCATAACCTGTTTAGTTTAACAGGCATCAATTAGTATTGGTGTCTGCCATACTAGATAAAATAACATGCTGAACACCTGGCTTGTTAGAGTAGTCTAGGTAGGCTGAGTAGAGCGTTATGCCAGCGATTACGAGCCTTCAGAGTGATCCCCGAAAGTAACATAGGGCTTTCATAACTGTCTTTGTTCGTACCGTGAGTAGGGCCGTTTACCTTAATGATAGGGGGCGGTAGCATAGAGACTCAGATGTGGTACACCTTTAGACACAGAACATAGTTGCATTCCAGGCTAAGATATATCTAAAACACTCGAATATAGGTCAATCAATATATAGGAACAGTATAACATAGAATCAGAACTTATCTTTAAAACACTTCTAAGGTTAATTAGACTTGAACCTAGTGGAGAATGGATCACCCTCTCATCAAAGTATTTGATGAAGATTGCATAACTGGATCATTAGTCAATCACAGTCCTTAATTAATCATAATCGACATAGGGTAAAATAACACCTATTTAGTACGTCAACCGGAATCGCATGACCGTCCGTCGTCCTGACAAAGTGTGTGCAATAATGGCATGTAAGTAGCGAAGAGCAGGATAGATACCTGTGGCTTTCGCAAAGCCATGCTGGTAAGGAACACCTGTCATACAGATCTGAGCCCAAGGAGTGGAGACATCTGCAGAAGTGAAGTCCCGAACTGCTGTGGTGTAGGCGGGTGTATCCAGCTCCTCTCTCTGCCAGATACCCAAAGCGATGCCGAACTCGGCCATGCTCATCGACCGATCTATTCCGCCTAAGCGGAATGTGATCTGCTCCTGATGGCATGCAAAGGATGCATAGAACTCACATACCAGCTCCAGGTACGTGGGCTCTGTGACGATGAATACTCGACTGTAGGGTAGTACATCGAGTATGCGTCTGACCTCAGCCTCTACTCCCAGTGTCTGTATTGCTGCCCAATCCAGCGTTCTGCCCGTCAGTATCGTGCGTCCGATGTACCCAGTGCATCTCTCCTGATATGTTGTGCTGGAGGGAAACAGCATAAAAGGATGTGTCACTGAGGTAACTGTCATGGTAGATGTGGTACGAGCACGTTTGGCAGCCATTTGGGTTGAAAGTGTTTGAGAGATTTTGGGAGTTTTAGGTAGGAAGGAAGGTTCGAATTCGAATTCTGGAGGTGAATTTGAATTCAAAAGGGTGAAATTAGGCTAGGGAAAGATTTTGAAATTTTTGGCGGGAAATTCGAATTTTGGAGGGAAATTCGAATTTTGGAGGGAAATTCGAATTTGGAAGGAAATTTAAAATTTAAATTTTGGAGGGAAATTTGAAATTTGAAATTTGAAAAGTTTGCCAAAGGTAAAGAGAGAGAGTTTTTTTAACGACTCCTGTCTCTGATCTCCTGTAGTTCTGTTTGAATGTTTCGCATCTCTTGCAGTTCTGCTTGTATGTTGCGCATTTCCTCCTGCTGGTTCCTTTGTTCCTTCAAGATTTCCATCATCTCTCCGAGTAATTGCACATTTTGGCGTTCTATTGTGGTTCTGAGTTGGGTTACTTCAGAACTTAAGGTTAAAACAGCCTGATATGATCGTCTTAGTCCGCCCGGTATTGTCTGAGTCATAGCGCTTATCCTGTGAGATATAGCATCTACCCGGGCAGCCAAGGCTGATTGAGAACTGTCAGTGCTATCCTCTGATGAAGGTGGTTGGTCGTTAGGTGCGGGGGATGCAGGAGTATATTCAGGAGATTTCGGGTGTACTCGGGAGATTTGGGAGAAGCAGGAGTGTATTCGGGAGAGGCAGGAGTGTATTCGAGAGAAGTAGGAGTTGTTTGGATTTCTGGGGAAGTGTTATGTTCTACTTCGTCCAGAGTATCCTGGGCTCTTGTTCCCTTCATTTCTGAGTGCAAAGTCTGGTTAAAAATAACAAATAACAAACATAGGAAAGTGAAACAAGAAAGTAAGGAAAATATTTTTATGGATTTTGATTTATTTAGAAAGCAGGTAAATTTCCTTAATATGGTTTTAGAATAATTTTCTAAAATTTGATTACCCTAAGTGTCTTAATTCCAGATATTATCTAAAATTAATTAGTTATGATAATCCTATATTTAGGAAACTGATTGTCTAACTAGTATAAGATAAGTGTAGGTCTAAGGTCTAGGTTACTACCGTTACCTATCATAAGTCTCTAGAATTGTGGCCAATAATCCTAAATTCATTATGATATTTCCCCGGCAACGGCGCCAAAAATCTGATGCGATTCCGGTTGACGTACTAAATAGGTGTTATTTTACCCTATGTCGATTATGATTAATTAAGGACTGTGATTGACTAATTGTCACGTTTAGTCTTATGGTGTCACTTAATCAGCCAGAATCTAAGGCAGAGTACCTATCGTGTAGCTAGTCTATTGGAAAGTATCTACGATTTTACTAAGTTAATTATCGTACTCCCAAGGAAGTGGCAACGGCTTAGTAGTAACTAGCCTCTTATCCTAACTCTTATCTTATGATCCAGTTATGCAATCTTCATCAAATACTTTGATGAGAGGGTGATCCATTCTCCACTAGGTTCAATTCTAATTAACCCTAGAAGTGTTTTAAAGATAAGTTCTGATTCTATGTTATACTGTTCCTATATGTTGATTGACCTATATTCGAGTGTTTTAGATATATCTTAGCCTGGAATGCAACTATGTTCTGTGTCTAAAGGTGTACCACATTTGAGTCTCTATGCTACCGCCCCCTATCATTAAGGTAAACGGCCCTACTCACGGTACGAACAAAGACAGTTATGAAAACCCTATGTCACTTTCGGGGATCACTCTGAAGGCTCGTAATCGCTGGCATAACGCTCTACTCAGCCTACCTAGACTACTCTAACAAGCCAGGTGTTCAGCATGTTATTTTATCTAGTATGGCAGACACCAATACTAATTGATGCATGTTAAACTAAACAGGTTATGAATAGACCGTGGTTAGGAATTGTCTATAACCCTATTTTAGTTTAAAAGAAACTACATTGGACATGCAGACATAATGATTATTTAGTAGGTGGCTATTTCCGGAAAAACATAATAACTTCAACATACAAAACAACTATTCATAAAATCATAATCTGATATTCATAATTGATGTTTAGGACAAAGCAATAAAACATATAAGAGAGGGGTATGGGGACTGATGCCATAAAGAAATCACCCTTTACTTAGTCTCGCCTACAGAGCGTACTGCTGTATACGTCGAATTGCCCGCCCTGACTCTGCTCGCCAGAACCTTCGGAGGACGCTTCCTCAGCCTAGTAGCTAGACTTTACCTTACGTCTTGGGCTTAAGCCAAGCCTTGTGGACTGACTCTTCGAACGCCTAGAGCTCTCTTAGGGTCTCCTAACGAAACCCCGGGTATTCTATGAATACCGGAAACGAACCTATCTATAGAAACCTAAGATCTGAGACTATTTCTCAGAAACTAAAACAAAACACTAATAAGAAAGAAAACTGAGATCCGAGTCTCTGAGTGAGTTGTGTACTGGAAAACTGTACACTGGAAACCACTTAATGACTCAGATCGAGTGGAGAGGGATGAATTCAACTGCTGGAGGCCTGGGGTATTTATAGCAGCTTCCCGGAGTGAAAAATTCTGAAAAATTCGATGTGGGACAGCTTCTGGCGGCTCGGGACGCCCGTCCTGATTCGTTGACCAGGTTCGGGACGCCCGTCCCGGACCTTTAACCGGGTCAACATTTCCAAAAATTGCGTTTTTGCCCCAAAATTTGCTGTTTTCGTCTACTTTTCACCTGACACTTCCAAAATCATAAAAACCGTGAAATCAAGTAAATAGTAAACGATTAATGTCAATTTAATCTCGATTTCACATTAAAACATACATAAAAACATGCTAAAAATGTGATACGATTTTAGCGTAACATGGCTATTTCCGGAAAAACATAATAACTTCAACATACAAAACAACTATTCATAAAATCATAATCTGATATTCATAATTGATGTTTAGGACAAAGCAATAAAACATATAAGAGAGGGGTATGGGGACTGATGCCATAAAGAAATCACCCTTTACTTAGTCTCGCCTACAGAGCGTACTGCTGTATACGTCTTATTGCCCGCCCTGACTCTGCTCGCCAGAACCTTCGGAGGACGCTTCCTCAGCCTAGTAGCTAGACTTTACCTTACGTCTTGGGCTTAAGCCTAGCCTTGTGGACTGACTCTTCGAACGCCTAGAGCTCTCTTAGGGTCTCCTAACGAAACCCCGGGTATTCTATGAATACCGGAAACGAACCTATCTATAGAAACCTAAGATCTGAGACTATTTCTCAGAAACTAAAACAAAACACTAATAAGAAAGAAAACTGAGATCCGAGTCTCTGAGTGAGTTGTGTACTGGAAAAGTGTACACTAGAAACCACTTAATGACTCAGATCGAGTGGAGAGGGATGAATTCAACTGCTGGAGGCCTGGGGTATTTATAGCAGCTTCCCGGAGTGAAAAATTCTGAAAAATTCGATGTGGGACAGCTTCTGGCGGCTCGGGACGCCCGTCCTGATTCGTTGACCAGGTTCGGGACGCCCGTCCCGGACCTTTAACCGGGTCAACATTTCCAAAAATTGCGTTTTTGCCCCAAAATTTGCTATTTTCGTCTACTTTTCACCTGACACTTCCAAAATCATAAAAACCATGAAATCAAGTAAATAGTAAACGATTAATGTCAATTTAATCTCGATTTCACATTAAAACATACATAAAAACATGCTAAAAATGTGATACGATTTTAGCGTAACATGGCTATTTCCGGAAAAACATAATAACTTCAACATACAAAACAACTATTCATAAAATCATAATCTGATATTCATAATTGATGTTTAGGACAAAGCAATAAAACATATAAGAGAGGGGTATGGGGACTGATGCCATAAAGAAATCACCCTTTACTTAGTCTCGCCTACAGAGCGTACTGCTGTATACGTCGTATTGCTCGCCCTGACTCTGCTCACCAGAACCTTCGAAGGACACTTCCTCAGCCTAGTAACTGGGCTTTACCTTAATACCCAGCTTAAGCCCAGCCCTGTAGACTGACTCTTCGAACGCCTAGAGCTCTGTTAGGGTCTCCTAACGAAACCCCGGGTATTCTATGAATACCGGAAAGGAACCTATCTATAGAAACCTAAGATCTGAGACTATTTCTCAGAAACTAAAACAAAACACTAATAAGAAAGAAAACTGAGATCCGAGTCTCTGAGTGAGTTGTGTACTGGAAAATTGTACACTGGAAACCACTTAATGACTCAGATCGAGTGGAGAGGGATGAATTCAACTGCTGGAGGCCTGGGGTATTTATAGCAGCTTCCCGGAGTGAAAATCTCTGAAACATTCGATGTGGGACAGCTTCTGGCGGCTCGGGACGCCCGTCCTGATTCGTTGACCAGGTTCGGGACGCCCGTCCCGGTTCAGGACGCCCGTCCTGGAGGTTTGACTGGGTCAGGACGCCCGTCCCGGGTTCGGGATGCCCGTCCCGGGTTCGGGACGCCCGTCCCGGACCTTTGACCAGGTCAACATTTCCAAAAATTGCGTTTTTGCCCCAGAATTTGTTGTTTTCGTCTACTTTTCACCTGACACTTCCAAAATCATAAAAACCGTGAAATCAAGTAAATAGTAAACAATTAATGTCAATTTACTCTCAATTTCACATTAAAACATATATAAAAACATGCTAAAAATGTGATGCGATTCCGACCGACGTACTAAATAGGTGTTATTTTACCCTATGGCGATTATGATTAATTAAGGATTGTGATTGACTAATTGTCACGTTTAGTCTTATGGTGTCACTTAATCAGCCAGAATCTAAGGCAGAGTACCTATCGTGTAGCTAGTTTAATGGAAAGTATCTACGATTTTACTAAGTTAATTATCGTACTCCCAAGGAAGTGGCAACGGCTTAGTAGTAACTAGCCTCTTATCCTAACTCTTATCTTATGATCCAGTTATGCAATCTTCATCAAATACTTTGATGAGAGGGTGATCCATTCTCCACTAGGTTCAAGTCTAATTAACCCTAGAAGTGTTTTAAAGATAAGTTCTGATCTTGTTATACTGTTCCATATGTTGATTGACCTATATTCGAGTGTTAGATATATCTTGCCTGGAGCACTATGTTCTGTGTCTAAGGTGTACCACATCTGATCTCTATGCTACCGCCCCTCTCATTAAGGTAAACGGCCCTACTCACGGTATGAACAAAGACAGTTGAGAAGCCCTATGTCATTTCGGGGGCACTCTGAGGCTCGTAATCGCTGGCATAACGCTCCTCAGCCACCTAGACTACTCTACAAGCCAGGTGTTCAGCATGTTATTTTATCTAGTATGGCAGACATCAATACTAATTGATGCCTGTTAAACTAAACAGGTTATGAATAGACCGTGGTTAGGAATTGTCTATAACCCTATTTTAGTTTAAAAGAAACTACATTAGACATGCAGACATAATGATTATTCAGCAGGTGGCTATTTCCGGAAAAACATAATAACTTCAACATACAAAACAACTATTCATAAAATCATAATCTGATATTCATAATTGATGTTTAGGACAAAGCAATAAAACATATAAGAGAGGGGTATGGGGACTGATGCCATAAAGAAATCACCCTTTACTTAGTCTCGCCTACAGGGCGTACTGCTGTATACGTCGTATTGGTCGCCCTGACTCTGCTCACCAGAACCTTCGGAGGACGCTTCCTCAGCCTAGTAACTGGGCTTTACCTTAATACCCAGCTTAAGCCCAGCCCTGTAGACTGACTCTTCGAACGCCTAGAGCTCTCTTAGGGTCTCCTAACGAAACCTCGGGTATTCTATGAATACCGGAAACGAACCTATCTATAGAAACCTAAGATCTGAGACTATTTCTCAGAAACTAAAACAAAACACTAATAAGAAAGAAAACTGAGATCCGAGTCTCTGAGTGAGTTGTGTACTGGAAAAGTGTACACTGGAAACCACTTAATGACTCAGATCGAGTGGAGAGGGATGAATTCAACTGCTGGAGGCCTGGGGTATTTATAGCAGCTTCCCGGAGTGAAAATCTCTGAAAAGTTCGATGTGGGACAGCTTCTGGCGGCTCGGGACGCCCGTCCTGATTCGTTGACCAGGTTCGGGACGCCCGTCCCGGTTAGGGACGCCCGTCCTGGCGGTTTGACTGGGTCAGGACGCCCGTCCCGGGTTCGGGACGCCAGTCCCGGACCTTTGACCGGGTCAACATTTCCAAAAATTGCGTTTTTGCCCAGAATTTGCTGTTTTCGTCTACTTTTCACCTAACACTTCCAAAATCATAAAAACCATGAAATCAAGTAAATAGTAAACAATTAATGTCAATTTACTCTCAATTTCACATTAAAACATATATAAAAACATGCTAAAAATGTGATACGAGATTCGCGTATCAGATAACTCCACACTTAGCTTTTTGCTTGTCCTCAAGCAAAGTCTACATGGAGTTAGTGATTTTAAACCGTAGTGCAGTCACTTAAATTCCTAATCATGTTTTTATTCCAAAAATTCTTCAGACAATTCTTAACACAGGTCTGACTGGTTAGGTTGCTATAACAAAGTCTCAAATGTCTCTAGTAGCTTGTTATGATCAGGCAGAAAACAAATCAACAACTAGGTTGGACTTTTTTTTTCTTAGTCACAGGGTCTTCCTGATGTGTAGTGTGTGTACTAGTCTAGACCAGATAGTCAACACAATGAACTCTTATCTTAACTGCTACCAGATAATACTTCGACCTATCGCTAGACACACTGACAACAGATAACTTTCTGAGTTCTGAGCTTTGGTGATAAGATTTTTAATGTTTTAGCACTTAGTTATTTTCTTTATGGATTCAGGGTATTTTGAGTCTGCTTAGAACACGTCAACTTCAACTACCCATGTAGCGAGTCCCACTCCGATGACTCCCAGATCTATACGACCTTAGGGCATCAGGCTTTAAATTCCCCGAAGGAGTGGTGCTCGAGTAGCGAAGGCCGCTGGCAAACTACCCTATTGTAATTAACTTCCTTAAGTTCTTTTCACTTTTAGCTCAGAGTCTCATCTAGTTATTCTAACTGCCAATATATCCACAATTGGTCTGATTTTATCTAGTTAAGTCTCGAATAGGCAATTGGTTGAGGTCTCTAATCCAGACAAGGTTGTGCTCAGTTATCAGGAATTCCCTATTCCTAATCAATTAGTCCAAGATAGCTATCGACTATCTCCTACTAACCATAGCATACTACCTACATATCATAGACATAAGCAATTGTTTAACCAAGCATACTGCATTTAGAAGTCTGAAAGACGGAAAAATTTTGAAAATTTTTTGGAAGGGTGTGAAAATACGGTGAAAACAAGCAAAAGCATGCGAAAATTTTTTCAAACTGCTTCAAACTGCTACAGTGCACCTTGCACTGCTACCCCACACTTAAGTTTGGCACTGTCCTTAGTGTTCATGCATATCTAATTACCCTACACTTATTTGAAAACTAGGAGAAATGAAAACAAAATAGAAAACTCTTACCCCACACTTATTTGACTAACTAAGGGTAAGAGAGAAAATAAAACAACCAACAAAACAAGACACAAAAATGAAGAAAATAAAAGTAAAGGAACATGAGGATTAGAAAAACTCCCTTCATGTCGCGAGCAGAAGGGTCTTCTCTGATCTGTCAATTGGCTCTTCACCTTAGCCATGTGCTATTGCTGAGGTGTTCTTGACTCTGCAAGCTCTAGATATTGGAACGGATGACGCCAGCTCCGATCCTTCATTGTCGAGCTCTAGGTAGTGGCATATCCATTTGATGAATGACTCAAGCCCCAAGGACTGTTTCCTCGAATCATCTACAAAGTTTCTCGTAATCGTAGCAACGTGTCCAGAAGGAACGTATCTAGGAATGAGACTTCTTTGGATTGGTGTGCCTGAAGTTTTGGCGAAGCTGTGGTGGTAGGGGGCTCCAGTTGTGTAGATCTGGGCCCAAGTATTTGAGACTTCCTCGAGGAAGTTTCTCACAGCTGATTGGTATGCAGGGAATGCAAGCTCCTCCATTGCTATGCTCCCGACACAATGCCAAATATATCTGCCGACCGTTCGTTACCTCTTGGTAGATCACTTGCTTGCACTGATCTGGCTTTAATTGTAGCCAGTATCTCATCTATTGATTCTGCGAGTGTGGGTTTTGCTGTGGTGGTATCTTCTTAAAGTTTCCAGCTTCCGAATTATTCCTCAGCTAAATCCCGTATGATTCCTCTAGTTGGGATTGTATGCATTTTCCATTGGAGCAGTATTCTGCAGTAACCTACTCCTACCTCTTTTGGAATGGTCAGTCATTCCCATAGCAATCCCTGCTAAAGTGTGGTACTTAGCAGACTTCACAGATTTGATACACAGGCTGAACAATTCTTCCTAAAACATTGGCACTCTGAATCTGGAAAACAACTAGAATCTGCACATGACTTTAACATCATTAGTAGGTAATGCCTGTGGTTCAGGCTATTTTCGAAAAGTGTTCCACGACTACTATGATGTAATTATTTTCATAAGAAACCTATTGTTTTTAGACAAGACCACATAAGATCGGAATTTTATCACATATGAACTTTCTTATCATGTTTCTCTCCTAAAACAATTCTTACTACATAATTACATCACATATTCAAAAAGCATATTTCAATCAGGTGATGTCATAATGGGTGCAGTAGTTCCTTTTGGTTTAAAAGATCTCATGCAATTATCAGCAAAATAAAAGGAACATCCTTTTTTTTTTCAATAGAACATTCAAAGGTCTGGCTATTAAGGAAAAACTATTTCATAACTCATCCTAATAAGGTCGGCATGACTCTAAGGAAATTCTAAAATAGAGTTTCTTCCCGATAAAAATCTAAGCCAACATTTTACAACTCAGAAGAAAATATATTTTATCCTCATTTCCATTTTTATTTCTTCGAAATTAAATAAAGGAAGAAAAACACGAAAAAGAGCAACTAAGAAAAAAAATAAGAGATAGGGAAAAGGAACAACTCACCGTTGAGCAAGAAAGATACATTCTTTTTGGGATTTTAAATTTTTGACATTTTTTTTTCTTTTTATGTTGAAAGCAGGTAAATTTCCTTAATATGGTTTTAGAATAATTTTCTAAAATTTGATTATCCTAAGTGTCTTAATTCCAGATAACATCTAAAATTAATTAGTTATGATAATCCTATATTTCGGAAACTGATTGTCTAACTAGCATAAAACAAGTGTTAGGTCTAAGGTCTAGGTTACTACCGTTACCTATCATAAGTATCTAGAATTTTGATCAATGTCTAGAATTTTGATCAGGAGTCCTAAATTCATTATGATATTTCCCCGGCAACGGCGCCAAAAATCTGATGCGATTCCGACCGACGTACTAAATAGGTGTTATTTTACCCTATGGCGATTATGATTAATTAAGGACTGTGATTGACTAATTGTCACGTTTAGTCTTATGGTGTCACTTAATCAGCCAGAATCTAAGGCAGAGTACCTATCGTGTAGCTAGTCTAATGGAAAGTATCTACGATTTTACTAAGTTAATTATCGTACTCCCAGGGAAGTGGCAACGGCTTAGTAGTAACTAGCCTCTTATCTTAACTCTTATCTTATGATCCAGTTATGCAATCTTCATCAAATACTTTGATGAGAGGGTGATCCATTCTCCACTAGGTTCAAGTCTAATTAACCCTAGAAGTGTTTTAAAGATAAGTTCTGATTCTATGTTATACTGTTCCTATATGTTGATTGACCTATATTCGAGTGTTTTAGATATATCTTAGCCTGGAATGCAACTATGTTCTGTGTCTAAAGGTGTACCACATCTGAGTCTCTATGCTACCGCCCCCTATCATTAAGGTAAACGGCCCTACTCACGGTACAAACAAAGACAGTTATGAAAGCCCTATGCCACTTTCGGGGATCACTCTGAAGGCTCGTAATCGCTGGCATAACGCTCTACTCAGCCTACCTAGACTACTCTAACAAGCCAGGTGTTCAGCATGTTATTTTATCTAGTATGGCAGACACCAATACTAATTGATGCCTGTTAAACTAAACAGGTTATGAATAGACCGTGGTTAGGAATTGTCTATAACCCTATTTTAGTTTAAAAGAAACTACATTAGACATGCAGACATAATGATTATTTAGCAGGTGGCTATTTCCGGAAAAACTTAATAACTTCAACATACAAAACAACTATTCATAAAATCATAATCTAATATTCATAATTGATGTTTAGGACAAAGCAATAAAACATATAAGAGAGGGGTATGGGGACTGATGCCATAAAGAAATCACCCTTTACTTAGTCTCGCCTACAGAGCGTACTGCTGTATACGTCGTATTGGTCGCCCTGACTCTGCTCACCAGAACCTTCGGAGGACGCTTCCTCAGCCTAGTAACTGGGCTTTACCCTAATACCCAGCTTAAGCCCAGCCCTGTAGACTGACTCTTCGAACGCCTAGAGCTCTCTTAGGGTCTCCTAACGAAACCCCGGGTATTCTATGAATACCGGAAACGAACCTATCTATAGAAACCTAAGATCTGAGACTATTTCTCAGAAACTAAAACAAAACACTAATAAGAAAGAAAACTGAGATCCGAGTCTCTGAGTGAGTTGTGTACTGGAAAACTGTACACGGGAAACCACTTAATGACTCAAATCGAGTGGAGAGGGATGAATTCAACTGCTGGAGGCTTGGGGTATTTATAGCAGCTTCCCGGAGTGAAAATCTCTGAAAAATTCGATGTGGGACAGCTTCTGGCGGCTCGGGACTCCCGTCCCGGTTCGGGACGCCCGTCCTGATTCGTTGACCAGGTTCGGGACACCCGTCCCGGTTCAGGACGCCCGTCCTGGCGGTTTGACTGGGTCAGGACGCCCGTCCCGGACCTTTGACCGGGTCAACATTTCCAAAAATTGTGTTTTTGCCCCAGAATTTGCTGTTTTCGTCTACTTTTCACCTGACACTTCCAAAATCATAAAAACCGTGAAATCAAGTAAATAGTAAACAATTAATGTCAATTTACTCTCAATTTCACATTAAAACATATATAAAAACATGCTAAAAATGTGATACGATTTTCGCGTATCACCTTCGTTACTCGAGCACCACTCCTTCGGGGAACTGAAAGCCTGATGCCCTAAGGTCGTGCAGGTCTGGGAGTCATCGGAGTGGGACTCGCTACATGGGTAGTTGAAGTTGACGTGTTCTAAGCAGACTCAAAATACCCTAGAAAATCTATAAAAAGGAAAAAAATCAATAAATGCTAAATGATAGAATTTGATCACCAAAGCTCAGAACTCAGAAAGTTATCTGTTGTCAGTGTGTCTAGCGACAGGTCGTAGTGTTATCTTGTAATAGTTAAGACAAGAGTTTATTGTGTTGACTATCTGGTCTGGACTAGTACACACACTACACATAAGGAAGACCTTATGACTAAGAGAAGAGTTCAACCTAGTTGTTAAATTGTTTTCTGCCCAATCCTAACAATCTACTAGAGACATTTGAGATCTTGTCATAGCAACCTAATCAGTCAGACCTGTGTTAAGAATTTTCTGAAGAATTTTCGGAATAAAAACATGACTAGAAATTTTAAGTGACTGCACATATGATTTAGAATCACTAACTTCAGGTAGACTTTGCTTGAGGACAAGCAAAAAGCTAAGTGTGGGGTTATCTGATATGCAAAAATCATATCACTTTTTCGGCAGGTTTTTAGACATAATTTAGGGTGAAATGGTTAGGAAATCGGTCTTAATTGATTGTTATTAACTCAATTTCACAGTTTTTATGATTTTGGAAGTGTCAGGTGAAAAGTAGACAAAAACAGCAAATTTTGGGGTAAAAATGCAATTATTGGAAATGCTGACTTGGTCAACGGTTCGGGACGGGCGTTCCGACCCAATCAAAGAACCAGGACGGCCGTCCCAATCCAGGACGGCCGTCCCGAAGCACCAGAAGTTGTCCCACATCGAAATTTTTGGAGATTTTCACTCCAGAAAGCTGCTATAAATACCCCAGGCCTCCAGGAGTTGAAGTCATTCCTCTCCACTCGATCTGAGTCATTAAGTGGTTTCCAGTGTACACGTCTCTAGTACACAACTCACTCAGAGACTCGGATCTCAGTTTTCTTTCTTGTTAGTGTTTTGTTTTAGTTTCTGAGAAATAGTCTCATATCTTAGGCTTCTATAGATAGGTTCGTTTATGGTATTCATAGAATACCCGGGATTTCGTTAGGAGATCCTAAGAGAGGCATTCGAAGAGTCAGTCCACAGGGTTGGGCTTAAGCTGGGTATTAAGGTAAAGCCCAGTTACTAGGCTGAGGAAGCGTCCTCCGAAGGTTCTGGCGAGCAGACTCGGGGCGAGCAATACGACATATACAGCAGTACGCTCCGTCGGCGAGACTACGTAAAGGGTGATTTCTTTATGCCATCAGTCCCCATGTCCCTCTCTTATATGTTGTTATTGTGTTGTTCCAAATATTTATTATGAATACGAGATTACGATTTTTATGAGTATTTATTTTATATGTTGACGTTGTTATGTTTTTTCAGAAATAGCCACCTGCTAAATATTCACTATGTCTGCATGTTTAATGTGCTCTTTTAAACTAAAGTTAGGGTTATAGACAATTCCTAACCACGGTCTAATCATAACCTGTTTAGTTTAACAAGCATCAATTAGTATTGGTGTCTACTATGCTAGATAAAAATAACCTGCTGAACACCCTACTTGTTAAGAGTAGTCTAGCTAAGCCGGGCCGAGTCCGATTATGCCGGCGGCTAGGGCAAGCGGTATGATCCCCGAAGTGACATAGGGCTTTCATGGATGCCTTCGTCCCGAACCGTGAGTAGGGCCGTCAATAAGGTAGGGCGGTTTATTAGAAACCTCGGATGTGGTACGCCTTTAGACACAGAAAATAGTTGCAATCCAAGCTAAGATATATCTAAAATACTCGAATATAGGTCAATCAACATATAGGAACAGTATAACATAAAATCAGGACCTCCTCTATAAAACACTTTTGGGATTAATTAGACTTAAACCTAGTGGAGAACGAATCACCCTCTCATCAAAGTTATTGATGAAGATTGCATAACTGGATTATAAGATAAGAGTTAGGAATAAAGGCTAGTTACTACTAAGCCGTTGCCACTTCCCTGGGAGTACGATATTTAACTTAGTAAAATCGTAGATACTTTCCAACAGACTAGCTACACGATAGGTACTCTGCCTTAGGTTCTGGTTGATTAAGTGATAATAATTGAATGCTAAGTGACAGTTAGTAAGACTCAGTCCTTAATTACTCATAATCGACATAGGTAAATAAAGCCTATCTTTTAGCATACCAATCGGAACTGCATCAGAGACCAACCCACAAAATGAATGCAAGACCATTACTCTAATATCTTGTAAAGTTCTCCCTCCTTCTCCCTTAAAATCTTCTGATCCTCCCATTTTTTTGCAGGAAGAAGAAGAAAGCCCCAAGGAACTAACGCCGACGGTAGTTGAAACTGAAGTAGCAAGGGAAAAGAAGAAAGGGTCCATCCCTGAGTATCGACCAAAAGTACCTTACCCTACAAGACTGATGCAGAATAAAGATAAGGCACAAATTGAAAAGTTTTTCAAAAATTTTAGTCAAATTCATGTTAACTTACCTTTGCTTGATGTTATTTCTGAAATGCCTAAAGATGCTAAGTTTTTAAAAGAAATTATTAGTAATAAAAGAAAATTTGACATGGACAAGGTGGTTCTTAATGAAGAATGCTCGGTAGTTCTATTGAACAAATTGCCCTCCAAACAAAAAGATCCAGGTTACTTTACCTTGCCATGTACGATTGGAAATATTACTAATATGCAGGCATTAGAAGATTTAGGAGGTAGTATCAATTTAATGCCATCTAGTTGATTTGATAAATTAGGATTGCAAGAATTGAAAATGACTAGAATGTGCATAGAACTTGCTGATAGGACAGTTAAAATTCCCAGAGGGTTAGTTGAAGACCTCTTAGTAAAGGTTGGAAATTTTGTCTTTCCTATGGATGTTTTTGTCATGGACATGAATGGCGAGGGTGGTGTACCCTTGATTCTAGGCCGGCCTTTTCTAGCTACCTCTAAGGCATTGATAGATGTCAACAACGGTCAAATTAAACTAAGGGTAGAAAATGAAGATATCACATTTGATCTAAATGAAACCCTTAAGTACCCCATGCATTTAGATGATATATGTTTTTGTGTGGATGCTATTGACTAGCTAATTGAAGTTAACATGACAGATATATGCTCAAATTATCCAGTCTTGAGAGATGATTCTTTGGAATTGGAGAAAACTGATCTCAATTTTTCCAATTACGAAATTAGCTCTAAAAATTTCGCTGAGATAGGTACTCATGAGATGAATAAAGAACAAACATCATTTGAAGATCCACCAGACTTGGAGTTAAAGGAATTGCCAACTCATCTATGTTATGAATTCCTAGATGACAACAGGAAACTTCCCATCATTCTCGCAGCTGATTTGACTGTAGAACAACGGAAGTCGACTGTGGCCATACTCAAGAAGTACAAAAGAGCCTTTGCATACAAAATTGCGGATATCACAGGTATAAATCCAAGCTTTTGTTCACATAAGATTCTTTTAGAAAATGAGTATAAGTCATGTGTGCAACCTCAAAGGAGGTTGAATCCTAATGTGTGTGATGTAGTTAAAAAGGAAGTAATCAAATTGTTGGATGCTGGACTTATCTATCCTATCTCCGATAGTGAATGGGTAAGCCCGATATAGGTAGTACCTAAGAAAGGTGGGATAACAGTTATAAGAAATGAACGTAATGAATTAATTCCTACTAGAACTATTATTGGTCATCGTGTTTTTATTGATTACAGAAAATTAAACACTGCAACACGAAAAGACCATTTCCCTCTCCCATTTATTAACCAAATGTTAGAAAAGTTATTTGGACATATGTTTTATTGTTTCTCTATAGTTTTTCTGGATATTTTCAAATCCCAGTTTCTCCGAAAGACCAACATAAAACTACTTTTACATGCCCTTTTGGAACATTTGCATATAGAAGAATGCATTTTGGTTTGTGTAATGCACCTGCTACTTTCCAACGTTGCATAACTGCTATTTTTTGAAGACATGTTAGGAGAATCAATGGAAGTATTCATGGATGATTTTTCAGTTTTTGGAAATTCATTTGGGATTTGTCTAAAGAACTTGGAATCAATGTTAAAACATTGTATAAAATCTAATTTGGCTCTAAATTGGGAAAAATGTCATTTCAAGGTAAAAGAAGGAATTGTGTTAGGTGATGACGTTCCGATTGGTATGCTAAAAGATAGGTTTTATTTACCTATGTCGATTATGAGTAATTAAGGACTGAGTCTTACTAATTGTCACTTAGCATTCAATTATTGTCACTTAATCAACCAGAACCTAAGGCAGAGTACCTATCGTGTAGCTAGTCTGTTGGAAAGTATCTACGATTTTATTAAGTTAATTGTCGTACTCCCAGGGAAGTGGCAACGGCTTAGTAGTAACTAGCCTTTTATCCTAACTCCTATCTTATGATCCAGTTATGCAATCTTCATCAAATACTTTGATGAGAGGGTGATTCATTCTCCACTAGGTTTAAGTCTAATTAATCCTAGAAGTGTTTTATAGATGATGTCCTGATTCTATGTTATACTGTTCCTACATGTTGATTGACCTATCTTCGAGTATTTTAGATGCATCTTAGCCTGGATTGCAACTATGTTCTGTGTCTAAAGGTGTACCACATCTGAGTTTCTACGCTACCGCCCCATTGTTAAGGGTAACGGCCCTACTCACGGCTCGGACAAAAGTCAGCAATGAACGGTACCCTATGTCACTTCGGTATCATGCTGCTCGTCTCATAACCGCCGGCATAACACTCTACTCAGCCTACCTAGACTACTTTCAACCAACAAGGTGTTCCACAGATTATTTTATCTAGTATGGCAGACACCAATACTAATTGATGCATGTTAAACTAAACAGGTTATGAATAGACCGTAGTTAGGAATTGTCTATAACCCTAATTTCAGTTTAAAAGAACGACATTAGACATGCAGACATAATGAATATTTAAGCAGGTGGCCATTTCCAGAAAATCATAACAACTTCAACATATAAAACAGATATTCATAAGAATCGTAATCTGATATTCAAATTAATATTTAGATAAAACAATTCGTAAACATACAGAACCTCGTCTAGGGGACCCACTGTCATAAAGTAATCACCACTCTATGCAGGTCCAGCCGGCGCTGCAGCTCCTGTATGCTCCTGACTTCTCGATCCTACTCTGCTCGGCAGAGCCTTCGGAGAACGCTCCTTAGACCTAGTAGCAATTGATTTACCTTACATCCCGGGCTTAAGCAAATTGCCCTAATCTGACAAAGAACACGCACCCTATCTCTCTCTTAGGATCTCCTAACGAAATCCCGGTATTCTATGAATACCAAAAACGAACCTATCTATCGAAGCCTAAGATCTGAGACTATTTCTCAAAAACTAAGAAAACGAAACACGAAAGAAAGAAAGAAAACTGAAACTGAAACCCGAGTCTCTCAGTGACTTGTGTACTCAAGAATTGTACACTGGAAGTCTCTGAATGACTCAGATCGAGTGGAGAGGAATGAATTCAACTGCTGGAGGCCTGGGGTATTTATAGCAGCTTCCCGGGGTGATTTTTCATCAAACATTCGATGTGGGACTGGATCTGGGGGTTCGGGACGCCCGTCCCGGATTGGGACGCCCGTCCTGATCTGTTGACCAGGTCGGGACGCCCGTCCAGGGTCCTGGACGCCCGTCCCGGTGCTTTGACTGGGTCGGGACGCCCGTCCTGACCCTTTGACCAAGTCAACATTTCCAAAAATTGCATTTTTGCCACAAAATTTGCTGTTTTCGTCTACTTTTCACCTGACACTTCCAAAATCATAAAAATTGTGAAATTGAGTAAATAACAAACATTTAAGATCAATTTACCCTCAATTTCACCCAAATTCATACATAAAAACATGCTAAAAAGGTGATACGATTTTCGCGTATTAGATAACCCCACACTTAGCTTTTTGCTTGTCCTCAAGCAAAGTCTACATGAAGTTAGTTGATACGAGAAAATCGTATCACCTTTTTAGCATGTTTTTATGTATGAATTTGGGTGAAATTAAGGGTAAATTGATCTTAATTGTTCATTATTTACTAAATTTCACAGTTTTTTTTATTTTGGAAGTATCAGGTGAAAAGTAGACGAAAACAGCAAATTTTGGGGCAAAAATGCAATTTTTGGAAATATTGACTTAGTCAACGGGTCAGGACGGGCGTCCCGAACCCGGGACAGGCGTCCCGACCCAGTTAACCCGCCGGGACGGGCGTCCAGGACTCGGGATGGGCGTCCCGACCTGGTCAACAGATCAGGACGGGCGTCCCAATTCGGGACGGGCGTCCCGAAACCCCAGAACCAGTCCCACATCGAATTTTTGATGAAAAATCACACCGGGAAGCTGCTATAAATACCCCAGGCCTCCAGCAGTTGAAATCATTCCTCTCCACTCGATATAAGTCATTTAGTGGTTTCCGGTGTACTCTTCTCTAGTACACAACTCACTTAGAGACTCGGATCTCAATTTTCTTTCTTATTAGTGTTTTGTTTTAGTTCTGAGAAATAGTCTCAGATCTTAGGTATATATAGATAGGTTCGTTTCTAGTATTCATAGAATACCTGGGATTTCGTTAGGAGATCCTAAGAGGGCTCTAGGCGTTCGAAGAGTCAGTCCACAGTACTGGGCTTAAGCTGGGTATTAAGGTAAAGCCCAGTTACTAGGCTGAGGAAGCGTCCTCCGAAGGTTCTGGTGAGCAGAGTCAGGGCGAGCAATACGACATATACAGCAGTACGCTCCGTTGGCGAGACTCCGTAAAGAGTGATTTCTTTATGGCATCAGTCCCCATGTCCCTCTCTTATATGTTGTTATTGTTTTGTTCTAAATACATATTATGAATACGAGATTACGATGTTTTTGAATAGTTGTTTTATATGTTGACGTTATTATGTTTTTCCAGAAATAGCCACCTGCTAAATATTCACTATGTCTGCATGTTTAATGTGCTCTTTTAAACTAAAGTTAGGGTTATAGACAATTCCTAACCACGGTCTAATCATAACCTGTTTAGTTTAACAGGCATCAATTAGTATTGGTGTCTGCCATTCTAGATAAAATAACATGTTGAACACCCTGCCTGTTAAAGTAGTCTAGGTAGGGGCCGAGCTGAGTCCGATTATGCCGGCGGCTAGGGCAAGCGGTATGATCCCCGAAGTGACATAGGGCTTTCATGGATGCCTTCGTCCCGAATAGTGAGTAGGGCTGTCATTAAGGTAGGGCGGTTTATTAGAGACCTCGGATGTGGTACGCCTTTAGACACAGAACATAGTTGCAATCCAGGCTAAGATATATCTAAAATACTCGAATATAGGTCAAACAACATATAGGAACAGTATAACATAGAATCAGGACTCATCTATAAAACACTTCTAGGATTAATTAGACTGAAACCTAGTGGAGAATGAATCACCCTCTCATCAAAGTATTTGATGAAGATTGCATAACTGGATTATAAGATAGGAGTTAGGATAAAAGGCTAGTTACTACTAAGCCGTTGCCACTTCCCTGGGAGTACGATATTTAACTTAATAAAATCGTAGATACTTTCCAACAGACTAGCTACACGATAGGTACTCTGCCTTAGGTTCTGGCTGATTAAGTGACACCATAGAGACTAAATGTGACAATTAGTCAATCACATTCCTTAATTATTGATAATCAACATAGGGTAAAATAACACCTATTTAGCACATCGGTCGGAAAACCATCAGATTTTTTGCGCCGTTGCCGGGGACATATCATAATGAATTTAGGATTATTGGCCACAATTCTAGAAACTTATGATAGGTAACGGTAGTAACCTAGACTTTTGAATTACACTTATCTTATACCAGTTAGATAATCACTTTCCTAAATATAGGATTATCATAACTAATTAATTTTAGATAATATCTGAAATTAAGACACTTAGGATAATCAAATTTTAGAAAATTATTCTAAAAACCATATTGAGGAAATTTACCCGCTTTCTAAATAAAAATCAAAATCCATAAAAATATCTCTCTCTTGCTTTATTATTTCACTGTCCTACTTTTTGGCTATTTGTTATTTCCAACCAGACTTTGCACTCAAAGATGAAGAGAACAAGAGCAGCTACTAACCAGGCAAAGAAAACCGAAAACCCTGACACTCCAGGACCCAAGAAGACAAAGCCAGAGGGCCCCTCTAGGCCTGCACCAGAAGTACCACGAGGGACTCTTCCTTCACAACCAGTGGAAGTAAACTCAAGCCCTGATGCCAGTGAACTAGTGAGACGATTCCTGAACACCCGTGAGCATAGTCCCACGGAAGAAGATCCTTCTGAGGATACCTTCCTTCCTAGAGAAGAACCCCAGAGATCTCCAATTCACCCTCCTGCCCAGAGAGTTCCTATAAATCCACCCCCTACTGACCAAACCCAAAATTCACCAACCTCTCCTGCATACACCCCAACACCTAACGAGCGCACCCCTTCATCTGTGGGGAGTACTAACGGTTATTATTCAATGTTGTCCGTGCAGATAGACACGTTAACTCAAAGGGTCTATGAGATGGACCAAGGGATTGCCAGCAGACTATGTCATTTAGACCAACTCAGTCTGAATATCACAACTAACGTGGACCGACTCAGAGCCACGGTCAATCTTCAGGAGAACCAAGGTGCACAACTACTTCGAGAGATGGCTGAATTACGCAGTGAGCAGAACAGGCAGAGGGATGAGATGAGAACCATACGCATAGAAATGCGAAGCATTCGAACAGAACTACATGAGATCAGAGATAGGAGTCGTTAAAAAGGGAAGATTCTTTTACTCTCAAATTCGTTTGAACTGAAACTTGAATAATTGACCCATATTTTTCTATTTTCAAACATTTTAAAAGGGTCCTTTATATTCAATGACTTTCTTCAGACATTTTATTTTGAATTTCTATGAAAAACAAGAGTTTTGCAAATACAGTTTATTTTCCACTAATTACATTGCACAAACTCAATTTTTGTTTTTCTGAAATTCATGCTGAATTTAAGTTGGGATAAAATTAGGGTAGTCACAATTTTCGAAAAAAAAAAAGACTGAGGAATTTTTGCGTAGAGTTTTTAACAACTTCTGAATTTCATTGGATAAACATGAAACCTTGTTAAGAATTATGATTATTTTTGGCATCTTGAGATTTTCAGGGAATTACGAAAAAAAAAATTTTTTTTTCGGAATTGGCACGCGTCCCGAAGCAACCCGGGACGGGCATCCAGCGGGACGGGAGTCCTGCCTCCGGGACGAGCGTCCCGAAGGCCGCCCCTTCTATAAAAATTCAATTTTTTTTTTCATTTTCTCTCAAATCTTCAACCAAAAATTCATCTCTCTAAATATTTCTCTCTACCTTCTCTCTACAAATTTTTGGTAAACTCTTCAAAGTTTAAAAATTCGAATTTCCCTCCAAAATTTGAATTTTAAACTTCACCCAAAAATTCGAATTTCCCTCCAAAATTCGATTTTCCCGCCAAAAATTCAAAATCCTTCCCTAACCTAATTTCATCCTTCTGAATTCAAAGTCACCTCCAAAATTTGAGTTTAAAGCTTTCTTTCCCACCTAAACTCTCTCGTACGTTTTCAATGGCTCCCAAACGTGCTCGTACCATATCTACCATGACAATTACCTCAGTGGCACATCCTTTTATGCTGTTTCCCTCCAGCACAGCATACCAAGAAAGATGCACTGGGTACATCGGGCGTACGATACTGACAGGCAGAACGCTGGATTGGGCAGCAGTACAGACGCTGGGAGTAGAGCCGGAAGTCAGACGCATACTCGACGTGCCACCTTACAGTCGAGTATTCATCGTCACAGAGCCCACATACCTGGAACTGGTATGTGAGTTCTATGCGTCTTTTACTTGCCACCAGGAGCAGATCAAATTCCGTTTAGGCGGAATAGATCGGTCGATGAGCATGGCCGAGTTTGGCGTCGCCCTAGGTATCTGGCAGAGAGATGAGCTGGATACGCCCGCATACACCACAGCAGTTCGAGACTTCACGTCTGCAGACGTCTCCACTGCTTGGGCTCAGATCTGCATGACGGGTGTCCCATACCAGCATGGCTTTGCAAAAGCCACAGGTATTTATCATACTCTTCGTTACCTGCACGCTATCATTGCACACACATTGTCAGGACGACTGACAGCGCCCGGAACTGTCCGGATGGAGACGTTCCTTCTAGCCAACATGCACATGGGATCTACAGTAGAGATGGCTAGACTCATAGCGGTCATCATGCGAGGATTCGCTACAGACACCAGGAAACAGTGTCTAGGGCTCGGACCATACATCACCAGGCTAGCCCGCTACCTGGAGTTGGACATTGAGGGCTCGGAGCTTACTCTGGTCGCCCCGACCACCATTCCCACAGATGTTACTATTCTACGGAACATGGGAATGGGTGTCCGGGATGCGAATGGCCGCGATACCATCCACACGGAGCAGACAGGACATGCATCGGCATGGGAAGCATTTCCAGCGCATATCCCTCCATCCGAGACGTTCGTGCCACGTACTGCCTTCGAACGACACATGTCGCACGGATTGGCAGAACTATCGGCCCGATACAGTCGAGACATGGACGGGATTGACAGACGGCTGACGATGATGGAGGACAGGATTGACAGACGGTTGGCGATGATAGATGACAGGATCGCCATGAACACCAGCAGGATTGAGGAGATACATCAGCAGACTTCCCGAGTGGCGGAAAACTTCGAGTTTGACTTAGCAGACTTAAGTCCATTGGACGACGATCCGCCGGGTTCTTAGTCTCTCTCTCTCCTTCTTTCCTTTCCTTTCCTTCCTTTTGCTTTTGTTTTTCTTGTTCTATGTGTATAAACATGTCTGGGCTGTATGACGTATGAATGTATGTATAAAATTGATCTATATGACATATAGAATTGTTTGCAATATTTTAATTTTTTTATGTCTTACTTACCCATACAGAATCCTCTCTTTTCTATTTTACTTCTTATTTTCAAATAAGTGTGGGGTAAGAATCTTTTCTGTTTTATTTCTTATTTTCAAATAAGTGTGGGGTAGCTAGATATGCACGAACACTGAGGACAGTGCCAGACTTAAGTGTGGGGTAACAATGCACGGTGTACTGTAGCAGTTTTTGTATGCTTTTGCTTGTTTTTCCCCGTATTTTCACACCCTTCCAAAAAAAAAATTTAAAAATTTTTTCCGTCTTTCAGACTTCTAAATGCAGTATGCTTGGTTAAACAATTGCTTATGTCTATGATATGTAGGTAGCATGTTATGGTTAGTAGGAGATAATTGATAGCTATCTTGGACTAATTGATTAGAATAGGGAATTCCTGATAACTGAGCACAACTTTGTCTGGAGTAGAGACCTCAACCAATTACCTGTTCGAGACTTAACTAGATAAAATTAGACCAGTTGTGGATATATTGGCAGTTAGAATGACTAGATGAGATTCTGAGCTAGAAGTGAAAAGAAATTAAAGAAAGTTAATCAAATGAGGGTAGTTTGCCAGCGGCCTTCGCTACTCGAGCACCACTCCTTCGGGGAACTTAAAGCCTGATGCCCTAAGGTCGTGTAGATCTGGGAGTCATCGGAGTGGGACTCGCTACATGGGTAGTTGAAGTTGACGTGTTCTAAGCAGACTCAAAATACCTTGAATCTATAAAGAAAATAACTAAATGCTAAAACATTAAAAATCTGATCACCAAAGCTCAGAACTCAAAAAGTTGTATGTTGTTAATATGTCTAGCGATAGGTCGAAGTGTTATCTGATAGTAGTTAAGACAAGAGTACATTGTGTTGACTATCTGGTCTGGACTAGTACACACACTACACACCAGGAAGACCCTGTGACTAAGGAAAAAAAAAGTTCAACCTAGTTGTTGATTTGTTTTCTGCCTAATCATAACAAGCTACTAAAAACATCTGAGACCTTGTCATAGCAACCTAATCAGTCAGACCTGTGTTAAGACTTGTCTGAAGAATTTTTGGAATAAAAACATGACTAGGGAATTAAGTAACTTCAGGTAGACTTTGCTTGAGGACAAGCAAAAAGCTAAGTGTGGGGTTATCTGATACGCGAAAATCGTATCACCTTTTTAGCATGTTTTTATGTATGAATTTGGGTGAAATTAAGGGTAAATTGATCTTAATTGTTCATTATTTACTTAATTTCACAGTTTTCTGATTTTGGAAGTGTCAGGTGAAAAGTAGATGAAAACAGCAAATTTTGGGGCAAAAACACAATTTTTGGAAATATTGACTTAGTCAACGGGTCAGGACGGGCGTCCCGAACCCGGGACGGGCATCCCGACCTGGTCAACAGATCAGGACGGGCGTCCCAATCCGGGACGGGCATCTCGAAACCCTAGAACCAGTTCCACATCGAATTTTGATGAAAAATCACCCCGGGAAGCTGCTATAAATACCCCAGGCCTCCAGTAGTTGAAATCATTCCTCTCCACTCGATCTGAGTCATTTAGTGGTTTCCGGTGTACTCTTCTCTAGTACACAACTCACTTAGAGACTCGGATCTCATTTTTCTTTCTTATTAGTGTTTTATTTTAGTTTCTGAGAAATAGTCTCAGATCTTAGGTTCCTATAGATAGGTTCGTTTCTGGTATTCATAGAATACCCAGGATTTCGTTAGGAGATCCTAAGAGGGCTCTAGGCGTTCGAAGAGTCAGTCCACATGGCTGGGCTTAAGCTGGGTATTAAGGTAAAGCCCAGTTACTAGGCTGAGGAAGCGTCCTCCAAAGGTTCTGGTGAGCAGAGCCAGGGCGAGCAATACGACATATACAGCAGTACGCTCCGTCGGCGAGACTACGTAAAGGGTGATTTCTTTATGGCATCAGTCCCCATGTCCCTCTCTTATATGTTGTTATTGTTTTGTTCTAAATACATATTATGAATACGAGATTACGATGTTTATGAATAGTTGTTTTATATGTTGACGTTATTATGTTTTTCCGGAAATAGCCACCTGCTAAATATTCACTATGTCTGCATGTTTAATGTGCTCTTTTAAACTAAAGTTAGGGTTATAGACAATTCCTAACCACGGTCTAATCATAACCTGTTTAGTTTAACAGACATCAATTAGTATTGGTGTCTGCCATGCTAGATAAAATAACATGTTGAACACCCTGCCTGTTAAAGTAGTCTAGGTAGGGGCCGGGCTGAGTCCGATTATGCCGGCGGCTAGGGCAAGCGGTATGATCCCCGAAGTGACATAGGGCTTTCATGGATGCCCTCGTCCCGAATCGTGAGTAGGGCCGTCATTAAGGTAGGGCAGTTTATTAGAGACCTCGGATGTGGTACGCCTTTAGACACAGAACATAGTTGCAATCCAGGCTAAGATATATCTAAAATACTCGAATATAGGTCAAACAACATATAGGAACAGTATAACATAGAATCAAGACTCATCTATAAAACACTTCTAGAATTAATTAGACTGAAACCTAGTGGAGAATGAATCACCCTCTCATCAAAGTATTTGATGAAGATTGCATAACTGGATTATAAGATAGGAGTTAGGATAAAAGGCTAGTTACTACTAAGCCGTTGCCACTTCCCTGGGAGTACGATATTTAACTTAATAAAATCGTAGATACTTTCCAACAGACTAGCTACACGATAGGTACTCTGCCTTAGGTTCTGGCTGATTAAGTGACACCATAGAGACTAAATGTGACAATTAGTCAATCACATTCCTTAATTATTCATAATCAACATAGGGTAAAATAACACCTATTTAGCACATCGGTCGGAAAACCATCATTAGTGATTCTAAATCATATGTGGAGTCACTTAAATTTCTAGTCATGTTTTTATACCAAAAATTCTTCAGACAATTCTTAACACAGGTCTGACTGGTTAGGTTGTTGTGACAAGGTCTCAAATGTCTCTAGTAGATTGTTAGGATTGAGCAGAAAACAATTTAACAACTAGGTTGAACTCTTCTCTTAGTCATAAGGTCTTCCTGATGTGTAGTGTGTGTACTAGTCCAGACTAGATAGTCAACACAATAAACTCTTGTCTTAACTATTACTAGATAACACTTCGACCTATTGCTAGACACACTGACAACAAATAACTTTCTGAGTTCTGAGCTTTGGTGATCAGATTCTATCATTTAGCATTTATTGATTTCTTTCATTTATAGATTTTCTAGGGTATTTTGAGTCTGCTTAGAACACATCAACTTCAACTACCCATGTAGTGAGTCCCACTCCGATGACTCCCAGATCTACACGACCTTAGGGCATCAGGCTTTAAGTTCCCCGAAGGAGTGGTGCTCGAGTAGCGAAGGCCGCTGGCAAACTACCCTATTTTAATTAGCTCACTTTTTTTTCTTTTTCACTTTTGGCTCAGAGTCTCATCTAGTCATTCCAATTGTCAATGCATCCTGCAACTGGTCTAATTTTATCTAGTTAAGTTTTGAAAAGGTAATTGGCTGTGGTCTCTAACCCAGACTAAGTTGTGCTTAATTATCAGGAATTCCCTACTCCTAATCAATAAGTTCAAAAATAGTCATCAATTATCTCCTACTAACCATAACATTCTACCTACATATCATAGACATAAGCAATTGTTTAACCAAGCATACTGCATTTAGAAGTCTAAAAGACGGAAAAATTTTGAAATTTTTTTTGGAAGGGTGTGAAAATACGGGGAAAACAAGTAAAATCATGCAAAAATTTCCTCAGACTACTACAGTGCACCGTGCACTGCTACCCCACACTTAAGTCTGACACTGTCCTCAGTGTTCATGCATATCTAAACTACCCCACACTTATTTGAAGACAAGAAGAAATGAAAACAAAATAGAAAACTCTTACCCCACACTTATTTGACTAACTAAGGGTAAGAGAGAAAATAAAACAACCAACAAAACAAGACACAAAAATGAAGAAAATAAAAGTAAAGGAAGATGAGATTAGAAAAACTCCCTTCTTGCCTCGAGTATAAGGGTTTTCTCTGATCTGTCAATTGGCTCTTCACCTTAGCCATGTGATATTGCTGAGGCATTCTTGACTCTGTAAGCTCTAGATACTGGAACGGATGACGTCAGCTTCGATCCTTCATCGTCGAGCTCTAGGTAGTGGCCTATTCATTTGATGAATGGCTCGAGCCCCACGGACTGCTTCCTCGAATCATTTGTAAGATTTCTCACAATCATAGCAACGTGTCCAGGAGGAACGTGTCTAGGAATGAGATTTCTTGGGATTTGTGTGCCTTCCTGCCAATGTTAGTAAAGGTATTCCATGCAAGTCTCGAATGGAAGAAAATATACCTGAAGTTTTGGCGAAGCTGTGGTGGTAGGGGGCTCCAGTTGTGTAGATCTGGGCCCAAGTATTTGAGACTTCCTCGGGGAAGTTTCTCACAGCTGATTGGTATGCAGGGGATGCAAGCTCCTCCATTGCTATGCTCCTGATACAACGCCAAATTCTTCTATATCCCTTGACTGTTACCTCTTGGTAGATCACTTGCTTGCACTGGTCTGGCTTTAATTGTTGCCAGTATCTCATCTATTGATTCTGCGAGTGTGGGTTTTGCTGTGGTGGTGTCTTCTGAAAGTTTCCAGCTTCCGAATTACTCCTCAGCTAAATCCCGTATGATTCCTCTAGCGGGGATTGTATGCATTTCCCATTGGAGCAGCATTCTGCAGTAACCTGCTCCAACCACTTTTGGAATGGTCAGTCATTCCCATAGCAATCCCTGCTAAAGTGTGGTACTTAGCAGACTTCACAGATTTGATACACAGACTGAACGTTTCTTCCTAAGACATTGGCACTCTGAATCTAGAAAACAACTTCTCATAGAATCTGCACATGACTTTAACATCATTAGTAGGTAATGCCTGTGCTTCAGGCCATTTTGAAAAAGTGTTCCACGACTACTATGATGTAATTAGTGTCAAAGGAAGAAAGGAAAAGGATTCGAAATACCCATGATATCAAAGGTTGCAACATTCTGTGTACGTTGCTGGGGTAGACGATCACTGGAAGATGTGTTACCTATTATTTGGCAAGTATCGCAGGACCTGTATAAGAGATACAAAATCCTTGAATATGGTGGGTCAACAAGATCCTGCTTTCAACACTTTCCGGACAGTGTTGATAGTAGTCAATTGGTCTCCCGTAGATTCTTTAGGGCAATGCTCCAAAATCTTGTGTCCTTCGTCTTCTGAGATACATCTTCTGATCAACTGATCTGCAAAAATTTGAAATTGAAGAGAAATCTACCCAGTAGTAATATTTCTAATCAGCAAAGAATTTCTTCTTTTGCTGATAAGTCATATCACTTGGGAATAATTAGCAGCTAGATAATTAGTAATATCAGTAAACCACGGAGGAGAATCATTACTCATAGCAAACAATGAAAATAGATCCTCATTCAGAAATTTATCAGATACTACTGTTTCGTCAATAGCCTCTAACTCAGGGTTTCCTAATCTAGACCAAAGGTTTGCTTTTAGATTCTTAACCCTTTTTCTTACCCCTTCATTCTATATCAAATTCAAGTGACAATAAAACCTAACTTAATCAATTATGGTTCAGTATCAGTTTTATTGAACACAGACATCTCATAGTGATCAGTGTAACCTATTGTTTTTAGACAAGACTAGATAAGATTAGGATTTATCATACATGAACTTTCTTATCATGTTTCTGTCCTAAAACAATTCTTACTACATCATTACATCACATATTCATTCAAAAAGCATATTTCAATCAGGTGATGTCATAATGGGTTCAATAATTCCTTTTGGTTTTAAAAAACAATCTCATGTAATTATCAGCAAAACAAAAGGAACATCCTTTTTTTTCAATAGAACATTTAGAGGTCTGGCTATTAAGGAAAAATTATTCCATAACTCGTCCTAATAAAGCCGGTATGACTCTAAGAAAATTCTAAAATGGAGTTTCTTCCCAATAAAAATCTAAGCCAAAATTTTACAACTCAGAAGAAAACATATTTTATCCTCATTTCCATTTTTATTCGAAATTAAATAATAGAAGAAAAACACGAAAAAGAGCAACTAAGAAAACAATTAAGAAAGAACAAGAGATGGGGAAAAGAACAACTTACCATTGAGCAAGAAAAATACATTTTTTCGGTTTTTAAATTTTAAAATTTTTTTTTCTTTTTTTATTCGAAAGCAGTTAAATTTCCTCAATATGGTTTTAGAATGATTTTCTAAAATTTGATTATCCTAAGTGTCTTAATTTCAGATATTATCTAAAATCAATTAGTTATGATAATCCTATATTTCGGAAACTGATTGTCTAACTAGCATAAAACAAGTGTTAGGTCTAAGGTCTAGGTTACTACCGTTACCTATCATAAGTCTCTAGAATTTTGATCAGGAATCCTAAATTCATTATGATATTTCCCCGGCAACGGCGCCAAAAATTTGATGACGTTCCGATTGGTATGCTAAAAGATAGGTTTTATTTACCTATGTCGATTATGAGTAATTAAGGACTGAGTCTTACTAACTGTCACTTAGCATTCAATTATTGTCACTTAATCAACCAGAACCTAAGGAAGAGTACCTATCGTGCAGCTAGTCTGTTGGAAAGTATCTACGATTTTATTAGGTTAATTATCGTACTCCCAGGGAAGTGGCAACGGCTTAGTAGTAACTAGCCTTTTATCCTAACTCCTATCTTATGATCCAGTTATGCAATCTTCATCAAATACTTTGATGAGAGGGTGATTCATTCTCCACTAGGTTTAAGTCTAATTAATCCTAGAAGTGTTTTATAGATGATGTCCTGATTCTATGTTATACTGTTCCTACATGTTGATTGACCTATCTTCGAGTATTTTAGATGCATCTTAGCCTGAATTGCAACTATGTTCTATGTCTAAAGGTGTACCACATCTGAGTTTCTACACTACCGCCCCATCGTTAAGGGTAACGACCCTACTCACGGCTCGGACAAAAGTCAGCAATGAACGGTACCATATGTCACTTCGGTATCATGCTGCTCGTCTCATAACCGCCGGCATAACACTCTACTCAGCCTACCTAGACTACTTTCAACCAACAGGGTGTTCCACAGATTATTTTATCTAGTATGGCAGACACCAATACTAATTGATGCCTGTTAAACTAAACAGGTTATGAATAGACCGTGGTTAGGAATTGTCTATAACCCTAATTTCAGTTTAAAAGAACGGCATTAGACATGCAGACATAATGAATATTTAAGCAGGTGGCCATTTCCGGAAAATCATAACAACTTCAACATATAAAACAGATATTCATAAGAATCGTAATCTGATATTCAAATTAATATTTAGATAAAACAATTCGTAAACATACAGAACCTCGTCTAGGGGACCCACCGTCATAAAGTAATCACCACTCTATGCAGGTCCAGCCGGTGCTGCAGCTCCTGTATGCTCCTGACTGCTCGATCCTACTCTGCTCGGCAGAGCCTTCGGAGAACGCTCCTTAGACCTAGTAGCAATTGCTTTACCTTACATCCAGGGCTTAAGCAAATTGCCCTAATCTGACTAAGAACACGCACCCTATCTCTCTCTTAGGATCTCCTAACGAAATCCCGGTATTCTATGAATACCAAAAACGAACCTATCTATCGAAGCCTAAGATCTGAGACTATTTCTCAGAAACTAAGAAAACGAAACACGAAAGAAAGAAAGAAAACTGAAACTGAAACCCGAGTCTCTCAGTGACTTGTGTACTCAAGAATTGTACACTGGAAGTCTCTGAATGACTCAGATCGAGTGGAGAGGAATGAATTCAACTGCTGGAGGCCTGGGGTATTTATAGCAACTTCCCGGGGTGATTTTTCATCAAAAATTCGATGTGGGACTGGATCTAGGGGTTCGGGACGCCCGTCCCGGATTGGGACGCCCGTCCTGATCTGTTAACCAGGTTGGGACGCCCGTCCCGGGTCCTGGACGCCCGTCCTGACCCTTTGACCAAGTCAACATTTCCAAAAATTGCGTTTTTGCCCCAAAATTTGCTGTTTTCGTCTACTTTTCACCTGACACTTCCAAAATCATAAAAACTGTGAAATTGAGTAAATAACAAACATTTAAGATCAATTTACCCTCAATTTCACCCAAATTCATACATAAAAACATGCTAAAAAGGTGATACGATTTTCGCGTATCATTAGGACATAAGATCTCACAACATGGTATGGAAGTAGATAAAGCTAAGATTGAAGTTATTTCAAAACTACCTCTACCCAATTCTGTAAGATTTGTTAGAAGTTTTTTGGGACACGCTGTTTTTACTACAGGTTTATAAAATATTTTTCTTTAATAGCCAGACCGTTGACCAATCTACTTATCAAGGATGTTCCTTTCGTTTTTGATGAAAAATGTTTGAAAGCTTTTAACAAACTTGAGGAACTATTGACTACTGCACCCATCATGACATCACCTGATTGGAATTTGCCTTTTGAATTGATGTGTGATGCTAGTGATTATGCAGTAGGAGTTGTTTTGGGACAAGGACATGATAAGAAATTTCACGTGATATACTATGCTAGTAAAACCTTGACTGATGCTCAAGAAAACTACAATACCACGGAAAATGAATTACTAGTGCAAAATTTAGATCTTATTTGGTTATGTCCAAAACAATAGTTTATACTGATCATTCTGCACTGAAATATTTGTTCAATAAAACTAATGCAAAATCGAGACTCATCAGATGGGTTTTATTGCTACAAGAATTTGATATAGAAATAAGAGATAAGAAAGGGACAAAAAATCTAGTTGCAGATCAGTTGTCTAGATTAGAAAATTCGGCACTAGAGGCTATAAATGAATCAGTAATATCAGATAAGTTTCCGGATGAGAGTCTATGCACTTTGTTTGCTATATACTCTCCCCGTGGTTTGCTGATATTGCAAACTATTTGGTGGCTCAAACTCTTCCACGCGATATTACTGCTCAGCAAAGAAGGAAATTCTTTGCTGAACTAAAATATTACTATTGGGAGGACCCTTTTCTGTTTCGAATATGTGCATATCAAATGATCAGGAGATGCGTCTCTCTAGAAGAAGGTTTCCAAATTTTGGAACACTGCCAATGTGGACCTACTGGAGGCCATTTAGTTGCAGCTAACACCGCCAGGAAGGAATTAGAGGCAGGATTCTATTGGCCCGCAATATTCAAAGATACTACATCTTATGTAAGGTCCTACAATGCCTACAAAAGGGCAGGAAACATATCTTCTTGAGAAGGTCTGACCCAACAGGTAATCCAAAGTGTCGAAATATTTGACATTTAGGGTATAGGCTTTATGGGTCTATTTCCTTCTTCCTATGGAAATAAATACATCATAGTAGCTGTAGAATATTTTTCCAAATGGCCTAAGGCACAGGCATTACCTACTAATGATGCTAGAGTCGTGTGCAGATTTCTTAGACAACTATTTTCTAGATTCGGATTTCCTAAAGCTCTCATCAATGACAGGGGTACACACTTTTGCAACTCACAATTGTAGAAAGTACTTCAACAATATGGAGTTCAGCATCACTTTTCCACAACATACCACCTACATACCAATGGTCAGGTTGAGGTAACCAATAGAAGAATTAAATGAATATTAGAAAGAATTTTAGGTGTTAACCGTAAGGATTGGGCTATAAAACTTGATGATGCATTATGGGCCTTCCGTACGGCATATAGAACATCTACATGATTTTCACCATATATATTCGTTTATGGAAAAGCATGTCATTTACCTGTCGAACTTGAACATAAAGCATACTGGGCAGTACAAAAATGTAATCTAGATAATACCTTAACTAAGGAAAACCGGACTTTACAACTCAATGAATTGGATGAATGGAGGCTCAAAGCTATGAAAATTCACACCAATTCAAAATGACAAGTAAACTTCGGCATGATAGGCAACTTAGATCCCAGAAAAATTTCGAACCGGGAGATAAAGTACTGTTATAAATTCACGTTTGAAGTTGTTTCCAGGAAAGTTGTGAAGCTATTGGTCAAGTCTGTTCACTATCACAGAGGTGTCGCCCTTTGGCGCATGTGTCATAATAGATTCAGACGACACTATTTAGAAAGTGAACGGACAACAATTAAAACTCTACAAAGAGTCATTCGATCAGTCCGAGTAGACAGTAATATTTTCCGAATAAGGGAGTTATTCTTTCTCTTTGTTCTTTCCTTTTGATTGTTTTTTTATTATTTTATTTTATTTACTGTTTATTATTTTTCTATTATTTTTCAAATAAGTGTGGGGTGATAGGATTTGCATGAACACTGAGGACAATGTTAATCTCAAGTGTGGGGTAGTAGTGCACAGTGCACTATAGTAACAATTTGTATGTTTTTCCATACTTTTCACTGAAATTGCACCCTTCCAAAAAAATTCAAAATTTTTCACTCTTTCAGATTTCAAAATCAGTATTGATTGATTGAAGAAATGCTTATGTCTATTATATATGTTTAGTAGAGTATTATGACCATTAGGAAACAAGTTAATGACTTTACTGAATTCATCACTTAGACGTAGGGAATTCCTGATATTATTGAGAACAACTCAGTCTGGATTAGAAAAATCAACTGAATATCTTTTCAAAACTAAAATTAAATAATATTAGACCAGTCGAGAATGTGTTAGCAACTTGAATGACTAGATGATAATCTGAACTGAAAGTGTAAAATCTTAAAATTAAAAAGGGGTAGTTTTGCAAGTGTCCTTTGCTACTCGAGCACCCCTTCTGAAGGGAATTTAATGTCTGATGCCCTAAGGTCATGTAGATCTGGGAGTCATCAGAGTGGGGCTCGATACTTGGGTAGTCAAAGTTGATGTGTGAAAGCAAACACAAAAATACCATGGAAAATCAATTTAAAAATACACCTAGTGTATTCTTTTATTGAAAACCGTACTAGAAAGCATTGACACCAAAGCTCAGAACCCGGAAGGTCGTTTGTTTTGCTATTATATTCGAAGATTGATTGAACTATTATTTGGTAAAGGTTTAGGAAAGTTTATTTTGAGTTGACAATCTAGTCTAGACCAATTCACACACTACACATCAGGAAGACCTTGTGACTAAGCGTAGAGTTCAACCAGGTTATTGAACTGTTTCATCTACATGGTCATGACACTCTTACCAAACATTTGAGACCTTTACATAGCAACTCGATCAGTCATGTCTATTTTCTGAATCATCTGACTCAGTGAGAAATTTTACTAAAAATATTGCTAAAACCTTTATGTGATTGCACCTATGATTTGGCTTTCAGCAATTTCATACAAGTTTTGCTTGAAAACAAGCAAAAAGCTAAGTGTGGGGTTATATGATATGCACAAATTATATCACTTTTTAGCATGTTTTAGAAATAAATTAGGGAAAAATTGGAACCAAATTGATCTTAATTGATTGATATTACCACATTTTTGTAGATTTGTGGTTTTGGAAGTTTTAGGTGAAATGTGCAAGAAAATAGTAATTATTGGGGCAAAATGAAAATTTTGGAACTTTTGAGTTCAGGACGGGCGTCCCGACCCAGTCAAACCACCGGGACGGGCGTCCCGTGCGGCAGATACAAGTCCCACATTGAGAAATGAAGAGAAATTCCCTCATTTCCCCTACTATAAATACCCCAAGTGATGTGCATAAATCATATCACTTTTTTAGAATGTTTTTAGGAACAAATTAGTGCAAAATTGGAGATAAATCTTTCTTAATTGACTATTATTAATACAATTTTGTAGTTTTGTGATTTTGGAAGTTTCAGGAGAAATGTGCAAGATAATGGCAAATATTGGAGCAAAAATGTGATTTTCAGAAGTTCTTGAATCAGGACGGGCGTCCCCAGGTCAGGACGGGCGTCCCGGACTCAGGACGGGCGTCACGGACTCAGGACGGGCATCTCGACCCGTTCAAAGCACCGGGACTGGTGTCTCGAGCCCCTGCATAGAATCCCACATCGATTTATGAAGAGAAAATCACTCAGCTTCCCTGCATAAATACCACAGGCCTTCCTCAGTTGAAATCATCCCTCTCCACTTGATCTGAATCATTCAGTGACTTCAAGTATACATTTTCCTACAGTATACAAGTCATTTAGTGATCTCAGGTGTTTCATTCAAGTAGTTTTGTATACGAGAGTTTCTCGTGTTCTTTGCTTTTTGAGAATCTGTCTCAGAATCTTAGAATACGACTAGATAGGGTTCATTTTTGGTATTCATAGAATACCCGGGATTTCGTTAGGAGATCCTAAGAGGGAATTAGGTGAGCGAAGAGCTAGTCTACAGGGCTTTGCTTAAGCCCTGGACGTAAGGTAAAGCAATAGCTGCTAGGCTAAGGAGGCGTTCTCCGAAGGTTCTGTCGAGCAGAGTCGGGTTAAGCAGTCCAGGATATACAAGTAGTCACTCCATCGGTGGACCTGATAAAGGGGGAATACTTTATTGTGGTGGTTCCCTAGATCCTCTCTGTATATTTTTTACTGTGTTTGTCTAAAGATTAATTTGATTATCAAATTATGATGATATGTATATGTGTTTTGCATGCTCAAGTTCTTTACATTTTTTTGGAAAGGTCACCAGCTTAATTAATCATTATGACTGTATGTCTACTTGCTCTTTTAAATTAGATGAACGGTTATAGACAACTCCTAACCATGGTCTTATCATAACCTGTCTAGTTTAACAGGCCTTAATTTAGGGCTTTGTGTGAGGACGGAAACTTTAAGGTCTGCCATAGTAGATAAAATAACCTATAGATCACCATGTTTGTTAGAGTAGTCTAATGAGGTTGAGTTCGTGTGTTTATGCCGGTGTTAGGGCGAGTAGCATGATCTCCTGAGTGACACAGGACTTTCATGGATGCCTTTAGCTCGAACCATGTGTAGGGCGGTCAATGGCGATGGGGCAGTTTATCAGATAACTCAAATGTGGTACACAGGTAGAATCAGTACATAATTGCAATCTAGACCAAGATATATCTAAAATACTCGAAGATAGGTAAGTCAACATGTAGAAATAATATAACATACATCAGAACACTTGTCTTTAAAATACTCTTGCATGCCTAATGAACTTGAATCTTGTGTAGAAATGATCACCAACTCATCAAAGATATTGATGAATGATTGCATAACTAAGTAATAAAATGAGAGTTAGGGTAAAAGGATAGTTGCTACTAAGTCGTTACCACTTCCCTGGGAGTACGATAAATTATTAAATTAAAATCGTAGATACTTTCCAACAAACTAGCTACACGATAGGTACTCTGCCATATGTTCTGATTGATTAAGTGACAACATAGATACTAAATGTGACAATTAGTAAGTCTCAGTCCTTAATTATTCATAATCGATATAGGGTAAATAAAGACTATATTTAGCATTATCAATCGGAATCGCATCAGATTTTTGGTACCGTTGCCGGGGAAATATCATAAAATTTTAGGATTCCTGATCAAAATTCTGGAGGTTTATGATAGGTAGCGGTAGTAATCTATACCTTAGACATAACACTCATTTTATTTTAGTTAGACAATCAGTTTCCTGAAATATAGGGTTATCATAACTAATTAATTTTAGAAATTATCTAAAATTAAGACATTTAGGATAATCAAATTTTAGAAAATGATTCTAAAACTTATTAAGGAAATTTAATTGCTTTCGAAAAAACAAAAAATATTTTCTTGTTCCAATTTTCTTCGTTCTTTGTTTTAGTCCTTTGCTTGTTTATTAGTTTTTAAATTTCCCAGAATCATTTTTTTTCTTTCAATCTATTTTACTCCACTAACCTTTCTGCTTAGACTTAACGTATTTCTCTCTATAGTTGTATGACTCGAACCTCAAAAGCTAATCTGGAAACCCCAGTTGAAAATCCCGAATGTCTCATCCGTACAGCTAACAGACGAAGAACAGAGATGGCTACCGAAAGACCTCCCCTCAAATCTTACATCTAGCCACAAACTGTTCCAGTGTCGTTCGCCATTAGAATCCCTGGAAACCCTCGCTATGATCTTAAACCAAATGTGCTCCAACTAATAATAAACCGGGTCCAGTTTGGAGGAACTGCAGCCGAAAATCCGCTCGAGCACTTGACCGAATTCTCCACTCTCTGCGAAGGTCTCAAGGGAGATCACACCGCAGAAGTAACCAAGCTGAACCTCTTCCCCTACTCACTTAGGGACAGAGCTAAGAGGTGGTTGGCACAGTTACCTACTAACTCAATCACAACTTGGGATGAGTTAAGTAAGGCTTTCTTGGAGGAATACTATTCCGCAACAAGAGTCCTAGAATATTGCAAGGCTCTTTCCAGCTTCACTCAAGCTACCGATGAGACACTAATCAAAGCCTGGGACAGATTCAAGGAACTACTCAGACTCTGCCCACAACATGGACTTACTGAAGCACTGCTAATCCAACAATTCTATGGAGGTATGACAAAAATGGGCAAGCAAGTTCTTGATGGACTTAACCCCCAGTGCGGTTTCAATGGACTTATTGAAGTAGATGCTAGAAACGCCTTGGAGAGACTCTATAGGAACAGCAAGAACTGGCACACCAGCAGCCGAGCCAAGAAATAACCAGTTAATGTGGTAATTGCCTCCACCGATGAACAATTCGAGGCATTCAAGGCCAGTATTACTAATCAACTAAATGCCTTCCAACAGGGAAAGAGCATTCAGTCAATATATCAAGTCTACGAATTTTGCCAAGGACCGCATTTCAGTAGGGATTGTTATGGTAATGGAATACTGACTATTCCAGAGGATATAGAACAAGTGGAAGTAGTTAACTCTGCCCCCATGGGAAATACCTACAATCCCAACTAGAAGACCACCCAGGATTTAGTTGGAGGAACAATTCCGGGAATGTCAATTTCCAGAAAAGAGGACATTAGTAATTACCCTATCCGCAGAATCAGCAAGTCACTCTGCCCGCACCAAGGAACTATATTGTTCCAGTCAACCCTATGCAAGAATCCCGCGACATACTGAAAAGCATTGCTAACTCTAACAAGGAAATGATAGAGTCAAATAGGAAAGTCCAGGAAGCTCATGCAGAGAGAATTCAGCTGAATGAGAATAGACAGAAGCAGACCGAGCAAACAGTCAAGAACACACAAGCTTCTCTGCAAACTCTAGAGAGACAAATGGGACAGGTGTCCACTCATCTCTCTCACAGATCTCAAGGAACGCTGCCAAGCAACACTGAGACCAAGAAACAAAATGAATGCAAGACCATTACTCTAAGAACTGGCAAAACTCTATCTCCTTCCCCTTCAAAACCTTCTGATTCTCCTATTCTTATGCAGGAACCAGAAGAAGGCTCTCAGGAACAAACATCGACGGAGGTCGAAACCGAAGTAGCAAGGAAAGGGAAGAAGGAGTCCATCCCTGAGTACCGACCGAGAGTACTTTACCCTGCAAGACTTATGCAGAATAAAGATAAGGAGCAGTTTGAAAAGTTTTTTAAGAATTTTAGTCAGATTCATGTTAATTTACCTTTGCTTGATGTTATTTCTGAAATACCAAAGTATGCTAAGTTTTTAAAAGAAATTATTAGTAATAAAAGAAAATTTGACATGGACAAGGTAGTTCTTAATGAAGAATGCTCGGCAATTCTACTGAACAAATTGCCCTCCAAATAGAAATATCCAGGCTGCTTTACCTTGCCATGTACGATTGGAATATTACTAATATGCATGTATTAGCAGACTTAGGAGCTAGCATTAATCTCATGCCATCTAGTTTATTTGATGACGTTCCAACTGATATACTAAAATAAGTGTTGTTTTACCCTATGTTGATTATGAGTAATTAAGGACTTAGCCTGACTAATTGTCACATTTAGTCTCTATAATGTCACTTAATCAATCAGAACCTAAGACAGAGTACCTATCGTGTAGCTAGTCTGTTGGAAAGTATCTACGATTTTAATTAGATTAATTATCGTACTCCCATGGAAGTGGTAACGGCTTAGTAGTAACTATCCTCTTACCCTAATTCTTATCTTATGATCCAGTTATGCAATCGTTCATCAATATATTTGATGAGAGGGTGATTCATTCTCCACTAGGTTTAAGTTTATCTAAGCCTAAAGAGTATTTTACAGATAATATCATGATTCTATGTTATACTGTTCTAACATGTTGATTGACCTATCTTCAAGTATTTTAGATATATCTTGGCCTAGATTGCAATTATGTGCTGAGTCTAAAGGTGTACCACATCTGAGTTACCTGATAAACCGCCCTACCATAATGATGGCCCTACTCACGGTTCGAGCTAAAGGCATCCATGAAAGTCCTATGTCACTTAGGAGATCATGCCACTAGCCCTAACGCCGGCATAAACTCACAAGCTCAGCCTACTTAGACTACTCTAACAAATATGGTGATCCATAGGTTATTTCATCTAATATGGCAGACATTAATGCATCCCAACGGGGAAGTCCTAAATTAATGCCTGTTAAACTAAACAAGTTATGATTAGACCGTGGTTAGGAATTGTCTATAACCCTACATTTAGTTTAAAAGAAACTACATTAGACACGCAGACATAAAGAAAGTTAAGCCGGTGGCCATTTCCGGAAAAGCATAAAGTACTTCAACATGCATAACAAATATTCATAAAATCATAATCCAATAGTCATAATAAATGTTTAGATGAACACAGTACAAACATATAAAGAGAGGGACAAGGGGACCGATGCCATAAAGTATTCACCCTTTACGTAGTCTGCTGATGGAGCAACTGCTTGTATATATTGGACTGCTCGACCTGACTCTGCTCGACAGAACCTTCGAACGCCTAGTGCCCTCTTAGGATCTCCTAACGAAACCCCGGGTATTCTATGAATACCAGAAATGAACCTATCTAGTCATATCCTAGGATCTCAGACAAACTCTCATAAACAAAGAACACGCGACACTATCTAAGAATATAAATAAACCTATAATAAAACCTGAGAACACTGAGTGACTTGTATACTACAGAAAATTGTATACTTGAAGTCACTAAATGACTCAGATCGAGTGGAGAGGAATAATTTCAACTTAGGAATGCATGGGGTATTTATAGTAGGGGAGCTGGGTGATTTTCTCTCAAAATTTCGATGTGGGATTCTGAACTGGGGCTCGGGACACCCGTCCTGGATCTGGGACGCCCGTCCCGACTTGTTGACCAGGTCAGGATGGCCGTCCCAAGTCCTGGACGCCCGTCCTGGTCTGTTGACTAGGTCAGGACGCCCATCCTGACTTCGGGACGCCCATCCCGACTTTTGAACTTCTGAAAATCACGTTTTTGCCCTGAAATTTGCCATTTTCTTCTACTTTTCACCTGACACTTCCAAAATCACAAAAACTATGAAATTGAGTTAATAACAATCAATTAGGAACGATTTAACATCAATTTCACCCTAAATTGTGCCTAAAAACATGCTAAAAAGTGATATGATTTATGCATATCATATAACCCCACACTTAGCTTTTTGCTTGTCCTCAAGCAAAGTCTACCTGAAGTTAGTGATTTTAAATCATAAGTGCAGTCAATTAAAATTTCTAGTCATGTTTTTACTCCAAAATTTATCACTGAATCAGATAATTCACAACACAGGTCTGACTGGTTAAGTTGGTATGACAAGGTCTCAAATGTCTCTAGTAGATTATCATGGTCAAGCAGGTTTAACAACTTAATAACTAGATTGAACACTTCTCTCAGTCACAAGGTCTTCCTGATGTGTAGTGTGTGTACTAGTCCAGACTAGATAGTCAACACAATATACTCTCATCTCGACTATTACCAGATAATACTTCGACCCATCATTAGACATACTAACAACAAACAACTTTCTGAGTTCTGGGCGTTGGTGACAAGATTTTTAATTAAGCATTTATTTATTTTTCAGGGTATTTTGTGTCTGCTTTCACACGTCAACTTTAACTACCCATGTAGCGAGTCCCACTCCGATGACTCCCAGACCTACACGACCTTAGGGCATCAAGCTTTAAGTTCCCCTAAGGAGTGGTGCTCGAGTATCAAAGGCCGCTTGCAAACTACCCTATTTAGTTAACTCTCTTTATTTTTCCTTTCACTTTTAGCTCAGAGCATCATCTAGTCATTTTGATTGCCAATACATCCTCAACTGGTCTAATCTTATCTAGTTAAGTTTTGAAAAGGTATTTGGATGAGGTCTCTAATCCAAACAAAGTTGTGCTCAATTATCAGGAATTCCCTATTTCTTATCGATAAATTCAAGAAAGTCATCACATTGTCTCCTACTGATCATAACATTCTACCTACATATCGTGGACATTAGCAATGTTTTACCAATCATACTACATTTTGAAGTCTGAAAGAGTGAAAAAATATTTTGAAGGGTGTGAAAATACGGGAAAACATGCAAAAATATTCCTACTACAGTGCACTGTGCACTGCTACCCCACACTTAAGTCTGACACTGTCCTCAGTGTTCATGCATATATAAATTACCCCACACTTATTTGACTAACTAAGGGTAAGAGAGAAAATAAAACAATAAAACAAAATATAAGAAAAGAAATAAATGATGTTATGTCATATCAATCACCGTCATACAGAGATTCATATTCCATATAGCCCAGACATGATCACACACATAGAGCAAAAGCAACAAAAGAAAGAAAAAGAAAAGGAAAAGAAAAACTAAGAACCCAGCTCATCGTCGTCGGGTGGACGGAAGTCTGTTGAAAAGTAGACCTCTAGGTCTTCGACTAGTCGGGAGGTCTGCTGAAAAATCTCCTCGACCCTGCTGTTGGTCATGGTGATTCTATCTTCCATCATCGACATCCGCCTCTCGATGTTTTCCATATCCCGGCTATATCGGGCTGTGAGTTCCACCAATCCGTGCGACATATGTCGCTCAAAGGCAGTTTTTGGAACGAATGTCTCGGTCAGAGGTATATGTGTTGGGACTGCTCCAGGTGTCGATGCCTATCCTTGCTGCTCCGTATGGATGGCGTAGCACCCAGTTGCATCCCGTACCACCATCCCCATGTTCCGTAGAATGGTAAGGTCCGTAGGAATGGTGGTTGGGGCAACCTGGGTGATGCATTCCCGACTGATATGCTAAACAGGTGTTATTTTACCCTATGTTGATTATGAGTAATTAAGGACTAGGATTGACTAATTGTCACATTTAGTCTCTATGGTGTCACTTAATCAGTCAGAACCTAAGGCAGAGTATCTATCATGTAGCTAGTCTGTTGGAAAGTATCTACGATTTTATTAAATAAATATCGTACTCCCAGGAAAGTGGTAACGGCTTAGTAGTAACTAGCCTTTTATCCCAACTCTTATCTTATGATCCAGTTAGGCAATCTTCATCAATAACTTTGATGAGAGGGTGATCCATTCTCCACTAGGTTTAAGTCTAATTAAGCCTAAAAGTGTTTTGTAGAATAGGTCCTGATTCTATGTTATATTGTTCCTACATGTTGATTGACCTATATTCGAGTATTTTAGACATGTCTTGGCCTGGATTGCAACTATGTTATGAGTCTAAAGGTGTACCACATCTGAGTAATCTGATATACCGCCCCATCGCCAAGGTAAACGGCCCTACTCACGGTTACTACTAAAGACAGCTATAAAAGCCCTCTGTCACTTTGGGGATCATGCCGCTTGCCCATAACCACAGGTATAAACGCTCTACTTAGCCTACCTAGACTACTCTAACAAACAGGGTGTTCCGTAGGTTAATTTATCTAGTATGGCAGACACCAATACTAATTGATGCCTGTTAAACTAAACAGGTTATGAATAGACCATGGTAAGGAATTGTCTATAACCCTAATTTTAGTTTAAAAGAAACTGCATTAGAAATGCAGACATAATGAATATTTAGCAGGTGGCCATTTCCAAAAAATTATAAGAACTTCAACATATATGACAAATATTCATAACAATCATAATCTCATATTCATAATTAATATTTGGAACAAACACAGTACAAACATATAAAGAGAGGGACAGGGGGGGCTGATGCCATAAAGAAATCACCCTTTACGTAGTTGCGCCGTTGGAGCAACTGCTTGTATATGTCGTACTGCTCGACCCGACTCTGCTCGCTAGAACCTTCGGAGGACGCTTCCTCAGCCTAGTAACTGGGCTTTACCTTAATACCCAGCTTAAGCCCAGCCCTATGGACTGACTCTTCGAATGCCTAGAGCCCTCTTAGGATCTCCTAACGAAATCCCAGGTATTCTATGAATACCAGAAACGAACCTATCTATTGCACCCTAGGATCTGAGACTATTTCTTAGAAACTAAGAAAAACGAAACACAAAAAGGAAAGAAAGAAAACTTATACTGAAATCTGAGTCTCTGAGTGATTTGTGTACTCGAGAATTGTACACTAGAAACCACTGAATGACTCAGATCGAGTGGAGAGGGATGAATTCAACTGAGGAAGGCCTGGGGTATTTATAGCAGCTTTCTGGAGTGATTTTCTCTCAAAAATTCGATGTGGGATTTTGAATTCTGGTTCGGGACACCCGTCCTGGATTGGGACGCCCGTCCCAGTCTGTTGACTAGGTCAGTACAGCCGTCCCGAGTTCTGGATGCCCGCCCTGACCTGTTGACCAGGTCAGGACGCCCGTCCTGAACCGGGACGCCCTCCCCGAAGTCCGAACTTCTGAAAAATTGTGTTTTTGCCATGAAATTTGCCATTTTCTTTCACTTTTCACCTGACACTTCCAACATCAGAAAAACTATGAAATTGAGTTAATAATGAACAATTAAGACAAATTTGCCCTCAATTTCACCCTAAATCATGTCTAAAAACATGCTAAAAATGTGATATGATTTATGCATATCAGATAACCCCACACTTAGCTTTTTGCTTGTACTCAAGGAAAGTCTATCTGAAGTTTAGTGATTCTAAATCATATGTGCAGTCACTTAAATTCCTAGTCATGTTTTTATTCCAAAAATTATTCAGACAATTCTTTAACACAGGTCTGACTGGTTAGGTTGCCATGACAAGGTCTCAAATGTCTTTAGTAGATTGTTATGATCAAGCAGAAAACAACGTAACAACTAAGTTGAACTCTTTTCTTAGTCACAAGGTCTTCCTGATGTGTAGTGTGTGTACTAGTCTAGACCAGATAGTCAACACAATATCCCCTCGTCTTAACTACTACGAGATAACACTTCGACCCGTCGCTAGACATACTAACAACACACAACTTTCTGAGTTCTGAGCCTTGGTGATCAGATTTTTACTTATTTAGCATTTATTTCTTTTATAGATTTTTCAGGGTATTTTGAGTCTACTTAGAACACGTCAACTTCAACTACCCATGTAGCGAGTCCCACTCCGATGACTCCCAGACCTACACGACCTTAGGGCATCAGACTTTAAGTTCCCCGAAGGAGTGGTGCTCGAGTAGCGAAGGCCGCTGACAAACTACCCTTATTTGATTAATTCTCTTTTGTTTCTTTTCACTTTTAGCTCAGAGTCTCATCTAGTCACTCTAATTTTCAATACATCCATAACTGGTCTAATTTTATCTAGGTAAGTCTCGGAAAGGTAATTGGCTGAGGTCTCTAATCCAGACTAAGTTGTGCTCAGTTATCAGGAATTCCCTATTCTTAATCAATAAGTTCAAAATAGTTCTCAATTGTCTCCTACTAACCATAACATTCTACCTACATATCATAGATATCAGCAAATGTTTACTAATCATACTGCATTTAGAATTATGAAAGAGTGAAAATTTTTGAATTTTTTTTGGAAGGGTGTGAAAATATGGGGAAAACAAGCAAAATCATGCAAACATTTTCAAACCACTACAGTGCACTATGCACTGCCACCCCACACTTAAGTCTGACACTGTCCTCAGTGTTCATGCATTTCTAATTACCCCACACTTATTTGAAAACAAGAAGAAATAAAAACAAAACAAACAGCTCATACCCCACACTTATTCGACCAACTAAGGGTAAGAGAGAAAATAAGGCAACAAAACAAGAAGGATAGCAAAACAGAACACAAAACAAATAAAATAAAAGTAAAGGAATATGAGGAATAGAAAAACTCCCTTCATGTCGCGAGCAGAAGGGTCTTCTCTGATTTGTGTACTCGAGAATTGTACACTGGAAACCACTAAATAACTCAGATCGAGTGGAGAGGGATGAATTCAACTGAGAAAGGCCTGGGGTATTTATAGCAACTTTCTGGAGTGATTTTCTCTCAAAAATTCGATGTGGGATTCTGAATTCTGGTTCGGGACGCCACTCCCGGATTGGGACGCCCGTCCTGGTCTGTTGACCAGGTCAGGACGGCCGTCCCGAGTCCTAGACGCCCGTCCCGACCTGTTGACCAGGTCAGGATGCCCGGCCTTAACCGGGACTCCCTCCCCGAAGTCCGAACTTCTGAAAATTTGCATTTTTGCCCCAAAATTTGCCATTTTCTTCCACTTTTTACCTGACACTTCCAAAATCAAAAAAACTGTGAAATTGAGTTAATAATGAATAATTAAGACCAATTTGCCCTCAATTTCACCCTAAATCATGCCTAAAACATGCTAAAAATGTGATATGATTTATGCATATCACTGGGTTAACTCTGAGCCTTGATGTCCAACTCCAAGTAGTGGGCTATCCTGGTGATGAACGGCCCGAGCCCCAGATACTATTTCTGAGTGTCCGTAGCGAAACCCCGCATGATGACAGTAATGAGTCAAGCCATCTCTACTATGGAACCCATATGCATGTTGGCCAGGAGGAATGTCTCCATCTTGGTGACATTCCCGGGGGCCACCCGACGTCTTGACAGAGTGTGTGCTATAATGGCGTTAAATAGCGAAGAGCAGGATAATTACCTGTGGCTTTCGCAAAGCCATGCTGGTAGGGAGTACCCGTCGTACAAATCTGAGGCCAAGCGGTAGAGACGTCTGCAGAAGTGAAGTCTCGAACTGTTGTGGTATAGGCGGGCGTATCCAGCTCGTCCCTCTGCTAGATACCCAAGGCGATGCCGAACTCGACCATGCTCATCGATCGATCCATTCCGCCCAGACGGAATGTGATGTGCTCATGCTGGAATGTAAATGAAGCATAGAACTCACATACCAGCTCTAGGTAGGTCGGCTCAGTGACGATGAAGACTCGACTGTAGGGTAGTACGTCGAGTATGCGTCGGACCTCCTGCTCAACTCCCAGTGTCTGTACTGCTGCCCAGTTAAGCGTTCTGCCAACCAGTATGGTGCATCCGATATATTCATGACATCTTTCCGGGTATGCTGGAATGGAGGGAAAAAGCATAAAAGGGTGTGCCACAAATGTGACGGTCATGGAAGAAGTGATACGAGCGCATTTGGGAGCCATTTGGTTGAGAATGTTTGAGAGACATTGAGAATTTAGGCGGGAAAGAAGATTCGAATTTGAATTCTGGAGGTGAATTTGAATTCGGAAGGATGGATTTTAGTTAGGGAAGGATTTTGAATTTTTTGCGGGAAATTCGAATTTTGTAACTTTGGGAAGTTGCCAAAAATTTGTAGAGAGAAGGTGGAGAGAATTTTGTAGAGAGATGACTTTTGGTGGTTGGTTTGAGAGAAAATGAAAAAAATAGCATTTTTGTAGAAGGGGCGGCCTTCGGAACGCCCGTCCCGGCTGGACGCCCGTCCCGGGTTACCTCGGGATGCATGCCACTTCCGGATTTTTTTTTCATAATTCCCTGCAAATCCTAGTAGACAAAAAACAATCATAATATTTAACAAGTCTTCATGTTTAACCTATTAAATTCAGAAGCTGTTAAAAACTCTTTGCAAAAGTTTCTCAATCTCGTTTCAAAAATCATAACTACCCTAATCATATCCTAACCTTTATTCATTAAGAATTATAGAAAAAAAAAAGATTAAGTTTATACAACTTATTAATGAAAAAAAATAAACTGTATTCGTAACACACTTGTTTTTCATAAAGAATTTGAAACATAAAATGCTTGAAGAAAAATTAATGAATAAAATAAAAGACCCGTTTAAAAAGTTTTGAAAATAAAAAGTAGGGGTCAGTTATTTAATTTTAGTTCAAACAATTTATTTGCTGAAAAGAAAAGTAAAAAGAATCCTCCCTTTTTCAATGGCCCTTATTTCTGATCTCTCGCATCTCTATGCGCATAGCTCTCATCTCCTCCCTTTGCCTACCCTGCTCACTCCGTATGTCAGCTAATTCCCGTAGTATCTGTGCACCTTGGTTTTCCTGGAGACTTATTGTGGCCCTGAGTTGGTCCATATTGGCTGTGATATTCAGAATACTCCGTTCTGAATGACACATTCTACTTGCAATTCCTTGATCCATCTCGTAGATCCTTTAAGCCAAAGTATCTATCTGCATGGACAAAACTGACTGAGAACCGTTAGTACTTCCCCCGGATGAAGGGGTATGCTCGTTAGGCATTGGAGTATACTCAGGAGATGTTGGTGAGTTTTGGGTTTGGTCAAGGGGTGGTGGATTTCTAGGAACTCTCTGGGCAGGAGTGTGAACTGGAGATCTTTGAGGTTCTTCTCTCGGAGGCAAGGTGTCTTCAGAAGGATCTTCTTCCGTGGGACTGGGCTCACGGGTGTTCAGTAGTCTTCTCACTAAATCACTGGTGTCTAGGCTTGAGTTTACTTCTATAGGTTGTGGAGGAGGGTTCTCCCGTGGTTTTTCTGGTTCAGGCCTAGATGGTCCTTCTGGTTTTGTCTTCTTTCGACCTGGAGTGTCAGGGTTTTCTGTTTTCTTTGCTTGGTTTGTGGATGCTCTTGTTCTCTTCATCTATGAGTGTAAAGTCTTGTTAGGATAACAATTAACAGAAACATAAATAAAACAAAATAGGAAAAAAAGCAAGAAAGATATTTTCAAGTTTTTTAAATTTTTAACATTTTTTTTCTCTTTTTATATTTTATTTCGAAAGCAGTTAAATTTCCTCAATATGGTTTTAGAATAATTTTCTAAAATTTGATTATCCTAAATGTCTTAATTTTAGATAATGTCTAAAATTAATTAGTTATGATAACCCTATATTTCGGAAATTGATTGTCTAACTAGCATGAAATAAGTGTTAGGTCTAAGGTCTAGGTTACTACTATTACCTATCATAAGTCTCTAGAATTTTGATCAGGAATCCTAAATTCATTATGATATGTCCCCGGCAACGGCGCCAAAAATCTGATGACGTTCCGACTGATATACTAAAATAGGTATTGTTTTACCCTATGTTGATTATGAGTAATTAAGGACTTAGCCTGACTAATTGTCACATTTAGTCTCTATACTGTCACTTAATCAATCAGAACCTAAGGTAGAGTACCTATCGTGTAGCTAGTCTGTTGGAAAGTATCTACGATTTTAATTAGATTAATTATCGTACTCCCAGGGAAGTGGTAACGGCTTAGTAGTAACTATCCTCTTACCCTAATTCTTATCATATGATCCAGCTATGCAATCGTTCATCAATATCTTTGATGAGAGGGTGATTCATTCTCCACTAGGTTTAAGTTTATCTAAGCCTAAAGAGTGTTTTACAGATAATGTCCTGATTCTATGTTATACTATTCCTACATGTTGATTAACCTGTCTTCGAGTATTTTAGATATATCTTGGCCTAGATTGCAATTATGCGTTGAGTCTAAAGGTGTACCACATCTGAGTTACCTGATAAACCGCTCTACCTTAATGATGGCCCTACTCACGGTTCTAGCTAAAGGCATCCATGAAAGTCCTATGTCACTTAGGAGATCATGCCGCTCGCCCTAACGCCGTCATAAACACACAAACTCAGCCTACTTAGACTACTCTAACAAACATGGTGATTTATAGGTTATTTCATCTAATATGGCAGACATTAATGCATCCCGACGGGGAAGTCCTAAATTAATGCCTGTTAAACTAAACAGGTTATGATTAGACCGTGGTTAGGAATTGTCTATAACCCTACATTTAGTTTAAAAAAACTACATTAGACACGCACACATAATGAAAGTTAAGCTGGTGGCCATTTCCGAAAAATCATAAAGTACTTCAACATGCATAACAAATATTCATAAAATCATAATTCAATAGTCATAATAAAGGTTTGGACGAACACAGTACAGACATATAAAGAGAGGGACAAGGGGACCGATGCCATAAAGTATTCACCATTTACGTAGTCCGCTAATGGAGCAACTGCTTGTATATGTTGGACTGCTCGACTTGACTCTGCTCGACAGAACCTTTGGAGGATGCTTCCTCAGCCTAGTAGCTGGATTTTACCTTAATACCCAGCTTAAGCACAGCCTTGTTGACTGACTCTTCGAACGCCTTGTGCCCTCTTAGGAACTCCTAACGAAACCCCGGGTATTCTATGAATACCATATACGAACCTATCTAGTCGTATCCTAGGATCTCAGACAAACTCTCGGAAACAAAGAACACGAGACACTATCTAAGAATATAAATAAACCTATACTAAAACATGAGAACACTAAGTGACTTGTATACTATGGAAAATTGTATACTTGAAGTCACTAAATGACTCAGATCAAGTGGAGAGGAATGATTTCAATTGAGGAATGCCTGGGGTATTTATGGTAGGGGAGCTGGGTGATTTTCTCTCAAAATTTCGATGTGGGATTCTGAACTAGGGCTTGGGACGCCCGTCCTGGATCTGGGACGCATGTCCCGGCCTGTTGACCAGGTCAGGACGGCCGTCCCAAGTCCTGGATGCCCGTCCTGGTCTGTTGACCAGGTCAGGACGCCCATCCTGACTTCGGCACGCCCATCCCGACTTCCGAACTTCTGAAAATCACGTTTTTGCCCCGAAATTTGCCATTTTCTTCTACTTTTCACCTGACACTTCCAAAATCACAAAACTTGTGAAATTGAGTTAATAACAATCAATTAGGAACGATTTAACATCAATTTCACCCTAAATTGTACCTAAAAACATGCTAAAAAGTGATATGATTTATGCATATCGTTATTTGATAAATTAGGATTGCATGATTTGAAAGCGACTAGAATGTGCATACAACTTGCAAACAGGACAATCAAAATTCCCAGGGGAATAATCGAAGACCTCTTAGTAAAGGTTGGAAAATTTGTTTTCCCTTTAGACTTTGTTGTCATGGACATGAATGGAGAAGGAGGAGTGCCTTCGATTCTAGGTCGACCCTTTCTAGCTACCTCGAAGGCATTAATAGACGTCAGTAATGGTTAAATCAATCTAAGGGTAGATAATGAAGACATCATATTTGATTTAAATGAAACCCTTAAGTATCCCATGCATTTAGATGATATTTGTTTTTGTGTGGATGCTATTGACCAGTTGATTGAAGTTAACATGACAGACCTATGCTCAAACTATCAAGTCTTGGAGGAGGACTGTCTAGAAATAGAAGAAACTGATCTCAGCCCCTCTGATTACAAAATTAATTCTGACAGTTTCACTGAGATAGGTACTAATGAGATGAAGAAAGAGCAAACTTCATTTGAAGATCCACCAGACTTGGAGCTTAAGGAATTGCCCACTCATCTGTGCTCTGAATTCCTAGACAACAATAGGAAACTTCTCATCATTCTCGTAGCCGATCTGACTGCAGAACAACGGAAGTTAATCGTGGACATGTGCAATAAGTACAAAAGAGCTTTTGCATACAAAATTGCAGATATTCCAAGTATCAATCCAAGCTTTTGTTCGCATAAGATTCTTTTAGAAAATGATTATAAGCCATGTGTGCAACCTCAAAGAAGGTTGAATCCTAATGTGTGTGATGTCGTTAAAAAAGAAGTAATCAAATTATTGGATGCTGGACTTATCTATCCAATTTCGGATAGTGAATGGGTAAGCCTAGTAAAGGTAGTACTTAAGAAAGGTGGGATAACAGTTGTCAGAAATGAAAATAATGAATTAATTCCTGCGAGAACGGTTACTGGTCATCGTGTCTGTATTGATTACAGAAAACTAAATACTGCTACACGAAAAGGCCATTTCCCTCTTCCTTTTATTGACCAAATGTTAGAAAGATTATTTGGACATATGTTTTACTGCTTTCTTGATGGGTTTTCTGGATATTTTCAAATCCCCATTTCCCTAGAAGACTAGCATAAAACTACCTTCACATGCGCTTTTGGAACATTTGCATATAGAAGAATGCCTTTTGGTTTGTGTAATGCACCTGCTACTTTCCAACGTTGTATGACTGCTATTTTTGAGGACATGTTAGGAGAGTTTATGGAAGTGTTCATGGATGATTTCTTAGTTTTTGGGAATTCATTTGGGAGTTGTCTAAAGAACTTGGAATTGATGTTAAAATGTTATATAAAATCAAACTTGGTTCTAAATTGGGAAAAATGCCATTTCATGGTAAAAGAGGGGATTGTATTAGGACATAAGATCTCACACCGAGGTATGGAAGTAGATAAGGCTAAGATCGAAGTTATTTCAAAACTACCTCCACCTAACTCTATGAGAGCCATTAGAAGTTTTTTGGGACACGCTAGTTTTTATCGTAGATTTATAAAAGATTCTTCACTAATACCCAGACCGTTGACCAATTTACTTGGTAAGGATGTTCCTTTTGTTTTTAATGAAAAATGTTTAAAAGCTTTTAACATACTTAAGGAACTTCTGACTTCTACACCTATCATGACATCACCTGATTGGAGTTTGCCGTTTGAATTAATGTGTGATGCCAGTGATTATGCAGTAGGAGTTGTTTTAGGACAGAGACATGATAAGAAATTTCATGTAATATACTACGCTAGCAAAACCTTAACTGACGCTCAGGAAAATTACACTACAACAGAAAAGGAATTACTAGCAGTAGTATACGCGTTCGATAAATTCTGATCTTATCTAGTCTTGTCTAAAACAATAGTTTATACTGATCATTCTGCATTAAAATACTTGTTCAATAAAACCGATGCAAAACCAAGACTAATTAGATGGGTTTTATTGCTTCAAGAATTCGACATAGAAATCGGGGGTAAGAAGGGGGCAAAAAACCTAGCCGCAGATCACGTATCACGGTTAGAAAATTCGGCCCTAGAAGCTATAGATGAATCAATCATATGAATCAAATTTCCTGATGAAATCTATGCACTTTATTTGCTATTTTCTCAACCCCATGGTTTGTAGATATAACTAATTACTTGGTAGCTCAAACCCTTCCTAGTGATATCACTGCCCAACAGAGAAGGAAATTCTTTGCTGATCTTAAATATTACTATTGGGAGGATCCCTTTTTGTTTCAAATATGTGCAGATCAGATGATCAGGAGATGTGTCTCTCAAAAAGAAGGTTTCCAAATTCTGGAACATTGTCACACGAACCCGCAGGCAGTCACTTAGCTGCAGCTAATACCAAGCAAGCTTCTACTGGCCTACGATATTCAAAGACGCCGCAGCATATGCAGGATCCTGTGATGCCTATTAGAAAACATGAAACATGTCTTCTCGAGACGGTCTACCCCAACAGGTAATTCAAAGTGTAGAAATATTTGACATATGGGGTATAGACTTCATGGGTCCATTTCCTTCTTCCTATGGTAAGAAGTACATCATAGTAGCCGTAGAATATTTCTCAAAGTGACCTGAGGCACAGGCACTACCTATTAATGATGCTAAAGTCGTGTGCAGATTTCTTAGATAGCTATTCGCTACATTCGGATGTCCAAAAGCCCTAATCAGTGACCGGGGTACACATTTTTGTAACTCTCAAATGCAGAATGTACTTCAGCAATATGGAGTTCAACATCGCCCTTCCACAACATACCGCCCTCAAACCAATGGGTAGGTTGAGGTAACCAATAGAGGAATCAAACGAATACTAGAAAAGACTGTAGGTGTTAACCGTAAGGATTGAGCAATAAAACTTGATGATGCATTATGGGCTTTTCGTACGGCATATAGAACCTCTACAGGATTTTCACCTTATAGATTGGTCTATGGAAAAGCATATCATCTTCCTATTGAAATTGAACATAGAGCTTACTGGGCAGTGCAAAAATGCAATCTAGATAATACCTTAACTAAGGAAAACTGAATTTTACAACTCAACGAATTGGATGAATGGAGGCTCAAAGCCTATGAAAATTCACATCAATTCAAGATGACAAGTAAACTCCGGCATGACAAGCGACTCAGAGCCCAGAAGAATTTTGAACCAAGGGATAAAGTACTATTATACAACTCGCGGTTAAAATTATTCCCAGGAAAGTTGCATAGCTGTTGGTCAGGACAGTTCACTATCACAGAAGTATCGCCCTTTAAAGCATGTGTCATAATGGATTCAGACGGTACTACTCAAAAAGTGAACAGACAAAGATTAAAATTCTACAAAGAACCATGATGTGTTCCGATTGATATGCTAAAAATAGGCTTTATTTTACCCTATATCGATTATGAATAATTAAGGACAGAGATTTACTAATTGTCACATTTAGCATTTATGTTGTCACTTAATCAATCAGACCTAAGGCAGAGTACCTATCGTGTAGCTATTTGTTAGAAAGTATCTACGATTTTAATTAAAAAATTTATCGTGCTCCCAGGGAAGTGGTAACGGCTTAGTAGCAACTATCCTTTTACCCTAACTCTCATTTTATTACTTAGTTATGCAATCATTCATCAATATCTTTGATGAGTGGGTGATCCTTTCTACACAAGGTTCAAGTTCAGTAGCAATGCAAGAGTATTTTCCAGGCAAGTATTCTGATGTATGTCCTATTGTTACTACATGTTGAGTGACCAATCTTCGAATATTTTAGATATATCTTGGTCTAGATTGCAATTATATACTGATTCTACTTGTGTACCACATCTGAGTTATCTGATAAACCGCCCCATCGCCATCGACGACCCTACTCACGATTCGAGCTAAAGGCATCCATGAAAGTCCTGTGTCACTCAGGAGATCATGCCGCTCGCCCTAACACCGGCATAAACACACGAATTCAGCCTCATTAGACTACTCTAACAAACATGGTGATCTATAGGTTATTTTATCTAATATGGCAGACCTTAATGCTTCCATCCTCACACAAAGCCCTAAATTAAGGACTGTTAAACTAGACATGTTATGATTAGACTGTGGTTAGGAATTATCTATAACCGTTTATCTAATTTAAAAGAGCAAGTAGACATGCAGTCATAATGATAATTAAGTTGGTGACCTTTCCGGAAAAATGTAAATAGCTTCAGCATGCAAAACACATATTCATAACATCATAGTTTAATATTCAAATAGGTTTTTGGACAAACACATTATAGAATATAAAGAGAGAGACCACCACCATAAAGTATTCACCCTTTATTAGGTCCGCTGATGGATCAACTACTTGTATATCCCGGACTGCTTGACCCGACTCTGCTCGAAGAACTTTCAGAGAACGCCTCCTTAGCCTAGCAGCTATTACTTTACCTTACATCCCGGGCTTAAGCAAAGCCCTGTTGACTAGCTCTTCGCTCACCTAATGCTCTCTTAGGATCTCCTAACAAAATCCATAGTATTCTATGAATACCAAAAACGAACCCTATCTAGTCGTATCCTAAGATTCTGAAACAGATTCTCAGAAAGCAAAGAACACGAGAAACTCTCGTATACTAAACCTACTTGAAAGAAATACCTGAGATCACTAAATGACTCATATACTATAGAGAAATGTATACTTGAAGTCACTGAATGATTCAGATCAAGTGGAGAGGGATGATTTCAACTAAGGAAGGCTTGAGGTATTTATAGCAAGTAAGCTGAGTTATTTTTTATTTAGAAATCGATGTGGGATACTGTTCAAGGGTTCGGGACGCCCGTCCTGACCTTGGGACGCCCATCCTGATCCATGAACTTTTGAAAATCACGTTTTTGCCCTGAAATTTGCCATTTTCTAGCACATTTCACCTAAAACTTCCAAAATCACAAAAACTGCAAAATTGTATTAATATCAATCAATTAAGAACGATTTATCTCCTATTTTGCCCTAATTTGGCCTAAAAACATGCTTAAAGAGTGATATGATTTATGCATATCAAACCACTCGACTTGTCCGAGCAGATTGTTGAATTTTTAGAATAAGGGAGTATTCTCTTCATTTTATTTGCATTATTTTTATTCTGTTTTGTTATTTCTATTACCCTTATTGTTTTGTTGGTTCCTTTCCTTCTCTTCCTCTTAGTTAGTCAAATAAGTGTGGGGTAAGTTTTTTTTTGTGTTTTTCCAGCTTATATTTTTCAAATAAGTGTGGGGTAATAGGATATGCATGAACACTGAGGACAGTGTAAACTTTAAGTGTGGGGTAGCAGTGCATTGTGCACTATAGTAGTCAATATTTGCATGTTTTCCCATATTTCTCACTAAAATTGCACCCTTCCAAAAAAAATTCAAAAATTTTCACTCTTCCAGACTTCAAATTCAGTATTGATCGGTTTAAGAAATGCTTATGTCTATGATATATGTTGAGTAGAGCATTATGATCAGTAGGAAACAAGTTGATAACTTTACTGAATTCCTCAATTAGAAATAAGGAATTCCTAATAATTGAGCACAACCTAGTTTGGATTAGAGACATCAACCAAATACCTTTTCGAGACTTAACTAAATAATATTAGACCGGTTGAGGATGTGTTAACAATTTGGATGACTAGATGATGCTCTGAGCTGGAAGTGAAAAAGTTAAACAAATAGGGTAGTTTGCAAGCGTCCTTTGCTACTCGAGCACCACTTCGTAAGAGAATTTAATGCCTGATGCCCTAAGGTCATATAGATCTGGGAGTCATCGAAGTGGGACTCGCTACCTGGGTAGTTAAAGTTGATGTGTGAAAGTGAACACAAAAATACCATGAACAGTCAATCTAAAAATACATTGCCCAATGTGTTCTTTTATTGAAAATTATAATAGAAAAGCCTTGACACCAAAGCTCAGAACTCAGAAGGTTGTTTGTTGCTATTATATTCAAACATTGGTCGAAGTATTATCTGCTAAGAGTTAAGAGAAGACTATATTGTGTTGACAATCTAGTCTAGATTAGTACACACACTACACATCAGGAAGACCTCGTAACTAAGAGTATAGTTCAGTCTAGTTATTGAGTTGTTACACTTGCATGACCATGATAATTTACTAAGACATTTGAGACCTTGTCATAGCAACTTGACCAGTCATGACTCTTTTGTGAATCATCTGACTCAGTGATTAATTTTAGCTAAAAACATTGCTAGGACTTTTGAGTGATTGCACCCATGATTTAGAATTTCAATAATTTCATATAGACTTTGCTTGAGGATAAGTAAAAAGCTAAGTGTGGCGTTATATGATGTGCATAAATCATATCACTTTTTTAGCATGTTTTTAGGCACAAATTAGGGCAAAATTGGAGATAAATCGTTCTTAATTAACTATTATTAATACAATTTTGCAGTTTTTTTATTTTGGAAGTTTCAGGAGAAATGTGCAAGATAATGGCAAATATTGGGGCAAAAATGTAATTTTCAGAAGTTCTTGAATCAGGACGGGCGTCCCGACCCGGTCAAAGACCCGAGACGGGCGTCCTGACCTGGTCAAAGACCCAAGATGGGCGTCCTGACCCGGTCAACAAACCGGGACGGGCGTCCCGAGCTCTTGCACAGAATCCCACATCGATTTCTAAAGAGAAAATCACTCAGCTTCCCTGCTATAAATACCCCAGGTCTTCCTCAGTTGAATTCATCCCTCTCCACTTGATCTGAATCATTCATTGGCTTCAAGTATATATTTTCCTGCAGTATACAAGTCATTTAGTGATCTTAGGTATTTCATTCAAGTAGTTTAGTATACGAGAGTTTCTTGTGTTCTCTGCTTTCTGAGAATATGTCTCAGAATCTTAGAATACGAGTAGATAGGGTTCATTTTTGGTAATCATAGAATACCCGGGATTTCGTTAGGAGATCCTAAGAGGGCATTAGGTGAGTGAAGTGCTAGTCAATAGGGCTTTACTTTGTTGGAGTATGGTAAATATCTCGAGGATACTGCGGGGGCGGAGCCACCGCCCCCTCTCGGGGGTTCTACTCCCCGGTGAGCGGACGACTGCCCCGCTCGCCGAGACACCAACGGGCTTAGGCCCAATGATATGTAGGGTTTAGGCCCAAATGATATGAAGATAGGCCCAGTAATGTGTAGATAGGCCCAGTCATATGTAAATAGGGTTTAGACGCCTATATATAGGGATATCATTGTAACAAGTTATGATAACCAAGAAATAATAATTGAGAGTTCTGTTTTCAGGACGTAGCCCTAATTGGGGTGAACCTGGGTAAATCGTGAGTTCTTTTATTATTATTGTTTTTCGATATTTGTCTATCAAATTCATATTCTACATCGTTAAAATCCTACAAGTGGTATCAGAGCCAGGATTTTATTAGAGATGTCAAGAGGGTCGCGAATTGAGATAGATAATTCGATGGAAAGAGGTTCGATCTATGGAAGGTGAAGATGGAGGATCTCTTTTGTCATCGAGATCTATGGCCAGCAATCGAATCAGAAATGCCTGTTGCTGACGAAACAGGTTTGGCATCCGAAAAGAGGGTTGAAGACTGGGATCGAATCGATCAGAAAGCAAAGGGCTTGATCCGGCTTTGTCTCGCAGACAACATTCTGACGAACGTGATGAGCGAACCAACAACCAGGGCTTTATGGCGAAAATTGGAGTCACTATATCAAAGTAAGTCACTCGTCAATAAATTATTCTTAAGAAAAAAGTTGTATAACCTTAGGATGCGTGAGGGTGATTCGTTAACAGCACATTTGTATGAATTTAACACATTGATCGGTCAACTTATATCTATTGGCGTTAAGTTTGAAGATGACGATAAGGCAATAACACTGCTTTGTTCACTGCCGAATTCATGGGATAATCTCATTGTGATTATTGGTGGTGGGAACCAAGAACTCTCGTATGAAACTGTGTGTGCGGCCTTATTATCAGAGGAGACACGAAGAAGGGGATCAGGGAATTCCAGTAAAGAGGCTCTTGCAGTTAGGGGTAGACCTATAGAGAAATCTCAAAATTGGAAAGGGTCTGGCTCTAAATCTCGTGGGTGATCGAAGAGTAGAGAACGGAAGGTAAAATGCTGGAAGTGTGAAGAGTGGGGTCATATGAAACGTGACTGTAAAAACAAGGTGGTTCATAAAAGGGAAGAAAATTCATCCTCTGGAAAGGAAGTCGAGACGACAGGAGATATGTATGTGGCCACTGCGTGTATGGCACAGTCAGACAAATACATCTGGTACGTTGACACCGGTGCTTCATTCCACATGACACCTCATAGTTTGTGAATATGAGCAGTATGATGGTGGAGACGTCATGCTAGGAGATGATACTGCAGTTCAGGTTATTGGGCGTGGTCGCGTGAAGCTGAGGATGGAAGATGACACAATAAAAACTCTTCCGAATGTGATGCACATACCTTCTATGAGTAAAAATCTGTTATCAGTTGCCACGATGGCCGACTCAGGAGTTAACTTCATTTGCAATAAGGATTCGTGCAAGATGACTCGAGGTTCCATTGTAATTGCACGAGGAGTCCGTTATGGGACGTTATATAAATTGCTCGCGGAAATAATTACTCTCAGTGGCAGTTTCGTGTCCAAAGAGGCGAAGGAAGATGAGCATGATATTTCTCTGTTGTGGCATCAGAGGATGGGGCACATTGGAGAAAAGGGTTTATCTACCTTGTTTTCGAGCCAAATGGTGGAGGGAGTACCAGAGTGCTCTATGAGTTTCGGGTTTTGTGAACACTGCATTTATGGAAAACATAATCGAGTTAGTTTTCCACAGAATGATGCAAGAACGTCAGAGCTTCTGGGACTAATCCACAGTGATGTTTTTGGACCTACTCCTACACCATCCATAGGAGGATCCAGGTATTATGTATCTTTCATAGATGACCTCTCACGATACAGTTGGATTTATTTTCTTAAAAGTAAATCTGAGGTGTTTGAAAATTTTCAAGAGTTTAAGGCTTTGATTGAAAATCAATTGGGCAGGAAAATCAAAGGAGTTCGCACAGATAACGGAGGTGAATTCTGCTCAAACGAGTTCGAGTAGTTCTGTGTGAAGAATGGTATAGCAAGGCAAAAGACGACCCCTTATACGCCTCAGCAGAATGAAGTGGCCGAAAGACTAAACCGGACACTCATGGAAAAGGCAAGGTGTATGCTGAGTTGGGCAGGGTTAGAACCTGAATTTTGGGCAAAAGCAGTTGCCACACTTGTCACCTGAAGAACAAGTCACCAACCACATCAGTGAAGGATCGAACACCATACGAGGTAGTATTTGGGAAGAAGCCAAACCTGTCATACCTTCGCGTGTTCGGGTGTGATGCATATACTCATGTACCTAAGGAGAAGAGGGGGAAACTTGACAACAAGTCCGAGAAGAACATATTCATTGGATACAAGGAAGGGGTCAAAGGCTATAAATTGTGGAATCCTGAAACAAGATCTATAGTCTACAACAGGGATGTTATCTTTCGTGAAACTCAGTCTCAGGCTGGTACACAGAAGCGGGATGAGCAAAACAAAGTAGTAGTGCTTGAAGAAGACATGAAAGATGAAGCTGAGGAAGTGGTGACACAAAGCACATCAGTTGAGAATCATTCTGATTCTGATTCTGACTTTGATTCTGATCAAGTCAGCTTGGTTGATGAAGTTGATGAAGCTCCTGATACAGGTAATACACCGGTTCTTAGGAGATCAACAAGGAATAGACGGGCGCCTCTATGCTACGGGTTCAGTGCTTTGAGTACAGGTGAAGACCCTACTTCTGTAAAAGATGCGAGATCAAGGGTTGATGCAAATCAGTGGGAGCTCGCAATGATAGATGAGATACAGTCGCTTGATAAAAATGAGACATGGAACTTGTGCAAATTGCCTAAGGATAGAAAGGCAATTGGATGTAAATGGGTATTCAAGCGAAAATTGAAACCAGATGGAACCGTGGAGAAATACAAGGCGAGATTGGTTGCAAAGGGGTATTCTCAGATCGAGGGAGTAGACTATGATGAGATCTTCTCACCAGTGGCAAAAGTGACCTCTATACGGTTTGTCCTGTCCATAGCAGCGGCTTATGATCTTGAAGTGGAACAGATGGATGTAAAAACAGCATTCCTCCATGGTGATTTGGAGGAGGAGATTTACATGAGGCAACCAGAAGGATTTGAAACAAAAGGGAAGGAGAATCTAGTGTGCAGGTTAAAGAAGTCTTTATATGGACTAAAGCAGTCTCCGAGGATGTGGTATCAAAAGTTTGATACGCACATGCTTCAACTTAATTTTGCCCGTTTAAATTCTGATCACTGTGTCTACGTGAAGAGAACAGGTGATGAATTTGTGATTCTTACTCTCTATGTGGATGATATGCTACTAATTAGAAATAGCATGAATATGGTAAAATGGGTGAAGGGTCAGTTGGCCAAGAAGTTTGATACGAAAGACTTGGGGCCTGCAAATTTTATTTTGGGCATGCAAATTAAGAGGGATCGTGAGAAACGGAAACTGTGGCTAGGTCAGGAGAAGTATATCAAGGAGACTTTGAATAAATTTGGTATGGCAGACTGCCAACCTGTTGGTACCCCTATGTCTACAGGGACCAAATTTTCTGAGGAACAGTGTCCAAAGACTGATGAGGAAGCTGAGGTGATGGCTCGAGTGCCATACGCTAGTGCAGTTGCTAGTTTGATGTATGCTATGATATGTACACGTCCAGATATAGCTCATGCAGTGGGAGTCCTGAGTAGATATATGTCCAATCCAGGTAAAGAGCATTGGACTGCGATCAAGAGAGTTTTCAGGTATCTTCGTGGAACTTCAAAATTGTCCTTGTGTTTTGAAGGAGCAGAAGTTGGAAAAGTTCTCGATATCATCGGCCATGTAGATGCTGATTGGGGTGCAGATACAGATCGTAGGCGATCTACTAGCGGATATGTTTTCACACTATTTGGAGGTGCAGTGACTTGGATGAGTAAGAGACAAAGCGTGGTAGCTCTCTCCTCAACAGAAGCTGAATATATGGCTCTTACTCATGTTGGAAAAGAAGCTATATGGTTACGTCGTTTGTGTATGGAACTTGGTTTCGAGCTAGGAGCCATGGAGGTGAGGTGTGATAATCAAGGAGCTATCCATTTAGCTAAGAATCCGGCATTTCACTCAAGAACAAACCACATTGACATACAGTATCACTTTATTCGAGAGAAGGTGGAAAAGAAAGTGATCCAGCTCACAAAGGTTGACACGATGAAGAATAGTTCAGACTTTCTTACTAAGGCTATCCCAAGTACAAAGTTTGAATGGTGTTCTGCAGCGATCGGGTTGATGACAAATGACAACTGGAAGGCTCTCACTTGCTCGATATATTCACCAAGTGGGAGATTGTTGGAGTATGGTAAATATCTCGAGGACACTGCGGGGGCGGAGCCCCCGCCCCCCCTAAGGGGGTTCCGCTCCCCGGTGAGCGGACGGCTGCCCCGCTCGCCGAGACACCAACGGGCTTAGGCCCAATGATATGTAGGGTTTAGGCCCAAATGATATGAAGATAGGCCCAGTAATGTGTAGATAGGCCCAGTCATATGTAAATAGGGTTTATACGCCTATATATAGGGATATCATTGTAACAAGTTATGATAACCAAGAAATAATAATTGAGAGTTCAGTTTTCAGGACGTAGCCCTAATTGGGGTGAACCTGGGTAAATCGTGAGTTCTTTTATTATTATTGTTTTTCGATATTTGTCTATCAAATTCATATTCTACATCGTTAAAATCCTACATACTTAAGCCCGAGACGTAAGGTAAAGCAATAGCTGCTAGGCTAAGGAGGCATTCTCCGAAGGTTCTGTCGAGCAGAGTTGGGCCAAGATGTCCAGGATATACAAGTAGTCACTCCATCGGTGGACCTGATAAAGGGTGAATACTTTATGGTGGTGGTTCCCTAGATCCTCTCTGTATATTCTGTACTGAGTTTGTCTAAAGATTAATTTGATTATCAAATTATGATGATATGTATATGTGTTTTGCATGCTGAAGTTCTTTACATTTTTTCGGAAAGGTCACCAGCTTAATTAATCATTATGACTGCATGTCTACTTGCTCTTTTAAATTAGATGAACGGTTATAGACAACTCTTAACCACGGTCTAATCATAACGTGTCTAGTTTAACAAGCCTTAATTTAGGGCTTTGTGTGATGAAAGAAGCATTAAGGTTTGCCATATTAGATAAAATAACCTATAGATCACCATGTTTGTTAGAGTAGTCTAATGAGGTTGAGTTCGTGTGTTTATGTCAGTGTTAGGGCGAGGAGCATGATCTCTTGAGTGACACAAGACTTTCATGGATGCCTTTAGCTCGAAACGTGAGTAGGGCCGTCAATGGTGATGGGACGGTTTATCAGATAACTCAGATGTGGTACACAGGTAGAATCAGTACATAATTGCAATCTAGACCAAGATATATCTAAAATACTCGAAGATAGGTCAGTCAACATGTAGAAACAATATAACATACATCAGAACACTTGTCTTTAAAATAATCTTGCATGCCTAATGAACTTGAATCTTGTGTAGAAAGGATCACCCACTCATCAAAGATATTGATGAATGATTGCATAACTAAGTAATAAAATGAGAGTTAGGGTAAAAGGATAGTTGCTATTAAGCTATTACCACTTCCCTGGGAGTACAATAAATTATTAAATTAAAATCGTAGATACTTTCCAACAGACTAGCTACACGATAAGTACTCTGCCTATGGTTCTGATTGATTAAGTGACAACATAGATACTAAATGTGACAATTAGTAAGTCTCATACTTTAATTATTCATAATAAATATAGGGTAAATAAAGCCTATTTTTATCATATCAATCGGAATTGCATCACCAGGCCTTCCTCAATTGAAATCATCCCTCACCACTCAATCTGAGTCATTTAGCAGCTTCGAGTGCATTCCTAGTCACTCGATCTAAGTCATTCAGTGGCTCAAGTTCATCTTTCTACACTCACACGAGTAGATAGTAGTATAAGAGTGTCTCGTTGTCTTTGCTTCCTGAGTGTTTATCTCAGGTTCTTAGAATTCGATTAGATAGGATACGTTTTTTACATTCATAGAATACCCGAGATTTCGTTCGGAGATCCTAAGAAGGCATTAGGTGAGCGAAGAGATAGTCGACAAGGCATTACTTAAGCCCAAGATGTAAGGTAAAGTAATTGCTACTAGTCTAAAGAAGCGTTCTCCGAAGATTCTGCTGATCAGAGTCAGGTCAAGCAATCCAGGATATACAAGTAGTCGCTCCGCCGGCGAACCTGATAAAGGGTGAATACTTTATGGTGGTGGTCCCCTAGATCCTCTCTGTATATTATGTGTTGTGTTTGTCTAAACACTTATTTGAATATCAAACTATGATTGATTTGTTATATATGTTTTGCATATTGAAGTTAGAATC